>CM057380.1:53912500-56889166 GCA_030015415.1 Cynopterus sphinx | reverse complement strand
ACAGGCTTCTTAGTATTACTAATTCATAAAATATGCCTAACACAAAGTCTTGAAAAAATTCACACAATTGTGTTATTTTTAGAAATTTCTCTTAAGTAGCTATCACTAATTCCTTCTTTTAACTTGTAGCAAATGGTTAGTAAGACAGATTTTGGAAAGAAATGTGTAGAAAATCACAGCTACAATACCATGTTATTATTATTGTTATTATTAATTTTAATTAATTATTGGCGGGAGACCACTCTACTCCTCACGTGAGATAACAAATGGTATTTATGCTCCCCCCACCTCAGGCCAGTGTCATTTTAAAGGACCATGAGATGAAAGTCTTACCCTCCCTCAGGTCTCTATCACTTTAAATAATTTCATATCAGTACAGACTAAGAAGTTGATATGACTAAGAAGTCTTGTTCCAACCTCTACTTTGGAGCTCACCAGTTTTCTGAGATGGTGTTTCCAAGACCTGTGGGCTGGAAGAGCAAGGCAGAGGATCACAGACCTGCAACTGATGTAGACATGTTGCTGCCCTGTTGGTGCTAGAGAGGTGGCGGCAAAAAGGGGCATGAACACAGTACCTTTAAAGCCACCTTGGCCTGCATTGCACATTGTTTTGCAAAATGCTTATTATATCCTCATGACACCCTACAATACCTCTGATCCTTGAACAAACTGCAGTCTGCTTTTATGAATGGGATGTAGTTAGATATTCAGCACTAACATTCCTCACATTTTTCAGAAGATCACACTTTAGGTGCTTATCAATATTCTTCACACAAGGAAGTCAGGAGGCCCTGACCCAGAAAAGACTTTTCAAATGCAGATTGGTGAGTGCATTTTAGCTAGGTTTATCAAAAGTATACATACCTTCTGGGAAAAGAGAACCTGGACATAAACACAATTGGAGTGGGGAAAACT
Organism: Cynopterus sphinx; assembly: GCA_030015415.1. Classification (NCBI taxonomy): domain Eukaryota; kingdom Metazoa; phylum Chordata; class Mammalia; order Chiroptera; family Pteropodidae; genus Cynopterus; species Cynopterus sphinx. The sequence goes on along the minus strand of CM057380.1, from coordinate 56,888,251 downwards.
ATAACTGATGCAGCTTAATCTTTCCTGTGTCTTCAGAGAACGGCCCTGTTCCTACCAAGTAACATTGTATGCATGTCTTTTATGGTGATATTAAGGGAAAAACTATGAAGAATTGCCAAGTTCTTGGCATATGAAGAGAGGCTAAGCTTATAAACTTTTGTAAAACACTCATTGAGCTGGGATTGATTGTTACTGAACTGCTTACTCTGGAGATGCTCGTAGACATTACAGGGCCAGCATCCCCTCCCCAAATTTTACAAGTAAGTCTTGCAATTTTATGAGGCAGTTGCCTCACTTAATTAACTTGGTGGCTTTAGGGAGCCTATAGCTCTTAGGAGTGAGGGTTCTAAGAACAATTGATGCTACATTATTCAAAATAGCTCCATAGAGAAGCTTCCATGACTCAGTAAACTAAAAGAAGCCACTTTGTCTAATCCTGTTTATTTGACCTTTTAATCATTTTTACTTGAGCAGCCAAAAAAGAGAGTAAGAGTTTAGGCTAAAAGCTGAAGCTAGATTTTGAACTCATAAAGTGTTAGGAAGATAGTTGTAATGTATTAATCTCATTATCGTTAGGTACAGTTCTCCGGTAGCAAAAAAAAAAAAAAAAAAACTTTTTAAAATTTAGTCTGGCCTCATATTCTAAAATAAGAAGAACGCAGTTATGGCATGGATGGAAAGAAACAAGTATCATTATCCAGTTTTTATATTCCTACTCTGTAGTATCGCACTGGACCAGTCATTGTGTGTGAACACTTATTGACTGAAGCAGCAAAAAGTCAGCTGACCCTAAAGAAGTAGCTTTTAGGGTCACTTGACTGATTGCTGCTGAGCAGTTGTCTGAGGCACTTCAGTGAAAAGAATAATCCCTTCACTTATCTAGAATAGTATGTTAGAGATTCTGCCTCAGTTCAGAGGAACAGCAAGTTTGTAAGCTGAAAGATCCTTCCAAAGAAAGAACCATCGCCTATGTTTTCTTCTATGCATTTTATTGTTTCAGGTCTGCTATTCAGGTCCTTAATCCATTTTGAGTTAATTTTGGTGTGTGGTCATAGACAACAGTCTGATTTCATTCTTTTACAGGTGGCCTTCCAATTTTCCCAGCACCATTTATTGAAGAGGCATTCCTTTCTCCACTGTATGTTTTTGGCTTTTTTGTCAAATATTTGCCCATATAAAATCACTTATATGTGGGATATAAACCTAAAAGCAGCACATGAACAGGACAAACAGAGATTCAGGAACATGGACAATAGACTGTGGAAGAGTATGAACTAGAGTCAAAGAAGCCCCAAAGATGGCTTTCTTCAACCAACTGTTCCAGCCTTAGAATTCTAAAAAGGGTCCAAAGAACAGCACCAATCTTAACCCTCTACACTTTGATCTCATTTCCTTCCAATCTAAATGAGAATGAAGGAGATTATGTGATGTGGCTGACTCCTGACATCTTTAAACACCTACTTATGCCATACTGAGTTCTAGCCAGAAAAACCTCCATTTCCTTGTCTACATCTTGGCTCCTTTCAATCTGTCATCTAGAACTAGCTATCAGTAAAAGTTCTATTTCATAACTGTATTATTGGCTGAATTATTAATTGAATGAAAACAACATTTTAATGGGTATGAAGTCATTTGGAAAGGAGATAAAATATTCTAGGCACTGCCTGCCTAGATGCAGACCTAAAGCAAAAGCACTCTGACAGTTTGATTATTGTGCACATTAGTGCAATCTAGTTGGCTCCCAGCTCCTAGAATGAAATTCCCTGTTTGCATAACTGTCTCTCTTGGTTATTTGTTATTCCTGCATTTATATGAAGAGCCTCAAGGATAAATCTTTTCTTCTGATTAATCTCTCACATTTTGTTACTATAACACTGTCTCTCATTGGCGCTATCATAAATGTCTTGCTCTTCTTTGTACCTGGGCTTGGGAGAGGAACCCAAAACTGTGGCACAGTCCACCACATAGAGATCTGAGAGAGGCCAGTCAGGACCAATACTACATCATCCGTTTTCTTTTGGTCCTTATTTTTTTACTATCTCCTCCACCACCCAACCACCACTTTACCAATTCTGTGACAGCTACCTTGGAATTCCTACTCTACTACAATAAGTAGACACACACTAATATCGGACACTTGCATTGTTACCTCTGATTGGACCAGCTTTTCCCCAGATGTGAGTATAATCAAACTCTCTCACCTTCAAGTCTTTTTTGAAATGTTAACTTTTCAAAGAGGCTTACCCTGACCATTCTTATTTGATACTGACACCTGACCCTTGCCACTGCTTTTAACTCCTAGTTCCTTAACTGGCATTATTTTTTCTTTTATTCTTAGAACTTTACACTTACAAACTTTAGTTAATGTATCTATTTTATTTTATTTCTGCCTTGCCCACTAGAATATATGTGTGTGTGTGTGTGTGTATTTGTGTGTGTGTGTATATATATGTGTGTGTGTGTGTGTATATATATGTATATATATAAATTTATATATAATTTACATACATATAACATACATATGTGTATATATGTATTATGTGTGTATGCTTTAGTATAAGTTCAGTGTCTCCTTAAATATTAGTTATAAGGATTAATGAAACAATGGGCTCTTAGTGAATCTTTTTGAAATTGTATACTTTCCAAAGAATAGATCATTACTTGCCCTTCACTCTGTAGTACTTGTTTGTCTCTGCTGGCACCAAACACTTGTCTTATTTTGCTGACCCTGATTTTTCTTTTCTCCTATAGTATCGTTAGGTCTCCTTTCTTTATTTATTATTAATCAAGTCTTCAAATCTCACTGTCAGTAACCATAGCAAGGATATACCACTGACAGGAAATCTCTCACCGACCTAGAATTCTAACACACAAGTCACCCAAGCTGGAAAACACCAAAAATTAATCCTTTCTCTTATATGCAAACCGTGTAATTTAGTAATAGCTACTCAACCACCATTGACCTGCTAATTAATCCATAGATTTTTTTGTCATGCCTTTAATCATTTTCACCAATAACTGAGCCACTTTAGAAAGACTCATTCTCTGCTCAGACTCACCAACTAAGTGCTTCTAGTCTGTAGTAATAAAACACTAAATATATTGACTCCCTGCCAACTTGTTCTCTTTTTCTTCCTTTCTTTCTACATGTCAGTTGGTGCTACTATGCAGACAGAATATAGAGAGGGGGATGGAACAGATAGTAAATGAATAGTTTGTGTCACAGGTAAAGGTAAAAATAGATTTGTCATCTGGGTCCTGCTCTCTCTGAAATGAAAATTTACCTGTCCTCCTGACTTCCCACCAGTAACTTCAAATCAGCCTGAAAATAACTGGTTGAGGCCTTATTCTCAGAGTCCCCTTTTCTGAGAACACATGATTGATTTTCATCTTCCACCCCCAAGCAACAAGTGATGTATGTTTACTGAAGGGACCATATTTGCATTCAGTGATTCCCATAATGTCTACTAAACTGTTAGTATATAGAGACTCTACATGAATTCCATCCTTTGACTTGAAAGGTCTTCAACTGTATCTACTGCCTGAATAACAGCTTAAGTGCTGACTTCTGTTTCCTGCTTTGACATTTATCTGCTGTGTGCCTTTGCAAGTATCAATTCACCTCTTTGAACTTCAGTAACCAGAATGGAAAGAACTGGCCATTTATCTGCCTCACAGGTATGTGGATTAGTTTGTCTTTTGTCAAATACAAGGGGCAATTCACACCAACTATTATGATTCCCTCTGAAATACCATGTAGAACTTAACTTATTTCTTATCTGATATTTGAGAGACAGAAAAAAAAAAGCCTGAGATGTTAAATGATACAGTAGCTCTAGACCTCTAGTTACTGCAATCAAAATGAGTGGCTCATCAGGCCAGGGTGATGCATCGTTAGCAAATAGACTAGCGAAAATTGTGCTTACCATGTAGTCTTCCTTTATAGAAATTACTTCTGCATCCATTCCGAATTCCCAGCAACTTAGTGAGGCCATCTAAAAGTGCAGCCAGAAATGTTAACCCCCTGCTTGCATTGAAGTACAGCTACTAAGGAAAGGTCTGCCCATTTGGATTTACCAAGGGCTTTGTATATGAGAACGAAAATGTCTTTACTAAGACAAGCTAGGAGGGATTCAGTATCAGTTGACGAGTAGCTAGTGCGACTGATTTTCTAACGACAGAGGAAATATCCAATGAGTACTTTCTTTTTCAAGGTCATTGGTTTATGAGGTTTTGCTTTTATTTCAAATACTTTCAATGGTCAAACAATTTTTAGAACACCCTGTTAGAATTACCTCTTTTGGCAGTTTTTAGTATCTTTGACTTTGACATGGATTATTTCCAAATGTTAGCTTTATACACCAAACAGAGTTTTAGTACCAATAGACACATTCAAAATAAATCTGTCTAGGGGAGATTTTGAAAAGAGAATTCTGAAGATGTCTCGAATATTATAGTAGAATTGAAATAAGAAAATACCCTCCCAAAATAAGCTTATGTTTTCTTATATTTTTTCCCTTTGAGGCAGTGAATTGTGAGGATGAAAACATGACATTTGGAGCCATATTCTTGGTTTAAATCTTTCCATAGGAATTTGCTAGCCATACTGACAAGCAAGTTATTTAATCTATGTGGGGCTTAATATTTTCATCTTTATAGTATAGATAAATATAGAACCCATTTTATAAGGTTATTGAAAGAGAAAGGATTTGATCTATGTAACACATTAGAATAAAATCTGGCATGAGGCAAAAAACAGGAGTGTTATTTATTTTAGGCATTATTACAACTACTTCTAAAGTTATTATTTCAAAACACAGAAAATGACTTGCAGAGTGTCACCCCACAGAAGAAGTGAGTGGATCCATGCCTAGGAGCTATTTCTTGAGGCTACAACCATAAAGACCTATTCTTTTGCACAAAAGAATAAGTCTTTACCTTATATAATCAAAACCACATGTGATGAAGACTCAGAAGATAACACAGTGCAAGGGATTTAGTGAGTGGGGGGGACCTGTTTTTTGCAGAAACAACTATAACACTAAAGACTTTTTCAAAGATGGTTGATCTTTATTTTTTATAGAAGGTTAAAATAAGTGACAGACAGGGCTCTGAACTTGAAATTGGGATTTAAAACTGTCAGGATGTGGTGTTTTTGTATTAATATGAGCATCTATCGGAAACTCAAGCAGAATTATTACTAATACTGCCCTATGACTGCCAATGGTTTGTGAGCACAGAAGGAAGCGCCTGTGCAGAAACACCCAACTTCATGTTCTGGAAGACAAGCCAAGGGAAAGCAAAAACATCATTGGATCACTGTTACCAAACCCCAAATAAAACAGGGAGAGTAAAAATAAATTTTCTATCATTTATTTTTCCAACCAATATAAACCAACCATCATCTATGGTTTCCATAATTTCATAATAATAGAGGGCCTGTGGTAATTTAGGAAGGTATATAGGACAGAACTTACCTTACACTGTCATATATAATTGCACTATCTTCATATATTTATTATTTTTCAGTTGACAAGTGAAAATGTTATCTTGAACTTGTATTTGGGAACATAGACATGCTTCCTTTAAATAATGCCCAGAGAATGGTCAAATTAGTGTTGTCTGGATGTTTCATCTTCTTTATTTATAAAAAGGACATGATTATCTCCTTACAACATCCAGTGGTTTTCTCTCATCCTCAAATGTTCTGCCACATTTTTTGACCAGCGTCTTCCTTCAGTTTTTCATTACTACACTAACTTATTCTCTCAGTTTGGGAATTACATTTTCTTTCTTCCCTTCAATAACTCCAGTTCTCTTGACCTCAACTGTGAACTTTCTCTAGGGTATAATTAGTGACTCTTTACGCCCTTTTACTGCTTTCTCTGAAAGGGCTCATATATTTTCTTATTCATATTATATCTTTAAGCCAATGACCTCCAAATCTGTCTAGCACCTGCTTCTCACAAGGCCCCCAAATCTACTGGATATCTCTCCCTTGGTAATTTAATATCACCTTACTCTCATTATATTTATAACCATTTCAACTTGCTTCTCAAGATGATCCCATTCAAGCCAATGGAGAATTTTTTTTCTGGAGTTGACATTTAAGGGAAACCTGTGCCTTTGTCTTCATCTCACCTCTATATGTAAATAGTCTATTGCTCCTCTTTGTTTCCTTTTAATGTTTTATGTCTTCTGTCACCAAACTGATCTACTTATATTAATTTTGTGTTACTAGTTCATAATGACTCATAGCTGCTTCTTCTCTGGACTGCCTCCATATTACCAATATCGCGTAGCACCCACAATCTTTGAACACCCGACTTTATTAAATCATTCTCCTAAATAAGAATTTACAGCATTTAATTTTTGTGTTTTAGATCAATATAAAGTCTTCAACCTGTCACTTTAGACCCCATTGGAGTCTTGTAGTCATATTTCCCAAGTTTCCCAGAGAAGATCAATTTTTCTTCAGCTAGTCAGCTCAGACGCTGTGCTCATTCCTGCCCACGAGTATTTATGCCTTTTCACCCACCTAGAGTGCCCTTATTCTTTCTCTAAACCACAAAATATTTCTCATAGATTCCCTTTTTCTCTATCAATTCAGACTGCCCTCTCTTTTTCAAAATTTTCAGAAAATTTTATGAGTACTCTGGGGTCTAATAATTTTGAGATTGTTATTAACTTTAAAGATAGTCTCACAATGATTTATGTTCACTAAATGTAATGCTAAGTTCTATATGACCCAGCAATCCCATTTCTGGATATATATATCCAAAAGAAACAAAATCATCATCTCAAAGATCTGTATTCCCATGTTCATAGGAATATTATTCACATTCACAATATCCAAGGTATGGAAACAATCTAAATGTCCATCAATAGGTGAATAGTTGAACACACACACACACACACACACACACACACACACACCACAGAAAGTTTAGATTTTTTTTTAAAGAAGAAAATTCCTGTCATTTGCAACAACATGGATGAAACTAGAGGGCATTAAGCTAAATGAAATGAGCCAGACAGGGAAAGACTAATGTCATATAGTATCACTTATATATGAGCTCTAAAAAAGAAAAGTCTAACTCATGGAAGCAGAGTAGAAAGGTAGTCAACAGGGGCCAGAAGTTGATAGAAACAGAGGTTAGTGAAAGGATCCAAACTTTCAGTTATAAGATAAATAAGGTCTGAAGGTCTAAGGTATAACATGGTGACTACAGCTGATAACACTATTTTATAACTGAAATTTGCTAAAAGAGTAGAACTTAAATGTTCTGACCAAAAAATTAAGAGGGGATGCAAATATGCAAGATGATAGATGTGTTAATTAACTTGATGGGGCAGAATCCTTTCATAATACATCTATATAGTAAATCATCAAATTGTACTCTTTAAATATCTTACAACTTTGTTAGTTATATCTCAATAAAACTAGGAAAAGTTATAAAAAGCTAGAAAGGTAGTTGATAGATCATTGGAGTCAAGTAAATGGCCCAGACATCAAGAAAGTAAAGTGGTAAATTTCCTAAGTTCAGGCCAAAAAGATAGCCATTTCTGGCAAAAGTGTAGGGAAAAGGCATTAAATTTATGATTACTGGACATTTACTTGTTAATAAATTCAACAACCATTAATTAACGTATCTCTATGTTGCTGGGGACATAGTAGTAACTAAGGGACAAGGTGTTCTCTCTAACAGAGCTTATATCATATTAGGGCCACAGACAATATAGAAAAAAAAATTTAGAAGTCAGTAAACACCAAGTATCAACAGACAACTCAATGAAATAATGTCAAACCTCCAGAATAAGGCTCTCGATCAGCAGAATAAGGCACTGCTATAAACAGTCCACTGTGCTACTGATTTCAGTAGAGAATTTGACTTTGTCTCTTATGATATCCTGAAAAATAAGATGGTGAAATGTGACCTTTGAGTCTAATTACACTTGAAAAAGGTTCTTTCCCATTTAAAATTCAATACCTTGTCAAATTTGCAAGTGACACAAAGCTGAAAGCAATACCTAATATAGCAGAAGACAGGAGCTAGACTCAAAATAATCTTGACAGGTTGGGCTAAACCAACAAGGTGAAATGTAATAAGAGTAAATACAATATTTTGTATTTGGCTATAGACAGGATTTTTAAACAGAATTCAGAAAGCAATAAATTTTAAAGAAAAACAACTTGATAAATTAAACTCATCAAAATTAGAAACTATATTCATCAAAAAACATCATTAAAAATCAATAGGCAAATCATAGGGAGGAAGAAAATATTCACATAGAATGTATTTGATAAAGGACTGGTAACCACAATACAAAAAGAGCATCTACAACTCAATAAAAAAATTGCAACTTATTTAAGATTATCAGAAATGTATCAGATATTGAGGCACAGATAAAGGAATTAATAAATAGAGAGGTGATAAAGCATTTCCATAAAATGTTAATTATAGAATTTAAGTGATGAGTATGTGGGTGTTTATAGATTTTTCAATTTTTCTGTATGTTGAAAATTTCCATGATAAAATATTGAGGAAAAAGCAGGTTACAATGACAGGAGTTGTAGAAATTGCATGTTGTTTATTTAATAGAAATTTTAAATGTACAAAAAGATCAGGTTACAAAGGTATATAAATTGGTGTGTGCGTGTGTGTGTGTGTGTGTGTGTGTGTGTGTGTCCTATTGCATGCATCCTATAGATATAATGAAATAAACAGGCAACAAATGTTTAACAGTGGCTCTCATAGAGTAGGCAGAGACATAGGGAAAGGGAAAATAATTTTTCATTTTTGCCTATTTGTATTTTCTGGTGGTCTTACAGTGAATGTGAATTGGATATTTTAAAAATCACTTTTTAATGAAGAATTCTTATATTTTGGATAAAAAGATAAGTACACAGGATTTGTCCATTTATTGGTAGAAGTAATGAGGGGTACAAATGGAAGAACTGTTTGCCCTTTGTGGCCGACTATGGAAGATTAAGTAGATGAACAAATCAGAATTACAGTGTCATGGGTGGGAAAGTGAATTATGTAGGGGACACTGCCCATCTTACCACTTACTCCTCTCTTGTCACAATGCAGTCACATAGCACTCCTTTTATTTCTTTAAATATAACAACCCTTTCCCCTGTTTAGGTCTTCACATATACTTTTCTCCTGCCTAATAAACATTTCCTCCCCTCTCTCTCTTCTTGTCTAATTTTACTCATCCTTCAGATATAACTTTCCCAATGAAGAATTCCATGACTTCCCACATTAATTTAGGGCTCCCTATCACATTACATTTTCATAGAAGTTATGATAATTAATAATAGCACATTTACTGTAGGATCATTTGTTTACTATCAGTCTTCCCTGCTAAAATCTATGTTCATCACTATAATCTAGTGCCCAGAGTAGCTTCTAGCATGTTAGAGAAATTCAATAAATATTATTCAATAAATGAAGTTACTAAGTTTAGTTTCAGACCTGTTAAACTTCCATCAACAGAAGGACGACAAGCTGATAGTATTTGGCTAGAATTTAAAGATCTGTATCTGTAGTTAGTAAGTGGAAACAAAGGTAAAGTTTGGGGCAGCATCAGAAAGAAGGCATGGGATGATGTGAGAATGAATGAGCTCCTCCAAAAGGAAAATATATATATAGAAAAACATATTTAAAGGAAAAATCAGGTGACTGTGGATCAAGCCCATCTTGTTTTCTTTATCATTTTCTCTTTATCCATTTTTATATTATTCTGAATCTTTTTATCATGTTCTTACTTGTACAAGAAACAGGATGTCAGCTTAACTAACACTAAATTAACTACAGCCTTAAGCATGTGAAGTAATGATGGGCTCCAGGACAGGCTTGCAGTTTCAAATCTTGGCAGCTTAGACTTGGCTTCTAGCTTCTCCACTTTTCTGCATGGCTGGGAAAGATAGGCAGCAAATGTAAGAGCAGATTCTTAGATAGTACTGTTCCAACACCATAGAAATGCCAGGAACTCACAGGGCCTCCTTCTTTCACAGCCAACAGATTCAGTATTCTATGCAGAATTAATGCAATGGTATTTATTAAATGCTTACTATGTACCATATACTATGCTTATAATACAGGTTGCTGCCCTATTGGAGCTCATGGTCTGGTGGGCCAAGAAACAATAAATATGCAATCAAACAAATATTAAATTCTCAATTCAAAATCCCATTAAGGAATGGTAGAGGGGAGCAGTGCATAAAAGAAAATACCAGAGAGGGTGGTCATGTAAGTACCTAGGAAGAAATGATATTTAAGATAAAATTTATGAGATAGAATCAGCTTTATAAAGGGAGAAGGAAAGAGTTTCAGACAGAGGAACCAGCCATATGAAAGGCTTGAGGCAGAAAATTAGAATATTAAGGACCTGAGAGCAGTCTAATAAGGCAGGAGCAGAGTGAACATGAGGAAGAAAAAGATTTGCAGACGGGGCTGGGATCCAATCCTTCCAACCTCCATGGCTGTGCTGAGAATGTCAGATGTCAGAACATTCACTGGGAAACCACTAATGGTTTTAAGCGCAAAAGTGACATGATCTCGGAGAGTGACCTTGAATATTCGAACACTAGACTTCTATGTAGATGGGCATCACAATTTTTGCTGCTTTGATGGTTTATGTTTTTTTTTTCTTTTCCCCTCTAAGCACTCTGAGCTTGTTGAGGGCTCCCCACTTACTACTATTCCAAACCAGTATCTAAATTACAAATAAGAGGAAAATGAAAGGAATTTGAACCATGTAGTCATGATAACAGAGAAACAATATGTCTGTTTTTAGAAATTGTGTTGTTTTACTTTACTGTGTCATTTTAAAGAAAAAAAATTTTTTTAACCTGTTATTTACAATGGCTGGAAAGGGGTGAAAAAGAACACAAGACATTACCTTGGTTTTAACGTATTCCTAACAGAGAAGGTTGTTACTTACTAGAATGAATTTCCTAGAGCTTCTTTGTGAGGCCATTAGAAATTAGATATTCATTTGTCTGAAATAATTGTGAAGTTACTATGTCTGAAGTAAAAAAAAGGAAAAAAAAAAAAGATGGGCTTGATTTTCTTTCAAGTTTCCCCTGAGATGAATAACTTAAGAATCTCCAAGAGATCCTTATAACCAATAAGCTATACAGTAAAGAGAGATCAGAATGTGGCAAATTAGTTGGTGTTTGATAGATGTTGACTGATTTCTGGACTGACAGTAGATAGATAAATATAATATTACTGGGGAGGGGAATATCTGAATAATAGTGAGAATCTGATTTTTAATAATCATCATCATATATAAGAAATATTTCAGATAATGGTGTGAAATGTTCTCAGCAGCCATGAGTCAGTCAAATTCAATTTGATGTGCTTTGAAGAACACATTATACATAAGAGATACAGCAAATTAGCAGTTACCAGGAGGCAGCCAGTAGAGAAAGAGAAGGCCAGCCACGATATGGAAGCGATTGAATGCTGGGTGTATGCCTCGCCAAGCAGGATGGAAAAAGCAATGAAAAGGCCAGTGGAAATGGAAGATGAAGCCCAAGGTGGCAGTAGCCCCCTAAGAAGAAACCTGCCCACTGGCACAGGCAATACACTGTCAGCCAAGCAGGGGATTGCTCAGTGGAAAACGTCTAAATCAGGTCAGGCCAGCCCACTGGCAGCAAGGCAAGCCAGTCAATGGGGTAGTCAAAGCAGTGCCAAAGGCAGAATCAGTACATCCAGAGGAACATGAGATGGGCGATATCCTCAGCATGGGCTTAACGAAAGCCCACCAACTGGCAAGGACAGTACATTTTAGCAAAACAGTAGAAACAGTATGCAAAAGCCAAGAGATGTGATTTGAGCTGTGCCAAGTAAGCAGAATGGTCTCTAAGGAAATATCAGCTTCCTACCAATCAAAAGGCCTCTGGCAGTGTGAAAGCTGCATATATAGTGCCATGTGTGGCAGGGCAAGGATCATGGCAGCAAGCATGGAGGATGCACAGAAAAAAGAGTAAGCTACTACAGTGTAAGGCCACAGGGCCAATCCACACTGCTCTAGTGGCCAAGCACAGCCTGAAAGACTGGGAGCACTGGAGAAGAGTCAGAAAATCAAGGTCTGAACTCCATCTCTGCCATGAACCATATGACCCTGGCTGAATCTCTACCTTGTCTTTAGAACCCATTCGTTTTGTCATAGAAACTGCAGGTCTTCTTCTCTGAACCCAATTCCAGCACCAAATGGGAGAATGGGGTGTCCCAAATGCTGATAGTTTTCCATAATCCCATGATCCCTCTCTGAGGTTCCTGGTTGTCTAACCATCTACGAAAATGCTCGTTTTGTCTTCTATCCTAATGCACATGGCTCCTTCTACTTTTCAGTCTATGATCCTGCATACTTTATCTGATGGCCTGTACTACTCCATATCACTTTTGGCTGAGAGACGTTCTGCAGAACATATACCATCTCCATGAGCATCGTCTTGAGGTCATGGTTATTCTAATCTGGTCTAATTATTAAAATAAAACCAGCTGTGCCGCAGGGACAAAATACAGCATTTTAAAATTCTCAACTCCTACTTTCACCAGAAGGCCCAAGAAAAACTAAACATAAGCAAAATCATAGTCATATTATATAGTTTGTATGTCCATTTCCCTTTTTAAGAACACAAGCTCTCAGGGCAGAAGTTACCTTTCCCTTTAAATTCAATTTGTAAGGAAAAAAAAATAAAACCTCATTCATAGTAATCTGATTACCTGTAGGAAATCGTATGGCAAAGATAACTCAAGATAAATAAATGTCACATAGGATAACCATAAAAAAGAAACATTCCAGAGCAATAACACACTCACTTCTACAACCACTAGGGAAAACATCTATAATTCTCCAAAGGCAATCACCCTTCTTCTCCTACCCTCTTCTTTCCCCTTCACTTCTCTTCCTTGTCTTTCCGATCTTTCTCTCTCCTTTTCCCCATCCCGGCCCATTCTATTTCTCTCTCTACTCTCCTTTCCTCTTCTCTGTATCTCACACCCTCCTCACCTACTTCTCCTGAGTATTTCCTCAAAGACCATTCTGCTCAAACCATGATTCTTTGCTTTTACCACACGTGCATGAGCACGTGCACACACACACATTTTCACATCAAATAAAAAGTACTATGCTCATGTTCCTCATGAGTTGTGTTATAGTGGTGGGAAGAGAGGTTCTTTTCTATTTGACATCTGTACTAAGTAAGTTCCTCCTGCTGCATCCTCCAATTTTGCCAGAGCATTAGAGCTGAAGGTTGTAGAGGTATTTGGCAGAGCCATTCCCAGAGAAAACTAGGGAAATTGTAGAATGAAAATGAACGTGGTCTAAGTTTACAAGGAGATCTCTGTGTGGGAACCTTGTTTATGAAATCTTACCACTCAACCAATCCAAACAAACAGGGCTGTCTTAAACATACAAAAGTATTCAACCAGAATATCAGGGGTCCCTTTATATGGCATGAGTAGGCAAATAAGCCACCAGACCAACTAAAATTAAGATATTATCTGATATGGCCACAGTCATGAGGACAAACTTCAGGGATCAAGAATAGCAAGAGAAATACCACCATGGCTGTAGGAATAAATTCTTGAGAAGCTGAGAATTCATAACCTAGGGCACCAAAGACTTTTTCTTTATTTGCACTCTTTTCTCCCATCTTCTATACTACTTATCCCTTATGAGCTGACAAAACCATTACTTAAAAGTTAGGATATCAGAATTGCACTGTTAAGTTCTCCTCTGAAATCTGAGGGTTTAGGTAACACGAATTACTGTCAGGGTTGCTTTGTAATAAAACTAACAGCAAACTTCAAACCATGGGCAGGATACTGAATTTCTAAAGGATTTCTTTCAAGAGTAATATTAATATTTCCTGTTACTAATAGCATTCATATAAGGATTCTATCATTCTCCGACCTATTCTTATGATCTCCCCAAATCTTCTTATAACTAAGTTCTCTCTTATTACAATAACTGGCAGGGCCAAGCTCCTGTTCTGACTTTATTTTGAATAGCAAGCCAATCCCAAATCTATCTATCTTCAAAAGTCTACCCACACCATACCAAATGATGAAGTTAATTACTTGAATATTGGCCCTGTCTAGCATAAGCTGTGAGGTGTGTGTACCAAGAAATTCCAGAGCTTGCCTTTCTTTCTTCATTAATTTACAAGAATCAATTGCAAGAGGTAGCTTTAGTTGTTGAAAATATTGGGGAAGAGATGAAGATGGCTGATGTGGTTGAAAGAAAATGAGTAAGCAAGAATTTATAAAAACTCAGAAAGTCATGAATAAAAGGAAATATTATGTGTATCTGCTATAAAAAAAAGTAAAATATGTATGCTGTGTTTATGTACATACATTTTAGTTTTAATACAACATTGTAATTAAATTCTTCCAAAACTTCCATTTCCCTAAAAATTAAGTGAATATACTTTTAAAGTGCTTTCCTGATCACACTTCACATGATCTGGATCCAGTTTTCCTCCCAGACCTAACAACAGTTTCTCACACCTCCCCCATGTCTAGCCCTCTACATATGTGTATTTCAGCCATACCGACCTTCATCCAGCTCCTCAAATATATCACACTTTTCTCTTCTCTGGGCATTTAACACTGGAATATTTTCCCTAAAGTTTACACTTTGATTGACTAACTTCTGCTCATGCTTCCAGGTTCCTCTAAGAGGCCATTTTCCTGATTTCCCTGTATGCTGCAGTTTTCTTTTCTATCTGCTTTCTATTCCCATAGTGCTTCTCAATCACAGCACTAATAGCAGGTGCCATGTTAATGACTGTCCCCTCTGGATCAGAAACAAAAGATGATGTATGTCCTATGTACCTCTGTATCAGCTTGTTATTTTTTAATATCCTTATTGGAGAATAGACACTGTCTGCCCTGCATGACTCATATGCTTTAAAGAAAATATTCACTGACTATGATCAGCGAAAATAATCTAGTTTTGAAAAGCAGGAGTCAGGTTACCATGCTTGTTGGAGCAGGAGGAAGTTTGTGTTTATGGAGTTTGATACATGTAAACTTTTGTGTCCATCTCTTCTAGAATCAAGGTGGAAAATCTCAATTGCTGGGATTTATGAAAAAAAAGAAAGGAACTACACAAAGAGAGGAGACCAGTGCAGGAATAATCAGATTACCATTTAATCTTATCTTGAATAGAGAATAAATGTCACTCTGTTAAAACTACACTTGTGTCTATGACCATGCCACCCTGAACGTGCCCAATCCTGCCTGGTCTCAGAAGCTAAGCAGGGTCGGGCCTGGTTAGTACTTGGATGGGAGACCACCTAGGAAGACCAGGTGCTATAGGCATAAAAAATAAAAAAATAATAGATTGTAAGCTGACAAGGTCCTTGCAGTCTGTTAGTTCAACCAAGGGTTTCCTTGCCTTAAAAAAAAAAAAAAACCTACCTTTGCAACTAAATTCTGCCTCTCATTTTTGAATGTTTGGTCACTGTAATTAAAAATAACTAGTTAATTAGAGTGAGGAAAGAAAGAAGAATATTCTCCATTACAATTAATTTCCTATAACAGACTAGTATCTAAAATGGTGTTTTGTACATAATAGGCATTTGGAAAATATTGGCTGATTGAATTAAGGCTGAAAAAATGCCATAGGGAAAGGGTGCCATAGAGAATCAAATTTACCAGTAAAGATACTATACACTATATCTATTATTTGTTCTACCTTAATGATACTGCCACTTAGTCAGAATGAATACAAAGTATTTTGATAATGCTTTTCTTCTTTGTTTTATTTTTTAAGGTCTGTATTACTTTCCACCTAAAAAACAACTGTGGCCAAACATAGTATGAAAAATATACACCTCTTGAATCACTATCACTAAAAAAATTCCTAAAATCATTTGATATATTAGGAGGTGAGGAGTGAAATTAATATGACTCCAAATGCTGTTAACGGCTCTGAAAAGCAGAAAGAAGGTATTATAAAGAAGTGGCAGTGTTAGAGTAGGCATTAGCTTTAAGCAATCTCAAAGTCCCTGCGGTAAGCAGTAAAAGACATCTAAGCAATGCATCATGTATCACACACACACACACACACACATACAAACACATGCCCCCCCACACACAGATACATGACTAGGAAGGCATATAAGTGACTCTGGCTGCGTCTCAGAGGTCCTCTTGGCCTTAACTTCATCATCTGAAGATTTCTTTACGAATGTAGGTTGGTTTATTTCCAAGGAATGTGTCTTGTTTGTGAAACCCATTGCTACAGGGTAATAACCTTACTCGGAGACTCTTCTGGAGCATTTCACCACAGGACACACTAACCCCTGAGATGTCACACATCCAGGGATATACCAGTCCTCATCCTGACAATCTCTCCACAAAGACTCACTTTGCTTTCAGGTACCTACATCAAACATGTCTTACTTGATGACCCCAACAGCTGCAGGCCCTAGGTCCCCAGGCTCGGAGTTGGGCATATCAGGGTAAAGTCTCTCTCCCGGCACTGTGGCCAGTCTTTGTTTTATATTCCCCCTGTACTACAGTACTCAGTGCAGCAGATTTGCAACCACACAAGCCTGGGTTTAGAGTATCACCATGCTTGGGGTCTTTATTGTCGTGAGTGCTGCTATTCTGTAATATCCAATGTTCCGCCCTGTAAGACGTTGGTTCCACTTGTGACAACCAACATTATCCATAAAAGACCATTATGGCATGAAATAGCATGTATACATCTGAGTGGGCACTGCTATCTTCTGGTTCCAGTCTCCAGGGAAGATTGCAACCAAATCAGTATCTCTGGTTCCCACAACCCAAGACAGATTCCCTGCAGCTTCTTCTAGAGGAAGTGAAAGCTGCTTAGAGCAGCGTGTAAATTCATAGCAAGAGGCAATAAAGGTGAGTTTTATACATTCCCATTATTGCGTCTACGTCTTTGCAATAATGTTTATTGACATGTCTGAACGGAGCACAAGCTGCAGTTCAGTTCAACTGCCTGTGAAAATGGGACATTTGTCAAGAAACAAACCTCACAGTTTTTAGTGGCTCTGACAGTGGGTATTAGAAAAGATATTGATGGGGAAAAAAGAGAAAGTAGGCAGGCCTAGGGGGATAGTGTTAGGAATATACTCAGCACAGATGCCTACAGTAGAGGAAGAAGAGATGGCTGAGGATGCAAAACTGAACACTACACACATTGAGTGACTTCCGGTTGCCTTGAAGCATATGCGCTTGTGTGGGGAACATCAACAAAAACTCTCTTTTTCTCCTCTACAGTGATGCTTTCATTCATGATTCGATTCCCACTTGCTCACCCCTCAGCCCCACAGTCTATCTCCAATGATAATCAGATTCTTAGAGTGAGTGTATCATTCTGTTCTTCAGGGTTCTCATGCACTGAAAAGTGAGCACAGAAACTACTTAGCATATAACTTGCCTTTAGCCATTAAATCAGTCACTTGGAATTTAATAGGAAACACATTTATTGTGGGTGTGAGGCACAGTGTTAGGTGCCAAGGCTGCGCACAGACCTTTTCTTCAAGGACTCTGCAGTCTCGTAGCAGAGCATGTTGCACTCATTAATAATACAAAACAGCTCACACATATCAAGGGACAAAAATAATCTACCGGTATTATTTTTTATTTTTCTCCTCACCAATGCCCTAAACTAGTAAAATGTTGGGAACAAGATAGGCATTTCATAGATACCTACACACATCCCAAATACAAATATGTTCAATACAATACAATAAAATAAAAAGCTACTAATAATGCTTTTATTTTCCCTGTTCTAATCAGTACTGAAAAATCTCAGCCATTCATCCAACAGTAGCATGACTCTCTTTGCAGCCAAACTGCCAAATTCCCAAGGCCTTCTATTCTATACTGCTGGTCCCTGATGGATCAGTGGCTCCTTCCTCCTAAAGCTCATCAACCGGTAAAACAGTTTTGATGCCCAGATTTAACTAAGGAAAAAGTTTTACTTTCTTGATATATAAGAAAGAAAGAGAGAGAGAGTAACACGAATTAATGGCAATTAGTTTATGACAATGGAATGCTGTATGTTTATGATGCTATACTACAGGGATAAGATTATTTTGTCCTAAAAATATTATCATTATCTATGAAAAAAAGTCAGAGAAACTGGTTGTTCTTGGGAATTGCAGTTATTTGAACCTTAATTGCAAATTGGCATTAGCTTCTGGCAACCCAGAGTTAAAATTCCAAAGTTTTAATTTTACTTAAATTCTTCTATAATGTCCTTTTCCACCTGAATTTTGACCTTCTTTTTTCTCCTGCCTCTCTAAACTCCCAGCTTAGCATTTCACTTCATCAGACTTGCAAAAGCCCTAGATTCTTTGCTAACATTTCCTTCTCAGAATTCTTTGTAAATCAAACCTGTCTCCACTATACCATACTTTATTTGTACAGAGTGTAAGAGGTAAAGAGGATGTTGGTTTAATAGAGATATTCACCATTATGTGGATATCAAGGCACTTATAATGTACATTGTTTATGATAGCATTCAAGATCTGGTTTCACCCATTTTTCATGGTCTGCAAGAAAACTATAGTACTAATAAAGTTCTAAACTTGTTTTGATTACTACAATATCACAGAGTCCGGTTTCTCCTTACTTAATATCCATCCGCTCCTTATAATGGGCACTATAACCGCTCCCTATTCAGATGCCATTTATATTCAATTTTCACTCTGGCTCAGCAAATAGAAATTTTCTTTTTATTAAAATAGTGAGGTCTCTGCTAATGCTTACTTTGGAAAGCATATATATTTGTGAATGTGTGTGTGTGACAGAGAGAGAGTTAGTTAGTTAAAGTAGAAGGGAAGTAAAGGAGAGGATGGAGACAATGGGGTGGGAGAGAACACGAGCATGAGCATGAGCATGTTGATCAGAAATTACCTGGCTCAGAAGAAAGTAATTTACTGGCAAATGATTATCCATTTAGAGGTAAACTATGTCAGCAAAAGATGTCTTAAATTAATTTATCTGCTGATCCTTTCAGATCTCTTATACAAGATAGTACAAAGCAAGTCAAATCAACCATGTCATAGGGTCTCTCGTAAACTGTAATAAATTGTCATAGATTTCATTTCACATCTCAGCAATTCTAGCCCTGATGTCATGAGCAGAAAATGGTAAAGGTTGAAGTCCAACATTGTAGAAGAAGAGTTCCTGCCCTCACCTGGCAGGAATATGTTTCAGTTAGAGCTCAAATACCCAGCAAAGGTTCACAGAGGTGAGACTGGTCAGTATAAGTACACTAGATTGGGAACCTGAAGTCATGGTCCCACCAATGAACGACAGAATTTCCTTAGGCAACTGAGGAGCTAATGGCTACCTGGAGAGTTGTCAGAAAATGAAATGAAATTACACACACATGTGCACATTGCAAAGGTAAAGAGTGTTACCTAAACACAAGTCTATTAGTCAATAAACATGCCTATCATGCACCTGTCTGTAAGAAAACACCCCAGTTCTCAAAGTACTGAAGATGGAATGGACATGTTACAGAACTATAAACATACCATTGGGAAACATTTTAGTGACTGCCAGAGTAGAAACAAGTGCAAAGTGCTCTCGAAATATAGTGAAGAATAGTTTGTGATGGAAGGCAATATTAATATTGTAGCTTTCTGACACATCATTTAGATATCAATTTCCCGTAGGAATTTGTTAAATCACTTGCACCCTAACACTGAAAAACATGTTTGCCTATTGGTTCCCCTAGTGAATATAATGTAGCACCTGCAATTAATAATAAAAATAAACACTGTAGTAATTTTAATGTCTGGTGCCACTTGCATATTTTAACATGCTGGCATTCTAGTACCTTGGTGTGAGCAATAAATTATAATTTACATGAACTCTCCTTTAGAGAACTGCTTTTAAAATATTGACTAAACTCAAAGTACTGTTCCTTGGTTAAGTAAGCAGATCAAAAGGAGATGGAAGGGCATTCATTAACTCACTCACTCACATGACTTTTATATCTGTATTATTATACTATGCATAACTATGATGCATATTTGTATTATAACATAGTAAATCATACATTATTATTATAAAATATGTAAATATTACTTAAACTTGGAAAGGATCTTAATAGTTTTCATCCTTTTTTATTATATGACCTTATTAATTTCTTGAGAAGCAATTAATCTTATCATTTCTATTTTATAGAATAGAAAATAAAATTTGGGAACACTCAAATGGAAAACAGTTCCAGAGTCTGAGACCCAGGGCTCATGCACTGCCTAATGCACTGCTATTTATGTCTGCAGCTAATATTTGCCACTAGTACTGCTGCCGAAGAAAAGCTACACATGTAAAGATCTTGGAAAAGTATTTTAAATGCCTTAGTTACTCAATAAACACTATGATTGAATGAAGTTAAGATATTTGATTCTAGATGTGAATGTATTCTAATTAATAAAAAAAAACACTACTTAATAAAATTATAATCATTAGAAAAGTCTGATGAAATCTCAATAGACAATATAGGGGAAATAAAGCTAAATCTATCTAAAGTATGCCAAAGTCTTTAATAAGTACATAAAATTAAAGTTTAAACACCATTACAAAATACTCTAGGTATGAAAATGTATGCTAGGGTGGAATAAATGCTATCTGTAAAATATCAGCAAAAATAACAAACTATAAAGTAAAAAATTCAGATATTATGAATATTTTACCTATGCAATGCCAAACTATATAGATATTTGTACAATTCACCTAGTTTACAATTTATTTGAATTTTCAACAGGATATTTCAAATAATGTGTGTAGGGTGTGTATCCATTCTAGTATATCCAGCCTCTACTGTATACATTCATGGAAAATACAGAAAACAACTCCCATTCATGTGCTTCTTTATTTAACATATGATTAGATGAAAACTGCATATATATATATACACATATATACATATATATATATACATACATACATATGTGTGTGTGTGTGTGTGTGTGTGTGTGTGTGTGTATTGGGTAGGGTGGGAAGAAAGAGTCCCTGGTGAAATAACAAGAATGTGCAGGGCCTTCCTGTAGTTTAAAAACACACATTTTGCTATCACCTATAGTCCCCATGTCATTCCACATCTTTTTTTTTCAATTAGTCTCAAATGTACAGTACATTGGTATATGTATTTATTGATTAGACAAACACAAATTTACATAGTTTATAAAACAATGCCCCTAATTGCTCCTTCTCTCCTCTAGTTCCACCTAACCAATATATTAATGCTAACTGCATTCCCTATGCCATGCTTCCCATCCCTGTGACCATCAAGTACCAATTTGTACTTCTTTAACCCTTAACCCCATTCTCCCAGGCCCTCAAACCTCCCTCCCCTCAGTCCATCACCAAATTGTCCACTATGTTTGTGTGACTACTCCACATCTTAAAACCTGCCTATGAACATCTAAATTTTATTATTATATGGCACTTATATAACATTTTCCTTAGGGAGCCACAAAGGACTTTTAAATTATTGATTAAAACAAACTTATTATAAGGTATGCATCATCCTAAGATCAAATCTGACTCAGCTGTATCATGGTTGACTCTCAGTAGCCTTCAAGATACAGTTTATCTATACGGCATTAAGATCTAGTCCCATCCTTCCTTTTCAGTTTTAACTTCTCCTACTCACCATTAAGCTTCATGATCCCCAGAGCATCCACTCAGACCTACCTTCATTACAGTAGATAAAACTACATGGCTAAAAGGAACCGCTTTGCAAGTTTGTGGATTATTCAATTTTACTTAGTTCCAGTGGACAAAAAAAAGTGATCTAAAAATAACTGTCTACTTTTTTGTCTCAGAATGCATATAGTTGGGATTCAAAAGAATTGAACAGAATGTGTTGACTGAAATGATTTTGAGGGCAATCAATTATAAAAGGGTCTTCCTTTCCCACAAAACAGAAACATATTTTTGCAAGGTTGTATAAACACATTTTAAGTTAAACAACAAATTATTCTGAGGGAGGTATGAGAAATGCTAGAAGATGTTGAAAGAAGTAGGACCGACTGTACTTATTTTTCTAAGATAACCACAACACTTCAGTACCTGACAGTTGCTGACAAAGATGCATGGTTGCATCACCTGGTGGTTAAGGAAAAAGCCTGGTGCTTTGTTCTACTCTATCTTCTGGTTTACAGTGTTTGGATTTATAGTCACAGCTTTTCCCTTTGCCAAAGCCTCCATACTGCACATTGTCATTCACACTGCCAGACTGCAACGTCTGCCAGGATTTATGGCTACCACGCTGCTCTCTCATTGCTAAGAGCAGATGGCTGGGCTGAGGGGCAGCAGATTGCCAGAGGGCAGAGACGACCATGTGGCGGGAAGAGAGAATGTGGTGGCTACAGGGACACACTTCATTCTCAAGTCTGGGAAAGATGTCTTCAATGAACTTCTTCTTTCCTAAAATGCTTAATCAAGTAAGCTAAGATTCATGGTAAGCTTCAGGAATTTGGGAAAATTCTTAAAGTTGAATACAAAATGGCCAAGCATATTTATATTTTTCTGGAATGATTTCATTCCATAAATATCTTTAGAGAACCTTGATCTCCCTCCCTCTACCTTAAACGATGGCATGTCTGTCTATACTGCTTTATGATACTGAGAAGTTTTGTGAAACATTCTAAATGTTTCAACTTATTTACACTTACAAAATCACATATTTAAGACCTAAAAAGAAGGTGGCTTTAATTTGAGGATATATAGCAGTAAATTATGAATCAAGGACATTATAATAAGAAATTTGTAAACAGGTTGATGTAAATTATAACAAGAAAACTCATTGGCTATATCCATACTGGATACTGAAGATGGTGTCATCTTTGTACAGTAGAAGGTAATGAGGGATCTTCAGAGCAGTGGAGAGAAAAGAAGAAAGCAACCAACATCTATCACCCCTTCCCCCCAACCACGCCACCATCACCATTAACTGTCTGTCACCAAACAGGAAGCATGCAAGGGAGGGAAAGAGAGGGAGGGAAAACAAATTTTACAAAGAAAGTGTGAATCAAATTTTATACAAATTGAAGTCCTATCACTTTCCATGATACCTCCTCTGGGTACCTTTCTCTGACTTCTTCATCAATAGTTATGATGGCTCACTTTCATCAGTGCCACCATGGCACACAAATCCCAACTCTAGAACATAATCAAGTTCTACCTATCTCTTTGCATGGCTATCCCCCTCTCTAGACTGTGAGCTCTCTGAAGGGATAAATTTTTTCTTCATTATTTTTGAACAATAGGATCAATCAATACGGTTAAACAAAATATACAAAATAAGACTCTTCTAAGAGCCTCACTGCTAGCTAATGATGACTAAGAGTAAGATCATGCTAGGCATGCAACATACAACTGCAATTGCAATCTCTGCATGTGTATTCAGATAAGACTTGGCTCTAGATTTAGGCAACACAGTTCACCGCACTTACACTGGGGTCTTAGTGAGGTAAGGAAGGAACAAAGAGATGGGCAGTTTATGCTAGTGGCTTGGGATATATTTATTATTTTAAGTTTTTCTGATCCATCAAATGCTATATATTTTTATTTCAACATTAATAAAATTTATATACTTGAATTTTCAAAAGTCCAGTTCCATATTTTTTTAATGTGAAAAAAATACAGCCCAGAGAAGGCAAGTAACTTGTCCAAAGCTACCCAATTATTTGTAGGACCCAAAACCCAGGAGCAGGAGGCTTAGGTACCTACATTCTCAGTCTTTCCATGATATCAAACAGCTACAAATGTTTTACTGTACGTCTCAACATGCAATAAAATAAATATCAGTGGTAATGAGAACACGAATATTGTCAATCCTTTTGAAACATTCTAAACTGTGTCAGTTAATTGTACAAATCCCTCTAGTTTTGCATCTTCTCACAGGAGCTGAGAGGTGTTAACATTTCCAGGAATAGAATAAATCTAGGACAATAAAGATGTGACAGAAAAACAAACACTGTGCTTAGGGGCTTAGGTAACCAGACTGAATACAGTAAAGGGCACACTGAAGACAATGTGTAATTGGTAAATTAGTATGACGAGGCTGGTGTTCCTCACTGTCTGCGTCTGCTAGCATGGCTCCCCATACTGCCTCTCTGAATCATCTGAGAAAGTGTGCAGTATGTTTGAAAATGCACCTTTACTCTTTTTACCTGTAGATGCAGGCCACTACAGAGGGAAACCAAGGTGGGAATTCTACCACCAATATTAACAACTGGAAAGAATGGAGGTGCTGTTCAGTCATTCCAACGGTTGCTGTCATTCCAGGGTTTTAACTAAGAATCAGTACCTCTCTCTGGGAGCATTTGGAAATGTATGGGGGCATTTTTCATTTTCACAGTAACTGAAGGCTTCTGCTGCTGTTTAGTGACTACAAATGACAGATGCCCTGCAATGCAGGGGGGGAGTCCTGTCACACACAAAAAATCAACCTACTATAAATGGCAAAAGCATCCCCTACCTTGAGAATTATTGAGAGTATTCTGAGGTCTTGTTCCCTCTAGTGGCTCAGGCAAGGGAAAACTGAGACGCTTGCGTCAAGCTTCAAGTATGGCAGTGCTCCCAGGGCTTGCCTTCCACTTAAGTGAAGATTGATAATTTGGGGGAGTTAAGAAGTACAAAACTGTAGGCAATGAGTTCTTTTTGGTGCACCTTAGGGTGTCATAAGTAGCTAGGTAAAGAAAGTCTAGATAACTTCAGTCATTAGCAAAAACTACTGAAAGTATAAAGGTTTCCTTATTTATTAACCTGGAAATTCTCATGAGTCAAAGTCTTAAAGGAAGTAGAAAAATCAGGGTGCCATCTCTGAAACAAAGTCAAAGGATATAAACAGGATACATATGATGATATATGATGTAGGACAACTCCCCAGAGTTAGCACGAGCTGCCTACATGAAAATGAAAACATCAGCATATTTGAGCAAAGACCTCAAAGCAGCACCACCTTCACCCAGGACATACCCCTGAGATATCAGCTATCTCCACGACCTACACTGTTCTACCAGTGAAGAATGCAGTGCCTCTCTAATCTCCCAGACCTCTACTAGTCCCTCTTAGAGCTGTGAAGAGCACCTTCCAGACTAACTCTTTCACTGCTATAAAACTCATGTTTCAAAGAAGTACTCAGGTGATTTTTCAATTCAATTCAGAAAACAGGCAATTACTACTTCTTGGACTAATCTATGAAATATACAAAAATATAAATCATTCATCCATCAAGTATTTATTGAATGCCTGCCACTTGCCAAGTCCTATGCAACAGACAGTAGGGAATGTAAAAATGAACAAAATTGGAAGATAATCTATCCTCAGAGAATTTGCACTCTAATAGAAAAAAACGATGGGTGAGATTTTTAGGGAAGGCTTTGAGCTGAATTTTGAAAAATCCAATTAACTAGATTTGGAACAATGGAGAAGCAGAAAAAAAAATATTCCATGCAGAAGAAATACTGAATGAAGGGCATACTTTGCATATGCCCTCTTCCTCATCACCCATCCCCTGTGGCTCCATTTATAATGACCCTATTTCTGCAAACCTTTACATATCTGAGCATTCATTTCACTCTAGGCAGTACTACATAGTTCAGAACTTAGCTGTATGCTGCCCTGGCCATTCTGTAGTTTTATTACATAATTCTCTCCTGAGACACATGGTAGTCATCTTGAGCGTAGAAACCACACTGCCTCTTTCTTTCTTTCTTTCTTTCTTTCTTTCTTTCTTTCTTTCTTTCTTTCTTTCTTTCTTTCTTTCTTTCTTTCTTTCTTTCTCTCTCTCTCTCTCTCTCTCTCTCTCTCTCTCTCTCTCTCTTTCTTTCTTTCTTTCTTTCTTTCTTTCTTTCTTTCATTTACCTACCTATCTACCTACCTATCTATCATCATCTATCTATCATCTATCTATCTATCTATTATCTATCTATCATCTATTTTGTAATTTACACAAACACACACATAGAACTGGGCATGCAGCTAATGAGACATATTGTCTAAGGGCTTGTTAACTTGCACAGAAGAAATCTGAGAACTTAGGGATGCAGATATAGACTGATGACTTGTCAAAGTCTACTAATACAATTGATATTTAAAAGCCACTATAATGCTTCAACATCCAACATAGCACCTTGTACAAAGTAGACATTAAATGAATAGTTACTGAAGTTAACTGACAGGAAAATTGGTGTTTCGATGGAATTTCTATGATACTGGTACTTCTATGATTTCCAGGAAGGTAGACTGCTTCTGGGAAATATGTCATTTGTATGGAAGAGATCTATAATTTTCTGCTCAAAGTTTGGCTCTCTAATAATGGAGGTCATAGAACCTCCATTATCTTGTCCTAAATTGACCCCTTTTAATGCCATGACAAAGGATTAATCAGGGTTGTTCTTTCTAGAACCACCATGGATTGGCGAGAGAGAGTGCATCTTTGTCTCCTCTCTTAGAGTTTTAAAGTAGCTGACATTGTCCACCCTGCTCTCTCTGGTGTCATTTCTTATTGAGGCCAGGATAAGGCTCTCTCTATGTCCGATCCACACATTTTTGGCTAATGCTCTTCTGTTGTACCCTCATTCCACAGCCCTTTACCCCCACTCCAATGGAGTCTTATTCTTATCAGTGTAACCACAGAACCCAGCACAGTTGTGGGCACATAGTAGACACTCAATAAATATTTGCTAAAAAAAAATGGCATGCCTTTGCATGAAACTGCCTTTTTAAAGAGTCTACAGATTCACTGCTGATTCAGCCTATGTGCTTTAATAATGCAGATTCTTAATCTTCTCTTAGGCTCTTCTACACACAGAAGCACCAATCTTAGAATAATTGGTCTTGGACCTTTTAACATTCTGCATCTCAAATTCTGTTCACTGTCTGCATTGCTAAACCTACGTATGCTCTCGTTGATCCACTATCAATAAAGTGGGAATTTGCTTATAACCAAGGCTTATTCTCTTTTGTGTCTCTAATATCTTAAACCAAAACTTGGAAAAGTAAAAAGAGGACCTTATTTAGTTCATTTCATTTTCTGAAGTGTGTGTCTGCATGAGAGAGAGGAATACAGAGGGTATTTAGTTAATAAAATTTAAGTTTTCTTCCCTGTCACTCAGTTCCAGAATGTTCAGAGCATCCTGGAGATAATAGGTAAAAACAAAAACAAAAACAAAACAAAACAAAACAAAACAAAACAGTACACTGTGGGTTAGGATATTTGAAGAAACAGAGAAAAACAGCTATTCAAAGATCAGAGTTCATATTCTTTTTCACCTACCCTTCTTCTGAACCAAATTGCTTTTCAGGAGAGAGACCTAGAGCATGAGAGAGATAAAGCAGTCATTGTGTCATGTGCAATTCATCCAGAGGAGCTGTGATGTGAGCACACATACATTTAAATATTTAAAAAGCATCTTTTAAAATGAATATCAAAATGACAAATAATCTAAGTCAGAGAAAAATACCCTAGAGTTTCCCTATCTTCCTTTTCTCATTATGGAGATAAATCCCAGATGAATCTCTAGACAGCGGAGAGGGTGGGCAAAATACTTGTAATCACAAGCACAATAGCAAAAGAAACCTCTGCAGAAACCTGCCCACCTGGAAGAGCAGGGTGCGTGGTCTGGCAGGCTGTTTGCAGGTGTAGGAGCAGAAGGAGGAAGCTGGGTTGGGTGAGAGGGTGATGAGAAGCTTGTTTACTTCGGGTTTCTTATACTGACTGATAGTTTGAACTTCAAGGGATTTGGAAGGTGGATTCGGATTAGTGTTCAAAAGCAAGGCGATTTCTCACAACCTCATACAACTACTTAAGTATGTAAAAACTACAGGGGGAATTTCATGAAAATAAGCTCTCTAGAGAGAATTGCAGCCTTGCTGCCAGAACACGGTAGAGAAGCCAGCCAGCCAGAAGAAACACCAGGCATAATTAATCTTTCCCGGATTATGACCAGAATCTCAAAGTATGGAGGACTGTGGGAAAAAGAGGCAAGGGCCAGTGAAACTCCGGGTGTTTCTAAGTCCAGGGGCAAAAGGGTAGATGGGCTTGAGCTCACAGGGAATTTGTAGTTCAGCTTCTTTGTCAGACCTACAGAGTGAAGGGCTGTGGTTTGGAAATTCCAGAATTCCACACAACTACCTGAGCTGTCTGCCTGGCCTGCTGGGTTGGTCTGGTGGCTAGAACCAGGGTAGCCCAGTTCTGAGCAGTGCCCAGTCACCCATCTGCAGTGTTATTTTAAATTCAAGTTTGCGTGTTGCCTCTGAGAAGGGATGTGAGAAGTACAGATGAAACGAATGCCATCACTTTGAGTACAGCATCTGCATAAATCACTGTCCGGTACATTCATTCCTAGTGACAGGTTAATTCTTTTCTTAGGTTTTGCTAAAGAGTGTACCATAGAATACTAATACACAGAGAGAGTGGAGGGAAGAAGAGAGAGAGAGAGAGACAGAGACAGAGAGACAGAGAGACAGAGACAGAGAGAGACAGAGAGACACAGAGAGAGAGAAAATAGAAAAGAAAAAGGGAGGAGAGGAGTTGGGAGGAACTCATTTGTCTCTCTGAGCCAAGTAAAAAATAGGGTGACACAGGATGACAGTGTGTTAAATGCAGATGGGTTTCGAAGTTTCCCCAGAAGCGGAAGCCTATGTGGGAATTGCATAGTAGGCCATAGATTACGGGAGAAATCAAAGCTACTCATGACCTGCCTCTGTACTCTGAAAAGCCCCTGGGTGTGGTATAACACTGTTAGCTATACTGAGAACCAAGCATCAGTCCATTCTCAGCCTCCCCCTTTAGGCGGGGGGAAGTATTGTCCATGGAGGGACAATGAAACATACGATGTGATGTCACTCAATTTTAAGATGCAAAGGAAAATATTTCCCAGAAGTATACCCTTGAAAACAGCTCTGAGCAACATGCCAGGTTCACAGAAATGTAATTCAGAGGAAGGAAGCCAGGAAGGCGGAGGGAGCATTTTACCTCCCAGGACTGGTTCCTTCCTGGGCATGCTTCTGAGCCTGCACCTGAAAAATGACTGTGATGGTATTTGCAGTTTATCAAGTCTTCCCGCAGAGGTGTCAGGCACAGAGAACTCACTTGTCACTCCAACATTTCCTGGCATTTGCTAACCACAACAAGGAATGGAGGGCAAAAGGATTACAGAATTAAGCGGCACCAGTACAGCAGCTGGAGAGGGGCTGAGATTTAGCTGTCACTTTGAAGAAAACTCCATTTCATTTTGTGATTTGGAAGGACTGAAAGTTAAAAGAGGGGGGTTGGGCCTTGCCAGCTTTTACCCAGGTCCAGAGGGAAACTCAGAGGTATTCTCAATATGTTAAGGATTTCCCACGGCCACTTTTCTCCATCAACTTCTTTCCCCTCTGGATGTGGAGAGAAATCCACCATAACCCAATAAGGTCTCATTTCACAGGGGCCCTACACTAGAGGATCTTTCACAACTCCATGGCTGCCCTTTTAGCTGGAATGCTTCTCCAAGGCTTGTGTGCTCGACACACGTCTGCTTCTCCACTAAGACTCAGCTTAAGCATCACCTTCTAACACCAACCTGGTGCACCTCCACAAAAGCCCCCCATCAAATGCTCTCTCACTGTACCCAAGTTGTCACCTAGTATGAAGTTTCCTGCTGTGTTTGCTTTGTCACAGGACTATACATGCCTCAAGAGTACATAGACTTATATTAGATATTCAACAAACTTTACTGAAAATCACCTGTGTTCTCTGAACTGAGGATGGATGCAAAGATGAACAGGACACAGCTCAAGTGCCCTGAAAAAGGTCTACCACACAGTAATCAATACATACATTTAGGAAGTAAAAAGTTTTTTTTTTCATGTTTGTTCCTCATAATCTGATTTAAATATAGACAGGGACATGAGAATGTTCAAATCTATCTGCATATCAGTAGGTCACAACACTTTGCTTCTATGTGTGTGTGTGGGGTGTGTGTGTGTATTAATTTGGCTTTCTGATCATAGTAAAATAGCCTGCATGAACTAAAACCATACATAGTCTGAACAGTTAATATCCTTCCATTCAACTAAGCTAGAAATGTGTGCTCAAGTAAAGACCAGACCAGAAAAATGTGTGCATACTTAAGGAACATGCACAGGGATCTAAAATGCAAATTAGCAATCATAAATAGAAGGAATCCCTCACCATTTTATTCCTTCAGTTAGTGATAAGTATAAGATCAACCCATTTATTTTCTATAGAATTCTTGGAATAAGGATGTCCAAGTATGACTGGTGATAGCACTTTCAACACAGGACCAACAATCCTGCTATTAGAAATCTAATCTACTTAGTAAATCCCTTACCTGTCTATGTACTTGTTACTAAATGTGTTTTGATCTTTGTGATAGTTACATTTTGATTTGAATTTTTTATTAAACAGAATTTTTCCTCATGTTCACCTTTTAGGAAACAAAAACAACAGCAAAAAAATGAATTATAATAAAAGCTGGTGTCTGGGATTTAGTCAAAAGATTAACCTTGAGGTACGGGTTACACTGGTAGAGATTTAGCTCAATACATTGGCATTTTCTCCATGAAAACCCAAAATGAGAGAGTTGATGTTCAAAATAAAACAAATCACCATCTTTGAATCTTAAATAATGAATCACTATATTGTGTGTCATGTAGTTAGGCAGAAAAATAGATAAATTATTATAATTTTTTTATACTAAGGGTCAAAATGAAAATGAAACTTTATTTAATGCTCAGTTAATTAGAATTCCTAATTAACCAGGCCTTTTGACTTCCAAACCTTCTTTTACATTCATACACTGATTCATTCAACCAGCATTCCTTCGTGCTATATGGAAGGAATGAAAGAACTATCACATGGTTTCTACTCTCAGGATACTCACAGGCTGGTGGCAAATAATGTCAAGACATTGTATATAAGACAATTTTGAATAAAGTTCAGTGCTAGCTTAAGAAACAGAAAATCTCTGGAAGATGAGGAAATTACAGAGACTTTTACCAAAGTAGTAGTGTTTCAGTTGGACCATACAGGATGAGAAGAACTCAGATACACCTAGGATTGAATCAGGTAACTGCAGTTACCTTCATGGAACTGAAAATCATATTTTATGGTTGGAATATAGAGGGCAAAGTGGGTAGAGGTTGGGTGAGTATTGAAGCTGAAGAGGTGATAAGGCCCAGATGATAAAGAGGAGATACTGTGCGAAGGATGTGCCATCATTTCTCCAGGACTCAGAAATTACATTAACTGAGGATTCAAAAGTTAAGTAACACTTTCCTGTTTCTACCTTCACTTCTACCTGTGGCTTTTCTGAATATTGTCTGTCTTTAATCCCCCTCCTCTGAATGTCTATATAATTTATAGTGAGTAATACACAACGTCTCCTTTAATCATAGATTGCTTTTATTGATCTGTAATTGATTTGCATATTCTCATCTTGTTTTAACAACTAGGTTAAATGCTATGTCAGGACAGAGGTTAGGCCCTAAACTTTCCCCACAATCTCACAGAACTGCATACCAAGTAACTGTTTCAGAAAGTCCTCTTAAATGATCTTTAAAACAATAATATTCATCATTACTTTCCACTAATCCATTCAAAATGCTGATAGATGTTCAGAAACAAAATGAAACACTACATTCTGCTTTGAGTATTGAAGTACATAATCAACTCAGAACTTTCAAATCTTTTCTACTTTCATCATGGTAATTGATTTACCTCCTCCTTCTGTTGTACTGGAGATAACTTTCTAAGCCATCATCTTCAAATTCTCTTTCCCCCACTGATCACTATAGAAGAATGCACTCTTCTAAAATGTTTTTTC
Organism: Cynopterus sphinx; assembly: GCA_030015415.1. NCBI lineage: Eukaryota > Metazoa > Chordata > Mammalia > Chiroptera > Pteropodidae > Cynopterus > Cynopterus sphinx. Next base: position 56,856,381 of record CM057380.1, on the reverse strand, counting down.
AGAGTGATTTAGTGATTTTAGACAATATATTAGCTAAATTGCATTTATACTCGAAATGTAAAAGTAAACACTAGTTGAAATAATTTAAATATTTAAATATTTATTTTATTAGCTATAAAATTGTGTCTTTAAAAAAATACTCATGTCAGTTCCTCTGTGCTGACCTGTGACACTGAATGCCATTTGTTACATCCCCTCAGAAGACAAGTTAGTCTCAAACAAAGCAGGGTGTGCTGTCACCACAAGCAGACCTGTGAGAAACTGGTTACGGGTGCCAGTCTTTGAAGAGGATCCCCACAAGTTGCTGCTCTCGTTCGAGTTGCAGTGATCCACCTGCCTTTGCAATGACCTCCCCCTGCACCACCAGCCATTAACAGCCTAGTCAACTGCAGAAACCATCATGGAACATTATATTCCCAGTTCCTTCTTCCTGAGCTTCTTGGATCTAAAGGGAGGGTCAAGTTGATGTTAGAAACAGTGTCCTCATGCAATGAAAATGAGCAAGTTAATTATGGCATCAATAATATTGAGCTGTCTCCCAACTGCAAACCTATAACCTAAAGCATATTCCCATAAACTTGTCCATTTCAGTTAGCTATTGCAGGCTCTGATAGATCATAATGCCTTTGGTATGTAATGGAATACAAAGAGGTTGCCAAAAGTTGAGAATAAAAAACCAAGCTTATTGCTTTACAGTCCAACTTAAGACAGCCCATTTCAGTTCCCACTAGTCTTTTTACTAATGGGTCATTTTAGACAGGTCTTAATTCTGAACATGGCCTATATATGCTTCCCCTGCTAGTGTTTATCTAAGCTAAAGCATGTACCCTTTTCCTTCAAACCCTTTTCATTCTCATTCTCTTTATACATACCTCGCTTCTTTGAGGTTGACATTCTCTATAAAAATGACCACTCAGATTTTATAGTTTCATAACATTTAGATATATGAATTTATTCAGATCACAAGCCATTCTGCAACTTTAACTATGTAGCAACAAAAAAATACAAAGTGAGATGCTTTATATGTGATAAAAGTCATGGCATGAAACTGTAAGATTTAGAGACCTTAGCTTGTTCGGAATTAAATACCAAATCTCTGGAGGAAATCTGCTCCTTTTACATCTGAATTAAGAAGTACTAAAGGTAGACATCTTCTCTGAAATAATCAGGGGTAGCAGAAGATTGACCACAGTCCTGTAACTAATGAAGACCCCACGACTGCAACATAAATTACACAAAATGGAATTACAAGTGAAGCCTCTGTCATAAAAAGTCTTGGTCATATTCAGAAGTAAATGTATTTTGAAGGTCTCTTCAATTTGTACCAATGACTTATTACTCTTGAGTTTGTTAAAATATACTGGCTTTCTCATAAAAGACTGGATCCAGAGAGACATAAATTTTAGCAAGTATTATGAATTCTACCTATGGGTCCCAATGGCCTTTCACCACCCTCCACCCCACTCCACAGAGCTGCCTTATGGAGATGTGTCCATCTTTCCTTAAGGAGAGACACATGAAATAAGTGGTATCACACTCTTTTGTATTATAAATTGCCAACAATACTTCTATAATATATCTAGGAAAAGAAAAGTATTTCTTTTTTTTACTCAGTTAATAAATATGTATCAAGAATTTACTATCTGCTAATGAGTAAAAATACAAAAATTAGCAAGACAGAGTGGTGCCCACAGTGATGACACTTAAAATCTACTCATACTCTTCACTCTCAAAGTTATAAGTTCACATTTTCTTAACCTTGGCTTAATACATAAGCAATTCTAAAAGATAAAAATATGAATTAACCTGAAAAAAGACTAACACATGGTTCTGAATGCCTGTTTCAAGGAAACGACTGCTCTCATGCCAACTAGAACATTTCCCTAAAATTCCAAAATATCTCGAATCATGACCACCATGACTGGCACCAACAACTATCAAAGTTAGCCCTAGCATTATGATAAACATTAGCTGGGTTTTGAGAAAAAAAATTTCTATGCAAAGCCAGTACATGTATTATTTTGAGGCTGTGCTATTTCTCTGAAGTTGGGTTAACAGTTAGCTTCTGTTATTGAACATAATAAAAACATATTGGCAGGTATAAATTAACCAAGTACAAACTGAAGAGCAAGAAAAAAAAACTGCCTAATTGAGGATTGAGACAAAGGAACTATAGGAAAAAAGACAGTGGCTATTCATTCCAGTAAGTAAAGAGTAGCAGATTCCTGAAATGGACAGGCTTCCTGTCCTTGGCCTATGTCTTGTGCTGTCTGAGTCCTGATGCAAGTTGTCAGATAATCTGTAAGCCAGCTCCTTGGTCATCCTCGAGCTTTAATTTACAGGATGTAAAACCACAATATTAATGCTCAAATTACAGAATTAACGTTAAGATTCTTCCTGTTTTATAAAAAGAGTGATAATGCAAAGTGGAAGCTGTTTAGTGGTTCCTACACATCAGCTTCCCACAAACACCAGAGCTGACTGCTTTTTAGTCAGAAGCAAACATGCCAATTTGTTTTTATTCAAGGTCATATTGTGGTTTCACTCAGAGGATTGCTTTGAACCCAAAGGGTCAAAATTTCTCCCATTAAGGTGGTACAAAGTAATTGGATCTACCCACAGTACAGTATTTGTATTCTCTCTTCAACTTAACTACAAATCATAATTGAGTGTCTGTTCCATTATTTAGAAGTCTCCTTCATGTCTAAAAAACTATCTCCACAACAGCATTTATTCAACCAACTATTTACTCATCCCAAGGATTTGAGGGCTTACAAAAAACCCATGGTGGTATTTAGATAATGATGTAATAAGGTTCTTGAGAGCTGGGACAATATCTTACCTAAATTTATAAATTATGGCAACATCAAGCACAGCCTTTTACATGCAATAGGTGATACTCAATTAATATTTCTTGATTTGTATATCAATTTATATTCACTGACCTACCAACATCCTCAGCATGGTCAAGGAGCTCTGTTATTAAACAAAATGACCCATAATTCAGTGTCAGTCACGATCTGCAAATAGATGTTAAGGGGGGAAAAAGAAAGCCCGGGGGAAAGGTAGTACCTGAGATAGGCCTTGATATTCAGAAAGATAAAGAGAAGAGAAAGAGCACCCTCACACACACACACGCACGCACGCACGCACATCCCCCTTAAGATCTGCAGATGTTGTGAGAGAGCACAGTCCAAGTAAAGCCTTGAAGGTGAAATAAAGTAATGCATGTTTGTAGCAACAGTGAACTAGACTGTGAAAGACCCCCAAAAACAATTTTTCTAAGCCTCAGTTTTCTATTTGTAAAATGAGAGTAACAGTACCTATTGTGACAACTAACTACTGCCATGTAAGCAATAGTACTTGGAGTCTTCAGAAGTATTTCGTCAAAACAAAGAACCAGTGTTTTATTTTGTTTCAAGCATTTATGGCCACTTATTAGCTATGTATCTTAAGGGAGTTTTATATTGTCACAGAACCTTAGGTTACTGCTTGATTTTTTTAAAAAATTAAACAAGATAATGAATGTAAAGTAGTTAGGATAAGAAACACATAAGCACAGAGGAAACACTTAGTGTATAGTAGTCAATTTTATTAATAGTTTTACATACTTGAGCATTTCTTCTAGGGAAACCACAAATGAAAAATAGAACACAGGTAAAATTAAGAGAATTATTTTGGCAGCTGTGGCACAGACTTCTTTCTAGAAGAGAGAAATAAACAATGGACTGTCTACATTTTTCCCTAAGAACTCAGGAGAGCTCATTGATTGAATCCTTACAATAAACTTGTGTACTATCTTCATCTTTGTTCTAATGTTCAGATGAGAAAATTGAGGCTTAGAAAAATTCAGTGATTTACCCCTCTGCACACAGATTACAAATGTGACAAGATTCAAGGTCAGATCTGTTTGGCTATAAAATCTATGCTCTTCTCTAAGAAGCTATCAGCCTACCACCTGCTCAGTTAGCTAGAAATCAAACTCTAGTTAGATGAGAAGTTTTCATTTTAAATTGTCATAGACATTTAGGTAGTAAGGGAACTTTTTTTTTTTTACTTTCCACTTCTGCCTAATTTTTTTCCTCCCACTTTTAATAAATAAGTGAAAATATGTACATAGTGACAATGCAGTCTATGAAGAAAAAGAAAAGCCTCATTCTGAATACTTTTACAACATAAAAACATGGTATTATAAAACATCAATTGAGAATAACTTTTTCTTAATGTGATTACAAATGATCAGCATATTCCACTCTCCTATGAAATGAGACCAAGTCTGCCTCAGCAGAATGATAACTCAAATCAGTCTACCAACAAGCTATTTAATGCATATTGCAACAAACAAATGTTTTAATTATTTTAGAAATAGAATTACCTGGTATCTCTTGATATTGCATCAATTTAAATAAACCCTTAGACTCTCACATAAGCACCAAGGACTAAAGAACCAAGGAGACTGTAGACCCGGGAATTAAACACCCCCAAGTTGAAATCCAGGCTCTTCCACTTGCTTAGAGTGTTACTTTAAGCAAGTTATTTAACCTCTCTAAGCCTAGACATTTTCATCTGCATGATTGTACCCAGAACAGCCATTCACATTTTATTTGGCAACAAAGTGACTACCATGCACCAGGTAACAATGGTGGACAAGTGTGCCTGTCCTCAGTAAGGGAGGAAGGTATTAAACAATTTCAAAATATGTAAAGAGTGGGATGGTAATATGGTAATTTGTAAACAATAAAAAATAATAAAGGGACTAGAGCGAGAGTGGAAGAGAATTGAGATGAATGACTCATGATAGAGTAGTGCCATTTAAGATCAGGCCTGAGCAACTTGTAAGAGCAAGGTGAAGAGTGAGGGGGAAAAGGTATTGTGTGGACATAACACCATGTACAGTGGCTTTAAGGTAGGAAAGAGCTTTCATGCCCAAGAACTGGAAGAAAAAAAAAGTGTTTTCCTCCCAGTGCTGTGTCAGACAAAGAAGTGTAAACTGAGGTGAGAACATAACTGATAGGAACTTTGTAGCCCATGCTAAGGAATATGACTTTTGTGGTAAGTACATTGGGAAGTTATTAAAGAGTTTTAAACAGATATGATAAAATATGTGCCAGATTTTGGCTTGGGGAGGGAGTAGGGATATAACACAGTTGTAAACTTAGCATTTAGTTACTGAGTTTAATATCTCATCTTTCCCTAATATTCCTTACAATTCTCTCTCTCTCTTGGCTCTCCTGAACCTCTCAGGTTTGAAAAACCTAGAGTTGCTCCGATGGTAACAAAATGTTCAATTTTAATGAGTTTTTAAAATTTTATTTAATATACAACTATGTAACACACATGTGTGTTTGTGTGCATGTATGTATATGTGTATATAGAGAATGAGAAAAGTAATTAAGTCTTCAGTAACACATCTGGCTTTCTTAAAGCACTAATTTCTTTACCTATAATAAGTCTGACACATGGGAAGCAATTCAAATATCAGCTATTATGAATTAGTTGTAACCAAGTTATAAGTGCAGTTCTCAAGATCATAGAAAGAGGCTCTTATACTCTGAAAGATGCTGAAAAGAAATCCAGTGAGTCATCACTTCTCGGTTATACATTATACAATTTGACATATTGTTTAGCAGAGGCCTCCAAATAGATGCTTGAAGGCAAAATCTGCTTGGTCTATGTGGTTTGTTTGGCTAGCACCAGGTTTTTTAGTTTTATATTGTTTGTTCAATTTGTAGCCCTTGAGGCAGAGCATATAAACTCTAGTTAGACACTGTGTCCATTAGTCCCTATCTCACACACTGTTGCTTCAATTACATTTTCTATCTCCTGAAGGTTACACATATTATGATCCTCAACAAAATATGCTGGGTTTCCTCTAAGGGTATGAACACCGAGAGTTTCTTCCTACAATCAGAATCTTAGGGTTGTCAGAAACCCATTTTATCATCACCAGAGAAGGCTGCTCCAAACTTTTTTGGTGATTCAGATAGGCTTCAAAGCCCCTCTGAATTTTCCGATTATAGTTCCAATCCAGAGAGAGAGAAAAAAAATTCCTTAGCATAGCCTCCCAATATACCAGGTTTCTAAAACTCTCTGGACAAAAACATATATTGTTCCTCTTCGTTAGTCTTCCTATGTCAAGTTGACCTTGATCTAGGAAATCAACCTAGCTCACATGCGCTATTTATCTTCCTGTCTGCTCACTGTTGCAAACCTACTTAGGGAACATATTACCATACTACTCAATGTCAGAAGCCCCACGATACTCTGCCCAGATCCATTTAGATCACTGGTTGGAATAAGCCCACTGAGGATAAGAAAGATGTTCATTTTTTTAAATAAGTTTGCTGAGAAAATATTACCTTATAGGATTTTGATGAGAATTCTGGAAATAACTTCAAGAGAAAAAATGTCATATGGGAATGATGATATGAAGACATTTTATAGGTTCCTTGGATTACACACTAAAAACAGATGTGCGTGTGGCTTCCCTGTTAAGAGTGCATGGTTGACACTGCCCAGTGAAAGAAGCACAAGGTGCCTCTGAGCAGACTACATGCTCCCTCTGGGCTCTGGCCTCAGCCAACGGGAGTTCCTAAGGAACACCATACTGCACATGGATTGCAAATCGTCTTTGAAAATTACTTGCTCCTAGAACATAAGGTGTGTGTGTGTGTGTGTGTTGATAAAGATACCAATAAGGAGAGTGGCAAGCATATAAAAAATATATGGACTTGATATTAAATTTTATGTATAAACAATCTACAAAATGCCCACAGTGTCAATTTTCTGATGTCTGGATTTCTGATGTCACAAAAAGAGATGTTAATCTAGGAGTAAACATACTAGATCAAAGAATTGTAAACTTGATGACCTAAACCATCTCAAAAACAGAATACCTGAAATGTAAAACCCATTCAATCAATAGTGAAGAAATGAATTGTTAAGAGAGCTGAGAATAAAAATACATTTTAAAAAGAAATCAATTAACTGGTTATATGTATACACAGCTATAGGTAGGGTAGAGTAGGGTAGGTAGGTAGGATAGATAGGTAGGGTAGGTAGGTAGATAGGTAGTTAGAAAAAAGGAAAAAAGGAAAGAAGGAAGGAAGGGTCAAAAGGGAACTGCATAAAATTAAAGTTTGAAATTAGGTTAGCAATATATAACTAGAATGTGCTGTGATATTAAAGAAACAAATTTTCCTTGGTTATAACCTTATTTATTTTGAAATTATAAATATCTTATTTTCTTTACCTCACTTTCATCATCTGTGAAATTGGAATAATGGCACATTAGAGGAGAATGCTAAGGATTAGCTACTTAATGTTTGCCGCATTGTTTATTATAGAGTTCTTTAGAGACTGGAATAAGTGTGTGGTGAATACAGAATGAGATGACTAAATCAATATAAATAAAATCTTTCATATACAGTATATGTATGCATAGAAAATAAATTACATGGAAGAGGGTAATAAAATATTTTCTTAAGTGGAAAAAAAGAAACAGAACCCTGGAAAGTATAAAATGGGTCACTCCTAATGGGTGAAAATATTCCATATAACATATTGCCATCACCAGACATTTGATTTATACCAACCAGCTGCATTTTGAGTAAGCCTTTAATGTGTATTTATATTTTTAAATGTCATGATGCTGGTAGTCTGAAAAAGGAAGCATTTGCAGTTGTGCTAGCTTTAGAATTTTTTCCCAAGTAAGCATCTGGGCTTGCTTGCCTAGAGTTTGAAAAATATGTTGTCGTCCTCTCAATGGTTATTTTTCTAATATGTCTCATGACCATGTAATGGCATGTTGCCTGGAGTAGATGTCCCTGGGCATTGACAGAGTCAAACTGCCTGTCTCAATTTCTTCCATGCCAGTGCCTGTGTATACTTGATGAAATTATATACTAGTAGCTGGAAATTTTGACTCTGTCTGACAGGAGAATTCCGAAGAAAATCTCAACTGTCTTACAAACCAGACGGCACACTCAAATATTTTTAGTAGCTACAGGATTTACTTGGTTTACAATGAATTGTTTGAACAATTTGTTTGGCACCCAGTATGACGCATGACAAGTCATTAGTGATGGGCCAACTCGGTGCTCTCAACCACTGAGTCCCTAGTGTCTCAGATACTGCCAAGCAGTTGAGAAATTTTTATTCAGAGCTACCAAGAGATCATGAGAATAATGTGTTCTAAATAACTTCTATCGATTTTATTTCTAAAATTTTATGATTGTTGTCTGGATGCTGTAAGTTAAAATAAAAACCTCTTGAAATGAGGTACTTTGAGTATACTTATGTTTGGCATAATGATCTGGAAATTTGGAGATACCTACCTGGGCTGGGAAGAAAAAAAACTCTTAGGTTCCTTCAATCTGGTAGTAGGTTTCTGAAATTCTGGAGCTTCACACCTATGCTTAATCTAATCATCATTTTTATAAATTAATTGGGTTAATTTTCTGATTATCATGTAGCCATAGTAGTCCAAATTACAAAACTAACAATTGAGCTACATAACTGACCAAAATACTTAAAAATTTGGACTTCTGTGCATAAGTTGCCATTTTTTTCTTAAAACCTTTGTAGTTTTTATGAAAAAAAAAAAAGTCCTAATTTTTAAACCATTGGGTCTTGACACCTTGATTCTTCCATTTCCACTTGCTGGACAATGTAATTGCTCTCATGGAATTGAGGTAAAGACAAAATACTTCTGTTTTCCATTCCATTTCCACTGACTAAGCTATCCAAGATTTCCACTTAGACGGACTTGGGCTAACTTCTTAAAATACTTGACTACTGGAGCATTACTCTTAAGCGTAAAATTATCTTACTAATTAAAGTTATAAGTTTCAGATGACTCACTCAAGATTATCCCTATAATAGTCTACACTCACTCACTCACTTAGTTCTAATATGCTTTCTTTAGGGGCAAGATAGAAAAAAGATATATTTCATCTACCTTTATTGAAGATTGTCCATAAGCCTGCTTACTTTTAGAAGAGGTATTTTATAAACCCATGAAAAAAACGAACAAAAAACAGATTTTCAGACCCTATCAACTATTAACTTCCATCCACAGCATGTTGTGTTAGGTATGGGTTTCACTCCACTATTAATTTGAGCAGCAGGCTTTGGTGTAAGTAATCACCAAAAGGTATGACACCAAGAAGGTTCAGAGCAAGATTTTTAAGGAGAAATTAAAAGTATAATGTAAGGTTTTAAATGAAAAACTTGCTGTTAACTCTTCTTTCTCATGTCTTGTCAACTATTTCCAAAATAATGAATGTATAAAAATGGAAAGAATGAAAAATATATGTAAAATTTTCCCAAAATTATCACAAAGCTATATAGGCATTAGGCTAATATGTCTATGCAGAATAAGTACAAGCAGGGTATTTCCTTGTGAGTCCATGGTAAAGAAAATCAAATATAATAATGCATATGAGTATACTTTATAATGGGCACAGTGTCTGCAAGCATTGTAGTGACTATTACCATTAGTGCTAAATCACTGGTGAAAAATAACTAATAGTCTCTTCAGTAAAACTATCCAGACTTGAAAGCAAAACTCACACTCTACACCAGTTTGTAAATCTTATAAATTCCATGAAAGACAAGGCCATGTTCTATTAATCTAGATATTCTCAAAAGTCCCCAGAAAAATACTTTGTTTGAAGCCAAATCCACAATATATGTATTGATTTGATTAATGACAGAATTAAACATAGCAATAAACAAATATGTTGAACTATTGATTCAAAGAAGGGAAATGGTGAGGAAGGGAAGATGAGATGAAGTCTCTAAAATCACATCATTGTAAAGTTTATTAAGGTCTCTGTTATAAGAAGAAGAAGGAAAGGGGATTCTTGCTATAGGATATAGGGATTACAATGCTGAAAAATGACAGAAAGAAACAGAACAATTTAAATTTGATTTTTAATGGCCTCTCTGTTAAAGAGAATAATGTTTTTGAGAATGGAAGAATAAATATTACAGGAAAATACAGCTCAAGATAGGTAAAGAAATTGGAAAAAAAATATCCAATTGCTTTAAATAATGCTGAGTGTTCCTGTTGAGACAAATTACATACAGCCTTGAGATACTGATAAACCTCACAATTGAATAAATTAATTACTAAGAATGGTTTTAGAGAAATAATGGAGAAGCAGAAGGGTGATGAAGACCAAAGATAGGCATAGTACTTCATTTTTAGAAGGAAAAATATGAATCATATGAATTAAAGAGTTTTGGTGTTGGTTCTTAGAAAATAATACAACCATCATTAAGAAATATCATGGATTCACTAAGAACAGACCAATTCAGAGTTTCCACAACTCCTTTTCTCATACACAACCATTAAGATTTTATATATGTGAGAAATGCAGTAGGTAAAATTTATCTAGATTTTAGTAAGGTGCTTTTCACCATTTTTATAATCTTCTTGTTAAAGATCAAATCCTTATAATCTCCTTGTTAAAGATCAAAATATGAGGACTAGGTTGCAATATTACCTGGATTGCCTGATTGATCAATGACAACCATAGGATGTAGCTGATGAATGAATCAGTATTAACTAAGAAATACCTAAATGCTTGACATTTGACTCTAACCTATTCAACATTAAAAAAAAAAAAACTATTCATAAGTAAAGATATCATTGTAAATAGATGAATATGGAAGCAGGAATAATGAATCATCTGTAAAACCGAATTGGCAGTTTAGAATAACAAGAAATAGAGGAGTGAGACTAATCAAAATCAATAAAATATATTTTATACATGATGTTAAGTCTTATTTGTGAATATAAGAGGAAGGAGTACAGGAATAATAGTTGTGCCTGTTGGGGAAATGATCTCGGTTTCTAATTCCATGATATGAGTTGCCAAAAATATCTGATTCAAACTTAGGCAGCAATAAACATCTAGGAATTATCTAGAAAGTAGAAGAAGATAATTCCACTTTACTCTGCCTCATTTACATCATTCCTAGAGAATTATATACAATGATGAGTGCTAACAAGATATAAATAAACTGAAATACATTCTGAAGATAGGAATTCAGAACCATCACATGAAACAGTGCAAGAATGAGGCCATATGACCTGGAGAACAGATTGATATTAGTATAGCAGGCATCAAAAACCTAAGTAGGCTTAAAAAACAACCCTTTCAGTACTGAGAAATAGCTTTTCTTCTTTAAATTTTATTTTTTGCTTTAAAAGTGATTTTATCCTGATTACCTCTCTGTAGAAAATAACAAAAATAAATAACAACATGCAAAAGAGGATAATATTATTGTATTTGGTCTGTTTCACTACAGTTTTTGCATATATTTCCAGTTGTACTCTATATAATTTTATATACAATCATGCAGCATTATAGCATATAAGTTCTCTTGTTTAAGTTAATATTTACCTTTTCGCTGAAGTCTAAAGATCTTATATGCATGTACAGAACTAGCTAAGTTATTAAGTTTGCTTTTAAAATGAAGCTTCTACAATGTATAAGATTCTTAGGCTCTGTCCTACATGTCTGGGGAGCCCACAAAGTCAAACGTGACAAATAATTTTTGTGGAGTTTATACCTGAGGGTGTATTTGAGAAGTGGAATGAAACAGACACACAAGTGAGCAAATAAAATAAAAAAGATAATTTCTGATAACTTGTATCATAAATATACTTGATTTGACAAATGCACCTCTAAAAATGTATGACATTTGAACTGAGACCTGAATGACAAGAAGGAGCAAGCAATGCAAAGCCTCACAGCAGAAAGTTTCTAGGCAGAGGGAACAGCAAATATGAAAGTCTGCAAAGGTGAGAATAAACTTGGGGTGTCCAAGGAATAGAAATAAGGTCAGTGTAACTTGTATTTGTTAAGAATGAAGAAGGGTTGTTCAAGATGAGGTCACATTGATAGTTAAGGTGAGGTCATGGCAAGAATTTTGGATATTATTCTGCATGCAAAGGGAAACCTTTGGAAAGCACTTGATCAGGTGAAAGACTTTATCTGATTTACTTTTTAAAAATATCTTTCTGGCTACTGCAGGCAGGATGAATTACAGTGGGGACAAAGGCAGAGACAACACATGCCTGTGCTACAGTCAGCAGCAACAGCAGATAGATGTTAGAGTTAAGACTAAGTTTTATCTGGTGAACATGGAACAGTGAAATAACCTCTCTGAGCTTTGATTTCTTATTGTGTGAAATGGGAAGAATCATTTCTACCTACTGTAATATCCATCTTTGCAGATGTCTAATTGCTATTTTGTTATATATGTCAAAAATCTCAAATGACTAAATATATCTCTTTTTTGGCATATAAAATAAGAAGCCAAAATCAAAGACTTACAGGTGACTCTAAAGCCTTTTAGGTGATCGTGGGGGTAATGTTAACTGGGTTGCAAGGTCCGTTAGTTGAAATAATTTACATTTGGTTCTCATACAGCGAAAATAAAGTGCTGATGATTTTTGAGACTGGTGACAAAATATAAGGATATGGTAGGGGAAGAGAATAGGAAATTAGAATTCAGAGTGATTTAGAAAATTCTTTAGTAAGCATAAATCACATAAATAAATTATAGAGGCTAAATCCTTATAAATGAACTCCAAGAAACTACCTTCCTATTTAATTATCAAGAAATATTGCTCTTTGAAGTTGGCCACGTGGCTAGAGTACAGATGTATTTTTTGTTGTGATTTGTATCCGCTGCCATTAGAATTCTCCTATATGCTCAGTTCAATTTTTTTTTTTTAATGTTGCTTTTTGTACAGAAGGCGATAAAGGAACTACACCAGGGAAAAAGAAAGGCATTAAAGAAAGAAATCTTCAACCTATTCTGTTAGTCTCCTGGAGCAAGCAGAAACTGCAGGGCTGAATTGGAAAGATGGTACTGATTCCATGCACAGCACAGTGAATAAAGATGTGCCACAGCCAGTGCAGGTAAAAAGTCATTGAAACAACAGTCTTACTTTAAATTACATGTTTGCTCTCCTCAAATCCCTTGAGGCATTCCTACTCCCCTCAGCAACTATGGCTGCTGCATCACTCTTGGTTGTTTTTCAGTTGCTCTCTATAGGTTGACTATTAGAGCACTGCTTATACAGGCATACCTCACTTTATTGCACTTTACTTTCTTGCATCTCACAGATGTTGCATTTTTTTTACAAATTGAAGGCGAGATCCTCCCCTGGCAAAAGGTTATGAATCTCTTTATTGCAATACTTGCTTTATTGTGGAAGTCTGGAACCAAACCCACAATATCTCCAAGGTATACCTGTACTTTATTTGGCCCAGAATGCCTAAAATGATCAGTACCACAAAAATCTCAGTTTTAAGGCTTCTCTTAAGTAAGCTTAAAGTAAAAAATCAGAAACACAGATTTATTTGACCATCAGGTAGTAATTGAATTCCAAAATGGCCTAGTTTGTTCTTTGGGGTCTTCTTCTGGAGCCATGCAATTTCACCTCAACCACATTCTAATGATTTGTTGGTTGAGCACACCTTGCCAGGTTAACAGGGTGACCTCCTCCTCCTGACCACTTCAAATTCCTTTCTGAACAGGCAGGGAGCAAACAAACAAACCAATTTCCACCTCTCAGAAAGCCTACTCCAGTGGTAGATTTAATATGCTCAATAGAAAAGATACTGCCAGGTTACCTGTGATCTTGGAGAGAATTATCACTGAAAGTTTCTAAACAGCTTTGGAGGCCATTGAGAACATTGTAGTACTAGGATTAAAGCTTTTATGTTAGATTGTCTATAAAAATGAAGAGGACATGTCCTTCAGACTTTACTAATATAATCTTGGAAAGTTTCATTACAATGCGGGGGTGGGGGGAGGAACAGAATGGGGCTGTGATTCTTTATGAGAAGGCCTGATAATACTTGCACTTGACTTCTCTCAAGCTTGTCCCCTAACCCCCACCACTGTCACCCTGTTACAGGCATACCTTGTTTTATTGCTCTCTGCTTTATTGTATTTCATAGATGTTGCATATTTACAAACTGAAGGCAAGGTCCTCCACCAGCAAAAGGTCACAAATCACTTCACTGTAGTAATTGCTTTATTGTGAGGGTCTGGTATTGAGCCTGCAACATCTCCAAGGAATGCCAGTATAACTCCAGGCCAGAAATGTCTGCATGTGCATGTGTATGTGTGTGTATGCATGGGCACATTTAATTTTTCATACTCCGATTCAGGGGCATTTAATTCTATTTTTAAAGGTAAGTGATTATAATTATTTAAACATGACAACACACATTCTACTCCTTTTGTGATTTTGGATGTGTGTTAGGACAATTAGAAGCTAGCTTGCTGTAATCTAAGCACACACTGACTGGAGAGTGGCCATGCTACATTCTTATCTCTCAAAAATGAAAAAAAATTTCATCGAATGAACCTCTTTTCAGACATTTAAAAGGACTTGCTAACTCAGATACCTAAAAGGTATTTTTTTGTTAAAAAGGGAAAATTAACATTTATTCCTTGAAAAATAGATTATCATCCATAGAAAAGTACTTTATTTAGTTGCTTGAAAAAACATGGCACATCATTAGGACATTGAAGTGAAAATTATATGCAATGATATCCCAACATATATGGCACCAGAAGAGACCCACACCCCTCTCCACCAAGCTTCACATGCTGTTCTTGTGAACATAAAAGCTAAGGTGGCACGTCCTTCCTGGGATCTAGAATGTGGTCTTAGAGTTCGCTTTGCCTCAGATTCTAAGACCTAAGCACTTTAGAACTGAGGGCATGCCCAAGAAACACACAGGGATAAACCAAGGCTTTCTTAAAGGCAGCAAGGCAATAAAACACTGAGGGTTTAAAGTTGGATTTTGTTGTTCCCTAATTCCAGTAGATCCTGGAATTAGGATCTACTTTATCGAAAGAAGAAAGAAAGAAAAGAAAGAAAGAAAGAAAGAAAGAAAGAAAGAAAGAAAGAAAGAAAGAAAGAAAGAAGAAAGAAAGAAAGAAAGAAAGAAAGAAAGAAAGAAAGAAAGAAGAAAGAAAGAAAGAAAGAAAGAAAGAAAGAAAGAAAGAAAGAAGAAAGAAAGAAAGAAAGAAAGAAAGAAAGAAAGAAAGAAAGAAAGAAAGAAAGAAAGAAAGAAAGAAGAAAGAAAGAAAGAAAGAAAGAAGAAAGAAGAAAGAAAGAAAGAAAGAAAGAAGAGAGAGAGAGAGAGAGAGAGAGAGAGAGAGAGAAAGAAAGAAAGAAAGAAACAAAAAAAGAAGAACGAAGAAAGAAACAAAGAAAAAAAGAAATAAAGAAAGAAAGAAAGAAAGAAAGAAAGAAAGAAAGAAAGAAAGAAAGAAAGAAAGGAAGGAAGAAAAAAGAATGAAAGAAAGAAAGAAATGAAGAAAGAAAGAAAGAAAGAAAGAGACAAAAAAAGAAAGAAAGAAAGAAAGAAAGAAAGAAAGAAAGAAAGAAAGAAAGAAAGAAAGAAAGAAAGAAGAAAGAAATAAAGAAAGAAAGAAAGAAAGAAAGAAATAAAGAAAGAAAGAAATAAAAAGAAAGAAAGAAAGAAGAAAGAAAGAAAGAAAGAAAGAAAGAAAGAAAGAAAGAAAGAAGGAAAGAAAGAAGGAAGGAAGGAAGGAAGGAAGGAAGGAAGGAAGGAAGGAAGGAAGGAAGGAAGGAAGGAAGAAAGAAAGAAAGAAAGAAAGAAAGAAAGAAAGAAAGAAAGAAAGAAAGAAAGAAAGAAAGAAAGAAAGAAAGAAAGAAGAAAGAAAGAAAGAAAGAAAGAAAGAAAGAAAGAAAGAAAGAAAGAAAGAAAGAAAGAAGAAAGAAAGAAAGAAAGAAAGAAAGAAAGAAAGAGAAAGAAAGAAAGAAAGAGAAAGAAAAAGAAAGAAAGAAAGAAAGAAAGAAAGAAAGAAAGAAAGAAAGAAAGAAAGAAAGAAAGAAAGAAAGAAAGAAAGAAAGAAAGAAAGAAAGAAAAGGAGGTACATTAAGTGTATGCTGTCAAAGGCAGCTCACTATGTTATGTGCTTGACAGCATACAATTCAGAGGCAGAAATGTAGATTTAAGTCTTGACTCTGTTACAAGTAATCCCAGTCAAATCACACATTATCATTGGAAATGTAGCTCTCCTTTCCTACAAAATGGGAGCAAGAGCACATACAGTATTTCAGTTGCTTATTATATTCAAGGCATCTGTGTTGTGAGGATCAGGGAGGTACAACAATGCGCTGCACAAAGGCCCTGTTGACTGGGAGGCACCAGCTGCCACATTTTCGGATCCACTGGTGCTTGTACTGAGGCCATGCTTCATCCAGGCTATTAAAGGACAATGACTCAGTAAGGGTACTGGCATTGGACGACTTCTACCCAGTTCAAGACTCCTGTAGCAGGCAATGTTTTGCTTGGACTGATTCTCAGACCTGCACTGCAATCTCAAGCCTTCTTGCACCTGCTCTGCTCTTTACGTCTCTATGCTTCATGTGTATTTTCCCCAATAAATTGCTTGCACATCACATTCTATCTCAATGTCTGCTTCTTGATGCCCAAATTGAAACATGTACTAAGCAGTTGACACAATGTCATTTCATTCTCATAACATGCTCATGAAATTAATATTATTATCCTCATTTTACCAATACAGAAACAAGGGCATAGAGGGATTAGGTTAAAAATAAGCCATTTCTTCTTTTAAAAGGCTGTGAAAATTTAATGAGATAGTATATATGGAATACTTATAACTAGTATTTTTTTCCAGGGAAGAGAAAAATCACAAACAATATCCAAGCAAAGTTCTAAGCTACCCTTATTTTTTTCTTGATTTTCCATCAGTATCATGTGTGTATACTGGAAAACTTTGCTTAGCCCCCAAAAGTGCCTTGGAAAAGTAACACATTATGTTTATCTCACCCTTATCCTATACACTCTTTTCATTGGAAGACAGAGGAGTGATATTTGGATATGTGAGTCAGTGCTATGACATGCTTGACATGCCTTTCTGATCTTTAAAATCAGTTCTAGTCTCCTAACACTTCTAATTTAATAGCAAGCAATTTACTAGCCAGTGAGAGAGATAAAACTACAGCAAATAAGAGCCTTTCTGCTTTTCAATGTCCTTCCTAAGCTTCCATGCATCTTAACAAAATTCCTGGCATCCAAATGTGTAATGTTTGGTGTGCATGGTTAAAATTGTCTTATTTTTTGCCCCTGATCATTGAACCTGACCTGATAAAAGGCTAATTTTCTGTTCCTCTGGTGAAATAGAAGGCATCATTAATTTCATCATTCACACCTGCATTCTCACCAGAATAATTTCTTCCATTGCTTCCCACTTTGCATCCTTGATCTCCATCTCTTTCAGGGATATTATTATAAGTCTGCTAAGGTAACAGTCTGGACCACAAAACTCACCCTGTTTTTAGAGACCAGCAAACAACTGGTAGAAAGGTCAGTGTAGAAGGGAGGTTATGAGCCTGGCATTCTTCTCAATCCTCAGATGTTAAGAATTACCAAACAACTTCTAGTAAGCCTTTTTCTGAGTGATGTGGAGGAAGGGGCAGAAAGGAGCAAGGGGAAAGAGGACAACCCTGTTGGGGTTCCTCAGAGACCCCACTGAGAACCACAAGGGTCTAAGAGAGAAAGTTCAATGGAACAGCACGTGAAGGACACCAGTGAGTTTCTGTGTTCTCATCATCTTCCCCTTGAATGTGAACAGAGAAAGCAACAAGGATGGAACTATTGCATTTGTAGAGGTCCAAATGGGTGTTTCTAAGGTGGAATATTCCAATCAGACTGATCGATGACATTGAAGTCCTTTGGGAATCAAAAAGCTCAACTCTTCAACCTGCCCATATATGGTTTCTAACAGATTAAGCAATGACAGATAATACCAAGGAGCTTAGAATATGATCAGGGAACAACACCTCCTCCTCCCTTCTAATTCTGATAGCGCCTTCTCTGACTGAGATGCATTCCTCTGCATGCAAGTGCCAGCTTGCCTCTCCTACGAGGGCTGGAGGCAGCAGGAAACTGAGCCCCCTGTATGGATCTCACTAGCTTCTCCATTTGTTTTCATTTTGCCACCAGACACTTCTATTTAAACTACTTGGAAGGATATCTCAATAACATCCCTTTGCTGTGTTCCAGAAGGTAGGAGATGAGACTCCATCTGCCCTCTTCTTTGCACCATGTCTTCAATCCTGGTTGATTATGCAAAGGGTACAAGGACTTTCAACAGAAGAGTTGTCTTTAGGTTCTTATGAGGTTAACATATAGGACAGACAGCTGCCGAGCAATGTCTGAATGACATTGGTAGGAATGCATTTAAATGATTAGTTAACATCCATTTATCACAATGAGGCTCAATAATACACCAAAAATTAAAGAGACATTCCAGAAAGCCAATCTCTGGCCCATCTCCATGCCCATCCAAATCAATTGTCTGAAAATCCAAATACTACATACTCCTTGTAAATCAGACCTTGCAGAATAATTACCAAAATTTGTTTTAAATGAGGACATGCCATAGTTTCGTGGTTCAAATCTTTCAGATTATTTTGTGATCACATGATGAGTTAGGTAAATATAGTTAGAGAGGAATACCTTTTCTCTGCTCCTTGTTTACACATGGGGAGATTCTCCCTCAGCATACTCCTAGCTTCTCTCTGTCCTTTCCCTTCTTACTCCTCGGTAGGTGATGGAGCTTACCTGATAATTAAGTTTTGGAAGAATAACAGACAATTGGCTGCTCAGTTGACTTCTCATTTTGGGAAGCAGTCTAACCACCAAGATCAAAGCCTCTTTGGCTTCTCTTTGCTATTTTTAGTCATGCAGGTGTGCTACCAGGGCCCAGTCCTGCCATGCTCAGCAAGCATATATCTTCCAAATTAGGGACTGGTATCAGCAAACCCACATGGCTAACAGATCCAAAGCTATGGCTGGTAACTTAGCCATTATCACCACTAAGATAGAATTCTAGTACCAGTTTTTCCTTCATTTTTTTCTTAAATTGTTCTAACCCCAGGCTCATAAGAGAGATCATATTCACTCAGAGCTCCTTGAAGATACAAATAATTATATATTTTTTTTATTTTTTCTATCATATGGCTAAAGTGGCATTCATATCCTCTGAGGGTAAATTCTGTACTATTGTGAGGAAAACTAGAACTCACAAACATGGGAGTAAGGTGTTAGATGAGAGGGCAGTAGAAACATAATCCTTCAGTCAGTGTGTTCTGAAAACTGAAAATAAGGCAATATAGAGGAGTGCTTTTCAAACAAGCAAATAGAATAATGAGACATATAAAACACACAACATGCTCATTTTTAGGAATTTTATATGATCCTGACATTAGACCCACTGACCAAACTCTCATCTCTCACATATATTTACACAAAAATGCTCACTTCCTCACCAGCCAAGTAAGACTGTTGACAGATGATATATGTTGGGGGGAAAAAAGCTCTTAGGAAATAGTAAAATGCTATAGAATATCAATATGAAATATATTATTACTTTTCTTTTTTTGAAATGCTCACATCCAAGAGCGACTGAGAAATTGGTGGGAAGAAACTGAATGGAGAATATAGCAAAATGTCAATTCAAGGTGACAAAGATTCTTTCAAGTACCTCTAAGATGTTTATTTGTTGGTGAGTAAAAAGTCCATGTATTTTTCTGATAATAAAGGTATATACTAATACAATTTGTTACTTTGTATTATGGTAATTTATAAAGTTTTAATATCACTCTGTCATACATATGTTTATAGTGCTATACATATTTTGTTATGAGGAAACATGTTCATTTTGGGCACATTTCACCACAGACGTGCCTATTAGCAGCACTCCGTTCTGTCTGTCTGTTTGTGCCAGGCATATGTGGAGTGTGCCAACGACCCTCCTACATAAAATATTCCTGTTTGTGAGACAGACAAACTGAGCCTGGCCCTTGATTCCCTGTGAGAAAAGAGCTGGAAACACAACACCTTATTCAGAGGAGAGCCCAGTCACTTCGTATGATACAGGCACTTCAGGTGGACAACCACATGTCCCGACACCCACAAAATGGTCACTTCTTTGTGTTGCCTAATTATTGCAAATGGAGATCGACACAGACAGAAGTTGAAATGTCCCTCAACCAAAAAGTTGCAAAGTCTACCTGACATTGAATTCTCAGGAAGTACCTGTAGATAGTAACTAAAACTTTAAAATCAACTTTTCCAAGCTCTAGACCAGGGGTCCCCATCCCCAGGCTGCAGACAGTACAGGTCCGTGGCCCGTTAGGAACAAGGCCACTCAGCAGGAAGTGAGTGGCGGGCAAACTTTCATCTGTATTTGCAACCACTCCCCAGCAGTAGCATCACTACCTCAGCTCCATCTCAGATCATCAGGCATTAGAGTCTCATAGGAACACCAGTTCCTGGTGTCAAAACTGTTGGGGACCACTGCTAGAAAGAGAGATATTCCTGAAGTGCTTATGGAATGAAAGCTACCTAAGTCTCTAATCAATAGAAGGTTGTTCTTGGAAGTTATTCCTCCCCATAGAACACTTGCTTCTTTCAATGTGTCTACATTTATTTATAATTTATACTGACCTACATTCAAAAGGGATTCAAGAGACCAATATGTCTATAGAACTGACTTACGACCAGTTCCTGGTTTATTTTGATCCCTATATCATTGTCTCTAATTGAAAGTTTTCACTGAGATTGGTAATATTGATTATTCACTTCTGTGTGCAGAGACATTTCTTACAATACTAATTCTATATGTTTCTGTCACAATCTTATCATTCTAAATTTGTTTATCTAGTTATAGCTATTGATGTACGTGAAAGAAAATGATAATACATGTATCAAACACTGTGTATCAACAAGTCTCATGACCTTGTTGCTTTGAAATGATAAGTGTGTCTGTGTGTCTATGTCTGTGTACACACATATAATTTCTATTATGAAATCTTCAATATTCCAAGAAATATAAATGTACAGAAACAGAAAATCTTAGCTCCATCTGAATTTAACAGTTGAATTTGTATTTTTTATTTTAGATCTACATCCAAATGAGCCACTAATGTCCCCTTGTACCAACCCAGAATAAAATTTGATTTTACCATATTCTGTCCAATGAAACAGTTAAAGGAGATGGGAAATAGAGACCTAAAGGTAAAAGAAATCAAGTATCATTCCTATAAGAGTTTCCAAAAAGAAAAACATTGGAAGAAAAAAGTGGGGAAGAACAGATGGGCCAGCAGAGTTTCGTTTTCTGTGTGACACTGTGCAATTATTATTCACATGTGGACTAATTTATAAACTTGAATAGTGTTTATAAACATCACTGTCCTAATGGAAATGAAAGCATTAATACAACCAGAGATTTCTTTACTTTCCCAGTTTTAATTAAAACCACTGGCATTAAGAAGCAAAAGTGTCTTCATGGAATACACATCTAATGAAGTATCTCCTTGCCTAGCACAGAACTCTGTGTGCAGTCCCAGCTTTCTGGCACGAGCCATTTGAAAATCCAACCCTGATGTAACCAGGAAAGCTCTCTCTGAAAATTAGAAAAGCAAATTATACCACATTGTTTTTTCAAATATAGTTGCCAAGGCAGATTCAGAAAAAATAGGAAGTCATAAAGAAAACACACACAAAGACACACACATGCACACACACAGCCTTAAAACATGGTATCTTAATTGATTAACTAGAGGACTAGAGGAAAATATGTGTGTTCTATGTACTGAGTAGAAACTTGAAAAGAGAGACAGGTGACAGATTTGGAAAGAGGAAATGTGGGATTAAGGCAAAGGCCATCTAAGAAGGGAGAAAGAAAGGAAAAAAAGAAAAAAGAATCATTTAGGGCAAGGGTGTCCAGCCCCCAGGACTCAGACCAGTACAAGTCTGTGGTCTGTTAGGAACCGGGCTGCACAGCAAGAGGTGAGCAGCGGTCAAGTGAGCAGTTTCATCTGTATTTGCAGCCCCTCCCCAGCGCTAGCACCACCGACAGCTCCATCTCAGATCATCAGGCATTAGGGTCTCATAGGAGCACCGGTCCCTGGTACTGCTGGGGACCACTGATAGAGCAATGGCACATCAGCATAGATAGACTAAATCTTAGGTTTGCTACCAAATGATCGAGAAAAAAATAGAGCCCTAGGAAGCAATCTGAACTAAAATGCCCACCATGTAACTGTTCACCCATATACCCTTTAGCTGTTAAAGGTATTGCCTGGTTTATGTATAGCCAAATTAGGATTGTGGTGAAATTAAACTGGTTTTTATGTAACTGAGGCTGCAGAAAATAACAGCAGACTATATACAAAATACAAAATATTTCCAGCTGCTTTGTTTAGTGACGATGTTGACGATGATGGTGGTGATGATGATAACGTAAATGACAGCATATGCAATCCATTAAGTACTAATGTTGTGTTAGGCAATGTGCTCTGTATTCTACAAAACTTATTTCTAATTCATACAACTCTAGAAGGCAAATGTTATCAACCCTTTAATAGTATATACATATAAATCACCGAAAAGTATGCAACTATTGAACAATAAAGCTATGTTTGAAACAAGGGCATTAAAAGAGCAGCAGGTTGTCCCTGGAGACTAACAGACACACACACACACACACACACACACACACACACAAATATAAATAGACATATCTACTCATATTCATGTGTGTGTGTGTGTGTGTATACATATATATATAGGGGATGTATGTGAAAGGAACTAACATTTCTCAAATACTGGCTTTTTCCCAAGAACCTGCTTAGATCATATTTTATATTATGTCAATCAATTCTCACAGTTTTAGAAGAAATAATTTTACTTTTTTTTTTGATATATGTGAGAAACTAAACCTCTGAATTGTTAAGAAGTTTTAACTAAATTCACTAGGAAATGACAGCAATAGTATCTGAATCTAAGTTTGTCTGATTTGAGAAAAGCATGGACCAAAGGAAATACAGTGCAGTTCAAGGCGGAAGAAACACATGTAATTTTAAACTTTCTAGAGGCCACATTTTCTAAAAGTAAAAAAGGCACAGGTGTTGCTATTAGCAGCCATCACAGCCTTAGTCAATTGTTATCTTCTTGTGGTTCCTGGGATGGCCCAGATTTAAGGATTTTATTTTCCTATGTCTCTTGGTAAAACACCTCAGGAAACAACCAATGATTTCCTCAAGTAAGAAGGCACAGCAGAGAAAGACATTAGTTCTCTGAACCTGTTGCTACTGTGCTTTCTACAGATGCACACAGAACTCCAACGCTGGCACAGTCTCAGGCAGAGCCACCATACCCATAAGGGCAGACTGCCTCTTTACTAGCCCAAACCTGTGAAGGAATTTTTCTGCCACTTTGTTACACCTTAGTTTGAAACTTCCAATCAGAGAAATAAAATTCCTAAGAGAAACCAGGGTATTGGAAGTGAAAAAATATGCCTGCTATATCAATTTAAGAATATAGTGTGAGGATCAGGAGTTAGTGCCATAAAAATGTGCAACAATGGCTGCTATGATGATGCCGCTTAATGACACCAGCATTTCTCACTTCAACACTATAACTGTATTCCTAGATGTGTTCATTTTAAGTATCATATGAACATTGCGATGTCCAAATGGTATTTTTAGAATACAAACACTGGTCCCTGATATTCTTGCAAATTTCAAGTGTCATATATTGGGTTTTCTTCAAGTAAGGTTAATTCTCTAAAAAATATATAGGCAAAGGATGGATTTATCCCAGTCACTTGAATTTACTATAGGAAAGCAGAAAAAGAATAATTAATTATTTGTCTATTAATCCATCAAGGTTATTGAAAGTACTGACCATAGAAAGACATGTTTTCAGATAAATGGCCATAATAGGTTTACTCAAACATACCTACAGTGCATTTCACACTGGATGCGATGTATAGAAAAATATGGTTCTGGGCTTTAAGGATTTTTCATTTGATTCTAAAACATAAATTATAAAAAAATTAATATATACAAAACAACAAATAATAAATCATAATTGTTTTATTTTCATCTTTGTGTTCTTTTGATACATGTTCTCAAATTTTTCAGCTAATCTTACTCTAAATATATCTATAGCCATAAAATTAGTGAACCACTCTTCTTTATTACCTAATGAATATATACTTTATGAGTCTAATTAGCTATAAATAATAAAAGTGAATTCTTAACCAAGCAGATATTGCTCTAATCAATTCAGACCCATTGATACTTTGCATGTCTTATCCTTTTTAAAAATCAGTTGACAATTTCACATTTCTCTTTTGATATTGTTTTAAAGTATCTATAATATATTCTTTTGAATTTTTTGTGATCAAAAATGTCATTTTAAAAAATAAAGTAACTGGCATTTATTTGATCCTACGATGTATTAGGCACTATGCTAAGTACATAAAACATATTACATCATATAATTTTAATCCTGATAGTATCCTATATCATAAATATACCATTCCCATTTTATAGCTATGAAAACTAGGAGTCAGAGATATTAACAAACAGATCGAAGAGAACACAACTGGTAAGTGGATAAACCTGTATATAAATCCCAGAACTCTTTAATTTTAATACTCAAAATGTTCTTATGATAAGAAAAAAAGTAATCTTGAATCAAGCCTTGACTAAACTGCAAGTGCTCAATCTAAGTAACACCATCTGAGTCAAAAATAAAAGGTGATTTTAAAGTTATCAGAATGAATTTTTTGCATGATTTTAACATAATTCCGCTCTTCTCCCACCAAAAAAAAAAAACTTCATGTTAATACCACTAGCATTACTAGGATAAAGACCTGGAAATTCACAATAGTGATTTCTGTGTATGTGTTCTAGGTTAGTCATTTAAGCCTTAATCTCTTTATTTTATAGTCTTATTTTCTCACTGCCTGAGCTGAGAGGCAGTTGAGAATTAAATCTGAAGTTTTTGAAGGTGACTCCAAAAACAGTGGCCTCTGGTATCTTTTGAAAGGAAGAGTATAGTGTTAATGTAGTAGACACACAATGGTTGAAAAGCTAAAGGGGATGACAGACAGAAAGGCGTCAATGTGTAACAATAGAGTCAGTATGTAAGCTAGGATCAGAAGGAACCAGAGTGTCCAGGGGTCACTTTCCATATGTGTAGGATTGAATTAAGAATTATTATTTCTCACAGATACTGTAAAGATAAAACAACAACAACATGGAAATCCTGACTAATAGCAAACATACAGTGTGAGTATCTCCCCTAAACTCCTCAATGAGCTCACCCATGTCTTGTTTGCCAGGAAAACTTCCCCAGGAGTAAAGACAAATGCAAAATACACAAATAGCTAATCTATACTGAAGAATCAGCTTGCCATACTGAAATTCATATCAATCTGAGAGATTGGGTACTTATTGCTTTAAATTTAGAAAACAATAGAAACAGAACCAAGGACCAGGGTGAAGAAAAGGAATGGTGTCTTTACAGAGTAGATTATCATTTTTCTTAAAATTGAAATAATATGTTTTCATCATTTTAAGTGGCAATGTGGTATGATGTTCCTTCATAGCAGATATAGCTAAAATTGAAAGAAAGATTACATTTCCTCTCATACATTTCAAAAATTAAACCATATGATTCTGTAAACACTCAAGGTATATGCCTGAACACTATGCTATTAGCCCCTTGGAAGATGAACACTGTCAACAGAACACTTTGCTACAAAAGTTTTTGTCATTTACAAAGCTGCCTTTCTCCTAACAAGTGTGCCCCTCCATATGCGTTTTCCTAGAGGAAGGTCCAGCCTAAGCAGCAAAGGCGGGAGGAAGAAACTGAAGAGAAGACATATTTAGAGTGAGCCCCAGAACAGGCAACAGATATAAATGACTTTGGAAAACCCCTTTCTTCATCTTTCCATTTTACACTTGGATGACTTCAACATTTTTATGGACCCTCCCAAACGCTATTCTACCTCTTGTAAATATTTTCTGTAATGTCGGCCTATCAGTTGTGCAGGCACAATAAACATGACTGACATAGTGCCAACATTTGCCCCAAGGAGTGACTGGCAAGGCAACAGCCTGAGAGAATGGATTGGAATCATATAAACACACTTTCCTAAGGTCAACAGAAATAGAAACATCAGACTATAAGACACCAAACCTCAGACATTTTGTGCAGGGGATGAATATAGCATTGCTGCTGAAAGGATTAGAGACAAAGGAAGGACTGTCACAGTTACAGACTCTCCGGTGGGTGGGATGGAGGTAGGAGTGACAGAGCCACCTATCAGCCACAACGGAGATGATTGATGAGCCAGAAAAACCAGGCAGCGAAGCCCAGCCTCTCTCCTGAATCCATTTGTTATTTCCGATCTCTTTCTGTCTCTGTCTCTGCCTCTCTCACACTGTAGCTAATCAGTAGTGATAGATGAGGGTAGAAATTCACACCTTCCTTCAGGCACCCAATTGTATGTTCTCTCGTTTGTCACCAGGTCTATCATTCTTTTCTCAGTGAGTCCTTTATTCAAATGAGAAAGGAGCAGAACCTTTCCCGAAAATTGACTATAGATACAAGAGTCCTGAAATGTTCATAAAAAGGCAGGAAAGGAAGTTAAGATCAAAAGGTTTCATTGTTTTACTCATAAAGGGACAGAGAGAAAGCATTTCCAGGAGGAAAGCACTGAGTAATTACAGATGAGTGCTGAAAAAGAAGTTCAAATAAAAGTGCAGCAAAATTGGAGAGCATGATTGGCAAGAGGCTAGCCCTCAACTCTGTGTCCCTGTTTGAATTGGATGCAGTCACTCTAACTGACTCATTAAGGCCGTCCAGTCACCAGTATGGCTGGTGTTTACAGGACCTTGTTATTTGCATGGATGTACTGACGACCCAGGTAAACAAAAATGGAAAAATTTTGGTCATATTTCATCTTAATTTACCATACTCAACAAGTACAAGCCAGTGAATAATGCTCTAAAATTAAGACTATGGCTGAATCTGTATAAATATGATAAGGCCAGAACATTCAGTGCTTGAAATTGGCTAGGATCTGTGTTCAGAACCAAGCCACATGGTGGACACTCAAAACATTGGACCCTGCATCTGAATATGAGGCCAAAACAGCCTCACGAGAAACAGCCAGACTGGATATTTTGGTCCTAATGGATTTGGCTGTACACATGGGAATCATTTTTAATCGGTAGAGCTAAGGTCTGAGGATGGTGATTTTGCTGAAAACAGTAATGGTGATGACAGCAAAGACCCCATAATTATGACAACCACAATGAAGACAGACTTGGACAATGAAATATAGAAGAATCTTCACTTTCATAACTCTTCTAAATTGATTTAAAGGATTCAGTGGCCACCTTTTCTAAAAAGGCTTACCTCTAACCCTTTAAAACATGATCTCCTGATAACCAGACTAAAATCTGTGTCCCCTTTATAAGAGATGCTTTTTCAATAGACACTCTTTACTTTTTCATTAGGTACTTCAGGACCAGGTATTGCTATTTGAAGGTAGCCTCCCTACATTAAAAGCAGTTGTTCTTCCATTTATGTATAAGCATGTTGGTACGAAACACATTGTTGAATTAAACGTGGAAAAAAATATATGCCATCCTAATTGACATCACCTCATTAAGATAATCTCATACAAAGATGTTCCTATCACATATGCAGGCACTGATATCATTATCAGATTATCAAGAAAATCAAATTTTAAAATAATTATGTTTTTAAAAATTAAGGAAAACATTATACATATGTCCCTGCCTTGAACCAAATTAAAATGTACATTTTCATATTCCAGAATTTATATCTGTCTGCATAGAGTTTATATTTCTGAAATTATAGTGTATACCTATTATAAATATAAAACTTAATGGTCAAATAGACAAAGATGCTAGGGCTAGGTAGGAGGTACCCTCTCATACCTAACACAATTTCTAAACTTGAGTTGCATTATTATCATTAGCATATAAAATGCTTTAACTTTTTCCTCTGATAACTATAATAGTTCTGTACCTTTATACTGCCAATTTGGCAGCATTAATATTGCTTTAAAAATAATAATTTTAAAAAATACACTGATCTTATTAGGAAAGTAATACTGGAAAAAAACAATTCTGCACCATAAATTAGAAAAACAAATGAAGGCCTTTGGGGATTGAAATCATCAGCACCTGACTCTCTTAGGCTAGAGTTGACATTATCTTCTTTATCCAGTTAGAAAGTAGGTGCTACAAGTATTACCCTGACAATAGGTATGACCATACAACTGAAATAACTAGATGATGTTCCCTTTGGTACAATTATTTAAATTGCTTCAGCAGTCACACTTTCAGCTCAAATTATTTTGTAGCAATGGACCTTTATAGAAGAAGAAAAAGAACCAACTATGGAGTTTACTATTTCATTACCGCCTTATACTCTTGATTCATGTTCATGAGTGTGACCTGAAAGTCTCATAAAAATTGACTCTTTAAATTGAGGTATCTGTGTTCTTATTATTCAAATCATAAAATATATAAACAAATTTAACATCTGAGCCCTTGATTATCAAGTGGTTTTCTAACTTTTAACTCAATGAATTATTAATTTTGCTATAATTATATTATATGTTCTGAGAATTATTTCTATGAGCATTCAGCATTTGCAGCTATGCAGAGATTGTTTCCTTGTTCAGTGCGAGGGGTCCTCTCCTGAAAAGCATAGATAACCAACCCATGCAGCACCAACCTATGAAGGCATCATCCTTTAGTTGTTGGACCCCAAAGGCACAAATGTTTGGATAAGTATCGACATTTCACCCTTCATCAGTGCTAAAATTTAGCACTGAGTTCCTACAATAAATGCTTATGTCTTCAGCCTTTTGCTTATTAATCCTATTATACTTGTCTTTACGAGCTCTCCTAGTTCCTTTTACTCCCTTCGGGGCTTAGCTGCAAATGAGATTTCACATCTCAGTGTAAAATAACATGACCATTTTTCTATAAAATTAAATAAAAGTCCTCTATTCTGGCACTACATGCCTAGAATCCAATTTCTGGAACCAATGTCTTTCCCAGCACCTCATTGTCTTCTTGCCATCTCACTTTTCTTAGCACAGAGGAGCTTTGTGTGTGTGTGTGCTTTTACATTCACAGATTTACTGGTTTGGGAAGCAAGACAGAGCAGTATCAGATGGTGAAAGTAGAGTAGTGGGCAACAGAACCCTGGATTTCTATGCCCACTTTCTGAAGGTGTTGCCTGGACAGGATCCAAAGCTAGCATCAACTATAGCCCATCCAGTTCATCAACAGCCTGTTCTTCTACATCTTTATACTGTTTCTCTCTGCCAATCTGTGCCCATGCTTTCAGTAGCCCCTAAAAATAACCCTTTTAAGTTTCCCCTTGAAAAGGGATTAGAGTTTATTAAAAAGAAGGCAACTCATAGGAAAAACAAGTCCCAGAAATACACTCTGAAAAATTTGGTCTTTTTAAGAAGTCTAAAGTACCAGAAACTTTGCATCATAATAAAACTAAGTCCAAACACATAAGCTGACCAAATGGCCAACAATTCAGGAGTCCCTTAAAGCATTCCATCCAGTATATTCAGGTGTGATTACAGGTAAATAGAATTGTTCACTTACTTTTTTAATCCCAGGTAGAATTAAGTTATTATAAATAGCACAATTTAAAAAAAAAGAAAAAAAAAGAAAAAAGAAAATGATTCATTCACATATTTTGCATCATCTTCAAGATCTTGTTTAAAATTAGATCACAGGTGCAATATTAATAAAGTGCAACTTTCCAAAGTTCTACTTATGTATAAACTGGCAACGGATGGCAATGAATTACACAAGAAAAAGATCAAGTAAAATATAGTGTGACAAAATGTATGTTAGATTGTCATCCCAGATATTTTATGAGTTAAGGAAAGACTACATTTTTAGATTTTAGAAATTATTTTCTAGATTTCACGCATTCTGAGTGAAATATTTTAATCACTTAAACAGAGAGGAGAATCTATGCAGAGACATGAATACAAATGCTGTAAGTATGTAACATCAGGTGGAAAGTAGCAGGTTGAAAGGCAGCAAGGGGTGTTTGGAATTTAGGTAATCCAGGCTGTATCTGTCCATCTAACCTAAAGACATTTATGTGCTCGAACAGAATTATATTATATTAAGTGCATGGCAAACAATTTGTAGGAAACATAACAGCAGGAATGAAGTATAAAACTTGTTCTAACATTCTGTGATTCTACTAGGAATGCAGACAATTCTTCAAGAATTGAGAAATAACTTTTGAATAGGGGCTGAGTAATATAAATATTAGACATCCCTAAAGTATTTCAGTAGGATTAAAATAACCCCACTCTATTGGGCTAGGCTTTTTCCTTGGGAACTTAATCCAAAATTATGTAGGTTTTTGGTTTAATAAAAAATAATTCTTACCAAAAGAATCCTCTTCTATATAAAACAGAATCCCACTGGGGAAGTACTGTCATTTATTAGGGGGAGTTATTCCAGCTTCTTCTATAATATAAAGAAAGCTGAATGTGTGTTTGTACACAAGTTATAAAAGAGTGAAAAACTGACCACACATATGAAAGGCTTAGAAAGAGCACATGAAAATCTGAATATATCTGCTACTAATATGTAATAACATTTGATATCATACTACAAGTGAAGTACATTGAGAATTATGGAGACAAGATTCTAGTTGCTTTGTAACTGACCACATTAAACAGCACGACTTCCAGAGAGATATTTTATTTTTGAGTATGCCAAATCATGAAGAAATCATCAGGCCTAAAATTGAGGGAAGTCCAGTCAATACCGATCATTTTCAAAGCATCATAACCAAAGTGTTTCTTTTAGGCTTTACTGATGGAATGGCATAATTATATTACCTTTTGGATTTCAAAGAGCTTTGGCTTAGGTGAAAAAAACATATTTCATTGTTCTTTTTTCTTAGTATTTCTCTTGGAATGAACAAGAAGCCTCTAAGACTATTGATAAACTTGCAAATATTCAGGAATTATTATACTAGTTTATCTTGATTCTATGTCCCTTCCACAGAACAGAATATGCTCTTAATTACATTGATTTTCCCTTTATATAACAGGGTTACTTTAGAGAAACCACTTTGTACTCTTAAGCTCAGAACCCATATGTCAAGCAGGTGCAAACATGAGTTTATGTCTCAAAATTGATAGCTTATACTGCTGCTGGGCGAATCTCTACTTTCTATGTGCCAATTCTCTGAAGGCAAGCAGAATTTCCAGGAGCTTCTTATCAACTAGCAAAGAAAATATAACTGCTTTGTGCAGCTATTCATCTGACCTTGTCCTATCTACCTAAGTCAATTTCCTTCTACAATATTCAGGTCCATATTCTCACCTTCTGTGGCACATGCTATATTTATAATCCAAAGCTTTTCTCTATATTGTTCCTCTTGCCTAGTATTCTCCTTCTTGTCCCTTCATCCACCTACCAGCCATCTTCCAGCCGAAGTTCAAATTCAAATTCTTCCATAAAGTCTTATCTGACATTATTCTCAGCTTAACTGATTTCTTCTGAATGTCTAAGCAATACAGAATCTGTATGTTATAAACTTGCTATAAATTATATTCTATCTCTGAATAATTTTTTTCTCAAGTAAATTGTTATCTCTCTACAGACTGGGCTTACATTTTATAATTCTTCTAAACATCTCATGGTGTCTAGTAGGACTCTAATTGCATAATAAGCTTTCAATATGAATAGAATTTTTTAAAGGGTCACTGAACAGGAAATCATGAATATTTCAGGAAACTGATTTTGCCAAACAATTAAATGAGAATATGCCTATTAATGATAACATATGAAGCACTTCAATTTCTAGGAGATATTAAAAATGTACAAGTGGTTTGCTGGGAATGGGGCAAGAGTTTGAGATGTGGCATGCTCAGTCATCTTTGGACCGACTGCCTACTTCCTAGCTAAAGCTGATCATCTCCTGAGAATGGGTTGATGTAAGCTGTTGGAATTAGAACTAACTTACAAATATGCGGCAGCAACCATTGCCTCAGGTTTGCACTATATTGAGAAAATCCTCTATCTTTGCTTGTAATAAACACCTGAGAAATCAATAAAGTAGGTGTTAATAACACATAAATAAAACAGAGGCCCTTTCCTAACTGAAGTAGAAATTGAGAAGGTCACCCCTTACCTTCCTCAAAGGGAACTGTTACTTATGTAGACACTAATAAGATCATCTCTTATTTGTTTTTGCAATTATACCCAGTTCTAAAGAAGGTACTAGGGTTTGTTATTGCTTTAAAAATACAACTGCATATTCATCGAATTTAGCAAAAGGACATAAGTATAAAAATGAACATACTTTAGGGTTTGCAAATAAAAATGCATTAAATCAATATACATATCTGAACATATATCTTGATTTGGAAAGAAAGAATAACATTTTTCTAGATTATGTGTCCTCCAGAATGAAGTCTGAAGCCTTCACCTCTCAATTGGATGGCTGTTTGCCCTCCCACTGAATAAAGATTTCCTCATCTTATCATATGAGAATGTTCTGACTGAAATGGAAAGGATAACGTGATATTGGTTAAACCATCCCTATGGCAGTTCTTTCAAACTTGATACTGCTAGCACACAGCTGTCTTAAACAGAAGCCAGACTTAGTTTAACTAATTTTACATTTAGGTATTAATAATGCACGATTAAGCCATGTCTGATGTGACAAATTGCAATAACTATTAAACCATTTGCCTATTCAATATATCTGATTAATCATGACATTCCATGTGACAAAGACAAACCTCTCAATTTTAAAAAAGAAAGCTAAGTGAATTGAAAAATAGGCTAAACTCAATACTTCTCACTAGTATTAATGAACATGACTCCAGCTTCACATATTGCCTTGGTAGGAGAGCAGAAAAATCTTGCTACTTCTTGCTTTCAATTCTCCTTTGTGTCCAGCTAGCTCCTGAGTGGAAGGCAATGCTATCTTACAATCACGTCTGTGTTGGAGGCACTGTGCTCCATGAATGCAGGGAGCTAAAAGACTGAGCCTAAAAAATACCAGAGGAAAAGCAAGAGGAGGCTGTCAATGGTTTCACACTTAAGAAGATCTCCTATATTGGGTCTTACTAACAGAGTTCCACAGGAACAAAAGAAGAGCAAATCCTCAAGCATTCAAAGGGAGTGTCTAAAATGGTGTCAGAAACAGTGTCCAAACGTTCATACTATAGCAGGGGAAAATAGCCCCAACACAATATAACTTTCACCTCTTTCTCCTTATGCTCTGCTGGAACTGCACTAGAATTTGCCAATGAAACATCAACACAAACCAGCACATGAGCACACATGTACCCCACTATGTTCTCCAATGTTATTTTGCCCCGCATGCCTGTAGGTATAAAAATACTTTAATTTCTTAAAAAAAGATACATGCTATTTTCTTAGGGGTTTTTTTTACTACTATTTCTAGGAGAGCTTAGCTATTTGGCCAATGAAATCATATAGTCAAAACACACTCAACTACTTAGTAATGGCTTCCTTAACTGTATATGTAATAGGAAAACAAAAACAGTTTTCATGAAACAAGGTTTGGAAACCCAACCATAGAAAAATGAAAAATATTCTTTCTGTGTAACCTTGGTCAGGTTACCATTTCTCTTTGAGACTCAGTTTTTGCATAGACAAAATTAAGATATTAATAGTACCACATATGTTTGTCAAGATTAAAAAGTGTTGTCATAAAGTGAAGGTTCATAAATACTATTTATTAATATTATTGCAATGAAAAGACCCAAAGTCGATCCCTGTAATCCCCATCTGCTGGTGTTCACTCCTTTGTGTAATCCTTTTTTCCTTGAGTTTGAGCAGAATCTGTGACTTGCTTCTAACCCATAGAGTATGGCATAGGTAGTGCCATATCACTCCTATGAATGTGTTGTTTTAAGTTGCTTAAACAATACATATTTATAATGTAACATGAGGCAAATAATATAATTATGTATAGCCAAATGGTAAAGAACATGAAGAACATGCTTCTTAAATAAGTAAAATTGCCTAAGACTTCTGGATTGATATTAAATAGAGTTGAGAAATCTTGATTTCTCTTAAACATTTCATTGAATTTCAC
This sequence comes from Cynopterus sphinx, assembly GCA_030015415.1. Lineage (NCBI taxonomy): Eukaryota > Metazoa > Chordata > Mammalia > Chiroptera > Pteropodidae > Cynopterus > Cynopterus sphinx. The sequence goes on along the minus strand of CM057380.1, from coordinate 56,822,302 downwards.
AGTGAAAAAGATGAATCTTGGGAGTATTCTGGTCTAACTCATCTCCCACACTATTTGGCAGGGAAAAACAAGCTCTTATAAGGTTTTAGAACTGGCTCAGAGTCATGTGGTCAGCCAACTGTAGAGCTGAAACTTGAACTCAAATCTTTCAACCTTATGTTTCATATCACAACACTATCTTCAAAGCTGTGATTTCCCATTTTGGTAAGACTTTGTTGATTCTGACTTAAATCAAACACAGAGCATATATCAATGTTGACTATATCTCAGATGACCATCTAATAATAATTACCCAATTTCATCTGTAAATTACTTACTGTCATTCTGATACGGCTTGTTTTCAAGGTTGTATTGGGTTGATATGGAACCTGTCAAGCTCCAACTGTATAAGAAACACATTAAAAATTGGCAAATGCAGAGCAGCCAAGGCTCTGTCAGAAAGTACAAGAACACTGAGATGAAGGGTAAGAGGTTCAGTTAATCCCTGAAAATGTCACCATACACTTTGGGTATTTGTCTGAAGGTTAAGTGTCACAGACTGTGTCAGATGTTGCCAGCAGCCAGAATGGCTGAATCAAACTGGGTGATGAGTGTGGTAACAGATGCTACAATCACATTGCCTGTGTCTCCAAGTCAGATAATGTGACCATATTAAAATCAGAATGTAATTCCAAACAGCACATTTTCTTCCAATTTTTACAGTGGTTGATTAACCAGATTCTCTCTATTATAAGTAAAAAGGGCCAACATTCCATTTTCCCCTTTACCAAAATCTCCCCAGATGAATAAGTTCTAGAGATATAATATTAGGAATATGGCTATAAGGAATAATATTGTATAGTATACTTGAAATTTCCTCAGATCTTATGTGTTCTCACCATCAGGAGGTAACTATGTGAAGTAACTGATATGTTTATTACTTTGATTTTGGTGCCTGTTTCACAATGTATATGTGTATCAAAACATCAAGTTGAGCTCCTTAAATATATACAATTTTTACTTTCCGAAAATACTTTAATAAAGCTGTGGGTGAAAGGGTATGAGAAATGTGATTTCCAAGCTATATATGCAAATTTTTACATAAAACAAATTTTTAACATACATTTGAATATATATTCTGAAGATGAGGCAGAATTTTAGAAATCAGGATTATACTGAAAAATAGTGTTGTATATCTGTTTTTCCTTCTCTCCCATCAATTCTCTTTAATAGTTTGAATCCCAATTCTTTTATTTACTATCTGGGTAATTTTGAAGAGTCACTTAACCACTTGATTTTGAGCTTCTTCACGCATATATTATGCTTGCTAAAAGGTCTTGTAGTAAAAATAGAATCATATATACGTAAAATGTTTAGAATGGGATTCACTGCATAAATTATTACCTTTCCCTTTTCTTCTAATTTTCCCCCTGGAAAGCAACTTTTATTTTCCTAAAGTCTTTTGGATCTTTGAATAAGATGAGGACAGAAATCCAAACCTTAATAAGGTGTCTACATTTTTAGGTTGCCAGTTTATAGAGAAGCACTTGTCATTAGTGTACAGCTTCAAGTCCAATCCAGGCAATGTCTTAAGGCTTGCAAGCTGCCTGTATAAACAGCACTGAGTCAAACATGGATCCACAACGTCTCTTTTGCCCAAGCATGGCAAAGGGCAAAGATCCATTCCACGCTTTAAGACAGCCAACCTTTTAGTAAATGAAGGGGAAAATTGAACTCAAGTCAGAAAGAGAAAACAAATCCCCTTGTCCAGTAAATTTCTTTAATCAACAAAGTGGTTTTTCAAAACTCTCATTCAATGTCACAAAGCTTGCTAGGTATTCTTGCCCAGGTACACAAGGTCACAGCCAAGTTCTTATATTTAAAAGATGCAGAAGAGAACCTCTTAGGAAGCAAAAGGAAAATACATTGGCAAAAGAAGCTGCCAAGCTGGCATAAAGGTGCTGAGAAAATTTTAAGGTACTCTCATTTATCTTTGGATCAGGTTTATAACAGAAACAAAACCATACAAAATAAATATTATTAGGAGGCCGGCCAACTATTAAGAACTTCATATATTGTTATTTTCCAGTTTCCTCCCAGAGTCCAAATAAATGAATGTTAGGAAAAACACATGTAATTTATTTACTAAGTGACATATCATAGCAAATCAGAGTAAATGAGCAAATCTGTCAGTCCAGCATAAAATGAGGGTAGAGCTGGGATCACAAAGTTGGTATGTCACATTCAAACCCTTTAAGAAAAATACTAGTAATACAAAAATTTAAATATGAAAAATAAAAAGCTTCTATTCATGTTTTTAGACTATTCTCTCTTTATACATTTCCTAAAGTTCTTATCTTTTCCTTTGCACTATCTGAACAATACTCAGACATCTGAGTGAAGATTAACAAATAATTTAAATATCTGAATGTGTTATTGACTCAATTCTAAGCATGCAAATATTCTGAAATTTCTTAATATTCAGAAACATCCAACTATTTTATGACATTTAGAGGAAACAGTCATATACTAAACTAAATTTTAAACATCAGTATCATACACTTACATGAATACTTTTATTTACTTTGGAGTTTCTATGTTTTCCTTAGGCTAGTGGTTAATTTCCTACTCAGAATTTACAATTATATATATATTTTTTCTTTTTTCTAGGTGGAAAATGTCTTTGCCATTATACTAATTCTCTTTTTAAATTATTTTGGCTTTCTTGCACCCCCCTTCTTTCCCTATCTTTTCCTACATATATTCTCTTTCTCGATCTTGTTCTCTACCTTTGTCTACTGTACATATTGTTTAGTCTCTCTCTCTTGGAAAAATTCCCCCAAATCATTTTATTTTTCTTTCTGTAACTATTACTGCAAGACTGGAAAGGAGAAAAAGGCAAAAGGGAATCAGTATTTCTCAGTCTTGAAGGATGTTTCTCCTTTTTCATTAGACAGAAGTGAGGGTGGGTAGTATGTGACCAGTGCAGGCAACATTTTTGCCCATTCATCAAACTCTACCATTAGCATTTTGTTCTTCTTTTAAGTGCAGGTGTACCAGTTGCCACAGATGACAGAGGAGACTACGTAGTCTGCGGAGTAAAAGTAATGTGAGTGCATCATTTATGTGACATTTTAATAAACTGGGTGTTTGTTTATAGATCATATAAACAGACAAAAATCTATATTTTCTAATCAATTAAGTAATTAAACACAGTCATGTGCAAATGAGAATTTTATATGCAGTATGATTTATGTAAACTTAATTTTTCAGAGTGTATGCCTCCCTCAAGTTAAACAATTCTCAAATGAATGTTCTCAATCTCTAGATTCTGAAGCATAAATCTGAAATCTGTTCTTCTATCCCAGCACTTCAAGAACACTCCATGACTGTCAGATTTCTCTACTAGCTGCTTTAGTTACCATAGCTTCTCAAGCCATTCATAATTTTTCCATGTTCCTCCCACAGAGAAATGTATAATAGACCCTCTGTTTTCTTTTCTGCCCCATCACTGAGTTAGAGTTAACCTATTGTTAAATGTTAAAAGTTTAATTCTGAGTCAGGTACTCAGTATATGCTTAAGGGAGACGTGAGTTCACCTAAAATATATGTTGGCTGAGTCTATATATGTAAAACAAAACAAAGGAATGAGACAGTATCTAGACATATTAAGGCAAAAAACATATGTCTAAATTTTCTTGAGGACTGAAGCCAGACTTTGTAAAATGTTACTTTTTGGTAAGACTAAAATTCAACCATATGGATTTTTCATTTCATTTTGCATGAGCAGAGGAAATATATCATAATGATTCTGTTTTATCTAATACTTTTTTTCTTTACAGAACTCAACAGATTTAACAGACACTATTAAATCATCTCTATTATGTTCTTTTCTCTCTCATCACTCAAACTTCTAAAAACAACTGTAAAATTAATTTCTCATTAAATTGATTGTGACACTAGACTTAAAGTAGTAAAATTCTATAGTATTATAAAGGTAGAAGGCATAATTGCAGCTAGTTCTACAGGGTACACTACTGACCTGAATGTTAGAATGTCTGGATTTCCTTTTAGGTTTTTCCTTTGACTTCTCTTAACCCCCCATCTAAACACACACACACACACACACACACACACACACACACACACACACACACACACACACATCTTTCTGGTACTTATGCTTCAGGGTCTCTGAATTTATATCAATCAAAACAAAGTTCAGAAAAAGGTTTTGAAATTTTTATTTACATCATGATTGAAGGGTTGAATGGATGATAATGGTTAACTCACTTTACTACTCACTTTGCTAGGAAAAATATTAGTTTAGGGTAAAGGGTAGATATGTCATTTTTTCTAGTGCTTAATGCCTTTTATCTTTCCCATCTTGGTTCCAGACTTTTACTCAGCATTCAATTTGTTTTATAACTCTATGCATTATGACTTTATAAAAGACATTATGATGAGTTAGTCTCTAAGTAATCATATATTCTAACATCTGTAATTATTGATAACTTCATATTGAACAATAAATTTAATGTCAATCCTGTAAATAAAAGTTTAGTTGTATGCATGGTCATCAGATGCCTTCCTTATACCACTTTGTTTTCTCCTGCCTGAAAATGTGAGTTTCACTGAGGAAGTGTCTCACGTCTCTCATAGCACCTCTTTCAAACAAAGGATCCTCTCTCCCTGGTTACTATGCTCTTGCATCTCATGCTAGACATTCTCATTCATCAATTCCTCTATTCCCAAGAAACCAGGACAAAATAGAAGACAAAGAAAGAGGTTCATAGAGAAGCTTGGTACTACAAAAATTTAAAGTAACTAAAAAGAGGCATTTTTATTCTTCTCCTATCCTATTTAGTACCTAATACTCTCCCCACAGAACAAATCTGCTCTCAAAAAAATATACAATTAATTTTTCATATTACTATCCAGTTAAGTACCAAACATTACAAGTAAATAAGGTTGGATTTCATAGTTTTTGGGGGAAGGAAGGAAGGATATGAAAATGGCTTTTAAAAGATAAATATATATATAAATTTCCTGGGTGAATGAAACCAGTTATTATTCTCCAAACATATCCATCTTTGATTGTTTTTGTGCCAATTAAATAATGTTAAAAGAATAAGAAAGAGTTTTGCTTTTCAGCTCATTTTATTTTCTACCACTTTGACTTAATACAGGGAAAGTTAGGTTAAGTAAGGAAGTGCTTTAAGGTTGATTTCAAAGGCAAGGAGAAAGCACTCTCTACTCCCTCCAATAAATAGTAACAATTGGGCAGAAAAGGAAAAGTAAACCAAAGCATAGCTTTATACCTAAATATTCAGCAACCTTACTTTGTCCTAAAACTCTTGTAAGGATAGAAATGGAAATTCCAAACAAATCTTTGTTTCATCCTAAGAAGCTACACATGCTAACATTCCCTATCATTTTTCTCTCCATCATAGTACCAGGCATCAGACACCTGGAATTTCCAGTGTACCTCACAAACTGCATCTGAATCTCATCCTTTTTCTACTTCCTCTTAGCTGGCCATAAATGGATCTCTCTCCAACTGGAGTGTTACTAATGAACCCTCTGTGAGAGTAGGGACCCTCTAAATTTTATTTACCCTAAATGAATAACCTTTTTGATGTTGTGAACCATATATTAAATTACTAAATGTCAATGATTAGACAAAAGAGACCCTAAGTCTACCACCTAAAACAATAAAAAAGATGAAATGTTTTTGAACTGAGAAAATGGTGCAGGTTAGGACAGGAAGGGGAAAACATTTAGGGAGAAAAAAATGAGGACATCAGAAGACATCCTCTCCGGTAGCTGTTGGAGAATAACTACATAGATTTGGAGGAAGTGTGCAGAGAAATGGACATTTGCTCATTTATCTATTAGGTTTTGAGTTTCTTAAGTTTCTTCTAGGTGCTCAGCATTTTTCTAGATGATGGGTATTCATCAATAAATAAGATTGGCAAGTACCTGTGGGAAGAGTCAGACAACCAATTTCAGATGGTGATAAATTGTACGAAGACAATAAGAAAGAATGATGGAATAAAAAATGCTTGTGTCATTTTGATTAGTTGTGTAGAAAAGCCTTCTTTGGGAAGGTAGTGTTTGAGCTGAAACCAAAGTGACAATAAAGAATCAGTCATCAGATGATCCAGGCAAAAACTGAGAGCACAGAAACAAATCTCAGAAAGAAAAAAGAAGATAATGAGAACATATGGGTCCAGGCACAGAAACTTCTTATAGAGTTGATCATTGGCATCTAGGTCAGAATCAGCTAGGTTCGAGAACCTCAGGAGGTTCTTTATACTAAGATGAACAAAACTAGTTGTATAAACTCTACATTATCAATTCCTAGATAAACAAAACTGAAACAAACCACAAAAGTTAATTATTCTGATTGTCATTTTAAAAATTGACTTGAAGAGTTCTCTGGAAAAAATAAGGACATGGGCCAATTTTGCGGCTATAGCTAACCAGAACAAATGTCAAATCCTTGGGAGCAGCAGGATGCAGCATTTTGTCTGCTCTGCAAACAGGACAGAGTCCATCTCTTTTGCTGGAGCCCCATCTAGGACCCATCCCTGGCTTTGCTAACTGCCTCCTTTTTGATCACTTTCTCCTCCCAGAAAATTTCTGGCCCTTTTATTCTCTAGTATTCTGCTCTAATACTTCTCTTCTCTCCAGTCCTACTCCTGCCCCTCCCAAACTTGTTTGTCCTGAAGGTTTACTATTTCCATGTTCAGGAACTTTTGAACACATCTGTCTTGTAGTAGTTTTCTCTTCAAATATTTTTTTATCCATATAAGCAAAATATAATATGTAAGTGCTGTCAAAAAAAAAATGCGAAACAGTCTTGTTAAACAGAACCAGATGTTAAAATGGCATCTGTGATAACTGAATTCTGCTTGTGTAGAACTTGTATTTCATGTAAAGGAAATAGGAAGCAAAGTAGAGGACTGGTGTCCTGACTCTTTAAAGAGGGTAAGAAAGTTCTCTTCAATGTATATGGAAACAAATGGTTTGGGCTCTGGAAGCTCCTGAGCCTAACAGTTTTATCAGACATAATCTTACATGTGGTAGTTAATTATAATTAAACTGTTAAAATAGTAAGATATTACTGTTCACACTATGCTTCAGATTTATATTTGTATAAAAATTTTGTGAACAGGCCTGGGAACTTAATGTGGAATATTATTCCTATGGGAAATGTATTCCAAGTTTCAAACCACCTTCTAAATTAATTTATGCTGTGAATTGGATTTACTAATTAGAGGCTTACGAGGACAGAATGTGTCTTAGTTTGTCCTCCTGTTGTTTCAAATACTTTGTTTTCCTATCGTTTATTTGTACATTAAGTAACCCCTTACTATGGTTAGCCCATTATTAACCTGATTAGTCCAAATTTCTTCTATGTGGATTTGAATAAGCTGTGTGGCACAGTTTACCCGTTCTATTTTTAGTTATTCTTTTATTATATGTTCCCTGTTATCTATGGTTTGCAAAGTTCTCATAAATGACATTTTTTTTTGTTTGTTTTATGTAAACATTCTACAGTGGCATTATTTACATAGCTTTATAATCAAACTTCATTTATTTTGACCCAGTTTTGTGTTTCTTTCTCTCCCTCTCCCCCTCTCTCCCTCCTACCTTTCCCTCCTTCCCTTGGATCTCTTCTGCTGTCACTCTGACTCCTCCTTTCTCCCCTCTCAACTTCTCTCTCTTACGGAGTGCCACCCATACATGTGAGAGGATAAGCTCATGTTATTGTAGATATGCTTATCTTACCTTAGTGGTCAAATATGAACTTTTAAACTTACTTTAAATAACAGTACTTCTGCTTGTCATGAGCTGGCACAATAGTAAGGAAACCAGAGCATTGCTTCAGTTCACCTTGCAATTGTTTGTTTGTTTGTTTGTTTGTTTATGCCCAGCATTCTTAGTCCTATGTTGCTTGTTTTCTTGCTCAAAATTCTCATTGCCCTATCATCCTATTATTTGAACAATATGTTCCTCCTCTATGTAGCATCACTAATCCTCAATAAACTACTCATCTCTTATAGCTACAGGAAAATATGTCTACTGGCTAAAAACTTTCATTGAGTACAATAGTTTGTTTTGTCAAACACAACACAAGATACATAAGCACTTTAAAATCAAAATTTTTAGCCCAAAATACATTTTTTCCCATAGTTCAGACACAGTTTACCCTATGAAAATCAACTACAGTACTATCTATACTTTCCTTGACCATTTTGCTAAAAGTAGATATGCAATGACCTAAAGTTCTTGGATTTTTCTTCTGTTTCCCTGGATACCATTCAGGGACATGATTCATCTTTCATTTTCTAATATGCTCTTACATCCTCTCTTTCTATTAATTGCTCTTACCCTCCTTCTCCCTAGAAATCACAATGTTTTAAAATGTCTTATCATTTTTCCTTCTGCTTACTGCAAATTGTATACTTTATTTCATAGCACTTTTTCTATGTTTGAAATCCCTACACATAGCATGTTTATACTTTGCTTTTCTTGTATTATTCAGCTTATCATTCTAATATTTTTTTCTTCCTGATATTCTGTCTAACTGAGAGAAGGGAGAACAAACTTTACAAATATAACTCAAGGGTTTGGTGCATACCTACCCTATGCTCTGGACTGTATAAGGTTCTGTGCAGAGTAAATAACACAAGCTAATTTAGCTACTGTCCTGAAAAAAATTATAACTTGAGAAAACAGTATATATACTTAACATAATTAGATGATAACAGAACATTATCCATAATTAAATGCTAACAAAATCATTGTCCATTTGTAACAGAACTACATTGAAATAAAACTAATTTGATGTTAGCAAGTAGTTAAATATGCCAGCTCAAAATATAATTTACTGTCCCCTCATATCTTTATAAGCTTGGCTAATTTCACTCTGTCCAATTCTCCATGGTTGCCCATACAATTGAACTGCTGAGAATAGAAAATGCCCCAGGTGACAGAATAGAACACTTTCTGCACCCATAGTTACGATTTCCCTGCATTTCTAGATAGACCCAGATAAATTTAACCACTTAGGATGAGAAGAGAAAAATGCAGTGAGAATGGTTTCAAGCAAATCTAAGCATACTTTGGGAGATGGGGAATGATCCTTTTTCAAGGCATTGTGGACACAGGGCAACAGTTGGCCAACACCATTGCTAGGGACAGACCTATTGTGTCTAACTACCAAATCTTCTCCTCTTTCTGACAGAATATAAAAAAGAGTGATTTTATACTCTCATTCCTTCAATGTCTTGAACGGTTCCTATTGAATGGTACCCACCCTGAAGCTGGGCAATAGGATAGCCCAGTAGCTGCTCTTCACTCAGAGGGGTAGGTAAAGTTCAAGGTTTCTGTTTCATACTACAATGACAGTTTTTCTCTTCATACAAAACACTGACTTGTTTTCAACAACAATGTGCCCTGTGGATCATATTGTTAATAGTGATAATGTGTGATAATGATCCCATGGCTCCAATGCAAAGACACAATAGCCTTGTCATCATCCACATTAAGAAAAAGCTGATGAGAATCTGGGATGAAGTCTGGGTCTATAGAAAAGAGCCTCTACATTAAAGAGATAATTAAATCTTATTTTTAAAGAGAAGAAACTCTGTCCTCTTAGCTAGTAGTGAACACAATTAACAACACAAAACAATAACTGAAAATAGCACCTAAGGAAAGCAAATCCATGGCACAGATAGAAACACCATAGCTACTACTTTTACTCAAATCTTAGTAATTGGTCAGTCTTTCCTTATATGTATTTAAGGGCATGATTTTCTCTGTAAGTTCATCAAATATAACACTGACTCATCATAAATTACTTTCAGGTCTTATCTCCTTAAAAGTTTCTAAGTTTACTAAATCACAACTGAGGAGTGACCCTTTGAAATGATTCACATCCATTTCTGTTCTGGTAGCTAAACATTCCCAAATTGCATGCAGGTTTCCTAATCTTCATAACAGCTTAAATAGTCCCTAAGTGCATCCAACTGCTTCCACTACTTAATCTTCTTTAAGTGTGGCCAACTTTCACAGCAACCATAATTATAAAGGCAGGCCTAAAGTGCCTCACCAATAACTGAGGTGAACTGTAATTGCTTATCTTAGGCAAAAGGCCATCTAACTAGGTTAGGGATGGTAAATAAGTCTGAGTTAGCATGCAAATAGGTGGTGACTGCTTAGACAAATAAGGTATAAAAAATTCAAAGGCCAAGTCACATTCCAGAGGACATGAGTACTAGAGGTAGTTCCCATTAGGAAGGAAATTGCACTGAGCTTCCATTGTATCTTCCCAACATCAAGTTATTGTATTTAAAGAAAAAAAGTTGATTAAAAATGTTTTTGAAATTATTAATATAAAAATCAACATATATATATATATGCGCGCGCGCACACACACACACACACACACACACACACATATATTTCACTTAGAAGCATTGGCATTTTAAAGACTTGGCAAATATCCAGGTGACATTAGCTCTGGACTGCAGAGCAGGAGTTACAAGGAAGAGCAGATACATTCCTCAGATAACTACATTCTGTATATCAAAAAAGAAATATAAAGGTATTAGTGTAATAATATAGATCTTCATCTTATTAAAAGATTAATATAATAGAAAAAACAAATACCAAAAACTTTTGACAAATACCTGAAGTGTTAAATAAGAATTTGTGATGATATACATAGATTTTTTTCCTAATTCTGTTTATTAAAAATTTCTAGAAGCAATGGCTTCCAGGTAGCAATGAATAAACCTAGCATTCAGATATTTGTTTCTAAATATCATTCCTCAGTAAAAGAAAATAGGGCTACTTGAAGAAATGACTGATTCCTGATCTGGGTTAAGTAAAGTGCAAAATAACTACAGAATCTTATGCTGGAAATCAAGAAAATTCTCTGAGATCAAGAGGAGCACATGGAAAACACACAGAAGCCAGTTCAAAGAGATACTCACTGTCCAAATTTCAATCAGTTTGGGAATCAGAAAGAATAATTACCATAACTTAAAATATCACATTAAAATAAAATCATTGTATCCATTTGATACTAAAAATGAAGGGACAGAACATAAACGCTTCTATAATTAGAGGTGACTTTTACATCAATTTTGTACTTTAAAAATTAGAAAGACTTGAATGGAAAGAATCAAGTACCTATCGTTCCTTTTTAGAAAAAACCACTGTTCATCCCTACATTTAGAGAGAAAAATACTATTACAGGAGAATGCCAGAAAATAACTATAAAAGAAATTATAAGACTCATCAAGAAAAAAAGAGAGAGGGAAATAACTATGGACTACACAGAAATATAAAGGATCACAAGAAAAAGCAATGAACAACTACATGCCAACAAATTAGACAATCTGGAAGAAAAGGATACATTCCTAGAAGCATACAACTTCCCCAAGACTGAGTCAAGAAGAAATAGAAAATCTGAACCAACCAATTATCACAAATAAAATCAAGTCAGTAATCACAGAACTCCCAAAAAACAAAAGTCCTGGACCAGATGGCTCCAAAGGTGAATTTTATGAAACATTAAAAAAAAATTATTCTCAAACTATTCACAAAAATTTAAGAAGGAAATCTCCCTAATTCTTTTTATGAGGCCATCATTATCCTGACTGCAAAACCAGACAAAGACATTACAAAAAAAAAAACTCTATAGGCCAATATTCTTTATGAACATTGATGTAAAATTCCTCAACAAAATCTTAACAAACCAAATTCAGCAATATATTAAAAATATCATACATCATGACCAAGTTAGATTTATTCCTCAGATGCAAGGTTGGTATAATATCAGGAAATTAATTAATGTGATACACCTCATTAACAAATTGAAATATAAAAATCAGATGATCATATCAATAGATGCAGAAAAAGCAGTCAACATCCATTTATGATAAAAATTCAGCAAATTGGAGATAGAGGTAACACACCTTGTCTGACAAACCTACAGCTAACATCATTCTCAATGAGGAAAGGCTAAAAGCATTTTCCTTAAGACCAGGAACAAGAAAAGGATGCCCACTTTCGCCATTCCTCTTCAACATTGTATTGGAAGTCCTAGCTACAGCAATCAGACAAGAAAGTGAAAAAAAAAGGCATCCAACCTGGAAGGAAAGAAGTAAAACTGTGATTACCTGCAGATGACATGATACTATATTTCCAGCCAAAAATCCATTTGAACTAATCAATGAATTCAGTAAAGTAGCAGGATACAAAATAAATATTCAGAAGTCGATTGCATTTTTATACACCAATGATGAATTTTCAGAAAGAGAAATTAAGAAAACAATGTCATTTACAATTTTATCACAAACAATAAAATACCTAGGAGTCAAATTAACCAAAGAGGTAAAAAATCTGTTCTCAGTAAATTATGTCATTGACAAAAGAAACTGAAGAAAATACAAATAAATGGAAGCATATATCATGCTCATGGACATGAAGAACCATCATTATTAAAATGGCCATACTACCCAAAGCAATCTAGATTTGATGTAATCCCTATCAAAATACCAATGGCATTTTTCAGAAAAAAAAATCCAAAAATTTATATGAAACCTTAAAAGACCCCAAATAGCCACAACCACAACCATCTTTTCTTTTTTCTTTTTTTTTTCCCCAGAGAAAATAGCTTTATTGGAAGGGAGAATAAATCAACAGTACACTTCCAGACATGGAACAGACATGGAAGTGGGTTGAAAAAGAGAAGGGTGGCTCAAAGGCTGCCAAAACAATCTTAGGAAAGAAGAACAAAGTTAGAGGTATCACAATACCTGATATCAAACTATACTATAAACCTATCATAATCAAAATAGCATGGTACTGGCATAAAACCGACATATAGATCAATGGAACAGAATAGAGAACACAGAAATAAATCCACATCTATATGCTCATTTAATATATGACAAAGAAGACAAGAATATACAATGAGATAGAGACAAATGATGTTGGAAAAACTGGACAGGTACATGCAAAAAACCACCTTCTTACATCATATACAAGAATAGACTCAAAATGGATTAAAGACTTAAATGTAAGACCCAAAACCATAAAACTTTAAAAAAAACACATAGGCAGTAAACTCTCTGATATTACTACTTTTAATTTCTTTTAGGATGTATCTCCTCAGACAAGGGAAACAAACAAACAAAAAAAAATAAGCAATGGGACTACATCAAACTAAAATGATTTTGTACAGCAAAGGAAAAACCATCAACAAAACACAGAGACAACCTACCAAATGGGAGAATATTTATGACACATCCAATAATGGGTTAAGATCCAAAATATATAAAGAACTCATACAACTCAACACCAAAAAAGCAAACAATCCGATTTAAAAAGGGGCAGAAAGCCTGAATATATATTTCTCCAAAGAGGAAATCAGATGGCCAACAGACATATGAAAAGATCCTCGAGACACTAATCATCAAAAATGCAAACTTAAATCACAATGAGATACCATTTCAAACCTGTCAGAATGGCTATCATCAATAAATCAAAGAACAAGTGTTAGAGAGGATATGAAGAAAAGGGAACCCTCATACACTTGTTGGTGAGATTGCAAATTGGTATAGCCACTATGGAAAACAGTCTGGAGGTTCCTAAAAAAAATTAAAAATTGATCTACCTTTTGACCCCCAGCAATTGCATTTCTGGGTATTTATTTCAAAATAAAAAAGTACTAATTCATAGTGATCTACACACACCTATGTTCAAAGTAGCACTAGTCACAATAGCCAAGATGTGGAAGCAACCTAAATGCCCATCAACAGACAATTGGATAAAGAAATGATGGTTCATATAGACAATGAAATATTACTCAGCCATAAAAAAAATCTTACCATTTACAACAACATGGATGTATCTAGAGGTTATTAAGCTGAGCATAATAAGTCAGACAGAGAAAGATAGATACCATATGATTTCACTTATTCATGGAAACTAAGGAACTGAAAGTGCGAACTGCTGAAAAACAGAGGATAATCTGGTGACAACAAGAGGAAGCGGGTGTTGGGCTAAAGAAGTACAAATCAGTAATTGAGAGACAGTCATGGGGATGAGGAACACGGCTTAAGGGATGTAGTCAGCAGTAATGTAAAGGCTAGGTGTAGAGCCACATAGGTGAATGAGTAATCGAGGGGATCAACATAAACTATATAAACGTCTAACCAATGTACTGTATACTTGAAACTAATAATAAAATAAAATGTTCTTTAAAAAGAAATAATAAAACTAGAAAGTTATCATTCAGCAATCATGAATGAAATAATTAATTCAGAGAGCCAGGATCATCAATGGTTATAAAAATCACTAGGCCAAAGAGTGTTGGGAACAGCAAATTCACACAGTGCTAAAGTATCATCTCAAAGTTTGTTTGCTAATATTGAAGGGGGAAATGTACCAGTATAATGGAGAGACTAGTAGTCACTATCTTAACCAAATAAACAAATTTAGTGTCACTGAAAGTAGAATAACCAAACATTATGTACCTTTTATTTGTATGTAATATGAAGTACTCAGCATCATCCATGAAATATTCTTGCCAAAAAAGTATTACATGACTTTAAGTTAGCTTAAAGATTGACCATCCATTTTACAGGAAATACAGAGCATAAATGGACAAGTTAAGAAACAAATTAAGAATGTGTTACATGTCATAATAAAACTAATTTAGTTTCTAAAAAAAACTCAAGAAAGATAAAATGAAGTTGGAAGCCTTTTCTATATGAAAAGAGACAAAACAAATATAATAGAGGAAAGTTGTTTGGATATTAGTTGAACAAAATTCTTATAAAAGATATTGATTGGGACAATTGGGAGATACAAATAAATACACAAGATAGAAGTTATAGAGATTTACTATCTATTTTCTAGGGTATGATAATTGTACTGTGGTTATATATGAATTTGTCATTATTAAGAGATGTTTGATAAGTATGTAGTGGTATCTATCTATTTGAAAAAGCAACATTAGTGGAAATTATGTCAAAATGTTAACAATTACTAAATTTCAGTGTTAAGTACACAGGTGATCATTATTAAATTCTTTCAACTGTTCTATATTTTGGGAAAATTTTTTAAATTAAAAGTAAAAAGGAAATCCATATAATGTTAGCTTCTTAAGATAAATAAAAACTCCTCAAGCAAAAAGGAAAATGTAGAGACTCACAGAGGTCTTTTATCTTCTCAGCAGAACACACAGTCCCATATATGACACTAGGCTTCCTTCGCCATTTTCTTTTCCTCAATGACTCCTTCCATTTTTATACCAGTGATAAAATATTAGGGGCTTTGATCCCTGCCTCATTAAATAGAGCATATTCTCACTCCAGTCTGACCTCTGCTGGGGCCAGTTTAAGGGGCAATCTGTCATGAGATCATTAATACAGCAACTGGCTAAGAAGGTGAAGATATTCATCTAAAATTAATTTCTTGACCTTTTCCACAGGAACCTAGAGAGGAATATTTTAGTGTTCATAACTGGGGGAGCTTTTCCACTTATACACTGTGT
Organism: Cynopterus sphinx; assembly: GCA_030015415.1. NCBI lineage: Eukaryota > Metazoa > Chordata > Mammalia > Chiroptera > Pteropodidae > Cynopterus > Cynopterus sphinx. The sequence goes on along the minus strand of CM057380.1, from coordinate 56,806,740 downwards.
TTCCCAAATGTGGTAATTAGAGAGACAGAGACAAGAAGTAGGGATGCATGGGGCAATCACGTTTAAGAAATATTCTCACTGAAAGAATGCCTTAAGCTACCTGGGAAGAGTCTGTTTGGAAAAAAAGCTAGGAGATTACTCACCAACATCTAATGCATGGCCTTAGACAATTCTGTGAGGCTAGGGAGAGGACAAGTGGGTTCAGAATCAAATGAAAATAGGTTGTGGCTAAATAGGTTGTGGCAAACCATTTCAGAATATTCAAGCCACTGTGGAAGCCAATGTCAAATGATTCAACCTTAATTCAGCACAAGTGCTATCTAATAAATGAGAAAAGTCCGTACTTTCACCATAGTCAAAGACAAAGATGAATACTAAGCCAAACATTTAGCAAATGCCAGAAAACTCTGAGTCAGAAAGGCAAAGCTAAAGATTCACAAATAACCTTTACTGGGAACTCAGCGATGCCATTTTGAAAGTGAAATAGATATACTAAGAAATCCTCTGATCCTCAAAAAAATGCATGTAGAAATGAAAACCAATACTTATCTGCCCTCCCTTCTTTGTAATCTCCAAGTTGTGGAGAGCTCTTGGAGCACATTTAGGGACCAGTGAAGATTCACATTATTTTTTTTTTTAATTTCTCCCATTGTTTTTAAACTTCAGCTTTTTCAAAGATGGCTAATGGAAAATGAAATCCTGACTTCGCAACATCTAATTAGGGTTAGAAAGGCCTGACTTCATAATATATTTGTCACAAAGCCAGTGAGGGACACTTTGGATAGGGACAACAATTCAGAAAGTGGTGCTCTGAATAACCTAAAGTGATTTTTTAAAGGGTTTCATGGCCTTATCACTACCCTGTATTTTGCAGATTGAATTTAAAACAAACACTGACACAAATATTGGCTTGCCACCAGGTAAATTATAATCTATAAAAAGTAAATATGTGAATATAACCTAGAATATAATAAATGTTCTATAAGTGTTCCATTAAATTCATTTAATGTAACATGAATTTGAGAAGAGAGTAGGCCAATGGGCCTCTGGAAGTTCAAGAGAGAGGAGCTAGGGCTGAGGCATAAGGACACAATATTAACCACTATCGTCCTCATAATACCTGTCCCATCAGTTCGTGATGAGAGTAGCAGGTACAATCAATATAGTTTATTTCATTTATATGAACCATACTTACTAATCCTCCCAAAAAACAGTTATGCAAAATTTTCCCCATTGTAATTATAAGAAAACTGAGGCTTACAAAGATAGATTAAGCAATTTGTCCAAGGTTAGACAGCACAGAGTGGAAAAAGTAGGATGTAGGTCCAAATCTCTGGGAACTCAATTTTAGGTCTAAAATTCCCCATTTAGCAAAAAGAAAGAAATATTGCCCCAAAGGTCTCTCACAGAGTTAAATTCCCACCATGATGAAAGGGCACTACCATATCATCCATTATTAGCCTATTATACCAGCTGCAGATAAGTGTTGTTCCTTCCTGAGTAGAGATTTCAGAAGGATCTTAATTTCATAAGGATGGAAAGAATGAGATGATTTTTGCAGGAGGTATTGGAAGTTCTGGTTAGATTACGGGTTGAGGGGAACAATGGTAGTGATGAGGATGGAAATTCAGGGAGTGATGGAAAGAATGCAATGTATTCTGAAGATAGAACTCCAATTTGTTGCTCATTTACTTTATACCCTGAACTCTAATTAGATTCATAGAACACCAATTAAATCATAGCTACTGTCACTAAATTGTATCTTTTTATATTATAAAAGTTGGCCAAACATTTAAAGTTTTAGAAAATGCAACATTTAGAAAAATATGAAAAAATATACATATTCTCTGCCAAAGTATGACAACTGTTAACATTTTTGTCTATTTCCTTCTAGCTTTTTTTCTCCCTATGCCAATGATTTGGGACTTAGGAAAAACAGTTGAGATGATAAAACATGCACACATTTGAATCTTGTTTTATGTTACGTTATAAGCATATTCCATGTTATTTCTCTATAGAATTTAACAGTCTCAAATCACAGCCAAGTCCCACCCAATATAATTTGTTTTTCTTGTTTATTCATTCTCTTTTGCCTTTTTCCCCAAAGCAGCTGTTACAACACTGTAAAGTATTAATAAAAAAAAATAATTGTTATAAACTTGCATCACAAAGTCTCTAGGATTGTGTGAAAGGCAAGTCAAAATGTTAAAGCCTGATAATTATTTAATTTTTGGAATGAGGGGATTATAAATCCATTTTTATATTAGTACTGTATTACAAAAGTCACCTCCAATAATCTATTTACCAATTTAATCTGTGTTTCTCATCACAGGTGAATACTAAATAAAACAGTAGGCACACTGTAACAATAAGGCTGCTATTGCTTCTAACATACTAAAAAAGATGATTTCAATATGGAGAAAGAGGCAAAGTTCACAGGTTAAATTTATTTTAAATTTAATATAGGTCTTACAACAGAAACTGACATTGAAATGTTTGTTGTCACAGTTGTTTGCTTTTGTTTTTGTTTTTGTTTTTCAATGGTGACAGAAGAAAAACAATGTGAAATAAACATTTACATTTTACTCTTGACTCTTTAGGATATATGAGAGAGGCCCTTAGCTGTTTGAATTACTCACAAGTTGAGAAAAAAAATTACCAATGTTTTCTATGAATTAAGATTTAAAAGTTCAGCTCCATAAACATACAATTGGAAGAAAATTTCCAAATGCATTATATGAATATGTAGATTTACAAAGTAGATTGATGGCTTAGAAATGCTACTTATTTTGTGAAGGTTTACTTTTTAAAAGAGACTGTTTTTAAATATCATTCTCCATTGAAAAATACAAATACTATATATGAACATGTACAATATGAATTTCAGGAAAAGCACTATCCACATGCAGTCTATGTAACTTGTTATAGTCTTGATAGATTAATAGAATTCTGTCCATTTGACCCAGAAACTATAGTATAAACAATCCTAATTTTGCCTCTTTGTTCAAGATTATGCCTATGAATTTCACAGTGTGACATTAGTAGCCAACTCATGATCCAAACAATGCAGCCTTATGCAAGAATGCCATTTCCTTGTGATCGTTGGTTCCCAGATACATACTCACAGAATACACTTGGAGCACCCTCTAGCCCTTAGCTGTTTGTCCACCAAGTGGATGTCAACTTTCATATGCTTGAGAGTCACCGGTGATGAAGGAGGAAAGGAGGTACACATCAGAATCATCTAGAAAACATTTAAAGTAGTCTTCCAGGCCATGCTCTTCTGCTTTGATAGGCAGGTAAGGAGGAATGGATCATAAATACACATTGCATTTTTATTGTTAAAAGCTTCAGAGATGATTATGATTAATTTCCAACAGTATTACTGCTTTAACTGTGTAGTAAAGTGCACCTGAACAAATAACTCTTTAGTAATTGAGTTTAAGTTGTAGCTCTTACATTATAAACTCTGAGTCTTACTTGTTGTGAAGACTTAACATATATATTAATTGTTCTATGCTGTATTTCTTATCAATAAAGTAAAAGTGTTTTTACTTTCAGGTTGTTCCCAGGATTAAATATAAGCATACCTAAAACAATGCCTAGAGTACAGTTTGTACACAATAAATATTATTATATTTACTTTTACCAAAAAATTAGTTATGAGAGCAAAGAGTGAGATGAGATAAGGTGAAAGGGTTTCACAGACTGAGATATTATTTAAAAAAAAACAGAACAATTAATGCTGTGACATCTATGCATTTAGCTAAACTACAGATGTTTGGATTTTCTACAACCTCTTGAGGAAAATTATCATTGTTTTGATTGTGTGTTTTTTGTTTGTTTGTTTCATTATTCACTTTAAGCTGTCCTAATAGTCACTTTTATGCTGCCTTTAAGAGGTAAATTACAATACAGAATTCTTGAGTTTGGAGAGAAAGGTAACGGTCCTCTTACCCTTACTCTTGTTGGTTTAAAAATTATTTTCTATTACAAAACCAATACAACAACATCCGAGTACACAAAATAAGGAAAAATCATTAAAAAAACCTGTATTTTTGAGTATAAACAGATTGCAGAGGATAATGTGTTGTAATATTGATGGCAAGAGTGAACATTTGAGGAGAGGAGACTAAATGTCCATCACTAGAGAAACAGCTACAAATGTTGTCATGAACAAATTACGGAACATATGAATTAGGTATTAACCAGCAAGGTAGATAGATATTTGTGAACATAGGAAGTTCTTTATTCACGGCCTATTTTTAATTGAAAAAATAGAATTGTAGAATAATACATAAACTGTGATAAAAAAAAGTTACATAGTAAAAAAAGAAAAGGACTAAGATTCCTTTCAAAATCTCCCATGTCTCAAATATAAATATTTAGTTCAAATTTCTCTAATGAGCTCAAGATCTCAAAATAGTACCAACTACCCTTTTAGTCTGGGATGTCTCACTGGCAACATAAACTGAACTTAATCTCTGTCTACTCTTAACCACAATAGTTGTTCTTCCTACTTCTCAAATGCCCTCACTTGTCTTCCAGTTACCCAAGCCAGACACCTTAGAATCTCCTAAATATTCCTTATCACTAAATTAAAATATTTAATATCTCCAAGCTCCCTTGATTCTGGCTCCTAAATATCTCTTAATATATGCTCTCCCCACATTTTATGCTACCACAGTTTTAGGCCATCACTTTTCTCACTTGGATTTCTGTCCTGTCTCTTCCACTTAGATTTTATACAACTGTAAGAACTCTTTGTCTAACCAGCATTTGTGAAGGTCCAGGAAAAGGCATAGGAGTTGACTACAAAGGGGTCCCATGAAGAAGTTTGGTTGTGGGAGAGCTGTTAGAACTGATCTGTACCTTGATTTTGGATATAGTTACCATGACTGTATGCATTTGTCAAACTCCTCAACAAAAAGAGTGAGCCGTACTATAAATTTTAAAAAGCAGAAAAGAACAATATACACAAAGAAACACCCAAATTCTCTTCTTTACATCTCAATGTTTATATAATAAGAAGTAACATCTGAGTGTAGCCTAGAGAACCCCTCGGCATCTGGCTTCTGCCTATTTCTCCGGGAACACCTCACACCCTTCTTCCCTGCATCGGTCTTTGCTTCATCCCCTCAATGTACTGCTCTGATCCTAGAGTCCTCAGTTCTGCCCAGAATTCTCTTCTCCGGCTCCTTCCACCTTTTAACTACCACACATCCATTAGATCTCAGTTCAAATATCACATTCTCAAGAATATCATGCAAAGAAATCTCAAGGAAGACAAGGTGTGGAAAATAAATTTGTACCTCAATGAAAAATAAAAAATGAACAAACGAAACTTTGGGCAAAGTGTTCTAGAAAGAATAAACTACCTAAAATCCTTCATTATAGGTTATGTATCAATATGAAACATTGTTAGAACTTTTTTTACCACTTTCCTCTAATTTCTGTCCATCCCAATGGCACCCTGTATTTATCTTCATAACATTTATCACAGTGTCTAGTCACATAGTTGATTGGTATAATTTTTTTTTTAATTACCACCTATCTCCACCACTAGACTGCAAGCCCAAAAAGGGCTGGGATCATAGCTAGTTTCTGGGACAGGAATTAATCAAATACATAATGAATAATGAAATGAATGAATGGTGAGTGATAGTTCCAAAAAGCAGTGAAAAGCCAACTGTATTCATTGCCTTCTCTTATACTCTTTTATTTTCTCAGTTTTAATCTAAATGCTTAATGATCTAAGGCCTCCAAACATCTGTTTTGTCTTTTTCTCTGCATGGTATTTTCTTTAACCCTTGTTGTAGGCTGAAAAATGACCCTCTAATGGATATCCACATGTAATCCCTGGAATCTATGAATGTTACCTTATATAAAGAAAACAAAAGATCTTTGTAGATGTAAGTTAAAGATCTTGAGATAAGAGCATTCTGGTTTATTCAGATGGGTCCTAAGTGCAATTGCATATATCTTTCTAAGAGAAAAGCAGAGGGAAATCTCACACATGCAAGTGAAGAGGGAGATAGAGAATGAAGGAAGGCAGCCACAAGTTAAAGAATGCCAATGGCCATCAGATGTCGAAAGGGGCAAGGAAAGAGATTCTCCCCAAGAACCTCCAGAGACAGTGTGGCTCTATTGATATTTTGAATTCAATCCAGTGATACTAATTTCAGACTACTGGCCTCCAGAACTGTGACAGAATACGTTTCTGTTGTTTTAAAACAGTCAGTTTGTGGTTAGTTTGTTATAGCAGCCAAAGGTAACAAATGAAACCCTCACCCCATTTCTCTCCAGAACTTTCTGATTCTGGTTAAGTCTTTCAAGACCAAAAGAATTATCACCTCTACTAGTACTACTCTCCCATCTTTTCTATTTTTCACTGTAAAGGTTGCAATTCCTATCTGTTCTCACAGAGAGCTCAGTCTAATGGAAAGAACACAGTTTCTAAAATCAGATTTGAGTTTTAATCTTGATTCTATTAGAGATTATATGATCTCAGGGAAATCAGTCAGTATTTCAGAGTATCAGATTCCTCAGCTTTAAAATGAACCAGTGATCCTTATACTGCTGTGCTAGAATAAATATTGCTTAAACTACCCTGTGAAGAATACTTCTGCAAAATGCTTGGCATCTGCTAAATGGCCAAAAACTTATTTATTTCCTCTCATTTCCTATTAGCTACCTAAATTAATCTTATTCAAAAGTCACCTTCATAGAGAAATAGTTCTCATTAAACTACCTAACTAAACCAGCACCCCTCTGACTCTTCATCCCTCTGTCACCCTCTCATCCTTTCATCCACTTTGTTTTTTTATAACTTTCATGTAATCTAAATTGCATATTATATGTGTGTGTATGTGTGCTCATCTAGTTCATTCCAACTAGATGTAAGTTCAATAGAGCAAGAACTTTTCTGCCATTTTTCATGTTTGTACCCCCAGAGCCTAGAAGAGTACAGGTTGATCAATAAATGTTTTTCAATGGGTAGATAAATTTCTCTCAGCTAGTTGTTTACAGTTCCACTTCACTTTCCTGTGGAGACCCATCTTAATAATTTGAACGTGTCTAATGGAAAGCTGCCATTGTGTTATTATAGAAATAAGCCCAGAATTGAACAATGGAAACACAAATTTTATTTTACAAAAGGAAAGTAAATGAAATCAATGAGTATAATAAAGGTAATCAAAAAGTCATGACTATGTATCCTTTACACGTAATCTGAACTACAGACTTCATAAATAGGAAATATAAGCACATCTCTGCAAAAACCATATTACAGTAACTTTAATAAATGCCCAGATGTCAGCTGTTATTTGCCACCATTATTTCAAACCTAAGATCGTCAGCATTATAAAATATTATGCTTTATTTTGCCTAACAAATGGATTCCATGTTCTTTGAAATCCTCTCATTTTGTTCTCTAGTCAGTCCAAATATATATATATATATATATATATATATATATATATATATATATATATAATACATATGGTGCTGTTGCTACAAACTTAGCTAAAATTTTATTTTATGTTTAAATCATCTCAATCCTTTTGGAACCTCCTAGAGATTTTCTCAACAACGATTATCCCTATAACTCCTAAATATGTCACATGGGGCATTTTGCACGCGATAGCTAAATCTTTAGGAACTAGGGTATTTTAAATTAATGGAGTTGCAATTTTCCTTGGCTAAATTCTAGAAGTTTAAGTTATAGTGCATTTATTTTTTCAAACAAATGTTGACATCTTCTCTTTATTACTGTGATTTGTTCTCAGATGCTTTCTTCCCCTTTATGCACAGAAAATAGCTAAATATCATGCTGATTTTGGAAAATAGTTTTCCTTATATTCCTTTTAGCTTTCTTAAATCTTTCCTCTAAAATAGGGGAAAGGGGAGAAAAATGGCTTGGAATGGCTTTTTAAAATTTTTTAAACAACCTCCTGTTTCAGATAATGTGAGTAAGTTAAGGGAAAGAAAGAAAATAAGAAAGAGTAGAGGAAGTGGCACTGAGAGGGAAGGAGTGGGGAGGGGCTGTGATTTTGTAGAATAAGTGTAGAATTTGAAGCCATAATCTAATCCTGGCTGTGCTGCTAGTTACTGCATAACTCTAGACATTTGGCCCTCTAAGGATCAGATTTCTCTGGAAAACTAAACAGTAATGACTACATCATACAGAAGCTCTCATCAAATGTTGATTCTATTCTTCAGGTTGCTTCTTTGGAGTTATCCTTCTCTACCTCCACAGTTTTCCCCTCCACCCCTTACCACAATAATTCTAAATAATTTAAAAGGTACATGTTATTTCAGTATTGCAAAATTGGTCTCACAACTCTTGAGCTTCATGAATTCCAATGATTTGTTACTTCAGGCAGCCTTATCTTAGTCCTTATGATCTCACTCTCAGCTATCTTTAAAGATCTACATCTCTCATCTTCACCTCTTTAATTCAAAATATATGTCTGTCCTCCTACCTAGACCCTTCATGTTATTTGCCCTTTTTTTATTGTTACCTCTAACAAGAATTCAATTCTTCCACAGTCTTATGGGCAGGCATCCTGGGACTACTTAACTCTCATCTTCGAATAAATATTTCCATTCAGCAAATATTTAGTGAGTCCTATTACATGCCAATCACTGATCCAAACATGAGAAATATAAAGATGAAATAAATTGATCAAGACCCTGCCCTCAACAAGATCTGCTTACATTTTACTGGTGAAAGATAAACAAAAACATTACTCTAAATATATTGCTAAATAGTTATTAAGCAACTGCACAGACAGAGAATGTGGGGTGGCACTGTTTCAGAGGAGTTGCCTGTGAAAACTTTTCTGGAGAAATGGATGATGGAAGCACCATGCAAATGTCTGGAAGAAGAGTTTTCTAGAGCAGGACATGGAATAGCCAGTTCCATCATGCACACTCCTCATTCTGGAATTCATTACTGTCATTTTCCTGCACATTTGTCAATCTTGGGTAATGCCACAGTTGTCTTTCTGTGTATCTGAGCTTCTGAGTTCTGCTGGAGAAAAATAATAAAGATGAACTGACTGGCCATAGTGCAAATTAGTACTAAGGGTATCTGAAAACTCTGACCAAGTCTGGTACAGAGTATGCACTTAACACATTTTTATTGAATGAATAAATTTTGTAGACTCTTATGCCTAAGCATACTTTTTCCATAATAACTGTTATCTTACATCTTTTCATAAACTCAAACTAACAGCTTTCACAAAGGATGTAGATCCTTAAGATTCTCTTTTAACACAACTTTTTTCTTATTACATAAATTACTTATCCTTGTACACATTAAAGGAGAAAAAAGAAATTTTGAGAGACAGTTTTCCAAAACCAGAATATATTATTAAAAATTACTCAAGCTCAATTTTGAATAAAATCCTCTGAGGTTCCTGTAAAATCTCTTCTGAATAGTTCACAATTCTGAGAGTCCCATTTTTAGTATAATCTTCTCTTGGCTTACTTGGTAATTCAGTGCTCTGAAATAGGAGGGTGTGAAGATTAAGCAAAAAAGTTCTACTTGAGTAAAATCCCTAACTTTGGATTTAAAAAAAAAAAAAGTCTGATAAAACTTATATTCTGTTACAAGTGAAGCTTGGGGGAAAGTATTTCTGTGCGTTTATGACCATGAAGTCTGAGCCTGCTGAACAGCTCAGGGCCATTAACTGCCTGATTAACCTGATGCCTCAAAACTAACACAGACACCAAAACTTGCCTCAGTAAAGTACATTGTAAGTATCTAGAAAACTAATAGGATTACTGTCAGCAAAGTGATTCTAGAGAATTTCCTCATTAAGGTCCTCAATGGCAAAATCTGAGGCTAAGAAAAAAAAATTAAAAAGCTTTTTCTTTTCTTTTTTCATTTTTCTTTTCTTTTTCTTTTCTTGCTGGTCAGTAATATTGAGTCCCACAATGGGATATTCCCATGTATAATAATCATGGACCAATGTCATATGGCAAGAGGAACCCTCCATTGGTAGGATATATACTTGGAATTGCTCTCCTAGTGCTGCACTAGAAGACACCAAAGGCACTCCAGTGTGTGACACTGTGCCAATAGTTGGGATTAAGGCTTTGGTCCAAATACTTCAGAAGAAAGTTGAGGAAAGTGGAGAATGTATCCTTGACTTCTCACTCAACCTCACCACATCTATCACAGCCATCAAATTATCCCTACCTTGACCTGGTTAATTATATGACAAAGGCAAGTATTTTCAAGTTGGTTAAAGAGTATTTAGAGATAGCGCTTATGGTCCTGGAATAGAGCTGTCAGTTCATTCATTCATTTATTCACTCAATAAGCATTTCTTGTGTACCTACTCCAGGCACTGTCCTAAGCACTGAAAACAGAGAGTGGAAAGGAATTTTATGCCTGCCCTTAAAAAGCCCATGATCTAAAAGAAAAATATCTTTATAAAAAATTGAAATACTATAATGTTAAATTCCATTTAAGATATTTTAACATGATGTAGAGAGAGCACAGAGGAAAAACTAACTTACTATGAAAACAATAATAGTTTTGCTGGGAGCTAATATTTGATTCAGATCCAGATGCTCTGGCCTGGATATACATGTAAGAGACAGCAAGCTTATTTGGTCAAAATATTGGACCATGCCTTTCATATGGTCTAATACATAAAACTGAACTTCCGCTTTGGCTTTCTAGAGAAGATATGGCTGGAGCACAGCTGAACTATTTGATTTCCTCACATCCTCTCTCACCCTTAAATATACCCTACACTCATGTCTATTTATTAGTTCATAGCTAGGTTCTTCCTTACAGATATTTGGTCCCCTTGAAGACAATCACACTATCAAGCTATCACCAATGAGACTTCAAGTGTTATTACAATGCCTACAGTAATGCTCCCATGCTCCACTAACCACACTGGCCTACCTTGGATATATAAACAGATGCTGACTCAAAGGAACATAAACTGACTAAAACCTGATTGAGTTCATTATCCTTTTCTGTATACTCTACATATTATAATGCTAAATCCACCTTGACCCTTGCCTTGGGAATCATTCCAATATTACATTCATATCCCTCCCCTGCCCTACATTGTCTCAGATCCTTCATTCTTCTGTCCCAGCTGCACTTGTGAGATCCAGCATCTTTGATACTAGATTCATATACAATGCAAACTACATCTAGAATATCATGAAAACACATCAACCATATTACTTTCAACAAATGGTATTTATAAAGGGACCCCATGCATAGGTTATTGAAATGAGTGAAATGGGTCACAGGCTTGGACAAAAACAAAAACAAAAACAAAACAAAAAAAATAAGGAGTTAGATAATGCCTTGTTCAAGATTGAGCACATATAAAATCGGACACTTCCACCCATGTCTTCTAACTGAAAGTTTAGTTATATTAAATCCTATTACACAATATGGATTAAGAGAAGCGGAAGCATAGAAGAGGTCATCTTGTTGATGTTATAACACTAGATTTAAAAAAAATAACAGAAAAGCAACATAATAATCAAGATCTAAATTAAAAGTAAAGGCAAAAAAGCAAAGATTGAGGCCACATGATTAGCATAAGGCTAAGACTGAGAAGTCAAGAACACAGCATATTCAAGAGGTACATGGTACCAAGGACTGGATGTTAGAAGCAGCCTGGAAGATCACCCCACAGTCCCACCTCAGGGTTCCAAATACTGTTCCAAATACTGGCTATCCATTCAAAAACAGCAACTTTAAAATCAGATATGGCTGGGATGAAATAATAGATTTTTTATTTATTGATTATGACTAAAAGTGCTGTTTATTAGAAATTTCAGACAGAACATGAGAAAACAGAACTTATGATTGTTTTAAATTATTATCTCAATCTAAATAAGCAGAGGGAATAGCATTTCATTTTTAGGAAACTGCTTGGACAATAAGACTTTATTTTGGAATAGTTAAATAAAATGGAGTATGCTAAAATATATATACAGAGTGCTTATTTCGATTTGGGCTAATATTCCCCAACTCTGAAATAATTATTAGCATATTTGTGAATTATGCCTCCACTGTCAATTAAAAACATCTGTTTATTTTAACGAAGTTGGTTTTAGTTTACTACAATCATCAGTGGCTATCAAAAAAGAGAAAATACACCTGAACATCTTCAAGTATATATAAATTGTACATATCTTTACCCAGCAGGGGTCTACCTTCAATCAATATTCTTTCAGAATGACATTTCTCAGGAAGGAAGAAGGTCTTAGTTAAGCTAACAAATCGTTATCTTTCACAGGTGAACTTCGGATAGGACCCTAATTAATGATTTGGCTAATAGCAGCTTCTTGTTTATAAGATGTAGCACACACACACTTATAAACAGTGGGAAGTAGGCATGCAAGGAACAGCTTTAGGAAGTGGATGTAAAGGGAAAGGAGTGCAGTGTAAAAGATAAAACCAGACAAAGGAGAATAGTTATGTCAAAGTTATAGGAAAAAAAAAAAAAAACAACCAAAGAGGCTCCATGTCACACAACTGGGCTCTGCCTTCACTGGGTAAAAGAAGAGAGACTCAAAGAGAAGACCATCTTTTTCTTGTAATCACAAACGTCATTTCTGGCTGCTCTGATTCATTTCATGGTCTTAAGGACAATTATTCGGCTTTCATTTCTAAAGTTTCTCCTTAAAACAAAAGGCTTAAGAGTAAAGAATCCATTTTATTTTCTAGTAGCACTATACATTAATTTGGAGTGTGCTTTGTTCCATTAGGTATAATTTCAAATTACTTCCAATCCACTATAATGCCATTTTTACAATTGGTAATGTAAGTTTCAATTCATTTTTTTGCTGTTTCACCAAATAAATACAGAAAAGTTATTTCCTGGTCATATATAATAATGATGCTGTTTGGAAAAAATAATTAAATGATACCATAGTTGTTATTTATACTGAATTTAAGATTAACTCACTGTTCTTTTTCACAATTCATTCTCTATTTCTATCATTAATTCTACCAACTCATCTCAGGTTCTATCACAGATATTTCTCAATGTTTCATCCTCTCATTTTTTCCATACTCCACAAGGAAAACATGTGACCACAATACTATCTAGTATTCAAGAGCGATGAACTGGAAAAATAACAAGAAATATGTGCTCTGACTTTGAATATTTGCATATGTTGCATTTAAGATCTGATACTATTATCGATCATGATAAAGTCTAGAATGGCACTAATTATTTACTAAATTCAGAAGGAGCAAAAATACTTCTGTCTGGATTAGGCCACTCATTCCCTCAGACATAACCCTTCTCTCATCTGCATTTAAATCACTTTAAGAGACCCATTGAGTTAGTAGAAAGGTCCTCCCCATCCCCTACAAAGCCCAAGTCATAGAACCCACAATCTGAAATGTAGATGTCAAGTCTCACTCTACACCCAGCCCTGTTCAATTATACTACTAGGAAGAATTAGGATTTTCTAAGATTTGAAATTAAAAGAGGTATATATTTTCCCATATCTCTGAGAAATTATATTATGCAGTATTTGGCAATGATACATGTATCCACCATGCCTGGCTTGTAACCACCCAATTATCTCAGATAATCTATCAGTATTCTGAAGCATGTACTTTTTATTCTGTATTGCTTTTCTGTAATTCACACTGTCAAAGAATGGCTAAACACTATTAAGTTTGGGTTGGGTCATCTTAAGTCACCAATTTCAGTTTACATTGAAAAGTAGACACTAGTTGAATGCCTTATGTACACTTAGCAACAAGCATTTTAGAAGCAGAGATTACTAAATGTGCATAATATGTAATAATATAATGAAGTCATTATATAAATATGGTTTATCAGAAGACTTCATGGCTCTAACTTCTTACCCCACTGGCCCTATAGAAAATATTGTTTCAGGATAATCTTGAACAAAAAGGAATAGAACTGCTGTAGAGTAAATCCTGATAAAGAAATTCTGAAAAGTTAACCAATGTCTATGTCTGTCTGATCCTGTGTGTGTGTATCAGGGTGGGTTGGGATGCGGGGTGGCAAGGGGAAGAAGGAAGTAGAAAAAAAGCAATTATTTTTCTGCTTCACAATATTTATAAAACAGTTTCTGTTCCTTTCTGGTACCAATATCACAGAAAAGCCCTATGATAGAAATATTGCTTATTGGTAATGCTACACTTATAGCAGCTGTTTAGTTGAAATAGTTTTTTTATGTTTTCTTGTGCTTCTCTGAGACCAGTCACAATAGCATAATTCCCCTAGATACAGAAAGAGTTGTTCGAAAAGGATTCACCTTCATTTCTGCTTAAATAAAATTCATTATAAAATTTTGTAAATGATTCTAATGCAAGAGTATTAGTTTCAACTAAGCTGCTACAACCCTATTTCAAGCTTCTATGGGCCTAAACTATAAGAGATCTGTTATCACAAACCTTTCTAATTCAGATGAGCTCTCCTGCAGGTTATTGCCAAATATTACTCCAGTTCACTCACTGGAGCTCTTCTTTTATCTTCACATAACTTTGAAGTTCTTTCTGGAAATAAAAGTTTATCTTTCCATGAAACTTAAAAAGATTTCTATAGATATGAAACAAAAAGCTTGAGATTTTAGCCATTTATTTTAGAATACCTAAACTTTCTATTCAAAAGCTACTCCTCACTTTTGAACAGAAATAAGAATAAGATTCTACCCTGAATAGAACACTAAATGACTACTGAAGAAATGATGGAATGAAAAAATGCAGTAACGCTAACAGTTAACTGTTAGCTTTTCCCCCTGTGGTTTGCTAAATTCCTTGTCTGAGGAATTCATTCATATAATTTATTTCAAATGTACCACGATTTGATTTATGTTACAAACTAGTGTTTCCCAAATAGTATTCTCCTAAGACTATATTCTGGAAGATGGTAATAGGTATGTGAAGTAAAATATTCCCAATCAAATAATACCTGGGAAGCTATGCAGTATATATTTCTCTACCTCTTTCGCATCAAAGCCTATGAGAATTTCTGCAATAAAGAAATCTGTTTAATTTTGTTTAACATAGCATTTCTCAGAAATGTTTTACTATAGAATCCTATTAATATTTCCTAGTACATAGTTATCTATGAAACACTGTTTAGGGGAAAATGGGGGATTTCCTTCATTTTTAAGCACTAAGCTTTCAAAGCACCATATCTTAAGCCAAATGTTCTAAGAATGCTTTAACAAAGTTATTTTAAGAAAAACTTCTGACTGCAGTATTGATACCTTCTTATATCTGGGGCATCAGCAGAAACTGTCAAATGATCTCATAAAAACAGCAAAAAATGGCATGTGAAGTAGTAAAATATTACATAGTGTGACTGAGAATAGTAATTATATTCAAGAGGCCATATTCATTTCTGATTTCTTGATTGATTTTCACTCCCTGATTTCCTGAATGATTAATTGATCCAGGGCATTTATTCAATATTTTCTATGTGGCAGGAACTTTGCTAGGTGATTTTTTATATTTAGTTTATTTATGAGCATTGCCAACACACCAGCCACTGCCTGAGATCATGGATTGTATAACTATGGCCCACAGGAAAAACCTGGGCCATCACCTATTTTTGTAAATAAAGTTTTACTGAAACACAGTCACAGCAGTTTGTTTACACACTGCCTATGACTTCTTTGCATCACAATGACAGAATTAAGCAATTTTAGCAGAGATCATCTGGTTGCAAAGCTTAAAATATTTACTACTATCTGGTCCTTTACAGAAAGAGTTTGGAGACTCCTGTCCTAGATCATCATTGTGTTATATCATATAACCCTCTCAACAAACATTGAAGAATGTACCGCTCTCCTCATTTCATTAATTAGGAAGCTTGAAATTACTACCTTGTGTAATAAACCTGTGATTCAAATCTGCCTGGTTGACAATGAATTTCATGAGCTTTCTTCCATATATGAGGCATCATAATGATACTAAGCACATTTATTTCTTTGAGGAATTAGAAAATATCTCTATTATCTATTTGAATAAACAAAGTAAATTCTATTTTAAAAACCACTCAGTCTTCTACCTTCAAGAATCTTATTAGCACATTTAAAACAGTGCATTTATATTCACTTTTGCATATCTGCCTCTCCCTCTTAGGCCTTGCTCTGGCTAAATAGCTCCATTGTTTTAGGCCTAATAGCCCTCCTTCCCTGGACTCTTCCTTATGCAGACCACATTTTGAGAAACAATGCTAGGTTACACAAGGATAAAGCATTCCTATTTTTGACATATGGTTCAATTTTTCATTTTTGTTAAAGATCTGAAAAACTGCTTCTCTTTGATGGTTCTCAATTTAACTTAGCATTTGATTTATTTATTTGATTAAATATGGTCTTTAGAGTATTGTTTTTGTTGATTCATCTAAAAAGAGATATTTCGCTATTTCATCTTTATAGATTTGGTTCGTTTTCATTTAGTTTTGATTCTATTTTTTCATTACTGAAAGTAAAAAAAAAAACAAGTCTTTGCTTTATAACATGGGGTACATGTTTTGGTCACTGAGGAACATAAAAAATTTAGCCATTTCTAGAATGGAACAAAGATGTGAGTCTACACCAAGAGAATCAAAGAAACTTTCCAATTCTAATCAATTCACTTTAACAAGAATCTATTGAACATCTAAGTTGCTTTGGAGCAATATATGGAGCACAAGACAGGGTCCACCCAAAGGAGGCAATGCTCTCCCACGTGGGAGACTTGGTATGTTCTGGGGAAGCAAACAGAGACAGTCACAGCAGCTTCTACATAAATGCTACAGGGTATCAGTGGGATATAAACCAACTTATTCTAAAGCCTGAAGATTTCGGATGGTCTTTCATTTCGAAGTAATGGTAATAGTAAACATAAACTAATGCAAAGATCAAACACCAAATTAGCATCTAACATCAATGTCCCTAACTCAGACTTCAGCACAACCTGACATCCTGTCCTAGCCCCTAGGATTAGGAGTCTCCATTCACTCCTTTTAAAACAATATTTATTCAACCAGTTATTCTATGTCAATACTTATTAATAATTCATAGGCATATTATACACATTTTGATGAGTTTAGAATAAATTATTTGGTGAAATAGGAAAATAGAACTTTAGACATGAAGGAAACACCCAGTTTCAACCATTCATTCACTTACTCAACACATGTGGATGCCTGCTATAGTCAGGCACTGTGCTTCACCCTAAGGAACACTTAAATAAGATCCTATCTCTACGTGCTTCAGAAATTTGCTGCCTAGTGAGAGAGATAAGAGAGTTACAAAAAACATAACAGGGTAAAATAGGAAACCTTAACAGCTGACCCTTAATTGCTCCTTTTGGGAAGAGTGCTATTTTTTTAAATGTGGCCTGATACCCCATTTTATATAGAAGATGAGCCCCAGATCATATATGGTTTAAAAGACTTGGTAGCTAAGCATAAAATTAAACTTTTGTTCTAAAGAATATAATGAAAGTAAGGGTCTCACTCAGAAGGCTGTTGAAAAGCAATTGCTAAACAGAGGGAAAATTAGTTGAGAATCTTTAGTTGTAGGACAGCCAAAAGATTATTTAAGCATAGGAATGTCTAACATACAGTCTTAAATCGACTCTGTGTGTTGGGGAAATCGAAACCCCCTTGTGACCTACCACATCGTCAGTGCATTGTTGTTTTTATTGTGTTGTTTGATTCCTTTTTTTTTTTTGGCTTTGATTAATGACCTTATGGAAAGTGAAAAGGGTTCAAGCTTTCACATCTGATGAATGTTGTTTAGAAAAGGCATATTTCAAATTCTCAAGGCAAAAGTGACCAAGAAATGTAAGACCCCTGGACATGCATAGAAATCATGGGGAGTTTGAGAAGGGCTTTAGATTTCCACAGGGCTATAGGACACAGAGTTTAAGCCAGGATAACTTATTTAATTATTTCCTGGTTAATATAAAAACTGATTTGCAATTTAGAAAGCAACCTCTCCCCCACTCCTTCATATTTGCATATACTTATAAAAAATTGCTAGTTAACATTCTACATACATTATAGAAAATTATGGATTATTTACAGGTAAAGTAGAATTCTAGAAGGCTTAGTAGACTATTAAATAATGATATGGTGACCATCTCAAGAAAGACAATAGCATTATGTAAAACAAAAATGCACATTAAACAATAATTCAGTCTTGTTGAATCAAGAAATGCTTGAAAAGATGTCAGAGAATAAGACTAGAAAAAAATGAAGTGCTTTTGATTCTAGTCTATGGAGTTTGGACTTTTTCTATAGAAAATGAGGCAAAAGTGCAAAATTTCCAGCAGGTGGTGATATGATTACAGTTATAGATAAATATAATGGTGCATAACAGAGGTTGGAAAAAAACAAAGTAGAACAAGAAAGAATGATGGTCAAAATAATGGTAGTTGTAGCTGGAATGGGAGATCATAATGGATATGAGATATGACAGACAAAGCCATGAATATCTGTTAATTTGGGAGGATCTGAATAGCCTGTTTTAATTAGAAAAATCCTCCACTGCAAGAGTATTGTTGGCAACTAGGACTCCACCTCCCATTTTAGAACTTCTCCTTTCCTGTCCTTGCTTCAGAGCAAGGACATGTGACCCAACTAATACACTGTTTTCTCAAAAGATTTTAAATCTTGACCCCATTATACAAAGACAGATAATAAGAAGAGATCTAAGATAGTAGCAACAGCTTCTAGCACCAGTGGTTTTAATAATGTTTCCTGAGAGTTAGATATACTTTGTGTTTCCACATTCTCATCTCCCACCTCTCCTCAATACCCTTCAGTTGGTTTCTCACTATCATCACTTAACTGAAAGAGCACTTACTGAGCTCCCCAGTAGCCCACATCTTGACAAAGACAATGGTCTATTCAATAGATCAGCAGCATTTGGCAAGGTTGTCCACTCCCAAATTCTTGAATCACCTTATTTCTAAGTTTTCATATTTCCTTCTAGATCACATTCTCCATTTATTTCGATTTCTCTTACTATAGCTTTCTAAGTATTAGAGTATTCCAAGATTAAGTCCTAAGCCCTTGTCTCAATTTGTGCCCATAACTTGGATGACCTCATTCTGTTATATGGCTTTAAATACCACACAGTATACTTATAAAACTCAAATTGATGTTTTCAGGCCTTTTTTTCACCTGGAAATCAGTCATTTTCTTGTGATTAATAGTCATTTCGGATTCAGTATATCTAAAATAGAACTACTGATTTTTACTTTTCCTGTCTGGTTCCCCCGCCTCCCAAAGTTGAGTGCTTAAACAGTCCAAAGCAAGCTCTAGCAAAGCAAAGGCCTTGTTCTACTTGTTTACTACTGCTACATAATGCCTTCAATACTATCATGGAGAAGATACAAATAAATATTAGATGACTAAATGCATTGTTATTAGAGGATAGGGTATTAGAAATACCCTCTCCTTTTACTGGTGAAGATATTGACACCAATTTAAACAAAGTAAATTTTCCAAGATCACAGCTCTATCAGTGGCAGACTTTGGCCTATCTACTCTTTGACCATATCAAACAGTTTCAGTTGCTATCATTGCCACCTGTTTCCATACTTCAAACCTATCATAAGTTTCTTGAAACTCAATAGGTATATTGAAAAGGTAGTCTAGTTCAACATTGAATATCAGCTTCTTCACTTGATCCTCAGTCTCATCAACACAGGAAAGAGGAACACAGTTAAGATTTCAGAAAGAACAAAAGACTTCCCAACTGTACTAGAAACCTCTGGTATTTTTTTAAGTGACTAGTACCTGAATTATCTTTTTTCCCCAAAGATATGCCTCAATGTACACATTTTGGTTAATACAAAGCCCTTCTTCTTGCTTCAGACTAAAATAATTCAAGCAACCCCTTCTTTTTACCTCTGGAAGCCAGGTTTCTCCATCAATAAGAGGTCCATGCCCAGGACTTTCAATCTAAAGATAGGGACGCAAAGACATAGGACTTTCAAAGAGTAAGAATTCACGGTGCTGGTGGTGAACACAACATACTGAATGCGTCAATGTGTACATTGTCCAATGATGAGATATCAGAGGTAGCATTCTAGGCTGACTTCTTGTGTCCTGACAGTGCAGCCTTCCGCTGCACAGCTTCCTCTCATTCCCAGCTGGGACTGGTTGTCTTCTGGTTCTACTTAAATTAACTAGAGTTGTTTTCTTTTGTTTACAATCTAAAGTACTGACTGATTCATCAATAACCTCCACACCATTTTTTAGTGTCATCCACTAACTTAACAGCACTGATACTGGTCCCCTTCTTATACCTAAACCTATCTTCTCTATGGCATAATACTTTAGGAAGGAGTTTGATTATTGGTTTCCTAATCCAATAACTAGATACAAAATAAAGGACTAACAGCCTATATCCTACCAACAATATTTAAAGAGGTAACTGTCCCTCATCACTCTATGTAGATCTCTCTAGCAATAAGGGATGAAGAATGGCTAAATTAATCTAAAAGTCAAGTTTAGTCAACATTATTCATGGCATGGCTTATGGTAAGATTTGGTCTTATGAAGTAAAGAGCCCTGGCTTGAATTTGGTCCTAAGTGTCCAAGTAGCTTTAACAGAAAACTCTCCATTAGGCATTAGAGCTCATAGTTTAATTTGTTCTTTATATGTGGAGCCCTCCCAGCAACTTTATGTAAGAGAAGTAAATGGGAGAGGGCAGTGTTATAAATTTCTGGGCCTCTACACATAAGATCTTCTTACTACCTCACTCTAATACTACTTAATACTACGTTATACCAACAGTTAACTTGTTTTGTCATTATATTCCTTTAAAATAGAATTTCATTGAAAATAATGGACTTTTATAAATAGAAAAGTATACGTACACACATACCCATACACGCACACCAAGTTTTGCATAGATATTACAAAGTTCACAGATTAACCCCTAAACATTAATTACAAGGAGCATCACCCAGCTTATACAGTAATTTATCACAATACCTGGAACACTGTACTGTTCTTAATTGTTTACATGATTCTCACTATTAATTTTTGAAGTCCATAAAGGTTGTGTATCTTATTATCTTACTTATCTTTTTATCTACAACAGCTGAACACTGTCTGGTATATATCCAACACCTAATAAATGTACATTCAAAGAAAAAATGACTCAGTCTTTTAAATTGCTTCATAGATATTAGTTAAGAGCCTCATTATCCTCACTATTTATATTTAATCACTTTGTATTTCAAAGATCTCACCTGTGAAGAGGGTGCACAAAAATCTCTTATTTACTAGAGAGTTGTGAGCATTGCTTCTAATAAAACTATTAAAAACACTCTAGAAATGTCAAGACAAATGTGTTGATGAAATGATAATTTATATAATTTGGGTACATACTTAGTCACTTGTCTCCCTGGGCATTTCAAGGAAGAAAAAATAGGCATGGAGGCATTCCAGAATAACCCCATTCTTCCAACAATACAAGAACATCATTGTCAGTGAAGACCAGCGCTGTGATCAATCTTTTCTAATAGCATTTTCTTTTCTTTGTTCTCCAGATCTCAGTAAATCCACTTAATCCCCTATGTAAAGGCCAAGATGAATGAGATGAACAAGGATAATGCCTCTGCTTTGCTAGGACATGAGTGCAACTCTAAACATGGAAAGGTTGCTACTCTGTGCCTCCTATACTGAGCTTATGAAGGTGATGTACTGTGTAAAACTGGATTTCATACTTCATACATTTGAGACACCTCCAAAGCTGAAGAATATTTCCTCCATGTACAAGATCCCACAGTTGGTCCATTGCACTTTGACAGTACACCATTCAGAATGAGTCTAATGCAAGCTCTAGAGGCAGAACGATGGATTCTCAGAAAGACTGG
Source organism: Cynopterus sphinx (assembly GCA_030015415.1). Taxonomy (NCBI): domain Eukaryota; kingdom Metazoa; phylum Chordata; class Mammalia; order Chiroptera; family Pteropodidae; genus Cynopterus; species Cynopterus sphinx. The sequence goes on along the minus strand of CM057380.1, from coordinate 56,784,868 downwards.
CCTCATAAAACATGGGCCCAAATCGTTGAACCAAGAACAGAACAAGCAGAGGTTATTGCTTTGCCTCTTCTCCATCTAGTCTGCATGGGACTTGCCTGGCATGTCCACAGCATCCACATGTTGCCAATTTTCTAATCTAAAAAAGGTGCAGCTGGGAAATGGAAAGGGCTCCCAGAATGTATCTGCCCTCTGTGCCTACCGAAACACACCTGAGAGCACTAATTTTAGGTTCTCATCAGCTGTGACAGCCAAAAAGCAGCATCAGTTAATTCATAATCAGTGAACAGTAAGTGTGTTTATAGATTGTGTGTTAGGAAGTCAAGGGGAAGCTTGTACAGTTTTCACTTAAGTATCAACATGGGCTGGGGGATGGCTTCAGAAAAAGAGTTGAGTATACAATTGTTCTAAGAGGAAACAATATCTTAGCGAGTCCTAGAAGAAACTACTACTCTGGTGTATATCTGGGGATTTCTGTTATAGACAGAAAAAAATTTCATATTTCTTTTATGAAATTACATTTTATATATATATATATATTTTATATATATATATATATATATATATATATATATATATATATATATATATATATATACCCTTATATATATATAAGGATAAACCTAAAAACATTTAAATTGTGGAATACAACAAAGAACAAATGAAAAATATACTGAGTACATTCACTTCTGTGAACTTAGGCAAAATTCCTTGGCCCCTCTGAGTTTTAACTGCCTCATCTTTTAAAATGAAGATAGAAGATAATTACCTTATAGTATTATTTTTCTGGCACACAGTAGGCATGTAAAAATGCTATGTTCATTTCTAAACTGCCAAGCTTAATAAAATGTTCATTTAAAACTAAGACCCACTGCCTTATTTCACAACCCATGACTTTCAATAATGTGTTTAACTTTTATAAATTCACAAATACATCACACAATTTACATTTCAATGACTGGATCTGAGGTACAGTGAACGTATTCAATAGTGAACACGGCAATCAAGGCAAGGAAACTTACGTAAGCTAACAAATGATTACTCTTCACTACAGACCTATAATTCATCAATTTGTTCTTTGCAGAAGCAGAAAGGCACAAACTAAAGCAATTGAGGGCATAAGGGCTCAGAAAACTCTCTTTAGACGCTTCCCCAAAACCCAGCAGTTACTCTCAGCATTACACATTACCTATCTGTCTTCTCTATATCAATAATAATAAATGGATTTGGGGGGTCCATGGAGCTGTCTCACATCTAATCAGATTTCCTGTTAACTGGTTAAGGCATCAGGTGAATGGATCTTTCATAGTAGCTGTATGAGTCACTGCTTCACCACAATGCTAAAACATGTCAGAACTTGTGCTCTTAGAATAAGAATGGGAAACACACCATATGGATAGTAACACATTCATCACTCTCTCCACTGATAAGAAAGCCAAAAAGTAGTTTTCAGTGGTAGAAAGAGAAAGTCTAATAAGACAATTAGACTCATTTTAAAGAGATCTTTGGGTAGGCTGTCCAGGGAAATCAGAGAAGAGCCAAGATTTCTAGAATAATTTGTGATAGTTCCAATTGAGAATCTTGTTGCTTCTGACATATTCATTATTAGCTCTCTCTATCTGTAAGCTTTTACTTAGAGCCAAAGAAAGAGCTGAGAAGTAAAAAATTCCACAGCACATTTTAGAAAGTATATGATATACAGAGAAAATGTTACCATGAGCAAATATTGAGCATGAGTAAGGTACCACTATAGTTTCTTTCTTTTCTTATTTTTTTTATTGCCATCTTTTGTGTGTGTGTGTGTGTGTGTGTGTGTGTGTGTGTGTGTGTGTAATATTTTGTCTTTATATTCTGGTAAAGGAATGTGTCCAACACTGTAAGTCAGTTAACTCACTCATATTCTCAAGCTCCTTCTCTCATATCACTTCTACTTCAGAGAGTGGAAAAACGAAACATTCATTTCTTTATCATCATTTATAGCTAGGGGTGATATACATGAGATGCAAAACTGACCAATGATTTGGCCAGGAAGATCCAAGCAGAAGTTTGCTGAGGGCTTCTGGGAAGGCTTTTGCTTTTCTTAATAAATGGTATGGGTGGGGAGCATCACTCCTCTTCCTCTTCTCTGCTCCTTTTAATGTTGAATTTGAACATCATGCATAGAGCTGAGGCATCTATCTTGGGGCTGTGAACAAATGATGATTATGGAAAGGCCAAAAGAATTGCAGAAATACTGACTGATTTTATTCAGCTGGTAACCTACAACAGATATGAACCACTAATCTTATTAAGTAAGATAAAAAACCTCTACTTAAGATATTTAATTCAGATTTTATGTTATTAATAAAAACACATGACTACTCATACACAGCAGTTTTGAGTGACTTCTCCTTTGTTTGTTGTAAGCACTTTAAAATGTTTTCACTAAAAGAATTAATACTTGCTATCTAGACTAGTCAGAGATACACAAGATCACCTGCTACTTTTAGCTGGGCCTTCTTTTGAAGGTCATAAGAATTCCTGGGGCACAGGAGTCATTTAATATATACAATCAATTAATGTGTAACACCACATAAGCAAAAAAAAGAATGAAAAACACATAATCATATCAATAGATGTAGAAAATAATTGACAAGATACAGCATTTATTTATGATTAAAATAGTTAATAAAATAAGTATAGAAAGAACGTACCTCAACATAATATATGTTGAGGCCATATATGACAAACCCTTAACTATCATCATACATAGTGGTAGAAAACTAAAACTCTTCCCTCTAAGATCAGGAACAAGACAAATCTCCCCCTATCACTGCTATTATTGAATATAGTGTTGGATCTTAGCTAGAGTAATCAGGCAAGAAAAAGAAATGAAAGTCATCCAAATTGGGAATGAAGAAATCTTATTGTCACTTTTTGCAGATGACATGATTCTCTACATAGAAAACCCTAAAGACTTCACCAAAAAAAATAATTTAGAAATAGTAAACAAATATGGTAAAGTTTCAGGATGTAAAATCAATGTACAAAAATCCATAGGGTTTCTATATTCTAACAGTGAATTTTTAGAAAAATAAATGAAAAAACAACTTATTTTGCAACTACAACAAAAAAAAAACCTAGGAGTAAACCTAACACAGCATGTGAAGGGCTTATATACTGAAAACTGTAAGAAGTTATTCAAAGAAATTGAAGACACAAAAATATGGAAAGATATTCTGCGTTTATGAATTGGAAAAATCAATATAGTTAAAACAGCTTTATTACCCAAAATAATATAGATTTAATGTAATCCCCATCGAAATACAATGGCATTTTTTAAAGAAATAGAATGAAAAATCATTAGATTTGTATGGAAGCATAAAAGATCCCAAATAGCCAAAGTAATCCTAACAAAAAAAAACAAGGCCAGAGGTATTACTCTGCCTGACTTCAAAGTATGGTATAAAGAGACTATAATCAAAAAAGCATGATATTGACAGAAAAAAAAACAGACACACAAACCAATAGAATACAATTGAGAGCCCAGAAATAAACCCTTGTATACATTGGGTAAATAATTTTCAACAGAGCCAAAAACATGCAATGGGGTAAGGAAAGTCTCTTCAATAAATATCTTCAATAAATGGTCTTGATAAAATTGGAAAGCCACATGCAAAAGAATGAAACTAGACTGCCATCTGTCACCATACACCAAAATTAACTCCAAATTGATTAAGGACCTGAATATTAACCTGAAACAACAAACAGCATAGAAGAAAACATAGGTACCAAACTCATGGACCTTGGATTTAGAAAGGATTTTATGAATTTAACCTCAAAGGAAAGTAAACGCAAAAATAAATGAATGGTATATCAAGCTAAAAAGCTTCTGCATAGCAAAAAATAAACCATCAACAAAGCAAAGAGGAAACCATCTGAATGGGAGGAGATATTTACAAACAATGCCTCTGATAGGGGCTAATATCCTAAACATACAAAGAACTCATACTACTCAACAATAAAAAAAAAAAAATCAGTTAACAAATGGGCAGATGACATGAACAGACATTTCTCAAAAAGAGATTCAAATGGCTATCAGATATATGAAAAGATGCTCAACATCACTAGCTATTAGGGACATTCAAATCAAAACCATGATGTGATACCATCCCACACCTGTTAGAATGACTATCAACAATCAGACAAGTAATAAGTGTTGGAGAGGTTGTGGGGAAAAATGAATAGTTATACACTGCCGGTGAAAATGTAAACTGGTACAGCTGCTACGAAAAACAATATGAAAGGTCCTCAAAATTTTTAAAAAGAATTACCGTAAGACCCAGTGATTCCTTCTGGGTACCCACCCCAAAAATTTGAAAACATTTATTTGTAAGGATGCACGTACCCTGATTTTCATAGCAGCATTATTCATGGTGACCAAGACATGGAAACAAAGTATCCTTCAATAGATGATCAGATAAGAAAGATGTGGTTCATATATAAAATGGAGTATTACTCGGCCACAAGAAAAGATGAAATACTCCCATTTGGGACAACACGGGTTGATCTTGAAATTATCATCTAAGCAAAATAAGTCAGACAGAAAACGTTGTGAAACATACGATTTCACTCAGATGTGGGATATAAAACTGAAAGCAACAAAACAAACCTGACAAACAAACAGAGACTCACAGACATGGACAATAATTTAGCGGCTACCAGAGGGAAGGAGGGAGAAAAAGGTAGCAGGGAAAAGGGGGTCAAATATATGGTGATGGAAGGAAAATTAACTTTGGGTGGTTAACGCTCAATGCGATATACATATGACATATTATTAAATTGTACATTTAAACCCTATGATATTATTAACCAATGTCACCTCCAATAATTTTTTTAAAAATTGAAATAAAATACGATATTTTAAAAGAAAAAAAAAGAATTAGTAATGAAGAATAGCACAGACCATAAGAAATTACTAATTAGGAGTAATCTGTTTAAAAGTAGGTATCAGTAGACAGACAACAAGAATAAAAGAATAGAATTAAATGACAAACAAGAAAATGATTAACCAAAGGAGAGACAGGAAGACAAACATAAAAGAAAAATCTAAAATGAAAAGCAAATGAGAAAGATGAATAAAAAGTAGGGCCCTAAACTAAACTCCTAAATTCCAATTTAGAGGCATTAAAAATAGGCTGATTAAAGTAACTGTCATCGATTCAATTTTTATGCAATTCTCTCTCACTTCCAATTCCGGACAGGCAGCTGTCATCTTGTGCCCCCACTCCTCACTTCCCTTCAAATCTCCACCTGTATGGGCCCATTCACAACTCGAGGTGACTTATACTGACTGATAACTCCTCAAGATGCCAATGGGAAGCAGCAATGTTACAGAATGTGTGACAAATGTCAACTGCATCATTAAAAGGAAGTCCAAGGATCATGGGATTTAGTGCAGTTCAAATCCTGCATTTGGAAATGCTCGTTTGGCCTAAGCTGAATGCAATGGGGTCTTGAGTACAGGTTATGAGGAGGAGAGAGCTGCAACATGCCTAGCCTTCCTTGAAAAACAGAGTAGAACAGAAGAGAGAACTACCAATAACACAAATGTACACTCAAATTAATGGTACAATGCATCTCTGAACTAAATTTGTTAAGATGAATGGTAGAAAATTCAACCTCTATATTGAAACTAATTATAATGATGGTCTTCATCAAAATATAAGTGCCTGCAGATCTTCTAATTAATAGAATCTTTCATTAAAACTCTAGTGATAAAAATAAAAAAGTAAACCGTAAAAAGAGAAAAGTCTTAGATTAATTTTTTAATGAAGATTCATTTTATAGAAAAAAAAAAAAACAGAAAAGGATGCTATTCTATGTTTTGGAACACTACACAAGAAAATTAAAAATATACAGAAACAAGAAAGTAAGAAAATAGGTAATAAAGAACAATCATGTTTATCTGTAAGGTTTTGTTTTACAGACTGTTCTATACACCACATTCATTGTACTTTTTCCCTCCATTCTCTTTTCACAAAGTATAAAAACAATTGAGAGAACAAAGAAAATTCCCATAACTCATATGCACTCTATTCCAGAAATAACACAGTCATCATAAGAATAATATTCAGGAATCTAATTAATATATTGCTTTTTGGTGGAACAGAAAAATAAGGCACAGCTTACTAAGTACCCGTTCTTTGATCTGTGAAGCACAAGTTGTACAGTTTGAAACTGTAATATCAGCATATGCTGTCTCCATACCCCACAGGGACTAGGAAAGTACCTTGGAAAAAAGAAACCTTAGTAGAAATTGTTTAAAGGAGGAAATGAGCAGAATAATTTACAGAAGTTTTATATAGCTCAGTAGCATATTGTATAGAGGAAATATGCAATAGGTTTTTTAAAAAAATACTTAATGAAACATTAAGAGAAAGAAGAAAAGTTATCTCTGCTATAGTTAATAGACTGGATAAAAAATAGAACAGGAAAAAGAACATAGATTTGAAAACCATGTTAACTAGGCTTTCGTCCAGGCTAGGGTTATACCTATGTTATCTAGGCTATAAATTATTAATCTAAAATTGTGTGCAAAACATTTATATTTTTTTCTACATACATCTTTAGGGGAGAGAGACTGTAGGTATAATCGAACTCCTAAAACTCTATGACCAAGAAGATGTTAAGAATTATTATGCAAATTATTTAATCTATGCTTGCCTTGGTTTTCTCATCTTTATAAGGGAAATACAGCTATTTACCCACTTTTAATTATTGTGAGAATTTAAAAAGCATATTGAGGGGGAAAATATTTGAAGAGTTAACATGTTATTTAAATATATTAGTCTTATACCTTTCACATATTTGTTAGAATATTACTTTTAATATGATCATGGAGTTTTCTATAAATTCATCAAACAGCACAGTTCAAAACTTTGGCTCCTTCTAGTGCCCATAAAAGATAAATATAAAATTCTTAGGGTTAAGGTATCAGTGAAGGGGAAAATATCTTAAGAGACTATTTCTTTCTATTCAAAGGTGCCATTTTTAAAGGTTAACAGTCTTGACTACTCTGTATTCACAGAGCAATTTAAGAAACCTATTATTTGGGGTAATTTATATTAGTGTACATTGTTTAGACAGAATATGACAAATGTAAGTGAAGGAATAAGATTTTTTTATGATGATGCCATGTAAAACAATGCAACTAATTAGTCTAAACAAAAATTATGGTCAATGGTAATTCTCAGAGTCCTTCAGGAACCACTGTTTATGCTGACATCTTCAAAATCTGATGAGCAAGGCCTGTGCTTTCAGTTGCTATGATTTACTAACAATGGATAGGGGAAACATTTGATAAACTCCTCATTAATAGATTTTGCTTTCTTTTTCTCTCTGAGACAAACAGCTTGAAATTTTCTGTAAACATCTCATAATAGGAATACAGCAAGGGATGATAATTAGTTTCTGTCATCAATCAAGTTTTCAACTTCTATATCCCAGTCAATGCTCACAACACTCTTTCTGTTTTTAAAGTTCCAGAAAAACAAAACAAACCAGTGTTCATGAAATCACAAGTTTCAGTGGTAAATTAACTTCCTTGGAACAAACTGACTCTGAGAACATCCATGGGTATCAGAAATTTTGTGCAAATTCTATGGTAATTGATTAGAAAGGTACCATCACATCATAATTTCCAGTTATGGTCCTATGAAAACATTGACACAAAATAGGAAACCATTTTGAAAGAGAGTTAGCTTTATATATAATAGGAAAGTGATACATAGACTGCTCAATTCATTGTATGGATGATCACTAAATGGTTTAGTGTCATAAGTACTAAATGTTTTGTTTTTAATTTGATACTCACAGGTATTTGCCCATTAAAGTCATATATCTGTAGAGCAAGCTAGGACTCCAAAGACAAGAGGCAAGACAGTTGAGAGTACAGAGATATAGCCAAAATGTCACATAAGTAATATACCTTGGCTTACATAAGAGATTTGGGTTAGTGCAGAAAAATAATTTATTGTTGAGATGGGTTTTACAGCATACTAGAGACAAATATGTTTTTTAATTAAAGGGTAAGATATTGAAATTCAACACAAAGCACAAGAAAAGATTAAGCTCATCTCATTGAAAAAAAAAAAATCTTTGGGGGAAATAAAAATCCTAAAATTAACCAGAGATGAAATGGCTGCCCCTTTCACCTTTGAGGTGTATATAATTTGGTTGGGAATTTTTCCTAAAAGTTGAAAATTTTGGAAATTATATCATCATTCGTAAATCAGAGAGTTTTCCCAAGCAGCTATAAAGCCTTCATTTCTAGTACTGTGTCTTGCAACAACACTCTTAAAAGCTATCTAAAGGAGACGTGCAATGCTTGGATGCCCAGGTATTAGCTCTGCAAGGTGGCATGGCAGGCCCAGTCTGTAAAAGACTGATTCAAGACCCTTTTGTCTAAGGTGTGTGTATATCTGTATACACATATATGTACACATGTATACATGTACATGCATGTGAATAAAACAGGTATGGGCTGTGTGAAAGGAAATAGTATAACTGGGTGTCCATCTGTTTGGGCCATTGGCTTTGTTCAACTGTTTTGCTAATATTCTCATGGTTTTTACTGAATATGATTAAATTCAGATTCTGCCCTAGACATAAAGATTTTTTAAATGTACTTATTCATTGGCCATCTAAGTCATTATTTAACATATGATCTATCAAGATCTGATGACAATCTAGCTTACAATTTGAATCTGTGGTTCCAGAGAGAGATGCCTTTCAGAAATGAAAGACCTCAATACAGAAAGTTTCCCATTCACAAAAGAAGACAAGTACTTGAATCAGGATTTCAAGAATAAGGCTTGATACTAAAGAGAGATTTGAAGGAAACTATAGTTCTGGGTTGAATATCTATGATGCCATTCTATCAACAAGGTTTACAGTTGAGAAATTTGAGGCTCTAAAACAAGGGGTGGGAGAAAGGGCAAAAAGCAGAATGGGAATAGGGGTACAAACTTTCAGTTATAAAATAAGTCATGGGTTTGTAATGTACAGCATAGAGAATATGGTTGAAAATATTGTAACAACCTTGTATGACGATAGATGGTTACTAGACAGAGTATGGTGATCACTTCATTAGATATACTAATGTTGTACACTTGAAACTAACAATATTGTATATTAACTATTTTAATTAATATAGAACCAAACAAAAAACAACTCTCTCCAATTCCAGTAACCAACGACTGGTTTTAGTTGTTATCTAGACTCCATGATCTCATCCATAGACTGTCGCCTACCAACATCCAATAATGTTTTAAGTGACAAGCCCCGAGGAAACTTGTAATTTCATCTTTTAGGAAATAAAATAAACAAAATTTTAAAAAAATCCACACAGAAATAGATACTCTTGAATTAAATGTAATCAAAAAGGAAAAACCAAAAAAAAAAAAAAATTCCTGTTCTACTTTGGTTGGAAATGAATTCAGTGAGGAACTAGAACTTGTTTGGACTTTCAATGAAAAATAACAGCCCCACATTCTTAGTAACAACTAAAATTGGAAAAATATTTTCCCTCCAGAGTCTGAAACAAGATTAAGAAGAAGAAATGAAAGCCTACCCATATTCTACATTGAACCAGTCTTCCTACTTAAAAAGAATTTTAAAAAAGGAAATAGAAAAACTTAATCTATTAGTCATTTGCTTTCTATTTCCTGGCTCAAAGATCCAAACTCTATGACAAATAGAACACTGAGCAACCATCACCCTACATATGCCACCAGATAGTTCTCGTTCTTGTTCTCTCTCTCTCTCTCTCTCTCTCTCTCTCTCTCTCTCTCTCTCTCTCTTTTTCTTCAAAGCAGCCAGAATATTGGCTGATTAAAATTGTGTTTTTGATAATGCTTTTTGATTTATTTCTTATCAAATATAAGATTTTAGAAAATTAAGAAAAAATTTTTGATAAATTTTATTTTATTTTTCCTCTTTTTATACATTATTTTTTAAGAGAAACAAAATAGGCAGAGGCCATAAGATTAAATCACTAAAAGAAAACAGATAATTAAAATTTTAACCCTACTAAATATCAAATAAATGAAAATCAAAATTATAATAAGTATATCAATATTTATAAGCATAAAAAATAATGCTTAGCTTTAGTGTGAGTTTAGATAACACTGTTATATTCATTTGATGTGAATATAAATTGTAATAAATTTTTGTGAAGAGAAATTTGTCAATAATATTATAGTTAGGGCCCTGAAAATGTTCATATTGTTAAAAACAGTATTTTCACACTTCAGATCCTATCTTAAGGACAGAATCAAGATACAAATAAATATTTATATTAAAGTATATTTATTACAATATTATTAGTAGAGAAAAGTTGGGTAATGTTTTGATAAATTAGATACAGTATAATATTCAAACACTCAAAATTTTAATAACCATGATATAGGAAAATGCCTACCACATCATTAAAAAGACACAAAAATTTTTATATGACATATATAAAAGTAACATTTTGTAAGACTATACTGCTTATTGAATAAAATATACAAAAAGACTCATAAAGGATCATAGAATCATTTTAAATAATTCTTTATACATCCCTATGTTTTCTAAGTATTAAAATATTTTGTAAATGACCTGACTCAGATAAGAGTGGAAAGAAATTCCAAGACAACAGAAGCACCTAAGCAAAGGTAAATAGATGAGGATGTGCCTCAGGCAAATTATAAAAATGTGATTATAGCAAAGGATATATGTTCTGGGGGAAGAAGTGGAAATGTCATAGGATAGCCAAAGTCTGGGCATATTTTAGAAAGTCTGAAAATCAGGATGAATCACTGATATTTTTAATTGAGTAGTGATTTGAGGAATATAAGGTTCTCCTTAGATTAATATGTGACGGTGTAGCAGATGGACTAGTGGAGTGAAGAAGGAGATATTAAAAAGAGTTATTAATTTAATTTGCTAAATGCTTCCGGGAATGAAATGACAATCAGAAACATTCTAAATTCCTCCTCTTGATAAAAGATATCATCAGAGAATCCACTTATTCCCAAAAGAGAGCTCTGGGGAGATTTAATCAAGAACCAGGCAAGATGGTGCAACATGCAAAAGCATTATCCACAAGAGAAATTTAGAAGGCTTTTCCTCTAATTTACATTCTTTTGTATAAGATCTAAGGATCAGAGTTCTTCTTCATTATTTATTGTAAAGTTACTTTGATTGTCTCTGATCCTGTTTGTCTCCCAACATGACTGACATGTCCCTCTCTACTTGAGACACATTTCTAATTTTTTATCTCAACTTGTCTAGATTTCAAATGTCTGCAAGGCCTCATCTAAATTGATTTGAGGGTTTCAGAGGGACCTGATGTGAAGCCTGGTTCACTCCTCAAGCCACATAATTCAGTCTCAGTTTCTTTATCAGTAAAATGAGAATGGTTCCACTAATTTTGACAGATAGTCATAAGGATTAAATTAGATGAGATTATGGGATATATCTGATACACACTATGAGCACATATATTATTTCCTTCATCTCTTACTTTCCTTTGACACCAAAACATGAGTTTCTAACAAAGGCAAGAGGAAAAGCAAGTAGAATTGATTTAGTTGGGGCTCAAAGATATGACTATTGATATTATTGGATTTTTGTTTGTCTTTGTTTATAATGGTTATTATGCCAATTTATTAGCCCGGGGATATACCTAGAATATTCAGTTGCAAAATAGCTGCATTATTAAAAAAGAGATTCTTACAACTTTGTGTACTGGTTAAAAATAAACAATATATAAAGATTTTTAAAGTTGAATCTGTACAATGTATATTTTATTCTGTCCATTCTTAGAAATGAGGCTTAATGACCATGAGGGAAGGTACTTTCTTGTTTCCATTTCTTTGTTTGTTTGCTTTGTTTTCAGAAGGACTAAGTAAACTTGCATCCCTCTATTTTGTCTGACTCTCTCACTTTGGTGATGACTAACTTCCAATTGTTGCTTGCTAGTTCAAACCAAGAAACCTATGGCCACAGAACAGAGCAAATCAAATGATATGTGAGGAAATAAAATAGATGCCCTTGGCCTCAGTGGCACCATGTATTAATTGAGTTCAACTGGTCACAGTGAGACCAACAGAGGGGAAATGTTCTAACTGCTTCAGTACCACAGAAAGCTTAAATGCAATGATGAAGCCTTGAAGATTGCTGCAGGACAGCACAGCGTGCTTTACCATATTTATTTTTCATGAGTTTTCTCTCGCCTGGCTTTGTAAAACATTCGTCCCAATAAATGATTTACCATGGCAGAAAAGATGCAGGAAATTGATCTGCACTCACCTTCAAACATTATGAAGGCCCTGAAGTCTAATAAGGTTCCAGAGAGGATTCTGAGGTGGCAGACACTTATAAACAGAAAAGAGGAAAACACACTAGGAAAACATCACACAGACTAATCTATCTTTCATTTCATTTTAACATTGACCATCCTGAATGTTCCTTCTTTGAAGGAAGGCCATTCACTTCAAATTTATTTTTAGTTAATGAAGATAACCTTTTAAACTCCATTAGCAGCTTCTTTCTCAGCCTAAGTGTAGAGATACCTGTGGGATTTGAGAGATATAAAATTTCTTTTTAGGAAATGTGTTTTTAAGAGAGACCAAGGGCTCTGCTTCCACAAAAGCAAGATTCAGAGACACTAGAAAACCAACATTGAATGCCCTAAGAGCAAAACTCTTATGTAAGAAAACTGTCCATCTTTGAGAAATAAAAGTAGACCAGCACCTCAGAATCCCTAACTTCCTTCTTTAATCCGAAAGACTCACCCCAAGAGGGCATCATATTTTCAAGAAGAAAGAAGAGTTGATTCTTTAAGTAGCTAAATACTATTTAACTAAGGCCTCTGGAGCTCTGTATATAGAAAGGTAAAGCAATGTGTTAGGACTTGAGATTGAGAGAGAACTGAACTTCTAACTACAGTGTACAAAACTGGACATGGCAAAATTGAGTCACACAGTGTATTGGATCTATGGGCTGCAAGTGAGATAAAGATTTGAATCACAGCTTGTCTACTTACTTACTAAAGTTTATATTTTTTTGACATCCATTTGGTACTCTAGCTTAAGCCCTATGCAGACATTTCTGGGAGTTGGGGAGGAGGAAAGAATTGAGATAAGATAATGAAGTAATCGTGCTTAAAAAAAGAACCACACATGATATTCTCACAAGTTACCTCTGAGATCTTCTCTAATTCCCCAAATCTTGGATATTCTTTTATTTCTCTATAAAATGTAAAGTGGCCCTTTCAGACTTTTAGCGGGTCATAGAAATAAATGGGGGACCATGAATTAATATTTCAGTGTGGTCCCTGGGTGATGGTCTGCTGACTGGCTTCCATATATCTAGCTCAAGCAGATGTTTCAAAGCCTAGACTTGGCAATGGTGAAACAGGCCTTTGGGTTGTTCACAAATCTTTCAAACAAACTGTTAAGTCCTGGAATTCTAAGTATCTACTTATTTCAAAAGCAATGTGTAGTACTGGAAATTAGTTTTTCTCTTTCTCCCTATTTAGAATTTATTCCCTTTTTGCATTCTGTTGGGATTTAGGGAAAAAATTCGTTAATACTCTTTTGAAAAAAAAAATTTTAGGAATGGATAAATGAGTCCATATTATGGAGGGTTAAACCACTCAATATTCATTTTACTGACAGACATTGGGGATTTTCCATATGTGATTCTGAAGAGTTAATTTAGATTATATCAGCAAATGTGGTAATCCCAATAGTAGATGTGTTATACCCGTAAGTGAATCATAATGTCATCATTAACATATGTTCCCTCTGTCTCCACCATGGGTGTGAAATCACAGTGAAGAAATTAAAGTCTTCATAAAGTCACCTGATTTATTCATTTACTTGAGGGCTAAAGGCAGAAAAAGAAAAAACTTACACTTCTCAAATATGAACCATATTTATTTAAAAAATCACACACATATCAACCTGACATTTAATCATTATGTAATTTTAAGCAACTATGGACAAATTTACCCAACAGTTGTCTGAACTCTAGGTTCAGTTTCTTTCCAAGTGCTTTAGCTTTGATAGTGGGGACTGATACATATTCATTAGTCAAAGAACATAGAGAATCCATCCTCCTATGCATCTGGGTCTCACCTACATAGTTATTTCTGAATTTGTCTTACCTCTCGGAAATAGATTCTCTCAAACATGGGCAGTGAAACAATCATTCTCTCTTTTCTTCATACCTACATGTTGAAAACAAACAGAATACTTCCATTTCTTTGCAGAGGCCAGCACTTGAATAACCAAATATTTCCTTGTCAAATTCTCCAAACTCCTTTGTCCTCTTTCTTTAATCTACATACAATAGCTCATCTGCTGGCAATCACAAAGTCCTCTTTCCAGGGACACATAAATGCATTAGTAGACCAATGTGGTAATGGTAAGCACCATTTGCCAGATTCTTTGGAGGTCTATGGTGATAACACTATTGGCTGAGCATGTGCTGCTGCAAAAGAATTATGACCATGAGACCTGTACAGCCCTGAGATAACAGCTCTGAGACTGCTGTGTTCAGTCAGCAAGAGTTTTTGGAAAAATAAGGGAATATTCATTTGCTAGGCCATCAACATAGTCTTTGTGAACCTGCATTATCAAAGACAGACATTAGTAGTTCTTTGGCACAAAAATAGCTAGAATTTAGGCAGCACAAGAGTCCAAATTAGTTGGACTTGTTAAAACTAAATACGTCTCCCTTTTTTTACCTCATTTACCGCCTATTTATTTCTATTACCCTACATGCAATCTTTTATTTTCCTATAAAAACAGAGCTTTCCTTCCTCACTCCCCTGCATTGTGACCCACTCAAGCCTTCAACGATATTTGCTCACTTCTCATATCTTCCATTCCCTTCTCAATCTGTGCCTCAATCTCTTCCTATATGTGATATTTTGATTTTTTTCAAGTCATGCCTATTTCAAAGCTCATGTAAAATGCTTCATAGATTTCAAAGTATCTCCTCTTATTCTAATGAATCTGATGCTTAAAATAATGCTATGACATTAGTAGCAAGAGATGTTGTCTTCTTTATACAGCTGAAGACACAGGTACAATCAGAATACTGACCAAATTTTCTCAGTGTGTAATGCTCTGATCTAGAACTAGAACTTTAGTGCCTTTATGATTCTACCTTCTCACACCTGCCCATATCCTTCTCTGACTGTTATGGCTGTACATCAAATCTCCTGAAATATACAAAGAAAATGCACACAATAAAGAAAACATACTATGTCTTTAAGACAGTTTTCCCTGCTAATGGTAGAGCCACAGAAAACTATCAACTAATCCTCTGAGCCTTGAGACCTGTGGGCTGTGCTTCAAAATACATCTTAATTAACCACAGAATCAAGGGATCAATGTGAGCCATTAGAGTGTAGCACTGCACCAAATAGAGTGCATTGTGAGAAAGCAAGTAAATCCACAGTGCTCATCCAAACATGCAGATGTACCCCAACATGCTTATCCAGCCTGAGGCATCATACTTGTGATAAGCCGAGTAGTCACACTTCAATGGCAGGGGGCAATGCCATCATGTTTTTTTTTTATTCTTTTCAAATGACAGACTAAAACATTTTAATGTCTCCATGCTATTTGATAGAAATATACATACTATCATAATAAACCTGGATTAAGTCAACAATTATCTACTTGGCCTGTTTTAACCATTTTCCCATCCTGGAGTTACCCTTTCACTTTTAAGGTTTACCTCAACTCAAAAGTTTTTATATAGTTTTCGCCGATGCACATATAATATTAACTCCACAATCTTGTTGTTACACATATAAAAACCTGTCACATACTAGTGAGTCTTTTCAATATTTCTGATTTATTTTGTAAAAATATGTTTGATTAATGGATTGTCCAGATCATACTTGAAATTAGTTGTTAATTTTCTTATTTTCTATTTGAGATTAGATAAGAAAATTCATCAAGGCAAAATCTAATGTTCAGATCAGTCCAAAATAAAGTACAGTGCTATAATCTATTTCGCACAGAGGATATGTTTATGTTCTTGCAAATATTAGTCAATCCTATCTCCTGTATCAATCATGGTCCATTCTGGAAGTGTGCCAATCTTTCTACAATGTTCTAAACTGTATCTGTGCCAAAAGTTGCATTTCATAAAAGTACATCAATTCAGAAAATCTCTCGTTTCCATTAGAAGAAATAAATAAGTGTAAACAAATTCTCTCCTGGGCCATAACCATGTAGTAAAACGATGGCTTGAGAGGCTAAAGTCTAGCTTTAGTTTACACAATTCTTATGGCTTCCAGAACTTTCTGGTAGATGGAAAGACAATTGCAAAAAGGAATTTTTCCGAGCATTAAGCTGATGTAAATATTGATGCTCAGTTAAGAATGCAGAATCCCCTCGAATCAATAGGAAGATCTCCAGAAAGAAAACTAAAAAATTATAATTTTAAAAAATTTTAGAAAAATAAGAAGGTACAGGATAATGGTCATAATAATTTGGAGTCTGGAGTCTTTATCTATCAGAGAGTGGTTTTGTTTTTCAGTTATCTATACTACCTCGTATCATGTGGTAGGTTAGTTGTTGACTTATTGATTAGTCACTGCATTTCCTTTCAGCGCTTACACAAAACAGTTCGATCTACAAAATCAGGTTACAAATCTTCCAAGAGAATACATTGTTATTTTTCAAACTTGTTTCTAAAAATGCTTAATGATCAACTATAGTGTTTATTAAAATTGCAGAAATAAATATTTGGAAATAAACCTTTTAAAGACAGAAACATAAAACACAATAATGCTCATAATAATAACTCCTTTTCTTGAATGTTCACCATATATCATTTGATTTGCTAAATGCTTTACATATATTAATTTATTTAATCCTCACAACTGTATCAGATAGTATTGCTACTCCATTTCACAGATGAGGAAAGAGCTTGAGAGAATAATTTTCCTTTGATCATAGAGTTTTAAGTGGCAAAATTGCATTTAAATTCACACAGCCCAGTTCCAGAGTCTGCTTTAACCATCAAACAATATGGCCTCTCTTTTATCTAGTTTTCCGAACTCCACATCTTTAAGTTCAAAAGCACCCATTGGCACCAACACAAATTTGTGGTCTTTAATCTCAGTGGAGCTCCTGAAACAGTTGGCCATTCTTATGTGTTCACCCATTTTCCACTCTTTATAAGGCTAAAGTATCTATTTTCATAGGTTCTTTAGTCCTCATTGACCTAAGCCACATTGTCACAAGAACTCATACTTTTTAGAGAAAATTGATTATCTCCAGCTTGAACAACTTCAACTTCCCAATAACAACACCCATAATCTATTTCATATTTGTGCAGATACTCATTTCAGAGGAAAAGTAAACTTTTATGCAAATTTGGAGTAAGCCTTCTATCTGGCTTCTGCTATAAAGATCTTTCTCCCCTGGAACACTGCACTCTTTTAGTTACCTTTTCTATTTCCTAAATGTTTATTCTTCTTCTTTCTATATCCTCAGTTTCCTTGCATCAGATACATGATCTTCTCCCTATTTCTCTTTCTGACATGGCTCTCCTTTCTCAGCCAATGTCCTGAAAGTATAATCAATACATACTGTCTCCACTTCTATACTCGTTTCACATTCAAGGTCATTAGTTTTTGACTTCTCTCCTAATTTAGGTAAAGATCATTAATTATCTTATAATTATCAAACCCAATGCATTCTTCTAAATCTTTATTTCCACCATGTGAAAATCACCATATTTAATTTTAGGACTATGATTCTCTTCAGGCTACCATCCTCACTCCTTGATCCTTCCTTTTCAGCCTTTTTAATAAATTGCTTCCCTCTTACAAACTTTTGAATAGAAATATTCCTGAATGTTATGTTTTTGCCTCTATTATCCCTCTAAACATTCTTTTTTTCTATATGAAACACTCTCCTATATTCCAGACCCATGTATCTATTTACTGAGCTTACTAATTTCTGACACTTAAACGCAATATGCCTTGTGGCAGCCAGCCTCCAAGATGGTCCAAATGATCCATACCTCCTAGTACTGCCCTTTTGATACCCTCTCCCACATTAAATTGTGCTGACCTGTATGCAGAAATGACATATGTGGCTTACGAGGCTGTATTATAAAATAAATCATGGCTTCTTCCTAGATATTTCTCAATCAGTTGCTCTGAGAAAAGTCAACTACCATGACATGAGGACATTCAAGCAGACCTATGGAGAAACCCACGTAATAAGAAACTAGCCTCTTGCCAATTGCCAAGTAAGTGAATCATCTTAGAAATAAATCTTCTTGTCTCAGTCAAGTCTTCTAATGGCTGCAAGCCTAGCTAACATCTTAACAGCAACATCATGAAAGATCCTGAGCCATAACCAGTCATCTAAGCCACTCCCAAATTCCTGACTCAAAAACAAAAACTGTGAGACAATATATGCTTGTTATTTTAAGCTGCTAAATTTAGAAATAGTTTGTTATACAGCAAACTAAACTCTTCCCCAACACTTTTTGCCCCCTTATGTATCCCTTTACTCAGTCACTGACTATATTATCCACTAAGTTATCCAAACCACATAGCCAATGGCATCACCCATTCACTGCCCCCCCACACACACACACACTTATCACCCATTTCCAATCAAGGCCCAAGTTTTCTCTAATCTTCCTCCATTATAAAGTTCTTGAATCCATCCCTCTATCAATAACTCTGCCTAAGTCTTGCCTTCTACATTTCCTTCCTGGATTACATTAGGAGACTAGCTATTTCTACAACATCTCTAATTATTCTTCATCTTAAAGTTGGATCTTTAAAATGCAACCATTAGATCATATTCTCCAAAATCATACCCTTTAATGCACCCCCTGTGGTCTAAGGTGCTTGTTTATAGCCTTATCTGTTGCCACAATCTACTAAACCTGATTTTCTAGGTCCCATATTCTTTCATGCATTTAAAACTTTTTCTGCTAGGACAATTTTCTTCTCCATTTCTCCCTCCTCTTAGCTGTAGAGGCAATCTTGCCTTTGAAAACTGAATTGAAGGATCACTCCTTTAAATAATACTTCCATATATAATAGACAACTTATTTAAAATGACTACTGTGTCCTCTATACACTTCCATTGGACAACTTAAAAATGTTTTTAATATTTGCTGACTTATAGATCTGCCTTTCATTACAACAAAAATTCATGGAAGATGTAGATTATGTCTTTCTCATCTTTGTAGCTCCAAGAAATGGGAGAGAGTGTGGTATACATTGGATGCTCAATAATTTCTAGAATAAACTGTGACTAGTTTATTTCAAATTAGATTAGCATTTCAACATTATACATAGATAGATAGATAGATAGATAATAGATAGATGATAGATAGATAGATAGATAGATAGATAGATAGATAGATAGATGAATAGATAGATGATAGGTAGATACATAGATAAATAGATGAATAGATAAAGATAAGAAAATGTAAAGAACTATCAACTTACCAGATATAGCCAGTCAATACAACAACAATAACAAAAATTCATTCAAGTTAATCTACTTAAGTAGGGTAAAAATATATATTTCATCTGTTTTACTATGACTGTTCAAAAGATAAAAGCTTACCCCTCCATGTTCATGTCATGAAGATAGCCTTGTAAGAATAAAATATGTGAAATATTTCAGTTCAGTTTTCTTGTGTTGTATGGATTGCTTAAAAGAGAAAGTAGAAAGTATAGAAAAAACAGGACAGCACTGAATCTTTACAGACAATTATACTTCTAACATGCTCCCACATATTCATGCTTGATCATTCATGTTCTTTCAAGAAACAGATCACTGCCAGCTAGAGCAATATAAAATCATTGACCCTAAGAATTCAGTTATATGTCAAGCACAACTTCTAAGGCCTTATGTAAACTTAATTAACACTAAAACTGTCTCCTATAAGATTTTAAAAATAATGCTAATCAAATTAATCAATGATTATAGAAAGGCTCGTGCCACCATTTGTAAAAATGCATTTTTAAAATAATTCTATTTCTAACTATGGATATATTTAAAGTAAAAATGTTACAATTCTTATTTAGAAATATATTTTTCACAAGGGAACTGGAGATTGTACTCTGCACATTTTTTTTTCTTTAGGAGAAAAGTGTTTCAAGAGTGTTATACTTGCATTAAGAATAGAGGATTTGTATACCTCAAGTTAAAACATACTTTTTTTTAATTTAGACATTTTGATAATTAGTGAATGATATGAAATAAAGGAAAGTAGTAAGCTAAGTTCTGAAGGTGTCAAGCAGGAGTCAAACAACAAGATTCTGTAAATAAAATTAGCTTATTAGGGGTGAGAAGGAAGGATGTTGTTAAGAAACAGAAAAGTTAGGTGGTAGGGGAAAGAAAAAAAAAGTAGCTAAACCTAACTGAGGACTTACTTATTTAATCCTAAGGGGCAAAATCAATTATTATGCCTCATTTTATAGATGAAGAATCTGAAGTATAGATCTAGCAAGTAGCCTGAGCAAGACCAAACAAACTTCCATGGATTTCAGTAGTTTTCAGTTGCTAATGGCAGTCTGTGGTTATACATCAGGATTAATGCTGAAAGCAGTATTGTGTTTATTATTGGGTCATGATTGATGTTGCATTGGCTATATTCAAAGAGAGCCACTATTTCTCAGTCCGGGAAAAAAAAAAAAAAAAACTCATCTCTCTGATAGGAAGTCTTCCCGAAGGTTAGAATTATTTTAATAGCATTCTAGTCTTTTAAGATATTCTTTGACATTGCTATTTTTTAAATTTACTGTCCCAACACAGCAATAGTGTCTTTTTATTGGGCAAGCCAAGAGAGGCCAGCTTAAAGAAGGAGCTTAGGGTTGGTTCCATTAGTCCAAGTAGGCAAGCAGAGCCAAGAACCCTGGAGGTCACCTAAAGAAAGAAGGAACAGGAATGTTAATTTGTTCTCTGTGAGCAGAGTAGTTGCTTGAGCTGAGATGGTTTGCTCTTATTCTCTTGCCCTATGTGAGAAGTTTTGTATCAACATATTTTGATTAAAATCAGGACTTATATCACACTAGCCAAGTGGATAAAACCTATGAGGTAGGCAAAAACAAGCAAATCTCTTTAATACCTGTCAAAGTAGAAGTGATATATATGTAATCTCTTACACTGCATAGATATTTTTAAAGTCCTATATGTAGCTTCTGGTTCTTTGAGAGCTCTATGATATATAATCTCTAATTTAACTCTATTCTTTCCACAAATATTTCAGTGCTCCCCTTCTTGATGTTCCCACCACACAGTTATACCCAAAGATAAAGTGCCTTTTTGATTAAATGTTTACTCCTAGAAGAGCCTTGGTATCAGCCAATGTCATAAGTAATTGGAGACTGGACAAAGTTGGGAAGTTGCAGTTCAATAGGTTAAAACTCCAGAATATGCATTTTCAAGTTCATATTTATTTTCTACCCTACCCCAGATCCCTAGATAATTTTAGGAACTACTACATGAAATATTAGTGTGGGAGCAACTTATGAGAGGACTGAGAGTAGGGAACTCCAATAAACATTCCCTCATGGACACCCTGAGTACTGGACTTTTTGTACTATAATGTTCTTATTTTGCTTTTTTTTTTAAGGGCTCAGGATGCTGTTTGGGAGACAGCTGTTAAGGCTAATAATGCCAAGGAAAGCTAAACTTTTCTATGTATACGTTCTTCTTGTGAAAAAGACCCATGAGAGTGATAAGAGATAGTATTTTCCCTTCAGCCCTCAGAAGACTATGTTAATGAAACCCTCTCAAATATAAAGGGACAATGAGAATTGTATTAGGTATCTAAATACATTCCGTGATAGAGTGGCTATACTCTGGGAGAAAAATGACAAAGATTCTTGATTTCTCTAACCAAACTGCATATAAGTAGTATTTATGAAATTATTATTCCATAGGGCAAAAAAAAAAAGACTGGAAGACATAGGGTTTGCTCTCAGAAATTAAGTCTAGTTAGAAGGTAGAGTCATGCACAGGTTAATAGTGATACGTTCTGAGAAATGAGTCAGTAGGATATTTCCTTGTTGTGTGAACATCGTAGAGTGCACTTACACAAACCTACAAGGTATAAACTACCACATACCTAGGCTGCATGGTATAGTCTATTGCTCCTAGGTATATAAAAACAACATGAGATTAAATCAAACACATTGAGAAAATGATGCAATCAAGACATGCCATAAACATGGGATGTATGAGACTGCTACCAGAGGAACACGAATACTATTTCACAGCAAACTTTTTTTTCAAAAAGTATGCTTTAAAACAATGAAAAAAAAAAGCATACCAAAGTAAACACACAAATCAGTAACATGGATTATTTTCAAATATAACATGCTATAATCATATGTGCTATTCTTTTATACAGCTAGCAGTACAGATTTGTTTATACAAGCATCACCACACACATGAGCAACACATTGTCCTATGACATTACAACAGCTACGACATGACTAAGTGATAGGAATTTTTCAGCTCCATTATATTCTCATGGGACCATTGTAGAATATGTGGTCCATCATTGACTGAACTGTACATGACTATACAGGAACTGCACATGACTATAGTGTGAAGAGTTTCTGCAGATGTTGAAAGTCAATCTGTTAGGAAAATTACATTGGGGATTCCTGTACTTGCTTAAAAACTGGGACAAATACTATCTAAATTCCTTTACAACATGAAGATTCTATGTCACTTTATTCCTCAAAGTTTTTTAAAAATTAATGTTATCTAATTATAAAATAATATCTCTGCTTAAAGTAATAATACAGAAAAAAAACAAAAAAGCTTGTTAACATCTTGGTAAATCTTGTTCCATACACCTCACATAATAAGGATAATAGTTACATTATTTGCATGCTTTTTATAAATCAGACATTATATTAAAATTTTTATGCTTATACTAGAGTCTATAATTTTATACACATCATATAAAATATTTTATTGGTTCTATGTTAATTAAATTTAGTTCAATTCAATAAACATTTATGGACAATCCATTTGTTAGGCATGACACTAGAAGAAATGATTTGATCCCTGTTCCCAGTAGCTCTCAAATAAATTACATCCATGGAATTCAAATCTTCCAGTCTCATTGATACACCTCTCATTTCCCAGGCCTATAATCACAAAGAGTTTGTACATATTGGGTGAGTTTCGGTTAGCAGAGACAATTAACTTTGATCATTTTAGAAAAAGTTTAGGGATTATCTGTAACCCAGTTCATCTCACCTTAGAGTGAGTGATGGACAGTGTATTACAGTAGTTTCTAACAGTAGGGTCATTCAGTATCTTACAGGTCAGTATAATCAAGCTGCATGAGAAAGAAGGGGACAAGCCTGTCAGTGAAAGATTGCGTGGTTAGGAAATTCATCACATCTCGTCATCCCATTGAATTATGATGTGTCACTGTTCATTTTTTTGTAATGCTTGCACGTTGGCTCATGTTATTGTCAGTGTTTATTCCCTCTGTTGTTTAAACCATCTACTGTTATTGCTAAATGTAGAAAAATGAATACTCTCTGCCCAGAGGAGAGTAATGCAATAATGGAAAAAGGTTGATGGCTGTCAGAAAGGTTTAATATTAAAAACCACATTAATACTGGGAAGTAAAATAGTGTAGTGGTTGAAAATTATAATTAGGGTCTCATTCTAGTCCAATAATGAATTTCTGTATAAATGTAGTCTAAAGTATTTGCCTTTTTACTACTCATGACATTGGGACAATATTGGTATTTACCCTATGGGGCCCTT
Organism: Cynopterus sphinx; assembly: GCA_030015415.1. Lineage (NCBI taxonomy): Eukaryota > Metazoa > Chordata > Mammalia > Chiroptera > Pteropodidae > Cynopterus > Cynopterus sphinx. Next base: position 56,761,034 of record CM057380.1, on the reverse strand, counting down.
TTGGGAATTACAGGAACCAATTGATGCCTTCAAAACTGCCCAAACTGTGCCTGACACATAGTAAATAAATGCTCATTAAATAAGTTTAAGACTTGAAACAATCTTAAACTCTTCTCTAGCAATGATTGACTATTCATGTTTTGTAATTGTACTCATTTTCTTTACAAAATATTAAACATTGAAAGAAATCAAAACCATAGATATTATAAAATATTTTATGTAATTGCATTTAAACATGTTCATCTGCTCACTAGATGTTTCCACTTGGATACCCAGTAATTGTAGTAAAAATATGTTTGAGATTTTAAAAATAATTTGTCCAATTTCCTTTGCATCATTTATCTTAATTATTATTATTTTCACTTTCATTTTATTCCTATATTCTCAACCCTATTCAGGTCAACTTATTCTTCCTAGACTCTCTTCTTCCAAGACTACCATTATGTCAGCAGTTTACTTAGAATCTCTATTTTTTTCTGAACAAAGTCCTTAACATTTTGATTAAAACCATTTCTTCCTTTTGGTTAATATGTTTTAACCAGAATTACCATTGATATCCAAACTTCTCTGTTTCTTGCCCCTTCCCTGTACTCTGCCTCCTTCTCCAACGCAAAGGGCTGCTAGGATGAGATCTGCTTATTCTTTGCTCCCAAATGAGCTTCAAACAGGCCTCCTAGTTTTATTATCTTTGAAGGTTCCTTTTCTCTTATTTGTATTCACTTGCCTCTAGGAAATACTCACAACTTCTCAATATCCCAGAAATACTCTGGTGTCATATATCTTCAATTGACATCCACTAGTGGCACCACCCCTTATCTTTTATCATCATTTGAAAGTAATTCACTTCCAGAATCTCAAATTTGATATTTTCTCTCAGTCACTCAGCAGATTTTGTTTTTATATCTACTATATTGTAAATACTCTGTTATATACACAGAGGACACAATGAAAATACATCATGGTTTTTGCCCTACAGGGCTCCAGTTCCTTCCTTCCAACCATCCTACTTTTCCCCTCTTATTAACAGCAATTTTCATTTGCATCTTATCTTTTAGTCCCTTAATCCTCATTATTCTACCAGTCTGTTGGTATCATTCTGCCTCAATTGACTGAACTCTATCTATGATCAGACATTTTAGAAATAAACATTACCACAAAGGTCCTGGGCCTTCCAACCTACCCATCTGCTAATTTACTATCTTGGGTTATCCTCATGGAACTATTATATCCCAAGTGTTAGTGGCAAAATCTTCAACAAAACAAAACAAAAAAACATGCCTTTTATTTAAACACACAGGCACACACACAAATTCAGTTTTTGGATTAGCAATTCTCTTTACAGTCCTTGTTTGAATATCAAAGGCACAGAAGCATAAAACAAGATTAAATAATTGGTAGCAGGGTACATGACTATGACTTTGTGACTGGTACAGTAGAGGGCCCAAGCCCTAAAACTGGGGCACAGGACATAGCTGGACGATCAGCCAGACTGATGTGATTCTGAGTCACCTAGATAAATAAAATGAAGCTTTGTAAATCTCTCCTTCCTGGAGACAGAATTATCCCAAAATCTGGCATAGAGTAATCTTGCAATTTGAGGTGGGTGATTCTGAGGACTTTACTATCTAATCCCCACCTCCAACCCACAAGAAACCATACTTTGTTTATTGTTCTCTTTATTGCTAATTTTAGCCTTAAGTACATACAACCATTTATCACAAGCACTGCTTCATATGAATATAACTTGCATTCCTATATAATCTATAAACTTATAGAAGACAAGCTCTATATTTTACATATTTCTATCCCTCTCCATTCTCAGTTGCACAGAATGTGAGGTTAATAGATACTTAGTGAGTGACGGCACAAACTATGCTCACATGGTGAATAAAACTCTAAATACTAGTTCACTTGGTTCTATTTAGGTGAATCCCCACATTATTTATCTCCTCTTGGTGAATCTATGCATTTCTGCTAATAATATACTTGAAAATGAATCACTCCTAGAAGGACAAAAAAAAAAACCCTATAGGCAAAATGTATGTTGAAGTATAACATATAGCAATAAAAACTATATGCAGCCAAGATTCCTCTTGAGAAACTTGAAGAAATGTTTGAGATGTGATTAATGCATTTCTCTATCATACATGTGGAAATTATTACATTGTGCCATTTCTGAGTTCACTACTCTTCCTCCAACATTTCAGACTCAAAAAGTATTGTTTTCTCCTAATGCTTCTCTTCCTACTCTTCATCCCAGCCCAGAGACCATTAACTATTTCTAATGGTCCTCCATAGCAGAATGTTCTATTTGAATTCCTGGTCATCTTTTTATTTGTGTCTTGTACATTTCAATGTGAAAGTCTAAAATAAAATTCTCACACTTGGAGAATATTTTCTTCTGTATCTTCTTTCATTACTAGTTGTCTCTATCACCTGGACTCCAACATAATCATGGAACACAATCAAGTATTCCACCCAATCACCATTTCTAGCCAAGAGTTCAGCTTGTATGTACAGTTAGTACTTTGAGTGTGTTAAATCATTTCACAATAACATTTAAATGAGCTAAATCTGACCAAATGTGATACTGTATAAAAGAAACAGGAAATAACTTAAATACTATTTTGACTGCAATACACTATCTGAAAACAAACTAGCACCCAATGTGTTTTCCATGTGGCCAAAGCTTTTTGTAATTCCTAACATATTTCAATGAATTTCGGTAGGATTTTTATACACTGAGAAGTATCAGGATGATAATATTACTAGTTTCCTATATTACTTAGACACAGCTGGCTCTAGGAATATACCAAGAATTCATCAATTGGATACACTTAATAATATTCAAGATGAGGCAGTCATGAAAACAAGACTATTCACTGGTTATCTGGATAATGGGATTACAGAGTTGATATTAATTCTTCGAATTACACAAACCTTAAGAGTAATAGAAAATTAGATTAGAATTCTCAAATTACCTTGAGAAATTGGAGAAGTAGCCAAGCATAAATGGGGACTTCTAGGAATAAAAACAAATAATGCTATGATTGCAGGAAAAAAAAAAACTGAAAAATGAGGAGAAAAAGAAATGCAAATCTAGAAGTCAATTTATTAGCCAAATAGTAATGCAGTTAAAGGTATCAACTGAAGAAATACCTACTTGGCATCCACTCTATAATCATTGATTTAGAAAAAGCTTAGATGCATGATTGAAAAGCTAAAGTTTAGTAACCTTGACACTCATAGTCATGCCAAAGCCTGTCTAGCATACTTGTTAAATTCCTGGCCTCCACAATAATATTAGTAAAGACATTAAAATAATTTAGGAAAACATAGAGGTAGAAGGATAATACTTACTGAAAAAATTTGAGGAAAAACTTAAGAGATTGAAATTATTCATCCTTCAATTAAATTCACAAATATGTGAGGTTTTAAATTGTTTTTGTGTTTACAAAAGTGGTAAGAAGCAGTTGTTTTCTATTTCTATAAAGAGAGAAAATGAGAAAATATGTTCAAATTAACACAAGAATGATTTAAGAGAGTTGTAAATAATACTTTCCAGGAAAAAATATATATATATTGGCTTTTAAGCCTGAGGTTTATTCTTCTTCCTGGATATCATTAAAGGCAGGAGAGATTTTAATTTCTCTTTGGTTGATAAAAGTCACATGGCTTAAAGATTTCAGTGTTTCTGAATCTCTGGAGGTAATGAGGATCCTAGAGTAATTTGTTTTAGGCCTTGGAAAGTCATATGGTCAGAACACTGATCAAGAGCTGAATGAGAAGCCTAAATACTTTGGACAGTAGGCTACCAGGCAAACAAGATGTCATTTGATATTTTTACCTTTAGGTCACCGAGACACGAAGCAGGTCATGTGTTTAACACAAGCAGGTAATTTGTAGATACTAAGTGTTCATAAAAGAGAAGATTAAAGAGACTTCAAATAATAGGGCAGTAAGTTTTTCCCCATTTACAGAACCACATGTGGCACACTGAGGCTCCTCCGACATTATTAAATAAATAAAAGACACTAGGAAATGGTAGCTACAGGTAGCTGAAAGCTCTTGAGTGAACTGGCATCTTGTCTGCTGCTACTGATAGCTATTTTTCTCTCCAGGGAATCTTTACTAAGGTTGGTAATTAAAACTACCGAAAAGCAATTGAACATGAAAAATTTTCCCTAATTCTAACCTTCCTTTCTTGCTTTGGTGTACAGGGATTAAAAAGATCCTTTCATTATTTAAGAAGTACACTAAGCATATATATTGTGTATTTGTCAAGACTGATGCTTGAATTGCACTAGTTTTCTAAACATTATTAGAAGGTTACATATCATTATGTTATGGCCACATTATCCTATAAGGGAGACACCCCAGGTTGTAAGAACATGCTAATAAAAGTTTTGAGATGGGAGTTGCAACCCATTAATTCAATAAGCAATAAAATTAATATAGTTGTTTTCATTTTTAAATAATGGAATAAAATGGAATAAAAATATAAAAATTCATCACCCATAGTAAGGCTATGTATTACTTTGTGAGACAATCATTTCAGTTATACCTTTATGTTAGGGAATATGGATATAGGTGTAGATATGCACAAATATAATCGATGGGTCATTATATAAAATACATTTCTTACAATGGGTTCTTGTATGCAATATGAAATCTAATTTTTTAAGAGATTATTGGAGATCTTCAAATTAAGGAGACATCTCCGTGCCTATGCAACACCAAATAGCCATGAGAATAAACGAAATCATCAAATACCAGATGGTTTCTAAACATCTGGAGACTTAACTGCATCTTGACAAAATGTTGGAATTTCTGATTGCCCATTCCTCTTCTTGTCCAGATGCTGACTTTAATAAAACATAGCCAGAAATGGTGGATCGAGGATGTAAATTCTAGCAACAAGTTCATTCTTAAATTATAAAGTATACCTATTAAATCTCCTGAACGATTAAAGTACTTTCTTTCCTAGAATGAGAGAATTAAACACAAGAGTTCAAAGAAAATTGTATTAAATGAATTTGGTAAAGTCAAAGAGTTCAAAAATGCTTGGGTAACCACAGTTGAACTTTTGTACAATGAGGTATTATTTATAAATGAAAATGATGCTGTGACGCAGAACTAGAAAGTGAAAAGAAATCATTTGACTCCCATCATGTCTGCTACTTTTGAATTATAGCAGTGTCTAGATGTGGTCTTTCCCATATCAAGTTATATTATATGAAAGCATGCCAATCTATGAGTTGAGATCAGCCTGAATAAGAAAGAAGAGCATACTGAGATGCAGGTTTACTACTAACAACAATGATCTGACAAATCACTTGTGATAAATGTTTTCTTGTGAGAAAACTTCTTTAGATACGTAAGAATTTCAATAAAGAAAAGGCTATTGAAGGAAAAAAAAATATTCTCAAAAAGGTCATTTTCCAGATTTTGTGTTTTTTTTCATCAGAGTTCCTGACAAAATTTAGAAAAATTAAAACAAGAAATTTTCCTCCTGAGTCCCATGACTTCAGCAAGTAATCTACTGAAATTCCCATTTATTAATTTTTGGTGTCATAAATAATTTCTGAAAAGTGAACTTATGAAAAAATTACTTTTTTGCTCATGACTTGAAGTATATTCTGCTTTTTCCCTCTAGTGGTTTAATGTGGTTGTGAGTTGATTGTGCACTGTCCTAGGAATTTCCATAGGGACTCTAAAACAAATGAGTGGAGCAAGCTCAACCAAAAATAAATGAGTCATCTAAAAGTATCATTTCAGAGTCTCTTGTTGAGCTGTGCCTCCTGGTAAACTGAGAAGTGCCAAAACTGAATAATATAAAAACCAGAACAATAAAAAAATAGTAGTTACTGCTTCTGTCTAAGCCTGAATTTCAGACCCTGATTAAAAAAAGAAAAAGAAGAAACAGAGTTGTCCCATTGACTAAAGAATTTAGGATGAATCACAAGACCTCTGCCTGGATTTTCTGGATTAATAATATGGTTATTAATTCCAGGTTATTGGGTATTTGTGGAATTTTACACACTCATCTTGTCAAGATCCAGTCACATTAGATCTTGAGATAGAACATGTTACCCTGTATCTAGGAGATGTTTGATATGAATTGACTGACTAGTTTTCATAAACAAACCATTCTAGAGCCTTTGGTTGGCCCACTAGCAAGTATGGAAGAACCGTGTGATCCACCTGGGAAAATTTCATTATTAAGTATCACTCTGCAACACCAAGGAAACTATTAGAGTGCTTTAAATAATAATAATAAATAATAATAATAATAATAACCTTTGAATAAACTTTCTACAAAAATGTAAATAAAAGAAAAGTTACTGGCTGAGGCTAAGCAGAGTTAACATTAAGATTTTCAAGAAAAAACCCCTAAACTATAGAGAAACACTATCTGTTTGCCTACAAGCACTTTCTACAGTCCAGAGGGGTAGTTTACCCACGTCCTGAGGCTATTGTATAAGGAAGGTTTTACTGTGGTTTCTGCATAAATAAAATAAATCTTAAGAAACACTAAGCTTAAGCTTGTGTTCTAATGAGCATTTAAGTCAATTTTTATTAAATCTGGACTGGTTCTTCTATTTCTTTAATAAAAATAAAAAGGGAGAAAATTGTAACTGAGAAGAACATTTAGGGTAGATAAAGCTTAGCAATATCCCAAGTGGCAGTATTTTCTATAGAACAGTTCTATCTCATGTGATACTCCCCAAGCTATTTTATTACCTGCACTAAAAAGCCAGCAAAGGCGGTTGATATTCCTCAGACCCCAGCATCCTCTACTTAGCCTCCCATCTCCCCGCCCCCCATCCTGCTGCAAGCTCCAGGCAGAAGTGAACATGTCAAGCAATATCCCAGTGACCTAGAACATATTCAGGGTCTCAGAAGACAGTTTAATCTCCACACACAAGTACAACACGGTCCCTGGGTAGACTCACTTACCTCCTCCAGGGAGAGAAAAGAAGTGATGATCACCTCTTGGTTTGTTCTTTAAATTTGCCCCTAGACTACTTTGAGAGTACCTGCATTGCAGATTTTCCCTCAAAACTTTATTGATAGCATATTAATAAAATTCACAAAGATTGCTAAAAATCTCAAATATCTATAGGAGAGCAAAAGTTTGAGAACTAAAAAATTCACATTTTTAAAGGCATGTGTACAGTGCCAAGCAAAAGGATAGTCAGACCTTATACATATGTCATGTTTAACATTGTCTAAAACAGACTTGACTTGTCTGATTGAGGGTAGCTGGCAAATGAAAAGCTTTCTAAACACAATCCAAAATGACCCATCTTCAAGACTGTTGTCAAACACTCAGGCTGACTTCTACAGAAAATGGGCACTGACATGCTCCAGGCAAAAGTTAATTTCACACAACTGCCAGAGATAAAGTCAGGGAAATGCTCCGGAGTACAAGAAACCCAGTGATACTCTGGGCTTCTATAAAGAACAGCAGCTTCTACTTCCCATTATCCTTCTTCATGCCCATTTCCTTTCTTCCACCAAAAAGTGAAACTGCTGAAGCCCAGAGTCAATTATGACAAGGGCAGATGCCAAGAAGAACAACAACAGCAAAAATATGTTAATGATGCTCTCAACACTGCCAGTTCTTCAATTCCATTCAATTATCTGTACCTTTTCTCCTGATTTCCATGACTTCAGGACGTTATTTATCAAGTGCTCCATAATTAATCAGGCACCAAGCTTGACAGTGCTAATGAGACTCTATTTACAGCACCCCTCCCCCAAGCCATTCTCCACTCCTAATTCTTACACCTACTGTATAAACCCTCCTCCTTTTCCTTCCTACAGTGGCCTTGGGGCTTTTAAAATGATCCCCAGCCAGAAGAGCATCTCCTGTCAGTTTCAAATATAATTAACATATAAGCAAGTTACTCATCATTGCTCATCTAAAGATAGGAACTTGTTCTGTTCATAATGTGTGACTGTCAATGCACTATCACTTTTCTCCTTCCCATTATCTTGATCCCCACCTCATGGCAAGCTCTCTAATTCACAGTCCCATGACTATCCCCCTTATTTTTTCATTTACCTCTAGGCTATTATTCTTTTCTTTGACAATTTCTTGTGCTCACACATTTGTAATTTTTCATTCCATTTTCTTCTTCCTTTTAATCCACCTATAAAGACAATAATTTTCATTCTACCTTCATGAAAATGTTTGAAGATGTTTAATTCTTCTTTCTCAGTTCTTTGTAGTTTCCTGCACTATTTTTTTGTTGCTGTTGTTTTGGTTTGGTTTGGTTTGGTTGTTTTTGTAAATGTTATCTTTCCTTGATACAAAAACCCTTTCCCATTTTTAAATTCTGCATGCAAGGCACTCATCTCTCTCATTCTTTCTGACCAGAGTAACCCTGGATCGAGGGTACTATTTTAAACAGAGCCGTCCTCTACATCAGGTTCCAGCTCCTTCAGTGAGTCACTGCCTCTGTCTTCTGTCTCTGAAGACAGAATACCTCACTTGAACACATACCCCTCAAGTAGCCTGGGTAAGAATTAAAGTAGAATCCTGCTTTCCTATGCCATTTTTCTTTGTATCAAGGAAATTGATGCAAACAAGAAATAAACCCAGCCTAAAGTCACCAAGTTTTTAAATGATATAGCTAAGATTTCAATCACATTCTCTTGAATCCCAATTTCAGGGCTTTTTAATTACATTCTAGGATTCCACTATATGAAGAGGTTAAATTTACCCTAAGTCTCATGTCAACCATCCTCACCTAGATCTATAATCCATCTGGAACAGATTTTGCATATACTATGAAGTTTACCTGTAAAAGAACTCATATTTGTAACAGGTAAATAATTCCTAAAAATCACAAATAATAGGGCAAATAACTCAAAAGAAAGACAGGAATGAAACTTTAAATGTAACTTTATAAAAGAGAATATTCAAAGATTGATGACACATAAAGAAGTGCTCAAATTCTTAGTTACCAGAGATATTGAAATAAAAAACCACAAGATATTGAAATAAAAAACCATAAAATATTCACCAAAGTGGCTAAAATACAAGACAAATACTTTAAATGTTGGCAAGAACAGGGTGCAGCTGATACTTGTCTATGTTTTGGTGGGAGTATAAATTAATATAAGCTCTTAGAAAAGCAGTTTGGCAGTAAATATAAATACTCCAGAACCATTAAATGCCACTTTTTCCAAAAGAAAATATGTACACAGATTCAACAAAATACGAGAATATCATAGCAACTCTACTTATAATAACTAGTAACTAGAAACAACCCAAATGTACATCCAAAGCAGAATGGACATATAAGATATGTTTACATAATAAAATATTTTAGAGCAATAATACATCCAATTCCATGGATGAATCTCACAAGCAAAACACTAAGCAAAAGAATCCAAAGGCAAAAAAGTGCATATCATATGACCCCATCTATATAAATTTCAGAAGCAGGCAAGATAAATCTATGGTGGTAGACACTGCTTATCCCTGGGGGTGGAGTGCCACAGTGTCTGGCAGGGATAGTTTCTCGGAAATGGTAGTGTACTGGTGACAGCTATACATGAAATTTATTAAACATTTTAAAATTTATTTTATGCATCAATAAAATTAACTTTAATAATAATAAGCAAAGTAAAAAATATGGCCTTAGTAAAAAATATGTATAGGGGAAATGTATTTCATCAGAAAGTGGTTCTAGTAGTATCCTGTGAAGCCTAAAGGGCAACAAAAGTAACTAAAGGAGAAGATACAAAAATAAAATTGCCAACCAGTATTTTTTAAACACTACTATGTGTATATTCACAAATAATGAAGTAAAAACAGACACTTGACCTTAAAGAAAAGAGAATGTAGACAGGCTTCTGAGTCTAGGAGGCAGTATCTCCAGAAGAAAAACTACAAAAATAGTGAAAACTGTGGAAGTTAGTTTGTGCCTATTGTTCAACTGATGTGAAAGCAACACTTACAAGTGGAAATATTTAGGATTTAATATTTAACATTTAATAGTATAGAACTGGAGAAAGTGATGAGGTCACGACATGGATTATGAATCTGGAAATCACCTGAAGACAAGGAAGAGTGAGTACTCAAAGAAACAACTGAAGAGGAACTGGCCAAGAACCAAACTTGGAACAGATGGACACATAGTAAGGCTGGGATTGGAGGAGGCAGAAAAATGGTAAGAGAACCTGAATGGTAAAGTACATTATCCTAGAAGCCTTAATAAATGTTATCAATGGAACTCTTCACAAACATTCTTTCCCTCTTTTTGAGCATAAATAATAGAGAATTGTACTTTCCTGCCCACTTTGAAGTTAGGACTGACCATGTGGTTTAATTTGGTTAATAAAATATGAATAGCTTTAAGGAGTGTTACTTCTGGGTGAAAGTTTAGGAAGCAGAATGGGCCTTGCCAAAATCTCTTCCTCCAGCTATAGTAATTGTAGAGATTATGAAGATCATAAAATAGATCCTTCCTCATCCTGGGTTCTGGAACTACTGAATACAAGGTACAGTGCCTCAAACTCCAACTCCTATTGGGGATGTAGTATGGATACAAGACAAACTAAGGGTCTTTGCACTCCTGTCTTGTGGACCTCACCTTCCCTATAAGACCACAAGGAGAGATCAGTGGTGCAATTTCGTATTTTCTGTGTCTACATTCAGGTGGATGAGCACTACTAGGAAAATCAGGTAATCACACTACTACAAATCCCCACTCTGAAAACTCGGTGGGGTTTCAGCAGTTCTTTTAGCTGAACTCAAACAGTTCCTACTCCCATTTTTCCCAACTTTTCCAAATCTTTATCATTCTCCTCTAGACCCATATACTCTCAACAGAGCATCTGGCCCCCCAAATCATCAGAGCACTAAGACTGCAAGATCTACTCTTCTGTATATTCCCTCTTGCCTCTTTCAACCAACTTAAATTTACCCATACCCTCCTTATTTTTGTTCATTCAGTTATAGAGAACAAAGTGTCCTTCCTTTGTATTAAGCAATCCCTTCACCACTAAATTATTTAGTAGTGCCTCTTCTGGGACCTTGCCCTGTTATGTAGTCCTTCTCTTCCCATTGCATTCAATTTGTTACTTTTTACTTATTTTCCCCCTTTTTGGTCTTTAAATATGCCATTAACCCTGGCTTGAAATTAAATTTCCCTCTAGCTATCATAATCTCCATATCATTCAGAGAGAGAAGTAGGCTCACTCCTAAACCTAATATAACTGTACATGTATTCTGTATAAACTATTCTTACTTGATTCGCTAAAGATCAAATGATGGCCAATTAGATGTACATTATTAAACCTTTATCTCATTCTTGGTTAAAGTTAAAACTGCTGCCTTCTTCCTTTTTGAAACTCTCTGGTTTCTTATTGTCTGTGACTCTAAATATTTATTTTACTATAGAGGCCTCTTTTTCCTGACAAGCTTGAAATATACATATATATTTCATCTAATACTGTCCTATAAATCTCTTAGGCTATCTTCACCTGCTTTCATTATTTCTTCTCTTTGCTCCTCTGAGTGGATGTGTTCCACTGTTAGATCTAGTCTGCTATTGAAACCCTGTTCAGGTACTGTATATTTTTTTCAATTTTCTGATTTCTTTTTGGTTCTTTTAAAATACTTTCTGTCTGTTAAAATGCTCACTTGTTTATGCATTGCTCTCCTTGGTGAGTATCTTCATGACCATTATTTAGAACTTTCCACTGGAAAAAAAAATCCCTTATTTCAGTTTAATTGAGATTGATTTCTGGAGATTTATCTAGCTCTTTTGTTGAAATATCGTCTCTTGTTTCTTCATTTTCCCTGACTATCTGTGCTGGTTTGCGTGCATTAGCTGAAACAGTCAGTTCTCCCAGTCTTGAAAGATTGATCTCATGCAGTAGATAAACCTTGTCAATCAGCCTGACCCAAGCTCCTGGTGGCCTCTCTAACTTTTTGTTTGTCTAAACCACTATTTTTGTTATTAGCGACTCCCAATAATTGAGGATGTGCCAAAACCCATTAGTGTCTCAAAGGTGTGGGAAATGCCCATATACCTGTTCAGTCTCCCTGAGGACTATTTGCCTGTCCCTTCAGCTTCGCAGGGCAAGCTAATTAGAAGCTCAACTTTCAGGGATAAGCTAGGGAAGTTGAGACATTAGATATGTAGTCTAGACTCTATTAGGGAGAAACCAGGTGCTGGATATTTTTGCTTATTCACTCTGTGCTTAGCTAAAGAGAATAGTCACTCAGAGATTTTTGTACCCAAAGAGAACCACTATTTTTTGTTTGGTCCTAGGGACTGAATGCCAATCCCCAACAGCTCCCAAAGCTGCATGATTTGGGAGACAGTTTCTTGGGTGGCAGTGATGACATTAGGGTGCTGGACATGATAACAAGCTCTGTCCAGAGAGAAGCTGAAAGCTTGGTTTTACTGTAGTAGTGGATCAGAGAAAGACAGCATGGGACATGCCCACCAGCTCAGTCTGTCTCCCAGGAGGATTCCAGTCAGCTCACACATGCCGGTTGATTAGAAGCTAAAACCCCAGGATGCATCTGGGAAAGTATGCAGTCAAACCTCTTCCAGGCAGAAACTGAAAGGTAGGCGTTTTGCCTGCTCTCTCTGCACAAAGTCCAGGGAAGATAGCTTCAGGAAGTATTTGATCACCTGATTTTTGTTGTTGTTTAACATGGTACTATGGAAGTCATGAATGCTAAGTTCTGTTGTCTATCACAGCTAGGTGACCGACCAGTAGTCACCACAAAAGCTAGAGTGCTAGATGTGTGGACCATCTCCTTACAGCAGACGATGGCAACTTGGTTTCATTATTGGAGTGAGCCAGAGGGAGAATATGAGGAAAGTGAGCACTAGCTCTTTCAGTTTCCCAGACAAGGAGGATGACATTCTGCACCTAGATGCAGGCTGACTAGAAGCTGGACACTCGCTGGTATCAGCTAAGAAGTTATGCAGTCAAACCCCTTCCAGGCGGAAACTGGGAGATGATGTTTTTACCTGTTCCCGCTGCACAAATCTAGGATATATAGCTGTAGGGGATGCTCCTGCACCCATTTAAAATATGCTTTGTTTGCTATAATACTGTGGTATGCTGTACCAAGAGTACGGGTCTATGGTGAGAATGTGTCTCAGTCTTTCCTACCAATTTTGATGTGGATATTTTCTCAATCATCCAATGGGTAGGAGTCACTCAATTAGTTTCTGTGTTTCTCTCAGTGGGAATTGCTCCCTTTGTAGCTGTATAATCAGTGTGTCCATGGGAGGAGGTAAATTCAGGATTCTCCTGTTACCATCTTGGTCTGGAATGTTCCTAGTGTGGGATAAATTTAAAGCATATATTCTATACTGCCTTCTGAAGTTTCTCAGCAGGATTAAGCAACAGTGGTAATTTGCTTAAATACATACCCTTAATTGGCCAAGTTTCCTTCCCTATTTTACTTCCCCCTTTCCCTGCTGGCACTTTTTCCTTCTCCAAACTATACTATTTCCACTTCCATTCTCATCTCAGAGTCCACTCCTAAAATAACCCAAACTAAGACATCAACTCTTATTTGATCACATAGTCAAACACTTGATTTAAATTGGTAATTATGTCTACACACTATCTCCAGCACTTCTATCATGATTTGCACTTTATGCATCACTAGCCTGGGCTACTTCAAAGGTCCCCTATTATCTCTATTTCTAATCTTTCCTACCTCAGATTCATCCTCTACACTGATAGAAGAGTGAGGTCTTTAAAAAGCAGATCTTCCTGTGTCATTTACTTGACTGAAAACTTTAAGAGATTCCCATCACCTACAAGGTAAAGTTCAAATTTCTGATCATGGTGATCAGGTCCCACCTGGTTTTAGCCTCATCTCTTCTACCTCTCATGTTATATCCCAACAAACTGGGCTCCCACTCTCTCATCCCTGTCCTATCCTATCTATCCAGATAACTAGATCTCATGTCCATCATACATTAATTAGAAAGCTTCCTTTTCTCTCCTTAACCTGTATACCTCAGCTCAACATCTCCTCAGCCAAAAAAATTAATATTTTCTAACCTCCAATACATTCTCTCATATAACTGTTTATATATATTAATTCTACATTAGATTATATTTTCTATTTATGCCTGGATTATTGCAAATGCCTCCACAGCGAGCTCTGTGCCTTGAATCTCTTCCCCTTTTGAATTCAAATGACACCTTTCTATGGATGTTATTTTTCTAAAATAAAAATGTTAATAGAAAGCCCCAGCCAAACTGGCTATCTAACCCCATCTCTAATCATTCTATTCTGATCTTCTGTTCAAGTTAGATTAAATTAAATTACTTTCCTCAGTCAATGTCATGTAACAAGGCTCTTGTATGTTTCTATGCCTTTGTACATGCCTCTGACTCCAATATGTCTACCTACCTATTAATCCATCAAGTTTTATCCCAAACATCACTTTTCTACACTGATTTCTCCAATATCTTCCCTCCCCATCTGTTAGGAATTTCTTCTGCTAGATTCTCTTATTACTGGCAAATATTCCCTTCATAATACCACATTTCCTTGAAATTATTTATAAGTGCCTTAAGGACTGTTCCTTCTCGTCTTAGCTCAATATTTGATACTCAGTAAACTTATGTTAAGGAATTGTTGATAATGAATAAATTAATGAGTAAATTAATGAAAAGTTTAACTAGTTTTTTTAAATGAAGATAAACAAAGACAACCACAGAGCAGCAAACAATTTTGCTCACAATGTGGCTGAGACGTAGAAGCATTTTTGTCCTTCCTGTGGACAGCACAAAAGATAGAAAAGAAGAAGCAGAGTCAAAACAAAGAAATACAGAAGGAAACAGAATGAAAAAAGAGGCAAATGAAACAGAGAAGAGAAGAGAGAAACAGAGAATATTGCATGTAACACTATCATCAATTCTCATCTTCCAGATCTGAGGAGTCAGCTTCTTATAGTAATCACATTGTTTAGTCCTATACATAGGATCTTCATATTCTGCTTCAGCTCAAGGTACATGTGATCACGATAACTCAAGCAACAGGAAAGCAAGCCTCATTTCCCCTTGGAAGTACTTTCATATCAAATCCTATCTTTTCCTATTGCCATCAAGAATTTAAACTACCAGCCGTGAGAAACTGTATGTTTTGCTAAAGCACAGAAGGAGAAATAGGCATAATGGAATTAAGCTTCCAGGTTCTCAAGTGTAAGGCGTATTATCTAAAATAAAGCTAATTATTTAATGAACTATAGCCACTGCTGGTCATAGCAGTAGCCAGATGGATGGAAATGCATTATAGCACCACTTTTGGGTGGCATTTCATGCTCTGAACATCTGTCTGCTATGAGAGAGAATATGTTCTGACTCTATTCAGTCTGACAAGTGTGAGATATACACAGCTCTAACGATAAGTAGAAATTCAGTTAAGACAAACCAATCATTTAGGCTTTGTAGCAAGCAGTGTTGAGAGTTAGAAACAACAGATCACTCAAGGAACAGACACAGCATACAGATTTAACTTGAAAGCTGTCTTTTAGATAAAATCTGAAGCCAAATGGTAGATAGTTGTGAACTATCTAATATGCTAATAAGTGGACAACAGTGAAATGGCACTGTTACTTTTTCTCACCATATATCCCTTATCTGTTCATCTTACTCTTCTCCCTCTCAATGAGAAATCCAAAATACTTCACTATAGTTAAACACTAGAGGTACCTAACCCTTCCCTGGAAAATTCTAAGGTTTTCTTCTCTCACAGACTTTTCATCAAGCATAGGTCAAGAGATGCAAGTCTTGGAAAACATAAAAACATCCATCTAGTAACTTTCATTAATCAAATATTAAGGACACCATTTCCTCATTCCTTTGAGTGACATGTTTTTGCTACATCCCATGGTCCATTTCCTCATCTTCCTTCTGCTGCCTTTCTGTCTCTCTACACCCCTATTATAAGGACAACAATATCCTCAGAGCCATCAAACACATCACAACGTGGTAGCAGCCTGAACAAGGATGTTTTTTAAAAGGCAATGTCTGAATATGACAAATGACATTAGCCCCATGTTTGGCAGGGTCACAGCCAGAGCTGGGCCTGATATTTACAGTTTGCTTTATAAAACCACAAACATATTCCTAAATCCCATGGGATGTCATGTCACACAGAACATATGCAATTAATCTCCTATTGTGACATTTATCACCCTTTTCCTCAGGCAAGTCTCTCCCAGGGATGGTTAAGTAGCCGCTGCTGGAGCTGCCACCTTTTAGCAATAGTCACATATGTGTGTTGTTCGGTTTGGCACCAGTGCAACACCCTACTTGAAGAAGCAGTGCTATAAAGTAGTGAGCCTTGAAAAGAAGGCTCAAACCTAGCAGGTCATGTAGCAAAATCTTTCCCTACTGGGATAAAATATTCAATGCCTTGGGGAATCAACTGCCATCAGTTTTAAGCATTATATAAAGTTGCCTTAATTTAGCTCTAACATGACCATTTATTTCGACTTGAACATACTTAAATAGCAGGAACAGAGGTTTCAAAAAATATGTAGGTTTTAATCTCTACTATTACCTAAATCAAGACAATACTAACAAAATCATTTGAACAGGTAAGTAAAGTTTATTGAAAAATTGTAAAAGCTAGATCTTCATAATAAGTTTACATACTACATCCAAAATTCTAATATCAAGTTCTACCCTTCCTCTATGATTGTTGTCCAAGACTATGAGCCAGGCACTTGAATGTTCTAGCTTCTCTGCCCTGCAGCATGAAGACTATGTGGTAGAGCCTGACTTCCATGTCTAAACATCACAACAGCACTGAGAACTCTCAGAATTGGTCAGCTAGGTATATGCAATTGTTAGTCCGAGCCTGAGAAACTACTTAAGTGTTAGTTTTCAATCCTGATGTACAATGAGATCAACATTTCTTTGTGTTACCCATCCAGGATCATATGTGGTGTTAAATTTAACTTTACATGCTGGCTTTAACTCTACTTTTTTCCTCTAATACTGAACAAAGCATATTAGTGAGTTATAGTGTCCTTATATTGTTGACCTAACAAATATAAACTGACATCATTTACATATATTACTATTTTGCTATGAATTAAAAGATACTTGCAACAAAATTCACAACCTTTGGGCAGACTTTAGGGTATCGAGACCCTATGGATAATGCACGAGTCACCATGATAATCACAGTACCTGCCTTCTCTGACAAATATAGTGCTAAGTTCTATATATATTACATTTAATCATCATCACAGGCAGAAAGTATTAAACTACGTGCCCAAGTTCATCTAACTAGTTAAGTTTTAAATGCAGAACTTGAATCCAGTTTTGTCCTACTCCAAAGATCACGTTCAACTTCTGTCCTTATTGGTAATAACTCTTTACCTCATTCACCATCTCAAAACTTCAAACATTCCCCAATTATAAGAGTATCAAGGTCTTACCAAATATTACTGCAACTTGTATTTGTAGCCTAACTTATCCTGCCAAATTTTAGACCAGGTCAAATAAATTCTCTAAAATATCTTCCCTGAAAATCCCACATATGTTATTACTTCCTTCCAGTGCAATGGTTATCAACCAGGATGATTTTGATTCACAGGGAACATTTGACCATCTTTAGAGGTTATTTTGATTACCACAAGTGAAGGAAATGCTACTGGCATCTACTGGGGTATGGATGTTGCTAAGCATACAACAATACACAGGAAATTCTCTACAACAAAGAATTATCAATCTATTTTGACATATCAATAGCTGGAGGAAGAGAAACCCTGGTGCATATGATAATGATCTTTGTAACTCCTTATAGAATTTAACACTATCTTCCTTGCATTACATAATTTAATAAATATTCCCAGGGTTGAAAGACTATGGATTACATAATTTTGTATTCTACATCTCATTCCACAGAGTGACTAAGAGTTTTAAGTATACAAGTACACAATAAGTGTTGGGGGACTAAATATTTGATGATCACTCTACTAACACTTGACTCTTTAGGGTAAATCCTAAAATGCACACCGGAAGAGATATGTGGAACAATGGCTGTAACACAGGATTCCATAACTTTTTGAGGTGGAGAATGTATTCAAGAAAGAACAATCTCATTTGAAAGACCTGGATGATGAGAACCAGAGAAATCAAGTGAATTGGTTAAGGTCACAGAGCAAGTGCCACTTTCACAGTCCACAGACTGAGATATATCTTAAATAAAAGCCAAAGCTATACAAGCAAAATATCAATAGAAAGCATCTTTTTAAAAAGTAAAATGAATCTTTTCTCAGGAGAGTGAAATCCTGCTCATGACACGCGTTAAGTGCATGAGTTGTATTTTTTTTTTAATGATAAACATGCTATGCATCAGTGCTTCCTCTAATCACACTGACAGTGGCGATCAATGCCTTTTACAGAGATTTGTGGAAACCACAAAGAGTCAAACGTTGCTACTATAGAGATAAATGCCCTTGAAGGCTCTCAGCCTTAGCTCACCACTGAATGCCTCCTTGGAGGATGTTTTATTTTATCCCCATGTTATTACTGGAATGGAGGAGTGGTTCAGCACTGACTCAGAACAGTATCCCAGGTGCTATGTCAGGACCTCAGTTTATGACTCATGTGAAAGACAGCTCCATCCTGAATTCTCTTTATTATCTCTTGTCCCAGTCCTGGTGATTCCTCATCCAATTAGTTCATGAGATCTCTTAAGTGACAAAATGGGATATTCTTTTTTAAACACACACACACACACACACACACACACACACACACACAAAACAAAACAACCCAGGAACTGAAATTTGATCCAGGTTGTGTTACCTGTAGAAATTAAGGTCTATGCCTCCTATAGCTGACCCAGTTCACCAACTTCTGTTAATAACTAGTTCACTACTGCTAACAGAATTTCTTTTTAATAGTATGAAATTATCACAATGTTGTACTGATGTCTGCACCAGCAAAAGAGACCAAACAACTTAAAGTGCCTCACTTCAAAAGGAACTGTCTGCTGCTATATCCTCAACAGCTTGTGCTCAACTTAGAGAAACCAACCAGAAGAGAATGCCACACTAGCCCAAGATTAAAGACAGATGCACTTTGTGCTAATAAATAAGCACAATCACAAATAATGGAGCAAGGATAAACCTGCTGTCTTGACACACTTATCCTGAGTTTCAGATCTCTCTTCAGATAGTATGCTAGGGATCTCCTGAGTTCTTGAAGAGGCCGTGCTCCATTAGTGGATTCCCTACTTATAGGAGGGAAAATGAAGATAATATATTTTTTTAATAAAGGGGAAACTTTTTTCTTTTCTCAAATTGGCTACTGATCTGTGTGCCACAGTACTGATCTGCTTACCACATTTTCTCACCTTGTATACATCAGAGTCCTCTATTTAACCCTCTCCTTTCTCACATAAAATAAAGCCCTCACATAAATATTAATGCGTTAGAATTATGAGCAGAAAGGTATGAATCTCTTAATAATTTCACTTCTCTCCTTCAAAAGCCACAATTAAGTCCCAGAGGGAAAATTATCTTTTGTAGATAATGCAAATAGTGGGTTTTTTAATATATTCACAACTTCATAATGATATTACTATTATTAATAGCAACAATAATGAATAAATTTGCTACTAGAAAATAAGTAGTTCAGATTTTATAATCCTATTAAACATCTCTGTATTTTATATGTTGCATATTATTTTTTCTTTATGAGATGACCTGAGTCACATATGCACTTTTATAACTTTCTAGAGATACAAGAAAATAGAGCTATAACTTTTCATTTTCTATCATGTGTGATACATCTGAGAATATGAACATGTATCCAAAAAAAAAATCTTTTTGTTGCTTTAGCTCTTTGATATGAAGAGCTGAGATTTTCCATGATTTTATTTTAAAAAGCCATATTCCTGTCCACAAACATTTAAGTAAAAAGAAAATAAATTAGCCACCAAAATTGTCCATTAAAATAAAACTATCTATAGTGTGTTGTTTCCTAAATACTTTGTCACTGACCACTCCAAATAGAGAAATCTAAAAATAACAGCAAGACTACAAAGTTAATACTGAAATCGTAGTTTAAGTATGAGCAGTCAACTTTTTGAGAGTATTCAAATGATGTGAATGAACATCTCACTTTGATATGATTCCCTAACTACATAGGAGACGATCAGAGGAGAGAGGAGGACAGGAAAAAAACACTGTAATAATAAAACAGTATAAAGAAGAGGATAAATTGGAAAAGGAATATAACTGCACTGATACTTGACATTTTTAAAAAGACAAGTATCAATTGCCTCAAAGACATTGAAGAATTCATTCCATTGTCTGGTTGATATTGTGCCCAAACATGTACATTTGCTAACTATCCAGCTGTTTTATTATTGCATATGTAGTAGGCCATAGAGCATAAGAGAACAGCAAATGCACTTTTGATCATCCTAGATTTGATGAAAAATTACTGTACAAGTCTTCTATTCTTAGTTATTCTAATCCTTGCTAAGTTACCAGTGTTGGGTAGATTTTGGCCTTTTGCCACACATCACAAACAGATCTTGGTGTTTTCTACTGTCGTGAAAATGTGGGCTAAATCAAGGGTCAGCCTTGTGAGGGGGCATGTAAATACACTGGCAATTCCCAGGGATGCTCAAAGCTAGAAAATCCTGAAGTCCTCAAGTGCTGCCATGGTCATGTCTGAACTTCTTAGTTCTCTGAAAAGTTTATTTCAATAGGTTTCAGAATTTATTGTGCATCAGAATCATCTGAAAGGCTTGTTAAAGCAAAGATTGCTGGGCCCCACCCCAAGCATTCTGACTTGGTTCTATTTTGTTTGTTAATTTTAATTTTTAGAATCCACATATAAGTAAAATTGTGTATCTGCTTTTCTCCAACTTGTTTCACTTAGCCTGATACACTGTAGGTTCATCCACGCCATTTGACAAGGTTTCATTCTTTTTAATGGTTTAGTAATATTCCATCACATTTATATACCACACCTTCTTTATTCATTCACCTATCAATGGACACTTAGGTTGCATCCATATCTTAGCTATTATAAATAATGCTGCAATTACATAGGGGTATATATCATAGATACAGATAATATATTCGTAGTCACTAGATAGAAATGGGCTGAGGACATGGGTAAAAAAGCTAAAGAGATTAAAAAGTACAAATTGTCATTTATAAAAATAGTTCTGGGGATGTAAACTACAACATAGGAAATATAGTCTATATAGAAAGAAATTTAACTTTGCGTGGTGAACAAACAAATGCAATATACATATGATGTATTATTGAATTGTATACTTGAAATCTATTTTATTGTATTAGCCAATATCACCCCAATAATTTTAATATAAATAAATAAGTAATATTATAATAATTATGTATGGTGTCAGATGGGTACTAGACTTACCAGGGTGATCACTCCATAAGTTCATAAATGTCTAACCACTGTGTTATACACCTGAAACTAATATAACGTGTATGTCAGTTGTAATTAAAAAAAAATAAAGCTGTAGATTTAAGAGTTTGTGGCTTGGTAGGTCTAAGGTGGTGAAGAATTTGCATTTCTAATGAGTTCCTCGGTAATAACCATGCTTCTTATTTAAGCACTACATTTTGTGAATCACGGTTCCATTCAATAACATGCAGATTTCCTAGACAATCATATTCCAGGATCTACAATAATAAATCCCATCACCACTTTAAAAAAAAGAACCACCATAATCTGGGATTGAAAATTGTACATTCCATGAGCTAAACTTTCTCTTCTTGGTATCAAACATTCACATTTATAAAACTAATTCACTGGTATAGACACCCACAACTAGATATGGCTTATTCTACAGCTATAGATTTTTGCTAAGGAACATTTAATACCACAGAGAGTAAAAGAAAATATTTATGTTAAAGAAATATTATTACCAGTGTATAGAAAGAATAGATTTTATCTCATTTGGTTTTTCATTTTAATGATTTCAAAAAATCTAACTTCTAAGAGTATTAATCCCAAAATATTTCATTATACATAAAACTAAAATGCCTACTATGTGCATGGTACTTTGTCAAAGCCTTTGGGAGATTAAAAAAGAATATACAAGTCTCTGACTCATAAGATAAAAATCACAGAGAGGGAGAGAGACATCTCAGAACATAAGGTGAGAGATAAAACTTTATACAAGAATATTCAGGAGTCATAAAATAGAAGCATAATAAAAATATTGTGGAACAGCTTACCATTTTGAGGAAAGCTCTAACTTTTTTTATTTTATAGAATAGCGATCATCACCATTAATTCATTAGATGTGTAACTTGTGAATTCTCTCTGCCTATGTCTCTGATTCTGTTGAGTGCCATTATCTATCTCTTCAGCCTTCCACTATGAGAAAATTATCCCAATCTCTTTGACATTTTACTCAACCAATCCAATGAGCAGATTTAGATGGCAGACACTTTGCTAGGCGATAGAAAGCAAAAATTGATCAGATCACATGGTATCTTTCTAAAGCTAGTTAGGGAGAGATGGAGAAGTAAAGAGTTATCAGTGCTATTGTGTGGTAAATACTAAGACTAGGGAAAGGCCCTTTGACCAGACATAGTAAGGTTTCATGTACACCTTAATATCTGCAAAGATTTTTGAATTAAAAGTAGGAGGAATCAAAGTCAGAATGGAGCTTCCCAGCAGAGGGTACAACATGCCAAATGGACTCAGATCATGGTAGAACATATAAGTTTGTTAAAAAAAAAAAAAAACTTAAGTTGTTCAGTAATAATTAGAGTAAAAATGCGTGAAGAAATAATAAAAATAATTAGCCCACCAGGAGACTAAGTCCCAAAAGAAGGACTTTTCAAGTCATCTAAAGGAACTTAGGTTTTTTTCAGTAAGGCCATTGGAATCCACTAAAGGATTTTAAAAGAATGGCAGAGTGATTTTTTTTTTTTTTTTTGGCAGGAACAATCTGGCATTTTCTAAATTGTAACCATCATTTTAGTTTTCTAAATGTGCCATACCTTTTTGAGTGCCTACATGAAGTGAATAAACTAAAAGTACTGAGAATGATGGAAAACTTAAACTAATCATCCACATGATATGCTTTTATACAGTCGAATGTGCAGATGTTCAACAGCTACTCTTGGGCTGATTCTATTTTTCCATTTCTTTTGAGGTGTTTTGTGAGACCTCCAGTGAAGAATCCCAGGACTGGATACATTAGTCCAGCCCAGGTGTGAGTCATGTTGACTATTTCAAAAGGGTTGCTCTTATTCATTTCTCATTTCTCACAATCACACATTTACTTTTCACTAGTCCAAAGGGGAGAAAATATGTGCTGACTGGTGGCCTCATTGTTATCCATTATGCTCCATATAGATCTTTCTACCCAAAATGCATGAAATTGTCTTACTCTATCTCACAGTCTCATGCACATTTCCTCTGTAGGATTATGCTCTGTGTTCTTTCTGCCCATTATTCTACTGGTTTTTGTTTTCTCACCACTATCTAAATTGTTCATCCTTTGCTTTCAGGATATAGTCCCTCCTTACTCTTTGTCTTCTTACATTCTCTTCATTTTTTAGTTGTTCTGCACCCTCCATTTCCTGTCCCTCATTTTTTTTCAAATTAAATTCAATAAATGTATTTTCTTAATGTTTTGGGACTTGGTACTAAAAGCATGACATAAGTAATTTGAGTATAAACCTTAAAAGTAAAGCAAAAAGGAACCGAAACTGTCTGAACTTTAATGCCTCTTCCCTTTTTTATTTTTTATTTTTTGAAGAAAATTTAAAAATGAATACCTGGAATGTTCTAATATCTTTGAAAAAAGCAATTTAATCAAAAATCAGAGTGCTTCTAGTTAATTTAATTCCCTCCGGACCTACATTCCTTCCAAATTGCACACTTCAAAACTACAGAGTCAAAGAAATTTAGATGCCCTCTGAGAATGCCTGAGGAGAAGGGGAAAAAGGTCCATGAAAGAAAATGAAAGTAAAAGCTAATTTATGGAGAGAAAAGGGAAAATGGTGAGGAAGTTTCAATTAATTTGTGATTGATTTAACATTTAAGAACAATTTTTTTAAAAAGAAAAAGCAATATTAGCACTTAATTAATTATTTAGAAGCTCATGAAGAGAAGATATTTTATAGCTGTATCAAACCTATAGCCCACATGAAGAATAGGTTGAAACTAGCTTGAAAAACTAAAATATGATATACCATACGGAAACTCTAATTCCAAGTTTCTATGTGTGGGAATAAAAATATATATGAGAGAAATGGTTACAGATAGTAAGTCAGACAAAATTTTAGGTAGCTGGTCAACCCAAAATTACTGACAACTGGGTTTTATTTGAGATGGCTGAAGCGTCTAGAGTGGCCCACTGCTTACCTCCAAAAAAAGCTTCCAGATTCCTATTGCTAGATGAAAGGGCAATTCCATATTTTACCACTCCCTCTCCACGTGTGTGTGTGTGTGTGTGTGTGTGTGTGTGTGTGTGTGTATCAATATTTAAACAAGTCTTACCTGGGTTGCAGTTTCACAAGAACAACCAGAGCAATCAGAGAAATTTTTATCAAAGATACAGCCTGTAAAACTGCCACAGTAACTGCCATATCAAATGATGTAGTGGATCTAAGTCAGAATGACAATTATCCCTTGTAACTAAACGGGGCATTATTCTAACAATAGTTGCTGTTGTCAGTTTTGTTCCTGATTGGGAACTCTTGTTCTATGTATGAGTATGTGAAGGTGTGAAGCCTTCTTTGCCTCCCTATGATGTTTTGTTTTTTACTTATATTCAAAACTGAACAAGAAGGAAAGAGAATAAACTTTTCTCTGCAAATTAGTGTTAGTGCTAGGTAGAAGAATTGTGCACTTATGCACCCACACGCACAATCTCTGCCTGCTAAACTCTGTGGCCCCCCATTGCTCCCATCACACACTGTGCCTTGTGAGGTATTGTGTATCTAAGGAAATCCATTCTCCAGCTTTGTTCTACCACATCTTGTATCTCCTCATGTTGATGTAATCACTGTGGCTCTGAAATGGCGTAGAGCCATTTTTCCCTCCTGCTATATCAGGTTCACTGCTCATCTAGCTATCTTTGCTCTTATTAATGGCAGTCTCCAACCATATAATGATCTAGGCTCTGTTTTAAACATCTCATATGCAATATTACTTACAATTACTGAATAAATTTGTGCTACTATTTCATTTTTAGATCAAGAAACAAAGGCTAAAGCAACTGCCCAGGATGAGGAAGGAGTAAAGCCAGGACTTGAATTTTGGTCTGTGCCTCCAGAATCCACATTCTGAACACTGTGCTAATAAACTTCTGCTTTTCCTGCAAAGGGCAGAGAAGCGGCTAAAGTCAGCATTGTTGAGTCTTAGTGTTAATCCCCTTTATCACTGTTCAGAATTAAACTAAACCCAACCCACATTCCCCTGCTGTTGACTTGAAACAGTCACTAATTTTTCTTTTCTTGCCCAGCAATGGATATTTTGTACTATAAAATATTCACCATGCAAATTAGGTAGAGAAGCATAAGGCATACTATTAGACCCCAGGGTTATCATTTCAAAAAGAATTGAGGAAAATATGCAAAGGAACATGAAATGCTTTCTTTCTCCGCTTGCCTTTACATAGAGACTTGAATAAATTGTAGACATGTGTATTAAGATTTTAGTATTGAACACTTAGTTCAATTTCTATTACAACAAAAACCAAAAGCCTTCATCTATGCAAGATGAGGGATAGAGAAAGCTTAAGGAACATTTTGCCAAAGGCTGGTGGAAAGAACAATTCTACCTACAGCTGCTGATGGTTCTCTTTTCCAGCTGACCGTCATCTTCCTCCTAGGGCCTACGTTAGCATAGGGCTGGGAATCCAGAAAGTGCATTAATCAATGCTCCCAACTCTATGCAATATCCGAAATTTTCCAAACTATAGAAAGCTTATCAAAAGGTACACAGAGCTACCCCTGCTGCTATTAATTAAAATGTAATCAATAAAAACTACAGGGACAGTGTCTCCCCAAACTAAAAATGACATTTGAAAAATATCCTGAACTCCAAATATGTCCATCAGTCATGATGACACTGCCATTGTCCTCTTTCTTTGGGGTTTGCTCCTTCCCCTTCTGTTCATTTAATATCAAGCCATGGCAATCTCCCTTAGTTTCATCTCCTACAACTTATTGCACATATGAATCATACACACTATGCTCCAACTTGGAAGGGTCATGTGCCTTGGAGTCTGGTTCAAATGCCAATCTCATGCTCATCAGCTGTGTGCATTTAACCTCCCTGATTTTCAGTTTTCCAGTTATAAAGTGGGCATCCTAATAAAACCTCAGTGGGTGATTATGAAGATTGTAAATGAAATATACTGATCACATTGCCTGTATATTGTGAGCTCTTAAATGGTGACAGGCATTATTATCACACGTGAGACCCATCTTAGAGTATAACATTCAATTAATTCCCATCTTGCCATTATTAGAATGACCAGATTCACCTTCCCGATGAAAGGCCTATCCATATATAATTCACTGTAGATTCTTCTATCTCTAGTATTGTCTATCTCCCAGCCAAGCATTTGCATTGCTCCATATTATTTTCCTCAAGCTCTTAGTACTTAAGACCCCTGAGTGGCTCGAGAATATCTTAGAACTTACTATGGGTTTTTCATACTAAATATAAATTCCACTAAACATATATCCCCCTATTCTCCCAAACCCCATTTTATCTTTCATTAACATCTATTGTAGGAGACCCAATTCACCATGCTATCACAAGCACACTTCATCTATTTCACCTGCAAGTTTATGAACTTTGTATCCTAGTTTGCCCCACCTAGGAAAAAAACTGTTGTGTTCCTGTCTTGCTTCTCTTCTTTTAAAGACCATGTGCTTTTCCCATGAAGGCTTCCAAATTAATACCACCCAGTGACAAGTTTTTCAGTCTACATTCACTCAAAGTATTTGCTTTCAGTTTGCAACTTACTGTTATGTTGCACATTGTTTTGCTTGGAAAAATTTATTCAATATTTGTTTGTCCTTTATGTTAATAAGCTCTTTAAAGCAAGGCAACAAACATTTTATGCTATGTTCCCCAAAGTTAGTGAAGGTACAAGAACACCAGAATAAATATTCTTAGACTGTAGTATTTAACAATGTAACCAACTTCAGAGCAAGAAGGTACACAAGTGTCACAAGTGTGACTGCATTTTCCTTCACCTAGGCCTCACACTATTCATGTTTCTGCCCCCTACTGGAAGAATTTAGAATGGAAGGAATTCTGATAATGTCTCTATTGCTCTTACATAAACAAACCTTAGTACTGACTGCTTAGAACAAGCAACTCATTCACTGAGATTCAGAACCCAATTCATAGAAGAGTTCCACTTTTTCCCTCTTTCGTTCCTTTCTTTATAAAAATGTTGCTATGGAAACTACCCTAGGTTTTCATTCTCTGTGTTCGTCATGCTTCTGCTCAAAACCCAGGGAGAAGGACATTGATCAGTGACGCAGTGAGACAGCCTCTGGGGAGAGAGGAAGGCCATGGGGTAGTATGTATTCTCAGGGCACTCGATCACAACTACTTTTTCAGTGAAGACAGGTCGATTTGACCATCCTTTAGGGGGATTTAATTAAAAACCAGTCTGGGCCAGCATGCAGCACAGTGGCAACATGGATCACCAGCATCCAATAGCGGCATGTCAAAAAAGGTGAAGGTTACTCAGAAATGGCTCCACACATATTAAAGGTTTCTGCCGTGTGCTGCTGTCAAGCAAGAAATTCATTTGGTGCTCATCCTTATAGCCAGGGAGATTTACTGACCATTGGTTGAATTCACTTTCCATGTTATTAGGTCACTAGGGGCCAGGAAGGATGCTCTTCCCACCCTCCTGTAGTTTTTCCTGTGGCAGGGACTTTTATGTAGTTTCAATGATGGATTAAAGAAAGCCCCTAGGCTGAAGAAATTAGAAAGTGTACTTTCCAGGTAATCTCCAGCTACAGCAATGACTACTGATAATATTTCTGCTGTGTAAGTTAACCTTTTATACATGACTTTACAGCTTTACAGACTCCGTTTTACTTTTCTACATATTTTCACTTCCTCATGTACTTGGGCAAGGTAAGGAGATGTTGGTTCTTGCAGGCATCCTAAAAAGCCCACTGTGAACACCTGACATATCAGCAGTGGGTTTCTGGTTCCCAGCTTAGACAATTCTTCTGCCCCTTTACCAGGTATTGTTTCATTGGTGTGAACTATGCCAGCTTTGAAGGAATCTGGCAAATGGAGAACATGTTTCGAGAATCTGAAACTTAATGACCATATGTAATTTTCTCATCTACACTGTCCAAACCTTTTTAGCTTATTGCTTTTTGATTCTCATACCTCCCAGCTCATTGCTTTACGCTTCTCACTTCCTTTACCATTTATGCAATCCCTTCATTTAGTGAACTACTAGTTCAGGTTTCAGATCTTGCAATCACATGGCTTCCACCATATCTCATCCTTTCCATGTCCTGCATGTGTAAACTAGTAAAAGTTATTAAGCCTTCACAGGCTTTAATTTTTTCATTGACATAAGAGAATAATATATTATTGTAAAGATTACTACAATAATGTATGTTATAAAAAACAGTGAAATGTCAGTGTTCAGTAAACACTAGCTTTTATTTAACTCATTTATATCACATATATTCCCTCATTCTTTTACCTGGCATTCCACTATATCTCTTCAGCCTGTAATCACACTACTCAACATGATTTCTTTAAATTTCATTTAATGTGTGAAAGTTATTTAACAACACCAATATATTTACATACTGGTGCAAATGCAACTGAAGTTATAATCATTCAGATTTACTCCAAGGTTGAGTCCACATGTCACCCAACTTCTTATCCTATCCCCTACCAGAGAGACACAACATACCACACCCCGGTACCTACCTTACACTGATAGAAACTTTCAGGGGGTATTTAAAATTCAGAGAGTGAATGATGGAACAGAAGTCAGGGTTAGAGATGTATATTTGGGCATCATTTGTATAGGAGGGAGAAGGCATAGATTTCCAACTGCTAAGTTCATTCAAAATAGCTGAAAAAATAAATTACTGAATTTAGCTATGGTGGCTCTTAAATATATAATTGTGAATTTTGGCAGGGTGACTGGGAAGAGGCAAGAAAGAGAAAAGGTCAGAAACTCAAGTTCTGAGGACTTCTTCATTATGGTATGTTATGTCTCTGATACCTGTAACACCCCCTGTGTACCTATCACTGAATCATATGTAGTCTTAGCCTATACACAGTGTATGAATGTATATGGTGTATAAAGCATTACTAGTTTATGTAAGGGCACCTAAATGATAATACTAGTTTCTTAATGCAAAAATTCAATTAAAAATATTCCCAACTGAAAAAAAACAATATACCAGGCACTGTATTATATGGTGGGGACATAATAGAAGACCTGGTAAACATACTACCTGTGTCATGGATTTTGAGCCTACTAGGGGCACATCAGTAAGCAATAAAAAAGTACAATGAGTGTAGTGAAGAGGGCGACATGGAGAACAAAGAAGGGAACCCAATATGGTCTAGAGATGGGAGAGGTACATGAGCAGACAGGGAAATCTTGGCTGCAACTAATTTAATAACTAAATAATGAATAGCAATTGGTAAATAGGAGAGAAGAGATGAGGAAAATGAAGTGAGGAGAATTCTGGAAGCAGAAGAAACAGTGTACACAAAATCATAGTAGTAAGATAGACCATTGCACATTCAAAGAACAAAAAGAAATTCAAGATGGCTTACATGTTAGAGGTCAAAAGATATTATCTGAAGGTTACCTGGGTTCGGGTCTTCTGGGTCCTTATAAGTCATAACAATAATTTAGAGATTTGGCCTGGCAGTGAATGTTTTTAAGCACAGAAATAACCTGACCCAATTCTCAAAGTATAATAATCCAGGAGGATGATAATTGCTTGAATTAAGACTACTGTTCTTAGGATGGACAGAATAGATAGCTACGAGAGAGACAGAAGAGGTAAAATGAACAGAACTTGGTGGTAGACTAGACTCTTAAGGGTAGGAACTATGCTTATGTTTCCTAGTGCTTGCCATGATATTTTAAGGACAGAAGGGACCTGATAAATATTTGTTGAATGAATAAATGAAGCCTCTAAAACTTCTCTCCCTAGAAGAAATATGAATTACGTTCATGTTTCATTTATAAGGAATGTGATGAATGCTGAAAGCAGAAACACAGCCCTTTCAGCATCAGTCTTTTTGAAGGAGCTAGTAAGTAGGAATTTCAGAGCACTGCTGTATGCAGCCCCAGAGAACTGCAGCTGGTTTGAGGCCAACTCTCAAGGCCTCCATCACAAAGCAACTGTAGTAATACCAGGCAGTTGAAAGGTGAAAGGGCAGCAGGAAATCTAATTCCAGAATTTTCTAACACAAAATGGATTCCTGGAAATAAGGCTGGCTTCTGAAATGCTACAATTGCTCATATCAGAAGATAGAATATGTTGCATAAATTCACATGCTGATACAAAAAAGTTGAGTTGGGCTTTAGAAAAACCAATGAGATGGCTAATTAACACACAATATTCTGAAAGGTAAATTCCATCCTGGCCAACTTCGCAAGTCATAAACATACAACTGACGTTATTTCATCCTATTGCACACCCTCTTTCCTTCCTTCCTTCTATTTTATTCTCTCTCTAGTATCCTTCTTCTGTTCACTTTTCTCTTCTCTTTTGCCCTCAATCTTTACTTCTCAGATCCATTCCTCACCTCATTCTTAGCCTGGTATCAGTTTTAGAGTCAGAAAAATGAGTCAAAGATTGATAATACTGTAATAATTATGTACAGTGCCAGGTGGGTACTAGACTAATCAGGGGATCACTTCATAAATTATATAAATATCTGACCACTACACTGTACATCTGAAACTAATACAATATCAACTGTAATGGGACTAAATTAAGATGTGGGAGATAAAGCATATTTGCCTACAGTTCAAACTCCTCACCAACAACTTGAAACACACACACACACACACACAAATACACACACATCAGTAATTGGTAGTTGGTCATAGAATATTTATATCTGATGTCTCTTCACCAATGTTCAACAATAAATTATTAAGAAAATAATAGTCCTTTTAGACATACCACCATGCAGACATCAAAATGCTATTTGTAAAGGAATTTAAAAAGATGGAGAATGCTTTTGTTATCATGCTAACATGGAAGAAAGTCAGAAAGCAAAGTTATATTTCAATGTGATTTCAGCTAGGTAAAATATACATTTAAAGACCAGAAAGTCATACACCGATCGATGTGAGGCTTTCATTTTCCTTATAATACAGTTCTAGATTTCTAATTTGTCTGCAGTGGACATGCCTTAATTTCATTTTGGGGAAAATATTTTAAAAGCAAGATATGAACAAGACAAAAAGGTTGTATATTCGGTGAGGGGAAGCATTCTGAATTTATTTTATTGAACATGCTAACATGTAGTTTTAAGAGAGTATATGATTTTAGGTGTCGAGTGGAGAATACACAGAAGAGTTAGATGACCTTTGGTTGGTCCTGATGGTGACTTAAATCCAAGAAGATGTGTTAAGCCTAGGACAATTAAATCTACGACACATGAATGAGGGCAAATATTCATTGCTTAGAAGATTCTCTGGCCATCTTCTAATCTAGTTGATTCCATAATTCAAGTAGTTAGTTAATAGTTCCATGCTATATGTAAATTTTTATTTATTACTTCTGCATTGAAAGCTACTTTATCCTAATAGAGCAATTTGGTGTCAGTTTATTTATGAATCTGCCATTTTGTTTATTTGTTTATTTATTTAATTAATTTATTTATTTATCTGTTTACCTCTTGAGAATTTATTTTGTCTATAAATATCTTTGGTTCTCCCTGTGTTTTTTATTGTTGTTTTAAATCTTTTGGTTGTAGCTAGTTGTGGTGTGTATGTGTCTGTGTCCCTGCATGAAATTGTTTGGTTTTTAAAGACCAGTATGTCCTCAGTCCAAACAGGGTAAAGGATGAAGTTTAGTGTGATCTTTGAAAAAACTGTTTTAGAGCTAGATGAATTCAAGTCCCTTTAACCTGTAAGTCATTAAGTATAAAACTTTGGACAAATCACTTTATTTAACTAAACTGAATACAATTTGGATAATAATCTTATTGACCTCATAAGGCTGTTGAGAATACCATGAAACAATATATGTAATGATCTTGTTATCATAAATTGATTACTCAAGAAACATTAGTTCTTATTTTTATTACCTGGGTATCTCTCCTGTTGACTCTGTTCAAGATATTGCCAATGATGGAAAACAGTAAATAACCCAAAGTTAATGTTCTTACATCTTTTTAAATTATCTTTTAATTTTTAATTTATTTTTAAATTATTTTTTAAAAATTTCTCAATTACAGTTGCCATAAAAATTACTTTATTTCTTGATGACAGTGAGACTAGGGCATGTTCCAACTTCTCTCATTTCTTCTGGAGTCCACATATTGTAGAAACATTCAAACTGGAACTATTCTATCCTTCTCTATCCTGTCTGAAGACATCAACAGATAGGATTTGGAACAATAGCTATGATCTCTTCAATGTATGCAAAATTGATAGGTTATTGTTATACAGGTTATCTTGACACCTAGTGTTCTGTCCTTCATATTAACTCATCTGCTTAAATGAAAATAATAAATATGGTGAATCTTGTACAAGAGCTCCTGTCATCTTCGTGGGATTTTTACCTGATTTAATAACTGTAACATAATGAGAAAAATATCTTCCACCTAAAATCTATGAGGAAATGTTCCCCATAATTAAGAGTCTACTTCATATCCCAGAACTGAGGCCAGATCTTTCCAAATGATGCTAATAGTATCACTCAAACATATTAGTTCATTAACATTCAACCCTTTCTGATGGGAGAGTGGACAAGTTTACATAAGAAAGAAAAAAAAAAGCTTCTGGAAATGTAATCTCAGACACATTGATACTTGAAAAGAAATAATTTTGGGATAGAAAACCTTTCCTGTCATCTCTTAAGTCATACTATATATGTAATCACCTTCTCCCATTTGAAAGTCCAACTCAGATATCCCAGACATCATGTAAGAAGGTAAGACAGGGTCATGCAATGAAGTCTTAGAAAATCTACCACCACAGAAGTGATTCCTGCTACAACACAGCAGCACTCATCTGAACACACACAAAGGATGGATGTCAGTTGTATGGCAGACTGAGTATAGACAGGGTCAGAGGAAGAAAACAGTATAGTGACATATTAAAAGAACTTCAATAACATCATATCCCTATGAAATATTGGGAAGCTGCAGGAGCAGCATACAGAATGGTTTGGTTTGAATCAATCTCATAGAAAATGTATCCTTTGTATAAGTAAAGCCTGCAGGCCAACCAAAAAGGCAACCGCTAACAGTAAAGACTGCCCAGATATGAGTAATAGTCACAGAACAGAGCAGTCTAGCAGCCTACTCACGTATCATATAATAACAAAACCACAAGCCCATCTTTCTTGGTTCACTTGTAAATTCTCAGAAATACACACACGGAAGTATCTCCAATCAGCACATTTTTAGATACAAACTGCTGCAGAATAAACTTGGAGTTTTTTTTTCTGACTCTTAGGTCCCAGTACATTTATAAACATGGTTCTTCAAAACAGAGTTCACATTTCTCTCTGTTCATGGCATTCATAAGGCTTTTAAACATCTCCTTTTCGCATTTAATGCTGTGTACTATCCTAGGCAGCATCCATGAACTTGCTCAAGGACATCCCAGTGGCATACCTTGGATATTCCTGGATGAGTGAATCTGAAGGATGAGTATATCTTTAGTGCCTGCTGTCTAGCAAAATATCATGCCACTCAGTACAGACAAATATGAAGAATAAAAGTGTCCTGAGTTAAGAATCTGTGAACTGATCTGTTGAAATTTTAAAAGGTCAACAAATTCCCCCCATCAAAAAAAAGTTTATGTTCAAAAGTACTTTTAGAATTAATTTCTCTCATAATAACAAAATTAAACTAGATTATCCCAGCATATTAAGAAATATAACTTGCATATGTAAATATTTTCAAAATAGTTAAGTTGCCCTGGGAAAAAAAAGAAAAATAAAAACTGAACGTTTCAAGCTCTCTAGTTAACTATCTCTACATTAATATTACTGAGAGAAAGGTAGAAAAAAAGTATAAAAATAAAAATGAGAATGGGTTTTTAAAAGAGCACATTCTGATGGCTCCGCCCATGTACATTGTAACATTTAATGGGACGTTACAACAAGGCTTCCCGAAGTCAGATGAGAGTAAATGCTGCAATTTCTCACTCACAGTAAATTGGTGAGAGTGGTGATAAAAGAAATAATAGCAGGATGACCTGAAGGAAAGAGGAGAACTACAACTGCTAGAGGCTGGAGAGACATGAGTATAATAATTGTTTGTTGACTATTTGAAGTGCCTCCTCACCATCTTACCATTTATGGGAACAAATGCAGGAAAGAATTGATAACAACTGAAGAATGGTGTTATGGAAAAAAAAGTATAAAGATAAGCTAGATGCAGAGAGAGAGAGAGGCAGAAAGAGAGGCAGAGAAAGAGAGAGAAAGCAAGCGAGTGAGCACACTAAGAACTCATGAAAGCTGCTTGACAGTGAAAAAGATTTGGATGTCACCCTTGGGTGAGCTTCTAGGCAGGTCTGACCAGTCTGGATTCCTCTGATACACCAAATAACAAAATATCAGAAAAATAGCAAAGTCAGCACCTATACATCATTCAAGGCAACTTGGGTAGTTGGCACAATACAATGATAAACTCTAATGATCACCAAAATCATTACAGAACTGAATGAAAGGAGGAATGAACCAGATGCAAATGTTCAGTGAGAGAACCCTCCAGGCAGAGGAACAGCAAGGGCAAAGAGTCTCATGCAGCTGTACACTTGGCATATTCCAAAACCATTAAGGAGTCTGGAGAACTATTCAAAAAGAAGACGAGTGGGAGAAAATTAATTCGGAGAGGCAGCCAGAGGCAAGCTCATAGAGGCTTTTCTTGACCATTCCCAGACATTTGGTTCTATTCTACATGTCACAGGAAGCAAAGGTTCTATTCTAGACGTCACAGGAAGGTCAAAAACTGTACTAGATGATAGGATCCTATTAATATTGTGATGCTTAGTAAGGTATCAAAAATAATATGAATAATTCCATAAAGTTTTTGTTGAAATATCATCTTTATACTACATATTAAGTAATTACAAACCATTTTGTTATAAAACATATTTAAGGAGGCTAGTAATAATCTATGGCAATACATTTTGGTAACACTGGTAGTTAAAACAGTTAAAGTACAGGCTCCTGGTAGGTTTTGGTAGAGAGTAGGAGGTTCATTTAGTAGGAATTTACATAAATAATGAGAAAACTACAGATGCATGGTACATAAAGTATCCAGGAGAATTTGGAATGACCAGCAATGAAGTTGCCCTTAAAAGTTCAACTATTAAACAAGTAAAGACCTCTAATAAGTGGCAAGATGGCTTCTGGACCACAGCAACCTTCCTGTTGGAATTGTCATATCTAATTCTCTAAGGTATTAACATATCTACAGAAAGTAACTATCTGAAACTGAGATTGGCCAGCCGTGGTACCACAGAAAAAGGAAAGTAAAAGAAGCACATTGTGCTCCTGTTTAAGAAAGGGACATCCTGGCATTGTCTGGCTGCGTGGAATATCTGTTCTTTCCGACAGGTAGATGGAGATGGATGCAGGCTGCCATTATAGCCTGATGAGACTAAGCATTTGAAACAAGCCTCTTGCTCTCCAGGCAACCTTCTGCTAATGTGGCTCCCTGTGTAGCTTGCCTACAGGGCCGAAATTCACTGGTCAGACTGACTCAAATGTCCGGTCCAGTTAACAGTAATATTTTTCATTGTAAATTAATACAGTGGCTTTCCAATTTATGTGTTTCGGGCTCTCGTTAGTTGGTATAAGTCATCCCCCCTGAACAATCAGCTCTGGACATTAACTAGACCAAATGCTGGGACCTGCATTGCTGAGGTCTGAACTCCAGTTGTGATGAATTCACCCTAGAAATGCTACCCTGCAAGGTCCCTTGGCAGCTGGCCTTTTCCTGGGACACACTGACCTTGTGGTACTTTACATCTGAAATGTCAACATGTGGATTCCAACACTGGCTCTCCTGGGAACAGTCACTGCCAGGGCATATGTACAGGGTGGTGTAAGATGTGATTCAATGAATATTGAAGGAATTTCTCTACTGGTGGGAAAGGAAGTATAATTATGTATACTATGGACATACTCTTTAAATATGATTAGCAATAGCTAATATTTATTGATTTATTGAGCATTTTCTAAGTGCCAAACACTGTCCTAAGCATTTCAAATATTTAAGTACTATATTCATCCCCATTTTAAATACTAGAAAAATAGAATAAGAATGATTCATTTTCCCAGGGTCATATCATTAGTAAATGATGAAACAGTGATTTGAACTCAAACCTATTATCTTCAAAATTAAGAGAATATGATCTAGAGTTAGACTTTCCCTGGCTAAAAATTTGGCTCCACCACTTATTAAATTTTGACCTTGGATAAAATAACTTACCACCCTAATCAGTTAGGTCTAAATGCTTAACACATAGGACTGTAAAAAAAAGTACAAATGAAATTATAAAAATAAAGTACTTAGCAATATAAAATGCTTACTGCTGCATCTTGCACACAGTGAGCTCAAAAAAAAAAGGTTATCAGTTAATGTAACAAAGCATTAAAAATATTTCATATATGAGAGGTAATGCTACATAGCCAGATCAGTGCTCGGCTGTGCCTTCTCATGAGCGTCCTTCTCACTCCAGACATACACCTCTAATATTTTATGATATCATTTTATTTATATAAGCCTCTTTTCAAAATTTAAGTCAGATTTTAGAAATATATACATAGATAAAAAGAAATATATCAAATATAATTTTTAAAAAGAGTAGAAAAAGCAAATAGGGTAATATGCCATATATTTCTGTATCTTTGAATTAGGCGCGCAGTTGGCTCTGAGCTCCCTAAAAGCCCAAGTAAATAGGATAACACGATTTAAGTTTCACAATGTCCATAAGATTAAAAAAAAACCTCTTTCCCATAGTTCTGAGGACTGAGAGAACTTACCACATGGGTCTTCATCAAAGTGATACTTTGTAATACAGCAGCATCACCAAAAAATCACCTACAAAGCTTATAATAATAAACCTCAATAGTTTTAAAATAGCAACATTCTATTTCAAGAATCTAGAGTTTCAGCTCTAATCTATGGGCTCCCAACTGGCTTTGAACCAACTGCCTGACCATCTTGTATCCCCACCCACAGACTGTAGGTGCTTCAGCTCTCCCCAGGCCTGCAGGGTCCTGTCCTTGCATAGACTTCCCTCTGCAAAATGCCAGACCTCACTTCCCCTCTCATCAGCTTTTATTTCAAATACACTGTGCTTTTTTCCATTTCATTTCAGGTTATATTTTCCAATTCTCTAGCAATGTAGAGAAGAGGTCAAAGTCGTTCATCTGGAACTAAAAAAAAAAGTTTCACAAAACAGCAAGCTTACTATTCCAAACAGTAAATAGCTGGGAGAGAGCAAGTGCCTCTGGAACTTGAAAACCTGGCTTCAGACAATAAATCAAAAGCACTTAAGTTAGCACCAAAGCACCTTGGGCTTTCATACCTGACTGGCAAAAAATTGAAATAAAAAATAAAAAGGGAAGCGATGAGGAATAGAAAACAGCATCCTCCCTATCGGAGCTGTGAAAATGATTGGAGTGCACTCACAGTCATGCTTAGTGTCTGCTTATATGTGCCCTCCAAGTGCCTCCCACAGCAGCATCCATACTGTGCCTTCCTTGAATGTCCCTTCTCAAGTCCATGCCCTTTTATTTCTTCCCCTTTGTTAAGTTTGGTATCAGGTCCAACTTTAGAGGTTACATATACAGTGTTGCTTGCTTTTGAAAACACTCATCCTAATTTCCACTTCTTATTTTTTTCCTTTTTCTATCTGCTAAAGTGTATTCTTATTCATAGCCCTGGAAAGATCAGAAAGGCCAGAGCCAGGCTAACATGGAAAGGTCATTTTCAAACTGTTTTCAGCACGGTCTCCAGTGGGAAGTCCCATCGTTCTCGTGGAGGGAGGCTGTCTTTTTCCAAGACATTTCCAGATTTAGCTTCAATAAAATAACTGAAACCCTGCCTTGGACATTTGAGAACAGCATGTCGTCTTATAGGTCTGATTTTGATTGCAAATCGTATGCTCTGTTCAGCACTCAGCACGTGGTTGATAATCCTCCAGTCGCGGTTTCCTTCTCTCTGGCAGGGGAAAGCTAACTGAACAATGTGCTTAGCCTTCCCACAGCTTCCCCTCATCCTCTTCCCCTTCAGTCACCGCACTCTATTCTTGGGAGAATTCTTACCAGCTGAGTTGTGGCTTTCACCTTGTCTGGACATTTATAGGGATGAGAGAAAGAAAATTAACTGTCTATTAATCGAATGTACCACTCCTTGCTTCTGGAGACAAAATAGGTGACAGTCACCACTACCACTGGTGGCTAGGGTGATCATCTCACCTCCTTTGCATGTTCATAAGCCCCTACAACTTTTATTCTACTTATGACTTCACTTGGGTACTGAAGTGTCTCAGCCAAAGTCCTCTCTCTCCAAAACTCAGTGATTCTATGTTAGGCTAAACATAAGCATGGTGTAAGAATAGCAACATTGAAGGTGATTACTTTTCTTTTAACAAATGAATTTATATTCCCTAGTGACTGGGAAAGACTGCAATTGTATAATTTTCCTAACACACCCACTGTGCATAGTAAATACTGTATTCTTTGTCTCCCCAATGATAAAATGCAGGGAAGGAAGTTGAAATGGCTTGCTCAAGGTCATGGAAGTCTGCTGGAAGTTTACATAAACAACAAAGACAAAAAAAAAAGTTTCCAGATGCCCGGTCTAGCGTAGGATCACTTGGCAACCCTGATCTCAAACTCAGCGTCCTCTGTCAAAGCCGTGGTGGGGAACAAAGTGTGTAAGATAGAGTGAGCACGGTGGTGGACATGAAGCCCCGACATTATAAACTCAGAGCTCAGTGTCTCCATCTGCCCTTGATTTAATGTAGACGGCAGTATCTCTGCCACTGACAGGAACAGCATTTCTTGTTGCTTCGAGTACTAAGCTATTTCTGCCATGACATATATCAGCAGCATCAGGATCTTGAGGATTTATTGGGAGTGTTAATAATTGCATGTGAGTAAGGTCCCGGCTCCCCATCTGCAGCCCAAGAGCTCTGCTAAATCGAACCAGTGTATATCCTCTCTCAGACAGGGAGCTCATATTTAACGCACAGCTTTGTCTTCCCTGATGGCTCTCTGAAAAATTATGTTTTTAGTAAATAAATATTTAACAGATTTCCTAGTGTCTGTATTTTCTATTAGTTTGGCGGCATTCAGTAACTAGTACTGTGAAAGCAAAGTGTAAGAATTATTTTGTAAAAAGTAACAATTTCACTGTTGAGTTGTTTCTTATATTCGCATCCAAGTTTTGTTTTCAATCTGTAGATATCCACATTGTGTTTTTTAAAACATGTTTTAAAAAACAGATTTGATAAGATAGAAAACACGCTGATATTGTGCATTGATATCAGGAAACCTAAGATGATTGGGATTCCTCTATGTCCATTTAGTACTCTCATTTTTTTTCTTCTCTGACTCCTTCCCCAAAACTAGTTTTCTAAACTATTAAGACATCGCAAAATTGAATTTGCTTTAACTTATCCAAAATAAAACTGACTACAACTGAATCTATTATTTATTAATTAAGTATAAGTTTAGAGCGTCTATCCACTTGGTTCCCAAACCATTGAATGTATCAGATTTAAGTGCCTCTGGGTTTTGTTATAAACATTTTCAGAAGTAGTCAACTGTGGTTAAAATTCACAACCTGTAGATACTCTTTATATCAGATATTGCAATTGCCTAGAGATATTATTTTTATGGGCATTCATTTATTTCCAATTTCTACAACATTCTGAGAAATTTCTGTGTGAATAGAAAAATGCAAAAATAAAATACATTGTGTCAGGTTATATTCTGATACGTATAACTAGATCTCCATCAGTGACATTTATTTCCTGCCTCTTAATGTTTATAAATGGTAATATGTTCTTCTCTGTACTCTGATTTTTCATGTGCATAATTATATTATTCCTTCAACACAGGTATGTTTATTCTTTGTGGTATATTATATTTGTCTATATGATCTCCTATTAATTAGGTATAGCTAAGAGATGTGAGTTTATAGCTTTATTGTGCCTTATTGTGGCTGAGAAGGAAATGAGATTGAGAAAAAAAGAAGGTAGAAAATGAATTGAAGGGAAACAAAATATAAATAGACTTGCATTTAAAAAATAGGTAACCTCAT
Organism: Cynopterus sphinx; assembly: GCA_030015415.1. NCBI lineage: Eukaryota > Metazoa > Chordata > Mammalia > Chiroptera > Pteropodidae > Cynopterus > Cynopterus sphinx. The sequence continues at coordinate 56,720,483 of CM057380.1, read as the reverse complement.
GTTAGTACAGATCTAGAAGAGCCTATAATCTACACATTTCCCTTTAAAGATAGGAAACTGAGGCTCAGAAGGGGCTTACCTAATGTCTTAGAGAGGCACATCTGTACTAAAAACCAACAAGTCAGTGTCACATTTATGTTGCTGACTCAGAACACCTGAACTAGAAGGCAACTGTACCTTCCAACAAAAGTTCTTTTAGTTCTGGTTCCACAATCCTGTGCTGCATTTAAAATATAAATTCATCTCTTACTTTATCCTATTTCCACCACTAAAGGGTACTTAAACTAAGCGAGACTTCTTAAGTAAGATCCTGTCAGCCCCTCCTTCTATCATTCTCTCCTTATATCTTCCTTCTTACCCACATATGTGTGGGACATATATGTGCCAAATAAGATGAATCCAAGGTGACTGTCTAGAAAATGCAGATACTTCATGCCTAATACAGTAGGCAATCAAATGTATTGAATTTTTGAATAAATATACAAATTCATAAATTTAAGGGGATGTGAGATCTAAAAATATATCCTAACAAGAGAAAGGAGGTAATGAAGCATTCTTCATAGCTTATCCAAATGCAGTCTACTTAGGCAAACCTAAGGTCCAGAGGTCTTCAATACGCAGATTAGGAAGACAATCAGAGACACAAAGAATAGAAATTTGTCCACAGCACACCAACCTCCCTTTGTCCAACACATTTCTTTTATACTTCAAATTCAATGGAGAAGCATAAAAAAGAGTGAATTTATATGGACCATTAGAAAGCCGTTCAAAACAAACCACATAGAGATCACAAAATCATCATCTGCTAGTGTTGGAATGGCTGGGTGTCTGTGATGAATGCATTTGCAAATATTGCTGTAAAGTAATTTCCTTCCATTTCTGTAGTACTCCAGATAAATTAGATTCCCCTCTAATCACATCTGCTGCTGCCTGTGTATGAGAAAAGATAGTTTGTCTGCATGAAACATAATATGTACTGGGAGGGTAGAGGGCAAACAGGCTCAGTGGAAAGTTACCACATATAATCATAACGGGGCAGAGTACAACCAAATAAAGAGCCAAAGGATACTTCTCAAGCACACTATGCAAAATGACATCCCGGACATTGCTGTAGGAATATTACAAGGCACATGCAATTCAACTGTCGAATGCAGTCGAGACCTTCCACAAGTGGGGCACCATGCTGAGAACTGGCTATGCTAGGTAGAATATTTTAAAGAAATAAATCAGATTTATCATGCTATTAACCCAATATATCCACACTGAAACTGGAACAAAAATAAGGTATAAGGATGGTAGAAGAAAACTGAAACTGAAATGTGATTAATGAAGTGGCTACATAAGTCAGAAGCAGAGGTTGTTCCAACAATTTAAAACAATATGTAATCATAGAAAGTCCTAGAATTTAAAAAAGAGATGTTAAAAATAGTGCCCCCTCATATAGACAAAGATTTGTCAAAAGTAACCTAGTGATAGCAGATGCTGTTTGTGAAGGGCCCAAATTCCCTCGGGACATACCATGTCAGAAAATGTTGACCATGTTCTACAACAAAAGTCTGTGTGACTCTCCATTTGAGCTCTTTCTATTGGCATTCATGGAGCAGGCTAGTACTGGGGAGTTAAAGTCCTTGGAACAGCTAACAACATATGAAAAATTAAAGGAGAGATAGATACCCAGCTTTCTTCTCTTTATGTTGGAAGACTCTGAGACTTGTTCCTCAGTGTCCCAAGGTTTCCCAGTGGGGCTGAGCTATAGATGTACATGACATACCCTTTTTCAGCTTTCCTCCATTCCTTGTCATACTTCCATATTCCATTACCCTTTTTTCCTGATTTTATCTCAAAAATAAACTACCTGCACTCAAATCTTGTTTCAAGTTCACTTCAGGAGGAACATAAAAGTACATATTCAAAACTGCCAAGAATGGAAATTCAGCTACAAAAAAAAGGTCTAAGGATGTCCAAAATAAAGGTCATAAATCCCATGTACCAAAGAGAATATATTTTACTTATAATCGCAACAACTAGTAGGGACACTGAGGAAAAAGTCAGAAATACTACCAAACATATAGAATAATTTATGAAGCATTTAGAGAAGAGAAAATTAGGCTTCAATAACCTAATAAGACCTGAAGACATTAGTATAGTACCTCAGGGTACAATTCCTATTTATGCTGATAGTCTGGGTAATTAATGATTAAAAAGTTGAATGGTGATTGGTATATTCTAACAATGCAGTGAGAACACAATATCGTCAGTAAAAATTTACATTAAGAATTATTAAAAATGAATAGTTATTACTTCAAAATTAAACTTTATTTACCTAGAAAACATATTACTGCAGAATATACCACTTACGCTCCTTCAACTGGAGAAAAAGTATATGATGTAATATAGGTCTGGTCTAACTCAAGTTAATAGAGTTCAGCAAATATAACTTGTGCCAATACTCTACCTTTTTCACTGAGATGGAAAAGTTGAAGCGAAGAGGAAGTAATTGAAAGTCAGGAAAAATATTCATCTTATATTTGAACTGAGTACATATGAAGCTGATTTTTCATAATTTCTTAAAATCACATTTCATCCATTTTAGCATAAATCTGTTTGTATCTTGTTTTATGTAGAGGCTGAACTATATTTATGTTAGTAGAATAAACTTAAGTAGTGAGAGTTGATGAGTATCATGAAAGAACCCAGATTATAAAAATATAGTTGACAAGTTGAATTCTTCCAGTAGCAGCCTATCTTAGGTTTAATCACTGTGATGTTTCATCTTATAAGATGAAAATATGCTTAAGGAGAACATCACTTCAAGTCACTCACACCTTAGTGTGAGTAATATTGAAAGCGTTGTTTAGTGACAAAAGGAACCTCTAATTACAGAAATTAAAGCTACAACAAAATGGTGAGAGAGTGATGACAATTTTCTTAAATCAATTTTTTACAATGGGTTTTCTTACAAAAGCAGCCTAAAATCATACTCAGCTATATTAGCAGTTCCCAACCTTTTTGGCACCAGGGACCAGTGCTCCTGTGAGAATCTAATGCCTAATGATCTGAGGTGGAGCTGAGGCTGTGATGCTAGCACTGGGGAGCAACTGCAAATACAAGTGAAACTTCACTTGCTCACCCACTGCTCACCTCTTGCTGTGCAGCCTGGTTTCTAACAGGCCTTGGACAGGTACCAGTCTGTGGCATCAGGGTTGGGGACCCCTGAGCTATACAGTTCTGGCTAAAAATAAGAAGTATAGATACGGAGAACACCAAATACTTACTCAAGCATAGAACCTGAAAAGAGTCTAACAAAGTGCTATCTGCCTATGTTGTGAACAGGAATACTACGACTCATTTTTTTTTTTATACGTATAGTTGTGTCTTCATCTTCATTTTTCTTAATATCTATATCTTTGTCTAGTTTCCCATTTCAAATAACTAGATTCTGGAAACTATTCTACACTGATCTACTTCCCACAGTTACTCAGAGCTTGTCCTACAATAGCTGACCTTATTCCTTCTGTGACTATGACCTCTATGCACAGGAAAATCTCTGATGCCACTGTACATGACTGGCCTAGGCAGACAGATGGCCTGGAATATTACCAATAGCTGAGCATGGAAAAAAAAAAGCAAAGGGTAAACCAGTTCAGTAAATTTTAGGTGTCCATCCTTATCTTCATTTTGGCAGTATTATACTAAATGTTTCTGAAGTAATTTATATTTCCTGGGGATAGGTTATTAAAATAAATCAACACAATTCAAGCATTTTTGAAGTACTTGCTCTGTGACAAACCCACATCAGACAATGAACAAGTCACTAGTGATTTGAACTGCCAGTCAGAATGTTTTTTGACTTGTTTCCACAAACTCTAACCTGAAAGACTAGAAATCCTGCCAATAACTCACTAAGGAGAAAAAAATGCGAGACCTATCTCTGCTCCTTTTAATTAGCCTGAAAATTTGGCAACCAGAAACCTTGACACACAAAAAAAAGACAAAATAATGTCTTATTTAAAATGCTGTGGGAGGCTGATTGCTATGGGAGGCTGACTCCGGAACACTGACCAGGCTCCCCAGCCCCCCACTGGAACAGTAGAGAGGCTGAATTATAGGGAGAAGCAGCTCAACTTGTGGGTCCTATTTAAATTCTTGTGTGCATCTTACATCAACCTGCACTGATTTGCATTGAGGCCAAAGGCCCAAGGATGGGCAGGCTGACAGAACAGTCTGACCAACATAGCATCTTCTGGTCATCTTGGCAGCTCTTTCTTCCTCAGGTGTGACAAACGACAGTCCTGAGAGGCTTTGGCAAGCTTCCAGGTTGTGCTCTGTGTGTGCTTTGAAGGAAATGACAGAGTCTCGTAACACCATAAGAGCACATTTTCATAATACTGATTTTTATCTGTAATTTTTATTAATCCAAAATTCTCCCATTTGTCAAAGAAATAAATGGATTGAATACTGTAGACTGCCCCCTCTACAGGTTCAAATGCTTAGTACCCTTTTCAATTTATGTATTTATCATCAGCCCTAAGACTAAAAGCCTTCATTAAAAACTCAAAACATGGATAGGAAGTGGGAGCTTTTCCTTTTTTTCTCAAACCTATAATTCAAAGACTAAAAAGGCCAGGTATTAAGATTTCTTTTTTAATTCTCATAGCTAGCCTTAAAATTATATAAGACCACCTACTGTGCTAGAAGTGAATAAGAACATAAATAAATACATGACACCTTTTAGATCAAAGAAGATGTTTTTAAGTATGAATACAAAATCAGTTTATCCCTGAACAATGCAGAGATTAGGGGCAAAATTCTGCATGTAACTTAACTACTAATAGAGTTACCGATAACACAGTTGATTAACACATATTTTGCATGTTATATGTAGTAAATGCTGTATTCTTAAAAATAAGCTAAAGAAAATGTTACTAAGAAAATCACAAGAAAGAGAAAATAAATTTGCAGGATTGATAAGAACCACAAATGGACCTGTGCAGTTGAAATCTGTGCTTTTTAACAATCAATTGTATTTACAAAAATAAAGAGTGATGCAAGATTTCAATACGCGTGCACGTGCGCCCACACACACACACACACACACACACACACACACACACACAAATAGTAGGAACAGGGTGGTGGCCACTGATGGGGAAAGTGAAGTACCTTGAAGTTTTTATCAGCACTAAGCTGGACTTTCGGGAAGTGGTGAAGATTGAACAGTGAGGAGGTAAAAAGACATTTCAGGTGGGTTGAATTTAGTAAATGAAATGCAAATGGTCATATTGGAGGGTAATTGCAAAGTAAGGTGGGAATTTTAGATTTAGTTGTTTTGTTTTGTTTTTTGTAGTCTCACTAATTTTCCTCCCCTAGAAATTAGATTCATTGCATCGTCCTCTCCCCAGAGCATCCAGGCAAAGCTGTCACTGACTCCTTCCTCCTACTCCACCTCCTCCACTTTGGACAGAACTGCCTGCATGTTCCCTGGGTGACAGAAAGGATGGCTGAGATGTCAACCATGACAGGCCTAAGTGGATAGTTTTGGACATCAGTCGCTAATACTGATTTCTGTGCCCCACAATTTGATTGCTTGGATGATTAATGGGATTCTCATGACAGTTTTGTAGCATGTTTCTTATTTTTTTCTTTCACTTTAATAAAAATGGGATTACCCATTCTTATCATGCTAGTTCTGAAAAAGTAGTCAAGTTGACAAAAAAAAAAAAAAAGGTAAAATGTGTTTTGAGAAGGGAGAAGGTAGAATAGCTTCTATCAGCTTCATTTTTTTTTAAAGATGTCAAAGTACAGGGGACTCCTGTTGCTTTGTCTAAGGCCTCTAATTTTCTGCCTGTATGGGTACTGAATGTCTGTGCATCAGCCTTCTTGTCTATAAAATGAGGCTAATAATACAGATGAAGCCCAGAGCAAAGGATTAATTAATAAAACATGATTGTTAAGCCCACTGCAAACACAAAACATGGTATGAAGCTACTCAGTTAGAAAGTAATAAAGTGAGGCCTCTGAAGCAGTGGGCCAGGCTGCTGCAGGCTATCCCACCACACCTCCCTTTGAGCACTGAGGTCAACGCAGACTTCTTTGTGCCTCACCATGGAAATCCTTCCTACATCCCAGACCAGCAGTGCCTTTCCTCAGAGACTCAATACCCTCACATGCTTCTCTATTCTTCTACCTTCACCTGCTGTTTCTCTGTATTTTCTCTCATCTCAGTTGCTAGCTTTTGATTCCACCTTTCTAACATTGATATTTCACTTTCCAATTCTCTCAGCATAGAAAATATTCTTTCTACAGGAGAAAGAATTTCCCAATCATGCTCCTAATCCAGTAGAGTGACAGGCCTTGATGCTACTTCTCCCTCTTCCTCATCTCATTTCCCTTGAGTCTCAGTGTGTGTGCAGGGGGTGTATGTGGGTGGGTGTATGGGTGTGTGTGGGGGGTGTGCACATGCACGCCCACTTCTCTCTCTTATACACACATTAAGGTAGGAAGATTACAATGAATAACTAGCTATTGTGAGAGGAGAGAATACCTTCTCCAGGAAATGTGGATTCTGAAATACTAATATGGCTCAATTCAAAAACTCAATTTAATTAAAACAAATATTATACAGATTTTTCTTAAAAGCATAGGGCTATCCATAGTGTAATAGAAGCTCAGCCCCTTGCCCTTAAGAGGTAGATAGAGATATACGTGAGTATCCATGACATAAACAGAGCTATGGTACTTTAAAAGAGATATAAGAAAGAAAAAAAAATGATTTAAGCTTGATGAAAGGAAGAATAGATAGAAAGAATAGACAGAAAGAAAAAACCTTGCAGCTATAGAGAGATTAGTATAGTCTATCAGGATACTAAATGCTTTCATATAGGTTATTTCAACTTTCCAACTACTCTATGGGGTACTATTATATTTCCAGTTATTAAAACTGACAATCAAAAAAGTAACTTTCACAGTTGTCGGCATCAAGGGTATATACAGCATGAGGTCAAAGAGTATATTCACAATACAAAAACTTAGATCCTGTTGGTAGTCCCAAAGGCACTACTACTACTACTAATTATGCAAGAAATGCCACATTATATAAATTACCATCTGAAATATCAATCTTTGAATACCTGTAAATTGTCGGTGTTATGTTTATGTAGATAACTGCAAGCCACTAAATGGCTACATGGAAACATGTTCTAAGAATAGTGTGACATGAACAGAGTCACTATATTTAAAATACACATCAGAATAAGTAGTTTAGTATATTAGTATCAGCAGACCAGCAAAAAAGGCAGGTGGCAAAGTTTCAGTGAAAAATCTTGGCCCATCACTGGAAACCACTTCAACAGATGTCATAGAACACGACTTTTAAAAGGATATTAAACTAGAAAGTATTGTAGAAATCAATACAGAATGGACAATTTATAAAGGAGGATACAATCTGTCTTAGCTAAAATATAAGCTGGTCAAGGTGTTGTCTTTTAACATTGTTTAATTAGCTTAATTTTTCATTAAATATCAAGTCAGCAGCCTATTACTTCAGAGCAGACAGGGTATCTGACATTCTTATCAGCTGTGATTTTCCCTAAGGGTTTAATGGGTTGGTATAATATTTGTACAAAGTAATATTATCATTACCATAAACGCTTTCTAATTATTTCTTGGGATTACTGAAAGCATGTTGTGTTATTGATGGATTAAGTACAATATTTATAAAACAGTGATAGGATTAAAGAGAAATAAATATGTATTTCTGCACGTGTAAATAATAAATATTAATTTCTATCATCAATTTTGTGCAAAGCGGTTTAGTACATACTAATAACTTACTAAATACTTCAGTCATCTCTTGTAGATTTGGGGGATGGATACAGTGATTGTTTACCTGTGGTTGAAAGACTTGGCAAAGTCCTTGAAGACTGCAGAAAGGGCAAAAATCTGGAAAATGTACCCAAGAAGTAATGAAAGTATGTCGGATTTTCAGAAGATAAGTAAAATAAACCCAGTAAACTTTCAAAGGGAAGAAACTAACTACTGTTGAACTTCTATCAGCAAAATAAAACAAAAATAAGTTTGATGGGGTGTCATAAATTTACATAGCAAATATTAATCATGTGTATACAGTTGTTGGTTCATATACATGTACATTATTTTGACTGTAGTGGCTTTTGAGCAGCATTCTTTTGATTTTTGACATGTGTGCATGTTCTTTCTCTGCCCCATTTGGTTGTAAGCTCCCTGCAGACAGTGATAAAGCATCCTCATAACAAACTGTAAAGTAACCAAGATTTGAGAATGGGACACATGGCTTGGAATTTAGACTTTGCAATTTACTGAGAGGTGTTGGGAGACAGTAATGGTGTACATCGCTAGCTCATTCTCTTGCTATCATTTTCAATAACTAGGTCAATCATCTATTGCAACCAGAAGCTTGATTTTGATATAAATGCAAAGCAATTTCTCTCCAAAACTGAAAAGTATAATACATTTTAAGGATAAGATATGAACCATTCAAGAAACATATGTTTGCTGATGAGATTTTAAAGAAATTACATCGGTGAACTGATGAAAGTCACTTAAGCAAATAGATTCATAAGAGACTCCTGAAGTGATGATACAGTTTTAAATCTCAATGCTATCTTCAGTAGGTATACAAAGTTGTTTTTCCTTTGGATTAATTTATTCTAAGTTAAGGGATAATGGTTCAGGAACTGAAAAAAAAAAAACAGGAAAGCACTTATCTTTTTTATTCTAGTCTATGAATAAAAGGAGTCTGAGTACCATACCTTCTGAATTTGTCATTTGATTAACTTGATCAATTTAATTTGTTTTAAACAGTCTAACACACTACCTCTTTTTCCTATGGGAAAAGTCATTGTCAGTACCTTTATGGTTCCATTATCCTAGTCCTAATAGACTTGTTAAACAAAGAATAACATCAGATAAGGAGAAATAACTTACAAAATTAGATCGGGAATGTTTAGCCTCAGTATCTAGGTTGATATTTACCAAAAACTTATTCAGATCGTGTGGACTTTTTCGAAGTTTGCCAGGGTGGCAGGTGGCTGTGCAATGACATGCACAGATGTTGCAAGGCATCTCTGGGTCACTCCAGAAGTCTGAGACTTTACCCCAGGCATCCCTAGGGTACATGCAGCCTTTGAAAACCTTCACTCGTCCCAGAGGATCCAGAATGCCTATGACCCCAAGTTTGCTAAAGCATCTGTTCTTATTGTTATTGCACCAGTGCTAACTTTATGAAAACTGATATGTTGCCAGAATATGACAATAAATACTCTTTCTTAATGTTAATAATTTCTAGAAGCCTGTCCAAAAAGAAATAACCATGTAGTATATTTTTAATCACTTATGCTTTTGCTGTTCCTGGAAAATATGGTTCAAGTTAGTGTCATATTTCTCTAAACACTTTTAGGCCCTGTATCTATTTCCAATCTAATTCAAAGCACAAAAGTTATTTCTAATCAATGTATTCTATAGCCACTCAAATTAAAAATAAAGGCCCTGAGTACACCAAATCCCTGGTTAACTGATACCAGGCAACAGGAGTGCTTAAAAAAAAAAAAAAAAAACAAGCACAAATCAAGTTTAAGAGGCAGAAAATGGAACAATCTGGGCAGAAGATAGTCAGATGATCTATGTACACTGACTTCAGAAACTTTATTCATCATTAGAGTCAACCTATAAACTTAATAGATCAAATTGAAAAAAAAAGAAATTTAGGAAATAAGTCAAATTTAGGCCTTATCAACTATAGGCCACGTCATTTACTAAAATAATTTAAGGAAATCTCAACTGTCTTACAGTGCATGCTAGCTTAACAAAGATTATTAGAAAAGGATATGCTTTTATAAATACTATAAAGATTGGTAAATAGTTCTATAAATATACAAATATTGAAGCAACACCTACTAGAATAAAATAGCAGTATAGCTATAGAACAGTGGTTTTCTCAGTGTGGTCTTCAAACCAACATTATCTCTATTCTCTAGGAACTTATTAGAAATGAAAATTCCTGGACTCCATCTCATGCTTATTTAATTGAAAACACTAGGAGAGAAGCCCAGCAACCTGCACTTGAATAAGGAGCATTGCAGAGGAAATTATGTTCCTAAATTCTATTCAGAGGCATATTTGTTCTAGGCTATTTCCATATAGAAATTAATTTAACCTACAGTTCATTGGAAAATTAAGCTAACTATAATATTCTTGTCCTTGATCATAACTGTTGATTAAAATATTGTAGTGTTCTCTACTATAATATTTAGAAACTTTTATTGATATTAATATTTAGAATATCAGCTGATTTGAAATCAGTGGTTTTGCTGCAATTACAATAATTGCAAAATATTTTAAATAGCAAGAATGTAAGGCAGGAGCTTTGATGTTTCTATGTAGCTAAACCACAGCCAATATATCTTGGTTTTCACATACCTATCAGGTTTTATATCAAAGAAATGAATAAAAGATAATGTCAAGATTTTGCAATATCAGATTAACTATCAAGGAATATTGAAGGTCTGGTGTGACTTGAGAATAAATTACAGAGTCGTCGTTTTTACAGGTCTCTAGTGGAGTTTAGGTAGAGAACTGCAAGGCAGAATAATATTCTCACTTCTCTTGGGGGTTTTAATTCTTCTGAGAAGCTGAAAACTAGTGTGGAGACCTCCTGACACTTTTACTTTCCCTCCTATCCTTCTCTTCTAATTGCCCTTGGCCAAATGAATAACCACTGGGGCATAAAAAAATCCCACCCCTACCAAGAATGAATGATTTCTAAGTCATAGAAAACTATGTTATGAATTTCACAATGCTGGAGCAGAAAACTGCAGAAGGTGTACAGTGCAGGACAAAAAGGCCTCATTCAGAGGCCGGCAACTGGCAAAGAGCAGAGATGAGATAATCAAGGACAAGCTAGTCAGATTTGGGAATGAAGAAAGTAGAGAAATAGGCAAGTCATAACAAGATAGAGTTGGTGAGGTCAGGAGCCAAGGGAAAAATAAAAAAACGGGAAGGACAAAGATTAGGAGGAAGGAAACTATGCCACTTCCTTTAAATTCCATTGCAAGCTCTATTCTCAAGACTTAAGCTTGGGTCATTTATAAGATACTGGAAAATTAATGAAGACATACTTTAATTCATATATGAAACTTTATAATTAGCTGTACCAACTGGTAGGCAATGCTTGGCTACTTTATACCCTTGATTTTTAGAATACTGATGTTTATCTTCAAGTAACCCATTTTGATCAGATCACCTCTCTTTTTCTTTCTATCCAGGAAGCATATACAAAATATCAGCACACAACTTTTAGCCTAGAGGGAAAACCACATTGGTTTGCTTTTCACCAGGTTTTCAGTTGCAAAAGTGAGGAAGTTTAATGGTATGGTCTGTCCTTCCTTCCTCTGCATGTTCTGGATACCATTGGAGGAGCCCATGCCATCAAGGCTGACTGCTCAGCCCTCAGTCAAAATACTATATAGTCAAATCATAAGCAATAGATCAAATATCAAATGGTCAATCTTCTCTGGTTACCTTAATGACTAAAACAATAGACATTTAGTTCTTTTACTAAGATCTCAAAATCAGATCATTCATTCTGGAAGTAACTGATGGGTTCTATGTTTTCTATAAACAAATAGTAAGGAACACCCAACATAAACTGAGTATCTTAACCATTTATAAGTGTACAGTCATAGCATATAGACTTAATCCAGTCCTAGATAATTAAAGTTGAAGGCAACCTCAGATACAACAAGGCCTTACAGGTCCAGATCCAGAGAGAAACAAAACATCCAGAGATGTTAAGCAATTTCCCAAAGGTCACACTAATGTCTTGTGACAAAATCAAAACTAGACCCAAGGCTCCTCATTCTCAGGCCAGTCCTTTTTCCTTTAGAGCCAACCTGAATCAGGACAGAACAAAATAAAGCTATATGGCAATTATCTGATAAATTTGATGGATGTGTACAGACAAACAGAGATAATTGTGTCCAGAAAATCCAATTTGGGTCCTCAATTACGTAGATTGACTGCCTACATTGACCAAATAAACTGGATAATGGCCAAAAATGCACTCTGTATTCTGTCATATACCTGTAGCCTGAGAAGCACATCATTGTGCTTTTGTTTTTAACAGGGACACCAGCACCCCTGAGGTAGCCATAAAGTATAAATCTGAATGGATGTATCTTACAAAAGTTACCCCTAATCTCTTATTTACTGGTAAGTCAAGTGAAAATGCTATAGGAGCTAAATGCACACACACCATAGAATTTCTCTGAAGAAAGCAATCATGCTGCCTCAGTCCAGATTCTTTGTTTCATCAAGCCTATTATTCCTTCAAATGAATCAACTGTAATTAGGCCCAAGTTATATAATGAAAAGATTACAAAAAACCACATATCAAAAGCTTCAGTAAATCTGGGTCATTCTCTTAACTTCATTCTAAAAATTATGTACGTCTCAGTTGTGAACTTGACAAACATCATGCTTAGGATATTTAGCCATGGATAGGAAGTATTAGAAGGATGGGGCTTTCAGGAAATCCCTCCAAAATCTTTCCTGCAAGGTTTCATGTTTTAAATTTAGGTGGTTTAGGTGGCTTATTGTGCAAAGTTTAGGTGGTTTGCCTATACAAAGTTTCAACAAGAAAAATATATTTCTGACTAAAAAAAAAATAAGTTCAGAAATTTCTGTGCCAACATTAGGAATACAAATGACTATGCATCATGATTAGAGGCTGAGAAGTTTGGCCTGGGGAAAGATGACTCAAAAGGCAAGATACAATTCAGTACAGTAGAGACCCTGTTGGACTGGGAATCACAAAGCTGCATTCTAATTCTGTTTGGGGTGAACCAGCTAGGTTACTTTAGACAACTCACCCTCTCTCTGGACTTTAGTTCCCTTATCCTTAAAATGAGAAGGTTGGCAGGATGTTTCCAGTTTTATCTCTCTCTGACTTTGAGCTAGGGACCTGCAAACTAAGGATGATGGGCCAAATCCAAACCGCTGCCTCTTTTTTGTAAATAAAATTGAGAACACAGACATGTGTACTCATTTACATATTGTCTATGGCTGCTTTGATGCAACTAAGGCAGAACTGGATTACTGCAACAGAGACTGAATGGCCTAACAAAGACTAAAACATTCACTACCTAGCCCTTTACATAAAAAGTTTGTTGACCCCTATTCTAAGCCAATGATAATGTTTCTGACAAAAGAGGATACTTCGGTATCAGAACTAAAACAAACTCTGTACTTTAATGTATTATTTCTATTTCCTAGGGCAGATTTTTACTCATCCTCTGCCTAACATGCTTTGTGAGATATTTCATTGTCTCTTTTCATTCTGGCTGTTGGATGTACTAGTTCTTCATTATAACTTTAATACGTAAGTGACAGCAATTAATAGGGACATCGTCTAAAGGCTTTGATGATCATTGGTAGGATTTGTGAAGGTAACTAAATTCTATTCAAAACTGGCCAGTTCCCAGGTCAAGAAAGGATAATGAGTCAAGAAACTAGTACTAGATGAGGGAGGGAAGGAAAAAAGTTGTTGAATGTCTCTAAAAGAGAGAGAGAGAGACAGAGGAAGGGAAAGAGGGAGGGAGGGAGAAAGAGCATCTAAGATAGGAACAGTGTAACTCATACAACTTTCATCTTGTTGAGGAGCACAATTTATGTTGAAGCTGAAAATCTATATCCAAATTAGTAGGTGGAAAATTGCCTCAGAATCTGAAATTACCTAAATGCCTGAAAAATGAAGTGATGCAAAGGAAGTAAACACGTATATGCTCCTTATTATCCAATCTTCTCACAAAACCTCAGTATTAAAGCAAAGGCTTCTCCAAAGCACAAGAGAGGCATCCATTGCAGCCTCATCTGAATGCTACACTTCTCCGTCACTCAAGGACTCACCTGGCTTTTCATGCACAGCCATATCAGAATTCACTTTCTCAATGATCTTTCGGCTCTCTGACATATTAAGACCCTAGAAAATATTTCCTCTGGAAAATTCAAACAGCTGGTAAGGATATATAAGATCAAATCTACACTAAATTTTCAATTGTAAAAAAAAAAAATTAAGGAGTTGCATAGGAGCTTCATGTAGCCTTAAAACATACCCTATTGTTGGTGTTCTTGGAGCCAACATAATGAAGTGGAATAAATGTAGGATTTGGGGTCAATCACTCTAGATTAAGAATCTTGGTTCTGTCATTTCCTTATGTATGTATGAAATTAGTAACTTAAACCCTCTGAATTTCAATTCTGATCAATTAAATGGGGTCAAAAATGTCTCCTTCAAGAATATTCAAATCTCTTAGAACTGTAGCAGCTGTCTGAAATATTATCTATTGCTGTCTTTGAGTTATCATTAGTAACTAGTAACAGGTGTAATTATATTAGTTCATTTAATCTTCAAAATACCTTCATTGAGGTTAGAATCATTGATTTTATTTTACAGAGAAGGAAACTAGAGGCTGGACTGTTAAAGAATTTGTTAATTGTCTCATAGTTATTAAATAGTGCAATAGCATTTGAGTCCAGTCCTTTATGAATCCAAAACCTGTGTTCTTTCTTTAAACCTCCATCGCTTTCCACTGATAATTTCTGCTGCCCAGCAAGGTCTACTCTAGTTCCTGGGCTGTAATGCTAACCAATGATAGGGGTGTGAGGCACCTTGGCCTCACCATTCAGGAGTTATTGCCCTCATAAAATCCAAAAGGCTATGCTCCAAGGCCCTACTAGTGCTCTCTGCCCACCACATGCTTTAGCCTAGCGACTAGGGTTTGAGTATTTGACTCAGTTTCCTACTTAGTTCAGAGCTTTCCCCTGCATCTCAGACCATTCAGCTAAGACTATATATAGACCACTTTGTCCTGTTATTCATCATGTCTACCACCACTCCCCACCCCTGGCTGCAACTCATGCCCAAAACAAACTAAGGGGTACATATCAGTATCTCTCTGCCATTCGGTGGAGTCTGGCCTGGCCATAACTAAGAGAATGCCCCAAAGTGCAGAGATACCATCTACATAAATGAGCTACTGCCAAGGCCTCTCCCACTCATCAGATTTCTAGCTCAAATGGCAGCACCTACGTGAAGTGTATCTATTCTAAGATTTAAATTCTGCGTGTTCATTAAGGCCTGTAGAGAAAGTCCAACTCAGTGAGCAGTCACATAACTATCTTTATTCCCTCTCTCCCACTTCCTCAGCTTGCCTCCCCTCTGCAGTGTCTTCTCAAGGTCTGGAGTGATAGGTCAGGGCAAAATGTTCTAAACAGAAAAATAGGTTTGTGAGCTCAGTAACCCAAGGGATATGGATAACTGTGCCTTAGCAAAGGAGCTTCTGCACATTTGGTCAGGGCAGCCATCCACTCCAAATCCAGATTCCCGTGGGACTATGGGACCAGGCTGCTGAATGCATCTGACTGGAGAGAGAATTAAGAATCAGGGAAAGGAAGAAATACCGAGTTTGGACCTTTAAGAAACTGCAATATTATATAAGTGCTCTGTTATTTGTCAAAGGGTCCGTTTTCTCTGGCTAAATTAAAATGGGATATAAAAAGTCTTTGCTTAAAAATCTGTGTTTTTCCTCTACAAAGCATATGTCAATACTTCATTCTAGGATGTTCCTTTATATCTTGATATAATTTCCTGCAGTTCATCATAAATGTTCCTAAAATCTGATAAGAAGAATGCAAGATGTCATAATTGTAAAAGAACTGGGAAAGAACAAGATGAAGGAGCTTCTCTCCTTCCTTTCTTTCCACCAGCCTAACTCTTCTACTCGTGTCTTTAAAGTATATATAGCAACAGTGTGTGTGTGTGTGTGTGTGTGTGTGTGTGTGTGTGTGTGAAAACATTACCTGTTATTGGCTGTCAATTCTTCCAGCTCATATTAAAAGATATGTTTGGATTATAAATTATAAATCTCGATAGTATAAATCCTCAAATAAATTTATAAACTTGAAAACATGTAAAATACATAAATCTATTTCTAAAGTATTAATAAATTGAATTTTTCTGAACTTTGATTCTTCAAATATACTAATTCTTTATGAATTATACTAATTCTCTTATGAATATACTAATTGTTCTATTCTGCATTAAAGCTATTAGTAAACATAATACATCACTTACTAGGCTGTTATCTCTTTGAGTACAGAGTCGACGTAAAATACAGTATCTTTTACCCTGTATCTGATACATAGTAGATTCTAAATGGAGAAAAAATGAATATGACAGAGATTTTCAATGCTCGTGATATTTGTGTTTATCCTTTCATGGCATAAAAATGTCATCGAGGGGTGCCTGTCCCTCCAGGTGCTATATTCTCATAAAATTTATTGTGTTAAGCCCTTGAAATATGAGTGTTTATTTGCCACATCAGCTAGACTAACCCTAACTAGAACAATAAACGCATAATTCAATTAACTATTTAATTAATGCACAAATTAATTAATTAATTAATAGCTGAATGTAATAAAGACATGAAAACAGAATCAGATTTATCATGAAGCCAATGAGGCTTAAATATCAGGACCCTTAACCCCACAGCTCCCTTCTAAGATCTTGGGACAGGCCCTTGCAACCTGTTAAGAGTTTCTGTAAATTTTTCAAAAGTAATTTTTTGTATTCTTTTTCTGAGGAACAGACCTCAAGATTATAAAGGCCTCAGGGTCCACAAAAACTGACTCTGCCACTGGTTAGAGATAAAAGAACATGGTGGTATCTAATGCATGCTGTATGAAACACATTTTTAAACGCATGGAAAGTTGATCTCTTCCACTGAAGCTGAATCTTTATTAATAAGAATGTCACACAACTCAAAACAGCCTACAATTTAGTGTCACATTTTCCCTCATTATTTTTCTATGATGCCTTATGCATAAAGAATTGCCTCATTAATAACTTTGACCAATTGCTTTTGTAGAATGCTGATTATTTTTTTCTGTTGCATTTGACAAAGCTTATAAACAGGGCAAAAATGTCTTTCTTTTAATAGTATTAGTTCAGTTTTAATTATGAGTCGTCTATGGGGGTTTTAAACATTTCCAGTAAATTCATCTTTGGGCAGAGACAGATCAGACATAAAACTCAAATTAAAGCGCGCGCGCGCACACACACACACATGCGCGCACACACGCACACACACACACACACACACAATGAGTTTGTGGAATCCTCAGAAAAGGAACTGAAAAAACAATTAGCCAAAGAATGTTTGAATAAAATATTTAGTCAATGTCTGACTGAATTTAGCTTTCACATATTTTAATACTGTGGTGATTGAGATTATAATCATAGGGGAGAGATGGCTTATAAATGAAAAACGCGTGCCTGTGGGTATGAGTTTGAATTTTGCAGGTGAGTACATACAATGGAATATTTTGCCTAAATCTTCAGTTCTAACATTTGTGTCTGTAATATCAAGAGAAGCTTTCCCTGGCAAATCTTTGAATTTGTTTTTATCCAATTTGACTTGCCTCTTCCTTTATCTTTGAAAGAGAAGCAAAGATAAAGAAAGAGGCAAGTCAAATTGGATAAAAACAGCTTCTCTTCCTTCTGATAGAGAAGGAAAAAAATATTTCACTTCATTTACATGTAACTTTAGTGATTTGCTAACACTTTATTGTATACTTGTTTCTGGTGTAACAAAAAATATTAAATTATGTTCTAGGAACAAAATTAATCTTGGAATTGTTAAGAGCAACATTCCCACAATAGCTAATTCAGGACAGAATAACAAAACATCAAGAACAAAAGATAAGACTAATGCTTGGGTGTCCATAAGAAAGTATTCATACAAACCGTTAAATGCGCATATAATAAAAATTGAGGATATCGCTATGGTTTCTGAAGTGAAAGAGTTCCCATAAAAATGCAGAAGTATTCACACATACATGCAGAGTTCACATTTGAATGAAGATTTTTCAGGAATTGCACAGTAGTGTCATGTCATGCTATCTATACACAAACAACACGGGCAGCTGCTGTAACTTGTTTTCATGCCAAAGAACTCACTTTAACACCTCAATATTAAAACATTGACTTTGGTATTGAGAAATCGACTTTTACTGTTTCGTTTCCAAGAAATTTCAAATAAGCTATTATAAATAATTTGAATCTTTACATGTGCATTTCATGAGTAAAATTTTTAACGCACATGCCCACAAAGGTGCATTTTTACTACGAGTCCAGCTCCATTAATCAAAAGAAAAGAAAACTATATCTAAACAATATCCCCTATATCTAATTTAGAGTCCTCTTCTTTTAGGATAGGCTGTGTAATTATTCACTAGTTATCCTTCATTTGTAAGTCATCTCTTCTTAAATTTTTTTAAAAGATACTTTGACATATTAGGACTCCCTAATTTCATTGGTAGCCATCAGTTAAATAAATCACTTGATTGAGACCTTGAATGCAATTTAATAATTTTTCTTTACCATTTGTGAATATAAGCCAGTTGATGGACATTAACTATAACATTTACAAGTGCTGGTAGTGTTTCACTGTCCACAGCCTTCCCATATCCCTGTAGCCTAGAGAGATATATCAATTGAAACAGCTAAACAGTGGTCAAGATTCTTTCACAGGCCATTCTGTCTGTAGTAAACATTTGTTCTGTGTTCATGACTTGATATATAGCTGAGGAATCAAAGACACACATTTATCATAAAAGAAGCCAGCATTTTATCTAGGAGCTGTAAGTTGGCTGATAAGTACTAAGAAAAGAACAACACCCAAGAGAAGAAGGGAAGGAAGAGAGATGGGTAGCTAGCAGTGGGTGGAACTGAACAGAAGATAATGGATATCATCCAGGAGCAATTTATCCAGCATCTGGGCTACAACCATGTTATCCTTTCATTCTCAAATCTGTCTTAGTTTTCCTTAGGGACATACTACATGACCTTACAGATAATAAGTGCTCAGTCAATATCCTCCACCACTAGGCCACACCAACCATCTGTATCTTTCTTGCCTGGGACACATGCTGAGATAAAAAGAATGTAGGCAAGTGGTACACATAAGAGAGGCTCTTCCTCACTTCCCACTTCTGATCATTTTTCTGGGAGCCCCATCTTTCCTCTGTCTAGACTTTGCTATTCAGCCTGGGCACATTGGAGTATCTGGAAAAATGTATTTCTTTTACAGGCCCTGAATAAAACCAGTATCCATTTTCCAAGATGGAATCACAAGAGAAATATGAAAGTTAACTGTACATAGTATAAATAAACATGGTATGGGAACACAAGAGAACCCAGCGGCCTGACACAGGTGAGAGAGACAATCCCGCATAACAAATAGTAAGTTGTGCTTTGCCTGTGGCATTTTCTAGCTCCATCAATAATTATATAATACAACAGTCACTGATTTCTCAGCCCTAGATCAATACTAGGTTTCACAGCCCCTCCAGAGCTGGTTGTTGACCAAGGTGCTTGCTCAGAACACCTACCCCATCCATGGCAAAAATCGATTCTTGCATAACTGCTTGTGTGCTTGGAATGTCAGTATCAGGGCACTGGAGAAATGTAGAGTTTAATAGCACTGTAGAATTCACAATGATTTCATATTTGTCTCCACTAGCTCTTACAGGTCAACAAGTAGCTTCAAAGGAGAGTCCTCACCCAAAAACATGTATAATACAGTGGGACTTTCCAAAAAACACGAGCAACACAAATATGTAGCATATTCATAGGCCCAGAGCAGACTGTAGCTGGATGTCCAAAGTTTCATCTGTCCTATGATTAACATGTCTCATATATTCTAACGGATGAGCTGATAGTGCAGCATTCTATATGCTTACTTAGTACCACAGAATGGTAGTGCCACAATATTTGGGATCAACCCTCTGATTTAATGCCCCAAAAGATTCCATCACTTCCCACAGGGCATCAAAGAGTGATTACATCACATCACAAAATGTTTTTTCCCAAAAAAATGTAAAAAGGCTCTATTTCATTACACAAAGTGACAAATTTTCAAGCATAAAAATTCATAAAGTCAACCTGAGTTGTGTGTGTGTACTCGACACAAATAGGAGAGGAGATCTACAAGCATCATCTTAATCTAATCAAGACAGATGGCCAAACTTGATAATACCGATGCCAACGTAGTTTTAAAAAATTGAATTACCCAGTTTGGTTGTCTGCCTTGATTTAGTTAACTAGACAATGGCCCTAACTCCTCTTCACTAATAAAGTCCCAAGTGGTGGAATATGAATGAGGGCAAAACTGTGAAATAGTTTCTTTCTTAACTTCTACTACACTCTCCTCTACAGGGCCTCCTGGCATAAAAATGACAGAGTGCATCGCAGACATTAAGAGCCTTCATTTTGCAGTTACAAAAATCAATGAAATCTAGAGAGAATGAATGAGTTGTCCAAGGTCAGCAGCAGCCTCAGAGTCTCGTGAGCATGGGAATCATGTGCTGCTACCCACTGTGCAAAACCTTCTTCTAAGCTGACAAAGATATTTGTGGGTTCTAGAGCTACACCCCAAAATTACCCTCTCTTACCCTTCTCATACCATTTAAATTTTTTTTCCTATTGTATTTATGCAATACAACTAAGAAAGGATGAGCTTTGTAAATGTATTTACAACATGGCGTTATCAGGGCAGAGTCTTTTAACCTTTTTTCCTTCTCCCAAATATCACTTAGTACTTGTAGGTTCACCCTTAGTTATTTGCAATTCCACACTTTGAGTTGCTGGGACTGAAATCATAGGATTTATACTTCACTCCTTTCTTGCCTTTATGTCCACATCCAATCCATCACAAAATTCTAATAGCTCTACCATCAGCACAGATTCAGAATTTGACTACTTGTCGTAATGCCGACATTGGTCCAGGTTACCATCGTATCTCATCTGTGTGCTGCAATAGCTTCCTAACTACATCTGCAGAGGGTTTCACTGCCTCTACCTTTGCCATTCTCATCCTCAGCCAGATTATTCCATCACCACAGCCAAAATTAGCCTTTTAAACATGAGCACGTCACTTTTCTACTTAATACCTTCTAATGGCTCTGCATCTCATCGGAGAAAAAAAGTCCCAACAGTGGTCTATAAGACCCTACTCAATCCATTTATTTCTCTAACATCATCTTTTCTTCATGCACTTGCTCACTCTGACCCCATCACATTGGCTCTTTCTTGTTCCTTGAATAATCCAGGCATGACCAGGCTTCAGCATTTTTACACTAGTTTTTCCTTCTCCCTAAACTACTTTTCCTTCAGATATATCACTGGTTTGTTCCTATATCTCCTTCAAGAGTTTACCTGCTATCTTCCCTTATTTTCCTTTAAAAAGTTAAACTACCCTTCCTGCCCCTGCCCCACCATTTCCTACCTAATTTTCTCTAATACAATTAATATCTATGTACTGTATAGCTTATTTTTCCTTTTGTATATTTTCTGTCCTCCATGATCAGGATGGGAGTGCCAAGAAATGCCTAGTAGGGATTGTAGAGAAGTTTCTTATTCACCAACTCAACCCCAGTACCTAGTATAGTAGCACATAGCATTCATTTGATTACAGTTGATCAGAAAAATTAATGAATAATAATATAAACAGTCCAGGGCAGAGAGGTAGAGGGGACAATTTGAGGCAAAGGAAGCTTTCTTCATATGCTGTTCATCATCCCCAGAGGCATACTCTGTCTCTGAAAATGTAGGAGGATAGCTCAAGCTATGCAAGTCTTCATGGTAATCAGGTTTTTCTGTCTTAAAAAATTGTTGGAGATGATCTGACACTAAGTAATATTCTTAGGCAGGAAAAAAATTGAGAAATGGGCATGCTGTTGTTTTCCTGTAATTGGTGGAAATCCATCAATTACTGTTACTGTGTTGCTGCCACCCAGAAAGCTTGAGTCAGCAGTTCTTACTGCTCTGGAGACACGAATTGCTAAAAGCAGGGGAATGAGGAAAATGTCTAAGAGCCTCACCAAGGGAGATATGTGACTCTTTGACTTCCTGCCTTCTCTTCGTGATTTGCTTAAAGTCTGAGGCCTGTCCTTCCTTCCCTCTCTTCTTTATGCCTTGCCATTCGCTATCCCTATGTCTAAAAGCAGACAGGATGCACACAAGGTGGATTAAAAAATACTTTACACTGAGAATCAGGATTAAATAAAGCAATTGCAGGGCCTTACCCAAGTGTCCAGAGAAATCTAAAGTTTTTGTTTGTTTGTTTTTAAGAAAAACATATACTTTACTGGAGATATTGCTGAAATTCACGTGGAAGAATTCCCAATACATTCCACACTACTCAGCAATCTTGACCAGAAGCTGAGAAATCTAAATTTAAAAAAATTTCCATTAAGTATGGAAAATTCAAAAAATTTATAACATAATTGCAGTGTCTGAGCCATACTCTTCTATACCTGGGCTGATGATACAGTCCAGAGAGCCGGGACCCATTACTACCACTGGTCACCTGGGCAAAGAACAAATGATGAATGTGACTTTAACACCCTGGCCATAAGGGCTTCCTTCCTGAATACAACCACAGTCTGCACAAAACCAAGGTGCTAGAACAACTCTACCTTCTCTTTTTATTTTCTTCTTTAGTACTATTTCTTCTTTAAGCCACACATCAACAAATGGAGCAGCAGCAGAAAGAAACTATGCATAGCTAGCAGAAATGTTTAGATTTCAGTACACTTTTATTTGCTTCCTCTGAGAAAGAGAGTATGTGCTGTATCTGACCCAAGCAACTCCCTACAAACTTTAATTTCAATGCTTAGAAAACCTGATATGTAAAAGGTAATTTAAAAAGAACTATTCCCTGGGAAGAGAGAAGCTGATGTGCACTGTAGATTTTTTTTACAAGAAAATTCAAAAATGTAGTCACTGTCAAAAACCTTACAAATAACGAACAGTAATTAAAAAAAAATTGGGGTCATTAAGGAATCTCTTTATCTCATTGACAAGGCAAAGAATTTATAGTCAGTTGAACAAAATTGAATATAGCAACTTTTTACTGAAAGCGTATCATCTTGATAAGGTAAAAAGACAACCTTCAGTCTAAAGAGAAGGGCCATTATTTTCTTTTTGCGATTTCCCATGCCACTGGGCATGACCTATATTTACAAAGTCTGGCCCTTTAAAATATCCAGTGCTCAAGCAGATATTCAAGTATAATCTCATTCCTACATTTACCTTGAGAGAGTCCAGCAGAAGTTGAGAGGACAGCTATTTTTTTTTTCAGAGACTTTGGGAAGGTGTTTTACTCTGGATCTTCTGAGTTAAACAATACTCCCAGGGCAAAGTTCTGGAAGAGAGAGTTCTCCCCTTGCCACTTGGTTTAAAATTGAATAGGTTCCTCACCTCAAAGTTACAGTATCTTGACTCTAGCTTGGACAAGAAGATATGCTAAAATTGATTTTCTGTCTTTGAGATGAATGATAAATTGTCTGACACTAGACAAGTCTATAGAACTGCATCGTTACATTCATATTTACCTTCCTGATGCCTAAGGAATGTACTTTTTGGAGTAGAAGTGATTCTGGCAAACAAGTAGAAGCAGCCAATAGTTGCCTGGTCTACATCCAGCATTGCTTTACATACTTTAATATTGAAAGCTGTCATCATACCAGCTTGAGTAACCCCATCCTCCTATCCCATTTCCATCAGTGCAGTGATCATAATTGTAACTGATTAGTTGTGTGACCATTGTTCTGTTTGTTCACTGCTTCATCAACTTAGAAAAATGCCTGACAAATAATATTCACTATAAAAATAATTGCTGGATAGATGAATGGAGGACAGAAGGAAGCAGCTTATCTTTACTCATCCACTTATTCCAGGGCTAAATGAGTTATCATTTTAGGACCTTTAATAGAAAGTTGCTGAGTCCAGTTTTGAAACAGGATTATTGTGACCTAAGTCCTTAAGTATGGAGATAACTTTCCTTCCTCTCTCTATGCTACTTCTTCTTTGACTACCCAGGTCACATTTAGATTTATGGGTATAGTTATAATGATGTGTATCCTTCTGTGTTGAGGATGCTCACAGCAAGTCTCTGATGTTCAAATACAAAAGATTCCAGCATTTTCTACTAAAATCATTTAAACAGCATGGAGAAATGCAGCAAATGTGTCCCATGGTGCTCTCAAAACCAGGGATTTGAATGCCAACTGAGTCTTCTACCTTTGTGGTTAGTGGGGAACATTATTATTTCTGAGCCCAGTTTCCCCATGCACAAATATGAAGATGTCATTGCATGGCAATTGAAAAGATCAACTGCCTGCTTTGAGACACACTCTTAGGTCTTAGGCTTTCACAGTATAGAATAAAAATATCTGTAACCACAGATCTTTACTGAATGTCTTCCATATAGTAGAGACTTTTTAAGGAAAAGCTTAGCAAATATTACTGGTGTTCAAGAATTAAACAAGTATCATCAGCAAACCATACTAGGATCATATCCTCTGTCTGAATGCAGAAATGATGCCAACAGCTAGTGTGTGGGTTTCATTTTCCACATTTGTGCCTGAGTCACCATGCAATTCCTTTTGAATGCCAACAAAGTCAGATAATTCCTAGAGCTCAAAAACCATTTAAAGGGAAGGTTCAAGAAAGTCAGTTAAATCTAGGGACTAGGAAAACCTCAGGTACAGGTTGTTAGTGTGGAGGATCCAAAAGTAGGAGAGATGGACTCAGGTTGCAGGCTGTTTGTAGTGTATCTACGCATGTCACCAGACACTACACTATTGTGCATTCCTGCTTTTATATTCTAGGGTATCACATCCAAAGACCAGGCCTCATCATCAGATAAACTGTCACTTCATTACCAATAGGGGGTAGGTATGCCTTGGCAAAACAAAATTCTCAAAGTCTCACAAACACATATGCACAAAAATCACCCAAATGATGCATTATTTGAAATGCTTGAGTGGAGTCATTCAGTCAGGGACCACTGGCTCAAAAATGACAGCGCTCTATAGCAGTTTAATTGGGAAACAGTTTAATTTTCCTCCCTTCCAAAGCAGCCTAGGCTATGAAGCAAAATATATCAAACATTAAATCCTGGCTCCATTACTTACTGGTTGGGTAACCTTGGGTACATCACATACCTAATCTAAACCAAATTTCTTCATCTGAAAGGACACAGGGAATTATCATGCTTATTTTGCTGTGACATATGAGAAATAAATAATAGAAAAAGTCTATAATATGGAAGACTTTCAATCAAGATCTGCAGTTACATTCACTCTTATTCTACAATGTGAAAGCTTGACTTGAATGTGTCTCAGAGCATGTAGTTGATTAATATATCAGTTTGTATTTATAATTTAAGTTGACTTCATTTAAGGGAGCCCATTGTTAAAAGGGAAGGTTTAACTGTGCTCACTTTAAGACTGGGATCTCTGACAATGAGGAAGAAGCTCAGTATAAGAACGTAATGTTAATGATTCAGGCACCTCCATGAATTGCCACAATGTTTAGTGATTGGAAGGTACCAGAATCACACATCAATATCAGTGTGCTACCTTTGAATGGATGTTGAGCAGCCTTTTTCCTAAAGAATATTTTCTAGGAGTAGGAGGAAACCTAATAAGTTATGTATATTTAACATCTTAGGGGAAAAATGTTACTGTAACACTTTAACACTGGTACAAAATGACTAAACTGAACATAAAATAACTTGTAATAAGACAGTGTTTATTTGCCACAATAAAGTCTTGCCTAGAGTTAATGTTTTTCTTAGTTTTTCCTAATTTTTTTTGTTTATAAATATACTAGCCTAAGGTTAGACAAATGTGGTTACATTTTACAGAATCTGTTAGAAAAGGATCAAAACAAAATACATAGAATAATGGAAAACCTTGATAACCACCCTAAGAGAAATTAGCACCAACATAACCAAAAATCAATACACATTTGGTTTTGTAAGTGTTGTGAGTATATTTGCATATATATTTTATTTGTACATTTGTATTTAAATAGTACATTATTTTAAAAATTAATATAAAATATATACTATGCAATCATATTTTATATATCACATTAAATATTACACTAATCATTGAAATACATCTTCTATGTTCATATTATACCATTGTATGGAGATATATTAATTAAATACATTTAATACCTTGAGAACTCATAGCCATTTGCTCATATTATAAAACTTCGGTTGTTTTTATTTTTGTTCCACTGTTCATCCCTTTCATTACCTTATTCTATAAATGTCTGAAGAATGCATTTCTCATACACTTACAAAGAACCATCTTACAGCCTTGCTTGTTTCTAAAAATGGTGCTTCACACCTTCCATGGGACAGGTTAATAATTATTTTTGGTTTTAGATGCCATCTGTTACAGCTTCTGCTGGGCCAAAGATCCTGTTTATGTCAACAAATTACTTAATTAAGCAAACTAGGTGACAACAATGATGATTTTTTTAAATGATATCGATGCTCATGAAAACTACATAATTCAATATTATGCTTTATTTTAAAGAAGAAAGAAGAGCTGGGTGGGGAGTACACTGAGTAGAATAGTAGGAGAAGGGATGCTGATAAGAAGGTACCAGCAAGGTCTTCCACAAAGGTGGGAGGGGAGGTGATCTAGTATACAGGTTGAGGGACTGGCTTTAGGTCAAATGGCTTACACCCCTTTCCTGACAGTAGAGAAAAAAGTTCTTTCACAGGGCAAAGAGAAGTCGAATTGAATTCTTTCTAGGCATTAAATAGAGTCTTGCCTACCATGTGACAGACCACTGAGATAAAAGGTATCTCAATGTCTCTGTGCAGCCATAGAGTCGCTGTTATAAGTCTAAGTTCATTTGACACTGAACTTGACTTCAAAAAACTCTGCCTCACTCTTGGGATACCGTTTCTCATTTAATTCATAGCCCATGATGGCTTTGCATATTTAGTAAGGATAAAACTCCAAATTAGAGCACTCCTCACTTATACCCTTAAAATATCAATTTTTGTAAAATTATACTCACAAAATATGATTTCATCTCAACTGAGAAAATTGGCTAATTCTATAAGCTCTTCAAATAATGCTTTTTGTTTATAAATTTATAGCTCCCTTGGATTTTTTCAAATTCTAATAATATGCAGGGATAAACTTAAACCACCATTATTACAGAAACCATTAAATTTACTATATTTTTAAAAATATTAAAGGGACAGATTTAAACTTCTCTTATTACCAAGTGTTAAAACTAGCTAGTCACAAAAGTCATGCCTTCTATTATGACAAGAATCCTTGTCAAAACAGTCTTTTAAATATGATTTCTTCAAAATGTCCAATGTGTTAAATAATGTTTAATTCAGTAAAATGATTCTGTTATAACCACATTTATGGCAATAACCCTAATGTCAATAATTCAGGGGCTACTTTACAGCTCTGTCAAAACAGCCATTGGACCACTGGCCTAAATAACCTCTGAGAGTAACATATCGTGGGCATCAGTACCGGGTAGACATTAAAAAAAAAAAAACCACAAGTATTAAGGTCCTGAGACTTCCCTCGAAAAGTTAAAATGTGTTGTGTATAAAGTTTATAATGGAAAATACAAAAGTGGTCTGATACATAATAATTGGAAAATACTGTTTTTAATAAACTGGAAAAAATGGAATTAATGCCTGTGATGCCACTCTACTGGGTGGAATTCCTATTAACAACCTTGAAGTCACTAAGAAACAGCTTATGAGTTGGGAGGGAACTAAGTAGTCAGAATGGATTCTACTCCATCCTATTCACCTTCCATATCACTCCATAAGGAAATTCTGAGATTCTCATAATTAGGATGACCATTTGTCTTAGTTTGTCTTAGACAGTCCTAGTTTACACTGATAGTTCCAGTGTAATTATTGATAAAGTTCCCTTTCATTCTCAGAAGGGCTTCAGCTTGAAAGATAAATTATATGGTCACTCTACCAGTAAGCCATCAGACAAATGACTGAACTCCCTTCAGGGTATTCTGACATTAAATGGAATGGATCACTTTGTTATCTGTTGCTGTCATTGCTATTATTTAATACTGAGCAAACACCACTGGGTTGCTGCAGACAGAAATCAATAAAAAGCAATGCTATAAGCATTCAGGAGGGCGAATAGAACCTCATTGTGGGGAAAGGATTTTAGAAGTGAGTAGTATTTTATGTTCACTTAAGACACAGGTGATTGTTCAGACTCCATGGCAAGACTGTCGATTTGGTTTAACATTTAACTAGTAAGTAAAGTCCATATCTACAGAATCCGTAAGGCAACAAAAGGTTCATGTTTCTACTGACTCCTTTTACTTCCATGACATGTAGGAGCTGTTGTTCTTTAATTTTTCAATCCACAAACTTATATTGAAATCTGACATGTTTTAGACCCTGCTTTCAACAGTGGAATATAGATGCAGCCATAGTACCTGCCTTTAAAACGGTTCGTATTTTAATTGACGATTCAAGATGAAAACAATCATATGATAACTAAGTGCAAAACTATATGGCAGTAATTCTCGCAAGCAATTTTAAAGGAACATTTAGAATACCGAAAAAAGGGATATTGAAGAATAAAATCTTGAACTTAGGCCTAAAGGAGGCAGAGGGCTTCAAAGGATAGGGGGGAAAAGCATAAGGAAAAAAGTAATCATGGAAATGAACATATATACAGGGACGTGGCTAAACTTAGGATTGTTCTAAAAGGAAACATATAATTGAATAACAGTGGAGCCATATTCCAGATACTTTAGAAAATTTGGGTGAGAGTGTTTGACTTGAATTAAAATACAATATCAATATTAAAATCATGCAATGTCTGCCATCTCCATTTTACTAAAGATTTTTCTATACTGCAGTCTAAGACCAACACAATGAAAGGTGCTACATGGGAAAAATATTCAGTCCTAAAAGAAAGCTATAGTAAACAAAAAAAAATTATGGTCCTATAAACTGTGCATTAATTTATAACATAAAATATTTCAGAAGATCTCTTTGGTGTCTTTGATTTACCAAAGAAAAACATGCTCTGAGTCTGGGTTCAAATCACCCACTTCATTTTCTCTTACTTTCCAAGATCAAGTATCTAGATAACAATGTTAGGATTCAAGTTATAGACCTTACAAACATGCAAAAGTTATTGCTATTATCCCGTCAACCTTCTTCACAGTTGCTTTCCATTAAGACTAACTTGTTCCATATGTTATAAGAAGGTGTTTTGGTTTCACTGCTTTGCATGTATCTGTTCAGTCTTTTCAACACCATTTATTGACTAGTCTGTCTTTACCCAACTGTATGTTCTTGCCTCATTTATCACAGATTAATTGACCATATCGGTGTGGGTTTATTTCTAGGCTCTCTATTCTGTCCCATTGATCTATAGCCTCATAGTACAGTTTGATATCAGGTAGTGTGATACTTCCAACTTTATTCTTTCTTAAGATTGTTCTGGCCACGGTCTTTTGTGAGTGCATGCAAATTTTTAGATTTTTTGCTCTAGTTCTTTGAAAAATGCCATTGGTATTTTCATAAAGATTGCATTGAATCTATAGATTGCTTTGAGTAGTATGGACATTTTAAGGATGTTAATTCTTCCTCCATGAGCATGGTATATACTTTCATTTATTTATAGCTTCTGAAATTTCTTTCTTCAATGTCTTATAGTTTTCTCTGTACAAGTCTTTTACCTCCCTGTTTAAATTTATTCCTAGAGTTTTCTTTTGCTGCAAATGTAAATGGATTGTTTTAATTTTTCTTTGTTATTGATATATAAAAATGCAACTGATATCTGAATACTAATTTTGTACATTGCTACTTTATTGAACTCATTTATCAGTTCTAATAATTTTTTAGTAGAATCTTTTCTGTTCTCCATATAGAGTATCATCTCATCTGCAAATGACAGTTCTACTTCTTCCTTTTAAATTTAGATGCCTTTTTTTTCTTGTCTTATTGCTGTGTCTAGGACTTCCAATACAATGTTGAATAAAAGTGGTAAAAGTGGAGACCCTATAAAAGAATAAATTCAAATTGATTAAAAACTTAAATGTAATACCTGAAACCATAAACATCCTAGAAGAAAACATAGTCAGTAAACTTTCTGGCATTGCTCTTAGTAATATTTTTTTCTAATATATCTCCTTGGGCAAGGGCAACAAAAGAAAAAATAGACAAATGGGACTATGTCAAACTAAAAAGGTTTTGCACAGCAGAGGAATCCATCAACAAAATGAAAGGACAACCTACTGAATGACAGAAGATGCTTGCCAATGATACATTGATAAAGGGTTAATATCTAAAGTTTATAAAGAACTCATACAACTACACACACACACACACACACACACACACACACACACACACACCAATTAAGAAATGGACAGAGGACCTGAACAGACATTTCACCAAAGAGAACATACAGATGGCCAACAAACATGAAAAGAGGCTCAACATCACTAATCATTAGGAGGTGCAAATTAAAACCACAATGAGGTATCATGTCAGGCCTATCAGAATGGCTATCATCAAATCAACAAACAAGTGTTGGTGAGGATGTGGAGAAAATAGAACCCTTGTGCACAATTTATGGCATTGCAAATTAGTGCAGCCACTATGGAAAACAGTATGGAGGTTCATCAAAAAATTAAAAATAGAACTACCTATGACCCAAAAATTTCACTTCTGGGTATTTATCCAAAGATATCCAAAGCATTAATTTTAAAGGATATATACACCCCTGTGTTCATTGCAGCATTATCTACAATAACCAAGATATGGAAGCAGCCTAGGTACTCATCAATAAACAACTAGATAAAGAAGTGGTATATATACACAATTGATTATTACTCAACCATAAAAAAGAATGAAATCTTACCATTTGCAACAACATGAATGAACATAGAGGGTGTTATGCTAAGTGAAATAAGTCATACAAAGAAAGACAAATACCATATGATCTCACTTATAAAGGAAATCTAAAAATCAAAATAAAGAACAACAACAAAATAAAAGAAACAGAGTCACCAATACAGAGAACAAACTGATGATTACCAGATGGGAGGAGGGTTGTGAGGCTTAGTGATAAAGGTGAAAGGATTAAGTACAAATTGATAGTTACAAAATAGTCATGGGGATATAAAATACAGCATAGAGATTACAGTCAATAATATTGTAATAACTATGTATAGGGCCTGGTGAGTACTAGACTAATGGTGGGAGGTAGGGGATACCTTGTAAATTATATAAATATCTAACCACTAAGCTGTTTACTTGAAACTAATATAAAACAATATTGAATTTCAACTGTAATTGAAAAAAAAAGAAATTTTAAAAGATGTGCTTGTTCCATGAAGATATTTCCAAGTAAACTTCCCTGCTTCTACTAAAATCACTTTGCCAAGATAGTTGCCAACCCTTCCTCCCCAGATCATTGAATCTTTAGTTTTTTGTGCATAGCAACAATTAATTAATGGTAGGCATATTTTAGTCATGTGAATTTGTATTTTCTTTTCTCTTTTAGACTGTGATCACTACAGGGGCTGAAAACTATCTTCTATTTTCTTGCACTGCCATCATTATGTATTATTATTTAGCATTTAATGAGAAACAATAGTTTGTTGTAGAAATGAATCAGTTTCTCACAGCTGAAAGCAAATAATAGCCCCAAAATATAGAAGTGTTAGTACTAGCCAAAAGGATTCAAAGTAAGAAAACTATATGTAAAATTCTGAATCAGACAGTAAGAGAAAATAGGCTCTCTAAATAAATGGGGAAGGTTTGAAATCAGTGACTACTCAACAATGGCTAAAATACTGAAATCGCTTTTTTTACAAGTAAACCAAAGAACAGTGGACAATTAGGAAGTAATGAAGATGCTGCTAAAGCAGCTATTGACGAAGGGTTGATAAGAAAACACTTGGAACACTGAACATTTACAAATAAGGAGTCCCCTGCTAGAATTATTGAATACAGTACAATGGCACAATCTAAGGGGAATAATTAGATAGATTTTTGAAAGTGAAATTTGAGGGCAAAGCAAAAGCAGAATGTTATAACATTTTTGAGACAAAATCACTGAGCTATTCTACCAAAGAAATAGTGGATGAGTGCTGGCCCTATGCAAAATCACTAAATAGACCAAAATTCTGTCTAGAACCCCCTTCCACTTCTTTTCATAATCATTCTTTGTCCACTGACCCTTTGCACTGACTTGACCAGTGCTTTTCAGCTGTCCTGGCTGACTGGGGTACCAAAGGTTACTTCCTCTTCAGGCTTATTGTTCTTTTTCCACAACTCTATTTTCTGCTAAGATAATAACTAGGTATGGTGTTAAACTAATCCATAAAGGTTAATGTAGTTTCATTCAATATTTTCTATTTAATGACTACAACATATCAGGCACTGTGGGGGATGCAGACTGTGTACAGAAGCACAGCCACATCAGTGTTATTCAGCTGTTATTCAGGACAGGAGATGTGCTCACACTTAGCAAAAGCCCCTAGTAAGGGACTTAAATTCTACTGCCATACTTCTAGGTATTTGCTTCAGATCATTGACATGTCACCATATGGCTACTTTTCTATAATCTAGCCTAGTGAATTTTGGGGTGTTTATGGGTTTTTTTTTTTTGCAAGATACATAACATCTGTATACCTTTCTTCTTTCCCTACTCTTTGCTTTTCATCAACCTCCCTAAATATTTCCATTGTTTGCTGTCCTTGAATTGCACTCCCACTATTCTTTTTTGTTAGTTTAATCTGTAATTATGTTATGATCCTGGGTAAAAGTAATGAAAGTCATATGAGTTTCCTGGTTACACATTTTGAACAACCAACACCGGTTTTATGACACCCACTTGTCACAACAGGAATTTTCTAGGAAAAATTCCAAGTTTATGCATAAATGACCAAAAGAAGTTGTGAATATGAGAGATGAACAAGATGATAAAGTGAATAATTAAAAGGAAACTTTGTATGACAAAGTTAGGAAAACAGATGAAATTAAAAGAGAGTTTTAAGTGGAAAAAAATTTTGAATAATATTCTAATTAGGAACAAAACTCTTCTAGAACTGGAAACACCACCATCGGGCTGTTTCAAGTTTTGTTTGTTTTGGTTTTGTTTTCCTTTGATTTTTAGAAATCTCATTTGCAAAGTAAAAGAGATGATTCTTCAGAGAAACAAAATGCATAGTTATTATCTACTTTAATATATAGATGATACATATATGTTCCCTTTAAAATGACCCTTTCAATCTATGAGGTAATTAACCAAGCAAAAGGTTTTACTACATGCCAACACTATGAACAAAATAGGTAGAGAAAATTCAAAAGCAAGGTCTCTTCCTTCCAATGATTTACAATACATTCAACAACATTTACTGCGGCAAACCACTACATAGATAATTAATTCACTGTGAAATTATATGAACTATACATATTGTAGATTTATGGGACTAGATATGCACAGTTTCATTAGTATATCAGATTTTTACTAAATAACTGTAAAATGGCTAAGGAACAAATGAATAAATGAACACATTACAGATATTAAGTTCAGTCTTGGGAGGTGGGTTAGATCTAATGACCTAGAGCTAATGAATTATATTCGACATGAGAGAATTAACAGAGCAGAGGTCATAGTCAGGAAAGGGAATGGGGGAGGGAGGCTGTCCTTCTAGTGGCCAACATAATAGAAACAAGTTCAAATGGAGGAAAAGGTCGGAGGGCTCAAAAAGCACATGTATATTTTTTATAATTATTTGTTTACTCTCTAAAAAAGAAATCCCAATTTCAACTTATGTTATTATAGTAATAAGTATTCCAGTTTACTTGTTTCACAAACTTAAGGATATCACTTCCCAGAATAATGTAGCAGGAAGAATAATATGACTATGATTGACTTTATTTCAATATTTTATTTTATATTAATTTTATTTACTTTCTTGATCTCCTATTCTCTCCCTTCACTTTTCCTTCCTTCTTTGTTCCTCTTTCAGTCTCATGAGCATTTGTCTCTTTGGGTTATTTCTTACTTCACCTCCAGGTTTCTCTTTGAATTCCATATTCTTAACCATCATCTACCTTATCTGCTGAGATTTTCTGTTCTCATTTTTCTTTCATTTATGGCCAAAATTCATAGCTCCAATAGTGCCACTATGCAACATTCATACAGAATGCTAGCCTAGGCAAGTGTTCCACCTTTACTGGATACCCTGAGCTTTATGTTTCTTGTTTATTTGCTTCTGCCAATATAGTGGAATCCTAAATTGTTATTTGACCTACATATGGTTGGTGACAGCCCAGAAGACACTCATGATTCTCTAAAGCTATTTGTTGGTTAACAAAAAAAGAAAAACATCAAAAAAGGTACTCCAAAGTTATGTGTATATTTATGAACATTAGCTGCATTCACGACTTACATAACAATTCATTATCTGTCTATTCAGAACCTGTTTACATTTTCAATCTTTCCACCTTTAGATGTAACGTAACAAGTTCCTTCAATTCTCTCCCTAATAAGTAAAGCTCTGTGGTTCTATGGAAAAGAAACAGATCTTAATGTCAGAAAACCCATGCTTAAATCTTGACCTTCCACTATTCTATGAACTTAAGAAAGCCATTCAAGTTACCTTACCATCTGAGTCCTCATCTATAAATCTACAAAATAAATATATATATATATATATATATATATATATATATATATATATATATATTTCTGCAATTCTATATAAAATTTGGTAAGGGAAAATTCTTAAGATGTTCAAAAATTTTATAAACACATTTGTGTTTCTATTAATCTAATTTGTAGTCTATCCTCATTGGCCTTCTCTAAATATTTTATCAATTTTTGTCTGTTTTCCTTTTGAGATGCAATGATCAAACAGACTTCAAAGCCCAGAAGAGAGTTTGACACATACTAGGCACTCAATTAGCACTGTCTGACAAATGCACTAAATATCTCACATTATGATACATCATTTAATTCAAGATTAATGTTTCCATGTGTTCTTTTCAATCTCCTGTTGATCTGTCAATATATTCAATGGTTACCTTAAAAAATGGTCTATAAAAATGTCTGTATATTTATGAGACTAACAGATAACTCAATTTATTTTTCTATAAGCATAGCTTTTATTATTTTTTTCCTAAGTGAATTACCTTTCATTGCCCACACTGAATATCATCTACCACTCTTCTGCCCACTCATGCAGGCTGGCAAGTTCTTCCTGCAGTTTATCTCCATCTGCTTGGCATTTCACTACCTGGAAAAGCTTAGTGTTATCTGCAAACTTGGATAATTCATCATGCATTTTCTCTTCCAAATCGAAAATGTAAAATAAGACAGGTTCCAGGGCCAATCCATATGAAACAAAACTGTTTTTTACTCCTCCATTTAGAGAAGCTCTCATTTATATCTAGATTGTTTTTCTTTCCCCTTGTTAAAATAAATTTTGTATAATCACTATATATTGATATATGTATATGTTTCTTCTGAGCACTAAAGCTATTAGAGATTTGGGGATACAAAATTATACAAATGTTTTTCTTCTATAAAACTCTTAGGGTACAGCCAACTTGAGCAATGAAGTTGAACAGATAGGACTTTGGACTCAATTGTCAATGAAAGCATCTCTGTTTTTATCTGTTTTATATGTCAGATAATAAATTTGTAAGCCAAAAAAACTCTGTAAAAAATATATAGCTTTTAAAAAATCTTTGGAATCTGGAACCTAAGAGTTGGGCTGTACTCTGTCCTCCTGTAGGTACCACCACTGTATTCTTAGATAAGTGACCTAACTTTGCTTATATTCTGGGTCCCAAACTATAGAGTAGGGAAAACAAGCTCTGCTTTGCCCCTCCTGCAGAGTTTGTGAGAATGCAGTGATATAATGTATTTAGAAGAGGACTATAGTGTTAACAAAGGAGTAAGGTTTTATAAATGGATGCTGTTAAAGGGGCAGGAGCACCAGCACTACAAGAGGGAGAATGGTTTAGATATTCAAAGAGCCTCATATCAATTGTCAGGAGACAGTTGATATGAGAAATATCATATGATATGAGAAGTGAGCATAGCAAGGAACTTTAACTGTCTAGAAGATCAAATATGAGAGATAATGGGAGGGAGTGTGAAAGAGAGAAGATTCTCTGGAAATTCTCTGGAGATTGTGGTCAAAGAGTGGAGTGTATTATTTCTAAGTAAGGGACCTAAGAGTTGATGGCAATGTTGAAATTGAAGTGAAGGGTGCAGGATTGAGGAAATTGAGGTCTTGCAAACTAGCATAGTGTAAGGATAGCCCAAAAACGCATTTAGTGTTTCAATGGAGATAGAGAAGTAAATGGCGAGTTTAGCCCCTTTAAAACTGGGAGGCAGTGCTGAGAAAAGAAGAAAGTAACATTGCTTGTTAGATGGTAAAAATCTCAAAGTAAGACCTCAAACGGGGATAAAAACAACAGCCCGAGCCAGATCATCTATGGCCCCCAGCCCCATCCGTAGTTCATGGACTCCCAGGTAAAAGGAGCAGACTAAGTTTTGTACTCAAAGGAAAGCCTAGATTCAAGCACAGAGATGCAGGTATACAAGAAATTCTGTTGAAAGGTTGGAAATACAGGAGATTTGGTTTATAAGAACACGAGGTTTTCAGAAGGCCTAAGAAGAAATGTTTAAAAGAGCTGCAGTGAGGCAACACAGAGTGCTATGTAAATGCAAAAAGAAAAGAGACGACATATGAAATGAGAAGATGAAAAGGGACTTTGAGTAAGGTTAAAACCATATTTTGTCCTGACAAAAAGATATCCTCATTTCTGGTATAAGGGTTTTGATTATGGCACAGAACAATAGCCCTAGACACCATTTGCCCTTGCTAAGAAAATGGAGATAACTGCTTTAAAGTTTACAAAGGGGCATCAAGGGCCCTTTTTCTCTAGAAAGAAGTTGTCTAAATCTAAGCCCTACATATTACAGAAATGCTTTTGCACCATACTGGTATCCAATACAGAGAAAGTTTCTAATATTGGTAATCTAGACATCCAATTCAATTTAAAGGAATCCAATTCACCCTTAATTTTTTGGCTATCATATGTATGCTAAGTACCAGTGCACATATAAACTCATCAGCTTTATCTATTCTAGCCCTGTTCTAAGGCTGTAATAAAATCCCTTATCTTTTGAATACTGAAACTTGCATTTTAATATTTGAAAGGTATTTTCAAATTGTCTTTTAAAACTTCTGAAGCTCTACCCATGTCTCCCTTCCCTATCACCTCACAGATTTCACCCAGAACAAAGCGCTCTACAAATAAGAAATGCTATCTCCCACATTATTTTATCAGAAAGTGTTGACACACCCTGAAAATACGTCCAGGACATTTTACCTTCTTATAAAAGAAAACATAATTCAATTTAAGTATTATCTACATCTAGAATTCTGTTTAAAGTGAATATTAAAGGGGGAAAAAATCCCACTCTCCTATTGTATTTAGAAATAACTATCACCAACAAACCTTGAAGTGGTGAAGGCTGATTCATCACAACCAATCAATAAACTTAATAAGAGTGAGACATAAATGTGGATTGAAGCTGATAAGGCAGTATGTAGCATATTGTGCAGACACTATTAGTAACCACCCATATCTATTCCCTCATCCTCCTAACAAACCTTAATGCTCAGGACGGTATTTGCTTGCCAAGGTAAGGTCTCACTTTCCAATTCTCCTGTGTGAACATGTGACATAGTTCTAAGTACAGAGAAGAAAACATATCTGTTGTGGACTCTAGAAAGGCTTTTGCTTGTGTTGTTAGAAGAGATGAAAATCATTTGCACTGATAACACCCACTTTATCCCCTTCCTTCACCACTACTGTCCTCTGTTGTGAATGTGAATATAATGCCTGAAAATATTATACCCATTTTTGTCAATTCGAAGGCAAAAAGCATTAAGGAAAGGCTTAAAGATCTATATATTGCTTTGGTTCGTGAAACTAAAGACATCCTTAACTAACACACTCTAACACACACACACACACACACACACACACACACACACACACATTATTTAAGGATTTTTATTAATATCATATTAACAAGGTAGATATGGTAAGTATGTTTGTAAAGTTGAATTCCAATGAACTACTATTAAAAAAAGATTTGGATAAAGAAGTCGATTATATTTTTTAGGAGACTGTTTACAGCCTTTGGTTAGAAAGCAATATGATTTTTTAAAAAGAGGCTGAACTTTGAAATCTGACATACCTAAATTAACATTTCATTTCTGCCATTTTCCAGCTGTTGGGGTGGGGAGGTAATCCTGATTTCCTCATGTATTATTTAAACATAATCATAAGAGTCGTAGGCTTGTTTTGAAAATTATGTGTGATGATCACATAGTAGGTAATTTTTGTAGGAAAAAAAAAAAAAGCCTTATTCTACCTCCCAGGAGACAATACAATTTCATATTCTTCATTGTTTTTATGGCAAAGAAAAAATAACAAGCTGATGTGAAACTTTTTTAACTAAACCATATATTTCAGGATATGGTGTGGGGACAACACTGATTCAGAGAGCCCTTAAACCTTCTAGAGTTACAACCTCGATAAATCGAAAATTGATGCTCATCATGAAGGACCATGAGATTCTGCAAGATCCAGGCCTAAAAGGTTAAACTACGTTCACTCTATTATACTTACCAATGCAGAAAATAAAAGAAGGAAAAACAACAACAACAACAATGGTTAACACTTTGCTATCTAGAACTTACTAAGAATGATTAAGATTCTTCTAAGGATGATAAAATAGATTTTTTTAAAAAAAGAAAGAAAATGAGAGATGACTGTTCACATTGCAAAAGGACAAACTTTATACTTATTTAAGGATGCAGTTCTGTTTCATTTACACATAAATATGTATTTTCTGGTTGCTTTGCAATTAAAAACCATGTTGAAAGGATTTGTTTATTTTGTCATATTTAGCAAATGTCATTAGAAAGAAATAATTATTAATGAGTCTATTAAGATATTCCTTACAGTGTGTTCTAAGAAACATCACTTTCTCAGGATGCTTTGGAAAAATTTCTTGTGGTTAAATAAGTTTGGGTAATAATTGTACTAATAAATAAGTACTTATACTAATACTTATTTAATAGCATAAGACTTACACTATTAAATACTTGCACTATTAAATACTGTATAATACATGGTCCTATTGGATATTTAAATAATGCATTGATATAGGCTCAGAGATGCTTCAATTCCAACATTTAGCTTAGCCCAAAGACCAGAATTGTTCCAAATGTCTTTGATCATAAAAGCTGTTTTCCTAGCAATACCTATTAACCTCCTACACAAAAAGTGTTGTTTGAAACACACTTCAGAAAATGCTAATCTCTATTATAGAGTGTGGTAGCCATATAATACAATTATAGTGGTAAAAGCAAAGTGATATGAAACATGTTCTGTTGTCCATTCGGTCTGTCCATGCAGTCAGATGGATAATTAAGCCGAGAGAGATGGCTCACATGCAACCAGATCAAAGGGAGAGAGACTGATGTTGAGATGTTTTTACAGCCCTAGATTTATATATTCTATTGATTTTCCTATGTTGCTATCCAATTTATATTTGTATTGGGGTTGAATATTTTGAGATTCTCAGACACAGGAAACTGAAAATACCTGATCTCATTATCTAAACTTTAGGTCTGAGGTTTAGCCATCCCTGAACAATTATGGCCCAACACTGAAAGTGAAGATGTATCCACATAAGAACAAATTGTAACACTAACACTTTGCATTTCTGAAACACCTTCTATTGAAATAGATCATTCTCAGCACTGCTAACAAGCTTTAATTCAACCACACAAGAGAAATATAATTTGCAAGAAATAGGTTAACTGTCTAGCTTGAGACAGAGCAGTTCCTAAAGTTAGTTTAAAGCAGAGGCTTTCTTACTCCTAGCCCAGAGGCTTGGCAGAAGCAAAGACTACTTAAATCCCCTTTAAAATGCTACTTTCAAATACTAAATGACACCCTACCATGATAAATTATATAACATTGCATCAGTATAGTTAAGAAAAATAACCCCAAAATCCTATCTTCTGTGATTTTGTCTTTGCCACTGCTATCATTATCAATCTTTCCCCACACCTGGTGAAGTTTTTTCTGTGTCTGCACTCATTGACATGAATCAATTTTAATGAGAATAATGTTCAAATGAGTAAAAATATTTAATGATAGGAAGAAAGCAAACACAAAGAAGGTCTGAGACCTCACAGGTAGATTTTATCATCAAAATTTGTGTAGCCATGTATAGATGAATGCACTTGTCGACTGTATTATGTCTTGACATGAAGTTATGCCTGAGCAGCTATATATTGAAATATACATTTTCATGCAATTGCTTTTCCTTTGTATCTTCTGTTTATTATACTTATTAACTTAACTTTTAAAAAATTATATCTGTAAGTAGGCTATATATTTTCAATTCAGGATAATCAAGGTAAATAATATTATATATTTGTTATAAATAATATGTTATATTATTGTAATAGTGAATATTATTATTTAAAAAGGAGATGAGCCTGTATTGTGCACTAAAGGGAAGGGGGAATGGTCCTTTCCTTCACAATGATGAGTCTGGTTTAAAAAACAGGTGACAAGCAAATAATCACACAAATAAATGTAAAATCACAACCAGTCCTATGTGTTACAAAGGAAAAAAAAGATGATGAAATGAAATAGAATAGCACAGAAGGACCCAATTTTAATGGTATAGGGTCAGGAAGGGCTTTTATAAACAAAGATAAGGACCTATCAGATATGTAGGAATTACCAAATGAAGA
This sequence comes from Cynopterus sphinx, assembly GCA_030015415.1. Lineage (NCBI taxonomy): Eukaryota > Metazoa > Chordata > Mammalia > Chiroptera > Pteropodidae > Cynopterus > Cynopterus sphinx. The sequence continues at coordinate 56,679,673 of CM057380.1, read as the reverse complement.
GGAGTGAGGGTACACTATAAGCCAAGGGAAGAGCATATAGTAATAATACAAACACAATGTGTAAGAAAAGGAGTTAAAACAAATTGAAGAATCAGGAAGTATATACAGAAAGAGGCTGCTTTTCCACATACCCTAGTATTTCCTGTATAATTCCTTCACCTTCCTAATTGTATTTTTCTTTAAAGGGGATTCAGATCTCTGCTCAGGATGTATTTAATGATCCCCAAATATCTCCAAGGAGGAAGAAATATAAAGTGTCACTAGAGCATATGTACCTCACTTAAATGCCTTGAGATAGATTAAAGTATTCCAATGTTTTCTCTAGGTGAATGTCATCTGAATTGACAAACTGGGATTTCTACTCTGTACTTCACATTTAGCACAGTCTTGCCTAAACGTTGAAGCTAATGGCTTCTTGCCTAAGGGTTTGAAAATAACGAAGCCAAGTTATACATAGCCAGGGCTCCCCTTGGATCACTCAAAGAAAATTTTAGGTAGCACTGTTTTCATAACTATCATTGTGGGGACACATCAGTGTGGAATGAGAGCATGAGGATAATTCCTATTCTCATAATGCAATGCAGAAGAGAAAATTCACTGAGGATGTGTTTCATAAACTACAACTATACAGGAGGTAACTCCAATCAAACACCACAAGGCTTAATAGAACTGTTCACATGAAAAGAAAACATCTAGTTCTAGAGATCAGTTACCTCTCCCTTTTGCAATCTCTCTCCCACTTGGAATAGAGGCATGAAGAAAGTAAGTCAATTGAAAACCTATCTATGAATCTGCTTCCTAACTATGGAGTAATCAGAAAAACTGGGGGGAGTATAAACTCTCAGGGTCTCATCTGATGGCTTTTTTTCCCTTTTCTATTTTCATTTTATTTTTAACAAAAGCAGAAGGAAATTCAGACTTATGATACTGACTTGAAAAGGATCTTTAGAGAAAGATTTGACTGGCTATGACATATCTGACACATAGGCCAATTGGGATGGGTAAGTTATTGCCCATATCCTCTTCACTGCCACCATCCTCCTTTCATTAGTCAGCAGATCACATTCCTTGTCTCCTAATATGTTAGGGAAACAAGAATTAGAACCTTTACCTATTTCTTTGGAAAGCTGTAGATTTTGCCACAAAAATAAATCCTATGAAACATGAAATTGCTATCACACTTTCCAACTTGGAGAAAAGTTCATGGTTGATTTAAAACAATAGTTTGGAGTTATATATAATATAGGTCTTAGAAAATCTTTAACTTGACTGGAATTCCAGGTCATGCACGTGTTTTTTGAAATGTTCAAGAAAGAGAAATAACTAAAATCCTTCTGTATCAATAGAACATCCAAAAGACATATTTTTTTCAGAAATTACATCATCTTGTGTTTAATATCTGCAAAATGGGGAGTGTAAATGCCAAAGTTGTAGTCTATAATTATAATGTGGAATCCAGCTATGTCAATAAAATAGAACACAGATGCCTGCAGATCAGGGAAGAAATATTCATTACAGTTTAAGAGGTTTGACAATCTCTCTTAAATTGAACTTAAGGGCAGTCTGTGAATCTGGGTATGACATGCCAGGGTCAGCCTACTGCTCTATTCTCTATACAGAACCTTAATGGTATTTTTAAGTCCTAGGTCGCAATGTTCTTAGATACTTCCTCTTCGTTGGAATTTCTACATCTGGAATCCAGATATATCTGGCTGACATGGAAGTTAGAATGCAGAGTTTAGGATTAAGATGCACATTATGTGTCCCATAGGTTAATAACAAATAAACACCAAGAGTAAAGAGAATCCATGTTTCATGTTAATAGGACCTCTAGACCCACACTGGCATCCTACAAGCACAGACCTAGAGCATTTCTTTGGGAGGGAGAGAGAAAAAATTGAGGCCTCTATTTGCTTGCCCCTGATGTATCCTGTGCCACATATAAATCTGTTATAAGTAAAACCTTGCTAATATCATGGACAGAAGTCCAAATGTTTCATTTCTGCTGTTCCATGAACCGATAGGGGTCTTGGTATCTCACACTGTGAATGTGCATATTCTAGAGAAATAGTCCTAATATTCACATTAGGAGGGTCATCACCCCAAGAGCAGTTAAAATAAAATGCTCTATAAAATGCAGCTTCACTTGGCTGCTCCATCCCAGGCTTCATATTACAAACCTCCTCACTAACACTGGCTAGTTAAATGGATGTCTGTATCTGTTCCCATGTTTTTTCATTTTATGTCCAGCTAGTCACATATTCATGATTATGCACTCAAACACCTGGTCAATTGAAATATTCAAAGTGGACCCGCACATCCAAGACCCACCAATACACCTGACTTTCTTTGAGAGGCTCTTTTAATTCACATCTCTCTACCCTTTTCCTCATTTGATGATTTCAGAAACTTTTTGCTTTAGCTCCAGGCAGTTATGTCTGAGTTGCCAGCAATGCAAGCATAGCCTTAAGGCTAAATAAAATTAAAAGCAGCTGCTTAAAATTTTTCAAAATGTCATGAAAATGTCTATACAGTCAATTTCTAAAAATGAGTATATTAAAACCCATTGTTAATGTGTACTACAGAAATCCACCAAAGCACTATTTCTTTGGTCACACTATATTCTGAATTTTAATATAAAGCCCACAATTTTGCTTTTGATTAACACATTTTTACAAGCTTCAGATTGATCTGAGACTTAGGAGAGACATTAATAATGCTTAAAGACCCCTCCCCAAAAGGATCAACCTTACAGACTCTGGATAATGATGAGACGAAGTAAAAACCTTGGCCAGCACCTCAAATTTGCAGAAGTCACTGAGATCAGAGTAAAAAAGATGAGTGAAATTGCTCTATTTGTTAGGATGCTTCGACAAGAAAATGTAGCACCTGCTAGTATGAGTATTTCAACATTTTTCTTCTCAGTATTTAATGTTTTCAAAAGGAAAGGAGAGAAAATTTAATTCCCAATTTCTTTACTAAAACTGACTTACATGTAGTTGTTGCTAACATATCTTTAAAAAGATATTGTAAAACATTCAGTTAACCCTTTCTGAGACAACAAAGTATACTTCAGTTACTAATGATGGAAACCAAATTTATCAATTCTTATTTAAATACTATAGACTTCTACAGGATGTCTTTTTCCAAGGATAATATGGCTTGTTATAGTGGAATTGATGGAGCCCTATCAATGGACTGATTTTATTCAATTATTTTCAGTGATCATCCTGGGAAATCAAGGAAGAACCTTGAAGAAGTTATTAAATACATTCCATTCTGGGGTCCTGAAAACCCCTGTTTAACAGATGGTAACTATGTTCAGAGGTCCTAGTTGCAGTCATTCAGAAATTGCTGTATGCCAATCACTCTGCTCCAGGAGCAAACAACTCTGCTAAGATATGCAGGACATTATGAGCCTCAGCTCATCCTGCACAATCATAGGGACTGACAGTCCACCTACAGGCACGTAGGTATGTAGGAAATCTAGCAAAATCAAAAAACAAAAAAAAAAAAAAACCTCTGTAAGGGGCACATATTGAAAAAAATCCTGAATTCAGCTTCAAAGGACAATTTGCATCAGATTAGAAAACCAAATAAAGTATGCACACTCTTAGAAATGAAACTGGGCACTATGCATGATTAATTTACAAATATGCAGTTGAGCAACAGTTTACAATTTACCTCATACTGATGCTATTCCAACTCTACAGAAAATAGAACACACCCTGCTCCAGAATATATTTATTGGCATCGTTGAACAGAGAACTGAGATCAATATTAATGAGTCCCCAGCACAGAAATTCCAAAAGCATAAAACTCTTATTCCTGAACTTCCACACAGTGTGAAGAAAGAACAGAGGAAAATCTACAGGTACTTGTTCCATGGTTTGTGTGTTTGTGTGGCAGGAGGGAGCATACATTAGCAAGGAAAGGGAAAATATGTAAAGCAAAAATGAAGCCAAGTAACATTGCTCTTGGGGAAAAAGAAGCCACAAACATTAACTCCCTTAAAAACTGAGTTCTGGTAAGCTTTTTGCTTGTTAGCAAAGCAGGATGTATGACATGAAGGAAAAATGAAACAAGGACAAACCAACATACAGTTGTCTATGCCTCTTCTCTGCCACCTACTTTTACATCCCTTCCCCCCCACAGCATCACTGGATGAAGGTGCTGCAGGGAAGATATTAATAGTCTCTTCTTATGAAACAGTATCTTAAGATCCTAAGTAATCTGGTGAAAGACCACACCTCAAGGACAGCTTATCAAAGGAGATGGACTGTGAAATCAACTCTCACACACACATGCCCTCCCCACACGATGCCATACTTCCTCTTGATTGTACTGGTGATAGCAATAATACTTCTTGGATTTACCAGCAGATAAATCAAGTGCTAAAGTCTGAAACTACTTTTCCTGACTTCTTCCTGACCCAACCCCATCCTCTTATGGCCACCACCAAGTCACTACCAATAAAAGCCTATCAGAAGCAACCCAATCTAATCCAGAAGTTAAAATGATCTGCTCATGTTCTCAATTAGTAAATGAAAAACTGGGATTACAGTCAGGTCTCCAAACTATCACTACAACATTTTTCTTACATCTCAAAGAGGATTAGAACAAAGCATAGCTAGATGCTGTGTCTCTATAGAGATGCATGGAAGCACGAAAAAGCAGAGCAGGGCTATGGCTTTGATTTTATACTGTCTACATTAGGAGGACAGGAGACAGAAAATTTAAAAAATTTTGCCTGAGTTTTTGGAGTGAATAAATTGGTGACAGATGGCTCCAAAATCCATGCTTAAACCGTTACACTACTAACCTATACTATGAGCACTAAAATATTTACTTTGATTCTTATCAAGGTGGTGAGCTCATTTATTTTTCTTTATCAGTAAAATTTAATTTAACACTGCTACTATCTGTCTATATTTCACATTTTTAAGTCTATTCGTCTTTTTCTTGTTTTTCATTATGGGATTTGAATATACCCATGTATAATATTCAAATATTTTTTAATTCTGAATGATTTAATATTTTATGATAAATTAATTTTTTTGACCTTTCTCCTCCATGTATAATGCTTTGGAAATCTTTCCATGTCATAAAAGCCAATGTTTTTCCCATAATTTATTTTTTAATATTTAAAATTCTACTTCCTCTGAAATTTATTTTCTATAAAACGGGAGACCAACATCACTTTTTTCAAATAGTCACCCAACAATCCTTGAAAAACTTAATTTGAATGATCTTTCCTTTCCCCATTGTTTGATAATGTAACTTTGGGAAAATCGCAGAAAACTCAGTTTCCTCAACTGCAAATGGGGAGTAATGAAAGTCTATCTCATAGAATTTCTGTTGAGAGTAAATAAGCATAAAGCTTATAAGATCACCTGTGACATGAAGTACTATGTGAGTGTTAACTATCATTATCTTTTTTACTGTCAACCATCGATTTAATTAACTTTAGAATGATTGTGGAAAGTTTGAGAAATTATTTGTAAATTTGGTTGGAAGAGATATAAGATGTACACAATAATTTGGAAAGAACTGACATACTTACAATATTCATGGAACAATGACTTATCTTCAGTTATAGTAACAAAGACAAGTTTTACACTATAGTTTGTAATTCTTACCTATAAATAATGCTAATCCTGAATAAAGCCTGTTGCTATAGTTAAAATATATTTTATTTTTCTTTAAATGTTTTACCTGTCTTTGTTATACAGGGAAAGTATTTTTAAATACTTTTTTATTAGTTTTCAGTGCTGCTTTGTAGTTAACTCTCTTGAGTTTTCCATGTAGATAGTCATCTTTTATGTAAATAGAAATTATTTTGTCTCCTTCTCAGTAGTTCTAAATTTCATATTTTATTAGCTAAAATTTCCTGAAATGCAAATAATATTTCTCACATTAAACATCTTCACCTTGTTTCTCACTTAATAAAAATACTTGTAGGTTTTCATCATTAAGAATGATATTACTCATTAATTTTCCTTAACTTGCAAGAAAATTTGAAGAATTTAACAACAGTATGCTTTAACTGACATCATATATCATTTTGAGATCTAGTGAGGCAAACAATTTTTATCTTTTAACCAATAATACAATTTTTAAAAAATTGTGTATTGAAGTATACATTTCTAAGATAAACTTTTATTTACATATTCTATTTAAATATTAAGAAATGTTATGTATGTTTTATTTAAAATTTTTGGATCTTTGTAGAATTTTTTGTTGTTATTTTGTAAAGTTTTGGTATCAATTAAATAGCTTCACCACAGTAGAAAGAGGTGTTAGTTTTACCCTCAATTTTATTTTTCTGTACTTTTTAAAAGTTACTATGAGAATTTACTTTAGCATTTTTACATAAGCTGCCTATAAAAACATGGAAAACAAGAAAATTATAAGAGAATTCTTTGGTGTTTTAATTTTTAATTTTGCAGTATTAGCAATTAATATTAAAGTAAATTTTGATAATTATAATTTCCTAAGAAACTCATCTAATTTACTACGATTTCAAATGTATCCAAATGGGTTTTACAAAGTAAATTTTAGCTTTTAATCTCCTTCTTCTCCATAGTTAGAGCCTCTTTATCATTTATAATGTTGCATATTTTGTTTTCTATTTTTTATTAAAATTTTTAGATATTTGTCTATTATGTTGATCTTATCCAAAGATTTCCATATTATTTTTCTGTTTTCAGTTAATTAATTTCTGCTGTCACTTTCTTATCACTTTTCTTCTGTTTTTCACTTTCTATTCAAAATGTATAAAGTATTTTAATGAAAGAATATGATTTAATGCATTTTTATGAGTAACATTATGCAGTTATTTCATTTTAATTGAATGTGGTTTTAAAGTGAATAAAATCATTTTAATTTAAAATATATTAAGGTTCCAATATAGCCATTGACTATAAATTGTAATTTCTAGTTAATTCAATATTTGAAAAAATAGAGTCCTGGAGCATTCAAAAAATGTTTCACAGATATGTTTCAAATGACAATAGACTCTACCAGTGAATCTGGGGAAAATAGCTCAGTAAAATTCCAGAAAATATCATCTATGATACATTTTCAGCTGCCATTTTGTTTTAATAAGTATTTTTAAGATCATGTAAATTTAATTGTGACTTAGGACTCTGAGATGTATGCCAATAACCAGTTCCTCTGAAAATTATAAATAAAACATCAGATAAGGTAGAATATCTATTTTTAAAATCTCAGAGTGGGTGGAGGCTTAGTACACATTTCTTCAATCCCTTCATTTTTTGGATGAAGAAATTATAGCATAAAAATTGAAGATATTAACCATTCATTCATGAATCCAGACATATTCAGTGTAGCCAACGTGTTGCACATGACTGTCGAATTCCAGGAGAGTTCGATGTGGTGAGCTAGCAGAACCACAGGAAGATTCCTATGGGAACGCTCTTCACCCTGTTTGATTTTCTTCATTGTATCTACTTCTATCTGAAATTACATTACTCATTTACTTGTTTATTGTCATCTGTCTTTCTACATTTTATGGCAAGCTGCACAAAGAAAATAGGAGCCTCTTTCACTTCCTGGCATATGGCAACCGCTCAATGAATGTTTATTAACTAATAAATGAGGCTATTGGTTGGCCATGGAGGCTATGTGAAAACCAGTTATACTATTGGCGTAAGTCTTGAAGACTAAATAAATTTGCCAGCAAAACATGATGGGGACATAAAGACTTCAGAATTGAAATGATGGAGGAGATGTCATTGGAATAGAAGACACTCATTACTACTACAGTTTAAGTGCTGTAAGAAAGAGTGCAGAGGAAAGAGGCTGGTAAAGGATAAGGTGCCCTACATGGCAGACCTGAGAGTGTTGACCTCATCCTCCCATCTATTAGGAACTTTTTAAGAGAAGGTGAAATACATAGATGTGAGTTTTAGAAAAAACACTTTGGTGGCTGTTTAGGAAATGAAGTGGGGAGAGATTATAAGGCCACACTGATGGTGACCACTGGAGCTGCGGTTGGAATATCTTTTCCATTGTACATTGTCTCATTTTGCAGGAATGTACTTTATAACTTAGATTGAAAAAGAGTGACAGCCATTCATTTGGTCAATTAAGGGCTCAGTTTTGTAGGATTCCTAGAGGTTTATCTATGAGATTGTTTTGAAAGGTAAAAGGAAACCACTGTAACTAATAGGTGTCAGTGCTCAGATCCCAGATGTTCGGTGTCTTCAAAGATAAAAGGCTCGTTAAAAGTATGGAGGTTACAGATAACAGACTAATCAGTCCTGTTGTCTCTGCATGGCACTTTAATTTTTGTAATGCTGTTTTGTTAAAATAATTGTACTCACTGTTGAAAAACGACAACATATATAATTGCTTTTAGCAACTGAAATAATTGTTATGTCTAGGATTTGTTTGTTAAACAGTTTTAGGTGAGGAGACCAAGGGTTATCTTCCTAATCCACAACAAAAATGCATACTCCACTGAATTGGAAATAGTGTTTTTATAAACCTCTGCTTTAAATAGTTTTTAATTTATTCCCATCCTCATCTGAAAGAATTTACAAAGTTTTATGTATCAATTAGTTTTGGTAACTAAAAAATAATCAATAGTCATTCAGTTTTCTATTGCAGTTATAAATTTCTTCTGTGAACCTATCAACATCCATAAAGCAGAAAAATCTGATACAATATGGATCTCTATAAATGTTATTTGGGTACCTTCCAAATTTTCTTTTCTCATGTAGTCAATTAAAATTAACCCAAATGGAGTAGCTGGGCTCTATTTAAATTATCTCAGGGCTTTTTTTTTTCATGAGGCTATAGAATTTGTTGAAAAAATATTTAATATACTGGTATTTTGAAAAAAAAAGGAACATTGAATTTATGTCTTACACACACCAGTGACTTATATAACTGAATCATTTTTAATAAGAAAAGGATATTTAAAATATGGAAAAAACAAAAGTAACACCAACATATAATTAAGTAATGTAGTACCTAAATTGACTTATCTATTAATGTATTTATCTCTTTCACAAAATAGACCAGGATCTTCTTGAGGACAGAAGTTTATTTACTGTTTTGTCTAGCACTTAGTGAAATACCTTGGATATAGTTGGCACTCAGTAAATGTTTGTGGACAAATAATTTCAGGCACAGAAAATGAATTTGCCCTTATAACATTTTAGCACTGAAAGGGACTATCAGAATCATCAGCTCTAACATTTTACAAAGAAAGGAATTCCTGCTCTGAAAGACCAAGTATCCTTTTGATGAACACAAACCTCTCCTGCCTCCTGACTCCTATTCCAATGTTTATAATTTACAAAATTTGGGACTTTTGAGTATTTTATCTCTGATACCTAGAAATGCATTTCAACATTCAAGGTGATACTTGGAAAAGATTTTCAAGATATGATACATATCAATTCAATGTTCAGGTATCAGGGACAAGGAAATGAAGGTACAGATTACAAAAGTATAAAGAGTCAACTACCAACTGAGTGGCATATGTCCTGCTTTGATTGTCACCATCATTTTTCTGTATGAGAATATCAGAGCCTCTAAGTCACTTGCAAAATTATGGGGATAATGAAATGAGAATTGTTTTTCCCAGATTTTTTATACAATACAACTATAACTTGAAACTTTGAGAACATCAAAAGAGATATGTGGAAAACAGATACTTATGACAGAGACTGCTCTTCACCAAAGTGTATTTCCTCCTCTTTCTGGAACACATATGGGCCACATTTCCATGTTCATTGCACTGAGGAGTAACCATGTGGTTTAGTTCTACTTGATGGAATGCACTCAGAAGTGATATGCAGCACTTTCAAGATTCCCCATGAAATATTTCCTTGCTTGTCTGTTCTTATTTTTTACAGACAGCTACAACTCCTATGACAAAATTCTAAGTCATGTGTTATAGCTCTCAAATATCAGATCCTGAATGACAGGATCAAGGGTTGCCTGTTGGCCCAAAACTCCCTTGGACTATGAAACACGTACTCCTATTGTATTCAATCTGTGTATATTTTGTTGCGGGGTGAGGAGTTACAACAACTAGTGTTACTCTTATCTCAAATTTCCTGTGGTGGAGGAAAGTACATCATTCCTGTCAGCTAGAAATCTTCCAACATCTGGAATGTGCAGTGAAAAAAGAGGAAAACTATTCCACAATGACTTTCTTTCACATCTTCTAGCAGATATATAGAACTCAAGCATTAGGCAGTCATCACTTAGCATCACTACCATGAGCTAGTAAAAGTCTTTTCATGTCTCATTCCACAGGGCAGTGGTTCTCAAACTTAGTCTTCATCACAATCACCTTGAAGGACTTGTTAAACCAGATAAACTGGACCACTGGGACTTTCCTCCAGTTTCTCATTTTATTAGAGCCTGATAATTGTCATTTGTAACAGCTTCCTAGATTATGCCTTTGTAACTGGTCCAGGGACCACATTGAGAACTATAGCCATAAGGCTTCTCGATTATTCCTTAACATATTTCACCCTATATTCTTACACACTAGTCATAAATAACCAATTAGTACCCTTTAAAGTTCTATCTGCATGATGATGTCTGATGCAATACTGAAATATAAATGATAGTATCTAATAGCAACTGCTTAGCTAACACGGGGATGTTTCACACTGACAAAGTTCTCAAAAATAGCACCTGTGTTCAGTAGTCATTCTGGAGGTAGAAAATTTTGCTTACTGATAAAACAAGTCCTCTTTATGCAATAAAAGGTGAGGGAAAATCTCATTTAAAGATGAGATGTTGAGGGAAAAAAATATTTGTAGGACTCTCCTAGAAGCTGGCTAGAGAAAAGGCATAATTATTAAAGATTTACCTAAGAGATAAATAGAATCTCACCCTAGTATGAGAGGGAGCAGCCAGCCAAGTCACCAGCAGAAAATCCATCAAAAGCTGTTACAAAAAAATGAACTTGAGCCAAAAGAAAAAGGCATCTTTCTACCATCAAGCATAACATGGCCTTCCAGGTGTCATGGAGCTCAATTATCCCACATGGTAGCAACTTTTGGACTGCTCTAATTTGTTGGTATTTTGTCTGCAAGGTAGGGTACCAGCCCGGAAGTGATGCTCCCAGCCACACAGTTCTGCCAGGGAAGGGCATGTTCAGAGAACAGCAGCAATTCCTGTACACCAGCTATGCAGTGAGGTGGAGTGGGACCTACTCAAGCCAGGACAAAGTCAGCCTTCAAAGATCCACTGAAGCCAAACTTCAAATACAATGGCAGCACTGTGGGCTGCTGGGAAAAAAAAACACTGACAAGAAAGTCTTGTTTACAAGGATCTAGGCAAGGGAAGCCTTTTAAAGCAGAGGCTTAGGGAAACACGGAATCTAAAAAGCAGAATTGAATAAACATTGACAGGGCTGTAAACAACACAGCACATCTTTATTTGAGAAAGCAAGTAAAGGTTACACATCAGTCTCTTTATTTAAATTAATGTACAAGAATTCTCATTAGCAACAGTCTTCAAAATAAAAGATCACACAAGAAAAGAAAATACTGTTAAATGAATGTTGTACCAGAATGATTCATGTATTTAATGATAATGAGAGCTTAAATTTATATGGTGCACCAGATTTTCAAATGATATATCACATTTAATATTTATAACAACTCTCTAAGGTAGGCAATATTAGCCCTCTTTTACATGTGAGGAAATCATTACATTAATATCCACATTTCCAACTTCATTCACTATTTTCCACTTCTGAAATATTTATATTCTAAACCAAATAATATATTCAATTTAATTTGGACTAAACATCATCCAAAAAAAGTGTATTTTGCTATTGCCCCAAGACATGGCATATATATACAAAAGGGATGCCTTTTTTCACAATATTATCTCTAAAATGAATTTTTATTATGGATGGAAAAAGGAATTTAGACAATTCCTTGGCTCAATCAGAAATAGAATATCTGCTGGGCTGAATGTGACCTGGAAGACTAACCCTATTTACTAAAAAGATATGGATAGATTGATAGGTAGATATAGATAGAGAAAGATTAGATATAGATTCATAGGTATACTTTTTTCTATAACACAATGTCAAATATTCTCTCTGTTCTACAGTTGGCAGTTAAAGCTGAGTCCTTGCATTAAAAAGCTCCAGAGCTTTGCTCCATAAAGGTTGCCTGCCTCGCCTTGTGGAGGCTGTACAATTACACTGCAGCAACCTCACCAGCAGCGTCATAGCCATCGCTATCATCACTGTCACTGTCACCATCATTCTCTCCCACCCACCTCTGAAAATGGCTTTAGTGGAGCTCTTTTAAAACAGAGTCACAGCCAGAACAAGTGTGTTGGTTAACCTAGTACACAAAAGCCATTTAGAGCCATGAATGAAAATCTAGAAAGTTTAAAGTGAAGGCTCATTCGCAGATACTGATTAAATGTGTGGGATTCTTGGAACAATGAACAGATAATCCCTACTTCTTTACAAAATTACTCCCATAAGAATACTATTCTTTATTCTGAAGTATACTGTAGTATAATAGCTAAATTTGTTGACTCTGGAGCTAGACTCTCCAGGTTCAAACCTCAACTCTGCTACTTTTTAGCTGTGTGAAAGGAGACAACATAACTTCTCTATAGCTCACTTTCTTCACTGTATTATACAAATATTTAATATTAGAATTGAGTTAATACATTTAAATTAGTAATTAGTTATTATTACTATAAAATGGTACAGCCTTACTTTGCAGAGTCCTTCCCTGGAGCACAAGCTTCATGACTTTCAGATATTATAAAGCCTCTGTCCATAATCTGTTATTCCATTCCCAACAACTGTATTCTATATAGACTGGTTTCGTGCTAATAGAATCCTATGCTGGTTTTTAAGAGGCCAGTGTGGTAAGACTATTTTTAACCCTTTTTCCACATGAGAATTGTACTATTTCCATAGTTTAGTGGTTAGTATGTCTGCTTTACACACGGAAGATTTTGGGTTCACACCCCAGGTGGAGCCATGGACCATATCTGGGGTGCGCCAGGCCCCCAGAGTGTGGGGACACCTGGTCCTGGGTGCACACTGTGAGAGTATGAGAGCAGACACCCTGCCTTCAGAGATCCAGTTCTTAAAGAGAACTAGAAACATCCGTAGGTCAGGGTGGAAGAGGGGGAGGGAGGAATTAAAGAGGAGAAAAAATAAATAAAATAAAATAAAACTGCACTATTTCATTTATCTATGGAAAAAAATCTGAGTTCTCACACCAGACATCATTTTTAAATATCCTATCATATTACTGTTTTCTGGAAAGCCTTATGCTATTATGGGACTTCTAAAGGTATCTACTTAAATGAGAAACTGAAAAGTTATATAGGAAGAAATTTACCAGTAAAAGAAAGATACAGGTTGCAAAACCTGAATAAAGCTAAGTATAAAGATAAGGATTTGGGGTGGGGGAACAGCACTGTTCAAAACAAAAGCCGTAGTTTTAATGATAAATGAAATGCTCTCTGACCCAGCTCATAAACTCACGCTTGCATCTTCTGGGTGCTTGGAAGTTGTTGGCTGTTTGGGGAGCAGGGAACTTTTGTTTTACTGTTTTCTAAACAGCTTTATTGAAGAAAAAGTGACAAAAACCTGCACATATTTAATGTACACAACGTGATGAGTTCAGACCTATGCATACATCGAATGCATGAGCATACACATAATCTCATCACCTCCAAAAGTTTCCTTGGGTTTTTATTTTGTTGTGTTTTTTGGTAAGAACGCTTAACATGAGATCTATCCTCTTAGCACATTTTTTAAAGCATAACGGTATTAACTATAGGCACTATGTTGTCCAGGAGCACTCTAGCACTTACTCATCTTGCATAACTAAAACTTTATACCCATTGACCAACAACTCCCCAACTGGGAAGGGGAAGTACTTTAATAAAGAAGTGACCTTTTTGAAAAATTGAACACAGGTATTGAAAGGCCAAGATAACATTTGTTCTAATCACAAAACATGGCTCAAATGGGAATAGAAGGTATTTTGCCTATTTCAACAAGGCGATCAATTATCAGAACATGTATGGGTCAAACATGAATCAAAGGAACAACTGAAGAGGCCTAAACAGAAGAGACTTGCAGACCATGGACAGGAACAAAGCATGGGATAACATTATCGTTAGGATGATGACAGCAGGGAGCATGTAAAGACCAGACCCTGTAACTTCTTCCTTCTACCACACTCATGAAGCAATCACTGAACTCTTTCTTATTGAGCTCAAACTAAGCCACAGAATCCTTAAGACCATCATTCTCCTTGAGTCACAATGATCACTCTGGAATATAATATAAGGTAAAATCTATAAAAGCATATCTGCTCTGGGACCTCCTATTCACAGAGAAGGAGTTGAGGATGATTAGATATAGCCTAAATCTTAAGACAGAACCAGAAAAAATACTGTGTATTACTATTATGTCTACCTCTGGAAAAAGCTGTAAAAGGGTGAGAAATTTCATAAAACATTCATATTCTCACATGCTCACATACTCCCTTTGTGGATAGTAGTACATATTACAGGATGTTTGTCTGAAATCATTATAGGAATCAATGGCAAAGGCACTAGGTTTCCTGTAGGTAATTATACTGCCCTCATATGATTTAGACACCACTATTCAGTGGTATGATTAAGCCTACCTTGCCAACTGGCAGTTTCTTTAAAATTACCCTATTATATACCGTTAATTAAAATTTACCTTTCTTTCAATATACATGTATAAGCATTACAGAAAGACTATAGGCAAAGCCTTGGCTATATTTAAAGTGCATTTAAAAAAACAGCATTGGAAAAAACTAGTTATAAGCCTGTCAGATTCCTTCACATGATAAAATTGAATCCAAGTGATGTTAACCCACTGTCCTAAATAACACGTGTGACAGAGTCGAAGCTGGATCTCAATATCCAATTTCTCCTTGACTACATACTGACCTATGGGAAAGGACCTTAGAGTCACTCCACCCAAAGTTAGGGAACCAATTGCTATAAGCTCTACAGAGCAGGAGACAACAGTAGCTACAATAAGAGTATTGATTATGAGAAAGTAGAGAATCAGACACATTAAAAATATTCATGAACACTTAAAAATAACCAATAGACAGAAGATTTGAAATAGACAGAAGCATTTGAAATAAGAAACATGACAAAATATACTACCATTAAAAACATGGCCACATTAACTTTATTAGGTGCTTGTAACAGACAATTCTATACCTAATTAAAATGTTATAAGCGAGAGATACAATAACCCACCTTATTATGACATGGAAACTAATTTGGAAAATTAAAACTAAAAGCAGATATTAACGATAAGGCTTTTTGATTATTTAATGCAAACTAGAAGAAAAACAGAATGAAGTGTGTGTGTGTGTGTGTGTGTGTGTGTTTATAGGCTACACAACTGCTCTCCATGACAGGTAGTTCTAGAATGAATAGAAAAGAGGGGTTGGGGGTGAGAAAGAAGAACTCTATACAAAGTAGCTACAGAAATGGCTGCGGCTAAGCCATGTAGAACAAAACTCAACCCCAGGTCCTAGTGGTGGATGGAAATCCAAAGGAATCAATCATATTGTTATTTCATTTTAGAAAAGGAAACAGATGACATTATTAGTAAAGAAAAACTACAAATAAAAATAAATAATCCACAAGATGTCTTAAAGCTCTTTAGAAAATTTCAAAGCCTGCAGTAAATGTAGGTCCAGGAGGGAAAAAACAGAAAAATAAGTGAGTTTGGAAAAGTCCTTTATTACCAACTGATAAAGTACAAGAGATATTAAAAGGCAAAGGAAAAATAAAAATATATACAAAATATAAATAGATAGGAAGGCCACAAAATATGGTACTTCAAGTACAACTTAGAAAGTATAGTCTAATAAAAGAAACTAAAGAATAGCTTGCAAGACAATCTATAGAGCCTAATATAAGTTTTTAAGTGTAGCAAAGGGAATGAACCAGGTGGAAAATTATATAAACCACCTGATCACAGGAATGAGAAAGCATACCCAAGGTAATAAGGTAAAAGCTAGGAAACTAGATCTTTTGCCTAAGTCTACCTCAAGGTCGTTACCCATTTCATATTGTAAAGGGACAATCAGATGAAAGGATGCTAGATACATATGATCTTTGAAAACAAGTTGACAATCCGAATGTAAATGAGTCACCCTGGCTCCATGGCATCCATATACAAATTCTAAAAGTTACTCGAAGGTGGCACTTTGACATTGTAGATCAATGTAGATAATGCTTTTAAACTGCCACATGCCAGACAATTTGAGATTTGTCAGAGAAATGTTCCCACAAGTCATGGAATAAGAGCCAGGCAAAACTCCCTTTCATGATGAAGTCAAATCTCACTGGAAAGCAGAAACCAGCTGATGCTCCATCCCTGCCAGAGGTGGCACTGTGAAGAGGAAAGAGCACTGAACCAAGAGGGAGAAAATAAAAGCTTGCTGTACTACTGACTAGCATTTTATCTCACCTAAATTATTGAGCCTTCTAAGGTGTCAGTTTCCTTCTCTTTAAAAAGGATACAATAATCCTTAAACAAAACAAAAAAAAAAAATTTTAAGGACTTAAAGGGGTAACATGATAGTCGATGTCTAATAGCACAGCTAATATTTTTAGAGATTTCACTACATTGCCAGGCCCTGAGCTAAGTGCTTTACACACAGTACTCACATTGCGGGTAGTCAATACTCTTAGCTTCCTTGCTTCCCCATAGAGTATTCTTGGAGCCCAAACAAGTTAATGTTTGTGAAAGCACTTCATAAAGTGTTAAATCGGTGTGAACACATAAGTACTCATGAAGTGATCATGGGATCTATTAACAAGGATGTATCACTGAGCAAGCAACCAAACATAATATAAGCTGTTGGAGGAAAACTAACATATTTTCTAAAACATGATATAACAATGTATTGATTTACCAATTTCCTAAGATTCCTAACCATCACTATGGTCATGAAGCAAGAACAAATTGTGGGTGGCACATTGTGCTATCTTCCTATTTAACAAATAAAAATACTCACCTAAGATTATATTCAATAGGGCGTTGGTGAATAAATAATAGTATGGGACCCTGTGCAATCTTTAATGAAGATGTTGTAAGTGAATATTTAATAAAAACAATTCACAATACACTATTTAAAGAAAAACCACCAGGTACATGTAAACCATGATCCTAATTTTGTAACTTGTGAATATATACACCTAGAGTAGAAAGGAGTTTGAAATGGTATACAGCAAAAACAGTTAATAGAAAGTTCGCTGGTACTGAGCATATGATTAATTTTTCATTTTTCATTTTCTTCCTGGGATTTTCTGTGTTTTCTCATTTTTCTACAATGAACACATTATCTTTAATGATAAAAATCTTTTAAATATGACTTTTAAGTCATATATAGGGAAAACTGTAGCTTCACTAATTCTAAGAATATATAAAAACAAGCTTTGCTTTGAAATAAAAATGGGAAGTACTTCAAACTTCCTTTAGTGTTGCCAAGGTTTATTTAACAATATTTTCTCACCATATATTATACAAGAACAGAACTAAACAGATGGTCTACATCGAAAATCCAGCAATCTAGGAAAAGCTATCCTCACTCTACCTACTCATCATATATTACATACTATATATCACACGCACAACTTACTGCCTTCGTAATAACATGCATGCTTACATCTTACATAGACTCTATATGTCAAAGTTCTCCTGCAGGACACACGCACATCTGTATGTGTGTGTCTTCAGAAGATGACACGATACAGCTATTTACACGTATTTTATGTCTTTATTGACTTTAAAAATTATATTCTTGCCTTGTTATTTGTAGATTTCACACAGAAAAACTAAAAAGCTTAAAATGTGCAGTAAACAAAGGCAAGGCTTAAATTTGACTCTGTAGTATGTATGCAAATAGCATCAAATGAGTCTTCCAGAAGCAATATTTCCTTTATGTCACTTCCTTCCTGGACCAATCAATGGTCCTTTATTTCTTCCAGGATCAAGTACAAATGGCTCAGCCAGGCATCCAAGGGTCACCCTGAGTCTCCAGGTTTCTTTGTCAATACTTTCTTGCACAAACCCGGAGTTACACTCAGACTAAAGTCCACACTACAATCCAAACACAGAATGAACATTTTTTTCTCTATTCCTTTGTTTATTTTTTCCAGTGGATGCATCCTTCACCTTTATCCTTACCTTGATAATCTGCCTATCGTTCAATATCAGGTTAAGGCCACGCCAGAGATACATTCCAATACTCTGT
This sequence comes from Cynopterus sphinx, assembly GCA_030015415.1. Taxonomy (NCBI): domain Eukaryota; kingdom Metazoa; phylum Chordata; class Mammalia; order Chiroptera; family Pteropodidae; genus Cynopterus; species Cynopterus sphinx. The sequence goes on along the minus strand of CM057380.1, from coordinate 56,661,365 downwards.
TTATTCTAACTTATTTTCTGAACCATTCTGATTTATACTTTATCATATATTGTCTATTACTCTTTAGAAAATTATTTCTTAAGAATACTATATGCCCAATAAACACATATTTAATTAACCTCAAATCTTCAATGATATAAACTTTTACAGAAATATGATATAATAAGCATTTTTTAAAAAAGATGGTGTTACGATTTTAGTTACTTTATCGAAAATAATGGTGCTATCACCAATTACAAAACATTTTGGTTCTTCTTTAATCTGGCTGTTAAATTAGGTCAGCAAGACCCTCTCCTTAAAAAGAATTTTTGGAAATTAACTTTTTCTGTATATACCTGAATGTAATAAGACTGCATTCTTTAAAATATTATTTAATCCAGTCATTTTGCTAATTAAGACTAGACTTCTCCCCAACCAGAATAAAATCATAGACTCATCTAATTTGTGGAGTTCAAAGAGACCTTAGAGATTATTTTCAGAATCAGAGAGTAACTTGCCCAAGGCCACGTAAATGGTTAGTCAAAAATGATTCTTTTAATTCTGTAAGTCATTCCCATAACACCACCATTCAAGGTAACACAGTGTAGGAAAAAGAACCTGGATTTCGAGACAGAAGATCAGGCTTCTGAATTAAGCCCAGTTTTACTTGCTTTAAGTCTCTTTCCTCAGCTGTAGAGTGGAAATAATAGCATATGACCTCACAAGGTTGTTGGTAATAGATAGGTGATAGGTAATTGTCAGCTTTGTATCCTTCAGCCTAAACTGTAATGGTTGTTTATACACTCATTTGCCAGAGAACCTTGTGCAACCAAGCCCTGAAGATTCTACTCCTGAATCTCTCTTCGATGGACTCATTCTGTCTCTGACGCCACCTTTGTCCAAACCATCATTATCTCTATTCTTATCTAATAAAAGCCTCTGAACTGGCTTCACCCATCACTCTTTTCCTTTTCCCTTACTGCAACCAGACCTCATGTGGCACTTTCCTACTTTCAAATTATTCAATGCCATCCACCATGTTTGCCCCTTAGACTAAATCCTGTATCCTTGCAAAGCTCCTCAAGGACCCACGGCACTGGGCTTAGTTCACCCATCCAGGTTTACTGCCTGTCATTTTCCTCGTTGGTCTTTGCACCTCTTCCTTTACTCAGTTCTTAGAATACATTATTTTCCTTCATACCTCAAGACCTTGGCAAGACTCTTTGCTACAAAAACTCTCTCTACATCTCTCTCTACATAGCCAACTTCTGCTCTTCATTCAAATCCAATTACAAGTCAATTCCTTAAGGAAAGCCCTCTCTAGCTCCCCAGACTAAGCTAAGTCTCACGAAAATATATTCTCATAGTACTCTAAATTCTTTCATTCTATTTCATCACAGTGATAATTAATTTGTTATCTTTTAAGTTTCTGTCTCCTTTGTTATAAGGTTTACAATACTGTTTGCTCCGGCTTAATAAATATTAATGAAAGGAAGGGAGAAAGAAAGGAAGGGAGGAAGGGGATTTTAGTTGTTTCTTGCATATCACCCACTTTCCTATACCCCCACCTTGTATATACCCAAACTAGCTGGCATAACTACCCGTTCTTCATGCTGCAGACATCATGTAAACAGAAATAACTTTAAAACCACAAAATGCCCACTCTTCTCCTTCCTCCTCAGCTCAAACCACATTATTGCCTAATGGGAAAGATAGGAAATTAAAATTTTAGTAACAAAACCGTAGATGTTACTAGGAGCAAATTCAAGCCTACATCTGATATGCCAGCACAGGTTTGGGTCCTGTCAGTGGAATTAGTTTTTATCTTTGCAACGTGGGGCAGAGAAATCATAGATTCTCTCCATTCTAATTCAGACAGAGGGTCCCCAGTGAAAAGCAGGCTTGGTTCCAGGCTGCCTGGACCAGAATGACCCGGCCAGAATCCCTCTGTAAATGCCTTAGGTACAGCCAATCTGGGCTTCCTCTCAGTAGCTTGCCACTCTCTCCTTAGGAGATAAAGTCACGTAACTCCTCTCCTGGGAGTAGGATACAGCTTCTAGGGCTGCTAGTTTGGAAGAAGGAGAGATGAAAGACAGTAGGAGAAGTGGTAAACCTCTCTTCCTGCCCACCTCTGAGAGTAAACAATTGCATTCTCAAGGAGAGAAAAGATGGCAGGTCCCTGAATCAGGGAAGACATTTATATAAATTCTTGCTGCCTCATAAAACACTTAGCATTCATTCAGTTTACAAACTAAGTTGTATTGTTGGTTTAAACATACCTAATCCTGCACTTGAAATAAGGGGACAAAAAAGAGCACGATAAATGGTACCTATAGAGAATCCCTTAATATCATTGATACGTCAAAGGGAGAGAAATACTAATTAATTATACATATCAAGAATGCCAGCATATCTCCCTGCATAACTTCTTTTTTGTTCCCTGGCTTTTTTCATATTGAAATTAAAAAAGGAGAAACATAGAAGAGAAGAAATGGAGGTTATTTGAGCAGCAGAGTTCTGGTCTGCTGACATCCTCAGCAAGATTCATTAATCTTAGAGATTCTCACTCTCATTTACTAAACAACAGTGATTCACAGAGAGTTACACAGCCACAGTAGCAAAGTTAATTGGAATCTAGATCCCCTAACATTTCTTCCTTCCTTCAGCAATTCCTCAGTACTGCAAGTTAAAATATTAGGTGAGACTGTTGTAGGCTTATGAAAAAGAGAAACAAAGGGTGGTTAGCATGGAATTAAAAGTGGACACATGTTTTCCTTCAATTTCATTTTATTCTATTTGCTTTGTTTTGTGTTTTGACTTAAACCCTTTGAGCAAAGTGAGAAAAAGGCAGAAGCAGCTTATGCAACCCCATATCAATACTGGTATCTCCCCTCAGCTCTAAATTAGCACTGGGAGCTCAATATGGCTCTCACCCAAGTCCAGAGAAAGAAAGAAAGGATGGAGGCAGGGAGAAAGACATAGCTATGAACACTGGCAAATTCTGTTCAGTCGATGGCAAGCAGCCAAACAACCCTTTTAATTTAACTCTATCTTCTCTGGCAAAACAAATAATGCCTTCGCTCAGAGCCTTCTAACTTTCAAAGCATGAAAATGACATTTGACAAGCACCATTATTCCAATGCAGTAAATGAGGAAACTGAGATTTACATGAGTTTATGGTCTACATATTATCAGAAAATTATTAACTAACAGAAAATCAGTATCTAGGTTTTCTAATGTGTATCTCGGTATTCTTTTCACTTGATCACCTACATTAGTGTCCATCCCAGCACCGCTTATGTTGTCAGCATTGACGTTTTTAAATAGTAATGAAAGACAGAGAATACAAGGAAATCATGGGTCATGGAAGGGTAATGGTATGAAGGGGAAAACTGTGTAAGAAAATTTTTTTTATTTCAAATATTTCAGGTGGGGTAGATAAATAAAGAGTGAAGAAAATGTACTATGCAGGAAAATATGATCAACAAGATCTTCATAGTACAAAAACTGTTGCACTAGAAGAAATGGCTGGCTTCAGGATCTTACCATGATTCTGTAAAATGAATTACAGTCTTCTGCGCTGGCCTGTACACAGTTATCAAAGGAAATAAGAAATCCTGAGACCTCTGGTCAATCGCTTTACTTCTAGGCTGTACTGTGCCTTTCTAGACTAACAAGCTACTTGTAAAGAACTCCCACTAAAAGATGTTATATACATTTTTCAGCAGTCATAATGGCAATATGAGCTAGGAATTTGTATTATGATTAATAATCATCACTGAAAGCTTGTGACAAGGTCTGTTCCACCACCTATAAAATCTAGAGAAAACAACACTCGACAAAGGGTAAAGTCTAGGTTCCTTAGAATGTTAATGACAGTATTTTTTAAATAATTGATGTCCAACATTTCTTTGAAATGCAACTGTCTTAGAAAAAGGAACTATGTTTCTCCTATATCTCAGAGGACCTCACTGTCGTCACTGCTCGCTGACTCTGTGCTAGGTTATTTATGATGGAGATGAGAAAAATATCAGCATTCCTACCTAGCAGAAAATCAGAATTTAGGGAATGTTTTTAAGTTACTTGGGTAAAATTAGAAACTTTATGTCTTCACTTCCTAATGACTTGCTACCTACTACCTGATATTAAAAAAACATGTAACTTGGACTCAAAAAGAGAAAAGTATTTCTCTTGTGTTTAGTCCTTGTCAGAGGGAGCTGTCAAATACCACTGGAGAGCTATCTTCAAAACATCTGCATTGGAACTATTTAGAGAGAGGGTGGAGAGGGACCCTGTAGGCGATTTAGGCAAAGCTCTTAAACACATTCTTTAAAGGCAGTCCCCTAACAATGGGATGGAACGCTTACTTCCCAGGCACCTCTGCAGCTCCCTCACAGAACAGCTGCAGCAGGGCTCCCCTCAGCGGTTGGCCCTGCGGCCTCTGATGCGGTTTAACTACACTCTCCCCCTGGCCACTCAGCAGCCCAAATCTGGCTGCAGGCAGAAGCCAAGGCGACCTTCATGCCCAGATACACCAGGCACATAGGTGGGGTGGGCCAAGTGGTAGCCATCTCTTCCACAATCCCAAGAGGGCACAGAGCTACTGCCATACCAGATGCCAAAAAGAAAGAATAGAGCCAACCTTAGTGGAAGCAGTAGCTGTATTCTGGCTCTGGAGTATGCGAAAGAAGGGACAAAATGCCAGATGACAAGGAGACCCAGCCAGATCCGAGCCAATGGAACAGGGGCCTCAAATTAAACTAAGCACAAAATGGAGTTCTGAGGAGTTTTTGTTGTTGCTCATTTGTTTGCTCACTTCCCTTTACATTTAAATTTTTCCCATTGAACTCTTCTCTCTTACAAGTAAATGTGATGATAAGAGTGTAATCATGAAATAGGAAACCTTCTGAAAACCTCACACACTTTTATCAACAGAGTTCTTATTAATATTAAGTACATTTACCAGTATACCAAGGAAAAAACCCAGCTGAACCAGTAGCTATGTACCCTTCTCACCATTTCTTCATTATTCAAGGTTAGGAGTTGTCCCTACCAACATCACCAAGATGTTGCATGGATGAACATAACCAACTATAGCAAACTACTCCAGGGCATTTGGGAAAAGTACAACAAATCCTTACCTCATCATTGAGAAGCAAACATAATTAATTATTACTGAGAACACACCAATGTATGTCTGACTTGGTGATGGCCACAAAATAGAACAGACAGCATAACCTGTGTCTCACTAGGCCTATCGAAGGTATTTGGTAAATGTCCATCCACACAGCCCCAAATACTCTCATTAAACATTTTTGAACAAACGGAGCCTAACTGAAAGTGAAAACCAAGAAGATCATTCATCTGTGGATCCATAAACATATTCATGAGAAACAGCAAAAGCAACTGTGCTGCACAAGAAAGACAGTCATCAAGAGATAGGGCTGATTCAAAGGGGCCACACACATTGACACTGAATAATGTTGTGTGAAAGATAGAGGGGAGTATGTAGTGAGGCAGCCAGTCCGAGACCTGACATGATGATGGCAGAAGGAAAGAGTATATGGGAACTGTTTGTGAGTGACCTCCATGTTTCCTAGCCTCATCTGGCCACAGTGCCTTCTCTGGCTATTCCATTACTCTGTTACTACTGCCTGGCCTGTGCCACACATCAGGAAACCCCAAAGCATGAGAAACCACTTCCCATGATTTCACTGAATTCTATAGAGCAAACCTTTAAAAATTCATCTTTGGGAAAAAAACAAAAAAACAAACAAAAAAAAAACAATATTCTCTAGAAAGAAAAACTATCAACTTTGCTCAAATAATACCAGACACTCAATTTCAGAGAGCTGCCACTATAGTTAACTTTGGTATTACTAAAGAAGACGGTAGAGATTTTAAGCAAAAGATCTAAAACATAAGTATCTGGTTTTGTGCTCCATTAGACATTCCTCATCCTTTAGTATGGAACATCAGCCCAGCACTCTGGTTTGTCCTTCCCTCATGTGGTCCCGTGACCGTGTAATGAATATTCCACTTTTATTCAAAGTTAAGAGAAGCATTTATTAGTTACTTCATTCTTTGCATTTCATCTGAAGAGCTAAGTTCTTAGAATTAAATGGAATAGGAAGGAAAGGGATTAACCTCTGCTACTAGCATAGTACAGTCATGATGTTAATGTGTCTGTATGAGAAAGCTGAATTGCAGCAACATCCAAAATCACAGAGAAAGTCCTGATAGCTTTGGAGGGAAAAATAATGCAAAGAAATAAAATATTAAAAGAAAAAGCTGGTGAGGGATTCTATTTTTCATGCCGGCATGGTTAGTAGAGAAATTATGTATTACAAGCCCCACAATTTAGATGATGGAGCAATGGGTCAATGAGTTCTAAGATGAGGAAGTTTTTAGAACCCTTAACTTGTAAATGTGTTGTGGGTGAGTTCCAGCTGCTCCCCTAAGCTTATTTCAAAATATAACTTCGACATAGTATTCATTCACTTGTAATGCTTCAACTAGTAAACAGCCAGGGAGTCTAGTCTATTCTCTTTTCACTTGGCAAGAGGGTTCTGTAGCTACACAAAATATCCCCCAGCAATGAAAAATGAAACCCACAAATGTAACATTAGCAACCAGCTGTCAGAAGAAAATCAGGAGTAGGACTGCCAGCCTGGTCATTTCATGCCAGGGTGTTCACAAGAGGGACTGTGTCTGTGTATGCATGTACACGCACATGTGTGGAAGTGAAGAAACACTCACATGTGTGGCAGCATGAGAAATGTGGAGAGGTGCTGGTCCTAATGGTGGCAAAATGCCCCAAACATGAAGATGGAGTGGAACCATCAGTGGTAGAGCAATACAGCACAGACTCTCTCTCTCTGGCTAATTGCGCAAGGCTTCTCTCGTGAGTGAGAAGAATGAAAGACAGGTGGATTAAAAAGATAATATATTGTTATGTTAAAATTACTTCGTGTATTGTAGGTCTGTTCAACATATATGCGGGCTCTGGACACCAGCCTGTGAAGGATACGCACACACTGTCTGTGTTTTCATGTTTAACCTTCATGAATTCTTTTCCCAACCTCCCAAAACACCGAGACCTAAAACCTCTTCAAAGTAAACACCCAGCAGTAGCTAGTTAGTCCCCTAAGCATAAAAAACATTGACCATTCCGAGTCGGCCTGGCTTTTAACCCGTGAATTCGTTTCAAACCCCCTCCGCCTCACCACTTCACTCCCCCACCTCGGGGCAGAATCTGAAGGGGTGATTTTGCATCGAGATACAAGTACCAGGTGCCAAGGTGAGACCCAACCCCCTCCTAAACTTAATGCCAATTTCCTCCCGAAAGAGCAGGATTGCAGTGGCATCAGCACTGGAGACGCGGGGACAGCGAACACCGCGGTGGCGCTTGGAGTTTACGGAGGAGCAACCTCTGCTCCCTCGCCACCCCCGACCCCTCACCAGCCCCTAACCCGCCCCCCCCCCACACACACACACCGGTTCCCATCTCCCCACCACCGCCGCCACTGCAGCGAGCCTGTGGGCGCGCTCCTGCACGCCTGGGACCCGGCCCGGGCGCAGAGCCCGCTCGTCGATAAGCCGCGGCCGGTCCGCGCTCCGAGCGCTCCCTGCTCCACCGACCACCCCAGAGCCCCGCGGCGGGGCGGGGGGGCGCGCGCGGCCAGGGCATCGCTCCTTACCTTGCAACGAGAAGAGGGACAGGAAGAAGCCCAGGACCCAGACGCTGTGCAGCCAGTAGGTCCTCATGTCTCCGCCGCGCTCGGGGCTCCGTCTCGCGCTCCGGCTCTCGCCTCTCCGCTCGCACTCTAGAGAAACGCGCCGCTCGTCTCCCTCGGTTTCCCTCTGGGCTCTCCCGGCTCCGGCACCTCGGACGGACCCAGACGGCCTCGCTGTCCTCCGCAAGGGCCCGAGCCAGGGGCGCGGATGGATGCTCGGAGCCTGTGTCCGGCGTAAACGCAGCGAGCACCCTTCTGCCTCGGGCTCCCTCGCTCTCCTCCTTCCTACCCTCCTCTCCCTCACTCCCCTGCAGCTCCAACTAAATGCGACTGTACTTAAACAGGCAGCGTTTTATAGGACCGCGAACCGAGCCGAAAGGGCCCCGCTACTGCCATCTAGTGCGCACAGGCGGGACCGCCGCAGCTCTGCGCTGCGTGTGCAGGGTCCACCCGCGCCTGCCAATTCCCCTTTGCTCTCACCAAACGCAGGTGAAACTCCTGCCCTCCTGAGTCCTTGACTTGACCTTGTTATCCCGTGGGTCCTGATTATCTCTTTTGCACGAAGAAACGCTTGGAACTTACTACCCACGTGTCTCCCAATAGCCCACTATGCGTTCTGTCCCTTTGAAATCCCCCCCCCTTTGCCCAACAACTCGATGGAAATGCTCCTCTAAATGTCACCATGACCTCCACCTCAGCTGTCTAACCGCTGTTGGAAGGCTCATCCCATCTGACTTTTAGGCTTCATTCCACTGTGTTAGCTGTTCCTTTTTGCTTGATTTCAAGTCCCTGAAACAAAACAGTCCCCTGGGTTTCTGACCTTTCCTCCATTTAGCCCCCTGGGTCCTTTGCTCTTTGTTCTTATCTTCTGTTAGATTGTTGTGTTTCCTCGTGAATTTCAGCTATTTGGAAATCAAACACAACTCTGCTAGTTACTCCAAAATGAAGACCTCACCAGTAGCCTACTTAGCCCTCACATTATACTTCCCAGCTAGGATGGGTATCAAGCATTTCCAGTCGGATCTCCCGGAGCCAGGTCTGAATTGAGTAAAGGATCAGATAGGTTCCCTATTAAAGAGCACTGTCTGACAGTCAATTGAGCTGGATTTCAGTTCTGTCACTGTGAACTCCACTTGTGCGGGACCTTACCCAAGACATTTCATCTCTGAATTTCATTGGCCTGTTTCAATTCTGTAATATCTATATCCCGTTTCTCAACTATGTCACTACTGACATTGCCCCCAGATAATTCTTTGCTGTGGGAGGCTGTCTTGTGTACTACATGATTTTTAGCAGCATCCCTGGCCTCTACCGACTAGATGACAGTAGCGCCCCCAACACACACAACATGACAGCCCAAAAAATGTCTCCAGGTATTGACAAATGCTTCCTAGAGAGCAAATCGACCCCAATTGAGATCTTCACCTACTGCCATTTTCCAGCAGGAGTTATTCCCCATTCCCATTTCCCTGCTTCTGTGAGAAGGATCACCCAATTCTATAGGTTCATACCTTCAGAACAGCAGTCCCAAACCTTTTTGGCACCAGGGACCAGTGCTCCTATGAGAATCTAATGCCTGATGATCTGAGGTGGAGCTGAGGCAGTGATGCTAGCGCTGGGGAGCAACTGCAAATACAGATGAAGTTTCACCTGGTTGCCTGCAGTTCACCTTCTGCTGTGCAGCCTGATTCCTAACAGGCCACACACAGACGGGTACTAGTCCATGGCCCCAGGGCTGGGGACCCCTGTTTTAGAATATCTTTAACTCCTCTAATTTAAGTTGTTCATCAGTCTCACCAATGTGAAAATGTCTAGGCTGTCTTTTTTCCAGCTCCACTGCCACCATTTTCATATGTTGAATATCTATTGTGCATTAGCAACACTTCTGATAAGGACCTAATATCCAAAATATACAAAGAAATCATATGACTCAATAACAACAACAAAAAAATGATCCAGTCAAAAAATGGGCAGTGGACTTGAACAACACTTCTCCCTAGAGGACATAAAAATGGCCAATAAATATATGAAAAGATGTTCAGCATCACTACCTAATAGGGAAATGCAAATCAAAACCACAATTTCGAAAATGTCTAATTTTCATTATCTAACTTGAATCTCATAACAATGCCATGGTATAGTCAGGAACAATATTTGTTCTTTTGTGTTACTGAGAAATGGAGACAGAAAATTAAGAAACTTTTCTATGGCACATAACAGGCCAATAAGAGCAACACCTACAGAGCTGAGGGAAGCCTCCTGACTTCAGTGCTGTTTCTAAGACATCTCCTGAGTGTAAGTCTTTATCCCACTCCTACAATAGTCTCCCAGCTGATCCCCTTCCTCCATTCTCCATGCTCTATTCTTGTCTATACATTATCATCAGGTTAATCCCCTTTAACATTTTAAGACTCTCACCTATTTATGACTTACAGTGGTTCCCTATGGTCTTCTGGGTCCCAACCACCTGGGAGCTTTCTGGGGTGATCCCACCCCAGACCAATTAGATCGGAATCTCTGGGGTGGGGCCCTCATATCAGTAGGCTTTAAAGATCCCAGAGTGATTCTTATCTGTAGCTAGAGCTGAGAAACATCAACCAGATTGATTATAGATTCCTCACTTTCTAATTCAAGGTCCTCTGAAACTTTTATCTCACCTTTAACGATTTACATTCTCTTTTTCTGTCACTGGTGGAAATCCTGTCTTCCAGACTGCCTCATCTAATTTTAGTCCCATGTACTGAGTATTTGTTTTACAAAGACTGGATGTACTACTCTCAGGAGGCAGTTTGTATAGCTGTCCGAATATGGACTTTGGAGGTAGACCTAGGTGGATTCAGGTCTACCTTGCCTCTAACAAGTTGTGAAACCTTGTATAAGTCTCCTCAGGCTGCTGAATCACTCATAATACACTAATAAACTCTAGCAGCATTATTTTTCAAGAATCAACCTAAATTTCTTCAATGTCAATGTATATCTTAGTAAGGTTTCTCAAAATGTAATCTGAGGACTCAGATACAATAGAATCACTTAGTGTACATGCTAAAAACCCAGATTACTTAGTCAGAAACTAGACCTAATGTATTAACATATTTGGACATAAGGGTCTAATAATCGGCCCTTAACGAATTTCTCTAGGTGATTCTTGTGCCTTCTAATGATTGAGGAACATTATTGAAGAAAAGAACAAAGTGTTAAGAGCTTTGAGTAATCTTTAAACTCAATTTCAGCCCTATTGGCATTTTGAATCAGATAAGTCTTTGTTGTGTGGGACTGTCCTGTGCATTATACTATTTAGCATCATCCCTGGCTTCTACCCACTAGATGCCACTAGCAACCCCATCCCTAAATTGTGATAATCTCCAGATAGTTCACATGTTCCCCGGGGAAATGATCTTCCCACCTTTACTCTGCACCCCTGTGGAGACCACTTATTAGCCTAAGCACCTTTATTAGGTAAGGAAATGGGTCAATAAATCATATGACTTGCTAAGGTCATACAGCTGAGATTTGAATTCACCAGAGCCAAGAAGTGTGTTAAACAGACTTTGTGATCTTCCTATCCTATGCCTAGAATGGATTCCAACAGGTTTTATTTATTTATTTATTTATTTATTTATTTAGGCAAAGCAACCCTTGGTTGGCCTTACATATTGCAAGGATCTTGTCAGCTTAAAATCTCTTATTTTTTAAGCCTACAGCACCTGGTCTTACTAGGTGGTCTCCCATCCAAGTACTAACCAGGCCCAACTCTTCTTAGCTTCGAAGATCATATGGGATCCGGCTTGTTCAGGGTAGTATGGCCATAGACACAATAGTTATTTAGAAGTTATCTCAAATTTTTCTTGATGCCTAAACATTTCACTGAAACATATACTGTATCTAACTATAATATCTTTCTATTTGTTTCTGTATTGCTTTAAAGAATCAATCTCTTATTTCTGTGTTAGCATCACACTATTCCAAATTGATTGTAAACACACCTGCCAATTATCTTGAAACCATATAGAGCCTAGGAGAGTGCAAGATGCAGGACAGATATTTCTTGAATGTAGCTAACAATTGAATAATTACTTGTGTTGGTGCCGCAGAGCACTTATGTATTCATATGTCAATTGCTCAAACATTTTTAATCTAAAAATTTTTAAATTGTAATGTATACTTTGAGACTTTTTTCTCAAAAATATTCTTTTTTAGAGGGAAGAATGTATCCTATTCTATTTCTGCCCATACCCTTCACTTTAGTTCAGGGACACGTTTTATAACATAGAAAAGTGTTTGGGAAAAGTCACTTGCAGAAATTTTGTAAACAGCAGATATTCAGACTCTATCCCCAGAAACTTTTAAGTCAGGTGTGGATAGGGCAACAGATTGATCTGATGCATTTTCAAGAGTTCTGGAACATTGAAGACTTGCGTATTTTTTCTGAATGCAAAAATTTACCCACATTCTGTGAAGTTCAGCTTATGTAACAGTGTCGATGAAATCCTTTCTAATATCATGGTGGAAGACATGTCTATATACATGCACATTGTTCCATAAATAGGTAGAAATTTTGTGATTCTTCATCATCACTATTGTCCTAAAAAGCTAATTTTTGTTACAATGCCACACATAGCATCAGGAAAAATTAATTATAGACATAGAAGTCTTCCTAGTATTTTATTTCCTTCCCTGCAGCTGCCTTCCACTCCAAAATAATCTCCAAGTTGATAAAGTCTATCAACTTCCACTTCTAATTCTCAGTGATGGGATGGTAATTTGCTCTGAGAAGCTTCCTGGTATTGCTGTTAAGTCATTTGCATTCTATCAAAAGAACTGTGTTCTGCTGCATCTGGGAATTCCTAAAAGGTGCCCCCTTCCCTCCTTCTCCACAACTTTCAGTTGGATTCTTTCCTTTTGAGTAGGAAGAAAAGCAGGTTTAAAAAAAAGAGCTGGTAGCAGTGGATGCCTTTATCAATTCTCTTCCTTTCATTTAGATCCCAACTACCTTATAGCGAAAGAAGAGTCTTTTCCCACTCAAAAAAACTTGAGACACTTGGGCTCACTTCTCACATCTTATTTCAGTAGACCCTCCTACCTTTCCCAGTGAGTGGGAAGGATATTTAAACTATAATATTTGTGTCTAAACTGCTTTTCTTATAGATTATTCCACCAAAACAGAATAATCCTTAAAAAAAAGTTTGTTTGTTTGTTTGTTTGTTTTTATTATGGTAATGTTGGTAGAAAGATTTTTTTTAAAAAAAACAGGTTTTATACTAATATCCCCATAATAAAATCAGGAGAGGAAATACAAAATGCATGACACATTGAGTCAGCAAAACTACCTCTAAATAGAATACTTTTCAAAGTTTTCTATGAAGTGTTAGCAAATCCTTTTTTTAAAAAGAAAAACTTTCATTGCAAATACATTTAGGTTTATGTGTGTAGAAGTGCATTTTGTCCAGAGATCCTTTAATATGCTATATTGAGACAATGAGTCAAAAAAGAAAAGTATGTGTTTTTTAAACAGAGAGATTGACTGTTTTTACCTTTCCTACATCAGAGCTGTTTTTCTCCTGCTTAATACAAAAGAACCCCATTCTGTAACAGTATATGGTTGCCATTCATTCCTGCCTGTATTATACTCCCACTATTAGACCTTAGGCAGTATCTTCCAGAACAGACTTTGCAGTGTGGCCTGCAGGTTTCTTTTGACTGTCCCAATGCCTTCTAGAGCAGTTTTCACAGATTTTAGAAATGGTTTCATAATTTAGGTGGAAACAGAGAATAAAGAACAAGAATGCAGACTTTTGTGGGCATCAGAAATGAAACAATTTCAGCTCCAGTCAAAAAGCCTAGAGTGGGTAATTGTGCTCAACTAACACTAATAATACAGTAAGGTCATAAAACTACTTCATGGGCATGAGCACATTAACACAGCAATGGAGAAAATTTTAGAAGGTAGGAATTTGTCTTCTTGCCTTTGACTTATTTCATCCTAGGTGTTTACAATTAAAGAAGGAAAAGCTGGAAATTGATTTGTCAAGGACCCAAACAGTAGAGTTTCATGTGAAAGAACTTAACTACTTGAAGGAACTTTAGATGAGAAAGTATGGTGTAGTATAGAAGAAAAATCTAGCTGTAACCTCAAACACATATGGAGTTTTCTGTTCACTGAGTATGTGTCCCTGGTATTGATTTGCAAACTGGCCCCTGCACACAAAGGGCAATGAGAGACTGCAGAAAGAAGCAGACCACTCCAGTTTGGTAGATGGCAGTTGTAATAAGCAAGGGAACTTACATATGAGCCTTGTCTTGGGTGCCAGCCAGACAAGTAGATCTCTGCACCCTGCCTCCAGAATCTTAAGTTTATACAAAGCCCTTAAAACTGGGTTCAGTCACATATTCAAACCAGATGGTCTCAACAACACCTTATTTTCTCAAGGCTGTGTACTTGAAAATGGCTCCAGTTGTGGGAACGGTGGGTGTAACGTACATTCCTAGGACCAAGGATGGAGTAAGAAGCCTCTGATTGCCCCAGTCCAGCTAGTGAGTCAACCAGCAGGTACATCCTTTTGACAACATCTTCTAACATCCGGGCAAATAATCCAACTTCTATGAGCTATAGTTCTTCTCTTAAGGGTACTGTGAGTATCTATTGAAATAAGACGTATAAGTTTAAGGACTCATTGAAGGTTGACCCATGAAACTACCTCAGTTGCCACCACTCACCATCTGCTTTTCCCTAAACTCACTCCCTGCCTCCTATTTTATGAGAAAGACTAAGGTTTCCAAAACTCAAGCAACCTGTCTAAAAGTCACACAGCTAAACACAAAGTATAGAACATAGTCCTTCTGATTTCTATTATAGTGCTCTATGTACACAACTAAAGTAAGGTTTCCCACCAACCCTCTTCTATAAAAAAATGCTTTCTCTCCTGTATGTGGTATAATTTTGAACTATTTACATAAACCTAGAAAAAAGAAATCCAAAGTTAATTTTATTTTAGATGAGGACTAGGTAATACAGCCCGGGGTCATCTGAGTCAAGGCATTAATTTCTGACCAATAAAGAACTCTTGCTGAGGCGGATAGTTGACAGGTGTCAGAAATGAGGAGCTATAATATCCCCCTTTGAACCAAAATAACTTTTTTCCCTTAAAATATCCCCATTTGCAACTGAAAAGAAAATAAACTATTCTGGCTGAAGAAAATGCCTTTGCCATTAGGATGCAAATGGCCAAGCAAATTTGTTGCCCAATAAATCTTTTGGGGCATTATATAGACATAGTCTTAGAATTTGTAAAGCCTAAACCATAAAAGCAAATAACATAAAAGGAGAAGAAGCTATAAATTCCAAATCTAGATGAAACTTTTCTATGTAAAGCTCAGGCAGGAGCAGAAGTGATGTGGAGGAAACACACTCTTAAGAACAGGGACAATAGGAAACAAATGGACTTAAAAAGGGTTCTGGTTTCTTCTCTCATGTTCCTTCTGTACTTTTTTATATTGTACTCTTAGCAATTAATGGAGTGCCATAGCAGAACTTGAAACCTACATTGAGCAATGTGGATTAGAAATTCCATTTCTTTGTCCCCCTGTGTTAATTCCAGCCCATAAAGAGAGCCTAAGAACAAATCAAACTTGGAAGGAAGGTTTTTGGCCTTTGATTGTGTTCCAGTGATAACAAAGGGGAATTTGAATTCAGAATGAATAAAAACTATGACCTGTAAAAGGACCTTGATGATCATAGAGCCTAACAATTGCCTGCACTTTACTAAAAGCACAGGGAGAATTTTTTTATTAATTGTTTTTACATCAAAAGAAATGACTGCATAATTTCCATCCTTATCTCTCACTACACTTCCACAGATACCTCATCCTCTAGCCAAATTACTCACTAATCCCTCAACAAATTTTGAGCCTCTTCCTGCATGTGCTGAAGTCACCTCATCGTTTATTTTCTTCGAACCCTGTGTTTACCTATGGCAATCCTACTTATATTCAAGCAACATCTTCCAATATAACCATGAGACAAGGACTTGTCTGTCTTATTCACCACTATGTCCTTGAAACTAAGCATCATTCTGGGTACCTAAAAAGTATATCTAAAAATATCTTTTTAATAAAGAAATGAGTCTTTCACCTGTGCTTCTGGAAGTAAGCCCCTGTTTTGTATAACTTACAAATAATTGTCAATAGTTGTATATATAGGTAGCATACCTTCCCTATTCAATTGCAAGCTGTGAATGCAGTCATGGCATCATTAAGTATTGTTTTATGCATGTAGTCACAATTAAGTGAATAAATCAATAAATAAATATGTTAAAGTTGGGGTTCTGAGAGAATCTCCTGAACCATATGAACAAAAACAAGTATTATTTGAAATTGAATAAATTCAAGGGCTAATAAAGAATAGAAGACATATATGTAGCCATCTTAGTATAAGTCAATTTTTAAAAGTCTATTAAGAAAGATTATTATTTTTTAAAAAATATATTCATATCTTCAACACTTTTTTTTTACTTACTGCTTACAAATGTTCACATATTTACCACAATTTTAATGTAAGACCAAGTTCCTTTCTTCAAATAGGGCCATTATCTTATAAAAACTTATATATGAAAAATCAAAGTATGAAATTCCTTCTGGATTTTTACAATTTTCTCTGAGTCTTACAACAGTTGTCTCACCATCCCCCACCTAATTCAACAGCGTTTTTTTCTAGCTTACCTTTAACAAATATGTCAAAAGCATTTAACATAATTTTCATTTAAACACCAACCTTTTCTTTTTGCTCCCATTATTTGTTTGTTTTAAATAGTAATTAGTCAAATTATGTAATTAGAATAGCATAGAAAGCTGACATAAATATATTTGGAAAAAATACTTAACACTTGAAAACATATAATTTAGCTGATGGAAGAAGAGCGTGATGTGCTAAGGGAGTTTACTCATCAGCAGGTTTCCATTAGAATAGAGGGAACGGAGTAATGGTTAATTGCTGAGATGGGTAAGTACAGTTGGGTGAGAGACCTTTTCCCATGACACAAATAAATCTAGAGAGAGTTGTCTCTCTATTTCTATAATATTAAAATGCATAGAGAGTCACAATATCTCAGAAGAATATTGATAACAACAAAAAGGAATCCATGCACGGGCCTCCGATATATTCCCAAATTTAATATTTTGTTAACAAACAGGTGCCTATATTTACTCATCTATAACGTATACCTAAGCTTACTGTTAGTTGTAGAAAGAATTAATTCTTACTAACGTTAAGTGTCATACATATTCATTTTACTTTTATTATTTCAGGAAGGAAAGAAGACTATGAATAAATCATGTCACAAGCAGTCATTGATCACATATCATTCAGAGAGACAGAAAGGAGAAAATTGTGACAGATGCACAATAAAGAGAGAGAGGTGACACAGCCACTGTCTTCACAGGGATTTAGAATTTAGTGGGAGGAACAAGAACACAATAAATCAATTATAGTAATGTAAAAAGGGGGAAAAAAACTATTGTTATTATAACTGTTTAAAATAAAAAAAAATACATATTTAAATAAAATCGTAGAACATTTTGGTATTCCTAGGCCAGAGGTTCTGGTTTGGCCACTAGAGTTCTGCATAGAAGACAACCATAATCCTGGGTATTATTTGTAAAAAACATTTGTATCCTTATGCTTTGGTAAGGACTCCTTTGTATACCTTCCTGTCAGACAGCCAAGATTTCTCTGGGAGCTTTTAGAGCAGGGCAGGCACAGGTGTTGGTTATCTGTAATTATCTTGAATCCATCAAGTACACCAGCATTATCAGCGACTTGGAAAGAGTATGTCACACATTCATGGGTCTTTCTATGTATGTAGATATACATTTTTAAGTCACGTGTGTGTGTGTGTGTGTGTGTGTGTGTGTGTGTGTGTGTGTGTGTGTGTGTGTGTCTGTTCATAGTGGAGTGGGAGAATTGCATTTCTCTTTGAGAAATCATCATTTATCAAGTTAGACTGACTACCAGTCCGGAACAGCTTTCAAGGTCAAGGACCACCGAATGTCCAGAAATGAAATTTCTTACGGATGGGTGCTATAGTCTATCAAGAACTTGATGAATGTTCTCACACCTGGCCAGGCTGATAGACTGAGCGAATTGAATTCAGATTCCTTGTTCACCTGTTACCTGGTGACTTGGCAGAACCCATTCCAATTTGGGCTTCTGACCTTTGCATAGCAGACCTTTTCTTCCAAATTTTGCTTTAGGGTCACCATTATTTTTCTGCTCCATTTCACTAGATTTCTATCTCTTCTGCCCCACCCTCAAACAATGTTTGGCTTGTGCTCACTTTCTTCATTCTCTCTAGTGTGATGTCTAAAGACCTGAATGCAATTTCATTTTAATGAATGCCACACAGATGGTCCAAGTCTTCCTTTGCTCTCCTTTAGTAAGGAAATAGTAGAGATTATGAGAACAAGATTTAATCCTTCCTTAATCTATTTTAATTTTTTATTCCTTATAACTTATTTCTTTCCAGTTTACTTTTTCCTTTGTATCTTCTTTTCAAAAATTAAAAAAATGGCAAATATATGACTTTAGAAAATGTTAAAACATCTTACACACAAAAAAATTTGACTTGAAAGTACTTTAAGTTAGAATTTTTTAAGCACTTCCATATATTAGGCTTGTCAGAATCTTGCTCTCAAGGAGGTCACATCAGCCTTAAAAGAGAGTAAGAGAAAAGAGATTGTTTTTATAGTGTTTGCTAATGCCACATATCTTTCTGCTTCATTCAGTTTCTAGTGTTTATTTACATCTGTGACAAGAATAAGGGTCAGAAAGGTATTTGTATGTATGTGTAAGGACCAGCTATTTAAACATATCTCACTCCCACTTAATCAAAAATGTTTTAGGAGAGTTGGAATTCAAGGATAGTTTTAAAGGAGAAAAGAAGGATGATTTGACTGAATCATTCTGATAGTTGAAGTAGGCTACTTAGCCATCTGTTGTCATCTGAAGATATCAAACTTAAGCTGGCAGAAGTGGCTGCAATTGTTGATACAATTGCACTAGAGTCATGCTGCTATGGAAACAATATCCCTGAGTTTTATGTTATAGCTTGTAGAGGTCTTGGCGCCAAAAGTGACCGCCTAAAGCAAAAAAGTAAGACAAAGGATAAAAGACAGCTGTCCAGTAATATTTAATCTCTACAAAGGAAAGTTGCTAATTGTTAGGGCAGACTTTTTGGCATACTCTGATGTAAATGATGTAAAAAGGAAGTCATAGTACAGGTAAATGCATCCACATAAATGAATCCAGATTTAGTATTCTGCTATTGCAGAAAGGAGTCTGGTAAAATATGTATTCTAGTCATTTACCTTCTTCCCAGAAATAAACCCTGAGCAGATCAAAAAGAAGTCTTATCTATTACCAGATTTTAAAAATTTGTTTAGGATCAACTATATAAAAAATTATAAAATGTGTTCCTGTACATTGGTGGGGAAAAAAAATTCAACATGAACATCATTAAGCTCAAGGCCAAGTCTGAAAGAAATACTGAACCTTCACAGTAGGTTCACGGACCTCTAAATGTAAAAGCCGGGCTGTTATAAAAAATATTTCAGTTATTCTTTATTAGGTAGAGAGACAGAGAAAGAGAATATCAATAACTTTCTCTCCACTGTAGAAATTTTTAGTTTAAAACATGCTTTTTAAAATTACAAGTTAAATAAAAATAAAAATGGAAAATACTGAAAAATAAAAATGGAAAAGATTATCCCACAGACCCATCTCTCAAATACAACCTTTATGCCATTTTGATGTATTCTGTCCTTCTGTCTCCCCGCCCCTCTCCTTCTCTCTTTCTCTCTCTGCTTTAAACCCCTCTAAATATGTTTAAGCAACACTTTGCATTCCTGAAAACTTGACTTACCCTTATTTTAATTTAGAAGAAATACCCAGAAAAAGAATTGAGTTCAGGTGCAATACATTTAAATCACTCCCCATCTTTATAGACCATACCTTATCAGAGCACATTCATAGCACTAGATAGTGTTACAACTAAAAGGGATCCCAGAAATTGTCAATTCCAGCTCTGTCATTTTATAAATGAGGAAACTGGTGGCCAAGGAAGTGAAGAGTTATTTGCAGAGGTCAATTATTGGGTGTTTAACTTAGGCCCACACCATTTTCAAAGCAGCCCGGTGCCATCAATTTCACTCTAATATCTTTGTGTATTAAAACAAACTTCAAATTCTTTTTCACTAATATAAATATCTTATGTCAAGTTGTTCTTTTCCTATTTTTTCCTAGTATGTTTCTCTTCCCATAACAGAGATTACAACATATATTGTGTCCACTGCTGCCTTGGCCAGATAGGAGTTGCTGACTGCTCTGGTGAGTTTCACCTTGAGGAGGAGACAGTTCTCTCTCTGATGCTCCTCTCTTTAGACAAGGTTTCATGCTCAGGTCAGAGGAGAAAATTACATGTATCCAAAATGATTGAATGACAGACTGTCTAAAGTGATTGATTAACTCAACAGAAGAACCAGGAGGCCACGCTAGAAAAGATTTCAAATTTAGAGTCCCTACTATTCCATTTCCAGGCCCAACATGAAAAATTCTCGTCTTTCCTATAACCCCACACACCCAAGTTGTGTGTCTCTTATTGTTGCCATCAATTCTCTTCTGATATATATTGCAACTCTTTTTAACTCTTTCTCTTTACCCAGATTCAATGTTTCAGTTCGTTCAGGCTGCTATAATAAAATACCACACACTGGGCAGCTTTAAAACAACAGAAATTTATTTCTCAGAATTCTGGAGGCTAGAAGTCTGAAATCAGGGTTCCAGCATAATTAAGTGAGGAACCTCTTCTAGACTGAAACTTTTGACTCCTCCTATTCTCAGATGGTAGAACACACAAAGGAGCTCTCTTGGCCTCTTTTTCATGGGCATTAATCTCATTGTTAAGACTGCCCTCATGATCTAATCATCTTTCAATAGCCCCCACCTTTGAACACTATCACATTGGGAATCAGGATTTCAACATAAGAGTTTGGGGGCACAGAGACATTCAGACCATAGCACTCAGTCTTACCTGGTTTCTTAGAGTAGAAACCCCAGGCTGCAGACATCTAAGAAATTTCTCTTGTAGGTCTTTGTTTCAACTTTGATGTAGGCTGAGATAAAAAAAACTGGCTGTTAGAGTGAAAGAAGAGGGTGGAAATACACAGAGAAAAAAAATAATCATGTGAGATTTAAGCCTTCCAGAAGATTGTATTCAACCAAATGACAGGAAGCTAGATCAGAAAAGGACTTTCAAAATCATTTGGTTCATATTATTTTTTAGATGAGGGAACTGAGGCTTAGAAATGTCTACTTATATTGTGTTTGTGCATGATCTCCAAGGATGATGGCTCTGGATTCAAGAAGAGAATCCAGGTTGCCAGCGCATCTGGCACTATAGCTCAGTATTAAGGCTCTGAGATCTTCAGTGGCATGCAGGTGTCAACACTTCTTGCATATGAAATGTGATTTAAAACAGTCATTATATTTGGTGACATTTTAGTATAGAAGTTCTTACACTTCTGAAATGCTCAGTTACATATGAGGCCTGAACCAACAACAATTTCTACAGATTGTGTGGCTTTTCTTTGCAATGATTGGCCAAAAACTTACATCTCTTAATCTTCTGGCACATCCATTTATATTATCTGCCTGCTTTCAGAGAACATGTCCTATAGCAAACAAGAGTTTGCTGAACCCTGACACTTTTGAGGGAGCTATAGAGCAAATACCTAGAAACAAGTGTGAAAGGGTAAGCCATGATCAAGCAAGAAAGCATATCCAGAATAGGCAAATGAATAGAGGGATTCCAGAGACAAGTACTGGAAATATGCAAAATTGGTCTTAGAGGCCTAGCTTTCACTTACCTTTCCTCTCTGCTATACCTACTGACCTCTTACAATGAATTCATGCTCATTCCAGTAAAATTATATATAGCTCTAAATAAGGGATCATTTACACTTGCATTAAGGTACATTGGGCCACACCACTGCCCTCATTTTCAGAAGACCATTCCACAGTTGTCAGTTATTCTCAAATACATCAAGGAGCAATTTATGGTCTGCCTAACTCCTATAGGCCCCTCTTTGAGATTAGGATGTTATTATTTTTCACAGCTGTAGCACAGAATCTACTTTTTAAAAGTCTTTTCCAAGGCCTCTTAGTCACATTTCCCCTGTGGATCACTGCAATAGCTTCCTGACTCCTATACTCCTGCTTCCAACAGCTATTTTCTACACAGTATCCAAAGTGATCCTTTTAAAACATTAATCTGATCATGTCAAACCCCTGCTGAAAGCATTGCAATGACTTTCTATCACTTTAGTATAAGATCAAAGCCCTTTATTTGATCTGGTCCATCCTTAGCTCTTATTTGCAGGTTTGATAAAAAAGGAAACTGACATAGCAGCCTCACTTTGAGTGACAGCAAGTAGATCTCTGCACCTGCCCACCATAATCTTAAAAGTTTATGTAGAAACCTTAACTGGACTCAGTCATATATGCAGTCCAGATGGTCTCAAGAATGCATTGCTCCATCAAGCCTACATCCTTGAAAACACCTCTCATTTTGGTAACGGTGGGCAGAATGCACATTCCAAGGACAGATGAGGGCGTGAGGAGCCTCCAATTGTCCAGGCCCTCTTTGATTGTTCAATTGAACAATCAGGGGTCCAGGACCCTTCTGATTGTCTGGGACCAGCTCATGTGTCATCCAGGAGTCATGTCCTCTCTGTGACCTCCTCCAACAATCTCCACCTCTCACTTTGTTTTTCCTCTGCTTTTTTCCCCCCAAACCAACTTTTTACTATCAGATGTTATATATCTGCTTATTTGTTTACTACATGAAACTGCCTGCTCCACAAAGGTAGGCATGTTTTCTGTTGGTCCATTGATAAAAATGCTCAGCACTTAGTAGTTGCTCAGCAAATACTTGTGAAATGGCTGGATAAAGTACACTGTTTCTTCTGAGATGGCAGACCATTTAAGGAGTAGTTGTATTGGTTATTTGTTACTTACATATTTGAACCAGTATATTTGTTTTTAATTTTGATGAGAGTAATTTATTGGTAACAAAGTGACATTAATGTTTAATTTATTTTATACACATAAGAAGGAACTTAAGAAAATGTATTTGTATCTCTTTCACATCCTAATATATCTTATTGAGTAGGAGAAAAAAAATTGTGGATTAAGAGGAGCACACTGAAAATAGAATTTCATTCACTACTCTGCTCATTTTGACCAAAGTCTACCCTTTAGAAGGGTCATATAATTGTCCATCAAGTGCATCTTGATAAAAAAAAGGAAAAAAGAAAAGATTAAGAATCTTTTCCTTAAACAAGTGATTCCTTGACTTTGTGCTTGGTATAAACATCGATAGGAGAACTCAAAAAAAAAAAAATCCACAGCTCCCTCAAAATTATTAGTTCATAAATATGGAGATCTCTGTACTTTACATTTATAAACTTCCACTATATGACCTAAATTTACAAAAATCATCTAATGTGGTTCTTCACACAGTGCTGGTACTCGTAAACGTTATTTCTCCTTTCCTCCCCCTTACCATGATTTTCTCAGCTGTGACAGAGATAAAGAAATGTTAGTAAGTTATAAGTGTTAGCTATCTGCCCTCCTCCTCCTTGGGTCATAATGCCAGGTCAGGCTATCCTTTATTGGGAAGAATCTAAACAATGAATAAAGTGGGAAAAAATACTAACAAATGTTAAATGTTATTTACATAATAAAGGAGGAGGTGCAGGGGGATGAGGAAGGCCTAAGAAAGTTTATGGAGGTTGGCTAGATAAAGAGATTTACTTAGTTTGGAGATGAGGAAATGATACTTGGAAACAAAGGGGAGTAGACAGTTACCAGAAAAGTGAAATAATTAGCAAATGATTGGAAGAGAGGCTTTCTACAAGTTTGGGAAGCATTGCAACTGAAATATCCTTTGTGAAATTTTTGGGAGAGTTTATAGTCAAGACTCAAACTACTCTTAATTGAACTTTTGTTGTCAAATTTTTTGTTTTAACTGTAATTATTTTCTAAGGCGGTGTTCAAGGTAAGAGCAAGCCAACTTGTCTTTGCCTAAGCCCCTTTCCTATGAGAAATTAAAATTCTCTAATTTCATTAAATTTATGGATGGAAATTGAATGGGCAGTACAAGCTGAATCTAAAAGGATTCTTGGAATTATCCTGCATGAATCCCATTCAAACAGGAATGAAAATTAAAGAGATTGGTTGGTAAAGAGCAAAAGGTACTATAAGTACATATCTTGTTCCTCTTTGTAAAGGCCTATAAAATGCTAACAAAAATATGTGTAATACCTCACCATTTGATCTACCACTCAATAAGCAAGGAAACCAAAGTGGTTAAGATAATCCATGCCATAAAGTACAGAGGCAGTGAGGCAGGGAAAAAGTATTCAGATACACATTCAGAAAAAAAAACACCTCACTTATATATACATAGAGTAAAAAGGTCAGTTTGTTTTTTTAAGAGTTTACAGAATAAAAGGAAATACTCAAGCAAGGTTTTGACATGTACAGCCAAAGATAGTAGAATTTTAGAAATTTTGTGATATGTTACCATTGAGATACGTCTACTGACATTTTTGAAAGATACTGTATTAAATGGCCAAATTGTTTTTAATTACTTATTTTAAAAGTGAGTCTCTGCTGACACTAGCCTCAAGGGAAAAACCCAAATAGCCTGATTTTATGCATGTTACAAAGAAATAAGCATGTTTTACTCTTCCTTTTAAATCCTCTTTTTTATTCCCTTTTATCATCTACAGGTAAGCTCTAGGAGGGTCAAGTTTGCTTATCTATCTACAGAGCCTATGACTATATCTGGCACAAAATGTATGTTTAATGGATTAACTAAAGGATGATTGAGTTAACAATCTAATTTTTAAAGAGAGAAAAAACCATATCAATTGATGGCTGTTGTCTATGTTGATAGAACTCATTTATTTTGGATACTTAAGAGACCTAGAATATTTTTATTTCAATTTTCTAACAAGAAAGCGAACACTGAAAAAGCATCAGGAATTATGAATGATGTTCATGTCAGAGTGGTCATCTGAGTGGCTATTCATATATTTATTAGAAATTTGGTTTCTAGCTATTTTATTTCCATCCAGCCACCAGTAGAAGCGATACTTATAAATATTTTATTGAATAGCTTTCATTTTAACATAAGCAGTAAGTAGGAAAGCAGATGCTTCCCCATCTACAGGATTGCCTTTGTGATGAAGCCAAATACCATGACTGCTTTGGCAAAAACTTCAATATTGGCTAGGTCTCAGGATCAACTGTCCTTAACAAGATTTTTTTTTTTTGAGTTATCATAATAGCTTTTAAATATTTTATTAACTAATCTGAAGTAAGCCCACTTCCTTCAAATTCTCAACTAAAAAACAGCATAATTTTAGAATAATTATTTGACAGCTCCCTTTCTGAAAACTGACTGTGCTACGTGTCCTCTCTGCAGCCTTACACTCAAGAGGCCAGTTCCTCACCATCAATCTACCTCATACCACACCTCCTGGCCTTTAATGGTTCCAAGTGATTGATATGAGAAATTCTGGTCCAAGTTAAATTCTACACTACAGTATATCCTTTCTTCCTACTCAATGTCTTTACTTTGCTTCTTCCTTTCACCTGACAGAGCTCAATTAATTCTGCCTTTGGCAATTTTTATTTTATCTATTAAAGGTATAATTTATCTCTGATGGCAGTGTAGTGTATTTGGGCATACAGTTCCTGAGAGAAGTAACTCAGGGGACATTCAAGTGGAACTAAATTTTTCTTATTCTCTGTTAGGTTTTTGCCACAAATTCTTGGTCTTAGCCCACGGAAATGGGCTATATTATAAACCAAAAACATTGGCTTAAACAAATAAGTTTATTTTTATTAAGAAGTCTAGAAGTAGTTGATTACAAGGGTGATTTAATAACAGCAATCAGGGATGGCCTCCCTTAGCCTTCCCATCATGGTTATAAGATGGTTGCAAAGGTTCTTGCCATCATATCATATCCAGGCAAGAAGAATCAAGAAGCAGTAACAGCACTAGATGTCCATCTGCAACTCAAAAGCCAGGAGTCTATCAACTGGCCAGCCCTAACAGGATATTAAATGGGCTTGTAATGTCTGTAATGTCTGCCACATTCTCCTTTATCCTTTTTTCATAAGGGCTAGGCTTTAAGCTCTTGCCTTTGTAAGTCTTCCAGAGTTGCAGGCATCTCTGAAATATAAGGACTTCTCCATCTTATTCATCAAGTGGCAGGAAAAAGAACTCAAACAAGGAAAAAGAAAGGAATATTTGTACCACTTCAATTTGCTTACCAAGTCCTCCACTGCTGAAGACCACTAAAGCACATTCTCTTCATTTCATTCTTGACCTATTAGTGTCCATCTTCTCTAAGGAAGGAGATTCACTGTTGGAAATAAAAAAAGTTCATCTCAGAACTATATTTTGAATGTAAGGTTTGCAGCTTAGAGAATGTTAGTTTCAAGTACCAGTGTACTGCTTAGAATTGTTCATATCACATCTATGTTTTACCTTTATCTTAGTTTTTAGTAATATTGAAGGACCAGTTGCTGTAGAATAACAACTGATTTTTTTAAATTTCAAAAGGTTAATATTTTACCTAAATTTCTAACAAACCAAAAAAGTGTTCAATATAGAAATTTCTTTGGCCTTTGCAGGGTGCTGCTTCTCCAACTTTTTATTTTAGAAAAGTTGCTAAAAGGGAACCACAGCCTTATATTCACCAATTTTTAACATTTTACCACCACTAAATAATTAAAGATTTAGCTCCTAAGACACAAAATGTTCTCATTTATAATCACAATAAAATTCCTTATTAAAAAACAATTTAATTTTTATTTGTTCTCATATATTGTCCATATTTTAATTTGTTATTGTCCCAATAAAAGAAATATGACTTTTTCCCCTTTCCAAAACTCAATCAATGCATTTAATTGCTATCATTCTCTAGTCTGCTATAATAAAAAATGGTTCATTCTTTTTTTCTCTCATGTCATTAATATTTTTGAGAAATGCAAGAAAAAAATTTTTTTGCAGAATTATCTCATTGGGATTTGATTGTTTCCTCATGATTAAATTCAGATTAAACATTTTATGCAGAAATATAATATAGATAGTTTTGTATCATTCTCAGTGCCTCATATCAAGAGATGGATGATTTTAGTTTCTCTTGCTACTAGTAATATTAAATGCAATCATTTGGTAAAGATAGTATTCACCAAATTTTTCTTCTGAAACATTACCTTTTCCCCTTTATAATTAATAACTAATCTGTAAGTTTATATGTTGAGATCCTATGATTAACCTATTCTCCAACAATCTTTACCCCCAAGGTTTTAGCATTCACTGGAGATTCATGCCAGAATTAATTCTTAAACATTGGTTGCAAAGTGATGATCTTTTAATTTTATCATTCCTCCTACATTTATTAGTGGGCATTTTTCTGTATAAAAGACATTTTCCTTCATTCCCTTCCTCTCTTGAAAATGAGTATTACTGTGGGTCATGGATTCACTTCTTATTTAATGTGTTACAAGCCATTTCTGTCATTATTTTTTTGAGGCTCAAATTATCCCAAATGTGGCCAATGGGAACCTCTTCAAATATAATTTTATATCCTCTTGACATTTCCATATTCACCCTATTTCCCCTATTTCTTCTACCAAAGCCACTCATTATCTAAGGATTTTACTTACAAAGTCAAGATCAAGGTGCTAAGTATGCTACTGATGTACTATTGCTATTAGCTTAATCAGTGGACAGAGCTAGGAAATATATATTTTAAAAATCATTAATTCAAAGAAAAAAAAAAGTATTACATGTTCACAAATTGGAAGAATTTAACATAGTTATAATAATCTTACTACAAAAAGCAATATACAATCTCCATCAAAATCCCAATGGCATAATTTAAAGAAATAGAACAACAAATCATCAGATTTGCACGGAAGCACAAAAGACCCCGAATAACCAGGGGGAAAAAAAAGTCACTCTGCCTGACTTCAAAATATACTACAAAGCAACAACAATGAAAATAGCATGGTATTGATAGAAAAACAGATATATAGACAAATGGAATGAAATTGAGAATCCAAAAATAAACCTCCGTATATATCGGAAAATAATTTTTGACAAAGGGGCCAAAAATACACAATGGCAAAAGGAAAGCCTCTTCAGTAAACGATGCTGAAAAATTGAAAAGCCACATGCAAAAGAATTAAACTATATTGCTTTCTGTCACCATATACCAAAATTAACCCAAAATGGATCAAAGATTTAACTATAAAACCTGAAACAATTTCATAGAAGAAAAAACATAGGTACTAAACTCATGGACCTAGAATTTAGAGAGGATTTTATAAATTTGACTTCAAAGGCAAGAAAAGTAAAAGCAAAAATAAATAAATTGGACTATATCAAACTAAAAAGCCTCTGCACAGCCAAAGAAACCATCAATGAAACAAAGAGACAACCATCTGAATGGGAAAAATATACTTGCAAACAACACCTTTGATAGGGGGCTAATATCCAAAATATATAAAATAACTCATACAACTCAACTATTAAAAACTCCAATTAAAATGGGTAGAAGATGTGAACAGACACTTCTCTGTAGAAGACACAAATGGCCAAAAGACATGAAAAAATGCTCAACTTCACTAGATGTTAAGGAAAGCAAATCAAATCCACAATGAGATACCAGCTCACACCTGTAAGAACGGCTATCATCAACAGCACAGTTAATAACAAGTGTTGGAGAAGTTGTGAGAAATAAAGAACCTGTATACACTGCTGGTGGGAATGTAAAGTGTTACAGCCACTATAGAAAACAGTATGAAAGTTCCTCAAAACATTAAGAATAGAATTGTCATATGACCTAGCAATCCTTCTTCTGGATACTTACTCCCCAAATTTGAAAGCATTTATTCATAAAATATATGCGCCCTGATGTCCATAGCAGCATCATTCACAGTGACCAAGACATGGAAACAACCAAAATGGCCCTCGATAAGACTACTGGATGAAGAAGATGAGGGACATATATTCAATGGAATACTATTCAGCTAAAAGAAAAGATGAAATACTGACATTTGCAACAACATGAATGGATCTTGAGAATACCATGCTAAGGAAAATAAGTCAGACAGAAAGGATAGAAAACCATATGATTTCACATATATGTAGGATATAAAACTGAAAGGAACAAACAAGAAAAACAGAGACTCATGGACAAAGGTAACAGTTTAGTGGTTACCAGAGGGAAATGGGATTTGGGGGAAGTAGATAAGAGTAAAGGTATCAAATATATGGTGCCAAAAGGAAATTTTACTTGGGTAGTGAATACATAATGCAATATACATATGATGTATTATTTATTTGTATACTTGAAACTTATGATTTTATTAAACCAATGTCACCCCAAATTTAATTTTAAAAAATCATTAATTCATATTGATAACTCCAATTCAAACCCACACTATAATAGTCTTCCTATCCTCCCTCCATATTTGTAAATCCCTTTTTTTCACGGTTGGAAGCAAAATGTAGTTCCATCAATACGAATATATGCACTCTTTTGTTCAATCCTACAATATACCAAAAGTTTTGGACTTACTACTCCCATACCACTAACCATCAACATAGCTATTAGTTAAAGGTTAAGATTTTCTTTGGCCCCTAGAATCTACTCTACTGGTAATATTGTTAGAGTATATTATTTGAAAGTTACTTAAATTAATTCTTTTCTTCTCTGTGTTTGTATGATTAATATCATATGCAATTAGGTATTTTCTAATTTCTGTATTTAATTTTAGCATTTTCATAATATTTTGTTGAATTGATATTTCTTGAATATAAAATAATAATATGGTTCAAAAGTTACATCTCTGTAAAAATATTTAAAATCTCATGCCTTGTCTTGTTTTTTTCAATCCGTTTCACATATCTTCTGAAGGTAACAAATTTGATCATTCTCTGGTTTATCCTTTCTGTATTTCTTTTACCAAGAATAAAGCAGATACATACCACTAAACTGTCATCTGTGTCTATGAGTTTTTGTTTGTCATGATCATGTGTTGCTTTCAGTTTTATATCCCAAACATGAGTGAAATCATAATATTCTCAACCTTTTCCATCTGAGTTATTTTGCTTGGGATGATTATCTCAAGATTCATCCCTTCCTATGGTTAATATTCCACTGTATATATGTACCACAGTTTCTTTATCTAATCATCTACTAAAAGACACTTCAGTATTTTCCATGTCTTGTCCACCATGAATAACATTCCAATGAACAAAGGGGTACCTATCTGACTATGAATAAATGTTTTCAAATTTGAAAAAAAAAAAAAACAAAGCTGAAGTTATCACACTCCCTAACATCAAATTATATCACAAAGCTACAATAATCAAAACAGAATGGTATTGGCAGAAAAACAGACAAACAGACCAAGGAAACAGAATTGGGAACCCAGAAATAAACACACATATACATGGGCCAATAGACAACTGTTTTGATTACAGAAATGCACTATGTTTTAGTATCTGATAAGTATGTACTGCCTCCCAACCCCTCATGCCCTAGTGTTTCAAGATTTCATTGTTATTCTTTCATGTTTAATTTTCATGTGAATTTCTCATTATTAGCTTCTATAGCTACAAAATATTTTATTGAAATTTCATTAGGTACATATATCAACCTAAAGAAAATTGACATGCACATGGTTAAATCCCAGAACAAGGAATGTTTTTACTTTTGTTCAAGTCCGTTTTTGTGTCTTTCATGAGTGTTTTCTCCTAAGCATTTTATGTATTTTATTGCTGTTTACATGGGGCCTATTATATTCTTTTTACTGGCTATTGTTTTTGCCATTGAAGGCTACAGGTTTTTCTATGCTAATTTTAATATCCTTTTACATTATAGAATGTTATTATATAAATGTATTTTCTAATTTATTCTCTTGCATTTCCAGGAAAAACTGTGTAATCACTTGCAAATAGATACAGGTTTACTTCTTTTCTAATTTGGTCAACATTTTCATACAATGTTAAATAGTAGCAGGTAAGTAAGCATCTTTGCCTTATTTTTTTATCTTAGTATGAATGTTTCTACCATATGTGTATGTGTTTGTGTGAGTGTGTGTGTGCATTTTTATTCCATTAAATGTTATCAGAAGAAATGGGTATCAGTGTGTCAAAGGCCTTCTGAGAAACTGATTTTTTCCTCAGAAATTAATACAAAGAAATTATCTTCATCAGTATGAAGAGATAAGTTAATAGTTCCAAATATTGAGCCATCCTTACCTTTTGAGAATAAACCTCACTTGGTCGTGATGTAATATTTTCCTATGAAACTGATCAATTCCATTTGCTAATGTTTTATTTAAAATATTTGCATCAGTGTTCATATGTAATACTTGGCTTTTGTTTTATTTTATTTTCTGCTACCATTAGATTCAGCAATTAATATTATATTTGTTTCATATGAAGTAATTGGGATGTTTTCCTTCACTTTTGAAGCTCTGGAACACTTTATGTAGTATTAGGATCATCATCTAGATGTTAACCATTTCACATAATGCTCTTTTGGAAGCACTTAGGTTTGGTGCTTTTCTGTAGAGGAATATTTTTGTTTAACTTTTATCATTCTCCTCTGAAACTAGTCTATTATACCTCTGTTTGCAACAGAATTATTTTTACTCAATTTCTGCTTCCTAGGAAAATTTTTCTCTTACCTAAGTTTACAATGTATCTGCAGAATTATACAAAGTAAAAATGCACACAATGCAATGAAAAATAGTAAAAGATTTGAACTGAATGGTAGAAGATTTGAACCAACATTTCAAAATAGAACAATGGTGAATAAGTACATGAAAGTGTTGAACATCATTTGTCATCAGCAAAATGCAAATTAAAACCCTAATGGCAGGGATTTCAGTTTCACATGAAAAGAGCTTGGAAGTCACCACTCTGTCCTAACAAATAAAAAGCTGAACAGACTGAAAGTCAACAATTCTTGTTGGATCCTTAAGACAGAGAACAACACAGGGCAGACCCCTGCCCCAAAGATTTGGGAAACAGGCGAATAGGGAGGCACGATTTACCAGATTACCAGGGACTCAGTGTAGACAACTCTAAGAAGTAAAAATATCAAGAGAACCCACTAACAGAGGGCTCCCTCAGTATTGTGAAATTAAAACCCAAGAGTTCAACCAAATTGCCACAGTAGTAAGTATCAGAAACAAAATCCCCTCCGCTTTTGGCAGGGCAAGAGGAAAAAGAACCATTTTGAAATACACCAGAGCACTCTTAGTGCTTTCTTAATAGGGCTTTTCTTCATGGAAAATAGTTTAGAGACCCTACTATTAACTAAAAAAGGGGGAAAAAAGCATAGTAGGACTTCATGGTTCAGCTTCCACATATAAGGAGCTTGGAAGTTGCCATTCTGTTTAACAACAAATAAAAAGCTGAACAGACTGAAAAATCAGTAACTCTTCTTTGACCCTTTGGATATAGGTCAAACAGCAGTCCCCACAATTAGAAAAACAGACAGATAAATACAAAGAGGCACATCTTTCCAGAGCTGAGAATCACTATTTGAAACCAGCACAGGAACTAGCATTATGTTAGGCAAACCATAATTGTAATTAATGAATTGCTGGAGGCTCAGTGCATGTAACGTTGAGAATTAAAATTCCAAGGGTCCCAGTCTAGGGGAACCCCCACAAGTTTTACCTCTAAAAGCTTGACGAGGTTCCCACACTAAATCTCACAGAAAAATCCCTTTTTGCTGCTGGCGAGAGGAAAAAGAGCAATTTTAAAATACTCTAAAGCACTCTACTTTTCTTAACAAAACCTATCCTTAGGCAAAACTAGTTAAGAAGTCTAACCTGCTGGTCTATTTTCAGAGTGAAACAAACCTGGGGACGGGAAATACCCAACTTCAGCTCACCCTAGTCGATCTTTCCTACCTAAGCAGGCAAGAAAAACAAAACTAAACTAAACAAAAACAAAACTGTGAAACACTCGTAAAGTTCACAGCCCAGAGTCATAGACAGATCTAATCATAGGTCTGTGAAATTTCTCCCCTCCCCCGAAATCTCACCAATATGTTACTAAAGGCCTATTTATAGTAGTTCCTTCTACCCAGTACCTCATGTCTGGCTATCAAGAAAAAAATTATAAGATATACCAAAAGACAAAAAACACAATTTGAAGAGATAGAGCAAGTATCAGAAACAGACATGGCAGAGATGTTGGAATTATCAGACTGGGATTTTAAAGCAGCTATGATCAATGCGTTAAGGATTCTAATGGATAAAGTAAAAACAGTTGGGTAATATAAACAGAGAGATGGACCTCCTAAGAAAAAAGTTAAAAAAAATCACTAGAGATAAAAACTACTATTACAGAAATAAAAAATATTCTTGATGGGCTTATTCACAGACTGGACACAGCTGAGGAAAAAACTCTGCGCTATGTGATACATCAGCAGAATCCTGGAAATCTGAAAAAGTGAGGAGAAAAGAAGATGGAAAAAAAAACAGAAAAAATATTCAAAGACTGTGAGACAACTTCAAAAGGTGTAACATATACACAAGGGAAATATCAAAAGGAGAAGAGGAAAAAAAAAAGCAGAAAAAATATTTGAAACAATGGTGACTGAGAATTTTCCCAAACTAATGTCAGGCACCAAACCACATATCAAGGAAGCTCAGAGAACACCAAGAAGGATAAATGACAACAACAAAAACACTAAACCTTAGAATATCATTTTCCCATCACAGAAAATCAAAGCTAAGAAAAACATCTGAAAGAATGCAGAGGGGAATGCAGAGGAACAAAAATAAGAATTACTTTACCCCTGAATTCTTAGAAACCATGCAAGCAAGAAAAGAGTGAAGTGAAATTTATAAAGTGTTGAGAGGAAAAAAGGAGTCCAGTCTAAGATACTATGATGATCTGTAAAATTAGCCTTCAAAAGTGACAGATAAAAGTTTTCTCAGAAAAACAAAAATTGAGGAATCTGTTGCTAGTAGATCTGCCTTGCAAGAAATGTTAAAAAGAAATTCTTTAGAGAGAAGAAAAATGAAATAGGTCAGAAACTCAGCTCTACATAAAGAGAAGAGTATCAAAGAAGGAATAAGTGAAAATAAAATAACTTTTACTTTTCTTATTCTTAATTAACCTAACGTAAAAGCTTATTCAAAATAATAATAGCAAAAATGTATTTTGTTATGTATGTATATGTACATTTATCTATCCATCTTATTATCATCATCTATCTATGCTTATGTATGCTTATGTATAAGAGAAGTGAATGACAGCAATGATATAAAGAACAAGAGGGAGAAACTAGGATTATTGTGTTATTATAAGGAATTCATACTACCCATGAAGTGAAGTGGTACAGTGTTAATTGAAAGTGGACTCACACTGGTCGTAAATGTATATTTTGAACTCTATAAAAAATATATATAACTGATATAATAAGAAAGGAGAGAAATCAGAATTATATAAAAAGCTCAATTAAAATCACAGAAGACAGGAAAGAATGGAAGACAAAAATAGTAACAAAGAATAAGGACATCAAATAAAAAATTCAATGTTTTTAATCTTACTGCTGAAGGCTTCTTGGACTTTTTGGAGTGTGTCCTGTGTATTTCATAGTTCATATGTCAGCCAGAGATTTGGTCAGAGTCTATAAATAGATATTGGGTCTTGCCATGTGGAGTTCTCTCCTTTTCAGGATTTTCCTTTTCCTTTTTAGTAGTGGTGATAGCCCAGAACCTTGACCCCTGATTTGTCATGCCAGTGATACTTTAGGTTTCTAGCCAAGTTTGTACAACCCAATGCAGCATGCACATGACTGTGGCCTGCCTCCAGGCAAAAAGTCATAAAAGGAGACATTTACCCAGTATTTTCTCCTTCCAAGAATTGTTTCAGTCTGCTATTTGACATCTCCACAATGTGTGTTTTTAAATAGCTGTTTTAATCCAGAGTTGATAAATAGAAAGTTGGATTTCCTTTGCAAAAAAATTTAAGTCATTTTAATATAATTTAAGCTCATTTACATAGTAGTAGTATGTTTATGAAATTATCTTAATAACCATTATTTTGCAGAATATTTTATTTTTACATAACTTTCTTTGCATGGCCTTACTTTTTACTCTTATTCTTTATGGTATTTAAGATTTTAATGTTTAATTTTTGTGTAAATGTTTAGTTTGATATGTGTACCATTTGAAACATCTTATATTTCTTACTTATTTACTTAGCTCTTTGGCTTTTACCTTTAATTGTTTTTATTTGACTCCTATTACTATGGAATAATCAATAGGCTAAGTCTATGTTTCTTTTTTTCTTATCTTCTTTCACTTTTTAGCCACATTACATCTTCATTGAGATAACGTATGCCATTCATGTAATTTTCCTTTTGTTACCACTTTGCTTTTAAAGAAAAAAAAAACATGGGGAACACTTTAAATATGACATGTTACATGGGGAATATAAAATGACAGGACAGAATTGAAATCAAACACATCAGTTATCACGTTATTACAGCAGTCATGATTATTTCTTTTGCTGGTCTCCCCAGAAATTATTTGGTGTGGATTCTACTAGTAGATTCCTCAGGAAGGCCTCAGGAAGGTTCTTACAGGTTAAATCATACTTGTCACTTTAATATTTCATGGCAGCTTGGCTGGAAATAAAATCCTTGGGTTCACGCTTTCTTTCTTGGAGTTTCTAAAAAATGCCACTCTGTTGTTTTGTTTTATATATTGTTAAGAAATATAATGCCAATATTAATTTTCTTCACTCAGTGTATGACTTGGTCTTTTTGTCTAGAGCCCTGAAGTTTTCTTTTGTTTATCTTTATTATTAACTTCTAAGAACCGTATTATAATACGTTTTGGAGTTATCTTTTTCTGGCCAAGTGTTTCCAGAAATAGTGGGCAATTCTAGTATGTTAAGTCAGATCTTTGATATATTTTTCAGAAATTTTTCTGAAAAATAGTTAAAAAATAATTCTATTCCATTGTTGTTGTCCCCCCCCCCCAGGGACTAAAATTATATGCATCTTAGGTCTTTATTTCCCCAACTTATTTATCAATCACTTTTACTCTCATCCTTTTATACCACTTTCTTTATTGTCTTTATGTTTTTTGGCTATTTCATGCTTTTTTTCTCAATATTTTTTTTTTATATAAGAAATTTACTCTATTCCCTTTGGGGTACCACATGCTATCTTTATTTCTTATTTATCTTTTCCTTCAATTTTATTCTTGATTATCATCCTATATCAAAGTTTTAAAATTTTTTTTTTTAATTTCTGAGCTTTAAAATTTCTGATTTGTTTTTACATATTTTCAAATGCTTTTTAAAGCACAATTAATTTAGGCTGGAGTGTTATGTATTATAGTTTTCTTTTGCTTCATGAATGTTCTTTTAAAAAAGTTTTTATGAGCTCAAAATTTTTACTGTTATTTTCTGTTTTCTTCCTATATAGCTTTGTATGGACAGAGATGACCACTTCATTTTGTGACGATTTGTCTGCTAGGATTAGCAAGTAGCTGTATGCAGACATGACAGAAGGCTTTAGATAGCTTACTAAATTCTGCAGTTGAGTTTGTTCTTTACTCTTAATATATAGTCTTTTAGGAGGGAATAGCTGAGTTTTCTAATTTCCTGATTCTGTTTGTTTGGTTGGTTTCTACAAAATAAAGCTATTTTTACACACCCTCAATATTAAACAGAAAGTTTGGCTGAATACACAATCTTTGATACACACTTTTTCTGCTTGAGTTTCTTAATAACACTTATTTTTTTTATTTTTTTATCACTGTAACTATTAAGTCTCAAAAGGATGGATCTCCTTTCTGCATTTCTCTCTTTTTACCAGAAGCAATGCCTTCCTGAGCTTGTCACTTGAGTCTTGAACAAAGAATTCCTTTCAATTCTTTAATAACTTGTCTATGAGTTACTGGTAATAAACTTATCTTTAATTTTTTCTCACCAAATGTAGGACTCATTTCTGAGGGTAATTTTATTTGTATTCCATTGCTCTTGGTCCCCTTGTTCTTAGATTTTCCTTTTACCCCTATCCCTCCTCTTAAGCTGTATAATTTGGGTGTTTATTATCCTACTTATCAGTGATTACGGTTTGTAGAGTTCTCTATGTCCTAGTTATGCTATAGGCATAAGTCCTGGGTAGTTTTATTTATTCTTTTTTTTTTTTATCTCTATGGATATTTTTGATGTGTAGAAATCTTGACTTAGACTGTTGTTATCATCCTGTGAAATACTGGAACTTCAACAATTACTCTTAAAATTGTTTTAATTAGCTTATATTAGAAACAAGAAAGCCAGAGTCATAGGGATATAATGTCACTATAATATATAAGATGATTAACATACAAAAATATATCTGGCATTAAACATGAAAATTAAAATAGTATTCCTCTCAATGGTCTCTAATTTCAAAAATTTTGAATATAACCAAGCCTTGATTAATATGCATCAGGAACAAAATATTACAATGTTAGAAGTTGTCTATTAAATTCATCTAACAACAAAAATGTTGTCTGTGGAAATTGAATTATAGCTCTAAATTATTCATGCCCCTCTATTATATAGATCCATATCATTGTCATACTTTTGTGGTATGCACAGTATAATTACCTCTTTTCTTTGAATTTGACCAATCGACTTACTTTGGCAAAAAAAAAGTTAGCATATGTGACAAAATCAAAAGCTTGAAATGTGTTTACATATGTGGATTTGCCTTCTTGAACTCTTGCTTTTCATCATAAAAAAAATCATGCCTCAGGTAATTGCTGCTGCATGAGGAATGAGGGCCACAGTGTACAGACCTGGATCTTATCTTAAACTTGGAGCTAAACTCAGTCTAAATCAATGAAATTATAAATAATGTCACAGTGGCACGAATAAGGAAATATGCTTATTGTTGTAAGGCACAAAGTTTTAGGGTAGATGGTAATGCAGTGTCATTCTGGCAATTGCTACCAAGGAAGCAGCTATAACAAAATCTGAAAATTGGTGGCAGTGGTTCAGGAACTGGACAGCATGTAGCAAGCACACTGTGATAGGAGGCTAGAAAAATTGTGAGGAAAGTTATAAGAAGGGGGAAAATGTCAACGTATGCCATGTAGTAGCTAAATATTTGGCAAAACTTTCACTCACAATAATGTGAAGAACAGAGAATAAATCTAATGAATTTGTCATGTTGATTTGGTTATGAGGTAACTGCTGAAATTCTGAGGTGGTCACTACACACTGCATTTGATACAGTTTTATAAGAGGAATGAACTGGCAAGATAAAAATAGAATTGAGAGGGAAAATGAGGAACCCAGAAATGTTAGGGTTACAAAATTGGAAAATTAAACTTTTTTGCCATATGAAATACATGGTTATTAAGATATAGCCTTAGGGGAAAGAATAATTCTCTGGAACTTCCAATAAGATATAGCTTCAGGGTATGGCAAAATTAAATGTGGGGCTATAATACCGTTTTAAAACCTCTGAAAGTATTAAATGAACACTTAATAGATCTTTTTGCTGGAAAAAGAAGGGGGCTCCTAAAAAGCTTAAAGGTTGGTCCCCCAGACATTTTCTACATCCAAGGAAACTATTATTGCAATTAAAATGAGAGGCATGTCTCAGAAATAATTGTGATTGTTGCTACTGGATGATATTGACTAGAATCAAACACTTAGAAATTTTACAGTTTTTGAGAGTTTTATTGGCAAAATCTCTCGAGTATCAACAAAAAGAGACGAAAATGTTCAAGTTGTAAACAAGATCTTTAAGCCTCTTAATTTCCCCATACAGAAAACAGGTTCAAAAACCTCATCCTTCAATTTGAAGTTAAGCACAACCACACCCAACCAAGCCTAACTTAGATCTGTGAGCATGAATACTTAGTTTTCTACACAACTAAGTTTTTTTTTTAAACAAATTATAATGGTGATATTTAAATTAACACTCTTTTCTATTTAACAAAATACCTTAATGAGCCTTTGGGAATGAAGAGAATGCCTATAGCATTGTATTAAAGGGACATTAATGAAGAAATGGTTGAATGTCTAGGCATAAGAAAATGATATATATATTTGCAAGGCCA
Source organism: Cynopterus sphinx (assembly GCA_030015415.1). NCBI lineage: Eukaryota > Metazoa > Chordata > Mammalia > Chiroptera > Pteropodidae > Cynopterus > Cynopterus sphinx. Next base: position 56,622,407 of record CM057380.1, on the reverse strand, counting down.
GGAACCCAAGTAAAAGTGAAGGAACTTAATAGAAGAAAGTTATCCTGAAGGGAAAAAACATCTGATCTGTAGGTTATAAGTCTATACTGTTTTCCAGTAAAAAATTGAACCAAAATCTTAAACAATGTGATATCCGAATGAATTTACTGAATGAATTGCATAATTATTTATTCTTCTGATTAAAATAACCCTCACATTTTTGAAATATACTTTGCCCAATCAATTATAATGGGAATTCTCCATTATATCACCCTCAGTACTTTGTGAAGGGAAGATCACAGAGCTAGTTCATTCTGTCCATATGAGAGGTGACCCTCACACCAGTCAGAGATCTTATATTTTTTTAAAGTGGAGGTAGGAGAGAATGGCTTTTCCTTTTTTATTGCTAAGCCTTGAGACTATGTACCTGGAGATGCTAATAATCATATGTCCCACATAAGTTTTTAGTTGGAAGTAATAAAGTTAGCACGTAGCACAAAGCACAGAATAGAAACAAATAAGAAAAACCTAACAACATTTGAGTAATTTTTCCAGTTATCCTTGAAAGTAACAACATTTCTACCTTTCCCAATTCATCCATGTGAGCTTTCAAATCTCTCTTTTTGTTCATGCCAGTTCAAATTTAATTTCTGTTATTTTTATTGAAAGTTTCCTGATTAATAGATTAGACTTCAATTTAAATATGGAATTTTGATAGGAAAAGAAAAGCAGTTCACTTATGAAGAGTAAAAAAATGTCCTCAGATTTTTGGACATGAACATTTACTTCCAGCTAGACATAAGAATGATATCTATAAGTTCTGAATTCTGAGTGGATAAAGGGAAAAAATATTAATCCAGATTTTACATGCATTTAAATCATTTTGAACATAAAAAGGAAAAGATCAACATTCTTAAATCATGAAATATAAAAAACATAAAATCTTAAAAATCAACATGATGAAGGAATCTAACCAAAGATTGAATAAAATGAAAACAATACTTGGGAATGGAGATTCCATAATATGATACAACTGGGAGTAAAAACTGAATGCCATAAATTATGGACTTATTGAATTATGGCAAAATAAATAGGTGAGTGATGTTTAAAGAAAAGAAAGGAAATGACAGACACAGAGAGAAAAAATACACTATATGAAAATAATATAACTGCAATGAATTAGACGAAAATTTCAGCATTACAACAGAAGTCAAAGGGTAGTAGTAGAGAAGAGGTAAGAGTATGAACTAATTTTCTTATCTTTTAGAAAATAAATTTAATATATAATGCTCACTTTTAAAATTAAAAAGTATGAAATAAAGATATGAGTATATTATTTCAATTATAAACCTAAGAATCAAAGAAATAACAAGAAAAAATACTATATGATTTTTAAGTTGAAAGAAGTGGTAGTGGAAAGAAAAAACAGTAAGATGTATTCAAATAAAAGTTAAAAACACAAAGTAATTACTAATTAATGTAAAATACAATATTGATAAATGTAATTGAGATAAACTCCTCTATAAAAATGTGTATTGTTTGTATTAGCCCAAAACAAAGACAAAACTATAGCTCATACACAATAGATATATCTAAGATAAATGGATCAAAATATTCAATGTAAAAGGACAAAGATAAACCAGGCAAATGCTAATGCAAGAAAAGCTTCTATTTTTATAGCCATATCAAACAAGTTTGATTCAAAGGATTAAAATATTAAATATGACAGAGGGAAGCATTTTTAATAATAAAAAATATAATTAACAGTTAGTATATTGCCATTATCATTCTTTAAGCCACAAATTAACATAACATTAAAATACAAAACCAAGACTTCAGCAAACATATGGAAAAATCAAAAATAGAGAATAATAATAGGACATTTGAATTCACTTCCCTCAGCTCATAATAAAAATATGTAATAATCTAAATAACGTGATGTTGATTAATATGACATTACATATATAAAATTTCTGATTAATAGGTTATATGATATCTCAAAGAACATTTGCAAAAATTTTATGTATATTAATCTAAAAACACCACTACAATTCATATATGAAATGCTATATTGTTGCAGATAATATATCTTACCATATTATAATACAATTAGAAATACAAACAACAGCAACAAAAACAAAATTACCAGCTAATAAAAGATGAAATTTTTAACTCCCAGTAGAGAGAGCAAATCAAGACTAAGATATTGAAATATCTAGAAAATAGCAGTAGTAAAAATATTGTATATCAAAACCCATGGGTTGAAAGTCAGTTTGCACCCCTTAGTACAGGGGTCCCCAACCCAGAGACATGGACCGTACAGGTCTGTGGCCTGTTAGGAACCAGACCTCACAGCGGGAAGTGAGCGGCAGGCAAGGAAGGAAAGCTTCATTTGTATTAGATTCTCATAAGGACTGCACAACCTTGACCCTTCACATGCGCAATTCACAATAGAGATCATGCTCCTGTGAGTATCTAATACCTGATAATCTTAGGTGGAGCTGAGGCAGTGATGCTAGGGCTGGGGAGCAGCTGCAAGTACAGATTAACATTAGCAGAGAGGTTTGACTGCACAGAGACCATAATAAATCAGTTGCTTGCACTCATATCAAAACTATCAGTGGGAGAGTGGCAAGTGACAATTAAGCTGCATCTGGTGGCAAGCTTTAAGTCAGAATCTGCCACATATTTTAGCATATGCGCGGCCCGCCCATTATTTTATTTACTACTTTCATCCACACCTCTTTCCTGCATCCACACTTGTCTAGTCCTGGTTTTGGTAAGGCCACAGGCTAATGCTAGCCAAAATGAGTAAAAAAACAAACGTCATTGGAATGCTTTAAAAAAGGGGAAAGACCCAATGATAGGTCAGCAGAAGACCCTAAAACTGCCAATGAAAGGAAAGCTGCATTTAAAAGAAAATACTAAGAGTCCTACTTAAATTACAGATTCATTGCAATAGATGATTCACATTCGTCAAGCCTGTCCTGTATATAACATGGCAACCGGCTATCCAGTGAAGCCATAAAACCTTCAAAACTGCTTCACCACACGAAGGCCAAGCACCCCGCTTTAAAAACAAGCCTTTGGCTTTTTTCAAAAGAAAGAAAACGTGAATACGAAGAACAGAAGCAATTCAAGTCTTTGAATGATTACATATCAGGAAAACCGAATTGGTCACTTTGTGTCCAGAGCGAGCGGTGCCTTGACTGGAAGACTTTCTGATTTCACTACTGAAAGAGGTCAAAGAGGTCACTTCTGAATGTCTGTCCGCGCACTGTGTCACCCATAGAGAAATGCTGCCTGCTGCTAAGGACATTTGTCATGAACTTTTAGGAGAGGCTGCAGTTCAAAAGGTGGCAAATATTCCTATTTTGGCTAGCACCATAGCTAGACAAATTAATGAAAGAGCAGAGGATATTGAGGCACTATTGTTAGAGAGGATCAGTGAGTCACCATGGTACACAATCCAGGTTGATGAGTCTACCAATGTTGACGACAATGCAACAATGCTGGTTTTTGTGCGATATATTTTTCAGGAGGATGTGCATGAGGATGTGTTTTATGCATTTTTGTTGCCAACCAATACCACAGCCACAGAATTAAGTCTTTGAATGATTACATATCAAGGAAGTAAAGTGGTCATTTTTTGTCATGGATGGAGCGGCTGCCATGACTGGACGGCTTTCTGATCTCACTACTTGGGTCAAAGAGGTCACTTCTGAATATGAGTCTACGCACTGTGTCACCCATAGAGTAATGCCGGCTAGCTGAAACATGTCACCTGAACTTAACAACGTTTTGCAAGGTGTGATTAAAATTATCAATCACATTAAAGTACATGCCCTTAACTCACATCGGTTCATGCAGCTCAATGAGAAGATGGATGCAGAGCACACATGTCTTCTCTTATATACAGAAATGAGATGGTTTTCTAAAGGCAGATCACTGGACAGAGTTTTTGAGTTACGAGGGCCGCTCCAGAGATTTCTTTTAGAAAAACGGTCACCACTGGCAGCACATTTCAGTGACACAGAATGGGCTGCAAAACTTACTTGTGTGACATATGTGACCTGCTTAACCAATTCAATCTGTCATTTTAGGGGAGAATAACGACTGTGTTCAAGTTGGCAGTTAAAGTGGCTGTGTTGAAAGCCAAACTGGAATTATGGGGATGACAAGTGAACACTTGGATTTTTGATGTTTCAAATACTAGGAGAGATTTTGAAAGAGCCTGAGCCAAGGCTTTCTTTCTCCCAGCTGGTGCATGGTCACCTATCTCGGCTTTTAAAAGAGTTTGAGCATTACTTCCCAACCACAAAAGACCCCTGAACTGGAAGTAATGGATCCATGATCCATTTGTGAATAAGCAAGTTGAATCATCTTTGTCTGTGCTAGAAGAGGATGAACTACTTGAGACTGCAAATGGCTGTGGCCTTACCAGTATGTTTGAGACAATTTCAAATTTCCATATGTTCTGGATTAAAGTCAAGGCAGAATATCCCGAGATTGCACTGAAAAAGCCTGCCTCCATGTTCAACCTCCCATCTTTGTGAAGCAGAGTTTTCTGTAGTGACAGCAACCAAAACTATGAGAAGCAGACTGGACATAAGCAACACATTTCGGGTGTCACTGTCTCCCATCACCCCCAGATGGGACCATCGAGTTGCAAGAAAACAAGCTCGGTGCTCCCACTGATTGTGCATTATGGTGAGTTGTATAATTATTTCATTATATATTACAATGTAATGATAATAGAAATAAACTGCACAATAAATGCAATGCAGTTGAATCATTTCAAACCATCCCCTTCCCTCATCCGTGAAAAAATTGTCTTCCATGAAACCGGTCCCTGGTGTCAAAAAGCTTGGAGACCGCTACATTGAAGATTTGTGTTTACACATTACATCAATAAAAATGAAAAGGAACTAAGAATGAAATTCAATGAGGTAAAAATCACAACCTAGGAATGCAAAAGGAGGCAAAGATGACAAGTTGAACTTTGACATGTTAAAATTAGGAAATAGCGGAATAGGACAAAAGGACAAAGAAGAAAATAAAATTCAAGGGCTGGTTTGTTGAAAGAAAAACACAAATGAAAATAGATAAACAATAATCACCATAATTAAAAACAAATAAAATAAAACACCATTTGGCAGTTACAACACTGATAGTCCATGTGTAACACACTTGGAAAAACAGCTTTATAAAAAAAAAAGGGAAGCTTTCAGATTTCATAAAATTCATATATTAGTAATCTCCCAAACCTAACAAAAACAACATATTTAAAAAGAAAACTCGATATTGCATCAGAACATGTATGCAGAACTCTCATGTTAAATATTAGCACAAAGAACTAAAAAATATATTATAATAACTAACCATAACCATGTACTATTTATAGAACAAGAATGTTTTAAAATAAACTTTTTAAAATTTGATTCTAATATAAATAGGTCTAAATAAAAAAATTATAACTCCACCCCACTAGCTTATGCAAGAATATTTAACAGTATTAAACATTTATTCCTGATGGAAACAATAATAGCAAACAGATAATTTTTGACATGTTAAATGTGATTAGATTAGCTAGCAGCCATCATGTCAGATTATAGAAAACTAGAAAGATTCCCTTTAAAGTTAGGGAAACTATAAACACCTACACTCAGTTCTCTCATTTAACAATACACTGGAAGTACCAGTTGATACATATATTCTGGAAACTTAATTAGACAAAATACAGAGCAGGGAAAATTTTGCATTATTATTTACTAGTAACATGATTTTACAACTGGGAAAATAAAGTCACAAAAAATCTATAGAAAAAACTTGAATTTAGGTGATGGTCACAAAACTAATTTACAATTATGCTAATAGCTTTTTGTTACAAAATATAATGTAAGACAAGATTGCAGTAAGTTATAGTAACAAAAAAATACAACCGGGAATAAATTAGTATGGCATTTGTAATGATAATGGAGAAGAAACTTAAAAGACCAAAAGATATTTTGAAGACTTAAATGTAAAAATATATAGTATTGTGGAGGAAAAGAGAAATTAGAAAAGCCCAGTATTGTAAAACTATACATCCTACTTAATTGTATGTAGAAATTCAATGTAGTCTCAATCAGAATAGGAACAAGATTTTTTCCTTAAGACTTTAAAATAGTTGATACCAAATATAGTCTAAATTTAAAAATATCGAGAGATCATCAGAATTTTTTTCTAAAAAAGAGAAATAAGATTATACTACTGTTAAAATTAGTAAAATTAAGAAGAAATTAATACTAGCAAAATATTTTTCTTACTGCTCCGGGACTAGACAAATCAATGGAAAATACTATGACTTCCAAATATAAATTTAAAAATATAAGAATTTAGCATATATTAAAGTATAATCAAAATCACTAGGAGAAAATATATATTATTAAATCTTTTTGTTGGTTCCACTGGTCAGTATTGGTACTAGCAGAGTGGGTCTCAGATGAATTTGAGATGTAGTAAAAGTTTAATTTTTTAAATATAAAAAAATATAATGAAAATACTAAGATAAATCATGAGAGACTGGTTTTTACAGCATAGAGTAGGGGGAATCCTATCTTTCATAAAGATAGAAAAAAATCTCTGTCAGAAAGAAATAAGTAATGTAAATAAATAAGGAAATTATTTTCTGCACTTATGATAGAGGCAAACTGTCATTGACACAGGAAAAGATTTTAAACTTCAAAAAGAAAAAGCAAATAATCAACAATAAAAAGTGCACAGAGCACAAAAAGGTAGTAGAAATGGAAATGTACGCACATGAAAAGATGCTCAGCTTCGTTCATATTTAAAAAAACCATTTTAGACAATTATTGTTTTACTAGATTGAAACGATTAAAAAATTATAATACTGTTAGCAAAAGTTTAGGCTAGAAATAGATATTCTCCTATACTATTGGGGAGCGTGTTAATTAGCACAGCCTTTTTGGAAGAATATTATTAACAACACCTATCAAAATTTTAAAAGCTCATTCCTTACCTCAGCATTTCCTCTTCCAAGAACAAAGTTTTCTACAAATATACCAGCAAAAGTTCCCTAGAACACTAACACAAATGTGGTCATTATTGCAGTATTCATAAGAGTGAAACCAAAAAAAAGGTTAAATTGAAAACCCCTCAATGTTTACCAAGAAAGAACTGGCTCGGTAAACATTGTTTGAAGAGGTCTTATAGAGGCTGTGACTGCCAGTTGACCCCAGAGTCTAAGTGGTCCTGGGCAATCAGAGGCTTTTCACCTCCTCCCCTGTCCTTGGAATGTACCTTCTGCCCACCTTTTCCTCCATGGTAGCAGTTTTCAAGGACAGAGCCATGAGAGAGCAAGATGTTTTTGAAATCACCTGGACTGAATACAAGACTGAATCCAGTTCAGGCCTTTTAAGATTTGGTGGGCTGGTGCTGAGATCTAATCTGTGGCCACCAAAACAAGCCCCGTATGTAAACTCCCTGGTTTGTTAAGCTGCCACTACCAATGGAGCAGTCTGCCTCTTTTTTTCTATCTCCTCCTGCCCTCCGTGTTAGGGGGCCTGTTTCAGATTTCACCTGGAAAGTACCAGAGTGTGAACCAAGACATCTTTCAATCGTATATTCTTTCAAAAGTATCTTTAAAAAGATATGTACTAATTAGAAAAAAATATTCAAGTATATTAAGTGTAAAAATGCCAGATGCAGTATTGTATTTATAAAGTTATTCAATTCGTGGCCTATACTATTTTATGTAGTATATATAACACAATGTAATAATATAATACAAATTTGTATAACTATAGGAAATGTTCAAGAAAGCTAAAAAAGAAAAAACAATTAACAGCAGTTAATAAGTAGGATAGAGAGATGAGACTTTTCATTCGGTTGCTCTTTACTACTTGATTTTATTTTTCCCCGTGAGGCTGCACTACTTTCAAGAGGCAGTAGAGCATCAAATTTTGGAACTGGATCATCTGGGTTCAATTTCTGATTTCACCATTTCCTAGTTATGTGGCCATGGGCGAATTATTCAATCCCTCAGATCCTCTGTTTTCTAATCTGTTAAGTAGTAATAATCAGAAACAGCAACAAAACATAAACCTTATAGGGTTGACATAGAATTAAATTGGTTTAACTCATAAAAAGTGCTAGAAACACAGTGAAAGATGTAAGGTAAACGCATGACACGCTGAGAGAAGTTTTAAAAGCAAGCATTTATTGGGAGAGAGCTCCCAGGCGAGGTTCTCTGGTCCAGAGAGAAAAGGGGCCAGAGAAGTCGTGCCCTGGGGTGGGAGGGCGTGACTTTTATGGGTTATGTTGGGGTAGGGGTATAGGATGGGGAACATTAATTGTTAATCAATGCTAATTGAGCCTCTGGATTAGGGTGGTGACAGGGCTTTAGGGTGGGCCCTATTCAGGTCTGGATTCCCTGTATCAAGCTGGGGATTCTCCAGGCAGGCATCGGCTGGCCCTTCCCCCACCGACCTAACAAAAGAGACACACTGAAAGGCTCAAATATTAGCTGTTATTATTGTATTATTATTATGATCACTACTTTAAAATTTTTTAATAAAGTACAATTTAGTGAAGTATCCAGATTTAAGTGCACCATTTGATTAGTTTTAATAAATGCATACACCAGTCTAAACACTACCACAATTAAGATACAGAATATTTTTATCATCCCCCCAAATTCCCTAGTACCCCTTATTGTCAATTCCTTCCTTTCATAGACATATGTTATTCTGGTGTTAATCATCAAAGATAAGTTATACCTATTCTTGAACTTTGTATAAATAGAGTAAATGTGTATTATTTTGTTTCTGGCTTTTTCTGACATACTATATTTCGGATTCATCTATATTGTTACGTGTATCTGTAGTTTTGGTTTCTGTTTTCTCTTTAGTAGTATCTCATTACGTAAATATATTCCAGTTTTTTATTTCTCCCATTAATAAACATTTAGATTGTTTCCATTTTGAAGCTCTTATGAATAAAGATCCTATAAGCATCTTTTGTAGATATGTGCTTTTATTTGCTCTTGCTTACTTAGAAGTGGAGTGGAATTGTTGGATGCAATTCGTAAGTGATGTATGAGAATTTCAATTCCTCACATATTTGCCAACATTTGGTGTTAGCAATTTTGTTTTGTTAATTCTTATCATTTGCTGTTTGTTTGTTTTTAGTTACTTTACTGAATATAAAGTGATATTTCATTGTGGTTTCAATTTGCATTTCTCCTGTTAACTAATTAGCTTGGGCATTTTTTCATGTGCTTTCTGGCCATTAAAATATTTACTTCTACAATGTTTGTTTGAGTCTCTGGGCCAATTTTATTGACTTGTTTGTCTTTTTGTTATTTTATAGGCATTCTTTAAATATTCTGAATATGTCATTATTGAGATATATATATACTGCAAATATTTACTTTCGTTTTATAGTAATGCTAGTTCTGTGCTATTATAAATAATTCTTCCATGAAGATTTACATAGAAATGTTTGTGTGAATATATACTTTATTTTGCTTGAGTAAATATCTAGGAGTGGGATTGCTGGGTCATATCAGAAGTTTACATCTAACTTCATAAGATACTACCATGCTGTTTTCCACGGTGGCTGTATCATTTTGCATACCCAGCAGCAAGATATAACAGTTTCAGTTGTTCCACAGCATTGTTTACACTCGGAATAATCAGCCCTTCTGACTTTAACTTAGTGGATATATATTGGTATCTCATTGTGGTTTAAATTTGCATTCCCATAATGACTGGAACATCTTTTCATGTGTTTTTTGTCCATTCTTATATCTTATTTTGTTAAGTGTCTGCTTAAACCATTTGCCCATTTTAAATGGTATTGTCTGTCATGAGTTGGAATACATATTCTTTACATATTTTAGATTCCAGGCCTTAGTAAGATACAGGTTTTGTGAATATTTTTTCTCAGTTAATAGCTTGCTTTTATTTTCTTTATTGCCTTTAAAAGAGCAAAGTTTATAATTATAATGTTTGTTTTTTCTTTTTCAGTTAGTATTTTTTGTATAATGTTATTTTGTCTTTTATTCCCTTTGTCATATTTTGTAGTTGTCAATGTACAGAAATGCACATGTAAAGAATTTCTAAATTTATTCTTATTTTATTTTTCTTGGTGCCATTTAAGTGGAGTTAATTTTTAAAATTTCTTTTACTAGTTATTAATAGCAAGTATATAAACTACAATTGATAGATCTATACTGACCTTGCATATGCAACTGAACATGTTCACTTACTAGAATCAGTAGCATATTAGTAGTTTATTATATTTACTATGTATACAATCATGTTCTCTTCAGAGTTTTATTTCTTTTTTTCCATTTTTTCTTATTTATGATTTTTTATTTTTCCAAATTTCACTGGACAGAACTGATAGAACAATGTTGATTAAAACTTTGCATGGTCCTGATCTTAGATGAAAATCATTAAGCCCTTCACTGTGAGTATATGTTAGCTACAAGTTTTTTAAAGATGCCCTTAATCAGGCTGAAAAAGTTTCCTTCTATTTCCTGTTTGCTCAGCATTTTATTTTTTTTTTCAAATAAATTAGTATTGAATTTTTGAAATACATTTCTGCATCTATTGAAATTATCATATACTTTTATTGCTTTATTTTATTAATGTGCTAAGTTACAATGATCAATTTTTAGATGTTAAATCAACCTTGCATTCCTTAGGAAAACCCTATTCAGTCAAATGTGTTTTCCCATTTTATGTGTTGTTGAATATAATTTCTGAAAATTTTTGTTTGAGATTTTCACACCTGAGTTCACGGGTGGTGTAAATCTGTTGTGCTCTTTAATTGTGATATCTTTGGATTTGGTATCAGTGTAACACTGGCCTCTGGATATGAGTTGGGAAGTAATGCCTCCCCCTCTGCTTTCTATAAGAGTTTGTGTATGACTGTTGGCATTGCTCCCTTAAATGTCTGACAGAATTAATCACTAAGCAATCTCAACCCGAAGTTTTTATTGTGGAGTGCCTTTTCATTATGAATTCAATTTCTTTAATAGATGTAGAACTATTCAGATTTTTCTACATTTTTGTGGGCTAGATGCACAAATTTTGTGAGTCCTTCAAGAAAATTTAATTTCATCTAGATCATCAGACGTTTTTGGCATGAGTTTGTTCATAATGGTTCTTTATTATTGTTTAATTTCTGTAGCGTGTCTAGTGATACATTCTCATTTATAATTGTAGTAATTGGTGTCTTGTTTTTTTGTTTTTTTGTTTTTTTCTTGATCAGGCTGTCTAGAAGCTCATCAATTTTATTTATTTCTTCAAAAAAAGCTTTTGGATTTCTATATTTTCTAATTTTTCTTTTCTGATTTCACTTAACTTTATTTAACTTAACTTTATTACTTCCTCTTTTCTAGTTACATTTTATTCACTATGCTTTTATTTTGTAACTTTTTAAGATAGAATTGTGGATTATTGATTTTAGAACTTTCATCTCTATTATAGAATAGCATTTAAAACTATGACTTTCTAAACACTGTTAGCTATATCTCACAAATTTGATATGCTGTGTTTTCATTATCAGTCAGTTAGGAAACAGTTCTCATTTTCCCTTGTAATTTTTTGAACCATTAGTTATTTTAAAACTATATATTTTTTTATTTTCTGAATATTGGTAGATTTTATGGGTAATTTATTTGTATTAAATTCTAATTTAATGTCTGGTCAGAGAACAGAAAATATTTTAGTCTTCTGAAATTTCTTGGGACATTTAAAAATAATATTGTAAAAATGTCAACTCGTTCCACTTTTCTGATAGAGGTGCTCAAATCTTCTATATCCTTAATTTCCAGTGTACTTCTATCAATTACTAATAGAGGAATATAGAAATTCCCAGTTATAACTATAGGCTTATTTTCTTTTTATACCACTCAGATTTGGCCTATTCAGAAGTTCTGTAATTAGTAGCATAAACTTTTGGAGTCAGTTTTCTTGATGAATTTATCCTTTTATCAGATTTTCTTCATCTCTATTGTTATTTCTAGTCCTGAAGTTAACTTTGTCTAATATCAATATAGTTACTTGAGCTTTCTTATGACTGTTCTTTACATTATACATTTTTTCATGTTTTTTCTTATAACTTAACTGTATTTTAATTGTAAAAGTGCATTTTCTGTAGACACCATATATTTGTTTCTTGCTTTTTATTCTAACAATCACTACTTTTGATTGCAATGATTAGACTAATGGCATTTGATGTAATTAAAATGGTTGGGTCTAATTCTTGCCATTTGCTTTCTTTTCATCCTATCTGTTCTTTGTTCCTTCTTTTCCCTTTCCCTGACTTCTATTGGATTTAATAGGTGTTAAATCAGATTTCATTTTTATATATTGACTTACTAGCAATTCTTCTTTGCTATTTTTTTTATAATGCTAAGTTCTTAACAGTGGCGTAAAAAGAGATCATAGAGCTTAGAGACATACACTCTCATCAGAGTTGAGAATCTTACCCAAAGTCAGGGAATTTAAAGCTGAAGAAAAAAAATATTTGAGGAGGAGTAATTTTTAATTTTCACTGGCTTAGAAGCAGCTCTCTATGACAAATTTGTTAAATGAAGGCACAAGCTGCCAAATGGGTTAAATGTAGAAAAGAAGGAATTCAGGACCTGACAGAGAAACAAACAAACAAAACAACAAACCTGGAAAGAGTGCTGATTTGATTTCTATGGGCTTCCCATAAACATAGATTTGGGAGGAAACTGTGTGGCCAGGTAATTCTCTGGAAACAGTAATTAATGTGCCCTCAATACACCTTCCAACTATAATCCAAAGACTCTTTCTCCAGTCGTTGAGGAGCCACCTGTGCAGGCAATGGACAGTCAGACATTAGAGTCCTACTCAGTCGAAATAGAGAAGGATGAGAAAGTAAAAATGCAGAAAATGTAAGACTTCGGATGTCCTATTCACAAGAAACTATAGGTTCTCTCCTCGGCCAAACCCCACATGCCATTCAAAATTACAGCATTAGGAACTCAGAGAGTGACACAAGTATCATTTCTGGCATTAGAAATTTTTGTTATTTTTACACTCTCTGGAGAGATAGCTTTTGATTAATTACTTTGTGTCCTAGGTGAGTATTAAAATACTCAATAGAAGATGAACACACAACCCCCAAACACTAACATAAAACACATAACTATGATTTTTTCATGATGTGAGCTTCATTCTGTTTATTTGAGACTCAACTCTAAGTAAAGCTGCTTTCTGAAATTCTCCACTCCCCTAAATTCCAAATGTTTATGTTAATTCAATATTTAATTTTCCACAACCTTATACATATTCCAAATTTATGATTGCTTCTACATAATCTATACTACACCCTCCTGTTCCCTTTATTTCCTGGCAGACAATACAATGGGCATTTGCCCATCATATTTATACTCTTAATTTCTGATTTGTTCTTCTGCTCATCTCTTTGACTATTTAACTCCTTTGATTGAGCAAAAGAGAAAATCTAAAGATTCTTTACACTTTTTTCTCTTATAGCCTTGTAAAATATATACTTTTTGCTTCCATTACTCTACTCCAACTTGTTTGCACTTCACATGTCCCCTGCTTCCAGGTATAGAGTAACTCCTAAATAGAGAGCATTTCTATGTTAGTCTGCGCTTTCTAGGAAACACATGCCAAATAAAACAAAATAGAAAGCTTTTTTTGCTTTTTGGGAGGAAACATTGTGGGAAAAAAAATAGAAAAAGAGCTGGGGAAAATCAAGAGTTCTTCTAGATTGCAATGTGAGTCTAAGTCTGAGCAAAGGAGAAAGGGAGGAATGTTAGGTGGAAGCTCTTGCCTGCCTTGTAGTTAACAGCAAGTTCAGTAATGCTGTCAGGGCCTCCTCTAGCCAAAGTCAGCAATCAGAGCAGAGCTGTTCCTTGTTCTCCAGGACCATGAGTGCCTTAAATGTGTGTAGTCGTTGGCTGGGAATCACAGCTTCAGCACAAATGGACTGGTACATTTCTGAGCCCAACCCGTAGGGCTTCAAGACAAAATCCCCAATCCCATCTTCCAAATTCTATTCTAGAAGAGAAAGGAGATTTTGAATCAGAAGAGTGGTTAACTTTGGAGAGAGGGTATTGACTGGGAGGAATATGAAGAAGCTCTTTGGGATACTGAAATGTTCTATATCTTTATTGCTTGGTGTTACAGGGGTGCATATAAATGTAAGAGTTGTGCTCATGAATGTGAGAATTAGTCGAGCTCTCCAATTCAGATTTGTGCAGTGTATGTAATTATAGTTGAATTAATTTTTAAATTTTAAATTCATTAAATTTATTGGTGTGACATTGGTTAATAGGGTTTTGAGTATACAATTCTATAACACATCATTTGAATGCTGCATTGTGTGTTCACCACCCAAAGTCAAGTATTCTTCTATCACCATATATTTGACCCCCTTTACCCTCTTCTATCTATCCCAGACCCCTACCCTTCTGGTAACGACCATACTATTGTCTGTGTCTATGAGTTTTTTCTTTGTTTTTTTGTTTGCTCATTGGTTGCCTTCTGTTTTATATCCTTCATATGAGTGAAATCATATGATTCTTGTTTTTTTGCATCTGATTTAAGTTTTTTGAGCACTCATTCTAAGGCTCATAAGTAATTCTATAAATTAATCAAAGATAGTGAATCATTGTTCATAGTGAGTTAAGTTTATCTTAGCTATATATTATATATCTGCATCTTAATAAATACTATCATCTATTTTACCCCAAGTCACACAAATAAAGTGATGTTAATGTTTAAAATTTTAAGTGCTGGGGGTTGTTTTGGGAATTTGTTTTAAGATGTTCTGTTTTGCATGTTTTCAAATCATCTTAATCTTTTTTTTAAGAGCCCTATTCCTGAGGGCATTGTAATACTAACGTGATTGAAGTATTCACACTACTAGCAAAGGTGTTAGTGGCAAATAGAACTGCAATGCAAGAACCTTTCAGTAGGAGGCAATTTTAAGAGCAAAATACAGTTGAAGAAAGTTTACACTCAGATTGGAAGGGTTAGATCAAGAAATTTTAGATAAGATCTTACCCCTTCAAAGTTAGAGGCTCATTTCTGAAGCTGATGACTAAACCCTCAAAAAGCATGTAATTATATATGATTGTGCATTTATGTGCCATTTTATAGATGTATATATAAACATATATACATAGCTAGATATGTAAATACACATATATGTATATGTAGATATGTAAATACACACATATACACACACACACCTGAAAATAGTGAGGAAATAAAAATGATTAAAAATGCACATACATTTACAAAGTTAAGACATTTTAGAAATAACCCAATAAATTCAACAGAAGTAACATGTTTTTCAGATGGAAGAAACATGAGCAGAGAGCCTACACTAGGCATCCAAGAAGGATAACCACTCAAGTCATTGTTCCATACCTTTCTTTGTTCCTTCTCAACCCTCGCCAAACAGATCATTACTAGCTAATGACATGACATATATATGTGTGTGTGTGCATATGTCTCTATACATACATATAGCCCCACCCACTAGAATAAAAACACAGAAAAAGAAAGACTGCCCTTGTCTTTTACTGTTCTTCTATCCCTTCTAGCACCTAGCACAAATACTTGGATAAAATACATGTTAATGAAACTATTCTGCTTGCCTGACTCATTGTGTCTTTTTGCTGTAAAAAATTACTACAAACTTAATTAAAACAACATGCATTTATCATTTCAAAGTGTCTAGAGGTCATGAATCTAGGTACAATGTGGCAGTTCAGGCTTCTTAAGGCCTAAATCAAGGTGTTCCTTTCTAGAGGTTCTAAGAATGAATTCATGTACAAACTCATTTAGATTGTCAGCTAAATTCAATTCCATGTTTTCGTAGCATAAAGCTCCCTATGTTCTTTTTATCTTGGCCAGGGGTCATTTTCAACTTCTAAAGATTGCCTACATTCCTTAGCTCATAACCCCCTTTCTCTAACTTTAAAGCCAGCAACATATCTCTGCCTCATATCTCTTCAAGATTTTCCTCTTCTGCCACATCTCTCTGACTCGTCAATGTGTCTTTTTTGCTTTTAAGGCCCATGTGATTATATTAGATCCATTGAGATAATATTCCTGTTTTAAGGTCAGCTGATTAGTAACCTTAAGACTGCCTCCCAAACTCTTCACAGCAATACCTAGATTTACATTCTTAATAACTTGGAAATGAGAATATCAGAGGCACTTTTTAAGAATTTGTTTGCCATGGTCCTAAAAATTTGAGAATGTATATAAAACACTCAAAGTGCTTGATTCGGTGGAGAGAAAACATAATATAACAGTAGTTGTGATTACTAACACACATAAACTTTGTATTATTATGAGTTTGAAAGTATGAGTTGGCAAGGAATTATTGCCACGTGCATTCTTTAGCCAAACATTTTAAGGTAAATTTTGACAAACTGCCTTGAGTAGCTTTACTTAAAGGAAATGTTATGGGGATGGTTACTGTATTTAAAAGCAGGTGCAACTTAGATCCTAGTGAAGCCAATTAAAAGGGGAAAAAATATGTGGTCCTAGAATTGCATTTCTATTCTTTTTTTTTTTTTTCATCTCAATTTTACCAATAATTTTAACTTAAATAAATATGCCTTGTTTGGAGGCAAGTTTCCCTTAAAAAAAAAAAGAAAAAAAAAGAAAAGCAAGGCAGTGAGATAGTAATGCTTGGTAGTGGGATGAAGTATAACGTTCAAGAAAGAATGAAAGAAAACATATTTTAACATAGAAATGAAGACTAGGAAAATGACTAAAGAGAAAAGAAAGCTAAGTTAAGCTAGGTAGAGACTTAAGAGAAATTACAGTACTGAAAAAATTGAGCTCTTTTTTTCTATAGCCAAAAAATTCTTTTTCTCTATTTTACAGCTTTGTCCATTAAAAATGTATAGACTAGAAAAATGATAAACATATCCTGGTACTAGTTAATATATCTGCTTTTCTCCAGTTTAATACTCCTCTATACAACTAACTCTCTCTTCAATTAAAAAAATATATATATTATTGTCAATGTTTGAAATCTGGAATTATTCTACAAATACTTGTGACCGGCATAGGGTTATCAGTCCTTTAGATAAGAAATTTGATTTAGGTATTGGGACAAAGAAAATTATTTTACAGAGACTATATCATACCAGATACAATAGATTGCATGAATTGCTTTTAACCTCAAAATTGCATGTGCACATTTTCAATCCTTGGTTTACCTACAGCAATGTCCTTCCAATAGGTGTCTTCTAATTTCCTTTGGTAACTCCCCAAATGCCCTATGTATTGCCCCACAACTGAACCTAATAGCATACCCATGCATCCTCAGAATTTGACTCACTATTCAGACACCCTTGGGAAACATACCTAACTAGTTCATTATCAATGTTATTACTATTCATTCTCCTTGTGGGTTTTTACTGGCTTCAATCATAAGTCTGATTTTTATAACAAATTCATCTTTGTGAGGATTCCCCATATGAATTTTTCCCATAGATTTTGCACTGCTTGTCTCCATTTCCTATTCTTTTGTTGGGTTTGGTACATTCCTCTTTATCAATAGCTAACTTTAAAGGAACAAAGCAAGAAATAGTGCCTGGAGCTACAGTGTCCTCTGAGTTGTCATTGAAAGATTCAGTATCAGTCTATGTGGATGGAGCCAAGAAAACCAATACCTGCCTAAAAATCATCTACATGCTGCCTCTTCTGACAATCTCAGAATACCGCTGCTTTCTTAATTGTCACCAGAGCAAAGGTTTAATAATGATTTCCAACTCTTGAAAACAGAAGACTAATTGCAGAACTGAAATGTAAAATCTTTGTGAGTCATAGCTCTCACATATTTCTCTTTAATTAGGAAGTTTGGTTTTCAGTAGAGGGAAGTTGTTAATTTCTAGTTGTCTAGTAATTTCTAGACAACTTAAGACTAACCAACGTAATTCTCCTTTCTTTTTTGATGATTACATTGTCTCTATGCATTCATCAGTCATGAATTTAATGACCCAGATACAGTCAAACATATTGTAAAATCAATCTTTTGGGGGTATTATTTTTTCTACAATTTTTTTTTTTTTTTTACAAATGAAATACAAAAACCATTTTAAAATTGCTTGACAAATTTGCATTTCATTTTGGTAGTGTTTTATTCTCTTTTATGTGTTTGTTGTTGGCATTTAAATATTATTCTCCTGCTTTAAATATATGACTTACCACTGTTAACCAAAACAAAGAAACCAAAATCTCTTTCCTCTTTGGTCTAGCTTTTATACCTTCCAAAATGTGTACCTAACCTGTTCATCCAGGCTTGAAGGAACTATCTTTCTCCAAAATCTTCTGCTCCAACCAATTCGCTTCATTTACTGAAGGCCCATTTTAATACACTATAACATATTCAGGGTCAGGCAGAAAATATGTAAAGAAGCTTATAGAAAGTATCAAGGATAGCATGGCTTCAGTCTCTCTAACTGAGCCAGCTTTTTCTAAGGACATTTATAATGATTAGCTTTTAAAAAAACAAAAACAAAAACAAAAACAAAAACAAAAACAAAAAAACTTTATGAACTTTATTTTTTAAAGCAGATTTAGTTTTACAGAAAAATTGAGCAAATAGTACAGGGAGCAGTCCAGCTTCCAGATAGTAACCTCCTATTTAGACTACCCTTATCACTTCTTATTCTTTTCTCTAAAAAGAAATCTAGTTCATATAAACATATTATAAAACCTACCTATAATAAGCAAGGCACGAATTTTCATAAAATAAATCACTTACCTTTTTTTTGCTGGAAGTGTAGGTGATATTTGACTCTACTGATAAACTTGCAGGTTAGTGACAACTCCTTATGTTGGTTATTTTCTCTTATTTATAATGTCAAGATTTATAAGATTTATGATAAACCAAATGAGACAGCATTACAGCAATTCTGGCCCTGATAGGCCTATATGCTAGGCCTTTTTAAGGTGTGATTAATTGACTTATATTAACCCAACAAACCTTCCTGAGGTATTGTTTATATTTATTTTTATAATTTAAAAAAAAGTTTCTTTTTCCTTTTTTTTTTTTGATAGTGTAACTGTCATTTTAGGTGTTCTGAGTGCAGATGACAGGACACTAAGATGGGACCAGGCAAGCAAAGATTTTTTTTCCCAAGAAACAGAATGCCTATAAAGGATAAATGGAAAGGAGAGAAAGAGCAGGTTGGGAGAGAGTTAAGACCATGAAAGATGTCTGACATCTGTGGAAAAAAGGGAGGGAAGGAAGGACTGTGAAGGAAGGTCTTGAGAACACAACATAGTTCTAAAAAAGTTTCAGTCAGGCTGAAAGAAAAATCTCTAAGCCAAATTTGCTTGTTGGGGGAATCTCACATGGATCAGGAATAGCCTGATTCTACCCGCCTTAGCCATGCTTATTTTTTGGCTTAGGAGTGGCAGAAAAGAAGTGTTCAGATTCATGTTGGATCTGAAGAGCCAGCAGCTGGTGGCTATCAATCAGCTATGCAATGCATAGCAGGTCTCCTTGAATGAACATCTAAGTGCAGTACCTTTATGATTATAATAGTAACTCAGCAAAAAATTCCAAACAGTATATTTATGCAAAAAACATACAATTATCACAATAAAAATATATACTATTTTATCTATCTTCTCAATTATCTATAATTTTTCCTTTCTGTTCTTTAACTTCACCCTGTTAATCTGCCAGGCCTGATTAGAACTAAATCATCCTGTCTTTCCAAAGTATCTTATGACTATTAGCTTTCTTACATTCATACATTCATATGGTAAAATCAAATAAACAAACACAAGTAGTAATAGTAGTAAGATAAAGTAGATATTGCTTTATACAAGGAATAACTTTATATCTGGAAAAGTTATGTGTAACTAACAGTTAAAACATTTTAAATATCATTTGACTAAAAAACTATTTAATAAAACATATAAAACATTTTATAGAGTAAGAACTCAATAACATAAGCACTTTCCCACCATACTTTTTTTCAAAATAAGAGGTTGCCTTTAGTTGCATTCTTCTCTCCATGTGTCAATATAGTTTACTGATCTAGGGGCAAATTTAATTGAATGCTCTTATGTTCCAGGTACTTAGTTTTTGTAGGTTAAGAAGATAATTAAAAAAAAAAAAAAAAAAAACAGTCTCTGTCTTCAAAGGGCTCATGGCCTGTTTTCCTCTGGTTTATATCCATTTTGCACATTAATCTAAATCTGTTACGACCAGATCTGTGGTTACAATCCTCTGTATCTTTTATTCTTTTCACCATTAGCGTGAAATTCTACCCTGAGACTCTATCTTATTTAAACAAGAAATATTAAAGAGAGTACACAAGACATTTGCCATATTTTCTGGTTGATCAAGTTATTTTATAAAATATTACTGTGTTTGGGTAACTCATTACAAATTTTCCCTCTTCAAAATAAGACTGGAAAACCTACCTCACTAGCCTCCTTTGTAGTTAAAACACAGGCCAATTATCTGGCCTCCACCTATCAAAATTAACCTTCATTATGACAGAGGAAAGAGCTTGAGGAAGTAATGTCAAAGGGGAAAACAGGAGAATCCATTTTGTTTGCAAATGTGGCCAGATGTCTGACTTGAGGTTTGACAGTATTTGTAATATGTAGTTCCTGGAATAAAAATGGCACTGAAGTAATTAAAGCTATAAATTTTTAAGAGTTTTATGAGGTAACAGACACACCCTCAGCATTTTTATACTATGCCATTCTTCAGTTGGTTTGGGACATTATTATTCTTAGAAGATTGTTTGTCATCTCTTTATCTAGCCCTTCCAAAATCCTGATAGCTATGTAACATGATTTTATTAAACTGTTTTTTGTTTGTTTGTTTGTTTGTTTTTTAAGCCTATAGCACCTGGTATTCCTAGGTGGTCTCCCATCTTAAGTGCTAACCAGGCCTGACCTTGCTTAGCTTCCAAGATCAAACGAGATTGGGCGTGTTCAGGGTGGCATGGCCATAGACTTATTAAACTGTTTTTAAGTTAAATCAGCCACTGTTAGATTGTGTTTACAAAGGTAGAACTTGCTCTAGGCTAAGATTCACAGAAGATGTCTTCAGTTTCGTGAACCCTGTTTCTAAATTCTCTGACTATCTCAATTTTTTAATGTCTTGTGAAGGTTCATGTTGTTTACATCTTAAGGCCTAGAACTTGATGAAAATACATGTGCACAGGAAGATCTATATGTGAATGTTTATATAACTTTAGTCATATAGCTCTAAGTTGGAAAAACCCAAATATTTATTGACTGGAGACCAGGTGAATAAAGAGCAGTACATCAATGCAATAGAATATTACTCAGTAACAAAAAGAAGCAAATTACTAACATTACTGGTACAAAAGGGCTACCTATAGCTTGATTCTTTTATATCACATTCTAGAAAATGCAGATTTATAGGGATAGAAAGTAGATGAGTGGGTCATAGGAGCAAGGAGTAAAGCAAGAGTATGAACTTCATCATAAGGGAAATTTTTGTGATGATTAAAACTTTTTTTAAAAAAACCTTGGTTATGCTGCTGCTTATACAAATATACACATTTCTCAAAACTCATAAAACTATAAAATTTGAATCTTATATGTAAATTATACCTCTGTTAACCTAAATTAAAATATAACATAGCTAGAATGAGTGTATGAACATTAGAAAAAGTAGATTAAAAAAAATAAATATTACCAGAGATAAGAAGGGACATTTTTAAATGATAAAAGGACCAATTTATCAAGAAGCCATTATAATTCTAAATGTATACATGCCAAATGAGAAAGCTTCAAAATACCTGAAGTAAAGACACATAGAAATGCTAAAACTGAAAAGAGAAAAAATAAATTCAAAATTAATTATAGTTGAATATTTCAAAATTCCTCTCTCAGGAATTAATAAAGTAGATAAAAATAATTATTAAGTATAGAATATTTGAACACCACTATCATCCAACTTACCTAATATTCAAAGGACACCAAACCCACAACAGCAGAATATACTACTTTTCAAGTGCACATAGAAAATTCATCAAGATAGACCATATCCTGGCCATAAAACAAGTCTTAATATGTTTTTTAAAATGGAAATAATCTAAAGTGTATTGTTCACCAGAATGAAAATAAACTAGAAACTGATAACAAGGAGATCTGGAAAATGCCCCAATACTTGGATATTAAATAACATGCCTCTAATGACTTATCAAAAAATGAAGAGATCACGAGAGGAATCAGAAAATCTTTTCATCTGATGATAAAAAAAATACAACTTCTGAAAATGTGTGCAAGGCTGCCAAAGAAATGCTTAGAGTGAAATTTATAGTATTAAAGTCTTATAACAGAAAAAGAATTGTCTCAAATGAATGATCTATTTCCCTTTAAAATTAGAAAAAGAGGATCAATGTAAACATAAGGCAAGAAATCATAAATATGATAGCAAAAGCTGATATAATTAAAAAATATATAAAATCCATGGAATCAAAATTAGTATCTTCCAATGCTAATAAATTAATATATCTCTATCCAGACTTATCGGGTGAATAAGGCAAAGACTCAAATTATGAATGTCAAGAATTAAAAAGGGATATCACTATAAATTTTACAGACATAATATGGATAATAAGAAAATACTGTGAAAAAATTTGTCTATAAAATCCACAATTAAAATTAAGTAGATTGAATACAAACTACCAAAGCTCCTGCAAGAAGAAGTAGCCTGAGTAATCTGATGTTTTAAAAATTTAATTTATATTTAACAACCTTGCCACAGTGAAAACTCGAGACTCAGATAGCTTCACTGATGATTTTATTAAACTTTGAAGGTAGATACAATATCAGTTCTACACAAACACTTGAGAATAACTTACTTCTTAATAAATTACTCATTTAAATTCCAACATCATCCTGATATAAAAAACATAAAAACTGAGGTTAAAAAGAAACCCTACAGATGAAGGGTTTCATGATGAAGGATGGAAAACTCCATCTTTAGCAAATTAAATTCAAAAATATATAAAAAGGATAAGATACCATGACCAAGTAGAGTCTATCTTATACATGCTATGTTGCTTTACTATTAAAAAAAATCAAAGTATACTCTAAAATACTAAAATATATTCTCAATATTAAAGAATAAAAAAAAAGAATTACATGAGCATTTCAATAGATATACAACTACTCATAAAAAAAAAAACAAAACTGTTATCCTACTAGGAAATAGCAATCTCATAAAGAACACCTATAAAATAACTACAACCAATACCATACTTAATAGTAAAAAACTGAATGCTTTCTCCCAATAATCATTAAAAAGCCAACTTAATGTTGAATTGCAGGTGCTAGTTGGTGCAAAAAGCAAGAAACAGAAACATAACATAGAGATTGGAAAGAAATAAAATGATCTCTTCCTAGACAAATGTAGATAACCCTTCCCCCAAATCTCCAAAAATCTACAGGAACTAATAAATTATCAAATTTGCATGTATAAAGTCAATATACTAAAATAAAGTAAGTTTCTATATACTAGTAACAGTGTACATTAACTTTTAAAAATATATAATTTACCACACAACCTAAACATGAAATATTTTGTAATAAAATCAACAAAATAGTGCAAGGTTTATATGTTTAAAGTTACAAATAATTGCTGAAATAAATTTAAGAAGACCTAAATAAGTAGAGAGATGTATCATGTTCATGGATTCAATAAAATTATAATGTCAATTTTCCCAAAATTTATTTATAGATTCAAAACAATCTCAAACAAAATTCCAGTAGGTCATTTGAAAATATCTTACTAGCTGATTTTTAAAATTAATGTAGAAATGCATAGGGCCTCAGGTAGTTAGTCAAAACAATTTGAAAAGAAGAAAAAATCGGAGAATACATGTAACTGATTTCAAGATAAATATAAAGCACAGTTATCAAGGCAGTGTAGTATTTGCTTAAATGCTGAGGAATGGACATTGGACTCATCACTCTTTCATAGAGTCACCAGGAATCAGAACTACTTCAACGGTATCTAACGACAGATGTATTGGTGAATGCAGAGAAAACAGAGCCCAGAAGTAGACACACACATATATGGTGAATTGATTGTCAACAAAGGTACCAAAGTGTTTTGTTGTAAAAAAGTTAGTCTTTTCAACAAATGATGCTTGAACAATTGGATATCTATTGCAAGATAATTAAATAAAAAAATAAGCCTGTCCCTAACCTCATACCATACACAGAAAGTAATTTAAAATAGATCATAAAATGTAACAGCTGAAAACCATAAAACTTACAGAACAAAATAGAGGAGAAAGTTTTTATGACCTTGGGATAGACAAAAATTTCCTAAGTAGGACAAAAAGAATTAACTATAAAATAAAAACTGACATATTGAACTTTATTTAGTTTAGTAACTTTTGTTTTTCAAAAGATACCGTTAATAAAATAAAAAGGCACACAATCCTCTAGGAAACATTTGCAAAGCTGGTATATGATTAAAGATTTATGTCCTGAATATATATCTTGCAACTCAACCACAGTAAGACAAAATCAAATAAAGAGTGGGCAAAGGTTGGAAAAGACACTTCACAAAATATGATATATGAATGGAAATATTCAGAAGTACTTCTAATGGGTATAAGCAGATTAAAAGGACTGATAACCCAATTATTGGCAAGAAATTGAACAACTTGATCTCTCATACATTCCTGGTAAGAAACCAAAATAGTACATTCACTTTGAAAACCATTTGGTAATTTCTTACAAACATACACTTCCCTGTTATCTAACAATTCCATTTATAGATATTGAACCAAGAGAAATGAAAGCATATATCTACACCAAAATTTGGATATGAGTGTTCATAGAAGCTTTATTTATAGTAGCCAAAAACTAGAAACAACACAAATTTCCATTATCTAGTAAAGGGATAAATGTGGTATATCCACACCAAATACACACACACACACACACACACACACATACATACATACATACACACATACATACATAAGTTAGCAATAAAAAGAAACTGATATACGAATCAGAATGGATCAATCTCAATAAAAAATTATATACTGTATGATGCACTTTATATGAAATTCAAAAAAATGGGCACACTGTAGTGTTAGAAACAAATCACCATGTTATCTAAAGGCCAGGTGGAAGATGAGGAGATTGGCTGCAAAGCGTTGTAAGGGAACTTTGTTGCCATGATGGAAATGCTTTATTCTGTGATTATGATGGTACTTAGATAACTGCTCACATTTGATAAACTCATAAAGCTGTACACCTTAAGTCATCAAATTTTATTTTATGGAAATTATATCTCAATAATAAAGCTGTTTAGAAAAATATGAATACATATTTTTAGCACTAAATTCTCTAAATATGTTTTTTGAGCCTCCACCAATCAATAACATAGTAGACACGTTTGTAAGCCAACTATAAATTCTTTTTTTCTAACTTTTTGAGCTAGAAATAAGCTTAAATGTTGAATGAAGTCAGTTTTCTTTTATTTTGCAGTGTTTAGGACTAAATTCTAGCCCCTTTCTTAAAGGAGGGAGCAAAACAGAATGAAACCATTTCTTCCTTCCTTCTTTCTTTCCTTTATATCTTTCCTCTCTCCTTCTTTCTTTCTTCTCGGCTTTAATGAGGTATAATAGATACATTTTTTAAAAAACTACATGTGTAATGAACACAGTTTGATGAGTTTGCACATATGCATCACCCACAATACCATCATCACAATTAAGATAATAAACATATCCATCACCTCTAAAAGTTTACTGGGTCCCTTTTCTTTCTTATTTTTTCCTGAACCATTTAAGATCATCCAGAGGGATTAGGAGTGGTCCTACTACCTCTGCAGTCACTTAACAATCTCTTTTATCTATAGATGCTATTCTACTCTTTGTGTTTATTTTCAGTATGCAAGTACACCTCTCTTTCTATTTTTAGTCTTTTTAAAACAAAGCACCTCCATCTGGAGGTTCATCAGAGATTCTTTTCTGCCTCTTGATGATTCCAAGCCTCCAATTTACAATGACAAAAATGCTGAAGAGAACTCCAGCAAAATAAAGTTCTGGGTAGGGAAAATTCTCTGAGTCATTCTTCACTGTGCACTTCTCTGCCTTCTCTTTGCCTTTTTCCACCAAATTGCTGCACTCCATTCAGTGCTTTCCCAACTGAGTCTTGTGTCAGCAATTTCCTGCAGCTGCAAGAACAGCTGCTGCTTCTACAACCCTCTCCTCACTCGTGGCTGTCATCTTGTCCAGCCCAGAAAATCTATGTGGCAGGCCTACAGCAAAGGAAAATAAAGATCTGAGAGTATTATGTACAACGTTTTTCTAAAGTTTCTGTTCTTGCCTCAGCGTGATGTAGTTTTAGAAACTGTATAAATGACTTCAGATGTTTTTAAAGAGAAATGCTTCAAAGGAGGTATTCTCTCAATAGGTTTGATATTTCTAACAATTGATGCTTGCAAAATACATTTACTTATAAACTGCATTTACTTCCATTGAATCATTTGTCTTCCAAAAACATCATGGAGCAGATGTCATTACTGTCTTTATGAGGACATGTAAACTTGAGCATTAGCAAAATTAAGTGGCATGCAGTAAATATCAAAGCAAAATCTTAATATTCGCTTTATAGTCTACATTGCCTCTGGCCACAGTTAAAAAAAGTCATACAGTCTCAGTTCATAAGAGCGTTCTGAAGTCCTACTGATATCCCAAAGCTTTATTTCTTGGAACAAGCTTATTCGATTCCGTGATTTCAGTTTCCAAGAATTTAGAGATTTTGAAGGATTGAAATGTCATCCATGCCAGCCAGAATGTGGCATCAAGGCCTTCCTGCTTGATTGTAATTTTTCTTCACCGGGTCCCCTATTTATCCTTTTATTTCTGTTTCCAATTTCTTCATGGGAAAACCAGAAATCACATTGAATTAGACCAAAATTTTCTCCAGACCAAAGTGCTAGTCCTAGAAAACTAATACCCAAAAATAACATGACTATCCTTTCTTATATCATTTTGAAAATCTAAATATATCATTAAACATACTGAGCTTTCATAAAATTTTAATATATATGTGTGTATAACATAGATATTTATTAAATATTTTCATATATATTAGCAAATATATATATATTTATACATGCATTATTTTTAGCAATAATTGTACCTTAAGAATCTATTATTCATTATTGAATCTGCAGTCTTCCAGAGGCTTTCTATATAGGAGGCAGTATATATGCCTTGAATTGACACCACTGTAGAAAACAGCATGTCTCTTATCCTAAATTTGTTCTTTAAGACTCATGAAAGCCCCTTAGAGATATTCACATTCTCAGCTATTGTATCTACTTTTGTCCTATCACTTCTCTGCCTTCATTGTTCCAAACCAAAGGACAGAACATATTTAAACTCCTCCCACATGATTCCTATATGTCACTCTTTACATCTGCCTTTCTTGCCCTAGTTGCTGTCACCATATCAGACTTAGGACTCCTTAACCCAGATTTTTTGAGCCCAACTATCATCCCTCTTCTCTTCCAATTTCTCCTTTAACTTGCCTACTTGACCCCTGCATTCCTTCTGATTATAAACACACTTTAGAACAAGGAAGAAATGAATTCAGGAAAAATGCTGATTTTTCCTGTGCCAATGTTAAAGACAAAACCAGCCCACACTTCTTGGATTTCTCTTGAAACAATCATATATAAACAATAAGGATTAATTTTAATTCTTATCTGTTCCACAAGCTCAATGGCAAGTAACCTACATGATCCAAACATCTAATCATGGCTGAAAGTTCACTGAATTTTTATCTTCTTTGACACCTTTCATAAATATCTATAATATTTTGCTCAATTCACTCCATCCTTGGTAGAATGCATAAAATAACATTTTATGCCAGGACAGACTTGAGAGTGAGGTATAATTAATATTGCTTTCTGTACTAACCTCATCGGTGTTGATCTCTGAGTTAAACTTGTAGCTCTAACCAAGCAGATTTCAGATTAACAATCTGTCTCAAATTTTCAGTCAGATTGCTGATGATAAATCGCATGAGCCATTATCAGCAATGCTACCACTTCCTACACTTTGCAACAGCAAGAAATCAACGTTCAGTTGGTCCACTCAGGCCCATAGTCCCATCACCAGATTTCAAGGACCTATACTAACAGGTGAAGAAGGAGAAGTGTTCACCTGGCAACTGGTGGCACCACCTCCAAGACAAAGTAGATAGAATTACTCTCCATCTTCCATTCAATCTTCATTGTAAAATACTCCTTGAATATCACTCAGAAAGTGTGTGTTAGGCTGATTTCCCTACACAACATTAATATTTAAAGCCCCCAAAAGTAGAAAGTATGATTTATCTGTCTTAAATGGCCCATGATGTATAGTACCTTGGCAACCTACTTCAGCATTCATTTCAAGTTTTGGGCTCAAGTACCAATGAAGAAACCTACTAAATGGAGAGACTGAGCGGTTCCTTAACTTCATTCCTTGTTATTTGAAAAATGGTAATAAGAGAACTTTGTTAAAATTAAAATAAGTTAATATGTGATTATTCTTTTTAAGTGTCTAAAATTTTAAAAATCTATAGCGCTTGACTTCATATTGAATAGATTTCCTTCAAGAAGAATTCAATTTATTACATCTATAAAACTACTATAATTTTAATTTAAATTGTCAGGTTGACACATACAAGTTAAGGATTTTAATAGTTAAGAGGAAAAGTAAGATCAGTCAGATTGTCCATCATTTTGTGATAAGTATATATGAAAATACACAGTCAATCTCTCCTCCCACTGGTATTTAATTTTCATGTATCTCCTACCTTGATCACCATAGCATAGGCTTGAATTTATGTAAATTATTACATAAATTGTCTTCTTCATGGTGATTTTCATATTTCAAGAATTAATTAGCTGTACCATAGGGAAACTTTAATGTTTAATTAATAGGAGAAATTTAAGTGGTCTTAATTAGAGAGAAATTTCTTTTCTTCTGAAAGTTTACTGAGAATACAGAGGTTTAAAAGACTGTCAAAACTATTTGATTTTGTTGTTGTTTTGGTAAATGTCTGCAAAGCATAAGCCTACCATAGTAAGTTGATGAATACGTAAATACCACCATTTCCTTACATTTACATAAGTATGCTCAAAGAGTTCCTCCCTGAAGCCTTAAATAGGTCTCCTACATCTAAATCTCACCTATCACCATCCTCCAACCTGAAGTTTCTTTTAATAACCTCCTGAAATTTTTAATCTCTTTTTAACTGTTCTTACTGGCACAGCAGCAATATAAGTAATTCTTTTTTGTTCAGTATCTTACCCTACTACACACAGAAAGTTCTGTGGTATCAGGAATCACAGAGACTAATCACAATCAGTATTCCAGGAGTAACATGTAGTATGTGTAGTCAGGGAAAATCTTAGCAATAAGCTGAAGATAATAAGGTATCATGGTAAGGTTTCAGGTATACATTTGACATAAAAGTTAGTTTTTTGAAAGTGAAAATATGTGTTTTGCCTCTAGTAAATCAAATAAAAAGGCATTAACCATTCTTTCTTTTACATTCCCCGGTTCATTTTGTGAAGTTTAAAAGAATTCTTTTGTTAAGATTGATTGGGTTGTTTGAAGGTAAATGAAGAATAACTAAGACTGAAAAACACATCAAGTTTAGTTTAAACTATTTTAAACCCACCTTGACCTTTAATAAAAACAGAATACTTTGATCTTCTGTGTTTTTAAAGGCATACTCAAAAGCACTTAGAACCATTCATAAACCACAGAATGCTCTTTGAGTATTCAAAATACTGGTGTTGTTTTTAATACTACATATGATTATATCTATTCAGGATAAAAATGCCTTGTAGTTGTATGCCTCTTTGAAACCACAATGACAGACTATTGCAGACCAAATGCTGCTTTCCGAGGTAAAAATAACAATAATAATTTTGAATACAAAATAAAATAATGTCATTTACTACATAAATTGTAAACTATGAACCAAGAGTTTTGGTAGAAGTAATATAGGAAAGAGGCATGAGAGCTACACAAATACACTAAATATTAAGCCAGGTTGTATTCAGAGCCTGCAACATGTTCCTAGACCCAAGAACCTAGTTGATCACCATACTGCCAGACCATAGAGAACCTGTGGGAAGATTCCTGCTGAAATTATCAACAAGTACTTCCCCCGTGCTTTTCACACTGCATACCCACACATGGAAAAGAAAACAGACTTAAACTGAACTCAAACATATGGGCCTCTCATTCTCTGTCTTTGAAAGGAGATGACATCTCTGCCCGTGGAGCATTATTCCTTCTCTAATAAACTTTCCTTTTGTCTCTAACACTGGTACGTGCTTGAATTCTTTTCTGCACACCATCAAGGCCCCTCTTTCTCTGGATGTATGACTTGAGTCTCCACTTAGGAAGCTTCACCCTATCCTTCATCGGAATGGACATTAGTGGGAATGCATGCAAGTAAAGGCTAGAAGTGGGAAAAGAGTCACTTAGATAAAGGAGGATTAAGAAAGAAAGTCCATAAGGAAGACTGCTAAGACCCTGACTAACATAAGGTTAATTCTTGACATTCAATCAGGTTATCACATTCCCAAACTCACCCATACACCCACACACAGAGATGCCCATATACACAAACATTTCAAATATACTGAGTGCATGGGTCACACTTATGTGATTTCAATTTCACACACTTATCCTAAAAAACAGCATTATATATTTTTTGATGCATTTTATTACACTGAACAGAGAGCTTATTAAAGTTTCCTTATGTACATATGAAAAGATGCTCAAGGTAATTAATCATCAGAGAAATGCAAATTAAAACCACAATGAGATATCATCACCCTAAACCTGTAAGAATAGCTATTATCAAAATATCAAAGAAAAAGTGTTGGCAAAGAAGCAGAGAAAAGAGAACCCTCATACGCTTTGGTGGGATTGCAAATCAGTATAGCCGCTGTGAAAACAGTCTGGAAGCTCCTCAAACAGTTAAAAATGGATATACCTTGTGACCTAGAAATTGCACTTCTGGGTATTTATCCAAAGAAAACCAAAACAATAATTTGTAAAGATCTAGGCATCCAAATGTTCATGGCAGCACAATTTACAAAAGCCAAGATATGGAAGCAACCTAAATGCCCATTAACAGACGATTGAATAAAGTTATGGTTCATATATACAGTGGAATATTACTCAGCCATTAAAAAACTGAAATCCTACCATTCGCAATGACACGGATAAACCTAGAGGTTATTATGCTGAGTGAAATAAGCTAGACAGAGAAAGATCAATACTATATGATTTCACTTATATGTGGAATTTAAGAAACAAAAGAACAAATTAATCAAAAACAGACTCACAAATAAAGAGGAAAATCTGTGACGGCCAGAGAAAAGGAGGGTTGAGGGGCCTGGGAAAACGATATGAATGGTTAAAGGAGTACAAATTAGTCGTTGATAAATGGTCACAGCGATGGTGAGCATGGCATAGGCATAGGGAATGTAGTCATCAGTAATGAAGTCTGGCTAGGTAGAGAGCCAGATGAGAGAAAGAGCAATCAGGGTGATTATTTCATAAACTGCATAAATGTCTAACCAATGTACTGCATACTTGAAACTGATAATAAAATAAAATTAAAAGCTTCCTTATGTGGCTCAATTTAATGTCACTATATGTAGAATAATATGTAGAATATAGATTACATATACAGAATTTTAGAATTTTTATTTATTACACTATCACTTTTTGTTAAGTAATTAAAGCAATTGTTATCAGCTCTTTTATTTTCTTATTTTTTTTGAGTTGCCTATGTTCATTTTTTCTGAACCTTCAAATATACTATCGAAGATAGTCAGAAAATGTTACTGTTGCTGTATTTTTCTACTGTGTTAACCTGCCTAATCTGGAAGCACATTTCTCAGAATCCTCTTCCTGTGTGGTTCTGAATTAAGACTGACTACAAAGAAACTTGCGTGAGATTTGGAAGGTGGTGAAGTAAAGTTTGGGCAGCAGTCACCACCACCACAAATGTGCCCAATTGTTGCTAATATGCTAGCTCCCCTTGTTGGTATGGGGTCGCATCTGGGTCTGCAGCTTCTCTAGCTCCCATCATATTTCCCCTTCAGCCTCTCCAAAGGCTGACTCAGTTGCATGAATACAGTTGGACCTCTGAAAAACATGGGTTTAAATTGCATGGGTCTATTTATAAGTGAAACTTAAAATAAGCATATAATTGGACTCATGCATTTCAAATCCATGTTCCACAAGGGTGAACCATAGTTCCTTGAAGAGGGCTCCAGCTTTTTTGCAGGTCACCCCTCCTGTCAAGGTTAGAGGTGGTGACATACAGATATTTGTCCACATAGGTTCAACTATATCTTCATAAATTCTAGTATGTCCTTATTTTTCCCACTTCACGTTCAGTTTTTGACCCTAACTGGCCCTACTGAAATACAGAGATGATAGACCAGCCACCAGATGTGTAGGCATTTCATAGATAGCTTTCCATAAACTCTTCACAAATACCCACAATTACATTTATTCTGATCTTTGATTTCCTATCACTCATATACTTCCTTGATTAAACCCTGATACAAATGTTTTCTCATTATAACATGTAGGCATAAAAGGTATTTTTTACTCTACAGTTAGGAATTTCTCAGAGAATAATTGAATTCTATGTCTCTGTATTTATGTATCCAAATTTTAAAAGGTGAATGTCAACAGAAATAATGATAACCATAAACACCACCACAATAGTGAATATTTGTTGAGATAAATGAAAAGTTTTACATTTTAGTTAAGAAAGCAATCAATTATATGAGAAATATAAGAGTTTCGTAGAATAATAGAATATTAGAGCTGGTAGGGACCCTACAAATAATTTAATCCAAAATTCCCATTTTACAGTTGAAGTAACAGAGAATCAGATAATTACCTAAGATCACAAAATAAAGTAGTAGCAAAGCTGAAACGAAAGCACAATTCAGTCTAATTCTTTGCTTAATATCAGTTTATGTGAAAAAACACAGTGGGTTTCAGCTGACTAAAAATTTATTATGATGCAAAAGGGTTAAAAAGCTGTTAAAATACTAATGTGATAAGAGGGCATATTAATAATGTATAATATATAGTATAAGGAAGATTATAATTCACTGAAATCTGCCCTGGTCAGACCATATTTATACATTTGAATACCTAAAAGAGCCCAGGTAAGCTATAAAGAAAGTGACCAGAATTATATGGGTTTTAATGCTGTAACATGAAAAGGATAGAGAATTAGGGTTATATTAATTGAAGAAGGAAAGACCTGGGCAGTTATAACTATAATCAAATATTTGAAGAGCTTTCATAGAGAAATTAAATTTATTTTCTGTGGTTTTCCAGAGCATTAAAAAAATAATAATAAATGGTTGGATATTAGAGAGGCTGATTAATAGAGATACTTTGTAAAAAATAGGGATCCTCTGTATTTGCCTCATAATGCAGTGATCTGTCAATCAATAGGTTTTCAATCAGAGGCTTTGATGACAGCCTATCAGGATTCCCTATTAGGTGGATATTAGAATTAATGACCTCCAAGACTCCTGTACATCTCTGTTGCTGAAAGTCTACTGTTTGAATGACAACATTACAGGAATAAAGTAACAACCTCAATTATTTGAAAGTTATATTTCTGTTATAACCCACGTGGAAGCTCAAATCTGTCTTCAATGTTTAGTCCTAAAGTAATCATAACTTCCTTGAAAGCTTCTTTTTCTAAAATGAGCTAGGTTTAAGTCACATGAATACATTTTCTTGTATAAAATACAGGCTGTCAGAATTGAAGGTCAAAAATATAGGTTTTAACTATACCATGGAAAGAACCTCTGGACAATACTGTACAAACTTCATTCTGGATTGTACTGAAGGATCCCCTTCCACAGGGTAGAATGCTGGCTGCAAGCCACCAAGATGACACTCAAGTTGCTCCCCAGAGAGTAATAGAGCTTTTGCTATAGTATCTAAACAAGATGCCAGATGAAGGAAAGAGGGGGTCTTATCAGTGGCAGCCCGGCAGGCTGGGCGATTGGCATGGATTGTTTTACCATGGCAGTTAAGGAGAATAGGAGCAGGCCAAGAACATCTTTTTTTACCCAGAAGTTGACACAGAGGATGTTGCTGAATTCAAGTATCTTAAAGAAGGAGAGTTAAAGAGAAAAAGGGTTTCATGGAAACTGACAATGGTGCCTTTTAAAGAAGAAAACTAAGTAATCTTGTTTGACTTCTTTTTAATTAAAAGTTGTTCTAGAAATGCACAGCAAAGCTGGCAGATTCATAGGACAATGCTAGAACAAAAGGTGTCCCTTGTGTACACAAGGACGGCACACATCAAGTTAGCCTAGGGCCTTGTTTGGGAAGAAATTACAGAGTCAAGTAAAAGAATCATGAGTGTCTCTTAGAAAAAGAAAAAAAATGCTCAAAACAGAATTTGATAAACAATTGCAAGACTTAAAGTCAAAAGGGATCTTCGTTGTTAGCTAGGGAATCCTCTCAAATGTGGCAGCATATTTCAATCACCAGTGGAGCTCATTAAAAATACAGTTAATCAAGCTTCATGCTAGCATAATTGTGTTGGAATCACACTCAGACAGGTTGGAAAATCCCTAACCTCACGCATAACAGAATACTCACCTTACTTCTGCCCTAATACTGGCAGAGCCATAATTCTTTTGGACTTCTATCCTGGAGCTTCTTCATTAATCAGATGTAGTGGATAATAACTAATAGCAGTAGTATAGATATATCACATTTAATAATCAAAACATCCTAAAATATAATTATGACTTTATTTTTCAGATGAGAAAACCAAAAAGGTGAGTAATTTTCTAGCAACCATTCCTGCCAAATTACATACCTAGAATTTAAACACAGATATGACTCCTTAGCTCATGTTCTTTCCACTGCCCCATATAATAATAGGTTGAATTAATCACATAAAATAGGCAATATTCCATTTTTTAACCTATAAAAATTATGATTTTATATCTTTTAATGTAAGTTACAAGTCATAAAAGAAGACAAAGTACTATATAAGGAATTATTGTAAAGAAAGTTACATAAATGTTATGTTTCACAAATTAATCTTTCCCTTTAAGTGAATTTCATTTTGATGAAACCAAGATTAAAATTCCCTATTAGCTGTCAGTGAGAAATTTCTTGCTTAACTGACACCTGTCTGCTTGTATTATGTAAGGATAATTCAGAGGTCTGGGGCCTGGACCTGAGTGAAACAAGCTAGATACAACAGGGTGCAACATTAAAGAGGCACTCACTCTCAGGTGCTAACCCAGCACTTGCATGAGTTTGAGAGTGAGTGCCTTCTCAGGTTTGCACCCTGGTGCCTCTTTGGTGCACCCTTGTCCTGGCTTCACACTTCATCTCTATTTCTCCTCTCTTCTTTTCATTCTGCTTTTGTTAATCTTATACCTGAACCATACAAGGCAGGCAATTAAAATCATGAGACAGAAGTCTAAGGCAGCATCTATTTTTTGTGTATAGTGCA
Organism: Cynopterus sphinx; assembly: GCA_030015415.1. Lineage (NCBI taxonomy): Eukaryota > Metazoa > Chordata > Mammalia > Chiroptera > Pteropodidae > Cynopterus > Cynopterus sphinx. The sequence goes on along the minus strand of CM057380.1, from coordinate 56,586,798 downwards.
AAAGGTCACTCACATTGCTTTAGGGAGGAAATGCAAGGATTGAATAGAGAAAAATGGCAACTATGTCGTTAAAGTAGGGGAAAAAAACTATTAAAAAAAGTGACCAAGGATGAATTATTGTACTTATTAACCATCAAGCCTACCTAGGGTTCTGTTCTCTCCATGTCATGATGACTCTTGGGTTATAATCACCATTAACATCCATTATTAACTAGCTTCATGAGCTGAGAATATTTTCTGTGTCCAAAGTCACATGTGCACAGAAAAGTATGATTTAGTGACCACATAAAAGAAAACTGCAGCTATTGTGTTTTTAGAAGGAGAATAATCATGGACACCTAGAATACCAGAATGGACAATGGGACAACTCTTTGGAGGCCACTTGGGACAGAGAAAGGAGCTCTTTATACATGGCCCTTTCATGGAGAAGATAATCTTGCATCCATTTGAATACCTTTAGAAAAGAGAACTAATTCTCCATGAGACATCCTTCTCCAATGCCAGAGTATTCTCACTATAATGCTTTTTTTTAAGCCAAAATCTTTCATTTTTCAGGCTTTCTCAAATTGACCTTTCAAATATTAAAAGATAGGCTTTTAATATTTCTTACAATTATACACATTAAACAATCCAGGCTCCTCCAATGAGCTGGACCAAGCCAAGTTTTGTTCCTTTGGATATATTTCATTTTTTCAGTGTGCTTTGATATTAGTTAGGCAGCAATGTTCATTCTCACCAGTTTATTCAACATAGAAGTGTAAATTCTAGTCAAGTATTCAGATTGGAGAAGAAGAAATAGAACTCTCTTTTTGCAAATAATAAAATTATTGACATAGAAAATTCCAAAAAGTTTACAAAAACTTTTAGAACTAATAAATGAGCTTCGGTAAGGTCATAGGATATAAGTTTAACACACACAAAAAAAATTATATTTCATACAGGAACTGAAATTAAAACACAATACCAATTATAATTGCTTCAAAAAAATTAAATATTTAGGGATACATTTAACAAAGTACATATAGAATTTACATATTAAAAATTATAAAATGTTAATAAAAGAAATTTAAAAAAACTAAATAAATATAGAAATATATCATGTTCATGGATAAGTAAACTCAACATGGTGAAAATGTCAATTGACTCAAATTGAGTTATAAATTTAATGTTATTTTTGTAGTTAGAAATAAATTTGGGCACAGGTCATAAAATAGCTCGGGGGAAAAAAAGCTTTACAAAGAATAAGGGGGAAGAATCTCTCTACCTAATATTTACTTCATAGGTATAATATTTAAAACAATAAGATATTGGTAGAGGAATAGACTCATAAGCCAGTTAAAAACAACAAACTCAGACATAAACCCACAGAAATATGCTCAAATTAATTTAAGGTAAAATCAATTTAGTGCAAGTAGGATAGCCTTTTCAACAAAAAGTGCTCAAGCAATAGAATATCCATAGGCAAAATAATAAACCTCTATGTAAACCTCACACCTTAAACAAAAATTAATTAAAATAAATCATGGACTTAAATATAAAACACAAAACAACAATTAAAAAAAAAAACAGGAGAAAAACCTTTGGAATCTAGAGCTAATCAAAGGTTGTTATACTCGACACGAAAGCAGCAGCCACAAAAGAAAAAATGTATAAGTTGGACTTCATCAAAATTAAAAACTTTTGTTCTATGCAAGTCCATGTGACAGGGATGAAAAGACAAGCTGTAGACTGTAAGAAAATATTTGCAAACCACATATCTAACAAAGAACTTGTATTTTGAATATATAAATAACTCCCAGTACTAAATCATAATAAATGAACAAATGAATAAATGAATGAATGAATGAATGAATGAATGAATAAATAAAATACAATCCAATTAGGAACTGGGCAACAGAGATGAACAGATAATTCACTGAAGAGGATATATAGATAGCAATTAAGCACCTGGAAAGATATTCAACATCAGTATCCATCACACACACAAAAAATTAAAACCGCAATGAGATATCATCACGTAACTATCAGCATGGTTAAAACAAGAAGTAGTGACAATTCCAAATTCTGGTGAGGATTCCAAGAAACTGCATCAGTGATACATTACTGATGGGAATTTAATTAGAATAGCCACTCTAACAGTTTCTCATAAAGCTAAGCATGAAATTATCATGTGACCCAGCAACCACACTCTTGGCCATCTATCCCAGAGAAATGAAAGATTTCTTTTCACTAAAAACCTCACAAAAGCAAATATTCAAAATAGTTTTATTTATAATAGCCCAAAACTGAAACCAGCCCATGTATTCTTCAACAGGTATGGTTAAACTGTGAGATGTACATACCATGGCATACTACTCATCACTAAAAAGGAATGGACTATTGCTAAAAGTAACAAATTGAAATAGATCTATAGGAAATTATGCTGAGTGAAAAAAAAGCCAATCTCAAAAACTTATAGAATGTATAAGCACTGTTTTTCAATTACAGTTGACATTCAATATTATGTGTTAGTTTCCATTTTGGGGTATTTATTCAAAGATATACAAAGCACCACTATGTTCATTGCAGCATTATTTACAATAGCCACGATATGGAAGCAACCTAAGTGCCCATAAATAGATAACTGAATAAAGAAGATGTGATAGATATATACAATAGAATATTACCTGGCTATAAAGCAAGGATAAAATCTTACCATTTGTGACAATACAGATGGACCTGGAAGGTATTATGTAAGTAAAATAATTCAAACAGAGTAAGACAAATATCATATGATCTCGATTATATGAAATCTAAAGAACAAAATTAACAAACAAACAAAACAGAAATACAGTTGTAGATACAGATAATAACTGATGGTTACCAGAATGGGAGGATTGTTGAGGGAATGGGTAAAAAAGATGAAGGAATTAAGAAGTAAAAACTGCTAGCTACAAAATATTCAAGGGGATGTAAAGTACAGTATAGGGATATAGTCAAAAATGTTGTAATAATAACTATGTACAATACAGCACCAGGTGGTTACTAAACTTATTGGAGAGACAAGTTCAAAATTGTTATAAACATTCATTTTATAACATTTTGAAATCATAAAATTTTAGAAGTGAAAAATAGATAAATGGTTGCCAGGGTTTAGGGACAGGATGGGGGTATGGGCAGGAGATGGGGATCATTATAAAAAGATAATACAAGGGATCCTTGAGGTGCTGGAATTGTTCAGTATTCCAACTGTGGTGGTGGATACATAAGACCTCAAAGATGGCATAATCATATAGTCTTAATACACACACAATGAGTCCACATAAAACTGGAGAAATCTAAATAAGATGTGAATAAATCATGGTTGTGCTATTACAATTTTGAAAATTGTCACTGACAGAAACTACCCCAAGTGTTTCAAGAGCCTTCCTTGAGTCGAAGTTTTCTTTCAGTCCTTAGATATATCAGAAAGTTTTGACTAGGAGCTTATTGAGATTTCTGATTAGCTACAAGAAATAAAATGATTTCTCATTTATATGCTAGCAATAGCAGCATGGGAAGTTTCTACCTAGAGCAACAATCAAGCCAACAACTAATAATTACCTTACTGTGGGCTATAGAAATTGAAATTGAAAACATGGATACCCAAATCCTTAAATCCACAGGTTTTCCTGAAAATTAATATAGTGATCTTTGAAAACGTAAGACTCCAGTGTGAAGAAAGGAGCCTTTATTATTTCATGTGTATAAATCCATGCTGCATGGATGTACTTTTCATTGCAATGAGGTGCCATTATGCAAAAGAGCAAGCCTCTTCTCATTTGTAAAATAAGGGGAATCTCAAGTACAAGCTATGGTAATGACCAGTGGAAAAATTTTCTCTTGTGAAATTAACAATTTAGTAAAAAGGTCCTGGGGGCTGGGTAGAGAAACAGAAGCTTGCTTTTCATCTTTAAACCACAGTTTGTAACCAAGTAACAGACCAAAAGGGAGGAGGTATGAGGCAATACCATTAGAGTTACACAGGTATTTTGGAAGCAGGAAAGCAAGGCAAGACGTTCATAATGTAGCGTTTCTTGGTGGTAGATGTAAAGTACCTGTTCAGAAGTCATCCAAGCTGTGAACCTTGGAAGCAAGTTGGCATCTCATGAGCTAGGATTGTACACTTTGTTACATGTACTGTTTTGAGATTTCTTGCTTTTTTTCTTGCGTATCTTTTAGTAAACTCCTTGTCATTTCCTGCTGATTTTAACTATACTAAGGGGATTTTGTCTGCATTTGGGCCTGAGATTTTAAGGGAAAGAGCAGTCTCCTCAGAGAAGAGCCAGTGGCAACAGATTCCCAGTGAAGTGCCCAAGAGAAAGATAAACCTCATACAGAAGAGATATGGGTTCCTGCCTGGGGCCACAGCTGTCCACCTGCTAAGCTGTGAAGTATTCACGCTTTGGCTTAATAAGGAAGTAATTCTTTTATCCATAAAGCAGTAAAAATTTTTTTTTACCTTCCTCACCTTTTAACCCTGAAAGTCTATTGCAACAGCTAATAGTCATTTGCTCTATGGCTTTCTGTCAAGGCTGTTGTAGTTTACAACCCTATTGTTCAGTTTCTGTTCTCACTTTTCTGACTGAAGCACTGTCTAGATTGCTGACGTCATAGTCTGTGGATCATCCAAAGTCATTTTTCATTACTTGCTTCTCAGGACATTTACATTCAAGGTGGTATCGACCGACAGTGCACCAATGTGAAAGTAGGAGGCACTGGATATAAAAGAAACAGAAAATACAGTCCTGTCCTTGGAGAATTTCTGAGTCATGAAAGGGGCTTGGGAAGGCTTAGAGAGCAATTTGCAAATAGACACATTAATATAGTGCAAACAGTATTATCTACAGAGCAGAGCAAGGATAATGAAAATAATAACTAGAATTATATAGTCTTTTCTAATTTACAAATGTCTCTATTACCTTATCTCATTGGCTACAACTCTGTCAAATAAAGGCTAACTTAATATTATCCTTATCTTGCTGATGAAGAGATTGGAACTCAGAGTTTGTCACTACGATGGCCATACTGGGACCTTGAGGCCGTGTTCTCTCTTCTATTGCATTCTAGCTTCAAAATTCAAAGAGGTGAGATTAATCTGAAATAGGGGAGTTTAGAATAGAGATTTATGGGAAGTAAAATTATTTTCAATGGCAGAGAGAAATGGAGAAAATATTCCAGGTGTACTGTTAATCTTAAACCTAACAAACAGAAACCTTCCAGACAATGCAGAAACCACTTAAAAAGAAGGAGGAGGAGGAGGAGGAGGAGGAGGAGGAGGAGGAGGAGGAGGAGGAGGAGGAGGAGGAGGAGGAGGAGGAGGAGGAGGAGAAGAATTCTTTTTGAAAGGTGAAAAACCCCCATTTGGTAGGAAGACAGTTTCTGAACACTTATCCTTTCTCTCCTGTTTTGAGAACTATATTTGTCAATGTATAACCTTGAACAAAACACAATCAATCCACATTCCTTGTTCCAAACATAAATTGGGTATAATAACATTTCCATTGGTGGCAACTTAACTAACTCAAAGAAGTTCAATCCTTCTTGCAAATATCAATCTTCAATACATCTCTCTGCAGCAAGGAGAAGGCAGATGTTAATTTTCATGAAGCTGCATAAGACTATATGATACATGAATTCCTCCTGAAGTAAAAATGTAGACAAACTAAGAACCGTTTCATAAGCATAAAGCCTATAGCCACACAATCTACATAATGAGGCACTGCATTCCCTTCAAGGTAATGTTTCCTATAGTATACCACTAAAAACTACATAAGTAAAGAGAGGCAGAGGAGAATCACTGGGAAAAAAAAAAAAAGCGATAACCTTCCGAGAATCAAAGGGCAGCTATGTATGCTGGGGAAGAAGCTTCATGTATTTTAACATCTGTGTTAAAGGTCAAATCAATCTGTTTCTGGGGAGAAGGGTAATTTTTTTTCCCACGGTAGGAACTTTATTTCCATCTTCATTAAATGAAGTCCACAATTTAAAATTTCATGGCAGGTAAGGAGAGAGATGCAACACTGGTTTATCATTTGCAGCATCCCATACATTTTTCCCGTGTAGAAATGTACAAAATGTGCAAAGTCAACTGAACCTCCCCGTTTCATTGTTCTGCTACCCCATTCTGCAATCCTTGCCTGCTCAACACCAGTGCCCTGCTTTTTACCAGTGCATTATATGGGATCATATCATTGACTATTGATTAATAAGCTAATAAGTCTTTGGAATGTTCTGCACTAGTAGAAGAGAGACCAATTAGGACACGGTCTCTGACCTCAGGATGGTGAATGGTTAAAACCTACTGCAGGATATTATGGTGAAGGAATATAAATTCATGTGCTTTGATGTGAGTTACAAATTATAAATCTGAATGGTGTAAGTAGTTATGGATAAGAATTAAAATGAAAAGTAGCTAGGAAGAGGTGAGGTGGGCACCATGGGTCTAAGTTATAAGGGAACAAAACTTTGATTAAGATAAGAAAAACTCAGCAGAGCAAAGAATTGGGCAGGTAGGCAGAATGAAACAGAAATGCCAGGAGGGGAGCCATGAAGGGAAGGACAGCATGATGGAGGAAAGAGGAGACAGAGGGGGAAATGAGAAGAGTACAGAGTTGGAGAGTAGGAGGCATGCATAATGCAGTATAAAGTCTGTCAAAATGCAGGAATCTGAAGGGAAGAGACCATCTTTGAATCCACCTACAATACTTAAATTAGTATGCTATGTATTGCACTCATAGTAGATGCTAAATTCACATTTGCTGAAATAAAAAAAAAACTTGACACATTAGGAGATCTTTGGGCTCTTTTGCCAAAATCATCAGAGGGATACATTTCAATTTCTTACAAACTTACCCTTGTCTGTCTTTCTCCTTCAGGCTCTATCTCCATTGAGCAAATGGAATTCATTTTCTTTGAGAAGTGCAGCAAGTTATAAACATACATATTATAAAAATTAAAATAATAAAAACTTTAAAATAGATATTATTCTAATTAAAATTATTTAGAAAATATAGAATAACCATGTGTGAGACCACCAGAACCTGAGTGAACTTAAGACAAAAAAAATTATGTACACCAAGGTAAATTAATGAGACATTAATTTTTATGTATGTGTTTCTTTTTATAATTCTCATTTCTGTCCTAAGGAGGGAGATATCAAGGCTACTGGTTGTTTAGGGAGATTGCTATGACCACCTCAACACCTGTTCCTGAAGAAGATAGAAATTAATGTGATGCTTTTAAGGAGTAAGGCAAACTCTTGTTGAAGAAAAGTACAGAACATAGGCAGAAGAGCTTCCTCAGGACCAGAAGAGGAGAGGGCCATGCAAAAATTGGGAGTGCTTGCATTACTCCTTGGCAGAGCCTAGGGAGGTAGAAAATCTTGGGAAGGGACTGGTTGTACTCCCAGAAAGCAACTGTATCAGTACAGCTTCTTCCAGGTGTGACAGAGATGCTTCTGCCCAAGTGTGACAGAAAAACCACAGGTCCATTTCCCTTCAGGAACCATGCATACTTAGAAAATAAAAACATTACAGGTGGATCAAAAAACAGTTATTTCCCTAAAAGTTATGTTTTTCATGTCCTAAAGGGAAAAACCCGAATTAATGACAGAAAATCAAATTCTCATTAGCTTTAGGAAATGGAGGAATTTGGTGTCAGATTTGATTTGATATTAGAAAAATAAAGACTACCTGCATATAAATCTTTAATAACTGCCCATATGTTTCTTCGGCCTACTAACATTTCTGAATGCTTACTTAAGCAGAATATTTTCCCCAAGATATCTGTTTGGAGGTAAACATCAAAATTGGCCATCTCTTATAGGCAAAATTCTAAAGAAAAGAATTGAAAACAGGGAGTTTTTTTGCCTGTCTCAAATATGGGAGAAAGGATGAGCAAAGGTGTTGTCATACTTATGATGCAATCAAGAGTAAGGGAATCTCACAACTGCATAAAAGATTGGGTGAGGTTAGAACTTCTAAACCTGAGCCATAGCCAGTGCTTAGGTGCAGAGATGTTTGTGTTTGTCTGGCAGTCTGGTAGCACTATTTGGTTGAGTATTCAAAGACTCTTTAGTGAAGACTCCTTCTAAAGAAAGGAAAGAGTAGGCAGAATCTCTGAACTGATCAATGTCATACAAGTGAGGAGTGATTCTGAGTTTAGCTTGATGTCAATTTAGCATCAAGCTAAATTGAGTTTGCTGAATTCCAATGAATTTACGGCTTATTTGAAGGGGAAGTGACATACAAATGAATAAACCAGTTTATGTTCATTTCTTCTAAGATACTAGGACATGAGGAAGCTGCGTTTGGGGACCAACGTGGCAGAGATTATTTGACCATCCTGCTGAAACAACTACAGAACTTAATAAAATATAAAACTATATAAAATAGAAAACAACTATTTTCAGACATTGCATAATAGGCTAGACTTTAACCCTTGAGAAAGGTAAACAAATGATGAGTGCCATCGAGTTAGCAAGTACGGGGAAGAAAATCCAAAGAGAACACAATGATTTTTCCTGACTTGAGGTGCCAGAGATGAGAGTTGAAGAGACTGGGGTGGTTGAACTTTGCAAGGGAGAGCAACAGAGAAGCGGGAGCTATTCAGAGAAAGATCTCCTGAAATTTCACGAGGGTTCCTTGGGGCTTTGGCTAAATATAAGTTAAGCCTGCATGAGTGGGTCTTTGGAAGACTGGGCAAAGAAAAACCACTAGAAGAAAAATAGGTACTAAAGAGTTATAATCTGAACAATTCTCAAAGATCACACAGGCCTAGGACCCATTTGATTTCTAACCAACCAGAGTGAAGAGTCCTCAATAGAGCATTCAGTGGACATCTTAGAATGTTTCTGCTTTAGCAGTAGAGAAAAACAAGCTCTATAGTAAAGGATACTCTAAGCCTAAACTATAAGCAAGGCTTCAGCTTAAAGAAAGGTTAAAAATGAGGAAGCTGATTTGCAAGTAATTTTAACTCCCTACCTATACAATATCAACACTCTAAAAGAAGATGACAGAATCCTAGAACTAAGCAATTTAAATTTTATATAATCTAATAGGCATTCAAAAATTACTAGAATGAAAAGAAGCAAGGAAATGCACCCACTATCAGGAGAAAATCAGTCAATGGAAAGAGTCAGAAACAATAGAGATGTTAGAATTAGTAGACAAAAACTTTAAAAGAGCTTTTTAATCTGTTCAAGGATTTGAAGGAAAACATGAATAGAGGAGAAAAATAGAAGGTATATAAAAATTTTTTCCAAAGTTAAAATAATACAATATCTGAAATTAAAAATTCACTGAATGGGCTTAACATAGAATTAGAACAGAAGAACAAAATCAGTGAACTTTAAAACATAGCAATAGAAACTATCCAAACTGAATCACAAAAAGAAAATTGAAGGAGGAAAACGAAGAACAGCGCCTCACAATTTGTGAGATGCATTTAAGATAGTGCTTGAAAGAAAATTTGTAGCTTTAAATGCTTATATCGCAAAAGAAGAAACATTTAAAGTAAAAACTGGAGACAGAGGCTTTCTTCCCTTTGCCCAGGAGTTGGACCTGTTTAAGCCGGTCAGGGACCTCAGACTTTCCCATATTGCTCTGGTATATTGGAGGCTCCAGAAACTGTCTGTGCCAAGAAAACTCATCCATTCCTGGAGTGGAGCAGTGGACTTGTTCCTTACCAGGAGAGGTTTCAGAAGTTCAGTAAGTGGATTCATTTCAGTGTTATCTCAACTTCAGGCATTCAAGTACCTCCTTTGTGACTTCTTCCCAAGCTGTTGTATAATTAATATTGTTTAAGTTAAATGTATGTCTTTACTCTGATTAAAATGTTTTTTAAAAAAAGTTTACTCACTGCTATATCCAGAAATCCATTATTATTGGTCATGTTTTTTCTTATGTACATTCAAATTAATGTAAATCTTTTAAATCTTTTAAATTTTTTGCTATGTACTGCCTACAATCACTTCATCTCCAGAGGTAGATAGACTGAATTATTAAAAATTTATATCATTGGAGGAACATGTTCTTTGGGTTTGATAGTGATTTTTCATTTTCCCTTTATTAAAATATAGATAAGTAATACTTGGTTTATCAGAACCTAAGACTCCTTTTCTATGAAATTGGGATAATAGTATTTACCTTAAAGTGCAGTTGTTTTGTTTTAATGAGATAATTGTTTTTTTTTTTAAAGGAGCATATTTGGTATCCAATAACAACTACAAAAATAATAATATTGGCAATAACTAATATTTGTTGCACAATTACTATGCACCAGGCACTATTCTGAAGCACTGTAAATATGTTTTCAATAAAAGTTAGTGTTTATTTCTAAAGTTATCATAACATGTAATTCAACAGTCTCATCTAGCATTATCACCCTGAACCACTCCCAGGTTTCCAAGAAAATGAAAAATGTTTGAGGGTATGCTGATAGATCAGAGCATTTACAGTGACTCCATTATAACTGGAAAGTAATATGGCAAAATGGGATTAAGTCTATATTGCAGATAAAATTATGACATTTAAATCTCTCCCTTTGCAACGTGTTATATGGATTATATATAATTCATCCTCATAGTTTACAAGGGCATAGAGCCCTTGTAGTTGATAATGCCACATTTAAAGGGCAATCATGTTCACAAATGTGGGATTTCCTACAACTGTCAGGTGCAAGAACAGAAGGTATGTGAAAGGCACACCCTGTGGCTGATAATTTTCTTTAGAAACCAGAGACAATTAGCTAAATATGATATGTTCTCTATGTGCCTTGATTCCACTACTCCAAATGTCCAATGCTTATCGCAGAGTGTTTATAAGTCACCCCTTCTGGTCTTAGTTCTATCTACCAGAGAACTCTGACCTCAACTCCTCTAGCTGATCTTTTTTTCTACTCAAACCTCTCACTTAAGGTATGTTCATGAAGCAGACTTTTCCTGAAGGGTTGACATGACAGGTGTGTGCTTCCATCTGCTGCTCAGCAGTCTAAAAACTCCTTCTTTTACCATTTTCTGGAGTTTAATTCCATAGCCTCCCTTTCATTTTATCTATGCAGAGCAACTTAACTCTTCACCACCTACTCAGATCGGAGCAAGCTATTATAGACCCAAGAATTCCCTAGGGGACTATGCAAAACAACAGACTTTTTAGGCTCCTCCAAAGAACTTTGAGAAGTTCAAAAGAAGTTTGAGATGTCCTTACTTTCTATCCTCTCAACCAATTTCCATGAGTGGAAAGGAAAAGTGCATAGAGACCATCTTATCCAATTTCTATTAGAAAGCCGAAGCAGCTGAAGTCATTTGGGATGTGAAGTCATAATTTTTTTTCTCTTCATTATAGTTGGATAATTCTAGGTAGGAAAATGAGTGTTAAATACTCCTTCTCGTCCTATTTTGATGGTTTCCTCCCCTGTCAAGAGTCCTGATTCTCCCTGAAACATGCTTCGGAATAGTCAGGGACACATGGAAGCAGAATTAGCCAGACATTTGGCATAATCAAATCTAATGTTCCCATTTTATAGGCAAGTAAATCAATGACCAGCAGGACCTAAATTTAAATAGCTATTCAAGAAGATGAATAGATAACCAAAGCTGACATATCACAGTACTCCACATTCTCCGTGCATCATTTAAGTATCAAGGATGAAAGGTCAAAAGTAACATCTTGAATATGTCCTGGAGAAGAAAGTTGTCATTATGACCAATAATAATTGTCCCTAAGAATTTTAATTGGTGAAGTTGGTACTTGAGTCTGAATTTTAACCCAAACTGCATCTGGTCCCCTCTTTTCTTGGTGCATTACTTCCTCTTACCGATATTCATCACTAATTCACACTCTACCTAACAGTTCAACACACAGGAGAAAAGAGGAGGCTACAGGTTTCTAGAATCTCGAACAACACTTCTGCTCCCTGACAATAGCTGTGATCCAGTTCTTGATCTCTGCGGCAGCCTGTCACTAGAAAGCTAAACTTTCAGCTGAAAAGCCACAAACATCAGACTAACGATTGCAGCAAAATCCTCTCTAAAAATATCATAGGATTGAAGGGTGACCCCATATGGGCTGGGGTGGATGTGATAAAATGCAAATATGCAACTTCCAGTGGGAGAGAGGATGATACAGTACTAGGTCAGAAGTGTGGATTGAATCAGGATATTTTTTAATACTAATGTAACTGGGGGAGGACTGCTTCCAGATGGGAGGGGCAGCCGGTGGAGAGAGGTTTGTGGAGGCTGGGGGTTAAAATTAAGCAAGCATATGGAGCAGTAAGGGAAAGAAAAAAGGCTCTAGGGAGGCGGAAGGTGTGGAAGCAGGGCTGAGATTACAGAGAGCTCAATGGTAATGCATTGGGCCTGAAAAGAGGGAGGCAAATTTAGGAAATAAACTTAGACAAAGTTGAGATGCTGAGGACTCTGGTGAGAGTATTTCCCATTAGAAGGCCAGAAAGGAAAGAGCCTGCAAGTCTGACAAAGAGAGAAAGCTTCCCTGAGCTGGGGGATAAAGTAAGGAAGTAAAGAAATGGGAGAGGGAGAGCAACATCTCTTTCGGATTTTTGGGAAAGTCACTCAAGCAACCACGAATATCTGAATTTTCTTCCATGCAAAATATCTTTAGAGATAACACAAATGATGCAAAATATTAGCACTAGGTGGACCCAGGAATAGGCATATTTTGGTGCCCCTCTGGTGATTTTTGACTATGCTTATTCTACCCTGGAGGCCCTGGGTGGACATGGAATCACTATTTGCTTTTGCTCAGCATTGTTATCTCATCTATGATAAAAGCTAGATTTCTTTCTCCAGTGTCTCAATTCAAAGAGCAAGCAAAGGCTGATGGGACAGGGGAGTTATTCACGTAAGACAGTTGCTTCAATGGACACTACCTGCTCTCAACATTTTCTTAGCCTATTTAATTGACATAATATTCTTATCTTCCCCCCTCAGTCATAAGATTCCCACCAACCCTCAAGCTTAGCATAGGGGAAGATGGTTTAATACCCAACAAACTCTTCCTACAATGTGAGAGACTACTGAATTACACGTGACAATTTAATGTAGTTTAGTTAGTTTACTAATAATAAATCATCAGATTTACAAAATATAAGCCACCTTACTCAAGGACTGTTTCATTTCTCTACATCTGGTACTTAACACCAAATATGCAATAATTTTTCTACTAGGCTGTGCCAAGCCTTGAACCAGTGATTGTATGAGCACTGATTTCTCTTTGCCAGGTCCTCTTCTGTCCTCATTTTCAGCTTTCACTGTGTGATATCTATTACCACCTTAACTTTGAGTCTATTAATATTTTAGTTCACAGTATCTAATGTTGAGTTCTGACCATATCTTCATAGCACTGTGTTTTCTTACCACACCACTCCCATTTCAAAATGCATTATTGGCTTTCGATACATACACAGTTATTAATTCCAAGTAAGGCCCTGTTTAAACCCAGGCCTCTTTTCCCGAAGAAACTAATTTATATATTATCACTAGAAAGTCTATATACCTTTAACCAACCTTATTTCATAAATAGTTGAGATTTCCTCACAATGTAGTAAAACAATCTGTGCACACTCACATGGCTTGTCAGGTGCTATCTAGCAAAGGACACTAGCAGTAGAAACAACAGAAGTGGCAGGAAAAGGCACGGGTCTCAGTCACACTGTTTGTAGTATAAACCCTTAGTCCTTTTGGAGTTCACTGCTTCAGCAGAACACAACTGGACGCCTTCTGTTGGGGACTTCCCAGGGATTCCCAGTTCAATACCTATTCCTATATCTGGCCTCTGCATCACAGGAAACCAATGAAACAGAGGTACCGCCACTTGCTTGCAACCATCCACATCAGACTCCGACTCCTCTTTGACTGTAAACTTCTAGGCAACCAGAAGTCTTTAACAAAGTCTAACCTCCCCCTCAGAACCAAAATCTTTCATTACACTGCAGGGTGAACAAGCCTTTTCAGTTGCTACCTTGTTGTCTGACTTAGATTTTAACCTTTCTTTCAATTGTATGTGTTCTCTCACTCCAAAGTAGAAGAGAGGAGATGGAGAACACTGGGTCTTTATGGCTCTTAAAGAGAGTCTGCAGAGAGACCCTGGGATACTAGTCCCTGAGTTTATTTTTGATGGTATCATCAGAAAGGCAAGTAGGAAAGGATGCTTTGTTAGCATTTCAAAACAACATCCTCTATCACCTTCTGTTTTGACCTATTCAACCTTTTCTTTCAAGATATTATCCTTTGATTCTCAAACTCCCTTGACCTTGTCTGAGAACAAAGAGGTTTCCTTCCCCACCTTTTTTAGTGCACAAATTGCTTTAGTCATTTTCAAGTCATGAAGTATGGGGGAAATTTTCACACAGAGAAAATACTTATGATTTTTTATAGATAATTCAAATTTAGTTGAACCTTAGAACTTTAAGATGAAGAATGAAATTGTTATGAGTTTTGGGAAAAAAAAACTGAGCAATCAAAAACCAGTCTTCATATATGCACAATAAAATTGAGTTTTAAATTGTGTAATCATACCTCTGTGTAACATGGCAGGATATTATTGTTTGTTTTGATATCGTGCTCTATTTTAAAATGTACACAGCTATGCAAATAAAGTTAGGTAACTCAAATAAGACACAATTTCCTTTTTTTAAAAAAAAATCACTATTAGTTTCTTAAAACTAAAACAGAGGAATTAAATGTAAAAAAATTGTCAAAAGTATGTAATTGAGAGTTTGAAGTTATTTCTTCAAAAAATTAAAGGTGTTTAAGATTTTCATCAGGACAAGGTTAATATTACAAGCAGTTGATACCATCAGTAAAAGAAAACATTTCCAAATTGTGTGTCTCTAACTCTCCATCATTTTCTCACACTGCCCCATCCCCATACCTCTGGCCTTTGTACAATTACTCTGCTGACGTAGAGTGTTCTTTATCCTTCTTGTATATCTGGCTAAGTCATATTTTAGTCCTTCAAACTTTAGCTCTCTTGTCATCTTATCTCCCTTACTTTGGCTGGCCAAGAAAAGTGTTGTCTGTTTTCCCATATTTTTATCTTGAATTAATTTTACCTTTTATTTTATAATTTTTTAAAATTTCTGTCTGACCCCTCAATTTGGTTAGAAACTCTTAAAGAACTTTATTTTAATCATTTCTCTATCCCTATCATGCCCAGAACATAGAAAATCTTGTATATATATTGGATTGGATTTCTTATGATATTTTTCCACTAATTAATAATCTTATAGATTAGCTAAACTGTTTGTGAACTAATATATTTTCATCTTAAATAACAAAATCCAGCTAAAGTAATTTCTTTTTCAAAAGATCTTTATAAGGAAGTAAACTCTGGTGAACAATTTAGACATGTGTCCTTATCCTGGTCCTTTTAAAATCTTTCAGAACATAACTAGAAGGTATTGGGTGAATCATATGAAATTGTCATTGGTTAAAACGAGTCAAATATTTATAATTTTATACTATTCAACCTAATGGATACCTACTTTCTCCAATACGTTGGTTATCACCATGATTTTAACTTGGTAAGGATGAGGTTATGTTTCAATGGCCAGGCTCTTTCTCACTCTCATTCCTGTTTGTTGGAGAGGGGTTACTACAATGAAGGCAAACAAAGTGCCATGTGTTCTTCACTGTTGTGCATCATTTGAGAATGAAGCCTCATAGGAGTGGACTAAGTCAGGGCTCACAGCAGTGGGAGATGTTATTCAGTACGCTAACTGTCAAGGTTGACTTTTGAAATCAGTAAGATTCCTCCAGATTAGGCTTCAAAGCAAGAAATATGTGGCACCTTATATTTCACTAGAGGAGATCCCCAACATTGCTCTTTACCCACCCCTCCCCAAACAGATTCCCTATCGGCTTTCCTGACTTCCCTTCTCAAAGGTCATTTTGTTCAGGTTGCGTTGGGAGAGTCGAAGGCTTCCTGGCTATTTTGTGTGTGTCTCCCATCATTTCTGCCTGCTGGAGAATTTTCTTCTTTGGTCAGTTTTATCTGTTTTAACTCTGTTTTCCCCGAAAAAGAGTGAGTTAGTCTTTCCTCCTTGATGAAACTAATTATAGATGCATGAATATGGGCTGAATGGTAATAGAGTTAGGTGGATTCAAATTCATAGTTGATTACAACTATAAACAAAATTCTCTTTAAAACACTTTGGTTGTAGTACTAACTCTCTACCAGTAGCAGTGTGTCTTATGTTCTCTTAACATATCCATAATATGAGAAAAAAGGCAAAAATGTTGTCCTTCCTACCACTCAGGATTATAGTATCAAATGAGGCCATGCATATGAATATGCTTTGTGAATGCTTTAACACCATGCAAATATAAAATATTAGTATTATGTGCATTATTATGAGAATCCATTCTACCCAACATTTTTATCAACAACTTGAACAAAGACATAAAAGCACGATTATAAGCTTTGCAGATGACAGACATATGGGAGGAATAGCTAATAAAAAGAAAGGAAGATAGAATCAAAGTTCAAAGAAATCATGACAGATTGAAATGATGACTAAAACTACTAAATTGATATTTAATATGAACAGATGTAAAATACACTTCACTTTAAAAAAATCATGTCAAGTAAGACCTGTTATGACATCAGTTTGTATGAACCACAGTTACATGGCTAGGAATTGAGGGCGATTTTAGGCTTTTCTAATAGTATTGTGTCCAGAACAAAAGAGATAATATGCTACATGTGTCAGACCACTCCTTACAGATTAAGTATTTAAATATTGAGATATTGAAATATGGGGAACTGAGTACAATGTTAAGAATCTTGAATATGATCTAGGGAAAGCAACCAGGATTTTTAAAAGCCTTAAAACTTCATACTTGAGAAGCAATTGACAGAGTTAGGGTTGTTTTGCTTAGAGAGAGATGTATAAAGATATCTGCAAATGTTTCAAGACCCTCCACATAGAAATGGTTTGAAAATGCCTAATACAAAGAGTAATTGAGAGATCTAAAAGAGATAATATGGCTTATACTAGAGTCTCAGTGACAGTCAAATCTAAATTTATTCTGCATTGCTCTTATGGGAAGAACATACACCTATTGCTGGGCGAGTCGGTAAAGTTAAAACAAAAGGAACTTTGGTTGGAAATATTCATGGAGACTAACATTTATTGCTACCTAGAATGTTTCTGGAATATGTTAGAAATTTTGTATCAGTATTGTCATATTGGGGTAAATGCACACTGATCTAATTATACACCAGTTTTCCATCTAGGCCCATCCCGCAGCTAAAAAGGGCTAATATACAGAAAGCCATCATATTTTCAGAGAAAAAAAATGTAAATTTATCCCCTTTTACATTAGAAAATCTTACCTATACAGACATTAATAAGCTAAATATTTAATAATACAATGAAAGTCCCTTCTAAAGACATGAGTTTTCACACATTAGTATCAGCATCACTCAACAAACTTGCTAAAACCAGATAGTTACAACTTACCCCAGAGTTTCTGAAGGAGTTGATTTGGGGTGGGGCCCCAAATAGGCTTGTATAATAAGTTCCCAGGTGATATTTATGAAGAACAACTGCTCAAAGTAAAAATGCCTTGTTTGTACCCCTTGCTAAAAAAAAAAAAAAAAAAAAAAAACAACGAAAAGAGGCCACGTATTTCATTAAGTGAATCAGCTCACCATCCTTAGTTGATAATTAGAGGTCAGAACCTGACCAATCCATAGGCTGTTAAGTGACTTATAATGTGCCTTGGCATGAAAAGATAAGCAGAGGAAATCAAGTTTCATTTCTCAAGACTTTGAACAAGTGCATGTTTAAATGACAGACAGGATAAAAAACAGAAATTGAAAAATCAACAAGTACAAAGAAAGGAGTGAAAAGGTAAGTAGATAGAAAAGGTAATGAATATTTTTAAAAAGTAAGAAGCAGCTAGGTCAGGTTGATGGTGAAGCACTAGATTAAAGATTCTTAAATTTATTTTACTAAAATTCCTGGAGCCCCTGGGATGAGGTTTTCTTATCCCTTAGAAGGACGGTACTAAAGTTTGTGTTCTTCCTGTTTTCTAATTATTTAAATTTTTCATATTCTTGTTTATATAACCTACTTAAAATACATCTCACACTTACTGATAATTTTGTGGATACAAAATTGAAAAGCATATATCTGGGAATTTGGAAGAACATTCCTTTTCTGCTTCTAGAGTTGCTGCTGAGAAATCCATTGTTATGTTGAATACCTATCATTTTCCTGAGATTTAACTTTATCCCTCTGGAAGTTTTGAGAGTCCTTTCCCTAGTGTTCAAATATTTCATGATACTATATCTTTATATAGGTCTTTTAAAAATTATTGTCTGAGTACTAAGTAACTCTTTTGTTCAGAAAAATTGTGTTCTTTATCACAGGAACTGCTGCATTGATAGCTTTTTTTTTTCTCTACTGTCTTCCATATTCTCTGTGTCTTTTTATTCTATTCCTAAAAAGAATTTAAAAAAATTTTTTTATCTATCATAGTTTTAACTTTTAAGTGCTTTTGATTTTTGTGTCTGAACTTTCATTTTCCCTCCTTCCTCCCTCCCTCCCTTCCTCCTTTTTTTTTTTTTTAATTTCATAAAAACCTCTTGCTTCTGCTTTTTGACTACAATTTCTTCTCTTAATACTTTGGTTACATTCATTGTAGGTTATTTTTAAATGTTTTTTTTTCTCATTTCTTCACCATCTCTCTGATAGAAGCAGGAGTGAAGACAGTACTGCAAAAGTTTTGGATCTCTGAATCATAGCCAGGTCTGGTGACCTTTGAAACCAAAAGTCCAGAGACGGCATGCTTCCCCTCCAGCACTTCCAAAAATTTGTCAGCCCCTAAGTCCCTTTATTAAATTATTATCTGCTTGAAATACCTTGAGTGATTTCTGCCTCTTCCATTAGGTCCTGACTGATACACAAAATGTAGAACTGAAAGTTATATAGGGCATAAAAGAATTGAGGACTTTTTGGACTTTTCAAAATGGATTCCAAGGTTGCCATGACAGTGATGTCAACTGGCACATAAAGAGACCCTTAAGGGATGTCTGAAACACCCAAAATTACAGAAAAGTGAGCTACAACTGCAGGAGGCTATAAGCATAAGGATTTCATCCTATAAAGGTGAACCCCTCAAACTGATGATGCCCAAGCCTGACCCAAGAACAGCACAAATGGTATGCTGAGAGCTGAAGACTCTAACCTACCACCCCTTGTAGTTGGTGGCTTGGGACTAATGTGTAGCTATCTGCACTGCCAGTCGACAGAGTTCACTTTGAAGACATTAAGGACTTTCATTTCTTCGCTCTGTGGTATAAGACTCTGCACTAACCCTCTCTGTGTGCTGTGTGTTAACCTGTGTGGATACCTGATTGGTTTATTGGTTCCTTGCTTGCAACAAAGCTGAAAAATGAAGATACAATAGTGTTAAGGAGTGAGAGATGAAGACAGAAGTAGAGAAGGATGACCTTGAATTATGGACAGAGAGCTAGTTCTTTTTCTTGTTTATAAGAATATGGTTGCAAATTTACAAGCATAAATGAAGTAAATATTTTTACAAATTGAATTTACTTTTTGTAGAAAAACCAAAATAGAAAGGAACTGAATATGTTTATGTGTAGAATGTTGAACATAACAATAAATTAAGAAACTGTGCTTCCTGGTGGCTGTCATACAGCTGGGATAGGTACATTTTTTAAGCATACCTCCTTTGTTGTTTCTAATCACTATACATTTCAAGTAAAATACAGTGCCCCTCCTTTGTTTTATAAACACATTCTTTAAGCATTTGAATACTCTTATTCAAGTGGGATGAGAAACAATTTAAAAACACAAAATATATAAATAGGTAATGATAAGTACTTTGTGAAAAAAATAAGCAGGGTATAAAGATAGAGCATGATTCAGAATGCTATTTTCAAAAGGTTGGTTATGGAAGCCCTCTCTGAAGAAGTGATATTTGAAACAGGGATCAAATGAAGTAAGGGAGCAACAAGCCATGAAAATACTTGAAAGATGAGCATACCAGGAAATACGAAAAAGTTTTAAAGGAATGCCTTTTATTACATTGAGAAACATCAAGAAGGCCATTGAGTAAGGGACCTGGTGAGAGGAGATGGAGACAGGAAACCAATTTGGAGTTATTTAGGGAAAAACAACACAAATGACTTAGCTGACCTTGGAAAGATTTTGGTTTCTATTTTTAGTGCAATAGAAAACTAATGAAATGTTTTCTGGGATGATTAACATGATCTGATGCATGTGTTTCAAGCATCACTCTGCTTCTGCATGAAAAATTGAGTGCAGCAAGGAAGGATACATTACGAGGTGGTGGCCTTTACAGTGGTGAGAAGTAAAAATATTTAATTAAGGTTTTGGGGGTAGAACAGACAAGTACTTTGATCAGAGGTCAGATATAGAAGAAAACAAGGAGTCAGGATCACAACAGGAGTTTTGACTTGAGTAACTAGATGACTAGTGGTGTCATTTACTGCATTAGGAACACTTGAAGAGAACGTTGGGCAGAGGGAAATACGAGTTTTTCATTCATGTTGAGTTTGATATTTGCCTATTAGATGTTCAAGTTGAAACATTAAGTAGGTGGAGATATATAACTCTAGAATCCTTAATTTATTGGGAAATTAGTTTTCCTTCTGTGGCATTTATATTTACTAAAATAACACAAGTACTCTGGACATACTAATTGCAAGCATTTGTGGTAAGGGAGAGAGGATTGTTTGTCTTGTTTGAATGTTTATACATTTTTGTCTAATAAAAAATTAAAGATATGATTATCATAGAAAATAAGGAAACTATAGATGAGCATAAGGAAAAAAAATCATCATAATGCTCATCCCAAAATACCATCCAAAGAAAGATTACTTGCATTTTATATATTTCCTTCCAGTGACTTAGTATTTTCTGATTGATCAAATAGTCACTGAAAATGTGATTGTATTACTGCATAATAAAAGCTACAGTAAATCAGTAATTAAAGTATTAGTATAATAATCAATAGTTAATTCAATGAATGAATAAAGATATCTGAAATAGGTAATAATTTAGTATAAAATTTTAATATATGGCAATATATTTAATGTATCACATACCAAGAAGAAATAAATTCAACAAATCAATTACTTTACACCATAACCCAACATTAAATGTAAAATTTTTAAACCATATTTAACCCTCTTTGAGTCTACCCTGGCTCACCTAACACTTTTCTCAACAGAGAATTTCTTTAAAATATGTCAGATTATGACACTCCTCTGTTCAAAATCCTTTAAGGGCTTCTCATTCATTCAGATAAAGGCTGAAGTTCTTTAAATGGTGCATTACATAATCTGAGCCCTGCTCTCTCTGTCCAACCACTTACTTCATCTGTTGCACCCCAGCTTTACTAGCTTCAAAATCCCTTACATACTCTGAGCAATTCCCTGCCTCAGTGTCTTTGCACTTGCTATGTACTCTGCTTGGAATGTTTCCTGAGATGTCACCATAACTTGCTCCATCAGTCCCTTCAGGTCTGTCCCCAAATGCCATCTCATGAGTCGGTCTTCCCTCATCATTCTGCTTAAAATAGTAACTGAGAAGCCCCATTCCTGCCCTTGCTCCACTCCACCCTTCCAGCAAAATTCTCCATCCTTAACCTCCATTATTGTGCTACATCGAGTTTATTGCTACCTAACCTACTATGTGTTTGTTTATAGATTAGTTTCCCTTCTTATAATATAAACTTCAGAGGGATAGACACTTTATTTTTTGGCTTTATCCTTGTGCCTGGCATATTTTAGGCATTCAACAATTTTTGTTGTCAGAACAATGGGCAAATGAATGCATTCAAGATGAAATGAAGGCCAATATTAGCTGATCTTTTTCTAGAAAAAAATATTTTCTGAATATAAATGAAATAAATGAATCAAAAAAGGTAATACTTTCCAAAAAACCAAAGATTTAGAAGTCAAACAAGAGAGAATAATCTTGTTTTCTGTTTTTTACAAAACCCAGCAGCAACAGAAGACAGAGAATAAGAAGAGGAGGAGGAGGAGAAGGAGGAAAAGAAGGAGGGAGGGAGAGGGAAGTGGAAAGGGAGGGGAGAAAAGAAAGAAAATAGGAAATTACAAGTCTACAAGCCTGAAGGGAATGTTGGTTTCTCTCTGCTATAATTCAGCCTGATTTATCTGCTAAATTCCCTGGAGGGAAACTACAGAATACAGAGCAGCAAACAGAGTGAGAAAATAAGTAGTAAATAGATGAAAGTGAAGAGATAAGAATCAGAGAACAAAACAAAACAAAGCCATGCGCAGCTGACAATGCTGACTTGTGGTTGCATACTCTACAAATACCATTAACAGTGGAGGAAAGAAACCGGTATTTTAAACCCAACTGTAATCCCCTTCTATTTTTTGTCACTGTGGAAAAGTAGTGCTTACAATGGCTTTCTCTGTGCTTCTCACGCGGGATTTAGCCACTGTTGTAACCTTTGTGTTGTTCATTGTGAGGCTGAAAAAGTACAATTCTAGTACATTTAAGCCACTTTGTAAGGGGAAATGCAACTGTCAGCTCAGGTGACTTTAAGCTGCCAGAGCTTGGGGAATAAAACCAACTCATCTCTCTTCGAAATCCCCACATGAGAAGAGAAGCTGACAGATATTAGTTCTGTCTTCCTATAATAAACTCTTCTCATGTAATGCAGCAAACTCTTTGAGTACACGTTAGAAGCAACTGTGGAGCCTTAGCAAGTATCACCCTCTCCCTTCCCTACAGGGATTCTGATTTATTTGGCTTAGTGTTGTGGCCTGGATATAAGAACTTGTAAATGCTCCCAGGTGATTCTAAGGTGCAGCCCAAACTGAGAACCATTGCAATAGGTTTTTCTTTTCTTTGTCTTTGGTTTTCCTATCCAGAATAATTTTTCTCTTTCCTGCAACATTTGAATTTTGAATCAGGCTTCTGCTCTTATTCATTTAGGAAACCATGAGGAAAATGGACTCCTCCCAGCTTTAAGGCAGAGCCTTCTTGGTCTGTGACCATCAACCTATTCCATTCCCTAGTCTGCAATCATTGGTCCAGGGATGAGCAAGTAATATAAAAAGCCCAGTCAGGGTGGATCTCAGGACATTTGCTTAGATGTCTGTGATAAGAACATTTCTTTCTTCCTCAGGACATTGTAATGTGTAGATATGAAGCCAGAAACGACTACAGGTGTTGTGCTTCATGACAGAAGCAACCTGGGGATGTGATCATTACTTAGAAGAGGACACAGCCAGGGAAAATGCAGGGGGAACAGCCATGGTTATCCTCAAGGCCATCCTGTTTCTGGGATTCTAATTATATAAGTCAATAAAGGATCATTCTATTTAAGTAAACTGGAATTGGATGTAGCTAAAATGCTCTAACAGATTTATCCCCAATGTGCTGTTTGCCTTCATTCTTCTCTTATACCTGGGCCTCAAAGAAAGATGCCAAAACCCGCATTCAGTATTTACAGGGCACTGAAGCAGTTTTGCTCATAATTTTCCATAATCATCTTCCGAAAATAAGGTAAACCCTAATGTAATCAACACATCATTTTTGGAGGGGTTTGAAATGGGATGCTATCTTTTAAGATCTAAATAGGGGTCGATTGAAGTAGGGAGTGTTACAAAAAGTACTTATACTCCATATGTTGCTTTTTCAGCGGCCCCACAATAAGCAAGTTGCCTATCAACAAATCAATAATCATTGAGTGAATGATTGATAGGAACACTGTATTAGAAAGTGTGAGTTTCGTTAGAATACAAAGAAAGGCATGGCCCATGGCCTCAAGTAGTTTACTATTTAATTAAGAAATTTTCCATGCGTTTCATTTCCAGTCTGTAATCGAAGCCTGATATGTATATATATAAAGCAAGCTCACGAAGTCATCTGTCTTACCTAACATCGTATAGTTTTTAGATTGTAGGTATAGCTGAGTGTTCTATTCTGCCGTTAGAATTGAGCCAGAGCACACCAGTGCAGTTAGCTTGTAGTCTCATTGATTCATGATCCTTTTTAGATAGTAATCTTTCTGCTAGATCCAACAAACCCATAACTCTGCCAGCCTGAAACTGAAATTGAAACCAGAATGGGTCCCAGAATCTTCCTCCTCAGTTTTCCACTTATGTCACATTTTCTATTTCCAGAAAGTAGCATGTTTCAAGTGACCAGATATAGTTCTTTTGTCATCTAGTGATGTTTCACTGTCTCAGCTTTATCTCAAACTGACTTCTTTCAGCTGGGGATCAAACTGTCCCTTTTATATGCATAAAAAACTGAAATTTTTATGGCTCCACAAACTAATCCAACAAAGAAACCAGTCTTTAAGGAATTCTGAATTTTGATTAAAAATATAGCCTTCAAATATTTTTCGTAGTTTCTTATGGAATGAAATCATTTGGATTTTATAGGCTGATTTCAGTCAAATTGACAAAGAGGCAGAAGTCTTAGAGATATATTGAGTTTTCTTGTAGGCAGCCACCCATGAAGTTAAAATCCAGGGGAAATCAAATTTCTTTAGTTCAGTCATTTGCCTCCAGTAATGACTTGCTTTTGCACCAACCATAACATTTCTCTACTATTATAACGATTTAGAGCATTTTTGTGTATCACATTATTTTCACTTCGACACAGTTTTTCCTGCTTCACTGCCGAACCAATCCAATGCTCAGAGGTGCTGTCAGTTCACATGAAGGGACAATCTGCAGGCTCCACTGAATAGGTGAAGTGCTACATCATGACTGGTTACACTCAAGTTATGAGTCTTTACCTTCATCTCAGAGTAGCACTACATTTTCTCTTAAAGCCTGCAAGTCACAGTCTAGAGACCTTAGCTTTTAGATTGTTGATACAGGTGAGTGTGAAGAGCAGAAACAAAGATTTTTAGAGAGTTCACTTTTGACATGTGAATAGTACTGGAGTGGGCTCTAAAATGTGTATACTAAACCCTATTCAATCCTTTGCTGATAGGCCCTATGATGCCCCATAAGAGACTCGTACTTGGGCTTTAATATCATAAGGTCTGCCCAGGCCAGAAGAAAAGCCCAAACACTGCTCACTAAGTTTTACAGAAACTTGTGGGTTTTGCTTTTTAAACTCTTTTATTTTGTAATAGAACATATAATGCATCAAGCAAAGTGAATGTATGTAATGCATTTTCAGCTTAATAAATAGCTATAAGCAAGTCACATAAATATTATCTAAGTCAAGCAAAATAGTATCAACATTCCAGAACCCCGACCACTCCTCCCCACTTTGGGGTAATCATTAACCTGACATTAATAACTGATTCCTTATTTCTCTTTAAGCTTAGTTCTTGTTTATGCATCCCTGTACAAAATACTTGATTTACCTATTTGAATATTATGTAAATGGAATCATGCTGCATGTGTTTTCTATGACTATTTTTTATTTGAATTCACTATTAGATTATAAGTTTCAGCCATTGTCGCACATAGAACTAGTTAGCTAATTTTCATTGCTGTACACAGTCTATGGTTTATTGATATCACAATTTGCTTATCCATTTTACTATTAAAAGGCTCTTTTTAGTTTTGGGAAAATTTGAAAAAATACTGATTTAAACATTCTTTCATCTTAATTTTTGTTGCATATAAAAATGCAGATGTATAGGGTATATATACATTTATAAGTGGAAAGACTAGGTCATAGGATGTGTATTTACTCAATTTTGCTAGTTTTTTTTTTCCAAGTATGACATCACTAGATAATGCTACTCTAGTTTGCAAATCTAATTTACAATCCTAAGTGAGGCATGAGTTTATTTGTTCTGTATCTTTGCTAACATGGAACAGTCAAGTATGCTTCAGTGTCTACCAATATGGAACATATATATTGGAATCTCATTTTAATTTTAATATACATTTCTCTCATTACTAATGACATTCATGTCAACTTTTAATATTGTTATTGGTCACTGTCATAGTTTACTCAGGCTGCTGTAACAAAATATCATAGACTGGGTGGTTTAAACAGCAGAAATTTATTTCTCAGAATTCTAGAGACTTAGAAGTCTAAGACCAAGTTGCCAGCCAATTTGGTTCCTGGGAGAGCCCTCTTCTTAATTCTGCCATCTTGCTGTATCCTCACACAGTTCAGGGAGATTATTTCCTTCTCACTCTTCTAAGGGAGCTGATCTCATTCACGAGGGCTCTACCCTATTGACCTACTTACCTTCCAAAAGCCCTACCTCGAAACACCATTAATTTGGGGATTATGGCTCCAACAAATAAATTTTGGAGGAACACAAATAACCATCATTTAAATATCCTGTTTTGTCAAATACCTCTTCAAACCCTTGGGCAATTTTTCTGTTGAATTATCTGCCCTTTTTTTTTTTTCACTTTGATTGCTTGGAAGCTGTTAAATTTTCTAGATTATGTTATATATTCTGGATACTTTATTAGTTATGTGTTGCAAATATTTTCTTCCACTCTGTAGCCTGTTTTATCTCCATAATAAAATCTTTTGATTATTGGAAATTATTAATTTAATGCACTCTACTTTGTAAATCTTTGTCATTATGGTTCTATTATTTGTATTTTCTTTGAGAAATCATTCCTACTGAGGTCTAAAGATATTCTTCTACTTTCTCTTTTAAACACTTCTCACCTATAAAATTTAGATCTTCAAGAATGAATTTTTCTTAATATGGTGTGTCAGTAGTTTACTTTTAAAAAAAGTATTAATGGCCAATTATGCCTACATGGTTTATTGAAAAATGTGTTTCTTACACTTCTTTGCAGCAACACTCTTTTAATAAATCAAGTATCCATTTATACTCAGTGCCAATTCTAAGCTCTCTTCTGTGTCACTAATTTATGTCTGCCAAAACTACACTGTCCTTATTACTATAGGTACACAATAACAGAGAAAGTTCTCCCATCTTGCTTTTCTTCAAATGTCTTGGCTATTTTCAGCTCTTTCCAATTCCGTATAAATTTAAAATTCAGCTTGTTAAGATCACGACTGAAATTGCACTGAATGTATAAATCATTTTATGAAGAATCGTTAACACTATAGGTATTTCAATGTCCTTAAATCTTCTTTCATGTTTTCCTATAAAGGTATAATTTTCACCTATACACTTATGCACATATTTTATTAGGTTCATTTGGAGGTTTTTGATAATTCATGTGAATATGCAAATAATAGATTTTAAAATTTCAGTAACTAAATTTTTTGATGGTATATATATATATACAATTGATATTTTTATATGGATTTTGTATATATTGAACTTGCTAAGCTCTTTTCTAAATTTAAATAGTTTATTTGTACATTTTCTAAATTCACAATCATTTCACTTATAATGAAGAATTTTTCTTTCAAATTCTTTTACTTCTTTTTTTTATCTCTTCTTTATTGTGTTGGCTGAGGCTTTGAGGACAGTGATGAAAGTCAGGATTTTTGTCTTATTTGTAAACTTAAAGCTTTCAACACTTGAACTGTAAAGAATATGTTTCTGTAAGCTTTAGTTATAGATAGCCCTTATATTTTGATTCCTAGATCACCAAATATTTAGATTTTTCAAATCAAGAATGGCTGTTGACCTTTGTCAACTGCTTTTTCTATATAGGTTAAAAATTAATATTTTTTTCACTTTAATGTGTTATTTTGATGACTTAAAATTAATTTTTAGTGCTAAATCAGACTTGAATTCCTATTATTATTGAGCTTGGATATGATGTATTATCTTTTTTATATAGTACTATATTCTTAGGTTTTGCATTTGCTAATATTTTGTTTGAATTTTTGCATTTATAGTCCATGATTGGTGTTAGACTAAATTTCTAACCTAGTCATCACCAGTTTTAAACAATTTAGTAAAGTATAACATACATACAGTAAAAAATGACATTTTAAAGTATGCAATTTTAATCTGCATGTATATGTATTTGTTTATTTACACACAGACACACACATACTAGTGAACAATCAAGATAATAAACATACCCATCACCCCCAAAAGTTTTCTCTGGTCCCTTTGTAATCTCTCCTTCCAACCTAACCTTAACCTCACTTATAATCCCTTGGCAAATACTGACCTACTTTCTGTTACTATAAATTAATTTGCATTGTCTAGACTTTTATATAATTGGAATTGTACAGTGTGTACTTTTTCATGATGTAGATACTTTCATTTAATAGCACTATTTTGATACTCATCTATGTTGTACATATCAATAGTTTGATATGGCTATTGCTGAATAATATTCCATTGATCTAATATGTCACAATTTGTTTATTTATTTACTTACTGATGGGCATTTGGGTTGTGTACAGTTTTTGACTACTGCAAATAAAGCTGCTCTGAATATTGGTGTATGAGTATTTATATAAGTAAATATTGTAATTTCTCTAGGGTAACACTAAAGCTGTAATGTTGAGATTATGTGTAGGTCTACAATTAACTTTTTAAGAAATTGCCAAATGATTTTTTTAATGGTCGTTCCATTTGATATCCTCACCAGCAAGTATACAAGAGTTCAGTTGTTTTATACTCTTGCTAATACTGGTTATTGTTAGTCTTTGTAGCATAAGTATTTCTAACAAGTGTGAGAATATAACTCTGGTGTTTTAATTTTTCTTTCTATAATGGCTAAAGATATTGAAACTCTTTTCATGTACTTATATGCAATCTGTATATCACTTTATATAGTGTCTCTTCAAATCTTTTGCCACTTTTTTTTATTAGGTTGTTGGTTTTCTTGTTATAGAATCTTAAACATTCTTTATATTTTCCAGATGCAATTTCCTTATTAAACATGTAATTTACAAATATTTTATCACAATCTTTGGTGTTTGTTTATTCATTCTATTAACAGTGTATTTCAAAAAACAGAAATACTTAAATTTCATGATGTCTAATTTATTGGTCTTTTTCTTCTTTTTTATTGTTTTCTACCTTGATCTATTTTTAATGGTCTTTTTTTTTTTAGCTTAAATTTTTTTTTAAGTGTAGTTGTATACAATATTATATTGGTTATATAAATTTCAGGTGTACAATATAGTAATTCAACATTTTATACCTTACAATTCTAGTAATCATCTGTCAACCTACAAACTTATCACAATGTTATCGACTATACTCCCTTTCCCCTTTCACCTATTGCCTCAAACCCCTTCAGGTAACCATCCCTTTGATCTCTGTTCTTATGAGTCTGTTTTTGTTTTGTTCATTCTGCCTTTTTTTTTTTTTTAAGATTCCACATATTGGTCCTTTTTTTTTATGGATTCCAATTTTTGCTATTTTATCTAAGGAACCCTTCCCTAGCCCAAAGTCACCAAGACACAATCTATGCATTCTTCTTGAAATTGTATGGTTTTAGGTTTTATATTTATACCTATTATCTATTTTGAGTTAATTTGGTAACAAGTGAAAGGTATGAATTGAATGAAATAAATGAAAATTGAGGCATTTTTGCATATAGATATACAAATTATTCAAGAATCACTTGTTGAAAAAAATGTTTGCTTCTCCAATGAATTACCTCTTCATCTTTATCAAATTCAAATGAGTACATATTAAATTAAAAAGTTACCAATCTATCTCCAGGTCTATTTCTGAACTCAATTTGTTTCTGATAATCTATTTGTCAATTTTCATGCCTATCCTGATTATCACAGCTTTAAAATAAATCTTAATACTAGGTAGTATAAGTGCTCCAACTTTATTCTTTCATTTTCAATATTGTTTTGCCTATTCCAAATACTTTAAATTTTAATATGAATATTAAAATCAATCTGTCGAAAAAATCCTTCTGGGATTTCAGCTGATATTATACCAAATCTACAAATCAATTTAGAAATAAATGAGGGTTAACAATATTGAGTCATATAATCTATGAACATGGTATCTACATCCTTTTAGAGCTTTATTGCTCTCAGCATTGTCTATTTTTCTATATAAATACCTTGTATTTTTTTGTCAGATTTATCTCAGAGTATTTAATATTTTGATGCTGGTATAAATGGTTTACTTAGAATTTCAATTACTGGTTGCTAATCCATAGAAATTCAGTTGATTCTATTGATTTTATATCTTATAACCCCACTAACCTGACATATTAAATGTATTATGCTATTTTAGATTCCATAAGATATTTTCAACAAACAAGTATGCTTTTTGTAAATAAAGACAATTTTACTTCTTCCTTTCCAATAATATCATTTAATCTTTTTCTTACCTTACTGGACCGACTGGAACTTCTAGTACAATGTTAAATAGAAGTGGTGGGTGTGAATATCCTTACTTTGTTCATGATCCTAGGAGGAAACACTCATTTTTCCCCTACCACTAGGAATAATGTTAGCTGAAAGGTTTTCATAAGTAACATTTATCAAATTAAGGACATCTATTCCTTATTTTCTAGGAATCTTTTATCAATAATGGATGCTGAGTTTTGTCAGATGCTTTCCCTTTATCTGCCAAGATGATCAGTTTTGGGGAGTTTGTATATATGTGTATGTGTTTGTGTTTAGTCTATTAATAAGGTGAATTACATAGATTGATATTTAAATGTCAAATCAATTTTGCAATCCAGGGATAAACCCAAACTAGTCATAACATATTTCCTTCTTTATGTATCGTTGGATATGATTTGATAAAATTTTGTTGAAAATGTTTGTATGTGTGTTCATGAAGGATATTATTCTGTAGTTTTCTGTGATGTTTTAGTCTAGTTTTGCTATCAGAGCAATACTGATAATGTGTTAAAAAATTATTATTCAGTTTTCTGTAAGTGTTTATATTTAGTGTTTTGTGGCCCCACTGTGTGTTAAATATTTATAAATGATCTGTGCATGATTAAAATTAATATACATTTTGCTGTTGATGAGTCAATTTTGTTAATTATGCTTAAAATTTCATATCCTGATATTTTTAAGTGTTTTTCTATCAATTTCTAGGAGAGTACTGTTAAACTTTCTGACTTTGGAGATTTATTAATTTTTCATTATATTTGTCAATTTTTGCTTTGCATAATTTGAGATTTTGTTAATATATGCAAACAATTTAAAAGCTGTCATATATTTCTGCTCATTGAATCTTTTATCATTTTGAAATGATTCCTTTTAATTCTAGTAATTCTATTTGCCTTAAATTCTCTTTTCTTGCTTATTAATATAATTACAGCAACTTTCTAAAAATTAGGATTTGACATGCCATTAAGCATGTCTTTTCCATACATTAAATTTTTCTATACTCATGTATTTTAAATATATCTTTATAAACAGTATAAACTTTTTGTGCTCATCTGATAACTTTTTTTTAACTAGAGCATTTACTCCACTTGTATTCATGATTACCAATATATTTGGATTTATTTCTACCACCTTATATTACACTTTCTGCTTGTGAATTTTATTTTTATCTCTTGTTTATTGAATATTTATGAATATTTAAAATAATGTTTTCATATACTATTGGCATAAAATTTGGACCCTCTGTTTATATCCTTGTTGTAATATTAGAAATGATAATTTGTGTAGTTAACTTATTAAAGTTTGTAATTTTCCAATTTTATTGTCTTCTCCTAAAATATTAAGATATTTGAATTTTACCCAATTAATATCACCCATTAAATTTATAAATTACGGTTCTATAATTTTTTTATCTAAAATTTTAAACTCATTTTATCTATTTATGTTTATCTCAATAGATATCATTTTTGTTTTATAGGCTCAGTGTTCATTTATATTGCCCACTCATCTACCACTTTCTTTGATCTCATTTCTTACAACTCAGACATTCAATCAGTGGTCACTTTCATTTGACAAAAAGATTATTTTCTAGATTTTTCAATAACTGATAGTCTTCTGGTGATTTATTTTTCCAAAATTTATTCTAGTAAACATGTCTTTACTTCACCTTTTTTAAAATTGACAGACATTTTTGCAAATACAGAATTCTAGTCTTGCAGTTATCCTTATCATTATAATTATTTTTCTTCATAGCGTTTATAATTTGTAACTATAAATTTATTTTTTCAATATAATATCTATATTTCCAACTTTGCTACTGGGTCATCAATTCTATGTAGATGGAGACTATGCCCATTTTAGGTATCAATGTGTATTTAAACCTAGTAGAGGGCCTGTAATATAGAAGTTAAACAATATAGTTTAAATGATGAATAACAGAATAAATTAATAAGCATAGTCCTTACACTTGTAGTATTTACAGTCCAGTGGATGTCCACCGAAAACCTAAGTATCCTTCTTGGTGATCTGACTTAGAACTGGTTGTCTGATTTCCACCATTAAAATAAAAGCCATGACCCAAAAATATCAAATTTAATGATACCACTGAACTCTTATTTGGTCTTAATGTTCGGTATCACGTCAAATTAACATTAGGAAATCCTGAAGGTAAAAGTCTGGATTCATTTCTGAAGCTGATTAATAACATGCAACAATAGTGATTTTAATTGTTCTTGAAGTTGTAGATGAAGCCAATCCTGATGATTTAACAGCTTGAGTGTAAACTTTCACTGTGCCTAATTTGGGCTTTGCTAATATATGCATATTATTGCCTCCTCTCTCACCTGTATTAGGGCACATTCATATTTTTTAGGATAAGAACAGTCTCTCTAGATTTTCCCAGCAAAGATTTCTTCAGTCCCAGGTACATGTCTAAGTGCCATACCTGCAGAAAAGATCTAGGTTCTAGTGCTAGCCATTGGATTACTAGTGCCCATCACAATTTTTTACTATTTATTACACTACTGCTGGCTTATTGGGGGTAGTTAGTGGGTTATAAAGAGATGGCAGCCTCAGCATGCTAAGCATCTAAAAGAGCTATGGAGAATGTGGTGGGTGCACTTGAAGTGGCAGGCTGGATTTGAAATTCTGAATGGCCCTTTTCATCTTCAACAATTACAAGATGTACACCTATAGATACTAACATAATCACATGACTTTTGCGGGAGCAATGACACCTACCATTCGAGTCTCATCCCACAAAGTTACCACCTCTTCTTGCTATTTGGCACACCATTGAATGTCTTTTAGTCTTTTTTTTTTTTTTCTTCTTCTTCTTCAATAAACAGCTTCAGAAAGTACAAGGTACTTTGCTATCACTTGGTGATAGAATATAAGTAATCCTTGCCACCATGAAACTAAAGCAAAGGAGTAAAATAACCAATTATACTACAATGTGATAATTACCATAAATAGAGAAATGAGAGACATCTAAGTGGAACTGGGGTTTGTCAGAAATATCTCTTTACATTACTTCTGGGATACATTCACTGACCATCTATATCTTGGTTAGATGCAACACCTTTAAGTGTTCAGTGAGAGCATCACATTACTCAACTCCATGGCTGACACTCATATTACCATGCAAATGGTGTCCATGCAGCTTAGCTATCATAAGGGCAAAAATTCCCATGATTATTTTGGTTAGGCCAATTCTCAAGGATAGTGAGTTATTATTACTAATCTAAATTATATTTCATCGGTAGGAAGTAGTAGTTTTCCAGCTTTTGGTAGACCCAGTCAATGAGAGAATAATAGATGGAAGACAGGAACTTCAAAGACCTTATGCAGTGCCACCAAATCAAAGCTGGTGCAATGGTGTTTTAGTAATCCATTGAGGAAAGGGTAATAGATAAAATATCTCCTGGATATAGATGAGGTTATAGGCTTCAGAAGACTGATATCCATGGTAGTACACCACATTTACTTCAGAATAACCACAAAACCAGGAATAATTACAGGGGTGTCACATTTGAGGCCAAAGCAGTCCTGGCAGAGGTTATTTCTAATGAAATATGAAATCCTGACAGTTGAGGAAAGGTCCTTAATTAGCCCTACTTCTATGTGCCATCTTGTATATTATACAAGATTCTCTTCTTTATAAGCTGGAGTAAGCACACCTCCTCACTTGAAAACACCTCACTCTAGACAGTGTTATGTGTCCAGAATCTAGGGCTTAGAGTGACAGGCATGGATGTATATGGCTGGAGTTATAGATTATTGCAAAGCTGAGGTTCATGTTTTCCAGTCAAAGTCAAGAGTACTTCATACAACTGAACTGACTGCCCATGAGTCTCTGCACATGTAATCAATGTGGTGGTTAGAATGCAGCGCAGGAGGCCAGACCTCCCAGTCTGAAACCATGCCCTGAGGCCACATGCAAGTGCGCAGCAGGACTACAGAGCTTTCCTCAAGTACAAGGACAGCTCTGGCATTCTTGTTCAGCTCTGATACTTGTAACACTCTTTAAGCTAAAGATTTTGTTAAACAAAATTTGCCACCAGTGAACAATATTTTTCTTTAATTCAGTTCCAAAATTTTGAGGGAAGAAAATCAGTATAGTTTTTCTAGCAGGAGCTTTATATACATTAAAAAATAACTATTTACCAGTTTGTGTAGTTAGTAAATTTAACCTGTAAAGGATTAAATATGGATAAAAGAGCTCTCA
Source organism: Cynopterus sphinx (assembly GCA_030015415.1). Taxonomy (NCBI): domain Eukaryota; kingdom Metazoa; phylum Chordata; class Mammalia; order Chiroptera; family Pteropodidae; genus Cynopterus; species Cynopterus sphinx. The sequence goes on along the minus strand of CM057380.1, from coordinate 56,552,297 downwards.
TATATAGAGTTAGTTACTTTTTAAAATCTACCATATATTGCTTTGGGTGCTTTGTGTTGCCTAATCATGAGTCATCTCCTTCTTTTGATGATGTAATTCATATCTGAGTGTTTTTGTCACGAAAATAAGAGCTCACTCCAAATTTTTTTATGAGAAAGTCTGTGCTTTGGACATGAGATGATCATTTGAGGAAACAACACTAAAAAAAAAAATCAAAACTTGCATTTAGCACAGAAACTGCAGCTCTAAATTTGTTTAAATGAGTTCAGTTTTCTACTTCAATTTCTGCGTCAAATGCAAGTGTGGGAAGAATTTTTGTGGAATGATGTAATTGTATATTGTAACTGCAAAAAGTGAACATATAGTAAGTGTGCAGAAAATACTGTGTCTTTTTAAGAGTATCTTTAACTTTTGAGTGAAAGGAAAAGATTTGAACTCAAAGATTTATAAAAAGTTATATATTGTAATACAAATTGTAAGGTATAATTTAGTACATCTTAGCATAAAGCCAATGAATTGGAAACTTAGGAATTTAGACAAGAGCTAAAGAAAAACAGATTTATTTCCTGAGAATTGTTGGCTAATTTTTTTCTCTTTTTTGATGTACAGACATTTTCCCACCCCCGCTTAAAAATGTGGTCAAATAATAAATAAAATTCTGTTAACAATAATTATCTTTGGAGGAGGCACAGAGGGGCAGAGGAAAAAGCTGATTCTCATAAAATCTAAACATTTATTTGAATGTTTTAATAATGTACGTGGTTCACTTTTTTAAATGTCAGTAGGTATTTTCTTGATGGAGAGATTATGAACTATATGTTTTTTTTTTTAATAGTTTTGGATTCTAAAAGCATCAATGCTCTTTTTTTAAGCAATACTCATATACTCATTCATTGTTGAAAATTAGAAATTACTAATCAACAAAAATAATAATGCTAAAATATTTTTAAAACACATGGTCCATTCAAAGACAACTTAGCTTTCAGATGTTCATTTTTTCTTTCTCAAACAGACTATGCTAATTTAACACCTAATATATAACTTTACACATTACTTAATGTATTTCTGCATTACCATTTTAAGGACTACATCTAATATACCAAAATTTAATGAATCCATTTTTGCTTGGATTTATGCATTCTCCCTTCATTCCTGTGCATTTGACTCATTATTTCTTAGAGAAAATCCTAAAAGAGTATTGCAGGCCCAAAGGAAAATCATGTTTCAGATATTCATGTGTCGCCAAATTGCCTTTCAAGAAAGTTGGATGAGTTTAGACTACCATTAGCAGTGTATCCAAATGTCCATTTCCTCAAACACGTGCTGTCACTCAACTTTGTCAGTCATTTTAATATTTGTCAATGAAACAGGCTAAAATTTAAACCTCATTTTATTGTGTTTCTTTGAAGTTAAATATATTTTCTTTTTTGCAATTACCTATTATTACCCTGATTATTTTTCCATTGAGATGTTTGATAATTTCTTTATAAGTTGTTAAAAACTTTTTATGCTAAGAATATTAACATATATTAATGTGTTATCAAAGTTTTTATTTTTCAGTTTAATTTTCTTCTAAACTTTGTTCATTGTTTTTCCCCATAGATATGAAAGTTTTACATTTTGTTTAAAATTTATTGAGAGACTGAATATACAGACAATGGCCAGACTATATATAAAAATAGAATTTTGATCCACAGCATGCAGCAACCTGCTCAGGAGATCAACTCTAATCTATAATACAGAACCCAGGAAATCAGCCTGCTGTAAGTCAGATTTGTAGGAACAGAGATTGCTATCTCTAGTGGTAATACAGGAAGCTAAACAATGACTTCTGTATCAGTTGGCCCCAAATGGGCAGGACTTGATTAATAACCGATGGCTTCCCTAATTTTTTCTCCACTTCCAACTTAGAACCAACCAGAGAAAGCCAAATATGTACCCCTAACTAATCACATAGGATGCCTCACTTCTACTAATCCTGTTTATTACATCCCCATGTCAACAGCCTCCAATCAGGGCAAATGTATTAAATTTCAAACTCAATCAATTTATAGATCTGGTGCGAGGATTATATGAATAAATGTATATAAACTATACTTGGTGCAAAGAACATACATGCTTAATAGATGTCAGTTATTATTATTATTATCATTCCAATTCAGACACTGCATTAAGATATCTTTAGAGTTAACATAGCTATTTTGTTCATTTACAAAACATACTAAAATATTATTTAAAAGTTCTCAGAATGATTTAATAATAATACCTCAGTTTTGTATATAAGCAAACTGAGTATCTGACATCTAAATGTAGGTTCCCAAGATAATAATGCTAACAAGTTGCACAGAATTTTTTTCAAGGAATATAACATTAGCAAACTTTTGTTAAACACATATATGTGGTCAATTTTTCATATGTGTCAATCTCATTTATTTTTTAGAATAACCTTGAGAGATGAGTATCATCACCATTTAACAGATGATTAAACAGGCTTAAAATGCTAGGTAACTTGCTCAAACTCAACAATTCACAAAAAAAAAAAAAATTAGCTAAGAATCAAACCCAGTTATTTTTGGAGCCATACTCTTCTTCTTTTCAGGGAATATCTAATCCCAAATCAAAGCCTCTTTACATAGTATCACACTGCACTCTTATGTTACAAGTCCATTTCTATTCTAAGGACACGAGTAAAGTATTTGTTTATCTTTCCTGGGAAAGATACAGTCCTGTCTGCCAAAAATGAGAGAAGTATACTAGTTTCAATGACCCCTGGCATAAAGAGAGAAAAATAATGTTGTCATTTAAAATCAAGTATTTTCAGGCGGGTAAATCAGATTTGCAAAGGTTACCCTCTGTCTCTAGACTTGATTCACTTACAAATATTTCTGTAATCAACTCACATTATGGAAATAAGACATTGATAACATAAACCCAAGTATTTGAACCAAAATAAGTATAGAACACTGTCTTGAAAACTTTATGTCTCCATATTCTTAAGGCTGTGATTGTCATCTAATTTTAAAATGGATAATATCCAAGGGAAATACCAGCCTAAAGATTATGAAACCCAAGTAACACATAGTGATACTGAATAAATCTGATTCAAAGTTATTTCATTTCTTTTTATTTAAAAAATGGATATTATATTAAAATTTTAATGAATAGCAAGAAAATAAAGTCCTATAATTGAAACTCTGCAACAAAAAGTAGAAAGTAACTAGACTATCATGTGAAAGTAAAGGTTAAATTTCCCACCAATTTTTTAATTCCTTTTTACTATCACCATTCTAATATCATCTACTCTCACTCTCACTTGAAGGAATTGTTGCCTGAGATAGAGAAAATCTATATATTAATGTTTTACTAGCATGAAAATCTATAACTTTGGAAAGCATAGCTCTCTTTGAAAAAAATGTTAGATAAACATTCATAGCAAATTCCATGTAACTTATCATGAAGTCTAGGAAAAGAAAAGCATGCTATCAATGGCCTGTTTCATAATTTCAGGGTCAGTGTGGTAATTTTACTTTCTAAAACTTTATCTGTTATTTTCACATTCTGTTATTAGGTAGCAGTGTGTATTCAGAGTTTTCCTCAAGAACAAAGCTTTTCTCCAGACATTGTACAGGTGCTGAAGTATTTTGGTCCTGGATTGACAATATCTTTAAGGTTCAAATATAGTTTCCTCTGTAAAAATAGCCCAACTCGAGAGATGTTTAACAAACTTTAAAACAGACAACACTTTTGGAGAACTATATCAGAGCAAATCAGTAAATGAGGAGTTGCTGTTCAATGACATATAGTTTCAATTATGCAAGATAAATATTGTATTGTGACAACAATATAATAATATAATAGGGTTAATAATACTGCATTGTGCATTTAAGAATTTGTCAAGAGGGTAGATATCACATTGTGTTCTCTCCATGATAAAAACAAAAACTTCTTAATGATGTAAAATGAAAATATCATGTGTTTTTCTAAATAGTTTCCTATTGGCCTATAACTCATTCTTCTTTTTTAAGAAAGTCACAAATTTTACCTTCAAGCCAAAATTCAAGGACTTATTCAACTCTCTATTGGACTTCAAGCCTAAAGCACCTTTAGTAATTTGCTTAAGCCATCTCTGTTTCGCCTAGCTCAGTATAAATTTTCCTCCAGCTTTGTTCCTGGTGGAAAACATTTTCTTTGTGTTTTATTCTCTATCGGTCAGTGGGAAGATAAAATAAATTGCCAAAGTGAAAAAAAAAAAAGACAAAAGAAAAGAAAAGATGACATATCTCTTTACCTTCAGATTCTGATATCATCTCCCAAGAGGAAGTATAAAATGTTTCTCCCTGGAATCAAAGTATTATGATATGGTGCCCTCCAGAGAGAGTACTAGTACATATTTTTGCCTTTTTTATATAATCCCTTTAGTTATAGCTAATTAAGGATGTAGCTTTATCTTTATATAGGAACATTCTGTAATAATTTAAAAATCAATTGTTTCTGCTAAGCTTCAAATACGAACTTAGAAACTTATTTAAAATTTCTTCAAATTTCTACAATTTATTAAAATAAAAAAATAATTCTATGTAGCTATACTATCTGTTCTTTTTGTGTTATTATTGATATACATACTACAACTGTATATGCTACTAACTCAACAATATATTTTCACCAATTTTTTAACTCCTTTTTACTAATCACCATTCTAATGTCATCCACTCACTCTCACTGGAGGAATTGTTGCCTTAGAGAAAATCTATATGTTAATGTTTTACAAGCATGAAAATCCATAGCATTTTTACCTTCAGCTTGAAGGTAAAAATATATACTTATAATATATTCTTGTAAGTATTACTTCATATAATTTTGTTTTTTAAAGAAGCTAAGAGAAGAAAGGAAAGCAAATATATATTTATAATGTTTATTATATTAACCTTTTACCTTTTCTGGTTGCCTTAACTTATTCCTGTGCAAGCAGGTTACCATCTGGTATTTTCTTATGGCAGTACAGCTTTGCTCCCACCCATCTCCACTTCCTTTGTGTCATTATTGTAAAAGCAAAAAATAAACAAAAATAAATAAATAAATATATATATATATATAATTTCTGCATGTTATAGGCTCAAAAATATAACTTTGTGTAGCATTTATTAATTATTTATATATTTATAATGACATATTTTATATATAATCTTGTATAATTGCTTTCTTAATAAATTAAGGAAAATGGAGAAAAAAGTTTTTATATTATCATATAATTATATAAATTATCTTTATTGATGTTTTTTTTATATACATTTAAATTAGTCTGGGGTCACTTATTTTCAGTCTGAAGAACTTCTTTTAATGTTTCTTATGAAGTGGATTGGCTAAAAATAAATTCTCTCTGTTATTCTTTATTTTTGTTTTTGAAAGACAATTTTGCTGGATATAAAATGCTTAGTTGATAGGGTTTATTCTTGTTGCTGTCATCATTTTTACACTTTCAGTACTCTAATTATATTACCCCACTCCTTTCTACATTGTTTCACATAAGAAATTTGTTAATCTTATTACAGTTCTCTTGTACATGACAAGTTGTTTCTTTCAACATTTTCTCTTTGTCTTTGTCTTTCAACATTTTTTCTACAAAGTATCTTTTTGTTTATATCCTACTTTGAATTTATTGAGACTCCTGATATGTAAAGTGATATTTATCATCCAATTCAGAAAGTTTCCAGACATTATTTTCAATGAATTTTTCTGTTCCTTTCTCATTCTTCTCTCCTGCTATTCTTGTTGCATATATATTGCTGTTTTTAATGGTGTCTCACATCTCTTTGAGACTCAGTTTTTGCTAATTTTTTTCCCTCGCTTCTTTGGATTATACAGTCTCTATTGACCTATCTTTAAATTCCCCTACTCTCTGCTTGTTCAAATCTATAGTTTATCTCCTCCAGTAAATTCTTCTATTTCAGTTATTGAACTTTACAACTCCAGAATTTTTACGTGTAATTTTCTTGTAATTTCTGTCTCTGTATTGACATTCTCTATTTAATAAGACATTGTCAACATACACACCTTTTCTTCTTTAAACACAATTTTCTTTAGTTCTTTAAACATATTTATAATCACTGAAGTAAATTTTTTATCTGTTCAGTCCAACATCTGGGTCCTTGCACTGACAATATTTGTTGCCTACTTTTGTCTTCTTGCTTACCACCTTTTTCAATTTACTTGCATATCTCAATTTCTTGTTGAAAACTGGACATTTTAGATAGTATGTTATAGCAACACTAGAGGTAACAATCTCCTTTGTTATTATTTCATTTTTATATGTTTAGTAAGTCAACTAGATTTAAGTCTATTTCTCCTGCACTGTGAAGCCCCTGATGTTGCCCTTCAGAGGGAGCAATCTTGGACATATGCACTGTCAACCTAAGATGCCAGTGAGTTTGAGAGTTCTCTTTGGCTCTCGCTCTCTCTCTCTCTCTCTCTCTCTCTCTCTCTCTCTCTCTCTCTCCTTCTCTCTGTTATGTATTTTTAAATTTTTATTTTCAATTACAGTTGACATTCAATATTAGTTTCAGGTGTACAGAATAGTGGTTAGAAATGTATATAACTTATGAAGTGATCCCCTCAATAAGTCTGGAACCCACCTAGCACCATACATACGTATTAATAATGCTACTGACTATATTCCCTATGCCATACTTTATATTCCCATGACTATTTTGTAAGTGCTTATTTGTACTTCTCAATTCCTTCACCTTTTTCACCTGGTCTCCCAACCTCCTCATATCTGGCAACCATTTTGACTTAATCTCTGATCTCTTGATTAAACTATCTGCCTGTGCCAGTATCACACCCAGCTCTTAGTCTCCACTACTTTCCAACAGATTTCTCTATTGATTTCAGTAGTGCCCTGGGGCATAAAATGTCTGATTTAATAAATTTGGGCCCGTTGAAAGGAATATCTTGAAGCCATTCTTTAAAGTCTGTTTTGACTATAGGAAGGATACTCTTAGCAATCTTCTGTGTTCTTTCTAGCAAACTAGCTGTCCTATTTTCAGTTGTGGTTCCTATAAAGTTACCAGACTCCTCTAAATTATTTACTGCAAAGATCACCATTGTTTTTTGAGAGTACCCTTAATCTTAAACATCCTTGAACTATGTTCCACATGAAGACATTTCTTTGAAGAGAACTTCAGAGCTCTGTTTTTATGAATGATCTCCCCCTTGGACAAAATCTCTGAGCCACCGCTCCAGAGCCAGGGCAGGCACAGTGGCCCATTTTTCTCAGAGTGACATACCTGTTTCACAAACATAGTGTTGGGAGAGGGAAATAGTCTCTGGTTTTTTTGATGTGCCTCTTTTGTCATAGAGTCTCCATCTTATAAGCAAGCTTGGTCAAGAGTTATTGAGGCCCCGTTATTCTAGGATAGAATCTTGGGCTTATAACTGGGGACTAAGTGGAGCAAGGTAGTCTCTGACTACTTTACGTGTTACACTCACCTATAATTTAGCTTCTGCAACATGAAGCTGGTGGATAGGAGAAATGCTGATTGTTTGCCTTTCCTAGGAAGATATCTTGACTGGGAACTGGAGGAAGAGGAAGATCAGATTTGGCAGAACCTACTCAGATTGAAGCACTCATAGAGTATAGGTGGCGATTTTGGGGGAGCAGTTTGTGACTTAAATTCCCAGACCTTCACTGTTTTTACTGATATTTAGTAAATTTTTTGAATAAACACTTCTCTATTTGTTCTGTGCCCTTGGGACAACTTCCAGAGACTTTAAATTACTGGGCTTTTTCTTACAATTTCACCATAATTTCTCCCCAGTTTCACCAGAGAGAGTATCTGCAGAAATCTTTATACTGTAATTCCAGGAGATTAGAAGTTGTCATTCTATAATTGTGGTTTTAAATTTCATTTCCATGATGACTAATGATCTGTCTATAATTTTCTAATCCAGGAATATTATTTCATCACTTATCTACAAAAAAATATATTTCATTTATCAAAATGGCTCAAATTATTTGTTAACTTTATCGGAAGTATAATTGACATATAATAAAGTATACAATTTAGAGTGTAAAAATTGATAAGTTTAGACATATGTACTCAAATAAAATCACCATGTAAAAACTAATGAAATTATACATCGCTCTTCAAATTTTTCTCATGTCCTTATGTAATTTATCCTCCTGCCTCTCTCACTTACTTTCCCTCCACTCTATCCTATATAAACATTAATTTGCTTTCAGTTAGATTAGTATAGATTAGTTTGCATTTTCTAAAATTTAATATTAATAAGACCATATAATACACAATCTGATTTGGTTTAGCTTCTTCCATTCAATGCCATCGTTTTGAGTTTCATCCTTTTTTCTATCATGTATCTATAGTTCCTTTTTATTTCAAAAAAATACTATGATGTTATATTCATTCATCTAATAATAGAAATTTAATTGTTTCCAGTTTTAGGCCTTAATAAATAAAGCTTCTATAAATATTCATGTGCAAATCTATGAGTGAACATAGTCTTTCACTTCTCTTGGATAAATATCTTGGAGTGAAATGACTAGATCATATGGTAGATGTATGTTTAACTTAAAAAAAAACCTGCCAACTGTTTTCCAAAGTGGTTGCTTCTTTTATATTTTAGCTAGCAGTGTAAAAATTACAGTTTCTCCAAATACTTCCAAATAAATAGTATGATAAGTCTTTTTTACTTCTACCAATTCCATTAACTTAGTAATAGTACATTATACTTTTTACTATTGTTTATCTAATAGTGAAATATCTGTTTGAATCAGATTTTTTTACTGATTTGCTTTATATCTTGTTATTTAGTTTCAAAGGTCCTTTATTCTGAATATAAATATTTTATTACATATATAATCCAATTTGTATGAAGTTCAAATTTCTAGTCTCTTCTTTCATGGATTGCACTTTTGGTGTCATCTCTAAGAAATCTTTCTCTAAATACAAATCACAAAAAATTTTCTATAATTATTTGAGAAGTTATCTAGTTTTAGGTTTTACATTTAGGTCCAAGATCTTTTTTGTGCTAGCTTTTTTTACATAGGGTGAGGTATGGGTCAAGTTTTTGTTGCTATTGTTTTGTTTTTCATATGAATAACCAACTGAAAATACTATCCTTTCTCCATTCATCTGGCTTTGAAACTTTGCTAAAAATCAGTTGTTCATATATGTGTGGAATTATTTTTCAGTTCTCCATTCTGTTTCAACAATCTATTTGTCTGTTTTGATAGCAGTGCCACACAGCCTTCATTACTATTGCTTTTTCTAAGTTTTATATTCCGGCATTATTAGTCCTTCTGTTTTGTTCTTAAATTTTGGGGGCTATTCAATGTCCTTTGCATTTCTAAATAAAGTTTAGAATCAGTTTGTCAATTTCTATCTTAAAACATTAGCTGATAGGTTAGGGTTTCTCAGATGACACATTGAGAACTTTTGTAAATCTTTTCCTCCACAAAAGTCAATAAAAATTCTAGAAAAAATGTTATCAAAATCAACTTTCTCTGGATTCTGGAAATTATCCATATGTTTGTGACAATTAGAGGAGTGTTTTTTAATAAAACAAAACAAAACAAAAACTATTATGCCTTGAGAAAAAAGCAGGAGATTTGGCTCTTATGCTTGGCCTTTTACCATTCCTCCCTCCACAGATATTAATTAACAATCTAATTTAAAATCTCAATCATCACTTTGAAATCAAGTAGCCACACAACCACAATAGTAGTAAAAACCAGAAGCCTTAGAACAACCAGAAAGAGAAGACAAGGATTTCAGTTCTTCAAGAAACCCCAAAGTACTGCCATTATTAGATATATACCAGAGCTTTCTAGAAATGCCTGATTTATAGGACATTGTCATTATTTAACCTGACTTAGATCTCACTGCATTATAAAATCTCTATCCCCATGGCATTTGCTGGAGAAAAAAAAAATCAATGGCAATTGTTTATCATTGCAGCCTCTTAAGTCTGAAATACCAATAGAAGCCAATAGAGCATAATGAAAAGTTTAAAAAGAGATTTGAGGAACAAATTATCTACAGAAATCTTTGGAAATCTCTGACATAGCTGTAGCTATAGTTGTAGAAGTCTGCATGCAAGTAGGCACATATCTAAGACCTGAGAGGATCCTAGAATGAAGGCATTGCTAAACTTGAACTATACAAACATAAAGTGAAGCATAAGGCAGGGTTGTGAGCAGCCTGTGCACTGAAGGCAAGGCTGAGCTACAACATACACAGAGATTACCTTAAAAGGATGAAAGATTTATTGGTTCGAGGCATTTAAAGAAATCTCTGACCAATCATGAGCTGAGCTCTAAGTTAATCAAGCAGAAATTTTAGTGGCAATACATTATCGAGAATATAGACTTTATAAAATTAGTCAAAAAGAACAACTAACCTGAGAGAAAGGGTAAATAAAGTGTCCAGAGTTACCATATTATATTACTCCAAACATTCAATTTTCAACAACAAAAACAAATGTGATTGCCCAAACACATAAAAAATTTAATCAATAGAAACTATCCCTGAGGAGATCCAAATGTTGAACTATATAGACATCAACTTAAATCAACATGTTCAAAGAACTAGAAAAAAAAACAAGTCTAAAGAATTAAAGAAAGGTTTGACAATGATTCTCATCATTGATAAAAAAGAATATCAACAAAGAGATAGAAATTACTTTAAAAAAACAAATAGAATTTCTGCAATTGAAAAGTATAATAACTAAATTTAAAAATTTATTGTATTGGCTCTAGAATAAATTTGAACTGGCAGATGAAATAATTGGCAAGCTTGAAAAGAGAACAATTGATATAGTAAAATTGATAGAAGAAAAATGAACAGTACCTCTGATACCTATGGTGCACCATCAATTTACTAACAAATGCATAATGAATATCTTAGAAGAGATGAGAGAAAGGAGCAGAAATAATATCTGAAAAAAAATGTCTAATAACTTCCCAAACTTAATTGAAAACATTAATCTAAACATCCAAGATGTCCTATAAACTCCAAGCCAGACAAATTCAAAGAAGTCCACACATAAACACAGCCTGAATGCCTCTCCTTCCTTATTGCCCAAACCCTTGATGCTGATTAAAAAGCTTTCATCCTAACACATATGTTAAGGCAAGATGACTTGGAGAAGAAAGTAGAGGACAATTGTACATTAACTGAAAATGGATCATCGACTTACATATAAGAGCTAAAACTATAAAACTCTTAGAAGTAAAGCATTGGAATAAATCTGTGTAAGCTTGAGTTAGGCAATGGTTTTGTAGACATGATACTGAAAGGAAAAATGACAAAAAATAGAAATAGACATTAGAAATAGATACTTTTGATTTCATTAAAATTAGTAACTTTATGTTGATAATTGTATCATCAAGCGAAAAGACATCTCTCAGAATGAAAGAAAATATTTGTAAACCACATATTTCACAAGGAACTGAATTGAGAATGTATAAAGAAATTTTATAGCTCAACAATGAAAGGACAAATAACCTATCTTAAAAATAGGCAAGACTTTAATAGACATCTTTCCAAGTAAGATATGTAAATAAAGTTTGTCATTTACAACAACAGTGATGAATTTGGGGGGCGTTATGCTAAGTGAAATTAGTCAGATAAAGACAAATACCATATGATCTCACTTATATGTAGAATCTAAACAAAAGAAAACAAAAAAACCCAAACTCATAGGTAGAGAACAGATTAGTGTTTGCCAAAGGTGGAAGATGAAGGAATGAGTGAAACAAATAAAAGTATTCAAAAGGTACAAACTTTCATTTATTAAATACATAAGTCATGGGGATGTTATTTGCAGTATGGTAATGGTAGTTAATAATATTGTATATTCAAAAGTTGCTAAGTGAGTAGATCTTGATCTCATCACACACAAAAAATTTATAACTATGGTGATGTATGTGAACTAGACTTATTTTTTCACATAATGAATCATCGTGTTGTACACTCGAAACTATTGTCAATCATATCTCAATTTTAAAAATGGTGTAAATGGAAAGACTACTTTTACTTGCAAATACTTTTAAAAAGTTGTGAGAAAAAGAGTAAAGGATCAATAACACCAGCCAAAGAATAAAGCAAAACAAAACTACAGCCAAATTACATACATGTAACAACAAAAAAAGCCCACTGATTTAGAAGACAAAATAAAATTATTTCTGCAATATACAGGAGTATTGCAGAATGAAAAACAAAGATCCAGCAACATGAAAAGTGGCAACAAAAAGTTAAAGAAAACTTCCCTAAAATGAATTAAATCAGAACAAACAATTCCATTCAGGGGCAATCCTCAAGGAGTGATTTTTATTTTCCCATTTCTGACACCTACATAGCACTTTTCTTTTTAGAAATTCCCATGTGACAAATAAAGAATTACACCTCACTTCAGTATACATGTTAACACTTCAGTATACATATCATTACCAAGAATTCAGTATTTGTTTATAGGTATTTTTAGAATATAGCTATGAAGGAACCTCAATTTATCATTCATTGAGTTTTGACTAATTTGACACCTATGGAACTCAAATATCTACCAAACCAGAGATTATCACTATCATTCCAGAGAGTCCACTTACACTCCTTACCCATCAACCCAAATCCCAGATGCAAATACTCTCCTGCTTTTATATTTTACTATAATATAGTTCTGTCTACTCTAGAATTTCATATAAGTATATATGAAATAATAGAATAATAGAATATGAACTCTTTTGTATTTTCATTCACTAAGCATAATGTTTTTGAGCTTCATCTATGTTGTTGGATGTATCAGTAGTTAGGTGTTTTTATTGCTGAGGTGAAAAACTAGGATGACTAACTCCTTAAAAAAATAGGCAAAGGTCTTGAATAGACATTTTCCCAAAGAACATGAATAAATGTACTACAAGTATATAAAAATATACTCAACATTATTAGTTAGTAGAGAAATACAAATCAAAACCACAATAACATACCAATTCAAACCTACCAGGATAACTAGAATCAAAAAGTCAGATAATAATAGGTGTTGGTGAGGATATAGAGAAATTTGAATACTGACACATTGTTGGTGGGAATGTAGTTATTCAGTCACTTTGGAAAAGTTAAATGTTAAACATTACAATATGATCCAGACATTCCATTCTTAGATATACAACCAAGAGAAATGAAATCATATGGAGATGCAAAAACTTTTATATGAATGTTCATACAGCATTATTCATAAGAGTCAAAAAGTAGAAATAACACAAATACTCATCAAGTGATGAATGGATAAATATAATATGGTATATTCTTGCAAGAAAATATCATAGACAGTAAAAAGAATGAAATACTGATATGTGCTACAATATGGATAAAACTTGAAAACATTTTGCTAAGTTAAAAAACCAATCACAAAGGACCATATATTACATGATTCCATTTATATGAAATGTCCAAACTAGTCCATAGAGACAAGCTTATTAGTGGTTTCCCAGGGCTGGGAATGACAGGGATAAGTGACTGCTAATGGGTAGTTTTTTTTCTGCGGTACTGAAAATGCTTTAAAATTTATCTTGGTGACAGTTGTACAACTATGTGAATATACTAAAAGTCTCTGAATTGTACACTTTAATTGGGTTAATTTTATTGTATGATAAATACCTCAATAAAGCTATTAAAATCTGATTGGTATTGGATAACAATTCTATTGAATGCATAACACAATTTGAAGAGAAATGATACCTGGACAATATTGTGTCTTCTAACCAATAAACACTGTATATCTTTCCATTTATTTCATCTTCTTTAATTTGGCTCTGCAATGTTTTGTAGTTTTCAATGCAGTTTTATAAGATTTGCCTTTAAGTATTTCAGATTATTATAGATATTGTAAAGGGTGTTTTTTATTTCAATTTCAACTGTTTATTGCTAGCATATAGAAATACAGCTGATTTTTCCATATTCACCTTGCTATATATTGACCTTGTTAAAATCATTTATTATAGCTAGTACCTTTTAATAGATTATTTATGATTTTATACATAACTGAGCATGTCACAAACAAATAAATACTGTTTTATTCCTTCCTTTCCAATATGTATGACAGATATTTCTTTTTCTTGCCTTATTATTCTGATTGGGTCCTCCATTACAATGTTAAATAGAAAAAATGCAGAACAGATTTTTAAAAAGATTTTTCCCCATCATAGAGGGAAAGCATTGTAGTCTTTCATATTAAGTACACTGATACTTTGTAGATTTTCTTTACCATGATGAGGAAATCCCCTTCTGTGTCTAGTGTGATGAGTTTTCATAATGAATGAGTATTGAATTTTTCCAAATACTATTTACATCCACTGAGATAACTATTTTTTTTAATGCAGTGGATTCTGTTAATTGATTTTTAAAAGTTGAATGAACTTTACATTGTGTCAATAAACTACATTTTTTCATAATGTATTATTTGTTTATATATTGTTAATTGGCTTTTTGCTAAAATCTTAAGATTTTTTTGTGACTATATGCATGAGGAATGTTCATCTGTAATTTTATTTACCTGCAGTATCTTTGACAGGTTTTGGTATCAAAATAATATGTTAAGTAAATTCATTGAGATCTTTTCTCTATATCTTTTATCTTCTAGAAAAGCTTGTGCAGGACACTTTTTTTTTTTTTTTTTTTGGTAAATGTTTGGTAGAATTTACCAGTGGATCCATGTAGGCTTGGTGTTTTCAATTTTGGAGTGTTTTTAAATACAAATGAAATGACTTTAATAAATACAGGAGCATTCAGGTTACCTATGCATTCTTCTGTGGTCTTTGATAGTTTGTATCTTTTAAAAATTTTGTGCAATTCATCTAAATTTTTGACTTAATTGATGTATATTGTTTCTGGTACAGTCATGTGACACTTAATGAAAATATATTCTGAGAAATGTGTCATTAGGAGATTTTATTGCTGTGTGAACATCTCAGAGTGCACTCACATAAACCTTGATGGTATAGCTTACTGTACACCTAGGGTATATGGTATAGCCTGTTACTCTTAGGCTAAAAACGTATATAGCATGTTACTATACTAAATACTACATGCAATTGTAAACAATGTGTGTATTTGTATCCAAACATAAAAATATGGTATAAAAGATAAAAAATGGTACACTTGTGTAGGTCAGTAACCACAAATGAAACTTGCAGGACCAGAAGTTGCTCTAGGTGTCAGTGAGTGAGTAGTGAGCAAATGTGAAGGCCTAGGATATTATTGTATACTGCTGTGGAATTTATAAAGTGGACTTTATAAAGATTTACTTTGGAGCTTCCAATCGAGATGGAAGAGTAGACAAATGCTGTGCTTATCTCATCCCATGACCACATCAAAATTATAACTCAACTATAGAATTAGAATAACCATCATTGAGAACTGCCTGAAGTCTAGCTGAACAAAAGTCCTATAACTAAGGATATATAGAAGCGGCTATGGTGAGACTGGTAGGAAGGTGAAGATGCAGAATGGGCTGGTCTCACACTTGCACGTGGCAGTTAAAAATCGGGAGGGATATCTTGGCTGCAGAGGTTCACCAGAAAGAGTAAGGGGTCATAGCTCCACATGAGGCTTCCCAGCCCAGGGTTCTAGTGCCAGGCAGTTCCCATAATTTCTGCACTTGAATAACCAGTGGGGATTCTGGCTGAGTGAGACAGAGTGAGTCCCAGGTGTTCTTCTTAAAGGGCCCACCTATAGACTTACTCCCTGATGGACTTATTTACTCTGAGCTCCAACACTGGGGCAGCAGCTCAAAAAGGTATATACAAAGAGGAAGCAAATTGTTTGTCAGGGTAAGGCTGAGGCGTAGCTCTCTCCCAGACAGAAAAACTAGCAGAAGTCATTGTTGAGCCCTCCCAACACCCTGCACACAGATGCAGGTAACCACCATATCTGAGTCTCCATCAATTTGGCTAAAACCATTTGCCCAAACCTTGGTGATTTCCTGAGACACTGCACCACCCAACTTGCTAGCCCACCTGAGCTGATTTCAGTGGCTTTTTCAAACAAATGGCCCAAATTGGCTTATGCTGCAGACCTTTCTAAAATTTCTCAAAGGTTCACAAACCCCAAATGAGAGCATCTGACCTCAGCACATCCTGTACCTCTTGCTTAGCAGCCCAAGCTTGACTCTAGAGGCAGCCAGCCTCAGTTCACAACTTACCCTCTATGAGGCACCTCCAAGCCCAGAACTAATGGCAACCATAGTAGATAACTCATACCAAGTAGCCCCAGGCAGGGCACAAGCAGCAGCTGTCTTGGCCCACATTAGAGCTCCTCTCAAGAGGCCTCAGAACCAAAATACCTGGTGGCCAGCTTCAGACCATACCAGAGGACCATCCCACCACCTCAACAAACAACACACCCAAAGGGCAAATATGAATCATGCTCTATAAGGTCAGTCCCTATACAATAGTGACTATTTTCACTATAGTCATGCCCAGTCCTTGCAACCAATCAGCCCAAGGGTCAATCCCTCTCACTGATGTGCCAGCAGAAATCAAGGCTCAACTACAGCAGGAGGGCATGCACAGTTCTCATAAGGGATACACCTGGAGCACCTGGATCAGGTGAGTGGGGAGATCGAGGTACTGAGCCAGAAAGGACTCCTACTACATAAGGCCACTCTTCCAAGACTAGGATACATAGCATCCCTACCTAATACTTAGAAACAAATTCAGGGAGTCAGTCAAAATGAGGAGACAAAGAAACATGTATCAAAAAAAAAAAAAAAAAAGAACAAAACTTAAAAAAAATAAAAAATCCTAAACAAAATGGAGACAAGCAATCTATCAGATGCACAGTGCAAAACACTGGTTATAAGGCTGTTCAATGATCTCAGTGAGAACTTCAACAAAGAGATAAAAAACAGAAAAATGGAGACAGAAAACAAATAAAAGAGAACCAGTCCAAAATGAAAAATACAATATTGACTTGAAGAATACATTAGAGGAAATTAACAGTTACACTAGATGAAACCGAGAATCAAATCAGTGATTTGGCAGACGAGGTAGCAGAAAACACCCAATCAAAACAGCAAGAAGAAAAAAGAATCCAAAAATGTGAGCATAGTTTAAGAGACCTCTGGGACAATATCAAGAGAATCAGCATTCACATGATAGGGATAACAAAAGGAGAAGAGAGAGGAATTGAAAACCTATTTGAAGAAAGAGTAACAAAAAACTTTTTTAAATTGGCAAAGGAAATAGACATATAAGCTCAGGAAGCGCAGAGTCCCAAACAAGATGAACCCAAAGAGACCTACACTGAGACACATCATAATTAAAATGCCAAAGGTTAAAGACAAAGACAGAATCTTAAAAAGCAGCAAGAGAAAAGTAGTTAGTTACCTACAAAGGAGCTTTCATAAGACTGTCAGTTGATTTTTCAACAGAAACTTTGCATCCAAGAAGGGGTTGGCATGAAATATTCAAAGTGATGAAAAGCAAGGAACTATAACCAAGATTACTTGACTCAAGAAGTTATCATTTAGAATTAAAAGACAGGTAAAGAGCTTCTCATACCAAAAAAAAAAATTGTGAAAGGACTTCATCGACACCAAACTAGTATTACAGAAAATGTTAAAGGGACTTCTTTAAGAAGAGAAGCAAAAAAAAAGAGATCAAAAATATGAATAATAAAATGATAATAACTACGTATCTATCAATAATTACTTTAAATGTAAATGAATTAAATGTTTCAATCAAAACACATAGGATGGCTGAATAAATAAGAAAACAAGACCCTTACATATGCTGCCTACAAGAGACTCACTTCAGATCAAAAGATACACATAGACTGAAAGTTAAGAGGTAGAAAAACAATATTTCATAAAAATAGAAATAAAAAAAAGATGGGGTAGCAATACTTATACCAGACAAAATAGAATTTAAAACAAAGGCTATCACAAGAGACAAAGAAGGACTCAGTACTTACATTTATGCATATTTATCCAAAGAAACCCAAAATACCAGTTTTAAAAGACATGCATCCATATGTTCATTGAAGCATTATTTACAGTTGCCAAGGTATGGAACCAACCTAAGTGTCTATCAATAGATGAACAGATTAAAAGGAAGTGGTATATATGTACAATGGAATATTACTCAGCCATAAAAAAAATAATGAAATCTTGCCATCCACAACTACATGGATGAACCTAGAGAGTATTATGCTAAGTGAAATAAGTCAGACAGAGAAAAACAAATATATGATTTCACTTATATCTGGAATCTAAAAAGCAAAACAAACAAAACAGAAACAAACTCATAGATACAGAGGACAGTTTGATGGTTGCCAGATGGGAAGGGAATGGGGGGGGGATGAGTGAAAAAGAGGAAGGGATTAAGAAGTACTAATTGGTAATTACAAAACAGACATGGGGACATAGGGTATATAGCATCGTGGACAGAGTCAATAATATTGTAATAATTATGTATGGTGTCAGATGGGTACTAGATTTATCAGGGTGATCACTTCATAAGTTAAATAACTGTCTAATCACTATGTTGTACACCTGAAACTAATATAATATTGTACGTCACCTGTAAAGGAACATAAAAAATCATTTAAAAAACTAAGACTTTAATGTACACCTAGGCTACCGTAAATTTATTACATGAGATTAAATCAAGCATAAGAGAGTGATGCAATCAAGAGATGTAATCACAGGATGTATGAGGCTGCTGGCAGCATAACATAGCCTACTGCTTTGCAGGAAGCATTTTTTTTATGTAAGTGGAAAAAATATACTCTAAAATAATAATAAATATAGTATAGTAAATATATAAAAGAGTAACACTGTTTTATTATCATTAAGTGGGATGATCCGTATATAATTATATGACTGGCAGTGTAGATTTTTTTACACCAGTGTCACCACAAAAAAAAAAAAATGCATTGTGCTGGAATGTTAAAATCTGTGACATCAGTAGGCAATAGGAAGTTTTCAGCTCTATGTTAAACTTATGGTACCACCTTCATTTATGCAGTCCATTGCTGACCATATCATCAATATGTGGCACATGACTACTCTACAAATATCTAAATTATCTATAAGAACATAACTGCTCTCATTTTCATTATTGGAATGCCTTATCTCCTTTGATTTTCTGATCAGTCTTCCTAGAGTTTTATTTTCCCTTCCATTTCCTTGACTTCACAAAAAACTTTTATCTCTACCAGTTTTTCATTATCTTTGGGACTATACTTTAATCAATTTATGTTCTTTATTATTTAATCTTTTGCTTACTTTGTGTTGAATTTGCCATCATAAGAAGGCATAGGCTATTGATTTGAGACTTTTCTATCTTTCTCATATAAATATGTGTATTAGATCTCTAATACTGTGTAACAAATTACTAGAAAACACAGCAGCTTGAAAACATTTTTTTCACAGTGTCTATGGATCAGGAATGCAGCAATGGCAGAGGTAGGTGGTTTTGCCCCAAGGTCTTTTACAAAATAGCTGGAACTGTAGTTTCACTTGAAGGTCCAGCTCAAAGGATATACTTCCAAACTCTCCAACATGGCTGTTGAAAGGCTGAGATTCTTTGCTGACTATTGGCCAGAGACATTCTTCACCATGTGATACTCTCCACAGGCTGCCTGAGTGAACTTATGGTAAGGCTCCAGCTTCTCCTGGATCTGAAAGTGAGGAAGTGCATACCCACTGGAAGCTGCGATCTTTCTATGATCTAATCTCATACATGACATGGCATATGATAGCTTCTGCCACAGTCTGATCACTATGTCTATTCCATGCTTAACTGCAAGAGAATAAAGACCTTTCTCCTAAAGGGAGAAGTATAAAACAATTTGTGGAATTTTTACAACAATCAAACTTCCAACCAGAATCTTTTTACCTTCTTCCTACATGTAAAATTTATTTCTCCCCTCCCAAACTCCCAGCTGTCCCATTTCATTGTCAAATCAGCTCTAAATTCAGAATTTTGTCACTAAAATCAGGACCAAGTGTGAATATTGCTCCTTGGGTCTAGTTCCTTAACTTATAGCCCCTGGAATACAGTTTCTCTCAAATCTGTAGACCTGTGAAACTAAAATAAAAAACTGCCTGCCTCACACAAACCCAATATACAATAGTAGAGAAGGCACAGAATACTGCTATAGCCACACCTTTTTTAAAAAGAGAAAATACAGTAGGTGGAATCACTGGCACAAATAAGTCTATGGCAATTCTGAAATCTAGCCAGGCAAATACTGAAAGTTCCTTGTAGGTCTCAAAGCCTGAAAACAATCTACTGTGGCTCTCATCTCTGCCTTCTAGGCTGTTGGTTCTACCTTCTAGATCGTCTTTCCTTCATCACGAAAGGCAGCATCTATTTGTAGCTGAGTAGTTTCCTCCACCTCCTACTTACTGACATAATTTAGGGGAAAAGTTTTTTTTTTTTTTTTCCACTTCATTTTGTACTGTCCTTAGACCTTTCATCAAGTGGTGATGTTTCTACATAGATAATTCTTTAAAAACTTTTGTGGATCTGCAATTCCTCCTAGAGCCTACCCACTCCATTAGACAAAAGTTACACATATATTTAAGATAGGCCTTTTATATTTCTATATTTTGAGTTTCTAATGTAAAGGCTGAGGAAAAACACCATGTAGCTTCCTAAAAGTCCTATTGAGATGTATGAGGTACACCTTTAATCTCTTTAGAGAGCATTATTTGACTGAATAGCACCCTGATACACCACTGTTGATCTTCCTAAGATCTTAACAAAAGATTTTGTAGTCACAGATTGATCTAAGCATTACTGCACTGGGTTTTATCTTTTCTGAGAAGCCATTGTTAAATTTTATCATTAGTTGTCTCTAGAGACAAAATTTTAAAAACTGTCAAGTTCTAAGCTCCTTCATTTAATAGCATTTCTTAATTCACCTCTCCCCTTTTGAATTTTATGTTAAACAGCAAGAAAAAATGTCAGCACATTCAAAACTGGATAGAAATATTCTTAGCCAGATCATTTAGTTTAGTAAATATATATTCTATTTTCAATATGACTAATGTTGTCCATGTTTCACTTTCTGCTGCTATGTAGCATGGACCCTCCTTCTCCCAGTTTCCAATAACATTTACTTCATTTTCCTGAATGTCCTCACCAGCAGCCTTATCTGAGACCATGTGACTCTGTTAATAATTTCTTAAAGGTGTTTCAGATTTTCTCTAACAAGTCTCTACAAGGCCCATTGACTGGTATCTAAGTCACTCCAACATTTTAGGTTTTTTATTGTGGCAACACTTCATTCTCAGTATCAAAACTACTGTTACTCATGTATTGCTATGTAATAAATTATCCCCAAATCTAGAAGCTTTAAAAAAAACACAAACATTTCTTATTTCAAAGTTTCTATGGCTCAGAAATTTGGGAGTGTCTTAGCTGAATGGTTCTTACTCAAGTTCTCTCATTAGTTTATAATCAAACTGTTGACAGGTCTGCAGTGTCATCTGAAGGCATGTTTAGGGGATCATGTATTTTCTAAGGTCAAGCACATGTTTGCGACAGGCTTTAGTCTTTTTGTGCCTGTTAGCCAGAGACTTCAGATTCCTGCCACATGAGTCACTCAAAGTGTCTGAGTGTCCTGAAATAGATAGTCGCTCTCTCCAGTATAAATGACCACTTAGATCGAGGACATCCTAAATGGACAGGCTTTTTTTATAACTTATTTTCAGAAGTGATATACTGTTACTTCTGTCTTAATCTATTCACTAGAAGTGAGTAACTAAATGCATCCCACACTGAAAGGGAGGGAAATTAAGCTCCACCTCTAAAAAGTAGAGCATGAAAGATTTTCTGGACATATTTTTAAAACCACCAGAGCATAAAGGCTAACAATTTCTCTGTGTGCACTGCTTTAAGTGCATTACACAAGTTTTGTTATTTTGTGTTTCTGTCTTCATTGAGTTCAATTCTTCCATATTTCAATACTATCATACTTCAAAATTTCAGTTCAATACTTTCATTCAGTTTCTAACTTCCCTTATGTTAATTTCCTTCGATCCATGAATTGTTTTGAAGTGTGTTATTTAGTTTCCAATTATCTGGGAGCTTTCCAGAAATTTTTGTTATTGATTTCTAGTTTAATTACATTGCTTTCAAAGAATGTAATTCATATGATTGAATTTCTGTGAATTTATTGAGACTTATTTAATAATCCAGAATATATCCTACCTTTCTAAATGTTTAGTGTGCACTTGAGAAAAATGTGTTTTCTGTGAATATTTTTATAATGTCAGTTATAGAAAGTTGTTTGATAGTATATTTCATCTTCTTTATTCTTACTGATTTTCTGAGTAACCTATCAATTATTGAGAAAGGAATTTTAAAACATTTGACTAAATTTGTGGATTTGTTTGTCTTTTCAGTTATGTTAGTTTTGCTTAATCTAGTTTTAAACTCAGATATTAGGTACATGATCATTTCAGATTATGTTCACTTGCTAAATTAATCTTTTTAATAATACTAAAACAATCCTCTTTATTCCTAGCAATATTCCTTGGTCTGAAAATTAGTTTTTCTGATATTAATTTATCCATTTCAGCCTATTTAAAAATTAGTTTTGGAATGGACAATCTCTCTTCCTTTTACTTTAATCTTCGTGTTTATATATTGTGTGGCATTCATATATATAATTTAGACTTGGGTCTGGATTTTTATCTATATTTAAAATCTCTTTTAGAAATTAGGATATGTAGATCATTTACATTTATTGTGATTATAGGTATGTTTGTGCATAAATCTACCAGATCATCTTTTATCTATCCCAACAGATTTTTCTTTCCTTTTCTCACTTTCGTTACCTTTTTTACAATTAATTTAAAATTCTTATAAATGCATTTTATCCTTTGTTGGAATGTTAGCCATCCTCTTTGTTGTGCTTATTGTTATTTTCATTTAGTGGTTGTCTTATGGCTGATTTTACTTATTACAATTTCAAGAATAATATACCTCTTAACACATAATATATGAGAAGTTTACAACTGTATACTTCCATCGTACACCTCTGAGCCTTTTTACTGATTTTGCTATCATTTTACTTCTATGTTTGCTACAGTACCATGACACATTGCTATTTAGTTGCTTTGGCTACTTAATTATATTTTATAAAGATTGAAAAATTAGAAAATAAATCTTTTGTACCTATTTACATATTTCTCATTACCGATGCTCTAATTCTTTTGTATAGACCCAGATTTTGAACTTTTTCCTTTGCCTCAGAGATATCTTATTTATTTTATATATATATATTTTTTTATTCCATAGTGTGGTATAATACAAAAACATATTCAGTCTTGTCTCCAGTTCCAGGCATAGAGCTCCTAAAACTCTTAGAATTTCCAGAGTGATAGGAGTGTCTTTTGTTATTCACTATGAGACCCATTCCTCACACTTGTGTTTATGCTAATGAGGTGATTTAAGGTGGTACCCACAGATTGCCTCAAGGTGGGGCTAAACACCAGAATGACCAGACAATTACGAGATTCAACTAAAAGCTCCATTCCTCAACCTCCAGGGAGAGGAGTAGTGTCTGGAGAATGAACTCTGTAAAAAATTCTTGAAAAGCCTGTCTTTACCCCTTGCATATTCTTGCCTTCTTGCCATAGACTGATTGACATATATAGTCGTCAGATAGTATAGTCTGATATCAGGTAGCACAATAACTCCAACTTTGTTGTTCTTTCTTAAGATTGCTTTGTTTATTTGGGGTCTTTTGTAATTCAGTATACATTTTAGGATTATTTGTTCTAGCTCTGTGAACAATGTCATTGGTTTTTTGATAAGGAATGCATTGAATCTGTAGATTGCTTTGGGTAGTATGGACATTTTAATGATGTCAATTCCTCTTATTCATGAATATGATATATTCTTCCATTTCTTTATATCTTCTTCAATATCTTATAGTTTTCTAAGTGCAGGCCTTTTACTTCCTTATTCAAATTTATTCCTAAGTATTTATTTTTTTGATATAACTGTAAATGGGATTGTTTTCTTATTTTCTCTTTTCAATAGTTCATTATTTGTGTATAAACAGTCTTTTCGATAAATAGTGTTGAGAAACCTGGATAGATATATGCAAAAGAATGAAATTGAATCACTTTCTTATACCATATACAAGAATAAACTCAAAATAGATTTAAGACTTAAGTATAAGACCTGAAACCATAAAACTCCTAGAGGAAAACAGGCAGTAAACTCTCTGACATTGCTCTTAGCAATATTTTTTTTTTTTTGGATTTGAGTCCTTAGGCAAAGGAAACAAAAGAAAAAAATTAAACTAATGGGACTAAAGGATTTTTTGCTCAGTGAAGGAAACCATGAACAAAACAAAAAGAAAACTTACTGAATGGAAGACGATATTCTCTAATCGTACATCATTGAAATATATAAGAAACTCATTCAAGTTATCACCAGAAAAACAAACAATTTGATTTAAAAATGAGAAAGGAACTCAATAGACATTTCTTACAAGAAGACATACAGATGGCCAATAGACATCTGAAAAAGTGTTCATGACAAAGTATGAGAGAAATGCAAATTAAAACCACAATAAGATATCACCGCACACCTGTCACAATAGCTATCATCAATAAAACAACAAACTTAAGTGTTGGCAAGTATGTAGAGAAAAGGGAACGCTTGTGTACTGTTGGTGGGCTTGAAAACTGGTGTAATCACTATGGAAAAAAGTATGGAAGTTAGAACTAGAACTACCATATGACCCATCAATTTCACTTACAGGTATTTAACTGAAGAAATTCAAGCACTAATTCAAAGAGAAACATGCACCACTATGTTCTCTGTGGCATTATCTATAATAGCCAAGATATGGAAGCAACCTAAGCATTCATTGATAGACAAATAAATGAAAATACAATGGAATATTAGCCATAAAAAATGAAATCTTACCACTTGCAAAAACATGGATGAACCTAGAGGCTATTATGCTAAATGAAATAAGTCAGACAGAGAGAAAATACCATATGATTTCACTTATATGTGGAATCTAAAAAAAAAATAGATAGATAGATAAATTGATTAATTAATTGATTGATTGATTGATTGATTAAATGAACAACAAAACAGAACATATCATAGTAATAGAGAACTAACTGCCAGATGTTGGGAGTAGAGAGGTTGGGAAGAAGGGTGAAAAGGTAAAGAGATTAAGAAGTAAAAAAAAACTAGTTACAAAATAGTAATACTGTAATAACTATGTATGGTGTCAGATGGTACTAGACATTTGGGGGTTATCATTTTGTAAGTTATATCAATGTCTAATCATTTTGTTGTATGCCTAAAACTAATATAATATTGCATGTCAAGTGTAATTGAAAAAAAACAAACTCTAGAAAAAGGAGCTTTTGAGAGATTCCAAATTGGTGAATACATCCATGTGCAACGAGCATGGAGCACCTCACCTCCACAATGACAGAAGTTCTTCCACTATGATTCTTTTAGACCTTGCCTAATGTATACATTCATCTGGCTGTTCATTTGTATCATTTATAATAAACCGGTAAACTAAGTAATGTGGCTCCCAAGTTCTGTTCCCTGTTCTAGCAAATTATCAAAACTGAAGAGAGAGTCATGGGAACCCTCAAATCGATAACTGGTCAATCAATATGAGTGATCTGATACTGGAAACTGTCATCTGAAATGAGGGCAGTGTTTTGGGACTGAGCCCTTAAACCTGTAGGGTCTGACACTAATTTTGCATAGCCAGTGTCAGAATTGAATTTTTGGACGTTGAGTTGATATCCACAGAGGATCAGAGAATTAGTGTCAGAAAACACTCCAAACTGATATTGGTAATTGTAGATAATTTTTTTCCTAGTTTTTTTTATTTGATCAGTACTGATTATATATTAAATTTATTAATTTCAACTTTTTACTTTAAAATTTTTTTCTCTATTATATTTGTTTTTCATTTATTTGATTTCTTTTTATTGCCATAGTTTACTATCATCCCATTTCTCACTGGCTCTGCACTGCTCAAACCAAAAGATACAACCCAAACAATGCCCAATCCCATCTTTGCAAGTCTATTCCCCAGAATCACTCAAGACACAAATTCTGTATGAGTCATGGTATAACCCAAAAACAGAGAATATGTCTTGCAATTCAAAGAGAGGATATTTAATGAATTACTAAACACAAGAGAAATTAATTATGAGTATAACGAGAACTATAAGAATAACCTATCATTGAGGAAACAGTCTTCAAAAAAGGAACAAATTTGGAAACCAAGCTTCCTCCCTCAGGCTGAGATTCAGACATGATTGTGAAAGATGTAATTTGATTTGCCTACATTGTGGAGAAGTTTATTTGGTTGCCTGTACCAGAGTACGTCTACCACAGCTAGGCCAGTAGGAAATACTTCCCTGGGGCACAAGAAGGCCATGGTTGACAAGTAGATGTTCAGAAGGAATCAAGGTCATGGGAACCTACTTGTAAGCTTAGGAATGAAAAGGCCTGGGCTACAGAGTCCATTTAGGAGCAACACAGTGATTTATTTGATCACTGGGTCCGGGCTAGGGCTTTGTTTACTAAGTTTACTAGGGCACTGTGTGCTCTGGGTACATGGTTTGAGCAATGTCATGAATGTTTTTTATCTATATGTTCCTCTGGGAGTATATTCTACTACCACAATGATATTAAACTAGAAGTCAATAGCAATAAGAAATTGAATGCACATATCTAAATAATCCATAGGCCAAAGAATAAATCAGAGGCAAATTAGAAAATATTTCAAAGAGAATGCTAATAAAATTACAACATACCAAAACTTATGAAACTCAGCAAAAGGAGTTCTTACAGGGAAATTTATTAATTTTTCATGATTATAATGGAAAACAAAATAGAAAATCAATGACCTAAGTTTTCTCCTTAAGAAGCTGGAAAAGCAGAGCAAAGTAATATCAAAGTAAGTTGAAGGAGGGCAGTAATAAAGATAAATCCAGAAATTAACAAAAGAAAAAACAATATAAAATATTAATAAATTCTGTTTCCCTTGTTGTCTCTGTAGCTGAAATCTCTATCCAGCTCCTTCAGGATTTTAGTCATTTTCCCTTTGGCTATTTGCAATTTCAACCCCTATGGGTACATTTTAGAAATCAGCCAAGACTTTGAATCAAGATTTGGGGCTCTCCTTCTGTTGTTACTTTGTAAAACTTTATTAAATTCCAGCCATGGGGGCATCTCTGAGCTCCTTAGGTCAACGAGATTCTGGTTTTCTGCTTGACCTTTATCTGCCAGCATACTGTGTTGACTGGATATTATCTTCACAGTAAAGTTGTATAAATGTTTCTCTTCATCTGAGAATCTAGTTGCTCCAGTGTTTCCCTGTGTGTGGTCGTTCTCCTGTCACTTAAAACTGCTTTTCAGTTTATCATTGTTTTCAGCAGGAGAATTATTCTTATTCAAGATCATCTGCCATTACCAGAAGCTGGAAGTCCTCCATGTAATTTTTATGTTCAAATAAACCAGCATCCTAGATAAGTGCTTCTAAAATTTTAATGCCCAGATGAATCATTTGGGAATTATGCTAAAATGCAGATTTTATATTCAGTCGGTCTGAGGCGGCCTAAGATTCTACATTTTTAACAAGGTCCAGGTAATATGGATGATCTGTCCACAGACCACACTTTGAGTAGTGAGGCCCTAGACTACTAACAGGGTGAAGTGTTAGCAGTAAATCTTAGCGTGATGTAACAGAATTTTAGTTTGAAACAACTAGTTAACACACTGCTGTTAATGAAGAAGCCCTGGTTGTGATTATAAATTCTTATTCTCCTGGGCCTAAGGATCTGAACAAGTGTCAGTATTGATGAAACCTACCTTAACTTGTTAATTTTAATGAATTAAAGAGCACCAGAAGCCTGATTATCTGTTAGCCAATTAAGATAAGCATTGAACTTGTCTTTATAGCATATTTATTGTGATTGGAAATATTGATGTATTCCATGTTATAGACTGGCCAAAATATCAAGAACACGATTTTTCCCAGGGCAGATTCCAAAAACAACCACTGAAAACATATTTTAAAAAGGACAGTTGCTAACTTTTCTCCATTAAAAAAAAAAAAAAAATCCTGCATCTTAACCGTGATAACAATGAAATTTCTTCCAAAGATCTGAAAGATAGTTATCTCTATCCTTAAAGTATCCATTGTCAGTCACTACCACAGACAAGTTCTTTTTAGATAACCCCTCCCTTGGCTCATCAAATTCAGCCATCAAGTTGTATAGATTTTATCTTCTAAATAATAAAAGAATTCAACTCCTATCATCTCTATCCTTGCTATCACTGCCCTAATTTAAGTGTTGAACACCTCTCATGACTGTTATTCCTTTTGCCTCAGGTCCTATCTAACTCTGCCACTCAAGTAATCTATTTAGCCCCCTACTCAGTGTGACAAAGAAGGCACTCCATGAGCTGATCCTCTGCCTATCACTATGGTTTCTTTTCCCATGAGTCCTTTTCTCCAAAATCATATTTAAGTGACAATAAACTGCTGTCCTTGCACTAGCCATGCTATTTCTCCCCTTCATGCATTGGCTCTATTTGGAATATTTTTCCTATTCCTACCAAAACCATCCACCTTCTTTCTCTGAGTAAGTTTTAATTACTTTTGAGACTTAACCCAGTAGTCATTTTCCCCAGGAAGCCAAACATATGATTACTGCTAAGACTCGTGGTGTACACATAATGCCCAGTGGATGTTTTACCACCAGCATATCATACATCAATAAATTGACTGTTTTTGTTTATGTCTCTTTCTTAGAGTATAACTTATATGTCAGTCTCAATATCTTCTTCATCTTTGTATGCTATCTGTCCAGCATAATTCATGGCATTAAGTTAGAGTTCAGAAATGCTTAATAAATAGATTAATGATGAAGTTCTCTTAATTATTTGAACAATGGTACCAGAGTTTTTCTAGTTTTAGTTTTTAAAACTGCCTTGCTCAACTTTATTAATTACAGAGTAAAATGATAAGGGCATAGTCTAGCAAGAGAAAAAGAGATGATTAACTTACTCTTTGAGAGAGGTAAAAAGAATTTGTGGTATGGTGAGCAGGAAAAAGAGATAGGAATGAGAGAAGGCTGAATAATGTGATGGAAGGCTAGAATCTGGAGTCTGAGGAGCTGAGTAGTCAGAGATAAACTACACGAGGACAAAGGGTAACTAGGCAAATAGCTCTTATACCTTTACAGTTCTTTAGCTTCATGAGCCTTTATCATTGAAATTCCCCAACACGCTCATTATCCTATTTATGTACCTCTCCATTAGCAGCTCACTGATTAACCAATATTTGTTTTGTATTTCTATTTGCTACTGTTGTTGCAACCTTGGATACCATTGTGAAGTGAATATAGTCTTGTCTCAAAATGCTTATATACTAGGAAAGAGAGACATAAATAAACAAAGCAATTAAATATTGTATTATAAATACTACCACTGGGTTAAGCACAAAGTTCCTTGTCCCTCCTTATACCCCTCCAAAGGTCAGAAATTTATAAGTAGTAGTCAGATTCGAGTGAATTTGTATTTGCTAGGTGCTCGCTTACCTGGCAGAGCTTCCCAGAGAAAGTTGTTGAATTTCATTCTGCTTGTACATTTACTGCAGTCACAAACACAACTCATAATTTTTTCTTGGTGGATTCCTCTGATCCTACTACCCACCAAATAGATGATTAGGAAAAGTGTTGTGAATGAGAAGTGTTTCTGACATCTTATAAAGAAACTCAGAAGATTTTTCTCAGAAAACATTTTTACACATAACACTTAGTTTTATAGTTATATTTCAGATAAAATAAAGTTTAAAGATGATTTTGTAGGTTGGTCTTGGAACTTAAGCATCACTATGACATAAAAAAAAAGGCATTCTACATTCCAAAGAAATAGTTTATAACCGACTTATTATTCCAACTTGTTAGTAAGTCAGATACTCACGTACCTCAATTTTACATATAGGGAAAACAGTCAAAACTACTAGGTGACTTTTGATTTTTTTATATTCTTTATTTTTCTGAAAAACTAATGGGTAAAAATAAAATAATTTAAAATATAAGAAGTAAAAAAAAAATTGTTCCATAAATTACCTAAAGCTAGCTAAAGAAGAGATTATTTCACTGTGTCTGACTCCATATATCCTGATGCTAAGAGTGCATAATTCCCTGAAGTTCAAATTTCTGTTAATGAGAAAGTTAAGCCCTTAGAATGTGAGTGTAAAATAAAGAGAAGGAAGAGAGCGTGGTTCACCCTAAAAGACCAGATAATTTTAAAATAGAAAATGAAATTGTGTACCCTTAGGAAATATTGCTAACATTAATGCTAATGAAAATTAACAAACTCTTCTTCAAACTGTTTCCCAGCCAGGGTCATAGTTAACCAATGGCAACTGGAGAAAGGTTTGCATCTTTTTCCTTCTTTAAACTCTGACATAGAAGTAGGGATCCCCTCCAGGTGACAGAGATAATTTGATTTGTCATGCATGGAATTTAAAGTGAAGACATATCTGCAAAGTCAAAACTCATGACTCATGTACGACTTCTCTTAGTAATGAAATCATCTCCAAGTAAGGGATCTAGACTTGTACTGACCCACCACTTTTGAGCACAGGCTGTCATATCACTCTTATTTTTATTTATTTATTATTCATTCTTTTTCATATGACTTATCGGAGAAAGAAAGAAATTTGCTTATAATCTAAAGAAAATTCTGAAAGAACAAAGCACTAGAGTATATATCCTACTGTACCCACTATTACTGATATAGAGAAATAACTCCATAGACTCTGAGTTCTTTGAGAAACTGAATCATTCAGAAGTAACTCAGAAGAAATAATTCATAAAGAAATGCTGAAAATAATGCTTTTTTGGGGAGGGGTTCCGTCTTTTCAGAACACTAGAATCTCTTTTCTGATTATTAAATATGGTCCAGATATTTATATACAAAACCAATAAAATTGTCTTTTTAAAAAAACTAGAGCTTTAGGGAAAGTACAAAAGATTTACTGAAAATGCTTAAATCCATAATCTGAAATGAGAACTATACAATTCCTTACATACACAAAGAATAAGGGTGTATAATGCTTTCTGAAAGTTTCTATTCTCTGAATTAAAAACCTGGGAATGACTCTTAAATAGTTTAGCTGAGGGAACAGTATAGTCTCACTGAAATATTCCCCAGTATGACAGCCCATTCCTTAATTATGAGCTCCAATTACAACTTATTTCTTCAATACTTAAAATATACAACTTGAGGACTAAATATTTAACAAATTATTTTTCAAAGGCTTTGTTTGCTTTACTTTAATATGTTTTTCAAAAAAAAAAAAAACAGGAATTGAAGGAAACACTGCCTTTTCCCACTCACACTGAAAATTTTTTTGTGTGCTCTCTTTTGTCATATTTGGTACCTTTTGTGATCTGTGGTAGTAACTTGCATGCTTTGTAACCATTTTGGAGGAAAATTTCTTTCTGCTTGGAGTCACTGACTTAAACTTATGTCATAATCTATAATCATCAGCACCATTCGCCACCCTATGGCAGAAGTGGCTCTAGAGGTATCTTGGCATCATTATAGTTTATCATGGCAATTCCACATATATTCAGTTACAAAAAAGATGAGAAAAATATTTCATAGAGGCCAAGGGGATCAAAAGAAATGTCAAATATTCAGAGATCATCAAAATATGATGCAAATGTAAAAAACAAATCAAGAAATCTTGGAGCTTTAAGATTCTTCTCCAAAAAGTTAAATGCAATCTTTGCAAAGAACCTATATTATGCCACATTCTCTTAAATGTATGAGAGAGACACAGGTATTATAATTCCTCCTACAGATTCCAAGAATCAGAGATGTTTCATGGTTGTATCTGGTAATACCCTTCAATAGAACAGATTTGTTGAGTAGTGATCTATTTTTGTTTATTTATTTGTTTTCCCAGAATCCTTCTTTATTTTGATAATAATAACTGTGTCTTCTCTTGACGAACCACCACTTTCTCTTAGACCAGTAAGTAGTTCAAGTGAGACTGAATTTACAATCTGGTTACAAGGATGCTCACACAACCTAGATATGACAATCAGAGCATGACATCTGTTGGCTATTGTATCACTTCTTGGGACTTATACTAGAATTTTCAGGAAAGAGACACTCTCTCTTTCTTTAAGGAACCCTTGAGAGTCATATTGATAACCATATGGAGAGAGTCTGCTGAGAAAATCTAAGGAGTGGGGAGAGAGTGAGATCTGAAAACACCATTTGGCCTAAAGCTGGATATGATGAAAATTTTTTTTTCAGTAAATAAATTCCATTTATTTTATTTTTAACTTGAACAGAGTTGGAGCTCTGTAACTTGAATCTGAAAGAGTCATCATGAGGATATACTATGAGACAAGCATAGTTATCTTCATTTAACTGTATCTTTTAAATTTTAAGTCACTCGAAACTATGAAACTGGGAAGTGGCTTAGACCAAATTAGAACTTTTAAAAAATCATAACTGTAAATTATGCTCTCTTCAGGAACACAAATCTGCTATGTTATGAGGAGCTCACCTCTATTTATTGACTGCTACCTACTTCTGATGGATACAGAGAATAACAAAGAGTTTTAATATTTTTATAGTTTAGCACTTTCACAATCATTAACACATTTTGGTCCTCAGTCTCATCACTCTAGTCAATGTTAAACTAGAGATATTTGTCAGTAAAATAAGGCAAGAAAAGAAAAGTGCAAGGCATAAAGTGAGTAATAAAGAAGCAAAATTGTCATAATCATGTATGCAGAAAATGTAATGAATTTAAAAATAGCTATTAATGCTAATAATTAAGTTAGGCAAAATTGCAAAAAACACTTTACAGAAACTTGCTGTTTTCTACATATTAGCCACAAATAATCAGAGAATTACATTTAAAAAGGTCACTTGCAATCACATCCCAAAGCATAAAATACTTAGGATACATTTAATAAAATATACACAAAATCTGTACAATGAAAGAAAGCTACATTGCCAAAAGAAATTAAAGAACTTAATAGAGAGATTTATCATGTCTATGTATTCAAAAACTGAATATTTTTAAATCAATTTCTTTCAAATTGATGTCTAGATTATAATCTCAAGTACCCAGAGGCCCTTTTTAAATATAAATTAATAAACTGTTTCTAACATTCATGTAGAAATACATAGAATAGTCAAAATAATTGTTGAAAAGAACAAAGAAGCTGAGGACTTATACTACCTGTTTTCAAGACTTACCATAAACTATAGTAATTAAGAAATGTGGTATTGATATAAAAATAGATATACAGATCAAAGGGACAGAACTGAGAGTTCAGATATAAACTTACACATATGTGACAAATTGTTTTTTGACAAAGATGCTACAGTAATCTAATAAGCAAAGGATAGTCTTTTCAACAAATGTTATTGAAAAACATGGTTATCTATATGAAAAAATAAACCTTGATACTTACCTCATAACTTACACAAAAGTAACCTAAAATGAATTATGGTCCTAAGTACAAAAGTTAAAGCTGTAAAACTTGTAGAAGAAAACATAACCAAAAGCCTTCAAAACTTTGGGAAAACAAAGATTTATTATAGATGACACGAAAATGGTAAACCATTAAATAATGATAAATTGGACTTTGTCACAATTAAAAATGTCTGCTCTTGGAAAGACACCATTAGGTAAATGAAAAGATGAGTCACAGACTGGGAAAAAATGTTAGCAATCACTAGAGCCCTAAATACACATTAAAAACCTTCCTATATAGTCTTTAGTAAGTACTTTTCCCCCCATTCTTTTTCACAGAGTGGTCAGGTCTTAGTACCTTTGTGCTTTTCTTTTACTCTACCTTTGAAAAGTAGTTAAGTACTATTTTATAAGAATAGTTGACAAGTGATAGCTTAAAGGAATATCTTAAACAATTCATTGTTTTCAAAGGCCTGGTTCAATTGAAAAAAAAAAAAAAACCTTAACTAGATTGTATAAGAGTTGCACACATGTTTTAGAGAATTATGTTCTAAGTTTGACACTGGTTAGAAAACCCCTAAGGACAGTATTGGCAAAGAAAGGATGAAACGTCCAATGGATCAACACAAATTTGAATGACCTGTACAGACAGTGGTAGGAGTCTAGATAAGCGTTATCTTGCTTCTGATGAAATAATAGGATGGAAAGGATGAAAGAGGACAAACACGTTCTGTAATTTCCAGGTACAACCTAGAGCTATTTTTGCAGGTACAGAACCCCAAGAACTACATATAACCTCAGGCAAGATATTAACAATATTATACTTCTTACCAAACCTAGAAAGTGATTTTGCAACCAAGATTTGTTTTAATTTAGAAAAACTAATTTGGCACTTATTATTGACAATATTAAGGAAAAAAATCAAAATTTTGCCATTCTTTAATACACTATTCCAAAAGCATTAAGTATGGTAATTAAAAAATTCAATCTAGAACACAACTTTTCCTTGCTGAAAATCTTTTAATTACTTTAAGACAATTGCCCCAATCCATAGTTTGACCTATAACTTTCTGTATGAACTGGCACCTGCTTATTTCACTATGCTAATCTCACAGACCCTCTTTCTCTTGATCTCTGCCCTTCAAACCATTGAACCATAGAACCTTTTTTTTTTTTTTCCAGTTCTTCACATAAGTTACACTTCCTCTGCCTTGGAGAGAACTAACATTCTGTTGCTTGCGCTTAGTGAGTTTTCCAGTTCCCATATCTCTACCAACTTAACTTCCAGTTATCCTTTAGATCTCAACTTACTGTCTCTTCCTTAGGGAATCC
This sequence comes from Cynopterus sphinx, assembly GCA_030015415.1. Lineage (NCBI taxonomy): Eukaryota > Metazoa > Chordata > Mammalia > Chiroptera > Pteropodidae > Cynopterus > Cynopterus sphinx. Next base: position 56,517,414 of record CM057380.1, on the reverse strand, counting down.
TGGGGTATAACATATTGTACATGCTCAATAAATATGTGAATGAATAAATGAAAAAATGAATAAATTTTGTCCAGAATCTCTAGTTTCAATCAAGTCTTCCTGTTATTTGTTCTTCATGTATTCTATTGTTTTTCTTTATGTAATGATCACAATAGTAATTATACAACCAAATGTGAAATTAGCTGTTTAATATTTATACCCCTGCTGGATGATAAACTCCATGAGAGTAGAGCTCATGCTTGCTATGTATTATTTACCACATTATCACCAGTTTAAATAAATATTTGTTCCATGAAAATATACCAATCACAAAACAAAGATAAAGCTTTTATAATAAAAGCTCTAACTGACACATAGTCTCAATTTGGCAAAGCTGGAAAAAGTTCAACTATTCAGACATTTGCTAGCAGTGTTATTGTACCAATGGCAGAACATCTGGTAAATTTTTAACTTAATTTTAAAAACAACTTATTATCTTCAAGGATAAAGTTTGTAGTGAAAAATCTGGTTGGTAAACTAGAGCAGTGTGAATCACTAATGAAATGGCCATTTCAGGACTAACTTTTTCTTCTACCCCGACATCCTCAACACCCTTTATATAATGGGTCATTAAACAAGGACTTTTACATTTGACTGAAGCCTCATAAGTGAGAATAATAGGACAACATAGGTGCTATATATATTTACAAGACTTGTTATGAGATTACAAAACAGGTTCTGTGACCCTTACCCTTTAATCTCCAGCCTATATGTAAGAAAAGGCCAGAAACTGGTGGGAGAGTCTTGAAGTTCATAGGGTTTTTTTTTTAAGTTATTTTACTGTGTATTTCCTCTCTCAGACAAAATGAAAGAATCTTAGAAACATGTATAGAGTGAGAATGCTGGCTTGAGAAGAGCCTGACATCTGACCCTCTTGGTAGAAACCTGTTAAACTGAAGAAACTTGTAGACCTATGTCATGTTGTCTGGAATTGATAGAGAGAGTGTTGTTAGGGGACACTGATCTATTTGCCAAAGAGTTTGAGGGTGAGTTAGAAAAAAAAAGATGCTATTGCCTAGAAGGTCTAAAAAAATGTGTTTGCCTGGAGTAACCTGGAGACTAGAGTAAAAGGGCCACAATGGGAACAGTCAGGACTTAGAGAAATGAGAGAGCAAAGATACTTCCATGCATGCCTCTGAAAGCAGCCATGTTGCAGCCATCTTGTGAACACCCCACCCAAGAAGATAGCCTGTTAAGACAATGTGACCCCACAAGAAAAGTATTGGCCTGCTTTCTCTCTAAAACAAAAACTGGAGGAAAGCAAAAAATGATCAACTGGAGAGTTTATCACAAGGCCAGGTGTGATTAAAATGGTATCAGGGATTCACTTTTAAAATGGGTTGAGTGATAAACTTATAAAAGAACTCCAAGGAGAGAAACTGCATATGGGCATTTGCACCAGAGAGGGAACTAATGCTGACGTCAACAGCACTAGTCAAGTATGACCTTTTTTTTCCCTTTTCCTCTTCCTCTCTCTTTCCCTGACCTAGAGTTAAAAAGAAGCAGCTTGATGAGTGGGAGAATTTAAAAAAAAATAAACAAAACGGCCTATAAACAGTATGAGAAGAGACCACAACCTCCTTCCCCATAAGTGAGGTTGTATGAGACCTAAGATGAGAGAAGAAATGCTTTGAGTTAGATATTGAAGTTTTGTATTAGATTGACTAACACTTTCATAACCTGAAAAGCTTAATTTTAATTCATGAAATTAACTGAGAAAATTATTAGCTCTTTCCACTATAGCATACACAACTGTAGAATAAAGTTCTTGACTGGGCTTGATTCAATAGCACCTTACTCAATATACACAGTTACATAAACCAACTACATGTTACCAAGGAACTTTCCAACTTCCAGATAGGGTGTAAGGTAGAATCCACTCTGGTAAAAGGGGCAAGAGAGACATACAACTTTCAGAGACAACAGAAAGGTCCAATTCTCAGTATCGGCTGTGCAAGATCAGCCAGTGTCTGTTCTCAAGAGTGTTTATACTGCATTTTTTCCACTGAAACTATTCTAGAGAATTATTTCTGGCTACCTAGCCTCTACAAACAGTGATCTGATCATCCCAGACAGACTGAACTAACTAACATACTTTAATTTATTTATTTTCTGCTTATACTGAAAGGAGTAGGTTTCCACTGCTTGCCACAAAGAATTCCGATAAACATAAAGGGAAATGCAAGGATCATGTAGATATCTGTCCTATATTTAGAAAGAAATATATTTTTAATTATGTGTTTTATACATATAATCATATATATGTATGTATGTGTGATTATTTTTGTATATATATGTATAATTTCCTTAAGCAAGAAGCTTAAAGGGGAAAATGATTAAAGAAGACTTAGTAGACCCCTAAAACCAATTTAATAATAACTATAAAGAAAATGGAAAGGAAACAATGATTTGAACATTGAAAAAGATGTATAGATACCTGGCTTTTATAAGAGATTGAACTGAATTGATAAAAAGAATATAGCTTTCCCCTCAAACATATGGAAATGCTAGATAAGAAAAAAAATACAATTAAAATTTTATGTACAGACCTCGAATAAAGAAAAGAATGGAAGAAAGGATGGAAGGCTGGTTATCAGATTAACTATCATGGTACTGCAGTGCTTGTGTCCATGTAACCCTTATTTTACTTAAATAATGGCCCCAAAGGACAAGAGTAGCTGGTCAGATATATGAAAGAGAAGTCATAAAGTACTTCCTTTAAGTGAAAAGGTGAAAGCTCTCCATTTAGTAAGGAAAGAAAAAAATCACATGAAATTGTGAAGAAGGAAAAAGAAATTCATGCTTGTTTGCGGTTGCACCTCACACTGCAAAAGTTACCATCACAGTACATGATAAACGCTTCTTTAAAATGGAAAAGACATTAAATCTGTGGGTGAAGACATGAATAGAATGTGTGTGTGTGTGCGCACGTACACATGCGTACATATGTGTGTGGCTCAGTACTATCTGCAGTTTCAGGCACCACTGGGGATCTTGGAACATATCCCCCTCCCCCCCAAGCCAGGTAAGAAAGGCTACTGTATAAAGACTGAAGAGTTTAGCACTTGCATCTATCCAAGAGCGGAAAGGGCTAGGAGTTCTATGTTCATGCAGAGACTAGAAAACCAATTACAAGGGATAATGTTGAAGAGTTTTATGCATTGGACAGGAGGCTGACCTGAACTACTTCTGAGAAAATCTAAATATGCAAGGAAGAATAAAGCTAATGGAGATACCTCATGAAAAACATTGAAGTAACCAATGGGCACTGGGCACAGGAAGAAAGGAAGGTTAATTAAGAATCGTTAATTTGGAGTTGCTAGAGTTGAAAATATGTTGATAATAAATTGATTAAATTGAGAAGACCTTCTATATCAAGGAAAAAGTTTTTAAATGCAATAATTCAATTAGCAAGTGCCAACCCCCAAAATATGACTAATAAAAAGGCACCATGACAAACAAAACTGGGATAAATTCTTGTGCTAGTGGTTACAATCTGGCTCCACAATTTAAAATTTTTGATCAGCATTATAATTAGAGATGGCAAAACTGGAGTTCATTGCACTTAGGTAGTTTGTATAATGTCAATATATCTCATAAGTCTTATAACCACTTTTAGGTCTTATGAGACTAAAACTACTTTGTTCACTATGCCATAAATGAATAGTTTGATCTATACCCAAAGTGATCATATACATTTTTATGCAAGATGGGACCTTTTGTTAGTAAAATAGCCTATTATTAATAATAACGCTGGGGAAACCTAGTGGATGTTTTTTGCCCAGGATTGTGTTCTGAATCCCAAAGGGACAATCCAGGAGATGAGGCAGGTTCTGAAAGAAACACAGCTGCATCTACCACATCACTCTTTTTGACACTCCAAGCTACTCAAATGTAGCTGGAAGCAACACAATCGGACTTGTATATTTTGGATTCAGATACATTTGTTCTTTTGAATTGCAAAACCTGCATCATCCTTCTTCTTTCTTTAAGTGCCCGAAATTTACCCTTTTCCTTCCCTTGCTTTTTATGTCATTTGCCACAATCATTTTGAAACATTCTCCTTCATCGCCTGCCAGCTGGAACTGTCCTTCAATGTGTAACCCCTCAGATCTCTACTTCTTTATGAAACACATTGCATAGTATAATTAAAGTGGATTCTGTTCTGCTGTATGTTGTCTAACATTTTGCTTTGTGCCTGAGAGAGCTATTTATTTTAGCGGCCACAGAATCTTTGGGAATTGGTAGCTCCCAACGAGGGTCAGTAGGCAGCATGAAGAACAGATGACAGCCTGCAATACCTCCTTCGCATTTCTGTAAAGAGATTTGACATTTACAAAGTACTGCATGTTGCCTTTCCCCACAAATCTCTGAAGACTTCATAAAAATAAAAGGCTTAATGATTATTCCTTCACATTTGATATGCTTTTAAAAGTGCAAGATAAGCTATTTTTGATTGAACTGAAAGATCAAGCCTTACCATTGCAGGTCTGGTGGAACCATCTCTAAGAATATCTGAATGCATGAATAGCATATGTCAGAGAATCTTTTCCTAGAAGCTGCAATGTCAATTCTGGAGCTGACAACTGGTATTCAGGGCAGATCTTTGTGTTCAGAAGAATCAATATACCTCTTCTTACAGTATTCTTAAATTTAGATCTGGTAGAATCAGATAGCATTAAACTACCTAAGAGTTAATTAATCTTCCATTTTCTCTGTTAGTGAAAGAAAATTTGAAAGAACCGTAAGTCCATCCTTAAATAACAGAAATACATTTCCTTTAATGATAGATAATACCTTAAACTAAAGAATCAAACAAATTCCAAAATTTAATCTATACTGGGATCTTTTAAATTGCATATAAAAACCTGCATGCATTAATAAGAAATGACTTAACTTTATTAATACCGCTTTATTTTTAATTTTCTGGTATAAATACAGATGACCAAAAAAGACATTTTCTGTAATATTTCCTTCATGCAAAATTTAGAGAAGTGCTTAGATTAACTAATCTTTTCTATGGTAAATAATTTAAGTGGAAAAAAGTTAATCAATAAAAAGTAAAAGGAGCTTTAGTCACATTTTAAAGTAGAATACAAGGACAATTGTGATGTGAATCAAGTCCCATATTACCCTCAGGGTCACTTACAAAGTACGGAAAAGCTGGCTAAATAGTGTTGAATTTGGTAAGACAAGGAAGAAAGGACTGCCTGTGCTATAGCTATTTCCAAACTACATTCATCCACAGTGGATATTGCCACAAAGTTTAAGGGTAAGAAAGGTGGCTCCTTAACCCTGCTTCCATTCTCAAGCCAATCTCCATCTAAACAACTTTCGGTACAGTTAGGGGCCAGGAAAAAATTGAAGAATATGAATACTTTAAAAAAAATGGTTTAATAATAATACTTCATAAGTCATATTTTCTATTTAAATTGTTACACTTCCCAAAATCTCATGAAATTTCTGAACTTTTATAAATACTGTGAATTATATCTTACCTATAAAAAAAGGATTAAATATGCAGCTTAGAAAAAAAATAGCATAAACACCTATATATTCACCACACAGTTGAAGAAATAGAATGCTAGCTGTATCTAGATTCTTTCTGTATATCTCTGCAGGATTGCTTTGCATCTCTTCTGCTCAGCACCGCCCTGATTTTTTTAGTCTCACCGTGTAAAATATACAGCTTACTTCTTTTTAAATTTTGTATTAGTAGATTCATGATGTACACATTGTTTTGTGTCTTTTTTTTATGTTTTTGTGATTCATCAGTTTTTACTGCTATATATTGTACACTTGAATGATATATCATAATTTGTTTATCCATTCTATTATTAGCAGATATTTGTGATGTTTTTAGTTTCTAAAATTGAATTCTTTTTTCCATCAATTTTAATTCTTTTAAATGTCAAATGTCCTCCCCCCCCAAAGTTGCAAAAAAGTACAATGTACGCTTTACTTATGTTAATCAAGTTCTTAACATTTAGCCACTCTCTTTCTCCATACTAAAAGTTATGGAATACTGAAAAACGTGTGCTCAAAAGTAAATTTATAGCTCATAGATTTTACTAAGAATTTTAGTAGGTGGTCATGCACCATTATTAGTCTCTTTAAATCTGAATAATTCCTCAGCCTTTTGGAGAAAGTCTCACAATTTTGATTTGGATGAAAGTTTCCTCATGATCACATTTAAGTTAAAAATCTTTGTAAGAAAAGCTACAAAGGTGATGCAGTGTTCCATCCAGGGTATCATATAAATAGGAATATTTTATCAGTTTATCCCATTATTAGTTGTTTACTTTGATTCTTTGGTTAAGATGATGACCACTTGATTTTTCTACTGTAAAAGTACCTCCACAGTTCACAATTAATAAATAATATTAAGTAATAATAGAAACTTTGTAAGTATCTTGTTCCCAAACATTTTACCCAATGCTTTTAGCATACATTAATGATGCCTGCTTTATTCAATCACTGCCATGCCGTTTGTAAAATGGTGATTTTTAAATTTCTTTCATTACCTCTGCATTTTAGTAGTTGCCATTCTTCTGTAAAAAAAGAGAGCATTTCCCTCTTCTATCCCAACTATTTTAAATTTATTTAACTGTATAACATTCACAGATTAATCAAAATAAAACTGCCGTAACTACAAAAGTATTCTACAGAGCAGAACCTCTAAGGAGGAATAGGATATTTCTTAAAGGTAAAAAAGTAAATTTATTGGAAATATTTAATAATTATAAATGTGTGTGTACCTAATAACAAAACTCAAAGGAAGGAGAAATACAGAAATCCATAATACTGTGGATAACTAATAGATCAGACAAAATATCAGTAAAAATGAAGATTTGCAAACAACATAACAAATTTGGTTTAATTTAACGCTCTAAATCTAATGTGACCTAATATACTAATCAAATGCAGAATATATATTAGTTTGAATTTCATTTAAAACAGTTACCAAAGCTGGGTAATACAATGGGCCATCACTCAACAAATCTCGAAAAACAAAACAAAACAAAACAACTCCCCCCCCCAAAAAAAAACAAAAAAAGCTGCAACAACTTCGTAAATGTCAAAGGACTGAAATTATACAGCTTGTATTATCTGATCACAACGGAATTGTCAGATATAAATGACCTAAATATAACTGGGAATTTCCAAAATGTTCAAAGTTATAAAAATCATTTTAAATAACCCATAGCGTAAGAAAATCACATATTATAAAATAAGAAAGTCTGAAAATCAATAAGCTGCATATTCATCTCAAGAATTTAGAAAAAATAGTGAAAAATACAATACATTGAAAAAAATAAAGGTAAGAACTGCAATGCATAAAAAACAGTCTGTAGGTTCCTCAAAAAATTAAGAGTAGCATTATCATGTGACCCATCAATCCGTCTTCTGGGTATATACCCCCCAAAACTTGAAAACATTTATCTGTAAAGATATTTACACCCAATGTTATGTTATGGTAGCCAAGACATAAAAATAACCAAAGAAACCTTTGATAAATTATTGAATAAAGATGTAGTACATTTATACAATGTAATTTACTCATCTATAAGAAAAGATGAAATACTACAACTTGCAACAACATAGATGAATCTTGAGATAATTGTGCTAAATGAGATAAGTCAGACAGAAGGGGTTGAGAACCATGTGATTTCATTCATAGAAGCAAGACAAGCAAATAAAAACTTATAAACAACAGACAGTTTAGTGGCTACCAAAGGAAAGAGGGGAGGGAGAAAGAGAGGGAGATAGGGTAAAGCGGGTCAAATATAAGGTGACAGAAGGAGATTTGACTCTGGGTGGTGAACACACAATGCAATATATAGATGATGTGTTCTTTAATTATACATTTGAAACCTACATAATTTTATTAAGCAATGTCACCGCCATAGATTTAATAAAGAAGAGAAAAAGAACTCGAAATCAAAGAGAAAAGCAGCAAAGTTCAATGTTCTTCTTTCAAATGACAATTAAAATTTGTATAACCTTAGCAACACAGAAAAGTATACAATGGCTATGCTTCCGATACTAAAAAGAGGAAATTTGAATAACTTTATATGTAAATAGGTAAAAATGTATACAAAAATGGAAAAAATTTTTATGAATACAAATTATGAAACAAATACACAAAAAATCAGAAAATTAGATAAATAAATGATGATAAATAGATTGATAGATAGAGATAGATGATAAATAGGTGATAGATAGATTTTTTTTTTTTTTTTGGAGAATGCTCTCAAAAAAGAGGAATGAAAAAACTAAAGTAGATTAGAAAAAGACTATACGAGACTGTGGTCTCAATAGAGACCTGCTTCAATTTGATCCGACAGAGAAGTGTGTCACAGAAATTACATCATAAAGTCTCACCCTGAGGTAAGGAGGGGCTGACCATTTGTACTTGTTTCACTTAGTTATCAGCCAAAGTCTGTCCCAAAGGGAATGGAATTGGAGTGTACTCTACCAGGCAAGGTGGCTTACATTGAGCTGTGAGCAATCCACTGGCAGCTGTAAACAGTGACCAGTTAATCACAGCTGGTGAAGAATGGGTACACCAGCCAGCCAGTACAGGGGATCTGAGTGAGGCATCGACTTGTCCACTATAGTCCTTGCACTATTCAGATTCATTGTTTATCACAATAAGTTCCTATGCAGTCAGAGGTTCTTTGGGATTCTAATTGGTGACAATTTCTGGAAATATTACAAGAGATTTAACAGGACAAAGTAGAGTTTCACTACTGTAGTTGGTCCTGATGCCATAACTTATCATCATGATCCCCTTCTTCTGCCCCCCGTTCTAGGATTGCCTGAACTTTGCTACCATTTCTGTTGATCTAGACATCTTCATATGCAGATTGACCTAGATCAGGGAGACCCCAAGGGAATTTGGAAATCTCTGGTGACATTTTTAGTTGAAACTGGAGCAGGTGCTATTGTTATCTAGTGAGTAGAGGCTAGGGATGCTGCTAAACATCCTGCAATGCAAGCGACAGCTACCCTCAACGAATCATTATCTGACCTGAAATGCCAACAATGCCAAGGGTGAGAAACCCTGCCTTAAAATATTTAGTGAAAATTCTTATGGGTTTGGAGAGTTTTTCGGTTTTCCATTTGTGTAATGTACCAGTGGCGTGGTTTTCTGAAGGCAGGGAACTTTGGAAGAATTCACCCCAGACCAACTTCCCAAAATGCCCCTTTACTTCAAGTAAAATTTCACTGGAGAGCACATCAGGAGGGTGAGAAATGGCTCTTTTACAAACTAGTTCTGTGATTTTAGCCAAGTGTCTTAAACTCTGGACTTGGATTTTCACATTTATAAAATGAGAGAAATTATTTGATCTTTATATGGTCCTTTGAGTTCTGACCTTCAATTGTTTGTACCTAAATACTTCTTGGAGGAGGGAGACTAATGTTGAAAAATCAGAATCATTTCTTTCCATTTTAGCCCGATTTTGTTCATAAGCTCCATCTACAAAAGACAGCCATACAGGGAAGCAAGTAATAATGGGTGTTGTGGGAGGCAAGGGTGTAAACCTGATAAACTGGAAGCTGTCTGGACAAGGAAATTATGAAGGGAGGAGAAGAAAATGAATGTGAAGTCAAGAAGGTCCAGAAGGCAAACCACAGTTAATCTAAGGTCGATCTGGTAACCACTACAACCACAACAGCAAATATTTACACAGGTTTTATAAACATTAAATACTTTAACCCTTACAGCAGTCTCATGAGATAAAAAGGGTTGCCTTAAGTATCCCCACATTTTACAAGAAGATCCTGAAGCTAATGAAGACAAGTGGATGCTTAAGCTCATGTGCTGTGTAAGAGGCAGATTTGGGCTTAAATTCACATCTTCTGATGCTAAATCTTTCAGACTATTAGAAGAAAATTGGAATGAGAATCGGGAGACTTTGGTTTGAGTATAGTTCTGGCCTTCTGAAGCTATGTAAGAGCTTATTTCTCCATATAAAACTTATTTTATTCCAATGCTGGGAGAGGCTTTTCCATCTTCTCTGCACTCATTAACTACATACCCCTGAGCTTGAAAGGGGTGATTCACTTTCAGCATTCCTGAAAAATAAATAAATAAAGTCTTGCCAAAACACAAATATTAGTTCTGCCACATTATTCTTCAGGTCCATAGGCCATGTCTCAAAAACCTAAGAGAATGATGCTTATAAATTAACTCTGGCTGTGAACGATTTTGAAAGAATTATGTTCTCATAAAAGCCTTAGAAAGCATGGGTTTTGTGTCAGTATATTTGTATGACCCTTACTGTGTGCTAATTATCAGTTATTTTTAAAGTTTTTTACACTGAGTTTCACCAAACAGCAGCTTAAAGAAAGATTCTTGGAAAATGTCCTGGATTTCTATCTGCAAAACCTTATAAAACTCTGTCACACATTTAGTGATATTATAAATATTAGAGCTTTAAATTCACCCAAACTAAAAAAGAGATTTGGAGATATAAGAGTTTTGCTGGTCAAATTTTATCTTGGTTCATTGGAGATAGCATATATGATAATCTGTTATTTTAGCTATGAAGTTAAACAAGTCTATCTTTGAATCATCTATCAGATACCTCTCGTGCTCCATTATGTCCTCACTGATTCCAGGCACAGCGCAACACACTTTTCTAGGTATGCTTTGCCTTATTTGAATTTACAGCGTTTCAACTCCAAGATATGATATGTGCCTTTACTTATTGCCCTGTGACTTCTCCATTGCCAAAGCATGGACTTGCAGTGGGAGCGTTTTAGCACAACTCATGTAGAGCTGCATAATGTGGAGGAATTACCTCTGGGATGATACTCAGTCCAGGATGGGAGCCAATGCATGAATACTCTTCGCTGTCAATCCTTAGAGTGACAATTCTGTGAGGCATTTTATATGACTTCAGAAGAACCCAGTAGGACTGAGTTCTAGTTTGCCATGATGGTAACCGACTCAATAATGCTCTTCTATTGGCTTTTTGTTCTTCCTTATTAAACTCTGTGCAAGACTCCTATTTCCTGAAATCACCTCTCAAGTTAATAACTCTTTGTTTTAGATTCTACACTTTGTGGGGGAGTGAGTGGGGGCGTGGGTAGATGGATAAAAACTAGGCTAACACTATTTATATTAGAAATAGACCTAGAGATTATGCCTCCAGGATAAGACCTGACTCACTCAACAATTGCTGGTGACCAGTGGGGTGGTGATAACACCAGGCATGCTGTAATATCACGATTAGAAACACTGTCACCTATGGTTTGCTGGAATGATATACAGGTAGAAAATGAAGTCTAGGGTAATGTGGGCTATTGAACAGAATAGACTGCAGTGGCAGTGATGAGGGAGCATTCTGTTGGCTGCATTGGAAACACTGAAAAAGGGCAGCCTGTGCTGAAGATTAGACTAACGTCCAGACTCAACATGACTCCTATATCAAAAGGGTCCTGATAGAGGAGGGATGTGACCCTGACACCAGGTACAGAAATATTTAGGTGTATAAAGTTAATAAGTTTGAACTCCTAAATTTTCCCAAATTCTCTAGGCCAGCAGAAACAAATCTCCCTAAACCCCCTTTAGAAAGGTCAGCAAGCTTCCCTCACCCGAAGACCATGAAAAGAACTCATACAAAGCAAATGCCTTGTGAGATTATGTTTGCCTTCCCCAAGATCCAATACACACTTCTCTTCAATTCCACAAATCAATAACTTGAATTAGATCTTACCAAAACCCGAGAAAAGACACAGAGTCTTTATTCTGGTAGTTAATAGCTTATTCACTAAAAGAATTGCAGATTGTGGTTAATGTGTACAACAAATCATGAGAGCTCCCCTTGGATCAAGGGGCAGGATATAAAACTGGCTGAAGAGAAGTTATTCATACAGGTGCACTCTCCCATGACACAGAAACTAACATTCTAGCTTAAATACTTAGAACCAATTCTAATACACTTCTGGAATGGTTCCTTAAAGTTCTGATATTCTGATAGTCTACAGTAATTGAAGTCAGATGTGGGAATTGCCATGGAAGTTTCAATCAATTTTTAGAGGTAGAATTTCCTTACAATAAATGCACACATATAAATGTATAGTTCCAGGAGTTTTGATAAATTCAGACACCCATGTCCACCCTAATCATTGTAAAAAACATTTTTATTGCTATAAAAGTTCCCTCGTGTAATTTGCAGTAAATTATCCTCATTCTCCACTTAGGCAACTGTAGATCTGATGTCTATCTCTATAGATCAGTTTTCCTTATTCTAGAAATTCGTATGAATGAAATCACACAGTAAGTACTCTCATATCTTTTTCACTTAACATAGCATCTTTGAGTTTTGAATGTATCATCACACATAACAGTAACTCACGCCTCTTTTCATCACTATTATCTCATTTTTCAAAATACCTGTTTGTTTTTACACTCACCTGTTGATGAAAATTTACAGTTTCTAAATCAGAATAAGCTATAGAGAACATTACTATAGTCTTCTATTTTTATTTCTCTTGGGCCAAATACTTACGAGTGGAATTACTGGGTTATATAAGAATAGGTATACACTCATTTTTATAAAAAATTATATTTTTCATTCTTGCCAAGAATTTATGAGCATTCCAGTTTCTGTTCATACTCACTGACTTGGTATGGTCAGTCTTTTTAATTTTTAAGTTCCTAGTTTTAGTTTCTAATTCTAATGAGTGTGACATGGTATCTTAATGTGCTTTTAATTTGCATTTGTCTAATAATAGATGCTCTGGAAGGTTGAACATCTTTGGTGTGTGTATTAACCATTTGTATATCTTAATTTGTGAGTGTCTAGTTGAAACTTTTACCCATTCTTAAACTTGTGTTGTTTATATTCATGTCATCAAAGAGTTCTTGGGCTTTACTAAAGTGAGTCTAAAGTAACTCTTAGCCTAACGTACAATTTTTATTCATAAAGCATCTTGTCTGGATGGCTGGCATTAAGGAGGCATTAACAATGTCTTTCCGTTCTGGCTGGGCTGAAATTCTAATGTCTCCCTGCACACTTGATCTTGATCCATACTCTCTGTTCTTTATGTTTGGTAGGTACTTTTCTCTGCTAAGACCCCCATGGTCTTGACTTGCTGCAAAGTAGAAAATTACATTCATGCTCCGAAATATACTACCAAATCACCTGATCCAAAGGCCATAGAACAGAAGGGCTCACAAACAAAACTTAAAATAATTTAATAAATTAATTTAATAAAATAATTTATTATTTTTAAATGCATAGCAATAAGCTAGGGGAAAGAAATGAGCTAAGTTAACGTTTTTAAGATAGGCTATAAGCGGACAGAAAGACAACACTACTTGAGTTCTGGGCTATGTAATACACATTTGTCCTGTCTCAGTTGCATCAGCCTTCTTGCTTCTTGGTGTCATTATAAGAACCAGAGTTGAAGTTAGAGCAAAGGGGTTCATAGACAAAAGATGTCCTAGGCCAATGACTCATGCTCACCCTATCAGAAAGATTCAGGGACAAATAAACCTGGCCGTAGCAAGAAGTTGCCAATTAGCCTGTTGAACTACCATGGATTTCATTTGCATTTCTTCTACAGAGCACATATGGTGCTCTCAATCCAGAGGAAGTTCTTTATACACCTTTCTATCCTCAAATGATACTCATATTTGTTCCATCATCTTGGTTATTCTATCTTTGGCATGTCTCATGGGTTGCAAACTCATTTACTGTATATATTTAATGTATATCACAAATTGTGCTATGCTTCATAGGCTCCTTGTTTACTCATTATCTATATTTAACACATCCTAGGAACTTTACCTACATATAATAAGCTCTCAGCTCACTTACTATTTATGTTAAACATATAAGTTTCATCATCCCATTAATTATCCTGTTCTCTATGGTAGATTGAATATTCTCAAACAGTACAGAATCCTCACATTATATCCATGTGTGTGCAGTTCAATCTTCAGCAAAGCACTCATCAATTTCTAGATATAAGCCAGAGCCACTGATTGAAGGGGAGATTGTGTCTTCTTAAAGAAATTCCCTGGAATGCCACTAAAATTTGTATTCACTTACTCCTTGGCCAAAAGCACTTATGGTCATTTAACAGAGTAACTGTGTGTTAAGGAAAAGAGTACATTGCAAATACTTTGAGGGCTACTAGAAACAAGACCTTAGTTAACATTAATACAAAGGAACCAAAATACTAGTTGGAAGGTTGGTGAATAGAGGACAGGAATTGATGGGGAGTGACAATGAGCATAAACTAGTCTTGCCTACATACCTAGTAGAGTAACAGAATAGTGGAATGGGCTACTGAAGGCTCAGCTAATGTACGAACTCAGAGTCAATACACTGCAGATTTTGAAAACTTTGTCTTCTTGTAGGAAGTAGTTTGTTCCATTAACCACTGAATATTATCTTTTTAAAAATTAATTTTTATTGAGGTGTAATTGACCTATAACCTGATGTTAATTTTAAGCACATATTAGATCTTTTGCAAATTGCAGTTAGCCACCACCTTGAAGAAGTCTAATTTAGATTTTAATGTAAGGCACAAGTTCTTAGCAGTATGAACTATATTACATGTGTACTGTGTCTGGCCTCACATCCTCTCTTACTCATCTCTGATTTCAACAAATCTGTATGGGTTTGACTGTTCTTTCACCTTTTTCATTTCAGTCTTGGTCTTCTGCAATGCTAAACAGGGGAATCCAGTTGAAACTTAGTAGCATGATCTTTGTTCAGTGCAGGAGAGGAAGGGGGAGGAAGGAAGGGAGAGGGATGAGGGGAGAGGGAAAGGGGGCAGGGTGAGAGAGACTACAGTGTGAGTTAGAGTGTGAGTGTGAGTGTGAGTGTGTGTGTGTGCGTGTGTGTGTTAGGGTGGGGACTAAAGGTTCCTGGGGTAACATTCAATGAGAAATGATGGAAATAAGTGAGTAAATGCTTTCCCACATCGATCCTTTGGTGGACAATTGTGAGAACTGCTTGGCTGCCTCTCTTCTTTTGGAAGGTCTAGCTTCACTGTGGCAGTGAGCATCTTGATATGAGACTTTTAAAATGAATTTTCATCCTTCCCAGTTTCATTCTCCCCAGTTCTTCATTCTTGATCTTTGCAAATCAGCATTATGCTGTATCTATAAAAGGAAACTAGACTAAGACAAATACTAGCCCTATAACCTTTACATTGTGATAAAGAGAAAATTCTTAGCTTCTCTTTGTCTCATTTGCCTTACTTACAAGGTAGCAATATTAATGACATATATGAATTACGAGGATTGAAAAAACATAATTATTGGCACATAATACAAAATAAATATTAGCTGTTTCATTACTGTCATTATTGTTATTAATCTTTCCCTGAAACTCAAAATTAGGGTCTTATAGTTCACTCAGGAAAAATTCAGTGTTGGAATAAGAATAAGTCTGATTTGAAAATAAGATCAAGACATTCACAGAGTTTTTTTTTTCCTTTAATATGCAAAGCCTCAAGAAATTCTAGGATCATTAATGGAGTTCCACTGTCTACATACACTTTAATTTGAGGGATCTACATAAATTTGAGACTTTTAACAGCTTTAACCCCTAAAAACACATATAATGAGTCATGTAAGCCTTATACTCTATTCTCTAGGTAGTTTGATCAAAATGCTAACCTTAGCACAGGTTTAGCCTACTGAAGATTCATATATACATTACACATAAATATACAAGTATATGATATGAACATATGTATATGTGCACCTTCTACTTCTATCTTCAATTTGAAATTTTTAAGCAAAATTACAATATTTAAAAATTAATTTTTCTTCAAAGCACATTTATAAAAAATTCTGCATTGGGTCTCCATTTCTATAAAATCTGAGATTACTTAAATTCCTTAAATAACATATTTTAAAAAAAATGGATATAAAAGTAACACTACCTCCATAGAGGTGTTATTAAGGTTAAAGGTGCAATATAAGAAAAAGCTTTTTAGGTGAGTATTTTACAAATATTTTACAAATATTAAGCATTAATAATAATTTTACCTGCACATAAACTTACAAATATCTCTTGTTTATATTTCAAAATAAGAGCCTCTTTCTTCTTCCCCTCTCAAATCTTCTGGTAATTTTGAACTCATGTTCACAGAATGAAGACAGTAGCCATCTTGACTATGGTCAAGTGTCACTCTATGTCATTCAGCCAAAAGTGTGGCTGCAAGAGATTGCCAGCTCTGTTTTAGTGTCTAATGCATACTAACCATCCTGAACCCCTTATCTTTCTGCACAGCGGCTCTTAGAAAACAGTTACATGGTACTCTTCCCCACACTTTGATATTTCTTCTCTGGGCTTGGATGCTTGCAGGACCCATGCTTATTCTGAATCAATAAACTCTCACACATTAAGACTGTTTGGGAGTGAATGATTCTTTGCAGACAGGGGATCAGAGGCAGCTTCAAGGAAGAGATAGCATTAGAGTTGGACTATACAGACTCTGAGAAGATAAAGATGGGATAAAGGCATTCTGGACAGTGAAAAGAATATGAATAAAGACACAAGGAAATGAACTAATATTCAAGAAGATTGGTTTAAGTACAGGAGGCATTGGATGTTGAGGCCAAGAGAGACTAACAAGCACTATAGGTATGTTAAGATCAGTTAACGAAGGTTGAATATAAGCAGCACTTTTTATGCAATATAGAGCCATTTGGAGTTTAAATTGGGTTGAGACAGCATAATTAGAGCTGAATTCTAAATAATGAGGTCCTGAACGGGGCAGTGTCACTGAGATGGGCAAGGAAGGAAGCCTTTTGAGACATGATAGAGGAAAAATATGAACTTACAAGTGTTTCCGTGAAAATTAGGAATAAAAATTTTTTTTAAATGACTGAGAAGTTAAGTCTTAGTGGCAAGAGAGATAGATTATTGACCAAGATAAGGAAGAATGGAGAGAAAACCAACTTTGGGTATAGAAATGAGGAGAAGTAAATAATTGGGCTCGGTTCATTGATTGCTTTTTTAAATTCACATTGATATACAACATAGTTCAGTATAAAAATGCATTAATCTTAAGTGAATTTTAACATTTACATAAATACACGAAGCCATAACTCAGATCAATACAGAATATTTCCAGCACACCATAAAGTTTCCTTGTGCCTGCTTAGAGTCAATAAACATCCCCCTTGGTTAATTTTCAGTTAGGTTAATTTTATATCTTTTTTATTAAACAAATATTTACTGAGCTCATAGTAATGTCAGGAAAATATGGGGAATAGACACAGAAAAAAGTAGACACAGTTGCTTTATTGGCCCGAAGGGGTTTCTTTCTCTGTGTTCTAGTGCAGTGGTTCTTATAATTCACTACACATAAAAGTCACCTGGTACTATTGTTTAAGACACAATTTTGGAGGACCACCTTCCTCCAAAATTGTAATTCAGCACTTTTAGGGTGGAGCCCTGAAATAATCATTTTTAACAAACAACCTGCTTTACTTTGAAGCAGATGATCTTGGGATCAAGCTTGAAAAATGCAGACCTATTGAGTGGAACAATATGGCTTTGTAGTTTGTGCTAAGGTATCAGATGTAATCCTGTGGGTTTTAGAGAAGCACTGGAGCATTAACAAAAGAATAACAATGTCATTATTTATGTATTTAGAGATGACTCTGGTAGCAGAGGATAGATTGAGGGAGGAAAGCTTTTGCCAGAAGGTCAATTGTATGAAGGTCATTGCAATGGTTCAGATTAGGCAACAGAAAGTCTTCTAGAGAAGACAGATTTAAAAGGCATTTTTAAGGAACACTCAAAATCACATGTGACCAATTAGATGTGCATAGGCAGGGAGGGAGGATGGACAGGGGTGACAGAGAAGATGATTTGTTTTCTTTAATAATGTAGATAAAAGGACTCACTTCACTTCATCTTTAAGCTATCCTGATCTCACGACTGCTATGTAAATTGGAGTGCCAAACAAATAATACCAGTCCATTTGTCCTGAGTCACAGAGGGCAGATTTTCAGTGCCAAAAGCTGACTGGCACTATAATAGATTGCTGAGTGTCCACTTAATGAGGCCTTGTCAGACTCTCAAAGATCTGGTCCTGATGGCTTTCAGGAATTCAGTTCCAATAATGCTCTTCCTCCTGGGGAATTAGTTGGTGATTTCTCAGGTAAGTATAAACACCTCGAGTTGGGAGTGGGGGGAATAAAACCAAAGAAAACCTTGTGTTTGACTTTGGCAAGCAAGCATGGGAGGGGAGTGGGATTAAAAACAATTGCCGACTATCTTCTCCAGTTTGTTTTGTCACAAAGTCTTTAGTGGGAGTAGCTAAGAAGTAATACAGATGGAATATGATAAGCAAAGGCTGTATCAGCCTCTGCTGTCCAACCCACCAACTTCCTAGGACAGACATGAAAGTAGGAACCAGATTATAAATAGAAATGCCATGCCTCTTCAACCTCAAGTCCTCTTTAGGAATTTTGACCCATGGTTATGGTACCAAATGAGGATTCTATGGTAACACTGTAGCTCATTATAGATTACTAAGAACTTTCTTTAAGCTGCATAAATTGAGTCTTAGTACAGTCCTGTAAGTAAGAAATTAAAGATGTTTATTTTCCTTTTGCAGGTGATAACACAGGGGCTTTAGAAGACAAAGTGTCCTCACGTAAGGTCTTGCATACATATTCTGCTGGTACTGGGACTAAGACACTGAATATTGAAAGATCTGAGTTTTTATCCAAAACTGAGCAGTCCCCAAAGGACCAAGGGCAATCTGCTAGCCTATACTCAACACACTTCTCTTTCTCCTGAAATAGCAGCATCTCTTTACTGAGGATGCGCAATGCCACGGTGACCCTTGGCTTGGAGCATATTAGAGTGAGAATATAACATAGCCAATGGAATGAGAATATAACACCCCATAATCTCCCCCTCCTCATGTGCAAGATGAGCCACATCTCCCAGATGCCATAAACAGACATTTTGAACAGGAACATGAACAGTCAAAATCTCTTTTTTGTGTGCCCACCCTGATGGTAGGTTCTAATGAAAAAAAAAAAAAAAACAGGAAAATCCAGGTGAGTAATATGTGTTTTTCTCCCTCTTAGGAATTCTTTACTTCTGATTCCTAGTTTGCTTTTGGTATTCAAATAGAATTAGAAAAAGAGATGATAATAATGATTCTTGAAAAATGTTTCCTGTGTCAGATATATAGCTGCCATAGCTGTCAGCATTTGGCTTTGCCATCTGTCGTTTGTCACAGAAATGCGAAGCTCTTCTATGTAAACCTCGCTTAACTGAAATTCATTGAAAACAATTCTAAATATGAAGAATTATTTAATTTAGTGGAAAACTCAGCCTACGGGCCAAAAAAATTCAAAATTCAAAATTGGAGAACGGATATTATCATGCCTGCCATCTTGATGCTGCTGAGATCCCTAACTATATGAGTTTGGGTAAACTCCAGAAATGAGCAAATGTTTAAGGAAAAAGAAATCATCACTGAAACCATATGCTGATATTCTAACATCTAACAATTAAACAAACCATTAGGTATAGATTTTCTCGTCATGAACTACACCAGTCATGGCCATGAACCTAGTGGGAAAAGAGCAGATTCAGAGGCTTCGCCTCTTATAACAGGACAGGCACAGCTAAAGCAGCTACTACTGCAGGCCTGAGTATCATCTTGCCTGGCAATGAGAACAGAGAAATGGAGAGGGTAGCAATGGATCTTGGGGATACCTAAGCAGGCAGGCAGTGCTGCTGGAAAGTGTAAAGAGAGTGTATAGAGATCCAGGGGAGACACAGATGCATGGATGAGCAGCTTTTCCATAAGCTCTCTGGAAGAAAAGTAGAGCATGATGACAAGGAATCCAGGCCACGTTACCCAACCAGTGCTTTCTCCAGTTGTCTTTCGTGATTTCGCTTGCATATCTTTAAATAGTTTTCTCTTTTTCCATTTCCTTCCTACTCCAGTCATTTGACTAATAACTTGCATGTGATCAGTTCTCAAATCAACAGGTTTACTTGTAGCATTAGACTATCACTTCCAGTACAAAGCTCTCTGTCCATAAAGAAATGATGCCCTACTTTTCTGAGAAATGGTGACTGCAGAGGGAATAGCACTCATCAGCAGGACTGCCTGGACCATGCTGACTATCAACTGACTTACTAGGGAAGCGAGAAAGCAAACTTATGGTCTACAGTTTTCTCTGCAATGCAATGCTGACTGCATAATAGAACAGGAGAGTCAACTGTGTATGAGCAACATAGCTGTGTCTCTGACAGCATCTCTCCTGAGCATGTATCCAGAGAAAGCATAACCACAGATCTGCAGTATTAAGGAAGATCTCTAACTTGGATTTATATATTTAAACAAAACTTCCTCTTCCCCAAGCATCTACCCTCCAAAAAAACCAATATACTTATCAATGTCTGTCCTAAATCCCTAGAGGCTATCTTATCCTGGGACCATGTTAAGCAGGTACCTCTGGTTTCTTTTATCATCTTGACATTATAATAAGCAAAGTGGTTTGGCACCCCAGGCTAGTTAGCTCAGTGCCTGTACAGTCCTTTCCTATGATAATCCTAATGCAAGTTGTCTGTCTTTCTAGGGTGTTTAGCCAGTAAATGCTTCTGTAATCAAAACTTTATTAGAACTGGACAAATTTTCCCCTTACACTTCACTGATGCCAGTTGGTATTAAACTGACTGTTTTCCATTGGCTTTATATTTTCTTTCTGCTTGTTAACAATACGTTTTGTTTGGCTTATATCTACCTATAACTGAAGTACTATTAAGATTGCTTTTATATTTTGTTATATTCCCCCAACAAATCATACACCCTTTCCAGCTATAAAAACTAAGGTTACTGAAGCATTACTTTGGAAAATATTTAAGCAGAATTTAATGAAATGTTAAACCTAGATTCAAAGTGAACACAACACTATAACTATTTCTGCAAGAACGGAGTTATTGGCAAAAGTTTTACATAATAAATTTTTATAAATTGAAGCTGATTCCTGGTTTCCCCTTAATAATTTTAAATATAGTAGGTTACTATTGCTCTATCTTTGTGTTAAGTATTCCAAAAATCAAGTATTAACCCAAGTTAATCCTTCCTTATTTTTTTCTTCCCCAATTTAAACATTTAGTCCTATAATTATCTCTGATTTTGCAAATAAAAATTGAGAAACACTCTCTGAGTTCTCCAAACATGCTTCTTCCAATTAAAACCATTCTCAGCCAAAATCAGCCTTGGCCTAGCTACCAGAACTCTGTTTCCTGCTCAAAATATTATTTCTTTGCAAATATTTTGTTTTCTGTCTTCCTATCTACCTGACATTGCTTTTCTTCCCTAAATTCCTTTTTCCATCCTCATTCTGAGATGAATTTTTGTCTACACACCCATTCACACAATATGCACCCTCCTGCAATTTCTGTGCACCCCCATGATTCTGCTTCCTCATCCCTATCTAATTTTCTCTTCATCTCTTTCCAATGTGGCATTACCCACTCTGGAACTAGGTCTTTGGCAATTATAGAAGGTATGTTATTAACTTTGCCAGCTGCTTCATTACCTGCACTCTCTGCAAGCCATTTTTTAAAATCTTTGTTCTTGGACACTCTGCTTATTCTCATTAGAGAGTTTATCATAGGGCTGCAGCAAAACTCTGCTTTGACAATGATCTCTCTTCCTTACTTCTTAAGAGAAAGTAAGGAGCAACTTGTGTTTCAGACACCAACCTCCAGCCCTCCTACAATTAATTTTTCACAGTACTCGTTAATCTGTGGCATTCACTTAGTAATACCAAGTGCTTCCTTGTAGACCTTACTAAATACATGTGTGAAATTCTTGAGAGCTTTAGACATCGAAGAAGGTATGACAGTATACAATACCTGATGTTTTTTTAAAGGGAAATCAGAGAAACAAGTTTTCTAGCTACTTCTTCTCCTCCTTTTCTCTATTTTATTTAAGAGACCTCTTTTTCTCTTATTTTTCCAACTCCCATAATTGGACAGGAACCTGAAGGAGAGATAACAAGTTATTGCTGTTGAAGAGTTAATTTACAGTGTAACACAGGAAGCGACCCTAGAGGGGGCACCACTGAGCAACAGAAGTAGTGTCCTCCAAGTATAACTGAATCCAGAAGTTTATTGGTTTCTTCCTAAAGCCAAAAAGTTTTCTGGTCTTTCAAACTAAGCCTACCTATTAGAATAGTAGCTATACTTAACATACTAATTCTTTCATTTATTCATTTCTCCATGCATATATTGAATCATTTATTCATTCACTCATCCATTCGATCAACAAATACTTATTGCAACACCATGTAAGGAGTTGAGCTAAATGCTGAAGACTCACAGAAAGGCAAGGTCTCTGCTGGCGAGAAGCCTCAAGTTAACTGGGTAACGAAGTGAGTAGAGAGACAATAAAAGATATAATGAGGGCTCTGAGCACTATCAGTGGAGCTGGAAGTAACTGCCTTTTCAACAGTCTTAAAAGACGCATAATTGTGAAATATATGAGAATGCTTTCAGTTGTATACATTTTTACTGGGGAGACTGCACTGAAAGTAGCTTAACATTGTACAGATCGGTATAGTAACTTCTTATTTTTTAAGATACAAGTAATCCTTGGAAGTATCACCACAGTGAATTATTGTATGATATTACATGTCAGAAATACATGTCAGGCATGGTTACTAAAATGGTCATTGTGAGGCAATCACTGTAAGTATCTTTCCATGGTCAGAAATATTTATAACAGTCAAAGGAAAATCAAGTCTGTCGAAGCAGGTTGCAAAACTGGAAGAAATAGGGGGAAATATTCTAACTTAATTGAGCATTGATAAAGGAGAAAAGAAGTTGAATGAATTAGTAATTTAGTCACAAAGATAAATCTCCCTGCTTTTTTTTTTTCTTACTGGTGGAAGGTCATGGATTTAGAAAAAATAAGCAAACTGATGAAAGAGATACAGGACTGCCTTTTCTCATCCGAAAAATAAAAAAACAAATCCAGAGAAAATGTGATTTCAGGCTTTCTCCAAGACTAACAAGAGCTTTCTTTTTTAGGAGAGGGATTGCCTACCTAGTGAAGCTGAACAAAGATTTGAAGAAGCCATGGCATCAATAATTCCTAATTAACTTTAACAGCAAGAAAAAGCATAGAAAGGGCTTGAAAGGTAGGTGGCTTGCCAGGAAGCTAAGGGTCAACTGAAATGTTAGAACTTTCAGAGGCCTGAAAATACCATGCAAAGACAAAAACTATCATGGGAAGAGACAAAAAGGTAAGTTTAAGAAATATGTGACAATTATAGAAATTATTAGCATATATTTTCATTTATACCATTACATATGTTTTTGTCAATTTTACTTAATATTGAATCTAGCCTTAAACATATTTACAATCCAATTATAATTAATTAAATGGAGTCCATCAACTTTTGTTTTAGATAAGCATCTCTCTGGATGCACCTGTCTCTTCAGATTTCAGGATTCCAGTATTCCCTGTGGCCTCAGTTCTCAGATAGGACCAGAAAAAGTCACTTATTTTCAGTTTGTCTAGCTTTTTTCTTGTAGGACAGATATGACATCTTCTAAGCTCTTAATATGTCAAAACTAAAACCTAAAGTCTTTCAAAGGGTTTAAACAAGAATACGTGGTATGATTTTATTTTTCTTTTTTAAAAGACTACTTTGGTTTACAGAGTAGATTGGAGGAGAGCCATCACGGAAGCAAGTAGATGGGTCACTATATTCTTTTTTTTTTTTTTAATTTTTTTTATTAACATCTACAGCACCTGGTATTCCTAGGTGGTCTCCCATCCAAGTACTAACCAAGCTCGACCCTGTTTAGCTACGGAGATAAGATGGGATCTGGCTTGTTCAGGGCAGCATGGCCATACTATAGTGGTCTACTATATTCAATGATTTAAGAAATGCTGAGAATTCCTAATCACAACATAATTTGATATTGTTGAAGAGATGTAAAAAACAAGGCTGGGAGGTATGGGGACATCAAAGAACTGAGATGCCGTGGATGGATGGCTTTCTACTATGACTGTGAAGATACTCAGGATGAGAGCAGGACATGATTCAAACAAAATGACACTTGGGACCAGAAAGAAAGAAATGCTTCAAAAAATGGAGTAGAGGAGTGTGTGTGTGTGTGTGTGTGTGTGTGTGTGTGTGTGTGTGTCTGTGTTTGAATGACAGGATAAAGAAAGAGTATAGAATATTTAAAAAGCATGGAAGTAACTATAACATAATTACATTTTTATGCTTATTTTTTTTTAACATTAAGCTGAATGTAAAATGGTCTTACAGTGAATTAAAGAGAAAATGCAACACTTATTCCATGTCTTTACCTTTAAGCATGTGAAAAAATTAACAGTTTTTCCTGAATGTTAATGAGGAAAATATGGCAACTGCAAAACCTCAGGTGTCAATTAAAGCCCTTAGTAGATTAGAAAGGACAGAAGATTAAGACTCCAGTGGAGTTCATTAATCCTAAAATAGGTTCAACAATGCAAAAGATCTTTGAGAAAAGAGAAGAGTGAAATACATTGGTTTGATATAGGAAACAATATCTACGGGGAAAGCGTAAAAGAGACTTAAATCTTTCACACTGTGAAAGAAACAGGGATATGAGCAAGGTGACTGTAGCCTAACAACCCTTAAGGTTTGTGAGCCCTCTAGCCTCACCAAATTCTACTGAGTTTTAGCAAAACCTGGTGGCTCTGGGGGTCACAAGGCAGGGAGGTGGCAGCCATGCTGAAAAGCAATGATTGGCCTGTGTATTGCAGTTAGGTGGCAGAAGAAACAGCTGCAATGGGCAGAGGCCAAAGGCTCGACAAACCCCTAGTGGCCCCTCACAAAACATGGGGACAGTAGGAGTGGGTAGAGTTTATATAGGAAGTTCATCATTGGACAGAAAACTTTGACACTGAAACAGACCATTCATCCTGTGGCAGCCACCACGATTGGGAGGATATAAGCATTTGTCCTTTTTCTTGCCTTTTTAGGCTCATCGTATCCTGCCCAATCCTTATGTATTCATGGTCCCTTTTCAAAGTTCTCTCCCTTAAGTCTCCTTAGTGTTCAACTCTTCACGAGGAGCATTGCTCTTTGGGTATCTCCCTTTATTCATTATTTCTCCAGCCCTTGAAAACTCTCTCTCTCTTGATATAACCAAATCAGAGTTCTCAATGGCAAAATATTGAGTCTTCTTAGAAAGATTTTGCTTTATTTTAACTTGTTTGCCTAGGAAGGGATAAAACATCTGCAGAGAGAAGTGTCTGATGGTAGCATAGTACTAATTATAATTTAATATATTTATTAGAACAGAAGTCTTTCTCAGGAAAAAGTAACTCTTTTTTTAAATTATTTTTTACAAGTTTTTTAGGGATGTCAGCATTGTTATTTAAGAGTAGAATCATAAGTGAATTACATCTAAATTAAGATTTCTTAGAGGGCCCAGTATAGTAAATTATTTTCTAAAAATGTCTACAAATTCTAATTATATAATGTTGCAAAAGGTAAATTTTCTTCTTTACAGGTTGCTTCTATTAGTTAAGCAACATGTAAAAGAGTAATTCATATATTTTTCAATTATTCCGTAGAAAAATTCATATAATTTCCAGGAAAGGAAGACAGCAAGAAGACTTTTTCTTACAATTATATATTCTGTGAGAACTTTTATAAGTGCCAGTGAAATAGGGATGTGAACAGAACAAAAAAAAAAAGTAATTATAAACTACAGTCCTTTTTAACATATAATTTAGAAGTCAACTAATTAATTGGTTTCATCTTATATTTATTTTAAGCATAATGTCACTACTACAGAATTGTACAATTCATCAGGAAGAGTGATCAAAAACAACCTGACACAAATTAGGGTGACAGTGTACAACATTTTGTCAGCAACCTCTAGTGGACTACATGGTAAAATTTGTTGTATGTAACTCTGGTTGAAATAGTGACAGTATATTTGTATTTATCCCATTCATTGTATATATCAAATTTAGGTTTACATATGAAAACTTCAAAAAACTGATTTCAAAGATAATAATGACCCAATCTGAAAAGCTCAAAAAATAAAAATAAAATAATTTATTATTAATGAAAGAGAATATATTATAAACCACTGTATTAGTTTTCTATTACTGCTATAATAAATTACCACAAATCTGGCAGCTTAAAATAATACAAATTTATCTCAGTTCTGTAGGTCAGAAGCCTGCGTTGGCTCAGCCAGTTTGTCTGCTCTGGTTTCACAAGGCCCTAATGAAGCTGTGGGCTGGCTGGTTTCTTATCAGGAGGCTCTGGAAGAAACTATGTGTGGGTTATTGGTAGAATTCAGTTTCTTTCAGCTTTAAGACTGACGTCCCTCTTTCTTGCTAGCTCTCAGCTGAGGGCCACCCTTGGCTCCTAAAACCTTTCCAGTCTTTGTGCATGGGTCCCTTACTTTTCAGAGCTAGCAATAGCATGTCAAATGTTTTTCATGATTGGAATACCTTTAACTTCTTCTGCCAAATTTCTTTTGCTTCTAGCTAGAGAAAGTTCTTGGTTGTTAAGTGCTCATGTGATTACACTGTGCCCTCATGAATAATCCAAGATAATCTTCCTATTTTAGAGTTTTTAACATTAACTATACTTCCAAATTTCCTTTTGCCAGGTAGTATATGATATTCACAGATTCCACAGATTAGGGCACAGATATCTTTGGGGAGAGCCTTATTCTGCTTACCACATCCACCCAAAATAAAAAAAGATGCATTCTCATAAAACAGAAGATCTATGAAGAGCATACAGTACATGGCACCTGATTTTAAAAAACAATTCTGAGAGAACAAAATAAATCATGACATGTCCAAACTATAGAATATGATGTGGTCAAAAAATCCTTCTTAAAGTATACCTAATGATATTAAAGATTTGTACAATATAATTTAAACAAAACCAAAACAAAACTATGTCCATGATAAAATATATTTCACATATAGGAATATGTACACATATCTGAACACATATTTATGTTTTTTACTACATATTTATATATGGATATATATAAATGTATCCATATTTGTGCATAATTTATATAGTACATACAATATCTTTATATACCAAATATAAAAATATTAGCATGACCATTTCTGAGTAATAATATTAATTTCTTAATATAAAAAATGTAGTATTTTTATTACTTCCTTCATGTTTTGTGAAATCATATTTTCTAAAACATCATAATGAAAAAATAAATGTCATATTTTAAAAAATGATATCTTGCATGGTTTCTCACTAGAATAGAATAATCCAGTAAGAAAATCCTAGGAGTCTCATACTATAGATAGATCTCAACTTATTATGAATTAACCATAAAAGGAAATCTGGCACCCTGAGAAAGAGGTGGAAAGAAGGGAGGATGATTCATATTTTATTGATAAATCAATCATAGAAAAGAATTGAAGGTTTACAAAAACTTCTCTGCTAGGTAAAACCTTTTCTGAGTTCCTTTCTCTCTAACCTGCAGCATAAAAATATCGTTGTTATTTTTTTTCCATGAATAGCTTGATTTTACATGTCTGTACAAAAAGAATGCTGAGATGGGTTGCATATCAGGATCTCAACAGCCGTTTAAGTCCCCACGTAGTTTGGACTTTCACCACTGCATCTCCAAAAGCAACAACAACAAATCAGACAAAGAAGCAATGATCTTCTCTCATCCCAGATGTCAAGTAATCCTATACTATAAGCTAGGGGAGAAAAGCTATAGCCCTTTGACAATAGAATACATTTACCTGTGCTCTTCAATTATTCCCAATGTCAAAAAACATTTCAAACAGATTTCTACTATCATCTTTGTCTTAGAACAGTAAATCACTGCCAAGACATTTGAGCTCATTTCCAAGCCCTGTTCCATGCTTCCTATTTTGTTAATATCAACGAGCCTGCTTTAAGTGGGAAACACTGACATATGTCATTACAAAGGGTTATTACTGTCATTGCTCCATTTTTCTGAATTTCACCAAGAAGGCAGTCACTCCCCTTTGGTCTGAACAGTGCTCTTCACAGAAGAGAAAAGTTAGCATTCTTTCAAGCCTATAATTGGAGAAAAGGTTTTTCAGAGGTTGAGTACTTTTAGATATGATAGGCTACATGCCACCAAGACTCAAAAATAGCAGGATAAAGGAACAGAGGATGTGATTGTTCTCCATCTTTTCTTAGGAAATCTGACCTGAAAGAATTGTGATATGACTGTTGCTTTATATGTTTGCTTTTTCTGATTCAAAGTTCAAGAGTGGCAAGCACTGTATAGAAATTACTCTCTCATTAGAATATATTGTGACAAATTGGAGATGGTATCTTGGTCACGTGCCACAAAGTGGAGGTTTGAGTTTCAGCTGCCTGTGAATCAGTGGCATGAAAGTCTATGGCAACAGGCTGCAGAGGCACACCTGGCTCTGAAATTGGGGGAGCCAAGGCAAGACTGGAAATGACATGTATGACCACAAAAGAGAAAATCTCAAATCAGAGACAAGGTAGAAGAGTGAGTATGATGACAACATGTCAAATTTTGGTTTTGTAGTATGGTGCATTTGGCGTTGGGGATGGCAAACCAACCAAATAAGGCTTTCAGAAGAGGCTGCAATACAACTGAATTATGTCCAAATTAATCTACTTGCATAATTGTTCCTTATTGCCTTGCCTTGCCTTGCCTTGCCTTGCCTTGCCCTGCCCTGCCCTGCCCTGCCCTGCCCTGCCCTGCCCTGCCCTGCCCTGCCCTGCCCTGCCCTGCCCTGCCTTGCCTTGCCTTGCCTTACCTTGCCTCGCCTCTTTGGTCAGGCCCTGTGGTTTCGATGTCTGATATTTTCTTATAGTTTGCATGGTATGCTGTTCCCTGCCCAAATGTATGTCTTTCACTATTATTTTGATATCAAATTATATCTTAATCCTTACTTGAGGTTTGTTCCCCATAAAGTAGGTTTGAGCATCCTCCCCACATTGCCTTCAGTATCTCTTTTGAACTCTGCCTTATGTTTGGCCTTATTGACATTGTGACATAGGAAGCCAGAGGACTCTCCTCTGGGGATTAAGGCACTCAAGCCCACTTTCTGGACTGAGAGAATGTATTACCAATGTATGCAGCCAATACTGACTGGATAATAATCTGATTTTTCCCTGATTGTACCTGGATTGTCCTAGAACAAGTCCTGGAAAAACGAGTATTTCCATCACCTCTTTTTATGGACTGATGCTTTGGTGTATATAAAAAATATTTTTAAAATTGCTTTCAGGAACCATTTGCCAGATATTCTGACCTAATAAGTCTGGTCCCCCAAAATTGCTTTTTAATTAAGTATCTACACATAGAGAAGCACTGCTATAAATAGTACGATAAAGGAAAATAGAGTCTCTAGAAACGGAGAAAAATAAAAACAGCAATTGGGATATAAAATGTAAAACCGTCACCTAGCACATCAGAGCATGGATAGCCCAAGTCTCCAACAATCTTTTCATTTTTCTTCAGTATTCCATGTGTCTCCTTCAGGAAGAGCAAATTCCACTAGAGAGCAGGACTGTTTCCCTGATCATTGTATTTCTTATTAGTGTTCTTAGTTATAGCCTGTTTCTGTGAGGCCAAGCTAAATGAGCCTGCTCTTCAGAGATAGATCTATTTGTGGTGGGCTGATCAATTGATACCAGTTCTTGAGATGGCAAGGAACAGAGCCTAGAGCACAATGAATAGATGGAGGTAATAAATGCCTCCACCTGTGGACTGACCCTGAGTAAGGCAGCAGGTGTGTCCCATGGACTTATTGTCTGTATTGCTACACTAGGGTCACTCTCCTTGATCTTCCACAGTGGCTTATTTTTTAAAAAATTAAATTAATAGTTTTTTTTATCATCTATGGGCTTTTGAGAATAGAGACAATGTCCTATGCATCTTTGTGTCCTTAAAGCCTAGCATAGTGTTCAATAAGTATTAAATAAATGACCACAGGGAGGAATGAAGCACTAAGAAGATATCCATCTATCATCTATCTGTCTGTCTGTCTGTCTGTCTGTCTATCTATCTATTTATCATCTATCTATCTATCTATCTATCTATCTATCTATCTATCTATCTATATCTATCTAACTATCATGACAGAAAGAGAGAGGATATTCTACTTCTTTAAGAAAAAAATGACATCATTCTCCATTCCACCCTGATTTACCCCAGATCAAATGCTGCATTTTATTACTCTTCAATTGTTTTTGGACACATAAATACCTTCATCCCAAAAAGAAACTCTTCTCCATATTTATATTCATTATTTTCTAAATTCCATTTATTTCTTCTTAAGAAATCCACTGGTGAGTTAGTGTTAAAGAGCTAGAAATATAAATGGTTTTTGAAGTCTAATATATGTTCTGTTTAAAGAACTGCTTCTGGTGTCTAAGAATAATTAACAACAAACTTTAATTTATGAATGCTTGTGCTCAAAGGTCTTTCATCCGTGGGAGGAGGAGAAAGAAAGACAGAGAGGTGAATGGAAAACTTTCACGTCCTTGTGCTTAGCTCTGGTGTAACATCCAGGAGAGGTGCTGAAGAGGCCAGAGGAATCACTCCTGAGCTCTGCTTTACATATGTGCATTCTAAATTGGCAACCTCCATATTCTAGGTCTTAGACAACCCTCTCTCCTCCTGTGGCTATGATTTAAAAATAACAATGTGACATGAACACTGAGATGAGAGGATAAGTGAATAAAGAAAAAAGATAGAGGTGAATAATTAAAAAGATGGGGGGGTAGAGGAGGAGGACAAAGGAACTGACTCATGGGGGAACAAAATATATTCATCTTTTCTTTGTCTTTTCCATGCACTGTACCTCTCAGCTGGGAAAGCAGATGTCTTGACTCTCAAAGGAAATAAAGGTGGCAATTAAATCCTGACAAGAAAAATAATAAAAATAAAAAGGAAGAAAAGAACCAAGAGGAGACACCGCCTCTTTCTTCAACTATATGGTGATTCTGACACTCTTCTCCCCATTTATCAACATAACAGACAGAAGATTTGATCTTAAGGGCCTGGGCAGTAGACTTCTGAATCATCCGATGAATGGGTCTAGTATTTTTTTTCTACACTCTCTTCCACTCTCCAGACCCATTGATATGAGTCAGCTGCTTGTCTTCAGGGAATTCATATGGCTCATAGCAGCAGTTCCATTAGGCCAGGCTAGCGAAACTAGTCAGCCTCAGTCTCAGGTCCACAGCCCCCTCTCCTCTGCCTTGGTGGAGGCTCCCACTACTTACTACCTTTGTTTACTATCACCCTCACTACCTACTATCTCTACTCCACTCTAGGTTCTTGCTAGGGAAAATGCCAAACTGAAAAGACCTGGTCTTTACTTATTTCAACTGCCAATTTCCAGTTAAATTTTTATCCCAGTCTCCTCCAAAAATGTTTCAAGAGCTCTTCTCAACCACCTGGACCTCAAAAGATGCTCTGGCCTGCTTCATGTCCTGGACCTCAACACATGACAATCTTTCCTCTCTTATAAGGGAAAAATCAAGACCATGCCATAAACAATCAGAAAGCTACCCTAATAACCCCTCTTCCCAAATTCATATTCTTTGGTCCTGAAACAAAGGATGACATTGTCCCTTTCTCCTCTCTAAATTCAACATTGAGCTCATCCACCACACAACATCCCTGCATAAACCCACCTCCCTCTCTAGCTGGCCAGCTTTTACCTTCATCAAGTTACCCCCTCCCACAAACTCTTGACCTTTAGCCCCTGGTTAATATGAATTCCATTCCTTCCCACTATGGCTAGGACTCTGATTGGCCAGATAGCCTCTTCTCTAACATCATCATTCACTCTGAGCCCTCTCTGTCTCTTGCCCTCATTAGGCTACTTAGGTCACAAGTCAATTCCCATCCCCAAACCCTTCCAGAGATAATGGTGATCATTTTCTCTTACATTTGACAGTATTAAAATCCAAACTATTCATCAAGGCCTGATGTACATTTTCCTACCCAAGTCCAGCCTACTTTCTTTCATCTTCTTGCTTATATTACTACCTTTCTATGGTTCCTCAACATGTTTGTATCCCAGTGTTTTGCCTTTTTCTCTTAACTGAATTATAAACACCAAGAGGATGGGGACCACATCAGAGCTAAAATATATTGTTTTCCATAGTATAGATTTTCAATATTTAAGAGCAAATTGTGTTAACACTCCTTTATTGAACTTTCCTCCATGGTATTTCCTTCTCCCTGTAATAGGTCCTTCTCTCCCCTTTCTCAATGTGAGTATCCAGATGCTAAATATTGATTCTATTGTTGTTCCTCTTAATATTCCATTTCTCTCAGAGATCATAATCTTTCTCATAATAATGTTTACTTAGTATTTCTTCTAGAATGCCTCTCATTGCACCAATGCAACAGGCCTATAACTGAAGTCAACCTCTGTTCCTCTCTGGGCAAAATCCTATCAATGGAGATCTCCTTTCAACTTCCCTATATTTTCATATCTCCACAATTTTTGTTACTTATGTTCAATCCTAGCAATTATCTTTGATGCATCTCTTTTTTTTTTTTTTTACCACAATACTCCCCCACTGTCAGTTTTAAATAATAAAATGTTTTTCCTTTCTCTCAAATGCCACGAATCCAAATCTTTCTATTTTTACTTTCAGTACCTGGTCTAAGTATGTAACAAAATCCCCCAATCTAACTTTGCCCTTCCCCTTCCAAATTCTCATTGCAATAACAATCTTTAATCATTTAACCATTTCTCATGAACTCTGCCCCAGATCTAAAACATTCAGGAGTTCTGTTTTCCAAAATGTCAAGTTTAAAATCCTCTTCCAGATTAGATGCAGACTTAAAAATAAACAATATATTTCAATTTTTGACTGATTCTAGCATGCTCTCTTTTTATGGTCAACCTGGTTTCCTCCTGAGTCATGTATATGCAAAGCACACCCTTATCTCAGGGCTGTTGGAGTCACAAACTTTCGATCCAAATCCTAGCTTTTCCCTTTACTAGCTGTTACCTTGACAAGTTATTTACTTCTTTGAATCTAAGATTTCTTGTTTATAAAATGAAGACAATAATACCTGTCTCATAATCATATTACAACCAGATGACGAGCTCTTTATACTCATTCTCTAGCATAGAACTGAGCACAGCACAGGTCCCCAATAAATTTGGACAATGGTTAATAGTGCTTACCTTGCCAATGAGAAACGACCTCAATAATAAAGAGAAATGGGATCAAATATAGGAATAAGGGAAACATAGTTAGAAGGTTGAAGCCACTCTCTATGGAGATTAAAAGAAGTAAAAGACTTGAAAAGAAAAAGGCTCTCTAGTAATCCTGGTGTGAAGGCCCCATGCAACAAAGGCTGACATTAAAGTAGCCTATGATGAGTCAAAAGAAATTTTCCAGTGTTGTGTGAGAAATTCAGAGGGAAGTTAGGGAGACAATGCTGCCGTCTATTATCTGCCTTTCAATTTTATTTTTCTTGCCCTTCCATGGTGAGTAGGACCACTTTCTGTATTTGTCTCTTTAGTTTCAAATGAGGCAAAGACAATGAATGCTGTGACAAAGGAAAGTGCTACCACTCTGCTTTCTGTTTCCCACGGCTTTTAAGCCTATAATTCTGTCCTTGATCACTGCATAATTATCTTCATTATATTAGATCATCATATTATCTTCACTCCATAAATGAGGAAACTGAGGTTCAGAAAGATTAAGTGATTCACCTCCTTAAGACATCCTCTTAAAATATTAATGTGATTAAATCCCTATTCCTACAATAGGCCAATTGTAAAAAGCTTTTGCATCAGGTTTCTCTGACAGATTTGTATAATACAAAATCACGTTAAAGAAAAAGCATCTATTTGACATTGCTAGATATTATCGATTTGTCTCCCCAAAACAGAAAGTTCTTTCTGTTGGTGTGGTTAAAATGGATGAAGTCAGGAGCATTCTTTGGAGTGATATCTTCCATATCCTCTTAGATTATTTTGGCATCTAAGATAATTAACTCTGCTGTGATAAAGTGAGGGTTCTTGAACGTGGATCTCCAGGGAGAGAAGCCAACAAGAAGCTAGAAAGAATAAGGTCAGGGCAAGCTTCTAGATGGTCTAGAGTTGGTTACTTTTATGCTGATCTTTGTAGTAAGACACAGCAATAAGTTAAGTATAAGCAGAAGGTGGTAATATTTGGCGTCAAATGTGTAGACAAACTTGAATGCCAGAGGCACCAATCATTTTGAAGCAGGATCACAGGGAGAAAAAGGCAGGGTCCAGATCCTGGAAAAATGGGGCTGGAAAGAACTGAGAGGTTTTCAGGACTCCAGTGAGAGAGTTGGTGCTCAGAATAATTTTAATAGATAAAAGAAATTACATGTTAATTAAGAAATTGAGACACATTAATAATAATAGTATGACTTAGTGAGGACTACATATCAGGCACTGTTTTAGGCATTTCACATAAAAATATAAATAAATTCTTCAAGTCACTCTATAAAAACAGTATTATAATACTCTTATGAGAGGTAATACAGTTTTAAAAGCCTGATCTCAAAGTGAATGTTAGTAAAATGGGGATAAAAAAATTACCTATTTCAGATTGCTTTGATAAGGATTTCATGAGTCAAAATAATGAAGAACTTCAAAAAATACCCAACCCATAATAAATACTGAATTAATGCTAACTCTTACTTGCTAAAAATAAATAAGTATATATTAATAATAAGAAAAATTAAGACACTAAATGGTTAAGTAACTTGCTCAAGTTTATATAATTATTCACTAGTTTGAGCCAAGATCTGAACCTGGTGTCAAATGCTGAGTGTTAGGGTGGATTGGGGGTCAGATACCAGTGTTTGTAACTTGGTGGATAGGAAGCCTAGATCATCCAGGCAGATGTGAATAGGACTTTGAGCCTCAAGACATTTGGACTCTTTGCATTAAAGATGGTGTCCATAACACCAATAATGTATGGTTAGGCTGGGCTTAAGGCCTGGGTATGGCTGACCTGCTGTGTGAAGTTTGACAGCATTGGTAGCTAGGAGACATGAATCACTAAAACCTGTCTGAAGGATATATGAGGAAAAGGAAAATAGTGGTTGCAGACTTCCCCTTGTAGGTAGTAGTGGGTGGGAGGTTTGAAAAAGGTTATCAGATATGTATTCAAAAGCAAATTCCTTAAACCAGATTTTATAAATGATTTCCAGGTGCAGATGTTGACACCCTCCTGACTTATTGTCCAATCTTCAGTCTTACAGTAACTAGGAGGCACAAAAAATGGCCACTGTTAGGGCTGCCCACCAGCCCCTTCTGATTATTTGTTTGATGTTATATGATCTAAAATTTGTCTGTAAAATTTTGTACCCAGGTTTGTAAATGCTTAGCTTGACCTGCATCTATGGATATGTTTAGTACAGCATTGTGTCCAATCTGCCAAAGATTTTTCCTTCACTAATTGAGAGAGGCAAATGTTGTACAGAAAGAGGTACCTCTACCACTTTGTCTTGAAAAGGGCCAGTGATATAAGTGGGTATTAAAATAGGTATTTAAACAACCAAAACAGATGTCTAAAACACCCTAAAACCGAAAGTGTTACTTTACCTATCCTTTTTATGTGATGGTAGATACACCATCAGCAATGCGATAAAGAAAAGCAATAAATTTAAGCAATTCCATGATCGTTCTGCTACTCATGTTTTTTTTTTTTCTCTATCTCAAATTCTTTTCAGATGGAAGTTTAAAAAGTGACAATCAAATTTAAAAAAACACATCTTCCCTCACCTTCTATGGAACTTAACAGACTATGAATAACTTAAATAAATATATAAACTTGCAAAACTGTATTCCTGTATCAAATTAGATAAAAGTTGAATTGTTTCAGACAAAGAGCATTCTTTCTTTTTTTATCTTTAATTCTTGACAGACCACCATTATAACAGGTAAGCATTGTAGCAAGTAATGATATTTAAAATTAAGGAAACTTTTCCATTTCACTGATGCCAATTTTAACATTTCACAATGGGTCTTTTTGGCATTCTAATTATTGTTCTAATTCTATTAATCCTTTTGTATAGGATTATATTGACTCTTCTTCTAATGATTACTAAAACTTCATTTGAAGTTCTAGCACTTCATTAATCTTGATTACTTATAATTAATCAAATAAGTCTTTTCACATTTAGGTCTCAGAAATGTTTATCTACATGTATCTTATGAATACTTGACTAAATCTGTTATTATTTCTATTATTATTATTATTTTTAAATCTGGCAACTGAATAAGCTTCCTCCCCTGAGAGATAGCTTGACAGTTAAAATTTTAGACTCTAGAGTTAAGCTATTTAGATTCAAAGCTGGTTCTTCCTCATTTTAGCTGAATTTGATGGTGCAAGTTATTTAACCTATTTGTTCCTTTTTATTTTCATCTATAAAACTAGAATCATAGTGATAATAACCAATTCTTAGAGTAATAATAAGTACTTAATAAAATGCGAAAAAGTTATAATATAGCCTGCACATAATAAATATTCACAAGGTTAGATTTTGTTATTTGTAATATAGAAATAATTAGTAAATTGTGGTGTGCATTGGCCTTTAGAATCAGACAAGCCAGAGTTTTAAGTCTTGTTCTTTGTTAAAGTACATAGCATTGTGCAAGTTATTCAATTCTCTTGGCTTCACTTTTTTTGGATATGGATATAGATATAAGAATTACCTCTCAAGTTTTGGGGATAATTAAATTTTTAAAAATGTGATTAATATAGATAGCCCTTGTATATTTGTTGGTTTTTATTTAAATGGAAACATTTTTTTTACTCCATATAAAGCTAAAAATTATATGAAATGTCTGGGAGTCACATAATATTTACCTTAGATTTTTTTGCAATATAAATCAAAAAGTCTATAATATATTACTAACCATTCATTCATCCATTGATTCATTCAAAAATATTAAAATAGTTAATATTTCTAAGCATTGTGCTAACAACTGGAGATAAAGTATTAAAAGGCCGAGACCCCACCTTCTAGGGAGCTCTGTGACCAATAACTGAGGCAAATAAATAAGAGGCAATAATCAAACTGCCTACATGCTCTGATGGAGGCATTTGTAGAGGGTCATGGAAGGATAGAGGAGGAACAAGAAAAAGCTTGTCATACATGTGGAATCTAAGCTGATTCTTGAAATATTAGATGTTAGCTAGACAACAATAGAAGAAAAATTTCTGTTCAAAGAGAATACACACACACACACACACACACACACATATATATAAATACACACACACACACACACACAAGATTCATTCTGTGAAGCCTACAGGTATGATGCAAGGTGAAAAGATTAAGTTGAAAAGTCAGCAACAGATCACTAGGAAGAACACAAAAATGGGAATCTCATTAAAAAGTTCATCCAGAGAATTTACATGAATTTGAGCTTAAGATGGATTACTCAGGGAGCAGTGGGAAGTGGCTGGAGGGGAACAAAAAATGGAGACAGAAAGCCTGGTTAGTAGGTTGCTGTTTTTATGAGGTTGCAGAGAATATTATCCATTTATTTTCTGCATTTTGGAATTTTTGAGTATTTACTGTGTTCTAATACACAAATTATTTTTTTTAAATAGGCTGGATTCTCTAAAGTTCATATTTTCTGCCTAAGGATGATCAAATTAGATAGCTATAAATTTATTTTTTATCTATCAAATTACCCTCATTAATTATATTATTGAGAATACCATTCCTTATTTTTCTTTTATGGTCTATAAAGGAGTTACAGAGCTAAGCTATTGCCAACTTCTCTTTATCTAATAGCTTTTGATTTATACATTTTGATATTATGATATTTAGGACATAAATCTTTATGACTCACATCTTTATTGAGAATTGTATCATTTATCAGAATAAAATGACACTCTATGCATTTTACTGTCTTTTGTGTTGGGTTTGATATCTAGGGAGAGCTTCTTGATAGAGGTTTTGGTGTTGAAGTTTATACCAGGCTCTTGGTGAAGAAACGAATAATTCTCTTTTTTCTTTGTTTAAATTCTAAGATCTGTTTCTTTTTTGAGTTTGTATGATATTAATTTATCCTTTTATCTTTTCAATGTTATTATGCATCTCTTTTAAGTTGCATACAGTTAGTGTTTTTACTATAATTGACAACTTTTTTAAAAATGTGGCATTAACTTATTTTTATTTACTGTTACAAATGATAAATTTGGTTTTTATTTATTCATCTTATTCTATGTTTGCTAATTTTTAATGGACTTTTTTACACTATATTGCTTCTATCTGTTGCTATGTTTATTTTTGTGTGTGTGAGTTGGAATGTATTCAACCTGTTTTTAAATTCAACTAATGTTTAATTTTAAGAACACATGCACATGCATGTGTGCACACAGAAACGCAAACATATTTTTATAATCATCATCGTGAAATAATCCATATTTTTCTTTACCCCTCAGGCTCTTCTTGTTTCCTCTGTCTGTTTCAGTAATAATCTAACTTTGGCAGCATCCTTTAACTCAATGCGTA
This sequence comes from Cynopterus sphinx, assembly GCA_030015415.1. NCBI lineage: Eukaryota > Metazoa > Chordata > Mammalia > Chiroptera > Pteropodidae > Cynopterus > Cynopterus sphinx. Next base: position 56,478,823 of record CM057380.1, on the reverse strand, counting down.
CTAAACGTAGTAAGGCATTCTGTCTTAGTCTAATAGATACCATCATAATGACCATTTCTCTATAATATATTTGTTTCCATGTTCCAGATGCCTGCTAATACCAAAAATTTGCTCATCTGGTTAAAATGTGGTAGGTGCAAACATTCAATAACAGTGATTATCAGGCCATTGACATATGACTATGAATGCAAAGAAAACCATAGATATTATTTACTGCATGAGTGTTTGAGCACAGAGCGACACCAGTAAGTTCTTTTTGCTGCCCCATGATGTAGCTCGCTGGTATGGCACAGCATTCAGCGGCTGAAAGTGCTGATGGTAGACACCACTCAAAAGGTGCTCGAGAAGGTAAAGCTTTTTGAAAATAATGTTAACAGAATATAGTATCCTCATAGCCCCTCTCCCCAACAATTTACTTTATGTTCAGCTATCTATAATTCAACTTATTAGCAACTTCTATCTGATATAACTGACAGGAAACAGCTTAAATGATATTTGTACACAAATTACTCACATCTACTCTTTTCATCCCTTTTGAAAAATCAATATTAGAGCATTCCCTAGTTAAATTCCAAGTAAACACAATATAAATCCATGTCATTAAAAATAATGTTGACCAAGACAAACAAAAGACAGTGTATCTGAGCCAAACCACAAGAAATACACCTCAGGTTGACAATAATCCATTAATCAACATGTTTTGGGTAATACAGTTGTTTACTGTACTTTTGACTATACCTAAGTGTTGTCAGGAGTGGTTAAGTCAGTAAGAGCTAAAAGTCTACTTATTCTTATTCTATGATTTTATCCTATAGGTTTTACTCAACTTTTTATCTGGATGGCAAATTTCTTCATATTTAGTGTGGTGTTCACAGTGAATACATTTTCTAGTATGTGTACTATGGTATTTCTAGTATTTTCATAGAATGAATAACCAATACTCCATTTTAGAGATAAAAAAATGAAGCACATTAGTCTGAATCTGACAAAGAATAAGAACTTTCAAATAAAGAAGGGTTAACCCCTCACTCCATGCTCAACAAGGGGGATGGGGATACTCATTCTGAAAGAAGATGGAGGCTTGGAATCTAAGTATAGTTTTATAACAGAGGCTGATTTTCTCAGGGAAAGATGACTTCTCCATAATTTTGTATAGTATCAGTAAATTAGGTACTAGGAATGCATTCCAATAGGCCCTTAATAATAAAAGAAGTAAAAATCTAAGAGAGTAAGGTTAATTAAAAAAAAAATCTAATTCTGGAGGTATTGAAATAGTACCCTAATCTCTTTTCTGGTAACCTAATAAGCACTGTAACAGGTGGTAATGAGGCTTTCTTATATTTCAGTATGACAACAGATCATGTTAATGAAGAAAAGAGGACCAAAGGTTCAGGAGAACTTTCATGGCCTACAAGGAGAAATAATGGGTGTCCTGGGACATAAGGTTGCTAAATAAAATACAGGACACTCAGTTAAATTTGAATTTCAGATAACATAAATAGTTACTAGCATTAGTATGTTCTGTGCAATTTATTGTTCTTCTGAAATTTAAATTTTACTGCACAACCTCTATTTTAGATTTGCTGAACTACCTTACTCAGGAAGTTTTCACAGAAAGAAAGCCCTCAAATAGCTTGGAGTCCTCATTTTTCTAATCAAATAAAATTATCTTAATTACCTTGCATGTTTCCAAACATAACTTAAATATCTCTGCGTAGTTTGACTTGTATTGAAAACGCAAGGTATTTTTTTTCACAGATTGATAAAATATTCTTAAATACCTCTAAAATTCCCTTTTTTATGTTGTATTATTACATATTCCCCCATCAATATCTTAAAATATGTACTATTGTCATATCTTAATGATATCAAATTCAAGCTCCTTTAAAAGATACATATAAAAGAAGGAAAACACTGGCTAGTAAATGACCAAATATGTAAGGGAAGACAGAAAGAAAGGAAAAAATCTAGTAATTAAAAAAATGAAGAAAACAATAAGTTTTTAAATCTGGTCAGTAGCGTTTAGTTGTTGTTTTTTTTTTTTTAAGTAAATTAACATTGAGTAAACTCACTGCATTTGTATATTTAGCTCAACCTAAGGATTGTCATGGCTTCTTTATAATTTTTACAGAGATTCATTCCCTTGTGTATTTCTCAAGCTTTAAGATGAATGTACCCATTTATCTTGTCACTTCGACAATTTCAATTGAAAGGTCTTTTAACTGGTGTCAGTAAGAAAACTACTGCTATTTGTAAGAATTTGAGTGAGGCAGTTTGGAAGTTAGAGATATATTTCTCCTGCTCATTCTTCCCCCAAAAGGAAAATAGTAGCCTCCATTTTGAGGGGGGAAAAAAAAGAGCAAAACATTCTCAAAGATTTATAATGTAAATTTGAATGATGGCTTCGTGTGTGTGTGTGTGTGTGTGTGTGTGTGTGTGTGTGTGTGTGTGGTTTGGCTTGAAGGCCAAGGCATTAGACTCCTCAAGTAGGCCTGAAACTTAAATATTATCTCATTAAAAATACTGAAGGCAGAAGCAATAGGTTCCTCTATATAGGTCCCCTTGCAGAGGCTTCAACTCCAGTCATCCAATTAATGCCCAGCCTTCACACTGTGGATTTGATTTCAGAATTCTTGTGCCGTGTTTGTGCTCCTGCAACTCAAACCCACCTGTGATTTCAAAGAGCATCTGGTGAAGGTGAAGTCAGCTTGTTTGCGATCTGCTGTGCCTCCTGGAAAATGGAAGGAGAATTCCTGCCCACTATGCACTACCATCATTTCTGGCTATTGGCATACATATGAGAGAGCCTCCAAAATTCCAAGCCTCTTGTGGCAAAGCTGTCAACAATTCAGTGCTTCCACGTTTGGTTCTTTTTAGAGAACACAGGGAATGTCAACATAGTTAGTGGTCAACTGACTCTGGTCTATAAAATGAGAAGCGTGGCCTACTGAAGGTCATATTTACATGGGCAGAAACATGCTTTGAATTCATAACTTTGGAGCTGAACATAGCTGTGCTATGAATCTTGGTCTTTTTCTCTCCTTCTCTCCTTCCTTCTCTTCTGCCTTCTCCCCTTCCTTCTCTCCTGCCTGCTTTCCATTTTCTTTCCTTTCTTCTTTCCTTTCTTCTTGCCTTCCTTCTTGCCTGCCTGCCTTTCCACCTTCCTTCCTTCTTTTCTTTCTTTGTTAGGTTACTTCACCTATAGTTCTATGGTCTTAGTCCTAGGATCACTATGCTAAAAAGTTTGTCGAGACCTGCAGCTGCCAATCTTGAATACATCACTTTACTTTTCAGAACTTTCATTTGATTCACTGTAAAATGAAAAGAAAGGGGTTGATTAAATGAACTCTAATTACCACTCACCACTTAAGGCAATGCCTTCGGTAGCAAAACTCCAGCTACGCAAGCTGAAATACATACAGAGTTTTATTTATCCTCACATTAACAAGTATAAGAGTTAGATAGTATAGGGCTGGTATAGAGTCTCTTCATTGCCAAGAGGGAGCAGTATTCTGGTATTTCTACTCAGTGATGGCTTTTGATTGCACGCTTTTCACCTGTGATTTCAAGATGGCCACTCCAGCAATAACATCTTAAGCAGAAGGGCAAGAGACACTGTCCATCTGAGCATAATCCTTTGTTAAGAGTACACCTAAAAGCCCTGCCTAAAAACTTACATCTAATTAGCTATATCTGGAAAATATAACTCTAATGAAAGAAGGAAAGAAGATGAGAGAAAAAGCATAGAAAGGAAAAAAGAATGAAATTGGTCTAGAAAGTAATAAACCATATTTTCTAGATAAACCTTTTTGGGTGAATTTTTTAATAACTTGCTCATTTAGATCACTTAATTGGCCCTGTCTTCTGTATAAGACATCCTCCTTTAACCCTATATCTGCTTTTCCATGGTTGGATGACTTACATTCTTAATATTTATAATTTCATTGTTTAATAATGAATTTTTTTCTTCTATTACTTCAGGGAGATTGCCTTCCTATATTCTTCACTGGTGTGGAAGATTAAATCATTATTTACAACTCTTCATGCCCTTTCTGTATTATAATTACTTACATACTTCCTTTGCCACATTACTCTATTACTACCCACTAGACTGAGCAGAGCTTATTTCCCCTGCTCATTGGTATTGGGTTTAGCCATATGTTTGGCCAATGGAATGAAGGTGAAAGTGAATTTTTCAGTTTTTAGGTGAGTCCTAAAGAGGCTTCATGTGTTTCCAACTGCCCTTCTATATTCCAGCCATTCCTTTTGGAAGTATTTTCTCAGAGCCATTCAACCAAAAAAGGATGAAGAGACAAATGGAGATGATCCAGAGTCAACCTAAAGGCTGAAACAAAATCCAGCTAACTTCCCCTTGAAACAGAGTTACTCCAGCTGATCTGTATAATTTTAAGTAATATAAAGCTTGTGTTAGTAAGCTGCTGATACTTCAGCATTTTCTGTTACATGGCAATATTATAGAAATATCTGACTAATTCTACTAGCCCAGGGGAAATCTGCCTACTCTAGGGTATCCATTGCTGGAATTAGATGTAATAAAAGTTGGGATATTCCTAGACAGTAAATGGGCTTTAAAGTCTGTAGTAATTCCAAAGGAATTCTCAAGATCTGACTTCTAAGCTCTATTCTAGAAATCACCACAAAGGGTGGAGAGGAAAAGGAAAGGTCTTCAGAACCTCAATCAACCATAGATGGTGAACCATTGCCTAGATCTTGTTTATATCCACCAGTTTGATTGAAGGAACTTTCCAGGTCCATGCACCTGTTTTCCTATTACACAGGACTCCTATGCATACTCAGGCAGCAAAATTTAAGTATACAAATGTAGTAATACTTCGCAAACTGTGAGAAGACCTTAAAAGAACGGTGCTCCAGAAGGAGGTAAAGGTATTATAATAATGAATCATTCACCACACTATTTAGCTTCTAGAAAAGAGCAGTCAAAGACTCAGGAGGAAATTGGAGTTACTATCTTCTCTATAATTGATGAGCACATCTTGGAACAAACATAAGCATCTTCTCTATTAGCCTAGGTCCTGGATATACTTCTGGGCACACAACAAGAACACTGTCTCAGACCTTGGATCCTTGTCATTTACAACGGGAGCTTCCAGGGGAACCGATACGCCATCCATTCCCATATCAACCAGTAAGACCCAAATAGTAGGTTACTGCCAGGACCCTGGAGAAATTTGGGTAAGAGAAGTTTCCTCAGGAAGCCCAAACAGGCTTTCTATGTTGGTGCCATGAGAGAATACTGAGAGACCTCCTCATTTCCTTGTCACTACACTTTCCCTATCTGAAATAAAATTAACTAGACAGCAGCTGCATCTGGTCACCCTCAAAGGGGCAGTGGCTGCAGCTGCTTTCTCTCCCACAGGACTCTGCAGTTATACAGTGTCCACTCTGGCATCTAGTCAGCTGGAAGCCATTACTGAGATCTTAGAATACTATTTTCTGAGCTCCTTGCTATTGTTTATAATCACACAGTTACAGTGGAAACTAAAGCAAAGAAGAAAATGTGGTTCAGTATACCCTCTACAAGCATGGGCTCCCCTCAAATGAAATGTGGCTTGCCTGGATAATGGAATGATGTACTGTGAAGGTAGCTGGAGAGCCTATCAAGAAATTGCTTTGTGCTATTTCTTGACACGGCAGGAAAAACAATCAAACAAGGCAGCATTTTTCTTATCCTGCTAAACGGAAGACAAGCTTCTTTGGCCCCTAAGATCTGGATTCCTCTTACTTGTGAGGGTAGGGCAGCAGTAATCAGCCATGCATTTCTAGACATTAGAGAAGTTGCTAAATAAACATGAGTCACTTAGATGATAAACAGGCTTATTTATTTATTTGTGTATTGATGGGCCAGAGTTTACAGAGTTTATAAATTCAGAGCCTTTCTGGGAAGAAGCAGACCACAGAAATGACCTACTAGGATAAATTCTAGTTGACCTCTGGCTTTCTGGGAGACAACAGGAGGCTGTACAGACTGGGCAAGCTAGAGAGTTCATGTCCTGCCTAAGGGAAGTGATGCTCTCAGTTCCAGCTGGCTGTGGCTAATTAGAAACACAGACATCTTTGTTGGAACAAGGAGCAACAGCAACAACAGCGCCCATGAACATAGAAGAGGAGGGCTTTTCTTCCTTTCCTTTTAGGGTACAAAATAAGACTTCTAGATTCCTCTATGATAGAAATAATGCATAGAAGATCTCAGCAAAATGACTGATGTTGAATGATCCTACAAGTTTGAGGCATTTGAGGACTAAATTAAAACCAATTATATTTAATAAATTCTAGTGGTTTGCATTAAAATACTGGGGAAGACTTTTACCAGTGAATTTTCAGCAATGAAAATTACTGTTCTAGGATATGTAAATTGTGTGATTTTGAGTTGCTTCTATCAGAGAGAATTATAAAAATAAAAAGTAAATTGGGGAAAGGGTAAAGAAAAAGGAAATACAATCAGTTGCAGATAAAGAATAAAATGTTTTGCAATGATACCCTACGAAAAGGGAAGATACCCTACGAAAAGTAAATCTATGTTGGGTCTATGCTCTGATGGCTTGTAATGAGGGAGAGAGCTGAGGACTATGTAAGAAGTATGTATGGATAAATGCTTGGTAAAAAACATAGATCAAGGGTTTCAAACAATACAATTCATTGGCTCTTCAATATGTGGTTGGAGAATTTGATGAGGGGAAGGTGTCTTGTTTAATATATTAAAAATAAATATAGGAATTAAATAAATACAGGAATTAAATCTGGGGAAAGTGATTCAGAAATATATGTATGATATAAGCATTCATTAATGAAAACTAGGGGCACATATACATCATTTATAATTTAAGACTTCTGATGTCATTAATTTGACTTATTTAGGGAACTATTTTTATTGATTTTTTTTTTGTATCAGCAGCTGTGGTAAACAACAGAAACCTAATTATATTGGTTTTATTAGGAGATAATTTATTTGAAGAATATTAGGTAGCTCACAATATCATCAGGAACACCACATAGCCAGGTTCAGAAAAAGAAAAAGGAATAAGGGAGCTAAGAAGCAGCAAAGACCTTACCAGAGCAACACCAACCCTGACTACCACTGCCCACAAACACTCACTGCTGAGATTTAAGGCTCATGATTCCACAGAGGTCTTCACATAATCTCTGTGTACATCTTCGTCTTTGTTTCACTTCTTTAAGATACAAAATGTTTTGGATGGTATTTAACTACCCCGGTTTAGGTGATTTCTGTAGCTGTCCTCCACCTGTGAATTCCATAACAGGAGGCAGATTCCCTTAATACAAGAAGGTTGTTCCAAAATAAGCACACACACACAAAAATGACAATGCTTTTTAAATTTATTAAAGTGTAGTCAGACTATATAATTTTTATGGAGTTGTTTCTCTCAAGATGTGTTTTCTTATAAAAACGTATTTTAACAGTTATAAATTCCTGTATTATGAAGCTTTCTATTACCTAAGCCATGTGACAAGGAAAAGATTACCACATAATTGTGTGAACCCAGATAAAATTGTAGAGATGCAGGAAAGCTGTTGTGTACCCAGTGACTGCACTTTTTGTTCAGTTAAAGTCAGTATCAGCATTAATCAATCTAAATTATTGAGCACCACTGTGACAAGCAGTGGTGGAAGAAGTTGAAAGACAGAGACAGAGACAGAGACAAAGATGAGAGACAGAGAGAAACAGATACATGAAAGACCTCACCTTTATTTAAAGGAACAAACAGAATGAAATAACTTAAGAACCTTCAATACTATGTCTGAAATTTAGCACATAAATCGTGAGTTGTGTAAACTGCATTGATCAGAGTCACTACTGGTATTTCAATGAGGAATAAATCTGGAGGGGGTGAATTTTGACCTAGGTCATAAAGAAAAAAATCCAGTAATCCATTCTTATTATCTTAGTTATTTATTCACTCAATACTTCAACAGATATACATGGGCACCTTCTAAATATAGATCAAACATTTGAGAAACAAAAAAGCATTGATGAGCAAATTTAAGATAACTGAAAAGAAATAAGATGGTTTGGGGGGAGATATGTATTATAAAATAGTATTTTAAACTAGTCTCATGCTTCAGAGAAACTCTAAAAGATACAGGGCATGGACAAGCTAATGCTAAAAGTCTTACAGAAATTCAAGAGACTATGAAAACAATTTTTTTTTTAAGAAAAAAGTTTGGAGAACCTCCCAATTTAAAAACTTAATACAAAGCTGTACTAATCAAGAGAGTATAGTACTGGCACAAGACAGACATTTGAACCAATAAAATAAAATTGAGAGTCCAAAAATACAAGACATCCTTGGTCAATTGATTTTCAACAAGGGTACCAAGACAATTAAATAGGGGAAGCTAGAAAATCTAAATGTCCATGTACAAAAGAATGATTTTGAGCTCCTACCTTATACCATATGCCAACATTAACTCAAAATGGATCAAAGACCTAAAATTAAGGGCTAAAACTATAAAATTCTTGGAAGAAAACAGGTGCAAATCATAGATATAACACCAAAAGCACAAATAACCAAAGACAAAACAAACTGAACATCAAAATTAAAAACATTTGTGAATCAAAGGATGCTATGAGGAAAGTAAAAAATCAACAAAAAGAATGTCAAAGAATATATTAGGTAAGAGTCTATTACCAGAAGATATAAAGAATGCTTAAAATTCTTAACTTAAAGACAACCCAATTTAAAAAATGGGCAAAGGATTTAAACAGACATGTCTCCAAAGAAGATACACACATGGGCGCTAAATACATAAAGAGATTCTCAACATCACTAGTCATTAGAAAAATGCATACCAAAACCACAATGAGACACCACTTCACCCCCACTAAGATGGCTAGAAGTAAAACAAAAACATAAAACAACTGAGGAAGATGTAAAATAAATGGATTTCTCATGCATTGCTGATGAGAATATGAAATTGTATAGCCACCATGAAAAATAGTTTGGTAATTCATCAAAAAGTTAAATATAGAATTATCATATGACCCAGCAATTCCATTCCTAAATATGAACCTTGAAACCATTATGTTATATGGAAAAAAAACAGACACAAAAGGCCACCTATTATATAATTGTTTATATAAAATGCCAAGATTAATTAAATTCACAGAGACAGAAAATAGATTATTGGTTGCCATGGGTTAGAAAAAGAGTTATTGGGACCATGTACTAATTTATACAGGGTTTATTCCTTGTGTAATAGAAATATTCTAGAATTAGATACTGATTGTACAACATAGTGAATATACAGGGGAAAACCCCACTGAATTATATTTTTTAAATGATGAATTTTAATTATGTAAACTATATCTCAATTTTAAAAAAGAAAAAAAGGGGCAATTGTAACCAAAACAAGAATATGTTGCTTTGAAAATAGTATTCAGAAAGAAATTGTTCTTAGAAATTAAAAATATAATTAATGAAAGACAACTAAATTTCAATGGATTGGCAAAATAATAAATTTGACTCAGATTAAGGTCGATTTATTAACACAAAGATAAAGTTAAAAATATAACAAAAAATACATTAAAAATATGAAAGTATTTATATTGAAGAGATAGGAAAAATAGTTTAAAAGAGCACCACTGGTCAAACACATTGTTTTTCAAATTGCAAGCCTAGCCTTTTAGTGAGTCACAATATCAATACAGGGCTATATGAGTAGCATTTTAAAAAATGGAATGGGATAGATCAGAATGTTTCACACATAGTAATATATGTATGTATATTGAATAGCATGTAAAAATGTAGTTCTTATTTTAGATTCTAGATAAAATGTTTGATAGTCGATGATGATCTAATAAAATATCAATGAGGAAGAAACAGTGACAATATAGCAGCCAGTGCAAAAAAAGAAGAAATAATTTCCTCATGTTGAAGAAAAGCACAAAGCTATTAGATTTAAAGACCAATCAGATATATTCAGAACAAATAAAAACACACATATCCAGGTGAACGTGCACAATTTTAGAGATAATTTTATATATTCAACAACTTACATGGAAGAGAATATTGCAGTGCTATCCTCAACCTTCTCAAGGAGAAAAGAACCTAAACAAAAATGTGATGCCTAAAAAAATATCAATCAAATATAAGAGAAAAATGAAGGCAGTTAGTGACAGGCAAGAACTTAAAAAGTTTACAACCCACACGCTTTTTATGAATAAAAGACATTATTCAAGAAGGTACTCCAACAAAATGAAAGAAAGAAAAGGGATCCAAGAAAGAGGATGACCTACAGTATATATTCAAGTATGACTAAAGAGAAGGGAAAAAAGCTTAAAAGCATTGAAAAAGAAATCCACTAAAATGAAATGCTGAGAAAATTCTTCCACCACAGGGTTTAAATGACACTGGGTAGCGATTCTATCTCTGAGTTAAAACCACTTTTTAGTTTTTATAATGAACAATATATATACAATTATTATATTGTGAATTATGTGTGATGAATTTTCAATTTTTAGAAGTCAGCTGATGAAGTATAAAAAATGTACGGGTATAAAACTGATAAATATTAAGGATCTCTATGTAAATATTACATAAATGACAAAAATGACATAGATCAGAGGAAAACGATGGAAAGAAGGGTAATTGCTACAATTCTCTCATTTAATGTGAATAAATAAACTGTATAAAGTCAGTAAAACAAGAAATAGACATGAAAGTCTTAAAGGAAACAACTAGATAAACTAAAAATAATAAGATGACAAAAAATGTAGAGAGATTACAAATACTTTCGAAACATTTGCTCATCCAACCACTCCTTTGGTAGCCCATTTAAGGAGGAATAGGGCTTGTCTTTGTAATGTCCATGCCACCTCTGAAGGAATATGTGGTAGATTAATTGCACTGATGGCCCCAGTTAATGGGATCTCCCTATATCCAAACCTTTATATGCCCTGTAAATGTCTAGGCCTCCCAAACTCTGAATCTGGGCTTAGACATGTGATTTGCTTTGCGTCACTAGTTTTTCAGCAGAATCAACACAAACAGAGACTTGAAAATGCATTTTGTCTTTCTCTTTCCTCTCTTGCTTCTCTTTAACTGTCACGGGAACATGCTCTGGCTAGCCTGCTTCTGCTAGATAAAATATATACTGCCGGTTCCAACCTACCACCTCAGGGTTCTTTCTTGCCTTCTCTTCTCCCATTTGTAGAAATCTCTTCTCTGTAGTGCATAGGTAATCTCCCTGTGTGTAACCAATCTCCAGACCATGCTGTACACCTCTGCAGCCCTTGGCCCTGCACCTCAGAGCACCACCACCTCCTCAGGTCCCAGACTGCTGCCTCCTTGGCCCCAGGCACTGCCACTCACTCCTGCGGCATGCCTATGCCTCATTAGCTCAGATTCTTCACCACCTAAGACCACACTGCTGCCTCCTAGGGCAGAGAAAACAATAAAAGGGGAGAGAAAGAGTAAGAAACCTCAATACTTTACTTAGAAGAATTTATTTGGTAAAATTATAACTTAGGAGAGACACTTATTTTTTTTCCCATTTGGTGATAACAGAAGAGAAGGATTTCTTAAAGGCTATAATGGAACTATTAGTGACACCAACAAGGATCACCTTCTCCCTGATACGCATAAACAGAATTCTGGTACTAATATGAAATATGCAGTAGTGACACAAGAAAGCTCAACTATTTGTCTAATGTCCACCATATTTCAAAGATACAAAGAGCCTTTAGACCAATAAAATACAATTTCACAAGCATGAGATGGGCGAATCTTAAAACTTTTGACGTCAAGTATTGGCATGACTGTGAAAAAAACAGCTCTCTTGTGGCAGAGAATAAATTGGTAAATTCTTGGAGAACATTAAAAAATATCGACTAGATTTGAAAATGAGCATGCTTTTTAACTCTGCACTTTTACTTTGAGCTATATTTCCTGGGGAAAATTTTGCATAGGTTCGAAAGGGGACATGACAAACAAGTTCACCACACCTTGCTAGAGACAGAGAAACATTGAGAATTACGTCCATCAGCAGGATAATAAATAAATGCAGTATATTTACCAAATTTTATACTATACATTGATATCGACATGGCCCAAAATTTTAGGCATGATATGCAGGAAAAAAAGAATAAAAAGAATACTGTAGTATAATATAGACACTATAATAAATTCTTTTTTGATGTTCACAAATAAGCCAAAAAATGCTGCATATCGTTTAAGATTTATTTACCTGCAATAATAATATAAAAGTATGCACAAGGGTAATAAATATTAAATTTAATACACTGACTATCTCCGGGTAAAGAGAGGTCTTCAACTGCATCTGAATTTTTTTATAATTAAATAATGTAAAATAAACGTGGTTACAAATTGATAACATTATGTAAATATATAGGTTCATAATAGAAAATATTCTCTCTCTCTCTCTCTCACCTGCATGCATGCACACACACCCTTTAATAAGGTTCAGACTCACTGAGATGATAGAATTTCTGAGGAAGGCTGCCTATAAATAAATAAGATTCTTTCTGCATCTCACACAGTGTAGCACAAAACAGATATAGTCTCTATTTTTATAACGTTAACAGCATATCAAATAGAGGCCAGATATTAATCAAATAAACAAATAATTATGTAATTAGCACCTGCGGTAAATGCTATGAACTATGAATGGCATTTATTGGTGACTAGGAGGCTGAGGGACAAGTATAGGCAGAGATGTCTTCTCTGAGATGAAATATTTAAGCTGAGGCCTAAAATATGAATAAGAATCGACCAAGGGAAAAGTAGGGGGGAAGATTCTTCCAGGCACAGGAAACGTCATGTGTAAAATCTGTGATACTGTGAACAGATTGCCAGGTTCAGGAACTGAAAGGATAACTGTATTGCTGAACAGAGTGAGAAAGTAGAAGCTGTGCAGACACAGGGCAGAGGCCAAGATCAGAAATTTGGACTTTATCCTAGGAGCAATGGAAAGTCACTTCAAAAGTTTATGGAGGAATGCACTATGATCTGATTTACAGATTTAGAAGACTTTGTCGATTGCTAGGTGGAGAACTGACTGTATAATGATAAGACCTTTGAGACGACAGCTTCAAATCACCATACTCACACAAGTATTGGATGTAATTGCTCACAAATCATCTTAGGCTAATGATTTATCTCTGGTGGAATGATACTATAAGGAGTAAAAAAAAGTTTTCCTCTACCCTATTACGTTCAGTGACTGGGGTTCTGCAAATTAAACTGACAAAGACAGATTAACGAGCGAAAAGGCATATAAGTTTTATTTGATGTTAATATTTTTATGTGGCATTGGAAACTTTGTATTAAAAAAAGTGAAAATTTCAAAAAAGCAGTTAGGCCTGAGAGTTTACATATCATTTTAACAAAGAGTGATTCATTGTGGAGATGTGACAAGATATAAGAAAAGGGGTTTGGGCTTCTCTAGGTGGTGAATGATGGGAAGGTAAATATATGAGAGAAACTAATAGAAGACAGGGTTATTTTATTAAGGTTTATTCATGAAGATTTAAGTTGGTGCTATCTCCAGTGACAAGAGCTGTCTCTACTTTCTGATATAGAAGAGAAGAGTAGGGACAAAGGGAAATTTATGCCTTGCTTTTAGTCATAAAGGGGGAGAGTATAAAGGTTGTTTGTTTGTTTTTTCTGCATCACCTGCTGTTTCTCAATGGCTTTCAGCTCAAATTAATCCTTATGCTAAAATGGCATATTTAGGGGTGGTGCATTAGTAAGAATGCAGACTTTTGAGAAAAAGAGCATTGAATTTGAATTTCAGTTCTACTACGTAATAACTCTGTGTTCTTGGGCATTGATAATAACAGACAGCATTTACTGAATTCATACTGTATACGAGACACTATGCCAAGAAGTTTTATGTTCATTATCTCATTGAATCCTCAGAACAACCCTATGGAGTTAGGTATATTATTTCTTTTCCAGTATCTAGGAGAACACCAACACTACAGAGTTTAACTCGTCCATTCCACATACTAAAACTGGTAAAGTCAGGTTTAGACTCAAGCAGTCTCAAAGCCCCATGCTCCACTGTGTGACCTTAGTGTCACAGTATTTTCATTTCATCTATAAACTGGGGGTAAGGGGACCAATTCATAAGATTGTTACAGCATTAAATGGAGCAACGTATGTGGAGTTCTAAGTCCCCTAACAGCACAAAGTTGCTATTTTTACATTTATTTTAAAAGGAAAACATAACTTTGCTTTTAAAGAACGTTTTAAAAAATTTTAAGTGCTCAGGTGCTCACGCATTTCATAGTCCAGTAAGTCAGGAGAAATTGAGAACATTAATGTCATGCACTAATGCATCTTATCCACCTGGCTAAATTCATAACTTTTCATTGACATTAATGCTCAGAAATCCGTCATCAACAACCATATCCAGAAAACACAAAGTAGAAGTGAAGAACTGGTAATCATGTTGGCAATCTTTAACCTGAAAGTCATACTATTAGAGCCGGAATGAACTAAACCAAGTGGGCAGCTGAGAAACATGAGGCCTCAAAAGGTAAATATAGGGTGAGTGAAAAAGTACTTTTTTAATTCAATTCTGCAATTATTAGAGAGTAGATTCATAAAATATCACAAATTTATTTTTTGTCAAAACAGAGATGGTAGAGTCAAACTTTCTGAACCAAAATGCAGGCAGAACAAATCATGGTAGCCATCCCCACAGTCTCTTTACTTCATATCTCTGCAACAGTGATAGCAACCAAGATGTACTTCTTCTAAAAAGATGCCACCTACTACTATAGGCACGCAATACTTTATGAGTGCTAGAACTCTCAGAAAACGTGTTGCAGCTTAATACTGATGAAGCAATAAGTATCATTATTTCATGAGCACTAAGCATTTTAAATTATAACCATGTTTGGTGTACTATATTCTACACAACAGAATTCAAAAGTCAAATAATATATCAGTCAGTACAGTACCAACTGTATGTGCAGCCCGCCTTCCTGGACCATCCATTCCCAACTGCTAATCTTGAGGTTTCATGACAGTCACACAGTTCAGGTAAACCCATTTTCGAGTCTGCATTTTCACAAATGCCTTAGTTTTCCATTTTACTCTACATGTGAAAAGATGAGAAGTATATAAAAGTACATGAGATGAAAAACTGATCCTAATTAACAAAACACTTGGAATTATAGTTTCAAAATATATGAAGATAATTCTCTTGAGGCTTAAGTGAGAAAGGGAACACTTACTTCCAACCCACCTTTGATTCAAGCCAGAGGAATAAGGGAGGGAGGAAGGGAGGGAGGGAGGGAGGGAGAGAAGGAGGGAGGGTGGAAGAAGAGAAAGAGAGAGAGAGAGACAAAGAGAGAGACTGAGATTGCCTTACTCTTCTTTTTGCCTCAACCCTACATCATTCCATTGCTTAGAAAGAGAAAATGAAGATGAAAGATGAAGAATGCACTCTAAGCTTAATAGCAAAAGATCAACAGTAAGAAACAGTAGAAGGGGTTGTGAGGAGAGGACTTTTACATCCAATAAAACTGCCTTCATATTTCATTCTCTCTAGCTGGTGACTTACATGAGTCACTTAACTTCTTGAGCCTCCATTATTATGACTGAAAAATAACATATACTTCATGGTTTTTTCTGAGGATAAAATGAGATAATGTATATAAAGTGTCTATAACAATACCTGGCACATAGTAGATGCTCAATAAATGGTATTTATTATTATATCACAATTATTATTATTAAAATTTATTGTTGAGGCCTAAATACTAAAAGCCACATGACTAGTTTTTAGCTACTTTGACACTACCAAGTTGCATACTCCATGTACTTAAGAAATTTTTGATGATTATTGAATTGTTAAACAATTCAATGTATCTTCAGTAGTCCCAGGGTCAGTGTCCACTGAAGAAGGGGATATGGCAGTGCCCCCATGCATAGTTACACATAATAATGTAGCCCTCCTCTAAGCCCCCTCCCTATAGAGAAGGTGGGTATCTTGGCATTCAAGATCCAAGAAATAGGGAAGGATTTATCTGCCAAGGCCCCAGGCTAGAATTAAAGGTTTTCTTCTTTTCCTTTGTCTGAGCTATCTTCTCCCATAACATTTGATGCAGTTTGTACTATGGTCATTTTCTTTTTGTTGTGCAAGATTTTTATTCAGAATATAAACTACACAATAATACTGTAAGCTCTTCAAAGACGAACATGCCTCATATTTATCTTTGTATTTCCAGCATCTAAACAAAGCCAACACATGTAGATATTCACATGGCTGGGTCCATTCTGTAAGATAATATGTACTTAAAATATGCCATACACCAGACTAAATAATTTATATGGAAGATCTCATTTATTTCTCCTGAGCACCCTGTGAGATTAGTACTATTACCATTCTCATTTTACATATGAGGACACCGAGATTTAGAGAATTAAAGTAATTTATTCAAGATTATACAGCTATTAAATTTTCCAGCCAAGATCAAGCTATTAGATTCCAAAGCCCAGACTTTGAATCACAACTTTAACTGTGACCCTTCTCTTTTGAGTAATGTGTTGCCCTTTCCTAGGAGGGCTCTTTCTTGCCCAGTGAAGTTGTGTTCTCTGTTATTCCAAAACTATTCTGCACATTTCCTTCAGAGCATTCATCCTAATTTAAATTACATATTCATTCACATACCTATTTTGTTTGTTTCTCCCCATCGAACCGTAATCCTCTGAAAGGTAGGGTTGAATCTGTTTTATTTGCTAACCTATATGTGGTACCTCACAAGGTACTTAATGCATAGTAGGTGCTCAACAAATATATCAAAGGAGGTGGAAAAATAAATGCAGGAATAAGGAAATGAAGGTCAGAGGAACTACATGTTTCTTAAAGACAAGGACTATGACTATTCATCCCAGTATCCCCAACACAAGGCTTGATACAAGAAGTCAATAAATGTTTGTTAAAGGAATAAATGAGGTTCTATGTAAAGTTTAAAATTCCTGATTTTAAGTAATTAAATGCTTTCTTTCACTCATTCATTCAGTAGTTAGCAAGAAAAACATGAATTGTGACCTCACTGAGCTCCCTTCTAGTAGAGAAGAACAATGTTAAACAATTTTAGAAATAATTTTAAACATTCCTTGTTTTTATCAAAAAGATTTTTGCTCTTACCTTCTAGTTGTGTCTTTTTGAGCCCATTCTTTCTCTTCTTTAAAAATTAGATTTTTTTCTAGGTTTTTTAAAGCTACAAATTCTTTTTCTCTCCCTATGATCTCCTGTGTGGCTTCTAAGTGAGGTCTCTGGTCCCACCCAAGTCTTACTGAATCAGAAACTCAGGAAAAGAGTGGCAGCAATCTGTTTTAAGAAGCTTTCTGCTAGACCCTTGCTTTTCAAGCTTAGTGTGCATCTGAATCACCTGAGCAGCTTGCTAACACACAGATTCCACTCTCACAGTTTCTGATTCCAGAGGTCTGGGGACAGTTCTGAGAATCTGCATTTCTTACAGGTTCCCAGGTGATGTTAATGCTGTTGGCCCAGAAACTGAGCTTTGAGAAATATCAGTCTAGAGTCCAGACATAGATCTAGAGTTCTCAAGCCTGGCCCTATATTTGAATCCTGGGGATTCAGTACCTTTAAATTGAAATATCCGTGTGATCATCCATATATTTTAAAGTTCCCCAGGTAATTCCAATGAATAGGCCAAGTTTGAGAATCACTCTTGATTAATGCTTCTCAAATATAACATGCATACTCATTGCCTAAGGTTTGGGGTGGGCTCTTAAAATAGTGTCCACAGAAGAGCAGTTTAAACATCTCCCAGGACTTAGAAAAAAATACATATTTCTGACCCCACCTCAAGATTATGCTTTAAAATCTACATTTTAACAAGACACTGAAGTGACCCTTAAGCACCCTAGAATTTAGACATGGATCAATGCACTCATAAGTGCATACTTTCTCCAAGTCCTTCTATCATTTTTCTTTGATTGTTCACATTTTGCCCTTGGGTTACATGTCATACTATTCTCCTTCCATCCATTCAAGATCTTCCAACTTTCTAAACAATAGAAAGTTTGCAGTCTTTTTATGCTGTGATTTCCATCATTTCAGATGAGCAGGCCATCCTACGGAATGAGGTAGTGGGTAGATGCACTCACAGTGGGGGCAGATGTTTTAAGATGGGATGGGTATTCCTTCCTAATTCTACTAATGACTGAAACACAAGAACCACCAGGCTCTTTATGCTTTTAAAGCAGATGGAGAAAATTTTTAAACTGTCTCTAATGAGTCAGAAATCCAAGTTCTATTCTGGGTTATGTGACTTTAGAAAGCTTATTTTTCTCAGCTCCAACTAGTTAAGTTGTGGAATAACTGCCTTAAAAAAAAAAAAAAAAGAGGAGTCAGATGGGTGAAAAAAAAAGGGAAGGGATTAAGAAGTACAAATTTGTAGTTACAAAGGAGACACAGGTATACAAAGTACAGCATAGGGAACATAGTCAATAATACTATAATAACTGTATGTTGTCAGATGGGTACTAGACTTGTCGGGCTGATCACTTAGTAAATTACATAAATGTCTAATGACTATGTTGTACAGCTAAAACTAATATAATATTGTATGACATCTGTAATGTAAAAAACTTTAAAATTATTTAAAATTTAAAAAAAGAGTCATAGAAAGCAGCAATGCCAACAACCAACTTCACATTTCCACCCCATTACCCTGAGGCATAAAGGTGACTGTGTTTAGCATCAGCCTTCAGATTTGAATAAGGGAATGGAGTGAAGTATAGAAATTCTAATTATTTCTCTTTGGATGAAAAAGAAAGCATAGGAAGAGTAAAAGAGGGAATAGAGTCTCAGCAGGAGACAGAAAAACACTATAGCTGTGTTATTAAAATGGCAGCAGAGGAAAAAAAAAAACAATTGAGGATTAATGGAAAGTCATCCCTAGGGAGCTGAAGCCTCAATAAAGGAATAATAATAACAACAACTAACATGCACAGTATCACTTTGCTCTTTGTCTCATTTGGGCTCACAATTTTATGAAAGATCTACTATGTGGTTATTCTCATTTTATAGTTAGAAAAACCTGAGGCATAAAAGGTCAATATCCTAAACAAAGTCACAAAGATGATCAGTGTAAAAACTATGCCTTTGATGATGTTTACTCATAATCTTTCGCTATGCTGGCACGATGAATCTCCTAATCTAAGAGAAATCCTGTGATGACCGATTAAGAGAAGCAAAGGAGTCAGGTAAGATTACCAAGTGACTGACCATCCAAAGCAGTGTCTTCTAAAACTCACTAAAAAAATAAAAAATCACGTGAGTGCCTGAAGATTCTGGTGTAAAATATCTTGGATGGTGCCTGGGAAGTTATATTTTTAAGCATGTGTATTTATGTTTTTCTTTCATTAGAGAAGATAGGGGAGGGCTGCTGATCCTAACTCGTGCATCTACAATTAGGATTAGAATAATGACTAAATAAAAATGCCATTCCAATATTACTAATATCTGCCTCTTTAATACAAGGTGAATCCAAGCCTCCTCTACCCAGTTTTATATCAATTCCGTTTTGTTATCTTTGTTTTAATAAAATGGTCTGGGAATTGAAGGGATGTTTTGCTATGATACGATCTGTATAAGGATCTTTGCTCACTGTAGACCTGAGCTTTCTACCCTATGCTCACCTAACACCTGGATACAAGTATGTGAGTCTAAAGCTTTGATATTTTGGTTGAAACAATCTGGCAACACTCTCTAGCATTCAATAACCCTTGCTCTCAGGAAAAAAAAAATTTCATGCTCCCAGGAAAAAAAAATTTCATGTACAATCTAAATGTATAATATAGCAATTTAGCTCCTTTTGTAAGTGTTGCTAGCTTTCTGATACTGATGTTCACTGCCTCAAATTCTTTCCTTTTTATTAATAAAACATAAATTGTAGTGGATAAACAACCTAAAAGTTAGGTTGGAAAGACTATATGGAAAACCAGATGGGCAAGGAAGACATAGGAATCTATGCTGTTAGATCAGTCTGTTCACTGATGAGGATTTATGGAGCTAAGATGGAATCGATTCGATGTATGGGCATTGAGTGAGAACATATGCAATGTTAAATTGTGGCATATGTGTATTACAGAAGTTGTTGGAGAAGGAAATACTGTAGTGATAACATAACAATCTACAAAAAAAATATAAAAGAGCTATGGGCCAAATAAATCATGGTAATATAAGTTAGTTACTTTGGCTTTAGTAAGAAAAGGTAACAAGAACAAAATGTGTGACAATGAGTAACAAAAATACTGATAGGTAGCATTATTCAGCACTTATTATGTGCCGCAAACTATTCTAAGCACTTTACATGAAACACTTCAATTAATCTTGAACTGAGAACTATTACTATCTCTATTTTACAGATAAAGAAACTGAGGCAGAGAAAGGTTTATAAATTTGACTATGATCAAACAACTTATAAGTGATCGAGACAATTGTACTCATAGGCAAATGCCATGCGATTAGAAATTATACTTATTATGCCTCAAGGCAGCTGAACTCACTTATACCTTTGTGCCATGTCCCTCCAGCCTTGATCCCTGCCACTGTCTTAGAGAATCTTCTCTTTCTGAAATCTTCAGTTGCCATATGACTGCTAACTTGTGTCTCCCCAACAAGGCCTCTTCTGATATCTTCAGGCCACTACCCTGAAGAGGAATTCAGTCCACTGAAATATACCATAAGATGATGAAAAATTCTACATCACACAAACATACCCAAAATGAAATAGTGTGATGACAAATTTCCACCAAATCCATAAAACATAACCAGTCTACAATTCAGAACCAAACAACTCCATGTCTTTCATAAATTATAGTCATTAAATTTAATGAAGGGTAATGACTACATAATCCCAGGCACAGTTCATTTACATTTTTGAATGTGTTAAAGTCTTGTAGAGGAAAGCTCTTGAGCCCTCTAGAGATTATTGTCCCTGTCTCCCAGACACTGCTTGAAAATTAATACAGGCCTGTTCTGGGGTAGCTCAACCAAGGTCAGCATAGAGATAGATCTCATCCTACACAGACATTGAACACCTATAATTTCCAAAGCCTATTTTGCCTTTCTGTTCACCTCTCCACCTCCATTAAAAAGGAGGAAAAGAATTCTGGTAAATAAGGAATTCTCTTTACTTATTACAGAATCTCCTTTGCAACCAAAAGAAATCCTCCATAGAAATAATTATAATGGGATTTGAACTATGATAAGATATGCATGTTTATGTGGAAGAGTAAAAATTGATTGACTCTTTTACTCTATGAAGAGAACAAGGTTATTTATTGATTAGATGTTTTATAGCATCTTTCCTCTGAAAGGTTCAACTTGTGCATAGTTGGAGAAAAGTTTGTCCAAGAAATATAATTTATGGGAGGTGAGGGAAGCAGGTGAGATAAATAGTAAAAAATCATTAGGAAATACACAACCCCCTAAAAGGCCAGGTAGAGGAAAATGCACATGTCAGAGAATATGCTATCAATGGTGAAAAAGCTGAACCCTAGTTTATCAGGAGGCAAATAAAAGATCAGTATTCATACACAAGCATGCACATGTGCACTCACTCACTCTCTCTCACTCTCTCTCTCTCTCTCTCTCTCTCTCTCTCTCTCTCTCATGCCTAACACACATGATTTTAGAAATAATTAACTGAAAATATTTTTAATTAAAGTAATAAAAGCACCTGGCGTCTTGTGATCTCCAAGCAATCTCCAAGTGATTACCAAGGAGTGGGGCCCAGATCTCCAAGGCTCTGTAAGCCCACATTCTCAATTTCTCCTTCTCCCAGAACAGAGAAATCTGTTTATAGATGAGAGAGGAGACAGCAGGGATTAGATCCAGCTCTCTTTTCTGTTTCTCCCAGATACTATGCTCTACTCGAAAATTTTCTCCCATTCTGAACTTTGGCTTCAGGAAATAAAAGCTAGGAAGTCTTTCTGGTCTACATCTACTTTCCTCTCTGCCACATAACTTTCCAAGGGAATGGACAGCAGATCAGTTATGTGTTTGAGTAGAAAAAGAAAGATAAAGGATAGGAAGCAAGAAATAAAATTAATATGTCAAAATATTATGTATCCACTCATGTGTACTGCCACAACATATGGTCCAATGAAAGACAAAATTGCTGGACAGAAGTACATTACAGAGAGCTAAAGGGCTGAAGAAGAAACAACTAGCTTTGAGGGATTATTTTGTATTTTTTCAAGAATGTGCATGAAGACAAATATATTAGAATAGCCAAAATCCTCTCAAGGGTTTGTCCATCTTTACATGCAAAGAAAAAATAAGTTATCTGCAGCAAAAATGCCACTCAGTGCCTAGCAATATGTTTAAAGTCTTTCCTCAAGTAATTATCAACAATGCAAAAAATCTTCTTTCCCTTCCTTCCTTTCTTCCTTCCTCCCTCCCTCCCTCCCTTCCTTCCTTCCTTTTCTTTTTTCTTGCTTGCTTGCTTAACTATATTAGGGAGAATATGGACTTAATTTGACCTTTGATAACTATATACTACATCTTTCTCATGAATAGGCAAAATGAAATCCAATTATCAAGGTTTCAAATAGGCTTAGATGAGAAATTACACACAAATTTTCTTTCTAAATGTAAACCACTGAACAATATTAGTTACTCTTGCTTTCCTTTGCAACATCTACTTAACGTGCACCTTGTAGCTACCAACCCAAAATTTCACTTTCCACTTTCTGCCTGTGTAGACTTTTCTTACAGACCTGAAATTCATGTCTGTTCTGTCTCCTGTCATCATGTGAGTCATTTCTCCTTGATGCAAGCCGACCATTGCCATTGTTTCCCGCTGCCACATGATAGTTCCCTCCCTTTGCTGCTGATTGGCTGCTGTCACAGGTGATGGAGGCTGATGCAGATGGATTCCAGCAGTTCTCGTGAGTATTTTATGTGCTTTTGCTGATTTACAGCCAGTTCAGCATTCCTTTAAATGGCCATAAATTGGATTGATGTCATAAATCATATCTAGAGAAAGTGCCTGAGTCTCAGTTCAGGCAGCTATGCTAATGTCTATGAAAATAACAAAGAAACATCCTCATTCAGGCCTGACTCTACCACATTAAAAGGCCAAATTGTAAGAAGCTGTCAGTTACTCAGAGGGGAAAAGGTAAAAGGGGGGGAAACGTCTTTGTAAGGATTATTAATATCATAGCCAGGAAGAATGTATAGATGTGTGCCAGTGAGAATAAACAAGGTGGTGGGGGGGAGGAAGAGGGGCTGCTAAAAGAGTGATAAAAGAGGGGGCTGTATATGGAAAGATAAATGCAAATGAAATATACTGTATGGCAATGGATTATATCAACGGTTGATATATGGGATTGAGTATCAAACTGTTGAGCTGGCAGCCATTAATATGATATAGTGGATGTGATATGCTGGGTGATGGCAGTCCTGGCGTAGGGAAAATAAAGCACACACTGCAGTCTTTCAAAACAATGGTTCAAAGAAAAGACAGAAAATTATCGCAGTACAAGTTTATAAAACTCTAATTGTGTGAGATAATTATGAATTCTGATAGGGCTCATTATTCTTTATCTATCAGCTCTCCAATCTCATAAGGAAGAAGGAGGACTATCTGTTCTGCTCCACAGGGGGATGAGGATGGGAGGTTTTCTCTTCCATGAAGGGTAGCGAAAGTGACCTGGATGCTTTCTCTGATGAATGCACTTTTCCTTGACATTTTAGCCGGAAAGGTTGGCATCCTCAGACCTCCTCAATAAAATTGATTTGAGCTGGCGCTTATCTTCGGGATTCCCAGGAATTTAGTTTAGTCCCAGCAATTATCTGCTACTCTTAATTCACTCACAAATTCCTCCATCTGAACTTCCCTGCTAACCTATTCTGTGCCAAGCACACACTATCGAGGTTTCAGAAATTAATGCAAGGGAGTCTTTGAAACAGTTGCTTATGTTTTGTTATCTATCCCCTGACCTTTGCATTTGGATAGTTTGTCCACACAACATGCTGCTGCTGGCGCATAAAAAGCACATCACAGGACACAATGTCTATTCATATACCCTCAAACCTAATGAGCCCCAGGGCCTATTGCTAGTTCTCAGCATGCTTGCCATTGTGTCCTGACTGCACTCTGGCATGCATCACCTGCTGCTGGCTCCGAGATTTTCACAATTGGTGGGACTCTTCTTTTTGGTTTATTAGACCTTAGTTTCCCACTCAGCAATTGGCTTTGCCCACTCCCCTAGTTTGGTATCTCCTGTAGCTTAAAGGTAGTGTAAGGGAAATCCTCATCTGAGTACTCCCACACACACTCTTCTATTCCATCTCAACTGCCACCACACACAAACCTCGTGCTGGCATTACACTAGCCAACCAGCCCCCAGTCCACCAGAAACTGAGTATTCTGACACCTCCTTAGAATTATTTCTTTTGATGGATCCATGACTTATAATTTCTCCCTTTTTTGCCCCTCTTTAAATCCTTAATTTTCAACTTGGTGCACTCTCTTTGAGTCATTTTATCCTAAAGATCCAATCACCCCCGCAGTGGCCAGTCTCTCTGAATCCTTCATTTCTTCTTCCTTTCTCCTGAACTACAATCTCAATCACCCAGCTGAACAGGCCCAATTCCACAGACACATTTTAAGTCCAGGAGGGAAAAACCTACTCTTCTTAATCTGTTTCCTGTCTCTAGAGCATCATCAGCTCCCCAGTCAAAAAATTAAAACATCTGCATCATCTTTAATTCCTCCTCTTCTCTAACCAGTCTTCCTAAATAGTCAATTAGAAACTTTCTGCCAGTCCTATCTAAGAAATAACTTTTAAATCTAGTCCTGATTCTATATTCTAACAGCCACTGCCTGAGTTTCCCTTTTCAGCAGGGTACTGGCTACTAACTGATCTCCCCACTTCTAATTTTCTTCCTGTCTAATCGATTCCAACCCACTCACTGCTACCTGGCTATCATTCTGAAACATATACCTGATGCTGTCACTTCTTTGTTTGAAAACTTATTGCACTATAAAGGATATTTAACAGGTACATATTCTTACTTGTTTAAAACTGAAAGATTATGTTTCTTAGTAGGCATTCAATATGGCAGCAACTACTTTCTAACTTTACCTCAAAACACATAGCCCCAATACATCTTATATTACTCTAACCAGCCTGGAAGAGTTGCTTACCTCTGAACACACTTTACAGTGTCTGCCAGGTCAGTGAAGGCAACCCCCTGAAAAAGATGAACTTCCCAGAGTGATTTCAGAACAACACTACTCTTCTCTGTATCTGCAACTCCACCATGGTCTCCATAAGATCCTGACATTTCCCTAGTATCTACAGAAGGAGACACGTGCTTTTGCCATGATCTTTTTGCACTCTTTGGCCTGCAGGCAACCTCAGAGTTATCAACAGAGACACCCTTCACATCCCAATTCGGACGCTGATTAAATGGAGAAGTTTCAAATTTCAATTGTTTCCAAACACAAGTCTACATCAAAATCACTGTAGAACTTCCTGAAACATAGACTTCCAGGCCACACTTTTAGAAATTATAATTTGGAGATCTGGAATGGGGACCAAGAATCTGTATTTTAAACAGGATTCCCCAGGTAATCCTGAGGCTCAGCCAAGTGAGGAAATCAATGGTTTAAATTAGCTGGATGACTGATGGAGCCAGGATGAATAACAGGACCAGCTGAGTTAGTTGTCTTTCCCCATGGAACAGAGCAATTCAGAACAACAACAAAAAGTTGGCTGGGGGTGAGAGTAGTGATGGGGAGAGAATAAGGAAGAAAACTGAAGTGATCAAAATTCTTCTCAAATCCCAAAGATGATAAGATTTTATTTGAGACTGATAAATAAAAGATGGCCTCTCCCATCTGGCTTTATGATATGGAAACTTTGTCAATGAGACATTTATAAAAGTGCCCAGAATTGTTAAAGGACCATGATTGCAGTCCTCTAAGTTCTAAAATATGAGCGCCGAGCTTCTGTGTGCTCTGTCGTACACAAATGCTAGAGTCACTAGTGTGGGCACCTGACATTTCTAAAGGGTCGTATTTACATTTCTCACAAATTAAGCTAATGCTGTTTAAAATCAATGCAAATCTCACTTTATATTTCACAGTTTTTCTGCTTTTAAATAGTATCAATTCAAACTTCACTGTTTATTCTAAATAGGCAGCTGCGTAAATTCACAGTAGAGCCTGTCATCATGATAGCTTTTAACGATAGCAGCATTGCTGCTGTGTCCAGCTTGTCAAGAGAGGTTGGGAAAACAGAACTGCCTTAGTGTGTCCTTGGTGTGGCCACCAGGGACTCACATTTCACATTCTTTCATTGGCTGATTTGGCAAGTGCCCTCTCTTGAGAGTGCTTTGGATGCCACTGAGAAGTCACGGCTTCGGTGATTTTTAGCATATGTAAGTAGACTTTTCTGTAATTGACATAATGTTTATGAGTCCATCATTTATGGCTTTTATCAAGAACTTTCTGGACTAAAGTTTCTTTACTGGTAAAATAATAATAATAAACCTTTCTGCTCCTTGTTAGGGGTAGCCAGAGAAATAAATGATGTATGTGTGAGTGAATGAGTAATTGAGGTGTGCTGGGAAGTGGCTCGTATGGCATTAAAGCAAGCAGAAGAGAGAGTTCTATTCAGTGATATAGCAGCTCAAGCAAGAAGAAAAATAAAACAAAACAAATGGAAGCCAGTGAGAGGACTACACACTAGCCACACAGAAACTGGGAAAGTGACAGAAACAACAAAAGCAATGGCAGAAAGAAGAAAAGCAGGAGGATGAGAATATGTTAAGCCCAGAATTTTTTCTTCTTTACCTCAGTTCAGAGCCACTATCAGGGTCTGTAAGTGAATAGTGAAACAGGGATATGGAAAAAGACTGTGGAATTGTAATGGGGAAAGGGAAAGAAAGAAAAAACTGGGACAGTAAAGTGAGAAAGAAAAAGTAAACGTAGACCTGCTTTTGTTTCTGTTAGCCATTGGGCAATGGGTAGGTAAGAACAAAGTGAGAAAAAGATCTTCTGTGAATTAAACATATCACATCAAAAACAATTTTTTTTTTCAACTCCAATGTCTTAGCCTCACCATCCTTGGCTATAAAATTAAATATGCAATTATGATATCTGAACCCTCAGTCTACTTGACTTTGTAAAGTTCTGCCTTTTACCAGGTTTCTTTCCCAAAATATTTCTGGGGAATGTGAAAATGAACCACAAATCTGGCCTTGTAGGTGCTCCACATGCCTGCCAGCTGTCTCACTCAGTTCCCTGCTCCCCTGAACACCAGGCCTCTGGTTATCTTGCTTCAGTTACCCCCTTCCTCTTCAGAGGTGTTTATCTCAGACAGTTGCTGCTGGCTCAGTACTCCCGCACCATCGGTATCTTTTCTCTCAGCTTTTTCCCTATGTTTCCATGATTGAGAAGAGAAAATCTGCAATTTTTAAGAAAATTTTATAGATGATTTAGAGATAATGAAAGAAACACAACAGGAAGAATAATTCATATCTACCACTAGCTATGTGTATGCCCTGAGACTCATGCCTACCAGGTAAGTGTCTTTGCCCTGACTTACTCTTTATCTGCTTCCTCATGTACACCCTTATCCTGACCGAAAGAGCTTCAGGAATCTCAGTGACCTAGCACTCAACTATCAAAAGTCCCTGAAAAAGTAAAAATGGTTTTCATTAATGTCAGTTCAGGCCCTCCTGCTTAGTACTCGCTTCTTGATTTGGGTTTGATCTCTCACAGGAAGAGCCCCTTAGGAGAAAACTCTGTCCCACTCACTGGGTGTTATCTTTCCTTTGCCCCCAGGTGAATTCAATGTGTTTCACAATGCTTTAAAAACTTCAAAAGTAGGTAATAACTACAAAGCAGACCAGGCCAAACAAATGCACATCCCCACAAGGACAAGGCACGCCCTTCTTAGACTTCCCCCATTCCCTGGTGGTGTCCTCCCCCCATCTCCCACACTGACCACTGACCTGAGGCTGAGCCCCTAACAATATAAGAGCTTAAGTTGAACCCACCACATAACCCAGTTTTCACCTTTTACCTCCAAAATACTTTTAAATGCATTCTCTTGTATTGTCAAAGGTTTCTCAATTTTGACAACAAATTATATGGTTTCCCTAATTTGAGAGGGATTAACCATTACAATGAAACCAATCATATTAGTAAAAGCACTTAATATCACTTCCTGGGACTACTGTATAAACCTCTAATAGCTGCCTCTATTCTCAGCTGCCACTCCTCATTTATTTAACAAATATTATTGGGTGTCTGCTTTGTGCTTTGGTTATTCTTGAGACTGGGTATATAGTAATAAAACAAACAAGGTTACTACTTTCATGAAACCTACATTTTAATGGACCAAAAATGAACTTATTAAAATAAAAATCCAGTCATGATACCCACCCAGTTTTTTAAAAAGTCCCTATTGCTTGCATACTAAAGGTCAAACTCCTTAGCTTGACACCCAAGGTTCATTCCACCCCCAACCCTAGGCTTTTTCCTCTAACTCTGTCTTCTAATATAACTCCCATTTCACCAACAATATCTTACATTCCCCATATTTTTTTCCAATACTTCAGACATTTGTGTGTGCTCTTTACCCTTCTCAGAATATCCCTGCTCTCTTTTTCTCTGTGGAATCCCCTACTTATCTGTCAAGTTTCAACTCTGTGTCATTTAATTTCTATTGTTTTCCCTCAGCCTTGAAGGCAGAATTAATCATTCTCTTATCTGTAAGCCCAAAGTAGTTTATAAACACATTTGTCTTAGTGCATATCACATCACGGTTTGGTTAATATGTTTATGGGTCTCTCCTTCCCAGTAGACTGAGTTCTTCAAAGGCACCGACCATATCTTATTCAATCCTCTGTTACCTATGGCAAGAATATCCAAGTGGCTCAATAAATATTTGTTAAATTTCATTAGAAATTCTAGGGCATCAATATGTATAAGCAAAATTTTTATAAAAATCTTTGATAAAAAGCTGGCAAGAATATGAAAGGCTATGATAAAAAATGTGCACTGGTTTTCATAGAGGGCTAGAAAAATCTAAAAGTCTGGTGAATGTAACGTAAATAATAGAAAATGCCAAAGAGCAAAGGTGAAAGAATATTTATTATGTTTGCATCAAAAATAAATGTTTCAGTCAAGAACAGCAGCAGAGGTGTGTGTCATTAGTCCCTGGGGCCCAGAGGAACCTCAGAAGAGCTACCTGCAGGCTGGGCAATGTTTTCTCCTTTATTGATCTTGTCTTGGCCACAGCAGTAGAGCCTCCCCCACCAGCTTTAAATAAAATATGTATCTTTAACAGTGGATGGAAGAGGTAGTATCCAGCAAGAGAAGCAAAGCAAAGCTCAAAATTAGTTTGAACTCTCATATATAAAAAATAGAGGAGACGAAAGACATGAAAGAAAAAAAATGAACCAATAGTTTTGAATGTCTTTAATTTTTATATAAATGGTCCACACTGTCTCCACCCACAATTTACTTTTTTCACTTAATTTTTCATTCTAAATACTCATTTTGATACATCATTTTTCAGACCAACCACCTAATTTGATTTCAAATCTTAGTCAAGATGTCTGCCTCTGAAACAACATAAACTTTTTGTGAGGTGACGTTATACATATAAATTATAACAATGCCTTGTGCACAGTTAACAGTCAAAGGTTACCTATTGTTTTTACTATTATTATCATTTATTCATATGAATATACAATTTATATATCCATTTGTTTTTTAATACATTTTTAAATAGGATCCAATATTTTACTTATACACAAACAATGTTGTAATGGACATGCTTGCACATGTCTCCTTGTATGTGTGAGAATATCTCATACCTGGACGTGTATTGTTGGAATGAAGGATACAGCAGAGCATTGCAGTGATAATTTTTAATTAATCACACCTTCCTGTGTCCATGCCCCTGCATTATCGCCTCCCATACTGACTCTAGGCTTGTTCATGTGTCTCTTTGGCCAACTGGACATTGTTGAAAGATAATTCTCTGTGGCTTTTTCACATTTCTATATACCTTACAAGCAAGGCACTAATTGGCCTTTTGTCAGCATATCTTTTCAAGGATATTTCTGTAGCAAATGGCCTTAGAAGATATAATATTTCCCTGCACAGCAAAGAACAAATTTGGTTAACATCTTATACCATAAAGATGATGTCTTCCTCTGGGGCTAAGGCAGATTTGCTTGTAGCTTGTTATAAATGACTTAGGTTCATAAGCTCAGAGTTCTTTAGCTATAACTGAAGCACCCACCTCTGTATCACCCTCCCATGACTCGACAGGCAAGGACAACAGACATGAACACATGTTCATGCTACTTGCTATGCTGTGCGTAACATAATCCCTTGACTCTGCACCAAGAGACTTGTATCTTCTACCAGCTTCCAGAAAACTACATAAAACTAATTTGTCAGCTTACAGGTAAAATAAAACCTTATATCCTTCCCATTTCTCAACAGATATTAGCAAGTGTGATAAAAGATTAAAATCTGCTTGCACATTGGGAGTTGCCCTCTCTTGCTTTTGAAATTCTGTTGACACCATGTGAACAAAATCCAGGCCAATCTCCTGAAAGATGATGAGCTTGAGGAAAGAAGCCCTACACATCCTACTCAATGCCTAAAACTATCAGTGAGCCCAGATGACACTATGAAAAAGCAGAGATGAACCATCTCAGCCCAAGTTGCTGATCCCAGAGCAGTAAGTTGTTTTAAACCACTAGTTTTGAAGGTGATTAGTTATACAGTAAAATGCTAATTTAAAAAGGTTACTGTTATAAAGTACTTAATTAGAACCTAATATATACCAGATAGTGATACAGGTGCTAGAGGTATATCACTGAACAAAACAGATTTATTGCAGCGGGCAAATTCAGCATCAGTTTCATTGGACACTAGACAATTGACCTATAAAGGTTTGTACCAATATTCACTTAAAGTAATTCACTTGAAGAAATGCATGAACATTCCCTTTACCATATCCCTACCAACAATTATTATTTTAGGGCTTTTTTTTTCCAATTTGATAAATGTAAAATTGTATATCATTGCTGTATTAATTTTCATTTTCCTGATTAGTGGTGATTTGTTTTCATATTTTATTTCTATTTGTGATTCTTATTCAATGAATTTCTGGCTCATGTCCTTTACCTATCTTGCTGTTGGGTTGTCTTTTCACTTATTTATTCACTGTTCTTTATGTATTCAAACATTATCAGTTAACTTTATCAGTTAAATAGGTTGCAAATATCGTCTCCCAGTCTGAGGTCTGCCTTTAAACTGTAGGTTTTTCCCTCTCCCTGCATCAAAACATTTTTTAATGTTTCTCCAGCTTTGTAATAAATCTTAAAATTTTGTAGAGGGCAAGTCCTCCTTCTTGATTTTCATTCAATTATCTTGGCTAACCCAGTTTCCTTTTGCTTTTGTAATACTTGTTTTGGATTTACTTATCTATTATAATTTACAGATTTCTTGAGTATGTTTAATGCAAACTAAATTGAACTCAAATTTACAATTTGATATGTTTTGATATGTATATATACCTGTGAAACAATCAGTATAATTAAGATACTGAACATTTCTGTCACCTTAAGAGATTCCTCATGGTCTTTTATATTGTATCCATTATTTTCTTGTCTTGTTGTATAATCTCCCAGACAACCACCAGTATGCATCCCATAAATATAGCTTTTTTTATTTCTAAAATTGTAAATAATTAAAAACTGCATTTGGGTCCTGGTTTTTTCACTGAGCATATTTATTTTAAAATTCATCTATGTTGAGACGTGTCAATAGAATGTTTTTTGTAGATGGTCATGAGGAATATCTATATTTAGCTTATGTTGTCAAATTTATAAAATGTTTATAATATTCAATCATTACCTTCTCTGTGTCTATAGGATTTGTACTAATGCTTTCATTCTTCATATGGTATTTTTTCTACGTTTTTTGCTCAATCTAGTTAGATGATTATCAAGTTAACTGATATTCTTCAAGAACCCACTTTTGGTTTCCTCAGTTTTCTCTGCTGTTTTGTTTGGTATTCCATTGTTTTCTGCTCTTGTTTAATTATTTCCTTTATTATGATTACTTCTGGTTTAAACTAATTTATTTTCAAAAGTGGAAGTATAGATCATTGATTATAGATCTACTGACCCTAAGTCTTTTATTTTCCTACTATACCATCTGTTCTTTGTTCCATTTTTTTCTGTTTTTTAGCCTTCCATTAAATTGTTTTTTATGATTCAACTTCATCTCCTTCATTCACTAATTAGATATACCATTTTTTGTGGTTGTATTAGAATTTAACTTATCACAGTCTACTTTCATGTAATAGTATGGCAAGTTGTGTGTAATAACTATAAGACAACATTTCATTTCACCCTTCCTAACCTTTGTACTA
The DNA here is from genome assembly GCA_030015415.1 of Cynopterus sphinx. Lineage (NCBI taxonomy): Eukaryota > Metazoa > Chordata > Mammalia > Chiroptera > Pteropodidae > Cynopterus > Cynopterus sphinx. Next base: position 56,446,328 of record CM057380.1, on the reverse strand, counting down.
TTGTCATACATTTTACCTTTACTTATGTTAAAAACCCACAGTAAGTTTTTATTATTTTTCTTTAAAAATTCTATCAGCTATTAAGAAAATTTTCAAAACAAAAACATATATTTAACATCATATTTGCCATTTCCCATGCTTTTCATTCTTTTATGTACATTCAAATTTTCATTGGGCATTATTTTATTCTCTCTAAAGGATTCTCTTTAACGTTTCTTATACCTTTCATGGTGAGTTATATTGTGGTGTACTGGTGGTAATACTCTAAAATTTTATATATTTTAAAAATTATTTCACCTTTCTTTATGAAAGATATTTTTTTTTGAAAGATAATTCCAAGACTTTGTTTTTGTTTTATAAAGATGTCATTTCACTCTCTGATTTACAGTGTTGTTTTTTAGGAGAAATGTGTTGTCATTATTATTTTTTGTGTGTGTGTATGATGGACCTTTTCTCTACCTTTGGCTTTGAAATTTTTTCTCTTTAATCACTGGTTTAATGAAACTGTTTTACGGTGTCCTTTGGTATGCATTTCTACTAATTGTGGTTCATTCGGGTTCTTGAATCTGTGGCTTTATGGTTTTATCAAATTTGGAAAATTTGGCTAGTATTTATTTAAATATCTTTATTTTTTCCACTCTTTCTCTCTTATCTTTCTGGGACTCAAATTACACCTATCAGAACGCTTGATCTTTTCTCACAGTTCACTGCCACACTGCTTCTTTTTTAAAAATTCTTTTTCTGTTTTTCATTCTGGATAGTTTCTATTGCTAAGTCTTCAAGATCTCTAATGTTTTCTTCCACAATGTCTTTTTTCTCTTAAATTTATCTAATAGATATTTTTTATCTTATAAAGTCTAAATTTTATATCTATAAGTTTGATTTGGGCCGTTTTTATATCTTCCATGTATCTTTAACAAGCTCGTGCTATCCTCTTCATATTGAACAAATTATTTCTCTCATATTATTTCTGGTACTATTTCTATTGATTACTTTTATTCCTCATTGTCATTTTCATTTTTCTGCTTCTTTTCATGATTCATAATTTTTTATTTAATCCTAGACTTTTCAAGTTTACAATTTGTATAGAATTATATTTATAGTATATGTTAAATGTTCCTATCTGCTAATTCTTTCTTGTTATTTCTGGTTCTATATCTATTGATTACTTGATTATTTTTTCCTCTTAATTATTGTTTTTATCTTTCTTTTTCTTGTAATATCTGGAAATTTTTGACTCTATGCTAGACTTTGTCAAGTTTACTTACAATTTAGATACTGAATTTTTTTTTTTTTTTTTTACATTTCTATAAATACTTTTGGGTTTTACTCTTATGCAGTTATATAAAAACAATATTATTATTCAAATCTTGTTTTTAAAATTTGTTAGGTGAATCTAAATAGCCTTGGTACCAGGGCTCTGACTGATAAAAACAACTATTCCTAGCCCTGTGTAAGGTCTGTTCAACATGATGTTTCCCCCAATCTTATTAGTTTCCTCATCCACACCAATCACTATTCAGCTGAGGACCCTGGAGAGATTCTTTGGAGATATCTGGAGCTCTCTTTTCCCATGCAACTTTCTTTTCTGCAAATACACTACCCTGTAATTTCGCCATCTTGGCCTCCAAACATCTATATTTGTCTTATAAACCAATGGACTTATTTTGATTTCCTTCTCTCTAGTCTGCATCTGGAAAGTCTCTACAAACATTAAATTGGAGGTAATCATACAGCTTGCCTTATTTGATTCTATTTTCTCAGATCTATCATGTGCTGCCTATTGTCCAATCTTTGAAAATCAGTTTTATATATTTTCTTCAATTTTTTAATTATTTAAAGTAAGATGTTAGATCAGTTTCAATATTACTCTCCTGATGCACAAGTGTTAAACTATGGTATTCTTTTTATAATTTTTTTTTCAACAAATGTATTTAAGGTTATACACGTCCTCTAAACTGAGGCTTCATCATGCATATCTGATGATCACTTCTAAATATTTTATTTTCATTGAGATTTTCTATTTGATTCATAAACTATGTAAAATTATGTCTTTAAAATCCAATTTTATCAGATCTTATTGACAAATTAATATTTCAATCATATTTTTTAAAAAGAATTTGGTCTACATGATATTATTTTGTATTTACTAAAAGTTCCTTTATGTTCCAACATGTGGTCAGTTTTACATCGCTTAAAACTAACACTAATTCTCTATTTTGGGGATATAGTTTTAATATAAGTCAATAGTATTAAGCATATTAAATGTGTTCAATTTGTCTACATCTTCACTAATTTTCTCTTTGCATGATTCATCAGATTCTGAGATATTTGTTAAACATTTACACAATGATAAAAAATTTGTCAAGCCTCTAAATTCTTTACATTTTGCTTCTTATATTTTGAGTCTACATTGTTAGAAATATTAAGTTCATGACTGTCATGTATTGTGATAAATTATTCTATTTACCATTAGGTATAATTAATTTTGCCTGTATCTGACTTTGTAAAATATATTTATACATTTTTATTTATTTATTTATAAAGTTTATTGGGGTAGCATTTGTTAATATAATTATATAATTTTCAACTGTACATCATAATTTTACACCTGTATTTTCTATCGTGTGTATACCACCCTAAGTCCAGTTTTCTTCAGCTACCATATATTTGATCCCCTTTACCCACTTCACTCTCCTCCTACCCCCGTATATTTGACCCCCTAATACCCATCAACATACTCCCCACTCCTCACCCACCCCCTCCCCTCTGGTAACCATTAGTCCATTGTCCATATTCATAAGTCTCTTTGTTTTTCCTGTTCATTTTCGATTTTAGGTTTACATCCCACATATAAATGATATCACGTGATTTTCAAATTTTTCTATCTGGCCTATTTCACTTAGCCGAATTACCTCAAGGTCCATCCATGTTGCCACAAATGGCAGTATTTCATCTCTTCTTATGGCTGAGTAATATTCCATTATATATATGTACCATTTCTTTAGCCAATCATCTTTCATAGGACACTTTGGTTGCTTCCATATCCTGACGACTGTGAATAATGCTGCTATGAACATCAGTGTGCAAATATCTTTTTGAATATGGGTTTTCAGGTTTTTGGGGTAAATACCCAAGAGAGGGATTGCTGGATCATATGGTAGATCAATTCTTAGTTTTGTGAGGAAACTCCATACTATTTTCCATACTGGCTGTACAAATTTGCAGTCCCACCAGCAATGCATGAGGGTTTCTTTTGTTCCACATCCTCTCCAGCATTTGTTATTACCTCTCCTGTTAATTATACTAATCTAACAGATGTGAGATGGTATCTCACTGAGGTTTTGATTTGCATTTCCCAAATAGCTAGCGATGTTGAGCATCTTGTCATATATTTGTTGGCCATTTGTATGTCCTCTAAGGATCGGATCATTTGTTTTTTGTTGTTATTGAGTCATATGAGTTCTTGGTATATTTAGATATTAGGCCCTTATCAGAAGTGTTGCTTGCAAATATATTTTCCCAGTCAAATGGTTGTCTCTTTACTTTGTTGGCAGTTTCTTTTGCTGAGCAGACGCTTTTCAGTTTGATGTAGTCCCATAAATTATTTTAGTTTTTACTTCCCTTGCCTTTGAGGCCAAATTCATAAAATGCTCTTTAAGTCCAAGATCCTTCAGGTTAGTTCCTATGTTTTCTTCTATACATTTTATTGTTTTGGGTTTTATATTCAGGTCCCTAATCCACTGTGAGTTAATTTTGGTGTTTGGTGATAGACAACAGTCTAATTTCATTCTTTTGTAAGTGGCCTTCTAGTTTTCCCAGCACTATTTATTGAAGAGGGTTTCCTTTCTCCATCATATGTTTTTTGGCATTTTGTTGAAAATTATTTGCCATATAAATATGGGTTTACTTTTGGACTCTCAATTCTGTTCCACTGGTCCATGCTACCAATATCATGCCATTCTGATTACTGTCACTTTGTAGTATAATTTGAAGTCAGGTAGAGGGATGCCTCCAGTCTCATTCTTTTTTCTCAGGATGGCTTTGGCAACTTGGGGTCTTTTGTGCTTCCATGCAAATCTGATGATTTTTTGTTTTATTTCTTTAAAAAATGTCAATGAGATTTTGATGGGGATTGTATTAAATCTGTATAATGCTTTAGGTAACATGGTCATTTAACTGTGTTGATTGTTCTAATCCAAGAACTTGGTATATCTTTCCATTTCTTTGTATCTCTTCAATTTCTTTTAATAGGGTCTTGTAGTTTACATTATATAGGTCCTTCACATGTTTTGTTAAATTTATTCCAAGGTATTTTATTCTATTTGGTGCAACTGAAAAGGAATTATTTTTTCAACTTCTTTATTTGACACTTCACTATTAGAGTATAGGAATGCTATGGATTTTTGTATCCAGAAACTTTACTGTATTTGCTTATTGTTTCTAGTAGTGTTCTTGTTGAGTCCTTAGGCTTTTCTACACAGAGAATCATGTCATCTACAAATAGTGACAGTTTGACTTCTTCATTTCCTATTTGGATAGCTTGTATATCTTTCTTGTCTGACTGCACTTGCTAGGACTTCCAATATTATATCGAATAAGAGTGACGATAGTGAACAGTCTTGCCTTGTTCCTGATCTTAGAGGGAAGGTTTTCAGTTTTTCACCATTAAGTATAATGTTGGCTGAGGGTTTGTCATAGCTGGCCTTTATTACATTAAGGTACTTTCCTTCTACACTGCTTTTGTTAAGTGTTTTGATCATAAATGGATGCTGTATCTTGTTGAAGGGTTTTGCATCTAATGATATAATCATATGATTCTTATTTTTTAATTTGTTTAAGTGGCATATCACAATAATTGATTCACATATATTGAACCATCCCTGTGACCCTGAAAAGAAACCTACTTGATCATGGCATATAATCTTTTTAATATGTTGCTGTATTTGGTCACTAGTATCTTATTTAGGATTTTCACATCTGTGTTCATGGGAGATATTGATCTGTAGTTTTCTTTTTGTGTTATTTTTACCATATTTTGGTTCAGAGTAATATTGACCTCATAAAATGAGTTGGGAAGTAATGCCACATCTTCAATTTTTTTGGAAAAGTTTGAGGAGAATAGGTATTAAACCTTCTTTGAATGTTTGGTAGAATTCACTGGTGAAGCCATCTGGTTCTGGACTTTTACTTTTTGGTAGGTTTTTAATGACTGTTTTTATTTTTCATACTACTGATTGGTGTATTTAGATTCTCCAGATCTTCTTGATTCAGTCTAGGAAATTCATATTTTTCTAAGTACTGATCCATTTCTTCAAAGGTTATTAAACTAGTTATTATATACTTTTTCATAGTATTCTTGTATGATCCTTTGTATTTCTGCAATGTCAGTCATAATTTCCCCTCTTTCATCCCTGATTTTGTTTATTTGTGTCCTTTCTCTTTTTTCTTTAGTGAGTCTAGCCAGGGAGTTGTCAATTTTATTAACCTTCTCAAAGAACCAGCTCTTTGTTGCATTTATTTTTTCTATTGTTCTTTTGTTTTCAATTTCATTTATTTCTGCTCTAATTTTGCTGATTTCTTTCCTTCTGCTGACTTTAAGCTTCATTTGTTCTTCCTTTTCTAGTTTTTTAAGATGAAGCATTAGGTTCTTTATTTGGGCTCATTCTTGTTTTTGAAGATAGACCTATAATGATATGAACTTTCCTCTCATGAACGCTTTTTCCATGTCTCAAAAGTTTTGATATGTTGTACTATCATTATCATTTGTTTCTATGTATCTCTTGATCTCTTTTTATTTCTTCTTTGACCCAGTTTTTCTTCAGTAGCCTGTTGTTTAATCTCCATGTATTTGCCATTCTTTCTGATTTCTTTCTGCAGTTCATCTCTAGTTTCAAAGCATTATGATCAGAGAATATGGTTGGTATGATTTCAATTCTCTTATATTTGTTGAGCTCTCTCTGTGTCCCAGTATGTGGTCAATTCTTGAGAATGTTCATGTGCACTAGAGAAGAATGTATAAGCAGCTGTTTTGGGATGGAAGACTCTGTAAATGTCAATTATGTCCAATGTTAATTATGTCTAATGTGTCATTTAAGGATGTAATTTCCTTACTGATTTTGTGTTTGGATGATCTGTCCATATTCTACAGTGGGGTATTTAGGTCCCTTACTACAATGGTGTTTTGGTCTGTTTCTGTCTTTAGTTCTGTTAATAATTGCTTTATATATTTTGGGACTCCCTGATTGGGAGCATAGATATTAGTAAGTGCTATTTCTTTTTGATGCATGATTCCCTTTATATTATGAAGTGTCCCTCAATATCTTCCTTTACCTTTTTTTTTCTTTTTGAAGTCTATTTTGTCTGATACTAGTACTGCTACTCCCGCTTTTCTCTGAATGCCATTTACTTGAAATACCATTTTCCACCCTCCCACTTTGAGTCTATATTCGTCTTTTGAGCTGAGATGTGTCTCCTGGAGGCAGCATATGGTTGGGTTTTGTTTTTTGATACACTCTGGAACTCTGTGCCTTTTTATTGATGAGTTTAGTTCATTTACATTTAGGGTGATTATTGAAATATGAGGTCTTCTTATAGCCATTTTATCTTTTGCTTTCTGGTAACTCAGTGTTTCCATCGTTTTCTTGTTCTTGTATTTCTGTTTACTTTATTTTGGCTGGCTTTTGTGGGTTTTGCCTCAGGTTCTTCTTGTTCTATGTTATATACTTCAGTTCTGAATCTTTGGTATGTGATTACCATTACAAATATGTAAAAGATAGTTATATATATACAGTTGTCCATTTTCTTCTGCACCTGCCTTATCTCCATTCCTCATTGCAAATTTGGATCTTTGAATACTCACTGTTTCAGTCATTATCTCAATGTGTCCCTATGTATGCTGAACATTCATTACCATCTTGCTATAGCATGTCTCTTCTTATTATTTGATCTTATAATGCCCTGTTCTTAGTAAGGGTTGCACTCCTCTGCTTCTATTTGTCTGAGAGTCACTTTACTCCCAATTATGTATTTTTGTCATTGTTATTTTCTTTTATGTCAGCTGACCCCTTTCATTATTTCCTGTAGTGTAGGCTTTATAGTGCAGAATTCCCTTAAATTTTGTATTTCTGGAAAGGTCTTGATTCCTCTCCACATCGAAAGGAGAGCTTAGCTGGATACATTAGGCTCATAGTTCCTTTCACTTAATAGTTTAAATATTTGATTCCATTACTTTCTGGTTTGTAAGGTTTGCACTGAGAAGTCCAATGATAATCTAATGAATTTTCCTTTATGCATTACCGTTTTCTTCTCCCTGGCTGCGCTGAGAATTCTACTTCGTTGCTGAGTTTTGATAACTTTAATACAAAGTGTCTTGGTGAAGGCCTTTTGGGGTTAAGATAACTGCGTGTTCTCTTATCTTCTTAAATTCCAAGCTCCAGCTCATTTCTTAGATTTGGGAAATTCTCATCCATTATTTATCTGAAATGCTTTCTAGTCTCTGCTTCTTTTTCTTGCCTTCTATAATGCCCATTATTCTCATGTTTTCTCTTCTGATGTTATCAGCTATTCTTGTATTGCTCTTTCACTATTTTTCATTCTTCGGTTTCTCTCTACCTTCAGATTTATTTCCAGATTTCTGTCTTCAATATCACTGATCCTTTCCTCTATTTGGTCGACTCTATTTCCCAAGCTTGCTATTTCATTTTTCAGCACTTGCATTGTGTTTTCTTTATCTCCAGATCTGTTTGGTCCTTTTTGAGAGTTTCCATCTCCTTGTTCTCCTCATCTAGTTATTTTCTCAATTCCTGAAATTGTTGATATGACTCGTTTTGGAACACACTGAGATTTTCAGAAGTACCATCCTGAATTCTCTGTCATTTGAGTTTCATATTTCTATGTCTGTAAGCTTATTTTCTGGAGATATTTCTTTTTCTCTCTGAGATGCCTTGTCACCTCGGTAGTTCATGGTATTTAATTTACCATTTCTTCACCTGGGCATTAATGGAAGTGTGTTCTGCTGTTTTTCAAGAAAGAAGATTATATAAAGGTCTTTCTTTAGCCTGCTACAAAGAAGGGGCTTTTCTTTTGGTTTCCAGTATGTGGCATCTAAACGTCTTGGATCCCTGCTTTAAATAGAGCCTAAATAATGTCTTATTTTATTTCCTTGTAGATATTTAATCATGCTTGTTGTCCTCAGTTTCAGTCCCTGTCAGTGTCAGCTACATTCTCAGCAGTGTTTGCTCAGATTCTCCTAGGGCTCCCTGGTATGAGGAGAGGGGCCCTCTGAGTTGGGGGTTGGAGGCTGTGGCTCAGATTCAGTTTTGCAGCTGCAGCCAGTAAAAATCAACTGTTGTTTCTCTGCGGTCCCATCTAGCTTCTCTGCTTTCTGCCCTGATAACTATGTCCTGACACTGGATGCATGAAACTCGCAGCACTTCCAGGCACGACTACTCTGGGAAGTCACTGCACCTTCTCCCCTTCTTCTCCCGCAGGGAGCTCCCGAGGCTGCAAGAGGCAGCTTTTTTATTTTTCCCAGTCCACTGCCCAAAACCCAGGGTTCTGACCTGTGGTATCTCTTATGTGCAGATTCTATATTCAGACATGCTGGTGTGCAGTTGGGGTGTTTTTTGCTGAGTTTTAGATGTTCAGCTTATTGCTGTTTCAAGGAGAGAGATCTGAGGATGTCTCTTACTCTGCCATGTTTCCCAGAATCCTCCTATATATTTTTAAATATAGCATTTTAAAACCAAACTAAAATTTAAAAGTAAAAGATAGCCATAATGTTCCATTTGGATTTATTTTTATTGTGTGGTAGGAAAGGAAGTATAAATTTGAAAATAGGCTTAAAATTAAATGCACAGGAGAATAAAATGAAATTAAATTATTAAAGTATTTTATAAGAATAAAAATTCTCTGCCAATACTAGATATCATTGTTCTGAATTTATTACACTTCTTTAATTATCAAAAACACAAAAGCCACTCCTTATTTGTAAGTACAAAACAATGGGAGTAAGTGAAGTTATTGATCTGCTAGAAAAATTTTATGATCCATTCCCAAAGCTAAATAGTTTTAGAGTAACTATAAAATATCATGGATTAAGCCATTGAAGCTTAAATTGAAAAGGATGAATTAACTAGAGAATCTGATTTTCTTAATGTATATCTCTTCGATTTTTGTGAGAAACTATTTAACTAGACATTTTTGCCATTATTTATGATTAATGATTAATATCATCATTAAGCACCTGTTGTTATATGTCTTTGTCAGTCCAGGATTCTATAAGAAATACTATAAACTGGGTGGCTTAAACAACAGAAATTTGTTTCTTACAGTTCTAGAGGCTGGGAAGTCTGAGATCAGAGTGCCAACATGGTGAGGTCCTTGGTGATGGCTCTCTTCCTGGTTTGCAAATGGCTGTCTTCTTGTTGTAGCCACACATGGAAAGGAGCAAAGAGAGGAAGCTCTTCTAGTCTCTTCTTTTAAGACCACTAAGTTCATTATGAGGTCTCCACTCTTATGACTCAGTTACTTTCTATAAAGGCCTCACCTCCAAATATCACATTAGAAATTAATGTTCTAACATATAAATTTTGGGAGTCCATAGCAATATATTTTGGCTATTTTTATTAGTGTGTTCATCTATTTGTTACTATTAAAGTATTTTATATAATTAAATTTTAAATATTCCACAAATTCTATCATTTTTGAAACTCTCATTTTAATATTGATAATAACTTAAAAGTATATATTGATTTTGTTATTTATGCAAAATATCAATCTGGATCTAGGATTTGTTGTTTTTCTTTTATGCATACAATATTTTCTCTGAACCTCTAATCTTTATTTTCTTCTCAACATTTTATGGTTGGCCCCCTCCTTTTTTTTTTTTTGTTTAACTATTTTATTATCTGGAATACATCATTTACCCAATACATCTTACTTTCTATATTTACTTCATATGAACTGTGTCATTCTGTATATCAATGTGACGGGTCTATTTTATGCTTTCTACTTGGTACATTAATCAGTCAGTTCTTATCCCATAGTAAACTATTTTAATGACTTTGGCATTCCAATAACATTTCATTATCCACCAGTACAAATTGTTCTCATTATTCTTTTATTTTCAGAATTTGTAGATGTTATAATCATTAATATTTTAAGATGACCTTTAGAAACATCTTTAAAACTGTTCTAAGACATCCATTGATATTTTGACTGGAATTATATCATATTATAAATTGTGTTATATGAAGAATTAATATTTTTAGTTTTGAGTCTTGGTATTTGCCTTTTAAATTCATTATATTTGGTAGGGATCTTTTGTATTTATCTTACATTTCTTGTGAAGTTTTATGTACACATTTTATATTTATTAGTATTTATTAGTAGGATGACTATATAATTTATTACCCAAACTAGGAGAACTATAATAGTTAAAGGGAGGACTATTAATAATAATAGGCATAAACTAGATCTCATAGACGTTATTAATGATTTTTTTGTAATTTTATTTCCTAATAGGGTCATGAAACTAAATAGCAATGGTATATATGTACATATATATTTCTAAACATGCCAATTTTCCACCAATATTATTAAATGCAATCATTTATAGTGAATTGTCTTATTTTTCAAATTGTTGAAATGTCACTTATTTATAATGATAATTTTGACACTACCTCATAATACTTATATCCCTAATTTATTTTTCTTACCTTATTGCATCACATAAAACTCCCAGAAAAATATTAAATACTAGTAGCAAAAGAGAGTATATTTTCTTTATTTCTGACATCTTAGGACCACCACTATCACAATACTATTTTGATGTTAATGGTAGTTGTTTCATATTAGGGAGCAATATTTTTAAATTTTTTGTAAATAATACTTTAAGGTACAACAGGCATGAAAAACTACATAAAATTTTATGTGTGTGTGTGTGTGTATTATATAAAGGCTCAATGAAAATTCACATTCATATAATCAAAAATAATAAAATATAGAGTATTTCCAACTCTCTAGAAGTATCTTGGTACCTCTATAAAATTACTATATTCCCACACAAAAAGAAACAAATAATATGATCTAGAATATCATATATTAATTTTCCTGCTTCTAAAATAGATATATACACATACATTTCGCATAGTATGTATTCTTTTGTGTCTTGTTTCTTTATTACTCAATACTGTGAGAGTTTCATCTAAATTTATATATCTATAATAATAATTTGTAGATTGTCATTGATGATTATAATTATCTATTATATAAATATAACAACTTATTTATTCATTCTACTTCTTTTATGGCCATTTAGGTTGTTTCTAGTTTAGGTCTATTACCAATATTGCTGCTATAAAGTTCTTACACACATCTTTTGGTGAATATACACACTTCTGTTTCAAATAGGGTATAGATATGTTCAGCTTTAGTAGATATTATCCAGCAGTTTTCCAAAGTGGTGGTATCAACTAACACTCACAAGCAAAGAGTTTTTCAGCTATTTCATTTTCTTACATCCACTTGTTTTAATTTGTTAATTTTGTTTTTTAATTTTAGTCATTCAGGTGTTTGAAGTACGTCAATGTAAATTTGAATTTTAAATACACAGTTGAGGAATGAGGTTGAACATCTTTTCCTGTATCAATTCATTATTTGGATATTCAAGAGGTTTGTTCATTTTTTGAATTAGTTTCAATTTTTTCACATAGGTTTGCCCAGGTTTTCACATATTTTTGGATATGACTTAATTATTTATTTGTAGCAAATTATCTTCTATTCTATGGCTTGCTTTACAATTTCTTAAGCTCCTTCGATGTGTTTTGATGAATAAAATGTCTTAATTTTAATAGTACAATTAATCAAATTTATTTTTCTATGATTAGTGCTTCATGTCTCACTCAACTGCATGAAGATATCCTCCTGTGTTTTTTTCTTAAGCACTTTATTTTCCAGCCTCTATATTCAGCTTTTTCACATTCCATCTGGACCAAATGTTTTGTGTGGTCTGAGACTGCATGTCAAGATTCATTTTTTCAATGTGGATATCTAAATTAGTTCAACATCAATTTTGGAAAAGATATACTTTCACAAACTCATTATAATGCCATCTTTTTCATCACAGTCCAAAATTCATATATGTAGGTTGATTTCTAGACTCTTCTGTTTCAATATTCCATTTACCTATTTTTACACAAATACTAATCATTTAATTCCTACAGCTTTAAAATAGGTCTCCGTATCTGCCTGTATACATTTTTCATTTTAGTTATTATTCATGACTGTCACAAGTGATCTTGTCCTTTTATCATTTCTATATATGGTGAATACTGTGAAGTCCTATTTAGATCTCCCTTCAGTGGAGGAAAAGTCTTTCCTGGAGAAAAGTCTTTAGTATTCACTCCCCTTTAGAGATTGCTTTAATTGGAAAGAGAGCTCTCACCGAAAGCCTTTCCTAAGTGTATCCCGTAACTAATAACTGATCAGTATGGCAGTTTTTTGCTCAAACTCAGGATAAACTGAAGATTTACCTCAGCTTCACAGATCCTCATAGAACTACTTGAGTTTTCTGTTGAGACTTCATTTTAGCTCAACTTCTCTTTTTGTCTATTCTGCTTCCAACCCTTCCATTCCTCAGATGTTACTCCCCAAAATACTCCTAAGAAACCTCTTTCTTGCTATCTCTATCTTGGAATATACTTCATCAGAAACCCAATCTGGGACAACCGATTCCAGCAGTGACCTGAGAAGAGACTTTGGAATGGGCTTTTGCATTCAGATCACCCTTCACCCTGCTGGTGATGAGAAACCAGTCACTTCTTAAGGTGGAGTACTGATATCCCCAGTACAAGGTAACAGCAATCATTAAAACCTTTACCTGTAATGAACTGGGATGGTATGCTGTGGGAAGTGAATCCACTAATGGTAAAACATATCAGATATTTAAAAATATGTGGAAAACAGTAACTATAAAGTCAGTGGAATGGAGTGACACTAAGCTAAACTGAATACAAGCTGAGAGTGATCAATCACAGATAAAAAGTAAGTGAGAGAGTCAAAGGGTCTCACTGGCATTATTAAAAAAAAAATATGGCATAGAAAGATGAAAACATTTTCAGAACTTAATCATAAGAGAGTAGCAGGGCCCCAAAGGTTAAACTCTCAGCTTAAGCAGGTCTACTAATGCCAAGGTAAGGACTCTGGTATGGAACTTTGGGACCCTGACATATGGAGATATCTGAGTTAATACACACAAATCTTGACTCCCCAGATTTTTTTCAACTCCCTGAGCCTGCAGAAGTGGCTCACGCCTCTCTCTTAAGATTAGTACTCCCTCTTTGCTTAAAAATTATATAAATTATCCCTCCCAAACAATGTATGCCCACTTTAGGATCTACTCCAATTCATCTACTGGCCACTAAGTCAATAAGTAGGGTCACGTCGCAACATACCTGATCATGGTTGGGCTATATCCAATATGAGAAGAGAGAATCATTATGACAAAGGATTTGCAGGACCTAAGCTGCATGTGTTGGCAAAGGCTGAAAGAGTGTGTGGAAATGGGTTTTCATGGTTCTTGATCAAGGTATGCAGAACATAGGTTTGATGATGAAAAGCCAATCATTTTGAGAACACTATTCAGGGTACATGGCCACACTGGCAAAAATGCCAGAAGACAGGGTGAACATGGTGCTAAGATTTGGGCTATAAGCTTGAGAAAAGTGATTGTCATCAAACAAAAAGTTAGGTGTTAAAAAAAATTCCAATGGAAAAAGTGGAAAAAGAAATTTAAAAGTTCAAAAAAGTGGACCCGCTAAAGTGAATATACTATTTAAGATCAGAAAACACATCAGAGATCTTTGTTCCATAGCAGTGTGTAAAGACTATATCATTTACCAAAGACTGTGCTAGTAAAGAGGGCTCCAACCTCACTACCATATTCAGTATTAGCTTTCCTCTGAAGACCATGACTGAAGATTGGAGTCACAATTACATATCTGGGCTTACTAATGTCCAGAGTGATTAGAGGACACCAAAACAATAGAGACCAGGTAGAAGGCTTAACCATCAAAAGCCATGTGTATGTATTTTTCTTACAATTGAAGGGACAGCCAAAAGCATGACCCACAGAGAATTATGGAAATTTTAAATAAAATATAGCATCCATAGAAGCTAAATAAATAGCCAACAAGGGAACTAGTCATTCTATATAATCGAAGAAATCAGATAAGGCTGAGAGAAGTCACCTAAATAATATTTTTGATTCCTTGCCCAGTTTTTTGGATATTAACCAACATTCAAACCCAAAATTCACTGTGATTGAAGGAGAAATCAGGTGTCAAGGAAGGATATTGTGTGTGTGTGTGTGTGTGTGTGTGTGTGTGTGTGTGTGTGTGTGTGTGTTCATGTGTATGCATGTATGTATGGTTGGTTGGATGGATGTATGCATGGACAGACAAACAGACAGACACACACACAGATATAAATAGATATAGACAGATATAGTAATTATTCTCCCAGTCTTACCCCAAGGGACTAATGGCCATTTACAGTTTTTAAAAAATTGTCAATTTCTTTTCTCCCACATCTTTTTCTTTTTAATAATCAGAAATTTTAGTTCCAGATTATTATTACTTAATATTTCATTTAGTAATTATTTATTTGACTTTTATTAGTTGGCTTTGTATTTACATGCTATTTTATAACCAAGTTTAGTAACCATAAAATCAGTTTCATTTTCAATTAATAATAGCAGATGGACAACATATATTTATCTCTGAACTTAGTATAAACCTTACTAATATGATATTAAAGAACTTAAATTTGTACTAACACACAAAGAAATCTAGATAGGAAGCTAAAATAAATATGATATATATATATATATTATTTTGAGAGTGAGAAACCAAAAAAGGAAGAAGAATAAATATGTTCCTACTTAAATGACAAAAATGGGTTCATATGTGTAATACCTAACCCCATCAGTGCTATAGAACTTCTAGGCTCAGGACTCAGTAGAAAGCAATACTGTGAAATATGGGATGTAATACAGAGTGATTGCTTGAAAATCCTTACACACAACT
Source organism: Cynopterus sphinx (assembly GCA_030015415.1). NCBI lineage: Eukaryota > Metazoa > Chordata > Mammalia > Chiroptera > Pteropodidae > Cynopterus > Cynopterus sphinx. Next base: position 56,431,239 of record CM057380.1, on the reverse strand, counting down.
ATTAAAATAGCAAACCTCTTTCCAACACCTGCACATAGATAATTAATCAACCCTCACAAATACATTATTGAGAAAACAAGGATAAAGACATGGTAAAAAATTACAGAGAGAAATATGAAGATAATAACAGCCAGAAAGTAAACAATAATAATTCAGGGGAAAAATGAGCAATATTTTCAGAATTCTAAAAAAAAAAATAATTTTCAACATAAAATGATCTATTCGATTGAATTTTAAATAAAAGGTGAGGATAAATTACTAACCTAAGAATCCAAAGAACCCAAAGATATACCTCTCAAAGACTTTATTTGGAAGTTCCCAGGAAGTTTACTGTAACAAAATGAAAGAGCAAAGGATAGAGATGGACATGGATTTGCATGCACAAATATAAAAACTCTGAGTTTCAAGCAAGACAAAAAGTTAGTACAAATTCTAGGAAAATATAATCAAAGTAAAGAAAAAGGCCTCCAGGATTAAAATGGTGATAAGGATAAAACAATAATAAAATAGAAAAGGACATATCTAATATGTGTGTATTTGAAAATTTATTGGTAGTTTTTTTAAACAGATCTATAAAGAAATTAAATAATAAAACAATTATTACATCCAAGAACATTTGTATATTAAAGGAAAAAAATAACCATAGTATACTACCTGGCTCAAAAGAAATTTTATCTTCATAATCACAATAATATAAATTTTTTATTTAACAAAAAAATGATATGACTATAGTAGAAAGATGGGAGGAGAAAAAAGATAATTGAATTCTCAGCTCTAATAAATGAATGTCAATAAATAATGCCTCAATTTTATAGTTTAAGAAATAGAATTATAAGCATGTTATACAAAATGTAGATTAAAATACTAAAAAAAAAGCCTCAATAATTTAAAGTGGTTGCTTCTGACAAAGGAACTATGAGATGGGAAAATGAAGCAGGATACTGATGCTTTTTGTTATAAATGTTTTTTCATTCAGAATTGATTTTTCCATAATATGCATGTAATAAATTAATAAAAATAAAATAATTGAATGTAGCATGAATTATACATTTAACTGATGTCAATGATGATTCACTATTTTACTTTCTTGAGGTTTTTAATTGTGTACACTAAAATATCTCAACAATGTTTTCAATAAAGAATATGACTTTTCCACTATCTATATGCTTTCTTATCCGAACAATTTTCTGTATCCTTCAGAAGAAAACAAACTAACTAGACAAACCTACAAAAATTTTATTTTGAGGAATTAATTTTGAGAGGTTTGAAATCAAATTGATTTTTGTAATTTTTATTTTTAGCTTGTCTGTTCATGCATTTGTTCATCATATATTGGCCTGAATGTTTCTGTTATCTTTAAAATCCTTAACTTTCAGAAATGTGTCCTCCCTGTATTGCTCTCTTTTCATTAAGCACTTTGTGAGCTTTGAAAGGGTGCAAACTCAAAACTAGCATAAGAGTGGCACTCTTTCCTGTTTTTCAAGCCCAAGTATATTTCCATACTATTTTAATTTTTCACAGCGATCACAAGTAAGGTGGCAAAAGCAAATAGATGCCTGAGGGTTTTTCAGTGTCTATCCGTAAATATGGGAAAACTTAATTTTCCTTTGTGCCAGTTCTGACTTGCTGATCGTTAATTATCCAAAGTATAAAGGTAGTTATGGAAGAAATGCACCACCCAACTACTAAAGTAAGACAATTTTTGCTGGGCTTTTGATTCCTCCCCTCCCTCTCACAGTTATCAAATCCATCATCTCCTTCTCCAGACATTCTGCTCTTTCAGGATACAAACATACACAAATAACCCTTATTCCAGCACTTTGGTGAGAGGTAAGTATGCTACTTAAAGGAAATCTATAGTGACCATTTCTATAATGAGAACAATACTTTTGAAAGAAAACCTTTAGAAAGTACTCCTAATTTATCTTTTTGGTGAAATTGTAAAAATTTATCAAACAAAAACAGATATAAACCCATACAATTACATATATAGATATTGGTAATTATTTGAGACATCATGGGAAACAATAGAATATTTGATAAAAATCAGAGAACTATCATCATTTTATAATGTAACAAAGAATTACCCTAGAAACTACAGTTCTATAAGCTTAATTTTAGTATCAGGAAAATGCAAACATAATGCAGCAAAAGTCTTATTAATTCTTCACACAGGGGACCAAAGGAAAAATACAGAATTGCAATTAACTTGCTTGAGATTATCTAAAATTTTTATTAAAGTAACAGGGTATCTAGATATCTGGGGACTAGCAGCCATCTTGCTATACTGAATAAACCAATATTGGATTAATAAGGTTTTCTGTTAATACAAAAGCAAAGTTGAAAATTCATGGCAGAAAATGGTATGCTGGGTAACATGGCTTTTTAAAGAAAACAATTCTTGTAAGTATAAAAATTATGACTTTGTAATAGACCTAAATCATTGTAAAGCTCTATCAAATTACCTCATATTAAAATAAATATTTTTGAAATCCAACTATTTTTACTATTTGGAACAAATCTGTAACACTGAAGAGTTTTATAGTTATAAGCAGTGATAATTTTAACCAAAAAATTTTGCTGAGAATCTTATAATGACATTAAATACATGTGCTTGAGAGAAACAGTGACAAGATGAAAAAAAATTGTGCTCATTGTATAAAAGTGCATGCTCCTGATAAGAACTGGAGTAATGGCCCAAAACAAACAAACAAACAAAAAAGGAGAAACAAGAATAAGTGTAACACAGCATGATTGTTAGTGGTTAATATTTTATACTATCTGATTCTCAAAATTCTACTTACGTGCCTCCTTATGACACACTGAAAAATTATTAAAGTAATTTTGTTATTCCATGGAGGGAAAGGATGTGATGAAAAAAACAATAAAAGTAAAGCCAAAAAATAAAATGGAAAAATGTGCTTTTTATATGAATGAAACATAGGTAATAACACCTTGGAATCATAAGTCTAGATTAAATTAATAAAATTAAAAAATTAGACCGGGATCAATAAGAGAATACTAAGTCCTCAAAATGTATAGAAACATTCACAAATTGATTTGTTTTTAACTTTAAAAATTTGCATACTATAGGTTAAAATATTAATTTTATAAATGTATGCTATTACCAGTAGAATTAAAAATAGAATCTCTATTTTACAACATGTTATAGAGGCTTAAATTAAACAAGTTATGGTTTATGCTCTGCTGCCCTCAAGACAGAAGCCAATAGTGAGCCACATGTGGCTACTGAGCACTTGAAATGTGGCTAGTCTAAATAGGTTGTTGTTGGTGTAAAATACATACTGGATTCAAAAACTTTGTTAAAAAAATTATGTGAAATATCTTATATGTAATTTGTATATAGATTACACAATGAAATAAAAATATTTTGGTATATTGGGTTAATAAAATACATCACTAAGATTTATTTCAATGGTTTCACAGTCTTACTATATGAACCAGCAATCACACTCCTAAGGATTTAATCAAATGAATCAAAAATTCAAACCCACACAAGAAGCTGCACACAGATATTTATAGCAAGCTATTCATAATTTGCAAAAAACTGGAAGCGATCAAGATTATGTTCAATAGGTGCATGATAAACTGGTACATCCATGCAATGAAATAATGTTCAGCAATATGTGTGTGTGTGTGTGTGTGTGTGTTTCTGAAACAACCTTGAATGCACATTGCTAAGTGAATGAAGACAATGTGAAGAGGCCCCATAGTGTATGACTCCAATTATACGACACTCTAGACAAGACAAGACACTGACAATAAAAATGTCAGTGATTACCTCAGAGGATGTGTTAATAAGTGAAACTTTCACCCATCCCCAGAAAGTGAAACTATTTTGCATGATGCTATAATGGTCAATATATGACATTATACTTGTCAAAAGCACAAAGAGTGAGTGAGCTTTAATATAAGAAAAAAACTCTCTGGTCAGGGGATCCAAACATGGAATGCAGACTGACAAAAGTATTTAACTGTATTACAAATAAATGTAATTTATTTACAACCTCACTGAAAGTGTTGACCTAAATAACTTTGGAAATGACTAGAATCTGTCAACTAAAGAGAAAAAAAAAAAGAAAAACAAAAACAAATACCGCCAGTAAGCACTGTATTCTTGTTCATGGAGTTGTTTTCCTTGGATTAAAGGTTTCTCAATAAAATTTAGTAGAAGTTTACATATAAAACAAGAAGAGAAAGCTGAAATAAACCATGTGGTGACTGATCAGTTGGAGACATCAGTAAGAACTAATATAGACACAGATGATAACATATAGAATTATTTATGAGCACTGTATATAAATGTGTTAATTAATATACCTACATATATTTCCTTGCTCTATCAGCTGAGACGGTCTAGAAAGAATGACTCCTCAGGAGCAATGAACATGCCTTGTGTCTGGATCTTGGTTTCTAATACCATTCTGCAATAAAAGAAAACTGGGATCCTTGGAGAAATGGCTGATTCTGGAACTGGGACAGGAAATATGCAAGATGAAGCTAGAGCATCTTGTAACAAAGAGTAAAGGAGTGCTCAAAAGCAATAAATAAAACCCCACATTCTTGTATATATCAAAAACAAACAAACAAACAAATAAACAAACAAACAAAAACAGACATCAACTGAAAAAGTGCCCAATGGCCAAACCACGTGTGAGCAGTAGTAGAAATAAAATATCAGACTATAATTCAAAATATAAAATAAGTATCTATGAGTCTATACCAATGTAAATAAATGACTAAATAAATATATGAGGAAAACAAGAAAACTCTTGTACAAATGATTCCAAATAACTTATATAGCTATTCCATTCCCAAGAAGGTGGAGCAAACATCTCTCTCTTCTAAGTGTGGGATGCATGCAGTGTCTTCCTTACAAAAACAAGCAAGCAAACAAATAAAAAATGGTATGGGAAGGGAAAAAAAGAGAAGCTACAGAGGATAAATCTGACAAAAACTACCTCAGCTAAGTGACTAAGGTCAACATAAATAGTGTCTTGTTACAGTATGCACTCTTGATATGATATCTTACTGTCACTTCTGTAATTTTCCTCCCCAAAATGTATTAATGCAGTGTAATCATGAGGAAAAAAATTAGACAAATCTCAATAGAGAGACATTCTATAATATACCTGGCCAGTATTCCTCGTGACCATCAAGGTCATCAAAACAAGGGAATTTTAAAAAAACTATCACAGCCAAGAATCGTCTCAAAATAAATGGCAACTAAATGTAGTGGTATCCTAAATGGGATCTTAGAACAGAAAAAGGATATAAGACAAAAATCTAATAAGAGAGTTATGTAAAGTATGAACCTTCCTTAATAATAATATATTGGTATATTATTAATATATTGATAACAATATAATAACATGTTGGTGATATATTATTGCCATTCTCACATTTTATATAATATGCAGTACTATATATCATGTATAATATTGGTAATTACATATTATTAATAATATATTAGTATAATAATATATTGGTAATGATACAATAATATGTCATATATTAACATTGGTTCACTAAAGGTAAAAATATTACCATATTAGTACAAGATGTTACAAAAAGAGGACAGAGGATGCAAAGTATATGGGCACTCTCTGTACCACCTTTGTAATTCTGTAAATGTAAAACTATTCAAAGCAACAAAGTTTTTTTTAAAGCATAAGAACATGGCTATATGGAGTCATCTTCAGGAAATGTTAATTTTTTTTAAAAAAAGTGTAAAAGAGTGTGCATAGTATGCTACCTTCAAAGAAAGCAAGGTAGGGAAAACATTTAAGCATGTTTGTATGTGTGTGTACATAGCTACTTTTTTATTTAAAAAAAAATAGAATGAGAAATCAAGAACTAGTAAAAATGGTAACCTGTAGTAAAAAGGCAGAATAGAAGAGGGTTTGAGGGTCAGTTATTGAAGCGAAACTTCTCTTAACATATCTTGTTTTATACATATAATTTTGTGACTATGTAAATATTTTGCATAATTTTAAAACGAAATTGAATTTTTGAAAAGCAAAGCAATCCTTAAAATCAAAAACAAGCTGGAACAAATGAGCCTAATTGCATATCAAATTGTCAACAAAGCCACACAGAGAATTATTTCAAATGAAGAGAGGCATTTCCAGAGAAGAATTTTGAAACATACAATATTTGGGCTGCACCTCCCTGGTGGAAATTGCTCTAAAAAACACAAAATAACCACAAAGATACCTAAACTGCAATTATTTATCTTATTCTTCATGATAATATTGGTTTCATTATTTTGAAACTGAAGTGTGGTATGGGTGGGCATCTTTAATAGAATTTTAAGATCTTTTTGCTAGCAGGACACAAAACAATGACAACAGGATAAATGAAAGGCAGAATTCCTTGTTAATTATAGCTCAGAACCAAATAAGGCTGACACACAGGCCACAATAGGGGGTTACACTAGGGATAACAGCAAGCTACAGCTGTAGGCAAGCGGTGTGGGGTTAGCTAGTTTTCATGAGCTTCTTGTGGATGGGCTATTTTGAATAATTTTCTAGGTTCTTTGGCATAGGGGACATCCCTTGTTATCTAGTACCTGGCTCTAGGATGATGAGAATGAGTGCAGAGTAACCCCAGGGTGTGAGAACCCTATAAGGGAAATTGTTGGAGGCTAGGGTTAATCAACTGCTCAAGAAGGGAAAATAATTGGCTTCTAAACAGCTAAACAGGGACTTAAAACTGATTTAAGAATAGTAGTAAGAAATAAAATGTATTTAGATAGATAGATGATACATACATACATACATACATACATACATACATACATACATACACACACACACACATTAGATGATTGATAGAGTAAGGAGTGAACAAACATTATTATTAATACCATGAGGATAAAATATTGTCCATATAAGAGAAAAAGGTATATAAATATTACATTAATTTAACTAAGGTTAAATAAAAACAATAATCTTTTTGAGTTAAAAAATGAGCAGAAACTCTTGATTTAATTTTTCATTGTAAAAATGACATATTTTCTGGTTTTATCAAATTAAAAGAACTAAAGGCAATGGCAACTCTGTAGTAATTAGAACCCTCAGTGTCCATATTATGATTGCTAAATCTCATTTACAATTAAGAGTATCCCTAAATCCATATTTGGGGCAGGAAATATAAATGTGAAAAATGACACATGTGCCTGAAAGCAAGAAATTATCAAAGACTACTAAGATCATGTCAAAGAGAACTCAGTACCCAAATTTAAAGGACCTCTAATACACAAAGATAAGATTATCTGGATTCATAGTTATACTAAAATATATATACATATATATATATATGTCACTACTAAAGGTAATTATTTTGAAAATTAATAAGGACAAAGACTCAAGCATTTGCCTATCTTTTTGTATGGACAAAATTTTAGTGTAACCAGATAGTTAATTAGGGACACTAATCTCTTCACAAGAGTCTCAGCTAATAAATACAGAAGAAATTATAAAATTTTAAAAATCACCATATTGTATGTCTTAATTTAATAATAAATTCAGACATTTATCATCAATAGCTGCTTAAATTATCAGTTGAAAAGTTGTTGGAGGAATTCAATCAAAGGCACAAACTAACCAAACTAATCTCATTAACCAATCTTAGCATCACTAAAAGTACATCCACCAAATATCATGTGCCTCTTGTTGTAATGCATGAGGAATAACATCATCATGACAACAAAAATTAACCTGAACCTCACTAAGCTTCTAGATCTACTAGCTTACAGGAAATCTGATGATAGAATAAAAATTTATATGAGACTATGAGAAAGCAATCAAATCTAAAATGCAAGTAATTCCACAAACTTACTTTTTAAGACAACAAACATAAAAGGAGGTAAAGTTATTATTGATTAAAATAAATATAGATAGATATGTCAATCAGATATAAAATGTGAACCATGGTTAGATACTGATTCACAAAAACCAATTATACATATATTTTCAAAGATAATTTAGAAAAGGTCAACATAATTAGATACTACATAATACTAAGAAATAATGTTAGCGAATGTGATATTTATATGGTTATGACTTTTTTAAGTTCATGTGTGTTACAAATATATACTGAAGTATTTATGTGTTAGATGATAAAATGCCTGTGACATGCTTTAATAATGCCCAGCAGACTCAAAAAGAAGAGTAAAGGATAAAGAGTTTAATATCAAAATGTTCAGCTAGTCATTCAAAGCAAAAATGGAAGAATGTTGTTACTATTGAAGCTGTGTAAAGTATTTATCAATGTAATATATTGTATTCTCAACTTTTGTATCTGTTCATATATAAACATCTAAAAAGAGTTTTCAAGGCTAAGTTTCATTGTGTGCACAAGTATTTTTTAAAAAACCAATATAGATACACTTCCTTTGGTAGATTCAGTAAAAAATATTTCTCAAAATGACAATTTTTGTTATCTAATACTCTGATCCTGCTTGTTCCCTGTATCTGAAAAAATAAATAAATAGAAAATATATACACATTTATTTTATAAATATATATATATTTATTATATATGTCTGTATATATAAATAAAATCTTTCTATTGCTTACATATGTTCAAAAGTTTTACTCTATTTTTTCCCACATTCATGGGAGGCAAAGCTTCCAGATATAAAGTTCTGTATTAGTTGATTTTGCTAGATTAGGCTGTATAACAAATAGTAGCCCCTTAAAGTTTTTTTTTTCCATGACTAACAGCAACTGAGATTTATTTCTTACTCATGTTATATGTAGGTGGCTCACGAGTTGCTCTATATGCTAGGAGATCAGTACAGATATGTTTCACAAGTCTTCATTCTGGGGTCTGGCAAGAAGCATCTCCTGTTCAGAGAACGTTGTTCTCATGGCTGAGGGAAAATCCACAAGGAGCTGAATCACACCATAGTTTTCTTTAAAACGTTTGCTTTGTCATAATATGACACATTATCTCAATTCTGCTAGTCAAAAAGTTACATGACAAAGTCTGAGAATGGGGTGGAGAATATATATTTTATCCAAATTTGGAAATAGGGTACAATAACACAATTTCACACAGAGAATTTCCACAAAGAACATCCTTCCCCCCATGTTATGATCTACAAAAGCATTCTTCGCCAACATTTGTCTGGGCTCTAGAATGTTAAAGAAGTTAAGGTTCATTGGCAGGCCTGATTTTTCCAGTAAAACTTTAGCCTAAAGAAGACTGAGGTGGGAAAGTTCCATGTCCACTGTCTCGGGAACCTAGGAGCACATTTCACTTTTAACACACCTTACTACCCTAGAAAGTCCACTGGTCCAGCTGATTTAAGCTCTTAAGATGATGTTATCTCAGAAAACTTATCTAGTCCCCGTTAGTAGAATCTGGACAGATCATTCTGGTCCACATTGATTAATTCTAGTAACTTGAATCACAAAGAAGGAAAGGGTTTCTCAATTATTTTCTTACCAGAAAGTCCCAGGCTTTATTCTTATTCTTTATTATTATTATTATTATTATTATTATTATTATTATTATTATTTAAAATATTCCACACACTCTACTCCCCCAACAGCTAGCACCCTTCATGCTGAATGTATCTACTCCCCCAACAGCTAGCACCCTTCATGCTGAATGTATCTTCTTAAACTTGAAAATAATTCATCTTTCTACTTAATAAACTCATTAAAATAATTTTTAAAATATCAACATTAATAGTATGAAATATTAAATCCAAATAACAATGAAAAAGAACAGTTATTTTATATTAATTAAACATAAACTGCAGAAGAAAAGACTCATTAAATTTTGTGTTAAATAACAGAAAAATATATAAAGCAAAAATGTTAGAGACAAAATAATTGTGGGAGATCTTAATGCAACAATCTCTTTTGCTAGATCAGTGGACAAGAAAGTATTGAAATACATTGACAAATGATACAATAATTAAGAAAGTTATTACATGGTACATTTGAAATTTTAATCCTACAAAGAGATTTTAGACTTTCTTTTCAAGAATCATGGATGATTTATAATAACTGATAAAAGCCCAAGCTCTCTTATTCAAAAAAAGGAGAAGGTGTACAGATCTAGTTCTAACAGAACAAAGTAATAAATTAGTAAGAAATATTTTTTTAAAACCTCAAATAAATGAAATTTTAAAGTTCTCCAAAATTACTAATGAATCAGAAGAAGATTAAATCAATACTATTTAGGAAATAGTAAAAATGAGAATTATTAAAATATGAGTTGGAACTCCAAAAATGATTTTTGCTTTTCTTCCTATGGATTTAGAAAGTCACAAAGATAGAGACCACATTTTTCAGCTTCCTTTGTAATTAGGTTTGGCTGTTTAACTATGGTCTTCTCAGTAGGATTAAGACAAATAATTTGCGTGATTTCTAGGTCACCATCATATTTATTTAGGTGAAGTCACTTGCTTGGACTAGATCTGAAAGTTGTGTTGCCTTGGTTCTGACCATGAAAAAGCAGACAGTACCCTAGGAAAGACCAAATAAAAAATGAAAAAAACTTAGGTTTCTGAATGAGACCGCAAAGTAAAGCCACTTAATGTCTTAGACTTACCCAGAGTATCATATTGGAAAGAATACATTACTACCTTGTTTGAGCCATTGTATTCTGAAACCCTTTTATTATAGCAACTTAGGCAGCCCTAACTAAGACAGCATGTGGCTAAAACTATTGTTGCAATTTCATAGTATTAAATTTCTTTATTAACAATTAAGGAAAAATAATAAGTTAAGCATTGAATACAAGTAAATCATATCAAAAAATAGAAAAATAGCAATCTATCAGTAGAATAGCTAAGAGAAAGATGAAGTAAAAAAACTAATGCATTAGAAAAAAAGAGGAACAAAAGTGGTAAACAAATACAGTAAAATAAGCAAAGACAGTAAATCAAATTAATTATAGGGCCTATTAGGAGAGTTGTAAGAGAAAAACCAATTTTTAAAAAATGAGGATATAATGAGAAAGATTAAAAATCTAATGGTTTCAGTAAGATGCAAACTAAACCTGATTTGAATGCTTCGTCCACTAGAAGAAGTGGTATCTTCCTTCTTGAAGTCCCCACAAAGCCACAACTTCTGTAGTATGTGTCAAGAACCTCTATTCTATGCACTGTTAGAAGGGCATCATAATACTTTAATGAAGGCACAGTAAACCTAGGATAGCTCTAGAGACGTGTGTAATGGACACACGCACAGTAATTCCTGATCATTTCCAAGGCCCTATTTAATCACTGTTCAGAGAAGTAAAAACATTCTAGAGTATAGACTGGGTGCCATGGACAATTTATTGCAATGCAGGCTAAATTAAACCTTTGTAAATTTGACTTTCTCAGTCTGCGTGGTAATATGATCAGTATCAGAAGAAAGTTCTTATTTTCTGACAACATAACCATCTTTTATTATACCTTTACTTTAAATGGGCCCTTTGGCCCTTCTGAATGATTCATGTTCATGATATATAAAGTAGTGCTTAGAAGCGAGTCACTTAGGACATAGCATTCAAAAAATAAACTGTTTTTACTATCTCTTCCTCTAGCACATTTGAGAATACTGCTACGCAACAGAAACAGAGCCAGTGCTACAATCTTGTAGCCCATAACAGAGCTCTATTCTATCATAGGAGAAAGAAATTTATCAGTCAGATTTAAGACTGCAGATTCTTTGTGCTAGGTATTCTCCTTGGTTACGAATAAATAGAAAACTTTTGATAAAATACACTCATAGTAACTAACCCCCTGAAGTCCCATCTTTTGTGTGAATTCAAATATGTCGTAAGAAGAATTAAGCTAGCTACAAGAAGGCCATAATGATATCGACTACGTACTGATGAAGCCCTAAAGTTTGTGCCAGCATTTTATAAAATTACAAGATTAATCTTCTACAAAAAAAATGACAAAATAGGTAGATATAAGAGAGACAATAGAGCTCTTTTTGACTTTAGCAAAGCTTTACATTCTTTGCTTCATTCCACCATTATCAATTCATGAATTATCAATTCATGGCCCAGACTGGCTAATTGCTAGTTGGAGGGTCATTCAAAATAAATTTTCTCCATAAGAATAACGTTACCCAATGGGACATAGAAAGCAGTGTTCTGCCTGGGTGAGTACTGGGACCAAATTTTTTTTTTTTTTTTTAAGTTTAGCAGTATCCTTGATAATGGGAAAAAATGTTGTAGGTTGGTAGAGATCTTTAGCAACATTCAAGGTAAGATGAGATTTCAAAATGATATTGGCAATAAACACAATGGATTTCAACATGGATGAGCCTTGAGAGTTGGTAAGTTACTCAGAAAAAAAAAATGAGAGGAGAAGAAATATATAAATAACACTGGTGAAAAAGATGGAATCATTATTTCAGGCGAAGGCAGGACAGATCAGTAGGATCCATTTCACATGAATATCTTTCTGTCTTTTAAAATTTCATTTGCTCAAAGACATTAAATGTTCTTCCTAAAATCAGTTTCTCTTTTGTTCTTCTATTTTGTTAATAGAACCAGCATTTTTCCTATTACTCAGAATGTCACCTTTGGAGTTATGGTCTTAATAGTTCTCTTGCTCTACCCATTTTTGCTTCAGAGTCCCTCTCATAACCATTTCTTTCATTTTCATCTTCCCTACCTTAGTTCTCTTCCCCATGGTCTTCAATATTTTATGCCTCTAGTATTGCAATGACCTAATGTGCTAATTATTTCAATTTTCTGGCTATTGTAAATGCTATTTTTAATTTAAATTTTCAATTGCAAATATGTACAATGCAACTGATTTTTTATACTGACCTTATTTCTTGCATTCATGCTCGATTCAGTTATCAGTTCAGTAGCTCTTTTTATAGGTTCTGTGGGACTTTATATTTAAAAAGCAAGTTTTCAGTGAATATAGTTTTCCTTCTTTCTATCCCATTTGAATATCATTTCTTCCTTATTGAATTATATTCTTTATCCCTTATAGCCACTATAATGATGAAAAGTGGTAAGATCAGATGTCATTGCCTTGTTCCTGTCTTAAAAGGAAAGCAATCAGTATTTAGCCATAAATACTGTTATAAGTTTTTGTGGCTGACCTAGGCAGGTGGAGAAAAGCCCCTATTACAAAGCTCCTGAGAGTTTTTACCATGTATGGAGGTTAGAGTTTGCTAAATACTCTTTCTGCCTTTCTTGCATGAATTATGTTTTTTTTTCTTTTTTTAATCTGCTGATATGAGTGATTTTTCAAATGCTATACTAACCTTGCATTCCTGCAATAAACCATACTTGAATATAAAATATTATCATTTTTATGTAACACTGGGTTGAATTGGCTAAAAATTTAAGAATTTTTATATTTATCTTAATGAAGGTTATTCTGTTGTTTTAATCTCTGGTATAATCTTTGTTAATATCTTTGTCTTTGGTAACAGTGTAATCATGACTTCATAAAATTAATTGGGACATATATCTTCCCTTTAACTTTCATAACTGGTATTATTTCTTCATTAAACGCATGGTATAATTTCCAAGTAAAGCCACTGGCCCTGAAGTTTTCTTTGTGGGAAGGATAGATACAAATTCAACAGTTTCTTTATAGATATGACAACTCAGGTTTGGTGGTTTCTATCTTCAAATAATTTTTCCTTTATCTCCAAGTTGTCAGAATTGGCATAATTTCATTCTTAATTTTTACTTATCTTTTTAATATACATATAATCTTTAGTTTTGTCAATTCTCTAATTCTTAATATTGCTAACTCATGACTTTTTTTGATAAACATTGTTAGTTTTATCAGTTGTGTTTCTCTTATATTAATATTAATCTATATTAATATTCTATAACATAACTTAAGGGAAATATTATTAGAGATGAAGGTTAAGTTTTTAATGATTAAATGGTAAATTTACCTCCTGAAATCACAATTTTAAATAAGTTTGCACTTAATAATATGGTCTTAATATATATAAAGCTAAAACTAATAGAATAAAATGGAAAATTATACAAAATTATAAATTCTCAATCAAGGAGGGGTGTAGCAAAACACATTTCAGAGTAACTAATAGAATAGATAATAGGATAAAAAATCAATAGATATACAAAAAACCTGAACAACACCTTTAATGAGTTGGATCCAAATAAACATGCATGTAACCAGCAATTTCTGCATAACACCTTTCTAAAGATCACAAGGTATAGCTACTAATATTGACTACATACTTGTCCACAAAGCAATTATAAATATTTAGAAAGATCTGAAATTATTAGTGTTTCTTTCATAGAGAAAGTAAAAAACAAAAGATAATTAAAACTTGCCTGCATTTAAAAACTTAAGAAATAAATTTTCACAATGCATAGACACTAAAATTAAAAGAGACACCAAAATTAACAAATAAAGTATTATAAATGGAATGTTAATGAAAATATATCTCAAAACTTATGGGGTCTAGTTGAAGTTAAGACTTAGAAGGAAATTTATCACCCTAAAAAACATAAAAAGGCTTTAAAAAATCTGTTTTAATCATCCATCCACAAAAGTTTAGAACAGAACATTAAATTCAACCTAAAAAAAGACTGAAAAGAGGAAATAATAAAATTAAGGAAAGATGTGAAAATAGAAAACAAACACACATAGAGAAGGTCAGTTAAATAGCCAAAAGATTGTTGATTGAATATGTCAATAATAAGTTGGTTAAAAAATATGATCCAATAAAAGAGGAGACAGAAATAACCAATATCAAATTAAGAAGGTAGACAAATTACCACAGAATCTATGATCATTAAAAAGAACTACTTTAGTGGAGGGTCAAATGACAGGGACTGAATTCATGTTCCCCATGTGAAACAACCAAGAAATACATGAACCAATGTTTTGCAAGACATTTAACCACTATATGACTTAGCCTTTCCACACCTACATATTTAACCAAAACAAACAAAAACACCTGTACTTTCTAAGACCTGTACACAAATACTCAGAGTAATCTTAAGTGTAAGAGCCAAAATAGAGAGAAAACAAAAAAAGTGAGACCTACCATTGTTCAAACTCACTGCCCTGAGCAAATTTTCAGGCTACAATGAAGTAAGAAAAACCCATGCGGAGCCTGGTAGACTCCATGAGTTGAGGGGACAGAGTTGATTTTCCAAGGAGACCCAGGAAGTTTAAGTTTCAGAACACAATACTAGAGAAGAAAGACCAGAACAAAGGGAGAACTCCAGAGATTGCTAAGAGGACACCTCAAATATTCAGCAAAGAGAATTGAGAATGATCTAAATAAATGGGGATATACATAATGTTCATAAGTAAAAAGGACTCAATATTGTTAAAATATCAATTCTCCCGCAAATTATTTAAAGATGCAACACAATCCCAATGGAAATCTCAACAGTCTTTTTCTGTAAAAATAGAAAACTGATTCTGAAATTTATATGGAAATAAAAAGATCTAGAATATACATAGACTTTGAAAAAGTAAACAAAATTGGAAGACTAAAAGTATCTGAGTTTAAGATGTATTTTAAAATGGAGTAATCAAGACAATCTGTTATAGATATAAAAACAGACAAACAACTCAATGAAACCTAATAGAGTATACAAAAAATAGACCTACACATATATGAACAATAAATTTTCAAAAAAGGTATAATTCAATACAGAAAGATAAACTTTTCAACAAATGGTTCTATAAAAATTGGATATTTTAAAAATGTACTTTGATTCATATGTTACTCCATATGTAAAAGGTAACCAAAATGAACTACAGACCTAAATTAAAAACTTAAAATTATGAAACTTTTTTATAAGAACACTTAGGAGAAAAACCTTATTATTTGAGGTTAGGCAAATCCATAAAAAAACAAGCTGATAAATTGGACTTTATCAATATTAAAACTTCTGCTCTTCAAAAGACACTGTTAAGAGAGTGAAACACAAACCTGTAAGTAGGAAAAATGTTTGTGTCAGAATATACAAAGAACCCTCAAAACTCAGCAGTAAGGAAACAAGCAACATACGTGTTAGAATAGGCAAAATATTTGAATAAACATTTCACCAAACAGGATACAGCAAATAAGCACATAAAAGGATGCTCAACATCATTCCTCATTAGAGAAATTCAAATTAAAACCATAATGAGCTACTACCGCAATGTTTAAACTAGAAAGACCAACCATACAAAGTGCTGGCAAGAATGTAATAGAAGTGAAATTTTCATGGACTATTGCTCAGAATGTAAAATGGAACAACTGCTTTAGAAAACACCTTGGCAGTTTCTTAAAATTAAATACACAGCTAATATATGATTCCGCCTTTCTATTCCTAGATACTTACCTAAGAGAAATGAAAACATGTTTACACAGAAACTTAAACATAGTATTTTTGTAAGAGTCAAGAACTAAAAGTAACCCAAATGTCCATTAATAAGTATATGGGCATCAGTGTGGTAATAATACTAATGGAATAATACTCAGCAATAAAAAGGAATGACTTATTTGATACACATTACTGAATACTTTTTATTTATTTTTATTTTTTTAGCACTTTATATAACAAATCCTGGCAATATTTACACATTTATATTACCTAGAGGATTGTTATTTGCTGTGCCTGCTGTTTTCTGAGTAGCACAGAGGTATAAAAAATAAAAATAAAGCAATTTTTCTGCCTCTCTCTGTCCAGGAACATCAGGGCTGTGAAATATGACATCCCCCAGGAGGGACCATATTCTGTTGATACAACTGAAGAATACATTCATGGCAATTACTGAAAATTTATGTTTACTGAAAGAAGCCAAATAAGAGTATATGCAATATAATTTCATTTATATAAAATTCTAGGAATTGAAAAAGAAAGGTATAGCAATAGAAAGCAGAACAGTAGTTACCCCTATATCCCTGAGGTCAAAGGTGAAAAAGGTATGTGAGGAATGTATTGCAAAGAGGCATGAGTAAACTTTTAGTGATGACAGATAACGTGTTTTTAAATGTCAAATTGCTATTTTAAAAAAGGGTATTATAAACAACTATGAATAACAAATTCCAATTTTTAAAAATTCCTACAAAAAAACAACTTACCAAAAATGACACAAGAAATAAGAAACCAAATTTTCACACAACTACTGAAAACTGAATTTGTGTACTAAAATCATTTCACAAAAACTAGGCTCATATGTCTTCAGTGGTGAATTTCATCAAACATTTAAAGAACAAGCAATCCCAAAACAAAACTTATAGATAATAGAAAAAGAATAAATAGTAACTAGTAACTCATTCCATGAGATCAGAATAATCTTGATATCAAACCTTAAAAAGAACTATAAAAAAAAAATTACAGGCCAATCTCAATTATGAACATAAATACACAAATTCTAAATAACATATCAGCTAACCAAATCTAGCAAAATATTTTTTAAAATACTATATCAACATCAAGTTATGTTTACTCCAGAAACAGAAGTTTGGTCTAATATTTGAAAATCAGTCTATGTAATTTACCACATATAGTGGACTGAATGAATATTTGTGTCCCAATCCCCAGCACTGGCAAATTCATATGTTGAAATTTTAACACCAAATATGTTGGCATTAGGAGTTGGGGCCTTTGGGAAGTAATTAGGTCATGAGAGTGGAGCAACAAATGACCAGGATTGGTGTTTTTATAAAAGAAACACCAGAGAGGATTTTTGCCCTTTCTGACATGTGAAGACACAGTGAGAAGACATTTATTTGTGAATCAGGAAATAGGCCTTCACCAGACACAGAATCTGTAAGTCCCCTGACCTTAGATTTCTCAGTCTCCAGAACTGTGATAAACGAATGTCTATTTATACCACCCAGACTACAGCATTTTTGTTATTGTAGCCCAAATGGACTAAGATATCATATTAACAGAATAATGAAAAATCACAGGATTATATTTATAAATGCTGCAAAAAAAATCAGAAAATCTAAACTTATAGCACAACTCTAAGCAAATTAGGGATGGAATGGCATTTCACTTATTTGAAAAAATATCTATAAGACATCTATACAAATATCAAAGTTGGTAAAACTAAAAACTTTCCTCCCACATTGAAATAAGGATGTGCACTATCATCCATTCTATTCTATTTAATATTGTGTTGGAGGTTTTAATTAGTAGATTAAGCAAGATAAATAAATAAAGTTATGAAAATTAGGAAGAAATAAAGTGTCATCAGGTGATATATCTGAAATGACTCTACACAAAAAATCTATAAATAATAAACATATCAATTATAAGGATAATTGAGTATCAATATAGCTGGACACCGAGTGAATATATTGTTTTTTCTATTCATCACCAACAGAGAGAAAGTGAAACTTAAAACATAATACCATGTAATAGCATCAAAAACAGCAATATTGATTAATGTATCTAATGAAAGATGTGCAAGACTTGAAAAAACTAATATTGAGGAAGGAATATTAGGCATACATCATGTTCAAAAATTAGAAGACTCAAGTTGTAAAGGTATACATTTCACTAAGTTTTAGGAGTTCTGTGTGAATTCTGACAAGCTGATTCTCTTAAAGAGGAAGAGGTAAAATGCGGGACTCACTCTAATGAGATCATGACTTATTCCAAAGATCCAGTTATTAAATCAATATAAATTGGTTCAAGCTATTTTGGCAATCTACTTTTATTTCTAATTTTTGAATAACACTGTGAAATTCCACATATACACACATGAAATACCTGTTGTGATTTTGGGGAGAGATTTTACTGAATCTTTATTTCAATTTGAAGATAATTGACATTTTTACAATTTTAAATCTTCCTACCTAAGGGTACCATGTTTTCCACATTTTATATTTTCTATAATGTGTTTAAGTAAGCTTTTGAAATTTTCTTTGTAAAGGTTATGCACCACATTTTCTTGCTATTGTGAATAGGCATTTTCAAATTTATTTATAAACTATCTACTTGTTCTTTTATAGGAATAAAAACGGGATTGTATTAATCTTATATCAAGCAACATAACTGTGTCAGTCAGGGGCTTACAGATAATAGATACCACTCTAGTTAGCTACCCCAAAGAAAATGATTTGATACAGAGAATTAAGTGCTTACTAAATTGTAGACAGGGCCAAATGAACACTAGGCTGAGACTCTAAGAGTGACACCCAGAATGGTATCTTACAACTGGACTGCCAAGAGAACAAATATCTCTGCTGGAAATTGAAAACTGGAGAGTCAAAAGCTCAGTGTCCATGTACTGACACCAATACCACAGCTCAGCCACAATCTAGGCCTCCAGAAGCTCATCCACAGCTGTTGACCACAGGACCACACTTCCTTAGCTTCCAAGATGGAAACTTCTCAGCAGCAAGAGAGAGGGTCCAAATACTGGGATACTGTTACGGCCACCCCTGAAAATCAAATGCTTTTCCAACACTCACTACCAGCAAGAGTAACAGAAGCATATTATATGCCGCCTCATTTTCAATTCTAAATATCTCTTATGAGTGTCTGCTTGTGGGAGCTGGATCACATGTAGAACATGAGCTGAAAAAGAATTTGGATTTAAAAGAGCATTTAGTAAATGTAATCTTAGAATTTTTGAGCTTCTAGTATCCAGTAAAGGCATGCAATGGAAGTTTGGAAAGCATTCAGAAAGCAATTTGCCATTCTGTATAAATTATGTTTAATTTTCATAATATGTTTAACTATTTGGGAGATTTGCTATATAGAAGATCATACCACACACAAATAAATATACCTTCGTTTCGCAGTTCTTATTTCTTTTAATCCTTTCTTATCTTACTCATAGGCTAAAACCTCCAATAAATCCTGACTGTAATAAAAATGGCTCTAATGTAAAACCACAAAATAGCTGTTTACTATAGGCTTCTGGTAAATACATTTTATCAAGTTAAGAATGTTTACTTCTATTTCATATTTACTATATTGTTTCTTTGTTTCAAAAACAGGAAAGAGTGTTGAATTTTATATAATTGCTGATGTCAAGATGACTGCATATTTTTCTTTTTAATCTATTAATGCAGTGTATTTCATTAATAATTTTTCTAAAGGTGAACAATCTTTACATTTCTGTCTATTCTATTTTTACAGTGTTTCCTATCTGTTCTTTCCATGCTATACTTAATGCTCCTGTATTTGTCCATATCCTCATTATCTTTCACCTGTATAACTGTAACAGTCTCCTAATTAATTTTTCTGACATAAATGTTTGGCTTCTGTAATGCATTCTTCAATAAAAAACAGATTTTTTTTTTTTTTTTTTGCTGGATAATCTGACACTGATCCTCAAAACCCTTTAGTGCCTCTCTGCAACCTATACGTAAAGATTAAAATTAGGCCTTCTACTATGATGCACCCTATAATTACATTGGTACTTTTACAATGATTATTACCACAGTAGTAGTGTACTATGAATTGGTCATAACAAGAAACTAGAGAGTTCACAAAACATCCCACACATGTTCAGGTCTCTGGGTATTCCATTTACTTCAGCAGTTCCCAAAGCGTGTTCTTGGGGAACATTAGTGCCAGGAGATACTTTTGGGAATGATTGTTTCAAAATAAAATAAATTATAAAAGTGCTTTCTCTGTGCTGGTTTTAAAGGTTCATATTACTTATCACAATAAGAAATACTGTGTGAAACATTATAATAAATACAATAAAAACTCTTTTAGCTCAGAACTCTCTAAATATATTTATGCACAAAATCCTTCCATTTCAGTAACTAATATTCATTAATACTAGGTTCCTATTGAAAACACTTTGTAGAAAAAAAAAGCTGTAAGCATTTTTTCAGCATAGCCTGTACCTTCTCTTTCCCACCCATTAAATCCTACTTATCTTTCAAGGCCTTGTTGTATGAGTTTCTCTGGGTAATACCCACCCCCAAGTTGAAACTCATTCTCTAAATCCCCAGAGCACATTTTTGTACCTTTAAACTGTGTGCTGCATCTTTCCCCCATCTATATTTTTCAGTTCTTTAAGATAAGGTTTTCACTGCATTCTAGAAAAGTACTCAGCATATAAACATGTATTTTTTCAACCCATTTAAGCCCTTTCCCATTTTATAGATTTGGGCATTTTATATCTAAAATTGTATTAGATATTGTTAGAGGCACATAATACATATGAGACATTACTCTAATCACGAAGGGTGTGCTCTTTTGGAAAATACATATCTAGCTGAAGAGAATGGGTAAATATATATTAAAATCTGAAAACTGTAACTGAAGTTGCATAGCCTTTAGTTCATTAGGAAATCAGAGAAGGGAGAATTCAAACTACAATGCAGACCAGGTTGTACGCAAAGGTGGGACTTGAGAGTGTCCTAACCAGAGGCATGAGCCCAAGACAAACACATTCTCATTCTCCTGGGTGCCAGGAAAGGAACCCAGACATACTGCTACTCCCTAACATTCATATCCCACTCAGTCCCCATTAGCATCCCGCAGCTTCTCCAAAAGTTGTAGCCAACTCACCCTTCCCTTTGCTCCACATTCTCCATTGACCAGCCTAAAAATTAACAGAAATATGGTTTAGCAAGGGAATTAAGCATACTAGAGAATAAGCAGAGATATAAAAACCTGGAAACCTTACCCCAAAACCCAGGTAAGGAGAATTTAATTGCATCTGTGGATATTAGATAAAATGCATCCTAAATCTTTGTTGATTATGGTAAACAAAGAGAACCTAGAAACAAGGGCATATCTTTCTTCAGCCTTGATGTTCCTAGAGTCAGAGGGGTGATTATCTGATAAAAACAAGGATTATTTATAATAGTAAACAGATGCTCCAAAGGCTGCTTAGATAAGCTCAAATCAAGGGGTAGAGATTGCAGAAGGGTTCAGAAATGGGCATGAGAAATTAACAGTTATGCTTGTGTTCCCTTAAGGACTTATGCTCTTCCAGGACATAAAGAGCTAAGGCAAAATTTATCACAAAAAATACCAGATATGTATCAACAGCGATATGATAAAAAATAAAAAAACATAAGGGTTATGGCAAGGGGTTCAGCAAATCCTGGTATACATAACAACCTCTAAGTATTTTGTTCCCTTTGTTTTTATCAAATTGCTTCAAATCTTCCAAACTTTGTCTGTCTTCTCATCCTTTCTTCAATGTCTTCTGTAGCCCTAGTCTCTGCTACTGAAGAAGCAATGCCAGGACAGGGCAGAGTGTAGTAGGTAACTCTCATCGCTAAATGCTGTCATTATCACTCATTCATTCATGTTTCTTCATTATTCATTCGTCATTCCAACAGATACTTGCTGATATTTTCACTATGTAACAGGCACTGTGACGTAAAAGAAACAGAATCTAAATCGAACCACCTAGGAAGGTGAGGAAGGAGTGCTCCACACAGAGAAAATTGCATATACAAACACCTGCCCATGAGAAAAAAAAAACTGTCATTGAAAAAAGTAAACATCGGTTAGTTTGACTAGGGTAAGAAGTTCAAAAAGGCTTTATGGCCATAACAGAAAGTAGTGGACAAATGATGCTGGACTTTGTAAACCACAATCAAGAGTGTGGACTTGATCCTAAAAGCAGTAGAAAATATGTCATGAATGTAAACATTAATTTCTTTCATCATATGCCATTCTTTATGCATATAGTAAAAAAGCATGTCTTTACTTGCTTTCGAATGTCTGAGATAGGAACTAGGATCCCATAGGAAAAAGAAATGAGATTTAATTTACAAAAATTTTGCAGCCACCAAAAATCTTTTCATTTTTTTACTATGAAGATATTTCAAGGAAGATAGAAACAAATGCAATGTTGACTTTTTTAGCATCTCTTGTATATGTAAAGCAATTTTGTTAACTTAGAAGCATAAAAATGTATTAGGCCTAATAGGTTCATTCATAAAATGTTCATGTTTTATATATTAAACTTTAAAGTATAGTTTACTCAGACAATTACAAATTTACTAGGAGAATTCCTTAAAATATGGTAAATTAAACTACAAGCTGCTGGACTGTAAGAAATATATTCTTACTCCTGCCAGATTATTATAGGTAAAATTTAAGAACAAAAGAAACATCAATATTACAGTATGATAAAGAAAGTTATTATATTTTCCTGAATCAGTGTCTTCCAGTACAATGGCAGGCACATATAGAAAGCACTCATTTTCAGAAGAACAATTTTGGAATAAAAAAAGGAAAAACAATCACTGAATGTTTATTGTGCAAGACTTTGTCTATTATCAATCTCTGAGCCATCTCTCTAAGCAGTTTTTGCTTCACCTAATATTTGTTATGAAAACTGAAGAAATTGCAAAACAACTAGTCTTATGGCCAGATATCTGAGTTCTATAACAGTGTGACCTGCATCAAAGTCACTTCATTTCTCTGGAAATATAAGACCTCTGAGGTTCTTTCTGGCATTATGAAAATGTGAAGTGTGACCATAAAGAAGCTAGACCCAACAGGCTTACATGTGCCAGTGTGGGAAAGGTGGAAGTGGGAAGAAAAAACTGCTAGATGCTAGGTAAGGTGAATAAGAAATAATATACCTCCCATGTAGTTGGAATACACATTCACTTGTGAGAAATGAGGTTAGAGCACCAAGAGAAGGAGTAAAGGAAAAGTGGTAATCACAAAAAAAAAAAAAAAAAAAAACATAAGTTTTTTCTGTTCAGGAAACCTGTAGGTATTGTTTGTTATCTGTCTACCTCAGAGTCAGGGGAGCTCCGAACACAGTGGAGAATCCCCCACAGAGTTTAAATTTGAGTGTTAGAATAGTGCAATATGAGAATGATAATGTTGAAATCAACAATAAAATTAAAAATCAGTGGTATAAAACTGGTATCTGACATCTTCATCTATCAGCTTCTCAAGCCACACTGATAAAACTTTTATATTTTAAAAAATTTATTGATATAACTTGAATTCCATATAGAATCATATTATTATGTTGAATGATACGCACTTTAAAATATTGCTACCTATTTTGGTGTAATGACAGCTATTCTCAGGATAACATATCAGATAAACGTGGACAATCACAGGAGTCTTGCTCTGATCTGTGACAGCTATGAGTAGCACCAGAACTACACACAATTATAACCTCCACTTTATCCTTATTTAATGAGAGCACCACTACAGAGGGAGAAGTTTTATTCACTGAGTACAGAAGGGAAGGAATCTGAGGCAGTTGAGAAAGTAGAGCTGAGACTCCAATGGCGTTAAGTCTTGCCAGTATGATATGAAAGGATCCCTGTGTGGTAAAAAACTGAATCTTGCCCCCAAATTTACCCTTTGTTCTCTGCTTCTGGTAGGTAATCTTTAAAATGGCATGCCTGATAGGAGTGTCTGTGTTTGCCTGGAGGCCTTAAGCCAGGATAGATAGCATAATAATGTGATTTAGGGAGGAGGCCATAGGTCACAGCCAGGTCTGGTCTATGAATCAAACATGTCTATATGAAGAGCCTCATAAAACTCTAAAACACCAAGATTCAGGGAAACGTCCATGCTTGGCAGTATTCTAGGTGTATATACCACCAGGAGTACTGCTCCCAGACTCCACTCTATGTGCTTCTTCCCTTGGCTAATTTTAATCCATATCCTTTTTCTGTAGTAAAGTTTAACCACAAGTATAACAATTTTCAGGGAATTCTGTGAGTCCTTGTAGTAAATTATTTAGTAAATTATTAAACCTAAGGGTTCTTTTGGGAATCCCCAGAACTTGTAGTTGAGATTAGAAGTGAAAGCGGCCTTGTGTAGCCTAACTTCTCAGGTGGCAAAACTCAACATCACATAGCAAAACCACAGGCTTTTATTTATGTTTTTCTTCATTTCTTTTAGCATCTTTATTAACATATAACTCACATGCCATAAAATTTACCCATTTAAAGTGTACAATTCAATGTTTTTTTAGAGTTGTGTAATTATTACCCCAATGTCTGTTTAGAACATTTTCATCACCACCTTCCCACAATAGCCATCATTCCCCGAGCCTATCCTAGACCCAGGCAACTAATTTGCTTTCTGTGTCTATAGATTTGCCTGAGTATTCCATATAAATGGAATTATACAATACATAGTGTTTTGGGACTGGCTTCTTTCACTTAGCATAATGTTCTCAAGATTCATCTATGTTGTACAGCGTATCAGTGCTTCGATTTCTTTATGTTGTTGAATATTCCATTGCAGTTATACCACATTCCACTTGTTCACTTATCAGTCGACAGACACTTGGTTTGTTTCCAGCTCATGGCTATTATAAGTAATGCTGCTATCAACATATGTGTAGATAATTCTGTATAGGCATATGTTTTCATTTCTGTTGGTTATATACCTAGAAGTAGAATTGCTGGGACATACAGTAACTCTGCATTTAACATTTGAGGATACTCCAAAGTTGCTGATTTTCCAAATTTTGTATTCCTAGTAGCAATGTATAAGGTTCCAGTTTCTTTCTATTCTCATTAACACTTGTTATTGTCTGACTTTTTTGAGAAAAGCCAGACTAGTGACTGTGAAGTATCATCTCATTGTGGCTTAGATTTGCATACCCCTAAAGGCTAATTATATGTATCTTTTCATGTGTTTATTGCCCAATTCTATCTTTTTTTTTTTTTTTGGAGAAATATCCATTTGAATCCTCTGATAATTTTTAAATTGAGTCATTTGTATTTCTATTATTCAGTTTAATAAGTCTTTATATATTCTGGATATGTCCTTTATCAGATACATAATTTGCAAATGTCTTCTCTCATTCTGTTTTTTCACTGTATTGAATGTATTATTTGCATCACAAATGTTTTTAATTTTGATGTACTCCAATTTGGCTTAACCAAATACCATGGTTTTCTTCTAAGTGTTTTATAGTTTTAGTTCTTACATCTAGGTATTAATTTATTCTGAGTTAACATTTATTTATGAAACATGGTAGGGAACCAAATTCATTTTTGTATGTACATATCCAGTTGTGCCAGCATCACTTAGTTTGTTTCCCATTTTACTCTGTTCATCTGAGTCAAAAATTAAACAGCTATAAATATATAAATTTTTTCTCTAAGCCTCTAAATTTGATTCCATTGATCTATATATCTGTTGGTAGTAAATATCACATTGCCTTGAATACAGTAACTCTGCAGGGTGGAGACATTCAGTATTTAGCCATTATGTATTATGTTAGCTGTGTTTATTTCATAGATTACCAGGTTGAAGAAATTTCCTTCTAATCCTATTTTGTAAGTGTTTTTATCATGAAAAGGTGCTGGATTTTGTCAAATGTTTTTTCTGCGTTTACTGATACGATCACGTTTTTTCTCCTTTATTCAATTAATATGATATCCTAGTGGGTTAATATTTAGATGTTAAACAAATTTTGTATTCCTGAGATAAATCTCATTTGGTTGTAGTGTACAATCCTTTGTATATGTATCTGGATTTGGTCTTTTAAAAAAATAGTTTTTGTGTCAATATTCAAGAGAAAATATATTTGTCATTTTCTTGAGATGTCTTTGTCTGGTTTTGGTATCTGGTTAATACCAGCCTCAGAATGAATTATGAAATATTGCCTTTTTTATTTATTAAGCTTTGTGAATAACTGGTATTTTTTAACTGTTTGGTAAAATTCACTAGAGAAGCTATCTCGGTCTGGGCTTTTCTTAGTGGGAATTTATTTAAATACTAATTCATTCTCTTTTCTTGTTATGTCTTTCAGATTTTATGTATCTTTTTGAGGCAATTTCATTGCTTTGTATGCTTTATAAAAATTTTCCCATTTCATTTAAGTTATCTAATTTGTTAGTATACCGTTGGTCATAGTATTCCCATATAATCCATTCAATTTCTATAAGGTTGGTAGTGATATCCCTATTAAATTCCCTGCTTAATTCTTTACTTTTCTCACTTGATAAGTCTGGCTAAAGGTCTATCAGTTCTCTTGATCATTTCAATAAATTGTCTTTCGGTTTTGTGGGTTTCCTCTATTTTTTAATCTTTCTTTCACTTATTTCTGCCATGATCTTTATTATTTCTATTTATCTGCTTGTGTTGCCTTTACTTTGTTCTTCATTTTCTAGTTTCTTACAGTAGAAATTTAGGTAATCGATGTGAGATCATTCTTCCATTTTTCATAAAATGGTTTATAGCTATAAATTTTCCTCTAAGTGCTTAGTTAGCTGCATTCCATGCTTTGGTAAATCTTTCATTTAGCCATTGATTATTTGGGGGTATGTTGTTTAATGTTCACATGTTTAAGAATTTATAAATTTTCTTTTTGTTATTGATTTCTCACTTAATTCCACATTGATCAAAGAATATATCTGAATAATTTTGGACCTTGAGATTATCATGCTAAGTGAAATAATCCAGACAAAAAAAAAGTTGAAAATCACATGATATCACTTATATGTGGGATATAAACTAAAAGCAACAAATGCACAGGACAAACAAATAGATACTTATGGACATGGACTATAGATTAGTGGTTACCAGTGGATAGGGAGTTGGGGTAGGAGGGAGGTAGATGGGGTAAAGGGAAATAAATATGTGGTGACAGAAAGATATCTAACAATGGAAGGTGAACACACAGTGTAAACATATGTATGCCTTACTGTTAAAGTATACAGAAGAAACTTATTGGATGTCGTTAACCAATGTCACCATAAAAAAAATAAATCAATAAATGTAAAAAAATAAATTTATTGTTCCTTTTTTTATGATCTAACTTTTGTTTATCTTGTAAACATTTCACGTATGCTTGAGAAAAATATTTATTTTGTTGTTTAGTGGAGCATTCTAAAGATGTCTGTTAGGTATAGATGGTTTATATATTTTTTTTTGTTCAAGTTTTTATTTTCTGGTTAATTTTCTGCCTAGTTCTTTTATCCATTATTGAAAGTTGAGTATTGAAGTTTCCCAATTTTATTGTTAAATTGCCTAGTTTTCCCTTCAATCTGTCGGTTTTTGCTTCATGTATTTTGGGGCCCTATTTTTGGGTCCATGTGATCTTATAATTACCCTTTTATCATTTGTAAATGCCTTTGTCTGTCTCTGTAATAACAATAAATAATAATTTTTTTGATAAAGCTTATTTTCCTAATACTAATACAGTTATTACAGCTTTATTATGATCACTTTTTGCATCATCATTTTCCATCTCTTTACTTTCACTTTACATCCCTTTACCACCTGCATGTTTGAATCTAAAATATGTCTCCTGTCAACAAGATACTGCTGGAGCTTATTCCTTTTTTAAATCTTTTACTTTCTGCCTTTTCATTGTATTGTTATTCATGTTTGTTGTTACTATTTACATCTGCCATTTTCCTTTGTGTTTTCTATATGCCTCACTTATTTTTATTTCTTTGTTAATACATACTGCCTTCTTTGCACTGTGTAGAGATTGCCTGGTATAACATTTTAATTCTGTAAATAATAATTAATCATTTATTTTGAATTTTTTAGAGGTCGCCCTAGAGCTGATCATGTACATCTTAAATTTTCAAAATATACTTAGATTTATACTAAATTACAGTGAAATATATTTTACTCCTATATAGCTTAATTCTCTGTCTCCATAGTTGTGCTACTATTCTTATATGTTTCCTTTATTTGTATTACAAACCCAACAATGTATTGTTAAAATTATTATCTTATCTAATTTTATGTCTTTAAAAGAAGCTTAGACAAGGAAATCAAGCATGTATTTATAGTGTTTGTTGTTAACTTTATTTACCATTTCTGATTCCCTTCATTTATTCTTATGGATTTAAGTTACCATCTTATGTCATTTCCCTACTTTCATAAAATTTTGTTTCCATATTTATTCTTTGTGCTGTTACTGTCAAATATATTACATCTATACGTTCTAAGCTTAGCAATGCAACTTGTAGAATTTTATGCATCTGTTAAGAGAAAAAGATTCAGTCATATTGCCTTTTATAATTATCTGTATCACTATACTTTTTAGTGCTTTATTTATGTGGATTCAAATTATAGTCCGGTGTTGCTTGTTTTCAGTTTGCAGAATGTCCTTAAGTATTAAAAAGTTAATTTAATTAATTCATCCTTTATTTATTCGGGAATGTCTTTACTTCATTTTCATATTTGAAAGATGGCTTTGTTATATATAAAACACTTGGTTAATAGCTTCTTACTTTCAATACTTTGAACGTCATTCTACTACCTTTTTGCTCTATGACTTCTGCTAAAATGTCTACTATTAATTTGGGGGGGATCCTTTGTACATGAATCATTTTTCTCCTGGCGTTTTCAAGATTTTTCTTTTATCTTTGACATCAAATATTTTGATTGTGATGTATCTGGCTATAAATCTGTTTAAGTCCTTTATGTCAGTAAGACTTCCACCCTTTGCTGATGAATCTGTGTGCAGCTTGGGAATGTTGGCAAGTCTGCCTACATTCTATACTAATTGTTTCTGAGTATTTAAGGACTAGCTCATGCACTTAGACTTCCCAATCCTCAGGCATAACTCTAATCCTAGGAGACTCTTCTTGACTGTCTCTTTCCCTAGCTCTCTCCATTAAACCTAGAGCTGCTCTGCCATTTTGCATGCATCCACCAGTAGTGCAAAGTTATGAACATCTTCTTAATTGGTATTTGCTAGAATACCAGTTGTTTGCAGCAACACCCATAATCATGGAATTCTATATGTTCTGTTCCAAGTAAGTTAGTCTCCTCAGACATAGCTGTGGAGCTCTCCATCCTATAGGATGTCTCTCTCCCAGGCAGAACCTCTTTGCCACTACACAGGAACTGTGAACAGGAAGTGTGGTTCCCTTATCCTAGAGCAACATCTATGCCCTAAAAGTGGGAAGTAGGGAAAGGTGATAGCCTCTGGTGTTCTCAGATTGCCCCTCTTGATTTCTTGACTGGAAATTCTGTAAACAATCAGCTTTCCAGTGTTCTTAGCCTGCTCTGTCTGGAGTAGAGTTTTACCTCTTTCATGAAGGAGGTGGGTAAGTTAAGAAAGCCTCAGTCCTCTTACTACACTCAATAGGAATATAGCTTCTGCAACATTGGGCTGTGTAAGGAGAGGCCCTGGGGCTTGCCCTTCTTAAGTTGAAACCATAGCCCTAGACTAGGTTTTAGGGGAGACCTATGGATTCTTGGATGTACCCACTCAGAGTAAAACACCCCAAGGAGAATTCTCTCTCTCTCTCTCTCTCTCTCTCTCTCTCTCTCTCTCTCTCTCACACACACACACACACACACACACACACACACACACACACACTTAAAAGAGGATAAAAGAGGAGATGGCTCAAATGCCACAATCTCTCACTCTTCTTGCCAAAATGTAGCAGATTTCCTTTCATGTTTCTTCATTTGCTGTATGCCCTTAGGACAATTTCAAAATACTTTAAATATTTTTTTCTTTTATTAAGAAAAAAAATGATTTTTCTCCTGTTAAATGATGATGCAGGGGTGGGGGTCAGAGAAATGCTTACTGCAATTCCTCATGCCATCATTCCAGAATTCTCAGAAGCGATTTCTTCTAGACTTCATTTCTTATCCAAACATCCAACGATATCTGAATCTTTAATATTTGAAAAATATGTTTCAATTTCAAGCCCTTACTGTGTTTCCTGTCATTGTTTGTTTTGCCTTGTAAATCTAGACAAATTAAACACAGTAAGAGAATTTATAGGGCTGCATTTAAATTTAAGATTCAGGACATTTTATGAGTTGGGTTAACTTGGAACATTTTCTTGTATTTATTAATAAAATGTGTTTATGTTTTTGTGAGAAAAGATACATTGTGGTCCTGAAAAACAGTTTTTTCCCCTAGACTTTTGGTAAGGAACATTTGACAAAAATGTGCTGTTTGATGGCTCAAAAAAACTGGCTTTAGAACCTTGGAGAAGTTCTGTACTTGAATTCAGAAAGCATCCTTAAATAAAATGGTCTTCACATTTGTGATTCCTTTAAGACCCTCAACCGTTAGTGTTTATTGATTAGATTTTACTAATTTTAGTAATATCATGACACTATGATTTTCTTAATCAATTTTTACTATAAAACTTCAGTGTGTTTATTGCTTGCATTCCTTTCTTCTCAAAAGACAATGATTATAATGTAAATTACATTCTATATTTCATATACTTTAATTTTCAATATTTTTAGAAATGTACTGACACAGTTGTAGTTAAAAAATTATTACTGAAATCAAAGGTAGATTATAAGACCATATGTGCTTTATTTTTCTGAGTGCAATGGGAATTTTCTTGGTTGGAAAATGGAGAAAGGAGTCTCTGGAGAAAAGTATAATGCAATAAGACAAAGACAGAGAGGGAGTGTTGCAATGTGAGAAATATGGGAAGAAAATGAGATCAGAGAAGTAGGGCAGAAGCAGAACAGTGAAGGGACTTGACTTTAATTTTACATACTCAAATTAATTAATTTTTTATTTTATAGCCAATGCTTAATTCTTTTTAATTAAATATTTTCTATTTTTTTCAATTGTTTTTTTATATTTAAGTGTTTAATCCAACTAGAGTTGATTATTGAGGTGAAAATAACAATTTTCTCTTTTCATAAATAACCCTTGTTCTACTTCTAATTAAAGAACACTCCCTTTTTTCCACACTTACCTCCTCTCATGCCAAACTCTATACATATGTGATTCTATTCTTGACTTTGTATTTGGTTTCATTGGTCAATTTATAGATCCTTATGCTAATACCACACTATGTTAATTGCAATAGGTCTATACTAAGTGATAGTATTGGATGTGACAAGTGCCTCTTGCCCATACTTACCAAGAGTGCCCAGGCAATTTTCTTCCACATAGCTTTTAGAATAATCTTTGAAAGTTGCACAAAAAACTCAATGGAACGTTAATTAGAATAGTTCTTTATTTTAACCATTATTTTTCATAATAACATCCCTGCCATTTTGCTTTCTTGTTATACATTGCTAGTATCTTCTCTTTCTTATTGCTGAATTCTCTCACAGCAGTCTCTGGTCATCTGATTCCCCAGACCAAGGCCTCCCCCTGTCTACCCTCTAAATACATACACCCATTCAAATCAATTGCTATCTTCTCAGGTTCCTATAGTTTCATTCTATATAGGTCTTTCTCTATTGTATTTGTTCTTCATTCAGGTCTTAATAAATATATAGAATTATCATATGTTTATCACCATTTACTACATTTGGCCCTTCCCAAACTGCATGGTGCTGCCGTTAAAGTCATTGTTCAATAAGTGCCCTCTCGAGACTGCTGATTTTGAAGACATGGTCAGGCTTTCTTCTTTAACACCTATTTCCATAGTAGGTGTTATGTATTTTCATAAAAGGCAAAGGAATAACATGGCTTTTCTAAATGTCATATTTCTGAAATTATGATAACCTACATCTCCCTCTCTCCCTTTCTATCTCCCTCTCTCTCTAAGACATTTCTCTTTTCTACAAATCCAACTGGAATGCATTTTCTAGATCAAATGCATTGATAAGTAATTTATGAGCTCTATACGTCTATATTATTATTGTACACTCAAAGTTTATCTCTATAAAATAAGTTTTTAAGAAAGTACCACAAAATTATGTTCCTCACACCTGTCCCTGATTCCTTCTTGTACCCATTTTATCAATAATATTCTGACTCTATCTCAAAAATAGAACAAAAAATGGAAAAAATATATTATGGAATTTGGAATATTAAGACATTTTGCTGTCTCATAGTTTCTTTTGCTGTTAATTTTGCAAAAAAAAAAAAAAGAGAGGGGGTTGGAATAAGATAGACAATATGAATTAAATCACTCAGCCTCCTTGTCATCTCCATTCTAGAATATTTTACTATACTACAAAGGGTTGTATGCTGAACATTTCATTTTACAGACACCTTTGCAGCTAGGATTCTGGATGCAAATCAGGTTCCATAAATCAAAAGCAATTTCAAGATATGAAAGCAGAAGACAGGTATAAGCCACTATATTAGTTTCTTAGGGCTGCTGTAACAGTAGCAAAAATTGAATTATTTAAAATAACACAAATGTATTTTCTCACAATTCTGGAGGCCTCATAGTATAAAATCAATGTGTCAACAGGACCATACTCTTTCTGAAGTCTTTCCTAGACTCTTCCCAACTTCTGGTGGTGAGTGTCAGTTCTTAGTGTCCCCTGATTTGCAGCAGCATAAATCCAGTCTTTGCCTCTACCTTTACTTGGTGCTTTGCATGTCTTTTCCATTGTCTTTCTCCTATGAATATGTGTCTCTGTGACTAAGGAGTCCCTTTTGATAAGGACACCAGTCATGTTGGATTAAGACGTACCCTAATGACCTCAATTTGACTACCTCTGCAAAGACTCCATTTCCAAATGTCCTTTTGGAATTTTTGACTTCATTTTGACTTCAAATGTCCTTTGACAGATGTTCAACTTTTTTTGGAGACACAATTCAACCCATCTTTCTAACTGTTTGGATGGTTTTAACTAGCAAAAATATTATAGAGAAATGAGGTTTTCCTATACTACATCTCTGTAAATAGTCAGTTTATTAGTATTGAGAGGAAGTTGCACCAGTAACTTGCTAATTCTGGGATCATAATTATCAGTGAAGTTCTTGAAATCAAACTTTCAGATGCAGTTTCAAAGAAAACAGCAACTATGGCAAGTAAGTTATATAGCATTCTAAAAATCATTGCTTTAGATCTTGCTCTTACTTAATTTTTATATATACCTAATTCTCTGTATTAGTTTTATGCTTAAAGTATTTTGAGGGTTTTCTCTTACCTACATTGAGTCTGACTGATACACACACCAAATTTTGATTCATTTTAGGCATGAATTATATAATTAATTTGTTTGCATGTGGCTCCTTTTAAAGTTGTGTAACATTATGAATTAATAACCTGTATAGATGGTATGATTTTTACTGAAGCAATAGCAGGAGCTGGATTTTTTAAAAGCCAAGTTCAATAAAAACTACTTGTATTATTAAGGTCCTGCCTGAAACGACAATCTTAAGTGACTACAAGACACATCTTACATACAAGAATACATTTGGTCATCCTAGTAGCAGTTGGAAATGCATATTTCATTTGACAGGAATTGCAAAATCCTTTTATCACCTCAAAATAACTTGTGGAATGTACAGGCTTCCAAGTGTTACAAGTTAGTCTCACAATTTTTTTGTATGTAAAAGTACAATTTGGTTTACATATAAAAATAAACTTGATTTAGTGGTTTTATCTTCTCAAAATTAATCATGAAAATTCCTGGTTCTGTAGTCTTAACCTAAATTTCAAAGTTGTGAAGGCAATTTTATCACAAAACAAGAAATTAACATGAATTCGATTGCTATAGTATTTTAAAAGTATACCTTTATTTTAACAATAATATTGTGCTAAAAATATTGTTGCACAATTTTTGTGTGCTAATGTTTCCTTATTTTTTTTCTATAGTTAATATCCTTATTTGCATACACAGGAAAAAATGTTACTTATTTAAATAACCCTAAGAGTAATAGAAATCTTTGCCTGACTATTTTGATTTTACCTATTTTCTCTGATCATAAATCTCCACTGACATATTATTACATATGTCAATGTAAAAAAATATGAACTTATAATTTAGACAAATGTAAACCCCTTTTAGACTCTTTGTGAATCTCTCAAGTTCATGCTACTAAAATGAACCAAGTTATAACTCCCTTTTGATTATTATAGTTGCTCTTATTTTTTTGACTATTGTCATATGAGAAACAGAAATATAAACTTGAATTTCACTCTTGGAATAAACAATCAGGGCCCAGTCTTATTCCTAGTCCACTAAAGTCTAATCAAACAACAGATATGAAATCAATCAATCCCCTGACTGGGAAAGATTAAGTGAAACTACACGAGGATAAAATTCTTTTTCCTTCTTTAGGGAAAATGGAAACCTATCCCTCAACACATTGGTTCCCACCCACAGCAGAAATGCTTTTATATTCAATATCTATATTATAGAATATTTATGCTATAGAAAGAAAACACTCAAAATCTAAAATTATTATAATTATATTTTAACTATGTTTCTGGAAATTTATAACTCAGATCAAAAGACTTATTTTCTAAATAAAAATAAAATGTATAAATATATTTTATACAAATAAAAAGATGACAGCTAGCAAAGTGAAATATACAACACCTGGCATATATAAAAGATAAAATAGAATACAGGTTGCTTTGAGGAAACCTGAACAACAAACAACTAAAAATAGCAAGGAAATTGAAATATATCATCAGTGTTAGAAAACATATATAAAAGTTATTTCAAAACAAGATGGAAATATATAATCAGACTAAATATTGTGAAATACAGATTTCATAGTTCTATAGGAATTAATGAAATTTTTCATTTTACGCCGAGAGACATGCACTCATTCTTTAGTCTCTAGATTTCTTTTGTCTTAATCTTTAAAAAAGCAAAACATCATGAAGAATGTGTGTTGTCTCTTCCCAACTCCAACTGTAAAATTAATATCAAGTCACTCAACAAATTATAACTATCATGTGGTGAGACCCCTGACCACAAATTACTTGTAAACTTATAGGAATACTTATATATAGACTTATATATACAGATGCAAAATAGAAATGCACTTAACATATGTTCACAGAAAACAATAAGCAAGTTCTGAGAAAAGTCTCCTTTGTGGTACACAAACTGGGGAGGGAATGGCAGCCACTGTGATAGGGGTATAAAACAGCTCAAAAGACAAGTTCCAAGAAATGAGAATATGTTATAATCTATGCCATATGAAGCAGTACTTTAAGGCAGACTATGATTAATTAAAGATTATATATATATAAATTATATATATATAATTTATTTATATATATAATTTTTATAGCCAATTATATATATAAATTATATATAAATATATAAATATAAAATTTTATATATAAAATTATATATATATATATATATATATATAATTTTAAACCAAAGGGAAAGCACTAAAGAGCTTTCTTAAAGAATTATAAACAATGCCATAGAATTATAAAAACAGCTAAGAGAATATGGAATAAGATAGTAGATTTTAATCTAACCATCACAATAACTACATTAAATGTAAAATGGTTTAGACCAGGAGACACCAAACTTTTTATATAAAGGGAAAATCAGTAAATATTTTTAGCTTTATGGATTCTGTTGTTTGTATTAGTTATTCAACTCTGCCTTCAGCACAAAAGCAGCTATATACAATATGTAAACCACTGGTTATGTTTGTATTTCAATAAAACTTCATTTACAAAAGCAATATTCTGCAATAGATTAAAAGGAAATAGATTAAGAAAGATAACCCAATGCATGCCAGCAGCTTTACTTATATCAGACAAAGTAGACTTTAGAATTCGAATATCATCAAAAATGAGAAAAAAAAGTATTACATAAGAATAAAGAGGTCAATTCTCTAAGAAAACATAAAACTATGTATGCTATTAAAAACATAGTTTAAAATATACAAAACTTTTATTTCCACAGAAATGGAAAGAAAAATAGATCTAAAATTATATTAGCATCAAAGATTCTAATACACATCTTTAAATAATTTTTAGAAAAAGTAGACAGAAAATAGGTAAAGATATCTGAACACTGTCAATCAACTTTATCTGAGATTAGTACACTGTTCTAGTCAACTACAAAACACTGTATTTTTTTTCAGGTACATGTAAAAATTTCACCATATTCTAAAATATAGAATAAATCTAAATAATTTAAAAGAATAGACATTATACAAATTATGTTGAATATAATGGAATTATACTAGAAACCATTGCCAGATTCCTGCAGCTTTATAGTGAGTTTTGAAGTCAGGCAGTATGAGTCATCCAGGTTTGTTCTTTTTTAAGATCCAGGTCTCTTGTGATTCTATATGAATTTTAGGTTGAGTTTTCTAATTTTGCAAAAAACATCAATGGGATTTTGATAGAGAAATCACTGAATCTGTAGATCACTTTTGGTAGTATTGCCATCTTAACAATAGTAAGTCTTCCAAACCATAAATGTAGGATATGTTTTTATTTATTTCTTCTTGAAATTTATGAGCAATGTTTTGTATTTTCCATCATAAAAGTCTTTTACTCCCTTGCAAATTCCTAAGTGTTATATTCTTTTTGATGCTATTAAAAATAAAATTTTCTTAATTTCTTTTTCAGATTATTGTTATTGTATGGAAATGCAACTGATTTTTGTGTGTTGACTTTATATCTTGCTACTTTGCTGAATTCATTTATTAGTTCTAACAATTCTGTGTGTGTTGTGTGTGTGTGTGTGTGCGCGTGTGTGTGTGTGTATGTGTATGAAAACTTTAGGGTTTTTATACATATAAGATCACAGTGAACACAGATAATTTTACTTCTTCTTTTCCAATTTAGATGACTTTTATTTATTTTTCTTGCTTATTGTTCTCACTAGAATTTCCAGTATCATGTTGGATAGAAGAGATAAAAGGGAGCAGACATATAGGCTCATCAAACAGAATAACCAAGAAATAAACCCTCACCTAGGTGATCACATAATTTTCAACAAGGGTGCCAAGACCTCTCAATGGGGAAAGGAGAGGTGTCAACAAATGTCCACATGCAAAAAAGTGAAGTTGCATCCTTACTTCACACCATATATAAAAATAAACTCAAAATGGACCAAAGACCTAAATATAATAAGTAAAACTATAAAAATCTTGGAAGAAAACATAGGGCAAAAGCTTCATGACATTGGATTTAGCAATGATTTCTTGGGAACTATACCAAAGGCAGTCAACAACAACAAAAAAGACAAATTTGACTTCTTGAAAATTAAAAACTTCTGTGTATCAAAAGACACAATCAGCAGAGTACAAAGACAATATACAGAATAGGAGATAATATTTTCAAATCATATATTTTATAAGAAGTTAGTATCAGAAAATATAGACAATTCTTAAACTCAACAATAACAAGAGTCAGATTCAAAAATAGAGAAAGAACTTAAAAAGACATCTCTCAAAGGAGACATATCAATGGCCCAGAAGCACATGAAAATATGCTGAGAATCCCTAATCATTATGGAAAGGCAGATCAAAGCTACAATTAAATATTACTTCACACCCATTAGAATGGCTACTACAAAAAAACAAAAACAAAAACAAAAAACAAAAACAGAAAACAACAAGTGCTGGCTGGTTGTGGAATAATTAGAATCTTTGTCCACTGTTGGTAGGAAAATAACATGGTACGGCTGCTGTGGAAAACAGTATGACAGTTCCTCAAAAACTAAAAATAGCACTACCATATGATCTAGAGATTCCACTTTTGTGTATATACCCAAAAGAATTGAAACAGGGTCTCTAAAAGATAACTGTACACTCATGTTCACAGCAGCACTATTCACAGTAGCTAAAATGTCAAAGCCACCCAAGGATCCACTGATGAATAAATAAGCAAATGTGATACACACACACACACACACACACACACACACACACACACACACACACACACACAGGAATATTATTCAGCCTTAAAAAGTAAGGAAATTCTGACATATGCTATAACATGGATGAATCTTGAAAACACTTTGTTAAGTGAAATAAGCCAGTCATGAAAAGGTAAATATTCCATTTACATGAGAAACTCAGAATAGTCAAATTCATAGAGACAGAAAGTAGAATGGTGGTTGTCAGGGGCTGAGGGGATGGATGAAAGAGGAGTTATTCAATAGCTAAAGAGTTTCAGTTTTATAAGATGAAAAGAATTCTGGAGACAGACGATGATGATTGTACAACATTACAAATGTATTTAGTAGCAGTAAATAGTACCATGTTATACAAAATAGTTCAGATGCTAAATTTTATGTTATATATAATTTTACCACAATAAATAAAAAGATATTAATGACAGAATAATGCCTGGAAAATATTAAAATACTTGTTGATTAAACAATGAATTCCTATATAATCCATTGACCTATTAGAAGTTTCAAAGGAAATTAAAAACTTTTTTGAATTTAAATAATAAAAATTAAATTTAAAATACATGGAATTCAGCTAAATCGTTATTTACAAAGTATAGCAATAAATATTTGTACTAGAATATTAAAAATAAAGTCAATAATCATAATCATAACCCCCATCTTGAGAAACTAGAGAGAAAAAAGAAATTAAACATAAAGAAACCAAAAGGAAGAAAATAATAAAAACTAAAAGCACAAATGAACAAAATTGGAAAAAGAAAAATAATACAGAAAATCAATGAAATCAAAAGCTGGTTCTTTTAAAATAAATGAAGTTGATATGTAGTGATAAATAGAAATCTATGGGTGGTGAACACACAATGTGATATACATATGACTTTTTGTTGAATCGTACACTTGAAACTTATTGGGTTTTGTTAAGCAATGTCACCATAATAATTTTTTTTCAAAAAAGAAAAGAAAAACATCGACAGACTTCTAGACAGAATGATCATAAAAAAGAGAGAGGGGGAAAAAATCACAAAGTGCCATATCAGGAATGAAAGTAAGGACACCACTGAAGATTATATTAAAAGTATAGTAAGGAAATATTAAAATGAATCTATGCCTCTAAGTTTCACAAAGTAGATTAAATGGACTAACACCTTGCAAGATATATACTACCAATACCTGAATAGTACTAGAAGTAATTTATTCCATAATTTGATCACTTCAAGTAAAGTAATTTCCATACCCAGATAGTATGACTGGCAAATTCTACCAAACATTTAAGAAAAAAAAAATGCCAATTCTACACAAACACTAAGATTTGAAAATCAATCAAGTCCACTCTATTATCACTAAAGTAAAAAAACTCCATGATGATCTCAATAGAGAGGGAAAAAGGCATGTGACAAAACTTAACTTCCACTCGTGATAAAAAAATACCTCAGGGAATGGTGAACGATAAAAGGACACCTACATAAAACCTACAATTGATATAATATGTAATGGTGAAAGACTGGTAACAATGCAAGGATGTCCTTCCTCTTTTAGTATTCCTATTCAAAATAGTAATAAAAATTCTAGCCAATATAACATGGCAAGGAAAATAAAAAGCATATAGGCTAGAAAGGAAGAAATTACACTGTACCTATTCACAGATGATACATGTTTTCGTAAAAAAAAGCCCAAAGAACCTACAAATTAACTCCTAGAAATAATACATGAATTTAGCAAGAACGTAGGATATACAGTTAATACACAAAAAATTAATTGTAATTATATATACTAGCAATGAACGTATGGAGTTTTGAATTGTAAAATGCCACTTCAAATACCACCAAAGTGAAATTTTTAAATTTTAATCTATCAAACCTATGTTCAGACCCTATATTATAAAAACTACAAAACACAGGAGGAGAAAAAAAAAGAAGACTTAAGTAAATGGAGAGATATGTTGTGTTTCTGGATTAAAAAACTCAATATTATCGAAATGTCAATACCTTCCAATTTAATAAAATCAGTATCAACTGAGAAGATTAAAATTAGCTGATTCTAAAATATAGAGAAATATGCAAAAGAAATAGAATAGTTAAATTATTTTAGACAGAGAATAACAAAGTTTGACATGTTATGCTATCTCATAGCAAGACTTACCATAAAACTATAGTAATCAAAAAAATGTGGTTTGGCAAAAGAATGAGCACAATAATCAATAGAACTAAATACAGAGGCTAGAAATAGACTCACATAAATGCAGTGAACTGTATTTTGACAGGTGCAAAAGCAATTTATTGATGAAAAATTAATCTTTTCAACAAACGGTACTGGAACAATTGCACATCCATTGGCACAAAATAAACTTCATACATACCTCAAATGTTTTATAAAAAAATAACTCAAAATTTATTACAGACTTAAATGTAAAAGAGTAAAACTAAAAAATTGCTAGAAGAACACATAAGAGAAAATCTCTGTAAACTCAAATTTGGTAAAGGATTTTTAGATATGACACCAAAAACACAATCCATAAAAGAAAAACCAATAAATCGTATTTCATCAAAATTATAATTGTTTGCTACATGAAAACCAGTTAAGAAAATGAAAAGGCAAGCCATACACTGATAGAAAATGTTTGAAAACT
The DNA here is from genome assembly GCA_030015415.1 of Cynopterus sphinx. NCBI lineage: Eukaryota > Metazoa > Chordata > Mammalia > Chiroptera > Pteropodidae > Cynopterus > Cynopterus sphinx. Next base: position 56,390,186 of record CM057380.1, on the reverse strand, counting down.
TTTAAGTCCGATAAAGGACAATAGTAATAATATATAAAGAAACTTGCAAAATTCAATTAAAAAAACAAACTTCCCAATAAAAATGGGCAAAAGTTCTGAAAAAACATTTAACCATAGCAGATATACAGATGGTAAATAAGCATATGAAAAGATGCTCAACATCGTTAGCCATTAGAGAAATACAAATTAAAACCACAGTGAGATATGATTACATACCTTTTACAATGACCATCTTAAAAACAAAACAAGTGCCAATCAGGATGCAGAAAAAATGGAACTATCATTCACTGCTGGTACAAAAGCAAAAGGCACAACCACGTTAAAAAATGGTGTGTGTATATATATGTGTGTGCGTGTGTGTATTTATATATATATATATGTATACACACACACACACACACACACACACACACACACACACACATATATATATATATATATATATATATATATATATATATATATATATATATATATAACACTTGCCATACAACCCAGCAATCCTATTCCTAGGCATTTAACCAAATGAAGTAAAAACTTTTTTCATATAAAAACCTGTATATGAACATTTATAGCAACATTATTCATAATCACAAAAAACTTGGAAACAACTATGATGTCCTTCAACAAGCGAATAAGTCTACATAGTGTATGATCCTATTTATGTAAAATTTTGGAAAAAGCAAACTATTGAGACTTAGACAAGTGTTGTTAAGAAGGAGTTGACTGAGAAGCGACAGCAAATGGAAACTTTTGGGATGTCAAAGCTGATCTCTTTGGTATTCTCTGAATTTTTCGGAAACCAGAGATCTATATACCCATAGAGTGAATTTTACTGCATACGAATTTTAAAATATCTGCCAGGCTGTGAGAAGAACTACAGATGGAATGCCGACTGTGACAAATGCAACTAACTGTAATTCAAATGAATGATATAACCAGACAGAAGTGATTGTGGAGAAATGAGCTGACCTAAGTGACTGAAATTCATTGTTTTGACTGAATATTTTAATATTAAAGACAAAAAAAAAAGTACACAAATGCTGTGATAACTTGTTTTTCACAGTGGTATGAGTTAGTAATTCTAGAACTACTTTCTTTGTATAATAGGTTAAACGATAGGTAAATATAGATATGAATGGCCAGGTTTTTCACTGTTGAAAAAAGAAGTTACAAATAAGTAGAGGCGAATTGCTAGAACAAACATTTGGTTGCTAGATTGCAATTAAAGGTATCAGTGTGAACTCATGGAGTTTGCAGGGGAGTTTATTTTTTATCTATTGGATAGATCAACACATAAATATTTATGTGGTATCTACCCATGGCTTGGTAGACATACAGATATTTCTTAACTGTGTCTGCTAAAAGCAATGATATCTCAATGGCAGTTTACATACCTACCACCTCGATCTTTGTTTGTAAATAACTATTTTCGAATAAGAGGAAATGGGCTCCTTAGAGAAGTGGTTAATTCCAGAGCTGGAGCAATGAAAATCCAAGCTAAACCCAACACACCTAGTGGTCTAGAAAGTAAGGAAGTGCTCAAAAAGGGGAGAGAGGGTGAAGATACGTAGAAAGAGCACAGGAGCCAACCTGTAAGGATTTGAGGGCCAAAACAGAAAAAATTGAGCAAAATAATAAAAATTATAATAGTATTGGAATACAATCCAAAAATAAATATCCACAAGTCTTTATTGACCTAAATAAATGATTAATTCAATAAATTAAAGTATCAGGAATAGTCTTTCTTATAGAAGCATTCCAATTAATAAATATAGAAAGAATTAAGGAAATAAAACATTACCTTTAGAATAGTAAGATCTACTGATAAAAGTTTAAAGAGAAGATATTGGCCTAATCTCAAAGAATTGTCTTCAAATACTTACTATTTAAGAAGGAAAAATTAATAACTACACAACAGAGAAAGCCTGAAGACACCAACTTAACTAAGTAATGGAGGTGAACATAATAAATTCTGCACAAAGAAAGCTCTGTAGGATGCTTCCTAAAAATTCATAACCTGACCTAATTATGAAAAACAGAGAAACATTCTACAAAATACTTGAGCACTACTCTAAAACTCAAGTTCATGAAAGTCAAGGGAAGACTGAGAAACTGTTGGATCCTAGAGTAAACTAAAGAGATATGACTACTAAATGCAATAGGATCCTAGATTGAATCCTGAAGGGGAAGGAAAAAAAAAACATTAATTGAAAAACTAAGGAAAATTAAATAAAGTATAAAATTTAGAAAACAGTGTTGATTATTGTAGTATGGTCAACATTAGGAGAAGCTGTGTCAAGAGTAAATAGGAACTCTACTTTTTTTGCAATTCATTCATAAACCTAAATTCTTTTTAAATAAACATTTTTAATAGATGAAATAATATTTAGTTCTTTAGAGAAAGGAAGAGATTCTTACCTACTCTTCTTTACTTTCTCAGAGGGGTCAATATCATTTTTATACCATATAAAGCATTTCTTCAATAGATAATTGTAGAATAATTTAGTGTAATATCTGAAACTCAGCCTTGAAAAAAATAAAAAGGTAATGAACATTTCTACCACAGAATCCCTCACGCCAAAAAAAGTCTGAGATTTTCTTGATCAGAAATTTGTGCAAGGGAAGATCACATTATCATTTCAGTTAGAACAGTTCTCTCCCAGCAGATTCTGGTGGGAGTTATTAATTCTGTTGCTAGGGGAATTGCTAGCCAAATTTTAGAACAGAAGGGCCCAGGGGGATAGTTTGCTAATGACTCCCAATAGCCACAGCAGGAGTTATTTTCTTTTTTCTTTGTCTCTGGAGAGAGAAGTACTGTGGAGTGGAGAAAAAGAAACGTGGCATTAACATAGGACCCAAACTGAGAGGATCTGTTTCAACCTGAGGTAGGTATACCTTCTTAAATTCAGAATGGGATGCTGGGGCCTATCTATAAGAAGAAGCTTCCAAGAAAGTTCAAGGTGCTTCCTCTGGAGATTAAAAAGGGAATCCAGAAAAGAGACCACAGTTCTGCTCCCTTCTCAGCAAGAACCACTCTCTTTTCCTCTCAGATCTCACTCAACCCTAAATCATTTCACTGGAGGTGGAATTCAGGGCTCAGTCCCATGTGGGGACAAAAGCAACAGCAGACTTCTATTCTCCCCTCGTCTTCTGCACCAGGGACCATATCACTAATAGTCATTTTTAAACCCCTCTTAACTGGAACATCACAAGTGTACAAAAAGTACATGAAGTATAAAAGTGTAATGTAGTGAACTGCAAAATAAACATTTTTTAAACTTTTGCCCAAGTCAAGAAACTAAATATTAACAAGACTCCAGAAGCCCTCAGCATGCATGTTTTCAAACAAAATCCCTTCCATCCTTCCTAGTAGTACCAATATGCTGAATTCTATGGAATCCAATTTCTGAGTATTTTTAAATAGTTTTACTGCCTAATTGCATACACCTAAACGTTATGACTTATTTTTACTTGATTCTTGAAGTTTATGTTAATATAATTATAAAATATAATAATAAAGCATAAATATAATATAAGATAATAAAATAACAAAATATAATAAAAATAAATATAATAAGAAATATAAAAATAGAAATAATAAAATATTTTACTATATCTGGCTTCTTTAATTCAATAGTACATCTTACGATTCATTCTGGCTGTATGTATCTGTAATTCATCATGTTCACTGCAGTATGGTGCTTTGCTATATGTCTATATTATAGTTTGCTCATTCTATTCTTAATGGGTATTTAGACATTCTTTTGGTTAATTCTGTGAAGAGAAGTACATAAGTCTGCGTATTCACTACCAACTATCCAAGAACTTTGTTATATACTTCTGAATCAAGACCATGAGGCTTAAATATCAGAGTTCTGTGTGAGCGGGGCATGTGTGTGTGTGTGTGTGTGTGTGTGTGTGTGTGTGTGTGTGCGTGTGTGCACACGCACACTACACTAAAGAGCTTCTGTTGTGAGCTATTTGTGTGAGCTACATGTGTGAGATAGGGTACCACATGTTTGAAAGAGCACATATTCCAAGGAGTCCTGTCAGGGTTATGCCCTACGTTATACTTCTAAAACAGGTATTCCTGGCCTACACACATAGATAAAGACTGAAACACAGGTTACATCTATTTTTAAAGATACAAACTCCAGAGAGGCATGGATTGTACTTCAGAATCATTGCTAACTTTTAACACGTTTTATATTAAACATTGTTATTTTAAGCTTCACTTCTGTTTCCAAAATCTGTTTTAGCAAATTTCTCTCATGAGTTACCTTTTAATGTAATAGTTGATATAGAAGTGTCTAATGGCAAGTTGGATGTATACAGATTTTCTGGAGCTTTTGATACAATCTCTCTTCTAAGACCTTATTAAGGAAACTTAGAGTCCTAGGCAGTGTCTCTTGTGAAAAAATTAAAAATACAGGGAGTTAGGCTTTGTAAAAAGTCAGACCATAAGGATTAATGCTGTTATTAGGTCATTAGAAGGTAATAAAAAGGAATGGCCTGTTTGTCCCTTCGCCTAGACCTAATAACTCCAATTATCAGCAAATTTTTCCATTCAAATTATTCCCAACACTACCAATATTTATGCTTTGGACCCTCATGTTAGTCATAAGACTTTCTGTTGCAAGTGTAAAACTGACCTCAAAATATTTGAGGCAAACAATGAAATTTAAGTGTATATACTATAAGGAAATTTAGGGGTGTCACCAACTGATCCAGAAATGGCCTCAGACTGGTTTTGAACCTCAAATGTAGTTCTGATTTTACTTTTATTTCCAACTCCATGTCCGTATCTACCCCCTCATTTCTGTCTTTCTGCTTCTCTACCAGATTCTTTTCTGTTGCACACACATTTTCTCCACATGACAGAAAGGTAATTGAAAGACAACATAAACTATATCCCCATGTCAAACAGAGAAGTCACAAGGAAGCTTCTGACTGGCCCAGCGTGGGTCATATTTCCCACCCCAGAAGTCAGAGTACAAGACCAAGAATATTAGCCCCTCCACATAAAAGAGGGAAGGAGCCACCAAAAACAAACAAACAAACAAACAGAAGAATGTGCAGTGATAAAAGAGAGGTCTGGCTTCTACCCTCAGCTTCTAGGAGATAATCTCTAAAGTCTTGGAATGTCATGTCTGATAAGAGTGTTTGCCTGGGAACCCTGGGTCAACAAGACAGTAACAATGTATTTTAGGGTGGGGCATCTGGGCCACATCAACAATGTGAAGTGGGATGCATGCTTTGGTCACACAGCTTGGCCTCCTGAGGGGCTGTGAACAGGTTAGCCACATGGACAGTCAACCATTTCTACATGATAGGGCTCTAATAAAGACACGAGACACCAAAGCTCAAATTAGCTCCTGATTAGCAATACTCCATGCATATTGTCAGACCTTGATGACACCATAAAGTTTAACAGCACTGACTATACAGAGAGAGGGTGACTGGAAGCTCTGAGTTTGGTAGTTATCCTGGACTCTGTCTGCAATTGGGTGATTTATGCAACTCTTCCCTTGGGTGATTTTGATCTATACCTGTTTCCAGTAATAAAGATAAATATAACAGCCTCCAGTGAGTTCTGTGAGTCTTTATAGTGAATTATTGAAATAGACTGTGGTTTGGGGAACTCCTCAAACTTGCAACTGGTGACAGAAATAAGGGTGACCTTGTGGACTTTGTTCAGTCTAACTTCACAACTGAAAAAACTCTCTTAGTAAGAGATATGGCAAAAATTTTCTGGGTAGCCAAACATTACAATTAACATATACCAACAAAGTTTTACAGACTTCCCTCTAAGTTCTTGACCTCAGAAATACTTTTTAAATTAAATTTATCGGGGTGATATCAGTTAGTAAAATTATATGTTTCAAGTATACAATTCTATAATACATCATCTGTACATTGCATGTGTGTTCACCACCCAAAGTCAAATCTCCTTCCATCACCATACATTTGACCCCTTTTACCCTTATCTACCTCCCTTTCCTCTGGTAATCATTCTTAATTCATACCATTCATGGGAAATGGGAGTACTCATATTTCTAGACACACAAGTCCCGCAAAGTGTTCAGGAGAGAGCTGCACCTTTCTGAACAGGGACTTTATTCCTAGATAAAATTGGAGACAGATAAAATACTAAAGTGGCTAGTTGCTAGTTAAAATACCTCGGGATAAAGGCAGATAGATACTGATCAGGTACTTATTAATGAAGATTGAGGAAGAAAGAGGAATTGAATACACATTCATATTTTCTGATTAATCGTTTACTTCTGACTTTACTTCATGCAACTATGTCATTGTTCAAGAAAAATTAAAAAACCATCATTCTACTGAAATATTGTAATAAAAGCATGTAAATGCTTCTATTTGTGAGAACTCATGTAGGAAAATGGAATCTGGAAACTAATAAATTTCCTCTTTAATAAATCAGATGATAAAGAATTAGTACTTAAAAAGAAACAGCCTTTATCACTATTAGGTATAAGACACTGAATGCGAGTCACAAGTGGTAGAAAGGACCCTTGTATTCAGAACAACATGAGACAAAACTGCTTCACAGACATAGGAAAGGATGATCATAGTTTAGAACAAAAGAAGAAAAAAAGTATACAGAACCAATGATTATTCTCTTCAATTTTCTTATTAAGGGTTATCATTTAGTAAAGAACACTAAAATTTAATAACAGCTCTTGACATAAAGTATTTGTAATGCTTGAATTATCTGTGCAGTAAAATACATGCAGTTCTCTTCACAGAGTAGTCCTTTTGTACTGTTGTTGTAGTTAAACAATTTTCCCAGCTTGCTTTACAAATACATTGTATTTATCCAGATTCAAGATGCAAAGAGATTTTACATTTCAACATAATTGTAATCTGCTTTCTGATTAAAATTTTTTTTTCTAAAAATTTGTAATCAATCCAATGCTTTCTATTATAATCAATGGCAAAAAATACTTATAGTAAATTACTGGAGTCCAGTAAATTGTTATAGACAAGAGTCAGGTATCCAAAGCGTAGGAAACCACACAAGTGTACACCTGATACAAAGCTGTCTTAAAGCATGATAATATCTGAGAGTACAACACATTACAGGATAAAATACAAAGTGGACAATATAATTTTTAAAAATCTTTGTTGCCCATACTTGAAGCATAAAATTAAAACCTCACAAGTTCAACAATTACAACATTTCTTATTCCATTCCATGTGCTCTCCTCGGTGGTCTCACTGACTCATTGCCTCCCACTTGGTAGTAATGATTGCTAATTCATGACTCTTAAGCCCAGAAATCTCTCCTGAGTTCAGAGCCAAACATCCAGTTCTCAACCAGATATTTTATCTATTCACTTCAACTCCACAATGCTCAACCAATTAACTAAGTACTTCTAAGTCATAACCTTAGGATATCTCATAATCCTATATTCTCTATCTTTTATTGCCTCTGCCTTAGTTACGGTCCTACTATGGTTTGAAAGTTTGTGTTGCCCCCAAATTTATTATGTTGAACTCTAATACCCAAAGTGATGGTATTTAGAGGTGAGACCTTTGGGAGGTGATTAGCTCACAATGATGGTGCCCTCATGAGTGGAATTAGTGCCCTTATAAAAGAAACTCCAGAGAGCTCCCACACCCCTTCTACATGCAAGGACACTGCAGAAAGATGCAGCCTATAAACCAGGAAGCAGGCCTCCGCCAGATACTGACTATTCAGATGCTTTGCTCTTGGACTTCTCAGTTCCCAGAATTGTGAAAATGTATGTCTGTTGTTTATACGCCATCCCTTTGATAGTGTTTTTGTTATAACAGCCCACACAAAGACATGACCTCATCATCCCTCATCTGGACAATGAAAGTCATGTTCTGAATGTTCTCCCAGATCCTTTACTTATTCTAAATCCATGAATTTTTCTGCCTCAGAAATTGTCACTACCATACTGTACATGTGTCAGACCCACCTGTATGTTAACTCATTAAATCTGTGCAAATATACCTGTATATTATTATTTTCAAATTCCTGATGAATAAACTGGAAGGTTTATGCGGCCTGCATAAAGATGAAAGGTTATGTGACCTATGTCATCAATAAGTGGAAAATTCAGGACTGGATTGGAAACCAAATCTTTTTCATTTCAAACCAGAGTTTATTTTATTATGTAGCAGAGCCTTCTAGCTGCCACTGTCAAACAAACTGACAAAAAGAGGACAGTGAGGATGGGACAGATTTTCTCTGTGATAGAAGGGCAAGGATTTTTAAAAAGAAAATTTGAGAAGTGGTACATGTACACGTAAGAACACAGATACTTGAGAGTGTAATTAGTGAGTTTTTTTAAATAAGGTGGACAGAAAGATACACTGGTGTCATATTTCATTTGCTCAAGTCATATAGGAGAATGGACTGGCAGTGGGCATATCTAACTATGCCAATGGAATGCTTTTTAAATCAGGTGCAAATATAGTTGAGCATGCCTTTAATACATAAAAAAGATGAAGATATGCTCATGGATAGTTTAAATATTTAATATGTAATATTCTTCCATTTTTGAGAGAGCCAGCAGTTAGCCTATCAGGGTACATCAAGAGCGTGACAGCTGTGAATCAGACAAGACTAGCAGGGATAAGTGTGATATGACAGAATATAACTCTCAGACAAAGAGCAGCCTTTTCAGAGATTTTTAAAAAGTATAGCATTGCAGATCAGTAAAACCATCTAAATAGTCTGATGAGTGTAAAAAATTTGACTTATTTCCAACAGACATTATATCAGAGAATTAAACATAGCAAATAAGAATAAATAAATAAATAATGAATGAATGAATGAATGATATAATTGTTAGGTTGTTTGTGATTTTGTCTTTGATTTGGGGTATACAACTAAATTATTTACCAGCGTTGTTAATTTGTTATCAAAATATTAATAATCTATTATCAGAACATTCGTAAGAAAACTATTTAGAAACAAATACTATTCAGAATCCTGATGGAGATAAAACTGGAGCCAGTTAACAAATTTGAAGAACTGATTATACATCAGCTTGCCTAATGGCAGGGTCATGCAGTGATGAATAACTCTTAGGTGTTGCTTCGAGCACCCTTGAATTCTTGCTGCTCAGAGAAATTATTTATTTAGAACCCATTATTCTCTGTAATAAGAGAAATGAAAGAAATTTTAAATAGAAAAACCAGTTTATTTTTAATGTTTGGTCTAGAAATCCATTACATGATTTTCATTATAATAAGTTTATACTTCTAATTAATTTTTAGACCCATATTACTTGATTTTAAATAAAAGAGGTAACAGTGATACACAGAATGTTATCTGTTTTCTATTTCTCTAACTTAGAAAAGTTCAGCTAAATATATTCTGTTGGAAAATGCAGTCATTTTCATGTTTTAATATACTCTGCATCTCATCACCAGAGCTGAGAAACTGTAATTTCCTCATTACCCATGGCTTTGTTCATTCTCTCAGCCAAAGGGCCCTCAATGTACTCCTGCCCCCAGAAAGCCTGAGCCCACATTCCTCCCCATGCTGGTCTGGTTAAGTAGCTTCTCTCTGCTCCTAAGTACTTCATCACTTGCTGTGTTCTCCATCTTTGCATTCTGAGTCCCTCCACAGAAATCGCACACATCAGATATTTCCTCAGAATGGTACTTCTAGAGAAATCAGGTTTCAAAGAAACCTAATTTCTAAACTGAGTGGTTCAAATGTGCTTACCCTGGTACTCTGTAAGTGAATGCTGAGACCTGAGTGAATATGAATTATGTCTCCTGGGGGAGATGGACAGACAAACCAGTGTTTCACAGGAAGGGAAGAAGCTTCGCCATCTTAGACATGCTATTTTTAATAAGAAAAGCCTCAGAAGACATTATTGGGGCTCTGTGTCAAAATTAGATAGGAAGAGTGTTGATGGTTACAACTGATTATACTACACGGCAGTTACTCTTTGGAGTATAAATGGAGGAATTACATCACGTCTTACTGCTGCTAACTATCTACACAACTCTGCATGTGTTTCCACTCAAACTCTAATGACTCCTTTTTGTGAACCTGCTCTGGGTAAATACAGGAAGAAATGTAAGTGAGAACTGTGATGGCAGCCTAATGGTCAGACTGACATGCACTGGTGGACAAAATGATCAGAAAACTGTTACTAAAGAGAGAAGATAGGAGAGGGTCAGAGTGTGTCAGGACTGACTCAAGTCAAAGAGCAGCGAAAGCACAGGGCTCTGGAACCCAGGACAACAGTCAGTCAATAGCTTTGCACCTGATCCCACCCACATGAAGCCTGTTTTGGGAGATGGCGATGAATCAATTCTTCTGCAATCGCTATACCATGTGGTTTGCCTCAAAATATTTTTTGATAATTCAGAAGAGAGAGAAATATATAAAAAATGGAGGAATGGAAGAAGGAAAGAAGAAAAGAAGAGTAGAAGAAATGAATGTAGGAAAAAAACACTGAGCAACTAGAGGTGAAAGAAAGACAGAAAACAAAGTAAGAAAGTGGGAAGAAAAAAACTTATTAAGGGTTTATTATCATATTTACATAAATATACTACATTTTACATATATTTACTCTAGAGATAGGTACTATTATTATTACCACTTTATATACAGAGACACTGAGATTTAGGAGGTTCAGAAAACTGTAAGTTCACACACCTGGTAAGTACTGGAGCAGAGGTTCAATCCACAAAAGGAATTCTGATAAAAACAAACTATAATATTGTAAAATGAAAATTACGTTCTCTAATAAAGGTTCTAAATGCACAGAGGAGGAAGCAGGGTTAATAGCATAATCTTAGTCTACTCCTTGGGACTCTCCCAGGTAGTTTTGGTTTATGGTGCATTTGGTTGTCTTTGTTCAAATTTATTTGCTAATCAATTTTGTTATTTAACTCTCACTACATGCTAATTTCTAATAGGGACTGAAAATATTTAACAAGATCTCCTCTATTGTGTATAAAGTGATACATTTTGTTTTAGATAGATTTTCTATAATATAGTGCTGCATTTGTTGGATACTTCCTGATAAACACACCCACTAACTGATTTGCACTTGTCACACTCAACAGTTACCCATTCTATATCTTTATGTCTAAAATTATGCAACTGAAATAGATGACATCATAAGCAGAGCTTTCTTGTTTGTATTTTTATTTAATTAAATAGATATTAAATGTATGTACATGGAAACAAAATACAAAAGGGACAAAAATGTTTACCATGAGACAGATCAGTGTCTCTCCTACTACTGTCACAACCATTCAGTCAGCTTTTTTAGTGGCAAATGATGTTTCCAATTTTTAGTATACCCTGCTGAAGATATTCAGTGCAAAGGTCAGCATGTGGAGATATAAATATGGAAACACACAGTGATGACTTCCTATTCTAAATTTTTTTTCACCTACCTATAGGAAATAGGATAGATAAATAGGTAGTTAATAGATGATAGATGATAGATAAAAAGAAAATGACTTATGTTACTATAGAGAGAGACGCCTCAACCATTTTGGTGCCAACATAGTATTTCATTTAATGGACATAGTATTATGATTAATTTCTTAATCATTCACTGTTAATAGATATTTAGGTCATTCCTGTCCTGTGCTATTACAGACCATGTTGTAATGCATGTCACTGTATCAGTGTCATTTGAGATATATGTTTAAGATTCAAGACAATTTCCTGTATCATTTTTATTTTACATCCTTTAACCATATTTCCATTAGGTTATTGGTTGGGGTTGCCATGAATAAGTATACAAGATTAACTTCTATTCGACTGGCTCCTCTGAAATGACACAGTGCATAATTTTTGCAGCCTGCAAATGGTTAGTCATTCTCCATTCATTTGCACGTATTCTTTATCAATTGTAAAAATTCAAATTTTGCACCTGGAATATATGAGAAACATCTCAGGTGATCAATTGTCCTTTGACTTCACTTATTTTTGTTGTTGTTGAGTTTGCTTCTTAAATTTTTAGGAAATCTAATTTATTGCCCTTTGATTTTAGTGGCTTCGGGATTTCATCTCATATTTAAGAAAGCTGCTCTACTCCAATAGCACAAATATAAATCTTTTATATTTTTTTCTATAACTTTTACAATTTCATTTTTTTATATTTTAGTATTTTATCTAACTGGAATTCCTTTAGATATAAGATGACATTTTTCTACAAGTTTACTCAGTTGTCCCGAAACCATTTTTAAAAAAACATGTTTTCTCCACTTTTAGATGCAATTTAACTCTAAAATATAATAAAGTTTCACACATTGTATTTACTTCTATTCCATTGATCTGTCTACTAATAAATTAATACTGTCCTATCTTAATTATAGTAGTTTAAAAATTGTTCCCTTGTGGCTTTTTTTATAAAGCTTTTCTTGGATATATTTTTTTCTTAATTTTTCTGAGTTTTAGGATAACTTTGGTTAGGTCTTAAAATAAGACTTGTTGATATTTTGGGGGATAATATTTTATTTATATATTAATTTAGGAGGAAGATGACATCTTTATGAAACAGTATTCCTATGCAGAAAGAAGGTATGCCTTCTTATACATATGAATTATTTTTTCAGCTGTCAGTAATGTTTATATATTTTTTCTTCATGAAAAATTTGTATTAAATTTATTCCTATAATTTTGTTTTTTTGTTGTTGTTGCTATTATAAATGGGATCTTTTTAGCCATCATTATTTTTCTTACTGGCTTTGTTTATCCATAGGAAGGCAACAGATTTTAGCATATTAATTTTGTCTTATGACATCTTATTGAATTTTTATTTATAGTTTTTTTGTTAATTATCTTGAATTTTCAAGTAGGCAATTATAACATATGCAGATAATTACATTCTTAAGATTTTATTTGTATATATTCTGTTTCTTTATCTTATCTACTTGCATTCCTATCTATTACCAGAGAAGGAAAAAAAAACTAATAATCTAGAGTTAATAGGTATCATTGCTTTATTCTTAATGTAAGGAGAAATTTTTCTAGTATTTCACCAACAATTATGATGCCGGTTCTTGATGTGAGATAAAAATATTTTCATTTTAAAAATCAATTTTTGTCAATAGATTTTTCTTAAATGTCTTTACATCATTTAAGATGACATGAATTTTAAAATATATTAACATGAAGGTTAATAAATAGATTTCTCAATATTGACCCATCCTAATATATCTGGAATAAAGTTCCATTTGGTCAAGGAGTATTATTATTTTGATATCTGCAGAATACCTCCCTACTAATATTTCCTAGTAGAATGTCACTTGATTTTTAATATTCAAACCTTATAAAACATATATTTCTCAATGTAATGTTTTTCATCTGATGTTTTTATAGGAAACTATATTTACAGCTCCAAAATTCAGTACATCATATCCAACAAAATAATGTGTAGAAAATCCTCAAGTTACATTTCACATAAAATTGGCACAACATGTCGAATGTCAACAAAGACGATATGCATGACAGCAATATAAGAAACATTTCTTTTAAAAATAGCCTAATGTCAGTTCTCACTCTCCTCCTTTTTTATTCTTCCTATTTTGGCTTTCGCTTTTCTTCCCTACCCAAACAACTCATTTCAAAAACTATTAGGTGGGAAAAAATCCAGATAGGCATCTGCACAATGGCCAAAAGAGAGAAAAGCAGTGGCCAAGACTGAGATGTCATAGCTGGAGAAGAATAAAGATGACATCCTCATTAAAAAGAAAACGGGTGACCAGCATGAGATTTTAGAGCCTTCGTGTGTCGAACAGAGTGTGCAGGAAGGTTTGGCAAGCGGATTAGTATGGAGAGTTCAAACATAGGAAGAATAAGAAAGACTTCCTCACAGCAAGATGGCCCCATGCAGAGTAGGGAGAAATAGAGAAGACAGACACGTTATATAGGAGAGGTAGCAGCACCAGTGAGATACTGGTTATATGTGCATAATAATAATAAAATCAATAAATATATTAAGAATAAGTAGAGTCTCATTTCTCACTGTCAGGGAAGAGTTACAAATATTCAAGGGGAGAAAAATAAAGTGAGTCCTGTGGTACTGGATTGGGTTTGGAAGGACTAGTGAAAGTTTAGGATGTTCAATATAGATTGATAGACAGATATGAAACCAAATACAGATGTAAATATGCATGTGTGTATACATATATTACCTAGCTCTGTTCACTGAGATAGTGTAGGGGCAGTGACACCTCAAAAGTAATGAGTACGCCTAGGCTTCATATCTTGGTTTCTAAATACCATTTTCTACTAAAAAGAAACCAATGATTCTTGGAGAAGTGGCTGACTATAAGGTTGAAGTAGAGATACTACAAAATAAACCAGGAATATCTTGTGATAGGAAGCAAGAACGTACTTAAATTATGATGAGAACATGTCAAAGCCAGTTTGGAAGAGTTCTCAATGCTTAAACATATATTTACAATCAAAATGAACAATGATATTAAATTATAATCTATTACACAATATAGGAATCCATGAATCCAACTGATATAAAGAACATGCTGAAAGTTTAATGAGGATCAAGATATTTATATAGCTCCAAAGTAGAACCTTTTCCTCAAATATTTATTAATTACAAAGAGAAAAAAAATAATTTATAATAGAAAAGTCTTGCATAAACACACCTTATCCAGTAATCAAAGATAACACCATCAATTGTGTGACAAATTGAAATCATGGGTCACCTAATAGGATAAATTTCACTTTTGTAATATTTTTACCCAAAATATGCAGATTAGATTCAAAATATGAATCTAATCATGAATTATCATCTAAAGAATAAAAATTGAGGGCATTCACAAAATAATTTAGTAATGTCTGTGAACTTCAAAAGTGTTAATGTTATAAAACTCAATAAAAGACTGAGAGGAAGGCAACCTTTCAAGATTGAGGTGAACTAGAGAGATATAACAACTAAATACAACATGGTTTTGACTGAGAAACTTTATTATAAAGGACATTAACTGAAATAATCATTGAAATCTGAGTTGGGTCTCAGGATTCATATAACAATGTCCTTGCTTTTAAAAATAAACACTAAAGTATTTAAGAATAACAGGGAATCATATCAGCAATAGTTCAGGTGGGAAAAAAAGGAATTTCTTTTAGTGTGTTGAAACTTTATGTAAGACAAATTGTTTCAAAATGACATAAAAAATTTTTAGAGTGGCTCCCTCCATAGTGTAGTGGTTAGCACATCTGCTTTACATGGAGAAGGTCCTGGATTTGCGTCCCAGGTGGAGCCACGGACCATACCCTGGGTGCGCCAGGCCCCGGGTGTGCCAGGCCTTCCCAGTGCATGGAGAGGGGGGGTGCCAAGCCTTGGGGGAGGGGAGGAGCTGGGCGGCACCAGGCCCCAGGTGCACCCCGTGAGCGTGTGGAAGGAGATGCCCTGCCTTCAGAGATCCCCTTCTTAAGGGGAAACGGCAACATCCATACATCAAGGGTGAAAGTAGTGAGAGAGAATTAAAGAGGAGGAAAAAAAATTTTAAAGCCTAAACATCTGACTTCTGAGGATATGAAGTATATTTGTTTTTCCCTTTTCTACTTGCTAAGTACAATTATAAATTCTGGACATTATATAAAACAAAAGAAAGATTCTGAAAGATGAAGAGGCAGACATTATGGTGAGCACTAAACCTGTAAATTAAAATTATATGTTCGTTATAAGGAAAGATTATAGTAATGGTTTTGTACTCTGATGATAAAATACTACAATCAAAATGGGGAGATAAAGGAGAGAATATATGAAAGTAGAACAGACTTGTTGATTGTCTTATAGCTTCCATCTAGAATAAAACATAATATTACTCCAGATCAGAAGCTTGTAGAAAAAGACTGATGGAAGTGGTTACTAGTTATTCCAATATTGTTAAAAGTAGGGAACCAACAGGAAATAACTAAGTTTTAAAAAAGGAACTTAGAATATCATAAAAAGGTGTTAGTATAAAAGTAAATATTAAAACAAAAATTTAACTTTCCTAAACACCACAGAGTATACCCAAGAAATATTAAAAAAACAAATCATGGAAAAATAGATCATTAACTTTTTTTAGTGGTTACATAGGAAAAGAAACAGAATACAGTAAAGGTGACAGGCAAAGAAGCTTAAATTCTTTGAATATACCTTTTTTAAGATTTGAGTTTGGAACTACTCAAATATTTTCCCAAACAATATTAACAATATTAAAATTATGAATACCTTCAATTAAATATAAAATAAATGAAGCCATGTATTCAGTAGAATGAACCATTCCAAGAGATTTTAAAATATAGTAATTCAACTTTACATACTAGTAAAAGATGAAAAAAAGTGCAAATAGGGTCTTAAACTATTTTCACTAACTAATATTATTTGTAGCAGTATAGTAGTAGACTGCTGCATTGGTGAATTAGGAAATAAAGTGAATAAGTAATTGTAGGACATTCCATCTTTTGTGGCATCATTGAGAACAATTATTTCTTGCTATGAGATAAAGGTAATATGGGTAAAAGAAATAAGTCAAGTAAAAACCCAGTTATCCTCACTTTGAAACTTACATAAGTATCAAAATAAACTCAAGTATACTTTACATTTTAAAAATATCCTAGCTCTGTTCACCTAAAAGACTTAGAAACTGTCAAAACAGTAGTGATCTATACTCCTACAGTCCACAATGTAGTCTCTATAGATAATTTCACATTTAAAGGGACCAGGACTTCTTAGAGATTGGCTAATTCATTTCTGTATGAGCCTGGAACATTCTGACATATTAGAGAAAGCTATCAAAGGCTGTTAAATTGGGGTCAGAATAACTCAGGAGCTGATTTTAAAAAGTTCCCACTATCAAAAATAGGAATTTGAACATCAATTAGAAAAATTGCAATGAATTTAATAATATATTTCAAACTAGTAACTCAGATGAATAACTAAAAATAACTTTTTAAAACCTAATTGAAAAAAAAAAAAAACCCTAATTCGTCATTGTGCTAAAGGTTCAATTCTTTATTTAAAAACTGGAGAATGAAAGTAAAGAATCGGGAATTCATGTTAACTTTCCACCTAATTATAACATGGAGTAACCAAATTAAGATGAAAGAAAGTGTCTTTGATAGAAATAATTTGGGTAAAAAATGAAAAATAAATAATAAAAGTGAAAATAGTCATGCTGCTCACATTGACACTACAGCAGATCAAGCCCCTAGATCAAACTACCAATTTACGGAAAATAAGAAATTTTAAATTCCACCAAGGAGATGCTATCAGCAAAATCTAGAGTCTGGAAAATACTCCAGAGCAATTTGACCCAGTTTCTTCAATATGGAAATTGAAAAATTAAATAAATAAACAAACATTAATACATTATATACATCTGAGAGGAAGGAAGGGAAGAAAGCCTAGAAAGAAGGAAGCCTAGAGATAAAGAGATTTAAAAGATCACTCAGTCTTAATGTGTGAATTTTATTTGTGTGAAAATGTGTATATATTTATTAAAACAAATGAGAACTTTTCTAGAGAATTGAAAATTTGAACACTAATGAATTTTTGATGTTATTAAGATGTTATTGAGATTTTTTTAGTTTAGTTAATTTTATAATTACTTTTCCAAAGTCCTTATGTTTTAGAGATATACACTAATATATTTATTTACACGTTAAGTAACAGGATATTTGAGATTAGCTTCAAAATAATTTTGAGGGAGTAAATGGGTAAGAATGAAACTATACTGGCTATAATTAATAACTTCAATCTGGATAATGGTACATGGGGGTTTATTAATACTCTAGCTACTTTTGTATATGCTTGAAATTTTCCATGATAAAAGTGTTAGAAAAATGAGAAAAGGAAGGTAAAAGTGGTGACCAAAAAAATAACAATTTATGATCATTACTTAAAAATAAACTTGCTTTGATTGGACATAATAAGGAAGCAAAAACACATTTGATTTCATACAGTTATCAAGTAAAATACTGCATCCTCTAAACTTCATTACCAGAAATAAATTATTTTATATAGGTTTATCTTATAGGAGAGTATCACATCCCTCTGGTCACAGTGATAGATTCAGGAATGATCACAAACAGACAGAACAATCACATAAAGGCAATTGTGAGAGAGGTTTGGGCATATATCCCTGGACCTGCTGAAGACCACTGTGTAGAGACAACCTGTGTTAAAGTTAGGGCAACCCAGAAGAAAGCAGATTCATGACAGAGTAAAAGACCACCAGGTCCTGAAGATGTCAGGTACCTCCCTTGGAAACCATCCAGAAATTGTTAAACAGTAACCTCTGTACTTCAAAAATAATTTTTTAAAAGAGAGTTTGGTAAAGTTTCTCTTAACTTTTGTTGGAGAAAACATGAAGAAATACAAACTGGAAGATGGTAGTCACACAGATTCCCAATTACTTGAACAATTATATATAAAATGCAGATAAATTATAGTTATGGACCTAAGGGGTAGATTTATTCTCCAACACTCTTGCTCTGACCTAATCAGCATTTTATCATAATCTTGGATTAAGATACAAATGGCATATTTATCAATTTTTACATTCACGAATCTAGACGTCATCAACAAATTACATAACTTTAAATGCAGATTTAGAGATATAATATCTTGAAAAATGAGTTAAAGTTGAAACTTTGTTTTATATGGATAAATGAATAGCTCTGCATAAAAACTAAAAAAGTCAATTTCATAAGCACAGAGAAAAAAAAAGAATATAACAGCAAACCATGAATTAATGCCTGGGATAGCAATTGGATGCAAGTTCAATTGACCAGTCTATAATTGTGGCAAAACAACGTGCACACACACACACACACACGTGTGCGCATGTGTGTGTGTGTGTGTGTGTATAAAATTGCAGATATATATGTATTTTTTTAATGGAAACACAGTATCTAGATCAGTTGAAGTAAAAGACTAACTGCGTTTTGCCTTTTGTTTTTACCAAAGTAAATAAAGATCTTGTATTCAGCTTTTAACATATTTAAGGAAGAAATTTTTTAAAGTACAAGGCTTTAAAAGCAGGAAAGAATAATTATCAAGAAAGCAAGGAATGATTAATGATCTGAGACTGATTAACCTAAGAAAAATTAGACTGCATGACTACTCTTATTTTAAGAAAGAGGTGAAGACATGAGAGAGGTATTAAATTTATTCTATGTAGATCCAGAACTGGGACCTAAGGGTGGAAATTACAGAGCTGTATGCTTAGGCTTAAGAAGAAAAATAATTTTCTAACAATCAGAGCTATCTGAAGACAGACGCTTCTTCAGGAATCTGTAAACTCACGAATCACTGCAAATGTTCCCGATAATCAACTGTGTAGGTGATTAGGCACCTCCCTATTAAAGGGAGGTGGGAAGTTTGGCTAAATGACTTTTACGGACCCTTTACAATTTGATATCATATTATTAAATTAAGTATACTAATTGTCAAATAAATCAGATTTATTATCAGGCATTTTCTAAACCTCTAATAACAGGATGATGTTATTTTATATTTGATATTACCCATTTCTTAAAAATTATTGAGCACCCTGAAGAACAACAATAAAAACTCAGCTTCTTGTATGTATTTGTTCCCCCTTGACTCATATTTTCCCCCATTGAATTTTTCAATCTAACCAACTCAGCAAATCCACCAACCATGCCACTACCATGCACTCAATAACATTTAATGTGCTGGCCAAAGTCTCCATTAAACTTACATTTTGTGAGTCAGCAGCTCTCTAATTGATTAAAGTTGCTTCTTCCTTTCTTTGCAGATTGCCAAGCAACAGATATATGAATATATTATGCTGAGCATAATCTAAGACCATATAATGTTTTCACAGCAAAAACCAAGATAAAGCTTACCTAGATTCAGGGTACCTTATATGCTGTGAACTTAAACTTGGTTATTTATTACATAAAGTGCAATAAAAAGGACACACTTCTCCTTGACCCATTTAATCTAAATATTTTTTAATAAATTACACTGGAGTATATTTCGCCAAACTCAGGTTTTAAAATGTAGCCCTTTGCAAATATCTCATTTCCATCACTCTAGATAGATGATTCATAAATCCATAAATAAACTTATTAACCAAAAATGTATTGATTGACTGTATGTGCAAACCCTGAGAATAAAAGACAAAGACAAGACATTCACAATCCCTATCTTTATGGAGCTTACAATCTAGTTACAATAGACAGATGTCAATTATAACAAAAGCAAACAAAAATTGTGAATTGTGATAGCTGCTACAAATGAGAACAATTAATCCAGTTAAAAAGGGGATTAGACCTTGCCAAGGTCAGGGATAGCTCCCCTGAAGTGACAATTGAGTCTCTCTAAAGATAATGCCTAAAAGTTCTCCCAGACAAAAAAGACAAGGAGAGCTTACGTTGTGAAAGCTTTCTGGTGGGATGAAATATCACAAGTATAAAAGACTAGATAGAAGAGATCAATGTGGCTAGAATGGAGAGGGGCACAATATAAAAGGAATGCAATGAGATGAACATGAAAAAATAGGTAGGGGCAAATCACATCCCCTTCAAAAAAAGTAGGCAGTAAATATGATTGGGAGTAGATTAGCATTTCAAATTGCCATGGACCATTTGGCAGAAAGAGAGAGATATAATGATGCAGAGTAGAAGCCAGTACACCAGTAATAAGGCTGTTTTACTTGTCTATTTTACAGAAGAGTAGTTTGGATTGGTTTGACCATGCAAGTAATAAAATTGATTTTATTTGGGAGATATTTGGAAGGTAAAAGTGACAAGACTTGAATAGACCTAAATCTATCTTTTGTCTATAAATTATATTTAAATAAACTTAGTTGTCTAGTGACTCTTTATCCAGAGAATTCCCTGAGTTTGGGAGCTGCATCAGTCAGGGTTCTTTAAAGAAAGAGAACCAATAGGATACATATATAGAGAGATTTATTTTAAGAAATTGGCTCACATGATTGTGGAGGCTGGCAAGTCTAAAATCTGTAGGGCAGGCCAGCAGGCTAGAAATTCAGTCAGGATTTCTATATTAGTTTTGTGGCAGAATTTCTTCTCAGGGAAACCTCAGATTTTTGCTCTTACGGATTGCAAGTGATTGGATGAGGTTCACCTCCATCATTGGGGGCTTTTAAAATCAACTAATTGTAAATGTTTATCACATCCACATTCACAAAAACATCTAGACTGGTGTTTGACCAAACAACTGGGCACCAGAGCCTAGCCAAGTGGACACAAAATTAATCACTGCATGAACAAACCATGTATAAATTTACTTCTTCTAGCCATGTATAAATTTACTTCACATATAAATTTACTTCTCTACCTAAGAAAATTCCTCTAAATTTGGCATTTTAAAATCTAGTGAACAAATTCCAAATGAATTTTTTATGAATGTATTAGCTTTGGTATATAAACTTTAATAAAACATTGATTTATTTTAGCTCTAGGTTTTCCAGGATTTTAAAACATAATTTGTTTACAACTTTCCTCATAGGTCCTCTGTTGAACTTATCTCCTTCCTCAAGCAGTTGTAAACATCCCAGATTTTCTAGAATAACACAGATATTAAGATAAGGAAAAATGTACTATGTTAAGTTTGATGCATGTCTTGGTCTAAGATAAGTATAATATGGCCAAGAAACCAAGCTATATGACACTACTGATCTACCAAACTTCTCACATCTGTTAGGAATTTTAGTATTAGAAAGTCCTCAGTGTATTAGCAAATCTAGAGGTTTTATTTGAAACTCCTAAGATATCTGTTCAAAGTTCTCATGCCAAATACTTGGAGCCAAAGAAATAACCAGATTTTTCTTATATTTTGGTATCTGCCAGGCATAAGCAACACCACCATTAAAATAACTTCTGTGTATGTGCATTTAGTGTAAATCTTTGGGAAAAATCATAAGCCGAAATAAAGCATATTGTCTGGTTTCTCCTTATTCAAGTACCCATTTACACATCGTGACCCCTAACACATTACTCCCCACACCCATCAATGCATATGCAGACACACATGCTGTAAAATTAATAAATCTTTTCCCTTGGTATTCCTGTAGTAAAGGCTGTATGTGAATCTGTAGGATGAATATGGTAAATTTTCTAAAGACGTCAACTTTATGATCTGGAGGGAAAATGTCAAATAACTAGTAAGAATTTTAAACACATTTTGTCTCTTCCTGACTCTTACTACCTTATCGATTCTCTCTCTCTCTCTCTCTCTCTCTCTCTCTCTCACTCTCTCTCTCTCTCTCTCTCTCTCTCTCTCTCTCTCTCTCTCTCTCTCTTTTATTAATTTTTTTATCTCTTTATTCTTGCTGGCCACCTACTAAGAGATTTCTTCAATGTAAACTAGCTCACTGATTCATTTTCAGCTAAATCCATCCCACTGTTTATCTTAGCTGTTGTGTTGTATTTTTTTCAGACCTCACATTTCTGCTTGATTCTTTGTATGCATTTTTCTGCTTCATATCTTCCTATAGCTCGTTGAGCATATTATTTTTCTTATTGTAAATTTGTAATTCATCAGTTCCAGTATTTCTGCACCATATTGTATAGTTTGTTGTCTTTTTTTTTTTTTTTTTTTTTTTTGCAGTTTGACCTCTCAAATGTCTAGTTATTTTGATCAGTGGGCTCATGTTCCCCTGAGTATATCAGCTACCAAATCAGGTAATGTGTAAGGGAGAAACACAATACCTGTCCCTAGTCTGTGTCCTTCTTGGTGAGCTGCAAAAGAAGTGAAGGGATGAGCCTTGGGGAAGATTTCATCATAAGCGACATTTACTGCTCCCATTTGTTGTCACTGTTACCAATTTAAAATCCATTTTTTACCTTATAGAAAAAAGTGCTGTGAGGGACAGCCTCTTTAATAATTATCCAGTTAGAAAGAGGATAGAAGTTAGAAAGAGAACTAAATTGAGGGGTGAATGCCTGGGAGCAGTCAGCCATGCCATTGGTCATCACCTACTTACTTCAGTGGACTTTTTTATTGCTTGATAATTTCTTCCAACACTAGGTGGCCTAAACTGTTGCTGAGATGATGGAGTCAGCAATGATTGCCTAACTCAATGTGCAGGAAAAGCAAAAGCAGAATTTAAAAACCACCCCATCCATCTTCCACCCATGTGCCTGGCTGACCTCTAATCCAAGCTACTGAATGAAACTCCCATCCCTTCTCCATACATGCCAGTTCAAGGTTTCTTATTGTTTTTACGTTTATTTCTCAGATTTGAGCGGCCTTCTAACGTCTATATAATTGACATTAGAGAAGGAACTAAAAGTTCATGCTACATAATATTTTTCAGAAACCAGAACCCAAAACAGAATTTATTTCCTAAAATATTATTATAGAGTAGAATGCAAGGTTCACATGAACATAGGAGATAAAATACAAAAGTTAAAACACATTTTGTTCTTAAAGCAGATTTCTTCAAATTATGCCCTGGGTGTATCTCCTTCAACTCCCATGATGTACTAGTTCAATCTACTCTGCCATTATAAGTCCTCTTTGGGAAAGTCTCAGAAGCACTACCTCCAGTGATCAGTGGAATAATCCTTTGTTACAAATCCTACCAGTCTGCCCAACAAAGAATGAGATTCACTGGTCTGTAACTGTCTGGTCTCCAGGGAGCCCTTCTCACTCATGGTTGGGAGTTTTCTTGGCAATTACACAGCAGAGTGGCCTGTTTATGGCAGTTCGCATATTTATGCCAATGACTCCACAATTTCACCCTTGATTTCCTTTAAAACTCTTTCAACAGGTCATTAGCAACAGAGGGCCTAGGGAATCTGAGAGATGCTAGGATTACAGAACAGGGGAGGAGAAAACAGAACCAACCACCAGGACCTGGGCAAAGTTATAAGCCAGATATGCAATAGGTCTCAGGTGCACATACTTATATAGAGCAAAGTAAGAGAGGTCCCAAAGTCCAAAAGGCCAGTGGCTGTTACATGAGGAGCTTGGAAGACAGGGAGGAAATAGGAACAGAACACACAGCAGAGGGGAAAGCAGGGTCTCAACTGGGATGTTGAAGCATTTGAGCAGCTCCCATGATATTCCTCTCACTGGGGTGTGAACTGGTCTATACTGAGCCTGGTCAGAGGAAGACACCTGCAAATAGCTGCCACAATGGACAGTGCGAGCAAGAGGAGGCATAACAAAGGCATTTTCTTGACAGAAAACTGGGATAGATGATATCAGTCCAAGTTATTTGTCTTCATCTAGGTTTTAAATTACATATAGAACATACCTAATATTTACTGGCATTTGATCTAGTATCTCTGATCTATCTTTGTTAAGAGATCATTTGAAAGTGAAGATTCCTTTTATGTCTTCCTCAGAAAACTCCCAAGCAAAGAATTCCTTTATTCTCCTTGCTCTCTCCCTTTTGTTCCCAAGTGTGCCCTTCATACCACCATTGCCATGTCTTTTTTCCCTGGTTTTCTGCAGTTGAAGTGCTTAAAGAAATTATTATTGACATTAGAAACTCTTACTGGTTTTTCTTTAATTACTTTTTTTTTAATTTACCAAAATGTTTACTATGCCCTTGGCCTGCTACAATTCTGTGCTACCCTAGTCTCTTAACTGATATTCCCTTTGGGTAAAGATAATTTTCTTCATTGCAGGGCACCTTTTTGTAAGCTTGGCTTACTATGATTTATTTGCTTCCAATATTTTTTCTTTCATAGTATTCTTAACATCTTATTTTGTCAATTTTCTAATTCTAAATTTCAATTTTATGATGTTTTTTGCTTATTTTCCTTTTCGTATGATTATTGCATCAAATTTTGGTTCTTCTTGGAGTTTCTTCTTATTTATTTTTACAGATGAATAAGGTACATATTTTTGTTTCCTACAAAGAATCAAGCCTTTATAGATTTTCTTTGTGAAATTTAAGATGGCTCAATTAAAGAAGTGGATAGAACTCATTCACATACCTCCCTTCAACTTTGGATTTCATCCTGGTTTGGTTTCTGTTTGATGGATACTTGAAATCTCCCAAAATTATTATTCTTTTTAATTCGATTACTCAATCTGAATTAACATTTTCATCTGCTATCTTAAATATGGCATATACAGTACATTGCTTTTACATTTTTGTCACTGTTGTGTAAAGTTTGTTGGTCAAGTCTTACATACAACATTGCCTTCTTATCTTATGTTATTAATCATCCTACTGTTGCCAGATTTTTTTTTTATCCTGGAAGCCCCATGTTCATCCAAGGGTAATTAATTGAGCAGTCACTATGTGTCAGCACTATGCCAAGTCCAGGGAGACCTGGCAGTCACCAAGAAAGAGATAATTCAACTCTCTTAAAGCTGAGAAGTCTTCAAAAGGCTTTCCATCACTGCCAAGCAAATATTTATAATTTTCATAGGTGCATTTTTAGATCACAAAGTAGTTTTATTATTATAAAATTATCTTTGTCACTTGATGTCATGAGTTGATTATCATCTTCACTTCTAATATGACATTTATCTAATTAATCTGAGGAGATGGGGTAGGAGGTGAACAGGCTTGGTTAATTATTATAAGAAATTCTTTTGTGCTATGTAGTAATTTTCACTTGGGTTTTAGTTTTAAAATAATAATAATAGTAATAATAATAATAATAATAATAATAATAATAATAAACAACTTTCTTGTGACTTTTGGTTGAAAATCTTGATAACAACCCCTGAAGTAGCCTCTCCCTTAAAAATATCTGTGAATACCATAAAACATGGAAGTTCTAAGAACATTAGAAAAAAAAAAGACTAAGTCTGACAAGTTAAAAAGTTATCTGAATCTAAGAAAAACCTCTGCTACCTTTACCCAGGCTTTATGTCTAATTCAACAGAGCTGCTACACCCACTAAAACAAAAGCACAATGAATGACACTTTGTTCTTCCCTCACTTTCTTACCTCTGACTCAGAATACCTTGCCTGTACAGGTGCTGCCTTTTTAACTGAGTATAATTCTTCTTATCCCACTCTACAATGTGAATTTCCTACTTTTACTTAATGGTACTCTGAGAAGACAAATATGTCAAAGTCTAAATAACCTCAGTAAGAAGTAACATTTATAGGAGATTATTTTTACAAAACATGTTGTTGAGCACTTCCCATACATTATTTCATTTTATCCTCACAACAATCTATGAGGTATATTATTCTATTTTACAGATGAAAAAACTGAAGAAAGTAGGTTCTGTCACTGTCACAAGATTACATGCTAAGGAAGAGGCAAGGCCAAAATATAAAGAAGCATTCCAGCTCTAAGTACTTTAGTGTAAACTAGGCAATCTAAAAATGATGTGTCCAGAGGTTCTGGACCTAAAAGGTTAAGTGACCCTGCATTAAGCATCATTCCTGCTCATCTTGTTCATAAAAGATAATATGCTGATGCTATTGTGTATGATGATGTATCAGAGTTAAATTTTCAATAATAGAAGGTAAATGCATATGAAGAAGTGCTTAGAATGTGGAGAGAAAACAACTAAGCTTTATTTTCCAAGTTATGTAAATACTACTCTTTTTTCTAACTCAATTTGATATCATGTTCTGGTATCATTTTTTTTTTTATGGGAATCATGGGTGTTTATTTCTACTATGATTTTAAGTTTAATTAACTTTGGGTAAGGTTTTTTTTATCCTCTTTAAATCTCAGGTTTCTATCCATTTATTTTCTTAAGTGTTCAACTAATCATAATTTGAATTATTATATTTATTAAGTATCATAGGCATTGTTAGCAATTGTTCAGATGTTTTTGACCAAAAGCTCTTTGGGAATACCAGCACTGACTTAGTCTTCTTTATGTCTTCACTAACTTAAATTGTAATTGCACATACCTAATACATGATAAAGGAACATTAAACTTAATAACCAAACTAAAAATTTGCTGAAAACTATCTCAGACACACAGAGTTAGCATTAGGGTTGACTGATCTAAAGACGATACCGCTAATGAAATAATCTCTTCTTTTCCACAAAATCTATGCCCAAGAGGCCATTACATGATAGCACTTTGTCCATGAATAGAGACAGTGAAGAAAAATTGGCTAGACAAAGTCATAATATATATTGGGCCTAAACTGACTTAAAATGTTTAATTTAGAAAGAAGTTCCTCAGTTTTCACGTACAATATAGAAAATTCTGGGCTAATTCCTGCATGCTTCTGGAACTATATATTATACCAAGAGAAGCAAGAATATAGATATTCAGCACTACTGAGAAACAAAAATCTGTAGTATTCACGATATCTGAGACAGACAAGACAAGTTAATTAATTTATCTTTACTTTTATTTAAGCTCTTCCACCATTCAAATCATCTCCCACATTCTGAAGTATTTTCTGGCTTTCTCTCCTAAACATAAGCAGTAGCAAGCTTTCACAGCATTTATATGTAGCTATCTTTTGCATTAAGGCAAGAGAAATACAAGTGTTTTCCTTAAGACTGAACACTATTAATTACAAGAGCAGGTGTTCAGAGTTATCAATTGTATTGTGGTAGAGCTGTGAGTTTGGCAAAGGTAGAGAAACCCATATTATTCTAAATAAATTCACATTTTATTTGTTTATAAAATGAGGGACCGTAGAGTACAAGGCCCAAGATAGAATGTCTTTTATCCAGGTTTATGGATGGTAATGCATACCAGTCTCATCATAGTCCAAATTTCTTCTTTCACAAATAATTTACAGGTTTTAGAAAATAAAATATTAGTCTCTCCTCCATACAATGTTTGTCAGAAATCAGCTAAGACATGAATCAATACTTGAGAAGAGCTGAAGTGTTAATGGTGAAAAAAAAAATAGAGAAGAAGGAAAAAAGGAAGCATAAAAATACTGTGTATAAACTTGTGGGATGCTACAAAAACAGTACTTTAAGGGAAACTGATAGGTACAAATGCTACATTAAAAAGGAAAAAGATATCAAGCCAATAATCAATATTCTATTTTAAAAACTAGAAAAAGTAGTGCAAACCAAACCAAAGAAAATGGAAGGACTAAGAGAGTTATGATTACAGCAAACAATAATAAAATAAATAATTAAAAAGTAATGGAGAAAATCAGTAAAACCAAAAGTTGATTCTTGAAAATATCAACCAAATTAACAAACCTATAGCTAGAATTACCAAGAAAAAAAGAAAAAATAAAAAACTCGATTTACTAAAATCAAGAATGAAAGAACAGACATAACTACTGACATTATAGAAATAAATGAGATTAAAAGGGCATAGTATAAACAACTGTATACAAACAAATTATATAATATAGATGAAACAAAAATTTTTCTAAAAGGATAAAAACTACTTAAATTGACTCAAGAATAAAGGGAAAATCTGAACAGACCTATCACAAGTAAAGTGATTGATTTACTATCTTTAAGATTCCCACAAAGAAAAATGCGGGTTCATTGGCTTTACAGGTGAAAACTACCAAACATTAAAAATATATATAATAATTTTTCACAAAATCTTCCAAAAACGTGGAAGAAAAGAAACACTTCTCACTTATTTTATGAGGTAAGCATAGCCCTTACACCAAAATCAGAGAGAGATTACAATAAAATAAAATGACAGAACAATATTCTTGTGAATATAGATGTAAAATCCTCAATGAAAATCCTAGCAAGCAAAATCTAACATTTAAACAGAATTATAAACTGATCATAAGTGACTACTCAGATAAATTTCTAGAAACCTATCAAGACTGAATTATAAAGAAATAAAAAACTCTGAACAGGCATAACTAGTAATGGGATTAAATCAGTAATCCAAAATTCCCAACAAAGAAAATCCCAGGACCAAATGGCTTCACTGGAGAATCTATCCAATACTTAAAAAAGAATAAATATAAATTCTCATTTTTTCCCAAAAACTGGAATAGGAGAAAACACTTCCAAACACATTCTACAAAGCCAGAATAACCCTGATTCCAAAATCAGACAATAATACCACAAGAAAACTACAGACTAATATCCCTGATGAATTTTGATGCAGAAATCACCAACAAAATACTAGCAAACCAAGTTCAACAAGACATTTAGAAAGTTATACATTATAGCAAAGGAGGATTTACTCTTGGAATGCAAGGATGGATATAAAAAATCAGTCAATCTAATACAAATTAACAGAATGAAAGACAAAAACCACGTGATTATCTAAATTGATGCAGAAAAAGCATTTCACAAAATTTGACATCCTTTTGTGACTAAAAACCCTCAATAAACTAGAAATAGAATAAAATTGCCTCAACATAATAAAAGCAGTACATGGAAACTCCAGAGCTAATATCACACTCTGTGGTAAAAAAAAAAAAAAAAAAAAAATGAAAATCTTTCACTCTAAGATCAAGAACACGGCAAGAATTCCATTCTTGCCACTTCTATTCAATACAGTACTGGAAGTCCTAGACAGAGAAATCAAGTGAGAAAACGTGATAAAAGTCATCTACATAGGAAAAGAAGAAGTAAACTTTTCTATTTGCAGATGATATGATCTTAAATGTAGAAAACCCAAAATATTCCCCAAAAATACTATTAGAATAAATAAATTAAGTAACGTTTCAGGAGATAAAGTCAACACTCAAAATTCAGTTGTGTTTCTATATACTAGCAAAAGGAACAATTCAAGAAGGAAATTAAGAGAACAATCCTATTTATAATAGCTTCAAAAAATAAAATATTAAAAAAAAACACTTAACAAAGGAGGCAAAAGATTTATACACTAAAAACTATGAAACACTGGTGAAAGAAATTAAAGTATGAAAGGACTTTGAGTATTATGCCAAGTGAAATAAGTCAGATGAAAAAAGATAAATACCATATAATTTCATTTACATATGAAATTCAAAAAAATGAACAACAGCAAATAAGCTACTCATAGAGGAAGATGACAGATTAGTGGTTACCAGAGGAGAAGGAGGCTATAGGGAGAGTGAAAATGGGCAAAAAAGATCAATTGTATGATGATGAATGGAAACTAGCCTTTTGGTGGTGAGCATGATGTAGCATATACAGATGTTGAATTGTAAAGTTGCACATCTAAAACTTATATAATGTTATGAATCAATGTTGCTTCAATTAAAAAAAAATGAAGAAGATATAACTAAATGGAATGATATGCAGTATTCAAAACCAAGTGATACTGGCATGAACCTGGACATACAAATGAATGCAAAAAAATTCAGAGTCCAAGAATAAACCCTTATATTTATAGTCAATTGATTTTTGACACTGGTGTAAACAATAAAATGGAAACCAACAGTATTCTCAGCAAATGGTGCTAAGACATCTTGATATGCACATGCAAAAATCAAGCTGGACTCCTACCATTTAGTATACACAAAAATGAACTTAAAATGGATAATAGACATAAATGTAGAACCTAAAACTAAAAAAAAAAAAAAAAATTAGAAAAGAATAGTAGCAAACCTTTGTGACCTTGTGTTAGACAATAGTTTCTTAGATAAAATGCCAAAAACACAGCAACAGAAGAAAAACAGAATTGGGAGACACTACCATAAAAAAAATAAATAAATAAATTTTTTTTTCTCAAAATGATATATTAAAGAAAGGAAAAATAACACAAAGTGGAAGAAAATATTTGTAAATTATACATCTGTCAAATGATTGGCACTGAGAAAATATATTAGGAGCTCTTACCACACAATGTTAAGGAAACTATACAATTGACAAGTGGCCAAACATCTGAATAGACATTTCTCCCAGTAAGATATTTGAATGATCAGTAAGCACATGAGAGAATGTTCAACATCATTAATACTTAGAGAATGAAAATGAAAATCACAAGGAAATGAAAAATACTCTAGGATAGCCAAAATAGACAAACAATCACAAGTGTTGATGAGGATGTGGAAAAATTAAACCTTTTACATTGATGATAGAAATATAAAATAGTGTAGCTGCTTTGGAAAATAGTTTGAAAGTTTCTCAAAAAGTTAGACAAAGAGTTACGATATGGCCCAGCAGTTTTAACTCCTAGGTAAATACCAAAGAGAAATGAAAACACATACCCATACACATATTTATTCACACAAAACAAACTTGAGCACAAATATTCATAAAATCATGATTTGCAATAATCAAAAAGTGTAATCAACCCAAATGTCCATTAACTGAATAATAAACAAAATTTAGCATATCTATACAATGAAATATTATTCAGCAATAAAAAGAATAAAGTTCTGATTCATGCTACAACAAGAATGAACCTTGAAAACATTATGCTAAGTGAAATTAAAAAAAAAATACATACGGTATAATTAAATGATACGAAATGCCCAGAACAAGCAAGTCTACATTGACAGAGAGAAAATTAGTGGTTTCCACAGAATAGAGGGAAGGAAGACTGGGGAGTGACTTCTAATAGATACAGGGCTCCTTTTGGAGATGATAAAAATATTACATGTAAACCACCAAACTGTACATTTTAAAAGAGTAAATTTTATACCATGTGAAGAATATCTTAATAGAACTATTATGTAAAAAAACAATATTGTTAAACAAAAGAGTAATTAGAAAAGAATCCCCCATAGGGGAAAAAATAGTTTTAAAAGGTAAGAAATAAGGTTGAATTTGCAACTGAATAATGCTGGTTCTTATTTTCTATACAAACAGAATGTCCACTCATAATGTACTCTTTCTCCATCTTCCCCATGGAGAAAGAGATTCCCAAAAGGCAAGTAATTAGGAACTAATTATGGAGTGTTATTTCAGGTTTTCCATCTGCTTCAAACACACAGCCTGTGTCTCTTTAATTTTTCATGGATGTTCATATTAACAGCCTCTTCTTTCCGAAATTAAAACCATGTTGGAGCATATAGAATTAGATTCTGTGACTGATCAAAATTGATTAGCCTCTCATCAATATATACTTTGAGATGGAGTTTAGTAAAAATCTCTAAATTGACTTCCTTTCTAATAACCTAACAAGTAAATGCTTGTGGTGTCTTTGTGATTAAAAAAAAAGAAAAGAAAAAGCCACATCTCTTTGTAGATAAATCCTGAGGAACTCTTCTTTTCCTTCCCTACACTGACCAGTCACTGCCCACAGGCTGAAATGTCGAGAAAAATGTGAGACTAAAGGAAGTCAAGAAGAAAAAGGTGAAGAAAAAAAAATTATTTTACTTGCTGTTTTTTTTTTTCTTTTTCCAAATCATTTTTTTTATCGTCAACTTGATTTTTCTTGAAATTCCTAGTTCTGGGTTGTTACAACTCAGAAGAAAGCTACAACAAAGTTCAATTCTTACACAGGTAAAACTGAACAGGATAAACTAAATATTTTTTTCTCAAATGAAATGCATTCCATTTAAGTTGCAGTCTCAGGAAGCAGAAAAAGTGAAGCCATAATCCCACCCAAAATCTATTATTTAAAAGTCTTTAAAACATTGGCAGGTAAGGAATTAGGGGGAAGTAGTGACAATTACAGTTGAGTGTGTGACTTTGAGCTTAGTCACTATCTCACTATTTTGCTCACAGAAGTTCTTGCAGGAACACCAACAAAAAGAAGGCAGGACATGAGGAAAAGGATAAAGAAATAAATAACAGACATGTAACAAAAATCAAATCAACTGGCACTTTTCTCCATTCTCTTATGCAAAAGTTTTTGTTGACATTTTTTGTTTTGTAGATTTCATAATTTTTGTCTTAACTTTAATGTACTATTATCTTTTCAGTTAAAAAATTATTTTTAAATGGTAGGGGAAAGGTGTTTTTGGTAGACAAAATAGCAACTAGTGGAAAATATCAGACCATCTCCTCACTTTCTACACTATTATAAATGATTAGTTTCTAATTACTTGCCTTTTGGGATTCTACAACTTTTCTCCATGGGGAAGATGATACTAGTATATTATGAGTGGACATTTTGTTTGTATTTATTGATATTGTTTATATTCACTGGACTAATCAAGATATTATGTCAAATGCACACTGGTGATAAAGTTCATGTAGTAAAACAAACATGAAAGAATAAAAAAAAACACACAAAAGAAAACTATAAGAACAGACTTACCCAACTAGGTATTTAAAAATACTACAAAACCTGTACATTCAAAATGATGTATTTTTGATGCATGAATAAACAAATAGACAAGTGGAATAATAGAAAGCTCAGAAATAGTGCAAGTACATATAAAAATTTAGGAGATCATAAAGGTAGCATCTCAAACCACTGGGACAAAGATAGACTATTTAATAAATTGTTCTGGAACAAATCATTAGCTATTTGGAAGACAAAATTACAACCAAACTTTTCACTATAAACTAGTATAAACTCCAATTAAATCAGGAACCCACACGAAATAAATTAAATCATACACATACTAATAGAAATTATTACTTCCTAAATAGAATTCAAAATGCAGTCAATTTTTTTAAAAAGATAAATTTGACTACATAAAAGTTTTTAAAGCATTTGAATAACAAATTATCATAAAGCAAAGTCAAAGACAACTAAAAAACAGAGAAAAAATCTTTGCTTCATATATCATGAATGGATAATATCTCAAAAAATAAAAAACTCTAAAATTGAGAAGCAGAAAACCAAGAATCTGACCAAAAATGTAAAAACATGGGAAAATAATTCACAAATAAAAGGTGAAATGTGCCCCTTAAATATGTGAAAAGGTATTCAAATTCATATGGGATGAGGGATAATAACACCACTTTCAGTGTACCTTTTTCTATATTTGAGGCCACAAACTCATTCCTAATTTTCAGTTTTTTGATGCTTCTAAGATGAATTTTGCATTTTATCCATTTTTTTATATAGTTTAACTCATTTGAAAGAGCTGATCTTTATCACTTATCATCAAGGTTCCAACAAGGCAGAGAAAGGATCTGTTTAGCTGATTCTTATGCAAATTTCTGTATAGTTCCGTTTTCATCTCATCTGCTGTCCCACTTTCAAAGGTATTTGGTGCTTCCATTCCTAGGGCTTCCTAGGGGGCCTGTGATGTAAATCACGTGGTTTCTGGAGTTTTATTTTCTATACTTATCTACTTTCTAGCTTCTTTTTTATTATTTAATTTTTTAAAGATGACATTGATTAATGAAAACCAGTAAATTTCAGATGTATACTTTAACAGTAAGGAATATATATATATATTGCATTGTTTGTTCACCTCCCATAGC
This sequence comes from Cynopterus sphinx, assembly GCA_030015415.1. Taxonomy (NCBI): domain Eukaryota; kingdom Metazoa; phylum Chordata; class Mammalia; order Chiroptera; family Pteropodidae; genus Cynopterus; species Cynopterus sphinx. The sequence goes on along the minus strand of CM057380.1, from coordinate 56,356,036 downwards.
TAGCGTTCTTTCTGTCACCACATATTTGGCCCCTTTTACCCTATTTTCTACCTTCTAAAATGTATTTTTGTCTTCATTACGTACTGTTCATGTAAGTCTACACTTTTCTTATTCGTCAACCACAACTTCACTGGAGATTTGTAGGGAGTGGAAATAAACCTGAATCTCTTATTTTTTATTTTTCCCCCAACTTTATGGAGGGATAATTAATAAACATAATTGTATATATTTAAAGTGCACAATGTGATGATTTGATACATTTGGTATTGGGAAAAGATTTCTTTCTTTTGATGGCCTCAGAGGCAATGAGAGTACTTTAACCAGGCGTCCAAAAGAAGCAACTCTGAGCTAAGAGAATTCCACAGGTTTTCTGATTTTTACACTGGAATGTGCCTGTTGTGAAGCAGTAGACCTTAGTGTTTCAGAGCATGGGTTCTCCAATTTACTATATGCCTAAGTTGCTTCAGAATGAAAATGAATATAATAATAGCATATACCAGTTAAGGCTTTTCTGATGGTTAAATGACTTAATACCTGTAAAAGCATTTAGGACAGTGCCAGCCATGAAATAGTCATTTAATAAGTCTTTTTGTTACCATTACCATAAAGCCCAAAGAACAACAGTTATGTCTATCTTCAACCAATTCTATAGTAGGAACCTTAGATTGTCTCATGAAGTGCACTATCATTTTTTTCTGTGAAGTTTTAAACACGTGAGGCCATCTCACCTGCTTTTATTTGGTGCCTAATTTTCTCACATGAATGGTTTTACAAGTAACAGCAATGGGGAAAAGATATATAGTCAATTTTCAATTTGTTTAGTTAATCTATTTTTAATCAGTTCACTATGTATTTATTGACTAGGCAAAGCACTGAGTTAGATAGATTAAAAGACAGAAAGTATTTTAATAGGACTGCCCTCTAGGATCATATATGGAAAGATAATAGGTAAAACCTATAATTTATAAAAGACTTAATACTTCATGAAGAAAAATAGAAAATATGGTTAAAGGCAATAATGGATTATTGAAATCTAATTGGAAAACTGAGTGATAACATTTCTTTTGAAATCTTTCCTGAATTATTTAAATAAATCACTCAACACCCAAGGATGGGCTTGCCATGAAACAAATGGAACTTTAGAATTCAGAGACACTTATTTACATGGGGATCTTACAGGGCCCTATGAGGGGTTCCAAAAATATGTTCACATGGTCACATGTTAATATAAAATCTGGAATTGAAAGACTGTCTCTTTTACACTCTGATTCCCCTTTCATCACGCTTCCCCTTGTGGCAGATGGCACTGGAGTAACTGTGGGCATTTTGGGAATTCTGCAAAGGAGAATTTCAGTTCAGTAGCAAATGCATTTCATTTGGGTTTAGGACGATATTCATTCTGTGGTTCACAATCAGTTCTGTGGCCAGTGAGCTTATTGTTAGCCATCCCTGTGCTGCAACAGATTCCAAAATACTCGCTGCATAAACTCACCCTCTGAGGTGCAGTATCAGAGGGCCTGTTATTGTGTGAACATACCCTACAGCTCTCAGTACTGGAAGTACCAGGATAATAGAGAGAAAAAGGTTTAAAATCTGTACAGCCGGGAGGTAGCCTGTGGAATTTTCTTCCAGTCATCAGTGTTGTAAAATTATAAGCAGTGCATTTAATTCTCACGGTAACAAAAGTTACCACCTGTCAAGAATACACTCACTCAATAATGCATATGCAATTATCAACATATCACATTTATAAATTGAAAATTGTGCATGAAACTAAACTTAATAGAATTATTTTGTTTATAGGGCACCTACATGTAACAGTATTACAAAGAGCAGGACATCAGAAGGTGAAGCCACCTTCTGTTGTATGCATCCCAAGGTATTGGACTGTATCTAAGCATATCTGATGCATCTTGTCCTAAGATAGTCTTGTATGTTCAGACAAATCAGAGAGAAAAATTGCCACTAAAGCAACAAAACAGCCCAAAGAAACTAGTGTTCCAGTGAAAATCCCCCTACACACACATGTTGATCAGTAAGTCAATGCATGCATTTAAGAATAATTTGATTATACAGTTATGTAGATCAATACAATGTAGTCACAAATTTTAAATGCATTTGATTTACTTTTGTGTATTCCTTGTTTTCAAATTAATTTTTCATATTGGTATTTTATAATCATACCAAAAGTTAAAGTATTATGGAGTTGTGTAAGGCAATTAGGCAGTTAATTAATTAGATATTGTAGTATTTTGTGTATGTGTGAGATGTTTGTGGTACTTGTCAGTTTTTTTAAATCTACAAATTTTGTGATTTTTTTCTTTTTTTAAGTATATATCCACTTTCACTCATATTTATCTATTTGCAATTGTGTACTTTTTTAAAGAGTGCCTCATAAATAGTACATAATGGAACCTACAGCATAGGGTCATTATGAGGTTGACAAAATTTTGTACACTCACAGCCCTTAGTGCAATGCCTATCACACGATAAGTTCCCATCAACTCCTACTTCTCAACATTATAAAAGTAACCAGCAGAATCCCAGACATATAGCAAATTGTAGAGTTATCTTCTTCCTTTCTTCACCATTTTGAAAAACTCACTTATAACTACTGTGGAACTCAGTGGCTTCATTGGATTATAATAACTGACCTCAATTGAGAATCAGGATTACTCAGTATTTTTATACGGTACAATTCTAAGAGGCCAAATAACATAGATCTGGTCCACAATTTGTAGGCTAGAAAAGGCAAATGTCACCGGAGATACCAGAATACTAGAATAGAAAGTAGAGCCTCAAAGCTTTACAGGAATTCAGAGGGACACACATATGCACACACACGCACACAGCCACACGAACTTGAATGGAGTGATCCAAAAATAAAAATAAAAGATGCAACTAGAGTCCTATCTATTATTTACTCACCACCTCTCTTTGTTCATTTTTTAAAGTTTTTGCCATTTTTTCTCTGACCATACTATTTCTAATACTTTTTTCTTTTAAAATGTTAGTATCTTTTTCTACAATATTGTTACAAAGTTATTTTAAAAGAAAATTCTAAATTGTACTTTAATTCTCCAACATACTCTCTTTTAGTTCTCCATATTGAGACTTTTGGAATGAAATAACTTTTGTAGTTTTTTTTTTTTCATCTTTTACGCAAACTCATATTTGTCTTTTCATTTTCCTGTCTTTTTTTAATGTAATGCCCCCACCTCATGCCATTTCTACTCTACTTTCTAAAATGTCGGCTACACTATTTAATAGAAACACCCTGTAGGAAAAGCTAATTGCTTCGGGAATTGCTATTCCCTAAACCCAATGGGAAACTTTGGAATCTACTATTAGTCTCAAGACTGAAATCCTATCTCAATCAGAGATAATTATTAAACTAAGCAAGAGGATTTCAATAGTCTTCTCAAATTGATCCCAAAGATGCCACCTGCAATGCTGCTGCCTTATTCAGCTTTAGCCACTTTCAATTAACTGAACAGCATAAAGCACTCCCAAGGGACTAGGAACAAACAAAATCCAAATTACAAACAAGCAGAGATATCTGAAGCAATTAAGCCCTTGGCGGCTTAACTCCAGGGTGTCCAGAAGTCTTGTTCAAGGCTAAGGGCCCAATTGGAGTAGGTACTATATTAAATCAGTTCAATTCCATGAAGCAGCTAATATCTGATAAATTCAGGCTATGTAGACAGTTACATTATATAATTGATGAGAAAGAGGTGGGGGTACTTGTGGCCAGAATAATCTTTTTTAGTATTTTCTGGAGTCCAGTTCCACAAGGTAATGTCCAAGTCTTCACTTCATTTTGCAAACTTGACCTCATTTGCTTCCTAGCATAACGCAGCACTCTACTGTAAAACTCCATTATATAATTCCTTGAGACCCCCTCAGATAATCTAGGCCAAGCAGCTCTTTAATGTATTGTGCCACCAGCAGAACTGAGCGGTTTCCATTTGTGTAATTTGGCAGACTTGAAGAAGAGCCAGTGGAAAGGAGGAGGTGAAAAGGAGAGTAGAAGTTAGAAAACCTAAATAGAAAAGGTGCAAGGAAGTATATGTGTGTGAGTGGTTGAAGTAGTGAACTGACTGAAAAATAGTTTCCAGACTGAATCCCCATAGCTGTGTGTATCTGGTAGAGGAGGCAAGTGTTTCAAAGGCATTTACCTTTAGACTTAGCACTGGGGTACAGGATCCCCTGCCAAGCTTCTTCAGGAGGGAGGCAGATACTAATTCTCTGTTCCTCCACTGCTTCCTCTCACTCTTCTGCCTCCTCCCCGAATGTTATCATTAGTGGAGCAGCACAGAGAAAGAGTTCTGGAACTGAAGAGTCTTATCTGTAATAGCAGCTTATCTATGGCTAGCAGTGAACCTTGAAGTTAAAACTAAAGGAATTTTAGCCCTCCTGACATTTCTCTCTTTTTTCAATGCTATTCCAATTCCTTAGGAGTCTCTTTCTCCCACTCTATGCACTCCAATCAATCAAGCAAGTAAAAAGTGCATATTCAGACCCCACGGTGCCCTAGGAGCCATGCAAGGTCTGGGGGCACAGAGATAGACAAGATATTCTCTCTGATACCAAAGAACTTACATCATTGTTGAGGACATGAGGCATAAACATTAAAGGACCAAAAAAGGCTAGACACCAACTGGTATGTGTTGAATTACAGTGCATGAATTACAGTAGGCAAGGAGTTTAAAGGAGAAAGAGCTCATGAAGGGGCTTAGTCGTTAGCCTTGTGGTGAAAACAGAAAATAGACATGCTTTAATAGATGGAGTAAGAGAGGACAAGCAACCAGAAAATGCTCATGGCATAGGGAAAGCGCTTAAAAAAATAAGGGTGACTTTTGGCAAGAGTAAATCGACCTGGTGTGAGAAAAGCTGGAAGGTAATGATGGAAAGGAAAATTCAGCTCACACTCTGGAAGCCTTTAGATATCAATCTAAAGAATTCTAGCCTTATTCTGCTAGCTGTAGGAAAATAACTAAGCATTTAAGGAAGGATATGCCTGCTCAGTTGTTTGTTCATGAATGCATGAAGGTATGCATGTGAATAAATTTGTTTCATTTATTCCCTATCAGTACTGTGAAAAAATTGAGACTTGTAAGAACAAGTCTGTATCATCTGAAAAAAGCAGGTAGGTAAAAATGTCAAAGGTATTTTTGAGGGGTAATATAAAAAACTAAATCTTTGAGATAATAATTCATATTTTCAAGTAAAATAATTTCAGATGTAATGAGGATATGAGCATAAGCAGATATATTTGTGATTAAGAATAGAGAGCACCCAAGTAGTTCTTAGTATATGTAATACTTAAATAAATGATAAATATATTCTATATAATAAATGATAAATATATGCTGTACAATATAAATATATTTGAATTGATATGTTTATAACATAGTTATAAACAAATATAATGCATATATATAAAAAGATAATCACAACAACTATCAAAGTTCAACATCTCTGAGTTTATTATCCCCACTCACTCTGTAAGAATTCCAGCTGTGGAATCATGAGCAAGTATCTCACATGCTCTTTATGGACCAGTCCTGTAAGCTATAATATGTCACATATTTTCAAACTCCCCTTTATTTCAGGCACACTAGTGGTATGTGTGCTGAAGGCAGTGCCACAGCAAATGGTGATACACTTCAAAGATACCACGTTCTGCCTGCCTTCAGGCAGCCACTCAAAGTGATTAGGGCATGCTGTCTGCACAGAGGGCCCTGGCATTTGTCACTAGAAAGGGCATTAGTGCTGAGCACAATCACTGCAGATGGCCTTAGCTCATCTGTTTCTGAAACCTTGTATCATCAATGAGCTACAGAGACCATAATGGAAAAGCTCTTGGTTTTCAATCTTCCATTTATTGCAGCCCAACCAAAAGACACTCACCACAAGCTGACCAAAAGACAGTCCAAGTGACAGATTTGTATATGTAGAATTACCCCCTTAACAAGTGATTTCTGTCCTTGAGCCACAGGGTATCTTCTCTCTCCCTTTAGAATTTAGGCTTGCTCTCCCACATGACAGCACCTTAGCAGCACCTCCCACTGGATTTTTTGGAAGCCCAGACACAGCTCAGACTCCAGCTGAGACCCTGCTATAGAGAGAAAGCTGGACCAAAGTAGAAGTATGCACATTTCAAAATTCTGAAGCTAGAAGAGGACTACTTTACAAGTTTGTCGGGCACAAACAATCATAGAAAAAAATTATCATAGATAATTGCGCAGGAATGTAAGCTTCCTTTTCTCTTTCCTAATGTTAAAAACAAGAGGCCCAAAATGGAGTCTCTTCTGCTAAGCTCCATGTCACCACATCAAGACTTACAGTTTTTGCTCCCCAAAGAGGGAAGCTTAAACCAGTTAAGCAGGTATTGCTGATCAGCACCAGTTATATCATCTGCCTGATAGACCCTTGCCATCCACTAAAGGAAAGTAACTTTACAATAATCGATCCACTTTCGTGCCTAGCAAAACCTCCTTGTTCATGTTCACTTCTGCCTACAAAAGCCTTTCATTTTGTACAGCTCCTCGGAGCTCCTTTCTATCTGCTAAATTGGATGCTGCCTGATTCGAATTGATTTTTGCTCAAGTAAAGTCTTAAAATTTTTAATACACCCCCGTTTATCTTTTAACAGCTCTAGTGTCAGGAGAGTAAACTAAGGAGACCCCCAGTGGCCCTCAGGAACAAGGAGCAAGCAGAGATAGGAAGCTTTTGAGTCCCTTGAGCTTGCTGTTGCTGCTGCAGGTCCTGGGTAAGCCCTTCTTAGATCGCAGCTGTGCAGCGTTTGCATTATGGGCTTTCAGACTTTATTTGAGCATTTCTTTTTCTCGACTTGGCCCAGAAACCAGATGGAATTAGACTGGGTACACACTGGATTGGGTCTGACTTAGAAATTGAACCGAGTTAGGAGTAGGAATAGGTCCAACTTAAGCTGGACTGGGTCCAGTGGGAAGCCCTAGGTGAATAAATTTTGTTTTGAGGCTAAAGAAGCAAGTTAACCTTCCCAAAGATAATCTTAAATTACAGTGGCCACAGAGAACTTGTAACCTAGATAAACATGCATTTATGAAGTGCCCTAAGAAAAAAGGTCTCAGCCAAGCACTCACCATAAACGGTTGAGAAAAAATAATCGTTCCTCCTCTATAGTTTCTTCTGGTGGCCAGAATGAGAATCTCTGGGACATTCCACTTAGTCCAGAGCCTGCAGACAGGATCCCAGGAAAACTGGCAGAAGAGTGAGAGCTCTTGCAAAGAGTGAGAGTTCTTATCAAAGTCTGCTCTCCCAGATCTCTATCTTTGGTGCCTGGTTGACAGAAGAAGGTAAAATTTCATGTTTTCCTTTTCAAATTCAGATCAAAACTTGGGTGCATATTTCACAACTAAAGAAGGCTCCACATGACACCTGGTCCTGTGTAGATGCTGGAGACCTCAAAATCAAATTTACTAGGAAACGTACGGCCGACACTGAGGTACATTGCCTTTCCCAAGATGTTGCATCAAGAACATTTCTTTCTTCCTTCCCACTTTAACCATATTATTCCCAATTCTTACATATGAAGGTCTTTATGACTCTTTTTGTTCATCTTTTATCTAACTATACCTGAAAAGATAATGCCATTTTCCCCATATCTTATATTTTTGCCATTGCAAGGGGGTGATAATCCAACTTTCAAAAGACTGTTGGATTTGCCACATGCTGGTGATACTGCAGTTCTGCCCATCACAAAATTCTCTCTGATTTCCAGTGCTTTAGTTTCTCTAGAGCAAATTCAACACTTTCTCTATAGTCTGAAATTCCTTTATACTGAGGCTGGGGGTCCACTTCCCTGCCTCTGGTTAACAACTCTAAATCCACAGAAATCCATGTAGGCACTATACAAGGCAATGATAATCACACTAAAACCACCTTTGTCATCTAAAGACCTTTGAGTTTTAGCTTCTTTTAGCAGATCCCTAATGCATACTGCAGAATCTGCTGCTGAAGCAATAGCTACCCAACAAAAATCCCTAGACTTTCTGCCCAAAGTTGTTCTTGATAATAGGATTAGCTCTTGGTTATCTTCTAGCTGAGCAAGGAGGTGTTTGTGCTGTGGCCACACCACTTGCTGTGCTTGAATTGACATTTCTGGGGAAATTGAGACTCAGCCTCTCTGCTCCATAAGATCATTAAGCAAGCCAGTTGGCCTTAACGAGTGACTCCTTCGGTGGGAACTTTCTTTGACTTATTTGATTCTGATTGGTTTGAATCTTGGGGACCATGGCTCTGAAGTACACTCCAGACATTGGGAATTATCCTGCTTATAATAATTATGGTAATCTCTCTAGTGTGCTGTATTCTCTCAAAAGCTTTAAATGCATGTTTACAACCACTAACCATCAAGCAAATTATCTCCCTAGGACTAGAATATCAGTAAAGTAATAAAGAGAATGACCGACTTAAAGAATGTGGACCCTACTCATTGGCCTGTTGAATACCACACAGAGATTCAGCAAAAAACTGGGAGAAGGCCAAAGCAGCATCTGGGAGTAGCACTAATGCCTTAAATTTTGATCACATTTTCAGCAAGGCTAAGAGTCTGATCAAAAAATGGAAGTCATGAAAACATGACAAGACAAGAATGAAGTTTCTTATGCTAAGCGCTACATCACCAAACCAAGACTTTATTATGAAATCTTAAACCAGTCAATCAGGAATCACCTGATCAGCATCCGTTAGGTCATATGCCTGGCAGGCCCCGCCATCCCCTAAAGAAAAGCAACTTTGCAATAACCAATCTGCTTTTGACCTAGTATTACCTCCTTGTCCCTACTTCCTTCTGCCTATGTCTTTCATTTTGTATAGCTCCTCAAAGCTCCTTCCTACCTCCTAGATTGGATGCTGGCTGTTTCAAATCAATTTTTGCTCAAATAAACTTGTAAAATCTTTAATATGCCTCAGTTTATTTTTTAAGACTGTAAGAAAGAAATATCCTGTTGAATCTAGAGCCCCTAGTCATGGTGCCTGGATCCCAGGACAGTGTGAATGATGACAATTTAACAAGCCTAATATTAGCTAAAAAGAAGCATATTCAGATTTCTAGTGTCTGGTTCTACATATAAAAAGCTTGTAAGCTGCCACTTTTTTCTAACCACAAATAAAAAAAGCTAATGAACTGAGTAATTGACAGATTTTTTTTGGATCTTTAAGATAGAGGAGGACACAGATCAAACAGCTGTCCCCACAACTGAAAAGACAGACAGATGAATACAAGGAGGCACAGCTTACTCAAGCTGAGGCTCACTAGCTGAAACTACCACAGGTAAAACTCAGCTATAATTGACAAACTGCTGAATGCTCAGCATAGACAATTCAGAGTTAAACTCCAAGGGACTCAGTCATAGAGGACCCCACAGCATTGTAAGTTTTATCTTCAGGAACCAGACCAGGTTCCTACAATAAATATCCCTTCCTGCTTCCAGAGGGAGAGTGGAAAGGGACCATTTTGAAATACTCCAGAGCACTCTGCTCTTAAAAAGGCCTGCCCTCAAGAGAAACTAGTTAAACAGAGTCTACCCTGCTGCGCAAGGGAAATACCCAACCCCAGCCCACGTGCTAGCCATATGTCTTACCTAACTGGGGGGAAGAGAGAGGAAGAGAAACACTTGCGACATTCACAGGCCAAAGGCACAGGCTCACTAAAGGCTGAAAGCTAACAATAGGACTTTGGAACACTTTTCCCCATACCTCACCACCACATTACTAAAGCCTTGTTTACAGCAATTCCTTTTACACAGTATATCATGTAAAACTATCAATAAAATATTATAAAGCATGGCAAAAGACAAAATATACAATTTGAAGGGATGAAGCAAGATCAGAATATAAAAAGAACTCAAAAACGTCAACAATAAGAAAACAAATGATCCAATTATAAAACAGACCAAAGATCTTAACAGAAACCTCACATAAAATATACAGATGGTAAATAAGTATATGAAAAGATGCTCCTCATCATATATCATCAGGAAAACAACAAGATACCATTACACACCCATTAGAATGGCTAAAATCTGGAACACTGACAACACTAAATGCTGACAAGGATGTGGAGCAACAAGATCTCTTACATGTTGCTGACGGGAATGAAAAATGGCACAGCCACTGCAGAAGGCAGATTGAAAATTTCTTACAAAACTAAACATATTCTTATCACAGATCCAACAATCACACTCCTTGGTATTTACCCAAGGAGTTAAATATTTATGTCCATATAAAACCTGCATAAAGATGTTTATTGCCAAAATGTGGAAGCAACCAAGATGTCTTTGAGTAAGTAAATGGATAAATAAACTGTAGTACATCTAGATGCTGAAATATTATTTACCACTAAAAAGAAATGAACTATCAGGTTATAATAAGACATGGAGGAAACTTAAATGCAAATGAGTCTATCTGAAAAGGCTATATATGTTTCTAACTATAGAACATTATGAAAATAATAAAACTATGGAGACAGTAGAAAAACCAGTGGCTTCCAGGGGTGCTGAGTGTAGCAGAGATGACTAGGCAAAGAACAGAGGATTGGGGGAGCAGTGAAAATACTCATTATAACATTATAATGATAGACATATGTCGCTATACATATGTCTATCATTATACACAGGAGTGAACCATAAGGTAAACTATGGACTTTGGGTAATTATGATGGTGTCAGTGTAGGTTCATCCTGATTCTCATATCAGGATCTTTATATTAAAAACAAAAATGTCCACTCTGGTGAGTGATGTTGATAATGAGAGAGGCTGCGCAATTGTGAGGGCAGGAGGTATAATGTGAAGTTTCTGTAACTTCCTTTCAATTTTGTTGTAAATCTAAAATACCTGTTAACTAAAAAAGTTTTTAAAAGAACTATACTAAGAAAATGATATCAGTATCTAGAATCTGTGTTACAGGATTGGAGAAAGTCCACAAACCTCTATTAAAAGTGCACATTTATACCTCCTCTAAACTTACTCTTTAAGATGTAAATGAGAGACCAGTAGAATTATCCCATAGTTGTAATTTCTCCAAAATAGCCAAGTATATTCTAGTTATTCCTATAGGTATAAAGCATGACTACAACAGCAATCTCGAGGTACCATGTCAATTACCAGATCAAAGTACTTCACCTATTTTAATAGTTTCAGACTGTGAGTGTTGAACTTCACTGTTGATTAACATCTTCAATAACATATCTTTAAAGAAACCAAGCTCAAACAAACATTATATTCTATATATACATATTCAAATATTATATGTTAAGATTTCCTGTTGCTCAAAAGCAATCTTAGATCATGATTTTAGGAAGCCATTGTTTAATGAATAACCCTGGTTGGTGGGGAGAGGGATAAATATGTGGCTCAAGAATGGCTGTCTCTGAAAATCAAAACTTAAAAAGCAAAGAAGCTTATAGAATAAAAAGGTCTTGAGTCCAGCTCCATATCATTAGTTTTTTCACTATTCTAAGTTTGGGCAAAATAAGCAAAAGGAAAATGATATAAAGTTCACAATAAAATATAGATAGTCACTCTCTGCACACATAGAAAGATAATTAGAAAAGTTCCACACTGCATTTCCTCTAAGTTGTTTGTAATTCATTAGGGATTGCTCACAGATGAACCAGTTATACCAGGTAGTTTCTTCTTTCCTCTTTGAATGAGACAGCTATCCCTCTAAGACTTGGCCCTCCCCCCCAAAAAAAATAATCTTTCAAATCTGAATGTCCTAGATGTGAAATTTTGTTAGTATCATAAATTGTCCTAGAACTTAGATCTTATTAAATTATTATATCAGATAATGGGGGCAGAGACTATAAAGTTCAGGAGATTATCAAGTTGAAACTTGACATGCATGTAAAGAAACTACATGCCCCTTAGTTACAGGAACATAAACATAAAGATGTAAAAGGTAAGTCTTTCTTAGTAGCTCACTCAAAATCAAATGAAATAAATTTTCAGATATAACTCCAAAAACACTTTTGACATTGACCACAAGCAAGTGGTTAGCACACTTTTACCTCTATCCAAATTGTTTTGCTTTGTGGCCAGAACAGCAAAGAACTCAAATCCTTGAACATGAGACAATTCATGTCCTCCACTGATCTCTGATGGATAAATAACGTTAAAGCTCAGAAAGCTTGTTTTCACATCAGGGTCTTTTAATTATGAACCATATTCTTACCACATTTCAGAAGATTTGCAGTCCCTGGGGTAGGAAAAGGAAAAATGCAGATACTTTTTCCACATTTTTCTGGAATTGACAAAAATACTTTTTGCCCATGCCATGAGCCCTTTTTGGTGGTTGCTTGTCCTCCCACACTCTGTCTATGAAAGCACGTCCATTTTCTATGTTCACCACAAGGTCAACCTCTAGGTCCTTCACTAGCTTCTTCTCCTTGAAACTCCGTGCCTACTGTAATTCATGCACTGTAATTCAACACATAATAGTTGGTGTCTAGCCTTTTCTGGCCCTTTAATGTTTATGCCTTATGTTCTCACAATAATGTAAGTTCTTTGGTATCAGGAACTGTATCTTGCCTATCTCTGTGCAGCTAGACTTTGCATGGCTCCTGGGGCACGGCAGGGTCTGAATATGCGCTTATTCCTTGCTTGAATGATTGGAGTATATAAACTAGGAGAAAGAGATTCCTAAGAAATTGAAATAGCACTGAAAAAAAAAAGAAAGAAATGTCAGGAGGGCTAGAATTCCTTTAGTTTTTACTTCAAAGTTTACTGCTAGCCATAGATAAGCTGCTATTACAGATCTCTGCCAATGTCAGTCATCCTTTTTCTTTAATTTCTTATGTTTTTCTGCCTAGTTTCTCTAAAGCAGCTTCTTCTATAATTTTTACTTTTCCACAATTTCTTTCTATGAATCCTTAAATATTTCTGAAGGTCATTCTATATGGTTCTCAAAAAACCAAGTGAGTATATCACCCTGGATGACGATATCATATTCACGACTTAATTACAAAAAGAAGGCATATATTTTCTCAATTTACAATTTTTCATAATACAAAATAACATTTGCAAAATTATCATTTCTTAATTTACATTACTAATGTTTTCATATTACCCAACGAGGGGCTGATTTTGAAAATCAAATTTAATCTGAGAATGATGCTTCCTTCAAAAGTTTGAAGAGTTTAAATATTCCCTCTTCCTATTAAAGTAAAGACAGATGAAATAGGCACCGGGCCACCACAAACAGGCACTGGGCCAGCAGACAAAATTAACCAGAGAGAAGCACTTTGAGGGACCAGCAAGCAGGGACAGAAGCTATTCCTGAGTAATGACTGACTGCAGCAGGCATTTTGCAGATCATAGTCACAGAAAGCAAAAAATCATTAGAAATCAATTAGCAAGAACATTGCTATTTCATATGCAAACTCAGGCAGTGACAGAGATTCAGACACAATTTTTATTAAAGACCCTTGATACAAGGAATTGGCCATTTTTATATGGAATATTAATGGAGCAGAAGAAGCAGCTTAGCCAAGCATGAGGGCAAGAAAGATCAGAAGGTCCCAAACAGGAAGGATTCCCTTGGCAACAGTAACACCTAACTAATTTTATCAAGTCTTAATGAGGAGAAATTGGGAATTACTGCCATAATTTCACTTTATATTGTTTTGTAGTTGGGCTGTTATTGGTCAGTTATTTCAAAAGTCATTTAAAGCAGTAGGCATGAAAATAATGATGTATCTTACACACTTTGTTTTCATTTGAAACATAAATGCACATACAAATATTTTTACATAGGGCAAGAGCTGATTGCATTCTGGGTCACAGTTCTTTCTTTCATGAACCACAGCCACAGGCATTGTCTATTTTCTCCAATTTCAGTACCTTTAAAATGAAACAAGAACTTAATTAAGTGTTCTTGTACAGCAACCAAAATGCAAAATCCTTCCAGAGTTGTACATTCTGTCTTTTGTCTCACCTACCCTACATCTAAACATTTTCAGTAACTCTTCTTTATCAAGTCTTACCTAAGCATTTAACTTTGCTTTTATAGAATCAACAACAGTTTCTTTCTTTTCACACTTAAACACATCATTAGCTTATGTATTGTTTAATTAAATTACTAAAATATAATAAAAATAAAACAATTAACAAGTTCAAGAATAAACACAACTAACCCTTAATTGGCACACAAATTGACTGGGGGGAGCATACTAGACAGGACATACTAGCTACAAACATCAAGCTTGTCATAGACACTATTCACCGAAGGAATACAAAATTTCAGTTAATTTGGAGGTGACTGAGTGGGAGCTGATATCTATTAGGTTTGACATAAAATTTTCATTGTCCAACTTCACAGTTGAAAGCTTAAATCTCTCATCAATTTTTGATGACAGTTCAGCCCTATTCATGTAACCCATGTTCTCCTGGGTCGCACTCCTACGAAAGGGTCATAAAAAAACAAAAAGATGGGGTTCCTCTGGCTCAGCCTCACCAAATGAATTACTGGATGGTAAGCCCCATTTTATTCCTCTTGTCTCTGGAAAATTACTAGGGTAACTTACTCCTAAATACAGCTTCCTGGATCCTACACAGAATCTTCCTCTACTGCTCCCAGTGGAAGTGGCCTGGAGGAGGCATTGTGGCCTTCCTTGGTCACTCTGTCCTTCACTCAACATGTGCCATCTCCTTCCCGAGGCATTAATCACCATACTGTGAGACTCTCCACTCCCTGCATTGTAGATTTCAGGTCCCTCTACAGCCAATTTGAGGTAGGAAGGAAAAGTAAAGCAGCTTTCAATCCTGAGTTTTATTTATCATGAAGCTAAAGACGCTTGAGTTTTGGGTCCCTCATTTGCACCATGTCTTTCAAGGGTATGTGCTTATTTTTGTATTCTTTTCTTTAAAAACTGCCTTACAGATGTTTAAGTGTTGTACCCTGCTTCAACCAATTCTTTCATTCTAATTTATTTATAAGCCATAAGCAGTCCTTGATATCCTAGTATTTCACAGAGATTAGAGTAAAATACTTTTTAATTTTAACATCTTCTGCCACAAGTCTCAGCAGAGGATGGTGGAACTGAGGACAATCTGCGCAACCCTTCACTGCTCTTCAAAGTATTACTTTCTGTCCCCATTTGGGAAGGCTCACTAATCTCTCACTGAGTTTGCTGGCCTTGACTCTATCCCCTCACCTCAGGGTGAGTCTCTTCCCTTGAAGCTGCTTGATCTCTCAATCATATTAAACTTTTTGGTGGACCTTCCTTCCATCATCCATGAACATTAATGAGCATGATGTACTTTCACGCATTGAACTCAAACTGTGGTAACTCACTCTTCTCAATTAACCCCTTTGTAGCCTTTATAAAGTCTTGAGTGAAAGAACTCCTCAAAGCATTGTTAGATACAAATGTAGGACCCTGGCTGGCAAGTGCAGCAAATATTGGTGCTTGAACAGGTATCTGAGAAAACCAGAGTTGAACAGTAGTTAAAGAAGTAAAAGCAGATTTATTCAGAAATGATGGCAATAAGGGGAAAGAGACCTCGGTGTAGAACTGGGCTCAATTCCAAATACAACAAAAACAAGTAGGGACTTATAGCCAAGAAGCAGGTTGGAAGTAGGAAAGGAAGATCAGTAGATGGGAAATTACTAAGAAGAAACATCACAGGCAGGGGGAATTTTTGCTAAACTGACCTAACAGGATTCTTGCTAAAGGCAGGTCAGGGTGATCAGGTATCCCCTGGAGAATGAGGATGTGGAGTGGGGATGAGATAATTTGCCCCAATATTGAGGTTGAGGAATTCTCCTTAAACTAACTTAGCAGGATTCTTTTTACAACTGGACTCTTAAGAACAACCCCCAACAATAGAATGTAGCTAAAAAGGGACTCAGAAGACCTGGTCAGGGAGAGAATCCTTGTCCCAGAATTATTGTCTCATCCTGACTTTACTTTTTTAGTAGCAATCAAATCAGGGAAGTTAAAGTAATGTCTACAATCCATCATGAAATTCTCCAGTTAATGCAATTCTGTACAATCTGTAAGAGGAAGAAAGGAAATCGTGTATGATTCAGATTGAGCAACTTTAAGACAAGACTTCTAAAAGCAGAAGACTGGTCAAGAACAAAGGCACATTTTAGGAAAAACAAGGGAGCCGTGTCCTGGAGAGCAGCAACACACTGCTGGTAAGGAGAAAGACATCTCCACAGAAGTAGCTTCTAGACAGGCTAACTTCGCTAGAATTTAAATTTCTTGGACCCTAAAGTTGCTCTCGAATCAGTTAAATGTATACATAAAAAATGAGAAACTATCAGCAAATGTTGGGCCTTGATAGGATGATTAATAACTCTCAGATCTGGAGGCAATGTTTTCAGCCACGTGGAAATAACAGTTATATTTGAATTGCTTAGGACCTTTGCCAGTGGCCAAAGATAAACTTATAATATCAAGTAGCACACCACCGCAATCCAGAAACGTCAGCTGTGAAGCATCATGAAAATATCTTCAAGGAAGCAGTGGCAGGTTTCAGGGGAGGCAATCGGCTTAGTGCCACACAATGGAAAGAAGAAGAGCAGCTGGGTCACTTGATGACCCTGTAAGGAAGTGGTTCTTCACTGAGGCAAGTTTGCCTCCAAGGGACCATCTGGCAATGTCTGAAGACATTTTTTGGTAGTCACAATTAGAGGAAAGTTGCTAATTACATGTAATGAATAGTTTCCAGAGATACTGCTAAACATCCTACATTGCAGCCCACCCATCCAACAAAGTATTAGGCCCCAAATGTCAACAGTGCTAAAGTTGAGATATCTTGTCACAATGCTACTCAAAACTCTGTGTGCCTAATCTCAAGCCATGCCAACAACCAATGATGTGCTCTAATCAAAGCCATCATTTGAGAAAGAAAAGATAGACAATTTCAAACATATTATGACTTCAAAGGAAGGAAGCAAGTGGATGATAAAGATATTTTATAGTTCTAAATTTCCATTGGTTGGCATAATAATTTTTTTGTTGTTGTTCTAAAACATTCACCCTTTCTGTTCTCTTGTTTTCCCCACTTCCTTTCCTCAACCCCTCCCTCTCCTGTCCCACCACTAACCTTTAAGACCACATAAGATCTATCTGAGATATAATTCAGAATGCTTTGCAGTCCGGAAACCTCAATGGATATCTGAGGATATTCTGAGGTAGCTGTGGACATTCTAATCATAGATAGGAGAGAGTCTGTCTGATGTGGGAATTACTGATCAAATTTTAAAGACTTATAATCACTTCAGAAATAGTTTGAGATATTTAAGTAAAAAATCTAAAAAGATGGCAGACTTATAAGATGTGCCCTTAAATTTGCATTTTCCTCTTCTCTTACCTGTTCTTTATTTTTCTCCTTGTAATCATAAAATACAACTTATCTACAAATGATAGGTATATATGACCTGTGCTTGCAAACCATGTTATTCTGCAGATTAAACCTTAGCAAATAATAAGGTCTTGACAAGTATAAATATTCTATTTTCAGGTTGCTATTGTGAATGTCAAGTGCTCTTAAAAGTCTCTCCCAGTGATCACGGAGCATGTCCTAGAGTATCACATGTGCTCACATTCACTACTGCCAACCTTGCAGTGCTACACTAAGCCATGAGCATGCTCAGCTCTGCTGGGGCAAAGCTGCCATGCTACAGGAAACCATTTCTGTCCCTGCTGCCAAGTGATAGCAGTGACTCAGGCCTCTGTGTCACGATGCCAAGTGGGATCTCCTGCTAGAATGTCTGTCCCCCATCACTGTGTTATTTTTCATTATGCCATACTAGTTTTTTCCTGAAGGGGACTATGATCATTTAATACCTGTGCCCCATTCTACACTGACTGACTCAAAGTCTCCAAGATATGGTCAAGACTTTGCATCTTCTTATGCTTCCCAGATTATCCTTATGCACATTAGTGTGAGAACACACGCTTCCAACACCTCACAGAGTTTTAATAAAGTCACTTCACTATCTTCATTTGTAGGCATCTCCCCTTGGGGCATAGATATAATGATGATGATGATGATGACGATGATGGCAGTAACAGTAAGAACACAAAAACAAGGCACAGAGATTAAGCATGTCACCTCAAGTTGCATAGTTAATAACTGGCAAGACAATAATTAGAATCACTTCCAGGCCAAAGGCCTAGGCAAGAGTTTCAAACTGAGTAAAGACATGCTAAGCTCTAATCACACCTACTCCTTTCTAATGACATGGCATTGCAACAGGAGCAGACTCTTCTGTCCTTGTTACCTCATCCCTGTGCAGGAGTCTCCACTCCTAACTCCCAAGAGCTCTCATAACTCAATGTGCATACCCCATCTTTTCTATATCCCAGAGATGCTCATGGCTTAGATTCAAGCTGAGATATTCCTGTCCTGTTACATTATCAAACTGAACACCTGCCCACCACCATTCTCTTTACACAACACCTCCAACACACAGTTATATGAACCCGGAACTGGTCAAATGATCTCATTCATTCAGCCTGCACTGCAAAATATACTTCCTTTGCGGCAGATCTTTTCTTTCTCCTAAGCAAGTGGGCACAACAAAGTAATGAAAAGGATGGTTGCTGAAGGCAGGTTGTCTGAGCTCAGATCCCATTTCTCCCACTATCTAGCTATGGGACTTTAGGACTTAAAACATCTCCTTATCATTTTCCTCAGCTTTACAGTTGTAAGAATAATAGTACCTACCTATAGAGTTCTTGTGAGAATTGTTTTGTTTTTATATAAAGGTGCACATGGACTGTGTCTAGCTCATTGAAGGCATCACATAAGTGTCAGCTATTATAATGAACTTTTTAACTTGTAAATTTCACCAGGAAAAAAAAGCTTTTATGCTTTTTCTGTTAATTCATAGAAATACAGTACTCAAATATATGTGAATAATCATACAACTGAAATAAAAAGCTTTGCAAATAGTTACCATTTTTATATGCATTTCTCTCAAATATGCTTGCTTCTGTACTATTTCATTTTTTTAAGGTCAAAATTTATCAAATTAATTTCACAATCCATTATTAAGCCCCAACACACAGTTTCTAAAACACTATATATGTAAACGTCATGAAGAAAGTCACTATACTTGTTTTGTTTAACCTTGTATCCCTAACTTTCTGGAACAGGACATGGCACATAATAAGTGCTCATTTATATGTATTGGATAAATGAGTTCTCATTTTACTAGCATTTAACATAGAAACAAGGAGAATCTTTTTGTCCTTCTCTGGTGTTGACGTGTGAAAGACAGAATCCTTTCTACTTTCTACAAAGTCCTTTGATGAGATTCACAGGAAAAGCCATAGAAAAGCATTAAAACATAAAACTTGTTTAGAGGATTATCCCAGTTGAAGTGGGCCTCAGTATTAGCACGTTAGTCAAAATTCTTGCCTACATCATTAATTTGTGATTTTCTTGGAGAGATGGGAAATTCCAGTCAAAATTTTTATTGTTATCCTTGATTTAAACTTTTCTATTTAAATCATCACATTTGGAATTGTAGACAGTCCTTGTTATCTGTAATTGCATATTTCCCTTAAGATGACTAGGGTGATAATTCCCATTCATATAGGTTTTTGACATATTTTAAAACATACTAATCAGTCAATGTAGTTCAGTTCAATTTTTGATTTTCACTGAGAGCTATATCTAGCAGGTAAACTTAGAGAGACAGGACTAATAAAAGAAATGATAGTTTTTACTTTGTTACTATTTAATGGATTTCTAGTCTCTTGCCTGTCTCATCCCACTACAAATACACACATTCACACTATTCTGTAGTGATATCTGTGTTTAAAAAGTAATGACACCAGAAAGGCAATGTTATATAATAGAAAAGAAAAAAAAGAATAAATAAATAACTAAACTGAAACTAAACCACAGTATAGCAATCAGGCAAATCAAGGTTCAAATCCTCCCCACACTTTCCGGTTACATTTCTTATCTGTGGTTTTCTCATCTAGAAGAGGAGGCTGGTACTGTCAATATGACAGGGTAATTTTAAGGGTTCTGTGGGTTAATACATGTAAGGGAACTGCTTTGGAGCCTTGGAAAATACAATCATTCACTGTAAAGGTTAGTTTCTTCTCCTCTATCCAGGTGTGGTCCCTGATCCAGTCTACTTACCAGTTCACTCTCAAGTCACTTGTTGATGAAGCTGAACTTTATTTCTGAAAATAATGATGCAGTTTTTGACATTCAGTTCAATTCAATAAACATATATAAAGTGCCTTCTATGTCCAAGACTCTGTAGCTAGTTGTTATAGAAAATGAAGGAAAGAAATAAATGAAATTGCTTTCTGATTTGAAGAAGCTTCAAATTTATTTGGGGAGGGTGGGTGGGAGGAAGGATATAATTAATTAACTAACACAATAATACAAGTAGTATCGCTACAAGTGAGAAGCAATTGAATCTAATTGGTTGAGGGGCAATCCACAAAGATTAGCAAGGAGATGGCACTTGAATTAGTGTGTATTTTTTAGGTTGAGATGGAAACAAGAGACTTCTAGTATAAAGCAATAACGTGAGCAAACACAGGTAAGTCAGCTAAATCGTGATATTCTAGGCAAGAAAGGATGACAGCCTGCACAGAACAATGGCAATGAGAATGAGAATGGAACATAAGTTTGGGGAAACAATTTCAGAGTTGAAACAAATAACTGCAAAATAGGTCGTACTGCAGGGAACAGCAACATACTCTGCAGTGATATCCCTGGGATGCTTCAGGTTGTTATATAAACCTATTTGTTTACAAAAACCTTTCTTTCCAAATAATTCCTTATATTTTCTAACTAGTTGGCTTGAGTGTCTAAATATGTTTCGATAGATGCCCCCAACATTTTAAGAAGAGAATTATTGCTTCCTGTTTCATTTTCATTTTTTGAAAAGTTTTCTTTATGTATTTCAAATCATATTGACTTTTCTATATCCCAATATTATAACTTAATTTTTATTTAGCAGCCAACTTGTTTTTATCTTGTAACATTACCACTTATCAGATTTTCCAGGGCTATAAATCTGATTCAAGTTCTTCCCAGATGTACTAGTTTACATTCTCCCACTTTAATCTCATTTTGATTTAAGTCCATATTTGTAACCTTTTCCAAGTTCCAGATAAGTAGTTTCTAAGTCATTACCCGTGTTTCAAACATTGCCTAATATAGCAACATTTCAAGAAATATTAATGTGCTGCTTCCTCCTACAGATATTAATTGAAGAATTGAAAAAAAGATGTGGAAGCAGTATTTGTCCCACAGCTTCCAGGATGCCCTCCGTCCCCTTTGCAATTTATCAAGTTCTTTAATCTACTGTTTTATGGACAACTTCTTTATTTACAACTTTTTGTATCCAATCTCATTTAAACGACTCCCTTTCCTCCCCCCAAAATGAAATAAAGTATAGTTTATATTCATTTAAAAATCAGATTTCTTTTTTTTTCTTTTTTCTTCTTCCATCTCTTTGGAGATCATATTAGAAAAACAGTTCTTCAAAACTCTTTTTCTGTCCTCTTCTTTATTGGTTCATGTAGTTGTTTCAAACAGACACACAGAGGGAATGCCTCCAGAGGAAGACCAGCTTGCTGACCAGGGGATTCAGAGACCTGCTTGAATTTAATGAATATAGTCTAGCCCTATGTCCATCTTTCTTACTGTGCTCATTGTGTCCTTATTGTGTCCATCTGTAACTTTGTTGCCCTTCAGATATTTGCATACTTTTCTCTCATTTACAATCAATTTTAATAAAAATATATTTTACAGAGACTTTATAATTGCACTAGTTGAGAAATCCAGATATACTAACAAGAAAATATAATAGATATATGAAAATAATGTAAAAAGATAATTTGCAAAACAGGGATGACAGCTAGTTGACAAACAAAAGAAAAAGAATCAACAATTTTAAAAACATAGATATTGTTTCTCAACTAATAAAGGGGAATATATTTTAGAGACAGTACTTATCACTGGGAAGATCCATAGATGCTGGTATACTCATATATAAGATTTAACCATAGATCTGAGAACAACTGTTTTTTAAATAATTGGGCACTCTGCATGAAAATTTATGAAAAAAAATGTCATATCTTTTGTCAGTAATCTTACGTCTGGGATGCTCACTTAAGAATATAACATGGAAAAAATATGTGAGGAACATATTGATGATGACTTTATATCAGTGAAAATGCTAAAACTACCTGAATGTCCAATAATAACGGAATAAATATTGAAATTATAAAACATTCACTGAAAGAACATATAAAAGTTATCAAAATTAATATCAATGAATACTATAAACATGGGAAAATGTTAAGTTAAAATATAGTTTAAGGAGACAAAATGGCAAGTTTAGTGCTACCACAAAAATATATAAAGAAAAAATCTGCTTATATAATGAAATTTTGAAACAAATAATAAAAAAGGTTAAAGTAATTTTGCAGATTTGAGAAAAAGGGTTTCCTTCTACTTTCTTGTTTTCCTTAACCATGTTTATTTTATATAGTAAGAAAATTTTAATTGGTGAATATTTTGGAGCATTTACTATGTTCTGGGCACTATGCTACTTAGGCCTTGGAAACAGAGGCAAAGAAGACAGATATGGCCCTGTGCTCACAGAGCACAGGATCATCAAGCTCTGAATACTTGGGGTCATTCTTAACTTGCCTCTCTCTTTCATCATGCCCCATAGTTAATCCATCAAAAATATTGTTTGACTTTAATATCAAAACAATGATTAAATTCCAACCATTCCCCATTATCCTCACTGTAACAACCTAGTCCAGTCACCATCATCTTCTGCCTGGGTTACCCTTACAGCCTTCTGATAAATAAAATAATGTCTCCCCTCCAACAAGATGTCCATGTCCTAAGCCTTAGAACCTGTGACTATGTTTCCATATATGGCAAAAGGGACTTTGCCTATATAATTTAGTTAAGGACTTTCAGATGGAGATTTTATCCTAGGTTATCTGGGTCGGCCCAATGTGACAACAACAGTTCTTATAAAAGAGAAGCCAGAGGGCCGGAGTCAAAGAAGATACTACAAAGAAAGGAGAGGTCAGAGTGTACAGTTTTTGGAAGGAAACCACAAGCCAAGGAGCATGGGCAGCCTCTAGAAGCTATATAACACAAGGAAACAGATTCCCCCTAGAGCCTCCAGGAGAAATGCAGTCCTGCTGACAACTTGATTCCAGCCCAGGGAGACTCATTTCAAATTTCTAACTTCCAGGACAGTAAGATAATAAATTTGTGCTACTTTAAGCCACTATCTTTGTGGTAATTTGTTATAGCAGCAATAGGAAACTAATACTAACCTCCTAATAAGTTTCCTCCCTCTTATCCATGCTTCTTTACACTGTTCTCAATCTAACAGCTGCAATGATCTTGCTAAAACCAAAGTCATCTTACTCCACCACTTTCCATTTCACTTGGAAGAAAAACCAAAGTCCTTACAATGGCCTTTGTGGTCTTACATGATTAATCTTCTTTTCCTTTGACCTCATTTCTTAATATTCTCACCTTCCTGATTCCATTTCAAGTTATACTGGCACCCCTGGTATCAATGAAGATTGTCAGAGGTACTCCTGCCGCAAAACCGTTGCACTGGTAGCTTTCTCTACTAGAATATTTTGTCGCAAAACATTCACACAACTGTTTCTCTTGTATTCTTCTATCCTTTTTTCATGTGTCATCCATCAGTAAAAGCTACCCTAGCCATTCTATTTAATGAGACAATCTGAAACCCTATCCCCAGTACTCCACTCTTGCTCTACTTTTCTGTTTTTACAGCACATACATCACCTTCTGACATACCAAATGATTTATCTATTTAGTTCATTTGCTATGTATTTGCCAACCACTTCTCCCCTACACACAGACCAACACACACACACACACACACACACACACACACACACACACACACAAATATAAGCTCCACAGGAATAGGAATTTGGTCTGTTTCATTTTCTGATATGACACAAATGCCTAGAATAGCACAAAATAGGTGATCAGTTAATATTTGCTAAATACATAAATCATTTTAAAAATTAGTTCTTTTGATACACGTTTAATTTTCTCAAATAAAAATTTTTAAGCAATGCAATAATAACTTCATTAAATAATTTATTCAAATCACTATGAAAAACACTAAGGCCATAATAGGAAAATGAAAAATTTACAATTTACGAGAGAAGATATACCACTAACAAACACTTGGGCAATAACTCAAACTCTTAAAATGTCAGTAGGGTGCTTGTTTTTCTTATTAATGTCCAACAAATAAATAAAGTCATTAAGGACATTTTAATGCCTGTGATGATTTTGAGTTTCTGACAAATGATTCCAGTTTCATATAAAAATATTGAGCCTTGCTCACACTCTGTAGAACCTCTTTTGTGTAAGCTTCTGGCAGGACAGTTATTTAATTGTTCTATTCTCCTTTTTAGGTGTCATAGCTTTAGGTAAGGGGTCCAGCTCCTTCCCTGATAAACTGCGATGGACTTTCCCCCATGCTTTTTGGTTGTGATTTGTGGCCCCATTCAAGAAGTCAAACGTGTACGCACTGTCTCTGGAAAAGTGTGCTCAGTTGTGATTTTCTCTTAGCTTTATTTTTTTGTTTTATCTTTTCTTTCTCATCTCTGAAGTGTCATCAGTACCGTTGGAAGGATAATGAATACTACGTAACTTAACATCATCAAAAGCTGCCTGAATTCCATGCACTGAAATGAGCTCTCCAGAGTCTATGACAGATCCCAAAGCCTACCAACTCACTCCACACGTGATCTAGTGATAAGCTTGATGATGTGTGTAAAGAACCACTCCTCTCCATCTCAGAAGATAAAAGGAATGGCCCTTGGGCATGTGAGTATATATTCCACTTTAATTATCAGATAAGAAGGCTAGTATCTCTATTTTTTTCCATGTTAACCACTTCATTATTAAGTCCAATTACAACAAAGACTGCTTTGATCAGAAAAATAAATAAACTCGGACACTTAACCTCTCCACTCTGGTATCAAATAATCTAGGGCTGTTGACTATATTCATTCGCTCCCATTGTAAAACCAGCGCCATCACAACCTGCTCTTTGGGCACAGGAATGAGAATAAATGTCTGATCGTTTATTCAACAAATACTTAATGAATGTAACTAAGTGCCAAACCTGATGATGCCAAGAAGAAACAGTCTCTATGTTAAAGAGTATAGACTGCAGTAGATGAAATCAAGAAGCTACCAGACAATTTATAGGCCAGCATTAAAAATGAAATGAGAGAAGCCCATGTGCCCTGGATATTATGGAGCAAAAAAAAAGGACAATTAATTCAAATGGTGGGATAGGGCCAGGGGGACAAGATGAAGAAATTGAATCTTTCAGGGCAAGTCAAAGGTTGGCAGTGAGAGATAAAGAAAATGAGATGAAAAGGGGAAAAGATTTAGAGAGACTGAACAAAACCTGAGAGTGGAGAAAACATGAAACCAGACATATTCAGGGAAGAAATTTGGTATGTCTAGAGTGTAGGGCAAAAGAAAAATGTGGAAGACAGGGTTAGACAACTAGACAAGCACCACATTATAGAAGCATATATACCATTTCAAGTATCTGCTTTTTATAAGAAGGTACAAACTTTTTCTTTAATTTCTCTACATCATTGAGTTTTCCTCCTTATTTACATCATATTAGATACCTGGAGGTTGGTTAATAATGATTAAAGCAGAGATTTTATGTCCAAGCAGAATTTAATATTGTCCTTTCCAACTTTGAAGTATTTATTCAATTTATTCAATCATTTTTCAAAAATAGCTGCTTTGCTAATACATATTTGCTAATTACAGTAGTTGTAGATAAATAATGCTTTGACTTGATGTGCAAATGTTCAATTTTCTCCGTGCTCTTTGGCATTCTTTGGGTCAATAGTTGCTTTATTATTTCTCAATGTTTAGACTTATAGGCTTTATTTTTCTTCTTGAAGATAGATTTAAAAATGAGTTCACCCTAACCAAGTCTGTTAATTGACATTAAATTTTATGTCCTACTCTGTTTATGAGCAGATATTTTTTAATGTGGGATTTCTTTTTCTCTATCTAAACTCTATTTGTATGAGAAATGGGAGAGGTTTCCCATTATTTATCTTTCTATTATTGCTTTATTTTTTGCCTAGCATTCACTCGTCCAAACTCTTTATTAACCACTGAATATGGTACAACAATGCACTGAGCCAAGGTTAGCCCCTTTCGAATCCAATCTTATTTCTGCAAATAACCTAGCTATTTAATCCCAAGCAATTTACCTTTTTCCTCATCAACAAAATAAGAGTTCTAGACTGGATCATCCGAAAATGCTCTTCTAGCTGAGACATTTTATTCTCATGGCTAAGCATTAATATACGTAATGACCTCATTATGGTTCATTCCTCTGCTTATCTCACCTGTACATTTCTTCACTCATAAATTTGTATGCTTTGTTTGTGAAACTCTCCTTGTCTGTAGACTGGTGTTGCTACCTGAGGGGCCAAGACTGAGTCATCCATTTACTTAGGTGACCATCAAAAGTATTGCTAAAGGGTCTCAGCCTGTAGGAGTTACTCAGCAACCCTTTGTCATGGCAAAGGCATAGTAGGAGTTATCCGTGCTTTTGTGTCCCTTGTTATGGGCTTTAGATGTTCTATCCTTTTTATTTTTATTCCATAGCAGCAGTGTGGTTTCTGTGCTATTATAAAGCCTAAAGAGAAAGTTTAGTTACCAAGTCATATACTACTGTTGCTTCTGTATCATCAGCTCTCAAATATCCAGGAAAGGTTGGTCCAGCTTGACCCAGGGTCAAACTACCTTGACTTATTGCTATGACCCAAATGATGCGGCTTTAGAGAAAAAATCCTGTGGTGCTGTTGAGCTAAGTCATATACAAGTGCAAAAATAAAACATGTTGTGCAATCAAAATAACAAAATTGTGGACTCTACGTGACATTCTCATTAGGCGATCTTCATTTTTGCTTCCTTCAATCTGCTTTTCTTCCCCTTGTCTGCTAAATTTGACCTATCTATTTCAAGCCTTCCTTCTTAAGCCTGCCTTCAATATCTGGTTCTTGTGGGAATAGAAAGTCTCACCCCCTTGTCCCAACTTAGGTCAACAGTGAAGAGTCTCTCAGACTCAGAGCTCCTTAGGGATTTCACAGAGGCCTTCATTGTGACTGTATCATGATCCACTGTTTCCTTCTGCCCAGGCTAGTTTTCTTTCTTTTTCTACAAGTGTTAATCCCAAGAGCACCTTTAAATAAAACCCTAGCATTCTGACATTTCAGTGTCTACTTCCCAGAAAACTCACCCTGCAACAAGGCCAGAAGAAATGAAAAAGCCAAAGATAAACAGGAAAAAATAGGTAAATTGCTCAGTCTTCCCTGCTCAGTCTTCTTTCAGGCCAAACTTTGAGCACAATAACTTACCTCTCTCAGTAACTAGTGAGCTGCATGCATCACCATGTATAAAAACCAGGTGTGTCCCAGGTGCTCATGATACACCACATCCCCTGAGTCCACAGGATTTCAGGCCAGTCTTAGTGAGGCCCAGGCCCATAGCCAGTATCCCACATCAAGCACAAAGCATTCAGCTACATGCAATTACAACTTAAAAATGTAGGGGATTTTAATACCCCCAGCAGTAACCTGCCCCAGCAGAAGGTGAGTATGGGTAAATAGTCTACCCTTCCATACTCTGGTGGGACAATTAGGACATAAGTTTTACACTCTTCCAGTAACAGAATAGCAATCCAATAGACTGAGCCCTTGTCTCTACATATTGGTTGACTAGGGCTGCCATATCTAAATACCACAGATTGTGTGAACTTAAATTATAGAAACTTTCTTTCTTACAGTTCTGGAGGTGAGAGGTCCAAGATCAAGGTTTCAGTAGCCTTGTTTTCTTCTGGGTGCTCTCTCCTTGGCTTTTTTTCTGTGTCCTCACAGGGTCATTCCACTGTGCATACACAGATCAATGTCCTCTTCCTATAAGGGCTAGTCATATTAGACTATATGATCTATTTTATCTTAATTACTTATTTAAAGGCCATAGCTTCAAATACAATCACATCCTGAGGTACTGGGAGTTAAAATTTCAACACATGAACTCGAGGGTAGGGGACACAATTCAGGCCATAAACCCCAATAACTAAATATATGCTTTATCAGCATTTTCCTTTTCTGTCTCACTTTTCCCCTCTCACATTTCTGCTTCTGTTCTCAGAAGAACTCAACAAACTGTCTTAATCTCTAACTGACCAAACTAGCAGCTCCACGAAAAAGTTAGGAAAAGGTTGGACATAAACAGGTCTTGCTTGGAAACCATATAAACCTCTTCTATCAGCTATACATCTTTGAATCAAATTATCTAGGCATTTTGAACTAAAAACAGAAAATTGAGGGAACGAGATAAAGGTACACACACAAATCTACCAGTCAGCCTCAACCCTGTCAGCAAAATTAAGTTGGTACAAGAGGTAAAATTATGTAGATGTCTTAGCAAGAAAAGAGATTGTGTATCTAGCAGCAATGTGGCTGTAATACTCCCATGTGGGGCAGAAAAAAGTGGCTGCAACAATACTGAGCATAGAGCCATCCAGGCAATTTATGAAAAGTTTCCCAAAAGAGAAAAGTAGGATTTAACATTTTGTGGGTTTGGAATAATTTTCATTGAATTCTCTTCAGTTGAATTTTGAAATGACAAACATGTTCTAAGGCAAAATGCTATGGATTTTATTCATCATCCTTTGTTTTTCCATAAATTTCTATTTTCTTTATTTGAATTCCATAAGCTGTTAGCCTAAAAGTAGCCACTTCACCTCTAAAAAGCTTACCTAAGTTGATATTTTAAAATAATCTACTAATCACTCAGAATGGCTGTGGATATACAAACAGTTAATGAAGATTGAAGCAAACAAACCAAAACCTAAATAATCACAATAGTCACATTTCAGGGTAAATGAACTAAACATGCTCCATGCTTACAAAGGACTAAAATAAGAAGAGCTATAATTTAATGACCTTCTGTTCTGTATCATTCTTTTAAAATAAGCATCACATTCAATATCTCCAAAACCCTGAAACATGGATATCATTATTCTACATGTTTTGACCATATGGAAAGGATTTGGAAAATGTCAGTCAACTAATAAATGACCTAACTGGGATTTGAACCCAAATCTGATTCTAAATTTTTTTTACTTCCAGTGATTCTCAATCAGAAATGGTTTTTCAAATTAATTGGTAAGATTTTAACAGTGACAGGTGTCACTATATGCAAAAAATAATTAAATTGAAATGAGTCGGAGACTTAAATGTAAAAACTAAAAATAATAAATTTTCTAAAAGAAAACACAGAAGAGTATAATCATAATCATTAGATAGGCAGATTGTATGAGTAAGATTCGAAATATACCGGCCAATAAATAAAGGAACAACAAATTAGTTTTATCAAAATTGAGATCTGCTCATCAAAGGCACTATAAAGAGTGTGAAAAGGTAAGCTACAAACTAGAAAAAGTTATCTTCAACACATATATTTGTAAAAAGGGTTGGATCCAGTCAATAAGCATTTGAAAAGGTGTTCCTCTTCAATCACCAGAGAAGAGCAAAATAAAGCCACTAAGCACCAACTTGCATGACTAAAATAGAAAAATCTGACGAGGGTTGGGGATACTATAGAAAAATAGGAACTCTCTTACGTGACTGGGTGTGTTAAATGCTAGAATCATCCTGAAGAGTTCTATATAAAAAAATAAACATGAATATACCCTAATGATGCAGCTCCCTAAAGTTGCAGCACTTATAATTCTACCTGTGGATATACACCCAACTGATGTGAATGCTACACCCAGCAAAAACCTATACAATACTCATAGCAGCTTTATAGTAATAATTAAAAGCTGTAAACAAACCAAGTGTTCATCAAAAGTAGAATGGATCAACAAATTGTGATATATTCATGCAATGGAATACCAAGTAGCAATGCAAAATAAGAAACTACTGATACAGTAAATTAATAAGTGAATCTCACAAATATAATGTTGAATAAAAGAAATCAGATGCAAGAGTACTTTTTATAGGAATCTATTTATACAATGTTCAAAAATAGGTGAAATAATCTCAAAATAATTTATGGTGAAAGAGGTTATTCTGGGCTGAGAGTGATTTACTGGCTGAGGGTGGTTTACTGACTGAGAATAATCACAGGTGAGTTTTATGAGATCTGAAAATCTTTATTTTCTCTTAATTTTAGCAGTGATTACATGGGTGTGCATATGTACATATTTATACATACCAACACATGCATGTATAAAAATCATGAGTTCTACACTTAAGAGTTACACACTACTGTATATATATTGTAATCTTAAAAAAAAAATGTATAGTGGCTGGTATCTTCGGAAGAAGGGCTGAGGGAAAGGGAATATACAAGTACATATATTTTAAAAATTTTCCAGATTATCCAAGTGATTCTGAAACATATCCCTAGACTCAGGTAACTCAAGCACTGTGCAAGAGTCAGCCCTCAGGGGAACAAGTTCTGGCCCTATAGGTAACAAGTTGAGTAACCTTGGATAATGCAGTCCTGAAAACAAGGATCTGGATTAGATGAGCTCTCAGGCCCCTTCTTACACAAACATTGTAAATTCTATGACATAAATCCATACAATTTGGCTAACACACACACAAATAAACCCCATATTAAAACCTAAGGGGAGTAGGTGGTTGAATAACATGATATAACTTAAATTACGGCTGCTTAAAAGTTCTTTCATGCTAAATGTATTTTACATACTATCTTAAGACATTCAATCTTCTATATTATGCTTAGGTGCGGGTTGAATGGCAATTTTTTTAAAAGATGGCAATACATTAAGCTATTACCAGTCATTAACACTTCATTATTGATGTGACAATAAATCATTTTCAATTTGATAGTTACCTAAAATTCTACCCTTTAAGAACAGGATATAGAATTAAAGGCACTTTGGTGTATAGTGGAAAAAACATAAAACTGAGAGACAGGAATCAGCTTTCTATTCACATTTAAGCTACAAATTAACTCTGTGCCTTTGAATAGGTCCTTTCCTGCCCCTAGACCTCAGACTGTCCATCAGTAAAATGTGAGGACTGGAATATGTAATCTCTAAGTGTCATGAGCACTATATAATTCTATGACTCTTTTTAAGTCAGTTTGAACCCTTCGGTGAGGGAAGGGACCATAAAATCGCCTTTGTGTATGTGCCACCCAAAGTGTTTGCCACTTACAAGATGCTATATGGTGGGAGGCAGGAGAAAAGTGGGAAGAGGAGTATTCTGTCTTCTTTTTCTTAAGACAATTCATGCAAGATATATTTAAAAACCCAATAAAAATGCATAGGACAGAATCAGCTGACCAACCTTTATAAGCAATAAAGCCCTGATGTCAACTGTCCTGTTCTCTGCCACCAGTTTTGCTCATCCCCTCAAGGAAGTGCCCTGGGGCTGGGATTAGCAAGGGTGGGGGGGGTACATTTTATCTGGCTTGGGATACTGTTTTGGTATTAGATATGAGCCTTCTATGATAAGAAAACCCAAATAGCCATCTAGAAGTAGTGCTGGAGGGGAAAATTCAAGAGAACATGGCTTGAGGTGTGGTTTATAGGAACCCTCCCTTGCGTGAAAGAGAAAAGGGAACTCAGTCACAAGAGAGCCATTGAACTGTGAGGCCAAGCCAATAAACTGTATTTGACTAGCACAATCATTCCTGTTTTCCTAATGAGACTAGAGAGGACCAACTTTATAATAATGAGACTCAGTCAGCATGAGGTGTGTTTGAACTCTGACTCCCTTACTCCAAACAGACCATCTCAGGACAATGGCCCGGATGTCTGGTTTTTATAACTGTAAGATTTATAGGGAACACACTGTCTTTCACATTGAGCCTTTCAGTCTTAGGAAGTCAGTCATTACTTCATTTTTCATGGCTGCTTCCAGGTGTAAATAGTGCTAACCCAGGAGTCACTGGGCCAGGAAATACACTTATGTGGGCCCATGTTTCCTTAGAACCGAATGGAAACCTACAATTTCAAATAGTCCAGGAAATAGCCAGCAAGCTGATGATGATAACAGGTTGCTACTGATCTTAGCAGAATAGGGGGCTCACCTACAACTGTAGTGAAGGAAAATCTCCCTTTGTACAAAGTTGCCTCATCCTCATATGCTTTTAAGCAGCAACTTTTCCCTGCCCCTTCCCTACCTCCCTCTCTCCCTCTGCCTTCTTCCTTTTCTCGTTACGCTCCAGATATGCCCCCCACCCCAAAGAAATATTTAGCTTATACTTGCAATGAGTTTCAGGAAGCTCACTGGGGCCCTGCCTGAACACTGAGTGTAATTTAGGGTGAGTTATGTTTCAATTACCTCTATGTTATAGCGTACTAGTGAGGGCAGGCATTATGTCATGTCAGGGATACAGGCAAGAGAAAATACAGACGCCCCCATTACAGGCGGTGATGGAGCAGCTTTAATAATATTGGGGGAAATGGAACATAAATGCCTTTCCAGCTGCACCATTACTGCACATTAGCAACACCACGTGGCCAAGTGGGGTGGGTTGGCGGGGAGGCACTGGGAAGAAGGCAATACAGGTATGGTAGTAATTGGAGTTTTTTCTCTGCATTGAGAAAGAGGCAAGAAGTCCTATAAAAACCTTGGAAATGTGTGGGTATTTTTTTTTTCTGTGAATAATGATCTTACCAATGACATAAAACATCGCTTTTCAATAATAAAAAAAATCTAATTTCTAGTGACTTTTCCCATTTCACATGCGAAGGCTCTTACATGTGCTCTCACCCTCCTCCCATTCTCTCTCCCTCATTTTCTCAGCTTTATTTTCTTGGCACAAATAGCAATCATTGCTCAGAGAATGTGCAGGGTTAGGCTGCTTTGTAACTCAAACCTTTTATTCAGGTTACTCTTATATACTAAAGAGGAAAATATGTATTGGCTAAATGTCCTTGTTATAAAACCTGAGAATGGAAGGGTAGCTACCCTCCTCGCCCCCAACACACACACACAAACTCCAAACCATGATTCAATTTATCACTTACAATGGAATTTTAGCTAATGCTAATGTCCACCTTCTATTTTTTTCAAATGAGTGGGAAGCATATATAGATATTTTTCCTGGAATGAGTGGTTTTTTTTTTTTTTTTAAAGGTAGTGATAAAAATTAAAAAGAGCCCCCGCAGCCTGAACATGATCTAGGCTTTGAGGACTGGTGGTTTGCAGGTGCTGAGTTTGATGAAATACAGTAAGAAAGATGAGGCTGTAGATGGCATTGGTGGGGTGCTGCTTCCAACAGCTGCTTAACTTTGTTGAGTTAAAACAAATACAGTCAGTCAGAAGTGCCTCTTATTTAACCAAAGAGGAACAGATTGGTAACTAAAATAAATAGTATATATAGTTGGTCTAACTTTCCTCTAATCAAAATAATGGTGTAAGCCTAAAATGAAAAAGAAAGCATGAGCCATAGCAACATACACAGAAAATACACTGAGAAATATAGAGAATTTTGAACCAAATGGGGTTGGGGAAAATACATGCTAAAGAAAGATAATTGTGCATATGTACTTAATGATCTTTATCTTCTTGTAGATGTAAATCAAATTTGCTGGAGAAAATTTGAAATTTCACATACATATAAAAAAGCACTTCAGTTATTTCAACTACATCAATATTTTTTTATGATTCTACTTAATATTTCAAAAAAACAATCATTTCTTCATTTGCTAAAAAGTTCTTCAGTGAGCATCTACTATGCAGTAAGCACCATTTTGCTCAATATGAAATGAAGACATACGGTAAACAAAATAGGCACAGTGAATACCCTACCAGAATTTACGTCCTATTCAGCAGTGTTAAAAACAAGATAAGAGGTACAAAATAGAATTGCTTATGCTAAATCTGTCACCAAACCAACACTTTAACTGAATCATTTTCAGTTCTCCCAGGAATAAAATATTAAACCATCAATCAGTGGTTACCACTGAATCGCCTAATCAATACCAGTCAGGTCATCTGCATAATAGGCCCCTCCCATCCCTTAAAGAAATGTAACTTTCCAATTGCCAACTCATATTTTTGGTATATGACTTCCTTGTTCTGACTCCCTATAAAAGCCTTTCATTTTGTACAGGTCTTCAGAGTTCTGTTCTATCTGCTAGATTGGGTGTTGTCCGATTTTCGCTCAAATAAACAACATTTTTAATATGCCTCACTTGATCTTTTAACAACAAAAATAGACAATAAACAAATCAAATAGTCTGTGATGCATTCAAGGATGCAGCATGTTGTATCAGAGCACAACACCAGGGAAACTTTAGAGGCTTCAGAGAAATCAGGATTATACTGTATATGTGATTTTGCATCCTGCCACTAAATACTCTGAAAATATTTTTAATGGCTGGATAGCCTGTCTTTTAAGGAAACCTTTAATGTATTTATCGATCTTTTCTTTGTGTTCTTCTTCCATGGCTTTTATGTTGAAAAAAAGTTTTTGCCTAAAAATCTGTTAGTCACCTATGTTTTCTCTGTTTTTGTTGTTGTTAGTTTTGTTATATTTAATGTTTTAAGTTAATCTAAAATTTATTTTGATGTAAATGATAGAAAAAATAAATTATACTTTCTACATTAAAAAAATTAAAGTAACAATTCCTGAATCACACATAGGTTCTTCATTACTTTATGATGTACTATTTGTCACATATCAAATATTTAAACATAGTAGAGTTTATTCCGGAAGTATTTGATTGATAGGTCTATAGATATGTACACCAAAAGGTTTAAAATTTCTTTAGCTGTGTCATCAGTTTTAATGTTTGATAGGACAAATCCCTTTCTCCATTTTCCAATTTTTCTCAGCTGAATTCCTACTAGTCTATTTTCCAGATGAATTTTAGAATTATTTTTTCAAGACCAGCTACAAAAAAAAATTAATAGGTACAGTTAATCCTCATTTTTCATGGATTCCATATTTGCAAACTCAACTATTCACAAAAATTGATTTGTAACCCCAAAATAAGTTCTTAGTACTTTTATGGTTATTTGAAGATACGAACAGAGCAGCAAAAAATCTGAGTTGCCCAACACATATTTCCAGCTGAGGCAGAAGGCAGTGCTCTACCTTCTTGT
The DNA here is from genome assembly GCA_030015415.1 of Cynopterus sphinx. Classification (NCBI taxonomy): domain Eukaryota; kingdom Metazoa; phylum Chordata; class Mammalia; order Chiroptera; family Pteropodidae; genus Cynopterus; species Cynopterus sphinx. The sequence continues at coordinate 56,320,815 of CM057380.1, read as the reverse complement.
GTCAGCTCTCATACTATACACAAGTATCCTTTCTTGTTTATGGTATATTTAATGCCATAATTTTCACATTTTTTGCACTTTTTGTTTCAGGTGATTTAATTGTTTAAAATGGCATCCTAAAAGTAGTGTTAAGTGTTGTCAACATCATTAAAGCCATGATGTGCTTCACAGAAAACCACGTGTTAGATAAGCATGAATTTATAGTGTTACTGGTCATGAGTTCAAAGTTGGTGATCAATGATATACATTAAATAAAGTGTCTTTAAACAGAAACACACATAAAGCAAAGTCATATATTATTTGGTTGGTGAAAACAGTGTCACCAGAGGCTCTCAGGAACCTAACTCTATATTTCCCCCAGGAACAATGGTTTAGAATTGTCTAATTCAATGTTTCCAGCAACTTTATACATGCTACCACAGATAAGAAAAATCAATTGTATTCTTATAGATATTGCCTTAAATAAATGTATTAATGAGAAAAATTATTTAAAATAAAGATTTCTGACTTAGAAATATGTTTCATAATTTCTTTCATAATGCCCTATTCATTTTATTATGCTCACTCTCAGGGATTGTACTTTTCTTATTTGCTTTTGTGAGTGGAATTATTTTTCTCTTATATCTTTTAATGAACTACTCTTTGTTTATGGAAGAACTATTAGTTTTCATAAAATTATTTTGTATTCAGTTACTTTCCAAAATTCCAATTATCATAATTTTTCTTCAGAATAAAATAAAATATTATGCAAAAAAAATACTAATTATAATTTTTATTCCAAAAGTTTTGTCTCTTGTTCTCGGGGTTTTTTTTTTTCTTTTCAGCTTGTTTTATTGGAAAGAACTTCTAGAACAGGGAACTTCCTCTTATTCTTAATTAAAATGGGATTATTTCTACTGTTTTGCACAAGTGTATAGTTGGATCTTGTTTAACATGGTAAGAAATGTTTTCTAAGAGTTGTGATGGAATGAGTGTTGAATATTATCAGAAGTCTATTTAATATTTCTTGAGGTAATCATTTTTCCCTTTGGTCTCTTGATCCAATTAATTGTTCTCTTAATATTAATTCACAATTACATTCTAAATATAAATCTTACATTGTATTTATGGATTATATTTAAAATATGCTTGGATTCAATTTGCTCGTATGTTATTTAGGTTTTGCCTCTCTATATAAGTGAGATATTATTTAAAAGTAAAATTACGGAGAGCTTTGTGCTTTAAACACATTTTTTTCTGTTATCACTGTTAGGTTTTGCTATTAAATCTGATAATGTTATTACATGAAATTGATAACTTTATATCTTTTTCTGTCTATTCCCTAAATCTTTGAAAAAACTGGCATACATATAAACATTGAAAGACAGAATTTAAAATATATATATCTGTGCTAAATTTTCAATTTTTCTAATTTTTAATGCATCCAGGCTTTCTACTAAATAATTGTAATAATATTTTTTTGGAAAACTGTTTTTTGCATTTATGTTTTCAAATTTATTAGCATTCTGCTATGGTCTAAATGTGTACTTCCCAAAATTCATACGTGAAAAGCCTAATGCCCAAGGGTCTTTAGGAAGAGATCATGTCAGTCATGAGAGCAGAGCCTTCCTGAATGGGATTTTGTGCCCTTATAAAAGAGACTCGTGAGAGATCTCTCACCCTTCCACCAGGAGAAGCCACAATGAAAAATTGGCTGTATGGAGCCCAGAAAGGGACTTGCACCAGAACCTGCCCATGCTGGCACCCTGGTCTTGGATATCCAAACTCTAAAACTGTAAAAAATTAATTTCTGTTGTTTACAAGACATCTAATCCAGTCTAAGGTATTTAGTTACAGGTAGCGTGAACGGACCAAGACATAAAGTATTCTTTGCTAAGTTTTAAAATTCTCTTCTCTTTTAAAAATTCCTTTCTCATGTCTTATTTTTGTTATTATTATTAATTAGCCTTGCCATAGCATGTCTGATTTTTGTATGTTTTCTAAATGACCACTTTTATTTAGAAAGGAGAATCTTGAGAATTCTTTTGAGGATGTTAAAGACATTCTTTCATAGAGGAGTGGTCATGTATAGAAAAATGCAAGTCCAAGCTCTGGCACAGCACAATGTTAAAAAATGAAGACAGCACTCTGAGTTAGGGGGAAGCTGGCACTCTTACTTCTCTGGAGGCACAGAGGCAATAGATGAAGCATAGCATGCACGGTTATGAAACACACAGTCAGCGGCAGGCATCCGTAATGGTGATAAATGGTGTGCCACTTGAAAATTTTGAGCAAGGTGTGAAAGATCCAACATTATGCAGTTTTTAAGCTGTTCTAGGAAAAATTCATGAAAAGGCCTAGAGATCAAGAGAGGAAGGCTTTCCAGGAGGCTATTAAAATCCTGGCCAAAGAAGTGAGCAGGAAAAATTAGATAAAAAGATTCCCTGGTTCCGGTGAAAATACATTGCTCATAAAAAGGGGACATTTATCTGCTGAGTATGAACGTTTTTACAGGGATGTATGGACACCATATTTGAAAGTATACCTGTCCCCCAAATCTGGAATATCTTTCTCTTGAGTTTCTTAAATATGAAAATATGGTACTGAATAACCTCTCAAACAGAACTTTGAGTCTCTCCAATATAACCAGTGTCCAAAACACTTGGGACATGGAGGAAAAAGAAACAGAAATTTACCCCAAAATTTTATATAATGATGAAGAAAGAAACTGGGACAGGCTGAAAGCTTAATGAAGAAAAAATTAAGTACTTTTTGATTTATTAGGTTATAAAAATCTGCAAGTAATTCCACATTGAGCTGCCCAGAGATTACTAAACACAAGTAGGGGTGAGGGGACATTAAGAACTAGAAAATAAAATACTAATCATCACAGTAATAATAATGCTGCTAGCTATTGTTCTATTGCTATCATTTTTTGAATGATTATTATGTCACAGATGAAGTGCTATTTTACATGCCTTATGTAGGGTCATTGTTCCAATGATACACCTGAGAAAAGAAAACTGAGGCTTGAAGAGTTAAAGTAATCTCTTCTACTCCATATAGATAATGACTGAAAGAACCAGTATCCAAACCTGAGACTTTCAGCACTCGATCTGAGTTCTTAATCACCATGTTATACGGAGTCGTTCTTATCCAGGCAGCAATTTTGACCAGGAAAAAGGAAACAGAAAAACTATCTTAAGCAGATAAAAGATAGTTGGATTGAGGTTTAAAGCAGCATTTATGAACAGAAGAGAAAGCTTCCAAATGTTCTCTTTAAAGCTACGAAAGAATGAAGCATAGGCAAGGCTTTGAAATTAATCTTTTCAGTTTTATCACTACAAGAGAGTAACATTCAGAATTCATCTTATTAGGTTAAAAATAAACAAAATATATTATACTTATATACATTTATATGATCAAATAAATGACATAAAAAGGATAAAAGAATAGCTCATTTATACATTCATTGACTGAGCAAATATTTATTAAGGCTTTACTACCAGCCAGACTGAATTTCAAGAGTTAAGATTTTAATAGCAACTCTGAGGAGACATGATACCCTCATGCAGTTTGCAGAAGAGTGGGGCAGAATAAGACACTGAACAATAACCACACAAATAAATGCATAATTATAAACTGGTTTAAATGTAATGAAAAAGCAGGACAACCTTATATAAAGGGGCCCATGACTTAGTCTGGCAAATCAGAGAAGTATTTCCAAAAGTGTCATGTAGAACAAAGTAGGAATTACTGGGGAAGATGAAGAGGATGGATGGTCTAAGCAGAGGACCTGCATCCAGAAATCCCAAGGCAAGGGAAGCATGGCAGGTTTAAGGAAGAGGAAGGAGGCTGTGTGGCTGGTGCCCAGAGGGAAGGAGAGAGTGGATGGGGTTGGATAGTTCACACAGGTCTTTGGAGGCTGGGTGAAGGAGTTTGCTTTCTATTCTAAGAGCAAGGGGAGGTGACTGGAAAGTTTTCACCCAAACTATATGTTCAGGTTGAGAATTAAAAAGATCTCTGTCACTTCAATGTGGAGACAAGGCAGAAGGAGGGTCCAAGTGGGTATAGGAGTCCCAGGCATGGCTGCTGTGGAAGACAGGTGAGATGACACTAGCTTGGACCAGAAGGATGACTCTGCTGGCACAGAGTGGAAAAAATGACAGATTGCAGAGACAATGAGAAGAGAATTCCAGCAGAGCTGGTGATAGTTTAGCTAAAACAGTGATGTGGAAAGAAAAGGAAATGTCAAAAAAGACAAGTTTTGTGTCTTATAAAATTGGATAGGTGATGGTACCATTCTAAAGATAGAAATAACTTATTGAATACTCAACTGTGAGCTAAAGAGCCTACTACATTTCTCGGGTTTGTTGTTGTTGTTGTTGTTGTTGTTGTTGTTGTTGTTACTGCTGCTATTGTTGTTGCTGTTGTTGTTGTTGTTGCTGCTGTTGTTGTTGCTGTTGTTGTTGTTGTTGTTTACCTCAGGTGTACAGAACAGCATTAATTCTACATATTACCATGTTAGAAACATTATACCATTTAAGCTTCGCCATCCTAGGACCCTCCCCACCCCTTGAAAAAATTCCCTGTGAGGTCAGTAAGATTATCATCCACATTTTGTAGTGGAGGAACCAAAACTGAGAGGCAAAGTAACATGGTCAAAATCACACAGCCTGAGGACTGTGGAAGTTGGTCTTATTCCAGAGAACATGTCTTAACGACTACGCTCAATATCTGCATGTGATTAAATGGGAGTTGATAAGAGACTTCAAGGAGAAGGAAATCATTCTCCTTGGACCTCTGACTTTTACTCTGAGATGGAAATCAGTAAGGATAATGTGGTCATATAGGAGATGAAAATAGGGTAGATTTGGCCATAAAGAAGCAGACTGAAAATTAAAGACCAAAAATAAGGAAGTAAATATACTTTTAAATAAAATGCATTTTAAAAAATCTTTTATTCTTAAACTAATCTGTAATCAACTTTTACAGTAATTTTGGAAAATATTGCATAGATTTTAATAAATACCTCAGAATTCAAGCTTTAGATGATTTCTTTATTTCCTGGAGTCTCAATGAAAGAAACTCTTTACATCAAAATAAGGATGTTTTGAGCCATGTGAAGAAAAAAATATAATAAAAACAGATTCTCGTGCTTCCAGGAGACATTTTTCAAAGCCTGTTTCAGTTAAAAATTGTACCTAGATATTTATATATTTATTTCCTCCCTGGATGGTCCTGTCCCTGTCTCCCCTAGCTGGTTTTAACCAGAGCCTGTATTTCCTGGAGTGCTTCCTTGGTGCAACATTTGATCTCCTGCTTATGACAATCACTGTTACCCAGCAAATAAGGAGAGATCTAGGGCCTTTTCCACACTGTTTTCCCCTTCTCTCATGAGGAAATCAAGCTCTGCCAGTGCTGGTTCACTTCTCTCTAGTCTAAGGCAGGACACAGCAAGGCAATACATTTTCATCAAAGCTCAAGCACAATTGTACTCTGGAGAATTGGGGTTTAATATAATTTATGAGGAGCCACTTCCAAGGGAGATCATGGAACCTCCAGTTTAATTGGGGTGATCTGGAAGGCTCTACATCTGTCAACAAGCAAGGAGATGGTGATGCATGAACAGAAACTGAAATCGCTCTGCACACCCTCCTTATTCTATATATATTTCTCTGAAGCTCTCAGCCATTGTTTTTCTTCCTAATTTTCTGCTTCTCTTATTCTTTTCAATCTTTATGTGATTCTCTTTTATTCTTTATCAACTGTGTGTATGTAGGGAGGCGTAACTCCTTTTAGGAATAAGAGTCATTCACTTTCTCACTTGTGCCCTCCCATCCTGTCCTCCCACAAAAGCCCCAGTGGTAGTAAATGGGAAGGGGCTTGGTGACATGGTGCTGCTGCCTTTACCAAATGACAAGCAGCTCTAATTATGTCTGTAATGTTAATTAATATAGTAAATATTTATTGAATATTTACCATATACTAGACATTTTTCCAGACATTGAGTATGTACGGCAGTCCATAGTATAGACTATTTCAGTGAGGTAATAAATAGAAGCAAAATAAAAAAATAAAATATACAGTAGGTTCTTTGGTGATAAATATTACATATTTCTTAAAAAGTAGCACAGGTGAGGGAATGAATCTGGCTATGTAAGGTAAGGGTTCACAAAGTGTCTCAGGGGCCACTGCAAGGACTTTTTGACTTTTACTCTGGGATGGAAACCACTGCATGTTTTGAGCAAAGAAGTAACATAATTTGACTTTAGTGTGAACAGAGTCAGTATAAACTAAGAATATATTCGAGATAAACTAAACATATTTGTTCAAGTTAAAAAGTATTTAAAATTTTTCTTTGCCTCAAATATTATATGGGAGACAAAACTATATAAAAAATTACCCACTTAAAAAAGTTAGTGAGCTCCCTAAAGAGAAAGGCCAACATTTGAAAAGCAGTCAGCACTGCAGAGAGATAAAAGATGACTGTCCCAAAACCATTAAGAAAACTAACAGGAATCTTCCAGAATAGTTTCAGTAGAGAGGAAGGAACAGAGCCAAGATTTTAAGGAATGAAAAGATGATCTGAGAGTCAAGAAGGATTATGCAAATATGGTCTATATGCTCACAATTTCTTTGATAGTTCTCCTCTCAAGAAGTGGATCTTAATCTTCTTCCCCTGAATGTGGAAGAGATTTAGGGACTCACTTCTAGCAAATAGAATACGCAGGAAGTGATGTGAGATCTATTCTGAGATTAGGTTATTAAAAGTCGGCAGCTCCCACCTTGGGGGTGCTTTCTCACTTGACTGCACACACTTTCTCTTCTCTCTCTCTCTCTCTCAACACCCTTTCTGATGATAGCCATTTTATGAGCCATCCTATAGAGAGACCAATGTGGGAAAGAATCGAAGGTTGCTGACAGCAGCCTATGAGCGAGCTCAGAAGCAGATACTCAGGCCCCTTCGTAGAATGACAGACAGCTTGACAGAAATATCACGAGAGATGCTGAGCCAGGTTCACACAGCCAAGTCATTCCACAGATTCCTGACCTTCAGAAAATGTGTGTGACAATAAATGTTTGCTGTTTTAAGTTGCCAAATTTGGGGGTAATTTGTTACTCAGCAACATATAACTAATACAAGGGTATATTCATGAGTAGAATGAAGATGGAAGAAAACTAAAAGAACATTAACTTCAGAGAGTAGCAGAGATGATATGTTTGTATTTTTAATATGGGAGACTTTAGCCTAGTCATAAATTCATCTCATTTGCAAGTAGCAAATTTATACGAAATGCCTAAAATATGTCAGGTTCTGTTGCATCAGTTATACAGATGAATTTTAAAGTCTTTCAGAGCGCTTTATAAGCTAAACTCCATATTCCCCTTGCATCGATGTGTCTTATGAGCATTATTCCAGAAACTGGAAGCTATAAATTTTAAGGACAGAGACATTTGCATTATAGATTTGCTTTTCAGATTCAAATTAAGTCTTTCTCTTTTACCCAAATTTAAGGACTTCTATTTTCTTACTCCTTAAAGAATAACAGTTGGTATTAAAAAGTGAAAACCACCTTAAAATATTCTGCAAAGGTATCTCCTTTACCTAAGGAGATATCATTTTCAAAGTTTCTTTTTCCTCTTTTTCACAAATTAAATTATTCTTTTTCATAAAATTCTGCATATATCTTTTAAAAAAGCAAAGATAAAAATTTTAAGAATTAATCAGATTATATCACCTAGTAATAATCATTCTTAATAATAGATAAGCATCATTTCAGATACAGATAGAAGAATGGATGGAAGGATGAGCAAGAGATGGTCAGAGATAAAGGCAAAAATAATTCAATGAAAATGGTTATCCAAAAAAAAAAATATCCTTTTATATTTGTATTAATAGTAAGTAAAGAAAAAGATATGTAAAATAGGAATTGCTGGAATTTACATAACTACCTATTTTTTAAGATAGGTGATATTTTTATAAAAAAGAAAAAGACAAATTTAAGAAAAAAATAATAGGAGAAATATTAAGAAGCTAGAGTCATTATTTTTCTTCTGGATTAAATGTGTCAAATTTAGTCAATATTGATTGATTGCTTGTTCTGAAAAATGAGAAAATTAGCACTCCCACCCACCTCCCCCGACCCATCTCTAGATTTTTATTATGTTATTTTAATAACATCAAGTTATATAGCATTTGCCTTCTGTTCTGCAATATATTACCAGCTTTCTCTTAGTTCTGCATTAATGTGGACTTAGTATTTACACCAATACTTTTACCACAATACTTCCATTTTGAGCTTTTAAAAAAATTTATATTTTAATTGACAGTATTTCATCAAGTACTTTAAAATTATACAGTATCTAAGTGCTTGCATATTTAGGAATGTCTTCTTTCTCCTTTCATACTTAAATGACAATTTGAATGGTTATACAATTTATAGACCACGCTTTTTCCACCTCAGAATCTTGCAGATTCTCCTCTCCCTGCCTCCCTTGCCATTTAATGTGGTTTCAGAGAAGTCTGAACCTTAGAGATAACTTTTTTTTTTCAAATCCTGATATCTAAGGAAATATTTATCATCAAAGAAGATCTATTAGAAATGACGGACACTATGTGAGCACAAATATTAAGTATGAACAGTTTCCCATGTTAAGCATGAGAAACATGAAAATTTTTATGTGGAAAATATTCAAATGTATCACAGTAATAAAAGTAAAAGAAATGAATGAAAAAGACATATAAAGAACCCAGTTTTGAAAACAGCATAACTCAAAGAATAGTGGTGAAGTTAGCTATACCTACAAACACTTTTTTGTTGTTCATTCCCATCTTCTGTCATTTTGCAGTATTTTGCTACAGTTCAGTCACATGACCCTAATATCAGGAGATGGTTTAAAAATACAAAATATAAGTCTAATAATTTTGTCACTGAGTTTGTAGATGTTGCAAAGTGTGGTGAAAATAAAGCCATTTCTACACCTTCCTGGACTCCTACAGCCAAAGCTGAAAGCTGCCTGTCTTCCTTCCAATCATCCACACTGAGAAACTTCATGCTTCCCCCTCCAAAGAAAAAAGTATACACCAAGCATCTGAGGCTCTCTTTCATTCTGCTAGAAAAGAAATAAACCATTCCCATCATATCAGGCCATGATCAGGCCAGAGTTATTTAGAAGCAAATTGAACAAAACACAGTGTGTAAACTGATAGCCAGACCAAACCCTTCCACTCTGGTGACTTTGCCGCTAACTCGATCTAGGGAGAACAGCCAGCTTGTCAGAGAAGTATGTCACCACTGTTTACAGTCAAAATCTGTTGTGACTGGACAGTGCTTATGCCATCCTAATTATTACATTCCTCAACAAGTTAAACATAAAATTGCCATATAACCCAGCAATTCTATTCCTAGGTGTATATATGATACTCAAAAAAAGAATTAAACACTGATGCTCCAGCAGATACATGTATACCATCTCCATAATAGCATTATCTACAAAACTAAAAGGTGGAAACACTGCCAAATATGCCCCAATGGACAAATGATTAAATAAATTGTGGTACATAGATACACAGGAATACTATTCAGCCATAAAAAAAAAAAAAAAAAAGAATACAATACTGATAAATGCTACAGCCTGGATGAACTTCAAAAATATTATGCTATATAAAAGAAGACAATCATAAAAGACCACATATTGTGTGTCACTTACATGAAATATCTAAAAAAGGAAATTCCATAGAAACAGAAAGCTGGCTGGTGGTTGCCAGGAGCCAGAGGGAGGTGGGAGAGGAGCAACTGCTTCATGAGTAAAAGGTTTCCCTTCATAGTGATTGAAGTGTTTTGGAACTAGGTAGACGTAGTAGTGGCATACCATTGTGAATGCACAAACTGCCACTGAATTGTTCACTTTAAAATGGTTAATTTTATGTTACATGAATTTCATCTCAGTAAAAATAATAAATAAATAAATAAAATAAAAGCAAATACCAAAAAAGAAATATCCATTGAGAGGAAAACATATCAGTGAACAAATGCTTCACAATTCTTGCATTGTTTTTCTCCTGGTGTTTCTGTTTTAAGGCTGAAAAAGGAGCAGAGCCACATAGGAATCTGACATGCAGGTGACAGAAATGAAAATATAAAGTGTTTGCTAATACCTTTCTTCTCTATGATAAACAGTAAGACATATTCTAATATGTATTTGAGCCTATCTTATTGCAACAGATATAAGCAGCAAGTTTTTACACTTCTTGTTTGAACATAAATATGATTTAGTGCAAGCAGAATCCTAGAATAACCAAGATGAAGGGAACCACGGAAGTTCCAACGTAAGTTTAAAAAATACACTCAATAAAACAAAAACAAATATGAAATTGGAGAAAAGACAACCTACATGTAGCATTTCCCTTACTCTCACAAAATATACTACTTTATCCAAAGGTAATACACAAATGGAGTCAATAGGTGCTCACTGACATTTATACTTCTATTTCAATAATACTTTTTAATGGGGAAAATGAAATTATGTTGGTCGGTGATACTTCTCTTTATTTATGTTGATAACTTTGATCTCCTTTTATATATTAAATTAGGGTTTTCCAAAATTAGTTGATGAATGAGCATTTCAAGGTGTAAACATGGAAACAATACTTTCCGCCAACCTCCTATTTTGGCAATGTCACATCTGTCATAGCTATATGACAAAGTTTGAAAACAACCACGATGATGTATCTAATAAATTCACTTCATTCCACACAAGTTGAGGAATTCCTTGGGAGTCACCACAGAGAATGGTGAAAAATGGAGAAGACCTCCTAATTTCAGAGCTCTAGGCTCCACTCCATCACCCACCCATCATAGTAACTCCATTTCGTATTTTACATATCATGCTTCCTGATGTTACTTGAAAAGAGATGTGAAAGTTGGACATGCAGTTTATAAAAATGGTTGGAAAACAAAAATGCACATATTGGAGACAAGAATTTTTATTCTCATAAAATTAATAATATTGAGAAAAAGATAAAAATTATGAGATATGCTAAAAGCAGTGAATCTTAGTTTCAATTGGATACTCATTAGATAAAATTGATCAGTTGGGAGTGAAGCCATTGAAAGAAGATGATACTTTTTTTTCTTTGTAATGTATAAAACATAAAATGTATAAGTTTGTTGTATAACTTCGGTTCATCAGAACTTCAAACGTATTCCCAGAAATATAATATGTACAAAACTACAAGACTAGACTCATGTTGCTCATCCAGTAGGAGAGAAAGCATAATTACTTGATCTTGCCTCAGTTAATCCAGCTGTATAGCTGACACTACTATCCTCCTTGTGTTGTCACGCTAATGATAAGCCTAGAGTCTGATAAAAGTTTTCCCATATATGTGGGCCTTGCCTACTCAGCCTCAGAATACTTGTACTATCTTGAACTATTACCTAAATTTTAAAGGCTTTCAAGGCAGGGGCCATTACCTATGTGTCTGGGTCTCCACCACAGTATTAAGCACAAGTCTGGTTCTGAATGAAGGACCAATGACCATGAAGCACAGTAGACAATGTGCTGATGTCAGAAAGATCCCAATCACAATGAACATCAGAATGGAAAGTACAAATACTGAGGAGGAGGACTCTTGCTATCAACTTGAATAGAGACAAAATGCTGAATATGTATGAACATTCAACCTGACATCAGCAAAAAACCCACAGACTTTAGCAGAAAATAAATCTCTCTGAAAGAACAAATGTGATGCTACTAGGATTAAAAACTTTATCCCTAAAAGTCCCAAAGCAGTCACAAATAATACAATTGACCAAATACCAAAAGGGCAATTTGCTGCTGAGAGTAAAGATTTAGAACTGGAGTGGAATCTGGCCAGATTTAAATAACGGAATAATGGTGAAAAGATCAAAAATAAGAGAAGGTAAAAGATCAATTGATCAGCTAGTGTGTTGATCCATAAAACAGAATGGAAAAGATGCCAAGAGCTAACTTTGAGTCCAGTTATTAAAAAAGAATATTTCCAGGTTCCATGTTTTCAAGGTAATTCTGAAAAGTATGTAAGGTTACTTCAGGCATGCAATTTTATAAATACATAAATACATGGCTTACATAAATTAGGGTAGAGGCTTTGGTCTTCATTACTTTTTAATTTTTAATATGGTTCTAATATGAAACTGTCATACATTTCCTTATCTTTGAATAGCAAAATGTATATGTGTTCAAGCATATATTTTTATTTAGAAAACACTTTTTTAAAAAGTTCCTATTTGAAAAATTCTAAGTCTGGACACAAATTTACATATATTACTATATGACAAAGTTTATAGAATGTTACCCCAGATATTTCCACAAAACTTCTAAATATGGAGTTCAAGAAAGCAATTAATGAGACTTGTACTTTAAGCCAGTCCCAGGTTAGAATAGTAATAATAAAGTACTTTTTACTATTGCTTTTAGAGCTTTGATGATGCTAGCAGACTCTTTAAATGAATTATTTTATATCATCGTCACAATAACACAAGGAGGTAAGTAGTTTTATCCCCATATTAAAAATGAGGTCTGTTGGTTTAAAGTAGTTAACTTGCTATTCATCAGCTAATTAGAAAGTGAATCTGATTCTGATCCAAAATTTCGACTTTTAGGACTCAGACTTCTAACCTTACCGGACCATCCTGAGGTGGAGAGAAATACCTTCACCAGCATCACAACAATATATTACCTTATGTTTGTCATTTTTATTTTTTGAAATAACTTTCTAAAGGCCTGATGTATTAAGTTGGATTTTATATCTTGAGACCTTGTTTCTTCTTTAAGCACAAAATCTTCTTTGTCACAGACACAGAAAAAGCAATAGGAAAAAATAGAAATCTCTGTATGTAAATTGTTCTATAAAAGAATTTTCAAGCCTAGTCACTTACTGAGCCTCTCTGGTTATTTGGACCCTCAAATCCTCCTCATCCCTCACTCTGAACATTCTAAATGTCTGATTTTCCTCCAAGAACCAGGACTCAATTCTTCCTTCAGGACTATGTTTAGAACTTCATTGTAGATTTTTGGCCCTGCTGGAGTTCCAAGAATAGGGGGCTAGAGCCCCTTTCCCTGATAACCTCATTTATCATGGCTTCTACTGAGAACAATGCTGTCCTAACATGCAAGCCTAGTCATTCCTTTTTCTATAGCCACTGTCTCTCTGGATTTCCATTTTCACAAGAGTCCTTTTCTCTATTCCCTTTCTAAATTCACCTGCAGAGTTTTCTTCAATCAACTCTCCTTCCAGTTTCCATTGTTCGTATTATCTCTTTTACTTTTCACAATTCTTACAGTACATGTCGCATATAACAGAGGATGATGCTACATTGCCCTGACTGGTTTTGCTCCTTTTTCATTTCTCGTCCTGGAATGGCATAGTGGCTCTACGTGGGGTGCACCAGCGTCCTTTGTTGGCATAAAAAGCTCCATGATTATAGGCAGACTTATAGTCTACCAGTTCATCGTTTCTCCTCTAAAGAAAGGTTCTCCCATCCTAATGTGCTAGACTAGATTCATTAATGTCCCACAAGATATCCTGAGCTATCTCTGGAGCCCTCAGTCATATAGCACTGCCCCACTCTTTGTGCAGGGCTCCTGTCCTCTTTCCTATTTGTGACTTTCTTTCTGATCTCAAATCCAAAGTCAGGTACAGCATCTACTTTCAGCTAAGCAATTTATGACGCTTACACAGTCTATTGGCACTAAAACACTTTTCCTTTTTCCTTCCTTCCCTTATGTTTCTTTTCTTAGTTTCATTCATTGTTTTCAGATTCTCCTCTCTCCCCCTCCCCTTCCTCAAGGTGCACGTGCACCTACACCTTCTCCCCCAGTATGGCAAAGGTGTGGAAAGATACCCATCCCCAGACTTCCCCTCCCCACACCCTTTGAAATGTACAGAATTGAGAGGCTCTTGTCAATATTCATCTGAGTGTGCTTATATCTTGATTCCTTTATGTTTTTACATGTTTTATTCATGTGCACTCTAAATGCCCCCATTAAGTTATATAGTCATCAAGGATAGGGACAGCATCTGTGATTTCTGATGGAGTTTTCTTTCTCTATTTCTCAGGAAACAGTTTTCTGTATGTTGAGTTCTCCTGACTTCCCTTGCCCAGCCAACTTTAAAATCTTATAGAATGGTGAGCCTCGCCTCCAGACTACAAACACAACTGAACAGAATGAGACTGCTCAAATGACAAGCATCCTCTTTAGAAAGAGGAATGATCTGAGCTATGAGTCCTCTCAGATTTAATTAACTTACACTGCCACCTACCTTAGAAATACCACTCTTCTGGTAATTTAATATATATCTAACAACCCATCTATAGGATTACAAGCAGAGACACAAAAGGTAGAGAACTCTAAGCTCCAATCCTGCCTCTGCCCCTTCTTAGTCCTATACTTTTAGGCAGGTAATTTAAAATCTCAGAGCCTCAGTTTGCTCATCTGTAAAATGAGAATTCTAAGGAAGCTACCTCAGAGTTGAATAAGATAACATAAGCTAGTGTATGGCCCATATTAGGCACTACAAATGTCAGCATTTTTTATGATTTATGTATTCTTGAGTTCATGGGTCTTTTTGCCACTCTCTAATGCCTTAAAGTTAAAAAGTCTTTCAAACAGTTGCTTTATGATTATGCGATTCTCATCCCAAACAATCTAGAAACCCACAGAAAAACTCATGAGTAGAATATAGTCAAGTTTACATATTAAACAATCTTTTTGGCAAATCAGCAATAAAAGTGCTCTAAAAAGAAAGAGGGGAATATGAAAAGAAAAAAAGAAAAACCCTTTGAAATAAGAATTTCATCTTTTTTTCTGGCCTGTCTCAGGGCAAAGAAATGCCAATTCAGAAAGTCCCTAGAGCTGCGCAAATTCTCTACCTTCAGCTCCTGGCTATGTCAGCAAAGACAGGCCTGACTGCAGGAAAGGGAGCCCAGAATCTCCCTGAGGCTCTCTCCCTTCTGGTGCCACAGCTCTGCAGTACTTCTGAAGGCCACAGAGGACACTGGGACCACTGCCAGGCCCTGCCTTCCTTGGCATGAAAACCCAGACTGGTATGGTAGCTACTCTCCTTCCCTTGTTCTCTCCCTCCTGAATAGGAAACTTACTGTGGTTGCATCCACTTTATCATCTCATTTGCTTTCTGATCTGATCCTGGGCTGCCATGTGGCTGATCAAAGGCAGATGTGAGCTCTCATCTTCACAAAGAAGCCCCTGTATTCAAACAAACATGTTAATTCATTGTCTTTTTGCCTACATTTATCTTCCCTTGCTCCTTCCTACCATTTCTCAGTATATTCATTCACTCCCCATTCTTCCTCCCCCTATTTACACTTCCTTTCTCCTTTCTTTTTATGACCATTTTATTCTCTCTTTAAAAATCTTTCTTCTCCAGCTCATATTCTATTGTAGGTTAAAATAATAAGGTTGCTTTTACGCTCATCCCATCCTCCTCATACTTGAAAAAAAAAATTGTTTTTTTTTAAACCTCAGACATGCTCTTATTTTCAGCAGCCTAATTTGTTTTTAATGATGGCATATGTTACTAAATTCCAGCTGTTTTCTTTTTGCCTGCCTTCCTCTCTCCTTCCCTGCTTCCTGCCTCTCTCCCGTCTGTCTCCTTGTCTTTCTCTTTCTTTCAGAATGTGTCCTTCTCCTTTGTCCTCCTCTCCCCATCTCTCTTTCCTTTTTAAGTCCCTTCCCTCTAAGAGAAAGTTCTGCATTCTGTCCAAATTCTATCATGCTGCTGCTTCCTTCTCTGCTGACTTTCTGCTGAGCTGCTACTTTCAATGTTTTGAAATTCAGTAAATCCTTAATAGTCTGCCCTAATTTGGAGAGAAGGTCAATCAGAAAAATAAGCCTGAGAAATGGAATATTTTCCAAAAATCTCCAGTTGAAGGATATTAAGTGGACACAATATGTGAACAAAGAATGAAGAAAGCTATTCACAGAACTACCAATAACAATTTACTGAATTTTCAGGGCCGTGGATGTTGAGATGAATAAGGCTTGATCCCTGTCTTCAGGGAGTTTAAAATATAGTACAGAAAACACAGCATGCTTCTACGTCCCCTTAATAAAGGCAGATGTGTGAGTAGCTGATTCACCTGACAAACATTAACCCCTGCACTGTGGTGGAGCTGTGGAAAACTTCAAAGAGAATATCTGACATGGTCTTCACTCTCAGGACACTCAGGACTCTAGTAGAGGATCAATTTATACTTAAATGACTATAGGCAAAGCAAAAGCGAAAACAAAAACAAAAACAATCCTTAAGGTAAAGACAAGGAACAGTTCCTAGGGGCAAGGGATCAACTTAAGCAGGAAGATGGGGAAGATGCCACAGCAGAGATGGATCCCGGTCTTGAAAAACTACTTGGCTTTAATGAGTTGGTGAAGGGGCCAAAATTTTACAAGGGCCCCATGGAAAACAAGGTGGTCTTGGTGTAAATTTCAGTTTGCTGTGAGAGACCCTGGTTGAGAATTCTCGTCTGAGTCTAGGCCTGCTGAGACATGCTCTGATTGATCAGCAGTCTCTCCTTTGGACCCACACAGGGGAAGGAGGGAGAGTCATGTATGACTCGCTGTGCTCAGGAGATAGCATTACACAAGCAAGACTCAGAGGAAGAAAAGTGATTGGGACATTAAGGGAGAGAGGGAGTGGCCCAATGTGACTGTTGGATAGGTTGTGAAGGAGAGCAGTCGTGGTGACACTGGGAAGGCAAGCGAAATACTGTGGAAGAGCCTTGAACACCATGCATAGAAGTTGAACATGCAGGATTTTTCAAAAAAAAAAAAAGTAGGACAGAACCAAATTTGTGCCAGGTCTATGGATGAGAGGAAATATTAGATGAAGAGGGACTAAATAAGAGGCTCTTGCAGTAACTCAGCAAGTGATAATAAGAACCTAATAAGTATGATAGCAGTGGAAAAGGGCATCTGATTCAAGCAATATAGCTATGGTAGACTCTCTTACAGAAGAAGAGGAAGGCATTAGAAATGAAATAGATTGGCTAGAACAATGATGATGCTAGTAACCAAGAGAGGGGATATAGGAGGAGGGGTTTTTAGGAGAGAAGCTAATAAATTTGGTTTTATTCATGTTGAGTTTGGGATATTGGTGAATGTAGATGCAACGGTAAGAAGAAAGCAGAGAAGATGAGAGTCAAACCACTTGAACACATTCTGGGGACAGAATCACTTACGTCCAGGAGCTGTAAAAACCCATACCTTCATTCAGCAAATATTTATTGAGCACCTACTACACACCAATGAGATGAAGCATGACCTTAGGAAGTAGGATATTATTGATAGAATTTTAATGCTGAAAAAGCAAGTGGTGTAGAGCTTGAAGTGAGCAGAGAAAGTTGACAAATGCCTACCAGGGGAAAACTGATCCCACTAGAATTAAAAACACCTTAATGTGTCCCAGAGGCTGTCAATCACAATACTAAATAGAAACAGAGAAAAAAAAAAGACCTAGAAGACACAAAGGTTTTATAAATTCTGCAATTCATTAACAAATAGATAAGACTCAGTTGTGCTTAGCAAATGTATTATTTAAATGCAAATAATGCTGCTAATTGTTTTCTGTCTTAAGTGGGCTAAAGAGGAGGCTCTAATGCCGGAGAGAGCAAGGAAGCAGGGGGATCTGGTTTTGAATTTACTCTGCCACTTACTTAGTAGTTATTACTTGGGCAAATTACTTAATATCTCTGAGTCTCAGTTTCCTTCTCAACAAAACAAGGAAAATAGTATTTACTTCACTATGTTACTGTGAGGGTTAAATAAAATTAATGTGCATAAAATGCCTGGAACAATAAATGACAGCTATTGTCATATTTTTAAAAATCTGCTATTCTAACATTTTTTTTCCATGCCTTGAGTCAAGTTCTGTCACTAAGTTTCTGAATGAGTAAACTATTTGTGAATCCTAACAGTCTCTAATGACAGCTTTGCTGGTCTGATTACAAGACATCCTCAACAGTGCTAGGCCTGATCCCATGCACTTCTCAGTAATTCTGTACATCAAATGCATGCTTATGCAGCTTTCATTAGAGGAGTAGAGGAAGAGAGCTGGGCTGATGGCAGAGTGGAACGGTTCTTTGTTTTCACATCAAATAGCAATTGCCCATCAATCTCACCCTGCTCCACCTAAGATAATCAAATCAACCTTGCATAGAACTATTTTCAAATCCTTATATTAATCATTATCTAATTGTCAACCCCTCTCTATTCAACCCAATTCACTCCACACCTGCTCCCCACATTCTCAATATCAGCTCTCGGCATCCTAGCATTCATGATGCCCACTCTTCCTCAGCCACATCGAAAGAGTCCTGTCTTTAGAATCCGGTTCTTTCTCCCACTCCCATTCTGCTGCCCTGTTCAAGACCCTCATTACCTCTAACTGATTTCCAGGCTACTATCTGTTCTATGCTCCAACCTGCCCTTCACACTACAACAGAGATCTAATTATATCATTCCATCACTTCTACTAGCTCTGTACCTTGCCCACAAGATAAAACCTATACATTTTAGTTGAGCAACATGATTCTTTATATCACTAAGTGGATACCTAGTTATTGAGCCTATCCTTTGCTCCAATTTCCCAAATATGTAATGGCATTCACTAATTCAAGTCATTGCATGCATAGTTCCCTTCACATGTCTTTCCACAACTTGTTCAACAGGCAAACTCCTACTCATCCATTAAAACCCAGCTTAAATGGAACTATTAGTAATAGAGATTAAGGCTGAGTTCCTGAATCTTAGAGTTCTGTCCTTAATTAGCCACCTGTAATCTTCAGAGTTTCCTAAGGGAACTACTACCATGTAAATTCAAAGGCAAAAGATCAGTTTTAACTGGAATTTGACCAAAATCCCTAAAGAGAAACCTTGGGTCGACTAACCTGAGCAAGAATGCCTTGAACTTAATTATTTCACTTGGACAGAATAACTGACTTTTTCGGTGGGATTTCACTCTAGTTTTTTGTTTGTTTGTTTGTTTGTTTGTTTGTTTGTTTGTTTTTGACGGCTTTGTAAGAGTCTATGAAAAAGGTAAGAATGAGAGTTCTCTTTTCATAAGAAGACATCCTCAAAACCTTATGGAAAAATAGGTATAGGGCTATTTACCCTACCAGATGTCCATGCTTTTATACCTGACACTAAGACTCCATCCTCTAGAAAATCTGATCCAATAAATATCCTTGAACATGACATGAAGTTATATGCCAGGAAGTTGCTGCAGTAACTTTCCTAGAGATTTCCTCCCTGACTCTCCACACCCCGTAGCCCCATACGTATGAATTACTGCTTCCTTTACATGAAAGGAGTGATTTGTTCTTCCTGCTCTGATAGTACTTACATTTTCTATGATTATTTTTTAATACCTATCTTATTCACTTTTAAGAAGTTTGTAACTGTATTTCTCATATAGCCCTACAGTATCTCCAGTGCCTGACACAGGGAAACCACTAGCTCACATGAGACCCTGATGCTCCCTTCTCTAGGTGGACTTGGCGAGCTGAGTGTGGACTGTATTTTAGCCCCATGGGATACTGGTGGGATACCTAGTGCAGACCTAACTTGGACAACCGTATCCAGCAACCCTAGATCAGCACATAAAAGGAACTCTTTAAATATTTTGGAATGAGTGAAAGGAACATAAAGAAATTACTTTGGAGTTGAGGAATATAGTGCCAATGTAAAGGCCGAGAAACTGTGAGGCATAAAAATTAATAGACTTTGTGACCAGGATTATTAACAATCCATAAATTTTTATAAAGTTCTTAAATATACAAAAGCAATAATAAAGCTTTAAATCTCAAAGAATTTTCTAACTGGAAGTGCAGCAGCCATATGTTCCAGATCTTCTAGGATAATCCATATTTCAAATCGCCTGTCTCATTGTCCCCATAAGTATAATTGTACTTGTCAGAGCGTATGTCCTTATTTTGAGCACAGAAAATATGGTCACTAACTAGAAGGTTTATGTGATATATTTTCACTCAACCTGTTCATTTTACAGATGTGGAAACTGAGATTCACAGAGGCTAACCAGGTCACCTTAAAGTCACACAAGAAAATAATTATAAAAGCAGGACTTTAAACTAGGTACCCTGACTTCTAATCTATTGTTATTTTTGTATTATTTTATGCTGTGACCTAACATAGCTCCCTGAAAGTCTTTTATCTGCAACTGAAATGCCATCCTGCTCCCACTACTGAATCCCTTCCTGGGATAGAAACTACCACCCTGCTGCGACAACCCACAAGCAGTCCTTACATCTCCACATCACATAATCTCTGATGTCCTACATGGTAGCATGCCTGGGACAAACTCAGCCTGTATTTTTAGGCTGAGTGTTCACATGGCAAGAAGAGGGAGGAGACAGTGAATGCCTCCATCAGAGCTGATGGTGCAGGAGGGACACCATCACAATGTGATGTTTTTTCATCACTATATTCTGAACTCTATACCTCAAAACCCTGGGCTTCCTGATATCAACAGCATCCAAGGTGACTTTCCGGGATGAAAGAGAACATCTGGTAGGGGATGGCTCAATAATAAAAAAGTACAGAAAATATCCAGCAGCCGATCTGAAACTGCCACTCCTAAAGAACTTATCACATAGGAACATGCATAAAGAGATATTAAGAAAAAGGACAGAAAGAGTTGGTAAGTTGAGAATAATTAATATGAACATATTATGGATATTATGGTGCCATAGCAATAATGAAGTGCTGAAAATCAAGGTGTACACACTAATACTATTAAGGGACTCATGCAGGTTAAAAACTTGAAAACAGAGAAAGGGTGGTTTTAAAAACGAAGGAGTACAGGCAGAAAGGAATGTGAAGCTGCTTCAAACAAAGTAATGGCAGAACACCAGTCAAGCCTTCAATCTAACTTAATATGTGACTTTGAGGAAGTTATTTAGTTTCTCTGGGCCTCAGTTTCCCTTTTTATAAAAATAAGAATTGGGCTCCATGATCCCCAAGCATCTCAACCGAACCATTACTATCCTTTGTTTACTTGCAGAGAATTTTATTTGTAATGAAGTGACTAACAATGCAGAGGGTTGTATTACCAGATCAATGGAAAATTACAATTTCCAGTGTATATTCTAGTCTAGGGGTTGGCACACTTTTCCTGTAAAGGGCCAGCTAGTAAATATTTTAGGCATTGTGAACCACATGGTCTCTGCCACTGTATCAGGAAAGCAGCCATAAACATGTAAACAAATGTATGTGGCTGTGTTTGAATAAAATTTTATTTACAAAAACAGGTAGCAGGCTGGATTTGGCCCATAGGCCTTAGTTTGCCAACTTAAGTATGGAAAATTAATTATAGGTCATATTATATATTAATATGTTTATATATTGTATTTGTATTATTAACACCCATATATGTGTGTGTTATACAAGGAAAAATACAATAAAAGCTTTTTGAAAAGAAACAAGATGCATACTTAATAGTTCATTTACATGATTCTAGGGGCTACCATTTCCAGGGACTTTATAGAACACTCTAGAATTCTATACAGTACAATGTGAATGAGAAAGAGGTATAACCTCTATGGTCCTGCTGGTTGTACTGATGCCTCACTAACACTAACAGCCTGCAAGGGAGAAATTGGGTACAAAGGAAGGCAAGAAAGAATCTAAAAAAGGAGTGGCAATGGAATAGAATTCCTATTTCCTACTCCCTTCAGGAAGTCTAAGCCTGCCTTTCTTCATCCTATTTCTCCCCTTTCCCTAGATGAAATGTTCTTATCTCAGGAGAGAGGAAAGATAAGTCATTTAAACTTGGGGTGAATTAAACAATGAGTTACCTTTATCAAAAGTATTTTTATTTAAACATTCTTAGCTCTTGGAGGTAGTCTAAGGGACCTACGAAGAGTTAAGGGAATACTAAT
Source organism: Cynopterus sphinx (assembly GCA_030015415.1). NCBI lineage: Eukaryota > Metazoa > Chordata > Mammalia > Chiroptera > Pteropodidae > Cynopterus > Cynopterus sphinx. The sequence goes on along the minus strand of CM057380.1, from coordinate 56,298,874 downwards.
GAAAGAATACCACAGTAGCTGCTTGCTACTTGCTCTCCCTTCTATTGTTTATCTATTGTTTAGATCTCTTCTTCCAGAAGCATTTATTTATTTTCTCGTACCCTGACACCAAATCATAGGTTCCAGTAAAGGTTACTAATGAGAGTAAACCTATATCCCTAACCATCGCCGATCAACTCAAGGATGGACAGATGACACAAGGCAGGCCAATCAGAATTATTCCCTGGGATATTTAAAACTAGGACTGAGGGAAAAAGAGTAAGTGCTTCCTCTGCTAGGGAAATTATAAAATGAGCTCTCTGTCACCAACCAAGTGCCTACCATGTGCACAAAGCAGTTCTGAGAGAATAAAGTCAATATGCAGTGAGAAGCCGAGAGGGGAGATAAAGTGTGAGGTACATTCTCATCAATATTTCCAGCTGTGCTTCAGGCCCTGCTGTACCCTTATTCTTCTCAAATTGGGGGCATGACCTCCGTATCCTTCAAATAATGTCTCCTTCTTACCTCAGCTATGTCGAATAGAGTTTTTTACTACTTGTAACCAAAACAAATCTGAAAAATATAGTCATGTAAATTTTTCCCCCAGATCTGAACTTTTGTCTCACACCGCTGAGCTTCACTATCCTTCCTTTCCCTAAGATTATTCCAAATACTGCTGAATGAGGAAAAGTTAAAATCACTGCCACCATATATCATGCATCAGCCTGACCTCATATGTATGTCTACTTGCTAATAGGGATTCTGTGGTTATGAGCTCTTTTGTAGTTTGACATAAATTCTTGATCTACAGACTCTGGGTATTATCACAAAAAATGTAATCTGTACTCATCCCCCAGTAGCCTTCAGATTTGAAAGACAACACAACAGCAACTAAGCATATGGCAGGTCACCCATTTCACCAAAGGGCAGGGAAGCAACATTAATACTTCAAAAACTTCAATAATCAAATTCTATGTTAGTCAACCATAGAGAACTCAAGGTCCCCAAAAGGTCAATCTTACCATTTGGCTTTGTTCTCATTGCTTAATTTGTTAATTGTCATTTTAATAGGCAATACATGTGCATGGCCCAACCTTAAAAAGTTACCAAAGTGTTTATAGTCAAAAGTAAATCCCCCATTACTCCTTTTCCATACCCTAGCCACAAACTGTCCCCCTTAATGGCAACAACTCTTATCAGTTTCTCAAATGTGTTTCCAGATATAGTCTATGTATTTATAAATATATATGCACAAATATAGCTTTATATAAATGTTAGTATTATAATACATACTATTTTGCTCTTTGCTTTTTCATAAAACAATACATCTGTTCTCCCACTTGGAATGAGGCATATGTCATCTAAAGACCTGAATTTTCTTGTCACATCTGCTTGAGAGCAATACATATATAGTCACAGCTAAATGGAGATAAACTCTTATTAAGGTTTCTATGCTCCTTTGTTTTCCCTTAGCACTGTTATAAGATAAACTGAGGCATCTTGATATTTTTTTAAGAGGTTTTGCTTGTTTGTTTGTTTGTTTGTTTGTTTGTTTGTTTGTTGAGTAAGGTCCATTTGAATCAGCCAGTGCCAAACCAAAGTACTTAGGAGCATTCTACCTATAGCAGCTAGGAGAAAGACTCTTATGGAGAAGGCAGGGAACGAAGCAAGAAAATCATATGACTGGCTACAGTGTAAGTGGTTGCCTTATACAAGAAAGCTTAGTTGGCTGTTTGTGATTGTCTATACTTACATTTCAATTTCTTAAAACCTTGAGGCATTTCTGGCTAATTTGGTTTGGTTTGCTAACATAGGCTGCCAAGACATTACAGCAATCACAGTCTAATGGCCTCCTTATTTTATTAATTTAACAGCACCAAAAGTAGTTCTTCTAAAGGAGAAAGCTCAAATGACAAAAATACAATGTTGAAATTAGAAGATAAGGCAAATCTCTAGACAGAGGCTCACCAGATCTCACGTGTGAAGCTTGACTCTCAAGAGTTGGAAGTATGAAGCAAAATATTTCTTTATACAACTGAGTTATGAATTTCAGTACCATGTGAAATAGAATAAGCTATGGCTAATGGGTTCCAAGCCATTTCATTAAATTAACAAAAGACTAACTCGACAATGGGTCATTGAAAAAAATTATTGTTTTCTACTAAACTTTTGTGACAGAATAATCATGACAGAATAATCTGCCTTAATCATAACCAAACCCAGGAGCAGATCTAACATTAGTTTATTCTCAAATAATCATTTATTTGTAGGTTTTCTTTAAGGGCCATAACTCCCTGTAGCTCAAGAGAGTTATGACACAGTCTGAATCACCAAGTTTAAGTGATTTTTATCTCCTCTTTGGAAAAGACAGTTTGAAATCTTTCTCTTCTATTGGGTAAATCACTCCATAAAAGAGAACAGCTGTGACATTTATCATCATTTAAATAGATTGGAGTTTCAAAGCATGCACTGTCCTAGATCTAAGGCCATCATAAATTTTTCATAACTTTCTTTGTCTGCTCTGAGAAGACAGTCCGACCCTGGACAGTCTGACCCTGGTCTTTCCTTTTAAATTCCTCCTTCGCTTCTGCCTTTCTTTTCTCTCATTTTAATAGTCATGCCTTTTCTGTAATTGGCCTTACATGAATCATAATATTTGAAGTTATCTGATAGCCATGGCAAAGAAAGTGTTAACAGATGACTGACCAGTGCTGACTCTGTAAAACTTGTTACCAAGTTTAACTCCAGAGAAAACTAGGTGCTTTGACCTTCTTTTTAAGTTTTCTTCTTTCTCTTTGCATCTCTCCTTTCGTCCAAGCCACACAATGACTCCTATTGCATTGGACTGACCAGGGTGCCTCACTGTGAGGTTTCAGGTAAGCCTGTATTCCCTCCCAGGATATCTAGACAAATCTCTTCATTTTCCTCCCTATCCACATCTATTTGTTAAATAACAAAACCAACAGAAGCCCTCCTCAGCATGGCTCTATTGGCATTTTGGATAAGAGGAATATTGAAGTCCCGGTGTGTCGATTACTCTTCTGTAGACAATACTGTGAGAACCACAGCCTCTTTTCCAGAAGTGTTCCACGGTATAATCAGCTCAGGTGAATAAATTGTTTTACTGCATCTAGTTGGAATCTCTGAGTTAACTATATTGAGATTATATGTCTCATGTTTCTAATTCATCTTGGCATTCATTTAAACATGAAACAGGCTCTCTATTCTATAACATTTTCTTGCAGGCAAAAGGCTCCTACTGACGGATGCTACACTTTCTAAAGCTTTTGCACTCAGTTGGGCTGTTTTCTTTCTCTCCCTTTTGAATCAAGGAAAGCAATGGTCCTTCCTTGAACTCTCAAAATGAACCCTCAGATCTATGCTTTCTGCTCAAGATCAAAATTATTTACAGGTTCCTAAATTCCTTCACTCAGCTGATGCCCCTCAGAATCCATCCAGAGAAAATTTTGAATATATTTTTCTTTGTTCTGAAGATGTAACACCCTGCATAGCACTACTAAGCTCAGCCTCCTCTCTTTGAGCTTTCCCTAGCCTCTCCATGATGATCTCTCTCCTACTGGTCCTTTCATTAAATGTCCCCTCCATGAGACTAGCTAACAAGGTCCTCCCATCTTAATTGGCCTCTTAGAGTTTACTTTTCTTTACATAGTCCCTGCACTACCCCTATTATTCCTTCACAATAACCCAGCTAGCATCAGTAGCCCACCTGGATACCACTTAGCTCAGAACTACCACAAGCACTAGCATATTAAAGCACAATTATATCCACATACACTTACCCAGTATTTCTTTTCCCTGGCATAAGTTACCACTTAAAATTCCTCATTTACATTTTGCCTCTACTATTCCAAAGTCAGAGAAAGGCAATGACTTTAGAAAGTTTGATATTTGTTTACCTTACTGAATGATTCCAAGAAAAGCCAATACAGTCTATTTTAAATATCTCGTGAACTGGTTTATAACAAAATGTTAAAAACAGGCTGGTCAGAACTTCATGTTCACATGAGCCTGACTTTTAATCTTGGTTCACCTACTCTCTAGTTGTTTAAACTTGAGCAAGTTAGGAAGCTTCATCCTGAGATTCACCATATTAAACAAGCATACTTACTCCTCCTCTCTCAGCAATAAGAGTAATAACATTGATGTAATATATAGTAGATATTCAACAAATGTTATGCCCATCCCTCCTCTCCAGGGTGTTTGTGTTATTTTTAGGAGGGGATAGCATCTTGTTCAATGGGATGACAAAAAGAAGGCTGCAGAAGGATTCTGTTTAAGGACAAACACTGGAACAACTCCTTGTCGATGTTTTTGACGATACATAACACCTTACTCTAGCAAATAAATGAGGATAATTCTGCTGTTAAGAACTTCACTGGTGTCCATGGCCATCCCACCCTGAATACGCCCAATCTCATCTTATCTCAGAAGCTAAGCAGGGTTGGGCCTAGTTAGGACTTAGATGAGAGACCACCTAGAAATACCAGATGCTGTAGGCGTTCCAAAAAAAATCACTGGTTATTCTTGGTCATTCTTACAGGCCTCTCATTCATATCAATTCCTGCCATTGTTGAACAAATTAGTTTCTGCAGTTTCTTTCTTAAAGTCTATGTTTCTTCTTATATGATATTTCAAGCAAATATTTCAAAATTTGGAATTTGGGACTTTCTGCACAACTGATGACATTAACTCGTTCAGCAATGAAGCTTCATCCCCCAAAGTAGAGGACTCTATTTTACTAATTATTTTAATATTCCTGCAGCAATCATTTTATTCCTCTGTTCTGAACTTACTTTACCTCTTCTGGCAATAATTCAGTGCTCTTGAACACAGGAGTGGACTTGTGAACCAAGCTGAGTCAATAATATTGTCCAAATGGCTGACCACTGAGATTGGCCTGGGATAGACACATTACCCAGGCAGAGCCCTGCTCCAAGATATTTCTGGCTTGAAGAAACAGAAATCATATCTTTCCTCTCTGATGGCAGAGCTTCTGGGAAGTGAGTTCATGTAAATGGCCATGTTTCCTCTATATAGAGAACATTTGCCTATATTAGGAAAAAATGAGGTCAACATATGAGAGAAACTGAGAAGTGACACAGAGATAGAAAGAAAATCCTAACAGCACCTCAGGACAAGAATCCAGTTTTTGAGGTCAAGGTTATCTTTTCTGTGATATGTTACATAAATAATAAATTTTCCTTTACTTTCAATAAGAATCATTATTTGCAAGTAAAAAAAAAAAGTCTTAGTAATACAATTTCCATTACATTGTACCAGCTGTTTAAGAAACAGAACCCCATCAAAATAAATAGACTGGTTCATGCTATGGGAATCCACTCATAACACTGAGAAAGAGATGAACTTCATCCTTTCCTACGAATCTACTCTGTGATTCTCTTTCATTTCTTCTGCTGCTTTACTTCATCAGTTTACCCCTTCTGCAATCTATTCTATTTCTTTAGGGGTTTTCATCTCTATCTTCACATAATCTTGTTTCATCTAGTCTAAAAATACCTTTCTTTGACCTTGTTGCTGTCTCAGCATACCATGCCATTTAGTCAGGGTATGCTAGGCTATGCTAAAATAACAAACAGCATCAAAATTTCAAGGAAAAAAACGAAGGCATATTTATTGATTGTAAGTGCACTACAGAGCAGGGTGACTCTCTAGAACAAATATCACATATGTTGACAACTCAAAGTCCCAAATAAAAAAATATTCCACCATACTGCAGTTGTACACAGCAATTGTAGTATATGTAGTTTCTGTGACTAGCACATATCAGCTCCTTAAATGCTTCTACCCAGCACTGAAAATGTCCCTTTTGAAGACATTTTACTGGCTGATGCAATTTCTATGGTCATGGCTAACTTCAAGGATTCTGTTTGGAGGGGAGAGAGAATTGAATATGGGAGAGTATTAAATGTTTTTACCACATCTGTCTCTCCTTTTTATTAACCACTAGAATTCTCACAAAATTATACAAAAATAATGTTAATTTTTTCACAAACATTTAATCTTTAACTCCTTGCTAATTTGCTTCTATGCCTATAAGCTGAATTAGTCAATTTGGGTGAAGTAATGACCTAATTTGGGTGAAGTAATGTCATGCACAAAATGCAGGTTGGTTGTAGCTCTGGGACCTAGGTCCTCATAGCTCTCATAGTTCTCCTTAGAAAAGAAATTCTGCATGTCATTCAAAGCTCCCAAGTATTGGAACCCTCCCTGTCCTTATTGTCCTTACTCTCTTTATCTGAACTATCCTCTCCCTTCCTGCCTGTATACTTAAGTCTTACCTTCTCATCAATATCGAGTCCAACCATTCTTTTCAAACCTGTCTCAGAGGGTGGAATAGATGGCCCTCTTTCTTATCTAGTGCTATTCCTCCATACGTACTCTTTGGCCTCTTTCCTCCAACATCTTTGGGAACATGTTTCATCAACTCTCTCATTTTCTTTTAATTCATTATGTTTTCTGCATTTTTTTGTCCCCTATAAAACCTCCTTTATCAAGTCTTCTCTCTCAGTCAGCCCTGAAGCTTGAACATCTATCACTTTCGCCTTCTCGGTATATTTTTTAAAAATTTCCAAAATTGTGAAGGGTCAAGATCTTACTTGCAAGCTAGCCAATTAGCCTCCCACAGTTTCATGGATGTTGGCAGAACTTATGAGATATCTGGTCGAAGACAAAATATTTTATTACTGGCAGCAAAAGCAGCAGCTGGAACATCAGCTTTTCTTGTGCTGGTTCGCAGAACCCCAATTCCCTCTGGATGATTCAGAGGCCAGAGACACCTGAATACGCATTGGTTAACATTACAGGAAAGAAACCTTGAGCTTGAGGAACTTGAATCTTTTAAAATAGTCGGTAAGCATAACTGTTCTTTCCTCTAGAGCAAGAAACTGAATCTTCTAAGGTTGTCTGCCATACAAACTTCCTTTAAAAGAAATATACAAAAAAAAAAAAAAAAGGCAATCAGTGCCTCTGCTCAAAATATGGACAGAAACATAAGACCCATGGATAACTGTCTTCCAGAAGTTACTAATCCTATTTCCCCAACTGAATTGCAAAATCCTTGAGAGCAGAATTTGGCAACAAATTTTCTGAAACAGCCAAACAGTAAATATTTTAAGCTTACAGAACACACAGTCTCTGGCGCTGTACCTCAAAATGAGCCAGAGACAAAATAGAAAAGAATAGATGTGACTATATTCCAATAAAACTTTATTTACAAAAACAGGTGGCTGGCCCCTACTTGAGAACATTGCAACACATTTATGTGCCACACTCTGTCCTAGATGCTGGTGATACTTCAGTAAATAAAAAGATGAATATGCCTACTGTCATTGGACATATATTCTACTGGAAGAACACATCCACAAACAAGATAAACAAGTAAAAAATAGTTTGCCAGATGAGGGTAAGTGCTAAGGGAGAAAACAAAACAGTAAACGGAGATACTAAGGAACATAAATTTTTACATAAGTGGTTAGGGAAGGCATCAATAGAGAAAGTGACATGTGAGAAAAGAACTGAAGGATGTAATAATATCTAGGAGAACAGCATTCCAGGCAAAGGAAACAAATGAAAATGTCCTAGGGTGACAGCACTCTAGGCATGTTTTAGGAGCAGGAAGGAGGCAATGATGGTAAAGCTGACGAGTGAATGAGAGGAGGCATGGTAGGATATGAGCTTGAGAGCTGAAAGATTAAAGCAAGGAATAATCTGTACTGTATTTTTAGAGATGAATCTGCTATTTTGAGAATAGCTTGAAATGGGGCAGGGTGGGAGTAGGAAGATGATTCAGGATGCTTTTGAAATAATCAGGGAGAGATGATTGTTCAGATTACAGTGATGGCAGTTAAATTCTGAATGAACTCTGAAAGTACAGCCAATAGGATTTGCTGGTGGGTTAGATGTGGTGTGTAAGAAAAACAGTGGAGTCAAGGACTATAGCAAATGTTCTGGCCTGAGCGACAGGCAGAATGGAGTTGCCACAGACTGAAATGGAAACACAGAAAGGAGCAGGTTTTGGGGGCAATCTGCTTCAGAATGCTAAGTAGATACATAGTAATATGTTGATGATAACAAGCTATCAATTTAACAAAGTTGTCTAAAGCCAGCCCTTAGGCTCAGCAGTGCATATCAGGAAACTGCAAATCCTAATGGCCTGCAGCCTCTTCTTTCCTCTACAGAGTCTGGCCTAGAGGCCTCTGCAGATAGGTCAGCTGGACCATTAATTCAGATGCTTTCTCTTGTCAAATAGACACAGAATGATGCCAGGGGTTCTTTGTCTAGACTTCATCTGATGAAGGACAAATCCAGCAAATGAAGAAGAGGCTATCTGCCTATCAAAATGCATATTCGTTAAACTCTTTATCAGCTGTCAGCCCAGAAGGGAGAATGACAGATTTTTAAGGAGATAATTTCAGGAACATTCCCTAAACATATTGAACCAAATTGTCCCTCATGTAGCTGGACTCTTGCCAGCAGTCACTGGCCACATCTTGAATTCTTCCCCAGGCTGCTTCACAGGGTCAACTGAGGAGTCCTCTTACACTGCTTAAAAATCAATGCACAAAGCTCACTTTGAGAACACAGGGGTTACTTGCTCTAAAGTGAAAGAATCACAACACCACAGCTGAGCATTTCCAGCCCCATCTCGCAAATACTGTACATATCCCCCTAGTGAAAAACTCAGGAGAAGGCAGCTTTGCTTGGATCATGTTTGATTTTAGAAAAGCATTTCTAAGAAAACGCAAAGTCCCCACCTAGTATATATAAACAAAAGTGTTCGCACACACCTAATTTCACTTTGTCACACAATTTTATAACTTTGCATGCTTTTCTTCAGCATTTCTCACAGACGGGCAGCAGGAAATAATTTAGAAGAGAAGGTTCCCACATGCAGAATCCTGTCCTTTCTCAGGCCTTACTGTTGGAGGAAGTCAGGCTGGCTAGTCACTAAAGTGAGGCTCAGTTTCAGGCAAAATATTGCATGCCTCTTTGAAATATTTAAGGAGGAAGAATGTATTCATCTAGAAGGAAAAATAAAAACTTCCTGACATAGAAAAATAACATTACCCAGGTTTTGACAGAAATATAATGGGCTCAATCCAGGAAAGAACTAAGTTTACATTTTTAGCATTGGAGATGGAAACAGAACGGACAGGAGAGAAAAGTCCAGTCAGTACTGAAGGAACAAAGGTCGGCTTGTTTCTTGAGAACAGAAGCCCTCAGAGCTAGGCCGTAGAACGTCTGCTCAGAATGTGGGTGATTGGCCCAGACAAAGGCGTACTCCTTAGTAACATCAAGACACTATGCAGAGTTTACTATATATCCACTGGGATATGTTTTGCTACAAATAACAATTCCTAATTAAAAGTGGTAATAATAAGGATCCATCATTTTGAATAAGAAATTTAGGGTTAGGAGATTTGAAAGGTTGACACAGCATCTTAACAATGTCAACAAGAACCTCAGCTTATGCTATCATCCTGTTATACAGTCACTCACATGTTGGTGGTTTATCTCATTATCACAGGTTAGCTACAATAACTCTTGTGTCCTATTCTCACAAAAAAAGTACCTCAAAAAAAGACAGTGAGTGAGGACATAAAAAGTGTGGCTCTGTCTTTTAGTGTAGGTGAAGAGAGGATAAGACCAATTCCTCAGAAGACTTCTTATATCCCATTGACCAACTCTGAGTTACCTAGCAGAGGAAACAGGATTATTTACTCTGTTCAATTTAATTAAAACCTCATACTCGGGGGTTGAGTATATCGGTACAAGAATAAAACTGAGATTTTATTTACAAGGAAGGAAAGATCTGTTGGGGAGAAAACAGAGAGTATCTGCTCAAAATATGGACAGAAACATAAGACTCATGGATAACTGTCTTCCAGAAGTTACTAATCCTATTTCCCATATTCTATCTTAAAAAATACTCTAGGAGGTAAGAACTTTTGCAGGAGGAAAGTTTGAGAAACTGAGATTTAGATGTCTAAGGGGGGAAAAAATAACAAAGTAGAATAAAAACTTCTGTTTCTGGCAAGATGGTCTAGGTTATTGAGATCAAACATCTCAAAAGAAATAACAAAAGAAAAAAAGAAAACTGCACAAAATATTAAAATCATCACTTTGAAACTATCGAAAGAGCTAGCAAAGTAGTGAATAATTATAAGGCCACTATCTAGAAGCAAATAAAAATTAAGAGAGATGAAGATGGCACTGAGGTCCATTATACTTTAGGAGTGTCTGTCAATTCTGAAAGAAGAAACTGAAAGGCTCAGAAGCTGAGCGGGGACATAACATTTGGAGTTCAGAACTTTTCATGAGGAGCCTAATAAAACTACCAGGCCTTGGGTTGGTAACATGAGGGCTAGGCCCTAGGAATAAAGGGTAATTCAGAAGTAGACCTGGCCTGGCAGGGTCTTTGGCTGCAAATCACTTTATTCCTTGAAACTTCAGCAGGGAGATCTGGTATTGCTGATATCCCTACTAACTGTGTGTCAGAAGCAAACAATATTTTTTAGACCAAAATAACATACCATTGGCCACAAATTACTCATATATTTTTTCATATTTTTAATTTTAAAAGATTTATATATTGTCATAAGTTTTCACCTACGGGTACAAAATCAAAACATTCTGACACAGGAGGAGATAACAAGTATGATTGAAAAGCAAGAAGAACAGGCAATAAAAACTGATCCACTGTGCTCCAGAGGGTAAAGATATCATATATAGAATTTAACTGTTTAATGTGGTCAAGGTGGAGAAAAAAAGTATATATATAATATGTATATTATATAGAGAGCATATATATATATAAATAATTTTTGTAGATAACAAATTTTTTTAAAAGAGTCAAAGGTAACTTCTAAATTAAAAAAAATAACTGAAAATAAAAAAAACAATGGATGGGTTTAATAGCAAATATGGTACAGCTGATTAAAGAATGAACACACTGAAAATTAGTTCAGAAGATATCCTTAATAAAGAGAGAGAAGAAGGAAAATGTAGAGAGATTATGCAAAATAAAATACAGACAGAAACTATTAATTAAATATAATTAAAATCACAGAAGGAAAGGAGAAAAAAATACCCAAAGGTATTATTTGAGGAAATAACACCTGAGAATTATCCAAAACAAATGAGAAATATTAAACCACAGATGTAAGAAATATTATAAACAGTAAGCAAAATAAAGAAAAAGAAAATTACACCCATGAAGAACACAGTAAAATTGCTAAAAACCTAAATGATGATAAATTCCTAAATGCAGCTATAGAAACAACAAAATACTTTTAAAAGGTAACAATAATAGTTGATTTCTCAAGAGAAAAATTAAGAACTTATACTTTCAAATTTCTGGAAAAAAATTAATTTCCAAGCAAAGATTTCTTATCAAGTAAAATGAAAGGGGAAAAAAAGATATTTTCAGTTAGGTAAAAAATCAAGAGCATTTTCAATATTACACTTGAAGGAAATATTAAGAGAAAGGAATAAATTTAAAAAGTGTTAAATATGTGGGTAAATTTGTTTTTTAGCTAAACATGAATAATGCCTCTGGGCTTTAAAAACTGTAGAGAATTAAAATACATGAAGCTACAGCAAACAGGATGAATGGGAGAGAAAAGGTATTGAAAGATTTTTAGGTCCTTGCATTTTGTAGGAATCGTTGAGTCCTAATTTGCATTAGACATTGATAAATGGAGAAAACATGTTATAATCTGTATGATACCACTAAAGAAATTGTTAATAAGAAAATATCTGTCACCTTATTAACTGATGAGATCAAATACAATAATAAAAATAATCAATCTAAAAATTGGGATGTCTGTCATTTACAGTATAAACAAAATAAATGAGAAAAAACACATGATCATCTTAAAAGGTTTAGAAGAAAGGATTCAATAGCTTGTAGTACTGATTTATGATAAAAAAAAATCAATCAAACTAGAACTAGAAAAGAACTTTTTAATAAAAACAGTTTTGTTGTTTTACATGCCATTGAGTCAGCTCCAACTCCTGGCAACCCTATGAATGTGTGACAGCCACAATGTCCTGTCCTCAACAGCTCTGCTCAGCTCTTGTATATTCACGCCTATGGCTTTTTTATGAAGTCAATCTATGCCATATTTGGTCATCTTCTTTTCCTGCTGGCTCCTATTTTCCCTAGCATTTTTGACTTTTCTAAAGGAAAAAGAAAACAGCCTTATTGAGGTATAATGGATATACAATAAACTGCACATATTGAAAGTATTTGATTTGATATATTGATATGTACATTCCCTGTGAAACCATAACCACAGTTAAGATAAACATATTCATCACCTCTCCAAGTCTCCTTGTGCCCCTGTGTAATTCCTCTTTCTTGCCCCTTCTTACGACCACCCCCAGCCCCAGTAAAACACTATACTGTGGTTGTTAAGTTTGTTTCCATTTTTTAGAATTTCATGTAAATTGAGTCATTTAGCCAGTGCTCTTTTTTGTCTGGCTTTTTTCACTTAGCCTAATTGAGATTTATCTATGCTGTTCAATGTATCAATAGTTCATTCCTTCTTATTACTCAGTATTCTATTACATGAGTATACTATAATCCATTTATACATTTACATGTTGATAGACGAAATTCCTTTATCAGCTGTATGATGTCCAATGTTTTGCACCAGATTGTGTTTGTCTTTTAATTCTTTTAACAGTGTATTTTAAAGAACAGAAATTTTTAATTTTAATAAGTTTAATTTATCTTTTTTTCTTTTAGGAATTGTGTATTTGGTGTCATAGCTAAATCTTTGCCTAACCCAATATAACAAAGATTTTCTCTTATGTTTTCTCCTAGAAGTTTCAGGTTTTACACTTAAGTCTATGATTTATTTAATTAATTGTTGAATATATTGAAAGATATGAAGCAAAGTTATATTTTTGCATATGAATATATAGCTGTTTCAGCACCATCAGTTGAAAATACTGTTCTTATTCTAATGAACTGCCTTTACATAAACCTTTGCCAAAAATAAGTTGTCCATATATGTGGGAGTCTGTTTCTGGATTCAATATTATTTTTCATTGATCTTTTTGTCTCTCATAATGTCAACAACCACTGTATTTATTACTGTAGCATTGTATAAATCTTGAAATCAAGTAGTAATAGTCCCCCAAGTTTGTTCTTCATTTCAGAGTCACTTTAGCCACTGAAAGTCCTTTGTATTTTTCTATTAAATTTAGAATCACTCTTTCAATTTCTATGAGAAATCCAGTCAAGTGCAAAGTAATAGTTAGTGACCATATCAGATGCTTAATGAAAGTTACTATACATGTGATGGGTAAAACACAATTTCATTGATGGGAAAATGCTGAGCTTATTTACTCTGTGGCTGGCATACATCTACCATATTCAACACAGAATTCAAATGCATATTTCATGAAGTTTACAAATTACTATAGGTTATAATAATAAGTGAACAATACTGTGTGTTGGGGACTATGCCAACCTCATTCAATGCTCACAACCAGCAAGGACAGTACTATGATTCTTCTGTATTTAAGGATGAAGACATTTAGACTCAGAAAGGTTAGTTAATTTGTCCAAGGTCATACACTCTTAATTTGACTTCAAATCTGATTTATTGACCACTAGGCTACACTGCCTCTGGAGCACTAGAGATCCATTTAGATAATTATACACATGCCTAATCTGCTCTGTGCCAGTATATAAACCCACAGAGACAGAAATAACAGTGCCCACAAAATACCTTCAACATAATTATACAGTAGTCATCTGATAACATTTTTTTAAAAGAGTGAATGAATGAATATATGAATGAATAGATGAAGAAGAGGAAAATGAAAGTTTGAATTCAGTTGAGGCATAAAGAATTTGGATTTTTTTTTTTTTTTGGAATTTGGTGAAGCATTTGTCTGTAAGGCTTTTTGTAAGTTTTGTAATAAATTACAAAAAGTAAAATCTGATCTGCCTCGACATAGTCGAAGAAGTTGTCCATGTAGAAATAAAATCTGACAGTACCAGCTGTAGTGAAAGAAAAGTCTGGCAAACCCTACAACCCAGTTATGACCACACACAGATATTGTTAGAAGCAGCACCTGCACAAGAAAACACAATGATTTAGGAAATATTTTTTGCCAGTTAAAAATCTGGATTACTTAGTCTCGCCATTTTAGAATTGTGGGAGCTAAAGATACCTTACAAAACATTGATTCTGCCTCTCAGCTTTAATGCAAAGAAATGGAGCCCCCAAGAACCTGACAGTTCTATCTCAGGTCACACAGTTTGTTGTTAAGAAAAATCTAATATACTCATTCTCAGTCCATTGCTCACTCCTCTACAACAGAGTCTCTATGTGTCATAAAGCATCTTATACTTGTTATAATATGTACACTAAAAAGGGATTTCTGCAGATAGAATGAATGTCTTCATGGTTCTCTAGAGAGAAGAATGGGAAAGACCTATTAGAGGAAAGAGGAGCAAATAAGCAAGAGTCTGGGAAGCATCAAGAGCAAGACGAAAACACATTTCCCTCCTGTTAGCCTTCCTGAAAGTTTCAATGAAAGCAAAATTTATAAAGTATTTACAAGAAAAACTAAAAAATTCTCGTTAGCCTGGGTTGATTGTAATTTGGAATATATTTCTTTGGCAACCCACGGCCATTTGGCCGTATTACTTGACTGTTTTTTATCCAACCCATATTGCCTAACTCGTCTCCTCTATCCCAAAGATACCATGCACAGATAATGTTTATAACTGGGTACCAGTATTAGGTACTTATGTTCATTATCTTTGATTTTTCCTACAACTTTGCAAATTAGGTGTGATTATCATTCTTGTCTAGTAGATAAAGTAACAAGAAGCTCAGAATGTATAAGAAACACATCTAAAGTAACACTGTTAATAAGATTTAGAGACAGAAGTCAAACCCAGGTCCTGGTGATGTCAAAGTCTTTGCTTTTCCCACACAGTGCAAAGGGATTGACCGAGCTGAACCATGCATATCTAGCCAGCACTTACTATTGATCAAACTGGTCAGTAAGTGTTCTGCTTCGCTGGCCAGGAAAAGTGTCCTTCCTGCATGTCCAAAATAATCAATGGTTAGAAAATCATTCATTGGTAAATAGGAGTGGAATGTAAAAACAGTATGAGAGTCAGAAAAAAATAATTATTAAAAGTAATAGATAACTTGTTCCAGGTATTATTCCACAGACTTTACAAAGTATAATTTTGTTTAATTCTTACAACACTAAGAAGTGTCCCTCTTACAGATGAAGAATGGGAAGCTTTTACATGGGAGGCGATCTACTCAAAATCACACAGGTAGGAAATGGTGAAAGTCTTATTTCTGAGACCACTTTTTTAACTGGAAGGGTTAAAAATCACCTGAAATGGAAATAAACAGAGAAATAAACAAACAAACAAACAAACAAACAAACAAAAAGCACCATGTAACTGGAAATGCAACAGGACAAAGTGAACATCACATTAAAATTCGCAGCTATTACTTAAAGAAATTAATTGTTGTTAAACAGAAGCCGCAAAGATGTCTAAAGTACCTTCTGAAGTCTTATAAAGCTAAAGTTGGATTTTTTCCTCCTGTGTGAGACCTAATATGTAAGAAATTTCGTTGTTTGTCTCTATGCAACAGTTTGTTTAGCATGAAATTGAGCAGCGCAATTGTGTTTACTATTAATTATTAGAAAACCAGTTGTTGTGTGATTCACTGTAAATGATAATGGAACATGAAAAATGTATGATCCTTATTCAGTCTCCAGAGCCAAACCATCTTCAGAACAAGAGCAAGATATGAACCATGAGAAGTCTCATTTTCTGACCTGCATAAGAACACTGGGAGCTTCCAAGACCCACTTGAGTTCATGAGTGACCTGAAGCCTTTGTTTAAAAAAAGCCACTCTGTGGATTACTAAGTTTAACTAAAGTACTCACTCTACTCTTCATCTTGGTCTCTCTTCCAAATTAAACATCTCATCATGAAGAAACTAGAAGCGCCTTCAAAGATATGAGCTCTAAAAAGAGGCAAATCAGATTTGATTTTGGCCCCACCACTTACTAGCTGCTTATGACCTTAGACGAGACAGTCAGAACTTCTGGGCATGCCCTAGTACCTATTCTCACAGTCTTGTATAATAGGATTTTTAGTTCAGCACATTGCCACCCAGAATACAGACTTTGTTCCTTAGCCTTCCTTGCAGCTAATTCCCTTATGGTGTCCCATATGACTAATTCTGTCCAGTTTAAGTGAACCTATCCTATGAGCAATTCCTGAGAACTTTCCTGAAAAGAAGGTTGATATACTCTTTGCCCTTTATTATTCATCCTTTCTTCAATTCTATTGCCTAAACATGGATAACAACCTCAACAATGAGGCTGAGGTTGCACCCAGTGGGTGACAGAATGGGAAACTGGTAGGAGTCTGTTTCTGAATACTTGGAGCAGCGCCGCTATATGCCATCCAAACCCCTGACAAACAGCTCTGCACATTTACATGATAGAAAAATACGCTTCCAACTTGACTCTTACTTTAAGATTCTCTTGTATTTGCATTCAAACCTAGTCTGAACTAATGCAGACAAGTTATATAAAATGAGAATAATGACATGTACGTAGGTAGCTCAGAGGTTTGAGGATTAAATGAAAAAATGAATGTAAATATAAGGCCTACGTAAGTATTAAATATTTGTCATTCTTAATGTTATGATGGCATTTCTTGCCTAATGAAGACAATTTTCTTGTCTCAGGCCTTGCCTAGGAATTATGATATTTGAGGTATTTCCTCTGACTAAGACATTATTAGAACAGATACAAATGGTGTTATAGGATCATTACGGTCCTCATACCTAAGGCAATTTTCTTATATCAAGAGATCATTTTATGTAAGGAATAAAGATTAGATTTGGCAGAAATATGGCAGAATGAGAGACATCCCTAGATCTCTCCTCTTGAAACAACAATAAGCTGAACATCTAAAATGCAACAAAAAACACCCAAACTGCGCACCAGCACGTCTGAGCATGGGATCTGCACATAAGAGCTATCACAGGTCAGAACCCTGGGTGTTTGGTGGTGGACTGGGAATAATACAGAAGCTGCCTCTCGCAGCAGCCAGAGCTCCCGGTACAGAAGGAGGAGGGGTGAAGGTGCAGCAACTTTCCTAAACAGCCCTGCCTGGAAGTACCAGGACTGTACTCAGCTGACCAGAGGCACCAGTCATCAGGGCAGAAAGTGGAGAAGTGGGACGGAACCGCAGAGAAACAGCAGCTGATTTTTACCGGCCCGGTTGCAAAGCCAAGGCTGATCTGCAGACCCCAACCCAGTGGGCCCCTCCAAGACCAATCACCACGGAGACCCAGGGGAATCTGAGAAAACAATGTGGAAACCGAAGCTACCTCTTGCACCCTCTGGAGCTCCCTGCAGGACGAGGGTGAGGGGAGATGGAGCATGAGTTCCAGTGGCGAGTTCCCTGAACAGCTCTGCCTGGGAAGGCTGTGCGCTGTGGCTGGCAGCTGCAGGTCGCAGTCATTAGGGCAGAAAGCAGAGAAGCGGAGCCTGGACTGCAGAGGAACAGCAGTTGATTTGTGCTGGCGGAGGCTGCAAACCCCAGGCTGAGCGCTAGGCCCCGACCCCTGACCCAGAGGGCTCCTCCCACATTTGCTCCGTGACCAATCACCGCAGAGCCCCAGAGAAATCTGAGCAAAGACTCCTCAACTGCTAGGAATCCAAGAGGCTTAGACGCCACCTACTGGAAACCAAAGGAAAAGTGCCTTCTTTCAGCAGGCTAGAGACCTTCATATAATGAATCTTTCGGGAAAAACAACAGAATATGCTTCCATTAATGCCCACGCAGAGAAATAGTCCATTAAACACCATGAACAACCAAGGTGACGAAGCAGCTTAGAAAGAAAGAGTAAAATCTCCAGGAAATAAGGTTACAGACATAGAAATATGTGACTTAATTGACAGAGACTTCAGGATGGTACTTTTGAAAAAACTCAGTGAGATCCAAAACAAATCATAACATCAATTTCAGGAACAAAAAAAAAAAACTAGATGAGCAGAGCATGGAGATTGAAACCCTTAAGAAGAACATAATAGATATTCTGGAAATGAAGAACACACTGCAAGAGTTGAAAAATAAAATAGCAAGCCTGGGAAACAGAGTCGACCAAATGGAGGAAAGGATTAACGATATCAAAGACAGAAACCTAGAAATAAGTCAGAAGAAGAAAGAGAGAAACCAAAGAATGAAAAATAATAAAAGAGAAATTCAAGAAATAGTTGATACCATCAGGAGAGGAAACATAATAATGGGCATTAGGAAAGGTGAGGAAAAGGAGCAGGGACTAGAAAGCATTTTCAGACAAATAGTGGACAAGAATTTCCCAAATCTAAGGAATGAACCGGAGCTTGGAATTCAAGAAGTCAAAAGAACACCCAATGATCTCAACTCCAAAAAAGCCTTCATCAAGAGACATTATATTAAATTATCAAAAACCAGCAACAAATATAGAATTCTCAAGGCAGCTATGGAGAAGAAAATAGTAATGTATAAAGGAAAGCCCATTAGATTACCATCAGACCTCTCAGCACAGACCTTACAAGCCAAAAAAGAATGGAACTAAATATTTAAACTCTTAAGTGAAAGGAACTACCAGCCTAGAATAATATATATAGCTAAGCTCTCCTTTATATATGAAGGAGAAATCATGACCTTTCCACACATAAAAATTGAGGGAATTCTCCACTAAGAGGCCAGCACTTCAGGAAATACTGAAAGGGGTCAGCTCACCTAAAACAAAATAACAACAAAAACAAAAACACATAATTAGGAACAAAGTGACTATCAGGCAAATAGAAGCAGAAGAGTGCAATCCTTTTTAAGAGCAGGGCATTACAACTTAAATAATAAGAATTGAATTATTATAACAAGATAGTAATGAATATTCAACATAAATTGGGACAAATTGAGACAATGACTGAAAACGGGAGGATTTAAATATCCAAATTTGCAAAGGGGAATGGAGATAAGGCAGGTACAGAAGAAAATGGACAACTATATATATAACTATCTTTTACATATTCATAATGGTAACCACACACCAAAGATTCAGAACTGAAATATATAACATGAAACAAGAACCAGAGGCAAAATTCACAAAAGCCAGCCAAAATAAAGAAAACAGAAATACAAGGACAAGGAAACACTGAGCTACCAGAAAGCAAAAGATAAAACGGCTATAAGAAGATCTTATATTTCAAGAATTACCCTAAATGTAAATGGACTAAACTCACCAATAAAGAGGCACAGAGTTGCAGGATAAATCAAAAAACAAAACTCAATCATATGCTTCCTCCAGGAGACACATCTCAGCTCCAAAGACAAATATAGACTCAAAGTGAAAGGGTGGAAAATGATATTTCAAGCAAATGACATTCAGAGAAAAGCAGGAGTAGCGGTACTAGTATCAGATGAAATAGACTTCAAAATGAAAAATATAAAGAAAGATACTGAGGGACACTTCATAATGATAAAGGGAATCATGCACCAAGAAGACATGACACTTTTTAATATCTATGTTCCCAATCAGGGAGTCCCGAAATATGTAAAGCAGTTACTAACAGAACTAAAGAGAGAAACAGACCAAAACACCATCATAGTAAGGGACCTAAATACCCCACTGTAGAATATGGACAGATCATCCAAACAGAAAATCAATAAGGAAATCACATCCTTAAATGACACATTAGACATAACTAACATTGGACATAATTGATATTTACAGAGCCTTCCACCCCAAAACAGGTGCTTATGCATTCTTCTCTAGTGTACATGGAACATTCTCAAGAATTGACCACATACTGGGACACAGAGATTGCCTCAACAAATATAAGAGGGTTGAAATCCTACCAACCATTTCTCTGATCACAATGCCTTAAAACTAGAGATCAACTGCAAAAAGAAAGCAAGAAACCACAAATACATGGAGATTAAACAACATGCCACTGAAGAATAGCTGGGTCGAAGAAGAAATAAAAAGAGAGATGAAGAGATAAATAGAAATGAATGATAATGATAGTACAACATATCAAAACTTTTGAGACACAGCAAAAGTGGTCATAAGAGGAAAGTTCATATCATTACAGGTCTATTCCCAAAAATAAGAATGAGCTCAAATAAATAACCCAACACTTAATCTTAAAAAACTAAAAAAGGAAGAACAAATGAAGCCTAACATCAGCAAAAAAAAAAAAAAATCATCAAAATTAGAGGAGAAATAAATGAAACTGAAAACAAAAGAATAGAAAAAATAAGTGCAACAGAGCTGGTTCTTTGAGAAGGTTAATAAAATTGACAAACCACTGGCTAAACTCACTAAAGAAAAAAGAGAAAGGACACAAATAATATAATAAAATCAGGATGAAAGAGGAGAAATTATGGCTGATATCACAGAAATAGGAAGGATCATACAAGAATACTATAAAAATGTATATAATAAATTTAATAACCTAGAAGAAATGGATCAGTACTTAGAAAAATACAACCTTATTAGACTAAATCAAGTAGAACTGGAAAATCTAAGTAGACAGATCAGCAATATGAAAATTGAAAAAACAATCATTAAAAACCTACCAAAAAGTAAAAGTCCAGGACCAGGTGGCTTCACCAGCGAATTCTACCGAACATCCAAAGAAGATTTAATACCTATTCTTCTCAAACTCTTCCAAAAACTCAGAGGAGGCAACACTTCTCAACACATTTTATGAGGTCAGTATTACTCTGATACCAAATACTGGTAAAGATAACACAAAAAAAGAAAACTACAGACCGATATCTCTCACGAACACAGATGCAAAAATCCTTAGTAAGATACTAGTGAACCGAATACGGCAACATATTAAAAAGATTGTACACCACAATCAAGTGGGCTTCATGCAGGGATTGTTCAACATACACAAATCAGTTAATGTGATACACCGCATAAACAAATTAAAAAATAAGAATCATATGATTATATCAAGAGATGCAAAAAAAGCCTTTGACAAGATACAGCATCCATTTATGACCAAAACACTTAACAAAATCAGTATAGACGGAAAGTACCTTAACATAAAAAGGCCATCTATGACAAACCCTCAGCCAACATTATACTTAATGATAAAAAACTAAAAACCTTCAGAAACAAGGCGAGGCTGTCCACTACCAACGCCGTTAATCAATATAACATTGGAAGGACTAGTGAGTGCATTCAGACAAGAAAAAGATATAAAAGGTATCCAAATGGGAAACAAAGATGTCACACTCTCACTATTTTGCTGATGGCATTATTCTCTATGTAGAAAACCCTAAAGACTCAACAAGAACACTACTAGAAACAATAAGCAAAAACAGTAAAGTTTTGGATACAAATATCAACATTCAAAAATCCATAGCATTCCTATACTCTAACAACGAAGTGTCAGAAAAATAAGTTGAAAAAATAATTCCTTTTCCAATTGCACCAAAAAGAATAAAATACCTAGGAATAAATTTAATAACATTTGAAGGACTTATATAATGTAAACTATAAGACTCTATTAAAAGAAATTGAAGAAATACAAAGAAATGGAAAGATTTTTTATGTTCTTGGATTGGAAGAATCGACATAGTTAAAATGACCATGTTACCTAAAGCATTACACAGATTAATGCAATCCCCATCAAAATCCCATTGACATTTTTTAAAGAAATAGAACAAAAAATCATCAGATTTGCATGAAAGTACAAAAGACCCTGAATTGCCAAAGCTATCCTGAGAAAAAAGAATGAGTCTGGAGGCATCATTCTGCCCGACTTCATATTACACTACAAAGCAACAGTAATCAAAAAGGCATAGTATTGGCAGCAAAACAGATACACGGACCAGTGGAACAGAATCAAGAGTGCAGATGTAAACCCATATGTATATGGGCAATTAATTTTCAACAAAAAAGCCAAAAACACAGTGGAGAAAGGAAAGCCTCTTCAATAAATAATACTGGGAAAACTGGAAAGCCACCTGCAAATGAATAAAACTAGACTGTTTTCTATCAGCACACACCAAAGTTAACTCAAAACGAATTAAGGACCTTAATATAAGACCTGAAACAATAAAATGCATAGAAGAAAACATAGGAACTAAACTCAAGGATCTTGAAGTTAAAGAAGATTTTGACTTCAAAGGCAAAGGAAGTAAAAGCTAAAATAAACAAATAAGACTACATCAAATTAAAAAGCTTCTGCTCAGCAAAAAAAACTGCCAACAAAATAGACAACCATTTGACTGGGAAAATATATTTGCAAGCAACACTTCTGATAAGAGCCTAATATCTAAATATACAAAGAACTCATATGTCTCAATAACAACAAAAAACAAATGATCCAATCCCTAGAGGACATACAAATGACAAAATAATATATGAAAAGATGCTCATCGCTAGTTATTAGGAAAATGCAAATCAAAACTGCAGTGCGATACCATCTCACACCTGTTACAACAGGTATAACCAACAGGAGAGGTAATAAATATTGGAGAGGATGTGGAGAAAAAGGAACCCTCATACGTTGCTGGTGGGACTGCAAATTCGTACAGCCAGTATGGAAAAACAGTTTGGAGGTTCCTCACAAAACTAAGAATTGATCTACCATATGATCCAGCAATCCCTCTACTGGGCATTTACCCTAAACACGTGAAAACTCATATCTGAAAAGATATTTTCACACCAATGTTCATAGCAGCATTATTCACAGTGGCCAGGACATGGAAGCAACCAAAGTGTCCTACGATAGATGACTGGCTAAAGAAGCTATGGTGTATATATACAATGGGATATTACTCAACCATAAGAAGAGATGAAATACTGCCATTTGTGACGATATAAATAGACCTCAAGATAATCATGCTAAGCAAAATAAGCCAGACAGAAAAAGTAGAAAATCACATGATATCACCTATATGTGGGGTATAAACCTAAAAGCAATAAAGGAGTAGGACAAACAAACAGAGTCATGGACATGGACTAGTGGTTACCAGAATACTATAGAGTCATGACTACTAGTGAGTTAGGGGAAGAGAGAGGAGGGAGGAAGGGTAAAGGGGATCAAATAAAGGGGGGTAGGGGAAAGGTGAAGTGGGTAAATGGATCATATATATAGTAGCTGAAGGAAAGTGGGTGGAGAACACACAATAGAATATATAGATGTCAAATGATAATGTACACCGGAAAATTATATGATTGTATTAATCAATGTTACCCCAATAACAGAGTGTGCAACCATAATCAAAATCTAACTTTAGGACATTTTGCTGCACCCCTAAAGAAATCTGTATCCATTAGCAATAAATCCTCACCCCTTCCACTACCTCCCCAGCCTTTAACAACCACTAATCTATTTAATGTCTCTACAGATTTGCATATTCTAGACATTTCATACAAATGGAATGATACAGTATATAGTCTTTTGTGACAGGCTTCTTTCACTCAGAATAATGTTTTCAAGGGTCATCCATGTTGTAGCATGTATCAATACTATGTTTCTTTTTTGTTCCAAATACTTTATTATATAGATATATCATATTTTATTTATCTATTCATCTGTTGAACATTTATGTTGATTCCACTATTGTGCTATTAAAATTAATGCTGTTATAAACATTATAGTGCAACTTTCTGTAGACAAAGGAGTAGAATTGCTAAATTATACAGCAACTCTATATTTAACATTTGGGAGAAATGCCAAACATTTTTCCAAAACAGCCACACCATTTTACATTCCTACCAGCATTTTATAAGGGTTTAATTTCTCTACATCCTTGTCAACACTTGTTGTTATCTGTCTTTTGGAGTATAACCATTTCAGTACATATGAAGTGGTAATCATTGCATTTTCCTAATAAGTACTAATGCTGAAAACCCTTTTATGTTTATTGGCCATTTTTATTACTTCTTTGGAGAAATGTATATTAAGATCATCGTGTTGTCTTTTAATTTCTCAGTTCTAAGTTATTTAGTTAACTATATGTTCTGGATAGAGATCTTTTATCAAATATATGATTTGCAAATATTTACCCTCATTCTTTCTATTTTCTTGGTGGTATCCTTTGAAACACAAAATTTTAAATTGTAGTTAAGTTTAATTAATCTATTATTTCTTTTTTCACTTTTGCTTTAGGTGTATACTCCAGGCATCTATGGCTACCTATGTTTTCTAAGAGTTTCATGGTTTTAGCTTTTACATTTAGGTCAGTGATCCATTTTCACTGATTTTTCACATACATGGTGTGAAATAGGGATACAACTCCATTATTTTTCATGTAAATATCCAGTTGTACTAGCATCATTTGTTGAAATAGTAGATTTTTCCCATATAATCTAGGAATGCAATAAGAAGTTCCTAAAAAAGAGTGATGTCCTAGGAAATCACTAGGAAAGCATAATTAAAAATACAAGTTAGTGGCCAGGCTATGAGAGACTATGAGAAGGTGTGAGAGAAGTGTGGCTGGGTAACCAGGAGAATAATGTTACTGCCACTCATATAAAAATTCAGAGGATAAAAGGGTTTTTAGAGTATGATAAGCTCTATTTTGGACATTTGATATTGCATTGCCCAGGTGAAAATGTACAAAACATCTGAGGAGATGCTGACTGGTAATATAATGCTGGGAATATTCTTCATGGAGGTGCTAATTAAGTGTTCTCTTCAAAGGAAAAAATTAGAGATTAAACAATACTAAGGGGAACAATTTCATTTAGGGAGGAGAAAAAGTAGAATAAGAGATTGTTTCCAAGTAATTTATTCATTTATTCTTTCAACAAATATTTCTGGCGTGTTTATCATGTGCCAGGAACTACACAAAGCACCTGAAACTGGAGGAGGCAACAATCAGCATGATCTTTGCCTTCACGAAACTTTCCATCCAAAGTGGAGCAATACACAGCTAAATAAGCAATTGCAGTACAATGATAAGTACATGAGAGTGAAAGTATAGGATTCAAATGAAAGATCCACTTCAGTCCAAGTGTGTCAGGAAAGGTGCTGGATAACTTGTTATCTACCCTGAAATCTGAGCAGAAAAAAAAAAGCCAAAGAAATAGGCAGGGAATAGAGTAAAGTGGTCTAGGTAGAGAAGAGCACATGCGAAGAATAGAAGAGTGTTGGCAGCACTGAAAGGTGTCTGGTCCAGCCAGAATACCAAGCCCTAGAAAAGGTGATGTGGTAGAAAAGATAAGCAGCTAAATCATGAAGTAGAAGACCAGGTAAGCCATCCATCCTCATCTAGTCCATTTATTACCCTGCTAATGATGAAGAGTAGTCTGGGAGCCATTGCTAGAGTATTATTAACTTCACACTACTCCCCATAGTAGCTTAACTACTGTGCTGCTCTATGCTCAGGGGCTGCCTCAGCTCCTGTCTCTGTCCTCTGTCTCTCCCAATCTTCCCTGTCTCTCACACTGCTCAGGTTCTCAAATGAAATTCCCATACCTACCACCTCTGTTTCCTCACCACCCACTCACCTTTTCACCGTCTACAATCAGATGCTTGTCCCCACCACTGTTTTAAACCTCTCTGGAAAGTCATAAGAACTTGCTCAATGCTAAAATGATCAGCTTTTCCTTTTGGTATTATATATATATATATATATACATATAAAGTTGAATTATATATATAAAATATAAATAGTTATATAGAACAGATATATATGCTATCTAGAGATATTACATTAATTATGATATTATTATGTTACATTACATATAATTTACATTTTGCATATATATTACATTATATATATTATTTTATATCTATCTGACAAGATATGCCTCGACATGAAGAAAAATTATCGGAAATAAAATCTATTCTAATACCTTGCTAAGTAGTTTTTGCCTCCTCTGAAGATATACACATGCTTCATGTCCTGTTTAATGAACTGATTCTGAATCCTGGGCCACATATAAGACCCTTGATATGAGGATTAATAGAAAACTCTACAGTTGAGTAATAATTAGAGAATATGCACCAAATACGGACAAATGAAGCAAAACGAAAATACAAATTAAAGTAAAATTTGTCTTAGATGCATAATTTAGGAAAGAGTATGAAATATAAGGAAGATTTAAAAGTTGAAATGGAAAAATAGAGGTTCCTGATAAAGTCGGCTCAAGTCAGAAATGTCAGATTTTTACCACTATGTGCTAAATTTATTTTTATATAAAAATGATTGAAGGTAAATTATTTGTTTTTACATTATATTTTGTCTGGGAAACAGATGTAAAAATAGCTCAATGCCATTTGCAGAGAATAGACTATGGAGTGCATAGAGATGAGGCCCTTCGTGTCCTCTATGCCTCACACAGAGGGAACGAGCATCCCAGCAAGGTGCTTCATGGGACAAAAGGGAGGCCTAGTGAAGGGAGGGCAGTGAGAGGAAGAAACTGCAGGTGTGTGGAGGAGACAGCTGGCACTGGATGGGTTCTGAGCAAGTGAACTAGAGGTAAACTGCTCTTGTCACATCCTGCTGAGCACTTAGGCAGTGCCCTCAGAATAAGTTATCACCGCCCTTCAAAGTTCTCATTAGCTCAGCAATGCCAGGTGAAGAGGTTTGGAGCCTTCCTGCTGATGCCCAGGGGAAGACTTGGTCTGAGCTAAAACACACTCAGGGGTCAGGTTGTTAGACTAGAGGGGTCAGAAGTGCCGACATATGAATCTGAGATGACACAGCAAGCAGACAATGAGATCAGAAGAGATTGTAAATCCCAAACCAGGAACGTGAATGGGGAAGAGAGAGTTTCTAAGCTGTGGTAAGCACCAGAAAGAATCATGAAATTTGTTCAGGAGAGCAATGTAATAAAGCAGAGAAAGTAACAACCTGGAAATCTGAAGACCTGGATTTCAAGCTAGGTACTACATGTGTGATCTTGGATAAGTCATTTAGTTTTTAAGCATCAGTCTTTTTTCTTTCATTTTTTTTTAAATCAAGTTCTTGGCTTCTCTAAACCAAAATATCTTCATGTACAAAATGTATAAAATAACAGAATCATTTGCATTGAAATGTTTTTAGAATTAAATGAGATAACCCATATAAAAACCTTAGCACATAATAAACATTTGATGAATATTCATTGTTGTTTTTGTTTTCACTCATTATTTCTATTTCATAGGGAATCGATGCAGATCAATCATATGCAATAATAAGTATAAGCCTGAGGTTTGGCTACACTGGTTCTCTAATCTTTGCCACTGACCCTCCCCTTTGATATCTCAGAAAACATCAATCTAAAGCCATGTAACAAGCTGCTGAAAGTCCCAGACACTGATGTCACCAGCAGTGAACTCTCTGAACAGGCAAGATGGCAATCATTCAGAAAGATGAAACCGAAAGAAGCATCGAGGGCCACAAAGGCTACCCTGGCTGGGACACCGATAACATGCCCCCTAATTACCCAGGTAAGATCAAAACCAGTGTGAGCAAGGTAAAGTTTCAAATTTCAAGTAAAATAAATAAACACACAAACACAAATGCAGAAAAGAAAAAGAATGGAGGCAAATATACCCCAAATTTGATAGTGATTATATCTGACCTGAAGGACAACTTTTATTTTATTCTTTGTACTTTCTTGATTTTCAAATTTTCTGCAATGCACAGGTATTGTAAAGATAATCAGAAGAAAAGTTGTAAAAGACAAAAATTAAAACCTGATGGTCTGATCAACATCCTGGGCTTCGTGGGCTTTGCAGTAGGGACCTACCAGGTCCGGGACGAGCTGGCCCAACCAGGACACCCTATCACCATTTCCAGCTCCATCATGTTTATTCAGTGCGAAAGGCAGTGCTCATCAGCACCTGACTCAATGACATAGAACTCTTGTGTATATGCATTCCCTTTATTTTGCTGCCTTATCTTTTTCTCTAGGCCAAGTCACAGTGAAACAAACAAGGACTCACGAGCTACAAGGTCTAGTTGTAATTTTTTTAAAAATTTTTGTTTAAAAAAAACAGCTGAGGTCCCTCTAAGTGGACTCTGATGTCATAAAGAGGAATGGACCATGTTGCAGGAGGAGAAGGCGTAGGGAATTAGAAGCTACATCCAAAGCAGTTTCTTATTCTTGCATCCCTTCTTTCTGTTTCTATGGTCACTTGCCTTCCTATGCTGAATCTATATCACTGATTATTGTAAAACTATCCTGCAATTTATTTCCTCAATTCCAAGCTCTCCTTGAGGCTGTCCCTCCCACACAGCAAGAGCTCATCCTGCTGCAATCACCTTCTCTGCCAGTCAACCTCCTGTTCAGTCACTTATAATGATGTTCTGTCACATCACATATCAATCAACAGTTGTCCACTGATCAATATCTTTTCTTAACTATTCCTTTGCTAAATTTTCTTTTCCACTCCTATTTCTCACTAAAACTTAATGAAGCTTCAGTGTTTCAGCTAAACTGGTGTTCTCATCAGTGTCGGCATCATTTGGGAACTGGAAATGCCATGCTTGGGCATTTCACAGAATCAGAAACTCTGTTTTATCAAGCCGTCCAGGTGTCTCTGATAACATGTTAAAGTCTGAGAAGCAAACTTTAAGAAATGAGCTAAACCGACCTGCTGGTTCGCTTCGAACACCAGCGCCTTTACACAGGGTATGGGGGGCTTTGTGACGAATCAAGCAAGAAATGTAGGATAAACTACATTTGCCAGAAGTTCCTTACGTGTGGGTTTCTGGTTAGGCTGAGCCATTGGAGATTCCAGCACAAGATCTGGAGGGTAGAAGTGAAGCAGCAGCCATTCTGTAGTTTACACATGTTGTCACTCATCGGCTGACTGACTGTGGGTAGAGGGTAGCAGCTGGGTCAGTGATTGCTTAACCATTGCATAATGGTTAATGCAATTGACTGCAGGTAGATCTGAATTCCAGTTTTACTGATTACTCTGTACTAAACCTCATGTGCAAATGAAAATATAATAGTACCTTTCTCAAGTGACTGTAATGTAGATTAACACAGACAATGCTCAAGAAACCATATACAGTCCCTGTTATGTGGCAAATACTCAATAAATATTAGTTATTACGATTCCTTCTGCTATTATTTTAAGCCAGGTCACTCTCTCTTTCTTTGATTATATCACGGATTCCTAATTGGTTTCTTTACCACCACACTTTCTCCTCTCTCTCAATTACAGATGTAGAATTTTATAAAATGTCATACACAATTTCTAAATACTACATATATTTTACAATGGTTATTTTAGGTATACTAATGTTTCAGATGGGATAAACGTACTAATAAATTTATAGAGCCTGAATGCCAGCATCTTGGGGCTTTGGCATGAACCCCCAATTTTCACTTTTGGAATTTTAAAGGAGCAAAGACACCAATGTGCACAGACTTCCAGGAACATCTCTGAAGACCCCCAAATTTCATAAGGCAGATATGCAATACCATCACTGAATTATAAAACAGGTCTGTTTTCCCAGGGCAACATACAGATGTGTGTGTCTTTTCTACTTTTCTTCAACACTCAGATTAGAATGTCCTAGGATTGCAGTAAGAAGATTCATTATATCCCTGTGAAGAGATATGCCTTCCCATAGCAATAAACGACTCTGACCGAGACAGACAGACGTAACAGCTGCACAGCAGATGGCCCTCAGTCATGGTTTAGGTGACTGCTTTGACTGAATATTATAAAATTGGATGAAATTCTGCCAATTTCCTTCTTGCAATTATGAAAGTGTAGAGTGGGAAATTTAAAAGATTTAGTATTCATTAAAGTGAGTATTCTTAATACAGTCTTCACTTTCTATTTCTGAAAAGCTCCATGTTTTCTTATAACACCGGAGTGCTTTACATGTTCCTCTAGTAAGCTCTGGCCTGTATTATTAGAGTGATAGATAAGTTGTCTACCTTCCCCCACCAAACTGTGAGCAACCTGAAGGCAATTCCATGTCTGATCCATCTTTGTATTCCAGCACCTTCCACATTCTCTTACCTACAGTATGTATGTTCCCACTGAATACTAAATGGATGAGCAACCAGATGAATAAATATGCCATTGAAATTTTCATAATTAAATCATACTTTATAATGAAGTGGAACAAGTCACTATTTAAAGGTATTCTGTGGAAAATTGTTATGTATAATGCCAAATTTCATTGTTTATCCTATATTTTATATATCAAGTCTATTGAATGTAATAGAATTCAAAAATGCACAGAATGAGCATCTGTTACTTTCTACTGACTACTAAGGTGCTGAGATACAAAGAGGAAGGAGGCACAGTTCTTTGGCAAATTTCATTTTCTGCATTTTTACAATTTGAATTACCGATACTCTCCTTATAGAGTGCTGTCCCCTCCCATGAATCTCAGTGGGATTTTGTGACTGCTCCAACCAATAGAGCATAGTAGAAGAGATGTGACCTGAGTCTATGTCACATAAAGGATTCAGTTTGTCTTGTTCTCTCAATCAGTACACTCTCCAGTTTAGAAGTCGGCCATCGTGTTGTAAGGAATCCCAAACGAGTTCACGTGGAGAGTGAAGAGACCACATTAGAGCAGTCTACATGAGAAGAAACTGAGGCCCTCTGGTGAAAGCACAGAATCAACCACCAGACATTTATTTGAGTGACAAGCCTTTATACCAGGTTTTCTCAACCTTGGTACCATGGACATTTTCGAAAGGATAATTACTTCAAGGGGGAGTATCTTATGTATTGTAAGCTATTTAGCCCCATCCCTGGCCTTCACCCACTAGATGCTAGTAGCAAACCCTCCTCCCCCACAACACCAGAAAAATATCTGACAATCAAAAATGATTCTAGATATTGCCAATTTCCACTGAGAATAAGGCAAAAATCATTCACAGTTGAGAACTATTACTTAAGATGATTCCAGCACCCAGCCTTTGAGCTGCCTCAGCTAACTTCAAGTGGAGAAAAATGAACTACCTTCAGTGAGCTCTGCCCAAACTGGAAATGGTGAGAATAGATATTATTATCATAATCCACTGGGTTTCAGGATGATTTGTTGCAAAATGAGATAATAGGAAGAGTCCTTGATTTCAAGGGGCTGATTTTTCCTTCTAGGGTAGAAAGCAGCTACATAAACAAATAATTTCAGTTCTACAACAGGAGCTTATAGAATCTACCACATGCTTTGGCTGGTGAGACACACCTTGACTAGATGTATGTAAAGGAGATTGTGGGTGTATACAGAGAGGCAGCACTCTGATACCAAAGTCCTGGTCTTTGGTCATACTGAGCTATTAGAGCATTTATGTTAACCTAATTTCAGTATATATAATTATACTGTATTCCTAATTTGCTCATGCACTTTCAACTGGAAGTGGTGAACACCGGATTCTTAAATAACTCCACATCCTTAAGGTCGCCTACTGTAACACACAGCTTGTTTTCCTGTAAGATACATTAGATGACTCAGTCTCAGAGTATTTGGAACAATTGTGAGATAATGTTCTGAAAAGAGTTGTGGCAGGGTCATGTTTGGTCTGCCTAGCACTTATAATTTATCTTCAGATATCAAGGAAAAAGTCTGGGTACAAAGTGTAGATATGCAGAGCCTTGGTAAAAATATATATATGCTAATTTTAGAGGTCTTTTTAAATTTAAAATTAAGATACAATAATATGTATACCTAGAAGTTATGATTTTACATAGTTAGATCAAGTAATGTGAGCTCCAGAGTGGAAGCTGTGTCTCATTTATCATAATGGCAATAGCTACTTATTGAATGCTTACTCTCGGGCCCTGCATAGTATATGCTGTGGTGTTAATCCTCACCACAGCCCAGCAACTGCAGTTCAGAGAGGTTAAATGACTTGCCCAAAACCTCCTGGGATTTGAAGCCTTATCTCTCTGACTTCTGAGCCTGTTGTCTTTCCACAACACCTGTTCCTTTTATCTTTGTGTCCTCACTAGTCAACAAAGTGTGTAGCATAGAGATAGAGTCAAATAAGTTTGTAGTTATTGATTAAAAATAGCTTTGAATCACAAATGTAACAGCTCTGTGTGGAAAAGAGGCAATATAGTCTATTAAATGCATTATTATAATGGTCAATGTATGTTTGTTGATCGCCACGCCACAGAGAAATTACCAAATAAGTGATTATTATAGATGCTAAGCCAATTGAACTGGCTTGACTGTGTGCAGTATGACTGATTGCCTAGCAATCAGCCATTGAATGGCAAAACTCAACTCCTATGTAGAAACAGCCTTAAAAGGGTCTGCTGTACCAAGTCATTATTTTTCTGTTTTGTGAAGGAAATGTTGTTTCAGGAAGGGGAAATAGAAGTCAGAATAAGCTTTTTCTCATAAGGAAAGTGACAAACTGGTTGAGAGAGCTTGAATATGGTGAATATATACATAAAACATGCTGCATCTATAAAGTTAACTGATAAAATTAAGCACAGTTGAACTGTGGATTATTAACACAGGGTGATGCCCACAAAAGGCAAATAAATGAATAGATGATTGAATAAATGATATATAATGAAAATAGTATACCAAACTAGTCAAAGGCATTGTCAACTAATATCAATGATCTAATTGCAAATGAATTTATCAGGAGAATATGTACATAGACCAATTGCAAATAATGACTATTAATATTTTTAACTGGTTGATAACTGGTTGTTTGAATTAGGCCTTCTTTTCCTCTCCACTGCTTCCTGTTTCACATGGATTGCTATAAATGTGAGATTCAGATTTAAGAACTATGCTGTATGTGTGAAATAGAGACTGAGAGACAAAGAAGCCTTGAGAAGCACTTCTCTCAGATACTCTTTCCATTTTTCATAACCTTAGACTTTTTCAGGTAGCTTGTGGTCCTATTCTCATTGTTTGAAGCTACACAAACCAGAATCTTTTCACCTGAGCAATTAAACCTATCCTCTCTTCCTGAAAAAGGTGAGGAGGTAAGACTTAACAGTTCTCAACAAGGAATGTTACAGGCCTCTTAGTGGGGAGTCTTAGAAATTTGTGAGAACTTTGGAGTTTCCACAGTGTCTGGAAGCACCAATAGCATTTAATAAATGGAAGTCAGGAAAGAAAAACATCCTGAAACTCATAGGACACTTAAAAAAAAAGAAAGAATTTTTCTATTCTGAATAATAGTAACTTTGAGAAATATAAAGCCAATTCTCTTTTGGAACTTCAAAAGGCACTTGTTCAATATCAGCAAGGAGAACCAAACTCTAGCCATAATTACATATAGAAAATGCACCATGATTTGGCTAAAAAATTTTTCCTGAGCTGAAGCAAATATAATCCCTTATGGCCACTTTCAACGATAAATCCTGAATTCTTCTCGGTTTTAGGGATAGCACCTGAGTCTTTACAGGCATAGAAATTTCAAAGAAGCCAAAGAAAAGACAAATGCTTAGATTCCGTCTGACCCAAAAATAATCCCCTGCTCAGACAGTAAGCTAGTTGAACATACAGTAGATTAACCAAGGGAACCAGGTGGGCTGCACGGTGAAAGGCTAAATTAAAAGTGCTATAAAATGTTCCCTTCTTCCTACCCTCAGTCTTGAGGGAAACTGTGGTTCTTGTGCATTTCTTGAAGACAATTAATGTTGTTCACTATGCAGGTGGGCTGAGGATTTTAGCAGATGGTGACAGAATGGCTGTAAAAGAGGAAAGAGCTCTTGCAGATGGTATACTTACTCCTTTCTGTGTTTTTCTTTTTGGAAAGGGAAGGGAGTTGCAAGACAGTGTGATCATACTGCAAACTTCCAAAGTATTTATTCTCATACATTTTCTAAAGTCACCACTTATTATCTTTCATCTCATACCACAGAGAAATCAAGCAAGAAATAGGGAGAGGACAACAGGAAAAATTCCTCTAACATGTCCAACTATAAATTCACCATCCTGTAGAATTACCCATCATGGACTTGGAGCCTGTTAATGCAGTAAATTTCCCCTGTATTTTCCTTCTCCAGGTGAAATAATCTAATTACTGTAATAACTTTTTCTCATAGACCACTTTTTTCAATGTTGTACAATTATTTTTGGTGCTTGATTTTTAGCTATATATACATTCTGTGCATCATGTAATTCTAAGACTCTACAAGTTGGTCACAATATTCTGATAATGGCTTGCAAGATAGGAGCTGCCTTCCCTGGTAATCTCCTATTACATGAAAATACCATCTCCCTTGGCAGTCTCATCCAAGGGAGAGAAAGTAATTAATGAAGCCTCTCTGATGTGATCAACTTCTGCAGTGTGGGCACAGGTTTCCCACTATAACGAGCAGCCATAGCCATTAACTGGGCTATAGATCTCTAAGCCTTTAGCTCCTGTTGTCACTGTAAAGATGGCAAGTGGTACGTTCTTTGCAAACTATTGTCTCTCACAGATGTGATCCTGGAAGTTCAGGGATTGTTATCCACTTCTTTTTCTTATGCTGGCTTTGGGTGAGCATGTCCTAAAGCATTTCCTCTGGAAGCATTTTGATATCAAAAAGGGAATAATTGATAAAGGCCCTTGAGTGAGGTTGATAGCTTTAATTATTATCCTGATGATTTATTCACATATTCAGCTATTCGTCCATTCATTAATTAGGAAATATATATATTAAGAATGTGCTATGAAACACCCTTGGGATAGTTACCAGATAAACGGCAATCTAGAGCAAGTTGTGGCCCTAAAGGAGCCCTAGAAGAGAAGGGCAGTTAAGAAAGTCCAGAATTACTATTCAATAAATGTTATTTTTTTAAATGTATAGGGACCTATAAGAATGCTATTTCAGCCTGGAGGTGTAGGATCAGAAAAGCCCATGGAGTAGGGTCACCCTTAAACAGAGTTCTGAACTACAATTAGGGACGCTATCAAGGAGCCAAAATCAGGAGAAGCATATCATGAAGGAGATGAAGTTCGTGTAGAGGACAAGAAACAGGAGCGAGCACTCCCAGGTCCCAAGTAGGTAGGAAAACTTTGGCAAAGGTACAGGAAGGGCATGCCAGGCATGAAGGTAGAGACAGAAAGGCGGGGTGGTAGGACCTCACTAGAAGCTAGTTAAAAACCAGCATAGTAAACTGCCAACCTTGTTCAAGTCACTCAGCTCCCTTAGTGTAGGGGACTTGGGTTCTGAATAGAGAACTACAATTCAATGAAATAAACTTTACTTTTCTCACAATTTATCCACAGCTCTTTCTGCATTATAGTGGGACACAGTATGAAGTGGGCTACTGCCCTGTAGACTACCAGCTCAGTTTCCTCAAGCAACAGAGATTAGAGCCAGGAATTTAAGTAGCTCCTTAGGGAGGAAATTTGTTGCATTGGCCACAAAGCATCCAGTCCCCTTCTTTTATGGGACTATAGCCCCGCACTTTCTTCAGAGAATCAAACATATGCCCACTTTCCACTCATGTGTCGTTCTATTCCTACAGAACTGAAGTCTGTAACTCAGCTTAAGACATGGGCATACCAAACCCTCTAGTCACAGTAACTTGTTCTGAGATAGGCACCAAGCCAAAGCTGGTCCAATCAAGAAAAATTCTGGGGCTTATTCAAGAGCTCCCAGGAATATATGTTCTCTCATTTATTTGCTACTGGACACAAATATGGGAACATTTAAGGACTGGAGTTTTTGCCAGCTACCTTGCTACTCTAGGGAACTTGCCAAAGAAGTCAACATAGTTGAAACTGGTCAGGAAACAGAAAAACTAAGTCTCCCTGATATATTTTGAGTCTCTTAGATCAAGTTGCAAATGAATCCTGGACTACCTAGAAATGTATGTCCAAAAAATTTTTCCATTTTATTAAAACCAGTTTGAGTTGAATTTTCTGTAATTTGATACCGAATATCCTTGGTGATATGATGCTAAAATTCTTCTTCAAAAATTGTCTCTTTAAAAATGCATTGTCTTAAGGAATAGAATATACTGAACATTGAACAGGCAAAGAGTAATGGAACAAGATCAATAAAACCTGTTTTTCAGGTCTGGTTTTGCCACTTACTAGTTATATAGTTTTGGGCAAATTACTTCATCTTTCTGAGCTTCAAATTCTCTACATCTAAAATACAGATACTAATTCTACCCCCTTTCCCATATTGCAGCCTTACAATAAAAATCAAATAAAATTTTGAAAGAGTAACTTGTCAAATCTGAAGTGCTAAATAAATGAAATGGCTACTAATGTTTTGTTTTGTTGTTGTTGTTTTTATAGTAAGGTCTTAAAGACATTAGTTTCACATTAGGAATCAGTCTCATGTTTCCCAGCTGTCTAATAGGTCTAAGGCTGTTGACATCCAACCAGCACCTGTTATAAAGCATTAGGTCAGGAGCCCACTAAGCTATGCTATGGCCATGGTAACATGGTACCTGTTAATTGGTATTATATTAGCAGTCAATTGGTCCAAGAAAGAAAATGCAAGGAAACTACATCTAGATCTAGTGTCTAGTTAGATCCTAAAGAGGTCCAAAAAAAAAAAAAAAAAAAAGCTAATAAAACAAAGCCAATCTATTTGCTTTCCAGGTTGTTAACCACATTTTTGTTTTGGTTTTTAACCTGGTTGCTATGGTATCCTGCCCCAGAGTGACAGTTTTGCTTTAGTAATAATATATTGTGTCACCAAGGACTCGTTCACCCATCTTCTTTCTCAAAAACCTGCCCACACAACTGATCACCTATAAAACAGGTCTTATGGATTCTGTCCTTATAAAAATTGGAAATTTGAACACAGAACATGCATAAAGAAAAAACAGTCTGATGATAAAAGGAAAATTCATTGGAACAGATTCTCCCTCACAGACATCAGAAGGAACCAACTAGGCCAACACTTTGAACTTGGACTTCTAGCCTCCAGAACTGTGGGACAATACATTTCTGTTGTTTAAGCCATCCAATTTGTGGCAGCCCCAGGAAAATAATATAGTATTCCTCCAGTGAACCTCAGAGATAACTGGGTACAGGAGTGGATTCTTGCAGTCCCACAGAAGGGATTCTCAGATTACTGTAATTTAGATATTAAAAGGTAAGGGTGAAAACCTAGGGACATTCAGGGAGATGACTCTCTCCCTTTTGCTTTCAGAGTAGAGCAATCCAGTTCTTTTACTGTATCACAGTAGTTTTGTGGAATTAAACTCTTTCATGGCATACAATGCAATATAAAAAAGTTATTGGCACTTCATATTAAATACCCTATGAACTACATGTACTTCAAGGCATTTTTTTTTTTATTTGAGGTTTCCAAATATAACCAGTCCCTCTGATTCCAAAGGTGACCAAAGCCTACAGAAGATCTAAGCCAAGGAAAAAAATTTCCAAACAATCTCAGTAGGGTATTGTTCAGAAAGGAATGAGGTTGTTCAGGGTATTCAGTGATCTAGAGATAACATCGAGCACATTATCCTGAAGCTAGCTTTTTTTCACTTGGCAATATATCATGAACTTTTCTGTGTGTCAATAAATATTCCTCTACAACATGATTTTTAACATCTACAGGGATTCCATCGTCAGGACTTACATTCCATAATTCACCTAACTAATCCTCTATTCCTGAGACAAGTCAGTGAAAAAAATCAAGATCATGAGCTGAGCCCAGGGGTGTATATGCCCTAAGGACCCATTCTGTGATCATCTGTTTCATATTCCTCTATAAATCTCTTTATGGTGCTTTCTTTAGTCTAAGAGAGTGCCTTGTGGAATCTCATTCTCCACTCTGTGGGCATTTGTAGGACACTGAGAGAAAAAAAAAAAGTAACCAAGCTTCTGAATATATCATCCATTTTCACTCAGAAAACAAATACTTATTTTACACTTAACATATGCCAGACACTATTCTGGTACCTAATGATAGAGCAATGAACAAGATAAATATGGCCCCTGCTCTCTTGGACTTTACTATCTAAAAAGAATATACAAATAAACAAGAAAAATTCAAATAGCTGCTATGAAAAAAGACAGGTGTGAAAGGAATTTATGGGAAGAGAGTAAGTTAGATGGTGAGAGAGGAAGTAGCGTATTAACTGAGACCTGAAAAAGAGCTAGCCATGTCAGGCGCCAGGGAGAGCATCCTATGTAGAGGAATAAATGCTGGAATAAATGCATGATGTGGAGAAAAGTATGACATGTTCAAAAAATGAACGTTATCCAGAGTAGCTGGACAGAGTGAAATAGTGGGTGACATAGAGAAGCGTTCAAGTAGACAGGCGCTGGATCAAGTAGATCCTCTCAGGACATGCCAAGCAGCAGAACTTTGAGTACAGCAAACAGCTAGTCCGCAGGTTTTAATTCAGGAGTGTTATACGCCAGCTTTGTTTTAAGAGGACCCTTCTGGCTGTGGTGGGAAGGAAGCATAGGTTATAAGGAAGAATGACAGGAAGCAGAAAGAAACCAGTTAACAGGCTACAGCTGTGGTTTAGTAGAAAGAGCTGCTGTTATCTTAGACTGAGTTGACAGCTATAGAAATATAAAAAGAACTAAACTGGTTCAAGATACATTTTTATAATAGAATAGGTAGGGCAAACAGACAGAATGAGTATGGGTGAGGGAATTAAAGGAAAAAATAAGGACAACAACATTTTATCATGAAGATTTTTTAAGTTTACAGAAATATTTAATGAATTGATAATGAATACCCACATACTCACCACATAGATGGTACAATTAACATTTTACTATACGATTTAATATATAACCATCTATCTATCCATCTCACTATACATGCATCAATCCATGTTATTTTTGATGCTCTTAGGGTGAAAGAAAAAAGCTGAGGACATGAAAACACTTCACCCCTGCCCCCTACTACAGTATGTATGTTATTAGCTAGAATCCACATGTGATTTTGGTTCTTTTGTTTTTATAGGAGAAGAACTGCATACAAGGAAATGCAGAAGTCTCAAGTATTCCATTTAATGGGTTTTGAGAAATGTACACTTTTGTAACCCTGACTCAGGGTTTTAAAATGTGACACCATTTTCAATCTTACACAATTCTTTGTTGTGGTTGCTGTCCTGGGCATCGCTGGATGTTTAGCAGCATCCTGTCCTTGAGCCACTGGATGTCAATAACACCACAAACACCCTCCTCTAGTTGTGACAATTAAAAATGTCTCCAGACGTTGCCAAAAACAACCTGAAGTTTAAAACTGCCCCAAAATGATCATTGCTACCCTAATTCCTTTCAAGATAGAGAACATGACTATCATCCAGGAAGTTTTCTTATGTGCCTTCCCAGAAAATCCCCATTCCTTTCTCAGAAGTAACCAATATTCTCAATTTTTTTGACACACAGATAAGTTTTGCCTGGTCCAGAATGTCATAAGAGAAACTGTACTGTATGTGCTCTTTTGTGACAGGCTTTTTCCAATAATCATAATATTTTAGAGATTCACCCAAGTTGCTGTATATAGCAATGCTTTGGTCCTTTTTAGTGCTAAGAGTATTCCATTATATGATGTACCCATTTATTTAGCCATTCGGTTGCAGATGGATAACTGGGCTATTTCTGGTTTTATATATTGTTAATAATCATGACATAAACATTCTCATATAATTCTTTTGTGGATGTTTTCATTTCTCTGTGGAGAAGCAGCATTGCTGTGTCATAAGATATGTTGTAAAGAAATTGCCGGACCTTCTTACAAAGCAATTATACCATTTTACAGTTCCATCAAAATGTATGAGTTCCCATTGTTCTACATTCTTGTCAACACTTAAGTGTTGTCAGTGATTTTGATTTTAGCCATTGTGGTACATGTTTAGCATGTTATTGTGGTTTTAATTTTTATTTAGCTGATAAATGATTTTGAGTGTTCTTTTGAGTGTTTATTGATCATATAGTTTTCTTTGTGAGGCATCTATTTAAGCTGTTTACCCATTTTAAAAATTGAGTTATAGTTTTATTATTGAGCAACAGGATTTGTTTATACGTTCTGGATGTCAGTCCTTTATCTGTTATATGTTTTATGAGTATTTTATGCAGGACAATTAAATATTAATTTTATTAACAGTGTCTTTTGATTAATATTTAATTTTTAAGAAATCAAATTTACCAGTTATTTCCTTTTATTATCTTTGTCTTAAGAAACTTTTGCCTACTCTAAAAGTCTCAGAGACATTCTCCCATGTTTTTTTTTTCTATGTTCTTTATTGTTCTGGCCTTTACGTTTATGTCTAAGATTTATCTCAAGTTATATTTCATTTCAGGAGGTATGAGTCAAAGTTCATTTTTTTCTATATAGAGATCCACCCGTTCTAGTATATTTTGTCAAAAAAATTTTTTTCTCTGTAACATGGCTTTGGTGACTTTGTTGAAAATCAAATGATTATATCAATATGGGTATAATTCTAGACTCCATATTCTGTCCCATTCACTTATTTATAAATCCATTTTCCAGTGCTACACCCTTGATTGCTATAATGTGATTGTAAATTTTAAAGCCAGATTAAGTTTTCCAACTTTATTCTGCTTCAAATTGCTTTGGATATTGTAGCTACTTTGCACTTCTTTATAAATGTTAGAGTCAACCTATTAATTTCTGTAGGAAAAAAAAAACCCTAGTGAAATTATTACTGGGATCACATTGAGTCTATAAACTATTTTAGAGAAAATCAGCACCTAACAGTAGTGTGTCATCCAATTAACACACATGGTATATCGCTCTATTTCTTTCTCTAATTTTTCCTAGCACTTTGGTAATTTTTAGTTGCAGTCTTGCTAAATATTTTTTTTAAGTACGTTATGCTTTTTGAACTTATTTTAAATATATTTATTAAATTTTATTTTCTTTTACACAGCTAATATGGGAAATGTACTTGATTTTTATGAGTTAACCTGAGACATTGCTAAATTCACATATTAGTTTTAGTAGCTGTTTTGAAGATTCATTGGGTGTTTCTACCTTGACAATTATGCCATCTGTGAGTAAAGACATAGTTACTTCATGTCTGTATGCCTTTTAATTTTCTTATCTCTTATAATTACAATGTCTAGAATTTTCAATAAAATGTTAATAGAAATGATGAAAGCGAACATCCTTACCTTGGTGGTCTCAGGAAAAAGTATTCAATATTTCACCATTAAGAATGATATTAACTGTTGGTTTTTCATAGATGTTTTTATCAGAATAAAGAAATTCCCTCTATTCCTAGAGTGCTGAGTTTTTATTAATGAAGGTGTGAATTACTTCAAATATTTTTTCTCTGTCTATTTGGATCATCATGTTTTTACATCTATTCTATTTGAATGGTTATACTGATTGTCTTGTGAATATTAATCTAAATATTATTAGGGATAAACTCCACTTGATATTGTCCATTTTATGCCCTGTTGTATTTTATATGCTAATATTTTAAGGATTTTTGCATCTGTGTTCATGAGGTACATTGGATGGTACTCATACTTTTTATAATGCCTGTTGGGTTTTCCATCAGGATTTTTCACTTTTTTTTTTTCAACTAGGGCAAATGATTGAATAATCTTTAAAGGTGGAAAAGACTGGCAAGAACATGCTTGGGGAAGGTAAAAATCACGAGTTCCAATTTAGACTTGTTTAGTCAAAATTCTATTTAACATGCAAGGGAAAATAACAAGTAGATAGTTGTATGAATAAATTTAAACTTTAATGAAAAGGGCTGGTGAGTTATGTGTGGAAGTTATCAGTATCTGGATGATATTTAAATACACAGAAATGAATGAGACAGACTACTATAAGAATGTCAACTGACAAGAAGAGATCTTTGGAGAAGCTCTGGAACACTCCAATATTTGGAGATAGGGGAATAGGAGACAATAAAAGTCTGAGGAAGAACAGCCTATAAAGGAGGAGGAAAATCAGTAGTTTGTGGTTCATAGAATCCAAAAAAGGAAAGTGTTTTATATTAAATGCTGCTGAAAGTTCAATAAGATGAAGACAAAGAAACAACAACGGATTTGGAAACATAGTCATAGTTAACATTGAATCTTTCAGGAGGTTGGAAGTTGGGTTGGAATGAAGGTAAATTAAGAGAGAATGAAAAGTGAGGAAAGGGTGTGCAAGCATACCCAACTTGCTAAAGAATTTTTCCTGTGAAGAGAAGCAGAGAAATAGGAAAGGAGAAGATGAGGAGTCAAAAAACAATGAGGAATGAGTATTGCAAACTTCAAAATAGGTAATTAAGTAAGACAAAACAGAAAAGAGGACAGTTTCACTTAAAATATATGTGACAGTAGAGGGAGCTGTGGACTAAGAATAAGACCAGTGTTCTTTCCTAGCTTTAAAGCTAGCTGCACACATGACTGAGGGTAGGTCATTTACCTTTCTCTGAATTTCAGTTTTCTCATCTGAAAGTTGACATCTGTTGGACTGAATATGAACAAAGACAGTTTAAATATTTCTCAACTTCTGTGACTTCTCTGATAAATCTCATAATGAAATTGGTCTCTCATTTGTCATGCTTACAACTTAATGTTTATGGCAATTTTGTTTTATTTATTGTGTCAATTGTTTGGTTTATGTGTATCATGGGAGGCCAAGACAACTTGATTACTCTATCAAAGACAATATACAGAGAGTGAGAATTCTACTTATGTAAAAACAAGTCATGAAGAGAAATTGAGCCATTATGAGAAAGTTCCAGAGAAAGAATGGATACAGAGCCAAAGGAATTTCCTAAAAAGAGAAAACATAGCCACAGATGCTTTTTTAGATCCCTTATAGTCTCCATAGCCAGTGGGGAGACAGAGGATAAGAGTATTTGAAGGCTAATCACAAACATCCAATCACATCATGGTAGATGAAGCACATTTGATAAACTATAATAACTAGTCACTAAAATAACTAGGCCACATCAAATTATCTTGTTTGTTAAGATAAATATATTAGATTAGCCATTTTACTAAATCCATGGATTGATATTTAACTAATTAAACTCATTTCTTCTAAAAGAAGTGATTAATTGTGTTGATGTAGTGTCAAATAAACAGGACAAGCTGATTTGAAGAGGAACAAAATTTAAATAGATTTTTCTGCAAAAAAAATATGTGTATTTAAATAGATTCAGAAGTCAAGCCGTAATCAGAGATCTGTTGAGTTTCTCAAGTCAATGTGTTGAGTTTCTACAATTATTAGACAGTAGGTGAGAAACAAAGAAATATAGAGAAAATAATTCCTGCCCTTATGTAGCTTCTAATTGAACTGAGGATATAGAACACAATACTGAATAATTGAACAATATAACTTCCTGCCTAATTTGGAGATAGACTAGAAAATTAGTACTTATGCAGAAGAAATGGGCTATTACAGAGCAAAGGTAGTCAGGAAAGGCTCACAGAAGGTGTGGATTTTAAGTACATTAAACGTAGAATTGAAAATTAGATTCGTTTGTTTCAAGTGACATAATCCAACATGAACTATATTAACCATAAACTGGAATTTGTAGAAGGCACAAGAAATCAAAAGAAGGGGCAACTAAATTGGCATATACACAGTACCTTTAGGACTCCTTCCTTTCCCTTTCTCATTTCTACTTCTTTTGGCTTCTCACCTTCAAGACTCAACTCATCTCAAGTGGAGGACTCTCCATTCGTCTGTCTCTGTCTCTGTCTCTGTTGAGAGAGACATGGGGGGGGCAGGAAGAGGGAGGCAGGAAAGGGCAAACTTATTGTTTTTCCAAGTAATTCAAATTTCAAGTTAAGGAGCTGAAATAAGATATCTCTAAATATAATGTAGAAGGAGCAATCAAAGAGACAGGGGGAAAAATTCCAATTTAAATGTATATTTACAGTAGCCAAAGTCAGAATATATGCCATTCAATATGAGTTAGGTAGTCAAGTTATCAGGAGCATCAAAAAATACATTAAAGTTCAGGGAAAAAGTAATATTTTAAGAAGATTGGAGGCACTTAAAGCCACATTGAAAAGGGATTAAGAAATAAGTGAATTAAAAGAAAATGGAACTTCATCTTCTAGTCATGATGGAGTAATTAGTGCTTGATTACACCTCCTACCATAAAATGTTAACAGTTGTCTAATAAAGAAAAAAAAAGCCTTGACTTATAACATTTGCCTGTTTCTATGGCAAACACACTTCTCTTTTGGCTGATTTTAAGCTACCAATGGTTTAATAAGTGGCTGGCAAAAATTCCTAAAACTTTAATTTGCCTCTCATGTGCTGGTATGAGGTGACTCCAACATCCATACACTGCTATAAAACTGGGAAGAATATTAAAAAAACTTATTTTTTGACACTGGGAAAGAGAGAAGGTCACAAGTTGACCAAGATATGTAGTAAGACCTTCCACTCTACGCTGCTTTTTAACTGGGGACAAATTACCAAAACAGGTGGAACTGGACCTGGAGTCCAGAGAACAGCAAGTATTCCAACTGAGTTGAGTTTCTCATTCATTCAACCATGCAGTAGGAGCCAGAATCTGAGCATACTGTGATGTATGTGAGAATCTGTGTAAAAGTAAGCCCCAGAACTCCAAGGGGAGTGCACTGGTGAGTCCTCGGCTGGTTGAGAGCTGGGCTGTTCATGTTCAAGGATCTCTTTAACACTCATTAACATCTCATTAGCATTCAGCATCCAGCTAAAACTTTAGAAAGGCTACACATTAACAATAAAAAAATTAAAATTAAAAAACCCATCAGCTTAGAATTCTACATTGAGGAATCAAATATTTCTTTACAAAATGAGGATAAAGTGAAGA
The DNA here is from genome assembly GCA_030015415.1 of Cynopterus sphinx. NCBI lineage: Eukaryota > Metazoa > Chordata > Mammalia > Chiroptera > Pteropodidae > Cynopterus > Cynopterus sphinx. Next base: position 56,254,172 of record CM057380.1, on the reverse strand, counting down.
CATTTCCTTTAAAAATATCTGAGAAAAAAAATGTTACTTGAAGACCAGTACTTCAAAAAAAAAAAAAAGAATATTTTTCAGGTTGAAGGAAAATTATAGTAGATGGAAACTCACATCTATAGGAAATGAGGAAATGGAAATAATATGTGAGTAAAGGTAAGAAGACTTTTTATTTCTTTTAATTTCCTTTGGAAGCAACTTACTGCTTAAAGCAAAAGAAAAAATTTTGTAAGTCTACATTCTAACAGATATACAATTAAAAGATAAGACAACATGAGAACAAAGAACGGTGGAGGTGAGTGAAATTATATTGCTGTAACATTTTTATATGACTGAAATGGAAAGAATAAAGTGTGCAGAAAAAAACTAAGAAACATAAAATGAAAAATGTGAAATTATTTGAGAGTAACTAAAAGTGAACACTGCAATAACTAAAAGTAAACTCTGGAAGATAAAGATGCATATTCTTTTCTCTAGAGCAACAACTAAAAAAAACAGGTATAGTTATAAAGACAAAAAAAGAAAATGAAACACTAAAATATTTTATTAATTCAAAATTAGCCTGTAAAGGAGTAACTGAGAAACAAAACCAAAAAGAACAAATGGAAAAAAAAAATACTGACACAGATTTATAATTAATCATTTAACAATTACATTAAATGTAAATGGACAAGTAAGTAAAAGGCGGAGATTTTCAGCCTGGATTTAAAAACCAAATATATACTACTAAAAGAGATGTACTTTAAATATAAAGAAGAAGATGGGTTAGAAGTAAAAGGATATGGAAATATATACAACACTAACAGAAAGTACAAGAAAGCTGCTGTATCTATTATTGTTTGAAAGAGTAGACTTCAAGACAAAGATTATCAGAAATAAAAGAAGAAATTGTGTAGTGGAAAAAGCATCCATTTATTTGGAAGACACAACAGTTATAATGACACATGCACCTAATAACTGACAGAACTAAAGGCAGAAACAAATAATATATAATCATGGTTGGAGATTTTAACACAACCTCTCAGTAACTGATAGAACAATTATTTAAAACACTGGAATACCTACAGAAGGTCTGAACATCACTAACAACTAATATAGACTAAATGACATTTTACAGAACACTCTAAACAACAACAGTAGAACTTTCATTTTTATCAAGTGTCCATGAAACATGAATCAAAATAGATAACACTGGGCTATTAAGTCTCAATACATTTCAAAAAAATTAAAATCTTACAGAATAAGGTTCCTAGCAGAATTAAACCAGAAAGTAATAACAGAAAGGACTTAGAAAATCCCCAAAGTTTTGAAAATTAAATAATATATTATAAATAGCTGATTAGTCAAAGAAGAATTCACAAAAGAAGTCAGAAAATATTTGAACTAAGTGATAATAAAGACACAAATAGAAAAATCTGTGTGATGTAGCTAAAGCATAATTTAGCAGAAAACGTATAACTTTAAGTGTTTATATTTGAACAGAAAAGATACTTAAGTTATCTAAGTTTATAACTTAAACTAGACAAAGAAAACAAACATTAAGCAGAAATAAAAATATAATAAAGATCAAGGGTAGTTATCAATAGAAAACAAATAGAGAAAATTAACAAAATCAAGATCTGGTTCTCTGGAAAGATTAGTAAAATTGTCAAGCAACCACCAAGACAAATTAGGAAATAAGATATCACAAATTGCCAATATCAGCAATAAAGGAAGTGATTATATAGCCTTTATGATCATTAAAAGGTAATCTTATGAACAGCATTATACCAATAAACTCAAAAACTTAAATGAAAATGACTACTACTTAAAAAAATACAAGTTATCAAAACTGACTCAAAATGAAATAGAACATCTGGATAGCAGCTTACCTATTAAAGAAATTGAATTCAAAATTAAAATTAACTTCAAAGAAAGCACCAGATCCAGGTGTCTACACTGGTAAATTTATCAGACATTTAAGGACGAAATAATGCCAATTTGAAAATTCCCTTTTAGAAAATAGACTAGAGAAAATGTTTATCACTTTCCTGTATGAGGCTAGCAAAACACTGATACCAAAATTTGTTCAAGACGTTTTAAGAAAATTACAAACAGCCCTTATAAACATAGATGCAAAAATCTTTAACACAGTATTAGCAAACTAAATCCAGAATTATATAAAAGTAAATTATATGATGACCAGGATTATTGCAGGAATTATCGCAAGGAATGCAAAACTGGCTCAATAGTGAAAGTCAATAATGTAATCTGTGACATTAACAGAAAAAAAGAAAAAACTAATACGATCAGCTTGATAGATACAGAGCATCGGACAAAATTCAAAATCTATGCATGATTTTAAAAAACTCAACACACTTGGAAAAGAAGAAACCTTCCTCAATTTAAAAGAAAATCAGCTACAAAAAAAATCAGCTAACAGAAGACTTAATGGTAAAATATTGAATTATTCTTAAGATGAGAAACTATGCAAAGGTTATCTATTCCACCTGCCTCTATTCGATATTGTTCTAGCAGTAAAATACAACATGAAAAGAAAATAAAAGGCATAAATAATGATTTTAAAAGGTAATAAATCTGTTTTTATTCATAGCTGGCACGACTGTTTACATAAAAAAACTAAGGATACAAGATCAATATACAAAAATTAATTGCATTGCTATGTACTAGAAAAAATTTAGATTTAAAAAAATACTACTTACAATAGAATCATAAAACATTAACCTCTTAGGAATATATTTAACAAAAGATGTAGAAGATTTTAATTCTGAAAACTACAAAATATTTGTGAGAAAAATAATTAAAGAAAATTTAAATAGAGAAAACAAATTCATGCATTGAAGGACTCAGTATTAAGATGTCCACTTTTCTCAAACTGATTTACATATTCAATGCAATTATTCTATTAGGCATTTTTGTGGAATTAGCTAGCTGATTTGAAAATTTATGTGGAAACATAAAGAACTAGAATAGCCTAAACAATCTTGTAAAAAAACAAAATTGGAGGACATACACTATCTAATTCTAAGACTTAACTGTAAAGCTACAGTGATCAAAAGAGTATAGTACCAACATACGGACATACAGATCAGCGGAACAGAGCAGAATATCCAGAACCACAGTACGACACATATATATATACATATGTTCAACTGACTTTTGGCATGGCTTCCAAGGAAAAGACATCCTTTTCAACAGATGATGTTTGAAAAAATGGAAATAGAACAGTGGAGGAAAAATGAAACTGAACTTCAACCTTTCAAAAAATATAAAATTAATTTGAAACAGATTGTAAAATTATACATAAAATCAGAATCTATAAAATAACTAGAAGAAAAGAAATGAGCAAATCTTCACACTTTAGGTTAGGCAATGATTTCTTAGATGGGACACTAATAGCACTAACAAGAAAAGAAAATAAAGATAAACTGAACTTTATCAAAATTAAAAACTTCAGTTTTTCAAAAAGTACCATTAAGAAAGAAATGAAAAGGCAAGACACGAACTGGGAGGAAATATTTGTGATACATATATCTAACAAAGGATTTGTAGCACAACATGTTAAAGAAAACTCTTCTGTCTCACTAACAATAACACAAGCAGCCAATTTATGGAAATGGGGAGCATATTGTCAACATTTCTCAAAAGAAGATATACAAGTGGACGACAAGCATTATGAAGAGAGGCTCTAAATCACTAGTCACCAGAGAAATGCATATTAAGACCACAAGTGAGATACCACATCATTTGAAGTGTTTAAATTAACGAAGATAATACCAAGTGTGTAATATGGTTGTGTAACAATTGAGACGTTACTACTTTGCTGTTTGCAGTGTAAATTGGCATAGCCATTTTAGAAAACAGTTTGGCAGTCTCATACGAAATTAAACATACATTAACTATAGGACCCCAAAATCCTATTTCAGGTATTGCTCCAAGAGAAAAAATATATAGCATGGATTTGTCCCTGAAAACTCTTAGAGATGACTGTTCTTAACAGCTTTATTGTCAACTTAAAAAATTGGACACCCCAAATGCCCACCAATGGTGAAAGGTTACATTGTATATATTCACACAACAACAAATTACATATGTTCATGCAATGAAGTACTCAGCAATACAAAGAATTAACAACCACTACATTTGATGACATGAAAGAATTTTTTTTAAAAGCATACAGTACATTGGTTAGACATCTATGTTGTTTGTCAAAACAATCCCCCCAATTGCTCTCTCCCTTCCCTGGCCCTCCACCTAGCCAATATATTAATGCTAACTGCATTTCCTATGCTGTGCTCCCCATCCCTGTGACCATCCATCAACAACTAATTTGTCTTTAACCCTTCCCCTCATTCTCCCAGCCCCGCTAACCGACCTCCCCTCTGTCCATCACCAAATTGTCCACTATATTTGTAAGTCTGTTTTTGATTAGTTTGTTCTTTTTAATCTTTAGATTCCGCATATAAGTGAAATCACATAGTGTTTATCTTTCTCTGTCTGACTTATATACCTTCCAGGTCCATCAAAGCAATATCTTTTTCCATCCCTTTTAGTCTGTGTGTGTCTTTTAATCGGAAGTGAGTCTTGTATTTTTTCTCCTTAAAGAAGTCCCTCCAACATTTCTTGTAATACTGGCTTGGTGATGATAAATTCCTTGAGCTTATTTTTGTCTGGGAAGCTCTTTATCTGTCCTTCAACTCTGATAGCTTTGCTAGATAAAGTATCCTGGGTTGTAGATCCTGGGTCTTCTTCGCATCAAATATTTTTTGCCAAGCCCTTCTGTCCTGCATAGTTTCTTTTGAGAAATCAGCTGCTAGCCTTATGGGTTTCCCCTTATAAGTAAACTATCTGTTTTTCTTTTGCTGCTTTTAATATTCTTTCTTTGTATTTAACCTTTAGCATTTTAATTATGTATATGTCTTGGTATGGGCCTCTTTGGATCCCTGATTTTTGGAATCCTCTGAGCTTCCTGGAGTTTTATGTTCATTTCCTTCACCAGGTTTGGAAGTTTTCCATCTTTATTTCTTCAAACAGTGATTCGACATCTTGATTTTTCTTCAGTTATGCAGATCAGACAGATATTTGGACCCTTAATACTGTCCCATATGCTCCTTAAATTATTTTTATAGTCTTGGCATCTTATCTCTTGCCATTCTGATTGTGTGTCCTTGGCTTTCCTGTCCGCTAGATAGGGCATTTTATTCTTTTCTGTATTCACTTTATTTCATTTAATATACTTCTCATCTCAGATAATGTGTTCTTCATTTCAGACTGGTTCCCTTTTATAATTTCCATTTCCATTTTTATGTTTTTTATCTCTTTGTTAAAGTTCTTATGGAATTTATCTAAACCTCCCACAAGTTCATTGAGTATCTTTATAACCAGTGTTTTGAACTCTGCATTTCTTAGATAACTTGACTCCATTATATCTGGATCTCTGTTCTGTTCTCTCGTGTCTGTCTCTATGTATTCAGTAAAACTCCTATTATTTAGTCTCCCAGTTTTATTAGTGCTCATTTGTGAAGTAGGTGTCCAGTGGCACAGTCCTGAGAGGGGTTCAGCTGCAGGCCAAACTTAGTCCAAGCCTATCCTCCTCCAGAGCCACTTGTCAAGAATCAGCAAGCAACCCACAGATGCTGTGCTTATAGTTACCTCAAAAGGCCACACCAGAAACGGAGGCTAGCGGCCTCCAATGTGAGTCTAGACACTGCTCAGCAAGGAGCACCTGACTTGCTGAGGATATACCTGGATGTGGCTTGGGTGGGGTCGTGAGTTGTGGAAGGTGGGTTTTCAGGGAATCCTGAGCTGAGCAACCTCTGCTATCCAGTTTGATGACATCAAGGCTATGGCGGCCTGTGTCTGCACACTGGGAACAATGGATACCGCTGGGACTCCTGCACAGAGTGCATCTCTCTCTTAAGCCCTCACTCCAACAAAGTCTTCCTGTCAGTCTCTGGTGACCCCTGCAAACAGCCGAAACAACACCATTGCTCAGAGCGAGCAGGTCTGTCCCTCAAAAGTCCACTTACAGACTCAGCCCCTTTAAGAGGAGTCTGCCACTGCCACAGCCACAGTCTCATTCAGCCATTCAAGACCAGGCAGCCCTGCAACCTTGCCCCGTCCTACCTTCTGCCGTTGCATGGTGATTTCTTGGATTTCTTCCTAGTTGTATGGCTTGTTCATCTAGATCCCAGGCGATTTTTCCTTGCTGCTGCTTCTTGTTTCCATCACAACTTTGATTTGGTAGCCAGAGGGATGAACAGAGCCTCTATTATCTACACCATTTTTTTTTCCCCTCTGGAAGAATTTTTTTTAATTGTGCTAAGCAAAAGAAACAAGACACCAAAAGTACATAGTAAATAATTTCAGTTATATGAAATTCTATAACATGTAAAACAAATCTAAAGTGACAGGGGTCAGATCAGTGTTTTGTGAAGCAGGGGGTGGAGGAAATTGATTGTAAAAGGGCATGAAAGGACTCTCTGGAGTAGTGGCAGTGGTCTGTTTTGATTGGAGTGGTGGCTACATAGGTGAATATACTAACCAAACATCACCAAACTGTACACTTAAGATCTTTATATTTTGTTTTATGTAAAGTATGCCCCCAAAAAGTTGATTTGTAAAAAATAAAAATGGAAGCACTAAGCACAAAAAAATCTACTGGTAAGTATTTTTTTATGTTTCAGACACTGTGTAGGATGCTTGTAATAATTACCACTCAATGCTTACAGCATCCTTCAATGGGAAGTTATTCTGGAAACTGAGGTTGAGAGCAATGAAGTAACTTTCTCAAAGTCACACGAGAGGGAGCTAACCAATATTAAGTCCCAGGAGAAGGATTCTATTGGAAAGCAGAAATGGAAACAAGTGAAAGAAAATGATGGGAACAAGGCCATGATATCTGAAACTAGAGAGAAAAATTAAAAGGTGTCTGTATTGGCAAATATGTGTGAAGGAAGAAATCTAGGTGGATATGGGGGCTTTATGTTTGATTAACTTGGTCTTCTCAATGGAGAAGAAAGTGTGATCACCTGTTGGAGTGGGGCTGGAGCATGAGGAGAAATCTGGAATGGTCCCTAACAGAAAGGAAGAATTGCTGGACAGCAACAAGGACTCTGCTCTGAAGTAGAGAAAAATTAGGCATGTCCTAGGCAGTACTAGAGGGCTCTGCCACTTCCTCTGGCAGATTCTGCAGACTAAGAACATAGGGGATGAGAATGATGGTGGGCACAGCCTAAGAGTAGGTGTATAATTCTATCCCAGGCAGGAATGAGCCGGAAACTACTAGGAGCGGATAAGTAAAGCTTTTCGGTCGAATTTAAAAATATCCAATATCTCATCTGCCCCAACTGAGGGGAAAACTGGCAACTCTCTCTTTTTAATTATAATATTTGACTTACTATGATTCTGTCAGACTACTAAATTAGAAATAGAATAAAATATAGTAGAGTAAAAATTTTGGCTGAGCCAATTAAAATATTCCACAGGGAGTCTTTCCTGTCCAAGTAATATTATGAACCTCCGAATAAATTGGGTCTGGGCCATGGTTTGTTATTTTTAATTTGGATTAATGAAGTAGATATAAAAGACAAAAATTTGGAGCTTATTCAGTCACCCACATCCTAATCAAAACTCCAACATGTCAAAAACTGACTTTACCTGTACTATCTCGATTCCCTCTATTACTGCCATTCCCTTCCTTCCTAGACTTGAGACCATAGAGGTCTTTGGACCTTAAACTGTCCACTTTCACCTCTTGCTCTTATCCCTTTCTTCTATTCCTCTGTCAAAAAGTAGCGCCAGGCTGCATTAGTAGGTGCTATGTGTAGAATGATTCTGCAGTCAGTTATGTTTGGGAAACATTGCGTTAAACATAGTTGCAAGTTTTTCCTACAGAAGCTCTGAGATTTTAATGTGTTCCTGTGCACTGCAAATCTCTCAGGGTGAGATAAAATATTTGATCAATCATGGAACCCGGTGGTTGTTGCATTACCTGAAATCCACCCTGGGAAACATTGGCCTAATTGCACTAACTGCCCCCTAGCCATCCTCTCTGCCTTCAGTCTCTCTTGTTCCAATCCATCTTGAAGATTGCTGTGGAGAGTTCTCTCAAACCACATTTTCCTTAAATTACGCTGGTCCTTAGCTATTGAAGTTCTAGTGACTACACACAGTACCTAGTATGATATATCCAACTAAGCCTTTCCCAGCATGACCTGCAAAGCTCTCCCTGCTCAAAAGTTTGAAACCTGCTCCACCTTAGCAGCAGCAGGTGAAGCCACAGAGCTGACAAGGATGTCACATGCTATCAATGGAAGAAAGTTACTATTTCCACAATGTATATAGCTTCAGAGTTTACGTTTTTAAGAGGACTCGGCATACATTAACAGGGACAAGTGGAAAAGGGCTAGATGACCCTTTCCTCTAGAGGAAAAGAACTGGAGATCAGGTTTACCCAGGGCTGTTACCCTGATTCTAATCTCGATGGGTTATATGCAGGCCAGCAGGCAAGTAGTGGATCAGAGCTGGGACAGAGGGATCATTTGCCAAACTCTTTTGAGCCAGCTTAGATCTACCAACAGCAGAGAAAGGATTCTCCCATTAACCACTTTACTTCACTTGAGGGTAATACAGCCACCTCCTTCCCCAACTTAAATAACTAAAACCTGACAAGTTTCCACAATTGAGTCTTGGAGGTAGCATTAGCAGCCTGATTTTAATGTTTCAAAGAAATGCTTTGCTATGACACATGCTATATATGCCATATGAATTATCTAGGACCTCCTCGTGTCCAAATACATTGACCTGAAATTATTTTAATATGTCAGGTCAAAATGTGATTTGGGCCTGAATTATCTAAATAATTAAATGTGTAGACAGATCCTTAGTTTCAAGAAGACATAACTGGAATAAAAGAACCTGTTTCTTTAAGTAGTTTTTATAAAGGCTTTCTAAAGCCCTCTCCTGTTTTGTTGATTTATTTTTTAAAGAGAGAAAGACATGTTGATGAATGAGTTGGACTTCTGCAGGATCCCAGGAGAGTTCAGGAGGGGCTTGTGGGAGAAGGAGGGGGGATGGACAACTTTTGCTTCTGCTTTGCAAAGGCTCCAAGGCCCCTAGCCCTCCCTGATTACTCAGGATGCTTCACTATTCTGTCTGAATTGACTCCATGCCAACAAAACCCTTCTTTCAAGCCTTGGAGAGTTCCATGCTGTGAGATAAAAAGTAACAAAAACAGAAAGGGATGAAGGGTAAGAAGTAAAAGAAAAAGAAAGCTAAGGAAATGAGTATATTTGCAAGCAGGGGGATTTCTGAGTCCCCTGGCTTGCTAGGCTCCATTGATCATTAAAAATAAAAGGGGCAGCACTAATATAAAATGCCCCAATTCGAATCTGCTTTTGCATGGGAAGTATCCAAGCAGTCTCTCTGCCTCTGGTCTGTCAAATAGCAGTGCCTCAGTAAGAAAATGAATGTGTGAATTTGTCCTACAAATCAGCTGGAGACTGCAGCACCCACTGGCTGCTTTCTAGGTATATTCATGTGTCCCATTGGAGCCTTTTCTCATGACTGCATAACCAGAGCAATTAAATGTCTCATTTATGCCAGTAGAGAGGACAATGGAGCGAGACTGTATTACTCAATTGGAAGACTTTAGGGAACAGCAAGGTACCCAGGAAAACACACACTAAAATTTTTCTATATAATGTAATATTCGTTATTTCAAAAGAAAATCAAAGTAATCAACTTGGGAAGCTAGAACAGTTTCTTGTACGTCTGTAATAGTTTAATGTGTTTTGGATCAGTTAGCCATTGCCACAAAAATACTGTGTAACAAACCATCCTAAAACACAGTGACTTAAATTATCAGTGATTCGTTAGGCAGCTGGGCATTGTCTCATCTAGGTGGGACTCAGCTAGACAGCCTTGCAACACCTATCTCTTCTTCCTTGCATCATCAGGCTTGCTCAGGCATTTTCTACTCTTGGCATTGAAAGAAGTGTGAGACGTAAGACCCAGTATGCAAGAACATTACAAGTCTCTGCTAGTATCTTGTCTACTAACATCTAATTGGACAAAGCAAGTCAAAGAGCCAAGTCCAAATTCAAGTGATAAAAAGGTATATTCCACCTTTTGAGAGAAACTGAAAAGTCACATGGCAAAGGGTGTAGATACAGGTAGAGGTAAAGAATCAGGGTCAACAGTTCCACCTATCATAATCCACCATTATCTTTTTGGCTTTTAGAGCCTCTGAAGATCTTCTCTAGACATCTCTAGTGTCAGAGAGCATTGGGAATAACTCTTTGAGACTCAATTTTCTTACCTGTAAAGTAGGGCTAATGTTTTCTCTACCTATCTCACAGGGTTGGTTGGCGTGGAGGCCAAATGAGGTTATGAATGTGAAAGCTGTTAGAAAGCTCTAAGGTATTATATACAGTACAAGCTAGTACCACAATCGTTACCAAGGATAATATCCTGTTTGTTTTGGGCTTGTGGGCCATACATTCTCTGTGGCCATTGCTTAATTCTGCCATTGTAGCAAGAAGGCAGCCATGGACAATATAAAAGTAATGGACATGGCTGTGTTTAAATAAAACTCTATATATATACAAAAAGGGCAGCTGGCCTGAGGGTGATAGTTGGCCAGCTCTGGTATATATCCATGAATTTTAGAAAATGGATATTAAGATGGCTTTTCATTTGCCTGAGATACACTGTAAGTCCATGTTCTCTTGTTCTGTATGAGGGGTAGTTTCTTTGCTATCTAGGAAGTACTTTGCCCACTATAGCTACTTCTTATAAACCTGTTATTTGAGGATTGCTGAAATTTGAGAGAAGGAAAACTTTTTCCATTTTCTCTGAAATGTTGAAAAGATCCCTAGCTTCTTCCTTCCCCACTACAGGCTCCTGTGTAACACTATTCTGCAGAGATGGCACACGGAGTGAATATATGGATCCTAGGACATATCTGCTGCCACTGAGAACCTTCTATCACCCTCTATAACCCTCTTTCCTGTTTTCAAAACTGTCTTTGAATTTTATTTTCCATCAGCCAGAGGATTGATTCTCCATGACAATCAGGTTTAGGCCTGGCTCCAGACAGCACTTTTGGGAGACACGTGCAGAGGGAAGACTTCTCACTTCTAAGTCCTGGCAGGTCAGTAGGCCTACCTTGAAGAAGAAAATAACTGTAAAATAAGCTGGAGAAAATCAAGAACAGTCACACAACCCCATGATTTTTCTACCTGAACTTTTCATTAGGCATTCCAGACGATCCACTTTGGAAGTAAAAAAGCTGGTGAGAAGACTACAAAAGCTGGTGTGGGGGACTTATTTATGACAAAGCAAACAATTCAGACTTTCCACAGGACGCAGGCTGAGTCAAGATCCCCAAAGGGGCCCAACTGTGAAAGACCTCATTGTCCTAGAATGATTTACTCCACCTGAAATAAGGATTTCAATAATAATTACCTGAAAATGCCTAGTGAGTCAATGCAGGTAATGAGGACACGTTAGGTCGCAAAGCTTGTATCTCCCCCACTTGATACATAGTTTAGAAAGCAGGCAGGCCCCTATATTTATTTTGTGCCATCTCATCTACAGAGTTGGAAAGGCTCTTAGGGTACATTAAACTCAATGTAGGCATCATTGGGAAAACCCTTGCAGTAACTCGGAGCTTTTTAAGGTCTGAGCTCCATTTATGGTTGGCGGATGCCCAGTTTTCCTAGGCTGCTCTGAGAAACAAACCTTCATATCACATACCAGTCTCAAAGAGTTTGGGTTCAAAGAGAAGAGTCCCTTTTTTTGTACTCATCTGAGGGAAGACTTCTGAGAATTTCTCTGAGAATTTTGATGTGCTGAGGCACTGCTTACTTGGGAGCTGGCACCCTGCCCTGCATGCGGCATTCACTCTGCCAGGGTTAAAACCAGGCCTTGCTGCCATTCACAGCATACACCTTCCAGATCACAAAACCAGCCTGGCTAACTAACACTCTCACACTTCAAGCAACTTGCTGCCTCCCTGCTGCCACCCTCTCTTTTCCTATAAATCCACCTCACATGCCGGTCCCTCCTTAACCTTCCTATGGCTTGAATTTAGTTATTCAGTGTTCTACTTTTCTAAATACATATCCTTTACTGGCCCACATGTATCCCATGTTCCAGCAAATGGTTACTCGCTGTTCCCCAAACCCAACTTACCCTTTCCCACCACCTTCTTTCCTCATGCATTTTCTCAGCCTGGAATGCCCTACCCCACGTCCACCCACAAAGACCTTTCAAAGCCTAACTTATATACTAGTTTTTTCTAGAAAGTCAATTGAAAAGAATACAGTAAAGTCCCTTAAAGTCTAGACTTCAGTTGTATTTCTCTTATGTTAATCACGTTATTGCTCATACTATAATGAAATATCTTTTAAGTCTTTTTACATGAGAAGAACCATTACCTCTACACTGGGTTCCTCTCCCAAAAATATAATTCATCATAGATGCTCAGTTAATACTTGTTACTGAATGCTTGTTACTCAAGGCTTAAATGAGTTAATTTGCCTTCATAAGCATCGAAAAACATAACCAGAAAATGTTATGGTATTATGTATAAAGCTTGCCCAGTCCTTTGTATAAAGTAGGAAAGGCATTTCACAATGGCTTTACTAGGTTGTTTACCAGGTTGCTTACTGAACCAGACCCTGTAAGCCTAAGAGAAATAAGTTAAATCTTATTTTTCCATAAAAGCAATCATATAAAAATGGTTTCTGTTCTTAACCAAGGTCTGGCGCCTGACTTCTTTATATGAATGGTCACGAGCATGATATTTAATCAATTATAAATGTTGCACCTGTTACACTATATGACATAAAGCTTTCTACAGTATATATAAATCAATTAAACAAGGCAGCACAGCAACCTATAAAATAAAATTTTATTTAATATGGCCTACCATAAAGGTCTACTGTATGAAGTTTTCATCCTTTTTTAAAACTCCTGCTAAAATAAATCAGCAGTGAAGATACTCCCTTTGATAGGGTCATGGTTTCAGAAAGATTTCTTTGAGGCAATTTTCTAAGGCATCTTAGGAAAACTCTGTAGGGAATTAAAGACTGCAGGAGTTTTTGGAGAAACTAATACAGAAATGTAGGTTTGTTGCCCTATTTCTCTCTGACAATTTCCCTATGGTGAGCATATATATTAGCTAGCAAGCCTGAATTTCTCTCAATATGAAAGCAAAAACTTTGCTGCCTTTTGACTAGTCTTATCAGCACTAGTTAATTTTCCCTGTTATGTGATAATTACAAACTTGGCCAAAAAGACAGCCCGGTCATTAAAATGCATTCTATTATATTTATTCTTTCATGATGGTGTCTTACTTTTCTTATCTGATAAAAATCTTGGCCTAGGTTCCTTCCAGTTTAACAGACAAAATGTCTACAATGTTCACAGCCATCTCTATGCTACCTCTCCACAATGATAAGCCTCAACGCTGCCTTTGATAACTAAAGGTGGTGTGAGTCCATCTTATTGATCTACCTCTGATTTATGAGCGCAACACTCAGGCTTTCTCCACAGTTACCATGTCTATGCCAGACATAAAAATAACCCTGCCACTTACCCAACAGATGAAAACTTATGTCCATACAAAAATCTGCACACTGATATTTATAGCGGCCTTATGCATTATTGCAAAAATTTGGAAGTACTGAGATGTCCTTCAGGAGGTAAATGAATAAATAAACTGAATATATCAATAAAAAGTAAAAAGATCAGTGATTGCCAGGGGTTAAGAGGAAAGGAAAGATGAATAGGCAGGACACATATATGTTAAAAATCTTAGAGATTCCCTGAAAAACTGTGATAATTAATAAAAAAATTTCAGCAAATTTGCAAGATACAAAAACTCAACACATAAAAATAATTTGTATTTCTATATATTAACAATAAACAATCCTAAAAGAAAAAAATTTAAATCCCATTTACAATTTATCAAAAAGAATAAAATATTTAAGAATAAATTGAACCAAGGAGGCAAAATCTTGTACACTAAAAATTGCAAAATGTTGCTGAAACTAAAAACACAAATAAAAAGACATACTGTCTTCACAGATTGGAAGACTTAATATTGTTAAGATTTCAATAATACCCAAAGTGATCTGTAGATTCAATTTCATCTCTATCAAAACCCCATCAATGTTTTTTTGCAGATAGAAAAATTGATCCTGAAATTCATATGGAATCTCAATGGATGCCAAATAGCCAAAACAATATTGAAAAAAAAAAGGTTGGAGGTCTCACACATCCTGATTTCAAAACTTACTACAAAGTTACAGCAATCAAAATTGTGTGATACTGGAATAAAGACAGTCATATAGACCAATGGTTTCAAATAGAGAGCCTAAAAATAAAGTTTCACATATATGGCCAAATAAATGGTTGTTGGCGAGTTTTCCAAAACCATTCAATGGGGAAAGGATAGTCTTTTCAGCAAATGTTGGGGAAAACTGAATATCCATATACAAAAGAATAAAGTTGGACCTTACATTATATGCAAAGTTTAATTCAAAATGGATCAAAAACCTAGATGTCAGAGCTAAAACTATAAAATCTGAGATGAAAACATAGAGTAAAACTTCATGACATTGAATGTGGCAATGAGTTCTTGAATATGACACCAATGTATAGGCAGCAAACTAAAACAGACAACATCAAAATTTAAAACTTCTGTGCATCCAAGGACATAATCAACTTACAAAAGAGAAGAAAATATTTTCAAATCATATATAAGATAAGGAGTTAATATCTAAAATATGTAAAGAACTCCTATAAGTCAACAACAATGCACCTAATTAAAAAAAAAGGACTCGAATAGACAACTCTGCAAGGAAAGTATACAAATGGCCAAAAGCACATGGGAAGATGTTCAACAATATGAATCATTAGAGAAATGCAAAACAAAACCACAATGAGATAATATCTCATACCCATTAGGATGGCTACTATCAAAAAATAATGACAAGTTGATGGGAATATAAAACAGTACAGCAGCTGTGGAAAAAAGTATGGTAGTTTCTCAAAAAATTAAACACTGACCCATATGCCTCAGCAATTTTATTACTGGGCACATACCCAAAAGAACTGAAAAATAGAAACTGAAGAGATATTTGTACACCCATGTTCATAACAGCATTATTCCAGTAGCCAAAAAGCAGAAGCAATGTTAAGTGTCCATTCACAGATGAATGAATATACAAAATGCAGTATATACACACAATGAAATATTATTCAGCCTTAAAAAGGAAGGAAATTCTGACACATGCTATACCATGGATGAACCTTGAGAATATTTTGCCAAGCCAGTTACTTAGGCACATACCGTATAATTCCGCTCATATGAGGTACCTACAGTAGTCAAATCCAGAGACAGAGAAAGTAGAATGGTAGCTGCCAGTGACTGAGGGTAAGAGAAAATGGGAAATTATTGCTTAATGGATAAAGTTTCAGTTTTGCAAGATGAAAAGAGTTCTAAGGATAAATGGTGTGATGGTAGCACAAAAATGTGAATGCACTTAAAAGCCACTGAACTTATACTTAATGATTAAGATGGCAAATTTCATGTTATGTGTATTTTTCTACAATTAAAGAAAAATAGTATGATGCATGGATTCTATCCTATCCTATCCTATCCTATCCTATCCTATCCTATCCTATCCTATTCTAATGATTAGTGAACACAAATACCTATGTGTCAATTGATAATGAACCAGCAAACTAAAGTTACATAGTTGATTAATATTAGAGAAGACAAAAGTTAACTTGAAATTGAATTTCAAATTAATTTTGTTAGATATCACTGAAATACAGGCATTAGCTGAGATTTCTATCTGCCAATTCTGTTTGAATAAAAGTAGGGTTTCTTACAGAACTCTCTATGATGTAATGAGAAGATGCTAATGCATGAGAGGCTTGCATGTAATGTACAATAGAAAGGTACACGTGTGTTCACCCTTCTGTGGTGGGATCAAACCTTATTTTGCTGAATTTAATATATAGAATCTGCAAAATGATAATACTGGTACTAATCTAAAACAAATAGCAACTATTATTTTTTTTATTTTTAAAAAAGACACTATTACTTCTCCACAAGATAGCAGATTTCTGTCTTTTGAATGTAGATGAATGACATTTAGACCAATCAGACTCTAAATAAAAACAGTCACCCAGAATGTCAAAAACACTAGGTAGCTGAACTTGATAACTATGGTAATAAAGTTGTGCAGGACATGTGCAAAAGTGAATTTCTATATTATTAAATATTATGTTTTAATTTGATTATATCTATTGCAAAAATCACTACAAATTGGCAAGCATACAATAGCAGAAAATTCTAAATCAAATCTCTCTGCCCCCTCCTTTCTTTCTTCTCTCCCTCCCTCCCTCTCCCTTTCTCTCTCTCTCTCTCTCTCTCTCTCTCTCCCTCACACACACACACACACACACACACACACACGGTTTTATTCTAAGCTTCATGAGAGTAGAGACTTTATTTTGCTCTCTGCAATATCTCCTGTGTATAGCATAGCTAAAGTGGGTGCACGATATGAATAAAATATGAAGAAAAAAATTTGCAGTTTTAGCTGAAGGTCTCTGGTCAGACCTCCTAAGCAAGGCATGGGTGGGACACACAACGCCAGCAGATCAGATGAGCCAGGGAAACAGACCAACCCTTTCCTCCTCACTAGAAGAGGCAGATCTGAGGAAAGTACCTCCCATAAAGCATTGTTTAGGGACTATAGCAATTTCCTGTCAGAGCTAAAGCAATGAATTAAAAAAAATGGCCCTCTACATGAGGGGTACAGGAAGTTCCAATATGAAACAGGAAAAAAGTAGCCACTAAAATGTAGAAGAACCCTGGTCACTACATTCCTGGAAGAAGGCCCATGCTGGGTATTCCAGAAATCAAAGCCAAAGCTCCAATTAAGAAAGCTGAAAAGAACTAGGTTAAAACCAAAAAACCAGAAGTTCACATGTCCGAAATGGAGGCATATAACAAGGGTCAGATTAGCAAGATGATTAGCATCTTATACCACGTCCCACAGTGTGTGTCTGGGGAGACTTACACATTTCCTATGCCTGGAACTAGAGATAAGTCCAGATGCCTAATGTGTTCATGTAACCCAGTTATAAAGAGTAAAGAAATTCAGAAACCAGAAGACCAGAATTGCAATAACCTGTGTCCCTGCCTTGACTTTTGTTCTCCCTCGGCACTATAGGTCGTCTGTGTGCTTCCATCTCAGATTTTACAGAATAGCTCTTCAGCTCAATCCCTGATCAAGAAAACACAGTTGGGAAGAGGGGAAAGGTAGAACAGAGGAGACTGGGCATCTACAGACAGAATGCACAAGGTGAAGGTTTCCACTGCAAAGGGAAATGTTCACTGACAAGACACTTGGGAGACATGAACTTGCTGCACAGAAATATTTCTTCCATGAAAAGGATTCTATAGATTCTTTTCCCTTTGCTGATTATAATAATATGATTTCTCTAGTCTGTCTTAAACAGTATAACTGTTCATTCTTAGTTAGTGGTTTCTGACTCAGTATAATTAAAGTGTTTTAAGATTCTCCACTCCATGTCATGTATAGCTGGAATAATAACATTAACAATAACAAATTATAATAATAATGAGTAGGGGTTTTTAAGCACTTACTATGTCTTTTGTCATGTAACCCTAATTAAAAGAGGTACTGCTAATATCTTCATTTTCTTGATGAAGAAACTAAGGCATGAAGACAAAAAAGTAACTTACTCAAGGCCACACCTCTGCTAATCTGGAATTCAAATTCAGACAGACTTTCTAACTTTAAAGCCCTTGCTCTAAATCACTAGATGTACTGAGCTATTCTCATGGATTTCTTTGATAAACTTGTACTTTATGAGCATGATCTCTGATCTACTATGACCTCTTTTTAAAATACTCACATCCTTTTCCACAGATGTTAATTTTTCAACACAGTTTTACAGTACATAGCACAGTTAAAAGGCAGAACAGTGACTGAATCTGATCTATAGGTCCACAAAGCCATAGCAGAGGGCAATGATTTCCTCTCATTTCATTTAAACTCCCTTCTCAATGTAGAGAAAAGCACAATTCAACCATCTTCTGGGAGAAAACTATGTGCTGGGCAAAAAAGGCTAATAGGACTGTCTCCAGGGGCCTTGAATTTCAAGGTTTCTTGAGAACCTGAGATACACAAACATTGTGAAACACATACCTTTCAGAAAGATTTCATGCTAATTACCGTGCCCTGGAAAAAAACTAGAATTAGATTATATAGTGATCCATTACATATAATGCATACTCAGAGGTACCCCGTTGTATCTAAATATTTGATTTTCTTTAAATCGTACTCTGAATTATATACTCTGATTAAAATATTATACTTGTTATCACTTGTTTGTTTTCACTTAGTTACCTACATCTGTCAGGAGTGTGACAGAGCAAACCAGCTAAGGCATCATACTGTGTGGTTGTAACTAACTCTAATGGTTGGCTAAGAATTAAGAAAGAGAAATACAGCAATCCTAAAGCAGCGAGGAACTGTAAGAGCCAGAAGTACATGTTATAATGAATCGAAGGCCAGAAATGAAAAATGAGCCCTTCAAAAAGCAGCCTTTCCTATTAAGAAGTTGATCAAGCAATAAGTACATGTGCAGCTGCATTCCCATAATAGATTAGGAGCTGAGGGTTACAGAGATGACTACCTGCTCCCTACTCTGGAAGAATTTTATAATCTCTAGAACCGAAATGCCCAATAGAACTTCCTGCAGTGAGGAAAATATTCTATATCTGCTCTGTCCAATATGGAAGACAAGAATCACATGTGGCTATTTCAATCAAATTTAATTTAAAATTCAGTTTTTCCATCACACTAGCCATATTTCAAGTGCTAAATAGCCAAATATGGCTGTTTAAGCAAATTTAAATAAAATTTAAATTTCTCTTTTTCAGGCATACTAGCTTGTGCTGTGTTGGACAACACAAACATAGAACATCTTCCTCATCACAGGAAGTTCTGTTGCAGAGCTACTCTAGAAAATGTCAGAAGGAGACAAAGTACAATGTCCTTATTTTTAAGAGTATTAATTGTATGTACTTCCTCAAATGAAATCTTAAGTCATTATGAAAAGAAAAAATAACAGACAAGGTTCAAAGGAGAAATCAGCTGAAGGTAAACTGTATACATTACAACAAACCTATAACCAGATGATAGTTGATCTTAAATTGGCTTTGAATCTACACATGATTATAACACTATTAAACAATACCATTAGCAACCGAGGGTAAAATGTTAGACCAAAAAAAGAAAATATCCACTTGAGAAATTGTCTATAAAAAGAAGTTAAATCCATTAAATTTTTGACTTTGTAGTCAAAGACAATCAGTGTGTGGATAAAGCCAACTATCAGAGAAAGGATGGAATTTAGAAAGCAGAGGTACCATTGAGGTGAATTATTTTACTCCAGCAAACTTCATGCTGAGATTTATTTCTCTTTCTTGCTAATGCATAACTAAGAAAGTTGAGTGTCCACTTTTTTCAGTTGGACATTTAAGCTGATGCATTAGAAAACTAGTAGTGGCATTCACCTTATTCTAGCTAGGAGCCTATTGATGGTCTCATTAAAAACTAATATTCTCAATGATTTGAAACTTGTCATAAATATTTAAGTGGTATTACTTCTAAAATGAGAGCTTCTCCCCTGACCTTCCATTCATAAAAGAGCTTCCAGCC
The DNA here is from genome assembly GCA_030015415.1 of Cynopterus sphinx. Classification (NCBI taxonomy): domain Eukaryota; kingdom Metazoa; phylum Chordata; class Mammalia; order Chiroptera; family Pteropodidae; genus Cynopterus; species Cynopterus sphinx. The sequence continues at coordinate 56,234,391 of CM057380.1, read as the reverse complement.
TTTTGTGACTATGTTTACTAAGAGGGGCATAACTGGTGTACCCACAATGGGCCCTCAATATTCATTTACACTCTGACATACATGCCGTGAGGATGGAACACAGTAATTGCCCGAGTACATGTGCCTTCCATTATCTTGTTTATACGCCTGGATGAAAGATTTATGTATTTGGAATTGCTTGTTTGGTACCATCTTTAGAACTCTGGTCTTCAATGACTTTGGCCTAGAAAATACTCAACAAGGCAATTTAACTTCTGAAATTGCCTTCTTCACACATGAAATAATTTAATTTAATGACAATGATAGTAATCATGTTAATTGAAGGAAAGAAATTCACTGAGCAAAGCCCCATTAATGTCTGGCCTTATTTTAATCTGTTCCAGAATTTTTGAATTTAGTGGGCTATTTTCTGAAATGCTCCGTCCTAGTTTTGACTGGAGTATCCTGGCTGAGCACATCCCACCTCAAGGGACTAGATCTCTGCTCTGGTCATGGAGGTCAGGCAATAACTGGCCTAACACCTAGTATCAGATGGGCTGCCTTTCCTATTCATTTCCTCATCCCAAATTCTTTTCCCTGATGTTTCTTTCTTCTTTCTTTTAGCCTTTTTTTTTTTTTTAAGTTCTGACATAACCTAAACAGTCCTTTCAAAACAGCCTCTCATGCTTTCTTTTATCCACTGACCTATAGAAACCCTCAGTATGAACCCCCAAACCCCAGCTCCAAAAATAATGTAACCATGATCAGGGTTGTTAGTACAACCATCCACCATTCATTTGCTCCTGCTTCCATGCTTACTGGTCTCATTGTACCGGTTAAAACTATCCTACCAGTACTGCATCTCATGGGATATTTTACCACCTCCTCCAAGAAATGACTGCAGTGAGTTGCTGCCAGGTACAGGCTTCTTTTAGTCACAGCTGCTTGGATTAAGAGGGGACATCTGAACCAAGATGAACTAGTCAAACTATTTCTTCCTAAATTTTAGAATTAGAATTAAGAGTCCGTCAGTCTGATCCGGTTTTTGAATGAAGCAGTTGCAAATGTGGGAGACCTGAGTTAGCTGGCTACTTTCTGCCTGGCACAGAGCAACAACAACAACAACAACAACAACAAAAGCCAATTACAAGGAGGGGAAAAAAGTGAACTTCTGGCAGTTTTGCAATTCAAGCTCCAATCTCCTCAGGCCTACCCACTCTACACCCCTCAACATATGCAAATAGCCACAATCTTCCTTCAAAGAAGATTGTATCTCAGACACAATCATCTCCATCTCCTCCCCTTTTTAATTTTAAATGACTGTTTTTGCATATCCTCTTCTTCTGTATTAGAATAAGCCTTCAACTTGACTGGGGTCCATCCCTTTCCATCTCCTGAGTAATGCTCAACAGCTATTCTTCAATTACCCATCCCTCTCCACCCACGTTTTTATCTTCCGTTCTATTTATTTCTCCAGGGATTTTCCTCTTCAAATGTGCTTCTGTTTTCCTTCACCTGTCACCAAGCTACTCGAGAGAGAAGTCTGCAATTTGTAAACAAGTACTGAGCTCTGGCTACCTCCAAGTCACCGTGCAGAGCACTTCACTTTTATTAGGAACAACTCCACAGCTCTGCCTACTCCATGACTCTGCTTCCACCTCCTGTCTACCTTTATACTCCATTAATCCCAACAAACTCCATGAAAGTATCCCAAAAAGCATCTGTGGACTCCCAATCACCAAATCCAAATTATTTTATTTCTCACTCTATTTGGCCTTTGCATCAAGTAATAATGGGTATCCTCTGCAGTAGGCAGAATAATGATCCTCTCAAAACACCCAACTCCTAATCCCTGGATCCAGTGTTATGTTACATTATATGGCAAAAGGACTTGACAGATGTGATTAAGGTTATAGTCCCTGAGACAGAGAGTTCTATGGATTATCCAGGACTAAGCATAACCCAATGACATGTGCTGTTTAAAGGCAAGCGTCAGAGAGATGTGACTGGAAGAAGCAACAGGAGAAATTCGAAGCATGAGATAAACTCAATCCACCATTGCTGAAGATGAAGAGAGTGAGAGCCAAGGAACATAGGAGGCTTCTACAGTCTGGGAAAGGCCCTTAGGTGACAGGTCCTTGCTAAATGGGATCTCAGATCTAACCATAACGAAGTTAATTCTGCCAACACAAGAAACAAGGCAAAAGATTCTCCCTTAGAATCTTTTCTAAGAAAGGAGCATGGTCCTGTGAAATCTTGATTTTAGCCAGGTGAGACCCATGCCAAAACTGTGACTTACAGAACTGAAGATAATAATTTTGCATTATTGAAGTCACTGCGTTTGTGGTAATTTGTTATGGCAGCAGTAAAAAACTAAAACACCCCCCTTCTTTCTGAAATTCTCTCCTTGGTTTTTGTAATATGCTTTTTGTGGTTTTACTTCTATCAAACTCTTTTTTTTTTTTTTGGCTCTTTTTTACTCTCATTCTCTCCATGTATATAGGTAATTCCTAAATTTCTGTTTTCATTCCTATTCTCCTCCTAGCAATCTCATAATCTCAAAAGATCTCAGAAGCTAAACTCCTACATCTGACACTTCTCCCAACTACCAGCTGGTCATCATCATCTAAATAACCCATCCATCTAAAACATTCGGCATGACCAAACTGAATTTGTCATCTTTTCTCCAAGAGTTGCTTCCCTCTTTATTGTTCTATTTCTTTGCTCATATAGCCATTTTCTCAGTTACCCATGTTCAAAAACTCCAAACCATCTTCAGTATCTGTTGATATTCTAAGATACCCACCTTTACATTATTTTCAAAGTCCTATGTAGTCATCTTAGTCATCTTTCTTTGTGTTTCTTCTCTATTCCTACTAGCCTGCTGTATCAGACAGGGTTGAACCATGAAAATAGAAACTACTCTACTTAAAACAGAGTGACATAAATACAGAATTTTAGCTCTACAAGTGATAGATGAACCGAGAAGCTAAAAAAAAATCAAGCAATCCAGAAATTAGTACATTAGAACAATAGTAATTTACTACCATCCCTACCTTGGAGAAGCAAAAATGGGAGATAAGATATTAAAGCTAGAGCCACAGAGAAGTTACTGCTGCTTCCAGAAATACCACCTAAAACAGAATAAAAGAGAACTATTCTTCCTTCCTCTTTCTCTCCATTCTTCTAGCAGTGCTTCTCATTGGCCAAACCAGCAGGAAGCCAGCTGACAGCTGATGTGGATTGGAGCCTGGGAAACAGCCTACAGGAGTTGGCTTACTTGTAATCAGAGAAAGAGAGAGGTATAGATCTCAAAGCAAGTAAGCAGTTGGCTTACATATGCCTAGTTCCACCCTTTGTTTCCTTTCACCTTGACTATTTGTAAATCTCTTCATAGTCTTTCTACCTGGTGAGTCTCTACACCACCCTATAGCACTGCTGCCAGATAGATCTTCCTAAAGCAATAATCTAATTATGTCACATTCTCCAAATTTTTCAATAGCATCCCTTCGCATGGTATGGTAGATGGTTATTCTGTTGGCTGCCAATGAAGTACATCTGCCAGTACTCAGGCCCTTGTGTAGTTCCCTCAAACACTGATTCTAGGTTTGACCAGTAAGACATGAGCAAGCATGATACAAGCAGAGGCCTGATGTGCAAATATTTGAATATCTGAATACTGGAATGCTTGCTCTTGGGACATTGCCACTATGTAAAACATCAAACTAGCCACATGGAAAGTGCTGAGAGAGAAAGAGAGAGGGAGAGAGAGAGAGAGAGAGAGAGAGATCACAGCTTCCAAGCCATCCTGCTAAGTACCAGATATGTGAGTAAAGCCATCTTGGACATTCTCACCTAGCCACATGAGAGAATGCAAGTGAGACCAGAAGAGCCAGCCAGCTGAGCCCCAGACAAAGCACAGAATCACGAGCACATAAAATGGCTATCTTTTTAAGTCATTAAGTTTGGGGGTAGATCGTTATACAACTATAGGAAGTCAAAGATACTCCAGCTCCTCTCACAATCATGCAAGGTTGAATTCTTGTAATAAATCCTTATTCTACAATTTCTGTAATAATTTTGCTTCTCTGAGCAAACACTAACTGCTATACCTGGCATCAAAAGCTCTCTGCTATCTGGTCTCAACCAGCCTTTCCTTGCTCACCTTTGACTCCTGTTTTCAATCACTTTTTACTCCAGCCACAACCAGTTAAATCATAGGTTCTCATATACCCTTCATTGTCTATATCCATATCCTCCTTACCCAGAATGTAGCCTCCTGCGAGTAGTCACATAAATGAACACTGGTTTAATATCACCTCCTACAGGAAGTATTACTGCATCTCCACAAATAATAATCTCTTTACTGTTTAACACTTTCATCTTATTATTAATATGATACCTACCTTAGGTGTTAATTAGTTCCTTTGCAGAAGTAGTAGCTACAAGACAGGGTTGGGATTCTTAATACATCTTTTTCTTTAATCGGCACCCAGAACAGTACCTTTAATATGATGTATGCTCCTTAAATGTTTGTGGCTAACTCAGTTAAATATCAGTTAATCTCAGATGACAAGATGAAAAAAGAAAATAAATGATGTATGTCTACCACTAGAATAAAAACTGCTCGACACTAATAAAAGGCTCAGAAAATACTTGTATATTGAATGACAGTCTCATGTGATATGTTTTATGAATCTTATTTTTCAGGGATGCCCTCCTTAAACACTGTGTAGTTCCAAAAATGTTTGAAACATTTAAAGTTACATTCACAATATTCCCTTCTTTTCCGACAACTCATTTTCTCCTTCATCTTTCTTTATTACTTTCTCTCCCCAGGCCCTGCTTTTTTACTTTTGCCTAAGAGCAGAGTCTTTTTCAGACAGGCAGCATGCTGCCTAAACCCCCATGTCCAGGTCCACGGAGATATAGGGATCATCACAATTATATTAATCTGACCCCTTTCTTTCTGTGCAGATTCATTTCCTGGCCAGGAACCAGCAAAATGGTAAGTTTTCAGTCCTAACCCTTTGAGGGTAAATTTTAATTCAATTGTTTTTTTAGAAGTGATAAGAACAACCAAGTTCTTGGTTAGCACAAAACATCTAGGGGATTGTTGCAAATATTTGGCAATATTCACTAAAGAGGAAAAAAGCATATTAGGCCAAATTGGTTATAAATGCAAAGCAATTTTCATGGAAAATTAAAAACTAGAACCTGACAATGAGCTAGTACTCCATAACATGATAATTTCTAAGAGTGCCATTTAAAAGAATCCGCCTACCAGTGTGTCTTCGTTTTTTTTTTCTTTTTATTTTTTTTAAGAAAAAAAAATGAGGCTTGTACAAATTCCTAAATTATGAACCAGATTTACACTCCAAATAAAAAAAATGGGAAAAGTAAAGGCTTTGCACTGAGAAACTAGTTTGAATGCCCATTCTACAAGGTATTTACTGGGTACATTACTGCAACTCTAATGTCCTCCAAGTTTCCTCAACTGCCAAAGTGGGATCACAATGCTTACCGCACGTGGTTGTTACAAGAGCTACTTGTATGAACATAAGAAAATCAGGCTTCCTGGCATGCAGCAGGTGCTCAGCTGCTCAAGAAATGGCAGGGTTGGGATTCTTAATGAATCTTTTCCTCTCACCTGCACTTAGAAGGGGACTTTATATATAGCATGTGCCTGGCACATGGTACTTCCCTAGAGGAGCGAGGCAGCCATTTCCATGTTTATTTTCTTCCACTAAACCAGTTAGGAGTTTTCTTACTTGTATCATGACAAGACACAGTCCTGGAAGTTCAGGGATCATAGTCCCTTTAGACTCAGCAAGCCTCACAGTAATGCACATTTAGGCTGGCAGGGTGGTGTCAAAGCCCCCACCAAGCTCTTCTCTGTCCTCTGGACTCTGAGGAAGAAGTGAGATCCAGGGCTCCTGATCACTAAGAACTTCCAGTCTTGTGGACACAGCTCACACACCTGTGAAACAACAACAAATCTATCACATACTTATAGCATTTTTTGTAACATTTTGTATACTTTCATATGGAACAGTCCATTCAGTCCCCTTCAGAGCTTTTGCGGTAGGCAGGACAGGTATTAGCTAGTATGCCAATGACGAAGCTAAAAAAGTCGATGCTCAGAAAGGCTGAGCAGTGTGTCAGGACTACAGAGGTGCTCAGTAGCAAAACCCAGATCAGGCCCTGGGTCCTCGGACACCCTGCCCAGTGCTCTTCTCAATAGACACTCGTCTTCCTCTGCTTTCTTCCGCTACCCTGTAATTTCATTCTTTGTGACTTGAATATACCTGAAAGAAAGATATCTTTAGATCATACATCCATTAAAGGCATTTCTTGAACTCCTACTTTGTGTTAGATTCTGTGCTTGTTGTTTTGTGGGGAACAGAGATGGCTACAGGAGCCACAGTACTTCAGAGAGACAGTATCACAGGAGAGAGAGTGAAGTGTTTCCATTCATGAGAGTCCAGAAAGGCTTCTAAAAGGATATAGTTCTCACCTGTACCTGTGAAGACTGGTATAAAGCAGGTAAGTCAACTCAGGCCACAGATATAGATCTGAAAGAAATGCAGCTTCATTTTTTGACACTTCAACTCAGTTGCTATACACACAGAGAGACAGTACCCTATTTTTGTCAGTTTGCATAATCTCAGTCCATTCAGGGTGTGGTGGTTAATTTTATGTGTCGACTTAACTGAGCCTGGGGTGCCTAGATATTTGATGAAACGTTATTCTGAGTGTGTCTGTGAGGGTGTTTCTGGATGAGGTTAACATCTGAATCCGCAGACTAAATAAAGCAGATTGCCCTCTCCAATGTGGGTGGGCCTCATGCATTCTGTTTAAATCCTAAATAGAATAAAAGGCTGAAGAAGAAAGAATTCTTTCTCTCTTTCTATCTTTGAGCTGGAACATAAGTCTTCTTCTGCCTTTAGACTCAGACTTGAACTTGAACTTATATCATCAGCTCTCTTGGTTCTCAGACTTTTGGACTCAAACTGGCACTATGCCATCAACTCTCCTGAGTCTCTAGCTTGCCTACCACAGATCTTAGATTTCTCAGCCTCCATAACCATGTGAGGCAATTCCTTAGAGTAAATCTCTTTCTCTAGATGCAGAAATGTCTTACTGGTTCTGTTTATCTGGAGAACTCAGACTAATATGCAAGGTCTTCTCTCATCCCTCGCCAATGGAGTATCTGTGTCCCTGGGGGTAGCAACAAAGGGACTTAAGGCCAAGAGACAGGAAGGAGGAGACAACTGATCATCAGTCCTCATGACCTCTGTTGCCATGGCACAACTAGGAGCTCATACTAGCACAATCTGCTCCCAGGTGTCCTTGCAGATGTCTGTTACACTCTAATAATTCAAATCATCATGGGTCCCAGATTCAGCTCTCACAGTCTCTCCCACAAACCTCTAAGGTATTTGGAAAGCATTTGGCTATTCCTTTGTCCAGGCCAGATATCCAAGAAATTTGCCAAACCTGCCTCAGACCTGTGAGTGCACACACAGCCCCACTGCTACAAGGCTCTACGACTGAGGGACTGCGGAGCTCTACATGGCTTTCACCTTCTCAGAATTCGCCTATAACATGAAACCTGGGTCACATCCACCTCAGATCCCCACAAACAATGTAGTATTTCCATGATGGTGCATTCTCAGGATCCCACAGCATCTACTTCTTCCCACCTCCCTCTAAACATTTTGCCTCCCTCAGCCCATGAAAGGTTTATCTGGAAAGGCAAGAGTGGAAGTGGGGGAGCAGGGGAAAATCTGAGTGACCACAAATAATTATTTGCACATGAAGCTCAGCTTTTGATGATCCAAAAGTCAATAATTTGACTCATGTTCTCTGCAGACTTGGTTGTTTGACTCTTGTTTGTTTTCTATGATACCATCTTCTCCCTCAGATATTAAACACTGCTGACTGAATAGGACAAAATCTGAGCAGGGGAGAAGAAACAAAATCAGACTGAAAAACAATTTTGGTAATATTTAACACTTTTCCTGCATAGCAGGGTTTGGATATGCTGATATGGCATTTGAGAAGGATGTTCAAGAAAGCAATGTAAGAGATATTGTTAAGGTAAATTAACAGGATTCATTATTTTCATTTTTACAAAACTTTTCTGCTCCTGAGCTTTCACGAGAATTAAATAAATCATTAAGTAACTTATAAACACAAGCCATTTTAATAATGAAAAACTAGAACTGAATTTTACCCCAAACTCCACATTTTAACTTTAGTTTCTTTTCATTTCCAGCCATGCTTTGTGTGACGTAAACAGATTTGCTTATTTAGTAACCCTCATTCATTTCCAGACCTATGCCTTTGCACATCCATTCTCCTTAAAGCACCTTTGTCAGAATGAGAATAAGCTTAGGCAGGGCTCAGTAGTCCCTGAAGCCTTGCTAGGGGAAACAGAAGCTGTTCTATCAAAGGCTGTGCCAGGACCTCTGCCTATTTTGCTGGCATCAGTGCTCAGACTCAGAGCTGGCATACATCAAAGGGAGAGGAGGAGATAAGCCTGGTCTGGTCCATCTGGCAGAGCAGGGATCAGGGGCATCCCTGGAGGTGATATAGCAGAGTGGACAGAGCAGTGCACAGCCTGGAGAGGATGGCCACTCACAGTACCTTATATGACACCTGGGAAAGAGAGGGCAAGAACTGGGGGAAGGACTCAGTCTCCTGGAAGAAGGGCTAACAGGGGCACCAGGCACCTCCTACAGAAGTCTGGGATACCAGGCAGGACGGGATATGTGAAAGCCAGTAATTTGGATAAAATCTACCTTGGCATAAGGCACAGCTGCAACTGGCAGCCTACTAGAGTGACCAGGGTTGGTATCTTACATAGAAAGCTGGTCTGATTAGTATTCTGTATCAATCCCAGGCACCGCTGGTATAGGAAGAGCAGTCGTCCTGAGCTTGGGACTATGAGTTGCTGGAAAACTCCATGAGAAGAGCTACAGAGCGTGGAGGTAAAAGCATGCAATAGGCAAGGGTCAAACAAATTCCATGAGAATATAAACTATAAGGGAAGGATTTTTTTCTTTTGTCTATTTAATTCATTGCTATATCCTCTGCATTTATAATAGTCCCTGGCACATGGTGTGCACTCAATAAATATTTATGGAAAAAATGTATAAAATCCTGGTCCTGCCTTTTGCCAGCTGTGTAACTCTACATAAAATATTGGGCCTCAGTTTTGGATTCGGTTGTTTCCGACAATATGTGTTGTCATAGGCAGAATTTTGGCCTCTATAATCTTCACTCTCAGGTGTTACTCCATAAATATGTTACAGGAAATGGCAAAAAGGGACTTTGCAGATGTAGTTAAGATTACTAATCAGTTGACCTTAAAATACAGAGATTATCCTGGATTATCTGAGGGTACCTAATCTAATCAAACAAATCCTTAAAAGCAGAAATCTTTCTCCAGCTGGTAAAAGAAAGGGAAGTAAGAGGTTCAAGGCATGAGAAGGATTTGAGCACCACTGTTGGCTTGAAGATTAAAGGGGCCACATGTCAAGGAAATGATGACCTCAGTTGTACAATCACAAGGAACTAAATTTTGTCAGCAACCTAAGTGAGCTGGAGGTGCAGTCTTCTCCAGAGCCCAGCCAACCTTTTAGTGACTAACTGACTGCCTTATGAATCTCTGATCAGGGAAGCCAGTTGAGCCATGCCATGCTCAGACTTCTAAGGCACCAAGTATGTGGTAATTTGCTATGGCAGCAATAGAAAACTAACACAGTATTTATAGATTTATATATACATATAAATATAAAATGTCTGTGTATGTGTATATGTACATATGTGTGTGTGTGTATAATCTATATGTCTATCTCAGAACACACCCCCTCACTCACAGCACATTCTCAGTACTAATAGTGGTAACTAGAGCTGGCAATTTCCATGTCTTATGTCTGAATTTCTAGGTTATTCTTCACCCTTTCCTTGTTACAGGCTCCTAGTCCTAATCACTTCATTAATTTTGTACTGAAATGCTCCTGCGAACCTAATTTCGAATTAATTTTTTAGGCAAGTTTCTCTTGCTGAGACTAGAATCAACACTGAAGGACTGCTCACATGTGAAAAGCCTTAGTCTACCAAAGCAGACTGTCTCCATTATGTATGAAGAGGGTCGAGAAAGGCAAATGAAAGCAACGAGTAAGCCTGATTAAATAGCTCTGTGGGCCTTCATAAAGAGAACGGAGTGGCTGCTTTCCCCATGCACATGTGAATCATCACAGATGACCTAAAATAAGTGAAGCCCTCCTTCAGTGAAGTATTTTGAGTAACTGCATGTGCCTGGGCCTGACGGTTGTCAATCACAACACAGGTGATATACCTCATTATTAAGAATAGAATCCTATAATGTCAGAGATGGCTGGGACCCTCAGAGGTCATCCAAACCAGTAAGGTTCAGCTTCAGAGGATAGAATTCACTCAAGCTAGTCTGAGCAACATTAGATGATTACACCGTATATTGGGTTGAATAGTGTCCCTCCAAAATTCATGTTCTTCCAGAAGTTCAGAATATGACTTTATTGAAATATAGGGTCTTTGTAGATGTGATTACTTCACTTAAAAAGAGGTCATACTGGATTAGAATGGGCCCTAAATCTAGTGACTAGTGTCTTTATAAGAAGACCATGCAAAGACATAGAGACACACAAAAGGGAAAAAGCCATGTGATAAGAGACAAAGATTAGAGCCATGCAGGTACAAGCCAAGGAATGCCAAAGATTGCCAGCAACCACCAAAAGTTAGGAATAGGCAAGGAAGGATGCTTGTTAGAGCCTTTAGAGGGAGCATGGCCCTGATGACACCTAGATTTTGAAATTTTGGCCTCCAGAACCATGAGAGAATTATTTTTTTGTTGCTTTCAGCTATCCAATTTGTAGTGATTTGTTATGGTGGCCCTAGAAATGAATACACACTGTATTAAATGGCTCAGAGAATTATCGTGAGGGAAAAACTGCTGAAGAAATAGACCATAGGCTTAGTGCCTGGGAATAATCCCAAAGCCACATTATGAAAGCAATTTAGGCAAAGGAGCCACTATTCCTGACTCACACAGTAGGCCACCATATCAACCAACTCTATAACCACACGGTTTCTGCTACTATGAGGCACTAGTAAAAAAAGGATACCTGATGCCCTTCTTCTCTCCCTTCTTAATTCAGGTCCTAATTTACCCTCTAGCAAGGGTATTGGATTGGTGTAATTGAATCACAAAATCCAGCACAAAATCTAGAAATGTGGGTGTTAGCTCTCCACTCTCTGCAACCAGGAAAGAACAATCAGAAAGGTTGGAATCCACAGGAACCACACTAGACATCAAAGTGTCTATTCCCAAGTCCTCACATAGATCCAGCTAACCAGACTCAGATAACCTTTACTGAAATTTTCCCATGGCCCAGGTATTATAATAAATAACCCTTCCTATATATATTGTTTTATACGTATTCTTAACGACATTTAAGGTACCCATTATGACCTCATTCTATATATAAGGATATTAAAGTTCAATAAGATTTTGAATCTCATTAATCTCCTCACAACAATTTCAGATTTATTGAATATCTACCATGTGCTAGGTTTGCAGGAAATAAACAATAAGCAGGAAAGATTAACCCCGAATTCCAGTTGCTTAAAGTCTAATGTGATGGTTTTAAACATTGGCATACATAAGAGTTGCCTAAGGCCCCAGGTTTTCAGTAGATCATTCAGCCACTAGTACCAAAAGTCAGGGAAGAGAAACACAGTCTTTATCTGAATCCCTGTCCTTTGATTCCAGGCTCAGTGGTCCTACTGATACCCTGAAAATTCCTCCAGGTGCCAGGCAGATGAAATAAATATGTGAAAAAGGTAGGTATAAGTCAATAGGTGTCAATTATTTATAACTGAACCCAGCACGACAGCTGCCTGGAGAAACTAACGCATTTCTGGATTATTTAGGGCCTTCGAGTATCCAGGCTGTGAGCTCTGCAAGTCTCCTCCTCATCCTCTTCTGTATCTAGCATGAATCCCAGTGAGGAGGAGAATCCACTCCTAAGGCAGTTTCCTCTCAGCGTACCTCTCACACTGAATGCTAACGGCCTCTTGCCTTGGCCATCGGCTCTGCTGGTCTATAAGTAATGGGAGGCCCGGGGATTGAATCCGCCTGGCTCAGTCATATTAACTATGGGCCAGCCACTAGGGGAAGTTCTAACACACACAACATATTTGTGGGAGAGAAAAAAGAAAGGAAAGGAATAGACAAAGTATGTCCTTTTATGCTAAGGGGATGTATGTCCTTGAGCTTGACCTTTCATGGACAAGAACACACCCCCTGGATTCAGCATGTCAGTGTCCTTCTTCCTACCATTGGCTAATGGGCCATGGTAGGACTGAAGGTACACTCACATTTCTTTGCCCCTGCAGGAGGCACTTCCAATTCCAGGAGTGACCAGACCTTCATTCCCACACCCCATAAGTTACAGACATAGCAGAGAGACTTTTTTTCATTTCTTAATTCAGTATATACTACCTTTTCTGGGCTCTGTTCTAGGTCTTTGAAGTACAATGATGAACAGTGTTTGTTCTCATGAAATGTATATTCTAGCCAGGTAGTAAACAAGTGCACAAGTGGGTAGAGAGTCACAGATTATCATAAGCAGTAAGAAAGAAAAAAAAAAAGATAATGTGATAGAGTAAACAGTTGATTTACCTTAGATAGCTGGTCAGGAAACGCCTCTTGTGTCAGTCGAAACCTGAAAGGTAAGAGGATACCCTGAGAAGACCTAGGAGAAGAGTATTTCCTCAAAATAGAAACACCAAGTAAAAAAGCCTTGTAGAGAGGAAAAGTTTTAGGAACACAATAAATCCAGTGTGGCTGGAGATCAGTAACTAGCGTATGATAGAAGATTTAAAAAGTAGGTATTAGACTACCCAGGGCTTTGTAAGCTAAGGAGAAAATGCAGTTAAGCAACAACCCCCAAGGACCTCAGAATTTTACTCTTAGAACTTCTGAGAGGGGTCCAGGCACACGGCATGACTGGTGACCAGATATAGTAGCAACTGACTCCTTGTCTATGCCTTTGATTCAGACCCTTGAAGAGAAATCTAGATAAGTCTCCTCTGCCCTCTGCTGTTGGTGAACATGTTCCCAAGGATACTGAAGAGACCTGTCTTATTAAAATGAAAAAAATATTTTAATATCACAATAGGAAAAGTGTCTGAAAATTACTAGATTCCTTAGATTTTATTCATATTCATATTCTCGAGTCAAATGAACTGACATTATAACTCAATCTATAGTTGTTCTTACTGCCACGTGACCAGTTCCTCTTGGGATTTCACAACCCATCTACCTTGATTCATGCTTGCCCTCCTCCATAGTTATCTCAGTATAGGCTGGCATAAATTTGCTGGTCTATACACAGATGGAGAAGGAATGCATGCCCCCTACCAACACACAGAGGGTGTTGCTCAAAGAACCACCCCAATGGGAAGGCAACTGGCAAAGTGAGGCCTGGGTTGGGAGAGATTTTTAGAACATGCATGTAGAATCATTTTTAAAAAGTATTTTATTTTAAAATAACTTTTGACTTGCAGAAGAGTTGCAGTGACAGTAAAGAGAGTTCTTGTGTAGTCTTCACCCAGTTCCCCAATACTGGCATCTTATATACTCATGGTACAATAATCAAAACTAAAAAATTAAAATACTACAAACTGTATTGTTCTGATGTCCTCAGTTTCCCCTAGTTTCCAAAATGCAACTGGTTTGAAGTAAACCCCCACTTCCCAGCAGAGCCCATAGGAATGGATGGAATTAGGATGGGTAGAACCCAGCTGTAAACAAGGAGAACCCGAGAGAGCTGAACTTCTATGGAAAGTCAAGAAGGAGGAGGAGGAGAGAGGAAGCACACCTTCCATGAGACCGTGTATGGTGGGGCAGAGAGGGGGTTGTCACCTCAAGGGGCATCTGGGACTCAGTGCAGTCTATGTCAGAGTCAACACATATGATATTCCTGAGGCTCCCCAGTGCCTAAACTGCACAAACATACAGGGCAAGACCTAGGACTGAAACCAGCATGGTAACTGCCATGTTTAACAGCATTCAGGAAGCAATAGGATGTGTTTGGACCAAAAGTGATTGAGATAAAGAGAAATAGAGGACAGCTAAAATTGCAACAAATTACCCTGGCTGAGACTCGTCAAAAAATATATCATTTTTATCACCATTGGGAGTTAACTATCTTTCTTCCTGCCTGCACCCAGGCTTGTGGGTGGATAAGCAATCGTCACCAATACTTTCCTTCCTTCCATGAAATCTGGAGAGATGCAACTAAAAGAACATCAGAATTTTTGCAGGAAGTACATTAACAGTAGCTGTTGCCATCACCACCTCCACCCCACCCCAACAGGGGTAGAAACTGCTTAGCCAGTTGGATTTTCCAAATTATGAACCACAGAAAGGCTACTTAAGCTAACAGTAAACATCCCAATGTTTGCTTGAATGTGCAGAGAGGGAGAGGTTGGAGGAATAAGAGGAAAGAGAAAAGGGAATTCCTTTAAGAAACAAGTTTTCTGCCTACGAAGAAGGGGAGACTCAAGCTGAACACTGAATATGCTGCATAAATATGCCTGTTTCTTCATTGATAAATGCAATGGAACTGGAGCCTGGACGATTAACCCAGTAAGTCACAATTCCTTTAAGTTTAGTGCTTGGCGTTCTGTTATGTTCTGTGTTATGGAGGCAGAATTTCAGAGTCTCAGGCAAGCAGTTACACAGTACTTAAAGATCCAAAACTCTTTTCTGAAAAATAATATTGAATGTAGAAACAGGTGTCTCTACAGCAATTACATGCGAAGGATAGTGTTGACCTCTCTGGGTACAAGGTCAAGTATAGTTCTTAAACTTGGATAATACCAAAGTGATGCTGGCTCCTCTGGGGAATAGACAAGAAGGAACACATTTGTCCTGCATATTCTAGTTTCTCATCCCTCGTCAGCTAATGCTATAGATTTTTGTTCATTATTCTAAATATATGCATAAAAAAACAATGAATTATATTGTCTCCCTAAAATTCATATGTTGAAGCCCTACCCCACAATGCAATGGTATTTGAAAATGGGGTCTTCAGGGAAGTAATTAAGGTTGAATGAGGTCATAAGGGTGAAGTCTTAATCCAATAGGATTGATGTTCTTATAAAAAGAGGAAGAGACACAAGAGACCTCTCTTTCTCTGCACAAGACCCAGGAAAGTTCATGTGAGGACATAGTGAGACGTGGCTGCTTACAAGCCAGGGAAAGAGTTCTCACCAGAAACCAAATTTACCAGCACCTTAATCACAGACTTCTGGCCTCCACAACTGCAAGAAAATAATTTTCTCTAGTTTAATCACATGGCCTGTGGTATTATGTTATGGCAGCCCTAGCATGCTAACACCCACATGTGCTCACGCACAGACACACACACCCCTTTCTCCCTCTTTTTAGTCACACAGTGAAGCATACTGTTCACAGCCCTGCTCCTTGATTTTTTTCTAATCAACAATGTCTGAGATTTATACACCTGGACATACAGACCTTTTCACTCATTTTTTGGTGTGTTTTTAATACCAGCATGCTGTTCCACTGAATGGATGTGCCATGCTCTGTTTCACTGGTCTCTTATTAATGAATGTTTAGGCTGTTTCAAATTTGCCGGCACCACAATGCTGTAATAAATAACCCTCACACATATGTGATTTTACACATGCTACAGAGGGCACATTTATTAAAATATGAATATTGCCAATATTTAAAAATAGGGAGATTTCATGTATAATCTTTATTTGTTACTTTTCTTAAAAGATCAGAAGACCGGATGACATTGGCCCACATTTTCTCTCAGCACCCATCAGCGGGAGCCAGGAAGCTGGTGCTTGTTCAGATGGGCCACATTGTTTCTGCCTGGCACCACCACCATCCAGCCTGGCTTACTCACCAAAATTACTCATCAGGCCCGAACAGACCCAGGAATGTTGACCCCAAGAGAGATTCTCTGGACTCACTGTAGCTTAAGGTATCAGAAAGCAGAGCAACTAGCTTACCTCATTCTCTTCACCTTCTCAAAAAAAAAAAAAAAAAAAAAGCTTTTACTAAGTTAGAATTTAATCTTATGCCTTCTGCCTCTATAGAAAGTTGAAATAAAAATTGTCTATTTAAGAAGAATTTTAGTGTCTTTTACAGAGCTGTCACTGAAGATACTGTCCACTGTGTTACTCAGAGTTATTTAAATAAATTCTCATTCCATAAATGTCTGCTTGGGTTTGATTCCAGAATAATAAAATGGTCTCTTCAAGTGAATGCATATACTTTCTCTTGTCAGAAAATGAAAATGAAATAATGCACAAACTTCTACTCTTAACATTAGGAAACAAAACAAAATTTTAGCCAGACTCAATGTCCCTGAGAGTTATCAGCTGGTCTCTGCTGTCTGGGGAGCCTCAATATCTGCATTTTATTTAAATCAATAATGAGTAGCCCCAAACCCTCAGTCCCAGGCAGTCCATTTAGGTTCAAGTTCCCACCTTTTACTCAATTTCAGGATGAACTTAGATATGTCCAAAAATTAACATTTTAATAGCTAAAACCCAGTCCATTTACTTTATTGACACTCTCATATTCAATAATGAAGGTAATCTAAATTACGTAAATATACATTTACCCTACGGGACCTAATAATCCTATTTTCATTTAAAATGAAATAAAAATTACATATAAATATGTATATTTGTCCTGGATTAACTCTTACAGAAAAAAAAAGGTGCTTGTCCCTGAGTTAGGTGAATTTCTTTATTTTTATAATCTTTAAATGTTTTCTTGGATTCTGTGTTTCAATGGGAATCTGCATCATGGAAGTAAGTAGGGTACAAATTTTAAATAGGAAAAAAAATACTGTCTTTTGTTAAAATTGACATTATTACCATTTAATGCTAAAAACACAACCTAGTTTAAAAGTTAATTTTATATATTTAATGACTTAATGGAGTTCTAAATTCATTTAAAAATTCTGATCACAAATTTAATGTCCCAATTCTTAGCTAAGCAGTGAGTCTGTCATGATTACTTATTAAGTTGACTGTCTTTTGAGTTTTTAGCCCTTTTCCCAGTTTCAGGATCTAACAAAGCTTATTGTAAAAAGCCCTGGACACTTGCTTCAGTGTTGTCATTTGTTAGCTGCATGAGCTTGAGCAAGTGACTAGAATAATCAGTTTCCTTACCTATAGAATGTGGCTGCTACTACTATTCAGGGTTGCCATGATGACAACCACATGAAATGTAATATGTAAACATTCTTGGAAAATGTTCTAATGACATACAGTAATAATAATAAAAGCTAATATGTACCAGGCTGCCTTCTAAATAATTTACATTATTAACTCAATCCAACACCTCTGTGAGGGGATATTTGTATTATAATCCTCATATTTTACAGGTAAAGAAACTGAGGTGTGAAGAAGCCATAAGACTTGTCAAAGGCTATACAGAGCCAGGATTTGAATTTAGGATGTCTGGTTTCAAGGCCTTTGCCATACTCTTAATCACTTTGCTGCCTCTAAAATATAAGAATTTTTTTAAATTAATAAGCTCCCATAGATCCCTAAAGGCTGACAGATAATTTCAAATAAGTTTTTCTACTTTCTTCCCAGATATTAGTTCACTCCCAGAAAAGAAAAGAAAAAAAAAATCTTCCTTTGTGTCCTTCTTCCAGGACTAGTTCCTGCTAAACTGGAAGAAAGAGAGGAGTGACTGTTCATTCCAATTTACTGTATTGCATTTGTTTAGTGTATTAGAACTTGCAATGTGCTTTTCCACCCACTAACTCTAGCTTTTCCAGGGCAAGGCAAACACAAAAAAATTATTACTGTTTTCATTTGACAGAGGAGAAAAGTTAAGGTGGGAAGAAATGATGTAAATGGCTGAGGTCTCACAGCTAATAAACGGCAAAGGGAGGACTAGAACTTACGTTTTCCTGAATCAAAATCCACCCACAAACCCACCCAGGTTTTCACCAAGCTCTCACTACGATGTAGCGTGGTAAGAGGCAGCATAATTGAATCCATTGGTCCCTACATTTATGCTTTTCTTTTGTGGGAGAGAAGAAGGCACGGTGAGAGAGTAAGAATGCTATGTTGCTGAATACAGGGCACTGCTTCCCAGAGAACATGGAAATAAGATGCAGTGCCTCCAGTCCCTATGTGTGTGTATGTGTGCATGTTGGGGGGTCATATGCTCATCAAAGACTAGGAGCCACCTGTTCTGTGCCACTCTGCAAGTTTGCCTGTAGATGAAGTCTCTTTCCCCCAAAACCTAAAGTGGAAAGTAGAAAAGAAAGGAATGTTTGGTTCCTTCTAGTGTTTTTTTGATCTTTCCCTAGAGGCAGCATCAAGGGCAGCCCTTATCCATGTGCTTCTTCATTTCCCTGCTACGGCCGAAGATGGCCAAGGGATGGTCCAGGACTAGAGAGGATAGCAGAGCACACTAAAGAAGCATAAGAGGAAGGAAGAACATGAAGTGTTACCTTTTAGAAGTGGTGATAAAGAAATTCTTTGGAAGAAATAAAAAGGGCACCAAATACTTACTGATGAGGAAACTGACTCTCAGAAGAAATATGTGGTTATTGGGCAAACCTTTCACAGCCCCACAGTGCTCTTCCAAGATAGGTGCTTTAAATTTATCTAAAAGCTCCTCCTAGCATTCATGCCTGTCGCTTCACAGAAAGCCCAATCCCACTGTTTTAGCCTCAGAGATAGAATCAAATCTATCTCTGAAACAACTGAGAAAGCAGAGATGAGAGAACTGGGGCCATGATGGTGTTACTCAGGACAGACACATGAGTCACACACAGCTTTGTTTCTGGTGCTGCCTCTACTCACCCAACAAACAAAGAATCCTTCTGAAGCGGCCATGAATATTTTCAAAATTTCTTAAATCCATCATATTTTTGATATGTCTCTTAAAATTACCATTCCCCATATTTTCAAGGTGTTTATTTCAATTATCATCACCTGATTTTCACAACACAAGTCTAGCGTTCTGCCTTCCTTTCACAGGGGCGTGGTATGTGGTATGTAGTATAGAACACCCTTAGATGACCTATTTGTCCCATCCAAATGGGTGGGGATCCTCCAGCAGAACCACATACCCCTTATCCTATAATCCCAGTTAGCAGATTTACAGTCAGAGGTCTAAAGGATGGTGGGAGGCATGTGATATGGTGCCATGAACACAGGTGTGAACATCAGAATTGAAATCCCACTAACACCTCTTTCTGGCTGGGTGACGTTAGGCAATTACCTAAACACTCTGAGTCCTCATTTATAAAATAGAGATGGTATTTTCTACCAGGGGTTGTTATGAAAACTAAGTGAAATAATGTTGATTTAGTTCTAGAGATAGTACCAAGCACATACATGGTAGAAGTGTTAGTAAATATCACTATTGTTGTCATTATTGTCAGTAATCCCAAAATAATCAACAAAAAATTTAAAAAGCAGAGATCAGAGATTTTTCATAGCAAAAGAAGTTTACAAAGATATACTCCCCAGAATACTCAACCACTTTCTCCTTTATTCTCCACAAACAATGTGTACCTATCTCTACCATAGAATATATCATTGGAATTATTTGCTTACGAATCTGCCTCTAAACTGGAGTGTGAGCTCTGCCAAATCAGGAAAATATTAATCATCTTTAGCTGAGTCAAGCTTCTCTTGATGCCTAGTAAGAATAGGAATTAATAAAATTGTAAATGAATGAAAAGCTGTCAAAAAAATACTTCCTCAGAAGAAATTTACCCCACAAGTTGATTTGGAGAATTACTACCAATTACTACTCTAAATGTCACTAGCAGGTAGCCAACCTAAACTGCAATTAATTAAAGTAAATTTGTAAACTTGTCAAGTATAAACTGTTACAAAAAGATGTGAAATAAAAATGGAATGGAGAAGGAAGGACTGATGCAACAACAAAGGCAGGTGACAATGTCATCACAGAGAAGAGCCGAGGAGCAGGGGTTAGTCTCTCAGCTGCTCTGCTTGGCGAGAGGGGGCTCAGACTAGAAATGTTCTGGCTCTTCACATAGAAACATCTCTTGGGACAAGAGAGACAATTCATCAAGCTACCAAGGCTTGACAGGACTGTCCCTTGGGGACATCCAGCTCTGATTCTATATTCACCAAGAAACCTTCTGAACTGTCATGTATTTTTCTGAGTCAACTCACAGTCTCAGGCCAAGTTTTTCTCCATCTGTAAATTAACAAACCTGCATTCTGACTTCCATGTCAGAATTGGGGTGGAAGGATGTATTATCATGAACCAATTATTTACTACCTAATTATGCCAGTAAAAAAAATAAATACAATAAAACTGCTAGTGCTATAAAACTGTAGACTGGATCTTAAAAAGAAAAAGGTAAAAGAAGGTATAGGCCTGTCATGTTACTTCAGTAAATACAGCAAAGATTACAAGAAAAGCTTAGGGCTGGAAGGAAGCCTTCAATCTTCAATGCCATTATTCCTCATGGGGTCCTTCAGAGTTCAAAAAGCATTATATGGACAACAACAAAAACTATTTCCTTTATGCCAATACACTTAGCAAAAGATCAAAAGGCAACAGGTATATATGATGGCAAAAAAAATATTGGTTAGCTAAAAGAAAGAACTTTTGACAGAGCTATTGACATTAGAATCATTATAAAGTGTGGCTATAAAATCCAAATTCCTAAGATTTTCAATGTAAGGTAGATAACTACTGGTCCAATATAGTTAACATTCAAACCTGTCCTCTTAGTCCTTTCTAGCCCCATGACTTTTCAAGTGTTGTTATACGGCACCAAAATAATTTGTTGATTCAATGCAAATTAATAAAACTATTTTATCTTACAGATAGAAAATAACTACCTGAAAGATTTAACTTCCCAAGAAATTGTGTTGACACTATAGATTAAGTATATTTAACTTGTGGTCTATGAGCCAAGAAGAATCCTCAATTCATTTTCATCTGAACAACATGGAAAGCACCAAGATGTAAAACCATCCAGACATATTTTTGCTTACTGTTGCAAAAATGCAACATGACTTTAAAAAACATAACCTGCGGAATTCAAGATTTCTATAAAATAGAATGTCTTTCTGAAATTACCTCACTCTGTGTCTAAATGCAACGATATCCAGCTTCACCAGTCCATCTTTGACTTTCATTCTCTATGGAAAAGCCTGACTATAACTCTCTCACTCTCTCATATGACCTACCCCATTCATTATCTGATGCTTGCCCTTCCATATTCAACTTTCTTCCTTTTCTTCTCATTTGCCATTTATCTTTCTTCTTATCTCAGTGCTGTCCAAAAAACCTTTCTGTAATGATGAAAATGCTTTATATTTGCACTTTCCAATGCAGTTGCCACTAGCCACATGTAGCTAGCTACTAAGCATTTAAAATGTGGGTGATGCAACTGAGAAAGTGAATTTTTCATTGAATTTTAAATAGTTACATACGACTAGCAGTTATTACATTAGACAGGGTAGAATTCTATTCCACAAAATTAATGTTTTTAGTCACTACAGTAAGTGTGTGCATGTGTGTATATATAATCTTTAGCTCTTAAAAATAAGAAGCTAAATTTATGTGGCTTTCCAATTTCTTCTTTTCACCCTTCACCAGACTTGTGTCCTGATATATTTTTTAATTCCTTAAACTTGAAATCTCTAAGGACTTTGGGAAAGAAAAAGGAAAAAAAGAAGCAATGAAGCAAGAAAGAGAAAAATAAATTTTTTTTCAGGCTATAAACTTGAGCAGCAATGTAAATCCATGAAGCCATTCCTGCAAGTCTGCTTGGGCCCTGCCTATCAATAGAACATTAATGGCTGATTAGCAAATACTGAGGATTTGTTGATTTGGCATGAGGAGATCTGTGCTCTTCGATCAGACGTCCCCGAGTGCAGAGACTTCACAAGGCGGCTGCACTCGCCAGGGCCAGAGCAGACATCAGCCAGGAGAGCGTCTCCAGCCTTGAACCTGAGGGGGATTCAGTTTAGAGCGAAAGCTCCACCTGCAGGCCGCGGGAGTTAATGCAGCCTCGCTAACAGGGTCTTCATTCATCCTGACAAGAAGCCTATACAGTAGAAAATCCCATCTCCAAATCCTGCCACAGAATCACACGTTCATGGGGGTGTGAGGAGGTGGACAAAGTGAGGCATTTGTCAATTCCAGCTCACCAAAACACTACCTCCCTGATTCCACCACAGTGAAGCACTTCATTTCAGGACAAATAGCAGTTTATCACCAAGCTCCGTCCTGGGTGCAGTTTAACTGGCATGAGGGTCTGAAGTCCCTTCACAGTTCCCAGTTCTCTGCCCAATGTACATGCCACCACATATCCTTTTTTAAAAAATTTGGAGATTAAACAATGTAAATGATTTTACTGACAATGAAGTACTTATTAAGGAATCTAGAGATAGAATTAGATCCTCCTACTTTCCCTTCATTTAATGACAACAGAATAATCTATTGTTACATTAAATGCATTAGAGATGAGCATAATAACCCTGCTATTTTTATCTTCACTAGCACCTTGACTGGATTTATACTTTATTAGAGACAATGCAGAACTGTGATTTTTAAGTTTCCTTTTTGACACTGTTCCCTTATGGCATTTTTATCCAGATTTCCTGGACAAAAAACCAGGCCTGAGTCTGTGAGTTTGCCTGGAAAAGCTTTTGAGGTTGCTGCCTATCAGAACCTGAGCACCTATCAAGGAAGACTACCTCAGAAATCAGAAATTGGGACAATTGGGGTTTAATGGCACTGTCGCCAGATCTCAGGCTTTCTGATCATTAGAGGTCAGAATGTGGAGGTGCGGTCAACCACCTTGCCATCACTATAAACCTTGCCGGACCCTTTATATGTGCATTGCAGTTCCTATTTACCTTAGTGTCAGGGAACTAGATAAGCAAGGTGAGGAGATGGAATTGGATCAGAAAGCCATACTAAAATCAGTATTTTCCTATTAGAGCCATATCAGAAGCAATATTTGTTAATTCATTCATTCATTCAATATTTATTCAGCTATAATAGGCAAAACCACAGAAAGGCATGGTTGCTGCCTTCACAGACAGAGCTCACACTCACTGGTGGTGGTCAGCTGACAAAATGTGTTAGGACAAACACATTTTTCTGCTGATATTCTAAGATATTTATTCCAAGATATTTCAGCTAGGTACTATCTATGTTAGAAGGATAGAAACAAAAATTCTAGTTGTAGCTTAGTTTTTCTTTCATTTAATAAATCTTCTGATGTTATTTGCTATCCCAGCAAATTAATCTTCATTCATTCTTCAATCAAATATTTAAGAAGCCCCTGTTGAGTGGGAGGCATTATGCTAGCTTTGTATAGGTTCTATGAGCAACACGGAGGCCCTCAAGGAGTTTACAGGTCAAAACAAAAAATAAGACACATGCATAAATAACTACACGAAATTAAAAAATATACTAAATAGCATAAGACAAATAGATCAACTACTAGGAGAGATTAGGGGATGGTGGGATTGCTGGAAGGATGAAGAGAGTTGCTGTATGTAGACTCTGAACTAAGACTTGATGAAAGGGTAAGATTATGACAAGCAGAGATTCTTCAATACGAAATCAACAGAGCACTAAGTTCCTCACAGTACAGTTACATTCATTAAGCCACTTGAGCTTCACGACAGCTCTGTGGGATAGAGAAGTTAGTAATATTGTTATTATCCCTTTTTTTTCTAGATTAATAAACTGAGCCTTGGATAATTTAAAAGACACAGCCAAAGTCATTAGACTGACACACTGCTGGACAAGTTTTATTAATCACTCAATAAGGCAGGGTCTTTAGTCTGTCATTTCAGGTTGTGGTGGTCAGAATTTTTTTTTTTCTCTTGTAGTATTAGCTAATAGAATTCTAGTGCTGGGCTTTAAAATTCAGACATTTTCCATGAAGTACCTGCAAAATAAAGAGACAAAATGCTTTTTTTTAAACCTGTATCTATACAAAGGCACCCAGTATTCCGAATAAAAAATTCCCTTACATCTATTATTCCTCAAAAAGGAGTTATCATAAGACACTGAGGCTTCATTGATTGTTGCAATGTATTAATTTGTTCCCATTCCACTGGTCCCGAGTGGTGGACCTTTCCTCTATATCCAATGAGGTACCCTGCCTTTGGTAATCACGGAAGAGCCAATCCCTGATCCACCTTTGGGGTCATTCTGTCCTTTTCTCAAAGAATAACATATGAACAGCTCTATAGTCCCATTTTATGGATCTAGAATCTCACAAGTCCAAAAGACTTCCTTCATTTTATCCTGTCACTGTCTCCTTCATTCCAAGCTGGCAATGTTTCTGCTAAGATGGTTGACTGAATCTACATGTCAAATGCCAACGCTCTTTAGCAAATAGTTATCTAACTATACCTTTGACATTTTATCCAGAGCACACTTTGTCTTTTTTTTTTGTCTTTTGTCTTTTTTTTTTGTAATGTTGATAGACTGAGAATTTTTAAATCATCTTCAAGTTCTGCTTCCTTTTTGCTTAACAATTTCTTTTTTCATCTACTTCTTTCCTCTTGTGTTTTACCATAAGCAGTAAGAAGAAATCAGTGCAGCACTTAGAAGTTCTGCTTTCCATAAAACAACAGAACACAAGTTTTTTGCCACTTTAAGACAAAGATCACCTTTCCTCCAGTTTCCCATACTGTGTTTCTCATTTCTGTCTGAGACCTCACCAGATGTACCTCTGATGTTCCTATTTCCAGCAACAGTCTCCAGAATTCTAAACTGACTCTCAAGATTCCCATCCCCTTTCCTTGAACATTCCTCAGAACCATGAACTTGATATATGTTACTCCATAATTAGGTTTTGTTACATGTTACAGATACTTAAAAAAGGTAGGTTATCAGTGTGGGCAGGACCTAATCACGTGAGCCTTTAAAAGCAGGGAGGTTTCTCTAGCTGGTCTCAGAAAGAGAAGACAGACAGATTCAACTTGAGGGAGATTCTCCATTGCTAAGGAGGGTCCCCAGCAAACAGCCAGCAAGACAATGGGAACCTTAATCTCAACAACCACAAAGAAATGAATTTTTCCAACAGTTTTGGGGAGTTTCAAAACAGATCACTGAATCAAGATAAGGACTTTGATTTTATCCTTGTGAGAGCCTGAACAGAAGACCCAGCTAAAAACATGCTGGACCTTGGTCAATAGAAACTATGAGAAATCATTTTAAATAAAAATCGCTATTTATTAATGTGTGCTGTTTAAAACCACTGTTTGTGGTAACTTATTACACTGCGATAGGAAACTATTACAAGAAGTCACCTAGAAATTTACCATAGCTTATCCACCTGACTTCAGAAGTCAGTACTTGCCAAGGCAAACTTGTCACTCCAGACAGGGTGATCTTTCCCTTATTCATTGAGTACATTTTGTCTCATGCCATCTCCTCAGCTTTGCTCGTACAGTTCATCCCAACTTTTATAATTTCATGCCCCTTCTTCACTTATACCAATTATCCTTATAATTTCTAAGGCATGTGGAACAAAAGGATTCATGCCTGACTGATTGGATATAATGGTGTGGTAGACTGCATGTCCCCAAATGGTTACAACAATATTTCTGGTTCCACAGTTCCATCCATAACTGGCCATTCGCCTATCAAAAGTTTAGAGTCTATGTCCTTTCATCTTGAAACCAAAAAAGTGTCTATAACTACCTGGACTAAGAGAGTACAGTGGAAGTGATGCTACATGATTTCTGAGGCTAGGCCTAGTGTTTCCTCTCTCTTGGATGCTTGTCCTTGAAACCCAGTCACCATGCCGTGAGGAAGCCCAGGCCACATGGAGAGGCCTGCAGGAGAGAGTATGAGGTCCTGGCCCTCATCCCTAGCTGAGATCTCTGCTACTAATCCTGTTAAATACTGAACCACTGACTCTCTGAAGGTGGGTGGGGGCTCTGATCTGTAATGTTTGCCAATTTCCATGATGTAAATACTCCCACTAGGGCTGGTTTCAGACAACGAACATGATGCCACTGAAAATGGATTTGAGAAATAGATGCACACGATTGGCTTTGCAAGTCAACATAAGCTGGCTCCAGCACACCGCTGCTCCCAGCCAACAGCCTGCAGCGACTTACAAACCATGTGAGTGAACCATGTCAGAAGCAAATACTCCCACCCTCAGTCCAGCTGCCCCAGGTGAGTCCATGTGGAACAGAGACATGCCTTCTTCCCCTCCAAAGCCCTGTGCACATTTCAGATTCACGAGTAAAATTTGTTGTTGTTTTAAGCTACCAAGTGTTGAAATGGGTTATTATAAAGCATGAAATAATCAAAACAAATGGATAAAGGTAAAGGAGAGAAAGACTCCAAAATGAGTATGAGGTTGTAAGCCTAAAAGACTGGAAAAACAACTATATAAGCTAAAGACGGTGCAGCTAAAATTTTTAAGTTTGTAAAACATGATTATAGAGTAAAGCAAAGCAAATAGATCACAGAGCACCTGATATTGGCTAGACATTAGGTTATTATCTGATTAAAGTAATTCACACTCAGATATTACTGGAGCCAGCTTAACCTCTAAGGGAATGTTTGCATTTTAAAAGAAGTTAAAAGAACAAATTAGTAGTCTTCAAAGCAATGCTACTGTGAGGTGCTTTGCTGCTGAAATCAAATAATGGCCGTTGTTTATAACTGAATTTGCAATGAAAAAACATTTCAATGAATACAATTTTCTCAATTTAAACTTTTGTCCCATTAGAAAACTAAAGATTTTCTTAACTTTTTAATGACTGTTACTGTGGGTGGTGAGTCCTAGCAAATGTTAAGACAAATTATTAAGTACTACATTAATGTTACCAGAAAAATGTAGAGTCATACTTAGTTCCTTGGCATGTGTGATTATGAAGTGATTTCATATTGTAGCATACAGCACGGTCATATTTTCTGATGGCTAAGTATCTCTAGTTTGTATATGGAATTAAAACCTCCAGGTGTTTTACCAACTGAACGAGATTGAGAACCACTGATTTGAATGAATTTGTCATTAGTGCAATGTAACAGAGGGGATTTTAACAAGTAGGGAAGCCTTGCTGCACCATCCCTTCTCTGAACAGCTGTCATGCCTTCACCACAGGACAGAAAGAATAGTAGTCAGCAACTTGGCATCTTACGTCTGAATGACTTACGACCCCGGCCTTGGGGTGGCAGAAAGGAGCCAGAGGCTTTCTGAAGGCAAATTTAGCCTGAAGACACAGAACCATTTGGTGGTCCAAAGAGACATGTAATTATAAGATTAGACTGCATACACATAAAATGAAATTATAATCAAAGCCTAGGGACAAAACCAAGGTGATTGAGGACAATTAAGGAAAGTGAGAAGGGACCCACATTAGTAATCCTAGTTCTATTGTGCTTACTTAGTTGCTTTGAGAAAGTGCCTCTCTCTTTTCTGCTTTTATTCAGGCCTTATGAGCCAGTGGCATTTCTTCTTTTTCTCTCCCTTTGTCCAGGCCTTGGCCTAACAAATATACCAACTTTAATCATGTTGTTGTTGTTGTTGTTGTTGTTGTTGTTGTTATTGTTTTCTTGCCACCGTGGAACTTGCAAAGCCAATTTTCATTCTGCGTTCACATGCAAGTAGATGTGGCCTACCACCATTACTCAGTCAGGAATCTGATCTGAATTATATTTTTCGTGTTCACCTTCTTTTGTACCTTTATGCAAAGATCCTTTGCTAAACGTTAGTCCTTTGAAGTTCCGGGGGCCCCTTCATCTCATGTATGTCAACAGGCTGAGAATATTTATACCTTCTGACCCAAAGTCCTATTTCTGAAAATATAGCTCAAAGAAAAAAAAATCCAAAATTTGGGGGTAGAGGTAAGGCAGGCAATATGCTATGAGATATTCACTATAGCATAATTTATAACAACAAATATTAGAAATAACTCAAGTGACCCACCTACAATTGGTAAATAATTCAATAAAATAAGGCACATTCATAAAATTACTTTTTAATTATTGTGAATGACTAAGGTAGCAATGGAAAAATATTTAAGTATTATTTTGATGAAAAAAAAAGCAGTGCTTAAATAACTTCTAAGTAAAAGGGCATAAGAAAATCTGAAAGGACAAGCAGAGATTATACAGAAACATTATTTTTCCCTCCTGTTAGTTATTATAGAATATATTCAAACCTAATAAAAAGGTACATATTAACAATTCTAAAAATTCCAGTGTTAAAAGCTCTTACTACCCGCCTGCAGTGTGAAGTAACATTTACTTCCTTCCCACTTCCCCCATTCCAGCAGGTCAATGGAGACCTCCCCTAGAGAAGACAAAGACAGCTCTGTGTCACAGAGGTGGTGAAGCATCTCACTCTCCTCCCACCCAAATACCTCTGCTTTGAACAAAGCAAACTGAAGACCAAAATTTACCAGTCCCACCCACCATTCATGTGGCTCATTGTCTCTCCCTGGATCTGCCCTCAGCTCAAACACTATTCCTACCCACTACCCAAGCCTATGTCCCGTATGATAGAATGAGCAAGTCTGCAGGGGCCTATAAGTGCCAATTGGGCAGTCCTGCTGGAAAAGAGTCCCCCCACCTTTTGGAGCTAAAATCTCTTTTCTGGCAATGCCAGAGGCCACCACCTGGAGAGTTTTGAGTAAAGCTGTACTCATTGTGACCACTGCTAAAAAGACCCCACTTATTCTTACTGTCACCCATGTCACTACTGCCAGGCCTACTGCCTCCTCTGTTTTCCACTTGCTCCTTAGCTTTGCTGCTCTTTTCTGCCTTCCAGTAGACATTTCTTAAAACCTCTCATGCAGCTAACCTCTTTTACTATTTCTCAGGTTGCTTGTACGTAGGGAAGAAAACAGGAGTATTTCTCTTCACTGTGGAGGCTTCCCCCAGTGGATGGCTGGAGAAAGGCAGTTCATTCATCTTGAAGGCACTCAGAACCCACGGAGTCTCCAGCAGTGCTAAGCCCTATCTCATTCCATTCTTTCAGGGTGCCAGAGGAGCACAAAAGGCCCCATAGAGGAGGAGTGCACCTAGACAAGCAAAGCCATATGCTTCTTCACAAGGCCACCTTCATTGTTTCCCAGATTCCCAGCCATCTAGCAAGAGGGAAAATCTCACATTAATGAGACGGTGTTAAACTCCCAAGGGGATAAAGAAATTGCTTTGAAGGCATATATATATTATTTTGAACTTTAGAAAACTATATGTACATTAAAATAATAAAAGGAGTCGAAAGAAATACTATCAAATGATAATTACAATTGTTAGAGTGGTTAAATTATAGATGACTTATTTTTCTAAATCCCTATCTTCTAAATTTTTATATTTACTTTTTTCAACCTATATGTAGAGGGCAAATTACACAGGAATATCTCAAAATCTTCACCACTGATCAAAATTCCCTACAAAATCAGAATATTTATTCTATTTGATTTTTGTTTTGTTCTCCTCAACTTCTGTCCTTCTCCCCACTAATGGGGATATTTTATTCTGTTCTTGTCCATCATCTATTCATCCCCTTTTTATTCCTGCTTTAGAGGAACAAACCAGGGAAGCCACAAACTGCTTAACACACACACACACACACACACACACACACACACACACACACACACACACACACAGCGGCAGCCACAGGCACTAATGTGAGAAGCTGGAGAAGGTGTCGTTTTTCACTCAAACTGACATTTAAGCTGTTTCATAAATATGAAATCAAACTGGAGAGTCCAGATGGACTGCCGCCCCCTCCGCCTTTTGCTGGAATGACATGCTATTTACCAGCCTCAGAAAGGGGGACTGAGAAATAAAACTTTCAGATGATGAGTCACTGAGGGAAATGATTGATGAGTGATGAATGAACTGGTGATTTTTTCATACGAGACTCAAGAGAGAGCCGCTGCACAATGGACAGTGATCCCCAACACATACTGCTGCCACAGTCGGAATGTGACAAGGAGCAAAGTAGTCATGTTTTTTCAGGCACTGCACAGAGAACAAGTCACACGTTGTAGCTTATCATCTAGGTACATGAAGGCATTTCCAAAAGGAAAGGGTCACTTACTGTGCTGATTTCATAGCAGCAGTTGTTCTATATCATACGTGCATTATAAGAAGAGCATCACATGAAGCCGAACATAAAATTTGAGTTTTGAGAGGAGGCAGGCATCGGCTAGTATCTTCAAATCACGAAGTGGACTATTTATGACAGCACTGCTTTGCCAAGTGCTCCATAGAGTACTATTCTGAGGTGAGCCTTGCAGAGCCTTGTCTGTATCTCCAGGGCCCTGTACAACAGGAAGAGGTCAGGAAGGCAGGGGAACAAGGAGGCCCCACACCGCTCCAGCAACACCATGCCCTGCAAATCTACACCACGCTCCCAAGTTAGGGGGACGGAATGAGGTTCTCCATCATCTGAAGGTCTCTCAAGAATGCCCTTTTACTCACCTCTGATTTCTCAGTAAGACTCTGAGGACTCTCAGTTTCCTGAAAAACAAACAGGCTCCCCTTGTTTATTTTATAGCTGTTGATGAGAAAAATTATGAAATCTTTTTTAAAAATGTACTTAAATTACAGAAGAGAGATTTATTTAATGAAGTTCATAAGCGTGGATTTTCTTCATCATTTGAAAGGCAAGAACTTGAAATTGTGCAGGGCATGTTCTTCAGTAAAAATGTCATAGTGATCTGTAGGCAGTAGCTGTGACTTTGAGCCACACATGCCCCTTAATGGGCAGAACAGACCTTTCACAACTGAACAAATCCCAGCTTGTTTAGTCAAATACTTTGGGGCAACCAGCTTTGTATGAATCTGAGCACTGAGAGGAGAGGAGCTTTGTTATATTTAAATAGACCAGCAATATCGGAGAACTGTTCCACCCACTCTTCCAAACACTCTTCTGTAAATACAGAGTCCTTCAGAACAGGCCGTGAGGTTAGAGTAGAAAATGTTAGAGTAGGAAACAATTCCCCCCCCCTGCTTCTCCGCCAGACCAACTAGACCTATGATCCTTGCACGAATCTCTCTCCCTGCTACAACTCCAGATTGCTTCACCCTACATGCCACCTTTGGGAGCTCTGATCAGAGACAACATCCAAGCTTAGCACTTATCTGGGAGCTAATGTTTCTTTGCAAACAAGGGGGAGAGTATCTGCTGGATTACCTAAAGAAGGATTAAGAAATACTGCAGTGAAAATTTAGCAGAATGAGGAAATTGGTAGGAGAGAGGAGGTTAAGAGGTAGGGAAAGGAGTGTCTGTACTTAAGGAAGAGCCAGTGGCAGGCTTCATGTCCCTATTTTAAGATCTTCGGTTATCAGTGGGTCAGTGGTTTACTTGCAAATCTATATCTTTCTTTTAATTGTGTCTAGTGAATAAATAAATTTTATACCAGTATATATATGAAATATATACATATACATGGAGTATATACATATATGCCAGGTCTTTCTCTCTATATACTGACATACATAGGTATAAAAATTATATATATATGTATGTATGTATATATATACACATATATATGAAGTTGGTTCAGAAGATCTTTATTGTTCAGCTTGATTTGATTATGGTTTACACGACTCTCAAATTTTTCTAAATAAAAATTACCTTTGAATGGGCCATAAGATTTCCAGCCTGCCAGGATTAGCAATTCTAGACACACTGTTTTATCCTTACATACAGACGATATCTGTGGCAGCGGCCCCATTAAGGTTATTTGAGAAAGTCACTCAGGCATGTTTGGACTAGAACTTCATATTTCCATTACAAAAATGGAACGATGTGTACCAATTCATGGCATATAGAACCAAAATATAAAGCTGGTATATAAAAAGGTATCTCTTAAGGAGAACTAGTCTCTTCTCTGCTATTTAGGATCCTAATAATTTCACTGAGGTACTGGGCCTTATGCTGGTAACTTCCACATTGGAAGAAATTTAAAGGCTTAGCAAAAGAAAGTTCTGTCTCACTGGTAAATATTAAAACCTACACTTAATTCAAAAAGCGTATCTCAATTAAATACTATGTACTTAACCCTGCACTAGACATGAAATTGTTGTTGTTGTTTCCTGCATCTCTTGGCATATGAGTTTGCTATGATACAAATTAAACAATAGCATAAGGTAGTAAATAACTAAGAGATCATCACATTGTTGTAAGTTTATCCTCTTTTTCAGAGTGATTGTATGATCTATGGAGGACAATGAATGGAAGCAAGGTACATGGAAGTGGACAGGTGTTAGGACCAAACTTGCTATCATAACATAAAAAAAAGATTGCTAGAAATGACTCTGGTTTCACCAGACACACCCAAATAGAAAGATTAACTGTAGTGGAGAAAGATCTAAAATTAAGTACTCCTCCAGGTAGGAACCAAGCATCAGAAAGAGGCAATAACAGACACCAGGCACCACAACCTGGCTCTAGCCAGGACAAGCAAATAACCTGAGTCTTATGATTACAGATGTATATGGGACAGAGGAACAAAATGGTGATGGTCCTAAGATAAAAAAAAAAATGCAGAAAATTCAATAGGTACCATTAGGAAAATCTGAAAGTGGAGACAGAATCTCAGCCACAGGGCTGGTTTAAAATGTATCTAGGTAAGAAAGAAAAAGTTAAGATCTCAACCTTAAAAAATTGGGGCATGACAGGTGTTCAAAACAGAGTGCAAGATTTGCGAGAACAAGACAGGAACCTAGTCACAAATAATGGGGTCCAAAAGGTGGTCTCAGGAACCAAAGGATACAGGATGAGAGCCACATATGCAGAAACAGTGATTAACATTTATACACTGCGCTGTATAGTATCAAAGTATTTCAGTTTCAGTGTCACATTATGTGGGTTCCCAGGTCATCTATTTAACAAATTCACCTACTATGTGTCAGCACCTGGGGCAGAGATAAAGTACTTGGAGATAAAGAACTTAGAGATGTAGAAGGCTTGGCCCCAACACCTAAGGGAGTATGGTTAAGTAGGAAATACTGATGGGTAGAGACAGGACAAAATGCCGTCATTCCTAAGCAGAGTTCAACAGGAAAAGGAGAGCCATCCTGTCTTCTGTCCTTTTCCTTACTCTTTGAAACTGAATGATAAGTTCCCAAGTGACAGAACTGGATCTAATAATGACTTGGCAACATTTCACATACCAAACAACTAGAATTTAAATTTCCGTACAAGTGAACATTTAATTTCTGTCCCCCAGGGCTGTACTTAGAGCAAGGGATCATTTTAAAATTCCATAGAGTAGGACCTGCCATGCAGAGCACCAGAGGACTTGGAGGTGGATGGGCTCTAATGAGCCGCCATGTGACTTGGGTAATATAGAGCTCTGAGAAAAAACCTCGTACAAATGTTAGGTGATGAACTAAAGAAGAAAACATGGACACCTCTGCTTCGATGAATGTGGGAAGATTAAGATAACACACACATGGGGTTCAGGCCTTGGGGGAGCTTAGGATCCAGAGAACTTTGAATTATTTGAACCTTGTTTCCCTCTTCCCCCAGTCCTCCACCCAAAGATTCTGTTGCTAAGACAACAGGATGCTAGCAGGCATGTGCATGTGTCTGCACCCTGCATGCTGTTGCCTAGCAACAGGACTCAGCAGAGCCTGAGCTCTCGCTCTTTACACCTACCCTGCTCCATCCATTGCCTTGACTTGCTAGTTACTTCCCCAACCCCCAAGGCAAAGAAACAGAAGCAGAAGGGTGTTAGAAGCTCACCATCTGATCTTCTGTTCTCATCAACTGCCTATTATCAACACCGGAAGAAAACCCCAGCTTGGCTTCACTCAGCTTAACCCTGACACCATGAAGTTATCAAATGTAAACTTATAATGCCAGCTGAATAAAATCAAAGGATGATTTGACAGTCTTAGTATTCGAAATCTAGTTATGGAGTCTTCGTCTGTAATAACCAAAGGGATGTTGTTATAAGGAAAACACTGAACCACTCGTGCAAAATTAACTGAAGGATTTTACACCTGGAATGAGACGTCAGAAGATGAGAGACAGAAAAAAAGAAGAGAGGGAGGGGGAAAAGAAATAAAGAAGAAAGAAATAGAGGATGGAAAGGAGAAGCACGAAAGAAAAGTGAGGCTTTTTAACTCACGATAAATAATATCCCTTTGGAATACGATAGTGTATAAACTGGGAAAATATCTGCAACATTATGTAGAGTAGGATCTGATGCCTAAAAGAGTAACAAGAGAGCTTACTGAGCTTTTTAATATGTCATTCTCTTAAGTGCATTACATAGGTTATTTACATCTTCACGATAATCCTGCAAGATTGATGTCAGAAAAATTATTTTATAGCTAGGACTCAAAACAGTTCAATGACTTGACTAAGGCCACACAGTTAGTAAAAGCAGCAAAATTAGTAAAAATTAAGAGTATTCAAACCAATATTAGTATGACTCAAAATTCCACATGCTTTCTCAACATGTACTATGATAAATATCTGGGGAAATGTGTATGAAGCTTGTGAAATTACACAAATTTGTTAAATTGGGGACCTTTTAAAGGAGCTATAAATATGCTTTATTTAACATTAAAGGAATGGCTTTTTCTTCAAAGTTTTAATGCAATAACTTATGAAAAGGAAATCATCTTGCCAAGTAGGAAAGGAAAAGCTGATCTTTTAACAAAATGCTCGGGAAGAAAGTTTAAAGCCCTTCTGAAGAGGCCGAGAAAGGAAACAAACCTCAAGGTTGACTCCCATTGAAAAGAAAGTGGAATTACAGGAAATTTTGCATATAGCAATGGTTATACACAGAAAAGCCAATGCTTCAAGAAAGTCAGATATAAGCAAAAAATAAGGTTCTGCTGCAACCTTGGTGACCTCAACTGGGTCTCTTTCCTAGTAGCAACATAACACCCTTGTAGGTGAACATGGAACTATGCACTGACAGCAGGGACGGACACACACATACATATTCAGTACTCTTTTCTCAGACCCTCAAACCTCCATGCAAACAGAAGACTTACAATATTCTGATCCCATCAGTCCGAGAGATATGCCCACGCTTGCCTGACCTAGGCTTAAGCCAGGAACCATGCTAAGTACATTTATTTCTCATTCTAAAGAGTGAGTCCAGGCACGCTCAGCAAATCCTGTTCTCATATGTATTAATTCCCATGGACAAGGACCTCCTCTAAATATTAATAGGGACTAGGTAGGCCCTACTTGATTGTCAGTGTCAAGACCTTGGTATTCGAAATGCACAAAATTAGGTACACAGATTAACAGCTCTATTTCTCCCCAAATGTAAAGTGTTATTATTATTATTTTATCACATATGACAGCTATTCACCAGAAATAACTTGGCATTTCTTAAGAATCGGGACCAAATATGAAAGAGGCTTTACAAGCTATATGAGGTAACTGTTGCAGTGCTCTAAAATAATATCATATATAATCTATAATCAAGTAATGGTTATAATATGTCGCAACACAATATGCAAAGACTACTAATTATCCAACAATAGGTATTCTCTCTTTCTTTTATAGCCACAGAAATTTTAGCTTCGCATACAGCCACTCAACCTAAAGGCTGGCCAGCCAATAAGACATAAGTGGCAGTTTTTTAAACTTTAAGAAACAGCTTTTGCACAAACTTCATCCCTCTTCTCTTTTGTTACTTCCCCACCTGCTGGAATAAGGAGGCTGTCATCTGGGAGGATGAGAGAAAACTATGTAGAAATGGAGCTAGTGTAGAAGCTTAGAAGGAGTCTAGGTCCCGAGGACATAGCGGAACAAAGCCACTAGACCAGCTAGGTACCCCAAACCACCATGTTTTATACACGAGAGAAGTAAGCTGCCATCTCTTTACAGCCCATATTTGCAAGATTTTACTGTTACTTACAGCCAAATCCAATCTTTAGTAACACAGAGAAACTACAGCATAGCTCTTGTGGCCTAACTGGCAGGTAATAATTTGAATAGCCTATAACAGAGGAGAAATCCTGAATAGAAATGAGGATCTGAATTATCTCAAGGTGAGATTCTCATCCTTCACTGGTAACTAAGGAACTCTTATTATTTTCATTAAAGATAATTTTCTTTGTAGTAAGCAAAATAAGATGTTCTCTCCTGAAAAAATATTTTATCGACAGGCAAAACTCTGTGTTTGAAAGTTTCTATGTCATTCCATAAAAGAGGGAGAGCCCCATCAAATCCTCCTTAGCACACACACAAAATGAACACCCAAAAGGTTCTATGTCTCAAAACATTTCTAAGAGGTGACATCCAAGAGACCTGTCGCCAGAGACCTTGTACTGATAACAAACGAAACTTTGGGTGTAATGATGAAACTCCGCCAGCAAAAGGAATGAATATAAAATATGACTTAATGTCTTTTCAATGTTTAAAGAAAATCTGTACATTGAAAATGTGTCTGATCTACATCAGTCTTGTCCAATAGATAGACAATGCCAGTCACAAATGTAAGCCACATACATAACTTTCAGTTTTGTAAATTGAAATAAACAATTGAAAATTACCTAAAATTTTTTTATTTAATCTAATATGTCAAAAATGTTATAAACATTATCTATTATAATCCATATTTAA
The DNA here is from genome assembly GCA_030015415.1 of Cynopterus sphinx. Classification (NCBI taxonomy): domain Eukaryota; kingdom Metazoa; phylum Chordata; class Mammalia; order Chiroptera; family Pteropodidae; genus Cynopterus; species Cynopterus sphinx. The sequence goes on along the minus strand of CM057380.1, from coordinate 56,197,735 downwards.
AATGATACGTTTGACTTTTTTTTAACAAAGTCTTCTAAACCCAGTGTGTATTTTACACTTACAGTACATTTCAGTTTGGGCTAGCCATATTTCAGATACACAGTAACTATTGTGGCTAGTGGCCCCTTTAATGAATAGTATAGATCTAGAGTATGTGGTTCACTTGTTAATAGAGATCCCCAAGTCCAACCAATGACCCTGCCTTCTAGTCATAATTTAAATCTAACCACAGATAGCGAAGGTCACTTTTTTTAAATAGCTACTGAAATGGTTATGCTACCATAATATTTATTCAAATCTAACCTATCAGAAGGTTTTCTTTTTATGCTAGCATTATTTCTAATGCAGCATTTAATCCTATTCTGATTCTGCCTTCCACAGAGGAGAGATACAATAATCCAAATTCTTCACAAAAGCCTGAGAAAAATATATACTTCACCTCTTGGCCTGCCTGGGAATTCAATCATTAGTAATTTATTCTTTGAACTAAACCAAGAGCCCAAGCATACCCAGTTAAAACGCAAATGACCCTAGAAAGTAAAATACCAAAACTTCAGGTTTTACTACAATTTTATTCATTTAATACAAAAATTTGGTCAACTAAGCAGGGCTTGGTGAGGCAGACAAAAGTTCTGACATGAAAGTAGGATAGATCTGGGAAATGGGAGCTCTCTGAACATCAGTGAAAAACCTAGGAGACCTGAGGCAAAAGGCACCAGCAACAGCAGGGGATGCCAATAAGAGGACAGACTGCCAAGACCTGACCCTTTCTGCTGTCCAGAGCCAGCCCTGCAAAGGACTTCCACTACTTCCTAATCAGTACAAATACCACAGTTCATTTTCTCCATTCCCCCCCCCAAACTCTTTGTTGAACTTTCATCACTTTACTATGAATTTGCTGCTTTGGGTTATCTGTATTTACTTCTTGAAGATATAAAAATGTGATATATCCTTGTCGCTTCAATTCTCATGTTGTGTTAGGATTAGCTTCTCCTCCTTGGACCCAGTAAGTAAGCCTCTGGCTTTCCAGTTCACTTAACTCAATAATAATGAAATAAACCACTAGATCTTTGGACTTTAAAAATTCAACTGGATAGTCAGTTGAAAGCCAGTGCTTGACAACAGAGGCCAGAAATTTATAAATACCAGGAAAGGGCCGACATTTTAAAATTTAAAAAAAAAAATGGATGTGTATAACTTCATATGACAGGTTATTTATTCAGTCGCTCAACAGCAATTACTGAATAGCTGTTATGTGCCTGGCACTGTGCTAGAGAATAACAGTAAAAAAGTAATAGACTTGTTAACATACCAGTGGTGGGTCCCATCACAGAGTGCTCCCAAGTAGAGAGGGGTAACTAATTTTGTTGGTTCAGGAAAGTGGTTGGCCAGGGGCTTGGTCCCTTCCTTTCTCACAGATCCATCTGTCTCTTTCTCCTTCTCAGAGGAACAATATTCATCAATCATGAATATATAAATAGCTATTCTTTCCTGTTAGAAAGCAAAAAAAAAAATTGAGGACCAAGAAGGTAGAAGAAGAAGAAGAAGAACTAGAATTAAAGCTCATTTAAGTCCCCCTGTCTAGTTATTATCAGACAGTGGATATCCTGGAGGTAAAATTAAATCAATTAAGCTTTTGGTGTCACAAGTTTGCCATTCTTTCTCAAGCAAGAATGATGGGATAAATCAACCGCTTTTAAGAACAGGCACATCACCCAGTGTCAGGACAAACTTAGTGTCATCCTCTAGTGTCCCTGGAGGCTAGGCTCTGACAGTGACTTCTGGACTAATAGGAAGATACTGAGATAGTCTCAAATGTACCTGTGAGTGGAATAGGTGTTCTATATGCAAGTCCTATATGTAATCATATTTTTAAGTGATTTCCACCTTCATTTCCAACGTATTTTCTTGACAGAAATAAGGAAAGGTGAGAAAAAGCTCTGATGCATTATAAAAATCACATTCAAAAATCCTAATATCCACTTCAAGATGCATTCCTCTTTGGTAAACATGTAGTCTGTTTGCATTTAATTCTTCTACATAAGCCTTGCAAGAAAGTTAGCCAAATTGATAATCGATTAGTATGATCTTTGCTCACTCATTAAAACACACCAAACAGTTAATTCCCTTTTCTGTGGGGAGCTCTCACCGGCTCTATGCAGTTTGAATGTTAAACAGCCACTTAGGGCTCCAGCAACACAGTCGAGCCATTAGGTGGTAACTGTTTCCAACCATTCAAAGCAAGTCTCTGAAATGAAGGGCTTCACTGTCCCTTAATTAAATCTGTGGTGACTCTTTATTGATCTGACAACCAACAGAGAATAAAGAAGATTTAAAGATCTCAAAAGGACCTGATTTAGTTGACCAATCTACCTTCTCCCCCTATTCCCTTTATTTGAATAAGGGGAAAGAGAAGTTTTTGAATACTCTTCACTCCTTCACCTGCAATATGAGACCATTAGATACACTGGCCAATACTCTACTAATACCCTGCTAAAAGCCTATAGCAAAATCCCTTTCTCTCCCTTTCTCTCTCACCCTTCCTCTCATTCTCTCCCTGTCTCCTACCCTTCCCCTTCCCTTTCTCTCCCTCCCCTCCCCATATCTATCCTCTGACCCCTTTCACTGAACAAATCATCCTCCTCTTCATCCTGGTCCAGACACTGATAGCAGAGATTTAAAATAAACTGCTGTGCTACAAAGAAGCCAGTAGATTATATAGACAAATTTCTTCTGTTTACAAACAAGAAACCTTGGGCCTCAGCAGTTATATGGTACTCAAATTGTAACTATCAGCCAAGTTTCCCAACCCTTAGAGGGATGCCCTATTCCTTCTAGCCCTCTGACCTAGATACAGTAATGAAGGGATAATCTACAGCTTTTCTGAAAATCTCATTTTAATTTTTCTATCTCAAAGTGGGTTCAAACATTAATGTTAAGCTTTTCCTTGACATTTCACACATTCATTCACTGGACAATCACACACTGTGGTCAATTCTTGGGAATATAAAAAATGAATTAACACTTTACAGTATGGCAGGGAATGTACAATGAGATAGTTAAATTATGATTCAAGAAGTGACATTGGAGATATTTAAAGAATAATAAAAATGCATAGATATGATAACTAAACAAGCACACAGTAAGTGTTTCATAAATGCAAATTTATCTGCTTTATACAGTAGTTCACAAATGCTAGCATATGAACCAACTGCCTCGAGATTTTCTGGGGAGCTTTATGAATATCCTGGAGTATAGCTCTAGAATCTATATTTTTAATTGTTCCCTGGGATGTTTTAATGCACAGTAATTTTCAGGACTCTATGCCTGGAGTAATAAAGGAGAAGAAACAACTGCGGGGAAACTTCACAGAGGAGATGATGCTCAAATTAAGTTTTTGAAGATAAGCAGGGGCTTCAGAAATTATATACAGTATTATAATGTGGTAAGAAATTATAATTTTTCTATAGCTTTTCTCATGATAGAATTAGAACCAGTGTATTAAAGTTAATATTTAATAAGATTTTTTTTATTGTTTTCTTTTAGGGAGCTGCTTTAAAATGTATGGCCCACTCTGCGAGGAACAGCCCATCACTGGAAGCATCTAAGCTGGACTGGTTGACTATAGCCCCTAGATATTCTTTACTTGGTCAGGTCTTCCCATTCATCTCCTATGCATATTATCTTAAGTGCTCAATTGACACTGTCAATGAGTGAATCATATAACTGCATACTGAAAAAATAGATGAATAAGTATAATTGATTTTTTCTTTGTAATATTAAAGCCAGACTTTATGTCTACCCCTATTATTTCTTAATAAGGAACAGACATCAAAAACTGGGTCTTATACATTTTTGTGATCTCATTCTCAACTAGCCTTTCACTCAGGATATAGTAAAAAAGCATTTACAGAATGTTAAGTAAATACCTATTAAATTCTACCTTGTTTTACTCATTGGTTCTGGATTTTTGACTTTTTTTTTTAGCCCAATCTGACAAATCTAGAGGGCAAGTTTAGAGGAGTTGAATCCAAGATCCTTCAGACTCAGAAATCAGTGATGCTATGAATAGTCAGAATTTCTGCAAAGTTATTAAAAGCAAATTGGGTCTACTGAATACACTAATGGTCATCCATTTGTCCTGGAGGGAAGAAGCTTCAGGGATAAAAAAGAGAAGATGCCATTTCTGGTACTTACTCTACCCCAATAGCAAGGTGCTGGTCATCTCCTCTGTGCCAAGAATGTAGAGTCACAAAGAAGAGCAAAGCATGACCTGCCTGAAAGAGTTCACCATCTAATATCTACTATCACTGTCTTCTATTAGATATCTATACCTTTAGCCAACCAAACACAGATATTGCCTTTTGAAACTAAAGGAAAGATGCTTCCATTTTTAACTCCAGATTTATCATGAGCCATAAAAGATGCAGAGGATGAAATAATAAACAAATAAATACTGAATATTTCCATATAAAATGATTGTTTTTTCAATGCTTACCAGTTTCCTTAGTTATACCTAAAGCAAAAGAGGTAGACGTAATAGAGACAACTGAGCGACCCTTTCTGTATAAAACTTAACGATAGATACATAAGAAAGTGGTGAAGGGAAAAGCCTTAAGACACTCAGACTCTGTTCTCCTGGCACAGGAAAAGGTGGATGCAAATGCACCTGGCCCTGAAGCACAGAAGCAGCAGCCATTTCCGATCTTCCACTCTACTTCTTAACCCCAGGACAGCTACCAACGCCAATGCCCCTCAGTGCCTTGACATCTATTTTTTCTGCCAGTGAAGAATAAAAAAGCTTTAGTTCTTTGTTTCTACAGGTGTCTACTCTCAATGTGAGCCCCAAAATGTATAACCTAAAATGAGACCATTTGTTTTAGTACAAGCTAGGAAAGACCAAGAAAACATTTAAAAGAGCTGCATTTTCTATTCATTGGGGAAGATGAGAATAATTTCTTTATTAAACAAAATTAAATATTTTCCAAGCTTTTAGCCTTTTCTCTTTAACCCTCTTCAGGTTCAAATCTAATTTTTTTCTTTCAAAGAACCACCAAATTGATTCTAAGAGAATAATTGCTAAGGTGTGAAAGTTCTACCCGTATCCTGGAAACAGGCTATGCCATGGGTCGTTTCTTAATTTTCACCCTATTAGGGTAATTTCCTGCTACTGTGAATTTTTTTCCTGTGGTCTTTCCTGCACGTTGGCATCCTGGCTCCTTCACAGCTTCTTTGTCAAAGCAAAGGGAAAGGAGACCATTAACATCTTTCTAGAAATAGATGCAACAAATGCCACTGTGCTATTAGCCTGCACAGGGTGAGGACAAGGAAAGAACCAATACTGTAACATGGGAGGGCTTGTCACCTCCAAGAACTTGGCTGCTGTAGTTTAACTTGCAATGACAAAATTTATAAATCCACTGTCCTAAAAGAAAATAGATGACTCACAAACTAGAAACACAATATGCAAAAATGTTCCCCCTTCTCAAGTTAAGAAACAAAGTGCAAGTTTTTAAAAAATTGTGACACCATTTTTTTTTTGCCTATTAGCATTTTTTTAAAAATAAAATCAGTTGCTAATGAGGGTCTAGTGAAATTTATGTTTTTCTACAATACTGATAACTGATAAAGTTCAGCAGCATTTCTGGAAAGCAATTTAACAGTACTAATGACCATCAAAAATATCCATGCTCTTTGACCTAGTAATTCCACTTATTAAAATCTATCCTAAAAATATATAGAAAAAAGCTGTATACCCAAATATATTCACTGCACTTCTTTTATAATAGTGGAAAAATTGGGGAAAGATGTACATCTATGGATAAAAGATTGAGTAAATCATAATACATTGACTAATAGACCAGCATATAGGACATAGTAGGTGCTCGATGCTGATCATGAAAAACTGTATAAAATAAAATGGAAAATGTCTCATACAAACATGCATACATGTTTATTACAACTCTGACAAATATGTATAAGAAAAGTCAATTTCTAAATTTTCAGTAATGTATATTTTTAATATTTGCACAATTATAGTGAAAAAATTTTAAATAGATAAATCAACTTATATTCCTAGATGTCAGTAAGCTGGGCATCCCATTAGGCCATAGGATGTAAGAATGCATTGCCACACATCTCTCTCATTAAATAGTTCTCAGATGATAAATAGGGAGGCCTAAAGGTCACAGAAAGCATCTTCCTTCTTAGGAAGAATGCACAAGGCTTATGAACAGACTTGGAAGATGATTTGGGAAAAGGCTTTGAATTGCAAGTGGATATGATGAAGAAGCAGTGAGTGGTCTTCTCTGGGATCAAGTAGACCCTCCTGATGGAACATCTTGCTGTTCCAATTCTAGGTTAGCAGCTTAGACTCCAGTGTAGATACATAGACAGCTAAGGATGAGGTCATAAGGGTCACAGGGTGAATGTCAATAGGGCCCTTTTTTCAGGAGCTTAGAATCAAGTCTAAGAATAAGATACTCAAGTTTGATGTCATGGAAAGCTACTAGGCTAGGAGATTGAAAACATGAGGTGTTCCAGTACTGCATACCTGTAACTGTGGAATTCCAGCAAGTCATGCAAATTCTGTCTGAATCTGTTTACTTATTGATAAAATGAGCAGGTAAAAAGCCTCACCCCCAGCTGCCTCACAAAGTTGTTATAAAGATCAAAGAAACCACTACAGTGGTGCATGAGTGTCCTGTGAGCCATGACGTACCATGTGCACATAAGGCATGCTGCCCATCAAAAAGAGACCTTGGAGTTTGCCATTTTGTGGCTCATTCTGGGATTGACCATCAGAAATCAAATAAACTTCCATGAATTCCCAGCCTATGGATGAAAACCACAAGCTTCCTCAAGGACTCCTTTATTGTCCTGTGATTGCTTCATGGAAGAAAATTATATTAAAAAGTGAGATTGGCACCAAGAAGAACTGTTTATAAAATAGTAGTATTTCCTGACAATAAGTTCTAAGGTGGAACATCTCATTTTTTCTTGCTCCCAAGTCTATAAAACCATCAGTGCCACTTCAAAGCTATTCTTCTACCAATGGTTCTCAGGACCCACAGTTAGTGGGCATGAGTAGGTTAAAACAGAGGAACTACAAGGAAGGGGAATATCTGTAATGTCTGAGATGCAGGAAATAACAGAGTCAGTGACTTCCACATAAAGTGAGCCCTTTTCATGTGTCCCTTTCTAGTAGTATATTCTTCCTACCAAAGCTTGAGGCTGTTTATAAAACTTATCTTACCATCACCTCCCAGCATAGCCAAGAGACAGAGGCCAAATACGGCATCAGCATTCTCAGATAACAAAAAAATGTGCCAAGGGAGAAGAAACCTCTATTCTGTCAATTAATATTTATTGAGCACTTACTAGGTACTGGGGACAAGAGAGAAGTAGATAGATAAGCTCTCTGCCCCATACAGCTCCCTCAGGTCTGACACTGAGCAATCTTCATAGTAGCAAATTAAGAATATAGAAACATATTTTATGAAGTTTTGCAATTAAGGTCTAAATTCTGAATGGTAATGGGAAACCAAATATGCTCTACAGTTAGAGTAAAATTACCCATACAAAAAAAAATTGTCCATTTGAAGATAATATAAAACATATGGAATAAAGAAGTGAATTAATGGCAGTAGGACACATTCCTGTCAGCGTCCACTAAGAATTCCCTTCATTTGAGAATCCTCATCTCGCCCCAATTTGTGTATTTTCAGTGAAGCAACTCCAACCCCAGATGCTGGAGTGAAGCATGTGACCTAGGTTAAGCCAGTCAGCATGTCCCATTCCTCTGGCTACAGTGATTGGTTCAGGGATGGATGATAGACCCATATTTAGTCAATGAGGGCAAAAAAGACTCAATCCTACAATGTTCAGTTCACTTGGAAACATTACAGGAATATTCCTGGTCTCTTTCCCTCTAGAGATCACTAAGAGAGAGTTGCTAGGGTGAACCTGAGGATAGGCATGGTGTGGTCTTATTACAAAGCCGACTTTGAGGAAGTGAGACCAAAATCACTGAAAAAGAATCTAAGTCCTGGTGACATCATGTGAGCTCTAGATGAAGCTATACCTTAAGCATTTCCTTCTGGTGTTTAATTGCATGAAGCAGATATATTTGAATCGGGAATTCTGTCACTTGCAATGAAAAACACCCTAACTGAAATAATGACCAAGTCAGAACCAAAGCATAAGAGAAAGATGATCTGGAAAGGGCCTGAGTAGGTACATTTTACCTAGCCCCTGGTCAAGAATTTCTTCAATTCTTTAAAGAAGAGGAATTGAACATAATAGTAAAACAACCGTGCATAATCTTGGAGTTATACATCTGACAATTTTTCTAAAATATATAAAGATTATGTTGGGTTGAACATAGAATAAAAAAAAAACACACAAATAAGAGTGTTTTTTAAAAGCAGCAAAAGAAGTCCTAAGGTCCTTTTCTGGCCTGATATCAATCCTACTGGTTGTGAGAGGTCCGAGGTATCCCAGAGTTGGGACACTGGAAACCACAGTGGTAGAAGAGGGGAGTGATTAAGTGTTAAGGGGCTTGAATCGATGACTATCAACAAGTGCAAAAGTATTTCAGTATTTTAACAACTTGCACATTCATTTCAGTGTATACTGGGCAAAAATCAATCCAGCATATATGCCCACCTATCCCCACCACAGTTCTCCTTGATCCCCACTGGCAGTTGGGTAAATGGGACACAAGAAAAGTCCCCTCTGGATTAAAGGGATCCTTATTTATTCTCTACTGCATGACCATGTGTCTCACACCTGTCAAGGGCAAGGTGGGGAATGGCAGGAAGAGAAAGGAAAAGAGAAATTAGAAAGACTAGAGCAACTGACTATTTTATTTTATCTTAAAATAAGTCAACCAGAATGTACCTCCTCCAGTTCCTAGCAGGCTGCAATTCCATGTAAGAATAAATTTAGTGAGATGGTGATAATGTCACTAGAGGAGTTGCTTAAGCAGAAAAGGTTACATTACATTGAAGTCAAAAGCAAGATGTGCTGTAAGTAAATCTCAATGTGGATAACCAGTTCTCCCAAAATTAACAGCTGATAGTATTATATTTATACCATTTTGAAGATAAAGTGTTAATAATAAATTCAGATACTGAAAAGGATAAAATAAATTCAAACCTCGAACTAACTCATCATTCTTCCCAAAAGCTTAGAAAAATTTAGAATGGCTTTTCTGCAATTATTGTTAATCTTAACAATAATTTCTAGGACAAGAGAAGGCTTTAGTCATTCTAACAATACAAATAAAATCTTGTCTTATGAGATTTTAAGTCCAGTATGCAGAATAAGGTTTTCCAATTACATTGATCATTTAAACTTTCGAGCTCCTGATCCTGAGGGCACAAATTTTGCTCCTCATTTACCATAAAAAGGTAAATATGGTATTATACTTACTTTAAAAGCTATTTTATAAAAATTGACTTTGAAAAACATGGTCATTTTCCTCAATTTGGATATGATTTCTTCAATTTGCATGCAATTTTATAAAATGATTATTTTTAGGCTTGTTCTGCGTGTGTGTGTGTGTGTGTGTGTGTGTGTGTGTGTGTGTGTGTGTGTGTGTGTTTAACCCTACAAGGGGATAAAGCAAGTAGGAGGGAATTTGAAAATAGCAAAATTTTACGTTGAACTGGACTCTCAATGTAAAGTCATATATAGATGCTGGAAATGACATCAGAAGCCCTTTGATGAGCAACATAAATCCATACAGTTCTCATTGGTAAACAATCTGCAGTGACCACCAGAATGGGTTTGTTTATAGAATATTTTCTAGTCTTCCATTTTCTCATTTATTTATGTTTGTTTGTTTTTACAGTTTGGAAAACTATATTGTCTACAAAAGCCACTTCTTCCCTTTTGGCTGTTATTTTTTATTACATGCCAAATACAGAGCAATGTATCAGATATTTAGAAATAAGTAAAACCCAGATGCTCCCCTCAGATTGCTTACAATCCGCTTTCCTTCCTCTTTATTTTGTGCCATTCCCCTTCCAAGTCTTCTCTCCTTAGAGAAAACTCTCTTCCCACAGCCTTCCTTATAAGATGTTTTATTTTCACCTGCCCATGCTAATTGGACAACAGACCCACCTTGGGCTGAGAAATGTTACCCACCTGGAAAATGAAAATTGGAGTTGAAAACACTAAGTCTAGTTGTGCTTGCTTGGAATGAAAATCTAGATGAATCAGGGAGCTGGCTCTGCAACACAGAAGTAGAAAATGCTAGTCTACAGACATGGATATATAGAGAGATGCAGTGACATGAAACCAGAAAGTTCAATAGTAAAAGGGTAAAGATGCTCAGGACTGTCTTCCCAGTCCATTTCCCCTCCCTCAGGAAGCTACATTTGCTGCTGTAGAACTCTGTGGAGTGGATGTCTCCAGTACCCCTGGATCTTACATATATAAATATATATAAATATATATAAATATACACACACGTGTATAATAATATATATATTATTTTTTTTTATCAACTTACAATGTATTGAATGGTTTTTGTTCCTTCAACCAAATGCTCCTTGTCTAACACAGAGCTTGGCAATATGAATGATCAATTAACAGCAGTGTTTGTTGTTGTTATTATTGTCTTTGCTGCTATTATTATAATTATTATTGTCAGATTACGAGATTCAGTTTTGGATTGGAAAATATAGTGTCTGTAATTATTACTAATTTCTTAAATGATCTTAAATAAATTATTTCACCTTTATATAAGTCAATACCCTCATCTCTAAAATAAAGTTCTAAATAATCTCTACTTTTACCTTCAAATTCTAAAATTTTATAATTATGGACATAGAGTGAAACCATGTATATGTGAAAGAGAGAGAGTGGGGTGAAAGGGAAAATAGAAGAAAAGTGATTAGTCTTGTAGGGATGGACACCCCCACCCCCAAAGCAAAAAACATCTCAGAGGTTAAAGACATTAAGTGTGATGTTCAAAGAAGGCAATTACTCAACCCTCTCTGCCTCTAGCACCTTCCAAAGTATGCAGACCTAGGCCTAACCCAAAGGCTCAGCCCATGCTTTTAAGTGAAGTATCTCAATACCTTGACTAGGAGCAAGAAGATAGAAAAAAAAACTGGAAACCAGAAAAGATACAGAGAAGAGGCTGTAGTGTCTTCCTCTTGCCATTTACCACAAGAGCAAAATAAACATGTTAGACTATGGCCAGTACCTATCCCAAGGACTCTAACCCAGTTAGTCAGTGCTGCTGAGATGTTGTGATCAACCTCATGCTCCTCTCCCCTCAAACTTCCTATTTCCCCACAAAACACACACACACACACACACACACACACACACACACACACACACACACTCACCTTTGTACCACAGTACATGTGTGTACACACACAAAGAAAACAGATTCATCTGCTTGTTGGAGTGGGGTGGGGCATGGGAGCCAATTTTATATGAAGTCTTAAAATCAATCCAGTTCACTCCAGACCATAATAGCAAAAGCTTCTCTGCTTCTTTTTATGAGAAAGCGATAAACTAACTGAAAGAGGGGGGATTAAAGTTTCTGCCCAAAGAAAAGAAACACTAAGCTTGAAGGGAAAGAAAAGTATGCAGAATTTTTTTTTAAAGGACAAGCAAATAGTGGACAAAATAAGAAAAGAAAAAGGAGAAAAAGAGATTGCAAGACAAGAGAGGAGAGACCTGGGAGATCAAGAAAATGGACAGGAGGTCGGAATTAGCCAAGGATGAATTTTTTATTGACTTTTTTTCTCACAGCATTAGGGATTTCCTAAACCCCAACAGAGCAGTAGTGAATTTACTGATGAATGTAGAGCAACTCTGAGCACAGTTCTCTCCTTTAGTAAGGACTGAGGAGGTGCAAAGAGACACTCTTTTGTTATATAATTTACATTCAAATAAACCTAGAACAGAAGAAAGGACAACTGCCTGCCCGTAACCCATTTCCAACCCTGAAACATGGGAACCAAAAACCCAGAATATCTTTGAACATATTAATCTTTGCAGAGGTCTATATAAAGATGAAAAAAATGTAAAATTAAAGTGATTCCATCACTTAAAATAAAAAGTAATTACTGGTGGAAGGAAGGAAACCAAATAAAGTAGCAAGGAAATTCTCTGATTTAGTGAAATGCATAGAAATGAAAAGAAGTTCTGTAAGATCTGTTATATGAGATGTAATTTCCCAAGACTGCAGACATGGAGCTTGACTGGGACCCTTGATCAACTCTTGTTAGGGCTGCCGTTTCCTCTTATCATTACTAGCACAGGATAAAATTTCTACATCCTGACACAGTCATATTGCACCATAAAGAAACCCAGTCAATCTGTTTGAAATTAGGCTCCAGATTTAGCACCAGGTGATTTGAGTCTTGCCTAAACTTATCTTTGGGGTCTGGAAAGTAGTATTTGTTTACTACTTAAAACACACCATTTGCGAATGAAATGATAATCCCTGAATCACAACGCCATAAAAATGTTCTCTCTGGGTAAAACCAAATGAAGAATTAACTTTTTTTGCAGTGAACCTGGGACTATTTTTACAGTCAATTTAACTACTTTGATGGAATGAGAAGGCACACACTCAAATACAGTTAAAATTAAAGATATTTTTTGCCTGAGTTATCTTCACTCTGCAACTGGATTTAGCTTTTACTCCCTACCTTACTTTATTCCCTGAACCTAGGGTCTTCTGGCCTAAGGTCACACCAGAACACACATAAGTTACAGTAGAGTTACAAAATAAGAATAAAAGAAATACAAGTCAGAAAATTAGAGGCAGATGAAATGAAAAAGTAAAGGGCATCTCTTTCACGATAGCCAATAAATCTGTTGGCTCAACAGCTCTAGCATGTGAGCTAAGCTTTCAGAAAAGATGAAAATGATTTGTTTCAAATCAGATTACAATGTGCACACAAAAGGATCTGCAAATAGAAATACGAGAATTCCATTAACATGATAATGATATCCTGAATGACCTGAACAAACAAAGGAGATTGGAACTTTGGATGTAATTTGTAGATAGTTTCCTTTTCCAGGTTTTGTGAGTGCTTGACTTGAAAGGTTTTAGAAAAGGAGGCTGCTAGGCGAGGTTTGTTCCATCTGTCAGAGAATCCCTACAGGAAAAATTAATTCAATAAAACATCATTTAAATCGTCATCTTAGATGGTTTCCACTTTCCATTAATTAAAAAATAAGTCAGCCTCAATGCCGCCTCATACACGTTTGAATAGGTGTGAACTGGAGCCACGTTGGAAATGTGCCTCTAACTTGAACTTCCTGGAGCCTGTTTTCTGCCTGTAATAAACCAATGAATGGTGGCAAAGCCAATATAAAACACTTGTATATGTAGGTAGGAAGGAGGTGAGGTTAAGTTCTTAACTTTGAATGAAACAAAATTTCCTTCTCATTCTCCTCTCCTGCATCAGAACACAATAAGCCAGAATCGGTTCCAGTGTGGATAGTTCCCTGAAGTAGTTCAAAAGGAGAAGATTCAGAAGATAAGTCCAAATGCAGTCTTTATCAAGGATCAAGAGGCAAACGAGGAGAGCTGATTTTTACCTTCGAGCCCAGGAGGCCAGCATGAAGGTGGACACAGCAGGGAAGGCCCAGAGAGGAAAGCTGGTAGACAATGAAATGATAGAGTAGGTCGGAGCCAGGGTGAGAGTAAAGTGAGAAGACTCTAGGAGTCCCAGAGATAGGCAGGAAATAATGGCATCATTTTATTTGTCTTGGACCCTATGAGGCAGGGGGCATAATCTACACACAGATTTGAGGTGAACCATTTGCCAAGGAAAGTTGGGAGACAGTCCCAAGGCAAAAGGAGATGTCAATTAAATGATATAATGTGATAAGTGCAGCAAAAATATTAAGTATTGTTGGTTGGTCGATGAAAGTGTAATGGAAAGGCGTGATGTGTGGGGCACAGGCCAGCAGAAGGGGGTTCTGGGTGAGGTACCCTGGTTTCCTGGACATAGAAGATCCATCTGGTCAAGTCACAGAGACTTAGCACTGAAAACCAAAGCAGAAATCATTCGGCCATAGAGCTGATAGACATAGGACAAGAGTTTAGAACACGGGCTCTCAAGAAAGACCCCCTGAGTCTGAATCCTGACTCTGTCAGCTCTCTGACCTTGGGCAAATAACTCAATCCTCCTTCTCTCAGCAATAAGACTAATGTCACATCAAAGGGTGTTGTGAACATTAAATGAATTAGTAAATGTAAAGTGTTGAGAACAGTGCCTGGTACACAGTAAGCACTCAATCACTGCTGGCTATTATAACTGCTTATTAGTATACTCGATACTATATTGTGAGAGATGAGAAAGGATTAACAGATAGAACCCTAGTCACAGGAGCATGAGTTTGTATTTTACAATGCCCAATAACCCTACCTGCTTTCTCACTTGGAGCAGATACCTTTACTCTACTTCTCTGCTTTTTCTCTGGTAATTTAATTTCAATAAATTATAAATTAAATGTTAAATTATAATTTATAAGCCATTTGTTAGAAATATTGTATTATTGTATTGTCAATTGATTTTTTGAAACAATTTCACATATATTTTAAAGACACAAACCTTTTGCACTGCAATAGCATTGGAAAGGTAACTGTATGCATTTAGTCCATGGAATCTTGCAGGACAAAACATTACAGAGATACTTCCAATGATCACCTTTTTTCATTCAGAAGGAAAGCACAGTCTCTTCTTTGACCATAGAAATTTCTTTGCTTTTTTTTTAGACTTAGAAAAAGTAAGATTTATAGAAAGTACATTTTAGAAGGAGATGGACCACCCTAAGGAAGGCTGCAGCCCTGTGGAATTTGGGAGGTGAAGAGATAAGACAATATGCCCCAAGAGAGGAGCAGGTTTTCAGCAAGGAGAGCTGTCAGAAATTTTCTTATTAAGTGGCTCTTTACCAGTTTGTGACTCATCTTTTGCCATATTCCTAGAGATAGATCAGGGAACACAGCAACCAACCAAGCCTAGCCTAAAACTGCACTATTAGCTAAAGCAGTGATACCAGCAAAAGGATATTGCAACAGGCCCTGTCCCCACACAATCTGTGTTTTTACCATTTTTACCATCTCGCCGAATGACTTTAATGAGAAACCCTATGCTAGGGAGGCTTGACAACTTGACAATCTCCAGGAGTAAGAAACTTGCCGAAGGTCACAAAGCTAGTAGGTGACAGTGTCAAATGCACTGCTCATTCTTATTGGTAAACAATGGTGCTTCCCCCTTCTCTGCATCACCTTCAGGGTTAAAACAAAACAAAACAAAACAAACTTTGGAAATTAAATGACAGAAAAAGTATCAAATTCCATTTAAAAAGCATTTATAGTAAACATGGCAATTTTTTCCATTTTCTACAACCTAGCATGTTTTGATTCCCATATCAACTAATCAAATATTTCTTCGGAAGCATTTCCAATGCATAAAACTACCAGATACAATCTGCCTTCTCCTAAGAAAATTCAATATATAAAAATCTGCTTACAAAACAGATAAATCAGAGTTTTAACTTTACAAAAGAATTTGCCACCTAATTTTTTCTTTAAAAGACTAGTTTCCTGATACATGTAAGAAATGATTCATTTTACAAAATTTTAATATACATGAAATATTTAGGAGGCATTTCAACTGAGAATGTGTTCAATATCTTTTAGAATTGGATCCTGCATTATCTTTCTCATTAATTCTCTGTGATTATGTTCATCATTTTGCAAAATTAAAAATTCCACTTAAAATTTTCAGAAGACACTAGGAGTTAACAATATCTTAGGATAGTGGCCCTCAAGTCTGAGATGCATTACAAAGAGGCCTTGTTAAAATAAAGATTGCTGGGTCCTATCCCCAAAAGTTCTAATTCAGGAGGTCTGGGATTAGGCCCAAGATATGACATTTTGAAGAAATTCTAAGGACTACACTTTGGGGACCTCTGCTTTGGGAATTTCCAGGGTAGCGATAAATAAAAATTCCCCTGTAATTGTCTTCCTCATTTTTCAAACTGTGCTGAGATATATTTTACTGACACTTGCTGATTATTATAACTCAAGAAATTGATTTTTCCTCAAATATACATTTAATAAGCCTATCACCACCCACCAGGGGACTAACTTCAGACTTAAATTCAAAAAGGGAAACAATAGAAAATCCTAACCACCTAGAACCTGGTAAATACCCAGATTCAATTAGTTGCAAGAAGTATACTCAATAACAGAAAATGGACTACCTTTCCTGTTGTGGGGGGAGATTTTTGCAAGGTTTCTCTTGGCCATCTACACCCACTAAGTCTGAGAAGGTTAAGATATCCTGGTGAGGAGCATCTCCACAGTTATACAGTTAAAAAGAGATGCTAAAAAGCAGTCATTAAATCAAGTAACACTATCGAGGTTAGAGGTATCATTGAGCACTTACTATATTTCATATATTATTTCATTTCATCTGCATAATATCCATGCTCAAAAAAGTGGACTAAATCTATTTTGCAGTGGCAACCAACAAGACTGAGAGCAGCTGACCCAGTAGCACAGCTGATGAACAGCAGAACTAGGTCTTGGGCTTCCAGTTTTGAGACCCCACAGTTTAGGATCTTTCCCTTACTTCATGTTGAATGTCACATAAAACAAGGCTTCAATTCTCCCTTTTGATCATAGAATAAATAATCCCTGAGAGCAGAGCTTCTGAGATCTTCTTGGCTTAGAGGTATTGGACAGTCTTCCTAGGTTTAACGTTATATCAGTTTTCCATTGTAGTGTAACAAATTACCACAAAATTAACAGTTTAAAGCAATACCCATTTATTAGCCACAGCTCTGTATATCAAAAATCCACGCAGGTTCCACTGGTTCTCTGTTCAGGGTATCATGAGACTGAAATAAAGGTATCAGCATGGCTGGGCTCTGAAATGGACACCTGGGAAAGAATCTATTGATTTCATTCATATTGTTTGCATAACTCATTTTTTTTTATTGTTGTACTGAGGTCCCCATTTCTTTGCTGGTTGTCAGCTGGAAGGCCACTTATAGCTTCTAAAAGTCACCTCCATTCCTTGTCATGTGGCTCCCACCATCTTCAGGCCAGCAATAGTGCAGCAAATCTCTCTTGTACTTTTTATCTCTCAGGCTTCCTCTTCTGCTGCTAGCCAGAGAAAACTTTCTGCTTTTAAAGGTTTAATCTGAAAAGGGCCCACTCAGATAATCTGTATGTTAAGGTCAACTAAATTGGATATTTAACTACATCTGTAAAGTTTATTCACAGCAATAGCTAGATGAGTGTTTGAATAACCACAGGACAGAAATCTTCAAGAGTAAGTGGTGAGGAATACATCTTTAGAATTCTACCTACCACAGAGGTCTAGAGTTGCACTTGACTCCTGAAGGTCAATGAGCCTCAAACTGTACATGTTATCACATCACTGTCTATACAAGGAACCTAGAAACTATCTTTCTACCTCTAGAGAAAAACATGGGGATTTGCTTTGCTCCTTTGCTACATCATGGCTATTGGCAAGCACTGTCCCTGAGGAGAAATCTTATTCTGAGGAGGGGCCAGGATTCATGATCTCATGGAAATTCATTCAAATTCTAACTTGAAAATCAGCCAATAATACACGTGATTATTTTACACATTTGTTTTATATGCAGATATAATCTTATTCTTCTATTAGACTAAGAGATCTTTCAGGAAAAAAATTGTCTTAGAAATCTTTGTGTTCACAAAAGTGCCCAGCATAGTGCCTGACATTCAGAAGATACTCAATAGTTGTTTAATGAATTCAGTTAGTTATTTGCATTAATTAGGCTGTAGGGAACATTGTTTGCTACTTACCAAATATTCAATAAATTTCATTTTTCTTTCCTGACCCTCTGGGTAAAAAATAAAAAAGATTTCCCTTCCTCTTAAAAAATTAAAACCTATAGATATTGTCAGTACAGTCATTGAAGGTATATGGTGAGTGCTTATGATTATAAAGGAGACAAATGACTGTATAATAGTGTTGCACTTAACAGTTAATCTATAAGAATCTTTAGTATTGCTAAAGTCAAAGCTTTACAAGGACAGCTTAGATATTCATTTTAACTCTAGAAAAATAGGACTTGGTGATTTTCTTGTCAAGGAACTTAAAAAGATTAAATAAAAACTAGGAAATTTCACTTATTAAGAATATTAAATAATCCCAGGTCTAGAATCCACAAAGAACCCCCACATAACTAAGAAAGAACACCGTTTTGGAGCTGTGGCATATCCCATGGAAGCAACAAGTTCCGGTAAACAGAGAACTTAAGCCTGAATGCCTACAATAATCAGATATTTTATTGGCTCTCAAAAATTCTCTATGATGTTGTTATGGCCTGAATGTTTGTCTCCCCCCAAAACTCACATGTTGAAATCCTACCCCCCAAAGATGATGGTATTAGGAGGTGGGGTTTTGGAAGATGCTTAGGTCATGAGGGAAGAGAACCTCATGAATACAATTAGTGGCCTCATAGAAGAGGCTCCAGAGATATTCCTGGCCTCTTCTGCCATGTGAGGACACAGTAAGAAGTGTCATAATGAGAGGGCTCCCAGAAGGCCCTCACCTGACCAAGCTGGTACCATGAGCCTGGACTTTCAGCCTCCAGAACTGTGAGAAATAAACTTCTGTTGTTTACAAGCTACCCAGTCTCCGGTATTTTGTTATAGGGGCCCAGACGTACTAAGATAGAAAATGTATAGGGAAGTGCTCACTACTCTCACAGGGAGGTGGAAGGCAGCTTGGTGCCGTGGTCTTTGCAGCCAAGTAAAACAGCTTATGATGTAAATTCCAACTAGTAGCCACCAGGCTCTGACAGGGAACTTAATACTTCAGGGAATCAGTTTCTTCATCCACAAAATGGGCGCAATATTTACTTTTTAAAATTCCTATAAAGTTTTAAGACAATATAAACACATTATGTGACACAATAATTCACTCAATGGTAGCTATAATTATTATTATTATAGATACCTCCGACCAATTCATAAAGACACCCTTAAATGTGACATACACATGAGACTCTCTTAAATGTAATGTATACATGAGTTTTTCCATTTTCCAGGTCTTGGGATTGGATATCAGTTTCCTCCATTTCCATGTACAATTTCTCAAGCTTCCAAATTCATAGAAAAAACTATACAGCATACTTTTAAGTAGTTATGACTGTGCACATAAAACATCTGTACAACATGTTCTCTATGTGTGTGATATGTTATGTTTTGTTGGAATGGAAATAGCTAGGGGACATTTGTTGCAGGGTATTTTTTCCTTATTTTTGTATTCCACACATGTGAAATAATAATAATGGTCATCAGGACTACTTCATACATATTCTACATAAAAGAAAAATCCAATTGGTGTTTCAGAGCTCCTGGTTTTAGAATCTCTTTCTGCTTCAGCTGATATATAGTGTAAATCTAAAACTTATTTAAAAACCTGTCTGAGTAAGACAGCTTTTAATTAATCTTCTCTTAGTTTTTATACTATATGGTACCTGGAAGATGCGAGATCAATCACTACCGTATTGTAATGTCGAGTTGTGAGACAGAAAGATAAATGAGCTATCAAGTTTAGCATTTTGATAGCTAAGTTAATTTAACTAGCTCCAGAAGATACTCTAGATTGGTAGATAAAGTTGTGAGTTGGGGCGCTGAATGCTATAACTGTGAATGTGGTTTGTTATTAAGAAAACAGGAATGTGCTAGTTCCTATCTGTCCTTTGTGGAAATTAAATCCAGGATTAGAGAGGTGTAGCTGGGTGATGAGGTCATATCGCTAGTTCTGTCAAACCAATTAAGACAGCTTTATTAATTCAGACTTTTAATTGAGTACTGTGACAAGGTCTGAGCTGATCTCAAGTTTCCCTCTGCAGTATGCATGAAGAAATGCTTGGCCAAGCAAATTAAACTTAATTTATGCTTAAGGGTAGACCTTGAGTAAAGTTGATTTCCATAAAGGACCTACAAGGATTTTTTTATAAATTGTATTTCAAACTGTGGTTTTTTTTGATGATAGAAATTTTGAACTGATTCTTGCCCCTGGGGGATAGGACACCCTGTCTCTGGGATATTTATTTACACAATGATGTTTCAATCAGCAAAAGGCATAAGAGCAAAACTCCTAGCCTGGCTCTTCAAAATTACTAGTCTAAATTGTAATAAAACCTCAAACAAAAGAAAAATGCTTCAGAAGTCATTGGAGAAGTATTTAGATATGCTAATCACTGCTATTAAGAAATACCAACTTTGGAATGTCACATCAATTCAAATAAGCAACTGTAAGTGGAGCAGTTTTGAAAGGTTCTCTCTTCCTTGAAAGATAATGATGTCAAATTGCTATGAGGCAAGAACTTTACCCAGCTCCCACACTTACCCATTCCTAATCTAAGCAGTACTAGATCACTTCTTTCCATTTCTTTTCATTCATTTATTCACTCACTCTTTAACAAGCATGTATTAAGCACCGATGACATATAGTCCAGGTCCTATGCTATGTCCAATTCATGTCACCAAGAAGACACAAGGAAATGTGCAAGTCATTACAAAATGGTATATGTGATGTTTAATTTTATGTGTCAGTTTGAGTGGGCCAAAGGGTGCCCAGATGTTTGGTTAAACAGTCTAGACATGTCTATGAAAGTGTTTCAAGATGAAATTAACATTTAAATTGGTAGACTGAGTAAAGCATATTGCCGTCCCCCAATGTGGATGTACCTCATCCAATCTGTTGGACGCCTGAATGAACAAAAAAGAGGAGTAAAGGAAAATTCTCTTTGTGTTTCTCTTTGACTGGGGACACCTGTCTTCTACCTTCAGACTCAGATTCAGACTCAGACTGGAACTTATACCACTAACTCTCCCTGGGCCTCCAGTTTGCCAGCTACAGATCTTAGAACTTCTCAGCCTTCATAATCATATGAGCCAAAACCTTACACTTCATTCAGTGAATGAATAAATGAATGAATGGATTGAATGAATTATAATAAATATACATAATATATAATAAATGCATATTATATAATAAATACAATGATTGGTGATAGATTAGATAGATAGATGATAGATATAATAGAGATAGATAGATAGATAGATAGATAGATAGATAGATAGATTAGATAGATAGATGATAGATAGATAATAGATAGATAGATAGATAGATAGATAGATAGATAGATAGATAGATAGATAGATGGATGATAGATAGATTTAGTTCTGTTTCTCTGGAGAATTGCAAGAATTCAGAACCAGCATTCCCCAAATTTGCCACTTTGGCATGTGAATTACTTTGAACTGGAGGTAATCAAAACTCTGCAGGCTCACAAGAAACTTTAAACTCCCTCAAAGAATTTAAATTAGGGTCCTTACCCATAAGAGTTATCAACAAAAATAACTTTTTATGACCTATCTTTAGAGAAGTGCAAACTTCTAATTACTGAACATCTGCTTTTCTCATCATTCTGCAATGACCCTTTGAAGCTAGAAGGCACCTTAACTCATCCTTAGCTCAAAATGCCAGACATGGCTCATTTTAAATTTCTGTCCCTGACTCTCCCATGTTATGTGGGGTTCTCACGCAAACACAGATAATTAAATTTGGTTATTTTCTCTTTTAAAAATTTTTTTCCCCTTAATTTTATATTAGCTTCAGGTATGTAGCACAATGGTTAGACATTTATGTAATTTATGAAGTGATTCCCTGCATTTAGTCTTATACACTCTGGCACTATACAATTATTACAATATTATTAACTATATTCCCCATGCTGTATTTCACAACCCCATGATTGTTTTGTAACTAATTTATACTTCTTAACCCCTTCAGCTTTTTTACCCATTCCTATAAACACCCTTCCATCTGGCTATCACCAGTTTGTTTTCTGAACCTTTGAGTCTGTATTCATGTTGTTTGTTCATTTGTTACTTAGATTCAGCATATAAGGAAAATCGTATGGCATTTGTCTTTCTCTGACTTACTTCACTTAGCATAATTTCCTCTAGGTCCATCTATGTCATTACAAATGTTAAGATTTCAATTTTTTTTTATGGCTGAGTAATATTCCATTGTACATATGTACCATAACTTTATCCAATCGTCTATTAATGGGCACTTAGGTTGCTTGGCTATTGTAAATAGCACTACTGTGAACATAGGGGTGCATAAATTTTTTAAATTAGTGTTTTGGTTTTCTTTGATAAATACCCAGAGTGCAATTACTAGGTCATAAGGCAGTTCTATTTTCAATTTTTTTGAGGAAACTCTAAAATGTTTTACACAATGGCTATACCAATTAGCAATTCTACCAACAGTGTATGAGGGTTCCCTTTCCTCCACATCCTCCCCAGCACTTGTTTTTTGATTTACTGATGACAGCCATCCTGATAGGCATGAGGTGATATCTCACTGTGGTTTTAATTTGCATCTTTTCTTATGCCTATTGGCCATCAGAATGTACTCTTTGGAGAAATATCTATTGAAGTCCTCTTTTCATTTTTCAATTGGATTGTTTGTTTTTTTGGTGTTAAGTTGTATGAGTTCCATATATATTTTGGATATTAACCTCTTATCAAATGTCTTATAGAAAAATATCTTCTCCCATTCAGTAGGTTGTCTTTTCATTTTGATAAAGTTATTTTCTCTTGTAAATCTATCTCATGTAGACTTATTGACCAGCCAAAAGAAACTTGAGGGTAGAGCAAAGGTTTTTTCTCCTCCACAGAACCCAGCCTAATACAGTATGATAGGTGAAAACCAGAACAACTAGTTATACAATTATATCCAAGAACATCTTGTAATTCATACAACTTCTTCATTCACTGACATCGACTCTTTCTTTCATAAATCAATCAAAGATTCATCTACTTCTGATATTTTACCCTAAGAACTTCCAACACCAACCCATAAGCAATAAAAAAAATATGACTACCCTAATATATTGCCATTTCAAATTTGCTTATGTGATATTCTCTTGTTGCAGTAAGTCAATAAATTTCATTTTGCTTATATAATTATAGGTGTCTTTATTTAAAGACAGGATTTCTTCAGATACTTCAGAGTGGAGATAATTATTTTCACAAATATTATGAATATTTAGAGTTCTAAGTCACCTTAGAAGCATTCTAATCTAACTCTTAAAATTTACTACCCTGTATAAAGAAGGTAAAAATGATTCAGTCAAAGTCATTTAGCCAGTTGGGAGCTTAGTCATTCAAGAACCCAAATTTTGAAATTCCAACAAAAACAGGTTCCCTTGCCTTCATACCAAATATACTTTAAAAAATACTAAAAATATGTTTACCTTTAAATAAATTCTTGATTCATTAAATAAATTTTTCTAATTGCACTCTTACAAGTAAAATTTTGTTTTCCCAAGTCCTGCCAGGTAAATAATTAACTACCTCGTGTGTGTGCTCGCCTCTCTCTCTCTCACACACACACACACACACACACACACAGTCTATCTTAGAGGGCAGAGGGAGAGAACCTTCGCTTTTGACATATATATATATGTAAGTGTGTATGTGTGTGTGCCAATTATCATAAATTTACATAAAAAGTTTTATAAGTATCCATATTCACATAATGTTGTTCAGTTTTGTTTTTACTTATATTCAACTCTTAGTTCTAAAATCTAAACTCTAAAGAACCTAAAGAATGGTAACCTCACCAGGAGGTAGAAGAAGATAATAGTTAAGAACATGAAATTCAACATTAGCTACACCAAGGTTCAAACCACAGCTTTGCTACTTGAAAAAGAATTCTTAAAGCTCTCTTTGTAAACATAACCTCTGAATCAGAGTAGAATGACAAAAAATTAAAGCAGATGGCATCTTGTGTTTGGAAAATTTTGTTAGGATCATCTGACCAGGTTTGAGGGCAGGGAGTAGGTATGTACATATTACTGAATGTAAAATCATAGTGACTAAATTTAGAGATAATATTTAGAGTTTATATATTTTAAACTAAGTCTAACTTAGTAGAAAATAAACAGTTAATAAAAGATTATTATTCAGCAAGACCTACTTAAAAGAATATTTTAATTCTTAAAGGCTACCAAACCCTTAGGAATTAAAATTCTGTCTCTAGCAAAAAGGTAAAACAAATAATAACTGCTCTTCCCTTCTGCTGCATCTTGGCAGGAAAAAAGTATGACAAGCAGTTCTTGCTTCTGTATAACAGCTTTGTAGGAAATGGACCAGTTGGGGCCTGTTCTAGGGTGATGGACAGGAGCTAGTAGCATGGGGTAGAGAGATGCAGTGTGTTGATTGCTACAACCGATCTGAACCTAATCACAGACACAGGTTGCAAGGATTAAGCTTATAAATTTCCAAAATTCATACAACACCTGAGACCAAACAGTAAGCATCTGACTCTCCCAGAAAACGTAGACTTAGAACAGCCAAACCATAATCCAAAAATAGTCATAAATATAACATCTGCCATAAACTACCCAGACTTTAAAAGTATCCAGTCCTCACAAGAATAGAAGAGACCAATTGTTGCTAACAATTCAGTTTTCATAGGATTCAGAGAAGAGGACTCTTTTTTTTTTTTTTTTTTTTTTTTTTGGTGGTGCAGTGAACTAGCTGCATAATTCATTTAGCATTCGCCATCTTCTAACTCTAGAACTTTGAGTATGTTATAGAACCTTGTTGAGACTCAGTTTTCCAGTCCCTAAATTTAAGTAATAAAACTTTAATTTGAAAATAAATAAAACATGCTTAACATAGGGTCCAGCACATAATAAGTGTTTATTATAGTCCTTATTACTTATTTTATTTTCCCCAAAGACTTTCATTTTATGAAAAACACACCCATCTTACAGATTATATAATATTGTTGCTAAGGATGATTAAACCAGGTATTATATCATAATTATAAATTTATTTTAAAGCATGAAAAAGATGAGATGAAGAAATGATGAAAGTAGTATTTTCCTTTCTTTTACTCTGTTGTAGAGTACAAACTGTTAAAAATCCTTTGCAGTTTAATTATTTGTATGTAATTAGACATTGTTCACTTAATTATGAGTGACATTTACTCATTAAGGTAGTTTGTTATCCTGCCTGACATTGTTAGTGATTAATTAATTTCAACTACATTGGAGAAAAATAGAAGTTAACCTGATAAGTATGTCAAGATCACCCCAAATTCCAACCTACTTTCTATACATCTGATTCTCTAGGACAGTGTTTTCTATTCCTTCAGACAGAGGTTAACGGGCAAACCCAAGAAGTAGTGAGTATTCATCCCATCACATTCTGTTCCCCACTCATCACACCCTGGGCCCAGCCTTGAATAAATTGGGTGGGGTGAAAGGTATATCATAGGACCCAGTTTTGATCTCCATCTCTACACTTTACTACCTTAATGATAGTAGATAATTGCAGATTTTCTCGGTTCAAACTGGCCTGCCCTATTCTTAATCATAAGACAGATCCTCAATAGAGACATTTTAGTCTCCATTTTATTTGGGGCCAAACCTTCCCACCCCTGATGACTGGACTCATCAGTAACTCTGTGAGGCTAGGCCTCCCTCTAATCCAGGTACCCCCAAGGGAGAAAATGTTCAAAATCACTTTGAGAAAAATCCCATTCAAATGCCTAATCAAAAGCACAATAAGCACCAAGCCACATTATAACTTTCATGCTGTAGTAGAAAAGTCAGATTAGTTTGATAAGATTAGTTCTTTTAAGAGTCATTTTGATTTTCCCCCACTACTCTGTAATCCCCTTCAGACTTTGAAAATTAATCCTCCTATTATTCTTAAATTTCTAGATATGAACATTATGCTGCCTGGTTTATGGCATCTGGTATCATGGGCCCCTCAGCAAGGCTTTCAGACTTTTTAGAAGGTTTTGTTTCAGTTAATTCCTTAAGCATCCCAGGATTCAAGTTATTGTATCTTGTAATTTATTTTATTAATCCTAAGTGTATCTTAAAAGAAAAGGATACAAAGTAATGAAAATAAATTAGCATTTTTGATTATAAAAGATACCTTCAAGGGCATTCTCATTTCTTAAAAGAGATCTTGCATTATACAGTAATACTGGAGCAGGAAAACAACAGAATGGCCCAGATTCTCTCATAGATGGCTGATGTCTCTTTTAAGATGTGGCCACATTAACCAGGGATTGTAGGGGTTTGAGCCAGAGGTACAGTGCAGATGTTAGAAATTAGCGTGGACCTTAAACAAGGGATGGCAACCATCTATACAAGCCAAAACAGAGCTTGATTCCAAATACTCCTCTCCAGCTTCAGTGCTCCCACTTTAGTCCAAATTGTGAACAACCTCACCTGGACCATTACAATAGTCTTCCAGTTGGTCTTTCTGCTTCAATTCTTAGCTGGTATTATAAACCATACCACCACACAAATTGCATCATGATAATCCCCTGCTTAAAATCTTTTGAGGGTTTCCCATTGTGAATATGGTGTGTAAGACTGGCTCCTGCCTACCCTAATCTCTCCTGGTACAGTGAATTCTGCTATAATGCAACATATACGTTCCTAAAAATTGCTGCACTATGCAACATCATGCAATCAAAAGCCACTGAGTTCATACAGAAAATGAGGATAAAGGAACAATACCCAAAATTTAATCAATGGCCCATTAAAAAAAGGTGGGAAACTAATAAAAATGATAGCACAGTTTTACACATTTTAAATGGTTAAAATATATACAGATACTACAATCAATAGCACTTTACCTCGGAAAGACTTGAAATTTTTGCTTATAGAAGTGGATACCAGAAGAGTTTCAGCTTCTGAATTACTGTTAAATGGTGGGAAGAGGGTTACCTGAAATTGGAAGGAAAGACTATAACAACAAATGGGTAAATGAGTGTGACTCCTCCAAACACAGCGAACTGAGGCAGCTGGTAGATGTCTGAGGTATATGCATGTGTATATTTAGTACATTCTCACACTGCTCAGTTGAGCTGGGTACAGTTTTCCACATTCACCCAGTGTTTCTCTCAGATAAAGTCATACATAGGCATGTGAAAATCCATGTTATGCTCAAATTGCTATCTATCAATCGTGTTGAAAGAAATTTGCACTTTGAAAGCATTACAGTAGAGCCTACTAATCCTCCTGGCACTCCATCCATGCCATCCTGTGGTCAGCATCTCCACTGTCTAAATTTTTTCCCCTTTGCACTTGCTATTCCCTCTGCTTGGATTATTTTTCTCCACTTTCTTCAGATGACTGGCTTCATTTCATCCTTCAAGCCTCTAATGTAATCCTCTACTCTCATTACTCTCTATTCCAGAATTTCTTTTCCTCACCGCCCCCCAGTTTTTTTAGAGCATCTATTAGAAGAGGTAAATAACTAATTTATTTGTCTTGATTTGTAATTATCTTTCTTTCATTAGAAAGTAAGCTCCATGAGGTCAAAAGCCATGTCTCCTCACACTTTTTAATGTCCTGGTTCCGGGAAGTACTGTGCTCAGTACAAACACAAGATGTAGGTACTCAGTATATATCTCTTAAGTGAATAAAAGGATGAAGGTATAATTATAGCTAAGCAAATACCAAATATATCCAGCAGGCTTTCACAGAATGGCCTTATTAATGCTGGTATGATACTTACTTTGTTAAACTCCTTACAATTTAGCTCTTGTTCAGATTTAATTCTCTCATTAAAAAGAGCTTGAAGGGAAACAGTACAAAATTAAATTTTAAAAACAGAATATATAAAAGAGACTTCAAAGAAAAGATTATTAGAGTTACACAACACAAAAATAACAGCAGAAGAAAAAATTAGACCGTCAAAACAGATGATTCATTCATGCTCTTTAAAAAATTGGACTTTAATCCCAATGATAGTAACAGAATTCTCATATTTGGCAAATGATTGAACAGAAATTAAGGATTTGGTGAGGCCCTTATTACAATTCTGTGCCAGGTTTTAATATTCCTCTTTTAAAAGGAATATGTGAAGGATCTACAAAGAATCATGTGAATAAGATTAAACAGTCATTATAAAAATAAGCTAAAAGCTCAACTCTTCACTTTCTACCTTCTGCATCACAGAAAAGAAATTGTTACTAAAACAGCTGAATGTCCCTTAATATCCATTTTTTCTTTCTTCTGTAGCAATAAAACCCTCAAATTTTGAAAGGGCAAGTGACTAGAATAAAGGCTCCATTTCCTATCCTCTCCTATAACTATGTGTGGTATGTGACCATAGAGCTAAATTCTGGCTAATTGTATATAAAGAGCTATTTCCAGTTAATTACATGGCAGCTTCCATAAATCTCCCCTAAGATAAAGCTATGTCTTACCCACTGCCCCTTCTTCATTCCTTTCTTTCATCTTAGAATGCAGATGTAGTACCTTGAGCTCAGGTGCTATGCTGGATCACGGGACGACCTTGAGAATATAGGTCACAGCCAATGAAGTAATAAGATGGAAACAGCTTGGGCCTCTGCAGACTTTATGGAACATGGCTACCATAGCACCATAAACTGTCTCACTGTGGCACTTTAACATGAAAAGGAAATTATCTATCTGGTTTAAGTAAATTTTATTTTAGATTTTAATTTTAACTAATAAGTCACAGAGGTAAATGTGCCTATAGATATTGTTTCACTTATTAGTTACAGAAAACACTTACCAAGTCTTAATGGACACTTTTAGTAAAAGAAAGTTGGGCTACCTGGGTATAGCCAGAGAGTGAGAATAAAAAGTTGAATTGCTCTACCTAATAAAGTTTTAGGAATTTGGGGATTTATTAGAGACACCCTGAAGGAAAATGGTGAAGACAAGAAGAGAAATGAGAGGAGATCCTGTAATTGAAAGCAAGAGTCAGCGAAATATTTCTCTGTGATGGTTACTTCTACAACATTTCCTCTAAAGTTATCCTCTTCTTCTATCAATAATTGCCCTTTACTTTCCTCAAACCTTCACTAAAAACTATCTGTGACTAACAACCTTGTATTCGTGGTGTTCAGATAGATGAAAAAAGAGGAAAGCTGGAGTGGGATAGGCAAAGGTGACAGCTTCAAATGCTGAGAGCTAAGATCACTGCTGGCCAAAAATTTCAAAGCATCTCTCAGTGTGGAGCAACTTAGAAAAGAATAAATGTCCCCTAACTAATGAACACACACACACACACACACACACGCACGCACGCACGCACGCACGCACGCATTTTTGTTAAGGGCTTCATGGACCTCTGTAGAGGATATAATTAGGAGCTCAGTACTGTAGGAAACAGGATACCAGACCCTAGAAGACTTGGAAACAAGTGGGCTGAAGACCTTTGAGCTGCATAATATCAAATATCCTTTTCCTCATCTGCATGGTCACTCTTATTCTTCAAATTTCTTCCAACATTACTTTTATTGAGAGATCTTCCCTAATCCTCCTGTACAGGATTAATCATTTCCTCTTAATAAAGTTTCAGAAACATTTCTCTCCTCCTGCACTTTTTCCACAGTGAGCTATTTGAGACCATGATGTCTTATATTTGTCTTTACTCTAGTGCTTACTTAGCACACAATTAATATCCAAAAAAGCTTTAGAGAATTGAATTCAATCATGAGTTTTAAAATAAAACAATCACATGGTAGAACCCTTAAAAGTAATCTTCTTAAATCTTTATGCTGCAAATAAAGAAACTAAGAACTGGAGAGATGAACTGAATTTCTTAAAGTCACCCACCTAGGAAAAGGCAGAACAAAACTAGCATCTAAGTCTCTAGACCCTAAACCACCCACTGTTGCCATCACATTATTTTCACTGATATAAGGGTAAAACACCTCAGGAAAACCTGAAAAAATATGCAGATATTTCAGTTTTCTCCCAAATAAGGTGCTATTTTGTTGTATGTCAAACGAAGCTGCTTCTACTTGTTTCAAATGTGGAGAAAGGAAATGTGCTTCCTGTTTTCAAAATTTCTTGTAAGTAAGTGCTGAATATGAATAATGAGGAGATAGATATAGCAACGAACAAATAAGTGCAGAGATGTATCAGCCCTCTGGGGAATCAAAAATTGCAGAGAAGAGTGCAATTTTCAAACTAAATATTATTATATGACCATGACCAAAAAAAAAAAAAAAAAAGGAAGAATTTGAATAAAAATATCAGGCAATGTGGCACATGCATTCATATTATTTTAATCCCCTTGCATAGAAAAGCAAACTAGAACTTTTCTCCCAGCTCTTCATATTCACCACAACATATTATTTTAGCTCTCTTATTTGTTTCTCCTTTCCTGAATCCACTCAATCACTTACTGGCTCATTGGTGCTCTACTAAATTTCTTCTGTGCTTTACTATCTCCCTCTTTTCAAAGACAAACACCTCACACCTGGGAAACAGATGCCTCTAATTAGTATTAAAACTTGAAGTTTATGCCTGCCTTTGATATTTTCTAGAATGCATTTTGTTGAAAAATAATATTCCCAATTCAGCACCATTCAACACTTAATCAAAAGTCAATTTAACAAAGATATTTTTTGCAGTCACCCATTATACCCTACTTCTAAGCATGTTTGTGAAGTGAAAGATCTGGATTCTGAAATCAGAAAGTCTCTCTTTCATAAACCATGCTTCTTTCAGCTGATGTTTTGGAGAAATGGGGACCCCTGTCTTACAAAATCTTAATAAAATTTTAAACTTTGAAGAAAAAAATCAAAGTTGAGGATAAAAAGGAGTGACATTAGCAAGATGGAGGAATAAGAGCTTTCTACTATCATCCCATTACAGAACATAGATTTTGACAGCCATGCATAGACAAAAGTACCTTTGTGAGAGTCCAGAAATATGAAGGTGATCAACATAGATGAAGGAGGCTGGAAGTCAAGCACCTGGGGCTCACAACTCATCAAAGGGCTGTAGGTCTTATTAACTGCTTTAAGGACTTCATCAGGAAACCTGCCCATGAGCCACTTGAGAAGCTTTGCATGGGTATCCCCCAAACTGGCCTATAGTAATATCCAGTGCTCAGAGCATTCCACCCACTCACCCTAATCCCCTATAGCTGGCTACCCATGTGCACTCTCATGGACTGCAAGTGCAAGAATTTGCAGACAGCTCACAAACACTTGAAGAAAGCCAGCCCAATTGTGAGATTTGGAGAAAGCACACCTATTTGAGCAATTTAGGGCATTGTCCTAGCAAAAGTCAACCAGAGACTCCGGGCACACAGTCTGGTTTTGCAGGATCAAGAGAAGGCATACAATCTTAAGAATTCCTCCCCCAGGAAGGAATAAAAAGTATGGAGTAGATACATTTGTAGGAAAGGCCTGAGAGAGCCTCCAAATATCTAGCCAGCTTTACTGGTGAAGGTATCTTTCTCCCAAAGTCAGCCAGTAAAGACTGGTAAAGGTAACAACATACAGGAACATAAAAAAATCAAAGAAACATGACAATACCAAAAGACCAAAATAATTTTCTAGTAACCAATCCCAAAGAAATGAAATTCTACAAATTGCCTGATAAAAAATTCAAAATAATTGTTTTAAGGAAGCTTGGAGAGCTACAAGAGAACACAGACAACCAAATAAAATAAGGAAAACAATACATGAACCAAATGAGAAGATGAATAAAGAGATTAAAATTATTTTTAAAAATCCAAGAATTCTGGAGCTGAATAATATAATAAATGAAATAAAAAAAAATGCAATAGAAAACCATCACCAGGCTTGATCAAGCAGAAGAAAGAATCTTTTTACTCAAAGACAAGTCATTTGAAATTATCCACAGGGAGAAATAAAAAAAAAAGAAAGTGAGAAAAATGAAAAATAGTGAGAAAAGCCTATGGGATTTATGAAACATCATTAAAACATTTATTGTATGCATTATGGGAGTCCCAGAGGAAAGAAAAAGAGAAAGGAACAGGAAGATTATTTAAAATGAAAATGGCTGAAAACTTTCTAAATCTTGGGAGAGATATAAATATCCAAGTACACAAAGCTCAAAATTGCCCAAATTCAATGAAGACTTCACTGAGACATGTTATAATCAAAATGTCCTACATCAAAGATAAAGAGAAAAATTTGAAAGCAGCAAGAGAAAAGGTAATCATCATATACAGGGAATCTCCTTAAGGTTTTAGGCAGATTTCTTGGCAAA
This sequence comes from Cynopterus sphinx, assembly GCA_030015415.1. Taxonomy (NCBI): domain Eukaryota; kingdom Metazoa; phylum Chordata; class Mammalia; order Chiroptera; family Pteropodidae; genus Cynopterus; species Cynopterus sphinx. The sequence continues at coordinate 56,165,611 of CM057380.1, read as the reverse complement.
AACCTTTCAAACCAAGAGAAGTTGAAGTCAAAGTACTGAAAGAAAAATAACTGACAACCAAAAAAGTTTTACCCTGCAAAGCTGTCCTTACAAACGAGAGATAAAGAGTTTCCCAGGGAAGCATAATCCCAGAGAGTTTATCACCACTAGACTTGCTTTACAAGAAATGCTAATGGGGGCTCTTCAAGCCAAAATGAAAGGATGCTAGTTAGTAACATGAAAACTTATGAAAGTATAAAGCTCATTCGTAAAAGTATAGTCAAATTCAGAATACTCTAACACTGTAAGTGTGGTATGTAAATTACTTGTAACTGTAATATGATCATTAAATTAAAAAAGTATTAAGAATAACTATATCTAACATAATTTGTTAATAAAAATACAATATAAAAAATGTAAATTGTGACATCAAAAATATAAAATGTGGGGGAGGGAAGTAAAAGTACAGTTTTCATTTTATTGAGGTTAAGTTGGTCAATATAGACCATTGTAACTAGAAAATAACTAGTATGTAAACCTCATTTTATATAACCACAAAGAAAAAACTTATAGTAGATATATAAGCAATAAAGAGAAAGTAATCAAAACATTACACTAAGATAATTATTGAATTAAAAAGGAAGACAGCAAAGAAGAAAGAACAAAGGAAATGTGAAACAGCCAGAAAACATTAATAAAATGGCAACATAAAGGCCTCTTCTAGCAATAATTACTTTAAATAAATTAAATTCTCTAATCAAAATACATAGAGTAGCTTAATGGATTTAAAAAAAGAAACAGTATTCAAGGATATGCTGCCTACAAGAGTCTCACTTCAGTTATAAGAACATACATAAGCTGAAAGTGAAGGGATAGAAAAAGATACTCCATTACAATGGAAACAAAAAGAGAGCAGGAGTAAATATAAATATACCTGACAAATAAGACTTTAAGTCAAAAACTGTAACAAGAGACAAAGTTCATTATATAATGATAAAGGGGTCAGTGCATCAAGAGAATATAATAATTGTAAATATTCATTCAACATAGGAGGACTAAATATATAAAGCAAACATTAACAGATATCAAAGGAGAAATAGATTGCAATGCAATAATAGTAGGGGAATTTAATGCCTCACTTTCAACAATGGCTAGAATATCCAGAAAGAAAATTAATAAATAAAAAAAAAAAAACATTGGATTTGAACTATACTTTAGACCAAATGGACGTAACAGATATGCAGAAACATTTCAAACAGCAATAGCAGAAAACATGTTGCAAGTGCATATGGAACACTTTCTTCTATAAATCATATACTAGGCCACAAAACAAATCCTAACAAATTTACGAATATTGAAATGATCTTTTCTAACCACAACAGTTTGAAACATCAATAGCAAAAACAAAGCTGGAAAATTCTCAAACCTGTTGATAACAAGCTACATGCTACTGAACAACCAATGGGTTAAAGAAGAAATAAAAAGGAAAATTAAAAAATATGTTGAGACAAATGAAAATAGAAACATAACATATCAAAATGTGGAAGACATTGCAAAAGCAATTTTAAGAGGGAAGTTTATAGCAATAAATTCCTACATTAAGAAAAAAAAAAAGTTCTCAAATGAACAACCTAACTTTACATCTCAAGGAACTAGAAAAATAAGAAGAAACTAAGCCCAAATTTATAACAAGGAAGGAAATAAAGATTAGAGCAGAAATATATGAAATAGAGCCTAGAAAAACAGTAGAAAAGATCAACAAAATTGTGTTAGTTATTTGAAAATGTAAACAAAATTGATAAAATTATAGCTAGGTGAAGAAAAAAAGAGAGCATCCTCAAATAAAATAAGAAATGAAAAAGGAAATATAACTGATACCACACAAATACAAAAAATCACGAGAGACTACTATGGACAAATATATGCCAACAAATTAGATAACCTAAATAAATGGATAAATTCTTAGAAACATGTAGCCTAATATGACTGAAACAAATAGAAAGACCAAAGAAATAAAAAATCTGAATAGATCAATAACAAGTAAAAAGATTGAATCAGTAATCAAAAATCTCCCATGAAGAAAAAGCGTAAGGTTCACTGGTGAAATGAACAAACATTTAAAAAATTAATACCAACTATTTTCAAACTCTTCCAAAATATTGAAGAGGAAGAAATATTCCAAATTCATTTTACAAGTCTAGCATTACTCTGATACCAAAGCCAGAAAAGGACACTACAAAAAAAGAAAATTACAGACAATTATCCTTGATGAAAACTGATGCAAAAATCCTCAAAAAAAAAAAAATACTAGCAAACTACATTCAACAGCACATTAAACATATCATAAACCATGATCAAGTGGGATTTATCCCTAGGATGCAAAGGTGGTTCAACACCCATAAATCAATTATTGTGATAAACCATGTTGACAGAATAAAGAATACAATCACATGATCATCTCGATAGATACAGAAAAAGCATTTGACAAAACAATATGTTTTTTAATAAAAACTCTCAACAAATTAGATATAGAAAAAATATCTCTCAACATAAAAAAATAATAAAGGCTATATAAGAAAAGCCCACAGCTAACCTCATACTCAATAGTGAAAAGCTAAAAGCCTTTCCTCTAGGATTGAGAATAAAACAAGAATGTCTACTCACTTCACTTTTATTCAACATAGTACTGAAAGTCCTAGCCAGACCAATTAGGCAAGAAAAAAAAAAAGGCATCCAAATTGGGAAGGAAGAAGTAAAATTGTTTGCTGAGGACATGATCTTATACAGAGAAAACCCTAAAGACTACCAAAAAACTGTTAGAATATTTAGTTAAGTTGCAGAGTACAAAATCTACATAAAAAATCAGTTTCATTTCTGTAGTCTAATGAAAAACTATCCAGAAATGAATTAAACAATCTCATTTACAATAGCATCAAAAGGAATAAAATACTTAAAATATATTTAACCAAAGAGGTGAAAGATCGATACACTGAAAACCGACACTAATAAAAGAAACTGAAGACACAATAAATTAGAAGAATTAATATTGTTAGAACATCCATACTACCCAAAGCAATCTACAGATTCAGTGCACTCTATATCAAAATTTCAATGGCATTTTCATAGATATAGAAAAAACAATCCTAAAATTCACATGGAAGCATAAAAACTATAAATAGCTAAAGCAATCTTGAGCAAGAAGAACAAAACTGGATGCATCATACTTCCTAATTTCAAATTATATTATAAAGCTATAGTAATCAAAACAAAATGCTATGATTACAAAAGCAGACACACAGACTAAAGGAACAGAGCACAGAGACCAGAAATAAATCCACACACATATGGTCAACTAATCTTTCACAAAGACACTGAGAACACACAGTTGAGAAAGATATTCTCTTCAATAAATGGTGTTGGGGAAACTGTATGTCCACAAGCAAAATAATGAAATTGGACTTTATCTAACACCATACACAAAGATCACCAAAATGGATTAATTACTTAAATGTAAGACCAGAAACTGTAAAACTTTTAGAAGAAAACACAGATGTAAGCTATTAACATTGGTCTTGGCAATGATATTTTAAATTTGACACCAAAAGCACAAGAAACAAAATCAAAAATAAATAAGTGGGACTACATCAAATCAAAAAGACTCTGCACAGGAAATGAATGAATGAATGAATGAATGAATGAAAAGGTTACCTGCAGAATAGAAGAAAATATTTGGAAAACGATGTATCAGATAAGAGGTTAACATCCAAAATATATAAGGAACTCATACAATTCAATAAAAAAGTTAATCTGATTAAAAAACAGGCAAAGAACTTGAATAGACATTTTTTTCCAAAGAAGACACAGAAATGACCATCACATATAGGAAAAGTTGCTCAACATCAATAATCACCAAGGAAATGCAAATCAAAACATCAGTGACATATCACCTCCTATCTGTTGTATGGCTATTATCAAAAAGTCAAAAGATTATAGGTGTTGTCAAGGATGTGGAGAAAAGGGAACACTTTTGCACTATTGATGGGAATGTAAATTTGTCTAAGCATATGGAAAACAATATGGAGTTTTCTCAAAAAAAAATTTTTTTAAAGAGCTACCATTTGTTCCAGCATTTTCACTTCTGGAAATACATCTAAGGAAAACAAAAACACAATCTTGAAGAGATATATATACTCCCATTTTCACTGCAGCATTATTCACAGTAGCCGAGATATAGAAATGAGCTAACCATCCATCAATGGCTGAATAGATTTAAAATGTGACATATAATACATATATACATTCCTATATATAAAGACATATATATGTACACATACCATATATGTACACATACATACACAACACTGGATTCTTATTCAACCTTAAAATAGAAGGAAATACTGCCGTTTGAGACAACATGGTTGAATCTGGAGAATGTTATGCTAAGTGAAATATGTCAGACAGAGAAAGACAAATACTACATGATCACATATGTGGAATTTAAAATAGTCAAGCTCATGGTAACAGGAAATAGAATAGCTGTTACCAGAGGCTGAGGATTGGAAATAGCAGAGAGTACAAACTCTGAGTTATAACATGAATAAGTCCTAGAGATCTAATGTACAGCATGATGACTATGTTAATAATAATATATTTTATACTTGAAATTTGCTAAACAAGTAGATCTAAATTGTTTCCGCCACAAAAAAAAGGGAACTATGTGAGGTGATGAATGTGTGAACTAGCTTAATTGTTGTAATTTCACAATGTATACATCTATCAAAACATCATATTGAGCACCTTAAATATGTATAATTTTTATTTGTCAACCTTACCTAAATAAAGCTGGGGGCAGGGGAAAGTTGAGGATAGAAAGATCTGAGAAATAGCAGCTGTTCTGGTGTTTGCTAAATGACCATGTTTCATTTGAGTTTTGAAGTCACTTGAGAAGTATTTCCATTGAACATATTATTTAAGTACAACCTATCAGAGCGAGGATAAAAAGGTTAAATAGTAAGAGCATTGAGAAGCCAAAGCTGGGAGAAAGTTTATATAAGAAGCAATATGGCACCCATGATGTAATCATTAATGAAATCCTTCTGTAGGTTAAACTCAACCTAGAAATCTGTCTTTTAGTCAAAAAAATAAAGAGTGATTCTCTATCTCAATACCATGGCTCTACATGGCAAAATAAAGAAAGTTTTCAAATAAAGAAGAAAATTGCTATACTGCATAAAGAAGAAAGACATTTCTGGAAAAACAATTCTATAATTGAGGTCAACCATTCTTTACAGTCTTTGAAGGCAAAGAGAAATCTATGCAAATAAAAGCAGCTGACCAGGGTTGTAGGAAGAGTTGGAAAAGATGCTACTTATGATATGAGGTTAGAGTAATAACAATGAAAATATTAGCGTTCTATGCAGTTAAGGCTCTCGAATGACTATTCAAGTAATCAGACCACTACTGAACGAAAAAACCAGAGGATACTCAATAAGGGGATTAATAAACCAAAAACAAACAAAAAATATGTTAAACCCATGAAAGAAATAACTCTTAGCACAATGGGCTAAGTAAGGAGTCTTCCATTGCCTTGATGCAAAAGTTCTGGGAAATTCACATTATCCCATGACACGTACATGTAATTATACTTTGTCTCGTGTGTATATTAGTTAAAATAGGCTGTTATGCTATCATAACAAATTATCCCAAAACCTGTCAACAAGGGTTGATTTCTTGTTCACACTATCTGTTCATCACAGAGTGGCTATAGTACTATTCCCAGGCTCAGACTGACAGAGTAACCTCCATCTGGAACATTGCTGGTAGTCATATCACACAGGAAAAGAATGTGGCAAGCCTCCTGAATAAAGCTTCTGCTCAGAAGTGACATACATCACTCAATGTGATGGTCCAAGAAAGTCAAATGGCCCTGCCTCAATTCAGCAGAGTAAGAATACATAATCTTCCCCAGGGAGGGGAAGGTTATGAGCCATAAGAGCTACCACAAAGTATGCTCAAAATAACTATATATAGTAAATTGTATAATTCTGCTTCTACAATGCCAAAGTTTTCCTGAAATAAAATTGTCTTTACAAAATCTCAAGTCAAAGAGTTCAGGCATTATTACAAATAGCTATCTGGATAGCGTGGATCCCTTTGGTAGTTATGGCCACTACTTTGGTGTTTATAGCCAGCAGCTTCCTTTATACAAGGATGTCTTCACTTTAACTCTTGGTATATTCATGATTTTTACCTTTGGGTTCCATTCTAAGGGCCTTAATGGAGAGGAGAAACAATCAAATTAATTGAGCTTTTTCCTGTGTGTCTAGTCCAAAACCTAACACTATATTTAAATAAGAGTTTGAATAAGGTTGGATTGTAAATCTGTATATGAGAATTTTACATATTTTTCATTTCCCACCAAGGAGCCAGATCTTCAAGCACTACTCTGCAACAAAACCATTAATAAGGACAAAGATCTCCTTAATCCCAATATTTAATTGTAGAATAAAAAGTATAGATTTGATAGCAGAAGTATTAGTCAGGAATTTACTAATTATTTTTCCATGATGTGAACTTTAATTTGCTTGGTAAAGAGATAAAACATATGACACTTAAGTCATTATACATCTAACTAAAAAATACTCATATATATGTATCCCCTCCAGCTACAAAGAATATAGTGTGTGGTGGATCTGTTTACCTGCCACTGAGAGGAGGTAACAGCCCCTAGACAAGGTTTCCAGTAAACAATTTCAAGTTAAAGTTCTCAAAACATCAATTATCAATGTCATTTTGGCCTGATAGTACCTAGAGGCAAGAGAATGAAAAGTGTTCTTAATGTCCCTTTCACTTTTTGATTCTATTATTATTATTATTATTATTATTATTATTATTATTATTAACCTTTTCTACTACTCAGCCACAACCATTCTCCTCAGCCACTTTTTTTTTTTTAACAAAAACTTAATATAATAAGGGAAGCTAGAAATTCCAGAGATGAGATACTTACCAGAATCCCCAAAATCAGCCTTGAACACTACATAATTTAACAAATTCTAAGCTGCAATAACAGATCATATGCCCCTCCCTTAGGTGTCGACTAAAGAAAAGGTTGATAGAGTTGGCTACTTGGCTGATTGGTTAAAGGAAGAGACAAGTCGATGTGTGTGACCTGAGCAACCTCCTGATGGTAATGTCAAAGTCAGGTCTTGAAGTATGAGAAAAAGGGGTCAAAATGGTTCTTTACTACTTTTTCCTTTCTTGACTACCTCCTTCACTTATCCTTGGCAATACCAACCCCACTAATTCCTTAGCTTTCAGCACCACTATTTCCCTTGACCCTGGCCCTGATTTTAACCCTAATCAGTTTCATCACCTGTTCACTTGTTTCAGGCCTTGTCTTTGGCCCTTCCAGAAATCTCCATTAGAAAGGTTATCATTATGAATGGGAATAAACAGATAAACCTATGACTGGAGGTGAAAAAACTTCCTTGCTGAGTGTCCGCCAAAGATAAGTAAAGACACAAGTTTGAAAGGAGCCAAAGTCATATTTTAGATAGTTTGGAACATGTATAAAAATGATATAATCACCCAAAGTTGAACTGCCCTTTCAGGTCTCTGTTTAAACTGCATCCTTACATTTTCTGAGAGCCACAATTTGATTTGCTAAATCTTTGTCACAGGCCCTCCTTGAAGCCTCCTTTCACCTCTGTATCTGCCCCTGAGCAGTATTAATTGTTCATTCTTCCATTATCTTCAATATTGAATTCATAAACTTATTGTTGCATTTTCACATATCACCGTTCCTGAGCTCTATGCATCTATATAACATCCCTGCAATAGAGGCCTCTCCCTCAAAGGCAAGACTAAATTCTGTTTATCTTTATATCTGTGATGCCAAAGAGAGCACTGGACACATTGTGGGTGCTAAAGAGATCTTGCTCACTAAACCGAAATTTAGTTGAGGGTGGCAGACTCTGCCTACAGAGAGGTAACATGGGACACAGTTGAAGGGCATGAGCTTTGGCTTCAGAGAAACCCAAGGTCAAATCCCAACTCTGCCAGCTACTAGCTATGCAACCTTAGGCAATGTTACTTAATTTCTCCAAACCTATTTCTGCCCCTATAAAATGAAGGTGATCATCCCCATCTTGCTAGCCTGTAGTGTAAGTTAACTGAAAGGCCTGCATAGTATGTGGTATGTGATGAGTTGCAGTGACCATGGTAGCCCCTCCATCCACATGCCTTTAGATACCTCTTGTGTGTTCTGAGTGCTCACCTTTCAGTTTCTCTGTTCTTCAGTTGTTAGGACTGATACCCACTATTTCTCTCAGAGGACCACCTTTAGGTTACTAGAGTATCTTTTGTCCAAATATAAACAGCCCAGAGATTTAATCCTCATGTCAGTGGCTGTGGCCAATGACTGGCTGCTATACCAATGTAAGAGCCCAGCTCCCTTGTTTGTGGATGAGAACAACTCTGAAGTATAACTTGTACTCCTGAGCTCCCTTGGGACCAGGGTAAGGCAAGAGTGTCACTTTTAAGCATGTTCTTGTTTTCTTTCCTGTTCTCTGTCAGGCTTCCTCTACTCTCCTTCTGTGTTCTCCCACAATCACTGACTTAATACATTACTTGACACGAATCCCTATCTCACCATTTGCTTCTGGGAACCTGACCTAAGACATGAGTGCTCCCAAAACAGTAATTATTGTTATGACCCACACTAGTTTAAAGGGGAATATACAAAATTGCCACCCTAAAAATATCTCCCTGTTATCACCTTCCACCACTTTTCCAATCTTGCCATCACTAACTTTTACCTCCTCAACATGCTCACCTCAGGGAAAAAGAGATCCAGCAAGACATTTTTTTCCTTCAATAAAACATATGTGCATTTATGTTCTTAACTGGGTAGCTGCCTCTTTACAGTTGATTTGCCCAACACTCAGCATCTCGAGGGTGATTAACAAAATGTGAAAAATAAAACAAAATTCTGTTCAGCAATGTCTGACAGGGATAAGAAGGATGCTTTCCATGAAAATCTTGTCCAGGAGATCCAAGATAATGCTTGAGTCTGCTCTGGAAATGGCAGATCCTATCACGTCTTGAGGACATTTTCCACAATGGAATGGGTGATTCTGAGGGATAAATTCACTTCATAATGTACTGTTTTGCTGAGACCACTTTTCAGTCACAAGTCACAGAATTTTAAAGAATAATTACTGGGCTCTTTGAAGACTTTTTTTCTTACACCAAACCAGGCCTGGGAATGCTATCCCTTAACTATGACATGATACCACTTAAGTTCAAATGCAGACTGTGCAACTTACTAGGTGTATGACTTTGGGCAAATTAATCTTCTTAAGCCTCAGTTTCTTTATTGACAATATTTGGTAAATTTAAAGCATGTAGCCCAGTGCCTGGCTCAAAAATAATACGTTCTAGAAGTTAGATTTTTTTTTTTGTAGTTATTGTTTTTCTTATTGTTTTAACACTTTCATTCTCCCACTCTTCTAAATGAACTAAGAAAACACACCTAATTTGATAAACCTGGGTATCTTTCTTGGATAAAAATACACTTAGAGGATGGGATGTCAATGTCAAGACTGAGGGGCTAGCAAGTAGAAGACAGAATGAACTCATTCTGTTTGGACCGACATACACAGAACTAGTAACCAGTTGTGGAATTCACATGAAGTTATTTCATCAGTATGAAGACTATTACCTAACAGTCATTTCCCCACTTTGGAGTCCATGAAAGATGACGGTATGTTCCCTATCACTGGAGACATTCAATCAGGTGCCAAATGACCACCTTCTGGGATTACTATATATATACTTTAAGTATATTAGTTCACTGAATATTTAAATGCTCCCTCTGCTTCTCAGTTTCCGTGGCAGAATATGAACTCCAAAACTTCTCTAACTAACCACTACAGTTCACAATAAATGAAAATTGGAACCAATTTCCTCTAACTTTCTTCTACCCCTACAACTCAATCAATCCAGAGTCACACTATCTACCAGTGGATTCAAATTAGTTATTAATTAAAAAAATCAGTCTGAAACATTAAAAATTATGAAAATCATTCACTTATTTCTTCAAATTTACACTGAAGGATTTAGTCATATGAAGACATTTACCACATTTCATTGAATATAACATACCACTAATCATAAAACATGTCATTGTTTTATGTACTAAGAAATAAAAAACATGTAAATGTAGTTATCAACTGTAAAAAGTATCTCAATTTCAGAGACACTAAATTGTGAAGATATGTACACCTTAGAATTGATGAGATATTAAAAATTAGTTGGAAAATTCTGTATGCTCTGACATAGACTCTTTGCTTTCCTCTTTTTAACAAATGAGGTTTGAGTCAGTTAGACAAACATTTAATGAACATAAAATAGGCCCTGTGATAGGCAGAGGAGGGATGCAGAAATGCTTAAGAGATCCTCTCTGTCTTCCAGGAATTTACAGGGTGAGAGGAGATAGCCATAGAAATAATTGCAATAGATATGTTCATGATCTAATAAGCATTCTTTATGGTTTTGAAATGTAGCAAGGTCTCTCCTAGTTTAGGGTCTTTTACATGTTATTCCTTCCACCATGAATGCTTCCTTTCCTCTACCTGGCTAACTGCTGTTCATCCTTTGATCACACGTCACTTCCACAAGGACACACACAAGAGCCCTGTTACTAGTTTATAATGACACAGGCCTTTTCCTTCAAAGCTCCTGTTCCTACTGTAACTGAAATTAATGTTCAAACTTTGAAAAATAAATTTTTAGGTTTATTTTTGGCTTCTTTCCTATTTAGCTAAAGAGATTTTCTGATCATTTTCCATGAATACATAAATGTATATATTAACAATATGCAAAGCAATTTTGGAAAAGTCCCTGTGAAAATTGAGAACAGTAGGCATTAAAGGCGTTCAGGCATAGGCAAAATCTCACCTGGTAAGCAGAATCAGGAAAGGTTTCATGGAGAAGCAGTTTGGTCTAGAATTTCAGAGATCTCACAGGTAAATGATGGAGGAAGGCATTGTAGACAGAGGCACTGACATGACTCAGGGCCAAAAGAGGGAAAGATAAAGGCATCTTTGTGAAACAACAGTTAGTCAAGTTTACAAGTTGGAAAGGTAGATTGAGGCTAGATTAAGAGAAGAGGTGGATTTAACATTAAGCTAATAAAGTTTAAGCTTCCGAACCTTTACTTGCCAGGCCCCTTCTAAGGCTGGTTCTGCTCTAGGGACACAAGGAGAAAGAAGCAGCCCATGGAGGCCTGGAATGCTACCCCAACCTGGTGGTCACGTTTTTATGGTTTCCTGGGAATGCACTTCCAGCAATACCTCCATATCTCCCTTCCTCTAGCAAAAACTGCCTATGGTGGACCTTAAAGAGAATCTGGACACCATCTTTGACTCTACGAAGAAAAGTCTAAAAGAGATGCTGCTCTTTGAAATCCAGAAGGAGGCTGTTGGCAAAAGGATGGGCAGTAAGTACCTGAGGAGAAAGACCACCCGCTGCTGGAGCAGCTCTGGAAGCCCTGCGGAGTGACATCAAAACAATGGGCTTCTCCAAGGCTTGCCCTAGGATGTGAAGCACCTCTGAGAAAGATGATGCAGAGAAAGTTAGAGCTGCAGCATCCCCAAGAGAGATTTCTGAAACACAAAACTCATATTTAAGCAATTAGAAACAAACGTCTATCAACCATGCTGGAGAAAAAAACTGAATTTTCTCTATAGAAAATTATAAAATTGTGACATATGAAGAAATGATTAAAGAGCATGCAACCAAATATATAGAGAAAGATTATTATGGAGGTGTACTAGGCAGGAAATCAATAAGCAATTTTTCTGGATTTTGTGATGATTGTGATATGATCTTTTTTAAAAATTTGTAATGGATTTCGTTTCACTTATCGTTAAAGATAAGTGTTTACTTTTGTCCTCAAAACCTGCATGGGATCCAGGTTGAAAGTCTTGCCTGTCAGTCTCAAGGGCTGAGACTCTATTTGTTCAGGAGCAGAAAAGCAGAGAATATGTCAGCTAATCAGTTTCATGCTAGTCTGTAGGAGAATGAACACAAATTCTTATATAGTGGTGTTGCAACTTTATCTTCCATGGGCTGTGTTGATAATTACTTGAAAATTAAATGCCTTCTTTTTTTTTTAAAGTTTTCCTTCTACTTTGAGATTCTGCTGCAGGAATTTATCTGCTGATACTCCATTTTGAAACAGAAAGACTTGCCTGTAAAGTATCACTATTTTGCTCAGATCGAAGTTCCTTCCTTAACATCGTGATGTTATTAATACATCACATCTATTTTATCCATATCACTTTTCCTGAGTTTGGCTACCAGCACAGATTAATAGTTGTCTTTGCATTATGCAGTGGAACTTAATTTCTATCTGAATGTTTAACAACATTGTAATGATTTTATTGCAATTAAGAATGATAAATGTTTCCCTTCCAGTCTCAAAATCAATATTCACAAAGTGTAGGAGATGGCAGGAATGTGTGAGTTAGTAAAACTGGGGGCTTTCAAAGGACTTAGGAAAGATCAAGAAAAGATGAAAGGCACTAGCACTAATTAAGCACCTACTATGTGCAGGACACTGATAGATATTTTACAAAATGAAAATAGTAGTATGGTAGCAAAAGTGATAGCAAAAACAGAGAACATCTACTGCAAATTTACTCTGAGGTAAGCACTTTCCATACTTTTCCCCAGTTGGTCTTCCTACTAATTCTATGAGGTCAATAATTGTATGTCTGTTTCTATTCCTTTTTATGGATGAGGAATCTGAGTCTCAGAGATTTTAAGTAACTTGCCTATAATGATAGAAATGGTGAGTGGAAGACTCAGGCCTTCGATACAGGTCTGTTCAATTCCAAAGTTTCATAAATTTAATACCCATTGTATTAGTTTTCTGTTGCTTCATAAGAATTTGCCACAAGCTTACACTCATTTATTACCTCGTAGTTCTGTAGCTTAAAGTCTAGGTGTGCTCATTTGGATTATCTGCTTAGATTCTCACCAACTGAAGTCAAGCTGGACTGGGCTATTATCTGGAGATTCTGGGGAAGAATTCACTTCCAAGCTGATTCAAGTTGTTGGCAGAATTTGGTTCTTAAGGCTATAAAGCAAAGGTCCCCATTTCTTTGTTAGCTGTCAGCCAGTCATCTGTTCTCAGCTTCTAGAGACCTCCCTCATTACTTGATACATAGGAACCTCCATCTTAAAGCCAGCAAGGGTGCACTGAAGTCTTCTTACACTTGGAATCTCTCTGACTTCTTCTACTAACTGGTGAGAACTCTTTGCTTTTAAATAACTCAAAGTTAACTGAGCAGTAAATTTCATTACATATGCAAAAACCTTTTGTGGTGTAGTGTCACATAATCATGGGTGTGCTAGCTCAACATATCTACAGCCCTGGAGAACAGTGCAGAAAATCTTTAGGGAGAATCCCTTCCATACCCATGCTATCTTCTGCAACACATATATGTTCTATCATTCAGTCCTCACCAAAACCTTGCTAAGGAAATATTAGTACTTACTCTAGAATGATGAGAAAAGCAGGACTCAGAGCCAGAGAGATCCTTGGGGAAGAGACTATAAGAAGGCTAAATCCATATTTCACGTGATGTCAGTCTTGCACATTCTGTAGCACTTTCCGATTGCCTCTCCCTCACCATCCCTCACTGGGTCACGCTCTAGCCAAAGTGAAGCTGCCAAGATGTACCTACACTCACCCACAGTCCTTTGTAGTTAAACACAATTCTCTCTGCCTAGAACTCTGCTTGGTCTCTGCTTAGCTAACTCTTCTCCTTTTCTCGCATTTAAACCCCTTTTCCTTTGTGAAGCTCTCCCCATCCAACACTGGAGTAGGGGTCTCCCCTATACAAAGCATATTGTACTTACCCCATTATAATATCACTTATTGACCTTTATTATAACTCCTATCTGTTTATCTGCTCCCACCCACTGATGTTGACATCTTTTGCACGGCTTTCAACAATTTCACTGTGGTTTAGAATTTTTAAACAAGTTAATATCTTTGGTTAAAAAATAAATAAAAAGCCAGTCCTAGTAAGGTGCCAAAGGATTACAAAATGATAGCAAAGAACCTTGCTGATTCCTACAAAACTTCAAAAATCCTCATAAATGTCATGACTTCATAGTAGCTAATTATATGTATCTCTTTTTTCTCCCCAGCCCTTTTAATATAATTTTGATTAAGAACATATCTCTAAGAGAAAAGATACTTGGCGTACTAAGGATTCACAGATCATTTGTTTTTGGACTTCATAGCCTGAATTTATTGACAAACCACAGTAAAAATGGAAATGAACAAGAGAAATGATGAGAACTTATTTGAAAATGTGTGTCATCTTAATTAAAGCAAAATGCTGAAGAAAAATATTCAAATGGGAAAATATATTTAAACCTTAATGAAAAAGGTTGATTTCTTTTTAAAGTAATCATATTTCAAAAAGGTTATTATAAATTTGAGATATAAAAACTAAGAAGAAAGAAAAGAATATTTGAGAGACTCAAAGAAAAGGCTAGACATCTAGAAGTAGAAAGGGTGAAATAACAAATTCTTCACAAGTAAGAACTGAGATTTTTCAGCTTCCACAACAAGAAAACTATTCTGGCACCACCTGTACACATTTTTACAAAAACAAAAAAAATTTAAAAGAAATAGAAAATCATTAGAAAGCAGCAATCAATGTTTGAATCCTGAAACCTAGAGAAGAAATAAGGCCTGGATGTAAGCTGTTCAGGGACAAGTAGATAAAAAAATAAAATTGGATTTCTAAAGATTTCTTCTCTTCTCTGGCCTCTTCAAAATTGCCTTCAGTCAGGGTTCTCTAAAATTCCTCAAATATCCCATTCAGAGGTAGCCTGATTATATTAGGTAAGGCCAGATTTGGGAAGTAACCTAAACTTCATGTGCGATAACTTATACTAACCTTGCACAGAAAAAATTAAATGTTAGCAATTTCTGAGCTAATTTGACCCCTAAAAGCAGTTAAAACTGAAATAAAACGAATTATTGATCTGGTTTTTCTCACTTTTTCATCAAAATACCAATAAAGATTCAGAAAAAGACAAAATCATAGAACCAGAAAACATACTATTGAATATATAAAATCAGAATCTGGGATATTTTGACACTACATTCAAGGCTCATAGAGTATGACTGAGATAAATCTACATGTCTTGCTTCCCGAGCCTACATAAGGAGAAACGCACAAAGTATCTCCCTGTCTCAGTTTGAGGTCCTTGATTGCAACAAACCTGATTAACTTAATCCAAAAGAAATTTGTCTGAAGTACTTTTGAGGTTAGCAGAATCAATGGAAGATTGGAAAACCAGCCTTGAAAATGGTCAGGGCCCAAGATAGCACCAGATAATAAAAAAAGATACCTGCCAATAAGCAGGAAATACCATAAATGTCATGAAAGGAGAAGTGGAGGTCCCAGATATTTCATTCACGTTCTCCATCTTCTGCTCCAGTAAGGAAACAGCTCATTACCTAGTTTGGAAGTTGTACCTCTATCTAGGTGAAGGAAGAATGGAGCTCCTGACTATAATACCAACAGATGGTGTCCCACTGAAAAAGAGAATAAAACCCAAAACTCTTTTCTACAGCCTATGGGATGTAAATGACCTCGTCCCAGCTGCCTCCCCATCCTGTCCTCTCCTCTCTTCCCCACTATACTCCAATCTTATGTCCCTCTTGCAACCCCTGCCCCAGAACTCTTGTATTTACTGTTTTCTCTCCAAGAAAGCTCTTCTCTCCAACTCATCCCCTAGTTTGTCCCATGCCGACCTCCCTCTTATCACTTAAGTCTCAGCTCCAATGACACTTGGTAGAAAGACCCATCTTCTCCTTTTTCACTTGCATTCTCACATTTTCCTATTTCATTTTCTATGGCAACCACCAATCTCAAAAATTATTTATTTGCTAACTTTATTATCTGTTTGGCCCCCCTTTGCATTTCTGCAATGAGGGTCGAGACCATATCTTTTCTCCCCAATTATATCTGTATCTCTCACCTAGTATTTAGACAGTATGAAATCAGCAAAAATTTAAACAAATGCAGGAAGCAGTGTCACAGCACAGTACTACATTTCTCAGAATTAATGATGGATCTGTTTCTCATGATGAACTGTGAGATCTTCCAAGGTAAGAACTGAGTCTTCCTCTTGGCTATGCCTAGTGCCCAGCACAATGCCTGGTTAAGAATAAGGTCCTCAACAAATGTTTATGGATGTGAATTCTACTTCGCTTTGGGCTCTTTCTTTATGAGCTGTTAGGCAGGCAGGCTGTACCTAGAGAAAGCTATTTTCTAAAAAGATTTCAAATCAGATTTCATAAGATGATAATAGCAAGAATAAAAAGTCCTTCTCATGAAAGCTCTGAAAACAGTACAAACATTCTCAAACATGTATTGTCCTGAAATTTCTTTTACCTCGTGTCTTTCTCCAGCAGCAGGAATTAATGTGACTGGGAAGTTCATCCCAACTGTCACCAGGCTAGCCACGGGCTCAGAGCAAGAGACTGCCTCCTGGATCATCCAGTCTGATGAAGGGCAAGACAATGAAAGCACCACCAAAATAAATTCTCGAAGGAAACTGAACAAATATCTCTCCTGGTAATAAATAAATAGTTCAGCTGGGGAATTATAATTGTGTATATAATGCAGCTCAGATATAGGGCATAATTACACTCTAGAATTCATACAGGAATAAAAAGCTCCAGTCAGGAAAAAGAATGCTTGTTTGCCATGGTTTGACAGGCAAGCAACAAACAAGAACCACTTTTTCACCTTTTATTCAATAAAATCAGCATATTAAATATTCAGACTGAGTGTCTCCATTAAGCAATTCACTTATACCTCTCCTCCTTCCTCCCTCCCCACCTCTTCTTGTTTTGTTTTCATCAAGTCAGGGAGAAAAAAAATAAAACCAATCCATGATGTGATTTTTAATGAGGCCGCTGCTCAGAGGGTCTGCTGCGTTCAGGAGCCTCCTCTCCAGGCCACGAGGGTTCAGAGATCAGGGAGGGGGTGGGGAGCAGTTTAAGAAGGACCCCGGACAGCAGGCAGACAACCACTTTCAATCAAGGATAATGAATTGGCAGGGGAGGGGATGTAGGGAATGTGAGAGAAGGAAACAGCTTTTCCTACACCACACACCAAAAAGAAAAGGCACCTGGCCTGAAAATGTTTAACCAGATGCTAGGATTTGTGAACTGTGCCTAATGAAACAGCTGACAGCGCAACACACAGTAAAAGAGCCAGGCCAAAGGAAAGGTGAAAAGGCTGGGGAACTAGATTCGAATGACTTGGAGAAACTGGCATACCTGGTAAACACAACTGACTAATCTCTAAAAGACACTGAGAGAGGATTCAAGTACTTCCTTGCACAACCAAGTTGCTGTGTGCCCCCTTTTTTTTTCTCCCATGTGGAAAACCATTTGAGCCTCTCCATTCTAATCTGCCTCAGGAGGGAGAAGGGAATCTGGAAATGTCACTTTCTCCAGAGCAAAGGGGAAAAATGATCATGCTTCTTGCTCAGCCCTGGCAGCAGCAACAAGCTTTAACCCCAACTCTGTCTATGATGTCGACGGACAGAAGTGAAGGACATCTAGCAGACAATACCTTGGGAGGCCAATCTGCTCTAGCGTAAGAGGTAGTGAGGTCACCGGTAATGAGCTACAGTGAAGCGGAATGCAAATTGCACAAATTTATAAAGTTGTTTCTGCTCAGTGAGCAGATTCCAGATACGTTGAGTGTTAATAAGGCAGGCAAGTTTTCAGCTGTGCCAGCTGTTGGGAAGATGTTGGCATGCTCTTAACCTGGTATTTATTGGATGCTACTCATTGTTGTGACAGCACACATGAGTACATAAGTATGTTTATTCACAACATGCATAATCACCCTGTCATAACACAGATGCAAATCAGCGGCCTGTCTCCGGAGCAGAAGGGTGTGTCTAAAACCCAGGGCCCTTAAGGAAAACTTTCTAAAAGAGCTCCCTTTCATTAAAGGCAATTGATCTCTGCAGGCTGCCTTGGCATGGACTTTGACTTCTGTGAGAAGGAAGAGAGACAGAGAGAACCTGGGTTCTTTTCTTATGCAGAGAAGAAAGAGCCTCATAAGGAATTCCTCTGGAACAAGCTGGGTAATTTGGTTGTAGCGTCCTGAAAATTTGGGAGGGTAAAACTGAACGGTTATTGCATGTGCTTACAGGGTTTAAGGAACTGTAGTGGTCTCTGCGTGCCCTGTGCAAACTGGTGGCAATGGGGAAACCAGGAAGCTCTGTGACAAAGTGAGCTTCTTTGAATTCACTTGAATTTGTATGTAAGCTACTGAAGTTTCTGTCATATGAAGCAAAATGGCCCTTTCCACATACTTAAAGGACAACAGGAAAACTGGCCATGGAGGAGACTGGGAAAGCCATAAGAATTTTGAAATGGAAAAAAAAAAAACTGTATTCAGGATCACTTATGACTAGGCAGGAAGAAGTGGACACCAGCATTTGGCACAAACTGGGTGCCGACTATATTATGCACACTCCCCCGTGTAAACCACTGGCCAGCCCACTTTACAGAGAAGGAAGCAGAGCTTTGGAGGGGTTAAGAGGCAACAAAGCCCCAGCAATTAGGAAAGGAACAACACTGAGTCTCAGCCAGAGCTGTAGCTGACTGACTGCCAAGCCTATGCTCCTCAGTGTGGTGGCTCCAAACTATCTCAGGCCAAGAAGGGATTTATTGGAGAGCCAGACTGGAATCCTGGACCTAAAGAGTGCTGGGTTTGAGAAGCCAGAAATAAATTTAGACTGAACAAGAGTACTAGAGAAAGCTGCCTTGAAGCTGAATTCATGATATAAATTCCATGAGGGCTGACTAGAAACAAAGTCCAAAGACTGACCCCGTAAGTCCCACCTGATAGCTACAGTCTCAGTGTTTTATAGCCACATGTCTACCTAGTTGTGCTCGCATCTTATATGAAAACAACATGGCCTGAATATGACCCCCCACCTCAGCACCAGCTAAGGGGCCACCCATTCTCTGGTGTCCTTCCCAAGCAGCGGCCCCTGCACTCAATTTCTCTTTTGCTTTTTCCACTCCCTCTTTGCCTTCCAACATTTCTTTCTCCTGATATTTTGAGGTTTCCAAAGGGTCACTTAATATCTCATACTTCTCTGTGCTATTTGACATAGGTGGGGACTGCTGGAATTTCAAAACCTGACCCCAAAGAAATGAATCTCTGTTAGTGAAACAAAGTATGGTGGGGTGCAGCTCCATGCTGTGGAAAGATGGGTAAATGTAAGTTCTAGGCTTGGCTCTTCTGCTATTATACTGTGTGGCTTTGGGCAAGTCACTTAATCTCTTTAGGTTTCCATCTCCTCATCCATGAAATAAAGAGACCGAACTGTAACTGTGTAGTTTTGAACCATGTGCACTGTTCTACCAGGGGGCATACAGACATCTAAACTGAACGGTTGGCATTTGGGGTTGTCACAGTGACTAGGGGGCACCTATCCTGCCTCAAATGCTGGAGCCCCCTGTTAAGGAACACTGGTCTCCATCCCCTGTAGGGTCTTTCTCTGTTCTGACTTTCTGTTGACGTACTGTTGGACAGCAATGCCTTGGTCAGATTCCTCTCAAATCTTTTCATGTAGCACCCAAAGGCAAGGCTTTCATTGTCTGATATGATGTAAAATCAGGATGAGATATTTTAAATTACACACTGGTTCATAGTACACCCAGGACACAGTCAGCTCAGAAATCCAGAAGGCAACCCTTTTGCAAATCATTACTGCTGCTTATAAGAGATTAGCGTTTTTCTCGATAATTACTTCTCTGACTCCCCAGTTTCCTGATATCTTTTCTGTGCATCCTTTTCTGTTTATAAACTGCTTTCTTCAAATGTTTGGAATCATTTTAAATGGCAGAAAGGTCTTTGGGGTTTTTTCAGGAGAAAGCAAGGCAGATGCTCAAATGTCGGTGCCCTGCACATTTTAGGACTTTCTGAGCTCACAGTTCCTGTCATGCCAAGTGCATTCTACAGAAAAGATGGAGAGTGTGTGTGCTACAAAACAGGCTTAGCAGACACATACATTCCAGTCAACTCCAGGCACATTTATTCAGCAAACTTCTTCCTAGCTTCTTTACTAACTGCCACCAGTGACTCCAAATTAATGATCTAGCCAAAATCTTACGCACTCTTGGAATCATAATTATGTTAATCTCTTTCTCAGAGCCTTCTTTGGATTCTTTGTATTTACATAAATTTTCAACTTTTTTTACCCTTCACTCAATCCCTTTCATTACCCAGTTCTCTTGGTGTTGGCATTCTTACTCTTGTATGTTTCTGCCCAGCTGGTTTCTCCTTTTTCCTCTCTGGGTTTCTCCCTTCAACTATTATGTGTCCTAAATCGAGAATAATATTTCTGCAAAACTCCTATCACCTACCGGTTTTCAGGAGCCCCTAGGGAGTAAACACTCACCTCAGGAGCCTACACTGCACTTATACCAGCATCCTGATTTATGTGGGCCTAACTGGAAGGCTGGGAAGATAAACCTTCCTGGCAGAAGTCTATGGCAGAGTGTTTTCTAAAGGAAGAGGGAATGAAGGTCACAATTAGGGATGTAGTAGAAATTCGCCCACACTGTCTTCTGGCCCTGTTTTAATACAAATACTTCTTGCCAGAGGGGAAAAATAAATAATCAGTGGCTGTATAATCTCTGTCTGAAATAAGTGTTCTAGGCATCAGCTCCAATTTTCAGGGCATAAAAGAAACCCAGCAGACCAAACAACAACCTGGACCAGCCTCCATTTGGCCCAGAGGAGAAAATAATAGAGGACATGATCCAATAGTCCAGCAGGGTATTTGGGAACACGTGGGACTCTGGGCAACTCTGGAAACAATACCAGATGAATAACATCGGTGGAGTGTGATCAGACTGGGCCTTTTAGCTAAAATCCCAAATGGGGTGGCCTAGAGCAGGGGTCCCTAACCCACAGGCTGAGGGCCATACTGGTCTGTGGCCTATTAGAACTGGGAGGCACAGCAGGAGGTGAGCAGCAGAGGAGCTGAGAGAAGCTTCATCTGTATTTGCAGCTACACACCAGTGCTAGCATCACCACCTCAGCTCTGCCTCAGATCCTCAGGCATTGGATTCTCATAGGAGCACCAGACCCTGGTGCCAAAAAGGTTGAGGATCACTGGCCTAGAGGGTAAATACTTGTTATCCTCATACTAGACCTTTGAGGGTTAGAAGACACTTAGGATCTGTCAAACGTCATCCCAGAAAAGAGTGAGTTTCCATCTGGGAGGACAACATCTAAACCCTACCACACAGACTGACACACACACTTTCTCTCTCTCACTTTCTCTCTCTCTCTCTCTCTCTCTCTCTCTCTCTATCTCTCTATCTATCTATCTATCTATCTATCTATCTCTCCCTCTCTCTCCCTCTCTCTCTCTCTCTCAACTGCTTCATAAAGGATTCCTCAACTTCCATTAAACACTCATTCAAGTGTTTAGAAAATCTATCAGAAAACTCTCCCTTTAACTCAAATCCTCATATTGCACTCCCAGTCCATTTATAAAGGGCCCTTCACTTGTTTAATAGTTTAATAATAACTTTTTGTAGTCTGTCTAATGCTATAACTTTCTCCTTTCTCTAAAGGGTCTTCCATTTACCATTTATCTCTTATGCTTTCACATCCCTTGTTATGAAAGATAAAATGGTACCACTGGTATATACATTATCTACCTACAGGAAGGAATCACAGCACCCAAAAGACAGTGTCACCTGAAAGTAGAAGTAGGAATGGGGTGAGGTTGAAGTGCCATTATGAAAATTAAGTTTAAATTGGGTGTTGATGTTCCACTTTGGGTTAGTCAATTTAGGCTTAATTGTTTAGCTGAAGAATTTTAGAAAAATTAGACTGACTCACCATTACCTCCAGCAATGTTTTAACTGAGCAATCATGATTATAAACTCTAAAAATGACTCATTTAAGTCTTTTTTAAATGACTTTGATTAAAATAATTATTCATTCATGGTTCTTACCAACAGAGGAATTTAACTACATTCATAGGGGCCCTGAAAACAGCTTGAACATGCTCCATGATCAGGCAACCAATTCCATCCCAGATTAAATCTAATGGTTAAAAAAAAAAAAAAAGTCTCCCTAACCTTGAGTTCAAATACATTTCCTCAAAATTTCTACCACTGAACTTAGCTCTACTGAAACAACATTAATACATATATAGTTCTCCCCTTATCTACAGGGGATATGTTCCAAGACCTCCAGTAGATACCTGAAACCCCAGATAGTACCAAACCCTACACATATTATGTTCTCCTATGTATGCATACATTTTCCCTTAAAGGAAGCACATTAATGCTTGTCTTTGGCATATCCAAATTGCCAGCATCACTACTCTTGTGCTTTGGGGCATTAGTAAGTAAAATAAGCCTTACTTGAATACAAGCGCCATGATATGACAACTAATTTTAGAACTGAGATGGCTGCAAAGTGACTAGAGAACAGTGAATGTATACAGCATGGAGATTTTGGACAAAAAGGGATGACTCACATACCAAGTGAGATAGCACGAGATTTGAGCACACTATTCAGAACAGTACACAATTTAAAACTATGAATTATTTATTTCTGGAATTTTGCAGGTAATATTTTTGGGCCAAGGTTGACCACAAGTAACTGAAACAACAGAAAGTAAAAACCACAGACAAAAAAATGGACTACCGTATATACTCTCTGCTTCCCGAAACTTGTGGATATTATTTCTCAGCTAATCCAATCAAACACTGCATCCTTTGTGATGTCATTCCTTAGTACCAGTACATATAAAGTTGTCATAAAAACTTAGATATAAAAAAGTAATTTCCAAAATAGGAAACACAAATAACCAAGAATTATACAAAAAAAGATGTTCAACTTCATGACTAAGAAAAAATGCAAATTAAAACAAAATTGAAATATTATTTCACATTGATCAGATTTGCAGATTTAAAAGTCTCATGATAGAAGTGTTGGCAAGGATGGAGTGATGGGAACTTGTACACTGCTAGTCGGAGTACAAATGGGTTTAGCTACGTTGAAGAGAAATTGGGAAATATTTAGTAATATACCAGCTGCACATACCCTACAACACAGAATTTCCACTTCTATGAGGTTTATTACAGAAATCTGCACACAGGCTCACAGGAAATTTTGTTCATGAGTAATCAGAACATTATTTGTAATAGCAGCAACAAAGGCGGGAAGTGGTGAGAAACAAGTTCTTTCAAGAGAAGAATAGTTAAATGCATACAACTGCAAGAGAATACTAGGTAGCATTTAAATAAATAGAAAATAAACACATTCAAAAATATAATGTTAAATTAAAAAGTTGTAAAAGGATTTGTACATTATTTCTATTATACTATTTATATATTTTAAAATATACAAAACAATGTTAAGCATTGTTTGTAGACAAATATATCTAAATGTAGGTAAAAAATGAGAAAACAATCTAAAAAAGTCTCTGAAATATTTTATATCTTTAAAAAAACACTAACACAAATATGGCAAAATAGTAACAACACTGAATTTAAAGGTAGTTACTAATGTATTTTTCTACTCTCAGTACATTTAAAATATTTTCTATTTTCAACATACATAAATTTGATAAATACAAAAAGTATAGTCAATAAATAAATAAATCTGTAATAGCATTACCCAAAAGATAACACCGTTGTTATTTTGTTTTACTTTCTCCCGAATTTTTTTACATTTTGTTTTAAACAATTTTAGGCTTTCAGAAGAGCCATAAAACAAAATGAAGTATTTATTAATGTTCACAATTTATATAATCTTAATGCAACTATCAAATCAGGAAATTAACACTGGCCTTATACCATCAGTGAAACTATAGAGCTCATTTGAATTTCATCATTTTAATCTCCATTGCCCTTTGTCTATTCTAAGACCTAATACTGCATTTACTTATGGTATTTCCTTCGTCTCCTACCATCTATGATAGTTCCTCATCTATCTTTACCTATCTTCATGGCCTTCATACTTCTGATCAGAATGTTTTTCAACCAGGGTTTGCCTAGTGTTTCCTGATGATTAGACTGAGGTTATGCATTTTTTAAATTATTATTACAGAGTGATAGTGTCCTTCTCAGTGTATCATTTTAGGGAGTACATGATAGCTCTTATTACTGGTAATATTTATCTTGAGCACTTAATTCAGGTGGTGTCTCCTAGATTTCTTTACTGTAAAAGTACTATTTTCCACTTTGTAGATGATATATTGGGTGAGATACTCTGAGACAACTGATATTCTGTTTCTTCTCAAACTTTCCCCAAAGATACTAGCACCCATCAGTGGATTTTGCCTGCAACAGTTATAACTATTGTTTCTGCCTAATTGTCATTTCTCCCTCATTCCTTCTGTATTTGTTAATTAGAATTCTTCTGTAAGGAAGAGCTATCACTTCTCCCACATTTATGTACATACTCAATTATAGATTTAGATGAGCATGACTCCATGATATTTATCCTATGGGTTATATAATGTTAAAAAAAATCAAACTGAGTAAATGTGAAGCTTTAATTGGCTTTATCAGAGGATTCATGAGTTGGGTAGCATTCCATCGAGCAGCTCAAGAGATTGTACAAAATAGATTTTTATAGAAAGAAGAGTGGGATAAGGGATCTATTAACAAAAGAAAGGATTATTTGGGGGCTGAAACATCTTTTTTGCGGGGAAGAGAACAGCAAGAGTTTTCATCATGCATATTGCCTCTTCTTTTTGTGGAAGATGGAAAGGGCCCACGTAGCAGATTATCTCATTGGTGTTGGATAGAAAATTCCAGACTGGTTGATTATGTTTCATCTAGTAGTTACGTGACTTCAGTTTTTGCTTTCAGATATTATAAGACTCTGGATCGTATTTAAAACCTCTTTTAGTCAGCTTTCTACAGCACTGCTCTGGCAGGGAAAGGGGTTGGTCCCAACTTTTCATTTTCAGGTGGAGTTAGAAGCCCAGGCACCCCACTCAGCCTTGATTGACACTTAGGTAGATAGATGGGCTCCTCATTACCTGTGGGCAGGCTGAGAATTCTGGCCACCACTTGGCCTCTACTGTCTGGGCAGGGTAGGAGTGCTGCTCTGCCACCCACATTGTGTTTAGTGGAAAGAAAAGGAAAAAGTATTCTATTCCATCTTCCCAAAAGCATGATATCTGCTTTTAAAATTTACTATTTCTAGACGAGGGATCATAAAATGTATTTAGTGGAGCAAGGGGTAAGAATGTTTTAAATATTCTTGCTACATATTTCCAAATTATTTTTCAGAAATTTTTATAATTAAATTTATATGTAGTATAGAATGCTTTCTGTTATGTATACCATGTCTCCTGTACTATTCTATATTACCTTTTTTTAAAGTCTTCCCTAATTTGATAGACAAAATGTAGTATTTCATAATTGTTCTAAGGTAGAGTTTTTAGTTATTAATAATGAACACTTTTTTTCCTAAATTTTCTTTTTATTAAGGTAACATTGGTTAACGAAATCCAGTAAGTTTCAAGGGTACAATTCAATCATAAATCGTATATATTTTGCATTATATGTTCACTGCCCGTAGTTAGATTTTTTCTGTCACCACGTATTTGACCTTTTTTACACCATTTACTTCCCTCCTTCCTCCTCCTTCCCATCCTTTGATAACAACTAGACTAGTATCTATGTCCATGAGTTTTTTTGTCATGTTTGTTGCTTTTAGGTTTATATCCCACATGAGTGATATAATGTGGTTTTCAACTTTTTCTGTCTGGCTTATATTGCTTAGCATGATTATCTCGAGGTCCATCCATGTTGTTGCAAATCGCAGAATTTCATCTCTTCTTATAGCTGAGTAATATTCCATTGAATATATCACATATATTTTTTGCCCTTTCATTTTTTGAGTTCTAATATTTCTTTTATATTTTTATGAGTTCTTCACATATTTAAATATTAATTTTTCTATAATAGATATTGAACTTTGTAGTGAGCCTTTCAATTCTCTATACCATATCTTTTTGGTGTATGTACATTTTAAAATTCTGTCTAGTTAATTTTATTAATACTTTTCTATATTTCTTTCAAGTTTCTTTTTTATCATATACACAAGTAGTCCATCTCGTATTTATTTTAGTGCAAGGTATATGAGGTCAGATACATATGGATCACTAATTTTTCTGCAACCATTTTTAGAAACTCTTATGCGATCACAGCTAAGTGCCATTAAAGAGCATTGAATTCTGGGTTGACATGAAATATCCTCAAATTCTTGGGCTGATAGAGAGGTCAACACCATTTGGCTTATGGCTATTGCTATGGTCTAAATGTCTGTGTTTTCCAAAAATTCATACATTAAAATCCTAACCTCCAAGGTGATGCTATAATGGAGGCAGCACCTTTGGGAGGTAATTAGGTCATGAAGGCAGAGCCCTCATTATTGGGATTAGTACCCTTATAAAAGAGACCCCAGACAGATCGCTTGTTCTTCTCCCACGTGAGGTTTCAGTGAGAAGACAGCCGTCAATCAGGAAGTGGGTTCTTACCAGACACCCAATCTATCAGAACCAGATCCTGGACTTTCTAGCCTCCAGAACTGTGAGAAATAAATATGTGTTGTTTATAAGCTATCCAGTCTCATGTTGTTACATAGTGGCCTAAACAGACTAAAACAACCATAGAACGTGGAAGTGATATGATTTCTGCATACTTTGAGGAGTTGAAATGATGGTACTGACAAGGCCAAAGTGAACCCTCCAGGGTCTAATCAGTGTCAACAGTGACAATACCCAGAAGAACTCTTACAGCCCCGTGAGGTGGGGTTCCTGACATTCTCAGAGCATTTCATACACTTGGTGGGACCCAATGTAGGTCCATAGGGAAGACAAGACTAAAACATACTCTTATGATTAAATATAGAAAGAGCAGCTTTAAGTTTATATAGCTCACCATTATAGAAAAAACATAAGATACCATGTAACTCTGCTGCAAATTACATTTACATAGTAAACTTCAAGCTATTTGGAGCCTACCCCATCATTCCCAGTACGGAATACAATGGTGAAATTTATCCGCCAGGGTCAGGTACCAAGATGCATTTTTATGACATAACTTGTGCTTTAGAAAAAAGTAGATGTGCTCTGGGAAAAAAAAAAAACCTTGTGATTTTTTTACAGACTCTAAATAAGTCCTCTCCTAAAGCATATGTGTTTGGAACTTTTATTTGTTTGTTTTAAGGAACAGAAAAAAAAATAGTTCAAAACATATCTTTTAAGAGAGGGCTTATTTTATACAAGTAGATGTGCTAAGGTAGAGAAATTAACATGTTGGTATAGCTGTCCCCCTTTTATGCATGGTTTTGCTTTCCATGGTTTCAGTTACCTGTGGTCATCTGGGGGCTGAAAATATTAAATAGAAAATTCTAGAAAAAACAATTCCTAAGTTTTAAATTACATGTTGTTCTGAATAGTGCGATGAAATCTCACACCATCCAGCTCTGTCTGTCCTGGAACCTGAATCTTCCCTTTGTCCAGTATCTCCAGGCTGTACACACTACCCACCCATTACTCACTTAGTAGCCATCTCAGTTATCAAATCAACTATCAAGAAGGTATCTCAGTGCTTGTGTTCAAGTAGCCCTTATTAACTTAATAATGGCTGCAAAGAACAAGAATAGTGGTGCTGGCAATTAGGATATGCCAAAGAGAAACCATAAAATGCTTCTTATAAGAGAAAAGGTAAATACAGTACAATAAGATATTTTGAGAGAGAGACTATATTCACACAACTTCTATTACTATATATTGTTATAACTATTCTATTTTAGTCTTAGTTATTGCTCTTAATCTATTACTATGTTGAATTTATAAATTAAACTTTATCACAGATATGTATTTACAAGAAAAAACATAGCATGTATAGGGTTTAGTACTACCCAAAGTTTCAGGCATTTACTAGGGTATCTTGGAACATATTCCCCACAGATAAAAGGGGTCCACTGTAGTCACAGCCTTCCCCTTTGCCTACTTAATTAGCTTTTTCTCCCAGCACACTCTCTGTATAAAAAGAGCCAAAACTGCTTAGAATGGTTATCACAAGAATAGCAATTGGGAGAATAATAATTATCAAGGCAGTTGTGTGCACAAAAGAGAAGAGAGGATATGGAATAAAAGGGCAGATGGAGAATTAGGTGTTTTAAAAAGTAAAAGACTCCACATTTAGGGAATTAGAAAATAGAACACAACATTAGAAAATAGAAATTGTCAAGGATTCTTAATGTTTAAAAAAAGATATTGAATAAATATCAAAATCTTGATTTCAAAAATGCAAAATTACCCTGGATCAGAGGTACACTACTGGGATCACCTAGTAACATTGAGATAACAACTTTATAAATATTGCATATGCATTAAACCAACCATGTGTCTAGAGGGGTTTTTTTGTTTGTTTGCTTGTTTGTTTGTGGGTTAGGGGCAGCAGGGTTGGGAAGGAGATGGGAGATGGTATGTCTCTAAAAATACAGAGGATTAGAAAAATCTACAAGCCATCCCCATTAAACCATTAACTTCCTGACATCAGGGACTCTGCCTTATTTTTTTTTTTAGCTTTATTGAGATATAACTGACATTTAATATTGTGTAAGTTTAAGGTGTAAAAAAGTGAGGTTTGGATACACAGATACCAAGAACCTGTCCTATTGATAACTACATTTCCAGTCCTTTACACATAGTCTTAATCCTTGCTACACAGTGGGTGTTTAACAAATGTTTGGTCAATGAATGACATATGAATTTTATGTGCTTAGCTCCAGGCTAAATTTATCTGAATGGTTTCTGAAAGTCAGATTAGTTCATTTTTTCTGGATGATGAAATTAACTCTACAACACTGTGTCTTTCTAGAAGAAACTGATTGCATGGGGGCTGCAAGGAATTCTGCAATTCAACCACTGCAGTTCAGACTAGATAGCAATCATAATCATCCCTGATTCCCTGAGAAGAAAAGAAAAGGAATCTCCAGATAGGAGCCAATTTAGAGATTTGAAAATAAAACAGGTTATGACTTTCAAATAACAGATTTTTAATAATCCTAGAAAAACAGATTTCACAATTGCCTAAGAAACTGAAACGTCCAAAGATTAGATAGATGAAAGCCTGGCCCACAGGAGTAAACTGAATACAATCAAAAGGCTTAAGGATAGAGACAGGGTTAACTTATGCAGTTTATGTTCCTATAAATGTGATTAATTTTATATATACCCACAAGGAGTTTGTGTGTATTGCCTGAAGATAATTCTCTAGTTCGCTATAGATATAATAATTAATAAAGCACTATGCTTTGCTAAGAGGAGTTAGAGAATTATTTACGCATAATTCAATAAATAAAAAATCTTCAAGAAAATTGATGCCAGGATAATTAAAGCTCACCACCCACATTAAAGGTCTTTAATCTTTACACCTCTGTCTAGGATGAAACTTGTTTTGCTGAACCATTATAGGCTAGCTAAGAAAGGAAGGGAGTAGGGAAAAAAAGGGAAGAGGGGAGAGAAGAGAAGAGAACAGAGGGGGAAGGAAGGGAATTAAGGATCAGAAAAAAGATGAAGACACCCATTTCTGTCATTATTGCAAATTAAATACTCTGAATAACTACTCTTGATAGAAGCAACTAAACATTGGATAAAAATATATAGAAAAATGCATTTTTAAACATACTGAAGGGACACAAAAAGGAAGCCACAGAGCCTACAATTTTAAGTAAAGTCAAGAATCCTGAAAAACACATAAGCACCAGAACTAGATTTTTCCTTGAAGCCTTCCCTTCTGCATCATCAGCTACGTGAGTAGTGGGTGTGGAGAACATGAGATAAAACCTCAAGCGCCCAAAAGTGCTCCATAAGAAAGAGGATGAACAAGAAACTGGCCCTGCCACACAGAAGTGGACAAAATGAGTTACCACCACTCTCAATTCTGGCACTGGAGAGAGGCAAGAAAAACATTACCTGATAATTTTGTTTAGCCCTTGGAGAGGGTGGGGGTTAGTCTATATTCATCTTATCTGAAAAACCTTACTCAGAGAATTTGATTTAAAGCAATTTCAGATTGGTAGAAATCCCAAGCCCTTGGGTGAATGAACTGTAATCCTCTCTTGAAGAATACAATTTCAACCCAACCTTAAAAGAATTCCCACATAAAAGTTCCAAGACAAATAACAAGCTCACACTTACACACACACACACACACACACACACACACACACACACACACATGCGCGCGCGCACATCTTCTTGAAGACCAGCAGAAACAAGAATCTGTCCACAAACATACCAGCAAACAAACAGTTCAGATGTGATACAAAGAACACAAAATACTTATATTTATTAAGTACTTAGAAATAAAAGAGAAGCTTGAAAACACAAGCAGGAAAACAACCAATAAGACTTAAAAAATCCACTAAGTAAGGACAAATTAAACAGATTAGAAACCACCAAAGAGAGAACCATTTATAACTCAAGGTAAAGGAGGCTTTCTCAAACAAGGCAATAAAAATACAAAACCATAAAGAATATAATCAAATCCTGCTCTTCTATATGCACTTTCTGTATGCCAGGCACCACTATCAGCACTTTACATGTTTTGTCTCATTTAATCCTCCCAGTCACCCACTGAAGTAGACATTGTTATTATCCTCATTTTACAAATGAGGAAACTGAAGCACTAGGACATTAGTAACTTGCCCAAAGTCAAACGACTAGCAAGTGCCAGTGCAGAGATTTGAATCCAGGAAGCCTGGCTCCAGAGTCTATGCCCTTGAATATATACAAATTTGACTAACTTGAAATTTAAAATTTTAATAGGCAGAGCACAGAGGATTTTTTTGAGGCCGCAAAATTATGCCATATGTTACAACAGTGGTAGATACATGTCATTATACCCTTGTCCAAACCCACAGAATATACAACACCAAGAGTGATCGCTAATGTAAACTACGGACTCTGGGTGATAATGATGTGTCAGCGTAGGTTCATCCATTTCCACAAATGTATCACTCATCGGGTGAAAGTTGATGGCGGGAGAGAGGCTGTTAGTATGTTGGGGGGAAACAGCGGATATACAGCAACTCTCTGAACTTTCTACTCCATTTCGCTGTGAACCTAAAACTGTTTTAAAAATAATGTAAAATAATTTTTTCGATCAGACATCATAAAGAAACCCAAAGGACCAACACAAACTGGAAGAAGATATTTCCAACATATTTAACCATCAACATATTAGCACCCAGATGCATTAAACTTCTCACGCCAAGCTGGCATTGAACCATTTATGTACGTCTGGTCATTTTCCAAACAACAATCTAACCACACAGATATCACTGCAGATTCATTTCCACAACTCCCCTCGTTCAGGTTTAACTTCACCTGGGATAAGGCTGTTGTACATTCTGGCCATTACCTTTTGTCTTTAAAAACCCGTCCTCAAATTTTCTTTAAAACAGATACAGTGAACAAATTTTTCAGAATTTGATACAGCTTGCTGGAGACATAAGTGGCACACAGTAATGTTTAAGGGACTGGGCTCTAGCTTCACCACTCAATTGCTCTGTGAAGATAGGCAACTTACTTAATTGCTCTATGCCTCGCCTCCACTTTCTCATTTGTAAAATAAGACAATCAACAAGCAACTCTAAGGAGCACTGTCAGAATCGAGTCAGGTGATACAGTTAAATACCATATCCTGGGAGAGCCTCAAAAGTTTATATTCATCAAGTTACCATGTAACTCAGTGATTCCATTCCTAAGTATCTACCCAAAAGAAACAAAAACGTATGTCCAGACAAACTTTGTACACTAACATTCATAGCAGCATTATGCATAATAGCCAAAAAACGAAAAGAATCCAAATGTCCACTGAATGATGAAGAGATAAACAAAATGTGCTTTATCCATTCAATGGAATATTATTCCACGCTAAAAATGAATGGAGTCAATGAAATACTGATTCAGGCTACAACATGGATGAATCGTGCTGTGAAAAAAAAGAAAGTTCACAAAAGGCCACATATGATCCATTTAAACAAAATGTTCAAAATAGACAAATCCAAGCCAACAGAAAATAGATCAGTGGTTGCCAGAGGCTTGGGGAAGGGGAGATGGAAAGTAACTGCTAAAGGGCACAAGGTTTACTTTGAGGTGATGAAATTTTCTGAAATTAGATAGAGAGATGGTTGCACAATTCTGTGAATTTCCTAAAACTCACTGAATTGCAACCCCTAAACGTGAGACTTTTATGTTATGCAAATTATATTTCAAGAAAGCGGTTATTTTAAAAAGAATATACCTACAGTTCTCCATAAGTGGTACAGGCTCAGAAGCTATTGTTATTTTGATTCTGTTTAGCAATCTATATATCTTCTAGCATCCCTAAGTTATTTTGACCAATTGAGATGTTTTTCCAATTAAAAAAAAAAGTTCCAAAAAGCCATATGCAAGAACAGCATGAAGTACTCAAGAGGACAATCAAAGAAGACCCTTGGTGGGAGAAATGAAGAGACAACCGTGCTCTGGTACATGGGAATAATTTGAGAGGTCCCTGGGGGGTGAAAATCTCCAGAGCTATTTGAGAACTCTAAGGACTGCCTTCTCTGTATGAACAGAGCGTGTCAGCCTCCACAGTAATTGTAACAGCAATAAACTAAACTAGCTGGTATTTATTTCCCAGCTAGGTGCCAGTCACATTCCAAGCATTCTCTCATTTAATCCCACTACTCTCCTCTGAGTTCAGTTCTATTCTTATCCCAATTCTTCAGACAACAAAACTGAGGTAGAGAACAGTCATCTCTAGAACAAATGTTCTTCAACATTGTCATGCTGCCTCCTACGTAATTCCTGAAACCAAAATATTCTTCCCATATTTCCTTAATAATTATCACAATAATAACATAAAAGCTTCCTATGCCTGGGACAGTATTCTAAGTACCTTAACTATATTCATCCATGAAATTATCACAACACTGAGGTGTAGCTACCATTTTCAGATGACACAAATGAGGCACAGAGAGGTTAGGTGATATGCCCAAGGCCACACAGTGGGTATGTGGCAGAGTTGTGATTTGAATCCATGTAATTTGGCTGCTAGAATCTACCCTCTCACTCATTCTGATGTATTGCTTTTCTAGCGAAGACATACAATACTGGCTTCACACCAAAAACTTGTCTAAATCCTCAACATAAATTGTTATAAATCTTCAGAACAGCACTATGAAGTACATACATATTATGAAAAAACGTATTCAAAGTAGAAGAAAATAAGTATAGAATAACTACTCTGTCCAAGTTTATTCAATGAACAAGTTTCAAAGCCAAGGCAATCTGGTTTGCGCCAAGGTGACCTGGCCTGGGAGTCTAAGCTCTTAAGCACAACTCCATACTTTCCAAGAAGTGAACGAAATTCTGGAACTAGAGACAATATTCATCACTATGCAAGCAGAAATAATGCTAAGACTGAAATACTTAGAAAGTTTAAAATAAAATGAAATAATACAAATAAGCAAAAAATGAAACTACTTTTAACCTACAGGAGTATGGGCTCATTGGACAATATCAGAGGATCCTGGAATGGGGTTGGGGAGCATGCTTAATTCTCTTGACATAATGCTTTGATTACATACTGAGGTAGCTCCCTGAAATCCTCTGTAGAATATATTTGTTCTGTAGGCAACAAACTGATTAGACAAGTTCAGGTTAATGAGCACAGTTCTCTTCCACTACCCAGTAACCTTCTATCCCATCTGCCCAGAGTCAAATGATGCAACTTATGTCTATCCATCACCAGCTGCTCAGCCTTGCACTCTCCCTCCCCCACAGACTTGTACCACTTTGAAAACAGACTCTGAAACCCCTTCTCTGCTACTCAGAAAACAGGTACCTACTCACAGTAGGCAGGGGCATAAGCCCACTTCCTTGCTTTGACAGGAGCAGACATTGGTTCCTCTTTTGCAGACCTGGAAAAACAACAGGCCTGCTTAAGGTGTGCCCAGGCTTGGTCCTCGCCTCACTGTACTGCTGTCAATACTTGGGCTATTTCCTTGCAGCTGTTCCCAGAGCTGAACATGAATGGAAGAAATACGGTAAAATACAGTGTATTGGGGTCTTTGTTAGCACTATAGTTACAAGTTTGATTAGGGAGAAGACTGACACTATTGATTAAAATGGAATCTTTGTTTATCTATGAATATCATCCAGGGCTCTGAAGAACAGCCATTTTGCAACTTGGCAGTCTGCATCCATCTGAAATAAATTACAGACGTTACATTCGTCTTCATGAATTATCAGTTATACTCAGGTGCATTTATGTCCTAAAAATAAATATATAGTCTCAGAACCACACACATCCCAGCAAGTGACACAGGTCTACACACTAACAACAGCAACTTTGTAAGGAAGGTTTATCCTTCTCATCAATTTTTTTCTTGGTGCCAACAGAGATTCATTCGCAAGCAACAGTCAGCAGCAGTACTATCAAAATGTATTTTTAAGCTCATTGTACTGTTTTGACAAACTAAACGATTAATTAACAGCAATCTAGCAAACAAATCTCTACTTACAGCTTAGAGTGAGAGAAACACACAGATCGCCATAACCATTCTATAGTCACCATTACTGAGGAAGAATACTGCCTAATTAATTAAAATTGATCACAAAGATTAGATTCAAATGCTACTAGCAGGGCAGAAGCAGCCCAAAACAAGGAAATAAATCAGAAAACTATTCTCTGAATCCATAATGAATTAACAAGCTTTAGAGATAAACAGATTTGTTTTAATTGTAGTTTTTAAAAAATAATTTAAGAACATTTGGAGGCCTTTGCAGAGAGAATGCAGAGTGTGGGGAGGGGTAAAGCCAAAATTAGGGAAGCACTGATTCAAGTGAACACTGACTTTCTCATCTCTGAGTCTGTATAAAAAATCTGGAAGGTGCCCACCAAGGTAGAGGTTATGCACACAATGTGTGTATATCACGCTTCAGAGGTGGCCTGACGATTAAATGCTCCCGGACACAAAAACATGTCATTGCAAGCTGAAAGATTCCCTCGCAGCTTTCTCCTGTCAGCTCTCATAGTGAACATCTACTTTTCCTTTCCAACATCCATTTTTTCTCTCCAACTGCAGAGGCCCCTTTCCTAATCACAGCATGTGTAAGACAGTAGCCCCCCATCTCAAATACCCACTTCCCAGACTCACTGCAGTGCTTCAGAGGCCTTGAGACACAAATCAGGCCCATCAAAGGCCTTCTAAAAGATAATAAAAACAAGAGCTTGGAGTGAAGATCCGTGTCATACTCAACCCCCTTTCTTCTTTGGTTGCCAGGTTTCGAAGACATAAACATCATGACTGATGCAGACAGTAAAGCCTGAGAGTAGGGTCCCTAGTTCCAGCTGGTCAGTTCTCAGCACTGCCCTGGTACCTGAGTATTCATTCAGTTTGTCTTTCCTGCACCTTGTTTTAGCTTAACTTATTTAAGCTGAGTTCTAAGATAGTCCCAACACTCTGTGAAGTTAACTAAATTCAAAAACTCAATTTAAGGGCTGTCCAGTTTAGAAACAGTCTGATACAGAATTGGAGCAATTCTGAACGAGACAGAAGCTTTTCACAAATTCTCAGTTTGGCTGCTGGGATTTCATCTCCTATAAGGGCCCCAGTGAATCTGCAGTTCTTACCATCAGAATTGGGTGGTAGAGAGAACATGAGCTTTATGATGAAACAGGCCTGGTTCTAAATTGTGATTCCTTAATGATGACCAAGTGTCTTAACCTTTCTGAATCATAGTTTCCCCATTCATAAAATTAGAATAATCCTCCATTGGGGTTTGTGAGGATTGAATAAGACAATGCTCAAAAGTAAATGAATAATAGTGTCTGGAATGATATCTGTGGACCCCTAGCTTCCAAGCGGCACCATAGTCTGCCACCACTGCTGCTTTCCTCCTCTCTGGACAACTGAACACCACGATGACATAAGGCCCCTCTCTCCTGGTACAAGAGAATGTGACAAATGAGTTATCAGAAGCTAAAATCCTATCCTACCTATAAAATATTAACATCTGATTTCAGTTTAGAGCTTGTTGGATCTACGTGAAATGTTCATGCATTTATTAATGTAGTTGGTTGTTTTAATGGTGACCTCGCTAATTTAAAGTAACTTGGGAGAAGGCCCAACCCAAATTATGGGATACTTTTTAAAAATATACTTTAATTAGTTTCAAATATATTCAGTAGCTAAAAGAATTCTGAAAAGACTAGGCTGAAAGAATCCATGATGTGGTACAGTGACAAAAATGACATAATTGGTGTATCAAAAGTTGATACACAAAATATCAGGTTAATTCTTCTTATTCTATGGCGGAACTGAAAGGACCCTACCTATTGTCAGAAAAGCTGATTTCTCCACATTTTTAACTATAAAATAGAGATTAAAATGCCCAAGACATGGAATTAGTGTGAGGCTTAGAAATCAAACAAGTGAGAATAAAACAACAAACCCTGGGAGACAGCTTTGTATCCATCCAGCTCATGACAGTATCCCAATGCCAAGCGCAGGGCCTCATACTTAGCAAGCTCTCAGTAAATACATGAACAGATGAATGCATGTATAAGTTCATAACACAGAGCTCAGTGCATAAATTACCAGGTGTTGGCATTTCAGGAGGTAACTATGTGGCCTCCAGCCCTTGTCTGACCTTCCAAGTGTTCAAACAGAACCTCTAAGGTCTTGCTCTAGATCACACTTCTACCTCAACTGATGTTCACGCACCAGAACTAGTTTCCATTAGCCATTTTTGTACTCCACAAGCCTGTTGTTTTGGCCACAGTTATTTGAACCAGAGATAGGCAATGGACCCAAAGCAGATTCAGTCAGGTTTTCCCAATTCAGAATTTAAAATTAGGACTAAGAAAATCTAGCTCTTTCCAGGTCAGTTATTAGAAAAGTAACATGTAATCTGAGGAACTGTAATCAATCATATTCCACCATGTACATCAGAGAAGCAGGTTTCAGAGGAAAAAACAAAGACTTTCAGAAAGAAACAAATATTCCATTATTAGTTCAAGGGCCCAGTTAAAATCTAACTGTCCCTGCCTTTGGGATCCATAAAATGCTCTCAAGCCTTATAATAAGTTTTCTCATCGTGTTAGTTTGGAGTGTAAGCAAAATAACTTTAATGCAACAGGAAAAGGATAAGCAATGTTTTTTAAAAAAATTCTTACTACAAAATAAACAAATCGTAAGGAGTATATAATCTTTATTCATGCTACATAGACACTCTTGGCCTATGGTGTTTATTGTATGTGTATGAATAGCTCAGAACCATTCTAGGTCTAGCTGACTGACTGTGGTATCACACACATTACTTTTTCTAACAACTATCTTCATTCCTGCTGTAGGAAGAGGTCAATGAGCCTCAGAAAGGAAAAAGTGACTTATCCAAAATTTCATAATTAGCAAGAAACAAGAAACACAACACAACCTCATCCTTTCTCTATAAGGGCTATGTGCTGTTCCCATACCAGCTCAAGGATGGGACAGAAACTACCTGCATATTTTGCACTCGAGGGTAGTAGATCTCAATCATTTTTGTGTAAGGAAATGTTTTTGAAGTCAAAGGTTTTAAAGTCCTGCACTTTAGGAATAGGCATAATTTTTATATTCAGCAACTGAAAAAAATCAATTGAGAAAAATTACAAAAATGTCAATAATCCCTTATAATTTTTTGTTACTAATCAATACAGCAAATTTAAAATTTTGTGTTTATGTATGTTGGGGGGTGTTAAAACAGAGAAAGAATATAATTGAGCAACTTATTTTTAATTTATTCCAAATATAGAAGTGGGTGTACTTAAGGATTTAGAACCCCTACCATTAAACCAAGACCTCCCAGGGGACCTTGGCCCTCAAGAAAGGAACTACTCCTAGGAAGAAACCTGTTTCTAATTTTAGACATTTCTTAAGAGGTTAATTTTAGACTCTCAAAAATGGTTTCATTTAATAAAACTGTTTAGAGAGAACTTTGCATTACCGTCTCATCCTAGGTAGAAAACTTGGATTCAGGGTTCCCCCCAATCCCCATCCACCCCATTGGGTGGGTTGGGGCTGGGGGTGCAGGCAGACCTTGGGTTTAAGTACAAAGTGTTTGGTTAGAAAAACAGAAGCCACTCAAGATATTATAAACAGGAAGAGATTTCATACGTGAATTAGAGACATACACAATTTTTATTAGGGTTGAGGGAGTAAATGCCAAGGAGGCCACTGCTGTATTTTGGAGAACGAGAAGTGTGTGAATCAGAAGGAAGCTGCTGCCAATGAGCACAGCTACCAGAGCACACCGAGGGCGGTTCCCAGGAGGATGCTCAGAGCTACAGCTCAGGTCGGCAACTCTTGTATTTTATGCACCTGCTTCCAGCTGCAGCCAGAGAATAATGGCTTCTCCTTTTCTAATTCTGAATTCCACGGGAGTGCCTCTCATTGGCAGAATACAACCTGCAATGACGCAGGTAAGGAATGCTGAGAAATAAGGTTCTCAATCTTTCCCATGATTATGTAAGAAGAAAGTTGATGCTGATTTGATAACAGATAATCCAGCACAATTTACCCCTTTTCTCAACTCAAATCCATAAAATCCTTTTGACCTATATTTTCTAACCAACATTAGTAACATTTTCATGTGTCTACCTAAATTGCTGCATGCACCTCTAAAACGAATATAGATGTACTCATGCTCTCATGGAAATGCAGTCTCAAAGTCCCTACAGGAACTACATTCATCTCTGGGTAGTCTTAATTCCTCTTGTAGTTTAGTCACAATCTTTTAAACTAAAGATTAAAATTTGAGGTGATTACAACTGACACACCTTATATAAAACTGTATGGAAAAGAGAGAATATACAAAGAAGAAACTGGTATATGATACACATGTATGTCTCAAAGCAGACAAAATGCATAGCTAACATAGTCCTCACTTTTACAGTCACAAGACCATACTTGGACTTCCTTCTTCTACCACCCATTCCATACTCTCTTTATAAGCATGAGCATCTAAGCCAACCACACCTATTTATCTGCTGGGATCACTCACATCTTCATTTTTGAGGGTACCTCTATTGGGTTGTTGTAGACATCCATTAACTTCTACCATTGAATATGGAATGTACACCAGTAAATCTCCAAGGTTCCAGATACACTGCACTTTACCTCCCTAATGCAACACATTTTTTCTTCTTTGTCTCTTAATTCAGTGGTATGATGAGCTTCTAAATGGTCAGACTTATGTCTGCTAACAGTAAGAACTAATGTTGTATCCCCTGGTGAAAGAGTTCTTCATTTGGCCACTAAGACTTCGAAACCAGCAGAGTCCAAAGCTGTGGAGCTGGAAAGCAAAAATTTGTCTTCTAGACCTATATATTCTGGCAATGGGACAAATGGTAGAATATGTGGGTTGCTAGTTTTTAGTTCCACCTTGTTTCTGAGTGAATGAGGAACATAGTAAGACAAGTGAATCCCATGAGTGTGACTCTTTACTTCACTTTCTTTTTATTTATTATTTTGGCTACAAAATAAAATTCCTTGGTCAGAATAAAAATATTTTGTGTGATACCAAGACAGTGAATAATGCATTCAATAAGTCCACAGATGGTGGTGTTGGCAGAAACACCGCTGATGGGAAAGACAGACCCATGTCCATATTATGCATCTATTCCAGGGAGAAAAAAAATTGCTGCCCCCTCAATGATGGAAGGAGTCCAATGTAATCAGCTTGCCACCAGGTGGCTGGCTGGTCCTCCTAGGGAATGCTGCCATATCGAGAGCTCAGCTTTGGTCTCTGTGGTTGACATGTTGACATGTTGGGCACTCAGCAGCAACAGCCAGATCAGCCTTGCTGAGGGAAAATCCATGTTGACGAGCTCATAAACAACATCCATACCTGTTAACATGGCCGCTTCATTAATAAGAAAGTTGTGGAGTAGCTGGAAAAAATAAGCTGACAGCCACCACAAAACAGGCCACCTTATTCCCTGTGATTACTGTTTACTGCATAGATGCCCTTTCACAAACAGTGACATGGAGACAATTACCCTCAACCCTCTGCCCATTTGAAAAGGTTCAACCACATACCTCTTCCTCACTGCCCCCTGCCCCCAAGCCTCTAATCTTGATCTTACCCAGTCCCTGATCCTCCAGCCCAAGTTTTTGCAATTGCCCAGTATAGATTCATACGTCTGGTTATCAAAGTTCTCCACATAGGTAGGTCTTCCCCTCCCTACTGTCCTCTAGGGCTACTCTTGCAATGTAGCAGAAATCTATTTGAAGAATCCATCATGAAGAATAATCTATAAAGCAGAGATCCCAGTTTTTCCCTTCTCTAGTCAAATGATCATAAGCGGCTTCTCATGAATCCATAGGTGTGGGGTGAGGGGAATGCAGCACTGTGGAAGTAGAGTGCATGGGAGTTTAAACCACTTGCTTCAATAACTACACCTTTGGGACTTATTCAATCTAATGTTTTACATTCTATTTCCACTTGGGGAATGTTGCTGTACATGCCCAACTTAATGGCTTGGTTAATCAGATAACATTCAGTCAATGATGTATACAGTTCAGGTTGCACTATCACATACTGTCCAATAGCAAGCATAGAGTTGCTTGCACTATGATCTCTAATCAGAATTTTCCTGGGATTCCAGAAAACATTTCCAACTAGACATTTCACTAGATCTGATTTCACAAGACTCAAGTCACAGAGCACCTTGTACTACAGCCTGTACATGCAGCACAGCCTTCTCTTGCTGAGCTTCACTCAAAATTGGCAGTCTTATGGATTATTCAGTAAATGAGTCAAAGCATCATTGGAACATGGTATTCAGAGAAGGTGACTAATGTTACACCTCTTTGTTAGTGATTGAAGATCCAAAATGTAGCCAATTGTCTGATATGTTAGGGAGAACAGCGCAATTCCCCAGACCACTGAATTCCTATAAACTGCTCTAAGAGGTGAGCCCTGACTCTTCACAGGAGATATTTCCAGTTCCTTGTACACATGTATTGATGAGGACATCTAGTATATTTGCGACTCACCAGGGTCAATTGGTAGGATGTCACCAATGTAGAAGAGCAGCATGATGGCCTGTGGGTTCCTGCAGGCTCAAAATGACAGAGGCTGCAAACTCAGAAAGATGAGAGGTAAGTGGAAGGAGGCATACAACTGTCAGGTAAAAGACACAGCCTTTGGCGTTTTTTGCTAATCACCATAGAAAAAAAGCAGTTGAGAGATCAATGAACGAAAATGAGGTGCTAGAGACTAGGTGTATATCAATACCAAAAGGACAGCAGGACCAAAAACATAAATAGAATGGTTTAACACAAAGGTATCTACTCTTAGAAAGAGAGTGATGCTGGAGTTACTATTTGATTAGGTTCAAAAGACTACATTGTCCTTCTTCAAGATCTAGTTGTGTTCTGTGTAAAATAAATATACATGTTAGATAGTGATAACGTAAGAATCACACTTTCACATCTTTAAATGTTTTTATGGTAGCACTACTTTTATAATTTTCCAAGGGAGTACAGATTTTGGTCTACTATTTTTGTGTAGGCAAGACAGTTCCATGGACCCTATTTGGCTCTTCCTATAACAATTGCTTTAAGTCTATATCTTAGGTATGCAGAAACTTTCCAGTCACCAATTATGTCTTTTCCAACCATACATTCAGGAACTAGAGAAATTATCCAGATTGGGGTTGTGGATGTACTGCACTCACTATGCGATTGATTAAAGTCAAAAATCCATATGTTATCTGACTTTACAAATCCTTACTCTGAATGGTGGACCTCAGTAATATACTGGATTCCCAGAGGTAACATTAATTCAGAACTAAAGTCCTGGAATCACCAAATAAATTGTTTGTTTCACTTTCCAAAGGCATAGAAGACTTGGAAAATGGTTGCATGAATTTTGGGGGAATGCTAGGAGGACAACTTACAATGTATGTACTTGTGGCAGTACTATAGTGTTCCTCAAGGGGAGATGTACCCCTTCATTCAAGTATCTTTAGGTCTACGGCTAGTTCCAGCCTTTAAATTGTGTGAGAGGAATTTAATCACCATCTCAGGGACACAAGTCAGGGTTCTCTGTTCACTAGACATATGGATTTTCAGTTATTCAGATCAAATAAGACTCCAGTAGACTTCTCACCTATTTCAGTCCTAAAGATACCAAAATCAACCTCCTATTTCTCCAAATTTCTGTGTGTAAAATCATTATAATTGTTGCTCTGCCTCTGCTGCTCATGCTGTAACCACATATCCCTTGTCTATGGTTAAGCATTATAATTTGTCTTCTGTCTTCCCAAGTCCTCATTCACTTAAGGAAGCACATTTCAATCATGGCATTTCCCATCACCATTCACTGCCTGTGAAGGACAAAAATTAAAGAGTTCTTTAAAGATACAGGGATTCTCCCTCACTAATGCTCTTCCCATGCCTCAGCGAAGAGAATGTTTTCTAGTCTCCCCTAAGGAAGGTGAGTAAGGAAGTCATGTGTGATAAACTTAGCCCAACATTTCTGTCTTGCTAAGCCTTTAGCTTCATTCATGTACATTTCCATTTTACCCAGGAAAGTCTAGCATCTCAACTTCATTTTCAAGCCACAACTGAGTCCACATCTATGTTCACCGAGTGAGCATTTGTTAAAGTCACTTGGTTGTTTGAGAGAAAACTTCAAATCTATTTTGAAAATTCAGCCCAATCCAATGCTACATTATTTCCTCCTTGGTATAAACTTTAAGAATCTATTGGTAAAAACTTTTGGTGAATACGCTATCTCCTCCAAGTTTAGATTGTGTCCTCCTAATCCTGGAGGCTGCTGAGATCTAATATTAGTTTGGGTCTGTAGGAATGAGAGATCATGGGGGTAAATAAGCCTTAAGGATAATCAGCTTCTCCTAACTGCCTTGGGTCATTTAATTTCAGAGTCTTTAAGAATGAGGAGATAAACCACCTGATAGATGGCAAGAGAGATTGCTTCTTACAAGGGAGTTCAGGATGATTTCGAGTTCAAGGTCCAAATATGTGACGGAATTTATCCAGATGCCCCATTTTGATTCTAGGGATCCCATGCCTTCATTAAGCTACCCTATGCACTGAAGACCATCTATCCCACAATCCTACAACCAATTATTTCCTTCACAACATTCTATTACAATAGCCACTTTGTCTCCAAAAACATTATATTTAATAGACAACTATGGGTAAAAATAAATGAAAACTAAGCTATTACCACCACATTCCATGGACTACCAGCATTCCAATTTTTCTGGGTCACTTCTCATTTTAAATCTAACTAAATCAGATAACCGTATGACATTTGATGTTCTATTTCCTGGATCCTAATGTTTTATCAAACATTTTTTTGTCAGTGTGATAGTTAATTTTATGAGTTAAATTGAGAGTAATTTTGGATAAGATTAAAATTTAGATTGATTAATTTTGAGTAAGCAGATTGCCCTCCATAATGTGGGTGGGCCTCAAACAATTAGCCTGAATAAAACAAAAAAAACCAGCCTCCCCAAGCAAGAATCAATTCTCCAGTAGGTTACCTTCAGACTTTATTTGCACCATCACCCCTTCTGGGTCTTCAGGTTGCCAGCCTTTAGACTGAAATTGCACCACTAGCTCCACTGGTCTACAGCCTACAGGCCCACATTGCAGATTTTGGATTCACCAGCCTCCACAATCACATAACTCAGTTCCTTATTATAAAACTCTCTTTATAAACACATACCCTATAGGTTCTGTTTCTATGGAAAACCTCAACTAATACAGTAAGAAGATCAGAAGCTACTCAAGCAGGAAGAGATTTAATATAGAGAATTAGAGGTTTACACAACTGCTATAAGGGTTGCAGGGCTAAAAGGTCAAGGAGTCTGCTGCTGGCTTTCAGAAAATCTAGAAGTGCAAGAAGCACAGGGAAGTCACTGCTAATGATCTCAGCTGCCTGCAGCCCTAAAGAAAGTGATTCTCGGGAGAACTCTACAAAACCACTAACATAGCCCACAGCTGCCTCAGTAACTCATGGCTTTTCTTGCCCTTTGACTTCCATATCTTATAAAAGCAGCTATCATTCGCCAAATCCAGAACAGGACCTGATGAGAAGGGCATCTGGGAAATGTAGTGCCAAAGAATCAGAATCATGGGATCATGGTGGGGAAGTAGGGGCTGTGGGAGTGGTTTGTTCAGAAGGGAGTATAATTGCTACTGAGTTGACAATAAAAACAGAGAGCCTGTGATGTGCTTAGGGAAGACACAGGATCCCCACCACAAAGCACGGCCCAGAAAAATTCCCAGACAGGTGAAAGGAGCCTAGAAAATGAGAGTTAAAGAAAGTTTAGCAGTCATGTGG
Source organism: Cynopterus sphinx (assembly GCA_030015415.1). Lineage (NCBI taxonomy): Eukaryota > Metazoa > Chordata > Mammalia > Chiroptera > Pteropodidae > Cynopterus > Cynopterus sphinx. The sequence goes on along the minus strand of CM057380.1, from coordinate 56,121,076 downwards.
CCAGTTCTTCATCAGCAGACAAGCCACTCATGCCCAGAGAGATAAAACTCTCACAGGTCCTTGTGAAATATTGTCATAGTCAAAATTTGAACCCATAAGCCATTTAAGATTCTCTCCACCACTTGATGGTTGCATTTTGAATGATTTTCTGGTCTCACTAAGGGCATAAGCTGTTCTTTCCCAAACACCATGCTCCTGGGATCACTCTCCTCCTTCCCGGCAAGCTATACCACTGCTCTGGATAACACTTTGCACATATCAACAAACAACACCCTAAAGATTAAAGCACCCAAAAGCACTTTACTTTTAGCAGGAGGGGATTTTGGTTTGTAAAAGGTTCAGACACCTAAACAGATATCCTTTTCCAGTTTTCCTTCCTTGTCTCTTCTTTCCTTTATCTAGCCTCTGCTTTAAGATCCAGATCCCTTGGTCACCAGAAAAGAACACTCTTTTATTCTAAAAAAGTAAAACCTACTTTCCATTCATCTACACAAACAAATCATGACTGAATAGCTGCCCTGGCCTTTGCACATAAAATTTTTCTAAACTACGCTTTTCTTCCTCTAAGTCTACAACCACTCCTGTAAGCACCAAAAGCCTTTCTTAGAGTCCCAAATTCCTTTTTTGTTCCCCTCACAAATCCGTTCCCACAGCTTCACAATCCTGGCTTATTATCTCTGCCCAGATAAACATTAGCATAGCATATTATCATATCTAAAACCCAATCACACTTCAATGTCTCTGGTTTCAGATTAGAATAACTTAATCCTTTTGGAGACAGGAAATTTGGCCTCATTTCTGTCCTTTGGTGATAACAGTAGGATTGTGATTTTGCCAGGCCTGCAGGAAGAACAAGAGGGCTATGTTAAATCCTAGTTTGTCAGACACCTGTACCCACCAGCCCTTGGGAGGGTTCAGAGAAGCCTAAGGAACTGCAGACAGGTGGGAAGCATAGTAATGGCAAGGGCTTAGTGCTGCGATGCATTCTCTGGAAAAAGCAGGGCTGGACCTTGAGGATTAAATGAAGTCTCTTACTTTGTCCATATACCTAAAAGCTAATACTATTTTCTCCCTGGACACATGAATGATCTTGTCTCAATGACACATGCGCAGAGACAGAGAAAGAAGGATGCCCCAGGAAAGGCTCAAACTTAACTTAGCAATCAGCATCATAGCAGGAGGTAACAGAAGACAGAACAGAGTGCATGGCTGCATGATTGGAATCCAAGTACTGCTAAAGGGAGCTTAAAATCTGACCAGCCCCATTAGCTACTCCTCTTTTGTAGAGCAAATGTGGCAGTACCAGGAAGAACTCTCACATACAAAACAAAGGTCAGGAGTCAGGATGAACTGGGTGCCCTGAGCTTGTTCTTTGCCAGACACATCTTCCTTCTCCCTACTACATAAACCATGTCTTCTCTCATGCCAGGCAGTTGCAAGATTAAGGTGACTTGGCTGAACTCAGGATGAGTATAGAGTGCCTGCCAACTCTTGTTCCTGATTCCTCTCCAGAACTTGTCCGTTTCCCAATAGCACAAACACTGAAATAGATAAAATTTCACAAGTCTCTGACAGGATGAAAAAAAGTCCCCATTCAGCTTAAAATGGTTTTGCAATAAGAAGCTCTAGAGAATTCTTGAAGAGATTGGCACTGGCCATGCATAGGCCAGAATGTATGCTTTCCAATTATCTGACGTCCTCTTCCAACACATCAGGGCACTCTTTGCATCTCATTTGCATCAAATTTATTTTAGCACATTTTTGATTACTATTTTATTATTCCCTTTTCAATCCCAAACTTTCAATAGCAGAGGTTTATTATCTTAACTAATTCCTAGGCTCATAAGCAACCTTTAATCTCCACTACCTCCTCCACCCCTATCTACACAAACTACACTCTCTCTTTCCCACCACTGCACGCACATAAGTATTCCTCATTACCATCCCTACTGCTGGTGTGATGTAGTTCACATAAAACCATCAAAATTTGGACAGAAGCTGTCAGTCATAGAAAGATGATCCTCAGATTTGCTTATAAATGATTCTTTTCACACTCCCCATTCCTGATGTCAAGAGAATCAGCTCTTTTATGTAAACCTCAATAAAACAGTTCATGGATTCATGTACTGGTGATCACTACCAAACAGTGAAACATGTCCTGAGACTTTGATGATTAGGTCAAAGTTAAAAGGCAGGAAAAAAGATGAGAGCAGTAGAGAGAATTGTATAGGGCAGGAGAGTAGAACAAGAACATGGAACAAGACCAAGAAAAAGAACTGGAAGAACCACATGATCCCTTATCAGGGATCCCAGGGGTAAGTGTTCCAGAGTTAGCATGTTTACCTGTCTTCCAGGGGTCTTACACGCAGAAAGGAAGTAGCAAGCAATATGTTCCTAGAGCTCACAGCATTTCCTATAGGAAAAGAGACTGAGTGATCCAGATGCAGTCAAGCTGACCCACATCATGAATGGCTATGACCATTCAGTTTCTGAAACCTCACCAGTTACCCATGGCCCTGTGTTGTCCCCATCCCCAGCCCACATCTAGAATTGTGAAGCTTTTTAATAACCTAACTTCCCTGTGCCTGTTGACCCACAAGGACTTTTTCACCATGTAAGGAAAACTCCCCACTGAGAAAGCATTATCAAGTCACTCATAGAGGTTAACAACCACAGGGAAAAGCTAATGGTTCCTGCTGCATCTTTCATGCCCACACTCTAGAACTGAGACTAAAGAAGTGAACACATCTTAGGCTATGCCAGACAGGTGAAAAATGAGCTGTGATCTCTCCCCTGCTGAAGGAGGCAAGGCCTCTGGTTAAAGCATAACGGCACAGTTGTTGCGATCTCAGGAGGAGGCTTGCCCCACTGATCCCTTGGGAGAAAACTGTCTGTGTATAACGTCTCCACCTCATTAGAGCTTCAGCTCATCTATTAAATATTGAGCATATCAGATGATTCTCTTTGGTGTGGAGGAGCAGAGTCCTTGTTCTTAGAGGGGGATGCTGTGTATCCTCCTGAGAAAGTCCAGTTGGCTGTGCTAATTGCTAACAGATTTCTCACACACTGTTATTTCTTCATCTGCCCAGGAAGTACATGCTGCACCACAGGAGATGTGGGACAGAACTTCGTTGCTAGGAGTCTAAATGATAGAGGCAATTAATTATTCACACTAGTAAAAGAGAGAAACTTAATGAGCAGCCCAGCAATGGAACCTACTCCAGAAACTTAAATAAGATGAGGAAAAAAACATAGAAATCCCTGTTCACTTAGTTCATTAATTGATCTTTAGGTGAGACCATGCTCTATGGCAGAACCGGAAAGGACTTAGTCTAATGCCCTCATTTACAGATAATGGAACTGAGAACTAGAGGAAGGAAGCAACTTCCCCAAGATATAAAGAAAGTGAGTCGTCCTGAACTCTTACAATGTGCTATGTTCTAAGCATTTTTCATCTATGTACTCATTTAATTTTAATAATTGTGTAAAGTAGGTACCTTCCAGTGAAGCTTGGCTGATTACCAGTAACAGCAATGGGGCCAGCAACATTCTGCTCCTCTGGAAACTCACCTAAGAAAACTTTCCTCTGCTTCAATTTCTACATTCTGTTTGCCTTTTCCCTAGACACAGTTACCTCAACCAGCAGATGCCAGATTCAAGAGGAACCAACTCAGAGTGAGCCCACACACCTACAGGTTTTACATATGCCTATGGAGTACTGAAACCATGAGACAGGAGATAAAAAGAATCCTATTATGTGAGACACAAAGGAGTAGCCCCATAATATTGTATGACATTCTATATTCGGTGTTACTGTGACTGCTATTTCCTACTATTCTTTTTTCAATATTGTCCTCTTTATCTATTTGTTTATTGAGGTAAATTTGTTAATAACATTAAATAAATTTGTATACATAAATTATATACATTATAATTCGATATCTGCAATTCTATTGTGTGCTCACCATCAAAAGTCTAGTTTCCTTCCATGACTGTATATTTGACCGCCTTTACTCAATTTGCCCACCTTCCCCCCTTTTCTGGTAACCACATTTCCATTACTTTATACATTAGTTTGTTTTTATTTTGCTTTGTTAATTTACTTTTTTGTTTTATATTTCACATACATATGAAATCACATGGTTTTTGTCTTTTTCCATCTGATTTATTTTACTTAGCCTAAGACTCTTAAGATTCATGTTGTTACAAATGGCAATGCTTCCTCTTTTTATGGCTAAGTAGTATTCCATTGTGTATATATACCACATCTTCTTTATCCATTCATTCACCAATTGACTTGTTTTCATATCTTGGCTATTGTAAATAATGCTACAATGAACATGAGGTACATACATATTTTCTAATTAGTGTTTTCATATTGTTCAGATAAATATCCAGAAGAGGAATTGCTGGATCATATGGTAGTTCTATTCTTAATTTTTTTTAAATACCTCCATACTGTTTTCCAAAGTTCCTATGCCAATCTACAATCCCATTAGCAGTATACATGTGTTCCCTTTTCTCCATATCCTCCCCCAACACTTATTTTTCTTTTTGATAGTAGCCATTTTAACTGGTGTGAGATAATATCTCATTGTGGTTTTGATTTGTATTTCCTTAATAATTAGTGATGCTGCCTATCTTTTCATATGCCTGTTGGCTATCTGTAGATCTTCCTTGGAAAAATGTCTATTCAGCTCCTCTACTCACATTTTAATGTTTCCTGTTCTTGAATGCCTGCTGTGATCAAACTCAAATAAATTTCCCTTTTCTTAGGCTAACTTGAGTAAGTTTCTGCTTCTTGCAATCAAAATTTCCCTGTCAAAACTAGCACGGATATGCACATAGGTGCATGAGTATGTTCCTGTGTGTGTGTTTTTATATCTACATGCTGAATTAAAGCATGTGAAAAGACTTAGCCTAATATAACTAAGGATTTGGAAGGAAAAGGAAAAACATTCTCCCATGGAGTCATGGAGTATCTTCTTATCCTGAACCAACAACAACAATAATAATAATGATAATAATAATAATAAGTAATGCCAATTAATGTTAAACTGACACCTTAGTTCTTCCTGTGTGCTAGCTTCTAACTGTTTTATACACATGTACTCATTTCATCCTAACAACTTTGTAGCATAGGTATTATCGTTATCCCCATTTTATAAAAGAAACTAAGTGAGAAGTTAAGTAACTAGTTCAAAGCCGTCCAGTGAGTAAGTGGCAAAGCCAGGATTTGAACTCATGGAGTACAGCTTCTCAGCCTTTGCTCTAAGTGGTGTTTTGGTAATGCAGTCCCTAGGTTCCAGGTGGGCATCAGCAAATAGGTCAGTCTCCTAAGTGCTAGGCAAATAGAGGGTTAAGAATAAAAATTTTACAAAAATAAGTATTGCTTCAATTTGTCAGCCTGTGTGATTTAAACCACCGCCTCAGCCATCAAGCAACACTAATTGCATTTTGATTTTCACCTCAGTGTTAAGACCCATAGATCAGCAATGTTCCCTTTCTTAACGTTTCATTTGGCTACATCAGCATGAGTGACAGGCCATTTGGTAAGTCTTCATGGAGCCAATGAGTTAGTACTGGTGGCTTGGGTGTTACCAGACATTAGCAATATTTTATAACACCAGTATGACCAAATATTTAACCCGATGAAAAACTAGATTGACAATAAAGTTTGCAATTTAAAAAAAATCCATTACATTGTTTTAATTGTAAAGGTTATTTGTTTATTTGTTTGTTTTCCCATTCAGGGCCCCCAAATCAGCCTGTAAACTCATCATACAAATCAAACCAATTCACTGCTCAGAGTTACCCAACGAGCCATTCATTTTATTTTCTCCTAACTCTTGAACAGAGAAGATGTAACTCTTTCCCTTCTCATTGGCATAAAGAACTAATCTGGATGAGAGCAGAAGGATGGTTGAAAGGAATGATGACACAGGATATAAAATGAAAGAAGCACCTCTGTAAGTTATTGAGAAAAAGCATCATAAGGATCATAGGAAGAGCTGGATAGTCTTAAAAATATAAACTTTCTAAAGAGAATAGATATTGCTTCAAGGGAATCATCCCAATTTTTGTCTTATGTCTGAAGACAGAAAAAGAAAATATATCCAATTTATATGAGTTCAGAGTCTGAAGCAGCTGGGTCATGGGCTTGTTTCCTGTGAAACTTGTTCAAAAGAATAACCTGATTTCCTATTAACAGGGATACCCAACCAGATAATTTAGTTTTAGCCCCCTGAATACCTAGTAATAGTGTATAATCCACAGAATATAAAAGAGAGATGGTACTGGGAAAGTGGGGTACAAGAAAGAATGAAAGCCTCTTTTTGAAAATAACAAAGGACACATTATCAGCATTTTCAACTTCAATAAGAAATAAAACAGAATAAAAAATTTAGACACCTAAGAACTAGCAATCTCTTTCCATTCCCTACCTGTCCACCAATTCCAAGGTGCTATGAGAAAACAAGGCAATTACTAAAGATTGTCTAGACCCCTAATGTTTGCTCAGAGTCTATACTCATGAGGAAAAAAAAATGTTGGGGCAGGGGAGAGAAAAGACAGAGAGCATGGATAGAGATTCTAGAAAGAAAAACAAGTCAAAGTTTAGGAAGATCAGCCATGTGACATAAATACAGCATTATCCTTTACAAGTTTTTAGTGACTCCCAGAAACCTCATCTAAAAATATTTATTTATCATGTCATATTCCTCTATGTTGACTCTAATCTATGTGACAAAGGCACTTTATATTTTTACAGTACTTTATGATTTACAAAGTGCTTCCCATTCCTTAGATCCTTTGGGTCTCCAAGCAAAGCTACTGGTAGGCATGATTACAGGTGGGTACACTGAGTCTCACAAATATTGACACCTTTGCCCAAGATGTGATAAAGATCTATTTGGCTACAATATCTGTCCATACATCAACCCCCTTCCTTCTCTTTACTGTTTTAGCTCCCAAAATCCATCTACATCCTTTTAAATAATCAAACACAGCTTTTCAACTGGGTAACTAGTCCCTCTTTTTCTCTCAACCCTGTGTTCTAAGTATAGTAGATTCCATCTCAAGTGTTTTAATTAAGAGATGGACTACTGAGTGTTACATGCCCTTGGAAGGGGTGAATAACCCAATTTAGACTAATGAGATGCAATTCTACATGGTCAGGCCTGCTGAAACAAAGATGACTTCTTTTCCACTAGTTGAGTCTCACAAAATAGAGGTCTGATGCATCTAACAGTTACCGTACGGAACCCAACATTAGAACCAACTTTGAAGGAGTAAAAAAACTGAGAGATGGGGGACAACTATACCCAAATAGCACTTTATGAGGCCCTAAATCAAACAATGTGTGTGTGTGTGTGTGTGTGTATTTTTTTTGTCTTAGGCTAGTTTGAATTGGGTTTTCTCTCACTTGTCTTAACCAATACATTTCCCAATCCCTTGGGTATATCCCTCCCCAAAATACTCAAGACAAAGAGGACGATCTTCCTAGAGAGAAGATTAGCACACAAAAGATCACAAGGGCAGAACTCCAACCTACAGCCTACATATTCTTTAAGCAGGTGCGGATCTCATTTCTCTAACATCGTGGTGCTTACCTCCTTGCCACCATGAATGCTATTTCTGGGCCTGGGTAACCTCGCTTTTCCTTTCCTGAGTAAATTCGCTCCTGCCTGACTGGCAAAGCTAGGTTCACATTTTTCCCTTCTCTGTATGCCCATGGCTAATCCTCATACTTAATTACATAGACTTTTTGTATTGTTCTTGTTTATAGGTTTGGATACCTTACCTTTCCAAGTAGACTCTAACATATCTAAGTATGAAAACATGTTTTTATATTATCTATATGCCTCACAATGCTCTAACAATATGTACTTAGTACACAGTATAAATACTGAACTGGTAAGAGAAAGTGCAAAGCAAGTAGGAGATAACAGCCAGATGACTAAATGATTTAAAAAAATGAAGAGATCATAAAGTTACTTCCTGTAGTATCTTTAATATTGATTTTTTGACTCTGTAAATTTTAGGAAATTTTTTCAAGAAAAACAGCACATATTTTAAAGGCAGCAATGTCTCCCATATTGAGAAGCGAGAAATCTATACCATATAACAGAGTCTTAATCCCACAGTAGGCCTTCAACGAATTTTTATGAAATCTAATCAAGAGTTGGGCCACATCCAAACTATTACTCCATGAAATATTTCCAGAAGTGCTTTCTTAATGATAATAAATAATCCAAAACATTTTTTTCATGGCCTATTTCTCCCTGTTTTACTTATGTGTTAACAAATAATAAAAATAGTAACTATTTTGTCAAATATCTACTATGTGCAAGACATTGCCAGACAGAGATATTTTGCATGTACTATATTCAATGCTTAAAATAAAGTTACAAAGTACGTAGTATCTTTACTGACTTTTTGAAAAATGAGTACCTAAAGAAGTTAAGTGGGAGCTCTGTTTGGAAAACCAGAAATTCAAATAAATATTTTTACCAAACATCACATAAAAATATAAGCTAAACTAATATAAACATCTGTTAAAGAACTGAGCATGTGACAAACCGATAGACAATGCCAAGGACCAAAAACAAAAAGGAATCAGAATCCATAGGAGTGAATGTGTGAGCTGCGGCTACAACAATCTGAGAGGAGGCCTGGTTTCTGTAACCCACATCCCTGGGATTTTATGCCCAGACAGGGCCAGAAGATAAAGTAAGGCACAGAGTTGAAATTAAGTCACTTCACATAAAACCTCAATGGGAACCTCAATAGACTATAAATTCAGTGAAAGGCGGAACTAAAAAGCCTACCTCCTAGCACAGAGAAATAATAGGAAAGCTTTTTCCATCACAGTCTGGGCACTGGTAGAAATAAATTAAAGTCTACCCTAAGAATCTGTAACCAGGAATGTGTCTCTGTGTATTGAGTATTAATTTACCACTTTCAGGCTCTAAGAACCATAAAAATGGTTTCTGGCCTGTTAATGCCCCCAGACCAGCTGGAATTAAAAACAACAAAACTTATAAAATAGAAGGATATGCCCTCACTCAGGCCACCCAAGATTCAAATGGAAAAAACACCGTTGAGTTAGCTTATAATTCAAAATTATAAAACAAGACTTAGCATATAAAACACACAGCAAGATTAGAATCAGGATCCTCAAATGATGAGACTATCAGGGAAACTTAAAAAAAAAAGGATTTTAAATAGTTAATTTTAGAAGGTATTGAAAATTACTTGGAAAAGGAATAAGATATTATAAATGAATAACAGAAACATTTGAAAAATAAGAACGTCTATAAACAAAAAAAATAGTGATTTAAATGAAAGAAATAAAAAAAAGATATAAAGTTTTTAATTTTGAAGGCTTGATGGTGAGTTCCCAAGCATTCATTACAGTATTGTCTATATCTTTCATGTGTCTAAACAAAGTAGTTAACTGAAAAAATTAAAATTAAATAAATTCAGTGGACAGGCTAAACAGATTAGATATAACTGAAGAAAAAAATAATGAACATGAAAGTATTTGTGAGGGAATTATCCAGAATTAAGTTCAGAACACTAAAGAGATAAAAAATATAAAATAGTATTGAAGAGTATGGGTGACAGAATAAGAAGTCTTGACGTATGTTGAATAGGAATTCCAAAAAGAGAAAATAGAAATAGGCAATGTAGTTCCTAAAAAGATAACAGTAGAGGGTTTCCAAGTATTGAAGAAAGACATAACTCAGGATGTACAATTATTTATGAGAAGAATAAGTAAACATAAATTCACACCCAGTTACCTATTGTGAAGTTCCACAACACCAAAGAGAAGATCTTAAGAACACAGTGAGAGAAAACCCAGGTCATTTACAAAGGAACAATAATTAGACTAACGACAGATTTCTCAACAGCAATAGAAACAAAAAGACAAAGGAATAATATCTTTTAAGTATTGAAAGGAAATAATGTCAACCATGAATTCTTTAGCAATCTAGACTACTAGCTGTGATTCAAAGTGAAACACAGACCATTTTGGGAACACTAAATTAGAGCTCTCAAAAGAGCTCTCAAAGAACTGATAATGTAATTTAGGATTCTTAACCCCAAAAAAAGGGCTGAAAAACATGAAAGAGTGATGATCAAATAAAATTGTAAAAAATGTGGTGAATCTAGATAAACATTAATTATAAAATTAATAATAATGATAATTGGTGAGTATAAAACCAGACATATCTTAAATATTGTACATAAAATGTAAAAAGAAAGAGAACAAATAAATTCTAAGATTCTTATGTTGTTCAGGAAAAGAACAGAGACTGTAAGCCAAACATTCATGTTAAAATGTTAAGCGTGACCTTTAAAAGTGAAAGCAGAAGGCATGAATTTCAAATAGTAAAAGAGGGTAAATAAATAAAAATAAAAATAAATTTAAGTTTTTAAAAATGAAAAAAAAAGAACAGAATCAGGAGTCAAAAAAAGCACAAAATAAGATGGCAAAAATAAAATCAATTATGTTATTAATCACAAAACCATGTTATACATACTAGTTAAAAGAAAGGTAACAGATTACAATTAAAAATATCCAGTAATATGCTGTTTATATGAACAGATTATTCATAGAAATCCATTAACATAAAAATAGATATTCAACCTCATTAGTACTTAAGGAAATGAAAGTTAAGACAACAATGATGTCGCATTTCACATCTATTACATTGGCAAACCTTAAAAGTGCGATGATTACCAACTGCTGTGAAACAATGGCAACTTTTTTACATCATTGGTGAAAATATAAGTTAGTAAAATCATTTTGGAAAGATATTTGGCAAAATATGATAAAGTTAAAAATATGCATACCTTCAATTTTGCAATACTACTCCTGGATAAATATCCTAGAGAAACTGTTATGAAATGTATATAAATTTATATTCAGAAATACTTATTATGGTCCAAATTTTAATGAAAAAAATTATAAGTATTAAATTTACATCACCAGAAGCCTCACCTTAAACTCCAAATCAAGGGAAATAGAATACCATGCAACCAGTTACATGAAAGAATGAATGAATAAACGACAGCTATATGCATAAAGACTAATTTCAGAAACAATGTTAACAACAAAAGTAAGTTTCAGCAGGATATTACAATATGATGTTATTTATATAAACCTTAAAACCATGTATTTTTATAGATTCATGGATATGAAGTATAAAAATATAAATGCAAAGTTCAGAAAAGGAGGGAGGAAATGAGATCAGGGAAGAGTACATACTGTAATAAAACTGAATATATTATCTAATATATGAAGTAAAAATATAAATGTTAAAATTAGACAAAGTAGGTGTTAGATCATGGATTTTATTATATTAGTCTTTGTACTTTTATTTACAGTTGAAACAGCTCCTAATTTAAAAAATACATACAACATAAATATATACAATTGTTTTTTAATTTAAAAAATTTTAAACAGGAATATTTGAGCAGTGTTAGACTAGTGTTTCTTAAACTCTAATGGTATATGAATTACCTAAAGATCTTGTTAAAAGACATATTCTAATTAGTAGGTTTGGGGCAAGGGCTAGAATATGCATTTGTATAAGCTCCTGGGTGATGTTAATTGACTGGTTTATAGCTTACACTTTGAAAAGCAAGTTGGGAGATTATTTTATTCTCCAAAATGTGTTGCTCATCTCTAGAATGGATTATACTTTCCCAAACTCAGTGATGTCAGGCTTAGTCATGTACGTCGCTTAGGCCATGAAATGGGCAAAAGCAATGAAGTGAGCATGTCTTGATTCATCACCAACCTTCTTTCTTTCTACCCAGTTTCATTCATTCTTTATCCTTCCTAACCCCAGAAGTCAGAAGCAGGTGCCGTGGCTTTGATGAAGAGTCAGAATGAACAACACTATAAATTGGGACCATCCTTGGGAGTGCCACCTTCTCATAATTTGCATCTGAAAATGTGCCCTGTCTTCACTGAGAAAATCATCTAATCATACTTTCAGCTTACCACTCAACAAATTAATAAGTATGTAAAAAGTGCTTTCTCAGAGCCTAGGATTGTGTTCAAAGTTGAATGATCTGGGAATAGGAAGAAATTAGCTAGCATGCTGATAATATTGGATGGGAAAACATTACAAATGATGAAAACTTAGAAATGGAAAACAAAACCCCAAGGCTTTAAATATATACAGAAGAGACTGAACTTACAAAATGCAAACTACTTTATATAAACTAAGATATACTCATCTTAGGAAAAATTATTCCAAAGCACAAATATTCACTGGGAATGAAAAACAGATAAGCTGAAAGAGACTAGGGAGTGATAGGTAAGAATGAATATTAGTGATAAATATGGATAAGATATGAAATTTTAATGTTCTATTCCAACAAAAAGGCCCATTGCTTTTTTTTTTTTTTTTTTTTGATTACATAAGAAAAGGGACTACATCCTAGGAAACACAAACAATCATTTATCTTTTAAAAACTGATTAAACTGTAGTGAGAATGCTGCACACTGCATTTGTATCAGCTTGGAAACTATTAGTAAGTAAAAGAATGAAAGTTGTTCTGAATACAACTATCCAAATAGGTAGGCAACGCAGTCAACTAACATTTAGCCAGTGTCCACTGGGGGCCCAGCTCAGTCTTGGGTCAAAGGTATAAAGAGTTTCCAATCTAATTTGGTGTTAATCCTGACTGGAATGAAAGGAATTATCTTTACTATTTTTACCTCCTGACAGAAGTAAAAAGCTTCCCAAGAAACACAAATCACAAACATGTTTTTCTAATTTACTTTTAATCTCAGGAGTTGGCTAACTCCAGCATGCAAGCCACATCTGTAATAGCGGCCTTCATCTCCACTGCCTTTGTCAAGAGGGCTCAGAAATATAAACTGAGTGATTAGAAAGAGAGCCCCTTTACTGTGAGAATCATCAGTATGGTGTGTTTGGAAGGCTGCCTAACAGCTCTTCCCCCAGTCTCTATGCTGCTGTTAGAATTTGCTCTTTCAAATCAAAATGCTCCACTACCAAGGCTCTGCTTCTTTTCCTTGAATGCTACAGGGAAAGGTAAAAAGTTTCATTATGCCTCTAACCAATAGCACAGTGCCATTTATAGTGGAAATTTTCCTCTCAGCCTCTAACCAAAGTGCAGCATGGGATATTAGCCATTACTATTCTCAATCTAAGACAATGAAGGGAGGTACTCGTCAGAGCCTAATGAAATCTCCATACAAATAAGGGCAAAGTGGTACATCTGGGAATGAAAAGAAAAAATCTGAACAGATACAAGATGGAGAAGAGCTTCTGTGTAGGAATACATAGAAAAGACACTCTAGTATTCAGCATAGATCATAATTTGACCAAGAATTCATCACGTGGCACTAGAGTTTAAACAGCTAGAGAGTACTAGGTCAATTCTAAGCATAACAATAAAGAAGAGTTAATATCGTTAATACTTCCTATACACCAGGCAGTGTACTAAATGCATTATAGACATTAATTCACTTAGTCTTTTGACCACAACCTAATTATAATCATTCTCATTTTAGAGATGAGGAAATGCAACACAGAGAGATAAACCAAATAGTGGAAAGTCACAGAGCTGGTACTTTTGTGGAAGGAAGATTTGAAACTAGACAGTCTAATCAAGGAAGCAGTCATGGACAATTATACCAGGGGGCTTACTGCACAAAGTGGGGGACAAAAACAGCCAGAAAGATGATGAAAGAAGTTTTATAAATAAGAGTTATAAAGTTCATTTTAAGAAAATCAATTTATTTATTTTGGAAAAAAAAATTGAAGGGGTCCCTGGAGATGAAAGAGATGGAAGAAGAAATGATGAGGTGCATTTTTATTCATTTGAAAACTTTGCATCCAGCAATTTGCTTGAAACAGGCACAAGGATTTTGACACTATTGCCTGGCAGTTTAAATGAGTTGTCCCCATTGAAGGATTAAAACAAGTCAAGATAGGTTTCTCTTATTTGCATACGTTTAGTGACTGTGAAGAAAAATAATAAATAAATCCATTTTTCTACACTGTTTTATTATTTATAGGCAAAAGCAAATTTGTTTGTTTGTTGAGGGAACGAAACATTATGTTGCAAAAATGAATAATGTCAAGGGGAAAAAAAGGGGAATCTGAAACAGAAGCAATTCTTACTTTCACATGCGTATCTTTTATTTTTCTGAATGTCTATCTACTTCCCCAACCTGGATGGGGACCTCAACAGACATCTAAGAAGAATCATGCATCAGGTGCTATGTAAGGTGCTGGAGACACATAGATCTTCCCCAAATAGGCCACAATCTCACAGTACAGAAAAGACAAAAGTAGAAATAAGAGAAACATGAAGTAGAAATAATACATTTCAAAAAGTGTGTGTGGGGGAGGGGGACAATTGTCTGTTTAAAGGACAGAAAGATTAAATCTGATTGAAAGGTTATGAAGAGTTTTAAAGGGAAAACTGAGATTGAATTGGACCAGAGGGAGGATTTTGACAGGAAAAAGGCATTCATTCCAAGACAGAGGGTCAGCATGAATAAAGGCACCGTAGTGGAAGAGGATAATGCATATACTTGAGAAACTCTGAGAGCCATAATTTAGTCAGAATGTAAGATGCTTACATGGTAGAAGTGGCTGATACAGTTGAAAAAGTTGAAGCCATATTGTAGAAAGTCTTAAAGTTTTAAGTTTGTCTGATAAAGATAGCTATTAATGTTTCTATGCAGAAGAGCAGCAAGGTTAGAGAGTATATTGTAGAAAAATCACTAGGCTAGTCGTGGTCTGGAAAGTGGATTGGGTAAGAAATCTCAAGTAGGGGCTGGAAAATCGTCACACCTAAACTATGAACTACACCCTCAACCATAGACAACCAAAATTTCAGAGGGCTGCCTTTGCCCATGGAAGGGACAAGGCAAAAGAACATCGATGAATCTATGTGTTTCATAACTGCAGGAAAAACACCAAATCCATGAAGTAGCACATGAAGATGGCTGCCACGTTGCCAGTCTGTGGGCTAGTGTCTGCCATCTGTCCTTAAAATTAAAAGCTTTCGCCTCACTCTGTAGTTATGTTCGGGGGCATAGTTAATCCCTTTGGATTATGCTTCTGATCCTCTGCTCGGTTATGCTATCTCTGATTTCTGCCCAGTTGTCCTCTGCTTAGTTTCTATCTCTTCCCACTGGTACATTTTTTTATTGCAAACTGGTCCTTTGTTAACCAGACTCCCAGACTCTTCACTCCAATGTTGCCCTGGTATGATACTTTCAGATCCATCTGGGTCCAAGATTCTGCATCCAAGAGCCACTGCAGCCCTATCCTTATCCAGTCCAGGATGTGAAACCTCCTACCTCTGGAGTTCCAAGACCCACTTATCAAGAAAGGTTAACAGACACTGCTACCTCAGTGGAGAAGTACTTTCCAAGCATCTCCACCTCCCAGGTTTTATAGTAAGAATTTAAATCATCCCAATGATAGTAGCCAGAGTCATGAGCTCATAAAATTTCAGAACAGAAAGGCTCTTTGGAGGTCATCTAGCCACATCTTCCTCAGTTCATCCAGAAAAAAAAAATGTTAAATAGCATATTCATAGTCACACAAAGTGGCAACCAAAACTAACATCCCCTTACTCAATCCAATAATATTGGTTAGCAGATAGAATATAGATTAGGTTTTATCAACCTAATTTATGGATGCAATCAAGACCACAGTGTCTGCATAATTTTTATCTACATCCTATAGCATTTTATTATATAACCCTGCATTGCTCATTAATTGTTTCATTCAATCATCTTGGCTTCACAAATGGATTGAAATTCTTGGAGGCAGGTACTAGATTGTCTTCTTTTATCTCCAGTTGCCTGACATGGTGCTAGACACAAGACAGACTCCCAACAATTACCTAGTGTGTTCATTGATTGCAAAGAGGTGAATTTTGCACCCTTTGCATTTAAATATGTGATGTAGTATATTATCACTGTTCTATTAGGAGGGCAAAATTATGAGGTTTCCTTTTTTAATGTTGGTAATTTAGATATATTAACATTATCCTCTTCATGAAGTAAATGAGAACTAATATCCTTAGCTAACACCAGCAATTAAGGAAACCTGGGGTGGTTCCTAGACCTGCAAATGAGAAAAACAGCTGTTGAATTGTTTCTCAGTGACAATACCTAATCCTTTATTAATACACAGTTCCTTTGCTGAATTAGCAAGGTATCTCCCCTGCCTCTTTTTCCAATTCTCATTCTTTACCTGTATCAAAACTGCAAGTGTTTTGAGACTTCTTAATCTAGAATCTGGGACTTGAACAAAGTGAAAGTTGTTTCCCCATTAATACCCACAGAAGAGTGACCTTAATTCCCCAAAGTTAGAGAGAACTAATGGAAGAATTCAATTTTGCAAAACCCATCGTAAAAATCGAACTCTGATAGGTCTGAACATTTTGCTATTCTAAACCAATGTATGCTTGAAAAATCCTGTAGCTGAATACAGTAATTTTTACAGACATTTTGGAATAGAATATTATTAATAAATAGCACTAATCATCATATTTACTACTATTATAATTATATTTCATTTTCTACAAATTGCTTTGGACACCTTCATGGTTAAATGTAAAAAACAAATAAATGAACAAAAACATCCTAGCACCTCCAGCATTTGAAAGTAGAATTTGCTGGGCTATAAAACCAGTGAATTATTTGTCATGCAGCTTAATTCTGTCATAAAATGCTAATCAGCCTTTCTGTCACTTTGCTCTTGCCCCATATCTTTTTACGAGAGCATTAACAGGGTTATTACAGAGCAGAGACTCATATGGCTGCAAACATACTTACCATTTATGTATATTTTTGTCCAAAAAAAAAAAAAAATGTTGCCACCAAGAGCCCCAGACTCCTAGTTAACCATAATCCTCGTTTCTGGCATGGAGGGTTTGAGTCTGCTAGGCCATCTGGATGGTGGCATTAGGTAGCCAGGGCTGGGATCAGCTTACTTTTGCTCAGACCATTGTGTGGGGCTCAAGCTGTGAGTCCTTCTCTTCCTAGCACAGAGCAACTGGTGCTTCCTTTGCAGAACTGGTAAAACACAGACTACATTTTAGGTGACTCCATTTTAACGATGCCTGCAATGGGAACATAGACCCTAGAAGATAATTTTCCAGAGGCCTTCAGAGTTAGAATCTCTTCTCAGAAAACTGAAGTAGTAAGGACACCAGAAAGCCTCCTTTTACATATGTGCAATCAACATTCCAAAGCAACTCAATAATGAATGGCTATAGGACTGGGTCATTCTTTCCCACACTGGACCTTTGTAGGACTATCAGGCATCTTATATCTTGGTAAATCTTCCTGTGGCCCAGAAAGAAGCCACTGTCCTGCAAAAACACGTTTTACACCATTAAGAATGGGCTTTGAACTCAGACAGTTCTAAATAAGAATGCTGGCTCCCTCACTTACTCTGTCTGTAGCTCTTGTCAAATCACTTATCTTTTTTGAGCATCTGGGTTATTGTTTTTTGTGAAGCTGTTGTAAAAATTTGAAAAATGTCTGAAAACCACTTGGTACAAAAGAGTGGTAACCATTATTATTATCCTTACTACTACTATTATAATTGACCTTTCAATCAGAACCAAGTTTGGTGTTTAATAGCATTAACTATATTCTTGTACAATTCTTTCTGTCCCTCACCTACATTCCTATTTGCATGTTTTAAGTTAGGCTTTCTCAGGTCCATTTTGGAATTAGAGTAGACATTATAATTATATGTTTTTATTGTCTTCTCCAAAAGACATAAAGCAAAGAAGGTCTCTAGTGTCCTGATGTTTCGATTCCTGTTTCTCTGATTCTAACCAGGGAGCATCGTGAAAATAAGTCTTTTGAAGTACTGCTCCCTTCTCTCCTGTTATTAGCCCAGAAATCTGTATATTAGCTCCACTTTGCATAACATCCAGACTTCTGAATCAGTCATTCTCATGTTTATTTATTAAACATGGTTATCTCTTACGCTGGATGAAAATGGGCAGAATGAAGCAAGATTCATCAGTCATTTTTATGTTTAGTGACTTGCAGGAAAACACTTCAGAGAATTAAAAATAATTTCACTTGCCATGTTTATATCCTTGGGACTATGCAGGCTCACCCTAAATGATGATAGTGATAACCTAATATAGACATGTCAGGAATTATCAAAATTACCAAGCTAATCAGAGCAAGAGTCCACAACAGACAGTCTCTTCTCTTTGTCACACATCTCTTTTCCTGCAACCTGGTCCCTCATGGGAGCAGTTTAAGGGCACTCTGGTAGAAAAAGCCTAAAAAGATGCTAGAGAGACTCTGAGCTCCCCTTGCAGGTGAGCACTCTGAGTGCTCCCTGTCTCCTGTTCATGGCTGTGAGACAGCCAGCCAATCAGAAGTCGATTATCATCAAGAAGAAAATTCCTGTCAAGAGTCACTTAAATTATGTCACTGAGGAGGAAAAATCGATACCAACAATCTCAGAGACATTACTGATTTGGAAGAGTCTCCCCGTCCCCTCTCACTCACACTAAGTTGTTACGTTACTGCATTTAGATAGGTAGTTTTTTAAAAAATGGAAAATGCAGCCCCACTCCAAAGCAACACATCTCCCTAAAGCCCGCTGACTCATCACTCACTCCTTGACATACTCTCTAGTTAGAAAGAGCAGCAAAGAAACATTTCGGCATATAAGTCTAAACGGATTTTATCATGTATTTTTTTGTAAGTGAATTCTCTTCTCTCCTCTAGTTACTGTATCACTGTTCGAATGCAAA
The DNA here is from genome assembly GCA_030015415.1 of Cynopterus sphinx. NCBI lineage: Eukaryota > Metazoa > Chordata > Mammalia > Chiroptera > Pteropodidae > Cynopterus > Cynopterus sphinx. The sequence goes on along the minus strand of CM057380.1, from coordinate 56,102,272 downwards.
TTGAGGTCACCTTCTTTGCTCCACTTTCATTTTATAATTACTCATTAAGGTCTCACAGAAAGTGATGCCTTGCAGATTGGAGCTGGTATTCTTTCCCGGTTCTGACCCATGTTCAGTAGAGAGCAATTAGTATCAGTAATAACAATAGAATACGAAGGCAGGCTGCTTCTCACCAGCGGTCTGGTAAGTGTCCAAGTAAGCAGACCTAATTCGGGAAAAGGAGTTGTTGTGTGTTGCTGCATATTCCGTACTCATAAAGAACTACTTCCCTTGCAGGTCAATGTCTTACAGAATTTGCCTACTCCAAGAATTCTCAAACTTTTCATGGATATGGGAGAGAAGGTTGATTTTTTGTTTTCTGGGTTTCTTTGTTTCTTTTTTTAACTTTTTGGTAGCAAATCTACCATCTGCAGACTAGTCTGAGAAAGCCTCAAATATATAATACACTTAATGCCTTCCTTTAGATATGGCTGAAATATAATCTGGAATGGATGATCATTCTGATCAATCACAGTAACTCTAAACTCAGATGAAAATGGGCAGAATGAAGTAGAATTCAATGAAAGAAAATGATAATACATTTTTCTGGTTTATAAATGAAGCACTTGGAGTTTGGCTCAGTTCCTACTGAACTCATTATCAATCAGCACAACAAACCAAATAAAAAGTATTTCATACAAATGTTCAAGGAAAAAAAAAATCATTGATGAAATTTTTAGAATCAATTTTAGTAAAGTCTTCAAAGAAATCCGAAGTCATTGTGTCCCCTCCTGATACTGATACTACCATAGGGTAGAATAGAGTAGAGTCCAGGTAACCAAATAACTGATAACTGCCAAAGTTATAGTGAGTAGGACACTGAGAATCTAAAGCTAGTGAATCCAAAACCAACTCCTTAAGAGATTTCCGAAATTATCAAATTCAATCTCCCTTGTTTTGCAGAAGAGAAAACTGGAGTTCTAATTGTTTGAGACTCTGACCTGAGAATACCCAAGGTAGTAGCAGAAATATAACTAGAACTCAGGCAGCACGAGCCCCAATTTCTGGCCTCTCACTATGTCACACCCACATCAGGTATCATGAAAGTGAAAAAGGCAAAATGAAGAGTATATGTGGTTCTTGCAGCCTCTAGGGACTGAGATCCACAATCCAATCCCTGTGCTACATGGGCAGCCGGTGTCATCTTTCACAAGGGGATATAGGGCCAACTAGGACATGCCTATCCAGAAAGAGACTGCCAGGAGCTTCAAGTCAAAACAAGGACCCACATCAAGGGATATCCCGACATACAGATCCTAGGAACCAACCCTGCAGCACCACTCCTTGCAGGACTTTCTTTAGCATTTAAAGAAATGCTGGCAAATACTTTATTGTCTATATTTACTAGGCTAGTTGAGTGTTTATTTTAATGTTTATAAACTAGTTTTTGAATTTATTATTAGTTCCATCATTTTTCCGTTTTGACTTCATTAATTTCTGAATTTATTTCTAGTAATTCCTTCTTTCTATTTTAGGAGTTTATAATTTTGTTCTTTTTCTGCTTTCCTAGATGGCTAATACATATTCTTTTGTTCTTTCTTCATTAACAAATTTAAGACCATGTCTTCCTTTTTGATGAGCTTAGTTTGAGGTACTCTGATATGTAATATCTTCATGCTTTTAATTTCCTAGATATTCTCCAATTCCAGTTTTGATTTCACTTTTAACCTAAGAATGTTTTAAGAAAGGTTTTGGTGTACAGGTGGTTAGAATTCTTTGTTTTCTAGTTTGGTAATTAATCTTTAATGTTACTGTGTTGGATTCTGTGGATATTGTCTATGATTCTGAAAATTTGGGGAATCCTTCTTTAGGGTCTAATACAGACACACTTTTATATATGTTCTATAGCACTTGTTAAGGTGTTTTCTCTGTTTTGGGAGTACAGTACACTACAGACATCTGATGTAGCCATATCAGTTAGGTCTACCTTGATAATTATGTTTTCTAAGTCTTCTACATCTTTGCTTACTCAGTTGTCTACTTAATTTCTCAATGTGCTAAGGTAAAATTATTAAAGTCAACTTGTACTAATGTATTTCATTTGATAGTTTTTGCACAAATTATTTTGATGCTATGTCTTGCTCTATTTATTTTGATGCTGTTATTTGATTGAATGACTATTAAATCTTCATTAAAAATAGTGCCTTCATGATTTTAACATGTCCTACAACACCAGCCAGAGGAGTTCAAGGTTGCTTACATATATGTAAGAGAAAGACAATTGTTGGAAAATTGAGTGACATTAAATAGAGAACTGAGCCTGATTTAGTGCTGCCTATTTTATAAAGCCATCCACTGACTGGTCAAAGTGACCTTTTTTCCCCTGAAATTGTAAAGCATTTGGATTGTACCTCTCTTGTGGCTCTTAAAATTCCCTGCCTTCTGATAGTTTAAGAGCAAGTTTAAGAACTTACCATAAGACTGGAAACATCTTTATCTTTATAGTACTCACAGCACTTAGCACATTTCATTGCTTTGAATTTAACAGATGTTTGATAAATAGCTGATGAAATGAATTAATTCATCAAAATAATAGTTTCCATAGCCTCTAAAACATGCTCCCTGACTATAGGGGTTTCCAGAAAAATAAAACCAATAAGATGTAGATGTGGATAGATATACATAGAGAGATACTAGTATACAGTTTACTACTCCAAGGGAAGATTTATTATAAGCAACTGACTCACACAATTATGGAAGCTGAGACCCAGGAGAGCTGATGGTATAGTTCTAGTCTGAGTCTGAAGGTGAAGGCAATATAAGACCAATGTCCTAGCTGAAAGAGAGTCAAACAGAAAGAGAAAATTCTTCCTCACTAGCCTTTTGTTCTGTTCAGACCTTCAAAAGAGGTCTACTCACCTTGAGAAGAACAGCTACTTTATCCAGACTACCAAATTAAATGTTAATCTCATCCAGACACATCCAGAATAATGTATAACCAAATATCTGGGCACTCTTGGCCCAATCAAGTTGACACATAAAATTAACCATCACACTTCCCAATGATACAGGTGAAGACCTAGGTTGATAGTTTGTCTTTATAATATCAGATGCTGGGTCTACTTCTCTAACATCCCTTTTAATATTTCATTCTTAAACAAAGGAGAGAAGGAAAACTCAACTGCATGGGTCTAGATTTAGCTTTTGATTTGGAATGTCAAAGGTTTGGAGAATTTATTTATATGGAATGCATACCCTATGAGGTACATAGGACCCTGATTCTTTCTGGGAATATCAATAATCTGAGCTTTTGAAACTAATGATGAATAGACTTCTCCTTCTAGTGTTAGGTTTATAAAAGCACCTTTCTTAGATATGGTCCCTGATATCCCCTTAGTGCCTTCCTCAGTTTTAGAGGGAACTTTGGGTCTTTCAAAGTATTAGAAAATATATTTACACTTGAACCATTAAACTGAGTAATTGTCAGCCAAGGAGCCACAGGAACCCTACGCTGAGGTCAGAGAACATGTCAGATGCTATTCCTCAGATAAGTGATGAAGGCAGCACTATCCCTGTTCTCAGAAAGCTTATTATTTTGGGGGGACCATCTCACAAATGACTAATTAGAAAATATGACAGAATGAAACCAGGGCTAGCCTGAGGTACAATGAATATCTACAAAGGCCCCAGGAAGGGATAACTCATTCTGCGTGTGTGGAACAGAGGAGGATTTAAGATGGATTGGTATTGGAGTGCTGAAAGGGAAGGATAAGAGGTGCTCTAGGCTGAGGAATAAACATGAGCAAGGCCTCAAATGTGACAGCACAAGGCATATACAGATCATCCCTGTGACATAGGACAAGGAGGAATTTGATGGGAAACAAAAGTGCAGAGCCCATTTGGGATGAAAGCAAGGACAGTGGAGCACAGTCCCTGAAGAGTCTAAAATTTCTTCTATAGAAAGTGAGGAGCTAAAAAAGGTTTTGAGATAGAAAATAATATGAAGTTGGCCATCGAAGTCTCTATATGTGTTAGGAAGGCAATTCTAGGCACCTAAAACTGTTTTCAATGGATAGGAAAGAAAAGGAAAACCAGAGAAAAGAAATCAAGAACATCCACTGAAATGTGTATTTCTTTTCTATTGCTGTGGAACAAATTACCATCACATAATAACTTACATTGACACTTATTTACTATCTCTGTTTCAGTGGGTCAGAAGACCAGGCTCAAATGAGTCCTTGACTTGGGGTCTCACTAGACCGTAATCAAGGTGTCACTGAAGAAATGGTATTATCTGAGGCAGAACTGGTGAAGAATCTGCCTCCATACTCACTCAGGCTGCTGGCAGAATTCAATTCCTTTAGAATGTAGGACCAAGAGCCTTAGTTTCTTGATGGCTGTTGCCTGCATGCCATTCTCGCCCCTGAGGCTGCCCAGAGATCTCTGACACACATGGTTTCCCAGCATGGCCACTTGTCTCCTGAAAGCCAGCAGAAAATCTTTTATGTACATCCCATCACTTTTGCTGTATTCTATTGGTTAAAAGCAAGTCCCATGTCCTGCACACAAGTTATATACTAAGAAGCAGGGATCATGAGTACAACCCTAGGAACCTGTCTGCCACATTAGCTACTGCACGATTGTGACCAAGAAATGTTAAGTCTTGAAATTGGACAGAGACAACGGAAATTAATGGCTGATAGGCCATATGATTACTGAGTCTATAGGCAGAGTCCAAGACACAGATCTATCACATAGAAGTTGCCAAATGTGGGCATACTGAGATGCAAGCCAGTAGTTTGTTGAACTTAAGAATCCCTGAGAATCTAGTTTAAGATGAAGATTCTCAGTAATCCTAAATTTTGATTATGTGAAGACCAAAGAATCTATACTTAAATAAGCATTCCCAATGACCCTGCATTAGGAAATGCCAGTATGCTTAAGAGATGGGAAAAGAGAGTTTATTTGAATCTAGCTCAGTAAATATACATTCAGCATGTAATGAGATACTGTGGCATCAAAAAGACAAGTCTGCCTTGAATGATCTCAAACTCTAATGTGAGAAACAGTCACATGGGCAGAATATTAAAAAGGAAGCACAGGGTAATATGGTAGTCCAAGGAGGTTTTAGAAGAGAGAAAGTACTGAAAAGTTCACTCACAGAAAGTGTAAAAAAAAAAAAAAAGTAAGAATCGCTAATATTGAGTCTTTAATATCTTAGTTTATTAGAATTATCCCATTTAATGTATGTCATAACCCTCATTAGGTAGGTGCTATTATTTTTATATTTTACAGATAAGTAAACAGAGACTAAGGGAAGGTTCATAATCTGTGAAAGTCACTCAGCCAGTAAATGTGAGAACATTATACAACCTTAGGAGAGGTTCAAAGGATCAGTAGAAACTTCAAAGGTAAATATGATAATAGGTACAGGTGGAAGAAAAACAGATATTGTAGTGCGATATAACGAAGTTACTCTGTAATTCATTCTTAAAAAACAGTTTGACTCTACTCAAAATGTGTTTAAGTTATCCCATCAGGAAAATGTTCAATTTTACATAAGAAAATAATTTTGTCAGCTATAGCTAGAAACTTAAGGAATGCTATCACTGGAGAAAGAACGGAAAGACCTTTGATATGAATGCTCAGTCTAAATCAAATAGAGTTTTGTTTCAACTATGGGGATATTGTTATGGTTTTTTTCTCTTCAGAGGAGGAAGAGCCAAGTAGATAAAAGATTGGTCTTTAAAATAAATGACTCTTAAGAGAACATCTTATCCTCTTGCTTTGATAAATAAAAAAACAACTAGAGAACAGCATCTGGCAAGAAATACGTACTTTGTTAACTCCAAAGGCACCCCTAACTACCAAGAAGGTAGCCAGGAAAAGCCTCTCACTTTATAGCAAGGACAGTGTTACCACAATTCAAGGTCATGATTATCCCTAAAGCTAGAGAGAATGTGCTGACCTATGTCTAAGAGCTACAGCTCCTTCAAAACATACTTCAAATTATAGTTTCATCAAGTGGAGAAATAGGAAATCTATATCTATCTGCATCCAGATAGTCTTTTAATACGGCATCATATTTTGGTATATAAAACAATGTCAAATGTTAAATGAATTATAAGCTTTAATCATTCTTAACCAGCTGGGCTGGGAATTCTTGGTGTCTAGGTCATTACTCCACACTCTTGCATGACATGGGGGCAACTGCTGAAATGCCAGGTATAGCTTCAGACAAAAAGTAGTTTTCAGAACAGTTCTCAATAAATCCATGGTTATGGGATAGTCTTTTGCTGTTGTTTAACGTTCAGCCCACTGCAGACCGGTATGTAGTAGTACTATTGCACATGATCAATGTGTATCTTGCATTAAATTCGACTTCACTTGGGCACAGCACAACACCTGAACTGGTCCTACTCAATGATATGAGGTCATTGGTCATCTGCTTGGATTCCATGATAATGTCTAATTGCTATAAAATATGAAAAAGCTCTCAATTTTTGCACTTTTCTCATGAGAAACTGGAAACAATTTACATAATGGCCCTGGTCTGCAGATGCCATTTTGGGAAGCACAGTACAAAAGATATGCCTTGACCCTCCAAATCATATTCAGTGGCCATGAAGACGCATGAGGTGAGACTGAAGAAGAGGAGGAAACCAACCAGTGGAGTCAGAGCCCAGGCTTTCTGTGGGAGAGAAAATGATGGCTGAATTAGTTCTTTCTGTCAGCACAGCCAAGCAGAATGCCAGCTCTGTGGGAGGAAGGCCTCTCTCCCAGGTCTCCCTTAAGCAAACGCCAGCTCCAGCCTGCAACAAACACACTCCAAGTATCTGCAAACATAGGGTCCCATGACCAAATCTATGAGGAACTCAAACATGTGAAGTGATTGTAGGCTCAGTGCCTTTGTCCCCAAGCTGTCCTGGTCTGCATTCACAATAGAATCAGAAACCACTCAGCTATTGTAATGAGTTTGAAACACCTCAGGGTAACCCCAACCCACCTACAAAACTCATAGGCTTCAGGAGAACCTCTAACTTTACTTAATCCTTAGGACAGTTTTTCCTATATTTTATCATTTCAGAAATTGGTATGTATGTTATAACCAATGTATGCACTTAGTATGGCAGTTTCATTTTGTTGCTGCAACTGTGTTTAAATTAGTATTTTACAGTTGATGGAATTATAGAAATTGAGGAGATTAGATATACAATTCTATTATAAATCAAAAGCATATAATAATTTATTTGTCTTAGATAGCCTTGTTTTCAGGAAATGTATATCCCAAAAACGAAGGCACTTGTTAGCCGATTTCAAAGATATGAGTAAAAATTTGTATTTGTTGAAATCCTGCCATGTGCCAGATATGTAAGAGCTTCACCTCTATTAACTCATGTAAACTTTATAATGAATCTCTATGGTTAGTGCTCATTTTACAAATGAGGAAAGTGAGGCACAGACAAGTTAAGAAAACTTTCCAAGATTATACAGCTAGAAAGAGTTGGAGCCAGCCAAGGTTCAAACTGATGTTGATTTCTGACTGCATGATAAAAGCACTTGATAAAGCAAAGCTGAAGTTCATCACATATTACAGTAAGAAAGAACAGACCCTTGAAAGAATCTTATTTTCTAAGAGGGATATTTATAAGGTTTAGGGATCTGGTTTAAGGTAGATATTCCAATGCCGGGGCCTAATTCAGATTGGGCCAAATTCCTGACATAGTAGTTGGGATTGGTTGACAGCAAGGAAAGGGTCCCAAAGAGTCTTAAAGAGTAAACAGTGGCTTGATTAATCTGGTAAAGTGATTTATCATCTTGAAATGCAGGTTATTTATTCTGATGAGGGATAGTTAAAACATCTTTTATTCAGATAAATGGATTTTCAGTAAGTTCCTTAACCAAATAATAATTATTTGTGACGTCATATTTCTGAGCAAGAGTGTTCTGGAATAAGGCCACCTTAACACAGACAGTGAGCTATATAGCTAGATGGCTTGTGTTCTCACCAGGTGGGTGCCATCTAATATAGACTGAATCTTGTTCCCCCAAAAAGACATGTTGAAGCCCTAACCCCACGATGTGACTGTAATCAGAGATAGGGCCTTTGGGAGGTAATTAAGGTTAAATGAAGTCATACAAATGCGGTCCTGATCAGATAGGATTGGCAGCCTTATAAAAAGAGAAAGAGTCTACAGCCATGCTGCCCTGAACATGCCTGATCTCATCTGATCTTGGAAGCTAAGCAGGGTCAGACCTGGTTAATACTTGGATGGGAGACCATCTAGGAAGACTGGGTACTATAGGCATCAAAAAGAAAAAGAGAGAAAAAAATATCTTTCTTCTCTCTCTCCTTTCCCTTCCTTCTCTTCCCTCCCCTCACTCTTTGTCTCTCTCTCCCCACCCCTTAGCATTCCTCCATAACCATCCCCATGCCTCTCTCCTTTCACACTGAGGAAAATCCATGTGAGCACACAGAGAGAAGGTGGCCATCTGTAAACCAGGAAGAGAGAGCTAATCCAGTCATGGTGGCAGCCTGATCTCTGACTTCCAGCCTCCGAAACCGTGAGAAAATAAATTTCTGTTGTTTAAGCCATGCAGTCTATGATAGTTTGTTATGGTTGACCAAGCCAAATAAAACACCATCCATACCCACAAACATTCACTTATACAGGCTCGGCTACCCTGAGTGAATGCCTGCAAGAATTCAATGAAATCGTGTGTATCAATGTGCCTCATAAGCTGTAGAACACCGTTTGAATATTAACCAATAGCACTGTTAATAGTAGTGGTCCTTGCAGTTGCTGTTTTCTTGAAGGCTCAATACATGGGCCAGAACTTAATGACATGGTTGAGTAAAGCAACTGAACCTAGCAGTTCTCTGATGCAAGACTCACCTTGAGTTAATCAGAAAGGAAGCTTGGCAAAGGAATCGAAGAACAACTTGGCACCAGGAAAATCCACACTCTCTGTATTCCTGAGAAAGTGAACATCCAGCTGTGAATTTATTGACTTTCCCTTAAGAAGTACTAATGGAATAAATTTTGTCGTCTTGGTGCCTGCTAATTAGACAATTATTTAACTCTGTTTCTTTTTTTAATGACTGTCTGCTGTTGTTTGAAGACTTCTGTCTATTATTTGTAATAAAAACCTCTGTCACATTTTTGCCTCATTATCCTTAACAAATAGTGCATTCCCCAGCCCCAGTCCCTAGTTCCCTTAGTTCTCCCTCCCCCAGTACCTCCCCAGTCTAGAGCTCCCTGAGTTTCAAAGACCAGCTGTTATCATTTTGTTGACTGAGAGATTTTTAGAAACTTCTATCACAGGCACAAGACTCCATGGGGGGCTGTTGAATTAAATATCAGCTCTTCAAACAGGAATTAGCTCAGAGAACAAAAGCAGCAGGAAGACAGGGGACAAATACAGGCAAGTGCTGCAGTCTCCCACTCAGTGATTGGGAAATGGGCCTGTTCTCTCTCTCTTCTCTGGAACCTGAAACTGAAATTCCTACACCATTGGCCATGGCAAGTCACATATCTCTTTCTATGACTGGAGATCAAGTCCAGCACAACCTAGGGTCACTCATATATTCATCTGAAGATGAATATATTCAAAGGAAATGATCTTTTTCACTATCTCCTGTAGTTAGCCTACTTTGAGCAACTGAAAGGTTTTCTACTGAAATACTTCTTCAGAAGGGAGAAGGAAAACAACAAAGAATTAACATTTGCTGGACCTAACTACATGCAAGTAGCTGCCTGCATGGAGAAACTATTTGTCTATCTTCATGTTATAGTAATATATAAAGCCCAGTATTATAGAGACTAAATCCTTGCTACTCAAAGCATGGCCAGTGTTGGCTTCATGAGTATGAGGCCTTTGCAGTCACATAGGACCCTTCATTCAGGATGGCCACACTTGGTCTAATGCTCTTCTGTCTTGAATTCTTAGTAATTTTATCTTTCACCTGGTGTTTTGCAAATGAAATCCAATGAGTCATGGAGCATGCACACAAGCAGAGGAAAATTTAGGCAACATAAATATTTACCAATCATTGATGCCTTGTCGCTATGGCATCTGTGATGCCCATAAGCACGGTGGAACCATGCTGTGCGGGAGTTCAACACTCAAAGCAAGTACAAGGTAAGCATGTTAAGCCCATAACTAAGTAAGTAATAGTGCTGGCAGTCCCTAAAAGCACAATTTTCTTTCCCACCAGAATTTGCTTTGAACACAGAAAGAAGAAAATGTCATTCTAATACACAAAAACCACCAACGAACCTTTTTACATCTTTTTTTTTACTCATTTCAAATCCCTGTGTTAGCCAGCCACTTATGTTAAAAATGATGACAGAAGAAAAAGGAAAAATACACTTGATCTTAGCCAAAATGCCAAGGAATGATGGAAGAGTTAAAACAGAAGGTAGGGCAACTCATAGTTTCTTTTCCTCCCAGTCTTTCCTTCCTCATCAGTAACTGGAAGATAGAGAATGTTGTAGACTGTGAGATAACAAGAAGTGAAATAACAGTTGAGTTTGTGCAATGATACCACTATTCTAGTAAGAACAAAATACATATGAATGCATGAGCAATGAAATGGAAATTGTGTAATCACTGAATGCATGAATGAGTTGAAGTCTCTTTGTTTGCATTTTAAAAGTGACATTGTATTGTACAATTTAAAGATCAATGACAAATTTTATGCTTGTAACTTAACAGTTTAGTTTTTCTTTATTTAGTACTACATTATTGTTTTGGTTTTCTTTGGATAAATACCCAGAAATGCAATTGCTGGGTCAAAAGGTATATCCATTTTTAATTTTTTGAGAAACCTCCAGACTATAACAAAACACATCAAAACCAATAACAGTAGCACGAATGGAAGAAAGAAAAAAACATTATATTTTAGTACCTTTAACAACACTTTCTTCCCGCTTTTTGAACAAAGGGCCCCACATTTTCATTTTGCACTGGGCCTTGCACTGCCCAGCCTGTTTACAGCATCAGTATGATCTAGAAGCTGGTTAAAAATGCAGAATCACAGACCCCTTCTTAGATTTGCATTTGACACAAACTCCAGGTGATTCACATACAATGTACTCATTAAAGTTTCAGAAACCCAAAATGAGAGAATCTGCTCAGTGATTCACAGGTATTCAGTGGAGGAACTGGGATCCAAACTCTGGCAGCTTGCCTCCAGAATGAGGAGAAGGACCCCTACACTCCACTGCAGGGCTGTGAAGTCTGCGTACTTACCCAACTTGCAGATACAGAAACAGCTTATAGAGGGTAATGGAGTTGCCCAAAGCAGTAAGCTGACAGCTAATAAGTGATTAAATAACGACTTAGAAGCAAATCTTTCTCATTCCAAGTCTAAACTGTTCTTATTTACATCAGTAGTTTTCGATTCAGAGTGAGCATCAGAAATAACTGGGGAGTTTTTTAAATGCTCCACCCCAGAAACATCAAATCAAAATTTCTTGATTGGGGTTTGAAAATCTGTATGTTTAAAAACAGTGATTCCTCAAGGCAAGGATGTCCTCTTTCACCCCTTTTATTCAACATAGTACTAGAAGTCCTAGCCACAGCAATCAGACAAGAAAAAGAAAACATATCTATCTGAAAAGGAAGAAGTAAAACTATCCCTATTTGCGGATGACATGATACTATATAGAGAACCCTAAAGAGTCCACCAAAAGCTATTAGAACTAATAAATGAATTCAGTCAAGTAACAGGATACAAAATTAATATTCAGAAATCAGTTGCATTTTTCTATACCAATAATGAACTATTAGAAAGAGAAATTAAGTAAACAATTTCATTTACAATTGCATCAATTAAATAAATACCTAGGAATAAATTTAACCAAGGAGGTAAAAGACCTGCACTTGGAAAACTATAAGACACTGAAGAAAAAAATTAAAGAAGATATAAATAATGGAAGTATATACTGTGGTCATAGATAAGAAGAATTAACATTGTTAAAATGTCCATATGACTCAAAGCAATATATAGAGTCAATGCAATCTCTATCTAAATAGTAATAGCATTTTCCACCGAACTAAAATAAATAACCCTAGAATTTATATGGAACCATAAAAGACCCCAAATAGCCAAAGCAGTCATGAAAAAGAACAAAGTTCGAGGCGTTACACTGTGTCAAACTATACTACAAAGCTACAGTAATCAAAATAGCATGGTACTGGCATGAAAACAGACATATAAGTCAATGGAACAGAACAGAGAGCCCAGAAATAAACCCTCATCTATATGGTCAATTAATCTATTACAAACAAGGCAGGAATATACAATGGGATACAGATGGTCTATTGCATAAATTGTGTTGGGAAAACTGGGCAGATACATGCAAAAAAATGAAACTAGGACATTTTCTTACATCATATACAAGAATAAACTCAAAATCGAGTAAAGACTTAAATGTAAAACCTGAAAATATAAAACTAGAAGAAAACATATGCAGGAAACTCTTGGATATTGCTCTTAGTAACATTTTTGAGGACAGCTCTTCAGGCAAGGGAAACAAAAGAAAAATAAACAAATGGGACTACTCAAATTTAAAAGGTTTTGCACAGCAAAGGAAACCATCAACAAAATGAAAAGAGAACCTACGGAATAGGAAAAGATGTTCACCAATGATAAATCTGATAAGGGGTTAATTTCCAAAATATATAAAGAACTCATACAACACCAAATTAAAAAATCTGATTAAAAATGGGCAGAGAACCTGAATAAACACTTCTCCAAAGAGGACATATAGAAGGCCAACAGACATATAAAAAGGCATTGAATGTATTGATAATCATCAGAGAAATGTAAATTAAACCACAATGAGCTATCACCTCACACCTGTCAGAATGGCTATCATCAATAAATCAACAAACAACAAGTGTTAGTAAAGAGAACCTTTATGCACTGTTGGTGGTATTCAAATTGGTACATCCAGTATGGAGATTCCTCAAAAAATTAAAAATAAAACTACCTTATGACACAGCAATTCCGCTTTGGGTACTTATCTGAAAAAATTGAAAACACTAATTCAAAAACCTCATGTTCACTGCAGCATTATTTACAATAGCCAAGATATGGAAGCACCCTAAATGTCCATCAATAGATGATTGGATAAAGAAGTGGTACATATATACAATGGAATATTATTTACCACAAAAAAAAATGAAATCTTACTATTTGCAACCACACAGATGAACCCAGAGGGTATTATGCTAAGTGAAATAAGTCAGAGAAAGACAAATACCGTATGATTGCACTTATATGTGAAATCTGAAAAATAAAATAAACAAACACATGAAACAGAACCAGGCTCATAGATACAGAGAATAAACTGATGGTTGCCAGATGTGTAGGGGTTTGGCGGTGTGGGTGAAAAAGGTGAAGGGATTAAGAAGTACAAATCGGCAGTTACAAAATAGTCATGGGATATAAAGTACAACATAGGAAATAAAGTCAATAATATTGTAATATCTATATGTGGTACCAGGTGGGTACTACACTTATCAGAGGGGATCACCTTATAAGTTAAACAAATGTCTAAACACTATGCTGTACACTTAAAACTAATATAATATTAAATGTCAACTGTAATTGAAGAATAAATAGTGGCTCTTAAATTTAGCTGCACAGAAGTACTTTTAAAATCCTGAAGACCAGGTAACATCTAAGATCAATTAAATCGGAACCTCTGGGGGTGGGTCTCAGTCATCAAAATTTAAAATGAGTTGAAAACTACTGTTTTAAAATACTCCCAGATGTTCCTGATGCTCAGCCAGTTTGGGAAGCCTGCTTCACACCTGAACTTGCTTCTGTTCACAGGGCTTCCCGCTGGGCTCTGGGGCACACAGGTTAGGAAAATGCAACTAATGAGCAAACAAATAAAAATATGGGATTTCAAGAAACTCATTATATTTCTAGAGCCAACCTAATCAACCAGCTCTGTATGTGAAAAAATGCAATTAATACTCAGGATTACTGATGCATGTTTTGTTAATAAAACTCTAAAAACTTATCAAAGACTCATTAGCAGCCAGAAGCAGAAACTCTGCACTAAATATTTACATGTTTCTAAATCAACATTTTTATCTTCAGGAATAATGACATTCACTAGAGATTCTAGAATCTCTGTCAAGTGCCCATGCTAAGAGAGAGGGGTTCTCTCTGAAATAGACAGGGAAGCTGGGGAGCCAAGGACCTCCAGGAGGCTGTAGGGCGAAAGGGGGGAGCCAGTGGTTTTTTATGAGCTGTTGGCAAAGAATCTCAGGAACTCAGGGTTAAAAGGTCCCCAGAGGTCAAGAAGAAATCTCTTTCAAAACACAACCCTCCCTACAGCATCTGGCCCTGAAATAAAGTTTCTCAAAGCCTATCTGGAGACCACCACCTGCATACGAATCACATTCCTTCCATTGCAGCAATTTCTAAGCCACCTACCAGATCAGCATCACCTGGGGATGGTGCTTTTTTAAAAACAAAGGAATTCATGCATGTATTAAAGTTTGAAAACAGCTGTTCTGATAGTTCCACCAGACAGTCCTATCTCAGTGTTTGCGGCAATCCACAAGCTAAGACCACACTGGGGATGTTTTGGTGGTCAATTAGCTGCCTTTTCCCAGCTGAACAACACAAATCTTCATACCACTATCTTTCCTATCTACTCTAGAGTTAACTGGAGATTGTTCTACATATAAATTAATATGTAGAAAATTAACCGTGAAAGGGCCTTGGATATTATATCATCACACATGCCCAGTGCAGGGTCACATAAGCCAAGACTAGTTCCCTTTAGCTATCGTAACTAGATCCAACTGGCCTACTTTGTAAGATTTCACTGCCACACAAAAGATTCTTGATATTGAACCAAAATCTGCTCCCCAAACTACAGAATAAATGGTCCCTTATCTGCCCTCAAGGGCTTCCCAGAACCAATCTCCCCTCCATAGGACAGTCTTTAATCCCTACAAATACATATTACATCCCTCTCAAATCTTTCATTCTTCAAGCTCAATAATCTCATGTCCTTTCAATTTTTTTTATTAAATTCTCTTAAAATTATGTTCATATGTGGTCTTACATAATATATATTTTTAGTTCATGGGAATGGAATTGTATAACACCTCATTCTGTTCCTTATTTTCTCATCAAACCCAAGGCTTTTAAGATCTATCTGTGTTGTTATACACAACTTAGTTTTTTCTCCGATGCCACAGCTTCTCCCACTTCTCCTGCACCCCCAATCTTTTTGATATCTGTGTACTCCTCTCTTTTCCATGAATTGCTCTTTATCCATGTGCACTTTAAATCGAGGCACCGAGAACTAAACATCATCACACCCATTATAAACACACGGGGTACTGGAGATACATTTTAAGGGATATATAACCCTAGATTCTTGCCATGGTTACCCATCAGTAGGGTCTTTACCTGTAATGACAATACTTCATTCAAATAATTCACCATTGATGGACATTCCCCTCCTTCTGAGGTAGAAAAAAACTTATGATATGGGAAATATTGTTTCTTAAATTGACTAACTATCCTATTTCCATGTGTTCTTTTTGTTTACAGAAATGCTTATTATGCTGTTAAAGGTAATATTAACAGACTCAGAATATTCAAAATAAGCCTTAGAGATCATCAAGCATGAAGTTGCCTCAGGAGGTATAATAAACTAAACATTTTATGAAGGCTGAAACTGAGGTCCAGAGGGATTCAGCGACTTGCCCAGGGACACAAGCCAATTACAGTCTCAGAGCTGAGTCAGAAGCCCCAGGTGTCCTGACTCCCAGGCCAGCTTTTACTAGCATCCGTGTGGGCCATATTCCCCGAAGCACAGGAGGGCTGTGAATTGGCTCCTACAGCTGCCTTTCCCTCCCCCATCCTTCAATTCCCTGAAAGCAGAGCACACAGACCCAGTCTGTTTGTGAGCTTCAGAGCTACAAAGCCTGCATTATTTAACACTGGCTTTAGCTATCTGGGATGGAGAATAAATAGCACTATAATAAAATCCATAAAATATACCAAATTGGATTTTTTTTCAGGGATGGCTCCAAGAACAAGTTGATAATCAAAAGGTTTTCAGAAAGACTGGAAATAGTGTTTGCTATGTTGAAATTTCCCTGAATCTTAAGAACATTCCTGTTCCCCATCATCCACTAGCCGAACACTTCAGGCAGAGAGATGTGTGTTATTCTACATCATGAAGGAGGACATTTTCAAAGGGCCTGTTAAAGAAGGCTTTCTCCTCAGGTTTAGAGCCATTCCCAACTAGGACATTAAGGTCTTTAGCCCTCTTGATCTCCTAAACGGTCCCCGGCAGCAGCAATCAAGGTGGTAGAAGTGATGGCTGCCCTTGTCAGAAAGATGCAGATGACATCTGCTACCCTTTTATAGGTATTTGGATTTGCGGGGCTACTGATAATGAAGCCTCCCAGTTCCTCAAAAACACTCTACCACAATTCTAATATGTCACCTAGTGATGCCTCTTTTTAAGCTTAGGAGTTGGAGAATTCTTTTTTCTAATCAGTGTAGTCAAGTAAAAGGCATCAATTAGCACATGCCCTCCTCATTGTGATTTTCCTATTAAAATAGTACTTTAAAAAGAAAACTTCCAGTTCAAGAAGGTTTCATGAGCATACCCAATTACTTCTCTTCAAACCCAAGTTCCCAGTGAAATAACTAACATGACATTGTTAAAGAATAAAATCCTAACAGTAATAGTGTATAAGAAAGAGAACCATGAGTGCATCAGAAAGTTGGAGGAAATCTTGGAAGACAAATGGTGGGATGGGAGGTATATCACCACACAAAACACCAGAAATAAGAGATGTTGCTCCCTGGAGAAGCTGGAGACAATGAAACTCAGGAGTAGGCTTTGAGGCAATCAGATGAGTTAATTCTTTTTAGACCAACATAGCCAACAATGTGCTGACTCCTGTCCCAGGTATATAGAACACAAATGGCAGAAGCTTTGTCTGCTGGGATGAAGCTTTCCAACTACTCCCTAAAACAAAAACAGGCAATTATCTGGATAAAGTTGATGTGTGGGTGTTTGGGACAGAGAAAGAGGACAAAGTTTCATGTGTTTCTGTACTTCACATCAGATCCTAAAGGAAGGAAAGAAGGAGGAGGAGGATTACAAGGAAGAATGAGAAAAGGAGGCTGGAAGAGGAGGAGGAGAAGGAGGAGGAGGAGAAGGTGGAGGAGGAGGAGGAGGAGGGAGGAGGAGGAGGAGGAGGAGGAGGAGGAAGAGAGGGCTCTCTTTCAGAATGTCCTCCCCAGAGCAACTTCAGCTGCTGTAGCAGCTGCAGACTGAGTGTCTGCTTCACCTCCAGGTGTCCCTCACATGGCCTTCCCATTCACACACTCCCCTCCCATGACAGAAAGTCCTGTTAACAGACATCACACCCACAGATGAAACCATATTAGAAATATATACTAGTAAATCTAACCCTTTATTCATGTGCCTTCGCCAATAACCAGGATTCACTAGATGTTTGAGTGAAACAACCTAAAAGAAGCTTTGCCATGGTGACTAAACCAAATAACCAACTCAGTAAGGAACAGGTATTACAGTGAGCATATATGAACTTTAAAAAATCAAATTAGTCTGCTCTATCAGAAAAGGTTTCATTTCTATAAAACAAGATAGGTATGGATCCAAAAGATGATGCAAAGAGACCAAGAAATAGAAAACATGAAGGGAAGAGTTAAGTGACATAAAGGATAGTCAAGAAGTCCACCATCCATTAAAGTAAAGCTCTAGATGTAGAAAACAGAGACAATGGATGTGGATAAATAAAATATAATGAAATAAAATTTCCCAAAACTGGAGACACACAAGAATATTCTGACTAAAAGTTTCTACAAAGTGCCAAGTAGGATTAGCAATACTGCTTAATAAAATTTCAGAATTCCAAGGATAAAGAAAAAAAAATCCTAAAAGTTTTCAGAGAAAAAAATAATTACATAAAAGAAAGATTAGAAAGCATTTTTTGGTGTTTTATTTATCAATCGCTTACATAGCACTTATACATCAAGCCCTTTTCTAGGCACTTTTAAAAAGAATAAATCATTTAGTGATTTAAAGTATCACAGTCCGGGAGATCTTTGGAAACATGGTGAAGTGAGAGACATCCCTAGATCTAAAACTCAACAAAAACACCCAAACTGCACATCAGAATTTCTGAGCATGAAATCTGTGCATAAGAGTTACTACAGGTCAGAACCCCGGGTGTTGGGCAGTGGACTGGGAGAAATAAAGAAGCTGCCTCTCGCAGGCCCCAGAGCACCTTGTAGGAGAAGGGGGAGGGAAGAAGAGGTAAGTTTGAGTAGTGAGTTCCCTGAACAGCCCTGTCTGGGAAGCTGTGAGCTCCCTGTGGCCTGCTAGCAGCAGGGCCCAGTCATCAGAGCAGAAAGCACAGAAGTGGCCAGCAGAGAAACAACAGTTGTTTTTTACCAACCGTGGTTGCAAAATGAAGACTGAGCCCCAGCCCCTAAGCCCCAACCCAGAGGGCCCCTCTCCACCATACCCTCTGAGACCAATGACCGCAGAACCCCAGTGGAATCTGAGCAAACACTACCAAAACTGTTGCTAAGACTGACAGGGGCTAAAACTGAGGGTAGTTAGTATGATTAAATATCTATCAGAAAATAAAAAGGCATTCTTAAAGTTTTATATAAAGCAGATCCAAGAGGCTTCGACACCACCTAATGAAAACCAAAAGAAAAGCGACTTCTTTGCAACAGGCTAAACAGAGACCTTTATATAATAAATCTTCTTTCTGGTAAAACAGCAGAATACACTTCCATTAATGCCCACACAGAGAAATAGTCCATTAAACACCAGGAACAATTGAGGTGACGAGGCATCTCAGAAAGAAAGAAAAATCTCCAGAAAATAAGCTTACAGACATAGAAATATGCAATTTAAATGACAGAGAATTCAGAATGGTACTTCTGAAAAAACTCAGTGAGCTCCAAAATGAGTCATATCAATAATTTCAAGACTTGAAAAAACAACTAGATGAGCAGATAGAGGAAAGAAACTAGATTTAGGGTAGTAAACACACAATAGAACATACAGATGTCAAATGACAATGTATACCTGAAAACTGTATAATTGTATTAACCAATGTGACCCTGATAAACTTAATTAAATAAAAAAGTAATAAATAAATAAATAAATAAATAAATAAATAAATAAATAAATAGCATCACAGTCCTCATCAACAAGTTTGAATATTAGGACACAATTGAATATCTTCAAATGTGTAAGAAACATTATTTTTAAGATCATAATCCCATACATATTAAAACCACCAGTCATATGTGTGGGCAAAATAAAGACACCTCTTGATAATTAGGGTTCAGAAAATTTGTATGCTCCATGTGAAAAAAAGAACACTAGAAGCTATTCAAACAAAATTAAAAAAAAATTTTTTTAAGATAATATATGATGAAAGAAGCTGTAGTTGCTAAATATGACCTAGAAGAAATGAAGAGTACTGAAAAGAAATTAAATAATGGTCCAGTGGACCTTGATGCCAGGAATATTCTCTTGTGAGCACAGGTCATTTAGTGACTTAGGCTGACACTGCCTTCTTTAATTCCAGGCACTAAGCTTGACGTGACAATGAGTAATATATACATAATCATAACAGTGCAAATACTGTGTGAGGGATTAATTTTTCTAATAAACCTGTAGCCAAGGCAAGAAAAAATGTCATTACAGAAAATATAAATGCAAATGAAAAAATACTAATGTAACAAATTGAGAAGAGCAAAAGGGGGAGGAAAGTCTCAGAGAAAATATAAATAAAATAAATACTTCATTTTTCATGTCAGGAAACTGACAAATACAATCTAACATTAATAAATCAAGAAAATATTGGTGATAATTTGAAGTTATAATAATGAGCCTCAGAACTAAAAAGCAGAAACTTTAAAAAGTAGTTATTGGGAGTATATGGAAACTCAATTTTTCTGTAAACCTGAAACTGCTCTAAAAGAGTCTATTAAGAAAAGTAGCTATCTTTGTGGAGTAGGTGGGTGACCATGCTTTGTGGTTTAAACATTTTCATTATGATTACTTTAATAATATGTTAAAGTTTAACCTTAGGATAAATATTAAATAACATATTGAAATAGGATGAATTCTTGTCAAGTATATTGGATCCTGTTACCATTATTTATTTTATACCCATAAACTTTCAAAGCTTATCTGTGTATTTCCCATAGTGATAACCACAGAACTTTGTCTTATGTTCAATTTAAAATGTTATTTATAAAAACTTGAATAGAAATAAAAAGACTCAATTTTATGTTTCTTACTAATTTTCACCTTTAATCAATCACTTCGTGTGTGTGACACTATCTAGTTAGGAGAGATACTGGCTTCCAACCAAGGTCGTCTTGCTGCCAACTGCTGCCTGTCGAGCCCTACTTTGCCCATGGTTCCCTGGCTCTTGAGTGCTTACCTAAACCTTCAGCCCTTCACGGAGCCCTGCCTGGCAATATCTGCACTCTTTTGCAGTGTGATGGCTTTGTGTTGTCTGGCCTTTGAATATCCCTCTTTGCTGAAGACAGACCAACCATCCTATTCTCCTTACCCTCATAAATCTCAGCATATTTCTGCCTTTCTTGGTTCCAGGGTCCTGCTCTGCAACAGCCTTTCACTGATGCTGGGCCCACTTCTAAGTTTGAGATTAAAAAAAAAAAAACTTGAAATAAAAAAGCAGAGAGTTAGAAATTAAGAATATTTTTTAAGAGTAGTTTGATCAAGGTGGAGTGATGCCACCTCCTTCAGTCCACACAAGAAAAAGGAGCTTAAGCTGAACCCTTCAGAGAATTGAGCAATTTGGTAAGCACAGTGATGGTGAATTCATGCCTGTGAAATCTGAAAAGTAAGAGGAATTATGACTGGCCTGTCATAACACGAGAAGAGGATTATTCTCATACTGAGGCAACCAGCACTCCCAGTATTTGTAAGGGAAAAGTAAGAGTGTTCCTGGTCAGCCAGGTGTGGGTAGCCCCTGAGCCAGCATGGAATTCTCACAGAACTTGAACAAGACTCCACTCACTACAGGGGCAAAGGACCGCCACCAAGAAGCTGAACCGGTGGCTAGCTGTAGGCCAGGGGACTGGGCAGCAGCATAAGCTATGGCTGAAATACAATGCATTCAGATATGTCAAGGAAACCTCAGGTATTAGAACCCTTATGATGGAGAAACAGGAAAGGGAATTGGGATATTTCCAGAAAAACCTATGAGAATGGCTAATGAGAGAGTAAGCTGCAAACACCTGTCAAGCCCAAAAAGCACTGAAGTGAGCTCAAAGCAATATTTGTCAAGTAAGAAATTTACCCCCTACCTCTGGTAAACAGATTTCTAAGCTGGCCTCCATAATCCCTACCCCACATAGTCATGCCTTTGTGTGACCCTCCTCTCCTCGAGTGTTAGGCAAAACCTGTGACTTGCTTCTAACCAACAGAAGAGAGCAAAGATGGAGGGATTTTGTTAATGTGATTAAAGTCCCTAATCACCTGAACTTTAATCAAAAAGGAGACTACCCTGAGTTAGCCTGACTTAATCAAGGAGCCCTTTAAAAGAGCATCTAGAGGTAAGAGTTGTTTTCTCCAGCTGGCCTAGAAGAAGCAAACGACAGTGAGTTCTGCAGGAGAAAAGAAATGAATTCTGACCACAGCCACGTGAGCTTGGAGGCGGATCACACGCCTCAGATGAGATCACAGCATGGCAGGCAGCTAGTCTGCAGCTCGTGAGACCGTGAACAAAGGGCCTAGCTGTGCCTGCATTCCTGACCCACAGGACCTGTGAGCTCATGAATCGGTGCAACTTTAAGCCACTAAATTTGTAATAATTTGTTTTATGGCAACAAACTAACATACCAACACAAACTACAACTCCATGAGGATGGAAACCAAGGCCAACAAGATAAAGGAGGATAGCTTTACTAGACGGGAAAAAGGTAAAAAGCTGACCACCCTCTGTCCCCTTGGGCAAGAGGTCAGCCTGCAGTAGGACCAAACTGGGGAAGGAGAAAAACTATAACTTTACATAAGAATTAGAGTTTTTATTATTACCTGGAATTGTATTTGTGTGTGTGTGTGTACACTGGTCTGCTGCCCTGGTTACCAAGAAAGAAGGGAAGGTAGCAACTAGCTTGACAGTGTGGGAATTAATGGGCAGTGCGAGAAGCAAAGCTGCTTTCAGATTACAACCCATGAGTTCCCTTATTCAGCATAATAATTCTTATGTCACTTCATTATACTGACATCTCCATATACCAAATTGAAATGCACACAGGTAAATCTTGGAAGCGGAAACAGTACGAGTTAAAAAGCCTTTTCATTTGATTTTTGCTGTTGGTCCATTTTTTAATTCTGGGTCCAAAGTAAAGCTGCAACTAAATGGCCCAGCCCAAGAGAGGAGAGTCCCAGACACTGAGAATTTCAAAGGGTCTTGAGGATAACTCCAGGGCAGACCTACAGCGTGAGAGATGTTCCATGACAAAGCACCCAAATGCAAGTGCAGTACCAAACCCTCCCACAGTAACTGTAGAATCAGAAGACCTAGAAGATAATCCCATCGCCAAACCTAAACTTTAACTTGGAGAAGACAGGGCCCTTATCCTTCTGTATCCCCATGCCTAGAACAATGCCCACCATTTAGTTCATGTTCCATAAAGTGGATGAATGACTGAAGGAATTAATTGCATCGGCCCCATATTACCTCCAAGACAACCCTGCAAGCATAGGATTTTGCCCAAGTGGACACACACTTAGCTCCACGATCTCCTCCCCTTTTTCCTCTCTGTCTCTGCTTTTTTTATTCCTGTGTCATTTTGTCTCCCACTGTGTCAATTCTCCAACTATCATTGCCTTTCATCTCTCTTACTGACCTTTTGAGACTTTTCTACTAATCTCTCCGTTTTCTCTCTCTTATACACTGTGATCCCTTTGCTTCATCTTTCCTTTCTCTCTTTGCACCCCTTCCTCCCACTCTTTCACTGCACAGTCCCATCCATTTTCATCTGTCCCTCTTCCTATAACTTACCTGGTCATAATATTAACTTGAAGTACATTTTATTTGTTATGTCTATTGATTAAAATTTTATATTCCCTGTTCTTAATTACTTTATCATTCATTTAGCTCCCATATATTGCTGTTGCATATTTCAAACAATAGATATATGCTGGTTATGCTATTTGTAAATCAACGTTCTGTAAACTGAATCATATTTCAAATGTACTAGAAGAATCTTCTAGATAAAGTATGATGAAAAATTAAACAATTGTAAATCTAAAGTTTCAGAAAATGGCCATGTAAAATAAAACTAATTCATTTAAATATTACCACAATCATTCTGCACCAGTTTTAGCTGATCTCCTCAAGATAGATATTAGATCCTTTAAAAAGTCTGTAAAAGGGACTAAATAATTCTCCTAGGAGGCTCTTCTTTATGAAAATGGAAGTGTTGGAAGATGAAAGATGAATGAGAACATGCTCAAAGTCTGCAAATTTATAAAAGGTAAAAATATGAAAAGCATTCATTCATTATACATATGCCTATTCAGTTACTATTATATTCTAGACACTGGTAGGTATTGATTAAGACATAGTACTTGCCCTCAAGGACTCACAGTTTAATAGGGGACAGAAATAATTTCAAAACAATGTGTATTTTAAATAATAGTAGCATGCATTTTTTAAGATGGCTCAGCAGTGGCACCAAGTGGGGAAAGCTTCTCAAGAGCAGAAACTGGGTGTGTTTTGATTGCTGTTTTATCACCAGTGCCTAGTATGGGGCCCCCTGATATTAGATACACAACGGTTATTTGTTATTAAATTACTGAATGAGCTACTCTGCTGTGGTGGGAGTTGGAAGGAGCAAATCAATAAAGGCTTTAATGAGGAGGAGATACGTTAACCAGGCCTTCAAGGAGAATAGATGCTCTGTAGTAAAATAAGGATGGAATCAGCTTTCCGCATAGAAGCCACAAGTTTAAGGCACAGAGATGAGGAACTAATTTGAAGCAAGCACTTGCCATTCACAAAAGCCCTCTCTCATATTATCAGGAGGAAAGAGAACTTAATTCCTTTTATGGTTTTTCTCTTTGGCTTTGTTTTTACCGTTGAGTTGTTCCCTGTCCCCCTTATGCCTCTTTTCCCTAATTGGTCCCTAAAAGGTCCTTTAATTCTTCCAACTGACAGCTCTCTCCTTTAGAGACTCCTAAGTTACTGTTCTACCACAATTGTATGAGGTAGTTCACTAGCATGTGCATGCTAGGGCAAAAATGGGCTACCCATTCCCATACATCTCTAGTTGCCCCCTGGGACCTTTTAGATATAGTTTTCTGTAGGCAGCACAAACTTACATCCAAAATTTTCCAGGACAATTTTTATTTCAAATGCTTCTGTTGTTCTCTAAACCTTCAAAGCCCCTGAGGTTTGAGTATTTCATCTGTTATCTCTGGCTCCCAATCTGATCTCACAGCATGAAGCAGCTCAAAATTCTTTTGTTAGACCTTGTGTCACACGCAATTTTTGTTTCAGAAAATTTGAAGACAGGATTCCTTGGTCTTGTCCCCTTTGACAATCTGTAAGTCCTAACTTTACTGCAATAACTTCCCTTCTCCAAGGCTGCTCTAGGAACAGGAACTGTGTGTTTTTGTTAGGGTTGTGCAGCATAATGGTTGAAAACTGGATGTCATCAGCATTGCCCTTAGGCGGGACATACAGCATATGGGCTTTGCAGCCAAACAGGCCTAAATTCAAATCTCATCTCTACCACTTATTAGCCAAATAACTGCCTTCCATTGCAGTGGATCTCAGCCCACCTAAGTGCTCTTCCTCCTCCACCTGAGGGTGAAAGAGACAGGTCACCTTCTAAAGCTGAAGTTTGTCACACGATGGTACCTAATGCTGTAATGAAATAGGTGCCTTTGTCCTTCTCCACCCCAAGGCTTCCTTTTGTCAATAGCCACACATGCTCCTATACCACCTTCATTTTGGAGTCATGGCCCAAACTCTAATCCTCATCTCTTCTGTTTAGTCTCCCATTGACTCTCCCTACTCTAGGGTCTCTAAATAATAACACCCACAGTGTACCTTGGACCATGTAGCCCCTGCAGCATGGTCAGGGGTCCCTATATGGGGATCATGAGCTGGGGAGCAGCTTTTTGCAAACCTTAGATTTGCATTCTGGCCTCCCAGTTCTCATGATTTTCATGTCTCTCACCCCTCGGGGATGCTGCATAACATTATGTAAGCTGTCCTGCATAGATGTGCCTAGTGAAGGAAGGCCTTCCTCTGCAGCCACATAACTGCAAGGGGTTCTTTTCCTAAATCACACAGACCTTAGGTGTGCCAGCAGCAGCCCTTCTTCTGACCAAGTAAATACCCTCCAGGCAGCTGCTTATACACTGCCCAGCTCAGCACAACCCCGCCCAGCTGCTAAGCCCTCCTCCCTCCTCTCCTTCTCTTGCTTGCCCACTCCCCATCAGCCCCACTGTCTTCTTGCATATCATTCTCTTCTACTTATTATTCTCTCTGATCTCTTTTCAACCTTTTCACATGCTTTGGTCATTTTCTGGAAATATAAAGGCTGCACACTTCATCTGAGTTGCACCAGATCCTCTTAACTCTGACTCCTAGTGACTTCAACACAGCCGTCTGAAGTTAAAGCATAGGAAGGACTGCACAGGAACGTGTGGGCAGTTATTTTCTAAGAACTAAAATACGCACCCAATTTACATGACTATTTGCATCTGTGAATAAATTATACATCAATATGTATCCTCCCAAGACAGTGAATTACTAAAATAATTTGCTACTTTCGAACTTGTCATTGCTCAATTTTTCTTCTCTTCCACTTTCAAAAACACCCACACATATCCTTTCATTCCTCGGGAGAAAGAGAGTGATGAAAAAGGGGAAGAAAGAAAAATAGGATAGAATGAAGTAGAGGAGAACATGGAACAAAGGAGGGAATAAAGATGAGAAAAGAAAAATTTCAATAAAATAATAAATATTTTAGAGTAATTAAATAAGTACCACTGTAATGAGTTTATGATGATGATTAAATACAACCTAATCTATACCTGAAAAAGAAATATAAATATAAAATCAAATATATGCAACCTCTCTATAATTTTCTGCTTATTTCATGTAAAAATTATTAGGTTTAATTTCTACAGAAAGTTTCTTTATAGGTCACTTTGGTGTCATATATATACATTCAGCCTCTTCACAATAAGCAAATGTCATAAAATACTTCACTGTAACTGTTGTGTGCCCACATTAAATTGGCTTTCTATGTGGCACTGTAAAAGGATCAAATAAGATAAAGTGTGTAGTAGACAATGTTTGTCCCACAAACCCACCTCACTGAGAACTTTTCTTGCCCATCCCATCCCATTCCATCCCATCCCATCCCATCCCATCTCATCTCATCCCATCCCATTCCACCCCATTCAGGTCTCCCAGCAGCCATGTATTCACTACAGAACTCCTGCATCCTGGATGAATCACATTCTTTTTCCTAGAAACTTGGACTTGGGGGTTCTGAGATGCTGGGTAGTTTGAGCTCTTCACTTGAACTCAGGAGGTGACTTTGCCATTTAGAGACAGCCAACTTCACCTGGATAGAAAAAAGCACAAATAACAAATGCAAGGAGAGAGAAAGCTTGAGAATGAAAATGGGTTTGCACCTATGTTCTGATGGGTTCCTAGTTCCTGACTGCGATCCTATTTTCTGCCCCTGGGAACTCGGACACCCATGTGGCTTTATAATAAACTCCTTTCTGCTCCAGCCAATTTGGGTATCTTTCTGTTATTTGCACCCAAAGAACCTTGACTAAGACTGTTTAATCCAATTAATCCAGAGGCATATCCAATTTAATTCTATATTTCTAACAATTTTTTAATAAATTTGAAGTGTTTTGTGGCTGATAGAAATTTTTTTTATTTTCTAGTAAGTTGAACTCTTCAGGACATAGCTTAGGAACTTTCCTTAACAGTGTTATATTTTCAATCATTAAAATATCAGAAACTGTAAGGACACTTTATACTTTGTGTTGCACAATAGATTATGACTGTGAATCATGCATCTTGGAAAATAAAATACACTGAAGTTCAATAAAATTCTCACCTGTGGGTCATACTTCTTCATTTCTGCCATCAAAATACCACAGACTCATTAAATGTGAACAAACATAGGAAGTGTGCTAATTCAGTTAATAAATGCATAGAAGGAGCAAAAGCACAAACAATGAAAAAAGCAGCAAGAAGGAGACAATAATAAAAAGGAATAAATGTGAGTGTTCTGCAGGGCAGGCTGCAGGTGTCATTGATAATTTATTACAGTAGAAAAGACAGGAGAACACGGTAGAGGAACAACAGAACCTACAAGAGGAATCTATGCCCATTCTCTCAGCCACACTTGTGCGGAACACTCACACTTTAGTATCAGAACCGCACTGAGTATTTTTTTTAGTTGGTTGTATAACCATGGGCCAAAGCCAATGTCTGATAAAATGCATGTCCTTCAATTCACATTGCACTGTATAGAATAAGTAATTCTTAACTAATTATTTTATGTTTTAGCAAATAATTATGTTGCAAGCTCATATTAGTAACTTGTGATAATCCACACAATGTTTATCTCTATGATAGGCACAGACTGGGAACCACATATATGAATAAGAGATACAAGCCTACTCTGCCTTTAGTAGGTACAGGTTTCAGTTCAGTCATAAGTTCATGCTCTACTTTCTCCACTCACTGATGCTGATCTAACTATAAAGTTGGATTTAAAAAACTAAAACCATAATTATTATTAATTTTGGTATCCATTCGATGCCAGAGACTATATTAGGTGTTTTCTGTACACATTACATGTAATTCTCTTTATAACCCTACAAGGTAGGCATTACTTTACCTATTTTATAGATAGGCAATTTGAGGTTCAAAGAAATGAACAAATTTGCCCAAGAGACACAGTAAGTAAGTAAGGGAGCCAGCAAAGAACTCAAGTCTCTCTTAATCCAGAGTCTGTTTATTTCTATTTCATTTGAACTGTACATAAACTACACTAAACTGTCTCTGCAAAATGAAAAGATGTTTGCTCAATTACTCAGTTGCTTATTCATTAATTTTTATTTATTTTTTTATTGAGTATTTACTACCATGTTGCACAGCTAGGGAGCACCACTCGCAGTGTGCTGGACATTAATTGCTTCTCCAGCACAACATTGTGACTGGCACCCTGGCACCCTGGAACTTCCCAACTTACAAACTCTGCTGCGGTTAGACAAGGCATTTGAATGATACCAAAAGAAGGAAGACAGTCTTCCATAAGAAGAGCTTATTGAGAACCATGTGATGACACTCATACGTGGGGTATAAACTGAAAGCAACCAACAAACGAGACCAACAAAAATTCATAGAGACGTACAATAGTATAGTGGTTACCAGTGGGAAGGGGAGTAGGGGGAGGTAGAATAGGGTAAAGGGGGTCATATATATAGTTATGTAAAAAAATTTGCCTTTGGGTAGTGAACACACAATGCAATGTATGGATGATATATTATTAAATTGTACACTTGAAGCCTATGTAATTTTATTAATCAATGTCATCCCAATAAATTTAATTTACAAACATAAATTCAAAAAAGGAGTTTATTATCAAGTGTGGGGATAAAGAAATTTCTCATTAGTAAAAGAAAATATAATACTTCAAGTAAAATAAAAATACAGTGGCCATTCCAAACCAAGCATCCAGTTTCCCAAAGGGCTACTTGAGGAGATTAATAAAGGAACCCTTTAAATATCGTAAGCAATTTGCTGACTGCACAGGTAACCTGACATGGCCCACTGCTGCCAAACACATTCAAAGACACCACCAGGAAGTGAGGCGAATGGGAAAACCTTTTTACATTTTTTAATCTGTGTTGATTTATCTTCCTCTGTGCTATGAGTGGAAGTCATTCTCCTGCCTCCACTCAGTCTCACCACACACACACACACACACACACACACACACACACACACACGCACACGCACAACAATTTAAATTTATAATTCATCTGTATTTCTCTTCATTTGGGTGTCAGTGATTCAATTTTAGGGGATGCAAATACGTGTTCTGTTGCTACCTACCCGAGCTCAATATTCACTTTTCAGTATACTGACTATATTTAAAATTAAAGGACATTTCAAAAGACCTTTAATTCTAAGGATAAACATTAGAGAATTTTTGAAAAGTAATAAATCCATATTTGGACACCAAGTAAACTTCCCTTTGTGTTATTTCTTTGGCTCATGGATATCTGATAATATACTTATCCTAGAAACTTAAGTATAATAGGTCAGGGATCCAATTTTGATATTTTTTTCACATATCTAACATGATCTATTGTTACAGTTCCATAAAAATTTGAAATTGATGCTAATCACATTTACATGTGACTACATACACATTTGCACATGCAACCCACCCACCCAGAGATAAACTTCATCTATTCTTCATTTCCCTCCTTCCACTGGCATTGAAGTTTTTACTGTTATGGAGGAAGGAAGATATTAATTTTTTGCTCTAGTAGTCAGAAGATTAGAAGCATTAAAACAGATGCACCACAATCATGTTTATTTGAGGTTTATTTTTTTATCTAAAGACCAAAAGGAAGCAAATCTAATTGATAGGTACATGAAATAGGGCTGCTCTCTCAAACAGATTATTTTCTTGCTGCTGACTTTTCTCTCTTGCTCTATGCAACACCTCACCTTTGCAAACATAGGGTTTGCTTTATAATGCATTTAGGAAATCTTCCCTGTCACTCAGCCATCCAGGGAGCAGGCCTCTATGGCATGGCACGTCCCTTCACAGGTGGCTACGCCTGCCGAGAAGACATCAGAGATTCCCCAGTGTGGGGGAAAACCCACAAAACAGAAAGCTAAAGTCAAATAAAGATTAAAGTGAGAAAAGTTGTTTTAGTTTAGGGGAGGAAGGAGTTTTGGAAGACAGTACAGAGAAGATAGAGTCTAGACCTAAAAATTTATGGTTGTTCTCTTCAGAACAAAATGAGGTGCATAGCGTGATGCCTTCGAGCAAACAAAATCTGCCTGATCCTTAGAAACCTGAGCTTCATAAAATATAGATTCCTGGGCCCCACCCCAAAATTGCTGAATCATAACCTCCGGGTATTGAGGAGAGGAATCTGTACATGTTCAAAGTGCACCTGATAATGGAGCTTATCAGTATTTGGAACCATAGCTCTATAAGACACACAAATTCATACTGTTCTCTCCTAGTAGAAGCTAGTTACTACATTGCTGATGCAGATCCTGGGGTGGGGAGAAGTCCCTGGGTCCGCTGAGACCTTGTTTAAGGTGGGAAACTGAGGGATAGAGAAATAGCAGCTCTCAGTGAGTAAAACCTAACAGAAGATGGCTATAATTCAGACATGGGTTCATAGTTCTGGAATTATGTGATGAGAATAGGAATGGAGAAGAAAATATAGATGTGAAAGATGTTATATAGGAGAGTGTAATGGAATCTGTCAGTTGGTTGAATATGAAATATGTGCAGACATAGTATTCTGAGGTTTGGACTTGTGTTCCAGAGCCAGCATTTTCTCTCCATCTCCATAACCACCACCCTTGTCCTTAAAAGCACTATTGCAATAGCCTCCAGAGCAGTGTCCCTATGTCCCATTCTGCCCATTCCCTGCCAATCCATTCTCTTCCCCACAGACTGTATTCATCTAAAAATGTGAGTATGATCGTGTTATTCCCTTAGCTAGTATGCTGCAATAGTTCTTAGGGTAAGATCAAAGACCTTAAGGTGACAGCAAGACCCTCCATGATCTGACACAACTCCATCTCTTGCCACTTTCCCTTCCAGGTCACTTTTCTGCTTACAATGTTTTCTTTGTTGCTTTGAATTGCACAGTTTCCTCTCACTGCCACCTCCAAGCCCAAGACTGTCAGGAATGTTTTTTATGTCTGAGATGACCTTCTCCAGCCCTGACCCATCATTCAGATCTCAGGTCAAACATCAATTTTGCAGAGAAGACTCCCTTCACCTCCCAATAAAAGTCAGATCCCTCATTATACATCCTCATTTTCTCTGGACTTCTTGCTTTTCCTTTCTTACATGCATTGAAGCATATTTTTGTGGTTATATGATTACTGTCTAACTCTCCCATTGGGATGCAAACTCCACTAACATAAGACCCTATCTTTTAATCCATGATCTACACAGCACCTAAGAACAACAGTGTCTGAAATACAATAGATACTTGCATTTGCTGGAGAAATAAAAGATAGCCAATATACTTTAATGGCTGGAAGAATAAGAACAGAGAAAAAAAACAGAGAAAACAGAACAGAAAAAAGAAAAAGATGAAGTATTTGATATTAAGTATTGACAATAGTTGACAACAGCAAATGCAGGTGGATTTATGTAAAGATAATAAAAATTACAATGACTTTGATTTTAACAGATAATTGATAATGTATGTTATGATCTATGGCTAAAAATAAAGATGAAACATATCATTATTTTTTAATTAATCTATTTTTTATGGTGACATTGGTTAATGAAATCTAATAAGTTTCATCTGTATACTTTAACCGTAAGGCATATATATATATTTTACACTGTGTTCACTTCTCATAGTTAGATTTCTTTCTGTCATCACATATTTGACCCCCTCTACCCCATCTACCTCCCCTCTCTTCCCCAACCTCCTACCCTCTGGTAACCACTAGTCTATAGTCCACGTCCATGAGTCTCTGTCTGTCCTGTTCATTTGTTGCTTTTAGGTTTATATCCCATATAACAAGTGATATCATGTGATTTTCAACTTTTTCTTTCTGGCTTTTTTGCTTAGCATGATATCTTGAGGTCCATCCATGTTGTTGCAAATGACAATATTTCATCTCTTCTTATGGTACTATTCCATTGTATATATGTACCACAGCTTCTTTATCCAATCATCTATCATAGGAGGAACATATCATCATTTAAGTGGTAGTTAAATCCAGAGAAATCCAAATGGAAAAGTACATATAAACAACATCAGAGAACCAAATAGTTAGTCTTGAGGAACGCCCATGATTAGTGGGTGAAAGAGCTAAATGAGAAAAGGATAGACAAGAAGAACATAACCAATCCGATGGTATAGTGAAATAGCCTCAGGGAGGGATTTTCCCGATGTGAATTGCCAATGAAGTCAAATGCTGCAGAGAAGACAGGATGGTGATGATTGAATGGACCTCTGTTACTGGCCCAAGTTGACTCCATCAAGAGCTAAAGAAGGTACCAACAATGAAAGATTCTTGTCCAAATCTTCCCTGGGTTAGAATCCAAACTGATTCTAATCTGAACAATTATGTTACATATCCCCAATGAATGTTTACTTATCCTGATGATGATGTTATAGATTTTTGACCTGTCTTCAGTGTACCCATTTTTATTTCAACAGAACAGAATTTGCTGCATTTTAAATATCTGGGAAACATTTCACTGAATGGAAATGCAAAAATCCAAATATACAGCAGCATTCCTTGAGATGCCAATTGGCAAGTGTAGAGCAAGGGTAGTCTGGGGCTAACACTGAAAATGTCATTTGATGAGGGTTGCTACTTAGACAGATGGAAATCTGGTCACAGAAAGGAGTTATACCAAACTGTTACTCCTGAGCCACCACTATCTCCCTTTTAGGTCCAGTGGACTTGGCAAATATGCCCACCTCTGGGCAAGCCCATCCAGGGCTCGTTAGGATCAGTGATATAAGTAGTGAGTTATCGAAATGTTCACATGTGACCTTAAGGACCCATGACTAATCCAAGGATGAAGGTAGACAAGAGAGAAAAAGGTAAACTCCAGTCCCTTGCTTTGATATCGTCCGCCTTGCTTTCCCTACCCTCCTGTCTACCCAAAGGAGAGGTGTGCTCTTTACAAGTAGCCTTAGACATATGAAGAAGTCCTCATGGGTTTAACTGTATGCAATATCATGATGAATCAGCAGTATATCATCTAGAAGTAGAAGGAAGTAGATGGCAGTCCCTCTCTCTCCTCAGGTTATTCAAACCACAAAAATGATGTCTGCTTTCTACCTTAGGAGCCATATTTCACTAGGAACATAGACAACCTGAAGTTAAATTTAAACCTCAGTAAACAGAAGGCCTCAAAACAACATCATATGAAGACAAGCTGAAGTAACTGAGGATATTCTGCCTAGAGGAGGGTAAGATGGAGTGAGATGTAGGCAGGGAGATAGCTGTATCAATGTCACTGGTTTTTCCATCTTCCCTACCAGACTGTAAGCATCATGATGAAATGACCATATTTTCTGTAGGGAACTCAGGGCAGGTCTGAGCCTATAATAAGTACTCAACAAATATTTGGTTAAAACATAAATGAGTAATAATTCCCTTCAAATTTTCAAAGAACTGCCATGTAGAAAGATGAGATTTATTCTCTGTGGTCCCAAATAACAGAATCAAGAGCAACCAGTAAAAGGTATAAGGAGAGAGCTTCTATGTTAACATAAGAACTTCCTATAGAGCTCTTTCTTAGAGAGGGAGCACTTCTTCCCTGGAGGTTTCACAGAGACCAGCCAAGTTTTAGGCAGTGACAACAATGCAGAGGAGATTTAAGTATCAAGTGGGTTTACCCTGATCACAGCTCTCAATCATGGTTGCATATTAAAATCACTTATAGTTTTGTTTTTGTTTTAATATAGATACCTAGGCAGAATCCCTGGAAATCTGGTTTGAATTGGTTTAAGGCAGCAGAATTTTAAAACACTCTCCAGATGATTCTAATGTACAAAAGCGGTTGAGAATCACTAGTCCAGATTAAATTCACGATTATTTCAAACTTAGACTCCGTTATTTTCATTCTACATCTGAAAAAATGAGTGTTTTTATTCAAAACACTCCACGTCTGACTGACTGCCTAATTCATTAGATGTTCTCTAACATTAGTTAAACTAATGGGGCATCTAAGGCAATATTCCAAACAGAAGGATAGAAAATTGGAGGGACACACACACACACACACATACATACACACACACACACACACACATACACACACACGGAGAGAGAATGAGGGAGAGAACAAAGAGTGCTGGTTGCATTAAAGCATATATCTTAATTTGTGGTTTGCAAAATCTAAATAATTAAATTTGCACTTTATAAAAATTTCAGAAAGCGTTGGCTGTCCAAATATGCAAAGTTCTTCTCCTGAAGTTTCCTGATATGGAATCATCAGCAGTTGGATCACCAGTAGGTGTGGATGTAATCAAAGGCCTCAGAATTCTCAAATCTCAAAATGCTGTTTGAGACCTTTCAGCCCGAGGACCGAAAATATCGAATGTGAATGGGAGAATACATATGGTTGTTAGAATGCAAGTAGGTGACAATTAGATAATTTCATATGCTGCTTTTTATCCTGAACTATTTTTGTAAAAGTCTGCTCTTTAGTAAATGAATAATTCACTTATATTTCAAATGTACTTTAAATATGCCACATTTGAAAGCAGGGTAAGATGATATATTTAAAGAATATGTTATCACTTTTTAATAGATTGAAAAGTGGTTTGGGGTGTTGGTCTAGATGGAAGCCAGTCATCTTGCACATCTATAAAAACAGGGGAGAAATGGGCAATGAACCCTTTTTTCCTTCAATCCAATAACTAGCTTTCCATTTGAAAGCTTCTATTGTTCTAGGTTTCCCTTAACTTGCCTTCTAAGATCTTGATCATGCCACCTAAGCCTACTCAGTACATAGTTACCACTACCCCTGGCTCGTAATGATTGAGAATTCATGTCACCAAAATATAAAGGTCTTATAAACACAGTGAGACAAATATAATTCATTTCCAACAAAGAAAGTTGGAGGTGGGAAAGCACAAGGGCATGTCCACAGTAAATATTCAAAAATAAAAGGTCAGTTCCAGCAGAGACAAGTATGCGATATCTAGCATTCAAATAACAGATACTGATCTTTTAAACAGTATGTTCAAACAGAATGGTTAGGCGTGATTACTGTATCCATGGTAAACAGTTTCAGAAATTGAAAACATTACCTTCAAGAATAAAAAATTATACCTGGTACTTTTAAAATAAAACTCACAGCCAAAATATTTTAAAGACCATTGTCTTTTCTCACTGCTTCATTTACAGTAAGTTCTATGATATGGCAGATATGTGGGGTAGGAAGCTTTGGGGTGAGTGAGATTTTCAATTTTAAATAGGATTATCAGGGAAAGCCTCATTTAGAAGGTTACATCTGACCTTAAAGAGGGAACTAGCCATGCACATATGTGGAGGAAATCCTAGGCAAAGCAGAGTGCAAGCAAAATCTCTTGTGACTGGGCACTGACAACACGTGGAAGAGCAGGAAACTAATAGGACGTTAGCTCAGAAACAGTTGTAATGAGACTTGTAGGTCCTTGTAAAGACTCTGAGTGAACTGTGGATTTATCATTCCAGGTTTTGAGCAGATAAGTAACAATCAGACTTTGGTTTTTAAAGTATCACTCTGCCTATTTTGAAACTCTGCTGTAGGGGCCAGAGCAGAAGCAGAGAGAGCATTCAGGAAGGATCTTCCCATAAACTAGATGGAAGAGGATGGTATCTAGGATCAGGAGGATAGCAGGAGAGGTGATAAGATGTGGTCAGTTTCTGCATATTCAGTTATTTTGGAGATCAAACCAATAAACTATGCTGATGCACTGAAAGTAAGACATGAGATTAAAAAATAATAATAATGATTGCAAGAGTTTGGGCCCAAGCAACTGACAGGAAAGGGTTACCTTTTCTAGTAAGAAAAGACTAGAAGGAGTATGTTTGGTGGAGAACAGAAGTTCAGTATAAGACATATTAATTTTTCAATATTCCTATTACAAATTCAAGTGGAGAGTTAAGCATATGATTATGTGCATTTCAAGTCCATCAGGGAGTTTCAGGCCAGGGATATGAATTTGTGAGTCTTCAGCAGACAGAAGGTATGGAAATCCATGAGTCTAAATGGGCATGAGTGCAGGCAAAATGGGGAAGACATCCGAGAACTGAACCCTAGAGAACCCAATATTCAGAGGTGAAGGAGATCAAAATGCACCGATCAAAGGGATTGGACAGAGTGCTAATTGAGGTGTGAGTAAACCAGAGAGTGTGCTGCCAGTCCTAGAAACCAAGGGGAGAAACTGTTTCAAGTAAAGAGAGTAGAACCCAACATGATAAATGCTATGACAGAGCAATTAGAATCAGAGCTGAGACCTGACCTCTGCTTTTTCCAATGGTGAAGGTGTTGGTGTCATTATAAGAATAGCTTGCTTGGAGTGGAGGAAGTAAAAAGTCTGAATGGAATAGATTCAAGACAGGAGCAGAGGAACTAGAAAGCGCAGGTATAGACAATCCAAGTCGCCACCACTGACTGCAGGAGACAATGGAATACTAAGCAGACATATTCCCCAATTTAAGCAGAACTCAGCACATATAAACTGAGCCTTTATTCCTATTCTCAGAGGAAGAAAAGAACTGCTTATCTCGTTGTAATAAGGTGAGACAGTTTTTAACTGCTCATTTTGTCAGCTTGCCTGGCTTCTGAATCTAAAGTCACAGAGTTCCTGTTCAATTGGATAAACTTGGTGGCAGGCTTGGATTTCAGCTCTAACCAAGTTCTGAGGTCATCATACAAACCCAGGCCCAAAACACCTCAGGCCTCCAGCTAATCAATAAATTGTAGTTAACGCCCTTTGGGAAAATGGTCTTTGATGAGACTCTGCGTAGGCAGCCAATCCAAGCCCATCAACTTCCACATCTGGAAATAGGGGAGTAAAGAAAATGAGCCTGATAGTTTCAATTCAGTTCTCATTTATCAGCATCACAATAACCTGACTCAAGGACATACAATTCAAGGTGATTGGATGAATTCTTTGAGTAGAGGTCCAAGGCCTAAATAATACGGAGACTGAAAGTCAGGATCCAGGATTACTGGTAGTTATTTCAAAGGACCAGGTTTAAAGTCAGGGAACAAGAATGAAAGGCACCCAGAGGCTCAAACCCTGAGAAGTTATTAGGCTGATATAGCATAATATCATTCACCACTCCCCTGTGACTTGTGACTCTTAATTTTGTTAGCAAAACATATGTGAGTATAATAAACCTTATATTTCTGTAGTTTAATCCCCTGAAAAATGTTTACTGTCTATTTTCTTCATCTGAGTCCCTTAGCAGGTGACGGTATTCTTCATTTCATAGATGGGAAAACAGAGCTTGGAGAGGGTGAAGCACACAGAACAGTATATCGCGATGGCCAATAAATACTTCGCTTCAGGGAGCAACACTCCCCTTAATAAAGGAGAGCTGGCTATTTGAGTTTAACCAATGTTAGAGAGTATATGTGATGGAATGAAAAACGCTTTATCTATTAACATCAGAATTCTTCTTAAGGAGAAAATGTCTATAGTTAGGAAAATACCTTGATAAATAGCAGATCCTAGTATACCCAGCACAATCCCAATTGTTGCCCTTTGTCCTAAAGAAGGTATTAGTATCACCCATTTTTACTTTCAAGTGTCATCTTATTGGATGTACATACCATATAAAAGCTATCTGAGAGGAAGCAGGGAGGGAGGGAGGTGAGACCCCACCCAAGAGCAAGGATTAGCAGGAAATGAGGCAGCCAAGTGTTGGCCATACTGTTCTGCATTTGACATGAACAGGAATGGAGAGAAAAGCCAACAGAGGAAAAGCGAATAGAGTTGCAAGAAACTAGGCAAATGCTGTATGTATGTACTGGGCACTCTGTGGAGTTAAGGACCAAATCCCCAATCGCAGGGTGACTTTGAAGTACAAAAACATCTGATTTCCAATTTGAAATTTTTTTTATTCCTAAGACATAAAAGCTTGTTCTTACCTCCTTTTCTCCCACTTCAGTCAAGTCTACTATACACATAAATGTTTTGTGTAAGATCTTTTTTTTTTCCCAAACGAAAATTAAGAAAACTTCAGTTCTGCAGCCAGGGCTAAGATACACAGAACAAAGAGAACACACAAAGGACAAAAGATGCTGCAAGACCAAAATACAGAGAACCAGAAGTTTAGAGGCAGAGGTGACTGTGAACGTGTAACCCCCACCCCAGGAATGCTCACAGGGCCAAGTACAGAGCCTTGGAACAATGTCCTGTAATTCTTGTAGAGTAGGAGCACCCAGTTCACACTTGGGTTGCATAAAGAGTAAATGCAATAGGGATTGACAGTTGTTCCCTTAATCAGGAAAGTCAAAGTTTCTTAAACATTTTATTCAAATTTAAACCTATAAACGTACATTTATTCACCAATGTATTAGTGGGGAGCCAGAGTTGCTTTTTCTACCATGAGTCCGTTGATTGGCATTTTCTATTGTCTTTCTTGCATAAGCCACATCCATAATACAGCATCTAATTTCTTTAGAGGAGATGAAACTCTCCTAGACATCTATGACTTTTTTTTATAATCTTTTGCAGATGTTTTTCCCACACTAATTTGATAACAATTCTTCTTAGCCACTTGTCTTATCAAATCTTTCCAAAGAAGCTTAGCTTTCAGAGAAACACTTTTTTCTTGCATTAATGTTCCATCTGCTTATTTAATATTTAATGAAATTATGTAATTATGGTAATAAATACAACCGACACAAACAAGTTGGCAACAAATGCATCCAGTTCTTGACAGGTAGAGAAGTCATCTGTGGGAGCAGATGTGGTCAGTGTATTAGAGCTCTTGGTTTACCATGACTCTGGGCAGCTTTTGTGTTTTACAGAGGAAAGGGAGCTTAGTAAATGGAGGTCAATTTAGAAAGCTTCTTTTTGGTTTATATATAACTTTCCTGATGAGCTGAATAGCTTGTCAATGCAAAGCATATTGGAACTAGAGCCACACTCTGCTCCCTCTGTCGGCTGCATCACAGTCAACCTCCAGACATTCTGTGGGGTGCACCCCATGACCTCTGTTCAGTGGAATGAGCCTGGCTCGGTGCCAGAGAACCACCTCCCTTCATAGGAGAAACAATCACTCCCATCTCTCTAACTGAATAATCATGTTGTGTGGTGAGCTCAACCTTCAGTGAAGTCCCTTAAAAGAAGCCAAGCTATACCGAAAGCCAGACAGAACAGCTCCAAGGATTCTTCTCCAAAAGAAGTTGTAACATTTAAAGTGGTAATGACTAAACGCATGTATTTGGTGTAAATTAGGACTCTCTTCGTCTGGAAAGGGCACAGATCTAAATCTAAGATGCACTCAGAGAAAGCGCACCTTCTCCTCATCAGAAAAGCACAATCACAGTGAAGTGGAGCTAATGTGTATAATTAAGATCTTTTTTCTTCTCTAATCCACAAGAAAGAAAAGGTGGGCATCTGAGGAGACAGAAGTTAAAACTTCTGGAAGATGACTTCCTTGAGTAACCAAGGAGACAGATTACGCCTAGATAACTTGGTGAAGTCCTTCTTGGTGAAGAAGGACAGAGGATACCTGCTGCCTGAGGAAGCGCCTGAATTTAAAGGGCCTACCGATGTCAGAAATTCTGAAGTGATAGCACTTTCTTTAAAGTTATAGATTTTTTAAAGGACTGATGTTAATCACTATAAGCAGTTAAGAAAGATTTCTAACTATAACTTTTTTGTTTAAATCTGCTTTTAAATTAAACTTTAAATTTTACTCTGCTTATATATTCTTAGATACTCTGCTTATTTACTCTGCTTATATAGTCTTATTAAACTCAATGTTTAATAAATACACGTGGTGGGGAATTTAGTACAAAAGGTTGTTGTCTTTGTAAAAGAGGCAAATAGAGTAAAAAAGAAATGTACCACAGTCTCTTGGATTCAACCCCACCAGGGGGTCAGTTAGGAATCCACAGATGAGGCATTTTAATTTATGAGAGATCTATAAATGCAGGGAAACCAAACAGCAAACTGAACACCATCAAGTATTGGCAACTAGGTAGCAGATGTAAAAAGTGACGAATTGAGCTGGATATTTCATTTGTTTTATATTTATTATTTATTGATTGATTTTTATATCTACATTTTAAAATCTAAAAGAAAGTAAAGAAATTAAGTGGACCACTGGAACAAATATAGAAATTTAATTTTTGCCTGTTGCCAACTTTGCTAAAGAAGGGAGACTTGGGTTCCAG
The DNA here is from genome assembly GCA_030015415.1 of Cynopterus sphinx. Taxonomy (NCBI): domain Eukaryota; kingdom Metazoa; phylum Chordata; class Mammalia; order Chiroptera; family Pteropodidae; genus Cynopterus; species Cynopterus sphinx. Next base: position 56,062,053 of record CM057380.1, on the reverse strand, counting down.
GCTAGCTTTTGTGTACTGAAATTGGGCAGCAGATATTAGTGGAGTCTCCACACTTTCTTTCTCTCTCCCAAGTTCTTCTCCAGCTCAAATTCACGGCAAGGAAGCCCATGCTGAGGCCTCTGCGGGAAGCCATCAACAGTAGCAACTAATGGGGAACCTAATGACCTTTTAATGGGACGAGTAAAGCTAAGAGAGTTGTGCAGATAATATTTATAATAGAAGAAAAAGAAACTACGCAGTAAGCTAAAGGAATAGCTCGTCATGCTAGGCACTATTAAGCCCAGTAAAGAAAAAGCCGCAGCCCCCTCTAGAGAAAGGATATTTATTACGCCTCTGAAGACTTCCACAGCATCCACAACAGCCACCAAACACTGCGTATTCATAACATTCACTATGCACCATGATGCCTCATAGGACACCTGCAACAGCAGTGGACTGACAAGTTTCTTCATTTGCATTTATGAAATGCTTCAACCCATAGGAAATAGACTGGCTGAGTCTCCAAGACCTATGTTTAATCCAACTGAAACCAAACATGTTGTCAATCAAATTCAAATATGGGCACCGCAGCAGAAGAGTGTGGTTGCACGAGTGTTTCCTGTGCCCTGTCACATCACCTGGTTTATCAAACAAACCTGAAGTCATCTGTTAGAGCGCGATGATTTCCTTCCCAACCACTTTGGCAGTTTTAACGTACCTGAAAACTCCACAGTGATGGTTATCGAAATGTGATCCCCAGATCAGTAGCATCAGCACCACCAGGGAACTTGGTAGATGCAAATCCTCAAGCCCCATTTGAAGCCTAGTTACTGAGGAAATCTGGGGGTGGAGCCCAGAACCCATGTTCCAACAAGCCCTCCAGGTGATTATGATAATACACTCAAGTTTGAGAAGCCCTGGTCTATAAGGCCAAATCTCAAATGTGGCTGAGCACCGGACTCTCATAGGAAATTTTAAATAGCAAAATGCCGATGCTTAGTTTCTATCAACCCCCAACCCGCCTCCTCACCCCCACTTTTAGAGATTCTGATTTAGTTAGCATCAGGTACAGCTGAGACATTGGAATTTTTTAAGCTCTCCAGGTGATTCTAGAGTGCAAAGAAGTTTGAAAAGCACTAGAATATGTTCAGGAAATAAATGGAAACAGACAACTTTTCACATCTGGGGCAAAAAGCATTTAGGCCGTTAACAGGTATTCAGAGCCATCAGTTACAAGGAATAATAGGTAGTTTATAGGGATAGACTCAGCAAGTCTATCCTTGACGGTATTTCGATAAAAGGGAAAATAAAATCCCGCCTCACCCGACCCCGTCCCCAAGTCTGAGGCTTGGATGATTTAAATGTGTGTTTGAGAGTTCCTGTTTGTCTTGCTGCTAGGGAACACAGAGGCTAATTTTGTCCTTAGGAATTTCATCTCCCCCTTTTAAAGTCCCTGACTTACTATTTTATACCTAGTTGAAAGTCCAGTTGCCTCCCTTCTCTCACTCAAGTACATGTATCCCCAGGCTATGCAGTAATGTGGCATGGGATCCAGGAAATCACAGGACAAAGGTGGCTGATGTGTCTGGAGACCCCAATTTAATCAAAGTTAAATCATTTAAAACACCTTGATATTAGGACAAAATAGACTATGAATTGGAAGGTGAAATTCGATCATCCTGAATTCTTCCCCCAGGCCTCCTGAGAAGAATGCCCATTTATTCTCCTCTACCATTTGAAGAAGCACCTCGCTAGGAAGGTTGGAAGGGCACTAATATTTTACATATAAGCCTTACGAAAACCAGCTGAAATTATTTTGGAAGAAGACATAATATAAACAAATAGATGAAGGAATTTCCCTCTTAAGATATCTCCTATGCATTTATTCAAAAACACTATTATTAATATCTCCTATCCTTCAAAACACTGTTTATCCTTTGGATTCCAGTGAACACCAACATTCAATAAAGAGAAATAAGCTATTCCCATTTGAAATCATTGATACATGAGATCTCACTACAGTAGATATCAGAAGACCTTTGAAATAATAATAAAGTTAATCCCTTAACTTTTTCTTAATGAGAATGGATGTTGGGACTGGCATTCCAGGTGAGAACTTTTGTCTCCAGGGAGACTGTAGTGGGCGCGGGTCAGGTCTCAGGAGGTAGTAAAACAAGGAAACCTGGCAAGAAGCAAAAAGCAGATCAGCTGTTGAAATTGGGATTCAAGGCAGAAACTTGTAAAAACTTATAAGGCAAAAGCCTAATAAAATTGGGCATTCTCACCTTCTCCCAGAAGAATGAGAGAGTAGAGAGAAGAGAATAAATGACAAAAATCCAAATCAAGACTGCAACCTCAAGGAGAAATTGTCAGCATTTTATATAGAATTCTTGTGCCATATTTACACATTTATTACACCCAAAGGGTTTATTGTTCAGTCTTTCTACTGTCCTCTAGGTGAAAAATAGAACTCTGCTCCTCAGAGCTTTTACAAAAAATGGCAATAAAATTCCCCAGAGAGTTGGTCCTGTCTCCCAGCTTTTCCTTCTTCCTAATCAAGTTTGATCTTATAGAACTGGTGCTCTGGGGTACATTTCATGTAACTTTTGCTTTAGGCACCAGCACACCACACTGCATTCTGGGGGCTTCTCATTTCTGTGTTTTATCCAGTGCAGACAGCAGCATGGATAAAGGCAGCATCCTTTGAGTTTGTTAATGTTTTAAAGAAATGCAGTTTCTCTCTTTTTTTTTCAGAAATAAAATAAAATATAAAAATCCTAACTGTCATTAGCACTACTGTTCTAAACAACAAATTTACCAGAAATTTAAAGAGATGCTAAGCCACTTACATTCCATGAACACCAGAGCCCTAGCATATTAGAACCGTATTAGTGACCATTTAGGCTATACCTTGGTTCTCACAATGGTGCACAGAGAAAGATGGCCTCTCAGAGCCACAAAACGATGAGACCAGAGTCCCAGTCACCTAGTTTAGTTCAATTTTTCTCCCAATGCACCTACCATGTCCCTGAATGCCACAGTAGGGCTGAAAGCTGCTGCTGCAACTTGCAAATGATAAATGAGACAGAAAAAAAGCCTAACAGGATGGAAATAAAGACTTGACACTTGATGACTGTGGAAACGTGAGGCACACGCAGGAGGCATCAAGCAGACTCACAAAAGATCATGGCTCATAGGGAAGCAACAGAGGCAGTCCACAACAGCATGACTGGAGAAGGCCAAGCAGGCCTGCATGGGGAGCTCCAGCAATGTCCTTAGGGCCTGGCCTAGGTCAAACACCCTCTGGTTTCTCTCCTGGTTTGATACTCCCGGACAGGGACAAGATACAAAGTCCAGCCCATCTGGGGAAGTACGAGAAAGTACCACAGATGGTCTAGAAAATTGCTTCTACCTTCTGCATCTTTATCTGTAAAATGGGTTCATGTGAAAAAATGAAGTCAGACATCTAAACTTGTATGTAAGTGATAAAGGAGACTCAGCTCATACTAACACTCACATCATCACAGTCACTACTGTAAGGTACACGTGTGACACGCCGACAGAAGTTTTAAAAGCAGCGTTTATTGGGAGAGCGCTCCCAGGCGAGGCTCTCTGGTCCAGAGAGGAGAGGGGCCAGAGAAGTCACGCCCTGGGGTGGGAGGGCGTGGATTTTATGGGTTACCTGGAGGTAGAGGTATAGGGTGGGGAACATTAATCATTAATTGAATGCTAATTGAGCCTCCAGATTAGGGTGGTGACAGGGCTTTAGGGTGGGCCCTATTCAGGTCTGGATTCCTGGTATCAAGCTGGGGAGTCTCCAGGCAGGCATCCGGCTGGCCCTTCCCCCGCCGACCTAACAACTACCACCTTCGGGGCAAAAATACTGAGGCCTTTAGGGAATTTTTGATAGAGAGTCCCTAGGTTTAAGGCTGGAGAGAATACACTGTGAAGTGAGAACAAGCTTTGGAAACGAGCAGAGCTGGGTTCTCAGGGCAGCTGAGTGACCTCAGGCAAATCCCTTACCTTCTCCAAACCTCAGTTTCCCAGCACTACTAAGAGATTAGTAAATCATAACACTGAATAACAATTAAACTAAAAAATATACGTTAATAAAGCTCTTCCTGAGAGAGTCAATCTCAGGGCCCGTACCAAAGCTTTCTTCTAAATGTTCGCTCACTCACTTCACCAGTGGCAAATTCGATTCCAATGTATCTGGATGTACCTTTGTCCTGAAAAATTCTCCTTCTGATTGTCCATTTCTGATTGTTCAGGAGTGGAAAGCCTAACTTCAAGTCAAAAGTAGAAATACAATTAGAACAAAAGAAAAAATATATATTCTGTAAAAACCATTACTTTTAAAATTAACTAGCTAAAGAAAGAATCAAATATTCATTACACAATTTTGGAAAATTTTTCATAACTTGATATGATTAACTTTATTTGGCTTTCTATTTTACATACAAGAAATTAAACCCTCCAGTAAGTGAAAGAACATAGCTAGAAAACAGTAAAAGTTATATTGGGTAGAAATGACAGAAACCACAGTTATCAAATCTGGATCAAAAATATTAAACAAAGAAAAACTACTCATTATTCTGTCAGCTTTAAGACGTTTTCAGCTTGCTCAAACTGGAACACATCCCCCTGTGGTCTTGTAAAACTCACTGAATTGAAGTAAAGTGGTGTAAGCAGCAACTTCATCTTCAAAGATGCCAATGTAAAATGTAGTATATATTAACAAGCAGGGTTTTTCTCATGCTTGTGCTTTTGCTCTGTTTCTCTGCTCTGTTCCAAGCACCGGCCACATCTCAGTTGTGTAGTATCAAGAAGCAGAGTTTACATTTTCTTGTACTTGCCACCACCTTCCAACCTGAAGGCCACCCCCCCTCCTGAGTTCTCAGCCCTCCTGAGTTCTTCCAATAGGAACTGAATTTCCTGAGCCAATAAATTTTGCATAAGACTTACATCTCTTTCCTCTAAGACAGTACCTGGTAAATAATGCCCAGGTTAAACTGCTTGTATTTGAAAAAGCAAATAAACCAGAAAGGCATGTTTGTGGGTGTATGTCTCAGTGCTGTACTCTGTAAATTCCTCCTGAATAACTGATCAGATCAGGGACAAACTGAGTCTTAGATCTGAAATAAGATTAGATCTGTGAATTCAGATTTATAGCTCCAAACACCTCTTCAAAATTTGGGAGTTCTGATACAGCTGGACATTTCCATTTTGCAGCACATTGGTGGACTACTGCAGACAAGATTAGGGATTTGTCTCCTCAGGACCTCAAACCATCTTTTGCAGTGAGCAGGTCGATGGAGCCACAGAGCAGGATGATTGTGAACTAAGAGACAGAGGACCCAGTGATAATTTCATTGTTTCCTTCAGCTTTTTAAATATTAGCTTCCTTTTTCCTTCCCAGCTATGGGCATAGAGATAAATCTCTCTAAAGATACAGTAGCCACCCAGGAAAGTATAACACTGTGCTTAATCCTATAGAGAGCAATTGGGTAACCATTTTTGGAGAGACTTCTATAGGCCTAGAATTATGCAAAACCCTGTATCACCAGCACCAAGAATAGTGCCTCAGTGCATAGAAGACTCTTAGTAAATAAAGTGTGTTGAATAAATGACTACTTGGCTTAGACAGTAAAAAAGTTAATACTAGAATTTACATCAGCAGATTTCAAGACTTAAGAAAAAAAGATAGGTTTTGATTCTATTGCCAAAAATATATAGCTTATCAAAAATGAAAAATTAAAAAAAAAACTAAAAAAAATCTAATTTGACAAAAAATAATGCCTTCCGGGACATAAACTGGAGACACAATGAGAAGCAGGCTATCAGCATATCAACAACAAACACAGATATGACGTTGCCCGTGTCAGGCACTGTTGAATCGTCACTCACTTAATCCTCTCACCAACCTCATGAAGTAGGCACCACTATTATGATCTCCACCTTACAGACAAGGAAGCCGAGGCACAGAGTACTTAAATTCTTATCCAAGGTCATGCACTTGGTAAGTAACAGAGCAGGGATGTAAACCTGAGCAGCATGGCGCCGGAGTCCATGCTCTGAACACTCTACCTACTACTTTTTAGCAACCTTGGCTGTGAGACTTCAAGGGAGGTAATCAAGGAGGTTCCTTCTAAGCAGAACCAACACAACCAATTACCCATGTGGAGAACCACACTTTGAAATATGCAGAATTAGAAAGCAGAGCACATAACCAAAGCCTCACACACAGGATGGCATGACCCTGGAAGAATAATTCAGCGGGGCAAAAGCCTCAAAGGGCCTGATGCTTGCTCATGCAGTGAATTAAAATTTGCACAGTAAGACTCGGATGTGCAGGAATGAATTTAATTCCCATGCTCTTGAGCCCTCATTCCTCTTTACCGGCCCCTGCAAGGCTTCCAAGCAATCACTTGTGGTTTAACACAGTCTCCTTGGGGTGAATGCTCAGTGAGTTCAGGATTTATCCCTTTGGAGGCCACAGAGGATGAACTTACCAACTGTCCAGCCCTAGAAAAGGGACTTCTGGCTGAAGAGTCCCATCCCACCTGCTCCTGGGCATGAGCCTCTACAGCATGTGACTATTTCAAAAAAAAAAAAAATTAAGTAACACTAAAAATTCAGTTCCTCACTTACACTTGCCCTATTTCAAGTGCTCCACATGTGGCTAATGGTGACCATACCTGGATAGTACAAATGACAGTACAAATACAGAACACTTCCACAAAAGGAAAATATTCTACTGGACAGCACTATACACACACACACACACACACACACACACACACACACACACACACACTGCTGTTCCACAGAATCTTCTGTGATGATGAAAATGTTCTATATCTGTAATACATATATACATATGCTGCATATTCTTATTTGTCTATTTGTAGCTTACTTTCTTTCAAAAATAACATACATACAATAAAACATATATATATAACAAGACATTAAAGAATACAGTCAGAAGCCCCTTGCTTGTAGAACCAGCTCTGCAAATAGATGGCAGTGAAATCTTGAGCAAGTTAATCTCCTGAGCCCCAGTATCCTTGTCTTTAAAATGGAGATGACAATAACACCAGTCTTACCAACTCTCGGGTGAATTTAATAATCACTTGAGATAATGCATGTGGAGATATTTTCAAATTTTTAAGACAACACCCAAATTTAGCCAATGTTATTCAATGTTCTAATAAAGCATCATACTATGAGTGAACGTTTATGTCCCCCCAAAATTCATATGTCGAAATTTCACTTCTGATTTGATTGTGTGTGAAGGTGAGACCCTGGTGAGGTAATCAGGTCATGGGAGTGGAGCCCTCAGATACCACATTAGTGGCCTTTTAAGACTCCACAGAGCTCCCTTCAGCCATTTGGGGACAGAGAGAGAAGACGGTTATCTATGAAAACAAGCAGTAGGTTCTCACCAAACATGAAATCTGCCAGTGCCTTTATGGACTTCCCAAACTTCAGAACTGAGAAAACTTAAATTTCTGTTATTTAAGCCACTCAGTCTATGGTATTCTGTTATTGGAACCTCAACTAAGACAAATTATTATTTATTTTTAAAAGAAAAAAAAATGTAGCAGAACCCAGACTAATTATATATCAAGTGCTAAAGGAATGTGCAAGTGTATCTCAGAGTGATGCTGTGTTAGCATGACAAAATCATGAAGAATAGACAACATATTAAAAGGCTGAAGTTTTCAAAAAGAGGAAAGAGAATAGTTTCTGTAACAACAACAGACCAACACACTATTTAATCCATTCTTGGAAAATTTTGAACATCCTTTATAACATTTTTAAATATTCACAACAAGACACATTTTCTAGCATTACTTACCAAGCTCAATAACTTTAGAGATATTGCAAACATAGTATGCCTTGATTTCAGCAAAATATTTAACATTCCCACAACATATTCTTGTGATTAGGATAGTTAAATGGGGACTAATGGGCAGTGTAACTATGTTTATGTCTGCTTGAAAGCCTACACTCACGTGGTGTTGATTACATTTCAAAGTTAGCTTTAAAAAGGATCTGGAGGATATTGTCCTTGAAGCCATTCTGTTGCATAGTTTTGACAATGGGAGTGTTTGCATATGACAACACAGAGTAATTCACCTAGGCTTCACCAGAGAAGAATTGAGGGAACAAGCTCCAGAAGGGTGTGGCAAGCAGGCAACCTTAACTCTGGGCGATATCACACACACACACACACACACACCCCAATACTGGACTTTTCGTCCTGCTAACCTAGAACCAGGCAAAGACACACATCATTAACCCCACTTAAAAATTAAGGAAACTGATAGAGTGATTAAATAAATTAGAGTCACAGGGTCGGCCAGCAGTACAGCTGGGCTTCCAGCCCTAGTTTTCGTAACTCCCAAAGATTTCTAGTCTTTTCTCTCTCCCACATCTAAACAAAGAGCTGTTAACTGTTGCCACTCCCCACAATGTACAGTTCTTTCCTTTCCTCTCTGCCCTCCTCTTCCCTTTCTTTCCCACCTCCTTGCCTTTTCTATGATTTGCTCTTGACCTTTTTCTCTGCCCTCGTCCTATGCCAGTTATGTCTAGGCAGCTTTTGTTCTAGTGGAGTTCCAAAGGAGAGGCCAGGGGCCAATCCCTGCCTTAGAAACTGATGTTCATGTTCCCCCAAAGCAAAATCACCAGATATTCCAAACATAGTTGAGCGTGACCCATATTTTACTGTTTGTTCCATTTCAACTCCATTGGGACTAATAATTGTCCTATATTTTAAACTGAAATGAGAGTGTGTGTTGGGGGGTAGGTACATGTGTGAGTGAAACAGAGAAGGAGAAGTAATACTGTCACTTCCAAATTTTACTGTTGAAAACTGCTACACCAATCATATTTTGTCCAGTCAGCATTCTGAAAACATGACCTCGATACACACATATGTACCATCCGATACGCAATAACCTCTATTCTTAATACTGACATCTGAAACTCCAATATTATCATTCACATCTTGCATGTTCATATTTACTTCCATAACACTCCTGTTTGACAGGAAGAAGCAATAGTTCCATTCCCATTTTAAAGGATCATGAAATCAGAATGTCTGTCATTAAATTTTAAGGAAATATATTTCCAAGTCTCTCTATCTGGAGTCCCCTGTCTTCCTAGACCTGGAAAGCTAGATCTCCTGTCTTCTTCTTCAAGTCTTTTTACAGAAATGCATATATCCTAAGGGTGGGAGACAGGGAGCTTTAAAGGGAAATAATTTACTCTCTTTAAGTGAAAATGAAAAGAAAAAGGAATCAAAAAAGAAACAAGACCTACCACTTCAAATGTAGTTATGATCATCTATGAATAATCATGAAGAGCTAAAGCATCAAAGAGCGGAGGCCTCCAGCCAGACCCTCAGCCCCTGCAAAGAATCTATGGCATCCTTGATGATGATGACAATAAACACTAAACAATATGTTCATTGAGCACTCTCTACGTCCCAAGCACTATACTTAAGTTTTATGTTTCCTCTAGTTTACTTAGTCTATAACCCTAGAGGTACCTATTACTATCTCAGTTTATAGATAATAAAAAAAGAAAATTATCATCCATCTTTATTCCTCGCAATGGTCCAAATATATTGCTGTTACATCAATATCATTTTAAAGATGATAAACTGAGGCTCAGAAAGGTCAAGTAAACTGCCCATGGGTCACACAGGTCTCCCAGCGTGGAGTGCAAAGCTCCTTCCACAGAGCAGTAACAGCAACACACACAATGCCTCACACACTTCTCCCATTTGACCGTCCACCATAAAACATTTAAAATCAGAACCTGATGGTGACATTCTGCAAATAAGCCCAAGCAAGGGGCCATGGTATCCCACTGAAAACGAACACTGGCCCCTAAAAAAATTGAGAATCAATTCAAAATATAGATATGGATTTGTCACAAAAAGCAAACAACTTGGTAAAATCAAAAAAAAAAAAAAAACGAGTAATTTCACAGGAAGAGAATTTTTAAAAGAGAACCGTGAATTCATGGCTTCGGAAAGGTAAAGTTATGGCAACGGGTTGTAGATCCTGATCATAATTTAGGCCTGAAACCAAGAGGGTTTTGAGTCCGTCGCCAGGTGAACGGTTTTCTGGGGTACACCAGCACCACCTTGTGGTCAAGAGAGGAATTGACAAGGTTCCACCTGTTCTGTGCTACTACGATCGGCCTCAGCTACAGAGGTGTAGCAGCGCTGGATACACACCACCCGGCTCCAGAATTTCTCTCACTAAAGAATGACAGCTCTTTTGACCAAATACCCTGCTTTGTGGAAATTCTGTTTTACCCCTGAGAGGGGAAAAGGAGGCAAGTCCTGCTGTCTTCCAAGATATCTTCATGAATATCCTATCTATTGATAAATGCTAACACATGATGTTGAGATACAATGTCATCTCACATTTGTATAGCACTTTCACATACATAATTTTTATTTTAGTATCAAAATAACAGTGAGTTAAGTAGAGAATATATTCATTCCATTTTATAGATGAGGAAATTGAGGCTCGTTTGTGTTACACTAATTGTGACATTAATTGTGAAGTTATTTTTGAAGCTTCCAGAGACAACTAAGAAGTTAATAAGCTTGCACAGGAGCTGGAGATATCATAAAGATGAGCATGCTAAAAAGACCCAATTATGAGAATCAAGACAGCTAAGTAAAGGTTTTATTCACTTTTAAATGACTTCTAAAGAGCTGATTTCTCAGCAAAGATGCCTTCCATGAGTTCAAAAACAAACAGAACCACAGCAACAAATGCCTTCTGAAATTGACAGCCACAAGTGACTGGAACCTTAGGCAACCCCCTGTCCTGGTGCATCACTGAAGTCCTTCAGGGCCAATGGACTGACACACAAGGAATTTCTGCCAAGCTGGCTTCATCGCACTACTGTTGAATTACCATCATCTTAAACAGACCACTTGACCGCATATCCAAGTTGTCCAAAATCTGCTTATTCTTTCTTGTCTACAGAACATCAGAGAAATTGTTTACATCTCTCAGTTTAGACTGAGCCAAGAAACACCATTTAGCAAATAACAGTCCTATGTGTAATCTTCTTACTAGGCCTGTGGCCCCATTTGTGGTAAGATGGCATGCATTTGCCAATTTCCGGGGACTGTGCTTAGTGGGACCTGTGTTGGGGATGGAGGGCTCACCTCTCCCATTTGAGATAGGGTTTAGCTATTTTTATGTGATGTTAAAAGAAATGTAGATGGTCATATGTTTGTTCAACATTAATCTTATTTTCCTCAAATGTCAATCTACCAAATCTATTAATAAACATACAACAAAAATGTGTGTAACATTAATCTTTGTCTACATTTCTAATCATTTTTTATTGATTTTTTTGAATGGATAGGTATAAAACTTGACAAAGTTATTCTAAAATCCATTTGGAAAACTGAACAGATAAGAATATCATTTTTAAATGCCTCAAAAGAATGAGAAACTTTCTCTTCAAGATATGATATTTCAAATATTTTTCCTTTTTTGTTACTTGCCTTTTAATTTGATGATGAGGTTATTTGATATAGGTTACAAGAGCTGGAATATTTTAAAGAATTTTTGGCCAAAGATCAGTACTCTTTTCTCCTTGGTTGGCCCCAAGTTAATTAATTAGGTTCCTTCCTGAAAGCAGTGAGTGAAATGCCCAGATATCAATCAGAATTTTTTTTCAACAAAGTCCATTTATTTTCTACTCAAGATAACATTAAGAAACCATCAGATATAAGTTCTCTGCAAACTGTTTCAAAGGCCCAAGCCAAAGTGGATACACACACCACATTAGGTGCACTTAAGTTCCCAGGTCATGACCTGGTTCCTCTATCTCTCCCTTCAGAGGTCACAGACTCTTAAATTACAATCAAACATGACTGACAGTAATGGCATCCAATCACAACTTTCCTTTTTCATCAGTGCTCCAAAAGATGGGCTTCCCATTCTCTAAAAAGATATAACAAAGCAAACATGGAAACATTTTGGTGACACAATACTATATAAAACTAACGACTATTTCAAGAGTTCATTCTATTTTCCATTGTTATAATATATATGTGTATATACACATATGTATATGTAAAGAAGCACACACACACACACACACATTCTCATGGTAATAATCTAGATCTTACTGTTCACAGATGGAAGCTGCATTTTCACAGCACAAGTGGTGAAACCTGTTGGCATGCAGAGGCAGAGTTACCTAAGAATCCCTGAGAAAACCAGATCAAATGACAACGCTAAGGAATGGAAGAAATCCCAAGGACGTTTTTTGATAGATATGCCTATATTTTGCCTATCAATAAAATAAAAATCAATAGTTAAAATATTAAAATGGCATAGAAAAATAAGCAAAGGATAAGACAACTCCAAGAAAAAAATACAAATGGCTGCTAAAACCATGGAGCTCAACAGCTGCTTAAAATATATGTTAAATAACAATAACTATAATTAAGTAAATGTAAATTACCTCAGCAACAAGATACTATTTTCTCTCTATCAAGCTGGCAAAGATTGAAAACATTACAAAAACTCTCTCTTCTGTCCAGTATGTCGTATACCTTTTATATTGCTAATCCTCTTCCATTGTGTAAACACTAAGACAGTATGCATGGGAAGTCTAAAATATCACACCAAAATAGCTTTGACCTAGTCATTTCATTCTAGAGAACAACCCTAAGGAAATAATCAAAAATTCAGGCAAATTTATGTACATATATGTTTATTATAGCATTATTTGTTATAGCAATAAATGGGATCAATAAAAATACCCAACAGTAGAGGACTGCTTACATAAATTATAGGCCACATGAACATGTGTATTGTGGGCTGTTTCACAGCCATTAAAAATTACATTTACAAAGAATTTTGAACAACATGGGGAAATGCTTACAATGCACTAAGTGAAAGAAATGGAATATAAAGCTATTTATATAGCACTGTCTCATCGGTAGTTTTTAAGTAAGTTTGTCTGCAGAAAAAAAGGACCAAAACATGAATAATGTGGAAGATTATGAGTAGTTTTTATTTTACTCTTTATAATACTTCTTTGTTTCTTATAATTTTTTATACTGAGCATGTAATACTTTAACAATTAGAGAAAACATTCATTTAAAGAGGTCAAATACAAGGTGATGGAAGGAGTCTAGACTTCAGGGGGTGAGCACACAGCAGAGTATACAGATGTCACAGTATAAAGTTATGCACCTGAAATGTACATAATGTTAATAACCAATGTGACCCCAATAAACTTAATTAAAAGAAAAGAATAAAAGAAAAATAAATGAGAAAAATAAATAAAGTATATTCCATAGGTTGGCGTTCAAGGCCCTGGAAAGATTCGATTCCACTTATTCCCTTCCATCCCTGACTGCTGCCACATTTTCCTGCTTTTTCTCTTAGAGTTCCCACTGCTTGGAAGTCCTTATAAGAATGCTGAAAGTCAGTTCTAGGTGACATTCTCTGAAGCCTCCAGTAAGAATTGGTTGTTCTCTCATCTTTATTTTAAAATCAGTTGATACTTTGTTGTAGGATGTCATTTACCAAATTAATTCTGATTATTCATTTATGTATCTGTCTCCCCTCCTGGACTTTGAACTTTTCAAAGGCTCAAGGTCTTAGAAACCTTTAAATTTCTAATACCTGGTATCATTCCTGGCATGCCACAAATATTAAATATATGGATGAATGATAAATGGAAGGATGGCAGGAAGAAAACCTACAGGTTTTCGAAGGGTGAAAGAACTCTAGAAACTAAGGCATCTTCAAGTCGCTTCACGCATTTGGGTGTGTGCATGCAGATGACACAGCCAAAGCACTGTGGTGAGCATTGCTAAGACAATTGAGCTATAATTAGCTTATAACAGAACTGCAATTTTTCAGATTGAAACAACAAATCTGTTATCCTGCTTTACAGTAAATGGCTTTCTACAAAGAATATCTATATGCTATTTTATTATTAAAAACCATTCCAATAAAAGATATGCTGAAAAATTATTGCAATTTCTACTAATTAAAAACTAATTAAGTCATTTGCTGAATAATACATGTACTCTACTTGCACTGTCTATGAGCATGCTCTCCACTTACAAATATTTGTCTCCATTTCATTAAAGTAATTAAACTGCTTCAAGTATGGTTATTTTTACAAGCATTTTATAGCCAACTCTCAATTTTCCATACCAATGGAGAAGCATAATTGAAATGTTTAAAACTGAATAACAGATAATACAGACCCTCCCTGCAGTGCCTCTCCTCCTCCAGTTTAACAAACAACAAAAACAACCAACTCAGGTTTTAGCTCGGCTCCCACTCCCATAGCCTAACAAAATAATTGCACATAAGCGGTAAATCGTATTCGTGAGCACATTGCACCTCCTTCCCACCACCCCCTTTTCTCTCCCCAACCCAGTTCTTACAGTATGTCAGAGCAAAGTGGAGGGATTAGTGAGCCTACTTTACCAGGGCAGAGGGACCATCCCCGAATTAATGACAAAATTAATTGCACTCTGTCTCTCCATGCTTTGTCCCCGGCAATTAAGAGAATTCCTTAAGTTCCTAGAAAAAAAAAATGCTGCATCAAGCAAAAAAAAAATTTTATGCTAAGAATAATAATAGAGATTCTCAGTGAAGGTGTCAGCATGTGCATGACAGTGTATCTGGTTGCAGCTTTGTTTGCTGTTTTAAAGTAAGGAGGACTATGTGCAGAAAACCTTTCACAGAATGGGAGGGAGCGTAATTATGAAGGGGCAGAAAGAAAATAGAAACTGGATGCATCTAATTACATACATTGAGAAACGTGACACGAAAACATATATTGGAAACAGGTCGACAGTCCATTTTCCATAACAGGCATTTTGTCGGGGGAAAACAGAATGGAGTTCTCCTCACTCCCTAATGTCTGTTTTGGCCCTGAATAGAAGAGCTGCCCATGGGAGGAGAGCGATGGTACCCTGTAGGGAAAGCACCACCCAAGGAGGCAGAGTCCTGCAGAAGGGCCAGCTCTGCAGACCAGGGAAGGAGAAAGGCGGTCGAGGGCAGACAGCGTAGGCCTAGGGAGACTGGCTCCAAGGGGCTGGAAGTTGTAGATGGGATACAGAACATGTGATAGATAGGTGATGGTGAAGATGGATGGATAGATGGATGGATGGATGAACAGACAGATATATGGATAGATACACAGACAACTGCATAGATAGATAGAAAAAACTACTATTTGTTACCCACGCTTAGCATATAAATACCTAATAAAAGCACCAAACTCTTGAAGTCCTCAGAGACAATATTGGTTCCTGAGGTTAAAGACACAAAACAGGGTGTGTGGCAGGGGGCAGGGGGAGGGAGTTTTTATTGTTGTATTGTTTCCTTTTTAATACAGGCCTCAGAAGTGGTGCCCAAAACGTGTTTAGAAGGCTTGAAACAGAATTTCATTCTAAACTCGTTTGTTATATGGCATCTCCTTTATCCTGGACTTTCCCTTGCTTTAAATTTTATTGGATTTTAATCGGAGACCATCTGATGAAATGTCTGAACCTAGATTAGAATGGTTCATGTACTACAGCTGAATGAGAGGGAGGACAGTGGAATCACATAATGGAATATAAAATAGATTTTAAGAGCAATAAAACTGCAGCAGGCGGAGGGGGTCTCCTCAGGGGCCAGGAGAAACAGAGACATGAGGAAATGTACTCACCACCCAGAGGAAGAGAACTCCAGCAAGGTTCTCCACAGGCCAAGGGTAGGTCCTCAGCCCACAGCCACTGGCCTCAGGCCAGGGTGTGCCCCATTCTATCCAGGGCACAGTAAAACGGAGAGGCAGAGGCTGGACTGGCTTAGTCGAATAAAACTAAATAAAGTTTTTAAAAAATGAATAGCCAGAGTCACCAAGGACCAGAGGCAGGCATTTAACTGCTCTAAAATTCATCATGAGAGACAGTGGAGATCATTGAGAGCAGGGATTCTGGAACATTACCATGCAGCAGAACTACTGGGGATCTTATTAAAATGCAGATTATGGTTTAGGAGGTCTGGGGTGGGCCCAATAATCTGCATTTCTAGCAAGCTCTGAAGTGACGCTGATACTTTGTTCCAGGGACCAGAGAACGTAAAGCGGTGTGTTTCTCACCTGCATCTGCATCATTCAGTACCTCGTTACAGCTCCGATGCCTGAGCTCCCACCCAGACTCCTGTCTCAAAGGATGGAGCCTGGTAATTTGCATGCTTATCAAGCTCCCCTGTTGATTTTTATGCCTACTCTTCCACATGCCAGACAAATTATTGATAATTTATAACATGCAGTTCTCCATATAAATGGTTATACGACGGAAAAGCGAGCAGCAAGTTGACTGACTGGCAGAACTGAGAGTGATGTGAGGCGGTGGATGTAGCTCTCACCCAGGTCAGTTTAGCAGTGAATCTCCGAACAGAAAACCATGCCAGGAACCCTCTCTTTGGGGAATCCAGTATATGCTATAGGGCAGGCACACCCACTTAAGGGCTACATCTTCCTGAGCAGATTTTGTGAAAACAAATTCTATTATAGTCTCCTATTCAAAGGAATCTTTTGAGGAGCCATCTTTACCTCTGTACTTTCCCTCACACCCTTCTGCCCACATTCAGTTCCCAAGTCCAACTGTCTCAGCCTCTAATATCCATCATCGCATCCATCTTCCTCTCCCCATTTCTACTGCTACATCCTATTCCCAGCACTATCATCTCTCACCTGACCAGAGGATAGTCTCCTAGCTGGTGTCCCAACTACGATCTTGCTCCTTAACATTCATTGTTTTTTCCACGGGTAGCCTAACGCTCCTTCAGAAGCTTCCTGCAGCATTCAGAATAAAATCTTCACTGAAGCCTGAAATACCAACATGACCTTAGCCCTCCACCTCCCTTGAACCTCATGTCCCTCTCTGTGTTCCAGCTGCACTAGCCTTCGTGTTTCTTAAATATACCAAGCTGTTTCCTACCTCATGGACTTTGCATGTGCTCATTTTTTATTGAATTTTCTTTGCCAGACATAGCTAGACCCCACTCATCCTTTAGGTCTAGGCCTAAATATTACCTTCTCAGAGAGAACGTCCCTGCCCATCTCACCTTATGTAGGTCCCTCTCTGGCTGCTGTTGTTCCTTTACAGCATGTATTATGACTGACAATTATTTCACTTGTTGACTTATGGACTTTTCTTTCTCTTCCATTATACCATTGATTCTCAAAGGGTGATCCCTGGAAAAGCTGCACCAGCTTCATCCTGGGAAACTGAGGGTTGGGCTCAGACCCCGTGTATTAGCAAGCTCTCCTTGAACTGCTGCATGCTGAAGTCTGACCACCACGGCACTGGACTGCAACCACACTGAAGTAGAGACTAGGCCTGTCTTGTCTACTATTGTATGCTCAGCACTAAAATAGTACATAAAGTAGACATTTAGTAAAGTTTTCCTTAAGTGAATAGATAAATAAGTCCTATAAAGCCGAAATAATTTCCTTGTCCCAGCCAGTAACCCAACCTAAAGCCATTAGAACACTTGCAAAAGCCCTACTTGAAAGAAAAATCTCATATAAATTTTCTTTCTGATGAAAACGTTCTAACTAAGCTGGCTTCGGAACAGAGACTGGACTTTAGGTAGTAAGAGAAGCTGGAACACCAGCAGTGGCCCAGGTAAGTGACGATGATGGCAGGAACAGGGCTGACGGCAGCAGAACTGGAGGCAAACTAAAGGATCTTACAGGCTGGCCAACAGAACTTGATGACTGGTTGTAGCTGGAGGAGAGGGAGGTGAAAACAAGGGGTTGGGAAAGGAAGAACAGGGTGAAATGGAGGTTTACTAGTATATCGAGTCTCAAGTAAAGGAACAAGTGCAATGAAAGATAATAAGCGGACTAACTTTGCCTAATAGTCACACTGGACCCTTTTCCCTTTCTCAACCCACTTCCACATCTCCATCTCTCAACAAACACAAGCAAGAAGCAGTTATTCTAATGTAACCTCAAGATGGGATGGCATATTTGGAAGAAACCATTTAGTGGCCCTACATCCTTATATAGGGGAAGTGACTTACTCAGGACACATGGCTGCTGGTGGCCGTGGGGACTAAGTCCCAGTCTCTCACCTCTTAGTCCACTGAGATATTTGCTTCAGTGGGTCTCTGTGGGGAAAAATGGAAAACTCCAGGGCCCAACATGCCTAGAGAGTTTCAGTACACATTGTATTAAGGCTTTGAAAAGCCTTCCATGGGAGAAACCTGTCTCGCCCGCATTTCTCAAGCACAGCTGACCTAGACTTCTACGCCCCCAGGGAGCTTCCTAACATCTATTACCTCACCCAGACCACACATGCTATAGGAGAGAGAGGTATAAGTTAACACAAATTTAAAGGTTACATGTGAATTTTTCCTATACTCAAAGAATTCTTGGTGTCTTTACCATGTTTATCCACATTTTGAAGCCTATAAATGACTTTTTAAGCAACTGGCTTGGCTAACTTTGAAGGTGCTCAGCTATACTCAAGAGAAGATGGCATGGAAAGCCCCTCTGGGCTGACCTCACGTTAGGTATTCTTGCATGCTTAGTGCATGGAGTTTCTTTCCCAGGTCTGATCCTGGCGCCCTGAATACCAGCATCCCTTTTATCCTACAAAGCCAGCATGCACAGGAGGGTGCCTGGTGCTCTGGCAAGAAGAACCCCCTGGTACGGCCAAGAAGTGGTAAACAGGGGGACCCAGTCCAGCGATGACTAAGCATGGCTGTCCATCAGGAAGAAGAGAAGTGGGATGGGGCTCAATGCTTGGAACACCCTTACCTAGGAGTCATGGGGACCTGGGCAAGCTTGGGGCTGAACTCAGAAAACTGGGGAAAGAGATGTCTCAGAAGCGTGGGATTCCAAATTAGGAGGGGTGTATGGGCACAGGGCCTTACTAATGGAGAAGAGTCTGACAGGACCCGGGAGCTTGGCTGAGCCACCACGTCATCCAGCTGTAAGGCAGGGAACAGTGAGGAGAAGAGCCAGAGGCTGTGGAATCCGCACAAACCAAAGCCCAACAGAGCAAGCTTCTCATGCTTTAGCTGCATGCCTTTGGACAAGTTATTTAATTTCCCTGAGCCTTGGTTTCTGCATGTATAAAAGAGACACAATAATTTCTGCCTCTCAGAATTGCGGGGTAGTTTAAATCAGATAATGAGTGTGCAAACACTGACAGGTAAATGAAGTGCAACCAAATGTAGGTATGATTCTAATAACTATTACAGGTGTTTACTGAACACTTACAATGCACCAGGCATTAGGCTAAGTATTTCAGAGACATTAGGCTGCCTAAGCCCTCCAGGAGCCCTCCGAGGTAGATACCAGTTTGAGGCTTGATTGGACAGAAATTGAAGCCCAAGAAATGGATTTACTTGTCCGAAGTACACAGATAGAAGGCAGCAGAGCCAGCATCGGAACGCAGACAAAATACAGATAACATTTCTCACTCCACAAACACTGATGCAGGAAAGCGGCGAAGAGGACGGTTAACAGTGAGTCAGTCGAACTCACTGGGAGGGTGAACTGTGAATGCTGAGACAGTCAACAGCCCCTCCTGGGGTCAGTTTATCAAGCATGATCCTTTGATTTAAATTTGCACACTCTGCCTGAAGCCGAAAAAAGAACTTGAAATCCTATCAAGGGGTCCGTCCATCCTCACTGGGGATGGCAGAAGAGCCCAGCTGACTGACAGTGGCCAGAAGGATGTGTGCCAGCACCAGGGGTAGTCTGATACACTCTGCACTGATGACCAGGACAGGAGCCTCCCTCCAGGCCCTCAGGCATGTCCTACCTGCAGATGTGTAGTGTGTGGTTCATGCAAGGCCAGCAGTGGGAGGCCTTGGCTTCAACCTATGAGGTAGTGATCAGCCATAGGCACCTTCATGGAAGCCCAACCAGCCTGCTTGCTGCAGCTGCTCTTGGCAATCCAGAAGCAAAAGTTCCTAGGTACATATTAAATCATGAGAAAGAGGTTTTCCCAGTTGGAATTTGGCAGATCAGCCCATCCCTCAGTGATTTTTGAAGAAAGCCAGTAGGAGCTTTAAGAAGTGAGAGCTCCCAGGGAGTAGGGTGGTGAGGTTGGGGAGGGGACAGCCACCTTTACATCACCTGTCTGCCCCTGGCCACAGCGGGCAGTCCTGATGCTCCAGGAAAGAACAGCCAGTCCTTAAGTTTCCAACATTCTGTGCCAGGGTAGCTGGAAGACAAGTTCCAGATGGGCTTAATGTGAACTCCAAAGATAAGTGACAGCCCTGGGTGAATCAAAGGTGTGGCATGGAGGCTTTAAGTGGATTTGAGGCTGTGGTGCAGGGAACAGGAGGGAATGTCATGCTCCAGCCCCTAATCCCGTCTGAATCATAAAATTCAGAATAGAAAAGCTTATCTCAGAAGAAAAATTGCATGTTAACCCATAACCCATGGTGCAAGGCCTAAAATCAAGCACTGCTGTCTGAGGACAAAAATCTGTCTTACAGCCCTAGAGGAAAAAGGGAGGTGGGGGAGGGGAAAAGAAGGAAAAGGAAGAGGAAAATGGAAGATGGGAAAGAGAAGAAAAGGAGAGGGCTGGAGGAGACTCCTAAATTAAGGTCAAATACTAGATGAAGAAATTCTAGGTGATAGGACCATTTTATTCTACTGCTTAGGAGTTGAAGGAAAGCTATTGTTTTAAAATAATGCTTCCAGACTTTGGGGGAAGTCTGTTCTTCATTGTAGCTTTAACTTTTGTAATAAAGGGGGAGGGGTGGAAAAGAAAAGGAGTTTAAAATTAAACATAAATGATAAAAACCTCAAATTTTTCAAGTCAAATTTCATTAACTGATAAAGGTCTACCCTGAGCCCTGGGCAAGGACAGTGGAAGAGATTTGGTTAATTTGTTAGATTAAAGGCGTTTTGAATAATTGAGGCCACATTAGAGGGAGACTCCATAATTTGAATGACATTCCAAGGTCAGAGACTTAAGAGCTAAGAGTCCTTATCCAAAAATACCCAGGTAACCTTTAAGACAGGAAAAATTCAAGCTACTGCGGCCTTGAACTTCAATGACTGATAAACAAGAAACAGACAATATAAATTGGCAATTTACCTGTTTATACATAGATTTATCTTTCCTTTGGTTAAGGAATCTGACCAGTGGAGTCTTGCATATTTTAAGGTGTTTTGTATAAGGTGATGTGTTATCTTGACAGTTTATTAGCAACAAAGTCAAGAAGGTCAAAACTGAAGACTCCCTCTATAATTTTATTTCCACTCTGCTTACATCTTAATAAAAGGTGTCTCTTGCAACAGTAAACAGAAACCAATCTGCATCTGCAGGTGTAAAAAAGGTGCTTTCAAATATACTATCAGCAGAGAATGACATACACTTATTGGAATCAGCATTATTCAACACTCTTTGTACCTTGGCAAGATACAAAATGATCTGTTTCTTCTCTTGACTAAACAGAAAGGGAATAGCAAAGTCTATAGGATACAAAATTAAACCAGTCAAGACTATGGCAGTTTTGTTATTGTTGCTATTATTAGTAATAATAAAATCATAGATAGTGCTTTATAGGTTTCTAATATTTCCCCATAGTTCATTGGTCAGAGCTGTTTCGGTTGAAAAGGCATATGTATATTAGTGGCACGTTAGGGCTGAGTGTCCTGTCCCCTCATTCCCTCACACCCTTAGAAGTGGCCCTTGAGGCTCAATGGACACAGAATTTGAAAAAGACATGAATTGCCTAATTTTCTCTTTATTAATAACATGGATATGGTGGTCCCAGCCCCCTAACCTCCATTCCCCCTTCTCTGGGTAACTGACAAGACCTCCATTCTGTAATCTGCACCCTACCCACCGATTCTCATGAGCTTTGGCAAAAGGCCATACATACCTGGTTCTAGATGAGGGACATGTAGGAAAAGAAGTATTGTCCCAACCCCACGCCTCGGTTACTGGTTCAAGGGTAGGAATATGACACAATTTGGGCCAATGAGACTGTACACTAGAATTTTCTAGGAGTCTGAAAGAAAAAAGCATCATCTCTCTTCTAAAGACTTCCAGGGTATATGTATATATCTGTATGTCTGTGTGTGTGTGGGTGTGTGTGTGTGTAGATATTGAAATATACAAGGAAGCATATGGGCCTTAAATGATGACAACAGTAGACAGTTATTCTCAGGACAAGGCTGGCACTAGGAAAGGCAAACCAGGACAGAGATGAAAAGAAGCATACTCCCTGATGACATCATCGTCTGCTGAATCACACCAATCCTGAAGCCCACCTAGTTCTAGACTTCCAACTACACAAGCTAATAAATTCTATTACTTATGCTGATTTGATTTGACTTTTCTGTTACGTGCAGCTGATCGTACCCTAAGTGACACTGGTACTGTGTGAAGTGATTTAGTCAGGTGTTCTACCTCCATTTTAAAGATAAAAAGGTGGAAGTTCTGAGATCTTATGTGACACAAGAACACACAGCTAATAAGTGTTGAAACCAAGTTTCATGTCATCTGACCCCAAGTCCAATGCATTGCCACGTGCCATCTCCACGATGTGATCCTAGAAAGACCTTTTTTCAGATTTATGATTGCCACTAAGTTTGAATTTAAAAATTCTGACTTTATATAATTAAAATTAAAATTTAAGTGTCGGTTCAAAATATTTTTGCCTATTAAAGAGCAGCAGTGGGGTTTTTTGGTTGAGAGGGCTGTTTATTTGTTTGTTTGTTTGTTTGTTTGTTTGTTGTTTTAGCATCATTCAGGTCACTGTGAACAATATCAGGCATGAGGACAGGCTGGCAAAAGTATGTACTGATGACTAGGTATGTTGTCCTTACTGGACAGGCTATAAAACATATCAATACAGAAGCCTTAGGTCAGTCATTTAACAGCAATTAAGAAGGTTGGTTAGGCAGTATGGAATCATAAAGCTTCTGCCTTCCAGGAGTTAATTATCTAATGGAAAGGGGAAAGATGGTGCTCTTTTCTCCCTCTACTACTTCTCCCAACTACAGCCCAAATGCGAGATTAATTCTATTCATGTGTGTGCTAAATAACGGTGAGTCAATTAGAGTCTTTCTACAGTCACACAGAAAGCACCCAGCTTAGCTTAAAGATCAATCAATTAAATGAAAGGCAGATGGAATAGAGAAGGAACTGCTGGGGGAGGGGGAAAGTGATTTGTTCTCTTAAGAGATATCTTGGGTTACCAAAGAATAAACGCAAATTGAACCAGAGGAGAAAAAAAGTCAGACTGCCTAGAGATAAAACCAGTATCAGCTGTTATTTTGAATTAACGTTATTTTTATTAAAATTAATTTCAGACTGAGAGGGAGTAGTAGGAACTAGGCAGTCACAGCCAAAGAAGGAACTGTGCTCCTCCTCCCACTTGGAATACTGACTTCCCACTTATCAAAATTTTAGCGTAGTGAGAAGGTCAAGAATTACACTTTCAAGGCAGATATGGAACCAAAGCCCCATCCCAGTATTTACTAACTACATGACTGTATGACTGAATAAATTACGGAATCCATTTAAAACTATTTTCTCATTTACAAAATGAGTTGTCATAAAGATTAAGATTATACCTGTAAAGTGTTTAAGATATAGTGTTCAATAAACTGAAGATACCATTACTAGCCATATGCCAATCATCCTTCAAAATGTTGCCCAGATTCTTAATTGTAGATGCTGCCTTCCCATAAACCATGATGATCTGACCTATAGCAGCTACTAAGCACAGCCATTACCATGAGTCTCCCCTAAATACCCTGGCCACAGACTCCAGAAAGTTCTGCAACATTAACTCTTCCCCTCTCAGAACCAACCCTTAGCTGGCTTTGCAGACTTTCACTGGAGCTAAGGATCACACCTCTACATCTTTCCTCATTTTCTGGACATCTGAGCACTCTTAGCTTAGTCTCGCCTGCTCTGGTGACCCAAACAGCATTTTGGGGAAGGGGTAGCTCTCAAAGGGAACCATTACATAAAGCAGGATCCATGTTTTCACAGAGAGTCCAGGGCACTGAGAAAGTGAGAATGTTCATGCCTCTTTTTATTTTCTGCAAAGACTGTGCGTCTCAACGGCTTCCATATTGGCCTTGTCTGAAAACCACTCTACAGGGCCAAGTACAAGGACAGGTAAGGTCTCACATGAGTTAAGGCAGTCTGGAGACAGAAATCACAGAAGAAATTTGAACAGAGGGAATTTAATATAAAGAATTATAAAGAATAAAAAAATTAAAAGAATGAAAGCACATTAAGGTATTATGAAAGCAGCAAGTACAAGAAACAGCTATTACCCCTAGGGCTGGAAAGCAAAAGGAAGAGTCTGTAATTATTAAAACTCACAGAAGAAAAGAAATCTTACAAGAGAGATGCATTCTTCAGAGGAGGTAGTACCAGCTGGCTAGTGCTAATGTCTGGGGATAGGGCTGGGGGGCTGCAGTGAGACTGATTCTCCAAATGCTGGAAAAACTGCAAACTAAATTTAGTGGCTGCTACAAGAAGGAATTGCTGCCACTACCAGAGTGAAGAAACTTGACTGGGTGACACTCAAAGGAATAAAAAGAAAACCTAAAGGGGTAATTTCCTTCTTTTTCCTCTAACCTTGCAGCCTCCCTCTTAGGGTCCCCTATGGCAAATTCTAATCAGGAACCAGAGGACAACGCTCAAATGTGGTTGGCAGACTATGACAAAGCAGGTAGAATGTCAGCTTTGTTGGTGAGAGACCACAGCTTCCTGACTAGTGCAAGGCTCTTAACCTGCCCCTGGTAAGTCAGGTGTTAGAGATGTCCACTTTGCCCTGCTCTACAGAGAGGACTGCCAGCCCTTGGCTCCAACAGTCCCTAAGCGAGGCAAGGACTTGCCAAAAATATGAAGGTCTTCAAGGACCTCCTAAAAATGCCCACACCGCGTCTGTCTCAGATGGGTCAAAACAGCCTGGTGTTTTGTATAAGGCTAAGGTCACTCTTTGTTTTATTGACAATTTAGAGCCTACATCACTAGAAATTATTAATCAATTAGCACTAGGTAATTACATTAACAATATCAGGTATCCCAAACCTGCTATCATTCTCTGAGATGAATGTCCTCCCTTTGTTCTCGCGGGTAAATTAACATCTGAAATGTATGCGTACATTGCTTTTTATTTTACTTAAAATTCTATTTACATTTCTCTTACTATTTTTATGCAGAATCAGCCAGGGCTTTTTAAAATATCCACAAGAAGGAGGTGTCTTGATGATGGCAACCTTATACAAGTCCCCACTATCCTCCTAAACCCACATTATCTGCTACTCAGACCCGATTAACTGCTAGAGTTGATGGTCAGCTGAGTGCCAGAGGAGTCTTGGGTTCCAACCTATATCTAATAGGGAGAGTCCATACAAAGCCTGGAGACCGTGGTCAAAGAGCTGGGATAAAGACTGGATACCCTGAAGGAACTTGCTCCCAGAGATTTTCACCCTTCTAAGAGTAAGATCAACACTGGCCCCTAATGAGAGGTGTCACAGGTCTCCAGGAAGCTGGAATGTGCTGAACTATGAAGCTGAGGTCTCCTTCCCTCTCAGGTGAGGAGACTGTGTGGAGTTTGGGGAGAAGGCAATTTTCTCCAGAGATTCCAGACGTCTGTTTCCATTTCACCATACCATGAGATAAAGATTACATTGCTTCTCACTACCATCAGGACTGCTGCCTCTTAGGACACCCCAATAACCAAATCTGAGTGTAAGTGACACATAAAGGAAAATAACAACACAGTGAATGGTTTCAGGGAAGGAAAGATCAAATGAAATAGGCATCGGCCTAAGTGATGCTTCCACAGGGGACAGATGACAACTGACCAAAAGTGTATCAATGGCACCTCATGAACTTCAAGTACAGATCACAAGCACACGCAAAAGATCTTTTACAACGGACAGCTTGATTTTCAAACTAAATATCTCAGTAAGTTAATTGACAGAGAATTAGTAAACGTTAAGACCCACATTAGTGCCCTAGAACTCTATTTAGAACAATCTCAAAGTACAGAAAAGTAATTATGAGGAAAAAGATAAAATACTTAGAGAATAGATTCAGGATAACTAAGATGCCATAATTGAAGTTCTAGAAATCACCAATGGAATACAGTGATAAGAGAAAATATTTAAAATAATAAAAGAGAACTTTCCTGAAATGAAGGAAAGTCCAAGTTTTCAGTTAAAAGTGTTTACTACTTTCTAGGCAAATTTGACTTTAAAAAAATACACTCATGAGCACATCATTTTAAAATTCCTGAACTCCAAGGATAACAAAATCATTATGAGTTTTGAACAGAATAAGTTATTTACTAAGAACTGGTATTGAACTTTTTATTTGTTACACTGGAAGTTAGAAGATGTTGGGGGACATCTTTCCTACTGAGAGGAAATAATCAAAACTCTAGAATTCTATATCCAACTCTGATATTTAACTGTTAGAAGCAAAATCATTTGCATATATTCATGTCACCTACCCCTCACCAAAACAAAGAAAATGCTCAGGAAAGAACGTGAACCAAACAACTAATGAATCAGAATCAAGGTTCAATTTGTAACATAATAAAGAGGAGAAGTAACTGAAAAACGTCAAGCTTTGCTCTGTGTGTGTGTGTGTGTGTGTGTGTGTGTGTGTGTGTGCGCGCGCGCGCGTAAGAGAGAGAGAGAGAGAGAATACATGGATACAGAAAAAGTGTGGGAATGAGTGATGTATGCACTAAATAAGGATTATTAAAATAGACAGGATAAGCTTCAGTGAAAATTTTAATGATACTAGAGAACTAAAAGCACTAAACTATTTCAGCAAAACTTCTAAGTTGTGGGATAGAGAAAAGATAGGTGTCTTCCAAAAATCTCATCTGGGTTGAGGCTGGGAGCCTACAATATGGGGAAAGTTAAAGTATTCTTTAAAGTCTTATTTTACTGGAGCAATGGTGGGGAAAAACAGAGGGAAGACAGAATTGTTGAAGAAATTGGCAAAATACTTTTGAAATAAAGAGCAATCTGTATATGACTGAGTAACAGAAAAGGGACTAGGAATGTACAGTAGAACTTTCATATTAATAAGAGGAAACATGAAATGAATGTTGAATTTAACAAATTAGCAAAAATGATGAAAATAAAAAGCACTCATTTGTATTATTTAAACATTTTTAGTATTCCACTAATTTATCTGTCGGCTTTGGGGCTTTGTCTTGTTTTTCAGTAGTTGCTCTCGAGACTACGATATTAAGATCAAACTTGACCTTCTTAGGCTAATTAGAGTTCATTTTGTTCTACTTCATGTGAAAGGTGAACCTTCCAACCAAACAGGTTCGTCCACCAACCTTTATGTTATAATTGGCATATGTATTACATCTTCACACATTGAAAATCCCAGAAGCTTTTGCCTTTTTCAGTCATACATATTTTTAAAACCTCAAGAGAAAAAAAATACTCTTTTCTATTTACACAGAGATGTGCCATTCCTGTTGTGCTTCCTTTATTCCTGAAGACCTTTTCATTCTGAAATTTTTCCTTGGCGTTTCCTATGGAGCAGTTCTGCTGCTGATGGATTCTCTCAGATCTCCTGCTTGTGAGGAAAACATATTTATTTTGCTTTCATTCCTTGCGGATATTTACAGTAGACACAGAACTTTTAGGTTGGCGGTTGATTTTTTTTTTTTTCAGTAAAGTTGTTGTTTCACTCTCTTCTGGCCTCCATGGTTTTGACAACAAATCTATAATCTTTCACATTGTCGCTTCCCTGTACTAATGTGTCACTTTTCTACAGCTGCCTTCAAGACTTTTAGTTGCATCAGTTTGACTGTGACATACATAGGTGCAACTTTCTTTGAGTTTGTCCTATTTAAGTTTCATTGAGCTTCCTAAATCTGTAAACATATAGGTTTATTTTCCCCAGATTTTGAAAGTCTTGGCCATTTTTTAAAATGTGTTTTCTCCCTCAATATCTTAATCTTCTCATTCTAGGACCATCATTATGTCAGACCTTTCGATGTTGTCCTCTGATGTTCTGTTAACTTTTTTGGTCTTTCTTTGTTTCTCAAATGAGATTATCTGCCAATTCACTGACTTGTTCTCTGTCCTCTCTACTATACTATTGAGTTCATACAGTGAACTTTTCCACTTCAGATGTTATATTTTCTAGATCTAAATTTTCCATTTGGTTCTTTCTTATAGTGTTTATTTCTCTGCAGAGAGCTCTTACTTTTCCATTCATTTTCAGTGTGTTTACCTTGACCTCATAGAGCATAATTATAATAGATGCTTAAAGACTTTTTCTGATAATTGCAACATCTGGGCCATTTCAAGGTAGGCATCTATTTGTTGTCTTTTCCCTTGAGAACTGGTCAATTTTCCTGGTGTTTTGTATATCAGGTAACTAGACATTGAGAATATTATGTCATACAGACTCTGGGTTCTATTATAATCCTCTGTATTGGTAGAACAACTGGATGTGGAACAACAGGAACTCTCACACACTGCTGGTCAGATGTAAAATGGTACACCCACTTTGGAAAACAGCTTGGTAGTATCTTATAAAGTTAAATACACACCTACCATACAACCCAGCCATTTTACTCCTACATATTTACCAAAGAGAAATGAAAGCGTATGTCAATTCAAAGACAAAAAATATATACAAGTGTTCATATCAGCTTTCTTCATAAACTTCAAAAGCTGGAAACAACCCAAATATCCATCAACAGGCCTTTGGAGAAACAAATTGTGGTAAACCCATACAATGAAATATAAAAGAAATGAACTATTGCTACACACACAAAATGGATGAGCCTCTAATCATTATGCCATTTGAAAGAAGTCAGGCAAAAGAGGAGTATATACACTATGATTCCATTCATATAAAATTCTAGAAGTTTCAAACTAATTTATATTAGCGAAAAGCAGTAATGTTTGCCTAAAGCCAGGAGTAAAGAGATAGCCTACAAAGAAACACAGGGAAATTTTGCAGGTGATAGGAATGCTTGCTATCTTGATTGAAGATATAATTTCACAAATGTGTACATATATCAAAGGGAGCAAATAGTACATTTTAAATATGTACATTTAGTATGCTCCAATTCCATCTCAATAAACCATGGAAATAAAAAGAGGAGTCAACAATGTAAATTAATACAAAACAAAGCAAGAGAGATGTACTGTGTACAACAAAATCCTCTCCTTAAGAGACAAAAGACAAAAATCAGACTTGTTAAAAAAGATAGAAACTCTAATCTTATAAGAAGTATTTAAAGTGATAATAAAAGGTTGAAAATAAAGAAATATACAAAGAGATAGTGGGAAAATATAAATAAAAGTTGAATGAAGCTTTTTAAAGACAGACAAGTTTATAAAATCACCAAACAGATCAAAGAGCTATTTTATAATGAAAATACCCTGTTTATAAAGAAGACACCACTGTCATCAAATAACACAGCAGAAAAATATATAAAGCAAAAACTTTTGGAAAGGCAAACAGAACTTAATAGATAAACTTAACAAATATACTAGGAATATTTGATATGCTGCATTCAGTAATGGGTAGATCTACTAAACAAAAAAATAAGCAAATACCTAGAAGAACTGAATAACACAACCAATAAATTGAATAATACAAGAACAAAGATACTAAACACATGGAGAACCATACAGCTCCAAATAGAGAATACACATTTTGTCTTATGTCCATGAAACATCTATTTAAAAATGGATCCTGCACTTTCTTTAAATAAAAATATATCAAAAAAAATTTTTATAGGCCACATTTTCCATTCATAATATATCAGAAACAAAAAGATAAGTGTGGCTAACTAAAGCAACTGTCAGAACTTTTCTGAGGCTGATATCGATTATGATACAGCCTTAGCTTGTGGGAAGAAAATCTGGTATCAAATTTCACCACTGCCCCTGACTGACACTAGGAGGTTACCCAGCCCCACTGAGGTTCCAACTCCTATAAGATAGCAGTGATTCTACCCATCCTACAAAATTCATGAAAGTTGTTGCCAGTGACAAGGCAAATTGAGATCATGAAAATTGAGGCATTTTTCAAAGTATAAAGTACCATTCAAATGTAGGGTGTCTGTGAGAAAATATGTCTACATAACAATCAACTGGACTCGCAAAAAGACTTGGAGAAGAAAGGGCTCTAGAAATGTGTCTATTTTGGGGTCTATCTGAACATGTATGCAAAGATTTTTTTTAAAATCTAGAAAAACCATACATACCTAAAGTAGTAAGAGTTAATAGCAACTAACAAGAATAACTTGTTACTAAAAACTAATGAGGAGGAAAAATCCCTCAGATAGGAGCTACTTAAATATTTGATGACTAATAAATTAAATGTTAATTAAATACTTCAGCGATTTTCTTCCCTGACCAGCATATAATTAACATTTAATTTGTCATAAAATATTTAAAGTTATGAAATATCCTATGGTATCTAAAATGTCTCCATTGTCCAACCATCTTGAGACAATGTGTCAAGAGTACAAGAGGTTAGACTGGCATTTAAACCTCAGGAGACAGAACATAAAATGTTACCTTTTATGACTTTCTCACATAAAGAAATTGAGAATGAAATAGGGAGAACCTCATTTTCCAATTGAATTTAGACAAGGAATTTATAAGTGTTAACTAGGGAGTAAAGGATAAAATAGGAACGAGGCACCCTTGCAATCCTACAACTATAATGTCATGAATGTCCAACCACTAACAGGAAGTGGAAAACATGACTAAAACTTGATTAGGAAAAAAGCTTCATTCACTTTGGCCTCTTTGAAATTGAAATACATCTGGAAGAAGGAGCATAAGGAGGAAGCAGATTGGACAGAACAGTTTTCTAGTAAGACAGGGGTAGCCTAAAAGAGGTATCCTGCTCCCAACTTCCCTCATGAGGCTCTCAAAGTCCCAGAAAATGCATTTCCTCACTGGTTCGAAGATGACCTTGAAAAGAGGTACCTGAGCCTGACCTTATAGCAACGGCAGTGGGGGCTGGAAGGGCAGAGAGATGTGGGAAGACATCTAACTAGTAAGGAGAGAGGGATTTGGGGAATGAACATCCTCATTGTTGGCCTTTAAACTAGAACCATACAGAGTAGTCACAGGACCAAGAGAAATGACTGTCATGGATCAACAGTAGAACTATGAAATGAGCTAAGCTAATGGTAATTTCCTGAAAAAAAAAAAAAAGAAAGCTTCCCTGACACATCACAACATCAAAGGGAACAGGTGGGTTCCACTTCCAGAGATCACGACTTGGGGATGCCCCTCCCCTTCCATCCCCCCATTAGCCCTCTTGCATACAAGGTAGAGTTAATAGCAACTAACAAGAATAACTTGTTACTACATGTTCAGATAAACAGCACAACCCTAGCTCAGTGATTTGGGGTGCACTCCATTTTCTATCAGAGGTGAGAAATTTGGCATGCATATAAGACACTAACTCTGGCCTTCCTGAGTACTGATTCAAAGAGCTTCTCAAACTCCCTAAATCTCTGACAGACATTGATGGTAGCCTATCCAAACTCTCTTACCTATCCACTCTCTCCTATCTAGTATTTAAGGAGTGTCTAGTTCCAACCTGAGCCTCCAGCATCACGGAATACATTCTGCTCAGCACAAGATATGCTACTCAGGGAAACCTCGTTCTGCTTATCAGTGACTGACTTAGGACCTAACTGGAACCTAGTTCTTGCTAAAGAGCTATAAGGAGAGGTCTACTGGGACCTGTCTATCAAGAAGGAGAACCTTGAAGAGACAGTCCTCACAATCCCATTTGGTGTTGTGTCTTTCTGCAGCTAGAGACAGTGGTAGTCATCTCATCACCATGGGAAGGTCGGTCTTGAATAAAAAGCACCAGAGTTGGGATGGAGACCAGAAGGAATGAAAGAGCTGGCCCCTTGAAGACATTCATTAGAGAGTGACGAATTAATCTACCCTGGGGATGCCCCACCTCTGGATTTCTCACACTGTGCCCTTTGTTTGATAGCCCTTCTCTTAATATGCAGCCTTCTTTCTACTGCCGTGTTCTATTTTCTCAATATTTTTGCCCTTTTTAACTCATATTAATTTCCTGCTACCTGCTTCATGCATCGAGGGCTCAACGTGGACAAACCCCAGCCTGCTCACATTATCCAGCTCAGTACAACAAACATTAACAATACCTACTGTGTGATGAGAACTACTAGGCATTGTGCTAGTAGTAAAGTTCATCCGGCTCCATATACGTTTTCTATAACCCAGATTGCAATATGATTGGTGCTGTTCCTTCCGGACAGCAGTACTCCTGGGTCATCCTATAGTTTTATATATAGGAAGTATCTAAAATTGCATGAACGATAGTGGTCTACATCAGGAACTGACTTTCTCTTTGTACTCTAGATTCCTACCCCACCCTCCACTCTAGCAAGTTACTTCACTCACTTCTATGCAGGTCCAGAGGTAGCCACCCCAGGAAACAGGTTTGACCTTAGAAAGAAGTGTCCATAAACTTCTGAGACTGCAGATGGCTTCAATGAACAGCATGATTTTGCACTGTCACAAACTGCAGTTTTCTTGTTTGCTTTTCTCTACCTCTTCAGCTTCTATAGCGCTGTAAGTCCTACTGCTCTGATCTGCTCCTCAGGAAATTGTTGCCCAGGTTGTGGTTTGCCTGCCTGGTTTCTGACCTGCTCTTTGGCCTGCTTCTCATTCCTGGCACTACCATCCATTCCCACCTTACTCTCTCACCTGCCACATAAGAGCTGCCATCCATACCCCAGTGTGTCAGACTTAGCCAGAGCCCTGAGAAATATTAGGGAGAGGAAGAGAAATGCTTGCATAATATTGTGAAACACATGGCCGTGAATATAAGCCAGGGAAAGCGACAAGTAATTTTCCATTGGGAAGGTGTTGAAGCAATAACAGAATTACAGATAATGGCATATGTATCAAATAAGAATATATGCAGAAGTTCTTTGAAACTCAAAAAGCTATAAAACAGTAGGCTGGAGAATGGCCAACTGAGTGAAAGGCTGAGAAAAAAAATGAGGTTTTGGGAGACATCATGTGATCTACAATTTCAGAGCTCATATTAACGAAGTCAGAATGCAGAGCATCCTAGATTAGAACTGATTTCAGAGGAGGAAATCTTGTTTGTGTTGCATTTAACCTCCCTACAGGTGACTCAGTAGAGGAGCTGAGAACAATGAATAGTGTTTACTGATGTCAGACACACAGTGTTAGAGCTCTCATCCGCCAGCGATTACACGAACCTCACGTGAGGTTATGCAGCAACATCAGGTTTGATGACGGCTGCAACTCTGCTTACAATGTCAGAAGATGTTTTCTTGGTGGAACAGCTTTTAGCCATGCCATTTAACTCTCTGATGAACCCACCAGAGTGATAAAGCTCTTCATGTTCCCAGACTGGCAGGGAACATCAGCATCACACATAATTATCATCCTCAGAGAAAAGAGTCCATTAATGATCTGGGATGAAACCAGGTCTGAATACTAATGAAAGGGTGGCCTTCTAGGATATTAATTAGGGGTGACACTTCCAGGGCAAGCTTGACTCTTCTTCCTAGGATTCCAGTTGAGACCTTGCATTGCATGTGAATAAAATGCAGATTAGAATAAGAAAGGAAAAGGAACAGTAGAGAATTTAAAAAAAAAAAAAAAAGGAAAAAGGACAATGAAAAGCAAATCAAAAAGATTTTAAACGTAAAACTCAAAAAGTAATTCAGGTGCCTTATAACTCAAGTGTCAGCTGCCTTCTTCTTGTCGTCTGAGTTTTGATAAAACTGATTCCATCCTTTTCTCCAGTGTTCAGTGGGCGGTCTAACACTCTCCCCTAAGATGTCTGTGGACCTCTAGGGTTTATGTTCTCAAGGCTTTTCTAAGTTTCCAATCTGCGGCATGTGACAATTCACCTGCATTTCTTGCCTATGGTTCTCTTGCCTCTCTCCCAGAAACTCAAAATGGAGGTCTTGAGACCAAAGGTAATGGTAACACCTGGACGCTTGTCAGTAATGCAGAATTTGGGGCCCTACTCCAGATCAAATGAATCAAAGTCTGCAAGTTTTACAAGTCCTCAATGATCTGCACATGTATTAAATTTTGAGAAGCTCTGCTATACTCAGTGCAAACAATGTGTATGTAGAACTCTGTCACTTTTTGATTTTCCCCCAAAGCATGAGAATAAAAGATTTTATTATATATTTGGGGCAATGAAGGCATTTGCACAGAGCAAGGCCTACACCTTATATTAAAAATATTCAGACCACTTTGACCTGTTGCTCAATTACCTCTTTCCCTTTTTCAAAATCACTTGGATTTTGAAAAATATTTTTTTCATCCTGAAATCCTAAATCTCAATTATTCATTGTAAAGCAGGATAATAGCATCTAAGGTAATTTAAATCCAGAGTGTAAACACCATATGTGAGACACTTTCAAATGTTTTACCAGAATTACAGACAGAGAATGAGAATTATTCTAATTGATTTCTCTTTACATAATCAGTCTTTTTTGTCAAGATCAGCTCTTATCTCAGACCCCAGACTTATGACTTTGGCCAGGGCAACCTATTACCATCTTCCTTACATTTGTCATTGGCATTACTTGTGGCAATGGGCCCAGG
Organism: Cynopterus sphinx; assembly: GCA_030015415.1. Taxonomy (NCBI): domain Eukaryota; kingdom Metazoa; phylum Chordata; class Mammalia; order Chiroptera; family Pteropodidae; genus Cynopterus; species Cynopterus sphinx. The sequence continues at coordinate 56,027,388 of CM057380.1, read as the reverse complement.
TAAAAAAGGTACTAATAAGTTTGGCCATGGGCCTTGTGACAATGTCTCTCTAGAATTGGCTATCGTCCCTGACAGGATCTTGCTAAGAAATTATTGTCTAAGGCAGGTGTTGCCTCAGTTTTAAAATCTTTTTTGTGTGTGTGTCTTAGGATGAGGTGATCAGGAACATGGGTGTCATAAGAATTATTAACAGCAAGGAGAAGGGAAAAAGGTTCACCTGCCTTCATGTAAGGTAAAAGCAAGAGAATTTTCCAGACATGGAAGACTGGGAGCACAGTCTGGGAGGGTGGCATGTATGACAGATAATACATCAGATTAATTTGTTTTATAATGTAGGTGGGCAGCAACCTCTGATAGGTACTAATGAACCCTGATCAATAGCAGAGTTTATAAAACTAGCCTTGTGTTCAATTGAGCATGACAAATGTTCAGAACAACAAACATTTTTTCAACACGTACTAGTGCCAGGCATTGTGCCAGGCCCTGGGAATGCACACATATGCAAAATCATCCCTACCTTCAAAGTTAATTCGAATATAACATAGCAAATTCTAAAACAGATATAAGCACAGGGCATCACATATAAGCAGAAAAGATTTCTTCACCTATCTTGGGCAATCAGGGAAGGCTTCAGGAGGAGGTACAAAACAAGAACAGATTATTCTATTCTACTGTGGTAGAGACTGATGTCCTATTTTTGTCATACCTTTCGCCACAAATATGCTTCTGTCAGACTTTCTAACATAATTCTCAACATAGCTTCCTTAGAAGCTTTGTAACAGAGTTGTTAAAATGGAGGACCCTAGAGGAACTACCAGGCTGCAATGCAGAGGTGAAGATCTATGGGAAATTGATGTTAGACTGTGAACTTCTGCCACGAAGCAATTTGGAAGGTAATTACAAGGCCACAGCTCAAGGTAGAATGACCTTATAATTTATGGACCAAGCTAAGGAGGGACACTATCAATAATTCCTATTGTATATAAGACATGAAACCATAAAACCAGAAGAAAACATAAGAAGGAAATTCTTTCTTGGTGATGGTTTTTTGGATTTTTTACAAAAACAAAGGCAACAAAAGCAAAAATAAACAAGTGGCACTAAGAATTAAAAGCTTCTGTACAACAAAGAAAACCACTGACAAAATGAAAAGATAACTTACTAAAAAAAGAAAATATCTGTAAATCATATATCTCATAAGGGGTTAATACCCAAAATATATAAAGAATCCATACAACCCAATAGCAAAAAAAAAAAAATTTTAAATGGGCAGAGAATAGACATTTTTCCAAAGAAGACATACAGATTGCCAATCAATAGTTACATGAAAAGGTGCTCAATACCACTAATTATTAGGGAAATGCAAATCAAAACCATAATGAGATATTATCTCACACCTGTTAGAATGGTTATTATCCAAAGGAGAAGAAATAACAAGTAAAGACAAGAAATAACAAGTATTGGCCAGAATGTTAAAATAATAAAATAAAATAAAAAATAAAGAAGGGAACTGTTGGTGGGAATGTAAATTGGTGTAGCCATGATGAAAAACAGTATGGAAGTTCCTCAAAAAATTGAAAATAGAACTACCAATGGTCTGTGGCCATGCCACCCTGAACAAGCCCAATGTCTGATCTCAGAAGCTAAGCAGGGTCAGGCCTGGTTAGTACTTGGATGAGAGACCACCTGGGAAGACCAAGTGCTGTAGGCATAAAAATAATAAAAAAAAAAAAAGAAGAAGAAAATAGAACTATCATATGATCCAGTAATTCTACTTCTGGGTATTTACTCAAAAGAAACAAAAATACTAACTGTTCATTGCAGCATTATTGACATTAGCCAAGACATGAAACAACATAAGTGTTCACTGATGGATGAATGGGTAAAGAAGATATGGTAGAGATATATAATGGCTATTATTCAGCCATAAAAGAGAAATCCTGCCATCTGCTATGACATAGATGGACCCTGAGGATGTTATGCTAAGTGAAATAAGTCAGACAGAGAAAGACAAATACTATATTGCATGTGGAATCTTAAAAAAAAAAAAACTGAATTCATAGACACAGAGAACAGATTGGTGCATTGATACTTGCCAGAGTGGGGTGGAGGATGAGAAAATGGATGAAGGTGGTCAAAAGGTACAAACCTACCATTATAAAATAAAAAGTCCTCAAGATATAAAGTACCACATGGGGATTGTAGTTTAAAATACTGTATTGCATATTTGAAAGTTGCTAAGAGAGTAGATCTTAAAAGTTGTCATCATAAGAAAAAATATTATAACTGCATATGGTGATAAATTTTAACTAGAGTTGTTGTGGTAATCATTTCTCAACACACACATAGGTCAAATCATTATGTTATATACCTTAAACTAATATAATGTTATATGTCAATTATATCTCAATAAAAATAATAATTTTAGGACTACTAGCATAATCTGAAACTAACTTGGATGAACTGGTAATAGGGTCATTCTAGCGCAAGGTCACATTTCCAGTCATCTTAGATCTTAGTCTGTTCAGGCTACTAAGATTAAAAATATGATAGATGGGGTGACTCATGGAACAGCAGAAATTTATTTCTCACAGTTCTAGAGTCTAGGAAGTCCAAGATCAAGGTGCTGGCAGTTGTCGTGTTTGGTAAAAGCCTACTTCCGAGTTCAAAGATAGCTGTCTTCTCACTATAATCTCACATGGAAAAGGGGGTAAATGAACTCTCTGCCGCCTCTTTTATAAAGACACTAATGGCATTTATGGGGGTTCTATGCTCATGACCTAAATACCTCCCAAAGGCCACACCGCCAAACACCAACATAGTGGGTGTTAGGTTTCAATACGAATTTTGAAGAGACACCAACATTCAGTTTAAAGCATCTGGGAAATAGTAAACATCCCTAACAACATACCACGTCATCACCATTAGTCTTCCTATACCATGTTTGTGGATGAACTGCTTATGAAGGATTTCAAATGACATCCTTCTGAAGCTTGAGATTAATTTTTCACCCTGAGAACAGGTAACCTTTCAATAGTGAGAATAGGATCCCAACTAAATGGACCATTGCTTAAAACAGGATGTGACTGGAAGAGAGGGACTGGGAGAGTACTGGACCCAGGTATGGGAGATAAGCACTGGGGAAACTGACTCTGCTGTAAATGCCAATAGAGATTCCTGGTCTACATCATTCTCCAATCTTAGCCTGTGTAAATACTCCACAGTGGCTGGGGGGAGGGGAAGGAGAGGAAGAGCAAGAGTAAAATTGGAAGCTAACTCAGTTGGTAGCAGAGACCATTGAAAGAATGAGGGAAACTCAGAAAGTCAAAACAGGAAAGCAATATCTCAATGGTCCACTGAAAGGTGGTAAAACCCAGTCACAGCCTGACATTCATTCAGGTTCTACCTGGAAAGACCTAAACCACAAATCCAATTAGTGGTACTGGGGCATGCAGGGAAAGAATAGTGTTAAATATGATGTCGATTTGACACACATTTTAAACAGTCTTTATAACAAGTCCTTTCAAATAATAGTTATAATAGATAATATTTACAGAATAATGTTTCAATCACTGTTCTAAGAGCTTCACATTTATTAACTCAGCATATTTTCACATGCTATATATTATTACAATTTCATTTTGCACTAGAGAAGCTGAGGTACTGAGATACGAGCTGTGAAGTCTTGGAAGATACAGGAAGCAATGCAGCTGCCTTTTATGCAGTGCAGCCTCTTTAGAGGTAGATTTGAGCAGCTTTTTAAAGGTGATGCCATTTACTTATGAAACATATAAGAAAGAATTTGAGATTACCCTAGAGAGTTCCTCAAGGGTTAATAAAATAAAATTCTCCCAGAAATAGTGAGAATGTTAAAGTCATGTTTATTTACATAATACTGAGCTTGATGTGTTATTCAAAGTGCACACCTTAATTGATACAATAGTACAATGTAGTTCACCTAGAACTAATGATGCAGGAAGCAAACTGGTTCTTATTTCTCAAAGAAGTGTGGCAAGAGAAGGAAGCTGGGAGAAACTTTCTAACAAAACATCAGCTCTGTGAGAAAAGCTCACAGCTTCAGTGAGAACCATATTGCTGAGAACCAAGAGCAAATTCAGAGAGGGTCACGAGGTCCTGGGACCCTAGAAAAAATATCTACCACCTAGCAACTCAAGTTGTAATTTGATAATCTGCTTCTGAGAAATATCAGATTATTATTAAAGCACATTCCAATAAACTAGAGTTCCTATTTGCCTCAGGATGAATGGTTTTAATTTTGAATGCTGCACTGAATTGTTTATCATGAAAATGTTTAATAATGCAATGTGGATGCAATTTAGGAATGCACCACAGAGAGGGGCAGAGGCAGAATAATTGACTGGGAAAAGCCTCTCAGTTAAATCTCAGCAAGAGCATGCTGACCAGTAACGGAAATACTGAAGTCAGAGACCGGAGGAAACAGCCAGAGGAAGACAAGAAGAATCAGAGTGTCACACAAAGAAAAGAAACTGCAGTTCTTTTCCTTTTTAAGTCCCTTACAGACGGTATTGTGATATAGATAGTAGATGTCTATATTACCCAGGGTTCCAAACAACAACTAACAATATGCTTTCAGCAGTAGAGTTGGGAGAAAAGATGGGATCCAGAAGGACTTGGATGCTGCCACTCACTGAGGCCCAGGAAATATGTCCCAAGACTTTGGCCCCACAAACGAAGTAAAAAAAAAAAAACATCACAGCTTGCAACAAAAGATATTTTGGCTTCTATATGAAATTAATGTTGTTTCTAAATTAAATTCTTAATTAACTCCATAATAAGTCTTAATTCTTAGAGTGCTGAGAGGAAATAAAGCAACAATATCTATGGTCAATGAAATAAACTGTCTGAGAATTTTCAGTAAGAGGGCTATGAATCAAGTGACAACACATTTAGATTATATCATATATCACATATTCTTCAGGAAATGTCCCAAATGGGGTCTAGGTATCCTGACACCACAACATAAGGATTTTTCCTTCTCACAGGACTAAACTAAATAGATGGTAAACATTATTTGTTAGATAAGTGGGCAGAGTCTCTCTGTGCTCTTTCCAAAGAGAGATTGTATATTTGCAGTGAAGGAGAAAAGCATGTAGCATCTGCAGATTCTTGCGAAAAACCATATCATATTTTAAAAATCTCCCTTATTCACTCCTTTCAGATGTGGGTTTCTATAAATTAAATGGAGAAGCTAAGCCTTATGTAAGCTAAAGAGACAAAATAAAATTGTGATTGGAAGTCATATGAGCCCACAGTTTCAGCCCAAGATAAAGTAATAAAAGGAATCAGTGTCTCTATGTCCCTTTGCTAGAACAGTTACACATTGTCACCAAGTTGCCTGGTAGAGGAGAAGGAAAGGCTGGGGGTGGGAATGCTGTCTTTGTAAAAAGCTTTTGTAAAGAGCATCTCAGCATTACAGGGAGAGCCATGTTGGTTCTCTATGGGAATTAAGCATCTGCAGTGAATGAATCTATGATTCCAGGGAAGTGACAGTCTCATTGACACAAAGGGTAGAAGCTTTAGAGGCAAAGTCACTATTAATACCTATGAGGTTTGCAGCAAAGGGCGTGCTGTCAGCAGCAACAACCTCTGGGACCGCTGGCCTGAATTCGCAGGCCATGCCCACATGAACTGGAGTGTTTTTATAGTCTACAGTGACTCTAGAGATCAGTGAGGCTTATTGCTCTCATCCTATTCTGTGAAGAACTGAATCTTCAATTGATTGTACACCCAAACACAAGGACTAGGCAAGGGCACAGCTGTGGCATGAGATTTAAGGTTTGGGCCTGAGTATACAGAGGCAGCTCAGGCCAGTATAAAGTCCCTGAAGATTTGAGGGTCGACATGGTGACAAGCTCAGAGGCAAATGTGACAAACTGCCAAAATTCAAAAGACAACTGTGGTATCTAAAATGATTTGAAGATGCTATAAAGATGAAAACATATTTATAGTCAACTCTACGGATGAGCATTTCAGGATCCTGCAGGATGATGGAAGCTGGTTAGGTTTGTTTGTTTATTTAATCTACAACGTGTCCTTCTGAATATCATTCCATGTAACAAGGGCAAGGAAGGAAAACTACAGACCATACTTCTGCTTCTGACCATAACAGTAATTGATATCAACCTAATAGTCTCACAGTAATCAACTGTAAAACTGGACAAACCTAAGAGGCAAATGTTTTTAGATACTGGACAACAAACAATATTTTAAAAAGAGATGAAAATGAAGTAAACCTTATGATTTTTTTGCTTTTCTCTATGAAAGCAATTTCTGAGCCCTGGTTCAAGGAGGTAAGTTCACGTAAAGCATAATAGGTTTATTGTCTGGAGACACATAGCTTGGAGATCAGGATATCAAGGAGAGAGAATTTGTGGAGCCTTGTAATAGAAAGAAGGGAGCTTCACAGAGGGGCAGAACAAGAAATCTGCAAAGGGTCTTAACACTTTGAAAAATTAAGTTGCACATGCACAAATGAGAGATGAGGCAACAAAGACAATAGCTACTGGAGATAAGATCTGTGCATTGAGTGAAGATTGCAGAAGTCAGAGAAGCACAGAGACATGAGTGTTCCAACCGGCCAATGTAAAGAAACCTAATTGCCCACTCCAACAATTCAGTTGAGTCTTTAGAAGAGCCAGAAACAAGTTGCCTTATTCAAACCATAGAGTTAAGCCTATAATAAATCTATCCTAACATAGATTAAAAATATGCCTTGAAATCATCACACTAACACTCCATTAAATTAAATACCTGACAGAAAAAATACCAACATGCTTTAAAAGAAGACGATCAAAGGCTGTTTATTTAAAAAATGTACCAGCTAAAATGTCTAGCACACAATCAAAAACTACCAAACATGAGAAGAAAATGCGATCCATAATTTTTTTAAATCAATAGAAACAGATCCATAGATGACAGAATTACAATGAGCAAACTACTTTAAATAGATAGCATAAATATCTATTAATGATTTAAGAGAAAAGATAGATAGATTGAAGAGATAATGAAACTAAAGAGATAAAGGAATTCTACATAAAAGAACAAAATAGAAAATACATAACCTAAAACTGACAACTGAACTAAAATAATGTTCTAGATGGTCATAACAGCAAACTGGGCACTGAAAAAAACAATGAGTAAACACAAAGACAAGACAATGGAAACTATCTTAACTGAAGCACAGGTAGTCAGGTGGGGGGTGACTGAAAAAATGAACAGAACCTGAGTAACTATAAGGTAATATCAAGCAGTCCAGTAAAATGTAATTGGATTTCTAGTGAGAGAGAGATGTTGCAGTTTTATATATGTAATTATATGTGTGAATATATATAATAATACTGAAAGTTTTCCAAATTTAATGAAAATATCCACCCAGATTGGAGAAGCTCAGCAAACCACAATCCAAACAAACAAACAAACAAACAAACAAAATGACACAAAAGCTTATCATAGCCAAATTTCTGGAAATCAATTATGAAAATAAATTCAGCTATATGTTAAAAGACTCCAAAATTCTAGAAATTATCACATAACTCTTATTAAAAAACAATGCAAGCCAAGAGCTAATAACATATTTAAAATACTGAAAAGAAAAATAAAAATTGCCAATCTAGAATTCTACATAGAGTGAAAATATGCTTCATAAGGTAAAATAAAGGCTTTTCAAATAAATAAAAACTGAAACAACTCAGCACCACCAGCAGACCTGCCCAGCAAGAAATTTTTAAGGAAGTTCTTTGAACTGAAAGAAAATGATGAAAATACTATAGTAGATATGAACAAATGGAAACATATATCACATATTTCAATAAGAAGACTTAACATCATCATGATCTTAATTGTGGGTTAATTCATAAATTTATTTCAACTCTAACAAAAATATCAACAGAAATGTTTCTATGGCTAGACAACTGAATTATAAAGTCTATTAGGAAAAAGAAACAGACAAAACATCCAGAAAGGTCCTGATAAAAGAAGAGCAAGGGGAAAAGAACTGGTCTATAAGATATTAAAGCCTATTATAATCTTTAAAATTAAAACAGTATAATATTGACATGTCTGAATAGAAAGTTTAGAAATAGACCCAAGAATTTATGATAATTTGATATGTGAAAAAAATGACATCTCAAAACATAGGTTAAAAAAATGACTTTTTAATGATGTTGAGATAATTAGATTGCCCTTTGGAAAATAAAATAAAATAGAATACATCCTCACATTACCCACCAAAATAATTTCCAAGTTGTTAGTTAGGGATTTATATAAATAAAAATGAAATCACACAAAAATTAAAAGAAAAATAGGCATATTCCTCTTAACTTAGAAAGAATAAAAGTTTTCCTACATGACTTAGGTTTCAGAAGTGAAAAAGAAAGATTGCCCTATCTGACCACCTAAAATGTAAAAAAAGAAGAAAATACACATATTTAAAAAATAAAAAAAATTAAAATACAAGTGAACATACTGAGAAAGATGCAACTTATAACTTATATAACATAAAAAAAAACTAGCCTCCATAAGTATATAAGGACTTTCTTAAGTTTTAGAACAAAAGACTAATAAGTTGATAAAATAAAGGGCAACAGCCATCAACAAGTAAATTCACAGATAAGGAACATTTAATAAACATAAAAAAGATGCTTACCTTACTCTTAATAGGAGAAGCACAAATTAAAACCACACAGATACACTATTTCTCACTTATCTCCCAGCAAAACCCATGAGTCTAATCATATACCCTTTGGTGAGGCTCCAGGAAAACATCTGTTCTTATTCTTAGCTGTCTGATGGGCAACATGGCAACCTCTAGTAAAATTAATTTGCATTTATCCCACCTGCATTTCTTTAACCTTAGTTAGTGATATCCTGAATTCTATTTTTATCTGGAAACATTTTAGAGACTCCTCTTAAAATCAGTGTACAGTTAGAGTTAATTGTTCCATCATCCCCATATTTGCCAGGTAGAAGCAATGTAATTTTGTTGTTTGACTTGTCCATTGATACAGGATAGTGGGGAGGACACTTAGAACCCTGTTCAGTAACCCAGGCTTGATCAGGAGAACATATCTGTGGTTACCAAGGGACAAGCCCCAGTGAGAAGCATCAAATACTTACCTTGAATTTTCAAGCCCCTCTCCTCTCCTAATAACTGGAATTTAAGTGGTTCAGGTGATGGCAAGAGTTTAAAATGGAAGGAGATTATAAAACATATTATATCAGGGTTCAGAAAACTATGGCCTACAGGCCAAATCCAGCCAGCAGCCAGCCCCTTGTTTTTATAAATAAGAGTTTTATTGGAACACAGCCTTACATATTATTTATGATGGCTTTTATGCTACAATGGCAGAGATGAATGGCTGCAACAGAAACTGGGCCACAAAACCTAAAATATTTACTATCTGGCCCTTTATAGAAAAAGTGTGTCAACCCCTGCCCTAAAGTAAAAAGGAACTTAGACTTTGCAAACTTCTGGGGTAGTTTAGCTCTGTGAGCAGGTCCTGATGCATTGCTTCTTCTGTTATGATATCAGCAAGCAACAAAAGGTCAGCTAGGTCTCCAGTGTTGCTGTGGTCATGAGGTAACAGCAGAACCACCAAACTGCAGAATCTTGGGCATGTCCTCAGAGGCACAGTTCAGAGACCCCACACTGGCTCCCACCCTCCTAATCAGCTGTGACATGTGGAGTGTGATCCTGGGGAACACTGACCTTGGAACTCTGAACACAGGGGTAGTTACCGTACCAACCACTATAACTAACTAAAGTAAACCTTCCAAAAATATCCTTCTCTCCCAAGTATTGGGCTTTCAGTTCTATCCCAGAAAGAGTAAATGACAACATCAGCAGCAGCAACAAACACAGACTTTGGGTATGTGAGAATTCTGAGGTGACCCACGACAGGGGAGCTATAGCTTTTTCTCTGAGCTCACTAATTGAGGCAGAAAGGCCTTATTTATACTTCTTTTCTCCATGTCACACCCTCCACTCAGTTTGGACAGCTACACACACACACACACACACACACAGGCACCTCCCCTCCCCTCCCCACAGGCACCAATGATTCCCTCAACTTCCTCTCCTACAATCTCTAAACTCTTGTCTCTTCTCTCTCCAATGGCTTTTAGTCTCCTGGACGCAAAGCCCCCACAGAGGTAATGTCCCACTTCAGTCGTTCTGCTGCTAAACATACTTGGCTTGCACTCTCTCTGCACACGAAGGAAGGAAGATACCAGGACTAAGTTACCTTGCCAGGTGCTGCAGGCTCTCGGTCCACAGATGTACTGCACCCCCGTAAAGATTTCCCGCTGCCTCCTCTACCCTTGCCTCTGACAAGGTGGCTATGTACACCCACCACAGACGGTTTCCCATCTGGGGATACTGAGCTCTGTAAAGCTGGCCTTGCTGTGCTCTGCTTTCTAAATAGCTTGAGCAAGACCTTCAAGGTACTTGAACTTAAATGGCAATTTCATTTTCATTCGTTCTCATTCTCAGCCCCATGTGCTGTCTCTTCTCTACCAACTCAAAAAGGTTCAGCTCTTCTGAATGTGAGTTCCTAGTCACCTCCAGCTTCTTCTCTCCTAACATCCCTAACAGATGTGTAAACACACTGATCATGACTCTGCTCCATTACATTCTCCTCTGGCTTGAGGAGAGGCTGGTGGCTTTAAACTAATCATTCCTCAAAGTGCATCTGCTTTGGAGAACACAGAAGGATGAGTCCTCCAGCTGGCTTTCTCCCAGGTCCACTACACCAGGAGTGAATGCAAAGGAGCCTCTTGTCCCCAAACTAGATCCTAGTCCTTGGTTCAATGCCATCCATCTCAGCGACAGGAACAAAAGTCACATTCCCCATTACAATCCCCATCCCCACCCCCTGCCACACCTGTGACTGGGAAAAAAACCACCGAATATTTAAGATTTTTAACAGTGATAAACCAAAAGTCTAGATAATAAAGGTTCTCCACTACAGAAAGTGCCTCTGGGTGTATGTGGTTCTATATCTCTCCTACTCCCATAGGACGACCCTCACCTGTCCCTTAGCCCTCACTACTTGCTGTCTCCCTCTGTGTCACTATTGTCTGTGTCTCTTAGGTGTCATAAATCTGGGAAAGATGTGAGCAATATTTTTTTAAGAAATGAAACTAAACCCAGTTCTACCAGAGTTCCTTCCTTTTTCTGACAGAGTTCTTGAGTGGTCATTATGCTTGAGCATCATTACAAGTTCACCTTGTGGTCATAGAACAAATTTCACCTCTGATCCTCCCAGAGCTGGAGTTACTATTTTCTTCCTCTCTTTGTTACATGGCAGATGACGGGAGGACCTATTCATGATATAGGCAGGCCTCATCATCCTGGCCATCTCTTCCCACCTCATCATCCCCACATTGCCACTATCCCTTCATCCCTCTCCAGTGCCTCGTTAACCTTTCCTATACCTACCACTCTACTGAGGTGGGAGAGGACTTTCTCACCACAGATGCTCCAACATTTTAACACGGTCCTTTTTGTGCACTGAATTGTGTCCCTCCAAAACTCCTATGTCAAAGCCCTTATCTTCAACATGACTCTATTTGAAAACAGGGCTTTTAGGAAGTAATTAGATAGGACTGGAGTCCTTATAAGAAAGAGACACCAGAATGCTCTCTCTCTCCAACACGTAAAGACATGGTGAAAAGGCAGCTGTTTGCATGCTAGAAAGAGAGGCCTTATCAGGAACCAACCCTGCTGGCACCTTGATCTTGGTCTTCTATCTTCCAGAACTGTGAGTATATAGTTTCTGTTGCTTAAGTCACCCAGTCTATGGTGTTTTGTTGCAGCAGCTCAAGCTGACTAGTACAGTTCCAGACAGGATGAGCTTGCCTTGTCACATTTTTGTGGCCCTCTATCCTCAGTTTCTTAAAGTTGAGAGATGCCCAACTTAAGGCTAAGGATGAGGTGCTATGAGGAGAAGCATCAAGCTTGTACCTGTAACCGTCCACCCACTCAGCTCTGTCCAGTCTTAGCTGTAAGTTGCTTAACGCCCCTTCACTATTTTCCTCAAAAGGCCCACTTAATCACTGCCCAAAAAGGGCCCTCGTCCTTGTCTTGGGCTGCTAGGAATCATTCTTGGGAAAATAACTTTAGCCTCTGCAGAAACCTCATCCATAGTAAATGCTTTTCTCATAATAGTCCCTATCCCTGAGTGTCTCTGTTTCTCATTCTCTTTCATTGTCTCTTTATTTTTAAAATATCCTTTTGTTATCCTCTCTCTTCCTCATTCTGAGGTCTTTGTCTCTTCTAATCGTTTCTTTTTCTCTCCTTTCCCTTCTTTCACCCTTAATATTGAAATATTTTTTTTATTTTAAATGTAATGAATAAGGTCTGTCCTCTAGTATTAACTACATAAGTAAATGAGTCAAATGCTATATGTCTCTTCTTGTGTGAAAACAAATAATTAAATGAAAACCAAATAACATAATTTCTCTAATTCTTGACTATTCTATTTTATTGGGTGCACTACTAACCAACATTTGTTGGCACCACAAGGGGGCAGTGCAACCACGCAGATCATTTAACCCAACAATTACACCAGGGGCTTTCTCCTGGAGAAAGGTAGGCCTAGAAAATAGCAATTGCCTGCTTTTGTCACTTGGGAAGAGCGATGACAGGCAAAGAGCATGGAGAATGATTCAACAGGCTTTCTGACCATGAAGTTTTCATAGCTACAGATTGTGTTTACACCCACCTAGAGGTTCTGAAAAGTTCATCCAGGCTCAGATGTCAGTTTTGTTGAAAATCAAGAGGTAGGGAAAGGTGATGAGATCAAGAATGATTTTCAATCTTTGAATATGGCTGACCAGAAGGACCTGACAATTTGGTTATAAACATGTTGACTTTGTGGTGGGGAATGGCCAAAGAGAAATATCTAGCTAACATTTATAAATTTGTACCCAGTGACCAGAAGAGAAATAAGAACTTTTGTAATTTAGGAGGTCACAGAAGCCACATATATGGAGAGCTTAACGTTCTATGGTCTCCATCCTGACGATTCATATAAATTCTGCTTGGCATTCCTATGTCTTCCTAACTTCCCAAGCTGAGAACCAACATGTGCCTGTCATAACTCTTCCATTTGCAAGTGACAAAAACTCAATCAAATTACAATCAGGAAAAAAAGGAGTTTATTGGCTACTCTAGCTAAAAAGCATAGAGACATACTTACAAAAAGAAATATAATGTGAGATACATACATAATTTAAAAATTGTTAATAGACACATTCAAAAAGTTAAAACTTCCAGGTGAAATTAATTTTTATGATATATCTTATTAATAATACAGTTCATTAATATATTTTAATGATACACTTATTAATCCAATATCTACCATTATTCTATTCTCAACATAGAGTAAGAATATTTAAATTATTGATTTCACTTTTTTTATATACAATAAGTCCTAGAAATCTGGTATTTTACATTTCTAGGACATTTCAATTCAGACTGGCTATATTTCAAGTGCTCACAAGCCACGTGTGCTAGTGGCCATCATATTGGACAGCAGAGGCCTAGAGCAAGGCTTTCAGGTATGACTGGATCAGGCCCTCAAATAGCAAGTTTTGGGCTCTCCCTCAGTTTTGCTTTTCTTTGCATATTGGGCTCATTCTCTCCAACAAGAGAGAGGACGTCATTTGGATGGGCAAGTAGTTCCAACTTATACTGTGCTTTTAGCTCACAGTCACAGAGGATAGGAAAAGACATCATTCCAATAGCATCATCTGGTCCTGCTGATGTCACATTATCATCCATGAGCCAATCACTGAGGCCAGGGAATTGAGCCAACTCTAACCTACATTGTCTTCAAAAGCTCTGGTAAACAAGGCTCTGGTAAACTACCCAAGCCTGGCACATGCTCCTCTCTGGTCCTGGAAGTACAGTGAGGGAGCTTGTTAGCCCCACCTGAACCACACAGAATCAAGGAAGGTAGGTTCTCCAAAGGAAAGGATGTGTCACAAATCACATATATCCACTTACCTACCTGTGGGCTTAAAGTGCCCCAGACCCCAGACTGTGTTGAGGCAAGAGGAATTAGGAAGATCGGTATTAGTAGCTGCTTATCTAGTCATAACATGACTACCAGTTCCTCTTTTTCGATTTATAACACAGTCATTGTGTCAAGAAGCTGAATTCACACTGGATTCCCACTCTTGATTTGGAGGTCCTTTTAACCTGGCTGGATCTCTTCTATGCTAACCTGCATGAGATTCCTCTGAGAACCTAACCAACCCTGTTCCTCCATTCAACCCTTGGACCTTAGATTTAATTTTGACCATTTGCCTGTCCTTTCTTCTTTGTGGATCGGTTCCTCCAGTCTGGAACTCGCATTTGCTCTGAAGCACAAGACCAGTACCCTCAGGCTCAGCTCTTTCATACAACTCTCGTTGCTCTTTAGAGGCAACTTCAGTCCTCCTGACTCTCTGCTGACACTGAACTCAAAAAGCATCAGCAGTGAGAATAATAACCAGAAAAGACAGAGAGTAAGAGTATAGAATCTAGAACCACTCTTAGTGGCTCTGATTTTGAGCCAGTTATTTAACCTTTCTATGCCTCAGTTGCCTTTTCTTCAAAAATACAGATAAAATAGGCTTTATTTGCCAGGTTTGTGCGGTAAATTAGATGTGTAAATATATGTGAAATGTTTAGGAGAGTCTCTAGAAGCATGTATCATGGAGGGTTCAATCAGGGAAGCTGCTCCTCTACGACTGATATGAAATAAGGGTTTTATTACAAGGATTAGACCTTATACTACTATGGGGAAAGCAGGATAATTAAAGTTCTGCAAGAGGAAAGCTAGAGGGTCAGAGAAAAACCACTAATCAGGAACCACAAAGGAGAGGTGATGAAGACTACTGCTAAGGAAGACTGTTACCTCCACATTTGATTATGGCCTTGAAGGGCAAGGTCAGAAAAGACGTCAGTTGGAGAAGAAACTCTGGACCAAAGCAGAGGAAAGCAAGGAAAACAGGAACCCGCAACTCTCTCACTACATTTAACATTGCTGAGGATGCAGAAAAGAAGCAGATCCCCCATAGTGAGCTGCACACGTACCTGTCGGAACTTGGAGGAGCTGGAGACCTGGTGGGAACCGAAGGAGTCCCAGGTCCAGTAGCTGCTTGACTCCAATAAATTCAAAGCAGGAGAACGTCAACAGCATCGGTCAGCGTAGCCCCATGCACTGAACCAACTTTCCCCGCACAGGGGCCGCTGTGGCACTTCCACCTTCCAGATCTGGCGGGAATTTCTCCCGAGGCCAACCCTAACCCAGAACCGTATGAGGGAGTAGTCCTAGGAGAGGCATTCCCAGTTTAGTTAAACTGGCCCAGTAGTAAACCACAGAGTGTTAGCTATTATTATTGCTACCAATACCATGTATGGGTCTCGTTATCGTTTATGGCTTAAACTATTCTCTGCTAGAATGTAAGGCTCTTGAGGACGTCTTAGTAGGACCACTTTATACACAGTTTGCAAGAGTTGTCACATACACGTTATTTAACATACATAACGACCCAGTGGCTTAGGCAAAGTAGGTTTTATGACCCACAGAAGGCTCACAGAGTAAGTGGCAGGGCTGCAAACAACTGCAAGGCCCCCCAATCAATCCCAAGGCCAGGGCACGCCACTACGCCCCATTGTCATACGCCACACGATGGCAGCACAGTGCACTATGGCACCCAATGATATTTATTACCTCGCCTTCAGTTTCCAGATGTACATCAATTAAACAGGAACGTGCTTTTCTGTGGCACAATGACACTGGTTTTTATGAGAGGTTTGTGGGATCAGAGTAGTTACTAATCAGGCACAGCTCAGATGCCTGCCGAAATCCAAATGTTCAATTTTTAAAGGCTGCAGTACCTACAACTTGCAGCAAGTGTCGCCCTAGGGCTACTGAACAATCAATGCCTGAGCCCTAACAGGATCGTGAAAAGGAAACAGTGCAATGTATAACACGCAATGCAGGATGCTGCCTACGTTTTAACCCGAACAAAACAAAGAAAAATATTCTCCCTACCCTACCCTCTTTGACTATCCACCAGGAAATGTCGTTAGGACAACACCAATGCGCTAAGTGCTGGAGAGTGGCAGAATGTTAAAGCAGATTTTTCAAAAGCAGTCCCTGTTCTGTTTTGATATCCCCAAGTCCTTCTGTTATCACTTGGAATTGGGGTCTTTTCCATGCAGGGCTACCCTTAATAGCACGCTATCCTCTCCCTGCTTTTTTTTTGTTGTTGTTCCTTGAGGAATCAACAGTTATTGCGAACTTGACCATCCTTAGGGCTAGACAAGCCCTTTCAGGCCAACATAAAATCATGGAAGATAATAATAACCTTTTATTTTACTCTTTGTACTTTTCAAGGTACTTTTCATATCTGTAATCTCATTTGAGACTTATAACTACATTGTACAATGAATAGGGCAGACGCTATGGCACTCTTTTTACAAAAGTGGCACTAGCTACAGAGGTTAAGTCCATTGGCCAAGTTTACCCAGCTAGTCAACCAAGTACTGATCTATTATATTCAAGTCCAGAACACACTCTGCTATTATTAAAGAGGAACCAGAGTATTATATGCATATTAGCATAACTGATGCATATTACATTGTAGGTAGATTATAACTGAAAGAGGATAATCAGCTTCGATGATCTTAATAGGCATAATGCCCTGATCTCCAATTTATCTAGAATCTAGAATGACAAAGAATGGAACTTTTTGGTTAATTGAGAGTGCCATGCATCTATGATTTGATACTGCTACGATGGCTTTCCTAAGACAGATTTATGCTACAATTTCTAAAATGTAAGTTTCTCTGGGAGAAGAAACTTCCTTCTGTTTACTGCTGCATCTCTAGCACCTACAAAGTCCATGACAAATAAGTGCTTAATAAATATTTGTTGAAAAAAATGATTGAAATCTTGAAAAAAGCAAAGGAAGAAGGAACAAGAGCAAAATATAAACACTGCCATTAAATAATTCAGCTTTGGTTTGCTCCAGTAACTTAATGAATGGAGGTAAATATCTTCCATTTTATATCTTAGTCTATTAAAGTAACATAACTACAGAATGAGAAAATGAGACATTTAGCAATGGGCAAACTCACTTTTTCCCTGAGCCCTTGTATTTTCCCCCAGCATTCATAAATGCCATATTCAAATATTAAAGTTATTCACAATGCTTCTCCAAGTCAGAATCTCTTATCCAAGGGCAAACTTCTCCTACACCAAAGGTATTGATCTCTAAGTTTTGTCCTTTAGAAGTGGCTTCCTGAGTTTCTGAGAGGAATACAGTACAGTGAAAACACAATACGCTTCTCAATGGCCTCCATACTTAGATTGTGTCCTATCCCAACCCATTATCAGATTGTTCCAGAAATACAGCCAAACTCAGGCCATACAAAAGTTTAAACCACTGCATCAGGGCCAGAGGCTAGAAAACCCACTAGGGTCCCATGGAATATTTTAGTAAGTTGTGAGGTGATTTTTCCATTGGGATGCAAGACTGACTTCTGCTTTATATCCACTCCCCTCAAACAAACAGGGTCCCCATTTGTTCCTGTTTATAAGTCATCTAACTATAAACCCTCAAGCCATGTTATCCTATGTAAGGGGTGTCTCTCACAGTGGCACCCTCTTTTCTATCCCATCTCCCTGACTCTAATCCACTTTCTCAGCATTTCTTACCTGAATTATTAATAGTCTTCTAACTAGTTTCTAACTGGTTTCTAATATTACTTGCTGTAATATTTTTAGAAAATAATTTGGTAAAGATATCAAGAAGCTTAAAAAATTGTATTTTTGACCCTATTATTTGCCATATCTATCTTTTCTAGGAAAACAATCTCAAGAAGTTATCCACAGAGAAATCCATTAAAACGTTATTTATAACAATAAAAACTATAAATGTCCTTCTGTTGGAGAATGCTTACAACAGCAGCTGTTGAACTTTTTGGCTATTATATATATTCACATGCCAAACACACTTTTGCGTGTATATATACAGATATGCATATAATCAGACAAATCTTCATGAGACAATAAATTTCTTTACTACATACAATGCATTTAATTTCATTTTTTAACTGTTGATTATAATCCACAGCTTGAAAAATGTGAGCTTAAGAATATGGTAACAAAATATAATTGAATATTGTTTAGTGACACAAATATTTCTTAAAATAACATTTAATCAGATGTATTAATGTAACATGAAATGATAAAAAGTATGATACTAATGATCTCTATAGCCTGAATATATTTTTTAAGCATGTATGCACTGGGATGGTTCTCCAGGGCCATCATTAAGAGATAGGGTGCTTTAGTGTGTCCACAATTGCCCTAATATTTTTCTTGCAGGGAGCAAAACAGAAGAGCATGGGATTTAGAATAGTCCTGGAGTCCTGTGTGACCCTGAGTTAAATATAAGACGTACTCATTTAATTCAATAAACATTTATTAACCATAAACTTATGTACTCAAGTACCAAAATGCAAACATATTCCAAATTTATTATGAAAAGGCAGGGGTCCAAAAGAGAGAAATAGAGTCTTCATTTCTACTGGGAAGTGATTTCTGAACTGAGATTAAAAATGAGTTCACCCTAAGAAGTTAAGAAAGAAAAGAAGAGCATTTCAGATAAAATGATAGAACAGTAGGGGTGCAAAAACACAGAAGAGTGAAATTGCTCTGAGAATTTGGGTATGTCAGGTGTATCAGTATAACTGGAGCATAAGGTAAGGTAGACATAAGGTGAGAAGTGAGGCTGGAGAGCTGAGTCCAGGCTAGATCATGGAGGGCCTTGTGTGCCATACCAAAGAGCCTGGACCCTCTGCACCACTGATTCTTGAAGACGATGCACATGATCATTGCCTATGCAGCTTTCAAAACTACAGGTGCCTGCCTAACGCCTAGTAATACTGATTAGTTGGCCTTTAACGAGATCTACCTTTTTTTTTTAACTCAACTTCTTTCTGTCGGCAATGAGGGATACTTAAGGAGTACGATAGATAGAGGTGTAACATCACATTTCCAATCAGCAACAGTGTGAAGAATGAATGAGATTCAAATCAGGAAGTCCAACTGAAGAGATCATTGTGACAGTCCAGGTGAATAAAGGAAAAAACACAGGCTAAAGGAAAAGCAGTTGGGAAGGAGAGGAAGAAATGGATATCGATGTCAAGCCCACAGTCTGGACTTTATATGGAGGTGGTGGGATGGGAAAGCGTAGATTGAGGAGCTGGGAGGTATATAACTCACCCATAATCTTCTGAAGCCCGCCTAAATAAAGAGGCAAAATGAAAACAGATATTTGCTACACTTACAGAATTATAGGAAAAATCCTCCACTTTCCCTTCCTTCACTTTGCTCACTTTCCAACAGATTGCCACCTCTAAGCAGCTCCTCTCCCTGAAGCCACCAGTAGAGTCTGGGGGTGGAGAAGAGGGATAAAGAGGTGGAGGGGAGTTAAGGATGACTGCCTTTTCCCAACACCTCAGGGAAAATAATACTTACCTCATGGATTTGAAGTGAGAATAAATAAGATAATGTATGAACTATGTCTGGCACATGGTAAGCTCTCGATAAATCATTTCTTTTTCCTAGACTGGGGTGACTAAAGCCCCAATCCTCCTTTTGTCTGACAAAAAATTTCTACCCAGCCCTATTTTCTTCTCTTAAATATGTTATATATAAGTTTTTTTTAGTATAAGACTGAAATGATGAGTTTTCACTTGCTTTTTCAGACAAGACGGAATTTTTTTCATCATATGGAATAATTAAAGCAAGAGCTAGATAAAAGATTCCCCACCCCCACCCCTTTAAGCTGTGTTTCACCAGCTGAGAAGAAATTCTCTTTCCCGATAATCCTCTGAAATTTAACATTCTTTTCACCCTTATTCTCAATGAAAAAAAAAGTGCTAGCAGCAACACATCTGAAGATTCCTTGTACCCATCTAGAACTTAATTCCTCTTCAGTGCTTTGCAAGTAACCAAGAACACTACACTTAAAAAAAAAAAAAAAAAAAAAAAGCTGCAGAAGCCTCTGTTAAAGCTGTTCTTTTTATAAAAGTGCAGTCACAAATCAATGCATTGTTAATGAAGAGTTTTCCTCTCTAGGCCTCTAGAGTTATGTAGAGACTCAAAATTTGCTCATGACTTCTTGCTGGGGGGCGGGGTAGGCCTGGACTTTACACAATGGGGGCTTTCAGCTCCATTTACTTCAGAAGGATCTGGCAGAGGAAGTCAGATGCCAGAAACAATCTTTTCCTCCTCCTTTCCAAAGGTTTAAGCCCAGATGGTTATAAGGAGGACTGGGGAGAAAAGTATACTGATCTAAATCATTCAAATCTTCCTCTTAAATTTAAAAATTATCAGAAATGCACCTTTTTTTCTTCTTCTTCTGCAAGCACAAATATCAGAAAGCACAGTATGGCAGTTAAGAGCCAGGTTGCCTACATCTGAAACCTGGTCCCAGCTCTGCTCCTGTATGTAACCTTGGCCTACTTAATTGCCTGCTCCTCACTTTCTCATCTGCAAAATAGGATAGTAATGATACCTAAATCACAGAGTTGTGAGAATTAAAATGAGTTAATAGATGTAAGATGCTTAGAAGAGTGCCTGGCACGTAGTTTCTGGTCATGAGATACTCAGAGGAGAGCACCAGACTGATTCAACCCACGGAGCTGTTAGAAATGGGTGTATTCTAGAACAAGAGATTGTTAAATATTGGACCATAGGCCAACTAAGCCCCACAGACACGCATAGTTAACTTGTACAGGGTTTAATTTTTTTTTAAATGTGCTGCCCACATACACAGTTCAGAAGATATACAAAATAGCATTTCTTCTGTAGTCCCTCCATTAGAACTTTCTACCTCTTTATAAAATTCAAATCAATTATTTATAATGTAAAACTAGAGTTACAATTTATCAAGCACTGTCATTTTGCATCACTGAATCCTCGGAACTGTTACACTAAGAATTATGATCCTCATTTTATAAGGTGAAGAAAATGAGGCGCAGAGATGCTAAACAACTTGCCTAAAATCAGTTAAGAGGTCACAACATTGGGACTGCCTCTCAGGGTCCCGGGTAACACAGTACATTCTTCCTACCATGTGCCTCCAGAGACTTCTTCAGCCCCCCTCAAAACTTCTCACCTAACAGAATTTCCTCAAATTCACCCTCCTTTCACAATAGCTCTGACTACATAGCTAAA
Organism: Cynopterus sphinx; assembly: GCA_030015415.1. Taxonomy (NCBI): domain Eukaryota; kingdom Metazoa; phylum Chordata; class Mammalia; order Chiroptera; family Pteropodidae; genus Cynopterus; species Cynopterus sphinx. The sequence goes on along the minus strand of CM057380.1, from coordinate 56,006,101 downwards.
GGTGGTAAGGGAACGAGCATTTATGCAAATTGCAAATGCCTTAGGAAACTGATGAGAAAAAATTAAAAGGCTATGAGACAACCTAAATGTGTAGGAATTAAAAAGGAATACTGAAAAAGCTTGACTGTGTGGGGGAAATTAGGCTAATGGTCTAAAACAGCAGTCTCCAACCTTTTTGGCACTGGGACCTGTGCTCCTATAAGAATTTAATGCCTGATGATCTGAGGTGGACCTGAGGCGATGATGCTAGCTAGTCCTGGGGAGCAACCGCAAATACAGATGAAACTTTGCTCCCTCGCCTGCCACTCACCTCTTGCTATGCAGCCCAGTTCCTAACAGGCCATGGTCTGGTACCGGTTCACAGCCTGGGGAGGAGGGGGATCCCTGGTCTAAAAAGGCAGAGATGAAAAAGTTTTCTCCCTAATCATTAAAAAAATGGGGGCAAAGAATGACTAGAAAGAAGTAAGAGTTCTATCTCATGACAAATTCCAGGCAGTGCCAAGATTTTTAATATTTATTATCTGTTTTAACAGAGGGGCAGTCTATAGCAATAAATGAGCAATAGCTCCGTGATCCTGAGAAAACTGCATAACTTACGTAAGTCTTGATTTTCTATCTGGAAAATTAGCACAATACTAAACTTGCAAGTGTGTTGTACGGATTAAATATGATACACACAAAATGACTATTAAGCTGTCTGATAATCAGGCGCTCTATAAATGTTGATATTTTCCCATCCTCTTAATTCTCCTCAGAGATTTAAAATTCATGAACATAAATGTACTTCTGGAATGAAATGTGGAAAAATAGGAAACAAGGAACTATTTGGGAAGGCAGACAATAATTACGGTCTTCTTTCTCTTACACAGAGTCTCAAAGTGCCCTTTTATATTCAGCAGCACTAATAGTTTCTCTGACAAGAAAAGTTGGAATACTGAGTAAGTGTAAATGACTTAGCTATCACCTAGAAATTTAAAGTTTTTTAAATACTACTAAAGGTTAATATTGAGTGTTTACTATGGCCAAATACTATGCTATTTACTCTATGTGCATTATTTCATTCAGTCATCATGATCTCCAAGATACTATTATCTCCATTTGGCAAATGAATTTGAGCCTTAGAGAATTTCATAACTTGTTCAATATAATGGACAATTGTAATTCATCCACATACACGTACACGGACCTATAACTTTTCCAAGCCCAAAATACAAAACTACTGTAAATCTGATGAACTTAGGGAGCAAATGATGGTATAAAAATATGGCTCCAGTGTAAATTATTTTAGACTAAATTGTCTAATCTAGATAGCCAACCTACCAAACTTAATCCGTTATTAACTGAACTTAGTGTTAAATACACATAGGCACTGAACACTTATTGCTTTGTCTAATTATTTCATCTCTATCATTAACATGATAAAGCCAGAATTTTATGCCTTGCATTTACCTAAAATAGGGAAATAACCCCTATTTCCAAGGGAGCCATGAAGAAAAGCTATAATTAATACACCTTACAAATCACCTTTTCCCTAGAGAGCATTTATCTTCTGTCATCAAAAAAAAATTGAATCTTTGTAAATTTAAGAAAGAGTTTTATTTGGGCCTTTGAGAATTGTAACCCAGGGACATGAATTCAAGAAGACTTGAATGTTCCAGCTTCAAAGAGTGACACTTATATAGGCAGAAAGAGAGTGAGACTAAGAAGTTGAGTCCATTATTTTGGAGACAGGACACCTTTTCTTTCGGAGAAGAACATGGGATGAGTTTTTATCATGCAGATTGTCTCTCATTTCTATTGAGAAGGAAGAGTGAGTGCTCATGTGACAGATGACCTTACTGGTGCTTGCTTGGCCAGAAAATCCCAGACTGGTTGAGTAAGACTACAGTTCTGGGAGAGGTTGAAACTGCAATTAGAGCATGTAGTAAATCTAAGTTTGGTATCATCATGGGCTTTTAGCTTTTTGAGTCTGTGATTTTCTCTTTAACACTTCTCCACATTTTTCTGTAAAGTTAAGTATTATTTCACTAACTACAAGTTAGATAATTTGTACAAAAGTTAGATGACTTGTCTGAAAGAGGACTGTTAGAAAGTAAAACAACTAAGGCCCCCAATCTCTCTTTTCAGACACCAGTTCACTCAAACAGGAGTATGAGAAAAACAACTGGCAGCTTACGTACTAGTCTGGCCAAATTGTTTAACCATTATTAGCCTCAGTGTCTGGTCTTGTAAAATATGAGTGACGACATCTTCCATATAGGATTGTGATGAGGTTAAATGAATTAACACTTAAATGCATTTTAAAAGCGACTGTCATGTAGTAATCACAAAACAAGTAATGACTATGATTATTTTTATGTAAAATACTTCATAGCTACTAAACATGACATTCTTTAAAATCAGTGCATTTAGTAGGCTATTAATACAGCTCTTCCAAAGAGTGCTGCATCTCTGACATTGAATGCCGCCCAGGGAATTGATGCCATCATTTGCTCCTTCAGTGAAGGACTCTGATGCACCCTTAATTGCTACTTGTAACGCTTGAGATTAAGAGACCAATCATGTATTTTCAGTTTCATAAATTTATCCCGTCTTTCAAGCTCTTACTCTCAGTGTAGCAATGTGTTAAATGTTGTGACCACCACCAAAACATAGACAAGATCATCTCTTCTGCCTGAATTTGTAAAAACATCCACTTGTATATTTATGACATTAATTGCAATCATTTCATCATGGTTCTGCACTCCTGTAATGCAAAATCCTTGAGGATAGCTGTTGTGGCTTATTTCCTGTTTTTGTCTCCAAGCACCTAAAGCAGTGTTAAATACACAGCTAAAGATCAAAACTGATGGTGGAATAACTCAGTGTACAGTCCAGCAGGGGAAATCAATCACATACACAAATACAGGACTGTAATACAGACTGTGACAATTCTCTTACATATAGTAAATACTACAGCTTGTGAGAGGCAGCAGCCTATTCTCACTGGACTGAAAAAGGACAGAATATTTAAACTGGACTTGTGGTACAGAAAGATTTGGGTGAAAGGTGGAAAAAGCAGATTAAAAAAAAACAATGAGGCAAAAAAATAAAACAATAGTTCAAGGGAAGGTGAATAGGCCTGGAGCCAAGCTGAGGAGCAGTAGTTGAGGATGGGTGCAGTGGACCATTTGTGGAAGGAACTGAATGAGTCAAGCCCAAGAGTAAGAATTTTATTTAATATACAGTTGAGAATCCTCAAAGCTTCCAAATAGTATGGTAAAATTTGTTTAACTGCTCATATTTTAAAAAGTAATGTTCCAGGATTTTGGATTCCAGCCAAGATAGAATAGCCCCATTGCAAACCCCATTGTAAGACTGTCATCCCTTACAATTAAAAGCAAATACTGGACATAACGAAAAAGCATAAGAAGACTCTGAACAATGGGAAGAAGATGTATCTTATAGGGACTTTGATACTGGCCCAGTGGAGGTGAGCCTACAGTCACACTCATATCAACAAGGTGTAAAAAGGTGGTGCAAGGCAGGGTAGATGACACTTCATTTTTCCCCTTGCCCTGGTTTCAGCAGGCCCAATGGAGAAGTGAGCCTCTCCACCCCACTTACCATGAGTAAGAGAGAGTGAGGTGACATTCCACTTGCCTCCCTCCCATCTACTGGTGGGCAGCATGGAGGTGAGTTTCTACTCCCACCCTGTAGCAAAAGTGGTATGAGTCAGTTCTCTACTTCTTTCCTCCTGAGTGTCAGCAGAACCCCTCCAGGAACTGAGCTTACACTCCCACTTGAAGGCAATGATTAGGTATGAGTTGGTGCCCCACTTTCACCAAGAAAGTGTAAACAGAGGCTAGGGGGAGCTATTATTCTACTCTACACATCTGCAGAGACAGTGTAAATATTCCACTTTTGCTTAAGTGCTCTCAGCGGGGCACAGCGGGAAACTAAATATGCACACCTATCTGTCTCTTGTGCTATGCTTCAACAGTAGGAATGCCTGCTTAAAAAATGTCTTAAAAAAAGGTTCCAGAGTATCATTATATAATATCCAAAATGTCCAGAAGAAAGTTAAAAAAATCATCCACTTCCCCCAAGGACCAGGAAAATCACAACTTGAATGAGAAAAGACCATCAACAGATGCCAACATCAATCAGATGTTGGAATTATCTGACAAAATTTTTAATGCAACTATAATAAAAATATTTCAATAAGCAATTATAAATTCTTGACAATAATTGAAAACTAGAGAATCTCAGTAAAGAAAAAGGAATGATGCAATAATGCATGCTACAACATGGATGCACCTACAAGAACATTATGCTAAGTGAGATAAGCCAGTCGCAACACAAACACACGCACACACACAAACACATATTGTATGATAACATTTATGAAATGTTCACAGTAGGCAAATAAGTAGACCAAAAGTAGATTAGTGGCTGCATGGAGATAAAATGGTGTGGTATAAGGAACAACTGTTAGTGACTATAAGTTTCTTTCTAGGGTGATAAAAATGTTCTAAAATTAGATTATGATGGTATCTGTGCAACTCTTTAAGCATACTAAAAACTACAGAATTGTACACTTTACATGATTGAACTTTATGGTGTATAAATTATATCTTAATATGTTGTAAATTAATCATTAAAACTTATTTTTAAAAAGAATTAAATGTAAGCTATTGAACTAAAGAATACAGCTACTGAAATAAAAAAAAAAAACTTGCTATATGGGTTTAACAAGAGAGTAGAAATGACAGAAGACAGAAATCAATAAACCTGAGGACAGATCAATAGGATTTACCCTTAACAATAGAGATAAAATAGACTGAAAAAAAGGAACAGGGCCTCAGGAACCTATGGGACAATAACAATAGATCCATCATCAGAATCCCAGAAGGATATGAGAAAGAGAGTCAAGCTGAAAGAGTATTTTAAGAAATAATGGCTGAATGCTTCCCAAATTCTTCAGGTGCTGAAAGAGAAGAACTGTCAATCGTGAATACTGTATCCAGTGAGGAATGAAGGGGAAATAAAGATGTTCTCAGACAAAAGAAAATAGAATGTGTTGCTAGCAGACTGGCCCTTACAAATTGGCTAAAGGGAGTTCTTCAAAGAAAGGAAATGATAAACGAAGGAATCTTGGACCATCAGGCAGGAAGAAAGAACAATAACAAAAGCAGAAATATGGACTTGTCATGAGTCTTATAAATCATGTTTAATGACTGAATCAAAAATTATACATCATCTTATGATAAAAGAAAAAGATATTTAAAAGTGAGGAAGTTTCCACACTTCACTCAAAGTAGTAAAATGTTGATACAAGGAAACTGTGATGTCTTATGTTTGCTTAACGTAATATCTAGAATACTAAAAAAGTTATGCGAAGTGCATAACTCAAAAACACTATAAATATATCAAGAAAGAATCCTAAAAATTGTTTAAGTATAACACTAGTAGGAAAAGACCAATAGATAATGAGAAATGGCAGGGGTACAGAAAACAAAAAATAAAAGAGAAGATTTAAGTCTTAAACATATCAATAATTACCTTAAGTGTAAATGGTCTAATATACCAATTAAATTCAGATATTTGCAGAATGGACACAATATTATAATCCAACAATACGCTGTCTATAAAAAACTCACTTCAAATACAATGACAGGAATGTTATAAGCGGATGAAAAAAAGGCATACTATGCAAACATTAACTTTAAAAATGTAAGAGATATTAATCCAGATAAAGTACACTTCAGAGCAAAGAAAATTACTAGAGACAGAGAGACGTTACATAATGATAAAATGACTGGTGAACCTAGAAGACACAGTGATGGTAGATATATGTGCACCCTCCAAAAAAAAAAAAAAAAGAGCCTCAACATATACAAAGGAAAAAATTGATAAAGCTAAAAGGAGAGGCAAAGAAATCTATAACCATAGTTGGGGATTTCAACACCCCAGTTTCAGCAACTGAATTACTAGACAGAAAATCAGTAAGGATATAAAACTGACCAACATAATCAATTAACTAGATCTAACTGACATATTCAGAGCATTCTATCCAACAAGAGCAGAACAAAAATATTTTTAAACAGACCATGAAACATGTACCAACAGACTTATTATGTCCTAGGCCATAAAACAAACCTCAACAAATTTAAAAGAATTAAAATAATACATTTTGATTTCTGACTTTGACCTAAAAATCATTAACAGGAAGACAAGAAAATCTGCAAAAACTTAGAAGTCAACACATTTCTAAATAATTCATGCGCAGAGGAATTCTCACAGGAAATTTTTAAAAATCAATAGAACTAAAAACAAATATGGAAAAATATAACAAAAAGTGGTTTTTAAAAAAAAAATCAATAAAATTGACAAACATGACTGATAAAAAATGAAAAAGATATAAGATACAGATCATCGTTATCAGGAGTGAAAATAAGGTATTAATACAGCTCCTGCTCTCATTAAAAGGATAATATGAACTATTACAAATAATTTTACACTAAAATATATACAACTTCTAAGACATAGAACAATCCCTCAAAACTTACAAAACTATCAAAATGCAATCAATGTGAAATAAATAAACTGAATAATCCTATAACCATTAAAGAAATTTAATTAGTAATTTAAAAACTAAAAACAAATCTCCAGGCACAGATAATTTTACTAGAGAATTCCATATACTTACACACAAAAATCCTCAACAAAATATTAGAAAATCAAATCCAGCAATGTTTAAAAAAATTATAAGCCATGACCAACTGAAATTTATTCCAGGTATGCAAAGCTAGCTCAACATTTGAAAATCAGTCAGTGTAATCCAGCATACCAACAGGCTAAACAAAAAAATAAATCATATGATTATATAAAATGATGTAGAAAAAACATTTGACAAATCCAACACCCATAAATGACAGAAACTGTCAGCAAACTAGTAATGGAGTGAAAGATTCTCAATTGATAAAAAGCAATCTACAAAAATCTACAGCTAACATCACAATTAATGGGAAAAAAAATTGATTTATTTCTAGGATTAGGAATAAGGGAAGGATATCATACTCACTACTTCTATAAGTTCTAACCATCACAGTAATGCAAAAAGGGGGTCACGCAGATTGAAGAGGAAGAAATTAAACTGTCCTTCTTTGTAGAAGATATAATTAAATATGTAGAAAATCTCAAGGAATCTACAAAAAAATAAATGAAATAAAAAACAGAAGAAGTGAGTTCAGCAAGGCTGTATAATATACATTCAATACGCATAATTCAATTATATATAGAAACTAAAATTTAAAGCATAATGACATTTATAATTGCCTTTAAAAATTCATGTTTATGGATAAACAAACAAAACATGTAGTTTCTGCATCCTGAAAATTACAAAATGTTAATGAACTAAATCAAAGACATAAATTTTCATGGGTTGGAAGACTCAAAATAGTAAAGATGTCAGTTCTTCCTAAATTGATCTATAGGTTTAATGCAATTCCTATTATACCATCAAGGTGTTTAGTAAACATCGACTATCTTTTTTAAAATTCATATGGAAAGGCACAGGAACTAGAATAGCTAAAACAATTTTGAAAGAGAAGAATGAAGTGAGAGGAATCACTCAACCAGATGTTAAAGCTTGGTCAGTATAGCACTGTAGGAATGATAGACACAAAGATCAGTGGAACTGCTTGAGAACTCAAAAAGAGACCCATACCTACATACCCAAGTGTTGTTTTTCAAAACTGTAAAATTCATTTATAGGAGGAAGCATAAACTTTTCAACTAATGGTGCTGGAGCAACTGCACTCTCAGTCATTGATCTCACAGAAACGACAACTTATGTTCATACAAACACCTGTACAAAAATGTTCACAGAAGATTTATTTGTAATAGCCAAAAACAGGAAACACCTCAAATATCCTTTAAATCCATAATGGGTAAATGGTTAAACAAATTGTGGTACACCTGTACCATGAAATACTACTCAGCATTAAAAAGGAATGAACTATTGATACATTCAACAACTTTAATGGATCGCATGCAAGCTGTGCTGAATGGGGGGGAAAAAGCCAATCCTCAAAGCTTGATTCCATTTATATAGCATTCTTGAAATGACAAAATTTTAGAGATGGAGAACAGATTAGGGATTTGAGACTTAGAGAAGAGGGAGGTAGCTGTGACTATAAAAGGGAAGCACAAGGAATCCTGTATCTTGACTGTGGTGCCACATGGTCACATGAACCTACTCGTGATAAAATGGCATATAACTAAACACATGTGCGCACACACACACACACACACACACGTGAGTGCACGTACAACTAACCATCGAAGTATGAATAAGGCTGATGGATTGTCAACTTGTGATACTGTATAATAGTTATGCAAGATGTTACCACTGGAAGAAATTAGGTGAAGGGTATGGAAATCTATTACTTCTTATAATTGCATGTAAATATATAATTATTACAAAATAAAGAAGTTAAAACCAAGGAATATTATATATATATATATATATATATATATATATATATATATAAAGAGCTACAATCATAATCATAACTTTCTGAACTAAAACCTGGTAACTTTGTTCAAAAATCTTCAGTCATTTATCTACTTAACACCCATATGAGGCATTGTGCTAGGTGATAAAGATTCAGGAGTGAAAAAAGTAGATAATATAAAATATGAAATATAAAAAAAGCTCAATGCATGAAAAAGGTCATTACATCTTCAGTCTACAGATGAGAACTGGACTCAAATGTCTAACAATTAGAGAAAAGTAAATTTTGGAATATTATACACCCATTAAAAATGATGACTACTGTTTAACAGAATGGAAAATGCTTATAACATTAAGGAGAATACAAAATCATGTATTTGTTAGTATAATTAATGACAACTTGTTTTTAAACGAATAAACTTTTATTAAATTTTTGATAATTAGAAAGAATAAAGAAATGCAAGATAAGTGCTTTCTAAACAACATCTGAAAGTATCATCCTTTCTGTGTCATGGTATTTTCACTTTTCTTTATTAAAAAGTATAGACATTCATTTATTTAAATGTTTACAAAGCCAAGAACCATCAAGTGGAACAAAAAGAAGAAATGCTAAAGTAAATTCAGCTTTTCATCAGTATTGGAATGGTTAGGTTCTGAGCTTAGCCCTCTTGGAAAAATAATGTATGCAGCAGCTGTTGGTTTCCATTTATTCAAATAAGCCTAAGAATCAGTAGGCCACCCTTGTGATGACTGTGCTTTCAGGAAAAGAGGGCAAAAAGCAAAATGAGAAAAAGGAGAGAAAACATTGGGAAAAGATGCTCTAACTGAATCACAGGGTCAGCATCATAATTTATGATAAATTATTTATCAAAAAAGTCTGGAAAGATACCATTTGTGTGTTACTTAAAGTGTGATTAAGGCAAGATAGTCATCAATAGAAGTATGGCCAGATCTACACAGCACAAAATAGACTGGAGAATTTGTCATTTATCTGGTGAACTCCAAGTCCAGCCACACCAGGTAATTATCATAAAAGCAATTTCTTTACAGTGATGTAAAATGCAATGGGGCAAAATTGCAACCCTGAGTTCTGAAAAATACAGCGCAGACTCTCCCAGGAGCATATCTGAAGACATCCCTTTTGTCTTAGTTTCATTTCTTCTGCAAAAATAATTATTTTTAACAAAACAAAAACAACTCTTGCCCTGCCTGTAACAACCTAACCTCTACTTGTCACACAAGGAGAAATTACCTACCTCAGTACAAAAGGCATCAGGTGCTGCCCTCATTAACAGTGACCCAGTGTGACAGCCAGGAAGACCTGCACGGTCCTGCTCTGAGAGGCTGCCAGGAATGCTACAGTCCCTTAGACCCGCCTTCCTGCTCCTGTGCTGCCCACACAACCTAGCTTTCTCATGAAGCACCTTCTGCTGGCTCAGTGAACACAATCACTGAACATGGTTTTAACAATGGTCTTTTCATTCCCAGTCCAATGCCTCTCATGTATTTTTTTAAAAAACAAGTTTTCTTTAAAAAAAAAAAATTTCCAGAAAATGATGAATAGTAATTGTCATGAACCTGTAGCAGATCTTGAAAAACAAAGACAAGCAAGAATCTATCAATAGAGCAATATTCCAAATATGAAATTTATGGTTCAAGAAGAGATAAATAAATAAATATAAAGAGGCTTCTCAAATAATTTGTTTTCCCCAAGTTCTTATTGAATTTTGTGTGTAAAAAGTTTGGATTCTAGGATACAAGAGCAAGCCCTGTTGGGACCAATAGTAGCCATTCATGCCATTAGCCCTCCACATAAAGAGTGAATGGGGAAAGGCAGATATTCCAGGTTGTTCATTATTTTTTCTAAAGACACCTATCTTTTAAAATAATTTCATTATTTAAACTCCATCTGGCACTTTAGTCACTTGAAAAATTATTAAGTTAGGCATGAATTAAAGAACAAACCCATCTGGACTGCAGTTTTCGGTTTAAATGCTATTCCGCTCATATCTTTTTCCTTGGCTTGGCACATCTTTGAGATATAGCTTATTGAATAGAATCCTTGGACATGTGTGGTGGGGAAACAAAGTCTTCATGAGAGAACATTCCAGTTCATTTCACAAATCCCAGTGGCCAGGTAACAGCATTTGTCTTCTTCTTTGTGCTTTCTACTAGTATCATTATAAGGAAAGTGCTTCTTTCCCAACACTCGCCCACCACACCCACACCCTTGTATGCAGCATCCCATTGATTCGTCTCTAACACTGTATCTGCTCATGTTCTATACAAGGGATCCGGCCCGACTCTGGGCTGGCACCATGACAGGGACAGCGCCAATTCGCTCCAGCGTTGCTTGGCTGATGGTGTAGGAGTGCGTGTGCTGAGGCCGAGGCTTCCTGCTGACTGAGCCATTGCTCCTGGATGTGACCTGCGGTGATGATCCTCTTTTGGCTGTCACTACCAGAGTCTTATGTGAAGCTGGGACCAGATGGTTCCCGTTAGCATAGATGGATGGTATGTTGACATTGCCTGAGTGCATAGAGAAAGACTGGCGCAAGTCACCAAAGTGGTTGAACGACTCTGTGTTTCTGTGAACTTTCGGATTGTTGCTCCAGTATCGACTGTTGTAGGTATTAGAAGAGGTCAGTGTGTTGTTCTCTGAGGAGGATATCTCAGTGTGAAATGCTTTGGCAGAAGAAGAGCTTTTAGGTGGAAGATCATCCTCTCTGAAAAGGAACAAAATGTAGTTGTCATCAGGATTTACTTGAGGTTTACCCGACCCTCTGCCCAGGACTCTTTCTTCTACATTAAGGTATGTCTGTGAAATACAAGGGTTCAGGAAAGGCCACACTGTCATGACAGCAAGCATAGCAGTCCTGGTGGCCTTGGCTTTGACATTCATTTCCTTTGTTCCCATTTCTCAGTCCCCAAGAGTAAAAAAAGTAATTTCAAGTCTCTAAAATCTCTAACTGAAAAAAAAAAAAATACACGTATACAAATGTTTTTTGTTGTTGTTGTTTTTGCTCTATATAGGAAAATAGTCCATGAAGAAATCCACTGAGCTAGTGGCTGTAAAGCTCTGGGAGTGGGGAACGTAACGAAATGGTTAGAGTTCTTACTGTACGTGGGCGTTTGAGAAATCACTGTGGTGTGCTGAAAGAGGTTTTCCTCAGTAATCTTAAGCTGAGATGAAATCTGCCCATTTGCAGTCCAAACTCTTATGAATTATAAAAGGCTAAGTCATTATTTTAAGTTGTTAATTCATTCATTTAACATCTACTGAGTACCAGGTGTTCTAATAGATGTTTCACGTGGAAAAAAAAAAAAAAAAAACAGCTTCTATAACCAAGATGCCTCTGGTCAAATGGGATTGACAAATGCAAAAACATTTGCAAGTCTGAAAGAATGCACAAGGGGCTAAAGTCAACTTATGTGAGGAAGTAACACCTGGACTAGTTTTGAATCAGATCACGGAATTTACTGACAAGATGAATGAAAAGGGAAGAAGTTTTAGTCCAGGAAGAGGGTGGAAGCTTGAGCAAAGGCCCTGAAGCATGGGAGAATGCAGAATAGACTGAAACATGAAGTATTCAGGGAAGTGGTGAGTGTAAGACCAGGGGGCCAGAGGTGGGTCAGATCCAGAAGGGCTGTGTATGTCATGCTAAGTAGACTGGAGCCATTATTTTCAATAAGGACATGACATGGTACAATCTGAGATACTGAGCCTGAACTCCCTTATCTCCACAATATGCCAAGAGTCACTTTTCTTTAAAGATCATTTTGATGTTGTCTCCTTAAGATGTCCATATTCTTGATGGAACTCTCACACCAAACCATAACGTTTTGGCTTATCTATATGTAGACAGATACTGGGATGCTCTTAAGGTATTCTTTCTTGCTTTATGTTCTCATCTATTATATGTGTCAGTGTTAAACATGTATTCTAACCTTTCTACTGTGGCTGCCACCTAACCCCACTTACCCTGTAGTTATGGGAGGGGAAGGAAACATTTTTCACTTGTGTCCTCCTAGTCCTCCCTTTCCATGATCCAGTAAATAAAAATTACTAGTACCATGAGTAAAAGCAATATAACATACAAGAAAATATCATTTAGCCATTCTAACTATCTTGGTCATGACAGTCATAAGATTAGCAAAGAAATCTCAGTTGCCCAAATGAACAGAAATATAGACACTGGCTAAGCAGGGCAAATTATCTGACACACAAACCTTATTTCATTAGGAATTTCTTCTTCCTCCTCCTCTTTATTTTTGCTTCTCCAGTAAAAGAATGCCCCTAAAATCAGTGCAATGCAAAAAATGATAATAACTGCACCAGTGCCAATGGCTCCAGCTATTAGTCCAAAGTTCCTGGGCTGGGCTGCAAAATATATTTAAGGTATATTTAAAGAACAAAAAATAAAAAAGAGAGATAAATAATATACACCCATGCAACTTTATAAACGTGTAAGTTTATTAAAGAATCTTCTTGAAATGTACAAAATTACCTAAAGTATTGCATCCATGTAAAGTTAAACCTCACTTAACTTTCTGTATCCCCAGTAGCTAGGACTAACACACAGTAGACTCACATTTATTTAGTGAATTAACAGTTACATGATTCACAGCTTCAGGAGGGCCACACCTAGAGCAGAGCAGGAAGAAGTTGGTACCTGTTTAACCTTCCCAAACTGCTCCATATGAAACCAACAACCAGTGGGATAACTTATCACTTCGTTCCAGCCAAATCACTCCCTTTTGCAACTAGAATTAAAACACTGAATTCTATTTGCAGAATTCTCAAATATAGGGAAAAATTCTACACTACTCATTGATAATCAGGACACCAATTAAGCAGATATAAGGAATTTGGAGAAAACACAAGAAAGTTTTGTCTTAGCCATGGCCATAGATCATCATAAATTTTATAATGTGTATAGTACTATACAATCAGAACTGATTAGATTCTAATGATCCTAAGAAAAACATTTTGTCATAAAGAGTTCATATCGCCAAGGTTGAAAAGTATAATAATGCATTTATAAACTATCTTCTATATTCAAAATGTTTAACACCGAAAGAATTTCTACTTAATCTTCAAACAATCTAAAAACAAATAAGTAGAACTCTTCATTCCCCAATTTAACAAAGATCTTGGTGTTTCTGACCTAGAGTGGACATTGGAATTTTATATACTTACGTGAAATAACCTGGAGATCTAAAAGACAGGTGCTGGTTCCAATGGCATTAGAAGCCATGCACTGGTACAAACCTGAAGACAGAGCACTGATGTTCCGGATGGTGACTGTTCCCTGGACCTGGTCTGTCACAAAAATAAAAACCAAAGAAATCGGAAGGTAAGACTATAAAAACAGATAAACACTGAAGAGGTGTCAATAGCTTTGCTTGCAGAAATTTTAGAAAAACCAAAATCACGACATTGCATTAAAGACCTAGAGCTATTGAGGACTGTCCTAAAAATAAAGGCAACCTTATAACTTAATCTGCAGATTAGTGTGAGGGCCTAAACGTGAGTAGCCTTCCCAGAGGAGACAGGGGCTAATGCCTACCCAGAGAATTTACATTCAGTAACACCAAATTTTAATTTGGAGGAAAAGTGATGACAAAGATGAAGTTAAATTCATTACAGTAATGATCACTTCATACCAGATGGAAAAATAGCTACTCTGTGCTCAGGTATATAGACTGCTATTCCCTTTGACAATTGCTAGAATGGTTTAAGTCTAGACGCTCCAAGAGGCAGATGCCAAGACAAGAAATAGGTTTACTGGAAGCTATGCCAGTAAAGAAAATGGAGAGGGAGCTGGAGAAGGCAGGGGCAGTCTCAGACTGAAATGCAGGTCTAGCCCTTATGAAGGGGAGAGGGAAGGAAGGAGGGTGGGGGAGGGCGAATCTTGGACTGCAGCACAGTGTTATGGAAGTTAACGCTAGGCTGATGGGGAGTCCTTGAGCTAAAATCACCTGTTAAAGGGGTCCCACATCTTGTAGGAACAAGTGTGCATGAGTAGCCCCACTTTGCCCAGTTACTGGCTGGGAGCTGCCCAGGAGTGGCTTGGCCTGGATGTGGAGCAGCTCGAAGCCTGGAGGAAGCACAGCTGGGGATATCAGTCAATTATGTTCGCCACATCGGGAGATCCAAGCAGTGCAGTTTCAAGGCCACCACACTGATGCTACCAAGAAATGTTTCAGTAGTTTGCATTTTAGTGATTTATCAACATTAGCATAGCTTGATTATTGCATATAAATAACATGAAAATACCGTACAGTAATTAAAGTTAATAGTAACTAAAAGCATTGACTAAGCTTTTATATGTATTATCTCAATCTTTAAAATGACTCTACAAGGTATTTATTATTATTAATCCCATTGAACAAACAAGGAGACTGAGGCTTTAAATGAGTAATAAGATTACACAGCTAGTCACTAGGAATTGGAATTGGGTGGAGGGTTGTCTTAGTTTGAGCTCTAGGCTTCTCCACCTCTCTTAGGCAGAACATAATACATTTAGTCATCTCAACCACTTAAACAGCTGCAAATCTAGGAAGTGGCTCCTAATGGCACATTTCTCACACAAAGTCCATGTATTTTCTACAGAGATACCTGGAGCTAGCACCACATTGGGCTTATTTCTACATGGAACTAAGATTTAGTTACCTTGTTTCTGCTGTTGGCAACCTCCATTCTCGCTAGATCAAAGGCTGACATTGAGAAAGGGGGCAGCAAAAGCATACCTGACCGCTGCATGCATGCATTTATTTATTCCAATGGGCACCATTCTGTCTGCTGGGTAATTTCTGAGGATGCTGATACACGACAAACATAACAAACCCAGTCCCTTACGTTAATGAGAGAAGCAAGCAAGCAATCACAAGAAATGGGCTCAGTGTCAGCACTAGAGAATACTGGGTGTTGGGGAGCACACAGGAGGAGGAGCTAATGAGGATGAGCAAATTCTGAAAGATCTCCAGATGTCGATAGCCCTCAGGGTTCTCTCTCTGCCTTTTGAACACAATGCAGTGGACAGTGTTAAATGACTCTGAATCATCAAACACACACTGGAATTCACTTTAATATATATGCCAGGGAAAGGAGATTTGTTTTCCACTTCCCGTTTTTTATTTTTTAATTGGAGCATTTAAAGGGTCAAATCCATATTATATGGAGAATGTACTTATCCAGAACAGGATCCTTGGTGAATTTGGAAATTTGGATTGTATTGCACACACCCAAGTCAATTTACTTAGTTGGCACTTACACATATTTATTTCCTTTAAGACAAACAAACCAATGAGTACTAGACTTATTGGGGTTATGACTTCACAAGTCATGTAAATGTTGAATCACTATGTTGTATACCTGCAACTAACATAATATTGTATGTCAACTGTAATTAAAAAAAAAAAAGACAACAAGAAGAAACTGAGGGCTGTCAATATGCAGGAGCCTTTCAGTAAATTTACTCAGATACTTGGGTCAATCTAGGGAGAAACTGTCATCTCCTCCTCTATTCTGTGTTCTATTTGATTTCCCAGACTCTCACCAAATGTCCTTCCTACGTGCTCCCTAGCACCTTGTTCTCTCTGGTGCTGGCACTTGGCCCATTTATTGTGACTGCTTGCCTAGCTGTCTCATTAAGATAAGGGTTTGAACTTGTCTTATTCATCACTGTATAACCATCCTCAGAAATGACCTGGTGCACAGATATAGGGTCACCTTCTCTTTAGTGCCTATTGTGCACCACATGCACTGTACTAACAGCTTGATGTGTCTCATTTAATCTTCAAATCTTAGGTTTTATATTCCCTATTTTTCAAAGATGAAAAAGCTCAATGAAACTATGCAATTGTTCCAAGATCATACATTATGTAAGTAGCACAATCTACAAAATCTGGTCTGTCCATGTCCAAAGCTTATAATCACCACACATATAACTTGGCTTTCTAGTAAGGCTTTTAAACCCACAACATTTTATGGGCTGCATCTACAGGATATCTCCTAAGCATGCAATGTTCCAGTGCTGTTAGTATTAAACTAAGCCATCTACCTAACTCCATCTTCAACACCATGCCAAATGTCATCCTTCAAGAAAACCAAGCCCTGAAATCCTAGGAATTTGATCAACTCACATAAAACCAGTACTTTCATGGAGATAATTTGGGAAATTTTAAACAGCTGATGCAAACAGAATTCTGGGATACAGAAAAAGGTAAAGTTAGAAGATTCTTGCTTTAAGAAGTTATTTTTAAAAGGTGAAATCACTTTTCTTCCCTTTGTCTTTATAGATGCAGACACCATGATCAAATGGATATAATAACTTCTTTTAAGTTACTTTTTTTTATGGTGACATTGGTTAACGAAATCTAGTAAGTTTCAGCTCTACACTTTAACAGTAAGGCATATATATTTACACTGTGTGTTCACATCTCATAGGTAGATTTCTTTCTGTCACCATGACATACCATGCCTGAGCTAACTCAGAATGTAATCAGGGAATGAGACAGACACATTGATAAGAGAGAATTAACCAGAAGCAGAAGAGGGCTGTTTGTGTAGTCAAGGCAGAACGGACATGGAGCACGTTTTTAGCAAGCACCAGACTTTCCAGCCACAAGCACATGGCTCTTTCAGAAATGAGACAGGGTTGGGCTAATTCCTCAATCTGTCACTTCATTTGGCCTGCTCTAGCACAGAAGTAATTTGTTGAAATGAACTTTGAAAATAAATATTCTTTTGATCTTCTTTCTTTTAAAGAATGGAGAAAGTTCAGTAGTGTAGAACTATAATTTAAAAGCACACAAGACATCATATCCCACTGTTTTAGTTTGCAGCAACACTGTATCCCATACAAGTGATGCACCTGGACTAAAATGCCCTTCAGAATTAGAGAGAAAGGAATATGTGTATATTTCCACTTCTATTCTCTCTCAGTCCCAGAAACACTTGTGGATGTTTTCTAGACCCAGAGAGGCTGGGCTACAAACTGCCCTGTCACCTACTAGCTATGTAGTCTTGAATATGTTACCTCTTTTTCATCTATGTTTTAGTTTCCTCATGTGCAACATGGCGCTACCAATACGACTCCACATCATAGGTCACTGTGAGGACTAAATGAGATAATGCAGGCAACAAGATGAGTATACTATCTGGTAGCGCTTCCCTGTGGCAATTTCTTCCTGGTATTGCTTGGGAAATGTATGTATGTTTCTGAATCATATTAAAAAATCAGTCAAGAAATTGGGAAAATGTCAACTGTCTCCAAATTCCCAATAGATATTAATACTCAGGATTTGACATTGAGATAGGAATTCCTATATCATAAATTATTCTATATTTTACGGAATTTATGTATTTTTAATAATAATGAGTGACCATAATAATAAAGTGAATCATTTCTTACACAATTTCAGAAGTATTCTGCAGCAAATATTAATAATAATAATAATAATAATAATAATAAATGCAAGATTTATTAATTGAATCAATGTCAAAATTATATACTTCAATAATTAAAAAAATAATAAAAACAGAATGGATTTTAACAAAAATAGCCTAAATTAAAATCTATTTAGAAATTCAAAGGTAATATCATAAATACTTAAGGTTTAAATTCTGTCATTCTAAAACTTTAAAACACCATACAGCATTAAGTGCACTACCCAATAGTCTTGATCTTTGTTTCATTCCAAATTTTCCAGACATAGAAAATTTTATTTCATTTTTGTTGATGTTGATTGAATTAAGATATAGATGGAAAAAGGACAGAGAGAGAACCTGTACCCATTAAGAGAATGTTCAAAGGGAGACATTAGGATATATGCTGCTTCACATGAGCTCATTTCCTGTATTTAACAAGAATATTTTGTCTCTTCGCCCTGATTTTTGTTTTGCCACTGAAATACATATTGTTTTTGCCAAGGCAGATTTTAAATCCATTTCTGATTTTAAGTCAGTATATTCCACATCAACAATTGTATCTTCTTCTCTTCACATTTCTGTCATTAAAAGAACTGAAACTACAGCAAATGTTCAATCACTGGAATACACCCATTAACATTACTGGGAAGTATCTGCATAATGTAATACTTGGATCCCCTGGTATTAACAGCATTACATAGAATAACACACCAAAATTCCAAGCTAAGGGCTTATTTGGCTTCTAAACCTGTTACTTTTTGAAACATTCTTCATGGCATTTGTATAAAATATACGATGTATACAAACATGTTAATATTTATTTGCAAGAATGACTCACCACTGACAACAGACACAGTCACGAATACACTCACAACATGTCAGGAGCTACAAGACCAACTGATTAGATCATGACTGCTCCTCTCCTGCACACTTCTGTCTGGGTTCCCAGAAATGTTCACTCAAAGTGCTGTTTTCCACTTGACACAAGTGGATTCTTTTGCATCACCATGCCTCTATGTTGATTATTAAGCCTTAATTCTCAAAGGAGAATGGCACTTAGTGTTACCATTTTCATTATTTCAATCCCATATGGATATCTCAGATGACTACAAACTCACTGCCTTCCCTCAAAGAAATCTCGAAGTTATTTCTTCCCTGACTTAGTTATTGTTCGTTTGTTCAATGGCCTAAGACAGAAATCTGAGTTAACATTAATTCTTTTCTGACTCTCAACATCCAGTCAAGCCCCATGTCTTGTTGACTTTTGTCTTCAATTCCTGAATTCCACCCTGCCCCGTCCT
Organism: Cynopterus sphinx; assembly: GCA_030015415.1. Classification (NCBI taxonomy): domain Eukaryota; kingdom Metazoa; phylum Chordata; class Mammalia; order Chiroptera; family Pteropodidae; genus Cynopterus; species Cynopterus sphinx. The sequence goes on along the minus strand of CM057380.1, from coordinate 55,986,864 downwards.
TCCTCTGTCCCCATCAGTCGGACCTTACTGCAGGCCCTCTTCATTTCTTGATGGAGTTATTATCACCAGCCTCCCATCTGTGACTTGGATGCCAATTTCTCACCTTGACTGATAAGGCTGTTTCTAAAATGCACATCTGGATATCTTCTGTTGTTTTATAAAGGCCATTTAATAACCACAGTCTCAAAGATAACATCCAAACTCCTTTCTTATTATTCAATGCCTTTCGCAAACTGGACCTGAACTTGCCAACCTTCTTTCTGGTCAAACCTCCATGAATCTCTATGTCAGTTTCACAGACTTCCTCGCTTTAAAATGTCAAAGACTTTTACACTTCCCAAATTCTGCATGCATGGTTCCCTCTATTGATAATACCCCCTTTTAATTTCTGTTCACCCTTTAAGATCCTTTTCTGCTTGGAAATCTCCATATCAAGTTCTTCCTTAGACTCTTCAAGGAAAATTAAAACTTCTATGTTTTTAATTATACAGCACTATAAACATTTTTATAGCATGAAGCATGTAGGATTCTTTACATCTGTCTGCTCCATTAGACAATGAACTCTAGAATGGAAATATGTCTCTTTCCATTTCTCTACCTTCCCCTACTCTCTACCCTGAAGTAACTGCACAGAACAACTGTGTGTGTGTACACATACACACATATTTTAAAAATGAACAAACAAGTAAACAAATGAATATAGCTGTGATAATCACTGGTACTAAGTTTTTAAAGAAAAGGGAGTATATTGCATGAGACTCTCTTCTTTATGACAGAGGGCAAAAAGGGGAAAAACTTGTCTTCAGTCAGAATAACATCTTGATGAAGAGAAAATAAGCGCCTGTCTATTCAGCAACTTAAGTAAATGCCAACATTTTTACTCCCCTTTCGAGAATTATAAAAGCACTCTCACTGGGAAGAGAATTAATGGGGGAAGTTCAGGCAGGAAAACTGAGGCTTCTGAAGCTCTGAGCGTGGCAGAGGAGTGCAAGGGCTTTCTCTCAGCTGACTCAGGGCAAGCCTGGCACCTGTCCTCGCTGGCTGCCCGTCTTCTCCCTTGCAACACTAGGGTACTGGACTACAGTGATATTTAAGATACTCTCCTGCTCCATTTGTGATCTCCACATGAAGTTCTGCACAGTTTTCAAGCAAGCAGGAAAGTGAACCATCTCTCTTCACTGTATTGTTAAATTATGAAAGGATGAGGACAACAAAGAATTTCTTGATAACCGTGAAGGAAAAATGCATAATTTATAAAGAACATTGAAATAATCAGAAGGTATGGGTAAAGGTAAATAGAAAACATCCAATATTAGAAATTCATCTAAATATATCCATAATTACAATTACTATAAATGGATTTAATCAGTCAAAGGAAAAAGACTCTTAGATCACAGATCGAAAACCAAACTAAACCTAGACATATGCTGTTTACAGGAGATAAACCTAGAAAATAAAGCATGAAAACATAAAAGTAAGTGAACCATAAAACAGAAACATACCAGCAAGAATTATCCAAAAAAGGCCACGAAAGGAATTTTAATAACAGTTAAAATAAGGCAAAAACGCATGTTAAGCAAAGAGAATCAGTGAGATAAAACAACCTGTAAGTACTTAATCACATAGGCTCAAGAAAGGTTTAAAAATATTGGCATAATTGCAAGAATAAATGGACAAATCTACAATACCACTGTGTGATTTTTAAATACATTTAGCTCATAAAATCATTGCTGAAACAGATAAAATATTTGTAAAGATATGGAATATCTGAATAATGCAATTAAATTACATGATTGATGAATGGATAGATGGATGGATGGAAGGAGAGACATAGAGATATCCATCTTAGTACCTGTAACTGACATCATAGCTCTTACTATTCTCTGCCTTGCTCACTCTACCCCAAATATAGTGACATCATTGCTATTCATCAAAAACAGCAGGCACACTCTTGCCTCAGGGACTTTGTACAGCTGTTCCCTCTGCCTGGAATACTCTTTCTTTCGTCAGCTCCACAATCACAAGCCTCATTCTTTTATCATCTTTAAACCTTTGCTAGAATACCATTCTTTCAATAAGACTTATTCTAAGCACCTTATTCAAAATTGGGACTCCTCATGCCTCAACTAATCCATTTTACTCTGATCTTTTTTCCTATTTCTTGATTCATTATGTTCAATCTCCAGCCACTAGAATGTAAGTTCTACAAAGGGAAAGATTTCTGTTCTGTTCATCGATGTACCTCCAGCACTTAGAACAATGCCTGAAACATAGTAGGTACCCAACACATGCTTGCTGAATGAATAAATGAAGAACAGAAATTAACACAAATATACAAGTTAGATAAAATCAAAAGCTTCATTTAACCAAACTGATAAAAAAATTAAGATTAAAAACACAAACAAAAGAATGAAAAGGAAAACATCGAGTTTTAAAATTCATAAGAGCAGTGATAGTATAAATGCTTATATTTATTAAGTGCTTATAATGCCAGGGGCTGTTCTAAACATTTTAAATGTTTTCACTTAATCTTTATTCCATCCTGTGAGGCAGTTACTATTATTGTCTCCATTTGAAGTATAAGAAAACTAAGGCAGAGGATCACATAGCCATTGATTCCTGGAGCCAGGATTCCAACAATATCCTCTAATTCCGGAACCTGCATTTTAAAATACATCCCTCTGTTTTCATATACAGAATATTATGAACAAGTTGATGCCAATATGTATAAACTTAAACAAAAAGAAGAAATTTTCTAGAAAAATACAGAAAATCTATATAAACCTACACCATTAGAGAAACTGAATCAGTAGTCAAAAATCTACCAACAAAACCTAACAGCAAGGCGAAGCTTTAATAGGCAAATTCTACAAAATAACCAAGTAATTCTTATTCATACTGTTTCAGAAAATAGAAAAAGGGGAAAAGCTGCCCAACTCATTTTGAAGCCATTGTATAATCTGATACTAAAACTGAACCAAGGACAATAGAAGACAGAAAAATCATGGGCCATTCCTACTTACGATCACAGATGCAAAAATTGCACTATAATATCAGCATATTGAATGACGCAAGTTATTTAAAAATAATCACAAACAGGCTTTATTCCAGAAACACAAGAATGTTTAAATTTTGAAAAGCTATGTATGTAATTCACTTATTGACATTTTAGTCTGGATAACTCTTTGTTGTGGATGCTGTCCTGTGCATTATGTTTAGCAGCATTCCTGGCCTCTACGCACTAGCTGCTAGTAGCACCCTCCTCTCAGCTGTGATGATGAAAAATGTCTCCAGACACTGACAAATTAAACTGTACCCGGCTGCGAACCCCTGATGTAAAATCTGGTGAACCGTCTCATGCATTATGCTTCGAATTCAAAAGTATTATATACCAAAAGGACAGTACTAAATCAACTTTATTACTTCTTTGTATGAAGATGAAGTGTACCTCATAGGATACTGGTTCTAAATTTACTCAACTCTTGAATATCCACATATGAATTATATGAGGACAACTTTTTGGTAACTTTTATTCTGACATAATTATAAACTTACAGAAAAGTTGTAAGAATACCACAAGGAACTCTTGTATATCTTTTATCACCTACTCAGATTCAACAACTCTTCATATTTTTCCCAATTAGGCTTATCATATTCTCACTAAATGTATAAATATTTTTCCAAACTATTTAAGAGTTGAAGTCATTGTGCCTCTTTGCCACTAAGTACTTAGTACTTTTTAAGAACAATCTTCACATAATCACAGTACAAGTATCAAATTCAAGTAATTTAACATTGATACAACAGTATTATCTAATTCAATTTATACTCATTTCATCAATTGTACCAATTTTACCCAGATATTAACCCAGGATTCTGCATTGCATTTAGTTGTTTTAACTCCTTAAGACTCTTTCATTCTGGAACAGATTCGTCTTCCTCTTTGCTTGATGTTTCCTCATGACTGGATTCGGTGAGGTGTTTTTAACAAGTAAATCACAGTAATGACATTGTGTCCTTCTCAGTGCATATATGGAGAGGCACAGGATACCAGTGTGTCACAATAGTGGTAACGTTCTTTTTGATAACCTAGTTAAAGTGTTATCTACCAGGTCTCTCTACTATAAAGTTATAGCTGAAGCTTGAACAACACAGGGCTTAGGAGTGCTGAGGCCCCCTCCCCTGCACAGTCAAAAATCTGCACATAGTTTTTGACTCTCCCCAAAGACTTAGCTACTAATAGCCCACTGTTGATCAGAAGCATTACCAATAACATAAACAGTCAATTAACACATATTTTGTATGTTATGTGTATTATATACTGTATTCTTATAATAAGAAATATTATAAGAAAATGTTATTAAGAAAATCATAAGAGAGAATATATTTACAGTATTTACTGAAAAAAATTCATATATAAATGGTCCCATGGAATTCAAACCCTTGTTGTTTGAGGGTCAACTGTACTATTTTTTCTTTGTAATTAATCAGTAATTTGTGGGGACGTATTTTGGAACTATGTAACTATCTTGTTCTTTATCAAACGTTAGTCGACTATTTTGACAACGGCGATGACTTTTCCTAACTCCATTATTCCTTCTACATATATTAATAGGCATTCTACTGTAAAAAACAATAACAACAACACTTTCCCTTCTTTGCCATTTGTTTATGTATATCAGTAGAGAGCCAGGACACACATATTATGCACTAGATCAAATATTTATTTTAATGTAAAAAATGTCTCAGATTAGGCCAGAAGAAAATCCTTCAAGCTAGCCTCTGTACACAAGGACAGTGGTAATCCCCAGTTGTGCTCCTGTCACTAATCACATATCTGGGGAGCTCTCCTCTGATGTCAAATATTCTTTTCTCAGAAAATGCACCCTGAGTTTATCTTAAGCAATTGCAAACATGTTAGTAAAGCAAATCTTCTGAAAAAAAATCTAAGTTATTTTGAGACTAAGTGCTGTTTTGAGAACTATTTTATTAATGTAGCCACCAAGAAGAAAACTTAAATTAAAAATCAGACTCATTTAATGTGTATAATTCTGATAGATGAAGTTATCCAAAGTAATTCTGAGAAACAATTCAGATTTTGAATTATTTATAAAAAAACAAACATTTTCATCTTCACATTCAAGTTCATTTTTATACCTAAAGTATCAAATAATATTCAAGTTGCAAAAAAGATACCAAGAAATTTGACCAATATATATTTATTCAAAAATAAGGAGTTATGAAAAGCTCCTTCTATACAGATATTTCACAACTTATATATAAACATCCACTTTTAAATGTGTTTGTAATTCCAAACTCAACTCAATATTTCAAAAAATATTATAAAAATTAATTGAATCTTAAGATCAACAATATGATCTTGTAGGTTTATTTAATCCCTTATTTTACAAAAGGATAACAAGGGCCCAAGGAGGCAAACTGTCACAGAAATAGGTATAGGGAAATCTAGAATTTGAATATAATATCAGGATTTTAAGACAAAAGCTATTTTAAACATGCCACTTACATGGTGAGATTATTAAATTAGTCCACAAAAAATGCTATTTAACCCACAGTGTGGCTGAAAAATTGAGCAATGAACAATCATCAAGGAACAACAGTATTGCGGTAATCATTATTAGAGTAATGATTGAAAAAAGTTTTTCAATTATTTTTTCAAAATAATGTTGAAAAAAGTTTTTCAAAATAATGAAATTGGGCTAAATAAAAGGGTATGGAGGCCCATTAATATTTCTGTTGTGATTCTTTTAAAAAAAAGCTTACAAACTCTTTAAGAGGTTGGTGGTCCTACTTCTTTAATATATCTAACTTCACCATACAAATTAAGACTTTATTTTCCATGACAGGCACATATCGTCAATATGATTCATATTTATCAGGCATAACTAAGGTTGTTTTAGACTGGTCCATGAACTACCAGCTCTTTAGGTTAAGATTTATAAATCTTCCCTGAGAATCCTAAAACAAACATGATCTGTATTAAAGATGATGCAACACTCGAGACTGCTAAATTTTATGTTCTTGAAATAGAAGATTTTATATGCAATTCTATAATTTCCCCTCATTTTACATAAATTTTATTCAATTTTTCAAGAGTGTTCCCTTTAATATCAAATTTAAATAGCTGGATTTACATGCAAAAAATAATAAATGATAGTCTAGCCTCCTCTATGTTTACCTGCCTGGTGTGATCAACTCCTGGATCATCCATGATTTGGAGCCTTTTCCTGTTCTCTTTCCCATCCTCTAATTATACTTGAGGCTGAAAATAGGATGATTAACCCTCTCATAACCTGCTGATGTTTCTCATACTAAAACAGGCAGCTGTGTCTCAAGTAGGAAATAGATTCTTAGTTATAAACTTCAAGGATTATTTTATAGTTAATACAAAAAAAGGCACTATTTAGCTACTTTAAATCTTCACTAAAACAGAACAGAATTTCCATATATAGTTACCACTGGATAAGATACATTTCATAAAAGCAGCAATAAGAAGTTAAAGAAAAACATTTCATTCTCTTTAAAGCTGAAAACACAAAATGATCCAGATAGCCTTTTCAGCAGTTACGAATACAGTGTATCATTTTTCAAAATCTATTAAAGTTAATTATGCTGTGAGTCTTATAATCATAATTTTCCATAACTAATTAAAATGGATAAAGTGACATCATACATACCCTGAGTGGCTGTTGGAGGTAGTTTGAGGGTATTATCTAACTTCTCCCAAAGGTAAGTTGGTCGAGGAATGCCTTCCTCTGAGCTACAGAGTAGGATGACATCGCTGCCGATATCCTGGGATCCTTGGATTTGGCAGTGTGGGGCAGAAGGGGGAACTATAAGAAGAGTAAGCAATAAAGGATGCATTTACTGCGAGCCAAATGATGATAGAGGAGACGTCAACATTCAGCACACTGGAACTTCAGATGACACTGTTTTTGGAACACATAACCAGGAGACTACATCATGAGTAAAAACAGTGAATAGTCATGTACTATTCACAGGGCTTGAGCATAGGCGCAGGACTTACAACTCCGGTTAGCAGGGAGCAAAAACGTAAAAGGGGCTATATCTTCTATTTATATTTTCAAGGTATCTTATGGTCTTGGTTCCACTCTTGCTTCCTCTAAAGAATAATTCTGATGATCCTCTGTACAGCATACTGCCTTTCAAAATTTAACTGAACAGATACATGTTTACGGCAGCATTATTAACAATAGCTAAAAGGTGGCAACAACCCAAGTGTCTATAGGTTGATGAATGGATAAACAAAATATGGTTTGTATATATAATGGAATATTACTCAGCCTTAAAAAGTAAGAAAATTATGACATGCTATTACATGGATGAAACAAGGATATTACATTAGGTAAAATAATCCAGTCATAAAAAGACAAATAACATGTGATTCCACTTATATGAGGTACCTAGAGTAGTCAAATTCATAGAAACACAAAGAACAGTGGTTTACAGCAGCTGGGAGAGGAAATGTTTAATGAGTAGTTTTAATTAGCAAAATGAGAAGAGTTCTGGAGATTGGTCACATAATAATATGAATATATTTAATGCTACTAACCTGTACACTTATGAACTGGCTAAGATAGTAAATTTTCTGTTATGTGCATTTTGTCACAATTAAATTTAACAAAATAAAGAAACAGGCCATGTGTAAAGAAGATATTTCAAAGAAGAGCAACCATTTACTCTGCCAGCTTCTCTGGTTAAGCCCACCTTAATAAGGTGCTTTGTTACTTTAAAACAAAAACAAGACCAACCCACTTTATACCAAATTCTGCTTTCTGGTAGAGGAAATTAGTGTAATGGTCAAGTATATCTACTACTAATAGTAACATTGGTAGTAGACATTTTATAATCATTAAAACAACTAAGGACACAAACAACGTGAAACAAAAATTACAAAAAAAAAAGAAAAAACCAACAAAGGAAGAAGGTGGTGGTTTATAATAAATGAGTAAGGAAATAAAAATATAAACTAAGCCCATGGCTTTGTATTTCACATTGGGAAATGCAGGCAGTAGAGATTAAATACAAGTGATAATGTACTTGCAATGCTTTTCAATAAATGTGTTCAACCTTACAAAAATAAATGACTGGAAAATGAATGTAGAATATAGAGGAACCAGGTAAGAAAGCAGGTGGGGAAAGAGAGAACAATGAGAAAGTATAAGTAGAAAGAGTAAAATATCTCAGGAAATCCTCAGGAGGTAAACCAACCTCCTCAATTCACTGCCTTTGACGTTGCCACTGGGATGCTATGCGAGTGACCCAAAATAATTCTCTGAAGGTAGTAGCATTAACTATAAGATAAATTAAAGGCTCTTTTTCTTCCTATAAAAAATGAAAAAATAACTTGGATAATGTGGGAAGATAGTTACCTAACATGTAAGTAGAATCAGGATAATGTTAAATTCCAACAGTACTCTGTATCCAGTAGAATTGACAAATGAAACATGTTTACAATGGATTTAATTATTAGATAGTCTAGTTTCCAGTATAATGCAAGAGTACTTATTTGAACAAAAAGACCTAAATATTTTTTCATGCCTACAGCAGCACCTGGTCTTCCTAGGTGGTCGCCCATCCAAGTACTAACCAGGCCCGACCCTGCTTAACTTCTGAGATCTGACATCAGGCTTGTTCAGAGTAGCATGGCCATAGACCAGGAATGTAGCTCCACTGGGGAGTCAGTCCAGGACCTTCTGTGTGTAAAGCAGTCGTGCTAACCACAACACTATGGAACCACAGCCAAAAAGACCTAAATTTTAAACTATTATTGTGCAACATCTTGAAAAAGATGATGAACCAAATTGATCAGATAATTTACCATTCAAACAAGGATACTTTGAAGAGTAAAAGGCAGCATTAAATGATGCCAGGAGAAAAGGTGTAAGCCAAGAGCTGTGGTGAGCCTATTCAGTATTACAGAGACACCAAGTAGTAATAAATTTATTCCCACGTGTGCTGAAACTTTAGCTTCATATTCATAATAAATAACTCTTGATTTAATTTGTTCTAAACAATAAGTCCTATCCTGCAGGAGTTTAATAAAAGTGAGAGGCCACTTTCAGTAGTATTTTATACCACCTTTCTCCACCTTTAGAAAAAAAATTAAAAATCATTTGAGAAGTAAGCTTTAGAGAGCCACCTGGAATGGCGTAAGGGGTGGGCAGACTATGTGTAAGAAGCATGGAGAAGCAGTGGTGAGATGGGTCTGAGAGAAGCAAAGACAGGAAAAGGACACAAGCAGACTGAGAGCATAGAAGGACAGACAGAAGTAAATATACTTGAGAGTAGATCCATAAATAAAGCCAAAGTGCCTGGAACATTTCCTGTCACTCACCTAAAACTGTGAGTCCGGTGACCCCAATGTTCCTGCCCCCTCTATCTGGAAGGTTGTTAACCAAACACTGGTAGGTGCCTGTATCTGACAGCTGAGTGTTATTAATGAAGACGGAGACATTGGTGGCTGGCATGGTACCCGTAAATCCTACCCGACCATGGAACCGGGGGGCACCATCAAATATCTGTCCACCCTGATACAGAATGACCTGTAAAAGAAAGCAAAGTAAATAAACTGGACACTGCATCTCCTTCTAGACACATAACAATAACTAGTAGACAGTAGACTGCATCAAACATTGGAAAATTTTAGTTCAACTTTTTACTATGGCACCTGTCCATAGGTATCTCTAGGGGTTCTTAATTCTTACACACCAAATTGAAATAACATTGTTTCCTCATCTCTCACCAGAGTATGCAAATGTCTTATGCTACCCTACTATCAGCCCATATTTTTACCAGTTCAAAAAATTAATTCCAAAATAAAAAGTCAAAAATATTAGGACTACCATTCTCATGCTTCCTAGGTCACGAAAAAAGATAACACTTAAAAACTGACTATAAATGAATGTCATAAAAGGGAGGAAGAAATACAAGCCTATAATTATTGTCCTTATGTTAGTTTGTACCACTGAAGTTAACTATGGAAAATGACTCAGAATGGTGTTGCAAAAAGCTCTTTGGGCTGAGTGAGGGACTTGGTTCTATTCAAGCTCTACTGCAAAAGTTTGGATAATTGTGGTCAAGTCTTTCTTTGCCTCTTTGACTCAATCACTGATTCCGAAAATAATGAGGTTGAACAAAATGATCTCAAAGGCTCAGTCCAATTACAAAAGTTCCATAGTTTAAAGAAATACAAGTTTCTATTAAATATATCTATTTAAATTTCATATCAGAAAATTTAGCTTATTAAATATTTTTAGGAAATAAGCTTATTGAGATCAGAAAAGCTTCATAACATAAATAAGTTAGCTTTAGGAATGAAGGTATAGTCATTCATTAATTTTCTGAGCATTATTGTCTGCAGTGGGTATCACATATTATGGGTCTTTTACCTATAACTGATATATCTTATTAACTAGTAACTTCTATCTCCATGTGCCCTAATTTATTTTATACTTATGAAATTAGCCAAACAATTCAAATACTACTATCTAATGTTACTTCCTTAATATTATCACTATCTTTAAAAAGTACTTTGTCATCTACCTATGTTAGTGCCAGTCTCTTCCTTTCAAAACATTTTGCTTTTGCTATCTTGGTATTCCCTGTCAGGGATGTTTTCTGATGAAATTCCAGGTTCCTACATAAAATTCTCAGAAAAATCCCTTTGACATCTATTAATTAAAAAGAAAGTCTTTAAAAAAGAGGATAGTCTCTCTTGATAGTTGACTAATAATGCAGGAGTAGGACTTAAAACACAATAGGCATAATCAAAGTGCCACCTTTTTCTAGAAATTAAATGTGTACTCAAGATGATTTCCTATCCACCTCTTCAGAAAAAAGTCATGTTTTAGAGGTAGCACAAGATGGAACAGAAGTACCTGTTCAGGTTGGTTGGCATTGGAGAGAGGAATGACCATCCAAATGACATTGAGGTTAATAAGGGCAGCACTGGTAGTGAACGTACAAGGCAGGACTGCTGTCTGACCCCGGGCCACTTGGATACTCCCAGGGCTCTCTGAGACTTCCAGGGAAGCTGCAATGCCTACAGAAGAATAAAGAGGAGATTATGCACTCACTCTTTCCTGACAGCCCAAATCCCTTCAGAAAAAGTCTGTGTGTTTTACACTACTGATAATGTAAACAGAATGACATAATGGTCTTATTTAACCAGTCACTGAGTCAAAATGATAAAAACTGGTCATCCCTTTACCTCTTGGAAACTACAAATGAAAAGTATTAGAGGCTATTCTATTTTGTAAGATATTACCTGTTATTTGGCCAATTTTGAATACAACCTGGCAGAATTCAACTATGATAGGGTTGTAGTGAAACTTGAAATGGTGATGGAGGATGAGAAAGAAACTGAATTTTTTTGAAGGTATCATTACAATGGCACACTATAAAATTAAATGCTTATATGTAAATAAGCAAAACTTATGCAGATCTATAGCTTGAAAACTATAAAATGCTAATAAATAAGACCAAATAAATGGAGAGATATGCAATGTTAATGGATTGAAAGATTCAATAGTTAAGATGCCAATTTTCCCCAAATTGACCTACAGATTCATAAGCAATCTCAATCAAAATCCCAGCATGCTTTGTGTTGATGTTGATGAACTAATTCTAAAACACAAGAAAAGAACTAAAAATAAGCAAAAGAATATTGAAAAAGAGTAGATTTTCACACTATCCCATTTCAAAATTTGCTATCGAGATAAAGTAATAAAGACAGTGTGGTACCAGAATAAGGTATCCAGATCACCAGAAAAACGGCCCAGAACTGAGAGTTCTAAAATAAACCCTTATATTTCTGGTCAACTGCTTTTCAACAAAGGTACAAGACAATTAAATGAGAGAAAGACTAGTCTTTTCAAAAAATGGTAATGAAAAATTCAATATTAATATGCAAAAAAATAACTCAGATCTTTACCTCATAACATATATAAAAATTAATTCAAAATGTATCATATCATAGACCTAAATATAAGAACTAAAACTATGAAAATTCTAGAAATAAATATAGAAAAAAATCTTTTTGATTTTGGATTAATCAGAGGTCTTTGAGATGTCACCAGGCCCATAAATCAAAAAAAAAAAAAAAAAAAAAAAAACAATAAATTTGACTTCATTAAAATTTTTAAAACTCTGCTTCAAAAGATTTAAGAAAATAAAAAGCCAAGATACATTTGTAAGTCATATATCTGATAAACAATCTGTATATAGAATATATAAAGAACTATTATAACTCAATAATAAAAAAGACAAACTGCCTAATAAAATGGGTAAAATCTGCTCAAAATTATTACTCATTAGGATACGGCATGTTAAAACCACAGTAAGATATCATTACAAATCCACTGTAATGGCTATAACCAAGACAAAAGCAAGTGCTGCTGGGAATAGTCGCTTTGGGAAACAGTTTCAGTTTCTTAAACAGTTTAACATAAATTTACCAGACAACCTAGCAATTCCATTCTAGAATGTACCCAAGTAAAGTGAAAATATATGTCCACACAAATACTTGTCAGTGAAAGTTCCTAGCAGCATTATATGATACCCCCAAATGGAAATAACACAAATACTCAAAGACTGCTGAATGCATAACCAAAATGTGGAATAGCCATACAATGATATATTACAAATAAAAAGCAACAAACTACTTATACATGAATGAGCCTCTCAAAAACATTTTGCTAAGTGAAAAAAGTCAGATGTGAAAGACTACATACTGTATTATTCCACTTACATGAAATGTCCAGAAAAGGCAAATCTGTAGAGACAGCAAGTAAATCAGTGGTTGCCTGGGACAAGAGGAGGGAGTAGGTATTGGTGCTAATATGTTCAATGGAACTTTTTAGAGCAACAGAAAACTTTTAAAACTGGGTCATTACAATGGTCATACAACTCCATAAATTAACGAAAAACAACTGAATTTTATACTTCAAATGAGTGAATTTTGTGGAATGGAAATTAACCTCAATAATGCTGTTCAAACTAAAAAAAAAAAAAAAGTAGTGACTCACCAGAGCCAACTCCTGGGAAGCCAAAATCAACTGTTATCTCTTCTGAAAATAATACCCACTCCTCCACACCTGCTAAACCCTCCTAACATCCCCACCCCCAACCTGGGACTAAAGAACAATATGGGACTAACAGGAGACTAAAATCATTGGGGAGATCCAACAAAGAAGCTATTCTAATCCTGAAAAATACATTAAGTCCATGGCAGTTTCTCAAACTGTTTTATTTTGAAGTGATATTATCTCAATTCTCCCAAAAAAGTAACACAATAACGTACTGTTATTAAAATTAGTTTAAAAAATAAATGTACATAACACTTTCCTTCTATAAAACTTCATGTTCTTCACATATAGTCTGATGATGTTAAATTTGCAAGATAAAATGTTCTATAAAATAAGTCATCTGTGGTAGAATATAAAGCACTTGATAACATCAGGAAAAGTCTCTAAATTTTGCAAAGGAACCTCAGGGATTAAGAGGCGGAAAGGGAAGTTTATCCGATCATGGAACAGGCCATGAGCAGAGGAACAACCTATGTCATAGGGCAGAAGTGGATTAAAGGAGTATATGTATTACAATGATTATGATAAATGCCACCAGAAATGTTTTTAAGAATAAGTGTGGAAGCCAAACTGGTGACAAAACTTTCATCACTTCATTCTTCAGCTAATACTCCAAGGAAGAAGTGAAGGGAATATGCCCCTCTTAAACGACCCAGGATCATGTATATCTTCCACTCTCTCAATTCACTCATTTCAAGATGAACTCACACCATCTTGATATAAATTTTTAAAAAATGGCCAATATATGCAAAGGTAAGATTTCACAGAAGGGAGAGTAGATTTGCAGGATAGGGAGCTGGGAGAAACATATCAGGGTCTGCTGGCAGACAGCAAGCCTTTGAAGTGGTATTAGCTATTAAACCAACTTTGTTTACTTCACATCTTTACAAAAGGTTAACTCTGAAATCTCAAGTATCAAGAGAGCTACAAAAGAAACATTCTAGATAAGCAGTCTTTCAGAACTTGTAAAAGTGTGAGGGTGAAGTTGGACAGATCTAGTTTAAAATCTGTCTCTTTCATCTACTTAGCTGTGTGGCCCCAAATAAATCATTTAATCTCTGATTCTGTTGCCTCATCTGTACAGGATGGCTAAATACTACCACTATATCATCAAAAGGGAATGATAAGGGCAGTACCAGATGCTGATGGCTGATGATAACTACTACCAGTACTGCTATTGCTAGGTAATATTTAGAAGCACATTGACCAAATATCAAGTCCACATTAAGCAATATTATATAAACATATATGTATACATATACATAAATATACACTCATTTAATTCTATGAGATCTTAATAGGTAAATTTCAGGTGTACAAGTCAACAGAAGACACCCAGAATTAGATTTCTTTCTGTCACCACATATTTGACCCCTTTTACCCCATATACCTTCCCCCATCCCCTCCCCACCCCCACTCTCTGATAACCACTAGTCTACTGTCCATGTCCATGAGTCTCTGTTTGTTTGTCCTGTTCCTTTGTTGCTTTTAGGTTTATTTCCCACATATAAGTAATATTATGTGATTTTCAACTTGTTCTGTCGGGCTTATTTTGCTTAGCATGATTATCTCGAGGTCCATCCATGTTGTCACAAATGGCAGTATTTCATCTCTTCTTATGGCTGATTAATATTCCATTGTATATATGCACCACAGCTTCTTTATCCATCTATCATAGGACACTTCTGTTGCTTCCATGTTCTGGTCACCATGAGTAATGCTGATATGAACATTGGTGTGCAAATATCTTTTTGGATATGAGTTTTCAAGTTTTGGGGGTAAATACCCAGTAGAGGGGTTGCTGGATCATATGGTTGATTAATTCTTAGTTTTTGAGGAACCTCCATATTGTTTTCCATAGTAGCCATTCAAGTCTTCAATCTACTCCTGCCATTACTTCTTAAAAACAGTTCTCCCTGGGTTTCCCAGAGACCTTCTAATACCTTCATAACTCTTGTGGATCATTCCTAGACTCTAACAGTGATGACCATTCTCCTTCCTTCTCGAAACACATTTCCCCCTTACCTTCAGTGATATAACTTACTCTGTCTTTCTTTCTATATCACTGGATACTTCTGTCTCTTTTGCTATTTCACCCTTTTCTACGTGGCTATTAAATATTGGCATTCCTCAAGGAGCTACCTTCTCTTCTTATGATAAACTCTCTCCCTATAGACTCCCATCTACTATCATGGCTTTGATTTTTTTCATACACAACAATGGCTTCCAAATTTCTCTCTATAACCCAAACCTCTCCTCTTACATCCAACTGCCTCCTAGACTTCTCCATGTAGCTATCTGAAAGGGACTGCAGTCACCTTGTCCAAGGTCAAACTCTTGCTCTTCCCAACATGCCTGCCTCCACTGGATATCTGCCTCCTTTATAATGTCCCCTGTGCTAGTGAATGGCTCATCCAACTATCAGGTTGGACAAGTCAGAAACTGAGAAATCTTTCTTAATCTCTTCTGTTCTCTCATAATCTCCCAAACCCCATCCATGATCAAATCAGATCCATTTTACAAACTGAATTTCACTTGACTTCTTCAGTCAGAGCCTTTGCTTTGTCCTCTGTTTCCTCTGATTTTCTCCATTCCACCCTAATCCCTTTACTTGGTAACCTCCTACTCATCCTCCACATTAGCTGGTTACCTTCTCAAGGAAAGAGCCTTTCCTGACCTCAGCCGAGGTCAGGACCTCATAAAACACTAATCCTTTCATTCTGAACAGTATCCAAAGTTGTAATCATACTTTCCTTAGTAAGATATCTTCACTAGTATACTGTGAGACACATTAGGACCTCCATTACTGTAACCTCACAATAAGAACTCAATAAAAACATATTGCTGAGCTGATCTAATTCAATTTCAACTTGAAAATCCTAGGGTCCAAAGAGATAGACTTGTCAAAGATCTTAAGATTGGGATGTGGATCTTCTGACTTCCAAGAGTGTGTTTTCTACCACAATAAACTCTTCCATTGATAATCTCAGAAAATTAATGATATTACTGTGTGTAACATGATTAAGGTAAAGTGATACTTCTGTATCAACAAAATTGACACTTAGCAATAAAAATTCTATTTGTAAATATATTCCCTCTACTAAGTTTCATGTAACTTCCTATAAAAAGGCTGTTATATTCTTTATCAGAATTTTTTATGGAGCCGAATTTTGAAAGTCATCTAACACCCTAAAGATATTGGATATTAAGATATCAGATACCAAAATGAGTTTTAAGACAGACTACCCTGATCTGATGAACTGGCACAAGGAAGATAACTGAAAGCTGGCTATATAACTTTTAGGACTACACAGAGAATAAATGGGTCAGGAGCGAACATCTATAAAGTGGTTTTATGGAGAGAATTTTTTATTAGAGCTATGGTGTGCTATAAGTCCCATCCCATTCCCACATAGCCTAAGGGCCTACATTCCCTGAATGTGCCAGGGCATAAGACATCTGAAAGTTTCCAATGGATCAGATGTAAACATATATAAGACTTGGTGCAGGGTCATCTCAGATTCTGTCCAAGAGGCATTGTCTAAGGAGATTTCCAACAGAAGGAAGCTGGAAGGAAACCTCTGCATTCCTAAGCGTGGGTCACCGGCATTGTGAGAACTACATAAATATTTCTGTATATAAATTAAGATTTTCTTATATTTTGATTTATTTTTAAACTCAGAAAAGTTGGTTAAACTGTTTAAGTTTACATCTAAGGAAAGAACTGGCTCTTGAATAAACTTAAAGGAATGCAGAAGACAAAATAAAGTTGCTTTGCGATTGTATCTCAGGATTTCTATTTAACATACTGATTCAACTAAGGATAATTAAAAATTTCTTAGAAAGATTAAAAAGCAGGGAAATGGGTGTTTTTCATATTTTAAAAGTTTACATTTTTTTCCAGCTTGCTAAAAACCAACTAAAAATCCTATTTCCTTTTAAAAGCGCATTTCCATGTTTGAAATTCTAGGCAGGAATTTAAACTTTAATGCTAAATATTGGATTAAAGATTCATTTAAAATATCTTACAATGTGCAACATTTACATGTAAATGAATAATTTAAGAGCTGAATAGGCAGCATTTTACAGACTTGAATATTTCCTTAGTGCCTCACACAAGAAAAATTAAGTCAACTCATAAATTCTGAATGACTCTTAGCAATTAAATAAGAAAGGCATATAACACATGACCTTGTTTCTTCTGAGGAGTTGAAATAGTAACAGTTGTCTATACTCTTTCTTTAGGCCCCTATGTCTCAAGATTTAAGGCAGAAAGAAATTCACATTTTCTCAGACCAAGAGGTACATGTTAGAGGAAAATAAGCTGGCAGCAAAGAATCTTTAAAAATCTTAAGAGGGATCATGTACACTACGTCACCAAGAGAACAAAGGACCTTTTACAGTCATCTGCTAGGCTCAAAGGACAAGAAATGTCCCCTCCAAATCCTTCAGAGCCAGAACACCTGAAGCTCAGAATGAGGACTGGCCCTAGCAATCCGACTGAGATTTCAAAACAGAATGTTTGTTGATACCTGTGGAGCATGTGCTCATGTTTCAGATCAGCCCAACTGCCAGAACACGTCCCTCTGGGAATACATACAGTCAGTCTCTGGGAATATGATCAGTAAAGCTTACAAAGGATCATACAGCATTTTGGGAGACCTATGTTTTCCTTTCACCTAAAATGTTAACATCGACAGTCAATGCTATATGATTCCCACATGATTTCATAAGTGCTGTTTCTTACATATAAAAATATAAAATTCATTTAACCTATTCAAATTGTTTTGTAGTTGTCATACCAAAATAAACTTCAAAACACAAAAATTCTAGGCAACTCTCCTTGTTTTCTGAACTGGAATAGCACGAGTCTCTAATGTTGTACTGGTTTTTAAAAACAAATCACTTTCTCTTCATACTTTAACCAAATTTTAATTAGGTGAAATAATCTATATTATATATTTTTTTAAACTGCCATCTCAACTAAAAACTTAACTGACATTAAATTATATCTTGGCCATTAACACAGTGCTAAGTGAAACTAAGTGAAGAGTAAATATCTGGTTAATTGATGAATGTAGATGGCTTTATTATGCACTGGTCATCTCCACCTATCAACTTATAGGATCATGGTCAAAGCTCTACTTCATTTTATGCATATTAAACAGTATATTTTATTGTTGGTATAAAGCAGGCTACTATCAAATTATAGATCCTTATCTTCTGGCTGAAGCACTGAACACTCATACATGTCCCATAGTATTATAGTACTGTTATTTCCATGGTATGACGGTTCCCCTTTAGATGCTACGGAAGTACCTTCTCCTTGACTTCTACTCTTATACCATAAACATTCCTTAGGGGGCATACCAAGAGCAAACAGCATGCCAGAGGACCAGAAAACTATTTCTTCGGGTGTGGTTCCAAAGAGCAGGTCCAGAGATGAAACAGAGAGAAGCCCAAGGCCTTGGACTGAACCATGCCCACACTCCACATTATCACTCCTCTCGGACACTTTTCAAATGACCAAAAAGTGTATACATCTGCCTACTCGGCCCCTTCATGCCATGGCATGTCTATTATGTGTGACATTTACTCAGCAATAGCTCCTAACACTGGACATAAGCTTGATTAGAATCCTCTATAGCAAGTCTCCCATTATTAGCACCCTCTCCTCATTTTACATCTGGATTCAGGTACAGGTGTTCTAGTCCATTTAGGAATTCCCTTATAGAGATGACCACAGTCTAGCAAGGTTACATACATATTTTGCTTGGTCTGCATTATATGACCCACTCAATTTGGTACTGAATAAACAAAACCACAGATTACCAACTTATCTTGAGAGTTAGTAACATTGGGTCTGCATTTCACATGGCAACTGATTACTGATGCCCCTTTAGACAAAGCATGAGCTCTCCACATTGCCACAGTCCCCATCACCTCCCATTATTCTATAATATAGCCCACTTTACTCAGACAGCAGCATAACTGTCTAACTCTTGTGGGAATCTCTGTTTCCCTACCCATTTTTAAAACTGAGAGAATGATGCCATTATAATTCATTGTTTAAAGAAGTAGAAGAAGGCTACAGAAGCAGAACCTTGTTTTGCAATGTTATGATGGACATGACACTATGATTGCCACCATAGCTGCAATTCCCTTAAATGAAAGTAGAACAAAGCAATTCCTCAAATATGGGTCACCATAATTTGTGACACTGAATCTCATTCACACCCTGGCTATCAGAGATTGTCACCTATAGACTGGACAGTTGTTTATGTGATAACTGTCATAAGATCCTTGTCGAAAGATATACCAAATACAATGGCACGTGGCTAATCCAATAGGACCTTCCCTCTTCATGGGGAATTTGAGAAAGAAGCAACATGTGAAGAGAGAAGAGCTAGGTCACTAATACAAATAAGAGGAACATTAAATAATGATGAAGGGGTCAACTCATCAAGAACATAATAGTCCTGTGCAAATACCTAACAATAGCTCAAAGTACATGGAGCAAAACCAATGAAAGTGAAAAGAGAAAAAGGAAAAAACAATTATAATTTATAATTACAGTTTTATAGTTGAAGATTAAAACATTCTGTTATTAACAAAGACACACAACAAATCCATTGAACGAAAAGATAAAAATCAGTTTAAAAAATCATTAAAAATACATAATACCTAAACAATGAACTTATGAACTAATCAAAGAACAGATTTTTCAGAACACTCTAACAAACATCATGGAATATTGTCTAGTGCACATAGAACACTCACCAAGAACAAAATCATACAAGAAATATAAATTAAATTAGAACAAAAAAAAACTAGCAAATAATCAAATATTTATAAAAATCCACTTCTAAATAATTCACTAGTCAAAGGTGAAATTTCAGGGAAAATCAGAAAATATAGTAAACTGTATGGAAATGAAAATAAAACCACTATTAAATTTTATGGGAAGGAACCAAGCTCTACTTAGAGGAAAATTAACAGCATCTAAATGCTCATATTACAAAAAGAAGAAAGATTTATAATCAACAACCCAAGCATCCACCTTACAAAATTAGAAAAAGAAAAGCAAATTAAAACAAAAGCAACCAAAAAAGGGTAATAATTAAGAAAGAAAAATATAGAGTAAATCAATGAAATCAAAAGCAGGTTGTCTGAGGTCAATGAAATTGATAAATCTCTAACCAAACTGACCAACAATATAAAAGAGAAGACACATGTATGAAAGAGGTAGGACTACAGATCCCAGAAACATTAAAAGAATAATAAGTGGATATAATAAGTAACTTTATGGTAATATATTAGATAACAGATATATGGACAAATTCCCTAAAAGACATAAAGTACCAAAGCTCACTCTAAAAGATATAAATAGCCTGAATAGCCCTATGTCCATTAAAGAAAATGAATTTAATTTGCATTTCAAACTCCTCCCACCAAGATAACACCATGTTCAGATAGCTTCAATGGTGAACTCTACCAAACATTTAATAATAATAATAAAAAAATTCTATATATAAACCCTTCCAGAAAAAAGAGGGGACACTCCCCAACTCATTTTATAAGACTAGCTTAACCCCAATACAAAAATTCAACAAGACAATATATACAAAGAAAATTACAGGTTAACATCCCTTCTACACATTGACACAAAAGTCCTTAATGAAATATTAGCAACTGAATCCAGCAATATATAGAAAGGGTAAATCATGTCAAAAGTGATGTTTATTCCAGGAACACAAGGTTCACTAGATATCTGAAATTAATATAATTCACCATATCAACATACCGAAAAAGAAAAATACATACATAATCTTTCCAACAGGTACAGAAAAGGTAACAAAAATCAGTATCTACTCATTATAAAAACTCTCTTCAAACAAGGAAGAGTGGGGAACTTCCAAAAACCTGTAACAAGCATCTGCCAAAAAATAGACAGCTAACATCATATTTAAGAGTAAAGAGATAACTTTTACTTAATGGCTAAAGTTGCTTTCTTCCTATGATCAGAAACGAGGCAAGGATATCTGCCTTTGACATGTCTATTCAACATGGAGGTCTTAGCCATTGCAACAAGACAAGGATAAGAAACAAAAGGTACATAGACTGGAAAGGAAAAAGTAAAAATTCATTTATCTGTGGATAAAGCAATCATTTACATTAAGAATTCTAATGAATCTATAAAAAGCAACTAATTCTAAATTTGTTTAGCAATGTTGCAGAAACCAATACACAAATATTAACTATATAGAAGCTATAAAATTTTGGAAATTAAAAATTTTAAATACTACTTATAATAGCATTAGAAAAATAAAACACTTAAGGATCACTTTAACAAAATATCAGTTAAGACCTATGCAATAAAAATTATAAAACTTTCTTGAGAAAAAATTTAAAGATCTAAATAAATAAATACAGTACAGCTATTAATCAAAAGACTTAACACTGTTAAGATGTCAAGCCTCCCCAAATTCGTCTATTGATTTAATACAATCCTAATCAAAATTCTAGTGAGCTGTTTTGTAGAAGTAGTCAAACCACTTCTAATATATATGCATAAAAGTGAATATGAAAATAGCCAAATTTTGAAAAGAAAAAAAGTTTGAAGATTTACATTACCTGATTTTAAAACTTACTAGAAGCCTATGATAATCAAGATCGTGTGAGACTGGCATAAGGACAGCCATACAGAGAGTTCAGAAATAGACCTACACATATGCGGTCAATTTATTTCCGACAGTCAAAACTAGTCAGTGGGAGAGGATACTCTTTTCAAAAAAACAGTGCTGTAAAAATTGGACCTCCATATGCAAAAATATTAACTTTATCCTGACATAAAGCTAATCAGCAATGGATCAAACACTTAAATTTAAGAATGAAACTATAACATTTCCAAAGGAAATATAGGAGAAAGTCTTGATGACTCTGAGTAAGAAAAAGATTTTTTACAATGCATAAACTAGTAAAATTAATATAATTAGACTTTCAAAATTAACATACAAATGAGTAATAAAAACAGAAAAAGATGCTCAAGTTCATTAGTCAACAGGAAAACTAAAACTACACTGAGCTATCACTACACATCAACTAAAATGAATTAAATTAAATGACTGACAACACCAAGTGTGAATGAGAATGCAGAGCAACTCAAACTCACACATTTCTGGGGGTGCTGCAAAGTGGTATGGCTACTTGGGAATATTTTCACAGTACCTAACAAAGTTAAATATGTACTTAACCATACTATCTGCCAATTCCAATTCTAGGTATTTACCAAAAAGATATAAAAACATACATCCACAAGAACACCTATATGCAAAAGCTCACAGAATCTTTACTCATAATAGCCAAAAAACTGGAAATACCTCAAATGCCCATCAACTTACAGATGGAAAAAACACTGTGGCATAAACCATACAATGGAAAATGTCTAGTCAACAGAGAGGAAGAAACTACTGACATACAACATGGAAAAATATCAAAGTCATTATGTTAAGTGAAGGAACCCAGAAACAAAAGACAACATGTACCCATTCTTAAAAATTTCTGTATTCTGGAAAGGGCAAAATTATAGGAACAGAAAACACATCAGTAGTTTCCAAGGGGTGGATCTGGGGTAGATTGGGGAGGCCACAGAGAACAACTACACAGGAACACGAACGAGTCCTTTGAGGTGACAGAAATATTCTAAATCACAACTGTGGTGGTGATTAGGAGACTAAACATTTGTCAAAATTCAACAAACTGTACCCCTAAAGAAAGATTTTACTGCATTCAAATTATACCTTAATAAACCTGATTTTTTAATTAAAAGAAAAAGGATGTTGGGATGCTAACAAAACCACTAGATAAACAGGGAAACAAATTCAAGTCTAAACTTGCAGAAGAAAGGAAGGAAGGAAGGAAGGAAGGAAGGAAGGAAGGAAGGAAGGAAGGAAGGAAGGAAGGAAGGAGAGAGAGAGAGAGAGAGAGAGAGAGAGAGAGAGAGAGAGAGAGAGAAAAGTTATGCTATAGAAGTGGCCTGATGAGAAAACTCCAGCGGTTGTCCCTATCACCAAAGCCTAAACGCCAGAACCTTACTGCAACTACTAATGATGCCAGGTCTCTCTCAGGCACTCCGCCCTACACTATCATTCCCAAAGCAACATTCTTCTGCTGCTATCTATGCAAACAGGAGCTCTGCACAGAGCCCATTCTTAATACTGCTATCATCCAAATCACAGTCTCTCACCTATGTGCACCTGACTTGAAAACTCAAGTCCAAACTGCAAAAGAGGCTTAAAATTTGAATTCTCACTTTTGACACTGGGGAGTTGAACTAAAAATGTGAAAATTTCTCCAAATGTAGAAATCTATTCAATATATGATGGCCAGAAATGAATAGGACAAATGTTGACTATAGCAAGTAGTAAATGAAAACACTGAAAGTTGTTCCTCTTTCTCTTTCCTCTCCCATACCTCTTCTAATCCTGTCTTTGTCAAGCCCTCTGTATTTCCTTACCTAATAGGCCTTTGCAAGGTAGAAAACTGAAACGACTGAGGACAAAAAGGCCTTCTTTCTCTACTGAAAGCCAGGGCTCACTGAGGAAATTACACTGAGGAGGAGGTAGTAGCTGCCTTTGAAGTAGAGAAAGGAGAAAAGGGGCTACTGGGAAGGGTGCAGAAGCTGGCAGAGTTCCTGGAGAAAAGGAGGCCCACACTCTACTTTCCTCAGAGGCCAAGGGAAACAGCAGCTCCTCAAAGAGGATGGCTGCCCCTGGACACTGGGACTTGGCGCAAGATCCCCAAAGTCCCAGGAGGCACAGAAGCTGCAGTGCAAGACTTCAAAGGACCCTGCTCAAATGTGGGGCATGTTAGTTATCAGAGGGGTCTCCCAATGTCTTGGGTCTGTAAGAGATCTTGCAGGGGAAAGGAAGGAGCCTGAATGATCACTGATATTAAATTTCCTGCCACACTGGTAAGAAGAGAATCTCAGATTTGTATTTAACTAAATTTAAAGATAATAGATAAATAGACCTGTTTTGCATACCTCCATGGGTCCTGTAATAATAAGTATAATTTAAAACTAAATCTTAATACCCCAGCCCTAAGGATTAATTTTTAATATATGTGTACTTTCAATTTTCAGAAGTCACTGTTTAGAGACAGGGCAGGGCCTGAGAAAAGAAAAGTGATGGCCTATGGGCTATTTTTCCAGTGTTTCGGATTCTAGCTAAATCTGAACTTGCGAGTAACTAACCTTTTTCAGGGGGAATAGTTCAAAATTATTTGCTGTTTAACCTTCTAAAGAACTTCAAAAATCTAGGCTTTTAACCTGGACAATGATTAGGGTAGGACAAATGTATTTTTCTTTCCTGGCTTAGTTTTACTTTGTTTCCTAAAGAAATCACACAGCACTTTAGTTTACATTTTGGTATGCTTTTCTGATATTGTCACACTGTAGCTCAATGCCAGTACCAGTCTGGTTAGCGGATTGAAGATTTATATTGGGAAATACTAACTTGAGTTTCCAGATGGCTAAAGGCCAGATAAATGGTCTTTACTGTTAAATACGACCATGCACTCTCAACTTCGCCTCTCAGTTGAATACAGCCCCACTTGGCTATAATGAGCGAGCTCCATTTGTTTAATGAAGCATTCACATGATAAAAGTGGCTAAATCAACAAATAGAGTAATTTATGGACAAATAAAGCCATCTGAAATCATCAGGAAGGATGTTATATTCTGAAACCAATTAAATTCTTTAAAAAAAAAAAGAGGCTCAACTTAAATGTTTTATTCTTATTCACCAATACACTGTCTCTTTCCAAACTAAACACCATTCTTTAAAAATTTGGTCTTTTGGGTATGTTTGTGCCAATGCTAGTTTAACTTTTAGTTTAGTTTAAAGCATTCTTTAGTGTGTACAACATGAAAAAAATAAGAGATCTGAAATGCAGAAATAGGGAGTTAGGTTATTCATTCTGTTAGAAGATTTTAGAGATTTTTGGGAAAACATGGCAGAGTGAGAGACATCCTCATATCTCTCCCCTTGAAACAGCAATAAGTTGTACATCTAAAATTTAACAAAAAACACCCAAACTACACCCAAGCTCATCTGAACATGGGATCTGCACATGAGAGCTACCACGAGTCAGAACCTCAGGTGCCGGGCAGTGGACTGGGACAAATAAAGAAGCTGCCTCTCGCAGCTGCTGGAGCTTCTTGCAGGAGGAGGGGGAACAGTAAAGGTGCAGCGACTTCCCTGATCAGCCCTGTCTGGAAGTGCCAGGACTTTTCTATGCAGCTGGCAGCAGGCTCAGTCATCAAGATACAAATCAGAGAAGTAGAATAAGACAGCAGAGAAACTACAGTTGATTTTTACTGGCCCCAGCTGCAAAACTGAGGCTGAGCTGCAGCCCCCAACCCCCAATCCAGAGGGCCCGTCCCCCCATTCCCTCTGAGACCAATTACCAAGGAGGCCCTGGGGAATCTGAGCAAATGCTACCAAAACTGTTGCTAATACTGACAGGGACTGAAACCGAGAGTAGTGAGTGTGATTAAAATCTACAAGAAAATAAAAGACATTCGGCTTTATATAAATCATGGATCCAAGAGGCTTAGATGCCACCTACTGGAAACCAAAAGAAAAGGGCCTTCTTTGCAGCAGGCTAAAGAGAGACATTTATATAATAAACCCTTCTGGAAAAACAACAGAATATACTTCCAGTAGTGCCCCCACAGAGAAATAGTCCATTAAACACCAGGAACCACCAAAGTGACAAGGCATCTCAGAAAGAAAGAGAAAAAATCTCCAGAAAATACATTTACAAACATAGAAATATGCAACTTAAATGCCAGAAAATTCAGGGTGGTACTTCTGAAAAAACTCATTGAGTTCTAAAACGAGTCATATCAGCAATTTCAGAAATTGCAAAAACAGCTAGATGAGCAGAGCAAGGAGACTGAAACCCTCAAAAAGAACCAAATAGAACTTCTGGAAATAAAAAAAAAAAAAAAAACACTGCAAGAGCTCAAAAATGAAAGAGTAAGCCTGGGAAATAGAGTTGACCAAATGGAGGAAAGGATCAGTGATATCTAAGACATAAATCTAGAAATAAATGAGAAGTGAGAAAAGAGAAATCAATGAAAGAGAAATTCAAGAACTAGCTGATACCATCATGAAAGAAATATCAGAATAATAAGCATTATCGAAGGCAAGGTAAAAGAACAGGGATTAAAAAGCATTTTCAGACAAAGAATGGATAAGAATTTCCCAAATCTAAGGAATGAGCTGAAACTTGGAATTCAAAAAGTCAAGAGAACACCCAATTATCTCAATGCAAAAAGGCCTTCACCAAGACATACTATATTAAAGTTATCAAAAAATCAATGACAAAGATAGAATTCTCAGGGCAGCCAGGGAGAAGAAAACGGTAATGTATAAAGGAAAACCCATTAATTATCTCACTTCTCAGCACAGACCTTACAAACCAGAAAAGAATGGAATCAAATATTTAAACTATTAACTACCAGCCTAGAGTAATGTATCCAGCTAAGCTCTCCTTTAGATATGAAAGAGAAATTAAGACTTTTTCACACATACAAAAATTGGAATTCTCCACTATGAGGACAGCACTACAGGAAATTCTGAAAGGGGTAAGCTCACCTAAAACAAAATAAGAACAAAGAAATACATAATTAGGAGTAAAGTGACTATCAGGCAAATAGAATGAGAAGAGTGCAACTCTTACTAAGAACAGGGCACTATAAGCTTAAATAATAAGAAAAGAATTATTTTAACAAGATAGTAATGCATGTTCAGCATACATAGAAACAAACTGAGATATCAATGACTAAAAAAGGGAGGATTCAAAGATCCAAATTCACAAAGGGGAAAGGAGATAAGGCATACACAGAAGAAAATGACTACACACACACAACTATCTTTTCATATTTGCAATGGTAACCACACACCATAGAGTAAGAACTGAAGTATGTAACATAAAATAAGAAGAATAAGAGGCAAAACCCACAAAATCCAGCCAAAATAAAGAAAACAGAGACACAAAGACCAGGAAGCAATGGAAACACTGAGCTACCAGAAAGCAAAAGATAAAATGGCTATAAGAAGACTTCATATTTCAAGAATCACCCTAAATATAAATGAACTGAACTCACCAATAAAAAGGCATAGAGTTGAAGAATGGATCTAAAAAAACAAAACTCAACCATATGCTGCCTCCAGGAGACACATCTCAGCTCCAAAGACAAATATAAACTCAAAATAAAAGGGTGGAAAATGGTATTTCAAACAAATGGCATTCAGAGAAAAGCGGGAGTAGCGGTACTAATAACGGATGAAACAGACTTCAAAATAAAAAAGGTAAAGAAAGATTACGAGGCACATTTCATAATGATAAAGGGAATCATGCACCAAGAAGACATGACACATATTAATATCTATGCTCCCAACCAGGGAGCCCTGAAATATGTAAAGCAATTACCAACAGAACTAAAGAGAGAAACTAATCGAAGCACTATCGTAGTAGAGGACCTAAATATTCCACTGTCGGATAATAGACAGATCATCCAGACAGAAAATCAATAAGGAAATCACATCCTTAAACAACACATTAGACCAACTGGACATAACTGACATTTACAGAGCCTTCCATCCTAAAACAGCTGCTTATACATTCTTCTCTAGTGCACATGGAACATTCTCAAGAATTGACCATATAATGGGACGCAGAGATAGTGTGAACAAATATAATAGGGTTGAAATTAAACCAACCATATTCTCTGATCATAATGCTTTGAAACTAGAGATCAACTGCAGAAAGAAATCAGGAAGAACTTCAAATACATTGAGATAAAACAACATGCTACTGAAGAATAACTGGGTCAGAGAAGAAATAAAAAGAGAGATCAAGAGACACAAAGAAATGAATGACAATGACAGTACAACATATTAAAACTTTTGGGACATGGCAAAAACGGTCATAAGAGGAAAGTTCATATCATTCAGGCCTATCTCCAAAAGCAAGAACAAGCCCAAATAAACAACCTAACACTTCATCTTTAAAAACTAGAAAAGGAAGAATAAATGAAGCTTAAAGTCAGCAGAAGGAAAGAAATCATCAAAATTAGAGCAGAAATAAATGAAATTGAAAACAAAAAATGATAGAAAAAATAAATGCATCAAAGAGCTGGTTCTTTAAGAAGGTTAACAAAGTTGACAAACCCCTGGCTACACTTACTAAAGAAAAAAGAGAAAGAACACAAATAAAATAAAATCAGGGATGAAAGAGAGGAAATTATGACTGACATCACAGAAATACAAAGGATCATGCAAGAATACTATGAAAAAGTATATAACACCAAATTTAATAACCTAGAAGAAATGGAACAATACTTATAAAAATACAACCTTCCTAGGTTGAATCAATAAGATCTGGAAATTCTAAAGACCAATCAGCAGTATGGAAATTGAAACAATCATCAAAAACCTAACAAAAAGTAAAAGTCCAGGACCAGATGGCTTCACCAGTGAATTCTACCTAACATTCAAAGAGGATTTAATACCTATTCTCCTCAAACTCTTCCAAATAATCAAAGTTGAGGCAATACTTCCTAACTCATTTTATAAGGCCAATATTACTCTGATACCAAACATGGTAAAGATAACACAAAAAAAGAAAACTACAGAACAATATCTCTCATGAACACAAATGCAAAAATCTTAAATAAGATGCTAGCAAACTGAATATAGCAACATATTAAAAAGATTATACACCATGATTATGTGGGCTTCATTCCAGATGGCACAAGGATGGTTCAAAATATGCAAATCGATTAATCTGATACACCACATAAACGAATTAGAAAATAAGAATCATATGATCATATCAATAGATGCAGAAAAAAGCCTTTGACAAGATATAGCATCCACTTATGATCAAAACACTTCACAAAATTGATATAGAAGGAAAGTATCTTAACATAATAAAAGCCATCTATGACAAACCCTCAGCCAACATTATACTTAATGGTGAAAACTAAAAACCTTTCCTCTAAGATCAGGAGCAAGGCAAGGCTGTCCACTATCATCACTGTTATTCAATATAACATTGGAGGTCCGAGTGCAATCAGACAAGAGAAAGATATAAAAGGCATCTAAATAGGAAACGAAGGAGTCAAACTGTCGCTATATGCAGATGACATGATTCTCTCTACAGAAGAACACTACTAGAAACAATAAGCAAATACAGCAAAGTTTCTCATTACAAAATCAACATTCAAAAATCCATACCCTTCCTATACTCTAACAACAAAGTGTCAGAAAAAGAAGTGGAAAAAATAATTTCTTTCGCAATTGCAACAAAAACAATAAAATAACTAGGAATAAATTTAATGAAACATGTAAAGGACCTATATAATGAAAACTACAAGACCCTATTAAAAGAAATCAAAGCAGATACAAAGAAATGGAAAGATATTCTGTGTTCTTGGATTAAAAGAATCAACATAATTAAAATGATCATATTACCTAAAGCATTATACAGATTTAATACAATCCCCATCAAAATCCCATCAGCATTTTTGAAAAAAATAGAACAAAAATTATCAGATTTGTATGGAAGCACAAAAGACTCTGAGTTGCCAAAGCCATCCTGAGAAAAAAAGAACAAGGCTGGAGGCATCACTCTGCCCTACTTCAAATTACACTACAAAGTGACAGTAATCAAAAAGGCATGGTATTGGCAGCAAAACAGATACACGGACCAGTGGAACAGAATCGAGAGTCCAGAAGAAAACCCATATTTATATGGGCAAATAATTTTCAACCAAAAAGCCAAAAACATGCAATGGAGAAAGGAAATCCTCTTTAATAAATGGTGCTGGGAAAACTGGAAGGCTACCTGAAAAAGAATGAAACTAGACTGTTGTCTATCTCCACATACTAAAATTAACTCAAAATGGATTAAGGACCTGAATATAAGATCTGAAACAATAAAATGCATAGAAGAAAACATAGGAACAAAACTCAGGGACCTTCAACTTAAGGAGGATTTTATGAATTTGACCTCAAAGGCAAGGGAGGTAAAAGCAAAAATAAATGAATGGAACTACATCAAACTAAAAAGCTTCTGCTCAGCAAAAGAAATAATCAACCAGGTAAAGAGACAACTGTCTCAATGGAAATATATATTTGCAAGCAATGCCTCCAATAAGGGCCTAACATCTAAAATATGCAAAGAACTCAGACAACTCAATAACAAATAAATGATCCAATCAAAAAATGGGCAGAGGACCTGAACAGACACTTCTCCCTAGAGGACATACAAATGGCCTACAAACATAAGAAAAGATGCTCAACATTGCTAGCAATTAAGGAAATGCAAATCGAACCACAATGAGATACCATCTCACACCTGTTAGAATAGCTATAATCAACAGGACAAGTAATAAAAAATGCTGAAGAGGATGCAGAGAAAAAGGAACCCTCATGCACTGCTGATGGGATTGCAAGTTGCTACAGCCACTATGATAAACAGTATGGAGGTTCTTCACAAAACAAAGAATTGATCTACCATATGATTCAGCAATCCCTCTACTACTGGGTATTTACCTCAAAGACTTGAAAACCCATGTCCAAAATGATATTTGCACACCAATGTTCATAGCAGCATTATTCATGGTGGCCAGGGCATGGAAGCAACCGAAGTGTCCTACGATAGACGACTGGCTAAAGAAACTGTAGCACATATATACAATGGAATATTACTCAGCCATAAGAAGAGATGAAATACTGCAATTTGCAACAACCTGGATGGACCTCCAGATAATCATGCTAAGCAAAATAAGCCAGTCAGAAAAAGTAGAAATCACATGATATCACTTATGTGTGGTATATAAACCTAAAAACAACAAAGGAACGAGACAAACAAACACAGACTCAGAGACATGGACAATGGACTAGTGGTTACCAGAGTGTAGGGGGTGGGGAAGGAAAGGAGAGCTAGACAGGGTAAAGAGGTTCAAATATATGGGGAGAGGGGGAGGGTAAAGTGGGTAAAGGGAATCAAATATATGGTAGCTGAAGGAAACTGGACTTTGGATGTAAATCACACAATAAAATATATAGATGTCAAATTATAATGTACACCTGAAAATTATATAATTGTATTAACCAATGTTATACAAATAAACTTAATTTTAAAAATGAATAAAAAAAGAAAGAAGATCTTATAAATTTAAGAATGCAGAGAGAAGTAATATGGCATCATACACTAAAGTACTTTGCACGGCCTTCAAGACCTTGCTTAATCTGGCCTCTGCCTGTTTTTCCAGCCAGTCTTATAGCATTTCCTCCTACAGTGCACTTTTCTCAGGTCCAGGAATAAAGTGGGCTTTCCCAAATTTGTATGATGCCTTTCCTTAGTTTGAAGTACTCTCCTCTACTACACATACACATATGCACATGCACACAAGATCCTTCTAATTCGTAACTATTCTTCAGATTCAAACCTTTCCTCACTTCCAGAGCTGGTTACATTTCCCCTTTAAACACCTCCACAGCATTTTGTACTTCCTTGAAACTGTCATAACACTTTAAATTCTCTTAGCATAGGTCTTTCTCACCGGATTCTAAGTAGAAACTATATGCCCAGGTTTCGGCATACACTGACCATAACACAGTAAATGTCCAATATGTATCTGATAATATTTATCAAGAATTTACATGCCAAGTACTGTTCTAAGAAGTTTATATAAGCTTCATAACAAACAAGACTGAGGTGATATGATTATTAATCACATTTTATACAAGAGGACACCTAGGCCCAGAGATGTTAAAAATGTTACCAGATAGAACTGAGATTCAAATCAATGTCTAGTCTGACTCTGAGGCATTCCTATTTCCCTACAGCCCCCTGGTGAAGAGAGCACAGGATTTAGAATGTGGGAACAGCTACTTACTAGCTGTGAAACCTTTCTTAAACTCTTTGTGCCTCTTCTTTTTTTTTTTTTTTTGCATTTGTAAGAAAAAGGATAAAAATATCTACCTCATGAGAACACTCTGAAGAAGTGTACATTAAAGGGCTTGCATAAGGAGGTTCTTAATAAATAGCAATTGAATCTGACCTCGGAAAAAAACCAAAGTAGTAATAATATAATTGTCCTAGAGGCATGAAATGTCTCAAGAAAATTATAGTTATACACTTATTTTGATACATACCTACATACATACATACCTGGCAGGAAATGAAAATATAAATCTAAATGAAACCAAAAATAGTGCAGGAAGAATAAGCAAAACAAGAATGAGGAAGATAATGGGAATAGAAGGCCCTGTATTGTTGACAGCATCTGATCCACCGATTAATGTTATTTCTAAGCAGATTAACCAAATCCCAACTGTTCTACATCAGGTCCTTTCTCTAAGCTTTTCTTCCCTCATATTAGCAAATAAAAAAAATAAATAATTTAAACACAAAAATAAAACAGAAGGAAAAAATCACTCATACAAAAGAGAAATGTCCCAAGTTGATGATTCACCCTAATATGTCTATTCTTTTCTGTGCCTATAGTAAAATGATAAAGTGATAATGTTTGAAAGTAAAAAGAGAGAATTATCTCCTCTGTGTAATTTTTTAAATAGAGCATCAAGCCATCCACCTGTCGGCAATAGGTAGTGCAGTACTAAAGATCATCACATGGGGGGAAGGCCTAAAGAGATTGGGAGGGAGGGTTATTTCTGTCCTAGATGCAGGAATAACTTAACTTCTGATGTATTTCCTTATCATAACCTTCTCCATAGCAACCGCAGGACTGCAGTGGCAAGAAATAGATGGGGAGATAAAAAATATACATGTTATGTTATATACACACACACGCTTATATATAAATCCTACAAAACTGCTGAATTCAGTAATGGTTTTAAGAAAAATATCACACATTACCCTGAAATCTCAATTGCTGTGGAAGACAATGCACTAAAAACCAAAATCGAGCTAGCATAGTACACGTGCTATTTTTCTGCAGCACTTATATTTGTAACATATTTATAGCACCTTATGACAGATTTAATCTCTAAAATGAGGTTATTTTACTAAAAAAAGAAATCTTTTGAAGCCTAACAGATTTCTTAATGTTTGGTCCAAAAGAATAGGCTTTGATCTCACCTATCATTCCTAAATAATTAAGATGATCAACAGTAATAATAAGATTGTACTTTGTGTCCATTATACATTATACTGCTGGTGAAAATTTTAAAACTAGAACAACTAGAAAGGGATATTTCCACTGACAAGGACTTTTACAACTAGTAAAAGGAAGAAAGAACTATGGTCACGTTTTGGGAACCAGATGCCTCAGTTTGCAGTCAACATTCCCCTATTTGGGCTTAACCTTTTCAGCTTCAGAATTAACAAATATGCACAAAACCTATGGTTTCAGCATGAAGAAGGCCTGCACCCAGGCTGGTGGTATGGGGAAACATGATTTCATTAGAAAAAGCACTGTACCCCCACAGCCCCACTTTATAGAAAGGATGAAAACCCATAGTTCAAATGGCAATGACAACATTAGATGTACGAGTGCTCTTTTGAGGGACAGACTATCATAGATCTTCTCACTGCTTCCATTCCTAACTTCTAGGTACCTAGGAACCATCTCAAAAGGTACTAAATATCAGTGAGAAGCCTACATTAGAATCCAGAAAGCCTCCTCACTGGGAGACTTTGAGATGTTCGCCTACATTCTCTCACTAAATGGTGAAGTTTTATTACTGGCCTGGCTCATATGTTTATATCTGGTCATTTGAATGCCACAGAAGGATAGATTTTTATGGCTCCCTTTATTCAAATATAGAAAAAGAATAGGCAACAAAGGATATGGACACAATGGATTGAGTGGAGAAGAAACAGGGAGAAAACATTTTGATGAAGGTGTGTTATTAATAGCTTAATCAGAAAGAATATACTTAGTTCTTTTCAGGAATGGGAGGAGAACTGAGGCCAGAGTACTGGTGTGTGTGCATGGCAGGCAGGGGAGAGTGAGTGGGAGAAAAGGAGGCGGCAATGGGTGAGGGCTGAGGAGCCCTTGGGAATCACATGCTTTATGCTTTACCTCAACCCACAGGCTTACATGGGCCCAGGCCAATAGAATTTTACACTTATTAATTCAGGCAGCCAATGAAATGACAGGTCCCAGTAAAAGGGGCACACGTAGGGGACACAAATTCTGCCTTCATGGAAGCTGCTGTTCTTCAATTAAACACAATTGTAACAAATGTCATGTAGAAAGTAAGAACTTATTTATCTTTTCTCAGGATGAGGTACTTCTGCTTGTGAGGTTTGGTTATAATTTGAGAGGCATTTCTCTACTAAGTATGGCTACTTCTGGAATTGCAGGCCTGTCAACAAAAACTGCTGAGTCCTCAGGTCTCAAAGAAAACAACACAGAGCCAAGGCTAGCTGGCAGTCTGTGACTGACACAAAAAAGCCCAGGGGGTGACCTAGAGAGGCACCTCTCCCTGGAGGTGCTCTGAGGTGCAGAGGGTCTGCAGGCTCTCGCTCTGATGACCCAGCCCTTCCAGAACTTTCTCAGGTTCAGAGATTTCAGTTGATTTTTAATCACACTGATCTTCAGAGGGAGCCCAGACAAGCTGGTGAATGATGTTTCCTTTGGCATGAGAAAATAATAGCAAACTGAAGACACCAAAGGATAGATAGAACATTCTGCACAGCTGCCACTTTTCTGCAAACATTTAGCTGCTCCTTGTGAGAGTCAGGCTGATGGTTTAAGAGCGAAACTTACCGAGCACCACTCTAGTTACAATGAAAAAATGTTGCATGCAATAAAATATGTGCTCCCACCAACTTGTAAGCGAAAGAGCTTTGACAATTGTACAGCCTTATCAGTTCTATGGTATAACTACTTACAGAATATTAATATGTTCCTTCCACATGATTTTTAAGTTCTTTTCTCCTTTTCTCCCCTCCCAAAGCACCATCCAGATGGAGACTAGAAGCAGTAGTAGTTCTAACCTCCAATTACTTTTCTTTCCACAGTGCACACCATTTTATGCCATGACCTAGCACCTTATCCAATAGAGGGTCTCATAACATTCCAAGTCAATTCTTTCAGATAATTCCATGGCTCCTGAAAGTTTTCTATGGTTTTCAGGTTCAGCCAGATGAACACAGACTACTAGGTGCCAAATGTTTTGCGACTAATTAGTTAGTAGCAGCATGCATGTACAGTCTGAGAGTTTGGAGACAAACTGAGTTACCCAAGTCAGATACCAACAAAAGAATAGAGTTAATAAAGTTTCATGAATAAAGTAGCTATTGAGCTGAGGACTATGAGAATAATAAGACTGCTAAATAATCTGTGATTTTCAAAGGGTTAAACATTTTATGGCACAAAAAAAGAAGAAATGAGAAGTTGCAGTCCTTCCTGATCCAGTGTCCTAATGAAAATATCCTCAAAGTAACAATCTGCACACTTTACTGGCACTTCTCCCCTTGAAACCAGACTCCAGTGGGAACCACTACCTCATCTTCTACAGAAGTCACCAATAAAGAGGGAAATGACACTGAGGCGAAAAGTCTAAAGAATCCACAAATGGGGTAATCTGCTCTTCAAATGAGGTATCTCTTATAATATTTATGAACACTCTAACACTGTATATCAAGATGTGTGTGCATGCATATGTGTAAAACTAATAACAGATAGAAATGCCTAGAGAATGAGATGTGAATCAGATTGGCAGCTCAATTTAAAATTCACCAACTATTCTACTTAAAACAATCACTTCTTATTTTTTAATTAGGAGCTGATAGGAACAGTATTCTCTAGATGCTTACACACCAATATCTAGTAGCAAGCACTATTAGACAAAACTGTATCTGTGCTGGCTCTGTTCCTCAGACAGTAAAAAGTCTGAAAAAATAAAGAACACCAACAATAACTACGTTTTGACAAAAACAAAAGTGACACCATCTAGCCAATCCAGTGGTCTGGTGGCAAATTTAAGTTAGCTTTTAAATAAAAGAGTGGTCTACAAATAGTTTCACAATTTTATAAACTGAACCTTAAAGGAAAAATACATTTAAACAGTATACATTGTTTTAATATTACCTTATTTACTAATTTTCATTCCCAAGTTGAATTCAGATTGGGTACCTTGTGATCAGTCTTTCTACCTTCAAAGAGTTTTCTATCTCAAAGAATATCAATCAGTTATCCAAACTGTGTCCAGAAAACAAGTCAGCAACCAGATGGCATTTGCCATTGCTGCTCTCCTGTTCTTTCATTAAAAGTCTCTTTGAAATTATTTATTTTGGATGGCATGTGTATTTCAGAAAGCTTACAGACTCTCACTTTTTATATAAAAATAAAGGTTTACAATAAATCCCAGACATAGATGTCATTTTAATCTGTTTTGTTTTTTATTTGAAGCTTTTCAGAACATTAAAAGAAGGGGAAGTGACCTTATGTCATCTAATTCAATCCTCCCTTTATTTCATAAATGTAACAACTTAACCCCAAAACAAGAAAATCATTGGCCTGAAATCACAGTTAGTGCCAACTCAATTCCCAGTTGAGTGTTATTTCAACTCTATTAGATTTGTTACACAAAAGACAGAAACTCAAATACTCAAGAATAAGTCTCAAGTATTTATAAGTAAGAAGCCTGAAATTTCTGCTTCTTTAACTTTCCACAGTTATTTGTTGTTTCTCATTTGGACATTTACCAAGTGGTGAGCTTCTTATTTCCGGGAGATCTCAGTATCTACTAGCAAAATAGCATAGAGCCCAGGAGGGTGGCTGACTGCATCAAAAGTCTATGGACAACTTGTGGCCATTATGGGTGGTCTAGAGATTTTTAGGAAACATAAGAGGAGGTTGCTAATGCCTCTAGTAAAAAATAAAATAAAATAAAAGTGTTGGAGAAGAGGAACACAAATGTGAGAGCTTTTCTGTTGTAATCTGGACAGATTTCATTGTAGGGAGTCCCATCCAATATGCCTGGTTTACAAGTAATAGCATAAATTGGCTTAAGTAAAATTTATTAATAAAAATATACGTCTCCAAAATCCAAAAGTTTGAGCCTGTTTTAACATTTGTGGGTGCTGAAAGAGCCATTAGCTCTTTTTTGACAGTATGGAGTAGTTCTCAGCTTATGAAACCATTTTCAGAAATTTAACAAAGGTAACAGAGCCCTGCAATGTGCAGGGCAATGACTTATGTCCTTCGTATTTGTATGTCCTGAATGAGGGTATCAAATGAATCTCCCTAGAGGAGAATGTCATCAGTGTGATGCCATACTTGTGCTTCTGGAGAAAGCTAGATGTGGTTAGGATCTTGCCTGCAAAGACTGCATGCAAGATTAGAGCTATTAAGGTACCTACCCCATGTATAGCTAGGTAGAGGTGTACTGTGTCCATTCAAAGATGAAGGCAAATTGCATCTGAGAGGCTACTAAAATAAGATTTGAAATGAACACATTAGCCAAGTCCATGACTGCAAAGTATTACTAGTTGGTGATTAGATGGAGTCAGTAATTTCAATAATATTGGGAATGCAGGCCTTAATGGGTGGGATCATAAGATGAAGGTTATGGTAACCCACTATGGGGCACTGTTCATTCTTTCCAAGTTTAACAACAGGTCAAATTATGCTGTTAAGTGGAGAAGCAGTAGGAAAAATCACCTCTTCTCTAAAAAGTTCTAATATATGGGTTTCAGTTCTTGAAGGCTCTATTTTAATTTCCATTGAGCAATATTAACTATTTTATTCATGAAGGAGAGAAGAAGTCAAGGAAGCCCCATTTTTCCAGGCCAACTGTAAGTGCCAAAGATGTAATGTAATGTAATTTTACTCATTGGGTCAGAATGCCCATGCTGACTATGGGATACTTTAGGGCAATAACTTCTATGATCACGGGGAACTTAGGCAAGGCAACAGTTCAGACGGTTAAGGAGAGGAGAGGCATGCCTATTTGTTTTCTATATTTGGGAGAAATTATAATTTCTCTATCCATGTAGAGGGCACCTTTTAAAAATGAAAATATATTATAATTTAGTAGGCTCCCCATGTATAGGGTTACCTTGTTTACATTTACTGGGATCCTCAGATATAACTGTAATTTGAGTCCAAGCATCAATTAAGACCATGAAGGTGCATTTCAGCAGATGTTAAAGTTAATTCAGAACCTATGTTATAGAAGTGCAGAAGTCTGTCATTTTTCTTGT
The DNA here is from genome assembly GCA_030015415.1 of Cynopterus sphinx. Taxonomy (NCBI): domain Eukaryota; kingdom Metazoa; phylum Chordata; class Mammalia; order Chiroptera; family Pteropodidae; genus Cynopterus; species Cynopterus sphinx. Next base: position 55,948,471 of record CM057380.1, on the reverse strand, counting down.
ATTTTATTGCTGTAGAAATTCTTTGAATAAACTTTGGATTTCCAATTGGATAAAATTGTGGACCTCTGATTCAGTATTTTGTTACTCCCTCCCCCTGACACACACCAAGTGCCTAAATATTTCTGTGTTGAAGGTTTTTTGGTGGTTACTAGGTATACTTCAGGAAGGTTTTCTCTACCCTGCTCATATATATTTACGTTTCTTCCTCTAGAATGCCTCAAGTAAGAGTCATCAGGGTTAGGGGCCTTTCCCATGGTAATGATGGCTTTTGGGGTCAGGTTTGAATTAACCCCTTGGTTTTGCCAAGTAGTGCTATGGGCATTTTTCACTGTAACTTTGAAATATCTTGGATTCAGCTAAAATAGTGCTTAAAGGAAAATTTATAGCTCTAAATGCTTATATTAGAAAATTACATAATAAAGTAAATAAAACTTATAACAGTTATTGCTATAAACAGAAATAAAATTAAAGAATAAGTGTACTTTAAACTGATGAATTAGCAAGAAAGACCATGTATTTACCAAAAGTAAATAAACCCAATATTTATAAATAAGAAAATCAACTATAACTGCATATGTTAATGTAAATTTTTTTTGAAATAAACAAAGAAAATGCACACTTCTCAAGTAAGTTTTAACAGTAAAAATTCTTCAAATCACCAATAAATTATTAAAACTGTGCTATTTCCCATTACATATAATAGAGCATTATTCCAACAATAGCATACATTGATTACCACAATGAGATACAGCATTATTGTGATACATTACAAAAATTCTAAGGCAATATGCCTTTTATATTTTTTATAGAGAATATTTAAAGGTTAATGTTTCTCACTGATGTACTTTTCATAGTGGGGCAAAAAACACACACATACAAATACATGTATACTCCAACTCTATTTTACCCTCATTCTTGGACAGGCACTAAAAACATATCCTTTGAAGTTCAGTGGGGGAAAACTACCTTTTCAATTCCCTGTGGAATTTTCTTTTCAAAATGGAGAGACACCTAGCACCAGGAGCCTACACTCAACAAAAAAAGAGCTTTAAAAAATACTTCAAAAACAAATATATAGGTATATAGAATTGACATTGTTAAAATGGCCATGCTACCTAAAGCTATATAGATTTAGTGCAATCCCTATCAAAATACCAATGGCATTTTTTCAGAGAGCTAGAACAAACAATCTTAAAATTTATATGGAGCCATAAAAAAACCTGAATAGCTATGGCAATCTTGAGAAAGAAGAACAAAGTTGGAGGTATTGCACTACTTGATATCAAACTATACTCCAAGTCTCAACTATTTATCATTCATGTATTCCCTATATCAGAGACTGCAAACTGGCAATCCATGGCCAATCTTGACTGACAGATGAGTCATCACGACACTGTTTGCTTTTAATGTAAATCAAATACTTTTAAACAGGGTACTCTCCTTATTTCTAACATTTTTTATTCTAAATTCTTCACATGTATTGGCTAAATCTTTACAATTTTTATATGTTATTATTTCTATTTTACAAACAAGAAAAGTGAGACATAGGTACTATGTAATTTACCAGTTTATTGCTAATAAATGCCAAAGCCAAATTTTTAATATGAGGAGTCTAATTCCAGAGGCCATGCATGTTCTTAACCACCATGTTCCCCAGTCCTCTCAGGTTGGCTTACTTCTTCCAATCATCACTTGTCTCACGAGTAACATATTTCAAACATAATTTCATTCAATGTAATTACTAGTCCCCACTTTACTCTTGTTTTGAAGAGTGAAAATGATTTCTTCTTTGAAACAGCAGCCAACTGCTAGGGGAGGTTGTACTGGAACGTGCCATGTCTATAGGCTAATATAAAGGAATAGCTGGTTTTGTTGCAGACTTGAGAAGGTAAAAACTAATATTCTTTCCTTTACCTCCTAAAAAGGGCATCACCCTCCAAATTTCCTTGTCTTCACTGGGCTACTGAGCCTGTTAGATATTTCTAATTTGATTAGGGATACATTAGCAAAATGAGCTAGGTTTACATCAGCTGCACAGCCCTCTTCCTAAAATCAAAGATGGTAAAATCCAAACATGAAAATTCGAAAGGAAAAGGAAATTCTAAACTTAACATTGCTTATTCTAGAATCACTTGCAAATCACCTCTTCTTTTTATTTTTCAGAATCACAGATATTGCCGCAAAGCTCTCTATAATATTTCACAGGAGGTGAGACCTTTAAAAAATTCAGTGTTGCACTAAAAGAACGGTTAAAGTTCACAAGTAGCCTTGCCAATGATGAATGTATTGCTGTACTTCTATTGAGGAAGAAAAAAAATCAAAGTTGAAAAATGTGCCAGTAAACCAGAGTACAGAAACTACTATAATTAACTCCATGGTGACCACCATTCATGCTTTAGAGGGAAAAGAGGCACGGTAAGCATATTGTGTGACTAAATTTGGTAGTTTAATTTTTCCCTCTCCTTATTTTATCACAATGTGCTCACAGATACTTATATGAAGACTATGGGCAGAAATCTTGTAGTCAAGCATTTTATTAGACTCCAACTCTCCCTAGTCAGTGGAAAAAAAAAACAATGATGCTGTTATAAGCAGCAAGATAAAGAAATTTACTACAAAGAGATATATGCATATTCACTACAATAATATCAAGAAATAGAAATATTGGATAGTTATTATCTCTTCTGCCACTAGAATGAATTCAAAATTAAAGAATGCTAGATTTAATTGCAGTGAGTAAAAAGCTGAGTTAATGACAAAGTCAGCCAGTGACCCGAAAGATTAATAAGTATATTGTATAATAAATGTTCTTCAATACTTAATTATCACAAAAGACATTGTTATAATAATAAAATGAAACAGAAGTGTAGGTGAACAGAGAACAGATATTTAGTAGGCAAGTTTTGTCCTCAGCACTGAGTTCAGCATTGTGAGGAACACAAAAGCAGCAAATGAGAGTCTCTGCATGTACAGAAGGCATCATCCCATTTCATACGTTCCAAGCAGCGCTATCTCCCCTCTTTCCACCCAGCACTAATTTATATCTGCTGAATGCTAAGAACTATGAAGCAACTGCAAATATGTGTGAGAGAGAGAAGACCATTTCACCAATAAAGTTGAATACACTGGAATCACTGAATGTTAAAGACTGGATTTTGGAGGACCTGTCTGCTAGTATGTATGGAAGATTTTTCTTTAAACAAGAGGCTGGTTTTGATGTTCCCTATCATGAGTCTTAGGCCACTGGTCTCTGTTTAGAGATGATCTAAGCCTCTATGTAAGACTCCTAGCTGAGATAATATATGCTACTGGATGTCAGAAAAGTAAGAGACTGACATGGCTTAACTCAAAAAGGAAAGACTATGGCTAGTCTGAGTTTTGAGTGAGACCTAGGAAGACAGAGAAGAATAATTAAATAGCAAATGGAAAAGATCAAAATCTGTAAGAGAAAACAGCAATGAATTCTTCAAACATGTCAAGAGTTACTTCTGACAGTACAATAAGTGAAGAATAACATCCCAGGATAATGTGACCCTGCCTAGGAAGGAACTACCAAAGCCATTCTTAGCTGCTTGTCCTTATTAAACTCACAGAAGAGCAATTACTATGAATAGTGAGAGGATTCACTTCCAAGAGGACAGACGATAGGTGTCTCAAATTTTTAGGAGAGTATGGTCTTAGGAAATCTTAATTAGACAGACAGGATAGCTGCGTGTGTGTGTGTGTGTGTGTGTGTGTGTGTGAGTGAGAGGGGGAGAGGGAGCGCACACGCGTGCGCACTTCCTGAACTCCACCTCGTCATGCTGTAGGGGTGTGTGTGTGTGTGTGCGTGTGTGTGTGCTAATTGTTGCTTTTATTAAGAAATAACAAATGTGTGGGATGAAAAGCTTATATCCAGGTAATGTAACTAAGTCCTTAATCAAGGCTCAAAAAGGATCACTAAAATTACAACTATCTCATATCTAGTACTTTGAAAAAGGGTCCTATTATCTGGCCCAGCAAGTAATACCATTTCAAGGAAATCTATCCCAAGAAAACAATCAAAGATGCAAAAATTTATAAAGAATTATGCCTATTACTTAATACTAATGAAAAAATTAAAACAACCTAGATGTCCAGCAATAAATGGTTCATCACCAAACTATTATACAATTACATTTTTAAAAATGTTCTTAAAAAACATTTAGGGGAAAGGGAAATGACCACATTATAATATTAGGTGATAAAAACAGGATATAAAATTCTATAAAAATATGTACATGTAAAACGTATACCATAAGGCTGTGTGATAATGTATATACATCCAATAAAAAAAATATTAGATTTTGCTGGTTAAATTTCTTAGTTTTCATAGCATTTGTTTCTCTTAGATATAAAGTGCATAACTTATTTCAGACAACTTAGGAAGGAAAACATAAAAGTAAAAAAAGAAAATAAAAACCACCTATAATGTCACTACTCAGAAATGAAGGCTGTTGGTGTACATATTTATGATCTTTTTCCCATGTATGTATTATATTACTCCTATTATCACATAATAAGGCTACACATTTATTTTTAGCCGGAGTTACTTTTTGTGGTAAAATATTACAAATTTAGTTTTGGAACATTCAGTTGTGCAAAGAAAACATAGGTTCTTTCATTTCTATAATCATTCTTAAGTAGCCCCATCCTAGTGGGAAGTGGGAAAAAAGACTTGTTAATCAGACATATTTCAGTCTATTCCTGTTTAAACATTCCTTGAGCTTACACATTCATCCATTCAAAATCTGACTTGCCTAGTGCTGGTGTAACTGTGCCTTTTGGCTGATTTGGTGTCTTTAGGACAGGCTCTCAGAGCATCAGCACCACCCCTTCCCTTATCCAGGAAGAAGGTAATATGTAAGGGGGCTCACAAAATCCTTCTGGCAAAGGGAAGAAGAGGGCCTGGATCCAGGTGATGCTCCATGGACATCACTGTTGTTGTCAGCTACAGGGTGGCTCTCTTCCTTGAACTGGTTCCTGCAGAGGTGTGGCTGGTGCTAGACCTTTTTTGGAAAGACATGTTGGCACGGCACTCTGGGGCCTACTGTCCTAGACAGTTGGTTCTCTTCATGAAGCTCTGAAGAGAGGCCTCTTGACTCCAACAGCAGGCTTCTGCAGGGCCACAGGTTCTTTCACACTCCCACACCATACTCATTTCTCAAAATTCATAGCACCATAAACTAGAGAAAAGGTCAATTTTACTCTTTATAAAATTATACCTCAAAAATTCCAAAGATATTTTTTAAGCAGTAAAGGGAAATTTGCCAAAAATGTTCACATTAGCAAAAACAAAAGTCTTTAAATTGATGATTTAATCACACAAGGAAGAAGTTAGGGGAAAAAATAACAAAATAAACTCCAAAAAGAATAGAAAAAAAGGAATTTAAAAAATGATTTGAAGGCTTCTGGCTTGAGGTAAACATGTGAATGGCAGGATCTAGTGGCGTACCAAGGGCAAAGGAGGGTTGATAAGACAGAGGAGCACTAAAACTCAATTCACTTCTTATTGCGACCATAAACCAGCAATTCTAAACAATGTCATTGATATGTTACTTCCTGAAAAGTGTGTTGGTCTAAGTTCTAAACAATAGCCGTGGTTATTGTTAAGTTTTAGTAATACATTATATATTTTTAAACTTTGAATTAGCACATTTTATTACTTATTCTTTAGTAAAGACTATAGTCCATATGGGTGTTATTTAATAGAAATCACTAAATATATGTAATCATATTATTTAGATATATGTAAATATTTGGCCTGGCCTCTCATACGTTTGTTTGAAAGAAGTGGAGCTTGCTTCAGGTGCAGTTTCTGCCTCTGACCCACATATGCCTGCAGCTACATAATCCTGTGCTAGAAGAGATAGTAGATTCTAAATAAACAATGATTAGCAAAGTGATCACAAAAGGAGAAACACAACTTGAGTTATTTTAGTTCTGTCCTCTACCTGCAAATCATTCTCTGAATCTTGCTGAGTTCACTCTTTTGGAAGTGTTTTTTCACATGTTGCCCCTCCTCATACCCCATTCCCCAGCTTTTTCAATTATTACATCAATATAAGTACATTACTATAATTTATAAGTTTTCCTTATCATATTATAATATTTATTTTGTTACTGGCATCTTTATACACACACACACACACACATATAAATTTCAATAAGAAAAATTTATTTTCTTGCTATATTATTATTTAATTTCACAATTATTACTGAAAATAAATCTGCCATATAGAAAATGGGGATGTTGAAAAATAATCTACTCTAGTTATCAAGTAGTCTGGGTAGACCACTGTGGAACCATTTACTTAAAAATAGGAAATACAGGTGGAGGAAATGTTTTGGGAAAAAATGATTTAGATACTGTGTTTGATCATTCTGAGGGATGAGCAGATAAAATACCCACTAGGTAGATGGATAATACAGGAAAAGAGCAAGATCTAGAAGTCACAGATAAACAATCAAACAAAAAAGTCACAAACAGGTGAGTCACTCAAGTTATGAAACTGAACAACAGATCACTCAAGATTTGAAAACATTTATCCGTAAAGATATATACACCCTGATGTTCAGAGCATCATTACCCATGGTGGCCAAGGCATGGAAACAACCAGTACCCTTCAATAGATGATTAGATAAAAGAAATATATACAATGGAATATTAATCATGAGATGAAACACTGTCATTTGTAACAACATAGATGGATCTTCAGATTAGCATGCTAAGCGAAATCAGTCACAAGAAAAAGTTGAGAACCATATGATTTCACTCATATGTGGGATATAAAACTAAATGCAACAAACAAACAAACGGAGACTCAAAGACATGGACAACAGTTTAGCTGGGAAAATAGATAAGGGTAAATAAAGGGGGGTCAAATATATGGTGATAGAAGGAACTCTAACTTTGGGTGGTGAACAAATATGCAATATACATATGACATTATGAATTGTACACTTGAAACCTATATAATTTTATTAACCAATGGTACCCCTATAATTTAACAAAAATTAAAAAATCACTCATGCAAAAGACAAAAATAAAAGTCAGAACTTCATGACATACCCACATTCTGGGAGTAGGCAGAGAAAGGGGAACTGAGGAAAGAGTAACAAGCATGAACAACTGGAAAGATGAGACAAGTACCTGGAAGAAGAAAAAATAAGGGAAAGAAAAATCACAAACATAAAAAGCTATAAATTTAATTTGTATATTTAATGCAATTTATTATAAAACCTGAAAGGCTTTATACAGGATTTGGCAATGAGGAGGTCTTTGATGGTCTTTATGAAAGTATTTCCCAAAGGGTAGTAGATCAAGCCACTTTGCTGTGACACAGGACTGCAGAATTAGAAGCCCACATTCTGAATCACAAATGGGCCAGAGTGGGACTCACAGGGCTTCAGTGACCTACAGAATGAAGTCCCTGAACCATATACATCAAGGGTATCTGAGACACTTGTTTAAAATGGCTGATTCAATAACTCTACTTCAGACATCTGAATTAGAATCTTAGGAAGTAAAAACTCAAAACTAGTATCTGTAATAAGCACCCCAGATAATTTCAGGTTTATAATGCTGGCGGTCCCAGAGGAGCTAGCACTCTGAAGTTCTGGGCACCGAGCTTAGGGGCAGCTTTGCTTTTATAGCGCTTAGTTGGTATGGGCCGATTGGTTAATTTGTCCTCAGATGGTTACAAAGTCTGAGAGTTGCTATGCGTTGTAGGTAGTCACAAAGAGTTTGAAAGCATGGGAATTGCCATGGGTTACAGGCAGTTACATTTGTTATTTAGACAGAACAAGCAAAGGGGAGGATGAGTCTTTAGTTAATTTCAAGGTCACCCTGCCCTATGGCCTATGCAGGAAGCATGTCTACAGAAGCAGAACAAAGAGCTGATTATAAGGTTGGCCTTTAGAGTGAAAATTCCTCTTCAAATCTCAGAAATTATCTGATAAACATATAATAATCAAAAGGTACTCTCAGGGCAGAAATAATACCTTTGCTTTTCATTTACATCAGTCTATTTCAATTATATGCTACCATTATTCTAATGAGGATTATGGAAGTACTATAGCTGTGGGAGAGAATTAAGTTCATGGGTAGTTAGGAGGCCCATGGAGATGGGGTTGTGGGCCAGGAGAAGCATGTAAAACAAGAATAAAAAAGAAGTTCTGTTTGGTGGTAATAAGGAGCTTTAAAAAAAAGTCATGCAACCTAAAGACTGCTATTATTAGACACAGTCAAAAGATATTCAGTGTTGTTATCTTTCTTTTTGGTTTGGGAAAAACAGCTATGTTTCTATTTATATACAGAAACGGAGAGTCAATGTTTTTATCTATCTACATATACAGACATAGAATCAATGTTTTTTCCTTAGGAAGGCTACAATTTTAATTAATATTCCCTAATTGGTATTGATTTTAATTGACTGATGACACTCTTACGATGGGCCTCTCTGCCAAGCTTTCTGGGTCAGGAGCACAATGAGCTCCATTATGCACAGAAGCCTTTTGTTTCCAGGGGTCTTCAACTAGGCAACACTTTTTGGGTCTCAGATTATTTGAGCCAGAAAGATCCTTGAGAGGCCATCTAGTTCAGCCTTCCATACACCATTTTCTAAAATCATTCCAACACCTCTCCATCCCCCACATAAAGTCTAAAGGATCTGCTCATTTTTCTTGCATTCCTCCAGTTACTTGTAGCATCCTATGCATTAGATTACCTTGAGAAAGATAACCCTGGGGTATCATTATATTCTGGATTTTCATACGTGCTTTGTACATTTTTAAAGAATGACAGGTAAGTGGAAAAGAAGTCCAAAAGTTGAATTGTGTATTAACCACAGCATTTCATAGGCAGTTAACATACACACAGATAATGAGTGCAAGTTAGAGGGCGGGCTGAAGAATGATCAGAAATAAGAAGAAAGGAACGAGGTTAAGAATAGAAGGCTTCCCACCAAGTATGTCACAGGCTGAGAAAAGGGTTTGAAAATACAAGCCTAAGGTAGTTATACACATTACAGCAAATACATGTTACTTGCAGGAAGAAAAGCAGAGCAAGGGGAGGAGGTACAAATGAAAAGTAAATCTAAGGAACAAAAAGAACAAACTAATCAAAAACAGATTCATGAATACAGAGGACAATTTGGTGATGGACCGAGGGGAGGGGTTGGAGGGCTGGGAGAATGAGGTGAAGGATTAAAAAAGTACAAATTAGTAGTTGACAGATGGTCACCAGGATGGGAAGCACAGCATAGGGAATGCAGTTAGCTTTATTGTAATGACTAGGTAGAAAACCAGAGGAGAGAAGGAGAAATTAGGGGGATCGTTTTGTAGATTATATAAATGTCTAACCCATGTACTGTATACTTGAAACTAATAAAATAAAATGAAGAGGGAAACTGAAAATTTTACATCAAAAAGCTAATCAGTTCTTTGTTCTGCTTCTGTAAATATGCTTGCTGTATGCAGGAGCTCACTTGCAGAGCTCACTTGCATTTTGTCCTACTTGCCCTTTGTTCAATGGATGTGACTGTTTGTTCCCCTAGCAGCTCTTGCTTCCTTTAACAATTTGTATCCACCAGCAACCATGAGGACAACTCCCCTTCCACCAATGTTACTACTTAAAACCATAGCAACTCCTGCTGTTTGTAATAGTTTCGAGTTCAAGTTGACCATGTAATAGACTGGTTTATAAGGAATGTTGTAACTGTACTTCCAGCCCAAATCTTCAGATTGTTAGGTCCTCTGGGACCATGCATGATAAACCTGAGATCTCCTTCTCTCTGAGTTACTGCTTGTTGTTTCACTGGACTGGTTTTGAGATTTCTCCACAACAAAAATAGAAGAAAAAAAAAAAAAAGGAAAGCAGAGAAGATATTTTATACTTTCAACTAGCTCTTAGGTTTAAGATTCAGTATTTGGGCTCTTTCATAGGAAATGCAATCTATTTTGACATCAAATAAGATCACTTCTAAATCACCTCACACAAACAAAATTTTTATCTAATTCATGAGGGCTTATAGAGGAGAAGATTATACAAACTCATTCTTGTGTTTGAAATTCCTGTAGGAAGCATCTCTTTATAGTATACCCAACTCTATCACACTAGAGCTTGAAGCCCATATCTCTTTTGTCCTCCTAATCTCATAGCTCATGGCTAGCTTCAGAATAGTTTATTTGGTTCATATTGACAGTAAACTGTCCCTCGACATTTTTTTCTGACTAATAAACCAAATACATCATACATTTTCATTATTTTTTTACAATTTTCATGTATACCGTACACAAGTAGCTCTCTCTTTTTTTTTAGAAAGGTCATAGGCCTTGCCCAGGGTTGACAAGTCAAAGACTAGGCCACATCAGATCTTAGATTCAGGTCCCATATCTTTTTTGCTAGTCACAGAATCATTTGAAAATCTGATGAAACTCATGGGTCAATCATCTCACCAGAAAATTGTACATACAAATATATTCTGGCATTCAATTTTAGAGAATGTAGATAGCCCCAGGTCAAGACCTTAGGTGAATTAGTATATTTTCTAGGGCCAAATTCAAGTGCTAACGGGTATCACACAAGGCACCTCAAAGAGATCCAGTGGGGCTCCAATCCTCAGCTAGAGTTGTGAACTAAAAAGGAGTATAAGGAAATAAAAAAAGAAAAAGGTACGAGAAAAGAAAAAGAAAGTTAACTGTTGATCATCTAAAGTGTCACAAATTATTAAATAAAAGAGCTCTTCTCTCTCCTAATTTCCACTTAGTTGTTTCTTTTTGGATCAAAAATAAATGGAAGTTACTTCTCACAGTAATCTTATACCAGATGTGGTAAAAAAAAAAAAAAAAAAGGGGGAAGGAAGGAAAGGAGAAAGGAAGAAAGGAAGAAGTAAGAAGGAGAAGAAGGAGAAAGAGAAGGAGAAGAAGAGGAGGAGGAGGAGGAAGAAGAAGAGGAGGGAGGAGGAGAAGGAAGAAGGAAGGGGAGGGGGAGGAAGAAGAAGAGGAAGAAGAAGAAAAAAAACTATGTTTCTATGTTCCTACATTTTTAATGGAAAAATAGTTCCAAATTATCAGATCATAATAAATGTGGCAGAGTTGTTTTCTAAATTCTGCAAGTATATGTGGGTTGCACTGAAAATCCAAATGTTTATTACTAAATAATTCCCTAAGACAAAGAAAATAACAAAAATTTAACAGATGTGACATCTAGGTGCTAAAGCATCATGGGTCATTTTAATTTTCTTCTTCCTACTTTGCTATATATACTAAAATTTTTGCAAAAATGTACAGCATGTTTAGAATTAGAAAAGCATCTCTTAAATATATTAACTATAAATCTACATTCCTTCTGTATGGCAATATAAGTGTCATTTTAGAGGGATGAAAGAAAGGTGAGGAAAGACCAACTTGTTTTATACTCAACAGCTGGGTGAATGGGTGAGTTCTGGGGGTAGAACAGTTCATAGTATTCAGAAAAGACCATGCAAGAAGACGAGAAAAGGGTAAGAAAAAAGCAGCCACAGAAAGGAGAATAAGATAAAAAAGAATTATGGGAATAGAATTCCAGTCATAGCAGATCAAAGGAGTGTAATATAAATGTAATCAGATTCCATTTCAGTGCACAAAAATATTTTCTCTTTTTTGTAGAAAATGTATAATCCACAATACAAAACCAGTGTCAGGTATATCTCCACTCTGTAAATTTTACACCTTGCCACAGACTCACCAGCCCTCATGTTCAGAACTCATCAGTTTTCATTAACAAAGCCTCGATGCCGCCTCTGATTACTGGTTTCCAGCATCATTCCATGGATCATGCAGGCTCTCTTCCACCCATCCTGATTCTAGTGAACTCATCCCATTGTCATCAACCTGAGTAGTAGCCAAACCAGGTTGATTCTTCCACCATTTGACCACAAGTAGTCCAGCAGGATACAGTGAGGTGATACAGTGAGGTGATACAGTGAGTCTCCCATCACGTGACCCACAAGGCTGACGCAGAAATGGCACTGCTAATGCTTTTCAAACAACAAATGTAGAGACTCGGGTCTCACAATTGCTGATGAGGAAACCGCTCAATAAGGCTAAAGTATTCTTCAAAGTCACATGGCTAATTTGTAGCAGAGCAAGCGTGTTAAAAGGCCCCTGACTTGACGTTGCTTTTCCCTATGGTACAGTTCCTTTATAAGTTTGACTGAGTTATTTTGTTCATCTTAATTACATTTACACAAGTTAAAAATCAGCAATGGTGTGGTAAGTCTACCAAAAGACATCTAATCATCTGATTTATTTTCCATTTCTTTATCAAGCTGACAATGTGCTTCCTAGGGAGCAGAATTAACAAGGCAACTTTCACCTCCATATAGTCTCTCCAATGACATAAATAAGAATTTTCAGACTCAGGTTAGTACAAAAGCAGCATTAAGTATGTAAAAGATTAAATACTACCTAAATAAAAAAGTAGCCAGATTACATTAATAAGGGCCCTATTTAGACTTAATTTTAAGAGGGTCAAGTGAAAAACGACTGGCCACTTCCTATTCTTCACTTGCAGTTCATCCTTTCATAAACTGAACTGCAGTTTAACCGAGTCAGCCCAGCACTCCTCCCCCTTTGTCTGATTTCCATTCCCAAACCATCTTTGGAATGCACAGGGCTCTGCCCGCACAGGAGGTGGTAACACAGCACCATGTCTGGGAGAGACAACTGCTCTCACCATCTTCTGTAATTCTACCTAATAGATAAGCTGAGGAAGGGCAAGGAAACGGGAAGAAAGAAAAAGAGAGCTACACTTTCCAAAGTTAACTCAGGCTTTTGAAGGAGGGCTCTAACTCAACCATATTATTATGTTCTCAATGAGATAGCACTAGTTCTGAAGGTTACTCAGGTCTCTAAATTAATTTCACTTTCCACAGCTATTTGCCAATCATAAGCCCAAGATTCATCTTTTAAAATTTAATATAATGAAGCTGCCTCCATCTCCTGCCACTCTCTTTTTCAGTCACTGTGCCACATGTCCAGCCTTCAGTCAAGTCCCTTTCCAACTTTACAACAACAGCTTCTTCTTCAACTCTTTTACTCACTAATCCCTATTTATCTTTCAGGTGCAGCTTAGATATCATTTCTTTAAAGAACCTTTCTTAGAAAAGGCCCCTTTCTTTTGCATTCGTTCTAATAGTATCCTGTGTTTTTTTTTTCCTTTTCAGCATTTACTGAAATACGTAAAATAAATGTCAATGAGCAAATAAGTGAATACATATAGTTTTACTACTTTCTCTTTGTAGAAGCACTTCTATTTATTTTAAATCATTTTACTTTATTTTTTATTATTCACTGGAAAGCAGTGCCACTGAATGATGCAAAGATTCCTCCTAAAGTTAATGTATGTTCTTCCTTATTCTCACAAAAAAGACACACCCTCCAATAACTTTACTGTGACACGGGCTAGTTTCCGGGTCATTACCAGCAGAAAAGTATGCGTGTATGTATGTACATACAAACACACACAATTTTTGAGAGCCTGAAACAAAAAAGCAGCTCAGATAAGGTTGCCTTATAAGCAGAGCTTTATAAAACTCAAATTAGTTATAAGGAGTCATTTGAGGATTCAAAAAAATTAGATGCATGTGATGAAAGATACATGTTTTATAGGTCATCCCTAAAGAGAGGCATATGGACTATTTCCACAAAATAGATTGCTATGTTCTCCTCTAGGACTGGGGAAAAGTGATGCGTGTCTGGGGAGGTGGGAAAGGGGAACAGGATAACATCCCTGTGTGCCTGAAACTTCTCAGGTTTCTGCTCCTTCCTTCCCCAGGTCTTCTGCATGCATTGGGCCTCCAGGGAACTATTACAGCCAGAAAGTAATACGGGAAAAGAAGCTTCTCTAAAACTGAACAGAGGAGACCCTCCTATGAAGAGGCTCCTAATATTGAATAAAAAATAAAGTACAGAATAGGGCAGGGGATCAGCTGAGTTTCTTTCAAGCAAACAAATAAAACACAAAACTAAATCTGACAAAATTATTCTTTTGCGGTTGTGTCAAAAGGGAACTGTCAAATAATAATCTTTTAAAACAATAGCTCCCTTTATCCATCAATAACGCTAAATAAGTATTAACTAACGATGTTAAAAATATGATCCTCATATTCTAAAGGCTTCTTTACCAAAGTATAGCATTTCATTAAAAACACTGAGTACTTATTTAGCTACCCATTTTTAAGTGACACTTGAAAATTAAACACCATCAAGCTTTCTAAAAATAGAGCAAATCAGCTTTGTTTCACTTGTCAGAGACATGCACAGTGCATCCACCCACTGCTTGCTTTTTTAATTTAACTGCTAGAGTGGTAGAGACATAGAAATACGTTTAAAAACTAACGGATAAATATAAAATTCATCTCATAAGCACTGTAAAGAGCAAAGGCTTACACCCTATTAATGAGCAATTTTTCATTGCCCAACATATGCTAGCATTCAAGAAAATGCAAGAAAAATATGAGGTGTATGGTCCATATTCCCAAGAAGCTTTTTATCTAGTTGGAGAAAAAAAAATTAGTGGCCATAGAACAAAATTCGAGGAACCAAATGGCACTATGTGAATAAGTGGTAAGGGGTATCATAATTTTTTTTAAAAAACCAAGACCACTGTGAATTTGTAAGTAAAGGTTTTTAAAAGGCAGCAATCTATGCTGAACCTTGAAAATGAATAGAATTTAGACTGGCCAAAAAAAAAAAAAAAAAAAAAAAGGAAGAGAACTGTCCATGTCTGAATGTGAGGAAAATTATAAGCCAAAAAAAAAAAAATGGTTAGGTGGGAAGCTGAGAGGTCACCAGGCAGACATAAGACATGAGGCTCCAGAGGAGACGGGCTTGTCTAAATAAAAGGTTCAAGTGGGAGAACAGTGGAAAACAACAGAAGAGAACCAGGCAGGCTATGAAGAATCTGGAAATCCACACCATGGGTTGCACACAGCCCAGGTAGATTCTCCCATGGAAAGCAGCAAGATTAGAGAGGCAGCACTGGAAAGAAACTAGTGTAACAGGTACTAGTGCAAAGCCCAAACTCAAGTGTGTAAGAAATTGGAGTTTATTGCTATATAACTGAACTTAATTTCAGTTTTGAAGCCTCCATTCCAATGAATGGTAAAAACTAAATTTCAGTCAAGTCAGGATAATTTCACTCAATTTCTGGTTTCCTCGTTCTCAAGGGGACATCTAAATTCCAGAAGATTACAAAATACTAGATTTCAGGGATGTAGAGAGTAGATGGATAGAGGTTATTACTCACCTTTTTCTCTGCAAACATCTGAAGCTCTCCCACCAGCAGGTCTACCCAGATCCTTCCTTCATCCTCCTCATCCATTCTACAACAAACCTCCTCTCTCTTGGCTGTGCCCATGACCCTCTAGGCACACAGGTATCTCGTTGCTGCCACAGGAAACTAGCAAAGCTATCTCAGGTCCACCTCACTAGACAGCCATGTGGGGCTCAAGGCATCTCTATGCCACCACTTCAAGCTCTACTTTTCTGAGGACAGCAAAAAACAATTTTGAAATCTTCCAAATCAATTCCCTTTATGCCTGGAACTTGACTTCCAAAATTCAAAAACTTGACTCTTTTGTGGTTATAGAATATGGTGTGTTTATCTTTTCCTTTAAAAAAAATTTAAAAATTTTAAAAAGTCAGACTGCCAAATGAAAAAAAAAGATCAGTATAACAGGAAACAACAGGAAGGGGTTCTAGTTAATATATTAAACATTATCACATCAAATTAAGCAGGAGGTAAAGAGACGCTTAACGAGGGGATCTTTGGGAATGGAAAATAATTAGGTAAATTTAGAGATGTTTAAAAAAAAAGCTGACAGGAATGTTTAACAGAAATAGGAGATATTGAATGAGTAAATATAATCAACCTAGGATTTCCAGCCTTTGAGATTTATGGCATTATCAAAAAAGAAGCCAGTTTAGAGTGGAAAAGGTTTTCCCAGTTAGAGGTGATAATGTAAAATCCAGCAAAAAGGATTTGAGTCTTATTCTAGGAGTTAGTACTATTGAGCTGTTTCTCAGTAACAGATTCATTACTATGGTTTTCAAATACTATCAGATTTCAAATAGCTACAGTTTTATGAAAGAGAAAACACAACTGATCTTTTTTAAGTTTTTTAAAATCTTCAAATGCTAAAATCTGCCTTCCCATTCACAGTTCTCTATTAAATGGTCTATCTTTTGCAGGAATAAGAACACAGGTTACTTATTCTTTTAAAAAAATAAAATTTATCTGAAAAAAAGACCAAAAATAATGCTGGGGCGTCTCAGCAGTATTTGGGCAGCTGAAGTAGTTCTGGGAAACAATAATGCTGACAAAAAACAAGCACGGTCCCAGCTCCACACTTCTTACCAAAGCCCAGAGGCAGGTCTTGGTGAGCTTGGGAACTAATTTATTGCTGCCTCAAACTACCTCTCTGCCCAGGTGATAACCTGAAGAAATATGAGTCAATTACAGCAGCAGTTCCCAAATTTTTGGCACCAGGAACCAGTGCTCCTATGAGAATCTAATGCCTGATGATCTGAGGTGGAGCTGAGGTGGTGATGCTAGTGCTGGGGAGTGGCTTCGAATACAGATGAAGCTTTGCTGGCTCACCTCCTGCTGTGTGACTCAGTTCCTAACAAGCAACTAGACTAACTGGTACTGGTCCACAGCCCAGGGATTATGGACTCCTGAATTACAGTATGAGAGAGCAAAAAGCAATGGAATTAATGAAATATATACAATGGGCATTTAAGGCATGTTATATAGACAGGTACAGAGTGCAAAGAGATATTTCCACATTATAATAAATTATTAGGTTGGCTTCAGTCAGATTAGCAAATTTCAGGAAGTGAGAATCCGGTAATGGAATATAAATACCTAAAGGAAAATATTTTAGGTTCCTGCGTGCACATGAAAAATAGAACATCAAAAATTCAGAATTATGTCAGGCCATGTGGTTTGATCTTAAATCAGAGATATATTTCCTCATTTCCAATAACAGTGATGACAATAAAAGAAAGTGACTGGAAGAAAAATGGAAAATAAAAGATATGACAGCATAGTTGGCAGATAAAGGAAATTTATTCTTTCCTCACTTACCTTTTTCAGCCTCCCCTCGCACCTGAACATTTTAATACATAGACTGAGAATAAAAAATAGTATCTTTAAGATAACATATGCCCAACATTATATTAAATCTACTCAGAAAAAAATTAATCAAAACTACCTAAAATTCAAATAATTATTGCTATACGTTGAAGATAAATATTAGAACATAATGCATTTCTGTCTTTAAGGAGGAACTCCTGAGTCCATGAGAACAGAAAGGGCAGAATTCAGTATCTTTTTTTTTTTTTTTTTTTGCTTTGGAGCTTCTTTTCACTAAAGTTTTATCTAGACTTGATATTTTGGAGTTTATTACTGTCCATTTCCCCAGTCCCAAACAGCCAGGACTAAATGTCGTGGGATTTAGCAAAAAGGGTCTGAATGCCTGCGGGATTTAGAAAAAAAGGGTCTGAATGCCTGATTCCTCACAGTCCTGTAATCTAAAAACCCAGGAAAAGGCACAACCTCTTTGAATTATATATTTGTTGAAATGTAAAGTTTAAATGTATCCAAATTGGAAATGTTAAACTATAGTCTTATTCACATATTTTCAGGTCACCCCCTTATGGGTCTCTACTTTTTCTTTTAGCTAATGTACTTATCACCTCTTAGCATACCACACATTGTATTTACTATGCTTAATATTTGCTGTCTCTCCTTGCTAAAATGAAGCCTCAGTGAAGGCAACGATCTTCACATTATTTTTTATGTCAGTGATCACTGCTCAATGAATAGATGGATTTGCATAATCTCTGCAAATCCTGACACCATTGTCAAGTAAAAGAATCCATATGTCTGAAACATAAAGTACGGGTACAGGACTGGACAGCTATATCCTGGTCACTTTGGGCAGACGTTGTTACTGCATTTGTGAAAGCTGTAGCTTAATACTTGAGAGGCATAATTAAAAGATAAATGAAACAGTTTCAGATATGTAGACCAGGGTTTTCTGGCATAAATTAAAATCAAACCGAAGAGTTCAGTAGCCCCCTGGAGAACTACAATATGAACACCTTTAATAAAAAAAATTAACACCTTCATAAAGTAGAGTTGGGATAAGGCATAAGGCATGCCAAAAATGAATAAAGAGTTGCAAGCAGAGGTTTTCAGGCGATGCCAGGACCTAGGTGAAGATGCATAACACTAAGAAAGACATCAGAACTCTGCTCTTCCTGGCTCTTTCCTCTAAGAATGTAAATACCAATTCCTTCTATTTTTAGTATCTCCTTTTCTTTCTGCTCTTATTGTTCCCTCTCAGTCTCTCATTCCCAGTGTTTTGTTCTCTCTGCTGCTCTCGCATGCAGGATCCCTCACCCAGGCATATGCCCCACCCGGCAGGAACAGAACTTGTCATATGCAAAGAAACAAGCAGGCCTCTCCTGCCCACCAGCATGTGCCAAGCTCAGCAGTGGTCTGGCACACATAAATGAGCCCTGATCTGAATAGAGTGGAAAATGGACAGCCCCTAGAATTAACTGTTCCCTGCATAGAGCACCAGGCACACACCCAGTGGCTAGGCACATTCAATGCATTCTGGATAAATCCCCTCAAAATTGGAGAAAACAGTTTTCTCTGTTGACTGCCATCCCCAGTGTTCTCTGTTGACTCACCGGGCCCAGTGAAATTCAGTAATATCAGGGCTCTAACAGGAGATTAAATAAAGAAATGAAATAAAAACCCAACTATTGTTTTAAGCTGACTTTTCTGAGTTCTCAAAGACCTGAGTTCTCAAATGGTGTCACAACCATTTGAAATTCAAAACAAAATGGGCCGTCTTCATCTCTAAAGCTTCTTCCACTCTACAAGACTATAGTTTAATTGCCACTCTATTTCAGCATCCACTCTATTACAAACAGCTACTCTTAGTACTATAGAGACAATTAAATAAAAACATAAGAGACAATTATGGTAGAAAATAATTAGAACAGTGAAGTATTGAGTTAGGCCTTGAAGGATTTAGGACTTAGAGAAACAGTGGGTTTGCAGACAGAGCAATGGCATGCGCACAGAAGCAAGAACAGAGACAAACACGACAGACTGTTAAGACAGGGAAGACACAAGACTAGCTGGAAGTAGGGTTCAGCCACAAGAGCTTTGGGTGATAACAGGGTCAGTCTCCTTTCAAGGGACACTTGAATACCAGAATATAAGTCTGGCATTGTAGGTAATGCAGAGCCTTTACTAAAAGCATTTGAGGAAAAAAAAAAAAAAAAGACAAATATGAAGTGAGATTTCATAAAAATGTATTTGGTAGTCACAGGTAAGTTGAATTAAAGTAGCCAATGACTTAAAAAAGATCAACTGGAAAAATAATGGAACAGTCGAGTTACTGGAAATAAGAATCACCAATAGTGTACTGGCGATTGCAACAAACAGGAGGGCAAAGAGGGGGAGAAAAGGAGGAAGAGAGAAGCCCCTTCCAGGATGTGGCAAGGCACACTAACCCTAGGCGGGTGTGTGGAGTGGCACTGCAGTATAGCTGAGGGATCCTACAGTGGTTTAGCACATTATGGTTACAGCACCGTGCCCAACTTCAGTACACAAACCACATTCATGTGACTGGCTTCCCAAAAGAGAGTTTTGCGCATCTCTGATTAATGCAGTCTGCTTTAAATTCTCCGTCCTTCTTTCCTCCATTCCCTCCTTCCAATTACCTCAGAGTCAAAAATCTGGAGAGATTTCTACCACAATCACTGTATCACAGAGCCCATCGCCTCTCTTCTACAATCTTTCTTCTCTGACACCTTTTAAGTTAATCTCACTAAAAATGTATTAGACCAGATACCTAGTTACCGTGGTGATAAGAAAGCACCATTACAGATAAGAGAAAAATTGCCTTCTTTTACTAGCTTAAACACTTCTCAGTTTCTATCAGTTTACCTAAAAGATTAAGCCATTAATCTCCAGTATCTCAAAATAAGCCTACAAATAGCTCAACCCTCCTTCCAAGACCAATATAAAGTGCAAGCTTCATCCTAATTGCTCTAATTACATGAAGAACATAATGAGATACAGCAGCAGATGGCTACAGATTAAATTTGACAGAGAAGAATTCTCTTTTCCTCTTACTGAAAAACCTTTGCCTTCAAAAAAAATTAAATCATTTTGTTCACAAGCTAAATGCATGTTTTTAAAAAGGCTATTCCATTTTTCTACGTTCTTCAATAGTAATGTTCCTTAAAAAAAAATTACTCATTTCATGTCGGTTTCTGTTACTACATATAACAGAGATAAATTTGTACCCTGGCTGAACCAAAGAAGATGTGCTGTTTGTCAGAAGTTGATATAATAAAATCATATACTTTGACAAACCTGATCTATAATCTCAAAAATAATGCTCTATCAAATATAGAATGGGGGGGAGGGGTCTTTAATTTAGGCCTAACAACAAAGAGTCTCTTTTGAAACCATTGAAGGCCCCAGCTTTTCACAAGAGATGCAGTTTCAAACTTCCAACCACCAGTCCTCATTTATCGCTTCAAACTCAGTGTCTAAAAACTCAATGAATATTTCCCTTAAAAATAAGTTTGTTTTCCCAGCTTCTTTTTTCTGGCTAATGAGAAGAAGAGGCTCAAATTTTGGAACTATCTTTTCAAAATCCTCTTATGCTATTGTCTATAATATCAAATATATTTTGTAACCAGAAAGTCCTTAAGTCATAAACCCCCAAATCACCATCATCTCCAAAGTGCTAGAGCTCTCCTCATCTATCTTCCAATATCTCAAAAGAAGTACCTACCACTGCTACACAATCTGGGGTTCCAAGAAAGTCCCCATGCCATTACGGAAACTGAGTGCAAGAAAGAACAACACTCCTGCTGCTTGTGAAACTAGGGAGAGAATCAAACTTTTCATTCTAGTCTGAAGATAGAGAACATTCTGAAAACTGAGTATAGGCAACACCTCTCCCCCAAAGTTATGTCACTCGATTCATTTCTAAAGTCAGTTCTATCCATATTATTAATGTGTATCAAAGTTCCTACTGCCATGGCACTCTACTATGGACCAGGAGAAATAAGAAAATCATAGGAGGTCCAACCTTCCTCTCCACACACACACAACGTAACACCCCTGTGTGAGTATCAGAAATTGCTATTCTCTGTAGAAAAAAAAAAAAGTTACTGAATTTTACCAGCTGCTTTAATGCAGCACTGCACAGCCCCTAACTGTTAAAATACAATTTAAGGAACATTTGTTTTCATGCTTCCATTTTCTCAAAAGGAGACATCTGGGTAACATATATAGGATATGTGGCCACTGACCCAGTAATGCTATGGACCAAATATTTTCTCACATATCAATTTCCATTAATAAATGAAGTTGGTCTAATTAGACCTCTAAGAAAGTTATTTGACTTGTATTTTTCTTACACTTTATTTGGGTATTTCTTTGCCCATCTTCATTATGGCTCAATCTGAGAAACATGACGAATTAAATATTGAAAAGAGAAAATGTTACCTAAAACATTTTATGAAGCCCTATTTTCTGTGTCGAGTGTCTAAATATACTTGAAAACTTGTTTATCCAAGAATCCAATCCCTTTTCCATTTTCTGTGGCATACAGGGGAAGCAGAGAAACTATCAGGACAATGACTGGCAATATTTTTTCACTCAACGGGTTTCATCTCAAAGTTCACTTGACTTGGTTTACAGACAGTCCATGTTTCATCCTCAGCCTCCCTGAAATGCCACCTCCCTTTCTCAAAAACCTAAATGGTGCACTTATTTTCTCTCCTCCATACCCTTTGATAAAATCTGCTCCCCAGTACAGGATCTGATAAATGCATTCACTAATACAATTATCAACTACCATTCCAGAACACAACTGTTTGATGTTTAATAAGTTGGAAGAAGCTTTAAAACAAATTTGTATTATAGGATATAAGGCAAAAAAAAAAAGGCAAATAATTTTATCATCCAAACATGAATTTATATAAAACCATTTTCAAAAAGAAAAATCAATGTCCCTGTCAGAACCCTGTTACTGTTTCCTGAATTAAGTCCCCTCCTCTCTCATTCGTAGTGTCTTCACTGAAAATGCCTCTGCTAAAACTGACCACTCAACAATGTCTTGCATTTGGCATTTAACTAACCAATAATAATAATATGCATGTTATATTAATCTACATGGGCTACATTATGTCTCAGTAGCAAGTTAACTCTGAAATTTCAGCAGCTTTACATAAAGTTTTTTTCTTGCTCATACAATGTCCTCTGTGGATCCAGAACCTCTCTTCCAAATGGTGACTCTGTCTAGTATCATCTTGTGATTCCATCATCTCAACAGGTGGGTTTCCATAATCTACATGGCAAAAAGCTTTCGCTTGCAAATGATACTTATCAGCTCCACTTACAGTTTACCAGTTAGAATAAGTACATGGTCCCAACCTAACTGCAAGGAAGGTAAAAAAGTGCAGCCTTGGTCTGTCTCCAAAGAAGAAAATAAAACAAGACTAGGTGAATATGTAGCATTGTCTTTGTCACAATGAGGTGGGTACTATACCTTATTAAATGCAATGCACCTGGAAGTCTTTATATGTTGTTAACATCTTTAATATCCATGGCTACGTAATGAGATAGGTATTATTATTATTTTTATTATCATTATTTTATTATTATTATTATCATCCCACTTTGCAAGTAAGAAAATTAAGGTCCAAAGAAGGTAAGTAACTTACCTTAGCTAGTAAGCAGCCTTGCTGGGATTTCAGTCCAAGCAATGGGCTCCAAAACACATTATATCATAGTAATTCTCAAATACTCAAGATGCAGTGCTTAAGCACTGTTAAGAATATTGGTCTTCAAATATTTGTAGGGCTATCACTTGGAAGAAGGATTTAGATATATTCTATAGGTCTTGAAAAAGACAAAATAAGTAGAATTGAAGGAAAAATTTAAGTGAAAGAGTATTTTTGAGTACCTACTATAAGCCAGGCATCATTGTAGATGCTGTACATTTATCTCACTCCAGTATCAAAACACTCCTGCAAGGTGGGTATTATTATTCCAGTTACACAAATGAAAAAAACAGACTTGGAGAATTTAAGAAGCTTGACTCGGATATTATGCAAAACCAGGATTAAAACCCAAATCAACCTAGCTTCCAAGCCTAAGCAATTTCCCATCATAGTTCACTGCTATTCAACACAGAGGTAGTAGATAAAAATCACAATCTAAAAGTCACATGGGCAAAAAATGCAACTCCATCTTGTAATCTTTTTTTCTGTAACTAAACTTAATTTTGGTTGTGAGCCCCCTTTTGGCTGAGAGACAGAAACTTAATCTTTGTACTTTCTGCTCTGAGGTCTTAGGGAGTGGTCCACTCTCCTCTACAACTCATCAAACGTTCTTAGGAGGTTCCTCCAAGCAGTGCCAATATCTAGTTCTCTCAACTCCTTACCTGACTCTCCATCCTCAACTAGTCTATAAATTTTTTTTCCTGACTTTTCCAAATTTAGTTTCATAGTCCAGTCCAGACTTTGTATTTTCCAAAATCCAAAACCCAGACACTTGCCTCTTCTCTGCATTCTGCTGTCTCTTTCCTCCCCTGATTACTAGAAAAAGTAAAAACTATCAAAGGGCAACAGGAAATGCCATGAACAGAAAGCACATTGGTTAATATGTGACAATATCACCTGTTACATAAGAGTTGACCTAAAATATTTTTAACTTAATGAATGGGGGGTTGGGGGTGGAGACAGACAAACAGACAAAATTATAATTTCAAAGAGGCCACAGAAAAAAGGCTAATTTTCTATGTATATTCAGATGGAAGAGGGTAGAAAGGGACAGATTACCACAAACCTCAATACTGACAAGAGGATATTTAAGAAAAATATGTATAGACCACAAAGGAATAGACTGAGAACATCTGTGAATGTGATTTCATAAGGTCCTCTAAAATAGGACAAAGTCTGTCCTCCTTGCTGAGAAAAGGGGAGGAGACGGTAAAGGGAAAAGGTGTGGAAGATCATCCAAAAAATTCTGAGCTGTAAGAACTCTGTCACTGAATGTTGTCACTGAGTGACACCTTGATTCTCATCTAAATGTGCAGAGCCTCCAGGAGAGAGAAGGCAGGGTGTGCCAAGTGAGAAGACACAAAGCCACTGTAGTGGAGACATTTACATTTATCCTTTTTACAGCCTAGGGAATGCATCTTGATTTTTCTAGTAACATTCTCTAAACTTCTGTCAGAGAACTAATGATAAAATTAATAATAAAATAATAATAATAAATTACTTTGAAGCATTCCCAGAGGTATCATGATATATGCTGAGCCACATTAAAATGCAGCATGGAGTTATTATGTAAAGTATCACATTAAAATTTAAAACCCTTCAAAATTCAATCTTATTTAATTTCAAAGCAGTGTTTCAACCAAAAGGTACTAATGGGAATTGAGAAAACAAAGAGAAATAACAATATTCCACATCTATAAAGGAGAACATTGAGGTAGGAGAGGAAGGGGAATCTGTTGGACATTTGTAATGACAGCTTCATTTGTGCTATATTATGAATTTCTGTCCCTCTCTCACAATGAAAAGACAAAAAGACTATTTTGCTTATTGTTTCCTCCATTATTTCATTCATCTCTGGCTCTGGCCTACCGTAGGCCCTAGACCCATATATTGAGTTGCTTGCTGGTTTTACCTCCCCTTGAATCACATTCTACAAGGAGAACATTCAATTTTTCCCAAACTGAATTTATCATCTTTTCCCAAAATCTGATCTTCTTCCTTTATTCTCCATTCCAATGCACCCAGAACAAGAACCTGGGAGATTCACTTGACCCTTTTTCATTCTTTAAGACAAAGAAATCACAGATTTTACCTCCTAAATTACTTCCAGTTGGTCTCCTCTTTATCCCTTCTGACGTTTGCTCTTTCAATTCATGCCCTCATCATCTCTCCTCTGAATTCCTGCACCACCTTCTTAGCATATCTTCCCTTTCTCATCTTATCTCCCACATTATGTGCATTAGCACCAGAGGGATGCTTCTAAAATGCAAATATGATTATGACCTAGCAATCTCTCTTCTGGATATCTATACAAAAAATTTGAAAACATTTATTCATAAATTGACAGGTACCCCTATGGTCAATGCAGCATTATCCATGGTGACCAACACGTGGAAACAACCAGTGTCCTTTGATGGATGATTGGATAAAAAAGATGTGGTGTATATATATATATATATATATATATATATATATATATATATATACACACAATGGAATATTATTCAGCCATAAGATGAAATATTGCTCTTTGCAGCAACATGGATGGATCCTGAGAATACCATGCGAAGCACAATAAATCACATGGAAAAAGTCAAGAACCACATGATCTCACTCATATGTGGGATGTAAAACTTAAAGCAATAAATGAACAAACAATACATAGTGTCACAGATATAGACACTATGGTAGTTACCAGAGAGGAAAAGGAGTGGAAGGAAGTAGAAAATGGTAAAAGAGGTCAAATATATGGTGACAGAAGGAGACTTGACATTGGGTGGTGAACACACAATGCAATATACAGATGATGTATTATAGAACTGTATATTTGAAACCTATATAATTTTATTAACCAATGTCACCTCAATAAATTGAATAAGATTTTAAAAAATGCATCTGAGCACTGGCACCAGAGGGATGCTTCTAAAATGCAAATTTGATTATGCCACACTCCAAAATAAAGCTGTGGGATGAATGAACCTTATTATCTGTAAGATATCAACCAGTGTCTTAGCATGACAAGAAGGCCTTCCGTAAGCTGGAGATTAACAGCTTCACCTTCCACCACTGGCTATGACCCACAACTGCTAAAACTGAGCACACCTGAACAACCTGCAGTTGCACTCCTACACCACTTTACACGTTTTTGTCTTTCCTTGTGTAGATCCTGTGTTCAGAAGTCCTTCTCCTCACTTCGACAAACCACAGTTTAAAAACCCATTCCTTCAGGATCTCTTTCCTGACTTACTGCCACCCCTTGTCCTGCACGCCCTCTGTGTTTGCACAGCAAAGCAACTCTATCTCTACAGCACCAGTCACATGTTTTGAAGTGAGGACTTCTTTAACTGAATTACGTATTAAACTACTAACAGGTCTAGGAAGTTGTCCTCTCCTGCACTCACAGTACCAGATACACACAAGAAATACTCACTAAACTAAATTTTTTTCATTAAGTGCCTCAATTTCTACTTGATGTTATTTGTAAGGTTCTCTCCTAGTTTTCAATAGTTAACAAGTGAGGGATTTATAGTAAGTAATATTTTCCCATTCTCAATTTAATAGGAAAATGGCAAGAAGTTTTAACTGAAGTCTTCCCCAAGTAGCAGTACAACATGCCAAATATGCACTTTCATATGATATTTAATGTTTAACATTGCCATGTAACTTAAATACGTGCACCCCATTTTTACCAAGAAGGAAACTCAGCTCAGAGAAAATAATAAATTCTCCCAAGATTACATAGCTGGAAAGTAGATGGGTCAATAATGAATATAGGTTTTATGTGAAGTCAATAGTCCTTCTCACATAAGAGAACATAGAAAGTAAAGGCAATACAAATAATTTTAAAAAGGAAATCTACTAAGCTCTCCAGTCTCATCGTTTTCTCTTTTATCTACATTTCTCAGAAGAATAGGTGACTCTGGGTAATGGGGTCATTCTAGGACCACGGCTGATACTTAGAACATCATGTTAAGGAAAGTTAACGGTCCAATAAACTCAGCATTAATTAGTTTCATTCCACTAGACATCCATCTACTAAACTTCTAACCCTTGTGAACCATCTTACAAACACACAGACCAAGACATTGTGTGTAGAGGCTCAGTTTCATTATCATTATCATTATCAGTTTCATTACCATCACCATCATTATAAATATTTAAAATACTAAGCTTTCTAATGGGGCTTGCACATTTTGGTATATGAAAGCTATTACATAGATACTAAAGGCTCGCCTGCAAACAAAGGGCACGATAGAATGCCTGACTAGAAAGGCTAAGTGTGAGGGTTATTCCATGCATTCATCCCAGATGAGGATTTTCCTCCTCCAGGAAATGCGCAAGGACAAACTGCCTCTCACACGATACCCAGACACACCCTAGGTGGGGAACATACTGATGCAAGCTGTGGGAACAGAGGACTGTGGGCTCAGTGTATGCCTCATGGCTGCAAGCTCAGGAACAAGGACTAGAACCGGTCCAATGCCCCCACTTCGGCAAATCTTGCCTGGTAGCATGGTGTCATAAAACATGCTTGGCCTACTCAGAGGAGGTAATCCAGCCCCAATAAAGGTTGCATCAGCTGCTAAACAATGTTTGGAGTTCATCACTCAGAGAACTAAAAGAGCTACAATTCAGGGACACCAGGCAGAGAGCCCAACAATGGCAGCCTTGAAAAAGACAAGGAAGAAAAAATGTAGCAGCAACTCATTGGGCATGTGACTGGAGACTCTTGGCAGGCTGCCTTGTGGGGCTGGACAGTCTGTGGGCACAGAATTCACATCTTTCTTTCTGCTGCCAGAGGCCACGGAGGCCCAGATAGAAGAATACCAACTCAGATCCCTCATCAAGCTAATATTCAATGTGAGATCTTCCTGAGGGGAACAACAAATGAATAATCACAACTCTTATCTGTTTTACACATGCATGTGACTGATCAGCATTACTCTAACTGGGCTTTATGGCTTTGACAGCCTGAAACAATCCTGTAATATATTAATTGGGTACCAAAATCGCAGCCAACGCAAGGTTTCTCACCTGGCAGGCACACTGCTGAACAAAACTCTGAAGCAAAAACCAAGGACAGAGTTCAGCTTAACTAGTAAACCAATATTAATGATGCATAAATGGAGGCACTGAGCCAAGAGCAGATAATACAAGATGAATAAGACGTCTCTGAGGAAGCTACAGTATACTAGGGAAGGGGGAAAAGGCAAACAGAATGTCAATATAATATGCCAATTGCTGGGATAATATGTATACAACAGTATATGAAGATTACCAGGCAGTTAAAAGACCAAAAGCAAAGTAGGCAAACATCAACGCCCATGAGGACCAAAGGGAAGAGTTCAAAAACCACCCTAGAGATAATAATCTAGTCTAGATTTTCTAACAAGGACATAAAGGCAATGTGACCTGCTCAAAATCATGCAGTCAATCAGTAGCAAAGCCTGGCTGGAACTCAGGTTTTGCAGTGCTTTCCATCATAGAACACTGTTCCAAAATCGCAGAAAATGGGGCAAATTCCATCCTTCTGAAAGTGAGTGAATACAACGTTCAAAAATGCAGATTCTGAAGAAAAACTTGACTAGCGAACTGTGCATAGGGATGGACAGAAGTATGTGAAGGGTGGAAGAGCTGGAGGACAGATGGCATCTACATGTATTATATCAGTAACCATTAAAATGAGAAGCGTTTCTTTTGTAACTGGCAGCAACATTCTCCTCAAAGCAACTATTTGCTAAAATGTTGTTTCAGTGGTGTTACTAGCTCCATACTCCTCCCCTAGCAGAGAACTATTTCATCACCTGGGCTAAGAATGGGGCAATATCTTACACACGAGATTTCTTAGAGACCACTGCAATTAAGGCATATCACAACATAACTCCATCTACTTCAAACTGAATTAGTAAGCCCTTTCCCCAGCAGAACTTCACTATGGCCTCATGAAGCTCCAAGTAATAAATACAGAAACTAATGTAAAGCTCTACGCAAGTTACTTTGCAAACTGAAATGCAATCCAGTTGTGATTATAAGGTAATGAGACCAGTGCTACACTTCATTCAACAAACATCTACTCATTAATTGTGGGCCATGCACTATTTTAAGTCCTGATTTTTTTAGGAGAACAGAGGACAAAGATTGAGAAGCCAGACACAGGAAAACACAAGATGAATAAAATAAATAAGACAGCCTCTGTCCCGTGAGGAAAGCAAATACACATACAAACATCTATACAACTGATAAATGCTATAAAACAGTGCCATTCAAAATGTGGCCCATGGACCAATGCCACCCTGCCAATTGTTCATTGTTGGTCCACAAGAAGACAGCTAAGTTCAGAAACTGAAGTAAACATTTAGAAACCTTTATAGCAATTTATTAGCAATTTCAGATCTGTTGAATCTAATGATTTAAAAACGAGGCTTCTATTTTTTACTTGCATATATCTGTTTCACTTCACTTTTCCAGTATTTCATTTTTATTACATTTTACAAAAGTATGAGTCCACAAATAGTTTGAGAAGCAATGTAATCAAGTGATATAACAGAAGTACTATATTCTATATTATACTAGCACAGATGGCTTGTGAGATTTAAGAGAGGCTCTAAAGAGGAGATAACCTTTGAGCTGCAAAGGTAAGTCAGATAGTGAGAAGTGAAAGGCATCCCAGGCAAAGGAAGAACATCTGCAAAAGCCCGGCTCATAAAAGTGGATGGTGTATTTACAGCATAAACTTTGAGGCACAGTAATAAACAGTAAAAATACAGAAAATTAAGCTACAAAGAGATTCAAAGTGACTTTTATGACTTACAGTTTAGGCTTTGGGCTTTACCCAAAACACAAGAGGGAATCACTGAATATTTTTATACTGAATATTTTTATAATCAGAAGAAAGATATGTTTATGTGTTCATTAAACTTATTCTGGCAGCATGTGGCAGATAGAGCTGAAGGGAGAGAAGATGGGACACAGACCACTTGTGAACACACTGACATTTTCTAGGTGGGAAAAGAAGAGAACCTACATTATATGAAGGAAAACAGGCAAGAGAGAAAGGCTTAGAAGAATGTTTTAAAGGGAGGAATGTATAACATTCCTTATCAATATGGATCAGGATCTGTAATTAGACAGTTGTTCACTTAATTCAATAAGTGGCCTGGCTATTCAAGTGGGAGATCAGTAAGTATAAGGATAATGAGTGGCTTCCTAAGAGATAGGAAATTCTAGAATAAAAATGTGAAAGTCCAGTATACAAGTATGATAAATGGATTGCTGAGAGATAGCAGAGGTATCTGGGATGAAATGTGAAATTATAGAGATATTGGGCTTTAATAATCTAAATGGATTCACGTTGTGTGTCTATGTGTGTGTATATGTGTGATAAAGAGTTGTAACCAGCACATTCATTCTGCGCATTCCATGTACAGAGCAGTATTTTAGACACTATGGGAGATACGAAGAAGAATAAGAATAGTCCTTTCACTACTAGCCCCAGGACAGCTCCAGGGTCTCCTGAGACCCCCAAGAAGTTAGCTCTATATCACAGTAGGCCTGAGGTCTCACTGCAACAAATATCAAACCAAGACTCATAAAGTTTTCAACCCAGAGAATTCTATGGGTTCAGGGAATCTCTTTAAGAGCAGATAGGTGCAGGGGTGTGTGTGTGAGCATGCACATATGGTGGGGGGTTGGTGTCAGTGCGCATGGAAGGAGGGCTTCTTGGTGGAAGAAATGAATATTTCCTAAAATGTCCCCAGGGAAAATCAAACCCCCATTTCTAAGCACACATAATTTTGGCCTATCTGACCAATGGATCTCACTTTCTGAATCTGATCCTGGGGCTATAACAAATTGACAGGCTCTTGAGTAAGTTACAGTGTTCCATGGCCACCCTGAGATGAGAGGAAAATGTTCAAAGGAAAGAGTCTCAAGAAATTATGCCAGAGTCAAGAAATTACTGTTGAGTTAACCAGCTCCTCTGAATCACCCAGTCTCCACAGAATGGGAAGCCCTCCCAAATTCAATGCAAACTACACAGAAATCCAGAGATACTCTTCTCCTTAGGACTGAGATCACAAGTTTAATGTGCCCTCTGAAACTCGGTGGCTCTGGAGAGAAAATAAAAGGGTGGGAAATGTAGGGCAAGCATATACAATTTTTCGTGAAATATTCTGAAAAACAGTAAGCCTGTTGTTAGATGTAATCAGAAACAATTCAAATATTGTTCATACTCCCATTGGCCACAACTAACACATACAGGAAATGCCACTTTGTATAACACTACTGTTGTGGGACAAACCCAATATCCACATTGTAGTGGTCTCATCATGTTTTATTAGGCTCTCATAGTAAGTGCCAGTTACATTTCAGGGCACATGATTTTACTAGAGTATATAATAGGCTTAGTTTTATAACAATTCTACCTTATTCAAGCCATGAACTGGAACAAATAACCCCTTTTGTATCTATACAAGTGAAATTCAACAATTAACCTGTGTATTTAATCTAATTATTCCCAAAGTATTTGAGATTAAATATTAAAAAGTTTAATTTACCTAAAACATAAGCTTTTAATCTGAGATCAACTGCCACTTCATTTTGCTTTATATAAACATAATATTGCCTATGCTTTTGTAAAATGACATTGGATGTAAGATAAATGTTCACATAGAAGAGAATATAAAACTATCAAGACATTATTATGAATCAACAGAAAACAAAAAGATCTAATTCTCCACAAGGTCTAGAAAAGGTAAAGAACAGAATCTCTTAATTCCAACAGTGTGTGAAGGTAAGAGACGCAAGCTTTCCACTCAAAGTTTCCAGGAGCCTCCGCAAGTCCAGAATAATGCACCAGCATGGAAAGTAATGAATAAGCTTCATTGATAATACTGACTACATCACGGCTGGCTGAACATTCAGTCCACAAACAGAAGGCTTCTTGTATTTTCTCGAATCAACCATAGGAAAGTTTTAGTAAAAAGACTGTTATATTCAAATGGAAATCAGTACTTTCCATCAAGAATGGACAATTAGCAATTCCTTAAACTGGTACTAAGTGGAAGAGCAGGGAAATATACCAGAAATGATCACGAACAACCTATACTCCAAAATGAGAAGTAAATAAGAAAGATTACTACTGTTAGCATTTTGAAAAATTCACATTGCAGACATAAGCCTAGATGTTATGGGTGTCCCTGTTACCAGCCCACACTGGTAGATTCACCTAATACTACTGCCTTTTGTAAATATCTTAATATATACAAGCACAGACCATGGTCTAAAATTCCAGCACATGGTTCATTTAGATGCTGTTCCTTAAACATTCAGTAAAATAGTGTAAAGCTTATTTATATATCATTTGAATCTACTTTTAAGCCTGTTTTCACCAGAGTAACAGATTCTAGCAAATACCTCTCAAAGACTGACAGGACAGAGTCACCACCCTGACCCCCATCCCAAGTACCCATACAATTTTAGCCTATCTGACCTACAGATCTGGCTTTCTTAGTCAGATCCTGGGGCTATAACAAGTCCACAGGTTCTCAAGTAAGTTACAGTGACTCCATGGCCACCTTGAGGTTGAAGAAAACTGTTCAAGGAAAAGAGACTCAAGAAATCATACCAGAGTTGGGCAATGATTTCTTAAATATGATACCTAAAGCACAAGTGACAAAAGATAAAATAATTGGTACATTAAACTTGATGATAATTCAAATGTTTGTGCTTCAAATGATACCATCAAGAAAGTGAAAAGACAACCAACAGAATGAGAGAAAATATCTGTAAATCATATACCTGATAAGGGGACTTGTTCCCAGCATCTACAAAGAAATCTTAAAATTTAATAACATAGACAAATAACCCAATTAGAAAGTGGACAAAGGGTGTGAATAAGACATTTCTCTAGAGAAAATATACGATGGCCAACAAGCATATGAAAAGATGCTTAGCAATATCAGTTACCAGAAAATGCAAAACTACAATGAGATACCACTTCAAACCCACTAGAATGGCTAAAAAGATAATAGCAAGTATTGGTAAAACTGTAGAGAAACTGGAAACTTCATATACTGCTGGGGAAAATGTAAAATGGTGCAACCATTTTGGAAAATAGTTTGGCAGTTAAACAGAGTTACCACAAGACTCAGCAATTCCACTCTTGGATATATACCAAAAACAATGGAAACATATGTCCACACAAAACTTGTATGTACAAATTCATAGAAGTATTCATGATAGCCAAAAAAGTGGAAATAACCTAAGGACCCATCAACTGATGAATGGATAAACAGAAATTTGTATATCCCTACATGTAATATTATTCAGCAATAATTAAGAATATAGTACTGATACTTGCCTTAATAAATAAATCAATAAATAAATAAATCTCAGAAACACTATACTAAGTGAAAGAAACCAGTGACAAAAAACTCATAATGTATAATTCTACTGACATAAAATGTCCAGAAGAGTCAGCTCTATAGAAAAAGAAAGCAGATTAAAGGTTACTCAGTGCTAGGAGGAGGTGGGAGAGAGTGGAGAGTGACTGCTAATGGGTATAAGTTTTCTTTCTGGATGATGAAAATATTCAAAAATTAGATTATGGTGATGGTTGCACATGTCTGTAATTATACAGAAAATCATCAAATTGTACATTTTAAATGGATAAATGTTATAATGTATAAATTTTATCTCAATTAAGCCATTCTTTTTAATTGTCAAACTGCAAACCTTTATAAATTCTTTAAAGCCATCCCCTAAAATTACCTGATAATGTATGGGGCCAGACATGTTTGAATTAGAGCAATTATACTCATATCAATCTGTGTCTACATGCCAAGCACTGGTCTAGAAATGGAATAGCTCTCGGAGCACCAAAGAATCAAATGTATGTATTCTACCACGTTGAACTTCTAATAATCCCCAAAGCCTAGAAGCACTGGCTTCCGATTTTGGTTTCATTTGCTGCAACATAAGCCACCACTATGAAGCCATCATAGGCCAAAAGTTAAGTTTAGAATACAAAGATAAAAGATGCATTGAGCCCAAACATCCGAGGGGTTCCTAGCCTGATAAGTCTAAGATGAACATGTATGCATATGAATCAAGGTCAGTGTTCTGTGTGCAAAACTAAAGGGAAGAGATTTTATCTGGAGATAACCTTCAAAGATTTCATGGGAATGACGATACCTGAGCAGTGTTTTAAAGGTTTGGTAGAGAGGAATGGTACAGAAAAGGGCATGGAGGACGTAAAGCAAACCACAGTCAAGGCAATGAAATAGTGTGTGTAATAGGAAAGCTACTTAGGGATCTATAAGAAATATAGGAATAAAAAGGGTAAGAAAAATGTTAGAAGCTGAGTTTGGAAAATTAAGCCAGTACATGGAAGGTCTTGTAGATATGCTACAAATTTTAAACTTTAACCTAAAAGCAATGGTGAACCACTGAAGGGTTTTACGTAGGTGAATGAAATGATCACATTTTAGAAATATTATGGCAGCAACTGTTTGTGGGATGAAGAACCACTAGAGCAAGAGTTCTCCTGCTTTTATTTACCCATGTAATTATTTTTAATGTGCTTTCAAATGAAATTTTACACAGTACTCCAAGAGGTAAATAAGCAAAAAGCAAAGATCTTCTGGTTGAAACAGTGGTGGAGGGCCTGGTGCTTTGTCTGGACAATGTTCCTTTTGCCTTGACCATGGAAGAGCCCTCATGCTCTGCAGAAGACAGTGTGGAAAGCTTTGGACTAAAACATGGTAATGACAGAATACTGGAGGTTAACTAGGAAGCTACAGCTATAATCTAGGGGGGAAATGACCAGTGCCTAAAAGAAGCGTAAACAATAGAAAAGGGGAGAAAAGAGTTCAGAAAGCTCTACAGAGGTATGGAACTGATGGGCCTTCATGACTGCCTAAATGTAGAGAGTGAGAAAGAAGAAAGAAACAAGGATAACTTCGGGCTTCTGGCCTAGTGAAGAGAAATGACTTCGCTGACAAACATATTTCAACCTAATAATTCCCAAATATGAACTACTGCCCCTCCTTCCCAAACCTGTTGTCCAATGCTGGGTTTCGTCATTTCAGTACAACACCAGGCTAGTGTTTGAAACAGAAACCCAGGAATCACCTTTGTTATCTGTTCTCCCCAGTCTTCATATTCAGTGCATTACCAAGTGCCACTGATTCTAATTCCAAAGTTTGTTTGATTTGTCCACCACTTCTATTTCCACTGCCACCACTCCAGATTATGCCACCACTACCTCACTCTTTGATTTGTCTAACAGCTTCTTAATCAGTCTCCCTGCCACTGTCCTTGACTCACTCTAATCCATTCTAGGCACAAGATGATCTTTTTAAAGTGTAAAACCTTTCAATGAATTTCCACTGCACTTAAAGTCTAAAGACAGGGAACAATTTTAGTTTTATTCACCTTAAGATACTCAGTGCCTAGTACACTGAAAGAACCAGAGAGATGATCAGGTCTGGAGCAAGACGATGAATTCAGCTACAGATCTGCTGGGTATGAGGTGTCTCTGGGGCATCCAAGTAGAGTTATCCTACTGCCAACTGGCAATATGGGCTTGGATCTTAACTGACATTTGGCTTCACTCTTTCAGGACTAACGTAAGTAGAGTTAACTGTGGTAAACAGGACTAAGACTATTTTAGATAATCATAAACTAAGTTAATAAAGCTTAAAGCAAGCTCAGCTTCTTAGAAAAGATTAGAGTGTCTCTCTAATCTGAAATTCTGCCACTCTGGGTCAGGTGTAGGTTAGCATTTCAAGGGCAACAGAAAGCACAGTCTAGCACTAGATTTGTGGTGGGATCTTTACAAGTAGCAATTTGGTAGCAAAGTCTATGATTTAGCCACTTCTCCAAACTATTTTCACAACACCTCTGCCCCTCTGCTCCCTGATGTCCTGACCAATTTCCAAATGACTTCTCTACTAGTTAATCATACATCTTTCATGATTCTCAGACAGTACATCTAGGGTGTTGCCGGTAAGTCTGTATTTTGATCATTATGCCAGGCAATTTCTCAGTCTGGGGATGTCACTAAGTTAAGAATTTAGAAAACAGATGTAAAACTTATCTTCCTTCCTCTCTCTAACTGACCCTAGAGAGCTGCTTTAGGATGTGGCTGCTATAAAGATTTTCAAACAACAATAGTTAAATTATAATTTACTGTGGGCTTCTTATGGTACTGGCAAAGCATTTAATATTGAAGTACTATATGTAACAAATAAACACTAAGAGCTTTCAGAAAGTTTCCAATAAGTAACAATTACTTTTCCAAATGCAGGTGTAGGAGACAGATTATAATCTCCAATATCCTTTTTCTTCCTTAACTTCCCCCAATATCAGTATTTCTTCATTAGTGTACACAAACCATTCAAGTATAATAAAATGGTGATGGCATCTAATTGTGTTTCAATTTTTAAGCCGGTATATAAAATAATTATTTAAATATCTTCATTTGTAAAACAAAGTTTTGAGAATCTCCATATACATATCCAGGGAGCATGTGCAACAGTTAGTTCATGTAAGAAGAGTTAGCTTGTGAGCTCATCAGTTGTTTTATTATCCAGGTAATCACAAGCAATAATAGCCTGTTGACTTCGATGGTCCTAAAGTTTTCAACTGATTTATGTTTAGTCATATATCATTTATTTTATATCTACAAAGAACCACTGGTTAAATACAGAAAATGTAAGAATTAGTGAAATATAAATCAATAAATTACAAACATCCTACAACTTCAAATCAAAGTGATTTTTACCAGCTTTGTATTGCATTATCTGATCTGAGTTCTTACATCTTACAAAATAAGCTCCAAGACTTCAAAATCCAATGGAAAAAAGAAAAAGAAAAAAATACAACAAATGTCAACATCGAACCTGGCTTTTCATTTATGGGAACTTAAGATTGCCCCTACAATGTGTCATTTGCCTGAAAAGTATTTACAGATAGCACTTTGAAGTATTTTATCTATTATTGTATTTTAAAAGGCCACAAAATCTTTTTTTTTTTAAGACAAAATATTAGACTTTCAACCACTGGGTGATAAGTAAGGTTTTTATTTCTCTTTGCTGCCTGGACAAAACCTTAAATTTCAATCTACACATTAGTCTATACTCATTCCCAAAACATGTCATTTAAAATTTATGTGGTTAAAGTAAATTAAGCAATCTTGATACATATGCAAAATAATATACATAGAGTTATTCATTTTAGCATTGTTTATAATAGTAAAAGACTGAAAATCATCTAAGTAACCATCAGTGGGGGGACAATTATGGTACAGTACAATGCAGTTATGCACACATTAAAAAAGAATAAGAAAATATACAGGTATAGCATGCTACTACCTATAGAGGAAAAGGGGGTTATAAACATATTTGAATGTATATGCTGAAAATAACTTTAGAATGATACTTTAAAAAAAAAAAAGTAACATTAGCTGACTGTGAAGGAGACAAGTTGGAGCAATTAGGCCAAGAAAAACTTTTAAGTAAGTAATTTTTTATATTTTTTAAAAATTTGAGCCATGTGAATGTATAACCTATTCCAAGAAAGAAACAGTTAAAATAAATGACATTTTAAAAAAGGAAAGCAAAAGATTATTTTAAAAGGAGCCAATCCTTTAAAAAAATGTAGTACTCAATAACTAGGTTACATATAATTGCGTAGATTAAACCATTTGCAAAGGAATTACAAATAGCAATTATGTCTGTGATCTTAGAAGTGCTTGTATGTGCTCCCTTGAATTACATGGAACACAGTAATCTTAAATTTCATCTCAAACCCCTTCTATGTTCTGTCAGTGGTTGAAATCAGCTATAATGGGTTCCTCGCATCCTAAGAGCTATAAGTTAAAGCAGTACAAACATAAGCTTCTTGACAAATCTCCATAAGAAATAATTGAGCAGAAATATTTAGAAAAATATTCAATATTTCTAATCACACTGTACATCACTTATTAAATAAAAAAGTCAAAATGTCTCTTCATGTATAATGTATCATTAAATTATGCATTAAATATAAATTTTACAACAAAGTACTTAATAATGGAATATCCATTAAAGACCAATTTTATTTTAATCACATTTTCTATTATAGCCCCAAAGTGACAGAACTCTTTCTAAAAATTAATTCATGAGAAGATTCTTGAGAAATAGAATCTCAGGTTACAAAAAGGTGAGCAGAAAGCAAGATGCCTACAGTACCAGTGACCAACTGACACCCAGAGTTGTTAGGGAACGAAAATCACAAATTCAAAAATATAAAACGAATAAAAAACATTGGCTTTTCAATTCACCATCCAACTTCAAACAGGTATTCCCATTGTTCATCTCTCACTGAGTTCCTACCGGACTAACTTTAATAGCTCTTCGAAAGATACATCTTTCTTAAACCCTCCCATCCCACCCTTCTAAACCTTGGCAAACACCTCACTTTTCATCTTTACTAGAAGAAATTGAAAGGATTCTCTCTCTACCACACAGGGTGTCCATCCTTTAACCTATCTTTTCATCTTTCTCTCTACCCTACAGGAAGCAGGGTAACCTTCCTTGCCTTAAATTGTCTCTCAACCTCTCACTGATATCCTGTTTGGACCATCATCAAACACTTCACATTTCAAGTGCTCCCTTTTCTTTGGCCCCTTCCTTTGTGCCTTCAAAAAAAAACAAGATTTTTATTTTGAAAATTTCTCTTACAGCTGCTGCCTCCTCTAACTATTGTCACATTTCTCTCCTCTTGGGAGTCAAGCTGCCCAGATATATTATTTACATCCATTATCTTCTCATTCTCCCCTCAGGAAAGGTATGCTTCATGTTCACATCCTCTACTAAAATAGCATTATCAAAGTTCCCTAATGTCCTCCTAATTATTGAATCAAAAGTTGAAAGGGACCTTTCAAGCTTATCTTCTCCATTCAGCTTATTACATGGATAAGGAACCTGAGACCCGTGAAAGATTAATTTGACCA
The DNA here is from genome assembly GCA_030015415.1 of Cynopterus sphinx. Taxonomy (NCBI): domain Eukaryota; kingdom Metazoa; phylum Chordata; class Mammalia; order Chiroptera; family Pteropodidae; genus Cynopterus; species Cynopterus sphinx. The sequence goes on along the minus strand of CM057380.1, from coordinate 55,909,578 downwards.
ACATTATACAGTGAATCAGTGTGGCCTGTGGCCTGGAATCATGAGCACCTTCCAGCCAGAAGAACACACACTTGCCAGTTTAAAAAAAAAAGAAAAAAACTAAAGAGAGCAAGATGAACCCAACTCAAGACTATTTCAGGTATCTACAAAAGAAAATAGAAGAGCCACATTTATAATCTTAAATGAAGGTCAGTAAGAATACAGTAACAGATAATCCAACACACATTTCAGTTGGCTTTGGAATGCGGCCTTGCATTTTGTGAATTCCTAAATGTCTAAACCAGATGATAAAATTCCGCTGTGAAATCTTTCCAGAAAAGTCAACTTTCATCTTCTTTTTTTTCTACACCTCCCTCTGAAAGGCACTTGTCTGTAGTACACAGTCTACATCTGAGTGTTGAAAGATCCTGTATAAGATCTTTAGTAGTCAAATAGGAGGAAAAGAAACAGGGAAATAAGCAAGGAGTTTCTAGGAAGAGGTAGTCAACAGTCCTGAATGCTAACTGGGCACAGTTAGCCTTCCATAGGTCTCCCCTAGAGACCTATTTTCATACATTTCTGTCATTCTAAAAAAGTCACTGAGGTTTCCCTAAATTAGAGCTTAAACATTTTTTAACAAATAAATATGCCCATCTGAGTATAAAGACTATGCATTACTTAATTTACCTGTAACCTGTTGGTGTTCCATCTCTCAGACTGTAAATTCAAGGCCAACCAACAGTATAAGAATGAGATATTTGAAATACTACTACAGAAGCTTTCCCCTCATTCAACACCTTCTTCCATAACGCCCTCTGAAACATCTGTTAACTACCAAAAACTAATAATAATAAATGAGGACTTTAAACCAAGAACCAACAGGTATTAACAAATGAAATATTATTTTGTTTACACACTTAGCCTCACCAGGTATTTCCATTCTCAAATAATTAAGGTGTTTCACAGGCTTTTTGCTTCACTTTTTATTGTTTTGTTACACTATTTCCAGCTACTCCACAAATTGAGGAAAGCAAGGTACTACAAGAAACCTAACATCTACCTTGAAAAATATAATACCTAGATTTCAAATTAAACAATTATAAAACAAAATAATGTTTTACTGTCTAGAAAATTCAGATACTATTTAGATATCATTTTGAGTATTCATTTAGTAAATTCAATAAGTAGAATAAAAAGAGGAGGAGGAGGAAGAATGAGCAAACAAGAGAAAAGAAAACTTGGAAGATCAACACATGAAGGGAAAGTAGAGGCAGTTATCAAGAGAAGAGTCATCCTACAGGATGCTGTTGGGGCCCTGTGCAGTATCAAACCTTGTTTTCCTTTCCTTTAGGCTCCTATTTCAGAGCCCACTGGACTTAAGAGCTAGAGGACATCCCTGCATGGTACACAGACTATACTCAAGAATAGGGCTTCCTATGGCAAAGTGATATGCATGAAGTCAGAGACTCAATGGGGGTTCCCCAGCATCCTTGTTTAAAAGGACTAAAGAAGATAAACAACAGAAAAAGGAAAGGCAAGGAGGATGGGAGCCATTCCTACATTAGCAAACACCACAATCCTTTTCTTAATGACCTCAACACTCTAGCATGGTAGCCAAAAACAGGCAATCTGGTTACCTTAAGTAAATGTAATTTTAAAATCAAGGGATCATTCTTAGTTAAAAATGAACTAAGAAGTCATTTAATCAAATCTCCCTACTTAGAGGTTAAGTAGATCTTGGGAAAAAAAAAGAATTGAAAAGTCTACTTCTGGAATGGAAGAGGAGGCTTCTAACAAATTAATCCTCCCAAAAATAATGTCTATAAACTCTGGACAACATATAAAAACAGCTACCTGAGGGCTCTGAAAAATGAACAAAAACTGACATGTTTGGAAGGGAAGTCTAAACTTGAAAGAATGACTGGAGTGGGGTGAGTTGAACCTTGTGGATTTTCCTGAGAACAGCCAAAGTTGTAGCAGTGGCGCTAAAAAGCTAAATTCCCATTTTAAAAAACCCACCTTCTTAATAACCAGAAAAACCAGGGAAAGGAGCTCAGGGACACCACAGCTACCTGACAGCAAGGGAGAACCGTGGATAGAAGATAACCAGAGGAGAACATTAAATTCCATATAAAACCTCTGCTCAAGTCTCTGAAAGACTCTCAAAGCATGTATGCATGAGACAGACCAAAATTAATATAAACTGTGACATGAGCCATCACCCACCAGGGCCACAGCAGGTGGAGACAAAAATTCCAGTAGAAAAATCTGCCATCTTTCTGACAGAAATCATGGTCCAAAGAAATAAAGGCCACCTAAGAGTGAGGGAGAAACTCTGTAAAAAAGAGAAGCAGAGAACCGAAAATTTTACATAAATACTGTACAAGTCTCTGGCTGACCCCTGAACCACAAATGTAAAGAAAGAGCAAAGACAGCCTGAAATGAGGTCTGAGCCACCACCACCATCACCATAGGCACAACAGTTAAACTGCCTGCTTAGAAAGGAAAAAAGAAAATCAACAAACTTCAGAGAAAGATAACAGAAACAGCCTCTATAGCATAACATTTACAATATTAAGAATATAGTCTAAAATTATTCCCTATTTTTAAAAAAGGCCAAGAAAATTTGATCCATTCTCAAAGAAAAAGACAACTGATAAAATCTAACCTCAATATGAAGCAGATCCTGGAATTTTCAGACAAAGATTTTGAATTAGTTATAATTACTACATTCAAAAAACGAAAAAAAGTAGAGAAAATGGAACTCTCATACACTGATGATGGGATTGCAAATTGGTAAAGCCATTATAGAAAAGTCTGCAGGTTTCTCAAAAAATTAAAAATGGTTATACCTTTTGACCCAGAAATTGCACTTCTGGATATTTACCCAAAAAAACCCAAAACAATAATTCATAAAGATCTGTGCACCCCAATATTCATGGCAGCACAATGTACAATAGCCAAGATATAGAAACAACTTAAATGCCCATCAACAGATGATTATATAAAGAAGTTATGGTTCATATATACAATGGACTATTACTCAGCCATCAAAAAATAAAATCCTACCATCTGCAACAATATGGATGGACCATATTCACTCAGGTTATTATTCTGAATGAAATAAGTCAGACAGAGAAAGGTAAATACCATATGATTTCACTTATATGTGAAATCTAAGGAACAAAAAGAACAAACTAATCAGAAACAGACTCACAAATATAGAGGACAATCTGGAGATGGACAGAGGGGAGGGGAGGTTGGGGGGCTAGGAGAATGGGGTGAAGGGTTAAAAAAGTACAAACTAGTAACTGATAGATGGTCACAGGAGTGGGGAGCACAGCATAGGGAATGAAGTTAGCATTGATGTATTGGCTAGATAGAGAGCCAGAGAAGAGAAAGAGCAATTAGGAAGATCATTTTACAAACTATATAAATGTCTAACCAATGTACTATATACTTGTAACTAAAAAAATAATTTTTTTATTAAAAAGTATACTTGTAATGAGTGAAAATATAGGAAATCTCAGTAAAAAATAGAAAAAAGAACAAAATGAAAATTAAAGAACTGGAAAAAATTTGAAATTAAAAAATTCACTGGGTAAGCTTAAAAGCAGAATAGGGGGCAGGGTGGGCAAAGAGAAGGAAAAAAGTCAATGAACTTGAGGCCAGAGTATTAGAAATCATTTAAATTGAAGAACAGAGAAATAAAACATTTTCAAAACATAAACAGAATCTAAGAAATGTGTCCCAATTTCAAAATATTAGCATACGGTAACTGTATTTTAAGAAAATGAAGAACAAATACGGCAGAAAAAAATATTTGAGGATAAATGACCATAATATCCCAAAATCTGGTGAACAGAACAAATTTACAGATTTAAGAAGCCCAGTGAAACCCAAACATGATAAATTCCAAGAAAACTATACTCCGAAATGTCAGAGTCAAAATGTTTTTAAAAACTAAGGGAAAAACATAAGAGCAGGCAGAAAAAATGAAACATTACAATACATACACAGGAGAAACCATTCCAGTGACTAGATTTCTTATCCAAAATCATGACTGAATAATATCTTTAAAGTAATGAAAGAAAAAACTGACTACCTAGAAATACTATATTCAGCAAAAGTACTCTTAAAAGAGGAAAGAGAAACATAAAAAATGCTGTCATGAGAAGACCTGCACAATGTGAATTACTAAAGGAAGTTATTCAGGCTAAAGGGAAATAATTCCAGGGGAAAACATGAATCTTCATGAATGAATGAAAAGCATCAGAAGTAGTTATTATCTAGGTAAATATAAAATATCTTCTCTTCTTTAAAACAAATATGACCATTTAACTCATAAGTTGTCTTTTGAGTTTATAATATAAGTTGGTATAAGACATGACAACAATCACAAAAAGGACAGTGGGACTTGTGGTAAATATACTTCAAAATTTGTAAGGTTTCTATATTTTGTGTGAAATGGTACAATATTAAATCTAATTATACCATGTTAAGTTAAGGATGTATATTACAATCTCTAGAGCAATCACCAAAAAAAAAAAAATAATAATGAAAGAAGGAATAGCTTACAAGTCAACAGATATTTAACAGAATATATTAAAAACCAAGACCCATCTACAGGTTATCTCCAAGGGATGTGTGTTAAATATAAAGACAGAGATAGACTGAAAATAATTAGATGGGAAAAGGGAGATTATGCAAATGGTAAGTATAAAAAATCTGAAAGAATTATAATAATATCATATAAATAGACTTAAAGACAAAGAGTAAGTCCAAAGGTAAAGAGAAAAACTCATAATGATAAAAGAGTTAATTCATTGGGAAGACATAACAACCATAAATGTATATGAGCCTAGTAACAGACCCTCAAAGCACATGAACCAAAAATTAACGAGACTAAAGGGACATAAATAATTTCACAATCATAGAAGCTTAAAACCCCCTCTCAGAAAGTGATGAACAATGAACAAAAAAATAAGAAAAAGAGGATCAGAACATTATCAACCACTTTGACCACCAATAACTAAAGAATACAATTATTTTCAAGTGCACATGGTACAATCACCAAGAAAGAGCATGTGTTCTCAAACTAAAAAGCTTCTGCACAGCAAAAGAAATCATCAACAAGGTAAAGAGACAACCATCAGAATGGGAAAATATATTTCCAAGCAACACCATCGATAAGGGCCTAATATCCAAAATATACAAATAACTCATACAACTTATTAACAACAACAAAAAACAATCCAATTAAAAAAGGAGCAGAGGACCTGAAAAGACCCTTCTCCCAAAACATACAAATGGCCAACAAATATATGAAAGGATGCTCAACTTTGTTAGCTATTAGGGAAATGCATAACAAAACCACAGTGAGATATCATCTCATACCTGTCAGAATAACTATAATCAATAGGACAAATAATAAGTATTGGAAAGGTTGTGAGAAAAAAGAAACCCTCACACACTGCTGGTGGGAATGTAAATTGGTACAGTCACTATGGAAAACAATATGGGGGTTCCTCAAAAAATTAAGAATAGAATTACCACATGATCCAGCAATCCCTCTACTAGGTATTTACCCGAAAGACTTTGAAACATTTAACCAAAAAGATATATGCACACCAATGTTCACCGCAGCATCATTCACGGTAGCCAGGACATGGAAGCAACCAAAGTGCCCCACAATAGATGATTGGATAAAGAAGATATGGTACACATATACAATGGGATATTACTCAGCCGTAAGAAGAGATGAAATGCTGCCATTTGCAACAACATGGCAGGACCTCAAGATAATCATGCTAAATGAAATAAGCCAGACAGAAGTTGAAAACCACTTATATGTGAGATATAAATCTAAAAGCAACAAACAAACATAACAAACAAACAGGGACTCATGGATATGAACAGTGGACTAGTGGTTTTCAGAGAGAAGAGGGGAGGGATGAGGTAGATGGGGTCAAAAGAATCAAAAATGTACTGACAATAAAGAAACCTAACTACAGGTGGCAAACACACAATGCTATATATATATATATATATATATATATATATATATATATATATATATATAATGACTTACTGTTGAATTGTACACTTAAAACTTATTGATTTTGTTAATGTCACCACAATAAATTTTTTTAAAATTATTTTTTAAATAAAGTGAATAAAATTTATAGTATGCAGGGGAAAGTGTTCACAGGGAAAGTTATAGTGGAACATGCTTATGTTGAAGGAAAAGAGGTCTAATATCAGTGACTTAAGTTTCCACTGAAAGTATCTAGAAAAAGAAGAGCAAAGACAAATTAAACAGAGGGAAAGAAATAATGATACCAGGTAATTCAATGGGGAAAATAACGTCTTTTAAACAAAAAGAATAACTAGACATTTGCATTTAAAAAATGAACATTTACCCTTGCCTCACAGCATATGTAAAAATAAATTCAAAATGGATCACAGACTTAAAAGCAAAAGCTAAAACTATAAATGTCATAGATGAAAACAGAGAAGATATCTGCAACTTTTGGATAGGCAAAATTTCTTAGGAAAAATCACAAAAAATAAAAGAAAAAAATTATAGTGGATTTTTCAAAATTAAAAACATCAAACATTTGCTCTTAAAAATACATTAGAAATAAAGTGAAAAGGCAACCCACAGAATGGAAGAAAATATTAACAATACATATATCCCACAAAGAAATAATAGTATTCTGAATATAGAAATAACTGTTACAATTCAATAAGACAAATGATACATTTTTTTAAAAGGGCAAAACAGTTTTGAACACTTCACCAAAGAAATTATGTAAATGGCCACTAAGTACAAGAAGACATGCTCACCATCACTAGTTGTCAGGGAAATAAAAACTAAAACCATGAGGAATCACTACGCATATTAGAATAGCTAAAATTTTAAAAGATTGATGATATCACATCTTGGCAATGATGTGAAACAACTAAAAACTCTTACACACTAGTAACGCGGTTAAAAATGGTACAAGTATTTTTTAAAACAGTTTGGCAGTTTCTTAGAAAGTTAAGCACCAATCATTCTACTCATAACTATTTACTTGCTCCCCCAAATTGAAAATATGTTCACACAAAGACTAATACAACAGGAGTCCCAAAGCTGGAACCAAGCCAAGTTTGCCTCTATAGGAGAATGGAAAACAAGCTGTAGTGTCTCCATACAAAGGTTTCCACTCAGCAAGGAAAAGCAGCGGACTACTGATATATGCAGCAAGACAAATGAATTTCAAAGTCATTACACTGAGTGAAAAAAAGCTAGGGAAAAAAAACAGTCCATGTTGTATGATCCCATTTACAAAATTTTGTAAAACGCAAACTAACACATAGCAACAGCAGGCAGATCAGTAGTTGCCTGAGCCTGGGTGCAGAGGGAGGGGTGGATGCAAACTGAGACGGATAATCTAGGCGGCAGCAGAAATATTATACATCTTGACTGCAGTGGTGGCTTCATGGAAATATATTCAACTGTCACCTAATTGTATACTTTAAAAGAATGCAGATTTTTGTACTTAAACAGTACCTTATCATAGCAGATTTTTTAAAAAATCATCAGTGTCCACCATGGGGCCCTTTTTCTGTGGTATGATTGGTAGGCTAGTCACAGGCAACTCAGCATCTTACACCTTCCACAAAAGCGTGGTGTCAACAAAAGCTATAATTACATCAAGAAAACTAAAAAATAAATCATGTTTTATTTCAATACCAAAATTACCCTAAATAAATGAACCATTAATTTTGTAAAACCATTTCCCCATGAAGGATAGGAAGCTATAGCTAAGAGGGGCTGCCAACTTAACTTAATGTACTTCTGCTGAGAAATCTAGGGTAAGAGAAGAGAGAAAGGGGAGTGTTGGCCTTGCCCATCGCTCCACAGGATGGTGGAAGAGGGTTCATTTCAGGAATGAACTTAATTAGAACATCTAAAGAGTCTGCAAGCCAAGAGATTGTTAGAGATTCCTGGGGAACTCTGAGAAATATGGACAAACTTTCCAACTATCAGTGGTTAGCCTCTCAAGACAAATGCAAGAAACTGAAAAGATCTGCCATTCTCAGATTATTTATTATGACATTTCCCAAACCTTTCATGAAATTCCCAAATAAGTGCTATGCTATCATCATACATGCTTTATTCAACATATTCATAATTTATAGCTCTATGCCCAAAAAAGGGTGGTTTAATTTAGTCTGTGCTCAGATGGGTATTGTTTAACTGCAATTATATTTCTTCTGTTACCATGCTATCTAGATTTCTAAGGTCTGGCCTCATCAGCAACACTGGAAGCAAAAAATAAGACACAAATAACTAGATTTCAATCTCGATACAACACTAATGACCTATCAGTTATTTGCATATATCCATATATTTATGAAACTTTCTCAAATTTAATATTATTTCCCTTCTTACATTACCCCCATTCTGAAGAAAATATTTCTCCCATTCTGAAAAAAAATATTCTTTTTATCAAGTCTTCACTTTTCTTGGGGGGGGGGGTAGGTGGGGAGGTAGGGAGGTTTGAAATAGCAATTATGCCAAGTTTTTAAAAGATTCATTGATAATATGTATTATCTCTTCTTGGACTTAAACTTAATTTATCAATATTTATGAGGAATCTCACATGATCTTGAACTAATGTGACAACCTCTTAACTGATCTCACTGTCTCCCTCCTGGTCCAATTTCCAATTCATCCCCCACACTGCTGATAAAAGCAAAGTTGAGCAAAGTTTATTCCTCTTTAAAACCCTTGGAAGTCTTCCCACTGCTCACCAGATCAAGTCCTGATCCCTGGTGCTTGCCTATCCTTCTGACCTGATTTCTAGCCTCTGCTCCCCTTGAACCCTACCCTTCAGTCCTGCAGAGCTACTTACAGTACCAGACCTACTCTCTTTTTCCTGAAAGTCTAGCTGTCTCACATCCTCTCCCTTCAACATCACCAAACTTTCTTCCTGAACTCCCACACGTCCCTTAAGACAAAGCTTCTGGACTTGCTTTTGCCCTCACCTTGCAATCTTGATCGTTCCACTTCCTTTGGTGATGGACTTAAGGATCATTTTCTGCTTTCCCTCCTGTAACATTGGAATAAAGGTGGTTCAACCAACATACTCATTTACATAAAATGTGATTCCCCATATAACTCACACTCCAATAAGATGTATATATTCAAACCTCCTCATTTGTTTGGATAATGTTTTTGTATGTCCTTGGGTCACTGTTGATCTCCTTAACTATATGATACAGTAGAAAAATAATAATTTCTAATAGAGGCAGGGTGGCCATAAAACACTCCCTAAAGAGTCTGCCCAATGACTTTTGTTAACTGAAAATAAAAGACTGTACTGATCCTTTTGATGTTTATTAAAGGCCTACTATGTGCCAGACACTGTGCTAGATTCAGTACAAAATAATTTTATAGATACAGATAATTTATAGAAACAAGTAATTGAAAGATACATTAGAAACCAAGTCTAGTTCACCTATTTTATAATATAGGTAGTGTCTTACCCAAATTCACCCAGCTAGTTAGTTGCAAAGGTAAGATACAAGGCACTTCTCATCTGATGTGTCTTTCCTATCCTTTTCCATTAGTTTGAAAGAATTTTGAGAAATGAGACAGATTAAACACTATTTTGGTTTACGATACCATATAAATCTCAACATTTTAAAATAATATTAATCTACATGTAAAAGGAGGCTTGCCACTATATTTCAGAAAGGAAAGCAGTGACATAAAACAAATCTAAAGAGAACAAAATAACAGAGACCCAGAAGTGGGAGCTGAGATTCATCTAAGTCAGCAGATGACATCTATTTGCACTCGTTAGCACTGCCTGGCATGTGCTACACCACCCCCTCGGGTAATTTACATTTTTTTAAAGCATGTATTTCTAAATTTAGGAAGTTAGGATAATCAGGGTGGAAAAGCCCATCTGTTTCACGTTCACTCCAGCTGCTGCAGATTCGGAAATGAAATCTGAGTATTTTCTTGTCTGTTTTGTTTCACCCAGTCTGGAATACATGGACACGACCAAAACCTAAATGTAGATAAAGGATGGGCATCCAACATGTATTTTTTCTAGTGCACACAACACCTCCGTTGTGTTTAACTAACCCTTCCACAATTACATAAGCACATGCACATACTGTACACATCTGTGCACACTCATACACATACACTTTTCTTGTGTAATGTTTTGTTGGGGTGATAGGGAGATAGAGACAGAAAGATCTTAGGAGGAGGTGATGTTTGACCATTAAAGAGGTTAAAATGAGTGTTCGACAGAAAAAGTAACTGAAATATTGCTTAGCTATTTATTTCCCTTGTCACTGGAAAGAGCATTAACCTGGATTCTGGCCCGAACTCTGCCACTCACATGGCTGTTTAGTTTTGAAAAAATTGTTTTACCTCTCTGGGTCTTATTATACAACATCAAAGAACAGAGGCAGGAGAGGGAAGAAGGAGGAGGTGAGTGAAGAAGAGAAACCTGTAGACTGAAGGTACTATCTGGATCTCAATTCTGGGACTGCACAACAGCTGCATAAATTTTCACAAGAAATCCATAGTAAGTGCAAGAAGTTCTCCCTTTCTGGTTTCAAATGATCAACATTAAGCCCTGGAGCACATTCATAAATATTCACTTATATACCTTTTTATGTACTTCCAAAGGGTATCCATCATATATACTGAAAGCTACATAAAATTTAGTAAACACTAATATGAAGTAGAAGTATTTAAAAATAAACACAATTCAAACAGAACAATTTTAAATTTCTAAAGTACAAAAAAATAAAAGAAAAAGAAACAAAAATTCTCTAGGATGATGTTTATTACTAGTGATAAACATCAAATGTAATTGTTAATAAAGCGCCTCAAAAAGATAAGTACGAAAGCTTATCTAGAGAAATAAACATTTTTCTAGGTCCATAAACCTTTCCTGAATACCTTTCCGATGAAAGGTACTGTGATATAAGCAATACTGAGCAATGACTGTCTCAAACAAAATCGTTAAAGTTTTCATTATTGCTCTTAAGAGTCAGGAGTCACTTAATTGGAAATAAAAACCATAATACTAACAAGAGCCAGTTCTAATATCTCTCTTAAGTCCCAGCTTGTGTCTAACACAACCAACTATAGACATTTCAGAGACAGAGACACAAGAAAGGCTATAACCATATGACCCTGTGACTTCACCAAGAAAACCATTCTGTACCTGAAGAACACAAACAAAAATCAAAGGGTTGTAAAAGCTCTAAAAAGGAGACTTCCACTCTTAACATAATTTCTTTCTGTATTTGTTATGTTATTCTTAACCCATCATTATTTTATAGGTGAACGAACATTTTAAGAAGAACCAGGGACTTCAGAGCAGAAATTGTGGTGCTATCTAATTTTTTACTGCCTCAGATGTGGTTAGTCTCTTTTTACTCTACTTTTGCCTCTGCTATATCCCAGTGCACAGTACAAAGCAGGAACTCGATAAATATTTAGTGAATAAATGAACAAATGTTTAAAAATGAAGTTTTATAATGTCAAGGGCAAAGAGGAAAAAAAAGGTACAGACTCTTACTATGCACCAGGTGTTAGGGCCACCTCTTCAGCTAATCCAGCTACTTAGTGGGGTAGGTGTTGCCTGCCTCACTTTGCAGATGAAGAAAAAGATTCAAAGATTAAACAATACTCTGACAAACAGGAGAAGAAAACCTGGGACCATCTAGTGAACCTAGGTGAGCTGGGGTGCAGCAGTAACTCCAAGAGAGAGAGAGAGAGAAGGAGGGAGAGAGATGGGGGAGACAGACATAAGGGATAAACAGACTGACACTAGTCAGCAAGGCTGAGCTAGGAAGGTTAACAACAGAATAAGCTGCAGCCCATTAAAAAAAGAGGTGCAAACACAGAAGTGTAACTGCCTGGACCAGAGCCAGGCAAGAGGCACAGAGGGTCTCCCACTGGGTTGCAGGAGGCCAAGAGAGAGGTTGGGCAAGAGGTGTGGGAACTCTTAGAAGTGAGAGAGTATGGGGGCCATTAGAATTGAGGAAATTTGGGGAAACCAGGGTCGAGTGTTTCATTTCACATGTTCAAATTTCTCAAAGTAAAAACTGCCTTGAAATATGTCAGTACAAGCAAATAATGGCATGAGCATTTGTGACAAAGATGTTGGCCACCTATGGTAATTTACCAGTCAAGTTGTCATTCCAAATTCTTTTTTAAAATCATCTTTAGAAAGCTAAAGGGTAAAGCCAATTTTCACCAAAAGGAAGAGAACACTGTAAATACAAAATTTTATTGACTATGCAGGAAAATGTTTAGAATGCTCAAATAGTTCAATGTGTACAGATTAGAAGCATAATAGAGCTTCAAATGAGTTACCATAGCTACAAAAAGATAATTAATTTGAGGAAACAAATAAAGAGATATCATTAGGGGAAGTTTTCAAAGAGCTGAAATAATAAATGTGGCATCTAAATTTAACTCACATTACTTGGTAACAGAAACTAGCAATGCTCCTTTCCACGTGACAGCTTCTGATGGCATCCCTGTCCCCTCCTTCCCCAATCTGATATGCCTGGCTTTTTCCCTGCTAGACTAAAACCTATTCAGATGCTGCAATACTCAGTTTCCACCTGTCCCATAAAGTCTCTCTCAACTCCAGTTGCATTTATAGCCTGAACAATATGCAATCAGCACTTATTACATGAAATAAATATTTATTAAGCACTGGTTGTGTATCAGGCACAGTGCAGGAGGTATGGAGGGAGATGAGGTTTAACAAAGAGGAGAGCTGTGTATATTATAGTACACAGGGACCAGCTAAAGTCTGAACAACATTCTAGACAGGGAAGGAAAAGCCAGCCCGGAGACACCACCTGAGAGGTAACATCTAACCTGCATCTGGAAGTATAAACATTCTTTTCCAGGCTCAGGGAAAAAAAAAAAAAAAAAGAGGAAAAAGGAGGATTTCAAATTGAAATGATAGTATTTTTTTGTTCTCTTTTTCCTGAAACAGGAAGAAGGTAGGTTTGGAAACCAAAAGATATGAGCTATGACATTACTTAACCTTTCTGAACATCAGTACCCTTGTTTATAAAGTAGGAACAATGCAAGGGTGTGATGAATATCAATTATATAATGTATGTTCAAGGACTAGTACCTATTAAGCATCCAAAAACTGTTTCCTCTCATCACTCCTCGAAAACTGTACACTCAATGATGGCAGAAACAGAGTTTTGGTCTCCTTGTCACTCGCAGCATCTAAAACAACTGCCAAGCACAACTTTTTCTTGGTAATGTTCCAAAGAAATGAATATAATAATTTTAATCATTCCCTTTTTAATTTAATTACACATAAATCTTCTACTATACCTTCTTATTTGCTATGAATAAAAAAATTTTAAACTTTCTTATGGTTAGTGCTATATTACCCAACATGCATACCAAATAGTTAAGGTATCAGCAAGGCAGGAGCACTAAGAGAGGAAGAGAGAAACATTTTTAGGATTAACATAGTCCTCTTGAAGGAAAAAACACAACTGTGTTAAACTTGCTTACCCTTATTTTATAGATTAGTGTCTCATTTTGAGTTCCACAGGAGGGGCACCATAATCTTTCATGCTTAGGATTCTAAAGGTCTTTACACGCTCTGCTCACAACTCATACAAATGTTTCCCAAATCCTTCTCATTAGGCCCTAAAATGGAGACAAAACCACCACAAAGCCAAGTAAGAGTTTCCAAGAGGAAATGCAATCCACTTACTGATTATCTGACACAGCATTAGGCAATTTATGTATTATCTTACTTAATCTTCCAAGCACTTAACTTGAGATACTGAAACCCATTCTACTCTACAAGCACAATCAATTTCCTCACTCGGAAAGAGGACTAATACTCATCTATCTCACAGGTATCTCTTAAGGATTAGTAAGTAAACACACATAAAACACCTAGACAAATGCATGGCTCACAGTGGGCAAGCAATGACAGTAGCTATGATCTCAGAGGAAATTTGACATCCAAACTGAAAATTTGCAAAACTGAAAGCAGAACTGTGTTGACAGAGAGGCATCCAACATGGTGGCAAGAGCAGAACTGAAGCTGATGAGAGCTGGCACTGGAGGCAGGGTGACTTGGCTTGCCACCCTTTGGCACATGAGCCCAATGCCTATTCAACTCCAGTATTCCAAGCTGTTTAACCACATTCAGTTCACAGTGGGCACCTCAGTATCAAAAAAAAAGAGCCTGCTGAATCCAAGTATTTAAAAAAGCACTCCAAGTGATCAAGCAAATAAAGAGGCTTTTCTTGAAAGAAAAGATCATTTATTGAGATTCAGTAAACCACTGTAGTATGGTTCCTGCAATTGCTTACACATTTGCTGCCATGCTGGCACACCAGCTTAAGTTAAAAACTAGAACAGAGCTCCAGATTGGTGTGTGCATCTGGCCAGATGAGGACTCTAGATTCAGTGGAATTGGCCATGCATCTCAACCAGATGTTTTCAAGAGGAAAGCAATAAGTAAATTTACATTCCTTTGTTAATAAGCACATGCAAAGAAGTAGAGTCTATTTTTTCTCAAATTGATATTCCTACTGTTTCTCACCTCCCATCAACACACCCCAAAACCAGAGGGGTGGCAGGGGATAGGAAGATAACTGCATTCAGTCAGATCTAGTCATCTAAGACTGATGTCATCATTTAAAGAGCCTCTTTAACCTTACAGATGTCTCTTTTGGATGGCTCGGATAAATGCTCAGTCTTTCTGAATTCTTTCTCCTGCTTTTCTTCAAGGGGGTATGTGAATAAGTGAAGGAGACAGCCCTCAAACTACCCCAAAGCAGAGAGGAGAGGAGAGGAGGTCCTCACATCCACACAAAGTTCTCTGTCTCTACATTTAACTCTACTGTAGAGTATCTTAACTGGCTGCACTCAGACTGGTAACAAGTAAGGTACAATTAGTCCTCTGTGGGGGTCTTCTTTCCAGTAGTGGTGGTGGTGGTGTTGAGTGGGAAAATAGTGGTGGTATGTGCCAGTTTCCATCCTTGTACAGTGGTCCTGACCATTCGTCTCTGATCTGGATATTCCCGCACACACTGACTTCGTTCTAACCTCAGACCTCTATCAGTGCCCTCACTGTAGGTCCTGAGGAACCAGGATTACTGCCTCAGATTCTACCTGCTTTGTGCCAAAGTCTCCCTGCCATCGCTTTGACACTTGTTGACAATGGCCTGCTACAGAGCTTGCAGACTCCAAGAACCACACCACCTAGGGAATTTGCGTGGCTTCGTCAACACAAGAATGAAATTTGAGCAGCAGACAACACTTAATTCATACCATTAATGTAATACATTATATCATAATAGGCTGAATTATGTTTAGTCTTTTAGACTAAAGCCTGAAGTCTTGAAGACTGGACCCTCACTTTTTCCATCTTTCTATCCCCTGATGCCTGGAGTAAAACAAACCCTCTTTTTTGTGGGGGGAGGGGTATTTTTCCTTAAAAAGTGCTGAATATAGAAGAAACAAAGGTGTCTTGCCTTATCAGCTAGGATGAAGCCACTAACTGGCAGTATTTTCTTCCACCTGACATTTTAAATACTACATTATCTGCAACTTCTATTTCCTCACATGATTCTGACAAGTGTTCCACAATTACTCCTTTTCTGATTCATATAAATCTCCAAGTTGTAACTGTACTTATAAGTATAGCCATAGTTACATGTGTATTAAGTTCCTTAAGACTAGGTACCATATTAAATACTCTGAATAACCCACAATGCCTAGTACAGTAGTATGCAGAGTAGGTTTCTCAATGGTTTATTGGAAAATGAAAGAATATACTTCAAAAAGTTGAGTACATATTCTCCCCAAAAGAAAAAATATCAAATGCATATGATATTTTCAATAAAATTTCTGTGACTTCTCTGAAAACTATTTATGGACCACAGTTAAAATTCCTTGTACAGACACACAGATCAATAGAACAGAATAGAGAGCCGAGAAATAAACCCACGCATATATGGTTAACTAATTTACAACAAAAAAAAAAGAAACCAAGAATGTATAACAGAGAAAAGGCAGTCTCTTCAATACAGTGTTCAGAAAACTGGACAGCTGTATGCAAAATAATTAAACTGGCCACTATTTTATATCATATACAAAAATTAACTCAAAATGATTAAAGACTTAAATGTAAGACCTGAAACCATAAAAGTCATAGAAGAAAATAAAGGTAGTAAGCTCTTTGATATTAGTCTGACGATTTTTTTTTGATGTGGCACCAAAAGCAAATGCGACAAAAGCAAAAATAAACAAGAGGAACTATATGACATGAAAAGCTTCTGCACAGCAACAGAAATCATCAACAAAATTAAAAGGCAACTAATGGGATGAGAGAAAATATTATATCATATAAGGGATTAATATCTAAAATATATAAAGAACTCATATAACTCAAGGACAAAAGAAATAATCTGAGTAAAAAAAAAAAAAAAGGCAGAGGCTCTGAACAGACATTTTTCCAAAGAGAACAACAGGTACATGAAAAGGTGCCCAACATCACTAATCATCAGAGAAATGCAAATCAAAACTACACTGAGGTTATCACCTTACACTTGTTAAAATGGCTATAGAGAAAGGGGAACCCTTGAGCACTGATGGTGGGAGTATAAATTGGTGTGCCAACTATGAAAAACAGTGTATAGGTTCCCCTAAAAGTTAAAACTAGAACTACTCTGTGATTCCACTTCTGGGTATTGATCTCAAGAAAACAAAACAAACACTAACTCAAAAATATGTATGCACCCCCATGTACATTGAAACATTATTTACAACAGCCAAAATATGGAAACATCCTAAGTGCCCATCAATAATTAATGGATAAAGAAAATGTGGTCTATACACACAAAGAAATATAATTCAGCCACAAAAATAAAAATAAAAAAGAAGGAAATCTTGCCATTTGAGACACATGGATGACCTTGAGGGCATTATGCTAAGTGAAATAAGTCAGAGAACAACAAATATTGTATAAAATCACTTACACATAAAATCTAAAAATAAAAATAATAATTTTTTAAAAAAAAAAACTAAGCTCACAGATACAGAGAGCAGATTGGTGGTTGTCAGAGGGGGTGGGGGTGGGGAAAATGGGTGAAGGGAATTTTGAAAAAGTAAAAAATTCTAGTTATAAAGTAAATGAGTCATGGAAACATAACGAAGGGGGGGGCAACTACATTTAATAACACTATTTAATACACTGTATTGCAAATCTGAAAGTTGCTAAGGGAGAAAATCTTAAACGTTCTCATCGCAAGTAAAAATTTGCAATATGTATAATGGTGGATGTTAACTTTACTTCTAATGGTAATCATTTTACAATATTGACAAATATCAAATCATTATGTTGAACATCTGAAATTTTAAAAAATATGTTGCATGTAATTATAACTGAACAAAAATAAAACAAAAATTTTTAAATTTAACATCTTAAAAAAACTCCTTATACAAAATGAATGCAAGGTGGTTATGATGCAAAGTACTCAACTATATGAAATGTTATTATACAACTGAAATTATTCCCCTTAAAGAAAATTACTATGTAATAATAAAATTAAAATCATGAGATTTACAATTTAATCTCAGTTCCAGATAACGAAAATGATTACTAATGAAGAAAAAAGAAATGATGATGGTAAAGATGGTTATGGCAACAGAAGAGGAAGAGGGAGATAACCGACCAAAAAAAATAAAGAAGAGTAGAAGAAAATCATGCTGAAAAGAAGAAATGAACACTACCTAAGAATAAGGTCAGCTTTCATAGTATTCGGTTTGGGTCTCTACGTGCCTTTCGGGAAACGAGTCTTTCTGGCCCAACCACTACCAATAAGCATCCCTTGATCACTTAGCATGTGTAAGGCACTGTACTGTACCAGACCCTGGAAGTAAAATGAAGTGTAAAACCACATCAAAAAATGTATGTAACCAAAAAGACTGGACATAAATGTAAGTAGGTAAACCATCTCAAAAAGTTTTAGTCTTTGACTTCAAACTCTCATCACACACAAAAAAAATCAAATCCAAGTGGGATGTAGGGTCAAAATAGAAAAGGTAAGTTGTATAGCTTCTAAAATATAACAGAGAATATCTTCATGACATTGGGATAGACAAAGAATTCTTAACCAAGACACCAAAAGTGCTAGTCGAAAGGAAATACCATTAAAACTGAATTTAAATTAAGAATTATTCTTTAAAACATACCAAAATACATGTGTGAAGTGAAGTCACTGAATATAAGATTCAGCAACACTTATAACCAAAAAGTGGTAGTATTATAACAAATATTTTTAAATCATTTTAAAACTTTATAAGTCAGGGGCAAAAATGACACACAGACTCTCTAATGTTAAAAACTGGCAAAAACCCAAGGGTTTATCAACAGATAAATGGATAAAAAGCATATAGTATGTACATACAATGAAACATTATTCAGCCAAAGAAAAAGAATGAAGTTCTGAAACATGCTTTAAGTGGATGAGTCTTGAAAACTATACTAAGTGAAATAACTAAGTGAAAAAGCCAGACACAAAAGAACAAATATTGTATGATTCCACTCTATAAGGTACCTAGAATAGGCAAATTCATAAAGATAAAAATAGATGAAATGTTACCGGAATCTGGGAGTAGGTGAAAATGGGGAATTATTGTTTAACATTTACAGAGTTTCTGTTTGGGGTGATGAAAAAGTTTTGCAAATAGATAGAAATGATGGTTGCACAACAGTGTGAATGTGCTTAATGTCAATAAATTGTTCACTTAAAAATAGTCAAAATAACAAATTTTGTTATATTTTACCACAATTTTTTAAAATTATTTTTCTATGGTGACATTGGTTAATGAAATCTAATAAGTTTCAGCCGAACATTTTAGCAATAAGGCATATATATATATATACACACACACACACACACACACACACACGTATATGTGTATATGTGTATATGTGTATATGTGTGTGTGTGTGTGTGTGTATTTACACTGTGCATTCACCTCCCATAGTTAAGATTTCTTTCAGTCACCACATATTTGACTCCCTTTACCCATTTTCCTCCCCCCTCCCCGACCCCTTACCCTCTGGTAACCACTAGTCTATAGTCCATGTCCATGAGTCTGTTTGTCCTGTTCATTTGTTGCTTTTAGGTTTATATCCCACATGCAAGTGATATCATGTGATTTTCTACTTTTTCTGTCTGGCTTATTTCGCTTAGCATGATTATCTTGAAGTCCAAAATCATTGAATTATATACTTTAAATGGGTAAATTATATGGTATGTGACTTATATCTCAATAAAGCCATTATAATAAACTGTCAAAAGACTTGAAAAGACAGTCTACAGCCATGCCACCCTGAACACGCCCAATCCTGTCTGATCTTGAAAGCTAAGCAGGGTTGGGCCTGGTTATTACTTAGATGGGAAACCACCTAGAAAGACCAGGTACTGTACGTATAATAAAAAAACAAACAAACAAACAAATGAAAATAGACTGCTATTTAACACCATACGCAAACATTAAAAAAAAAAAAAGACTTGTAAAGACAATTTACGAAAGAGAATACCTAAACAGCCAGTAAAAGGGAGAAAAGGTGAGCAACCTCATTAGTAATCTGGGAAGTACAAAATGCCTAAAAACATGCACACACAATGATACTATTATTCACCCATCAGAATGGCTAAAGTAAAATAAATTGACAATACCTGGTGTTCACAAGAATGTAAAGGAAAACAGAACTCTAATACACTGCTAGTGGGCATAAAGATCAGCACAACGACTTTGGGAAACGGCAGATCCTACTAAAGCTAAATATATACGACTTGCTTCTTAAGTCTATACCTAACAAAAATGCACTTTGATATGCATGGAAACATGTACAAAAATGTGTACATCAGCATTATTCATTACAGGCCAAAACTGGCTATTAGTGGTAGAATGGATAAATCAATATACACTGTAGTCATACCATGAAGCACTATCATGCAAAAAGGTGAAGAAATTACAGCCACATGTAACAATGTGGATCAATTGCATAAATGATGATCATTTTTAAAAGCCAGACACAAAAGAATGTATAATAAATATGGATAATTCTATTTATATAAATTTCAAAACAGGCAAACTAATTTCTGGTGCTGGATATCAAAAAGTGATCATGTTTGGGTAGGGAAATTGAGAGGGTCATCAAGGGACTATTGGGTGTTGGCAATGCTCTGTCTTTGGATCGGGATAATGGTTACACAAGTATCCACTTACAATAATTGAGTAGTACTCTTAATATTTCTATACTATTTCCATACTAAAAGTGTAATGTTAGAAATATTTCTGCACTAAAAGTGTCCAATAAATTTTTTAAAAATTTTAGTACTGTCACTACTGTCTTTTCTAATAAAAATAGCAGCTTTGAAATACATTACATTCAAAGAAAAAAATGAGTCTATGTAAGTCAATGCTTATCGGTGGAATGAACAAAGTATAGAGAAAGGCCGTAGGAATATGTTAGAAGACAGTGGGAAGCTACTGTAAACTTAGTTCATATAAAGGAAAAGGTTGAGAAACTATTAATCTGTTCAAAACTAGAGCACAAATGAAATGTAAATTCAATCTGCGGCATAAAAGAATCTTCGTATCATTTTCTGAGAATGAGAAATGTCTATACTTTATTAAAAACTTTGAAGTTCGCATGCATATCTCAATTCTACATATAGAATTTCAACTTTTTGCCTGTAAAACTGAGAGAATAAGGTCTATTACCTTATACAACATAAAAAGTCTGCTAAAAAGCAAAGACCTAAAATTCATCCATTCACTCGATAAATTAAGCATCTGCCATGTTCACAGCACAAAGTGCTCATCCTGTGGAGCTTGCAAGAAAGTATAAGAGAACAAGACATAGCAGTTTGGAGGTGCCACCAAAGGAGCACATGAACTCACTGTGTAGGGAACTAAAAGAGAAAAAGTTCTCTTACAGAGAAGTTATCTCAGAATATAAGGCAGTCAGTCTCAGAGGAAACAGGCTTGAGCTGAGTCTAGAAGGGTAGGTAGTATGTGTATCAAGAGGAGGTGGTGAGATTTTTCAGATTGACCAGAAGTGGACAGGAAATGTGAGCGACAACTCTGAAGAGGTAGATAAGCCAAGAGTATTGACAGAAGGCCCTGAGTTGGGTGGGTGGGGTAGAGTAGGAAGCTGGAGAGGACACTGAGTGATACTCTAAAACCTTTGAAATTTATCCTTTAAGATTTTTTCAAGTTCACTGTGGTTTTTGTTATTGAAAGAAGAGAGGAATATAATGACAGCAGTGTTTGACAGAAACGGAACCTGGCAGGAAGGAAAGGATGGATCAAAGAGAAGAAAGGTAAAGTAACAAGCAGCTAGAAAACTGGTGGAATAACATAAACTTCAAAGGAAAAGGATATAAATTAATGAATGTGGTAAGGAAAGAAAGAATAGTAAGTTTAGAGCACTGAAAATAAATATTTTAAAGATTCCAAAGTTTTCAGATATTTAAAAAAAAAATAACTATTTTGCCTAGGAACAAGCCATAGGATCATGTACTTTTACCATGTGATGCTGCCACAATATACACAATCTCCAAAGTCTGAGCAATATCAGAAGTTTGGGCCAGACACAAAATCCTGATAAATAACACACACGCACGCACGCACACACACACACACTCACACTCACACTCACACTCACACACACACACACATATTACAATGCAAATCGCCATATATAAAATTAGATAAATATGTGTATGGTTACCTAATAGGCCAGCATATATAAAGCAGAAGAGCAAGTAGAGCTTTTGTGAAGTTTAATTTTAATGGGGAAAAGCTGAATTCACTCGCCTGCCACACATGCAATAAGTGCAATAAAAGGAATGGGGAAAGAGTTCCTTCCACACCCTTTCACTCAAGTCAAAGAGAAAGTTGGAATGCTGACTTCTCTTGTGTCAAGAGACTCTGAGCTGAAACTTGAAAAGGAAGTGCTCAAGACTGCAAATTATTTTCATGTTCTTGGTCTTCATCATTATCAGTTTATAGAATATTTGTTAGACATTGACAAAGTAAGCAGATTTGATTTATTTTAATGCAGGCAGATGGCTTGGTCATGGAAATTGTGAAGAGATTTACTGAGCGGCTTCATCAGATCAAGGACATTATGGAATTAAAGGGCTCTAACAGACCTTACAGATCCAGCTCCCTAAGGCTCACAACATTACACTTTCGTATTAATGAGAAAGACAACCTACTGAATTCAAAGTAACTGGGGAAGGGGGACAGGCACAATTAATTCATCCTAAAAGGCACAAATGTTAAGACAAACTGGAAATATAGATTGATCGAAGGGCAACTAAAACATATCTTACTCTTAGGGCAATGAAATCACCAATTAGAGAGAATTAAAAGTCACCATTTCAGAAAATATTTACATGAAAACAAATAAAGTCTAAGTTTCTACAAATACTTTGGAATACAAAACTCAAGAACCTTCTCTACTAGTGTGGTTTAGTTTCAGGAAATATTTAATGTTCTAAAAACAATCTATACTTACCCAGATAGCACAATAAGCAGTGAGCTTATGAATCTCATAATTATTTTGAAAGTTCTGCCAATATGACTAACTCTATCCATTCTGAAGACCACCTGGCTTTGTGTAAAAACATTCTCCTACATGAAAATGCAAAAAGAACAACCAGGAAACAGTACAGAAGATAGATAACCTAGAGTCATAATTAAGATGTGTCGTAACCACACCCTTTCAGAGTTTTTGGTTTAAGTATCACTACTTTCCTAACTAAAACACACGGGTTTTTTTAAAAGCTCACAGGCTTTTCACTTTTAATCAATAATAGCAATACCAAAATATTTATATTCATCATGTAATCCAGTACAGATAAAATTTAGACACCCAATGCCTAGTTTAGCCAAAGAAAAGTCATTATGTTAGAAAAATAGAGAAAGGTTATAGAAATCAAGTTAAAGGACCAGAATACACTGAAAATTTCATGGAAAAAAGAAAATTTTTGTCATATTTACAGCCTGCTTACAACTGACACATATAAGATTTGTCTATGATATAAAGGATTTAAGGGAAAGAGGTATGTATATAGCCTCAGCTAAAGTAAACAGAAATCAATTTTCAAAGAAAATTTAAAAATAGAATTCTTTATATTTAAAGTCACTTTTTACAATCCTTCTACAATAGATGAAAATGGTTTTAATTTGCAGAATAGATAGCACCATAAAGTATCATATTGATGGAAAGAGAGGGAAAGTCAAGTACTACTTTTTAAAAAGTTTTATTATGTTAAAACCAGCCATATATTACTTCCAGTTTATTTTGTCAACAATATTCTCAATACTTAGAAGCCAAATCAAGGAATCACGAGATCACAGAGTTGGAAAAGAAAAGATTACCTAATCTAACTCCTTCATTTTGCAAATGAAAGCAGGCCTGAAGATCTGTAGTCTCCCAAGCCACACCTCCATTGACACCTCCTGGATAGAAATCTTACCTCCTGACTCAAGTAGGAGCTGATCAACCCCTGTAACAATGACGTCCACAAAGAATTTTCTATATGCCAGGCACTATGCTAGACACTTTAAAGATGCATCATTTCCTTTAATTTAGTACTTCTAAATTAAAGACACACTTGAAAAGGCCGTCTTCATTCTACAGAATAATCAAACTCAAACTCAGGGGATTAAAACATTTCCAAAATCAGAAAGCAAATAAATGACAAGTCAGGAATTCAAACCCAATATGTCTGACTATACAAATAATTCCACTTTGGGCCAGCTATACTGCAGAAATACCTACACAGATTTATAGGTTATATGTACAAAGATGTTCACTGTGATATCACTAATATCAAAAAAATCAGAAATAACATAAATGTCCAACCATGGGGAAACAGCTAAATAAATTGTGATATAGACTTGCTACAAAATAGTAAACTTAGGTCATTAAAAAAAATTACATAGATCTGTATGTGGCAACATGCCCATACTAAATTTTATGCTTTAAAAATAAGTTTTAAAACAATAACTATGGCATTATTTTTTTTTAAAAAAATACATGTACTTCAGGCTCTGGAATTAGAAGAAGGTCTAGAAAAATGCACAACAAACCAGAGAATTTGGTGGGTGGAGGTGGGATATGAGTCAATTTTTAAACACTTTTGTATTGTTTGAATTTTTATGCCTAGGATATGCCACTTTTGTAATTTAAAAATTATACATATTACAAAAAATACAGAATTTTAATGAGTTTATTATTTATTTTTAAGTGCTACATGCATACTCCGTGTAGCACCATCCCACACAGCATGGAATTATTGTGAGGCTATTTGTCTCTTAAACAATGAAAAAAAAAAAAGAATTTAACATCCATTAAAGTACATTAGAGTTTCAATGTACTATATCCATGGACCGTTTAAGGGTCTCCAACACCCTTTCAAAAAATCAGTGTGGTACAAGCTGTTTTCTTAAGGACAGTAAAATGTCATTTGCCTTTTTGCCTGTGTCCACATTTGCACTGATGGTGCAGAGGTGGTAGGTGGAACTGCTGGCGCCTTCACACAAGCAAGTCAAGGCACTGGCACTAAACTGTGTCTGAAGTTACTGTAGTCTTACTGTCATGCACTCTGTTACAAAAAAAAATCCAGTTTCACTAAAGAATGTCTTTGATGAAGGAATAACAGCAATTTTATTAAATCTTGACCTTGTATAATATTCTGTGACAAAATGGGTAGTCTGAAACATAAATCTCTTATGCTGCACACCAAAGCAAAAATGGTTGTCGTCCCGAAGAAAAGCCTTGGTACAACTGCTAGATTTCAAACCTGGATGAATTAGTCACTTTTTTTAATAATCAGCACTTTTACTGGAAAGAAAAACTCACAGACTACGGTTATTCAGACTTAGGTATTTGACAGATATTTTCCCAAAATTGAACAAAATAAGACTACCACCACTTCCAGAGAAACAACTGATAGCTATTTGTTGCCAATTCTGAAAATATTCACATTTTGGAAAACCTGTATCTGCCATTGTGAGCTTAACAGTTTCCCGGTACTTAAAGATTGTCCTGATGAGATAAATGGTGATAGTTATCAAACATGATTTTTTTTTTATCATAGAATTTAACATGTCAACATTTGTAAGGTCTGCATCAGTGAACCAATATTTTCTAAATTATCAATGTATAATGTTACCTAAAAATCATGCATGAAGAAATGATCTAAGTATGAGATAAGCCCATGTATTTTAATATAGCAGAGTGAGAAATGTTTATTGATATGGTTTCTGATTCTGCACGCAACCAATCTTTAAGAAACTAATATTTACTGAGTTTTAATAGAATATCAATGATATCAATGAGCATGACATTAAAGAGATTTCCAAAAATGTAAAATGATGCCACTCTTCTCCCTAATAAATTTTTAGTTTTAGAAAAAAAATCTTACACTTTTCACAAAAATAGTATATTATTTATGTTAGTATACAATGGATTTATTATTGTTGTTTGTAACCTGATTAATATTTAAATTTGTTCCCACTTATAATTTCTAATATGGTAAATACTGATAGACATAATCCACACAAACAAAAGCTCTTTACTGTCCTCAATAATCTTTAAGGCCTAAAGTTTGAGAGTCTTTGCAGTACAGTTAACACATTTTTCATATGTTCTGCACACTGTCTTAAGTCTTGGCCAACAAGTGCAATCTGTATTTACACATGGACAATATCCATATGTGAACTGTACCACAGGCTTTTCATTAACCAATGAAAGCCTAAAATGCTAACCTGATTTAAATGTACTCAGCAACAAGTGATGTTTATTATACTCTAACCTGTCATTTATTTTATATTCTGCTAAATGATCTTGACCTATGGGGACTGACTGAAGGTATAAAACTGGTGGTGATGGACTTGGTCCAAAGAAACAAAGATTAAGTATTATGATCAATGTTTGATGTTACTTAAGGCATCTGTGAGTACATGGTCAACAATGTGGCTCTGATTAAAGACTATTGACATTTTGAGAGCTATAAACATCACTGCAGATAGAGAATGGTCCATAAGAAAATTATCACTTAATTTGCAAGTCCAACTGAGCATTTACTATGTGTCAGGTATGGTATTGTCCTTTAGGGAAAATATACATACATACATACATACATACATACATACATACATACATACGTACGTACATTCATACACACATATATACACACACAGAATTGCATCATAAAGTTAACTTCATGGAACAGGGCAAATATTAACACAGAATTCTGTCCACATTCTCACATACCCCCACCAGTGCTATTCCCAGCTTCTAAGGTGATTTCTGGGTCTTCCTGCTTGGTTCCAAGGTTTCTTGTATCAGTCTACAAAACAGATACAGCTAATCATTGGAAGGGGCCATGAATGGCTAGATTTATTTACTTTAAAAGAATCTGATGCAACTGGCAGAACACAACTTCCTCCAAAATGGAAGGAGAAGATGAAAAAGAAAGAGGACAGAAAAGAATCAACATTACTGAGAATACAGAAGTGAGAGAGAAGAGATTTTACATAAGCAACTTCTGTGAACAGGGCGACTTTGGGCAAAGGCAGGTAAAAGGGTTCTCTAAATTAGGACACTTAACATTTCCACTAGTGTGATATTCAACAGATTTTGGTAAAAATTTACATTTCTTTTCAATTTTTAAAAATGTTGGATTAATGAGTATTTTATGACTGGCCTAGAGTTACATTCACAATGCCACATTGTGTTATTACAAGTTGTGACTCTAGTAGAAAAATAGCATTGCATTTCCAAACCTATTATACTTGAACCATCTATCTCAACCCTCAATCCTGACCCACAATCAATCATTCAAAGCCACTAACAGTAACCTTAATCTCTGAAGATTCTTCCAAAGAATTCCATGTAGTATTAGAATTTCCTGAACTCATTGCTTCTGGCATCTCAACTTCCTCACCATCAACGCTTTTCTAAATAAAAGTATGCATCAAACCCTGTCATTTTGCTACCTCTCAAGGTCAAAACGCTAAACAAAGAGAAACCAATTAGTAGACTTCCTCTAAGGATTTTTCCACTGATTAGAGTTTTTGTTCACATTGGCAGATTTGTACTGTTTTAATCCTGTCCTATAAACATAAACATTTTAGTGATATTTATTAAAATACATAAGTGAGGTAGAGCCACACCATATAGCACCTGTGTAGTGTCCAACAATGGTAAAGATAAACAGCAGCTTCAGATCTATCGCTGAGTCTATCATTAGCGAAACTGGGAAACAGATTTTCTCTCTTTGATTTCAAATTTCTAAAACTTTAAAATCATCACAAATGCAAACTACTACTACAGTCTCTTAGGTGGCAGAAAATCAAGTTCAGAGCTAATCAATTGCCCAAACTTTAACAGAAAGGAAAAAATCCTCCCACAGTTTAGTAAGATCAGCTTAACTCTTAAGTAAATTAATTAACTTTCTACTTTTAAGACTAAATTCAACTCAAATCAGATGGCATTCTAAATACCACCCAAGAACTGACAACCTCTCTAAAACCAATTACTCTCAAAGTATGATCAAAGGAGGATTTCAGAGCCTCCAGATGTTCTGAGAACCATCCTTAAAATGCAATGGTGAGATGTGTGAGTGCCAAGTGGTCCTCATCAAACAAAGGATGGGACTTAAAGTGACCGGACTATCCAAAATCCAGCAGTCCTACCTCAATCTGCCTAAAACACAGAAATAAACTGGTATCATTAGTGTAAATACAAATAGGTTCAGGATCCCTATTCTAAATAAACAAATTATAGATCAGAATTTAAGTGGGAAAGCCACAATTTTCCCAACATTCTCCCAACACAGCCAGGACCTCCAGTCCTTTATTCTAACTCACTGCAACTAAAGACTCTTGTGTACCACCAGCACATCACCTTGTTTGACACTAAATCACATGGCTTAAGTAAGAAGATTCAAATGAGACTTTTCATTATAAATGCTTCCACTATCAAAGTGCGAAAACACATTTGAAAATGTGCCACATACTGTTACTGGGGGGAAAAAGTCTTTGCCCATTGCATCATTACCTTGGGTCTGACAACAGTTCTAAGCACAACATTTTAGAAGCACTTGGTGATTGAATACCTAAATTGCTTCCTGAATAGTTCATGTTGATTATACAGTGTATTAAGCTTAATTTCTCTAAAATTTTCACCCAGTGGCTATTACCTTTCATTTAGGTCATACTACAAATCTTTAACTAAAAAGTGAATCCTTCCAAAAGTTACATAATTAAAGTTAGAGCTAAGAAATGGAAGTTTTTAATAAATTTTTCATAATGCCAACACTTAAGCTCATAATTCATTTCCATTTCACTTTACATGGCCTTTTCTTTCTTTTTATATATTTTCTTATGTTCTCAAAAGTTATACACTATTTCAAGGAATCGAAAGTAATACAAGGAACACTTTCAATATATCTGACCCATGGGTAGAACTATATAGTAGTCAACATTTCAATTAAGATTCCCTTTGAAGTTACTTCACAAAGATTTAAACAAATACAAAAACAAAAATTTCTTGACATCCATTTTATTTCAAAAACTTAAGATGCTCTCTTTTTCTATTTTTGGTGTGTTATACCATTGTAGTGGACACTTCTACAATAGTTATCTTTCTAGCATCCATTTCCCTTTTCCTTCTTCCTAATGGAAACAACTTTGCTTCCATTCCTCCACCTCATTCCAACACTGGAAGTTCTATGGATGGGCTCCACCAAACCAACTTTGCCAGACTGATTCAAGAACTTAATATAGTCAGGAAATGGTATTCTCCTGAAGACTCATGCTAGGCACTACATAGCCGTTCACCCTCTTCCCCTCATCTTAAGGAAACTGTATATCAGAGGCCTTTCCATGGCCTACCGAATAAATCCCAAACTCAGCATTCAAGGCTCTCTACTAACCTTTTACTACCTTTTTAGATATTTTTCTTTTGTACAGTCTCCTGTTCTAGCGGCTAGAGAAGCTTGGCCTTTCCAGAATATGGCCCTGCACTTTCCATTCCATATCCTTTGTCCAGGCTGTTCCTTCATCTAGGAAAGCCCAACTAA
Source organism: Cynopterus sphinx (assembly GCA_030015415.1). Classification (NCBI taxonomy): domain Eukaryota; kingdom Metazoa; phylum Chordata; class Mammalia; order Chiroptera; family Pteropodidae; genus Cynopterus; species Cynopterus sphinx. The sequence goes on along the minus strand of CM057380.1, from coordinate 55,880,382 downwards.
TGTCATCGCAGTCCATTTAAATCCTACTCCAGATCAAAGTAAGTGTTTCCATGATGTCTTTCTTGATATCACCATTAATAAATGGCACTCATCATATATTCTTTGTATCATAAATCATTTGTACATGCTTACAGCCTGTTTTAAAACTACAAACCACTTAAGGGTTGCAGGCAAACTTGTGCATCTTTGTCTTCCACCACCTTCCTTCCCCACCAGACACCCAAAACCTGAGTAGCTCGATAACAATTGTTTGAAGACATAAGCATTTTTTTTCATTTCTGAGGGTGAAAAATGCCTCTACAGAACAGATTATTGTGAAGGCTGAAATGTCCTTGGAAGTCTTTTAAAACATCATAGGATGGCTAAGGAATAGCTCTGCTGAAGGAAAAGAAACAAAGCAGATGACCTTGTAATTCCGCAAATCACATCAACTCTTTAAAAGTACTGCCTAATAATAAAAAACAAACTATATACAAATGCTACTTTAAAAAGAGTGACATTTATTATAACATACAAAGGCTAACAACAGATTTTTAAAATAAATGTCAGCTATTCTGATAGCAATACCTATAATATTTTCAGTTATACCCAAAGGGATTTATATAAAAAGCCCACTTACTGAATCTTATTTCACACTTGAAGGAAGACAGAGAGAAACATGTTGGCTCTCTCAAACTAGTGACCAGACAAAATTAATCTAGAAGCATATACCGCCATCACTTTATTATTATCTACACATTACCACTAAAAGCATACCTATTTAACTCCATGAAAGTTATCTGGAATTTTGATGATTTCCTTCACTGGCTTCTATGGAAAAGATATACAAAGTTTTATGTCCTTTTCTCCCCCACTAAATGAATTTGTATGATTTAAGTCAGCCAATATTAGGTTACTTCAAAATCTATGGGTACATTATCAGTTCAAATAAGATGGTAAAACTATGGGAAACAATACTGATATCTCCAGAAAATAAACAGAGATAGCCACAATATTCCAATCACTGAACATGCCTTTTTAAAATAAAAACCCCATAGAATAAAACTCAGCAAATCTCAACATATCAGATAAACGGGAGAAAAAAAAACAAACACTTGATTCCACAGAATAATGCCCTCACAAAAGAAAAGGGCGCCGTACAAGATGAAAATCAAAAGTTTGAATATGATAGCGAATCACAAAAATAGAAGAAAAGTCAGAGAGTAGAAAATTACATTTAAATAGATTTTTTTTAAACCGTCAAGAAAATTAAACACATGTCTGTTCTTGGTGTTCTAACATTGTCGTATTCTATGTATTTTTGGAAGCCAATGTAAATCCTGTGGGGACGAAGCTCCCGTGGAAAAAATAAATAAATAAAGTGTTTTCAAATGTCGTGTGGCCTACGGTGCGGTTATTTTAAAAATAAAGGTCACATTTCCGGGGACGCCCGCACGTGCCTGGTGAAGGTGCCGTTTAAAGTTCCCGGCGCCTGGTTTTCGTGCAGCCGCCGGGCAGCGGGAAGGGACCCCAGACGCCGAGCGCAGCACGTCCGGGGGCTGGTTCTCTGCACAGGCTGAGAGCGGGGTCAGGGCAAGGGGCTTCGGGGCCAGCACGGGCCGGAGCCGGTGGCGGGTGCAGTGGCCGCGGGCCGGGGGGGCCCCGGGCTGGGCGGGCCCCGGCGGCGGCTCTGGCTCCGGCCCCTGAGGGAGCCGTGGGCTCCGAGACCCGGCCCGGGCAGGGCGGCCCCGGCTACTTACCGAGCAGCGACAGGAGCAGCAGCAGCGAAGGCGCCACGCGGGGGCCCGGAGAAGTCATCGCGGGGCCGCCCGGTCCTGGTCGCCGCCGCCGAGGCGCTCGGGGCCCGCTGGGTGCTCCCCGCCCCGCCGCCCGGCAGCGGTCGGTCCTCCCGCGGGGGCCGGGACCCCCCCAGCGGGCGCCTCACGCGACGAGCGCGGCTCCGCGGGGGCTGAGCTGCGACGAGGGGCGCCCCGGCTGCCGCCTCGCCCCGCCGCGCCGCGGCCGCCACCGCGCGCTGCCCCGGGACGCGCCGGCCCTCGGCGCCGCCGGCAGCCACGCCCCCCGCCCCCCGCCCGTCGCCGGGGCAACCGCGGCGCCCGGCGCCCCCCCCCCGCCCCCCCGCCGAGCGAGCGAGCGCCGCGCGCAGCCGGCGCGGCCCCGGCCACCTGCCGCCCCGCGCGTCCCCGCCCTGCTGGACACCAACCCTGCGACGAGGGGTGCCCGTCCTCATCCCCAGGCAGCCCTCGCAGGGACGCTGCCACCGCCTCCGCCGGCACCGGCGAGATTCCTTCCTGGAGCGCTTTTCAGACGATCTCTTTTGGGCGATGTCACCCTCTCTCGACCCTCCCTCCTGTGACCCAAACGGTCTGAGAGAACCGGACTCCTGGCTCCCGTTTCTTCCCTGAAACGGGCGCAGGAGCCGCGCCGTACTCCCCGGCCCCACTGTCGGAGACCACCGTCTCCTCGGTTCCCTTTCGCAAAAGTTGTGTCAACTTCTAATACTCACGTTTACGCTCCAAATGTTATAGCCGTATTAGTAAACGAATTTGAAATGTTTGTTAACTAGTGAGGAGGCGATTGGGGTTTTTTTGTTTGTTTGTTTGTTTGTTTGTTTGTTTGTTTGTTGGGGGGCTGTTACTTTCACTGGGTTTTTATTTTTGTTCCTCGTTTGCTCTGAGTGGGAAGCGAGACCCTGCCGGCATCTGAAATTGGTTTACGTAACTACCTACCTACATCCTCACCTAAGCTTCGTTTCTTTTCCATTGAGGTCCTAAAGCCCCACAGCCACTTTCTGCTTCAGCCTCCAACCCGAGCCTTCTAAATTTGAGGACATACCTGCCCAGGGAATGTCAGACCATTCTGGTCCATTTCTGCAGCAGCAGAGATTAAGATTCTTGGGGCCATTCAGAAATTCTGTGCCCCCCTCTTGCAGATACAGTCCTCCCAGGGCAACTCAGGAGGGAAAATAGTATGCCCAGGAAATAGGCAAATGTGTAAAACATCTATATACATTTGGACAAACATGAAAAGATACGTACAGAAATGAAAATAACTATCAAGATGGTGGAATTATGGATGCACTCTTTTTTGAAAATGTTGCTGTTACAATTTCAAATTTTTTTAAAAAAGGGAACACGTTCAGAAATGCCATTTACCTGTAGCAAGAATACCTTGAAAAAAGTATAGTTTGATTATGAATTAGAAATACCTCAATTTTGCTCACTACTTAAAATTTGCTATAATCCCTTACCAGATCTCTAATGGCAAGGAAAGAATGATTTGACAGTAGAGAGTCTTCAATATTTATAACAAGTGTTAAATTTCAACTCTAATGTCATCACTTAGTCTTATTTCTTTAAATTCCAGGGCAAGGACTAGACATTTCTCCATCCAGTCCAATTTTTTATCTTGTCTTACACATACTCCTACATTCTAACCCAGTCCCAACCAGAGCATAATAGTAACACAGAGAGAAAATCAAGTAAGTTTTCACGTAGAAGGTACTACTCAGAGCAGGATTTTGCTCCACTATAATCCCAGATTTAAATATAGAGTATTATTTAATTAAATAAATAGCCTAATACTCGAGGCTGAAAAGCCTTGATAAAAGCAAGTTACCTGATATGCTTATTAGCACATCAGCTCAGCAAATACTGAATATCTACATTATGTAAGGCACTGAGTTAAAGGTTAAACATAAAGTGTAAGATACAATCATCACCCTTAAATAACTTTTAATTGGATATGGCATATATCTGTACAGTCAAGAATCAGCAGAGGAAAAGAGCTCTCCTGCCTCTTTGTCACCATAGTGTACTTCTGCCTTGCCCAACAGAGCTAGGGACTTATTAAGAGGACAGACTGCTCACAGTTTGGTGGAACAGCCTTTTTAATAGAAAAAGAAGTGTGGTTTCTGGAGGGAGAGTGAGGATGATCACATTTCAGGAGGCAATCTGGCTGCCCAGAAGCTCAGGGGGCAGATGGTAGATGGTAGACTCAAAGGAAGCAGATCAGGAGTACTCTAAACTCCAAGTGCTGTGCACAGAGACTTCCAAAGGGACACCCTCAGAGGAAACAAAGAAAAAGGATGCTTTTCAAATCACAGAGATAATAATCACAGAGTACATTTTTTATTAGTAATGTTGGTTTTCACCAGCTCTTTTATCTTAATCTGCCTATGACAACAGGATTCCTATAAATCTCTAAGTATTCTGAGTGCTAAAACAACAGACAACATCTTACGTTTGTATAATACTTTATAAATTTCAAAGTACTTTCACATACATTATCTGATTTGATCTTCACAGTAACCACAGGGGGTATGTAAACCAGGTAATATCTCCCTCCCCCTCTTCACATAATAAGGTACTGAATCTCTAGAAAATCAAGGGACACCTCAGGGATTGCAAATATCAATGGGCAGAACTGGAAACAAGGTCTTCTACCACTCAGCCTATAGTTTTTCTACCACATCACAGTCTTTCTTTTATCTTTTTACAGACTAACATCTAAAGAAATGTATATAAACCACATTGTCTTAAAGCCATCTGTGGGGAACTGCAGTTGTCTCCCCAACATTTATGCCACCTCTACTCCACCCCACCCCCAGATGACTAGCTGTAAAATTTGAATGAGATTGCCACCTCCCACCTCTCGGGGAGCTTTAGTTGGTCTATCCGACCAAGGAAGAAATGGAGAGGGGGAATAACTAGGACAAAGAACCCTGGGGTAAAAGACTTGTAACGTAGTAATAATCATGGCTCAAAAACACTAATGAACCACAATGAGATCCCATCTCACACCTGTTAAAATAGCTATAATCAACAAGACAAGTAATAACAAATGCTGGAGAGGATGAGGAGGAAAAGGAACTCTCAAACACTGCGTGGTGGGACTGCAAATTGGTACAGCCACTATATATCAATGTACAAAACAGTATGGAGATTCCTCAGAAAACTAAGAATTGATCTACCATATGATCCAGCAATCCCTCTACTAGGTATTTACCCCAAAGACTTGAAAATCCACATCCAGAAAGATATTTGCACACTGATGTTCATAGCAGCATTATTCGCAGTGGCCAGGACGTGGAAGCAACCGAAGTGTCCTATGATAGATGATTGGCTAAAGAAGCCATGGTACATATATACAATGGAATATTATTATTCAGCCATAAGAAGAGATGAAATACTGCCAGTTGCAACAACATAGATGGACCTCAAGATAATCATGCTAAGCAAAATAAGCCCGACAGAAAAAGTTGAAAATCACATGATATCTCTTATATGTGGGAAATAAACCTAAAAGCAACAAAGGAACAGGACAAACAGAGACTCATGGACATGGACAATGGACTAGTGGTTACCAGAGAATAGGGGGTGTGGTGAGGGGGAAGATGGATGAGATAAAGGGGGTAATATGTGGTGACAGAAAGAAATCTAACTATGAGAGGTGAACACACAGTGTAAACATATATATGCCCTACTGTTAAAGTATATAGCTGAAACTTACTGGATTTCGTTAACCAGTATCACCATAAAATAAATAAATAAACAAATAAACACTAATGACATGAGAACACAGTCAAGTTCTAAAATTTAAATATGAAGTATTCAAATTCAAATTTTAATCCTATACCTGCTTCTTTCCTCCGCCCATCAAAATGCTGGATCATCTCTCCACAATCAGTCACTCTTCATCCAAGAATGGAAAATTAATTTTATCATTATTTTAGGTGAAAAATCATTAAGAAAAAAATTACGGAGGAAAATATAAGGCTTTTCAAAGCTAAATATAAATTTTTTTATAATATTATCTTATTAATTAGCTATTTTGTTAATACCACCTGTTCTTCATTTCCAGGCAAAGTTACTCTGAGCAGAGTCTACTGTGACAAAGTGCTATTGAATTCATTCTAATAGCAACTTTAAAATGGCACCACGATGTTTTGTTAGGACTTTTAAAAGACAGTAGCATAAGAAACATTTTATGTCACCTGAAAATGTTTTATATTCTTTCTTAAAAGATAATTTTCAAAATTTTTTCCAAGTCTTTTTACCAGTATTCCCTAGTCTAAACCAATCTGCTTGAAATTCTGTCACTCGAATTTATTTGTTGGGGTACTGGCAAGGAGTCATCTCAGGTTTTTTCAAATTCTAGTGAATTTTCCATAGCAGTTTAAAGTGCAGTTCAGACTTTCATTACTGGCAACTAAACAGATTAGAGACCTTGACTTACAAAAAATGTAAAATCATATTTTTTTAAATCTTAAATAAACTGATGAACACTCAGTAAATATGGAAAAGTCAAGCCAAAAGCTAGATGAAGGAAGGACTCCTTCAACAATCTATTCTCAGCACAGAATCAACATGATCCTATTAGGTCAGATTAGATCTCTCCTCTGCCCAAATCATTCCAATGGGTTCCTGTCTCAGAATGAAACTAAAAGTCCTTACTATAAATTACAGGGCTTGTGTTAGATTTCCATTGCTGTTATAACAATTACTGCAAACTTAGTAGTATAAAACAACACAAATTTATTCTTATAGTTCTGAAGTCAGAAGTTCAAAATGAGTCTCACTGGGCTAAAGCCAAATGACCATAGTGCTATGTTTCCTTCCGTAGAATCTCTTTATCTTCTTCACCTTCTATAGTCTACCTACTCTTCCTTGGCTAATGGACTCCTTCCTCCATCTTCAAAGTCATCAATATCAGGTCAAGTCCTTATACACTGCCATCTCTCTGACTCTCTCTCCTGCATCTTCTTCGGTATTTAAGGATCCTTGTGATTAAAATGGGCTTACTTGGATAATCCAGGACGATCTCATCTCCAGGCCAGCTGAAGGGTAACTGTACTTCCATCTACAACCTCTGCCATGTAAGGTAACATTCACGCATTAAGAGATTAGGAAGTGGGCATCTCTGGGGGTCAGGGAGTATTATTCTTCTTACTGCAAGGCCTAACTTGATCTACTTCTCATTATCTCTCGAATCGCTTCTATTTTCTCCTCACTGTGCTCTCACTAACTTACTGTGCCATGCACCATACTATGTCTTTTAACATACATAGTTTCATTTAAATCAACACAGAGAAATAAGTAGTTTTACCCCATTTTTCAGATGAAGAAAAGTGAGATTCAGAGAAACTTTAAAATGCTTGGTCAAGAGCACACAGCTCTTAAGGAGTAAAACCCAACTTTTCTGACTCTAAGGCCAGTATTCTTTCCACTGTACCCTGACACGCCTATTTGAATTAGCAACGTGACTGACAATTTGGAACTGATAAACTTTCTGCTACTTTTTAATATCAAATAACTGTTTGTTCAGATTTTAGCCTGTCTTCTGAATTTGTTAATGAACACTCTTCCTTAAAAGATATAGACAAACAATTAAATGAATACTACCCCCCTTAAAATTAATCTAAATTAAGTATTCTTAATTTAGTCTTGAAAGATTTTATGTGCTATTAGTAATAAAATTAGTGTAATACATAAAAATTGGAACTCAAAAACAATGAACCATGCTGTTTCTATGGTAAACAACGAGGAAAAAATTAGATGGCCAAAAGATATTTTAATTCCAATAAATCGGTTCATAGCTTTAAGATCATTTTATAAAAATCCATATATATCTAACTATTATCATTACCAAAATCCATAGATTAATACCATGTACTCCTAAAGGAAGAGAACCACAGTATTAGGACTTTCTTGTGCACTATTTCAGATCCCAGCCCTACCTCTTATTCCAGCTTTTGCTGCAAGCCTAGGTATAACCTGATAGTAACTTGCTACACTGTGACCTACACCAAATACCACTCACTGCTCAGGAGCTTCTCTGACATTGCTTGCTGCCTGAGACATTGGCAGGAATCTGCTGGTACAGACATGTGCAACCTATAGCACAGGGATGCCAACACTTATGGAGCCTCTCTTGATGGATGTGGGATGGGAGCCAATGGATAATCCTCTTCGCTTGCTTTCTCCAAGAGGGCAATTCTTAGTTCATCAAGCTCCTCAGAAGGTTCTGGCATAATCAACAGTAACCGACAGACAATATCCAATAACAAAACGTACATCTTTGACTGACTTTTCCTCCCTCCCTTTTTCATTCTCCCATCCACTAACCCTGCTCCTTGAAATTACTTCTTAAATAACAGTTCTACATAAGCCTTTGATTCAGGAGTAACTTTCAGGAGAACCCAGGGTAAGAGACCTTCCCTTAAGTAAATTCTATATATCTGTTTATATGATTCTTACTAAAATTTGACTATAGTTCTTTTCGATAGAGTTATACATCAAAACTACTTATCCTAGGGATTTTGGCCAGTCTCTGTAATGTCTCTTTCTTGATAGCCAAAATCAAATAAGACAAATACAAGATATAGCTCTTGCATTTGAACTTCTAAATCATAAAAGGCTTGTTCAGTTTCATCTCTGCTATATTTTTTAAATAACCTTTGAAAAGTCACCCTCTCAATGCCTGAACTATCACCTTTATAAAAATGGAATATAATTTTTATCTTACAGGTTGTTATAAGGAATCAATGAGGTAAAATGTATAAGAATGCACTGTAATTACAGTGCCTGCTGGATAATCAGCCTGGTAAGCAATGTTAGCTGCTGTTATTATCACCATTATCAGTAGATTATTGATTTTATTATTTATATATTAATTTTATTGTTGATTTTATTAGAAAGTCTGACATCATGGGTACAAAATGTCAATTGTGTGGACATGATATTTCACCAAAAACTTTTTATTGCATTGTATTTCATAGCTGTAAGAAAATATTTGAAATCGTTCAATGCTCAGAACCACGATAACTCTATAGAATAAACTGAGAAGACCCCGTGTGGGTCTTTGAAGCAGAGACCTCAAGGCATTATTGCTTTATCAAAATACCTTTGCCCCATAACCAGCCCTACCCTGTCTTTCCACTGTTGCTGAATGTATGCAGGTCTCGTGCAGATGTTAATCAACTCAACAAATACAGAAAAATCCCACTTTGATGTGTTAAGCGTCAACTAAACAATTACATCATGTAAATGCATGTTCGCTTTATTATGAAGTTAATAAAATCACTGGATTAACAAACTGGCTAGCTGCCCAGGAGTTCCAGAGGTTCTGTTGCTAGAGTCTTACCTATTCTTGTCCTAGCTGTGGTTTAGCACCACCTGGTGGCACTACCAACTAAAGCTTAGCTGTTTATCGGACTGGTTCTGAGTCGTGTACTGATTGATATTCCAGGGAAGCAACAGTTATTTCAGGAATGATGAGTTGGTATGTGTTTCATCATCTTGGTGCAAGGATACTTGGCCATAGCGTATAGGGGTATGTCCCAAGATAGAACTGCCTCCTATCTAACCTTCTAATCTCATTCACCCTACACACTCTCCCTTAGAAAGAAAGTATTTTATCCTCTACCCCTTTCCCCACCCTCCATCCCCACCGCCATATGGGAAACGGCTGAACAGAGGACAGGAATTAATTGCCAACTTCATTATATGTCAATTCTCATTATTTATGGGACATAGAAAGAGTTTTACAGTTTTTGTTGACAGTGTACCATATCCCAAGGCACTGGTAATACATTAACTAGCAAAAGTTGAAAGGTCTTTGCTCTTATGAAACCTTCAGCTTAGTGGAAAATTTATCACATAATCCTACAAACAAATGTGACAGTGGTATGAAAGAGAGAGGTTGGGTGCTAAGCAGGCCTGTAACAGAATTTAACGGAAATAAAGAGATCTGGGAAGAGTTCCCTGAAGAAAACAATTCATCAACCAGAACTGAAGGCTGACTAGGCAATGGAGAAGTAGATCATTTCTGGCATACACAACAGACTGTGTAATGGAGATATTTTAAAACAATTATAAGTATGCATTTTTAATACCCTTTTGTAAGTCATGTTTTCCTGGTGTTTCCCCCCTTTTAGATTAAGCTGTGAGTATTGTTGTACACAGAAAATGACAGAACAGGCACTTAGAAAACAAAACAGAACAAAACTAAACAAACAAACAAAAACATTATTCTGGTTCAAGAATGACAGTTACTTTGTCAAGCACATGGAGAGGCCACTTTCTTGTAGCCAGGCTTCAAGAGAGGGAACAGTTCTACCTACTTTTTTGTTCTTGTCATTATTGTTTGTAGTTTTGTTTGTTTTTAATTCTAAGTATCAAGAGACAAGACAGATGGATTCAAACAAAAGGATTCTATTGTCAAGTCATCCCGAAGATAGGTCAGAGGACACATGAATGAATTTCCAACCCCAGCAAGAAGGATATGGAAAATTTTCAAGGAGGGACAAAGGCACAGAAAGAGAGAGAAGGCCAGAAGTCAAATCTCAGTGTCCTCACTTTCCCTGCAGTATGTAGCAGTTCAAGGTGGCACTGCTGCAATTTTAGAAAATGAGTGGTGGAAGAGCAGCAGCTGGGGGAAAAGTCTTGGTGGGTAAGCCAGAGACCATCTGCCAGAACTGCATATACTCTATTATGACGGTGAAGAAAAGACGGGTGAGAGTTATCATGTTCTTGGCTGAGAAAAAGGAAGTACTCTGGGATGCCAAGAAAACTGGTCTGCCAGAGGAACACTAAAGTTGAAATACAATGACCACAGATGAAGCACCACAACACTGTCAGAAAGATGTTCTCCTACTTTTTCTTCTAAAAGCTTTTCTGTTCAACCTTTCACATTTATATCTGAAATCCACAGGGATTTGATGTTTTGTGGATGATGTGAGGTAGAGACAGCCAGTTAACACAGTATCATTTATGGAAAAGGCTAGCTTTCCTTACTGAACTGCAGCATAGCCCTTGTCATAAATAAGATGGCTGAATATGTGTGAGATTTTATTCCTCTATTCTGTTATCATTAATCAATTTTTCTATCCAAGCCCAAATATTTCACTGTCTTAACTACTATGCATATATAATAGTCTTGATACCTGGTAGTATAAGTCCTCCAGTTTCGTTCTCTTTTTTAAGATTACCTTGGTTACTCAATCCTTTGCGTTTCCATGTGAATTCTAGAATTAGTACTTCAATTTCCACAATAAAAATATCTTGGGGTTTTATTGTAATTGTATTGAAACTATAGATTAATCCAGGAAAAAATAATATCTTAATATTAGGTCTTCCAAATGAAGAACATGGCATATCAAGCACTGTGTTTGGGGTTCTTTCATTTCTCACTATAATGTTCAGTACTTTGTCTGTTTTTAGTTAAATTTATTCCTAGTTAAATTTATTCCTAAATTTAGCTAAATATAATTTTCTAACACTGTGGTAAATGGTATCCTTTTTAAAATTTTTTTTGATGGCATATAGGGAAAAATTAACTCTTGTATATTTCATGGTTGTCAGTAATCTTACTAAATTCATGTATTAATTCTAATAATTCATAGATTCTTTTGAATAGTCTACATACACAATCATATCATCTGAAATAAGCTTATTTCTTTTATTTCAATTCTTATTTACTTTTATTGCCTTATAGCACTTTTTAAATTCAATTTATTGGGGTAACATTTGTTAACACAATTATATAATTTTCAGGTGTACATTATCACTTGACATCTGTATATTCTATTGTGTGTTCACCACCCAAAGTACAGTTTCCTTCAGCTACCATATATTTGACCCTCTTTACCCCATCTACCTCCCCCCTCCTCTACCACTCGCTCTTCTCTAGTAACCACTAGCCCATTGTCCATGTCCATGACCCTCTGTTTGTTTGTCCTGTTCCTTTGTTGCTTTTAGGTTTATTTCCCACATATAAGTAATATCATGTGATTTTCAACTTGTTCTGTCGGGCTTATTTTGCTTAGCATGATTATCTTGAGGTCCATCCATGTTGTTGCAACTGGTGGTATTTCATCTCTTATGGCTGAGTAATATTCCATTATACATATATACCATGGCTTCTTTAGCCAATTATCTATCATAGGACACTTCGGTTGCTTCCATGCCCTGGCCACTGTGAATAATGCTGCTATGCACATCGGTGTGCAAATATCATTTTGGATATGGGTTTTCAAGTCTTTGGGGTAAATACCTAGTAGAGGGATTGCTGGATCATATGGTAGATCAATTCTTAGTTTTTTAAGAAACCTCCATACTGTTTTCCATAGAGACTGTACCAATTTGTAGTCCCACCAGCAGTGTATGAGGGTTCCTATTCCTCCACATCCTCTCCAGCATTTGTTATTACTTGTCTGTTGATTACAGCCATTCTAACAGGTGTGAGATGGTATCTCACTGTGGTTTTGATTTGCATTTCTAATAGCTAGTGATGTCGAGCATCTTTTCATGTTTGTAGGCCATTTATATGTCCTCTAGGGAGAAGTGTCTGTTCAGATCTTCTGCCCATTTTTTTATTTGATTGGGTTTTTTGTTGTTGTTGTTGTTGTTGTTGTTATTGAGTTGTATGAGTTCTTTGTATATTTTAGATATTAGGCCCTTTTTGGAGGCTGTGCTTGCAAATATATTTTTCCATTCTGATGGTTGTTCTTTGCCTTGTTGATGGTTTCTTTTGAACAGAAGCTTTTTAGTTTGATGTAGTCTTGTTCATTTATTTTTGTTTTTACCTCCCTTGCCTTTGAAGTCAAATTCATAAAATCCTCTTTAAGTCCAAGGTCCTTGAGTTTTGTTCCTATGTTTTCTTCTATGCATTTTATTGTTTCAGGTCTTATATTCAGGTCCTTAATCCATTTTGAGTTAATTTTAGTATGTGGAGATAGACAGCAGTCTAGTTTTATTCTTTTGCATGTGACTTTCCAGTTTTCCCAGCACTATTTATTAAAAAAGGCTTTCCTTTCTCCATTGCATGTTTTTGGCTTTTTGGTTGAAATTATTTGCCCATATAAATATGGGTTTTTTTCTGGACTCTCGATTCTGTTCCACTGGTCTGTGTATCTGTTTTGCTGCCAATACCATGCCTTTTTGATTACTGTCACTTTGTAGTGTAATTTGAAGTCGGGCAGAGTGATGCCTCCAGCCTTGTTCTTTTTTTTTCTCAGGATGGCTTTGGCAACTCAGAGTCTTTTGTGCTTCCATACAAATCTGATAATTTTTGTTCTATTTTTTTCAAAAATGCTGATGGGATTTTGATGGGGATTGTATTAAATCTGTATAATGCTTTAGGTAATATGATCATTTTAATTATGTTGAGTCTTTTAATCCAAGAACACAGAATATTTTTCCATTTCTTTGTATCTGCTTTGATTTCTTTTAATAGGGTCTTGTAGTTTTCATTATATAGGTCCTTTACATGTTTCATTAAATTTATTCCTAGTTATTTTATTGTTTTTGTTGCAATTGCGAAAGAAATTATTTTTTCCACTTCTTTTTCTGACACTTTGTTGTTAGAGTATAGGAAGGGTATGGATTTTTGAATGTTGATTTTGTAATGAGAAACTTTGCTGTATTTGCTTATTGTTTCTAGTAGTGTTCTTGTGGAGTCTTTAGTGTTTTCTGTAGAGAGAATCATGTCATCTGCAAATAGCGACAGTTTGACTCCTTCGTTTCCTATTTAGATGCCTTTTATATCTTTCTCTTGTCTGATTGCACTCACTAGGACCTCCAATGTAATATTGAATAAAAGTAACGATAGTGGACAGCCTTGCCTTGTTCTTGATCTTTAAGGGGAGGTTTTCAATTTTTCACCATTAAGTATGATGTTGGCTGAGGCTTTGTCATAAATGGCCTTTATTACATTAAGATACTTTCCTTCTATACCAATTTTGATAAGTGTTTTGATCATAAATGGATGCTGTACCTTGTTGAAGGCTTTTTTTTTTTGCATCTATTAATATAATCATATGATACTTATTTTTTAATTTGTTTATGTGGTGTATCACATCAGTCGATTTGCATATGTTGAACTATCCCTGTGCCCCTGGGATGAAGCCCACTTGATCATGGTGTATAATCTTTTTACTATGTTGCTGTATTTAGTTTGCTAGTATCTTATTTAGGATTTTTGCATCTGTGTTCATGAGAGATAATGGTTTCTTTTTCTTTGTGAGTGTGTGTGTGTGCGTGTGTGTGTGTGTGTGTTTGCATGTGTGTTAGCCTTATAGTACTTTCTAAGACCTCCAGAGACTGTTGAATAGAAGTGTTGGTAGCAGGCTTCCTTGTCTCATATGCAATATCAGAGAAAAAGTTTTAAGTATTTCATTATTTAATATGATGTCTCCCATAGGTTTTAAAAATATATTTATTAAATTAAAAAATTCTATTTTATTCCAAGTTTGCAAAGATTTTTTAAATGTCTTAGATTTTCTCAAATACTTCTTCTGAATTTGTTGCAAAGATCATGCATTTCTCTTTTCTTAATAATGTGTAAATTACTTTAGTTGAATTTTGAATACTAATTTCTCTGTGTCTTTGAAATGAATTCCACTAGTCATGATGTAGTATCTGGTTTACATATAACTGTATTTTTTAATGCCTTATTAAAAATTTTTGCATCCACTTTCATAAGAAAGATTGGTCTATAATTTTTTTTCTTGTAATTTCCTTTTCAAGTTTTAGAATCAAGGTTATCCTGGCCTCATAAAAAGTAAAAAAGTATTCCTTTTTATGTGTTTTATAAATGAATTGTGAACATTTTGTTTTGTTTCTTTCACAATGTTTGCAATAATTGAATTTTGTAGTCATCAAATTGGGTTTTTCTGTGGACAATCTTTTTTAGTAAACACAACACTATTTAGGTGTTCTGTTTCCTCTTCTGTCAGCTTTAATTCATTGTATTTTTCAAAAATCTATCCATTTCATCCAAATATATTGTGTAAAATTGTTCATAGTCATCTATTAGTATATTTTTGATGTAAATTTTATAGCAAATATCTGCTTTTCTATAACTGATGCAGGTAATTTGTATTTCTCTTTTTTTATGATAGTGAAACAAGAATAGGATAATAGGTAAGGTCTATCTGCATTAAATAATCCAGAACGACCTCCTCATTTCAAAATTCTAATTTCATTATATCTGTAAAAGCCCTTTTTCCAAACAAGGTAATAGTTACAGGTTCCGGGGATTAGGGCATAACATATCATTTTGGATATTGCCATCCAGCCCATTACACCTTGATCTGCAACAGTTTTACAATGATGTTTACTAAGTCCATGTTTGGTTGTGTCCAACCTTATAAAACCCCTTGATTCTATTGATTTCTTAATTTCAGATGTTGTATTTTTTAGTTTTATATTTCCATTTTATTTTTTTGTAGATTCTAATTCTCTGGTGAGATTTTCCATAATTTTATCTATTTGGCCATGGTTTTCTTCATTTTCTTAAATATATCAGTCATAGTTATTTTAAATTCCTTGCTTGCAAACTTCTATATCTGCCCTACTCAATTGTCTTTTTTTCTCTCAATTACAGAGTCTATTTGTCTTGCCTTATTGTATGTCTATTAGTTTTTATTGTATGCCAAACTCTGTTTATTAAAAAAAAAACTCCAAATAATGTTATATTTTATCAAAGAGAGTTTTCCTGTCCTCTACTAACATATAAGATGAGAAGCTGATAACCTAGGTACAATGAAGTACTAATGGGTTGGGGCCAGGTCAGTTTTAATAAGACCTAAGTCTGCCTCTGGTTTATTCGTTTTCCTCAGGATCTCTCAAATATTTATTGGGAGCCTGGTGAGTTTCTGTCGCTTCAGCTTTGACTTTGATAAACTATGGAAGATCCCGCTCTACCCTTCCAAAGTTCTCATCCCTGTTCTTCAGTCTCTTGCCCCTACATTTTAAAACCCAGCAAATGCCTTGACGGGGAAACCAGCTGTGTGTAGCAAATGCCTTTAAGGGGAAACTAGCTGTGTGTTTGAGGCACATCCCCTCACTTGGCAGGTCTTTGTTTCCTATCATGAGACTGCAAAGGATTTCACTATGCCTTTTAGACACCTTCAGCTTACTCCTCAGCCACCTGCCCAGCACCAAAACTTGACAAATGTCCTGTAGGTGAAACCAGACATGCATTTCAAGTGTGTCAAGATTCCTTCGTTCATTCCAGGCCTGGGCATGACCACTAAGAACTTTATAAATTTTTCTTTCCCTCAGTAGAGTCTTTTCACTTAGGCTGCTTCAGATCTCCAGCCCATGCGCATAATTGGCAAATGACTCAGGAGAGAGAAGTGGCTGTTTTTCATCCACCTCCCTGAGAACAGTTCTCTCGCTGGAATTTTAGTATCATAAACTTGCTTTTACAGCTTTCTGATACCTTCAGAATTACATGTATAATTTGTCTGTGTTTTGCAACAGGAACATTAGCCTGCCACTATCTACAACATCCTACCTATTAGAAGTCCCAACATTTAGTTTTTTATGATATCCTCAGGTGATTCTAATAAGCAGCCAATCTTAAACAACACTGACCTCATCAAAGAAACTATTTCAAGAGTGAGGTCTGCATTGAGGTACCTGTGATTCTTGTGGTTTTTCCTCACCTCTACAAGATAAACAAACCCCCATCTATTATGGAAAAAGTCCATAAAGCAGAAAAGGCATATAAGTCATGGATCACTCACTTTTAAGAAGTATTCCCAGAAGTGTTAAACTCAAACTTGCATTTAGACATCATTGACCCAAACTGTATCACCTGTCCCTCTATCTATAAGAAGGCTGGGAAATAACCCAAATACAATATTTTCCTCAAGAAAATGGGGCTTATTTGGTAAGGAAAAATGAGAGGATGGCTGTTACGTAGGCAGCTAACAATCTCTGCCACAGTTCCATTCTTAGCACTTCTTTTAGCTTCTTATCTAACGAAGAAATTCCTCTCTATAATTGCATAAAAGAAAAATGATTTTCTGCTCCAAATACTTTATCAAAAGCTCAGAGAGTTTTGCCATTTCATATTTGTATGCAAGAATCATGACTTTCAGATATGTAGTGATCCTTTATCAATGAGAAAGAAATGATTTCACTGGCAACGTGTTCCTATGTTCTGATTTCTTCTCTCAAATAAAAATTTTTCAGTAAATGACTTCTTTACTGAGCTCTGAAGACTGACTTTGGTTACAGATCTCTGCCAAACTGCTTTTAAAATCTCAGGCCCTCAAAGCAACTTTTAAAAATCTATGTTTTAAGTGGAACATATTATTTTAAAATAGCTTTGTATTCTATTATGTGATAAAAAGACAGCAGTTTATTTATCATAAAGGAGAGAGCATAACTTAGAATCTTTCTTAATCAGAGCATATCAAGACATACTAATGATAATGATTAACTATTTTTTATATCTTTTGTAAGAGAGAGAAGAGGCTTAAGTTTTAGTACATTGGGTTGGTAATTAAGACCACAAAAGCTATAAAGGAATGATATATATTACCATGGAAATTAAATGAGTCAACTTAAGACATGTTAAAACAAAGAAGAGAAAAATTCCTTTTGGAAATGACCCTATTTAGAGGGTGAAAGAAACACTAGACCACCATTGTAACTCTTTGACATTTTATGAATAAAACATAACTTAAAGACATCTGAAAATGCAGATATTGATTATGAAAACGTCTGATTTCAGATAATAATAATACCCCAGGTACCTTCTATGATATTCTGCAGACAGCAATTAGAAGGTAGGTGATATAAAAGTACTAGATATCATTGTTAACATTTTCGCAGTAGGCAAAAAAATCAATTACCAGCTTCTCCTTTTGGTCCTTCCAGAGCAAGTTAATAAGATTAGAGAAACTAGTTGAAGCAACAGGGTTAAGAGAAGGAAGGAAATCCGGTACTTGCCGCCAATTAAAAAAGTGATACTTTGTTAACAGTTGCTCACTGTTTCAGAAGGAAATTTTTCACCTCTCTGAATCCGTTGTCATGGCAATGAAAATTGAGATCTCTTTCTTTCCAGCTCTGAAATTCCATATAGAAATGATTTGCTGAAGTATGAGACAACTCTGTAAGAAAAGGCATTGAGTAGGAGGAAGTAATAGTCGTTGAGCTCCTGCTAGATGCTAGGCACTTTGCATTATCTCATTTAACCCAGACATGAATACTAAGAAGTGTCTTCATTTTACAAAGGGGGAAACTGAGATCCATAAAGCACTTCTACCAAAAAACAAAACAAAAACAAAAACAGAAACAAAAAATACAAAAACCACTTTGACCAAGAATATGTAAGTGGTGAAGTTAGAATTCAAAATGTTCCCAAATTTAGGACTCCTGCTACATTCGCTTTAATATTACAGACCAAAAAAAGCAGATAGGATAACTATGACCCTACACCCTCAGCAAGAATTTCAAACCTGTTTTTCTAATTCTTTTGAAAATGGAAAGCAAAAATAAACTGATCTCCAACAGAAAGAGTTTACCACCTTTCCTGGTATTCAGCATTCAGGATTGCTGGTATTTATATCTGTACCTGAAATAATATAATATATTACAGTATTGTTTTAGTTATTAAACAAATACATATTTGGAATGCTTATAGGAAAGAAATATGAAGTGATAGGAGTTGAACTGATAAAGCAAGCATACTCAAAAAACTGATTGATGCTATTTTAGCAGACTCAAATTTAACTTTAAGATGATTTAAAATTTTTGTAATTTTTAAAATTGTACTGGGTGTCCTACCTTGACATCTAAGAATCACATCTCAGATATTCTAAAGCATAGGTAACATCCAAGTATCTATATTTAGAGTACATGTACACTTCGAGGTGTGAGGGTTGTGGTTTTGGTCTGGGTTTGGGGTTTTGGATTTTTGCACTGTATACAAGAGATTAGGCTTAAGTCACAAGGAAAATAGCTAATACAGTCTCCTGCTAATGCTTTTAAACCATGAGAAATTGCTACTACAGAGGTCTAAAACAATTAAGGAAACACAGAGGACCAATTACAACACATTGTTAAGAACATGGAGAGAGTCAAGTAAGTCATGGAGAGGAGGTAACAATGTGAGCTGGGCCTTAAGGAATAAGTTCCCCAGACAGGTGAATTCAGATTCAAATTGCTATTCAGGGAGTCTTCCTTCTTTGTGCCAGGCATTATGCTATGTGGTTTTATTCACATGATTTACTCCTTGCCACATCTTAGTAAGAAGAATTTTGTTCATTGTACAAATGTTAAATGATATATACAAGGGATGCAATGGATATTTATAGAAATAATGGGGAATTGATGTCAGTCTCTTTGATGACAAATTCAGTGCTCTCTTCACTCTCCCATATTACCTATTATAACGTGAAGTGGTTATAACATGTAGTCTGAAAGCAGCCTACCAAAAATAAACCATGTACACAACAGATGCAGAAGCATCCTTAGTATTACCCTATATTTATCCACTGAAAAGTGCTTAATACCTTCTGGAGCCTGACTTGCAAGGCTACTAAGCACCTTTATATCCCGAGAAATTATGTAGGATTCAGAGATACCTCCATATTTGGCTCTGTTGAAGCAACTGCTGCCTATGTGCTCTGTTTGCCATGACCAACAGAGCCACACAAAGCTGCATAGCTAAATAAGATCTGACCTTCTTTAATCTAGTGTACACTATCCAGTGATACTTCATACTTTCGAGAAAGGCTTATTTCACGTAACCAGAAATCTTTGAGATGATCATATGGGAGCTTCTACCTGCTGATAGCTGCTGTCTCAAAGGAAACATACAAGAAAACATGACTGATGTTCATGGTCAGCACAAAGACATAGTTTAACAAGAAATCTTGCTAAGACTTAGGCCATGGACCAACCCTTATCTGAAAAATCACATTCACATGGCAAAAGTTAAATTGAAAATCCAAAATATGCAATTCAACCACATAAATTGAGAAGTTTGCCCCCTATTAAAGGTTCAAAACTTAGAATACAGAATTTACAAACCACTTATCATAGGCTAATTTGCACTTGCCATAGATTTGATTTGCCTACATTAAAGAGTAAGGATAACTATAGGCGTTTTCCTATTTTAGATAAGCATACATTCCCCCAAGAAAATCTTTTGGTATGAATTTGAACTGAGATGGCTACAGAGACTTGTCCTGGTTTGCAGGAAAACCCATGATACTGGCCTCAACCACACCAGCATTCTGGGACACTCTCAGAACTACTGAGAGTCACTCAGGAGTTTGGGTTCATCGCCATGTCCTTTCAGGGTCCTCTGGATAGGAAACTTTCCCAGACCCAGAAGTTTTGGGAAAAGGTGACCTAATACTTTGTCAAGCCCAAATATACTAGAGGATATAGTACACAGATTTATCAGGATGGATCCTCAACTTCAATAACACAGATTATTGCCAGGCTGCACACAGCACTCCACTTCCCTGGCCTTTCTGGGCAACCATGTCACCACGATTTGCAACAGGTGGTGTACCTAATAATGGTTGTTTCACTCCGACAAGAAGTAAAAGCAGAATCAAAATGGTAATGGAGAACCTAGTTAGCAAAATTTCTTGGTGCTTTACATATCGCCTCACTGAAACTTTCAAATTTTGAGGTATGTATCATTTTTGTATTAGAGATAACCATCAGTTCCTCTCACACTCCATTTTAAAAAGCTACAGCCCAGTTGGGAGATTTAGGTTTCACATTAAATCTCTCCCTGCCTTCCCCAATGAGCAGTCAGAAAATATGAAGCTTTTATTTTAAAAAGCATGTTTTATGAGACGTAATTTGTCTATTATACTATTTACCCTTTAGAAGTGCATGATTCAATGGTTTCTGGTATAGTCACGGAGTTACACAACCATCACCACAATACATTTTAAAACCTTTTCATCACCCCAGAAGAAACCCCATACTCATACAGTCACTTCCTATTTCCCACCTCCTCTACCCTCTATCACCCTTAATCTATTTTCTGTCTCTATACTTTTTCCTCTTGAATCATATGTGATCTTTTGTGACTGTTTTCTTTTACTTAATATAATTTTTTCATGGTTCATTTATGTTATATATATATGAACTTCATTCCTTTATGGCCACATAGTATTCCATCAGATGGATATACTATATTTTGTTTATCTATTCATCAGTTGTTGAACATGTGGGCTGTTTCCACTTTCGGCTTTTATGAATAATGCATAGGAACATTCCCATGCAAGTTTTTATGTGGACATATATTTTTCTTTCTTTGTTATACAGCTGGTAATAGAATTGCTGGCTCAAAGAGTAACCTATATTTAATCCTTTGAGGAACTGCCAGACTATTTCTAAAGTGGCTATACCCTTTACTTTACCCCTAGCAGCGTCTAAAGTTTCCAATGTCTCCACATCCTAACCAACACCTCTTATTATCTCTCTTTGATTATAGCTAATCTAGTAGGTACGAAGTGGTATTTCACTATAGTTTTGACCTTCATTTCTCTGATTCCTAATAATGTTGAGCATCTTTTATATGCTTATTGGCTATTTATATAGCTTTGGAGAAATATTCTTGCAAGTTGTTTTGCCTATTTTTAAATTAGACTGTTTATCTTTTTGAGTTGTAGGAGTCATTTATATATTCTAGCTATTAGACCCTGTCAGATAAATTATTTGCAAATATTTCCTCCCATTCTGTGGGTTGTCTTTCACTCTTTTGATTGTGTCATTTGATGTTCAACTATTTTTCGTTTTGATGTTGTCCAATTTATCTGCTTTTTCTTTTGTTGCCTGGGCTTTTGCTGTCATATTTAACCATTTTCTTTCTGAGCATTTTATAGTTTTAGCTTTCATATTCATGTCTTTCATTCATTTCACATATGGTATGAGGTAAGGGTCCAACTTCATTCTTTTGCATATGGATATCCAGTTGTCCAGCACCACTCGTTGAAAAAGAGTATTCTTTTCCCATCGAATATTCTGGTATCTTTGTCAAAAATAAATTGACCATATATACATATAAATTTATTTCTGGACTCAGTTATATTCCATTGGATATATAGGTCTATTCTCATGCCAGAACCACACTGTCTAGATTCCTGTAGCTTTGAAGTAAATTTTTAAATCAGGAAGTATAAGTCTTTCAACTTTGTTTTTCAAGTTTTATTTTGTTTTTTGTTTGCTTTGTTTTAGCTATCCTGGGTCTCTGGGATTGCTGATGAATTTTAGGATCAGTTTGGCAATTTCTACAAAAAAGAATGCTGAAATTTTGACAGAGACTGTGTTGAATCTCTAGATCAACTTGGGAAGTATGGCCATCTCAACACTATTAAGTTTTTAATCCACTAATATAGGATGTTCATCCATTTATTTAAGTCCTCTTTAATTTCTCCAGGAAATACAGCTCTTTCATAGGAATCATAAATAAGAGACTCTACGAAAACACTCAGAGAAAGGGAAAGCTTCCTGAAAACTTTTCAATTTCGATTAAGCTTGGCTATATTTAGTGTATATGTGTTTTATGATATTCCTTCGTTTTCTTATAGTAAACTTGCTATACTTAATTTGGATTGAGTGGGTTTCTGCTCCCTGTAATCAAATAATCCTGAGCTAAGACATAATCTATCAAAATTATTAAGACTGTGAAAGTATAGAAAATGTCTAAAACTCAGAGCACTTGTAAATGGCAGAGCTGAGATTTGAACTCTGGTCCAGCTGACTCCAAAGTCTCTGTTTTCCCCACTACCATATTTTATAAGTTCTTGGATTTAATTATTTGCCAATGCACCCCTAAGAGTTAGGTCAAACTGCAGACCTATTAAGTAACTACTAATCGAATCGCACATCTGCCTTCTTGAGTAATCTTTTTGTATGGCAAACTTTTTACTGGTCAGAATTCAAAAGATGTCAACATTTCTAGTTGCTAAGAATGTCCTCGACAAATGAAAGAAACCATAATTTCAATATCTGTGAAAAAGTAGTTTGTAATGAACTGTTTAGAAAATTCAGAAATTTTATTGTCGAAACCATTTGAAACCTTTTTATTTTTTTTTTCTTCCTGTCTCCATGTTATACTCACTGGTATCCACAGAGGAGGAGAATGCAGAACTGTGAAAGGAATTTGAATAATTTTTCTTAAACGGCATTTCTAATTTTACACTTGGCTTTCTTTGTTTATTCTTGTCTTTCAGCTGTAACCCCCAGAAGTTTCCCTTTTTATGATTTTTCTGTGTTTAGTGATTGAAACTTTGATTTTTCACACTCTGAGGATTATGGGAGAAATTGCTGCTTTATTCTTCTTGAATATTATGCTTCTATTAATATATCCCAAAATCATGTTAGCTTTTTTAATGATAGCACAATTCTATGATATATCTCAATCCATAAAAATGATGGACATTTGCAATATGGAAAAAAGCAAACACTATCCACACAATTTCAGCAGACAGATTTTTTTTCTTTTCTTTCTTAATAACAGTGGGGTGTCTTCTCTAGTAACAAACAACATTGAAGAGACAAAGCCCAGAGAGGAGGGGCAGAAGCTGGAGATGGTGTATTTTTAGTCATTTGATTAAATTATGTAGATGAGAAGTTGATAATTTATTGGAGAGGAACAGGGAAGTCTATGTAAATGTTTGCAGATTAATAATTAATGTGACTTTCCCACATCACTAGGCCTTTAATTAAAGCTACTGTGAAACAAAGCAAGAACCAAAGAGCACATTACTATAGCAGTTAATTGTAACTTTCCCATCCTAAGTAACATTCAAGAGACCGTGCTTAATTTGCATTTTTAAAGGAAGATAGACCATACCTAGGGTCGTAGTTGTTTTTTCATTCCAATCTAACTAATTCCCTCCAGACCAAAACTCTATTACTATATTAATGACTTTCCTTTTACTAAAACTTCACCCAGGAAGTTTTGGGTTTTATTTGTTGGTTTTGCTTTTATTAATGTCATATTAATTTTTATTTTAGAGCAACATATTAGTACCTCTCAACAATTTAGAAAGTAAAATGAATACCCCATTTTTAAAAATGTTAATCACTTAATGTATGTATCTACCAGCTACTTCCAACATCCGACTGACCATTTGACTGCCCCATGGGGCATTCCTCATCTCTCTCATGTCATTCTTTACTATCTCTTTCTTACTCACTTTTCATCCTCATACTCCTGTTTCTCATCTGTTTTTATTTTGCTCTTTTCTGTTCTTTTTTTTTTTCTGTTTCTATCACTTCTATTTTTGTTTCTTTCTTTCCCATCTGCTTCTTCTTCTCCTCACAATCTTACCCTGTACCTCTTTTCCCTCTACTTTTTATTATTACTTGTTCTCATGTGTTCTTTCTCCCAGCCTATCTCTTCCTACTCTGTTCCATCTCTATTCTCATTATCATGACCACAATACCTGTGTCAATACTGAATCCACAACAGCTAGATGCTTCCCTGCCAGCTCCAAAGGTGACACTTGTCTGGTAGAGGATTTAAATATACTAAGTATGTACTAAATATATACAAAGAACTGTACCAAGTTCTTGTAAAAACCTATTTTCGGACTCAATTGGGTTTGGAGTCATGAGTTCCTAGTTTTGGTTTTTAACATTTGTAAACTGTATGCTTTGGGAAAATCACTTTGCTTCAGGGAGTTTCAATCTTCATTTATAAAAGGAAAGTTCTTTGGGCTCTCTAAAGTCCCTTTCAGTTTGACAATGCTGTTATTTATCTATACCTACTTAAGGAAGGAAGTAGGAGGATCCAGTTCTTAGTCCTTCCTCAGGCATTTGCTTTTTGGTCCAAAGAAATATGGGTCTGGTGAGATTTTAGGCAGCAAAGGAAGATATATGGGGGCAAGCAGCCTTCCCTTATAATACACTTTTTGTCTGTGCTGCTAAGGCAAGCACTGAAAATGGAGGATGGGGGAAAAAAGGAGAGTTTGAGGTCACAGTCCCCAGAACATCTCCTATGTCCATATGCCCAAAGAGAGAAATTGTAAAGTCTGAGCCCCTGCTTCCTCCTACATATGGGTCCTGTGATTGTCACATAGTTCAGAGCACTTCATCCAATTTGCCCACATTCAGTACCAACCTAGGACAACTGAGTCTGACTATGTAAATGTCTACCACCTGTAACTATTTATATAAACTACTCATTTTATTCAAACCTCTTAATTAAAATCTAGAGGCTTACCAAAAGAAATTTTAAAAAATAAGCTATAAAAATTAATAGGTAAGTTATAATAGTACAGTAAGATGAAGTGTGAGGTTAGGACAGGTAATGTATGCAATAATAGCCTCCAAACCTATGATGTGTAATGTAAAGAGGAATATGATCAGCTATAAGATACGGGGCCTTTAAAAGGTAAACAGTTTATGAGCAACAAAACTATTCTAGGTACCAAGAGCAGAGAGAAATTTCTTTCATGAGTACTCATATAGAAATACATAATGTTTTAAATCATATTCTTAATAGTATCCTTACAGTTAACATAGTATGTTTTATGAGATTATGTCTAGACTATCTTTCAACATGTAAATACTGTAATGCCAAAGATCAGTGCTTACCATTATCCTTAAATTTCATAAAACACAATTGTAATCATGCTCTCATCATTAAATATTTTAGATCAATTGATAAGTTGCATTGATTACAACATGAAATTCTGCTCATTGATGTTTAGTCCTCAGAGTTTGTATGTGTAAATATTTGTAACAGTAAAAAAAAAAAAATTCTATTGAAATCCTGAGAAGGGTCTGGGAAGCATGATAAATTTTCTCTGAAAATGTCAACTTAGCATGCTCCTGGGATGAAAATAGCAAAGAAAAGCAGGGTTATCAGAGATAAAACAAACAAAACTGTCCTTCTCAAGGTAGTGTAAAAAGAATACTACCATGTAAGCATTATACAGCTTCAAAATCAATTGTTAGGGTTATGTTTTAAGACAAAACTATAGTCTAAATTGACAATTAAAATACAAATATAGCATTATAAGCTGTGAACTCTTTCATTGATTGCCCCTAATTAGCTACATGGACTATTTCTGTATAGCTTATTCCCAATTTTTTCCTATCCCTCCTAGAAATAACTTATCTAACTGATCTCTATGACCAGCACTCTCACCAGATTGTGTGTGTGTGTGTGTGTGTGTGTGTGTGTGTGTGTGTGTGTGGAGAGAGAGGAGAGAGAGAGAGAGAGAGAGAGAGAGAGAGAGAGATTGGCTATTCAAAATACCATAGGCTGGATGGCTTATAAACAACAGAAATTTATTTCTCACAGTCTGAAGCCTGGGAAGTTCAAGATCAACATGTCAGCAGATTCAGTGTCTGGTGAGAGCCTGCTTCATCACAGGCTTCCACCTTCTCACTATACCCTCATGGGAGTCCTCTTTGGGGGCCTCTTTTATAAGGGCAATAATCCCATTCTTGAGGGCTTTGCCCTCATGACCTAATTACCTCCCCAAAGCCCCACCTCTAACAGCTTCATTTTAGGAGTTAGGATTTTAACTATGAAATTTGGGAAGACATAAACATTCATTCAATTCATTGCATATACACATATACATATATAATATCACAAAGATATATTTAAATGTAAATAATAAAAAGGTCATATTATGTAATTCACACATTAAATACTTAATATTATACAAGAAACTGAAGATTGCTATGCTACCTCTGCCTTCAAAGCTCATCTATCCTACCTTCAGTCGTTAGCACTACTTTTGGGTACACTTCCTCCCAGACCTTTTACTGCATTAGTTCCGTGTCCATGGAATGAGCTCAGACAGACCTAAACACTGTCCAGCTCTGTGGACAGCTCCCTGCAAAAGCCATTGGCCACTCATCTTTTGGAGATTCTGAGGCCTTTTATCACCAGACTATTAAAATTACTCTGGATGACCCTAACTTTCAGGAAAAATTGGGGTCATTAAATGACTCTGCCCACCTACATTTTGAAATGACAAATCATAACACCTACCAGGAAACTTCAAAATCAACCCCAATTAATCTGGGGCTCAGGGGCTCAGGAGCAGTTTCTGTTTCTTTCTACCTCCCAGAAATCCTACTAGTTTCTCAGAAGGCTTTGATAGAGAATCCAGATTTTCTCTCTTCATCAGAAATTGTTTTTAGGATTCTTCACTCTGAGATAAGGATAGATCACAAATACCAGTGAACAAGTTTATTTCACTGTGAGTTCCTTCAGTGTAGGTCCATGGCTTATTCACCACCATGTCTCTTTTCCCTAACTCACAGTACCTGGCACAAATAGTAGGCCCCAAATAAAGGTTAACCTTAAATGTGTATATAAATAATTTATCATGAGAAATAGAACAACCAAGAGTATTTTATCATCTCAGCTAATTAACGTAATTACTTCTAAGGGATAAATCAAATTAAGGTCAGAAGATAGCCCAGATATAATAAGGGGAATCATCATAAGACTTTATATGATATTCTCATAAGACTGGAGAACCTTTTCTAAGCCACATCAGGTATATCATGTGGCAGGAATACACTGGTATTAATAGCTATAGTCGATAAGAATTTTAATAGGGATCCAGGAAGATAGTGGCAGTGGCATCGTAATTTTTCCGTTTTTCCAAATCCTCACATAAAAACAGAACAAGATAGAAAAGTCAAAGCCCATGATAATATTTATTTTAAAACTGGATGATAAGGTGTGCTTGCAAACCAAATCAAATGGGTACAGGTGAACCACTAACAGCCACAAAACTTATGTAGGATTGATGTCCATTTGGTTGAAAAAGTAAAGTAGCAATTAGCCAGTTTCTGATGGATTTGAGTACAAACCCTTTCATGGTTTATCAGGTCCTCCAGGAAGGAGTTGCTAATTAGAGTCAGGAGTGCTAAGAAAGGGCAAAATAATAAGAAAGTGCTGGGAACACACCAAAATTGAATAGAATAGGGGAGAAATATAAGAATATGTAGACCAAAGTAGCGTAGGTAAACAAAACTAGAAAACCCTAAAAAGCAAGTCACAATATGTTTAACACCACATGAAATAAGGAGCCCTATGAAATTAAAAAAAAAGAAACTTCTAAAACTCACTTCATTTCTAAAAGTTTAGAATATTTTCACATAAAAACGAGCTGAGAAAAAGTATCAAAGTCAAAACCCAAAGTTGTTATTTAAAACTGACAGTGATAAGCTGAATCTCGCACACACAGAGACTTCAGATTGTACAGTTCATGCTCATATCTGAGTATAATCTTTTTGTTCATACCGGTTCCTTCACACTATGAACTATTAAAGGTCTACTGCATAGAGAATACACATAATTAATTTTTCCAAGAAACAAACCCCTGAACCAAGTAGATCTGTAAGGGTCAGAACCAAGAAGATTGCTAACCCTTCACAGGACAGCCTTGCCCGACTTTGGTTACCTGACATGGTACATATGCGGCCTTGCTATTAGCCTGGAAAATCTATTTTCATTCTTCAAGTCTTTGTTCACTTTCCCAAAGCATATCCAGCAGGAGCATACAGGGATGCTCAGAGCCCTTGGAAGATTGCCTTTCATAATCATCTTTATTTGCACTACTTTGCATTTAATTCTCTACCTCATGCTGTGCAAATGCCTCTTTGCTTTATGTCCAACAGCATGGCTGGGAAAGACTAGACAGTCATGCCTTTATTAAATGCCAAAGCATATCAAAAGGGAAACAGAGAGTGTGACACAGACCTCGAATGGCTTATACAAGATAAAACTTTCTGTTGCACAGGCCCCTTTTCATCTCTTGGGGCCTTAGGCAAGGAAGGTGGCTGTAGAGGTCCTCTTTTTAATTAACTGAGCTTTACTCTTTCTTATCCATACAAATCTTCTTCTGGACCAGGAGTCACACATTTATCAGACACCATTTTCTCACATGGTCTTGTTTTCACACTTTTGGAGCCAAATCTTTGTCACATTGCCATTTCTGAGACTCTTCCACATCCCTCTTCTTTTTTTTTTAAGAGCGATTATACTGTCACTACTTTGTCTCAGGCAACTCAGGCTGCTATGGCAGGATTCCACAGATTGAGTGGCTTACACAACAGACATTTATTTTCTCACAGTTCTTAATGCTGGAACCCTAAGATCAGAGAGCCAGCATGATCAAGTTGATCGAAGTCTCAAAAGAGCTTTATTCTGGGCTTGCAGGTGGCTGCCTACTTACCTGGTGCTCATGTGGCCTTTCCTCTGTGCACGTTTATGAAGAAAGAGGTATTTCTGTCTCTTCTTATAAGAGCTCTAATCCTATTATGAGGGCTTTGCTCTCATGATCTAATCCAAACCCAATTAATTACCTCCTAAAGTTCCCACCTCCAAACACCATCACACTAGGGGTTAAGGTTTCTGCATATGAGTTTCGGAGAGACATAAACATTCAGTCCATAACACATTTGACTAATCGAGGATAATCTCCCATTTTAAAGTCACCTGAATAGAAAAATTATTCCAGCTGTAACTTTAATTCCCCTTTGACATGTAACCTAATGTTCAGAGGTTCTGGGAATGGGATGTAGACGTGTTTGGGGACCATTATTCTATCTACCAGAATGGCTTTCTCAAAAGAATTATTAGTAAATAGCTGGTAGGAGCCAGAAAATATTAGGCGGGGGGGGGGGGGTGGAGGATATGTATCTCCACTACTTTTGATATTTCTTTCCCAGAAAAAACTCACTAAGTGTCATTACTGGCTTCTCTCTGCTCAGAATAAATGGAGTGATTTATTTGAGTGGTAAATCTGAGAAGAATTGGGCATGCTTGGCTCAGAATCCCTTCCCCCACTTTTCTTCCTTTTGGGAGTGAGGTGCTTAGAGGAAGCATCCCTATCACTCTCCCTCCAGGAACTCTGCTGCTCCTGGAAGCCAACCCTGGAGGGAGGTTGGGTGGTAAGGTTTATCCTAAGCCTGGGCTTCCCTTTGTTGGGGTGAGTGGGGTAACCTATCTGGCTAACAGATCTAGGGCAAAATCAAAAGATTTGGTGATATTAAAATAAAAGGGTGATATTTTGGCCACATCTCCCAACTCTTATTTCTCAAACTCTTCAGAATCCAGGTGAGAAAGAGGAGTACCTTTCTTGAGATTCCATCATAGACCTCAAGAAGCAGCACTTAATTCATATGTTATTCATTTTCCCAGGACGTCTCATTTCTCCACAAATGACTGTTTTTGAGGACAGAGTTTATGCGGGAAACCATACGGCATAGCGATGAAGAGTGTGGGTGGTGATTAACTGCCTGGGTTCAAATGGTGGCTCCACCACTTAACATTGAGTGATGCTTGGCAAGGTACTTTACCTCTTTGTGCCTCCACTTCTCACCTGTAAAATAGGAATATTAATGCCTCCTTCTTAGAGTTATTGTGAGTAGTAAGTGAGATCACAGAAATAAAGCACTTAGAACAGTGCCTTTGCAGCAGTGCACATTGTAAATATTCGAGTATGCTATATATTATTATGTCTTATGCATATCTATGCTCCCAGTTGTGTTTAGTACAGTTGACCCTTAAACAACTTGAAGGTTAAGGGCACCAGCCCCCACGCTATGCAATTGGAAATCCATACATAACACTCGACTCCCCCAAAACTTAACTATTAATAGCCTACTGTTAACCAATAGCTAGTCGATTAACACATATTTTGTATGTTATATGTATTATACATTATGATCTTGCAATAAAGTAAGCTAGAGAGAAGAAAATGTTATTAAGACCATAAGGAAGAAAATATAAATTTTCAATATTTATTGGAAAAGTACACATATAAGTGGATCCCTGCAGTTCAAAACTGTGTTGTTCAAGGGTCAACCTTTTAGTAATACTAAAAATTAAAAAAAATTTTTTTTTACTTTTTAATGAAACGGGGTTCTCTGCAGTAGGAACTATGCTTTATTTACCTTTATATTCCACGGGAAAGTACAGTGCCTAGCACAGAAGAAAACTTAATGCATGTTTGCATTTTTTAAATTAATGGCAAAGGCATTTTGTCCAATTTTGCGTTGGAAACTAGTCCAAAGATAATCGCAAAGCACGTTGCTGTTGCCTGACGGAATCATGAGGCGTTGCTTCCCTCTAGTGGAAGAAACTATGTAGAGCACATAAAGGTGATTTATTTAATACGTTGACTTCTTAAAATAAAACAATTTTTCTACACAAATATTTTTTCTAAATATTCATACAAATTAAAACGTGTTTCAAAATTTGCATTAACATGTAACAAATTTATTTGCATTCATAATCTAGTTCCTTTGGAAAGTCAGTCATATTAAGACAACGTATCACTTTCTAAATTTTGTATCAAGTGTAATAAACTACAAAATAAAAGACATGAAAATTGCAACTAAAAAGAGTCATTAGTGAAGAATGCTATTTAGAAGTATAATAAATCTCAAGGGTAGTTCAGTTCCATTATTAATTAAATATTTTTGGTTAATCCCTCTGATTTCTAACTTGTTTTCAATTCAGTTTTTAGACTGCTTACTACAATGTTGCAGACTACAACATTGATAAACCTTCAAAACATTTTGCTACATGAAAGAATTCAGACATAGGCTATATTTTATGATTCCTCTTATGTAAAATGTCCAGAATAAGCCAATGCATAGATACAGAAAATAGATGAGTGATTGCCTGGGGTTGGGGTAAAGATGGGGAGGAGTGAGTAGAAATGGGGATGACTGATGATATGTACAGAGTTTCTGTTTGAAGTGTTTAAAATATTTCAAAATTAGATTGTGGTGATGGTTGTAAAACTCTGTGACTACATGAAAACTACTAAACTACATACAGTAAATGAGTAAATTTTATGGTATGTAAAATAAATATCAATAAAACTATTTTTTTTAATACATAAGTATGTAAAACAGCCTCATGCTTAAGTAACAAGAAATTCTCAAACACCAACCAAAAAGAACAAAGCAAAGCAAAAACAGGAGAAAGCTATTCTTCCTACTGCAAATTACAGATTCTTAACTAGATTTAAGGATAGGCAAATATGGCACCTTGAGTCAGTCAAAGATGTGTTCACTTTGGTTTACTCACAACACAATTAGTAAACAGGGTAAATAATATGAAAGAGAAAAGATGAAAGAGAGTCGACTTCGTCTCCAATGACCCCTTTAAATATCATGAATGTACACCCCAAATTTAATGGTCTTGGCAGTTCTTACAGAATTAGATGTTACAGGTCTGAAGGTCACAAAACTATAAGCTCACTAATGCTAAAAACAACTCATAATAGAATTGATAAACAAAAATGTTTCTTTAAGAAAGCTGCTTAAAGAAACTTTGAAAAAAATATACTAGAAAGTATAACCAAGTGTAACCAAGAAAGAGAAATATTAAAAATGAAAAAGGAAATATAATGTATATAGAGATTAAAATGTTTAAGAAAATACTTTATGCTCAATAAATTTTAAATTTGAGAGAAAAAATATTTTTCTAAGTAAAATTTAATTTTCAAAAATTTTTCAAGTAGAGGGAGGAAATCTAAATTTACCAATATTATACAACAAATTGGAAAAACTATAAAAGATCTGCCTGTACACACCACAACCATAACCACCACCACCCCCAACAAGGGAAGAAAGCTTTGTGATTTTTATAGATGAGTTTTAATGAAGCTTGAAAAACAGATAGTTCATATATAAACTGTTCCAGGACACAGAAAACAATAGTAAATTTCTTAAATCACTTTATAAAGCTATCAAAATCCTGATACTAAAACTTGACAAATATAAAGCAAGAAAAGGTAGTAACAGATCAACCTCACTAATTAACAAAGTATAAACATCTTAAATAAAATATTAACAACTGATTTCAGAATTGTATTATGAGAAAAATATTGAATGACCAAGTAGGTTTATTTTAGAAATGGATAACTGATTTAACATTTAAAAATCTATTGATGTAACTACATGAATAGATTAACAAAGACAATCATGTGACTATTCCAATAAATGCTATAAATTATTTGATAAAATTCAAAAGCCAATTGAACAAGGGGTATAAATATTATAAAGGAATAAGAAAAATTATCATTACTATTATCTATTAAGAAAAATGAAACTAATCTGAGAACATAATTTAATAAGAAAGTTAAAAATGGCAAGATAAAAGAGAAACAAATTATTATCTTTCCTACATATTAGCATAGCCATCTAGAAAATATATTAGAAAAAAGATCCAATTCAAAAAATAAAACTCATAAGTTACATAAGAATAACTTTTTTTAACAAATATACTCAACATATTAAAAAGTTCCAAACATAAAAGATGGCTCTAATAAATTTACATGAACATTCATAACAACTACTATTTACTTGCTGAATGTTAGGCACAGGACTAAATTCTTTATAGATGTTATATAATTTACTCATGTCAACAGCTTAGTTCAATAACTATATTTATCTTCATTTACAAGTGAAGACAATGAAGATCACAGAGGAGAGGTCTCTTGCCTAAGGATACACAGCCTTTAAATGGTGAGGACAGTATTTAAATCCAGTTTTGTCTGGCTCAAGACCTGAGCTCTTAGTCACTATGTAATACTAAAGAGATTGAAATTTAAGATAGGTGAAAGAACCATTCAAGTAACTTAAATGATGAAGGGGTAGGAGGCAGAATGTAGGGAAATTGAAGAATGCATGTCCTGCCTGAACTGGGCAACTGCTCCTCACTAGGCAGTTGTTGCTATGTGGAACTGCACTGACAGATTTTTCAGTTCTTCAAAAGAAGCTAGATATCCAATGTACATTTTAAAAACTTTAAGCAAGGGTAAGGGGTGGCTAGAGAGTGACATCAGTGAAAATAGCAGAATAGGTAGCTCCAGGGGCCCATTCTTTCACAGAAACAATTTTAAAAATGAGCAAAAATTGTCAGTCCACTTTGTCAGAATTCTGGAAAAGAGACAAGGTTTACAGCGACTAAGAGAATGCTGAATAAAAAAGAGACAACTTACAAACAGTAGAAAAACATTGCAACATTTATACTTGTCCTTGCTCCTTACTCAGTAGCAGGTTCAAAGATCACAGCCCATGTTCAGAGTCCACCGAAGCTGCTTCCAGAGAGAGCAGAGCATATCTAATTCTCAACGAATTATGTTTGTCTGTTTAACTTATCTGTGGGCTACCTGAAAGACTGATATGTGGTGTCCAATGTATAGAATATCTAAATCAGATCAATAAGGCCTTGAAAAACCAGCTAGACCTAACAGACATATAAAGAACATTTCACCCAATAATAGCAGATACACATTCTTCTTATAGAACATTGTCTAAAATAGATCATATATTAGGCCATAAAACAAATCTTAATGAATTTTAGAAGATTGAAATCATACATAACATCTTCTCTGAGCATAGTGAAATGAAGTTAGAAATCAGTAACAGAAGAAAAACTGGAAAATTCACGAATATTTGGAAATTAAATAGCACACTTTTAAATAACTAAAGAAGTATTACGAGGGAAATGTAATAGTTTAAAATGGATGAAATACCTTGAGATGAATGAAATACAACATACCAAAACTTATGGGATGCAGAACATGTAATGCTTAGATGAAAATTTATAGCTATAAATGTTTACATTAAAAAAGATCACAAATCATATAACTTTACACCTTCAAACACTATAAAGAAAAGAGAAAACTAAACCCCAATCTAAAAGATGGAAGGAAATTCTATTCTAATGACTAGAGTAGAGATAGGTGAAATATAGTACACAAAAGCAGCAGAATGGACAAAACAAAAGGTTGATTCCTTGGAAAGATCAGTAAAATTGACAAAAAAGCCAAGAAAATTTATTTGCAATTTATATAACAAAGAATTAAAATGCTTAATATATTAGAAACTCTTACAAATCAATAAGGAAAAGATAAGAGCAGCAGTACTAAAACATCCACACAAAAAAGAAAAAAATACAAATGGCTATTAAACATGTAAAAAAAAGAATACAAATTAAAACAAGATACTATTTTTCATTTATCAGTTAGGCAAAATTATTGTAGATACAGGCTATAAGGAAATAGCATTCTTATATGTTACTAGGGGAGCTATAGGTTGGCTCAACTTTTCTGGAAGGCTTTTTAAATAGAGTAGTTTCAAAAGACCAAAATTATCCAAAGAAAACAAAAATAACAACTTGTAAATATCTATGTACCCCCTATGTTCACGGCAGCACAGTTTACAAAGCCAAGATATGGAAGCCTATCACCAGACAATTGGATAAAGAAGTTATGGTTGATACACACAATTGAATATTACTCAGCCATTAAAAATTTGCAATGACATGAATGGACCTAGAAGTTATGCTGAGTGAAATAAATCAGAGGAAGATAAGAACCATATGGTTTCACTTATATGTGGAATCTAAGGACAAAAGGAACAAATTAATCAAAAACAGACTCACAAATATAGAGGACAATCTGGCGGCAGACAGAGGGGAGGAGGGTAGGGGGGCTGGGAGGAAGAGTTAAAGGGTTAAAGAAGTACAAATTAGTAGTGGATAGGGGGTCATGGGAATGGTGAGCATGGCATAGTGAATACACTCAGCATTAATGTAATGGCTAGGTAGAGAGTCAGAGGAGAGAAAGAGTAATTAGGGGGATCGTTTTATAAACTATATAAATGTCTAACCAATGTACTATATACTTAAAACAAATAAAAAAGACCAAAATTAGTGCATTTTCTGAACCAATCAATTCCACAACTAAAAATTTATCTTAAGGCCTGAAATTAATATAAAATAATATTGAATATCAACTTTAATTGAAAAATAAAAATTAAAACAAATTTTATCTTAAGGAAAAAAATGTGACAAGCTTGTAAAATGTTAATGTAATGATGGTCAATGAATCTATTGAAAGCAACAAAATAAATGCATAAAATAGATTATATGTAAATTTTTATTTTTATTTATTTTCCTTTATTATTATTTTTTTATTCTGGTGACATTGGTTAATGAAATCTAGTAAGTTTTAGGTGTACAATTCAATAGTAAGGCATATATATGTTGCATCATGTGTTCACTGCCCATAGTTAGATTTCTTTGTCATATGTAAATTTTTATACAGCTACTGTTTATAAAGTGCACATGAGCTAATTATATATATTATTTCATTTAGTTGTCATAAGAACTCTGAGAACTATTATATTATTCCCATTTTCATCTACAGATAAGAAAACTAAAGTTCAGAGAAATTATGAATTTTGCCCAAGCTCAACCATCTAGAAGTGGCAGATACAGAATTAGCATAAACTTGGGCTTGCTCCAAAAGCCAGTGATCTTTAATTCAAATTACATTTATTGATAAGGAAGAACATTTATACCATAGTGAGAAATAAAAATGCAGTTTATATTTTGGTTTCCAGATGGTAGGGGGTTTTAGGGGTAAAAAAAATGAAAAGGATTAAGTACAAATTGCCAGTTATAAAAAAGTCATGGGGATGTAAAGTACAACATATGGAATATAGTCAATAATGTTATAATAACTATATATGGTGTCAGATGGGTACTAGATGTATCAGGTGAATACTTCATAAGGTATATAAATGTCTAATCACTAAGTTGTATACCAGAAACTAATATAATATTGTATGTCACCTTAATTGAAAAATAAATTTAAAAAAAAATTTTTTTTAAATGCAGTTTATAGAACAATTAAACAGTTTGACTTTCATGAAATATGGATATAACTATACTAGACATAGATCCACACAGGAAAATTTTAGAAGGATACACATCAAAATGCTAATAAAGGTTATAACTCAGGTGTAACTTAGAGGAATTTTTTCTTTATGCTTGTTTTTCTCACTTTTTTATAATGATTAAATTTGACTTATAAATACAAAAACAAATCAACAAAACCAATTCTTCTTTGAAGTCGTAAACAATAGCCTTCACCTATTTTACTCCAAACACATTGTCCATTTTCTCCACACATCTTTAAAAAAGTAAATAAGGCAGATTATTGATATATTTATATTCAATAAACATGTCTATGCTTCAGGTACTGTTGAATGAATGACTTTACTTCAGTGTGCCTAGATTCTCCTCTGCGCTCCCAAGTGTGGCACCAAGGGTTTCTACTCTCTCTCTCTCAAACCTTAATCATGACTATTTGTATTTGGATTTTAAGTCTTATCTCTAATTACTGAAGGCAATTAAACCCATATTAAAGGGATATCTGACATCACACTGCCAATCCTTGGCCTGTCTCAGTGATTTTAGGCTTTCCAGAGTCAATCGAATGTCTTCATCAATCACATCTGTACTGCCCTACTTCTGAAAGTAGAGGGTGTGCTGGTTTGAAGTGGATTCTTAAAGTTTCTTTCAGCCAGGGAAAGCCAGATCTCAAAATCTGGGCCCCAAGGGCCACCACCAAGTGCAAATTCCCCCACTTGTAAAATATCTTTCCTATCTTTCTCCCACCTTCCCTAGTCCCTTGCTTTCTGGAGCTCTATTCCTAACCCCAGCCCTCCTTTCTGCTCTAAGGTCATTGGGGGATGTGATTTTAGAACCCATTCTCACTATACCTCCTCTCCTTTCTCTAGCCCTCCAGCCACATATGTTTAGATCTTGGGGCTTGGGTTCCCACAGCCAGGACCTTTCTTCCCAGAAGGGATGGGAACAGCTGCTCACCCATCCCTTGAGACAGAGAAGAGACTGCTTTTGCAGTAATGAACTGCCAAAGGGTGTGTGGGAGGTGAGGGATGGAAAAGGTGGAGGAGCAAAACTCTCCTCTTTACACTCTTTTATTGTGAGGAAAGAGCCCTATGACTTTGGTAACATGAAAGTTAAGAGGGCTAAACTCTGCCTGGTACCACTAATAACAGCCCCAGCACCGTTTTAATGACAGGATTTAAAAATGGTTTGAAAAAATTAAAAGTAAAAACACATAATTTGGTCATGTCACCACAATACCAATTGGAGTCTAAAGAAGAATAACATTTAGCAGGACCATTTACTAGCACAGCGCCCAGCACTAACACACTGTGCAAAACAACTGTCATTCGGCAATAGATGGACGAAGCGCGGATTTGAGGGGATGGCCATAGCAACCTCTGCTCTGGCGTGCAGCCCTCCTGTGGCTGCACGCCTGTTCTACAGCCAATATCTGTTGGTTAGAGGAGTGATACGGGAAAGTTTGGATTTCACTGACATTGCTGTCAACTTCCTCAAGGAAGAGAGAGGAAGGTACCCGCTCTAAGGTAGCAATTCAGAGCCCTGAGACAACATATGGAATATAGTCAATTCCACATGGTAGCGACACTAGCGTGTGGTCATCTCAAGAAGAGTGTCCACCTCTGCGCTCGTGTCCACACTGCGCATTGGTGGAAACCCTCCCCAGACTGTGCCCAGAGCCGGCGGTGCCCCTCCCCTGGCAGCAGACCCCCAGGTGACTGCCCGAGAGAGAGCGGGGAAGAACCAGTGTGCTGAGGCCGCACAAAGCCCACAGGCAGCATTGTCATGCGTTCCCCGAAGGTCGCCTAGACAACCCAGCGCAGCCCCACCCACAGTGGCAGCCTAGACCAGTCAGAGGCAGGCATAAGATGGAAGAAGAGCCTCCAGAAGAGGCTCTGGCAGAACCCTTGGGACCTGAAAGCACAGCCAAGTCCCCAGATAACAGCCACACAGATCGCCAGGAAGATAACTGGCAGAACCTGGACAAAGAGAAGGCAGATAACCAGACTGATGACAGAACAGCTAACCAGGCAGACCCTGACATATTTGGCCAACCCAACCACGAAGAACCTGAACAGATTGAGCACAGAACATCTGATGCGGCTGACCCCAGAGCATCGAACCATGATAATGTTGCTGATGACAGAGCAGCTGATCAGGTTGACCAAAGAATATCTGAACAGATGGACAGCAAGGCATCTGGCCAAACTGGTCATGTAGAGTCTGAACAGATTGACAGCCAGATGCCTGTTCTAAATGAACGAAGAACTTCTGAGCATAGTGAACGCAGATTGTCCAGCCAGGCTGGAAGAAGAACTTCTAAACAGACTGATGGTAAATTGTCTACCCCATATGAACAAAGAGCCTCTGAACAGGTTAACCACAGACTGCCTGGCCAGGCTGACCGAAGAATTCCTCAACAGATTGACAGCAGATTGTCTGGCCTGGTTCAACAAAAAACTTTTAAGCATGTTGACCGTAGATCGTCTGACCCAGTTGGGTACAAAGCATCTGTAAAAACTTACCACAAAGTGCATGACCAAGTTATTGAACAAGCCGAAAACGAGGCTGATGACCAAGCTGAGAGCAGTTCTCATCACCTTACAGTTGACAAACCTGACTATAATGAATCTGACCAGGATGACCACTTAATGAACAAAGAAGGTGATGACACAGAAATAAACCAGTTTGACTATGAAGAAAGAGACCAATATGATGACAAACTATTTATCAGCAAGACAGATGAAGATGTTGACTTTAGAATACAACCCTGCAAATTTGAGGTTAGCCAAACAGACCTCGGCAATTCCCAAGTTTCATCTGAATCTGAATCTGAAAGTGGAAACTTTCCTCCAGCATCGAACTTATTTGATACCGTACACATCAGTAATTTCCAAGAAAACAACCCAGGCTTTTTCCCAAGATTCCCCTCCATATCAACCAAATTGGACTACCTCATCAGTCAAGAAAAAAGTCAAGCCACAGAATCCGAGCCTGTAGGTTAAAAGGGCATTTGATACCAAATGGGAGCTTGGAGGTCAAGCTACGGGCCTATGGTATTGGTTTAGTGTTGGGAGTGGGAAGTAAGCACTGATTGGATCAAGGATGAGCAATATACCCACATGTCATGATATGTGTGACCCATAAAATTTAGGAAGGGCAGGAGAAAGGTGAGAAATAAAGAGACATGTTTCTTTTTCTATTACCCTATGGCCACTCAGGAAGAATCAATGAGCCAGCATTCAGGAGGCCTGGGTTTCAAGCCCTGGTTTGGCTGCTAACTCTAGGCCCCAAGTCATTTACCCTCTCTGGGCTTCTACCAAAGGAAAGGAATTTGAAGTCAGCAGGAGGTCCCTGTGAAAGGAACAGTATTTGAAGTAGATGAAAGAAACCTAAGATACCTCCCAGAACTTGAGGTGCATTATATTACCTGGAGGATCAACCAGGTCTCTCATAATTGTCTTTTTCTCCAGCTCTCAGTGTTCAGATCCCATCAACACCAGATTCCACTGATAACAGCAAAAATAAGAACAAAACTTTCTGAGGCTTTCTGATTTATTAAAGTCTCTTTGGGGGCATATTTCCATTTCAGGATATTTCAGAATACCGGGAAAGGAGTAGTTCCTATATACACAGCAAAACTCAGAGGAAACGATTCCCTTCTATAATATATCAAGATCCTTATCAAATTTCACTACAATACATGGAGAAGCACCATATTCTTCAAATATTCCAGGTAAACTTCTCTTCCTTTTGTTTAATTTTGATTTTTTTTTTTTTGGTAATTACAATGTAAAAAACAAATTTTGATGTGGTTTTCAAGCAGTACAATGAAAGACCTTTACTATAAGAGATAATCTCATTGAGAAGTCAGTAAGTGCATTAAGATGTATTAACCAAAAGTAGTAAATGATAAACACCAAATAAGTGATAATTACCATGATATGAAGCCACTTAAAAGGATCAGGGAGGTTGATTGACAGGGAAAAACTTAGCCAAGTGTTAAAGTTTGAGCCAAACTAGGAAGGGCAAAATATTGGCAATTGAAAAAGAGAGAAAAATGCTTTCCAGTCAGAATATAATACTTTTAAAAGATAATCAACCTTTGACCATTTAAGATACTACATTCTTCGGGGGGAAAGAGTAGTAAAGTGTTGCTTCTAATTCTTGAAATTCCAAAGCTTATTGACCTCAGGATATGGGGCTAGACCCTCCTTTAAAGTATGATATCCTTGGCCAATATAGAATTATAAGAAATTATCACATTTATAAAATGTTTGTTGTTTGGTGTTCCTGACATGTTTGTTTTTATGTTAATATTATTATCCAGTAAGGTACGTATGTGTATATAATACATGAGCACATGAAGTAACTTTGTAGTTAAAAAGGTGTGAAATAAGAATGGCCCACCTCAAAAGAAAACATTTAAACTGGAAAAGTGTAAATTTAAAGAAGTAGGGTATAGTAGAAAGAGTACATACTTTGCAAATTTAGCCCAAAACTCCAACCTAAGTTTCCCACTTTTCATCTTCATTATTTGGGGAAAATTACAAACTTTTGTGAATCTCAGTGTCCTCATATAAAATAGGGATAAGTGATATTTACGTAATTAACTCTGCTCTATGACTTCTTTCTTAAAATGTCCCATTGTAGGAGAGCACTAATGCCTAGGTTTTCTGGCTTGCACCAAAGAACAACTAATTAAATTGAAGGATGAAAACTGTTAAATAAAGTAGAATTCTAATCATTCTATAAATAAATGTTTCATCTGTCAAGGATAAACAATGCTTATGCATTCAATGTTGCTATAAAAAATTAATTATCAAATAATGTATTCAGTAGAAACATATATGAAATACCAATTGATCAGGGACTTTAAACAGACCTTGAATATTTTACAACTAAAATTTGGGCTATTGTTATTTTTTGTAAGTGAGAATTCTACTTCTCTTGTTATAATTTTAGAGGTTATTAAACAACAAAAAGATATATTAATAAATCTCTGAAGTTTTATATATGCTTTCTCATTTATCATGACAAACAATAAATATCACAGTAATTTTCACCTTTCAGAATCAAGTACCACAGAAAGAAGATTCTATGTAAAATCATACAGCCTTTCAAAATTTTTACTCAAAATACTTTTCTCTGACTATTCTTCAAAGCATATAACATTAATTTCTCAGTATAGTAAAATGACAATTCTCAAAATAAAAACTTTCCCCCAAATTTTCTCACTACCTCTTTGATCTTAGAAACTAAAAAAGTATCCATTGCTACTTATTACTAAATTTTTATTCCTCCAAATTTTACCTTTGCCTAATTTTATCAGTAGTGAGAAATTTATTTTACATTTTGTAGAGATATATGAATCTTTTTAAGATCCTGTGGTACATGTTAAGTTAGTGCAAAAGATTGCTCCAGGTATAACTCCAGATATAACTGACTTCATAACTTTAGCTCAGAACCATAATGCAATACCTTATGATCTTTCTCAGCAGATCACTGAAAACTTAGTCTATGAAAGGCCAGAGGACCCCCTGAGTTTTATGCTGCACCAGGTATGGAATAGGAGAAATAAAAAAACCTTTTTATTCTATTTATTGTAAATATAGCACACATACAAGTGTGTAATACAAAACACATACAACTCAGTGAATTACCATGAAGTGGGCAAACCCACACCTACCATTTAGGTTTAAGAAATTAAAATATTGGCAGCATTTCAGAAGGTCCCCTTCCTTTCCCTCAGCTGTTGCTCCCCACGAAGGGAGTATTATTCTGACACTTGTGATAATGACTTTCTCACTTCTCTTTATCATTTTACTCTCAACATGAATCATGAAACACTTTTGTTTAGAGTTGTCAGCATTTACAACTTTATATAAAGGGAGCCATGCAGTAGGTATTCATTTGTATCTGGCTTCTTTTGCTCAAAAGTATAACAGTGAAATTAATCCATGCTATTGTTGTGTGGCTGTAGTTTGTTTCCAGTGCTGTATAGTATCCATTATATGAAATGCCACAATTTACCCATTCTGGGTGGATTGGATATTCAAGTTGTTTCTGGCTTGTAACTATTGCAAAAATTTTTCCTAAGAGACTGTGTGCACATCTCTTGTGCACATCTACACATATTTCTCTTGAGACATACCCAGATGGTAATTACTGGATCACAAAGTGTGTGTTTGCTCAGCTCTAGTAGATTATTTCAAACAATTTTCCAAAGTGATTATACAAATATAGACTCCCAGCAGCAGTGTGCATCAGAGTTCCAGCTGTTTTACATCTTTACCACTTATATCCAGAACTTAGTATTGTCAGTCTTATTAGCATCAGCCATTTTGATAGATGTTCAGTAATAAATCATTACAGTTTCAGTTTGCTTTTTCTGATTTCTAAAGCAGTTGCATATCTTTTCTATTTATTTATTGGTCATTTGGAAATGCTTTTTTTTTCTATTGTATGATTTGTCTTTTTTTTTTCATTCACTTGAAACAATTTTTTATATATTCTGATTGTGAGCTCTTTGTTGATTGTGTTTGTTACAGGTATCTTATCTTTTTGCTTTCTCTTTTTATCTCTTAAAGTTATCTTTTTTATCTTTAAACATTATTTATTTATTTGTTTGTTTGTTTATTTTATGATGACATTAGTTAATGAAATCCAAGTTTCAGCTATACACTTTAACAGTCAGGCATATATATATTGACACTGTGTGTTCATCTCCCATAGTTAGATTTCTTTCTGTTACCATATATTTAACCCCCTTTACCCTGTTTACCTCTACCCTTTACCCTCCCCCCCACCCCATACCCTCTGGTAACCACTAGTCTGTAGTCCATGCCCATGAGTCTATTTTCTGTCATTTGTTGCTTTTAAGTTTATATCCCACATATAAGTGATATCATGTGATTTTCAACTTGTCCTGTCTGGCTTATTTTGCTTAGCATGATTATCTCAAGGTCCATCCATGTTGTCGCAAATGGCAGTATTTTATCCCTTTTCCTATGGCTGAGTAATATTCCACTGTATATACTGTACCATTGCTTCTTTAGCCTATCATCTATTGTAGGACACTTTGGATGCTTCCATGTCCTGGCCATGAATAACGCTGCTATGAACATCGGTGTGCAAATTGGTGTGCCCATATCGGAGGCATTGCTTGCAAATATATTTTCCTATTCAGATGGTTGTCTCTTTGCCTTGTTGATGGTTTCTTTTGCTTAGCAGAAGCTTTTTAATTTTATATAATCCCATTCATTTATTTTAACTTCTACTTCCTTTGCTTTTGAGGTCAAATTCTTAAATCTTCTTTAAGCCCAAGGTCCTGGAGTTTAGTTCTTCTGTGCATTTTATTGTTTCAGGTCCTACATTTAGGTCCTTAATTTGAGTAATCTTTTGATAAACAGAAATTCTTAATTTTGATATACTCAAATTTAACAATCTTTTTATTTATGATTAGTACTTCAGGTGTCCTGTTTTAGAAGTCTCTCCTTAGCCCAAGCTCATGACAATAGTCCCCTATATTATCTTGTTGTTTGCTTTTGGGTTTCTTTTTGTGGGGTAGGATGTTAAGTTTTGTTTGTTTTTTGCCTTTTACATTTATATCCAATAAATCTGGAATTGATTTTGTGTAGAGTGTAAGGTGGTGTAAAGTTTCACTTTTTTTTTTTTTTAAGCAGAGATCCAACGGATCAAG
Source organism: Cynopterus sphinx (assembly GCA_030015415.1). NCBI lineage: Eukaryota > Metazoa > Chordata > Mammalia > Chiroptera > Pteropodidae > Cynopterus > Cynopterus sphinx. Next base: position 55,836,185 of record CM057380.1, on the reverse strand, counting down.
CACTTTTTATTTTTTTTAAAAATGACCATACTTTCCATACTGCTCTTTATTTGACTCCTATGGTATATTTGTCTATCTTTGCTCCAGTACAAGACTGTCTTAGTATGTCTTACAATAAGAATAAGCCATCTCATATCCTATTCTACTTTAAAAATGTCTTTGATGTTCTTAGGCCTATACATTTTCACGTCCATATTTAGAATAATTTGTCAAGTTATAGAAATGAAAGAACAGGAAAAACTCCAGAAAAATAACTAAACAATATGTAGATAAGAAATCTACCAGATAAAGAGTTTAAAACAATAGTTGTAAGGATGCTCAATGAATTTGGTACAAGCATACACAAACTCAGTGAGAACTTCAACAAGGACAGGTAAAACATTATATAGTGATAGAAAACAAAAAAGAACCAGTCAGAACTGAAGAATACAATAACTAAAATGAAGACTATACTATAAGGAATCAATAGCAGATTAGATAAAGCAGAGAACTGAACTGGCAATCTGAAAGACAAGTTAGCAGAAAACATCCAATCAGAACAGCAAAAAGAAAAGAGAATTTTAAAAAATGAGTATATTTTAAGGGGCCTCTTGGACAATAGCAAGCATACCAACATTCTCATCATAGGGTTCCCGGAAGAAGAGACAGAAAGGGATTTGAATCCTATTTCAAAAACTAATGACTGAAAACTTCCCTAATCTGGCAAATGGAATAAACATACAAATACTGGAAGCAAAGAAAGTCCTAAACAAGATGAACCCAAAGACACCCACATCATTTAACTTTTAAATGTCAAAAGTTAAAGACAAAGAGAAAAGCAGTTACTTTCACACAGGGAGCTCCCATAAGACTATCAGAAGATTTTCAATAGAAGCTTTGCAGGACAGAAGAGATTGGGCAAGCAATATTTAAAGTGATGAAAAGCAAGGACTTACAACCAAGACTACTCTACCCAGCAAGATTATCATTTAGAATTGAAGGAGAGATTGAGTTTCCAAGATAAGCAAAGGCTAAAGAAGTTCATCACCACTAAACCCATATTACAAGAAATGTGAAAGAGACATCTTTAAGTAGAAAGAAAATATCAAAAATAAAAATAAGAAAATATAGGGGAAAACATCTCACTGACAAAGGCAAACAGTAAAAGCAGCAGATCAACGAATTATAAAGTTAGTTGGAATCAATAGCAGATTAGATGAAGCAGAGTTTAAAAGACAAAAGTATTTACAAAGATTTATGTAAATACAATAAATTAGGGATATATACAAATATATACAGATAAGAGATAAAAACAATGACAAAACAAAAATGTTGAGGGATGAAGGAAAAAGTGTAGTGATTTTAGAATGTGTTAGAACTTAAGCAACCATTAAGTTAAAATAGACTACTATAAACATAGTTTGATATATATGAAGCACATGGCAATAATAAAAAACCTGTAAGAGATAGAGAGAAATAAAGAGGAATAAATCCAAACATAACAGTATAGAAAGTCATCAACATACAAAGAAGAGAGTGAGAGAATAAGAATTTTGTGAATGAAACACAAAAACAGTCAGAAAACCACAAGTAAAATGGCAATAACCACACACCTATCAATAATTATTTTAAATGTAAATGGACTAAATGCTTCGATCAAAAAACATAGAGTAGCTGAATGGGTACGAAACAAAGACCCAACATAGACTGCCCCACTTTAGATCAAAAGCCACAAATAGACTGAAAGCAAAGGATGGAAAAAAATATTTTATGCAAATGGAAAGAAACCCCAAAAAGCTGGGGTAGTACTCATATCAGACAAAATAAACTTTAAAACAAAGACTATAAGTAACAAGGAAGAAAGAAGGGCATTAAATAATAATAAAATGATTAACCAAACAAGATATAACTCTTATAAACATCTATGCACCCAACGTAGGAGAACCTAAGCATATAAAACAAATATTCACAGACATAAGGAAGAGATCAACGGTAATACAATAATAACTGGAGACTTTAATATCTTACTAACATCAATGGATAAATCAGAAAATCAACAAGGAAACAGTGGCCTTAAATAACACATTAGACCAGGTGAGCTTAATAGATATTTTTAGAGCATTTCACCAAAAACAGAAGAACATACATTTCTTTTCAAGTGCACATGGAACATTTTCCAGGAGGGACCGCATGTTAGGCGACAAAACAAGTCTCAACAAATTTAATAAGACTGAAATCATATCAATCATCTTCTCTTATAATAATGGTATGAAATTAGAAATTAATTACAAGAAGAAAACTGAAAAACAGGCAAACACATGGAAACTAAATGATATGCTACTAAACAATAAAGAATTAACAATGAGACCAAGGAAGAAATCAAAATATACTTTGAGACAAATGAAAATAAAAACACAACTACCCAAAATATATGGGATACAGGCCAAAGCAGTTCTAAGATAGAAATGCGTAGCAATATAGACCTACTTCGAAAATAACAACAACAAAAAATCCTCAATCTAAAGAAACTAAACTAAAGAATAACAAACAAATTTTAAAGTGAGTAGAAGGAAAGAAATAATCAAAATTAAGGTGGAAATAAATGATGTAGAGCTTTTTCTAAAAAATAAGAAAGATGAAATTAAGAGCTGGTTCTTTGAAAAGATAAACAAAATTGATAAACCTTTAGCCAAAATGATCAAGAAAAAAAGAGAGAGGACCAAATAAAACCAGAAATGAAAGAGAAGTGACAACTGACACCACAGAAATAGAAAGGATTTAAAGAAAATACCACAATTATATGCCAACACAGAAAACCTGGAAGAAATTAATACATTCCTAGAGACATGCAATCTTCCAAGACTGAAACAGGAAGAAACAGAAAATCTAAACAGGCCAATAGTTAGTCACAAAATTGAATCAGTAATCACATTGTGTTTCCTTAATCAGTCTAGCTAGAAATTAATCAATTTTGTTGATTTTTTTTTCTTCAAAAAACAGCTTTTGGCTTTGTTGATATTCCCTTTTATTTACCTTTTCAATTTTGTTTCTTTTTGCACTTATCCTTATTGTCTCCTTTCTTCTTTCTAAATTTGCTTTACTTTACTCTTTCTTTTTACTTCTTAAGATAAAACCTTAGTTGATTTTAGACCTTTCTTCTTTTCTAATATACACATTTTAAAATGTTCCTCTCCAGGCGGTGCTTTAGTTGCAGCTCATAAATTTTGATATATTTTCATTATCTTTTCTGACAAATCTCTGCTTTATTTAATTGAACTATGTAGAAAAGGGGTTTGAAAACTCTGGACCATCTGATTTTAAATAACCCACAGGCTAAGGAAGAATTAACATTTTTTTAAGTCATTGAAGAAGGAGAAGGAAGAGAGGGAAGGAGAGGAAGGAGAAAAAGTAAGTGTGGGAAAAGGAAGGTGGGGAAGGAGGAGATGGGGAAGAACTGAAAGAAGAGGAAACAGAAGGGTGGTTCAAGAGCAGCAACAGAGATAGTATCTGTACTGCAATGCCTAAAATATGTATTATCCAGCCCTTTTCAGAAAAAAAAATATTTTGACTTTAACCATATGTATTTTAAGGAACTTAAGGGGACAAAAATAATCTTTTACATTTATACAGACAAATGCTATTTCTAATATTCTTTACTCATCTGTGAATTTTCAGGTTTCTCTCTGAAATTACTTCCCTTTAACCTGAAAAACTTTTTAGCATTTCTTGTATTGCAGAACTGCTGGCAATGAATACTCTTAGTTCTTTATCTGAAAATCTTTTACACTTCCATTTTTTGTATGACATCTTTGCTGGATATAAAATTCTGAACTGACTCTTTCCTCAGCTCCTAAAAAACATGGTTTCACCATTTTCTGGCCTCATGGTTTCTGATAAGAAATCCATAGTTATCCAAATTGTTCCCTGTATGTAGCATGTCATGTTTCTCTGGATGCCCTCACCATCTTCTCTTTTTTAGTTTTCAGGGGTTTTATCATTTGGAATTAACCTTTTTTTGGAGGGAAGGAGGAAGTAGCTGAGCTTCTTAAATCTATAAACTCATGTTTTTCACCAAGTTTTGGAAGTTGACAGCCGTAATTTCTTTTTAAATTAAACTTACTGGGGTGACATTGGTTAATAAAATTATATAAGTTTTAAGCGTACAATATATCATATGTATATTGCATTGTGTGTTCACCACCCAAAGTTAAATTTCCTTTTATCACCATATATTTGACATTTTTTATTCTTCTCTAACCCCTTCTCCCACCCCCCGCCAATTTGTTGTCCTTATCCATGAGTTTCTGTTTGTCTTGCTCCTTAGTTGCTTTCTGTTTTATATCCCACATATGAGTGAAATCATGATTCTCAACGTTTTCTTTCTAATTTTATTTATCATGATAACTTCAAGATCCATCACATTGTCGCAAATGGCAGTATTTCATCTTTTCTTATGGCTGAGTACTATTCCATTATATGTATGTACCACATCTTCTTTATCCAATTTTCTCTCTGAGGGCACTGTAGTTGTTTCCAAGTCTTGGCCACCTTTAATAGTGCTGCAATGAACATCAGGGCACATATAGTTTTACAGATAAATGTTTTCAAATTTGCAGGGAGGTGGGGAGGGATAGATACCCAGAAAAGAGATTGCTGGGTCATATGGTAATTCTATTCTTAATTTTTTGAGGAATGTTTATACTGTTTTCTTGAGATATTTTCCCATCCCATTCTCTCTCTTTCTCTCTCTCTCTCCTTTTTTGAGACTAAAATTAACCTACATTAGACCTTTTGATATTATCTCACAAATCCTTGAAGTTCTCTTCATTTTTTCAAGTTTTCTTTGACTCTATTTTCAAAGGGAAATTTTACTTCTTCCTTTTTAATTTTGAACAACCATTGGGTCAAAGAAGAAACCAAAAAAGGAATTAGAAGATACCACAAAACAGATGAAAATGAAAACACAACATACTAAAATTTACTAAATGCATTAAGAAGAGTTTTAAGAGGGAAGTTCATGTTGACAAACATCAAAAAAGAAGAAAGATATCAACTTTATTTTATACCTAAAGGAGCTACAAAAAGAATGAACAGCTCAAAGAAGAAAAGAAATTACAAAAATTAGAGCATAAGCAAATAAAATAAAGAAAAACAATAGGAAAAGGAAACCAAAAGTTGTGTTTTTCAAAAAGATTAAAAAAATTGACAGGCCCTTAGCTAGATTAAGACCAAAAGAGAGAAGACTCAAAATCTGAAGAGACATTACAGCTGATGCCACAGAAATAAAAAGGATCATATAATACTACTATGAACAATTTATTAAAAGCCAACAAATTGGATAACCTAGAGGAAATGTAAAAATGGCTAGAAGTAGGATTTGCATAAATCAGAACCTACTGAGACTAAATCCTGAAGAAACAAAGACTGAACAGACCTACAATTAGGATGGTGAGTGAATCAGTAATCAAAAACCTTGCAATAAAGAAAAGCCAAGGATCAGATGGCTTTGTTGCGAGCTCTATCAAACATTCAAAGAATTTACAATTCCTCTCAAACTCTTCCAAAAAATTGAACAGGCGAGAATCCTTCTAAACTCATTTCGTGAGGCCAGTATTACCCTGATACCAAAGTCAGACAAAAGCACAAGAAAACCACAGGCCAATATTTCTGATGCATATAGATAGAAAAATAATTTTAGATTGTATCCTGGACTTTGTAAATGTTATGTTGTGTAGTCTGAGTTTCATCATATTCCTCTGACAAATGTTTTTGTTTTAGCTAGCAGTTAAAATGGTTAGATTGGATTTGTAAGTGCTGTCTTGCCTTCTGTGGATGATGGGTGATAGCTAAGATCATCTCTAAGCCTTTGCCATACTGTTTTGAGTCTGTCATGTAAGTACATGATTCAATGTCAGCTTGAGTCTTGTGCAAGGTTTATACACAGAACTGAGAATCTCCTTCCCTCTTCTAGGTTTCCCCTCACTCTTCAGCATCTGGCCATATTTAACCAGGCTACTTCCCTTGATTCTTCATCTGGAATGACAGCGGGCTTTCTATCAGAGTTTTAGACATTTCTGTGAGTTTTTGGCACAGCTGTGGCTGTTACCATCATTGGGTCAGTTATGAAAAATGAGTTCATTCCATGTCAGTCGGTTGCTCCAAGTTTAGACTCCCTTCCGAAATCTGCCTGTCTTTGCTTAGTCCCAGAACTTTCTGGTTATTGAGGAATTTTTTTTTGTTTTGATTTGGTTTGGGGATTGACTTGGGTGAGGGGTGTATTTTGAACATATTACACAGCTGTTATTTTTAGGAATTTAAAAACACTCTTGCATATAGGAAGCAGATCTTTTTTATATATATAATATATGAATTTAAGGTTTTATCACAAATTTAAGTATGTGATATTTTCACTTTATTTGATTAAAAAAGTAGTTTCTAACTTTCATTATGAGTTTTTCTTCAACTTATGGGTTTTTAAACATTAGGTTATTTACAGACAGATTTTCTAGTTGCCCTTTGGTTAATAATTTCTGTCAGTTTCTCCTATTATTAATATCTTGCATTAGTGTGGGACATTTGTTACAATTGATGAGACAATGTTGATACACTATTAACTAAAGTCTATGGTTTACATAGGGTTCTTTTTTGTATTGTACATTCTATAGGTTTTGAAAAAATGTATATGATATCTATATTTACTATATCTATAATTACAGTATTATTCAGAATAGGGTCACTGTCCTCTTATATTTTTATTGGTTTCCCTAGAGATTAAAATACGTATTCTTAAATTATCAAAGTCTAAATCATTTGTTTCAGTTTAGTACAAAGACTTCTGTATTTTGAATTTCTACATAGCTTAACCCTACAAGACATGGTGATTCCAAAATAGACTAAAACTGTAAGTGAAAAAAAATCCTTTTTTATTCTCCTCAGGTACAGGAAATGATAAAAAACAGAGACAAAAGAGCAAACTACAGAGAATGAATCTCTCCTCAACATGGTTTACAATCATCAATGTGAACACCATGTTCTGATTTCTACTCAAAAAAATGGTTTTTGAATGGTTATTAGTAGTGACTCTGCCTAAATTTATTCTTAATTTTTAAATAAATATCTACATAGTATCTTTGTAAAATTCACATAATAGTTACTGATACCTCTGGCTAATCATACAAAAATATATACCTGTTATACTTATCCATGCATCAATATTTCCATACTCACTCCTCTGAAGTACAGAGCAATAAGTTTACAAATCCCAAAGATCAAGAAAAGAATATTAGCAATTTATATGCAATTCTCTTAAAGCATACAAATCTAATGTCTCCAAGCTCAAAATCTTTTCAAGCAGAAAATGTGTGGAAAATAATTTCAAAGAGCACTTTTTTTCTCTCTTAATGGAAGATGATTGTTGTAATATCTCTTCTTGTTTCCTAATACTGCTAATATATTTTAACTATTTTCTTCTTGACTTTGTCTATTATATTCTGCCATTAGTGTACATAATTTAATCTATTCCTACAGACAGCACCCTTTTGATTTTTAACCTACAGCAAAATTCAAACATGTTACACTACTCTTTACACACCTGTGGGAGAGGCAGAATGTTGCTTCCTCATTACCTTTATCCCCTGAAGAGTATTTACATCATGTGGAATGTGTAACCAGTCAAACTAGTATTTAAAAAGTCTTAACGAGGTCTGTCTGGTATGAGGGTATCTGCCCAGCAATCATAACTGAAATGATCATCTGATACTACTTTTGTGAGTTGAAGCTTTCATTTAATTTCTATTTGGAAATGAAAGCAGACTTGATTCTTCATATTTTTTAACTGGTGGTTTAGTATAATTACGCAGTCACATTACAATGAATTAAGCTTCTGCTTGAACAATTATGTACAAATCTTATTTTTTCATACCTGAATTTTACTTCTAGTAATTATGCCAACAATCTTTTGCTTGTGACTTCAAAGTTGATTTAGTATTTTTTAAAATTATCCACAAAACGTGCATGTCCTGAGACTTGATAAATGTTCACCACTTAGATAGACAGCTCATCTGTTGACTGTGGGCTGGCAAAACCAGGTGAAAGCTGATAAATTTGTGGTGAACCTCTGAGAAAAGTTTAAGTCACGTGACTAACCAGACCACACCAGCTATTTCAGTCCTTGGCTTTCTATGATACATTTCACAGCTATCATTTTGACCTTTCACAGTGAGGCAGTGGACCAAAGGGATGGGGTTGGTATGGTTCAGTGATCTTGTCTAAACATGTGTGAGTGAAAGGAGAAGGGAAAAAAATGGAGATCAAGCCTCACTTTTAATGAGTCAGGCCCTCTACTAAAAAAACTGTTTAGTGTAGAAGATCAGTCCAGCTAACAGTACTTACATTCAGGCCTTAGTCCTAAGTGGTAGGACATAATCTCAGGCCAGGAAAAAAGACTAAAGGTAAGAATCTGGTTCCAGATGAGTGTGTACTTAGGCTTGAATCTTTGTGTTGATTATTTGCTTGGGAACATTTTAAGGCTAAAACTCAGAAAGAGATAACTATATCTCCCAGTGCTTTATTAGGTTCTCAAAGGCATTTTTTTTTCTTGTAGTGCTAGCAGAATTTGCAACAAGCTAACACTAGAGAGTGGTAGTGTGGACTATTATTATGAACAGATGGGATTCCAATAAGCAGAGTTGAGTTTTTTGCCTAATTCTCTGTGTAATTTTTCTTTTTCTTTTTTTTTTTCTTTTTCTTTTTCTTTCTTTTTTTTTTTTTTTTTAAGAAAAAAGCAATCCTGAACATGGTTCCACAGTGTAGTGGTGCTTTACACTCAGAAGGTCCTGGGTTTACACCCCAATGGAGCTATAGTCCATGGTCTATGGCCATGTCACCCTGAACAAACCTGATGTCGATGTCTGATCTTGGAAGCTAAGCAAGGTTGGGCCTGGTTAGTACTTAGATGGGAGACCACCTAGGAATACCAGAAGCTGTAGGCATAAATAATAATAAATAATTTTTTTAAAAGAAGAAAAGAAAAAGCAGTCCTTCTCAAATTCCATTAACAATATAGTAAAGATTTTCAAAAAGAAGTAAATCTATTTTAATACTCAAAGCAGGAGGAAGGAAACTAGAGATTTTTATGATTTCTGAAAACAGAAAGCAGATAGAATAGTAATGACAGACACACTAGGGGAGAAGTCCTACCTCAGAACCCACAAAGGCAGCTCAATGGAGGAATAAGATGTTTATCCAGGCAGGGTCTCAGAGGTCTCCAAGTTCAGTGTGGCCAGGTACAGGTGAAAGGAGTGAGCTGTGAGTAACAAAGGACTTCTCCTTTTAAACAACCTTTATAGACTCTATTTTAGTCACCTACTACCAGAGCCATGCCTTGTTGTTATCAAAGTACCCCATAGTGAATCACTCATATAGACAAATTACACTTCCAGAAATGACACTGAATCTGGAGAATTTTATAGGGAAGATTTGTGTTGAATTTGTATAATGAAAAAAAAATTGGAATAATTGTCCAACCACAAAATTGTTCCACAGATTGATCATGTAAATTGTGACATATCCAAGCAATAAAATGTTATGTATCCAATTAATGTTACTATACTTATTAATTATTTGGATGCATATAATTGGATATACCCCGTATCATATAACATATATATACATATGTAACGATATACATATACATAAAAAGAGTTAAATAGAGAAAAAGAAAGACTGAAAGAAATAAAAGAATAGAAAAATGTGAACTCTTGGAAAGCCCTTTTTAAGCATAATGCCAAAAGCAGAAGTCATTAAGTAAAATATTTATATAATAAACATGAAATATTTTAGTAAAGGTATGAAAAAAGTTAGCAAAAAGGCAAATCATTAATGAAGTGTAATAGTTACAATGTATATGACAGGTCAATATCTTAAATCTGTAACGAGTTCCCAAAAATTATAAATAGCCCCAATCAAAGAAGAGGGCCAAGAACATGAATGGGGAACTTATTGAAGAGAATATGTAAACAGACAAGTATAAATTAAAACAAAAATTAGATACCAATTAAATATCTTTTACAGAAAAAAAATTTTAAAGGTAACTAACCTGGCTGAAAGTGCAGAGAAATGGGCACTTTCTTATACTGTCATCAGAGATAAACATTTTACAATCTTTCTGGAATGCAATTTGACTGCATGAATACAAAAACTTTAAAACAAACATGCCCTTTAGTCAGAAATTCTAAGAATTTGTACTAAAGAAATAATAAAATGGGTTAAAATTTTACTACAAGAATATTTCTCATGACATTATTTATAATATTGAAAAACTGAAAATATGAATTTTCAACTCAAGGAATTCCATTAAATACCCAGAAACATAGTCATATAGTAGGAGATAACACCTTCATTAAAATTATGTTGTAGAATAATCACAAAAGGAAATGTATGCATCATATTGTAAGTAAAAATAACTGGCTTAGAAAACTGTAAATAAGTATGATCTTAATTGTGTGTGGGGGGATGCAAGAAGATAGTACCACAAGTATAAGGATTTTGTCTGTTTTATTCCTGTTAGAACTGAATCTGACATATAGTACCTCAAATAGTTCCTGAATGGGAGATTCTATACCAAAACGTTCATTGCGTTTGCCACTGGTTGATATATAATTATTCCAGACATCATGTTTTCCCTTAGGACCTCTCATGCCCAAAATGTAAAATTGTGCACAACCTTCTTAGCAATATCTCTGTGATAAACACAGCAAGTGTCATAGGCTTGTCCTTTAATACTGGACATCAGAGATATATAGGCACTGGAGAATTGGGTGGACCTGAGCACTTTAGGAACATCATTTTGGGGGTTTGCTCATTTTTTTTTAAATATGGAAGCTGTTCTTTAATACCATTTAGAAAGTTACGCTGATCGTCTAACTACACGCAAACACTATAGCCTAGTAGTTAAGAGTACAGGCTGAGAGGACAGACTGACCAGAGATTTTAGCTCTAAACAGCTCTGTGACCATGAGCAAGTTACCTCTTCAACCTCCAGCTCTCTTATCTGTAAAATGAGGAGTAATAATAGTATATACTTCACAGGGCTATTGCAAAGAGTAAACTTGACGATGTTTGGGACTTTTAGTAGGTACTGAAAATATGGTAGACAACATTACGGTTTGAGAAGTCCTCTTTCTTGCAACTGATGACTAGAGCAAAAGGCATTTTATAACTCACATTCCTAATTCAGAGAACTTCCAGGTACTGAACTAGTCTCTTTTTGACCCATTTGACACTACGATTCCATCCCGCCTCCATAAAAAAATAGATTTTAAGTGAGGGGTATGTTTAGCTAGGGCAGTGCTTGTGAATAGAAACATTCCAGTGGTTTCGTGTCCCAAAGAAAATTCCCCTGAGGGCTAAAAGTTTTAGGATGTGTATAGCACCAACATTTTGTAGCCTGGTTATAAATCACATTAGTCACCATCCTTATTAAATCACTTTGCAATAACCACAAAGAAGAAAAGCATTGGGGGGTGAGGGTGCACTGGTATGGCCAGGCAGGAAGGGCATACGTATATTTCCTTTTAGTTCCAGGTTCCTGAAAAATACTGAAGACGGGTCTCACTTGAAAACTAGGGTCTTGGTGTGTAGATGATTTTGGAGAATGCAAACTGGCGTGTTGGGTGAAAACTCTCATCAGCCAGACCTGTACTCCATCCACAGTCTACACTGAGGCTGCTGGCAGTGAGCAAGATGGTGGATAGTGATGATGACCAAGAGGAAAGGACAGCAGCCCCTCCAGGGCCAGCCACATAAGACAATGTTGTTTCACTCTCAGGAGTGTATATAGGGATGGGGAGGGGCATTATTAAAGAGAAGACCATCTACTTCTCCCTTAAACTCCCAAACCACTGGAGTCTCAATTGCACTGATAGGAAGAAAATATCTAAGTCTTTCTAACTGAACTGACACTCTTAGTATTGAGAATTCTCTGATAAGCCTTGGAATTGGGTTAAAATGTGGTTAAGGAAAAGGAGAAATTAGCAGAACGTATAAAACCATTATTGGAAAAATAAACTAATCATACGTGTACATTAAGGACTTGAAATTCCTCGTCTAATAAGTTGCTGTTATTGTCTGAAAATTAATCTTTTTTCTACCTTGTCACTTGTTTCTTTTCATGGGTTTTGTATTCATGTTATGTTCTCAAAAGATTCATGTTTATTTTGTCACTACATAACCCTAGTAATAGAACTTACGATGCCTACAACATGGAAACATATGTCCTTGTTTGTCTCCTTGCTACTTTATCACAGATGTTTCCAAAAGAGCATATTTTTAATAACTTGCACGTTTCTCTTTGTATAATTGTAATATAGATCCTTTGTAAAGAGGTAAACTACAAAAAAAATAAGTCATTCATATTGCATTATCCAGATATAACCCTGTTAATATGTATATTCTTCCTAACTTTTTAAGTCGTGCATACATATATGAATATTTGTCGAACAAATGAATGAACACATGTTTATGTCAGACACTTTTCTGTGGTATACTTTTTCGTCACAGTTGCATAGAAATCCACTGTGTCAATTATCATGCTGTATCTACCCAGGCCCTGGAGAGCTGAGGAGGAACAGGAGTGTGATGGACACGCAATCTCCTATGCAGGCCCCATCAAGGGGGAACTGCTGCCCACTTCTGGGAGTGCTGGCAGTTCTCAGCCCCAGTGTCAACCCCCTTCAGGGATTGCTTCCACTACAGAAAGCCACCTTTCCAGGGAGACCCACAGCTAAGGACTGAATAGGGAGGGGCCCAATGCAGAACAAAGGCGACAGGCCATCCTCTGGTGTTCCCCTGGGGCTGTGGGAAAGGGGTGCTGCCTGAGGCTGTCCTATCTGTATGGCAATTTGACTTCTTTCTGCCCAATCCTACTTCTTCCTTCTCCCGCGGATGTATAATCTCTAATAAACATACTGCTACGAAACTCTGTTTTAGAGTCAGATTACTGAAAATTCTCACCTGTTACAGAGCTGGCCCTGACCCATGAGGACTCCCAAGTCTATTAATTAAAGCACTTGGTAAATTCTAACATTACTGCCATTGCGCATTGCTAACACCGGGTGGGAAAACTGTGGTGCATGTCTCTACCATGAGATGTTATGCAGCTATTAAAAAAATGCTTCTTTTTTTCAAATATTCTTGGTGCTGTGTATGACACATTGTGGCTCCACAAGAAGGCAGGAAAGGGAAGAGAAGGGAAGGAAAGGAAGGGATGGGAGGGGAGAAAAAGGGTGGGAGGAGAGAGTGAGGGTGGAGGAAAAGAAGGAATTGAACATCATCAGAGAATTACCTGAGCTCCCTCTCTATGCCTACATTTCTTCTAATCTGTCTGTTTCCAGATCTCCGGCCCCTTAACAGTCTTTGGATCACCTCAATGTGAGCATTACTTGGACAATGCCCATGCCCATTAATGTAGCATATGCAAGTTATAAAAACAGAAACTAGATAAACATGAACCAGCATGACTATGAGCAGTCAAACAATAGATAGGCCTTTTAATGCACAAAAGCAGAATAAAGGATCGAATCAGAACAAAATAAAAACAAAAGCTCTGAGAGTATGTTCAAGGGAAGCTCAGACATAGGAGGAACCATTCCAGAGGCGTGATGAGCTGAGCCATGTGAAGGTGTTTCCATCTGTCAGAATCACACATTCCAAAGCTGTAGAAACCTATTGAACAAAAACTTCCTGTTACTTCTGACTTTGGGAGGCAGACTCAGGCAGCAGGAGGCTCAGCCCCTGTTAGAAGCCTCCTCCCAATCATAGATCACCCTTCCCTTGTCCTGAAGGTTCAAAGAATTGCTGCAGGTTAGAAAAGCATCTCAGGCTAGCTTGGCCTGCACAGTGGGCCAGCACAGCACCAGGAGAAGGAGAACAGGACACTGTAAGTAGACTTGGTTTCACTCTGACACTAAGCTCTCGGTGTTTGGGCTGCTTTCTGGGGAAGGGAGCTAGCAATTTGGAAGGGAAAGGGAGAGAAGTTAAGTTTCTGATGAATTTCATTTATATATATATATATATATATATATATATATATATATATATATATGTATTATATATATATATATATATACATATATATATATATATATATATATATATATATATATATATATATATATATATAACGTAGGACATTGTGACTGTACTTTAAACTATAGAAATTGACTTCTGAAATACTTTGATATTGCCCAGTTCTCAGAACTGAGACTAACCTTCTTCTGGGTGTGTTATTCAACTATCCTGATTTCAACCTCAAATTTTCTTTTCACAGAAAGACCAAGAAAAATGTAAGAACCCTGAGAAAAGTTCTATTTCCTGATAAATCTCAGAGACATCTTTGTGGATCCCCAGTTTTCTTGTGAATTCAGAAAAGCAAAAGAAATTTTAAGGAAACCAGTCATATTCTTTCTTAATAATTTGTATCGTAACCTAGCAGAAAGGAAGTTTTCTGGTCTCCTGATAAGAAATTATTTTGTCCTGTCAACTCATAAAGGGATTTGTGAGGCAATTTACACAGGTTTCTTTTCTGCAAACAGTTCTGCTTAATAAATGTATGAGCTGAAATAAGTCAACAAATTAGCTTAATCTATACAATGTCGTTTTTACATAGTTTATTTTTACTCTTCACCAATTAGCTGATCCACCAGGATCTACAGGTCCTAAATGCATTTTTTGTTCTAATATTTTTTGCACATAACACAAATTAATTTTTGAATAATGCTAGCATTATTTTGTTTGTTTTTAAGTTCAAAACCTCAGTTATAACCAACATTATAGATTTTTCTGACTTTTGAGTTTTCATTAATTGTAATGTCTTTTTTATATCAAAGAAAATGTTTGTTGACCATTTCTTGCCTGAAAAGAGTTGCTAAGCAGAAGGAACTTAGAGTTTTATATATATATACATATTTCAGTTGTATATATAACTTGGGTTATACAATTTTCAAACTTGATGAAGAAATATTTTTTATTTTGATTATCCCTTCTCAAAGAGGAGAAAATTTTCTTTCTTTTCTTTTTTTCTTTCTGCTATAATAGACTTAAAAATTTTCTTTAACTACCTGGAAAGAATCATAAACTTTTAGGTCCAAAAGAGGACCTTGGACACTATCTTAGTCAAGAAAAACAGAAATGAAATCTCAGAATTTCTTTTGTGATCTCTCCTCTTATATGCTTACCCAGAGCAAACACTAATAAGCCCTAGAATATGCTGTACCCTTCTGCTGGAATCTGGGCCTCTTGGCCATGCAGGCTTCGCACATCCTTGAAGGGCTACTGTTTCCTAACTGGGACAGAGACAAAATTCATGAGGACGTACCCTAATCTCACATCTTCCAAGGATTCTCCATGGGATTCCTGTCCTGGGGCTGGGCAAGGCCCATCCCTGCGATCCCCACTTGGCTGAGAGTACCTGAGCTCTTGCTCATCTTAACCTATGATTTCAGGTGGGTGGATGACTCTGAGATCATCTCAGAAGCATCAGAAGTCTAGAGCAGTGCTGCCCCTTAGAACTTTCTGAGAGGATGGAAATGTTCTAGGCAATGTGGTTATTGAGCATTTGCACAACTAAAGAATCGAATTCTTATTTAATGGGACTAATTTGAACGAAATAGCTGCTTTCAGCTACTAGCTACGATTTTCATCAGAGCAGGTTTAGAGCTTTAAAGCAAGAAAAGCTAATGGGTGATCTGTGGATAACATCTCCATGGAAACAATTCCTCTTTTCTTCATTTCTGGGACTCATCCTACCCTAAATTTAAGTAGACTAGTAATTGTCTTTATGGGGAAAACTTCCACACCCATCTTTATTCTCACTTCTAACTCTACAACTGTCTACTTTTGTTCTAGGTTTCAGGGTCAGGGCTAAGGCAACAGTATATTTTATTTCTTCTTTCTTCCTTTTACTTTCTTTTGTTATTCCAAATTTCTCTAACATGAGTTAGAGTTTGTGGTGTGGTTTGTGTTGCTTAGTATAACAAACTTGGGTGCAGAAAAGAGGTAATGAACTTGAAAAATAAATGATCTCATGTTTGTTGGGTGGATCTCAATTCTTTTTTTCTTCTTTGAAAATTGGTTTGTTTAGTGAGCACTCAATGGTTTTTAGGTCTATTCAATTTGTCTGGAAACATCAACACTCTGAATATGAATAATATTTATAAGAAAACAAAGTGAAGGAAGGCATAAGTAAAAAAAGAAAAAACAAGAAAACGCCAGTCTTCTAAAAAATCAGCACTCCTTAGCCAAAGAACTCCCAGTATGTTGAGCAATTTGAGTAAATAAATCATCATGGTGCCAGGCCTCTGGGCAGTTTTCCACAGGGCGGGGCTCACAGGGTCTGTTTCTTATATGGAAACATTTTGAGGGAAGCTGTGCAGTTTCAGTCAGGGGCAATAGTGTTTCTGAAGTGGACAGCTGAAATTCTGCCCTCTACCATCCTACTTTTTAACCCCATACCATTTGCATCCTTTTTAGCCCTACAAGGTTAAAAAAAAAAAAATCTAGTACGTGTGAGGGAAGCATGACTTAAATAACACAAGAAGCACAAGAAAGTTTCAGTAGACTCCCATACTAAAGTAGCTCATACATACTGGTAGCTAAAAGAAAAGGGAAGAGGGGAGACATATCATATTATCAGGAGTTAGTCTCTATTCAGAAACAACTCCAAGCCCCAAATTATGACTTAAAGGTTTATATTTTTAGGGTTTCTTTTCTTCTCCCTTTGGAAATATGAGAATGGGATCTGAGCCCATCATTCTCAATGAGGCGTTGACATAGATGGCTCATGAGACCCAACACACCTCTTTTACATGTAGTGTTTGTATTCTAATCTGGAGCAGTAAAAGAGTAATTCCCTAGTGTGGGATTTTGAAAATTAAGGTAAAGAGTGAGGAAAGCTTTGAATGGAGGGTGAGAGTGAAAGGCTGTCTGCTAGCCAGCTTTGTTATGTGACTTCCCTTATGGCTTAACTTGTAAGAGAAAAGGGCAGGTTCAAGGGTAGGGTGTTGAAAGTTTCTCTTATTTTAAAGAAATATAAAGGGAGGAGGTATCTCCCTACCTTAAAAAGAAGGATTAACAACAAATTTAAATAAGTCTTAAAGGTCAGGAGATCAGGACTCAAATCTTGACTCTACAATGACAATTCGATGGTGTTTGAGCAAGTCAGTGCCTCTCTATGAGCCTTAATTTCCTCATTTGCACAATGAGGGGGCTGACTACCAAGCCTCTAAGTTTGTAGTCAGAGCTGATATTCTATCATGATATGAATGGGTACATGACCAATAATGGACCTAGGATAAATAGACACCTTACTTTCTCCCTAATCATGTACCTTCTTAGTAAGACAAAAACTACCCGAAGTATAGAAATCAACTTCTAGGTGTTTCACTCATCAAATAATTTGCAAGTTTATAATTTTGTCTCTTTACTGCAATTGTTTGTCAAATTGACTTTTTTTAATGTACAGCAACCTATTCCTTTGTGGGTTCAGAATGACTCATTAGACAAACTTGTATGAAGAAAAGAGGTAACAAAGTATGAGGGTGGATTGCTGTGGCAAAGGCTAGTAGGGAAATAAAGCTACACACACATATCCACCAAACAAGATATGATTTGAGCTCCCCTGAAGAGCTATTTGCTTAGGGCAAAAAGAGGAAGGTAGGAAAGAAAGAATAATTCTGAGCAAAAGTAGTTGGAAAAATCAAGAAGTTTTTCAGCTGAAATTCAGAGGATGGTAAAGAGTTCAATAGGCAGAAATAAGAGAAGGGATTCCAAAAGAAAAGACAACATAAGCACAACCTGGACGCATAATCAGGACACTCAGGGGAACAGAGGAAGATAAGGAACAGGGATAGCATTGAAATCGGGATAGCATTGTCTTGAATACAAGCTAGGGAGCTTGTGCTTTATCTCTCAGATTGTCCAACCCATCTCCCGTGGGCTAAAAGGAGAATGAAATGGTTGAGTCTGGACAAACATTATGGATACAGGCAAAGGGAAGACATTGGTCTGTCTCCAAGAGATGAAAAGTCATAAAGTTTTCAAATTCAAGTGCAATGGAGTTGAACTAGAGAAATCTGGATTTGAAGAGACTGGTCAGCAAGAGAGAATGGGTAGACAAGTAAAATCATCTGGCAATAGGAAGTGAGAAGGCATCCAAGGCAGAGCTTATGGGTGGAGCATGAGCTATACTGGGCTCTCCTGTGAATGGAGGCTACAGGGAGCTTTTGTAGGTCTTTAAGCAGGGAAGTGATACAGAATTAGAGCTGTGTTTAAGGACAGTGGGTCTCAAGACTGATTAAGTGGCTGGCACTTAGAAGGCTTGCTTATCTTGTAAAACACCACAAAGTGTTGACATATTAAATTTAAAATAATTAAGTAGGTCATTTTGGCCTAAACTTATACTATAAACTAGATTCTAGCTGGAGAGGTGGTAGCAAGCACCCAAGGTTTAAGAAAATTTGTGAGAGAAAAATGCTTAAAATTACAAATTTTGACCATTAATTTTTCTTCAAATTAGGAAATGACTGCAATTATTCAGTTTTGGCATCAAAACATGTTTTCCTAGTATGTAGAATATATGTGCTCTGTAGGATCATTTGAGAACCTCTGCTTTAGAAGTTCACTCTGGAAGCACTGTGTGGAATGGAAACAGAAACTGCTGAATTCATCTGAGCTAGAAGTTAGGGAATGACAGTAGGTATGGGAAGGAAAGGCTAAAATGGCCTCAAGAAACATCATAAAATAATCATTTATATCAAAAATATAAATCAATCCCAACTGGGGAGTGTTGTATTCAGGGTTCTTTACAGAAATAATCAATAGGATACATATATGTAGAGAGAAAGAGATTTGTTTTAAGGATTGACTCATGTGGTTTTTGGGAACTGGCAAAATCTGTAAAGCAAGCCCGCAGCCTGAAAATTCAGTTAGGAAGTTGATGTTGCAGTCTCGAGTCTGAAATCTGCAGACTGGAGACTCAGGATTTCTGTGTTGCAGTCTTGAAGGCAGAACTGTTTCTTTTTCAGGAAGCCTCAGTCTTTGCTCTTAGGCCTTTCGACTGATTAGATGAGGCCCACCCACATTATAGAGGATAATTTGCTTTACTCAGTCTACTAATTTAAACGTTAATCACATTAAAAATATGTATTTGCACAGCAATATCCAAACTGGTATTTGATCAACAACTAGGTACCATATTCTAGTCAAGCTGAGACATAAAATTAACTATTGCAGAGTATTTATTTCAATACTTCCTTATTAGCCAGACAGAGACAAAACTGAAGAAGTTATTAACTTCTTAAGGCCCAACTACTGCAAGCTCCAGAGGTCACCAGAGTTTATATTCTGTATGTAGAGAAAGGCCCATTAGTCCATCCCTTTTGTCCTCTCTCCATGCCTGCCTTCTCTGGAAAAGTCAATAAATTCATAATGCCTGTTGTTATTGTTGTTTTTGGTTTTTTTAAATAGTCATAGGTATAGAACTTTGTCAAAGTTTTTCTTAACCAATATAAGTTCATTAGTCTGCCCTTATGCATAGGCTTATGTAATAGTCCTCAAAGAACTCTAAAAGAAGCCAGATCGGATCATTTTCTTTCATAGGAATCATGTTGCCTTCCCTCTAAGTGTACCAGGAATGCAGGAGATTCCTCCAGCTTGTCTATTATGAAAGTAAACTCACTTGCCTCAGTTTTCCAGGAGCCTTTCCTAGATGTTTTCCACTGAGTGGGGGTTTCATTGACTCAGAGACTGCATAATATCAATTTACACATTTTAACCAGGGTTTTCCAACTTCACTCTTGAGTGTCTTCTAACTTCCTAGGCAGCTGCCCTTTGAGCTCAGTAATTTGCCTACATTTTCTTTACTGTTAATTCCCGATTAGTAGTTTTCAACCACCCTGGGGAGAGCCAATTGTTTAGGAAGTTTAGAGCTGGTAAAGGGAAGCTTTGTGAGGCCCAGAATCCCTATTCTTGTTTCAGCCAGATTTAATCGGTTTTCATATATTAGAGTTCTATACCGAAAGCATATTTCCATATTTCCTTTGAAAATGTAACTCTGTTTTAAAACACTAGTTTTATATGCCTTCACAATTCATTAGTCTATTAGCTCTGGTCTATCTGCTTCAAAAAAATAAGGCAAAAGTAAGGAAAATTAATACTGGTTGGGTTTTCACAGTAAACCTTTAAGTATTACAATGTCCATTTAGAGGTAAAGCTCAATAGGATTAAGTAATTTACTCAAGGTCACAAAACTGCTAAACAGTAGACCTAAGATGCAAACCCAGGTCTGTCCAAAGACCATGTTCTTTCTACGTCACCATACTCTCTAACGAGCTCTGCAATAAAAGTCTAGGTAAATAATTCACTAATATATTCATTCATTTATTAAAATATACATTTTCTAAAATTTACTTCATCTGCTCTTTTATTCAGGAAAATAATTTATTGAGTGCCTGTTATCTGCCAAGCACTGTGCTACCTTGGACCTAGAAAAGCAAATAAAACAAGGTCCCAGTTCCTTCTCCTTTTGAGACTCTTGCAGTAAAGTGCAGAAGTCCTTCATAGATTGATAGAGGAAAGAAGGCACGAGAGGAGCAGAAGAGAGTCCTCCCTGAGTAATTTCTGCGTCAGGGAGAAAGCAGCCGCAGTACAGAGGAGAACTTCAAGAATCCCTCTGCATCACCTTGCAGTCTGGAGCAGAGGCTCAATGGCAGGTGTTAACTATTCAGGAATGCTGATGGCATGCACAGAGGGCCCTCCCTTATGGCCGTGCTGCCTGGTACCTGCCTCTGACCACACCCCAAGCACAACTGGGAAGCGTTTTTTCCTTCCCGCTGCCAAAAAAAAAAAAAAAAATTTCACCCTTTGAATCCTTCCACAGAAAATAAGGCCCTCCAGGCCTTTCTAGCAGAGCAACCCCTGGGCAAGAGCAGAGGGAAGCTGGAAGGAGCTGTTTCACTTCAACCTAGGAGCCCTTGTCTATGGGACCAGTCACCTAGAATCCCCTTCCTAGGCACTAAGGGTCACTGGTACATGAAACAAAACCATAATCCTGCCTTTCCTAAAGATCCTCCTGGTTATTTTTCATAATTTCGTGTTTGTAAACAGTTTCAGTATTTGCCAACCATGGCTGCATGTTTTGTCTCAGTGGTCACAACAGTCCCATCAAACAAGTTGTGTTTCACCAGTTTTCTAAATACAGAAGACACTGAGTGGCACTGCCCAAGGTTATACAGCAAGGCCAGGCCAGACTGGGGTTTGCATCCTGGCATTCTGATAGCAGGTTCAGTGAGCTCACCACTAGATAACGGTTTCAAGACTACGCTGTGAGCCAGCCACCAGAAGCCTACACTTGGCTCCCTAACTGCCATTCCTCTTGGCATTTGTAGCTTTTTGCAAGGATGTAACAAAAGTTTTAAGTCTTCTAGACACCACTGTAGTCTAAATACAAATGGCCAAGGAGTGGCTATGAAATGCAGACTCTCACACTGATCTGCACATTTGTAACTTTTACTTCCAAGAATTTCAGTGCCAAGAGGAAGGTGAGAAAGCTGCGGGTTTGGGATACATTGAGACAGACTTTCTGGAAAAACATATGGGTGTAGCACTGAGTTTGGAGAAAATGTGCAAATATCAGTGCAGTGTCAAGGGACTAAGGAAATAAGAACCTTGAGAAGTGAGTGAAGAGAGGCCCAGTGATTCTGCCCTTTGCAAAGGTTAAGATCACATGAGCGAGGAAAATACAGCCGCCACTCGCTCTTATCCCAGAGTGGGAAGGAAGCCAGCCAGCTGTTCTTTCTCTGCTGAAAGTATTAGCTATGGGGCAGGACTTTATAAACTGCAGAGCTTTATGACTCAGAGCCAGGCAGACCTGAATTTGAATCTCAGCTTTTGCATTTTTAGCAATGTGGCCTTGAGCAAAGAAATTAATCCCTTTAATCTCTTTCCTTCATCTGCAAAATGACTAGAAAACAGATTCTTCCATAGACCCTGCAGGGGGAAGGCAGCTCTGCTGACACCTTGATTTTAGGACAGTGAGACTCATTTCATACTTCAGACCTCCAAAACTTTGAGAGAATCCATTTGTGTTGTTTTAAGCCAATAGGTTTGTGGTAATTTGTTACAGCAACAATAGGAAACTAATACTGATTTTTGTCAAAATACCCATCTCTTGGGTCTGTTGTGAGGAGTGACTTTCTATGTTATTACATGCCCCCGATGACAAGGGCCTGAAGGAGAAGAGAACATACAGTGGAAAAGGAGAAAAATGCAGTGGTTCACAACTTTGAAATATCTTGTCCATCAAACTATTCCTGCCTTCCCTACTTCAGCCCACAGCTGGGCTGCCTCCCTGCCATTCTCTACCACACACTTGTCTAGACTTCTTCATTGTACTCCTCTTTCCGCTCAAACTAGTCTCCTATCTGCCTCCTTCCTTCTTTTCCCCTACTTTTGTCTGCATTTTTCTACCCTGATTCTGACTTGCAGTTCTCCCAGAGAATATCCATTTGTCTATCCCCACTTTTTGAAACTCTTTTCAGCAAAGTTTTTTTTGGGAAAAGTGTGTACTTTATGGAATGTAATTGGGTCACTGGGGCCAAATCCTTTTCCAGAGTTCCTTCAGCTTTTTTCAGGACCAATAGAGACCCTCTTTGAGGCCTACCTACCTTCTTCCTCTGCTCTATGGCCCAATTTCCCCCTTTATTCTATAATGTACAGTCACTTTTGCATTGGATCCATGTTGCTATAATCACACTTTAAATTCCTCAAAAGAACAAACTACATTGTTTCTGTTTATTAGGCCCAACTAATCATCACAAATCAGCAAATGGGTGCATAATCAGTAGTGGTTGATAATGGTACTGAATTTGGCCTCTTCAGATTTTGCCCTTTATTCTCTATACTTGCATCGTCTGAACTTCTACCTTTCATGGTCTATTTACTTGTGTCTCAAGTTTAGATGGTAACCCAACTGGTCAGGGCCAATATCTGTGCATACGGGTAATGAACTTTACAATGCGACCGACCCAGTTGCATGAGTTCAGTTTCTTTGTGGGGGAGGGTAGGGGTTCTATATTAACTCATTCAGGGGATTCAGGGGACTCTCAATCTAGGGCGTAACAATCTCTGGAAGAATGAATGGCATTTCTAAGCATGAGATAACATTTCCAAGCAGAAAGAAATGAATGGCATTTCTAAGCAGAAACTACACTTAGGGATCTCGTAACAATGGCCCAGATTCTTCTATTCATTCAGTAAACATTGAAGGAGGACCCACTAGGTGCCCAATTCTGAGCCAGAAACACTTATCGATTTTAACTACTTCAATTCCCACAGCTACAAAGGTAAACATGAAAGGGAAGCACTTCGAGATGTTTAAGATTACTTGGAAGGTTGTAAATACCAAGAAGTTAAAATTTAGCAAGTTCTGAGTCAAACAGAAGGCTTGCCCCCCACTGATCCCCACACAAACCGGACTTCAGCCAAAGTGGCCAGTTTGCTCTCTCATGGGCTCCTGGCTCTTCCAGTGCTCTAGTCCTTGACCTTCCCTTTCCCTGGAATATCACCCACACCCCCCTTCTCCCACACCCATGCACATCTAGTCTACTTATCAAAACCATGCATATTCTGCAAGGCTTACTTCTTCCTTCCTCTGAACCTCTTATGTGTATTATAACTACTTAGACACATCTCAGCTTCCCTACTAGAGCAGAAAATCCTAGACTACAACAACCTCCCTTACATATCTTCGTACATCACAAAAGGCAAGTTGTATCATTTAATACAGTCTGATTTAGAGCATGAATGCAAGAAGTGATTAGTTAATTTAATTAATAAAACATTGAGAGATGTGAATGGATTCTTCTCAAAGTGATTCAAGTGCAAAAGCCAAAGTGATTGATTCAAACACACTTACCCTAATGTTTCTTTCAGAGAGTCCTGGAGGAGGGAGAGGCCCACTAAGTTTTAGTGCCACACAAAGCATTAAACATTGTAAATAATTTCTCAGAGCCAGTGTGGGCTGGAGGCATGAGCTTGGGCTCAGACCAAAATCTGCAGCCCAGCTCTTCCACTCAGGGAACGTAAGTGACCTAAATTAAGGCTTTATTTTCCTCATCTGGAAAATGAGCTTCCTCAACTTTTTCCTTTTTCTTTCTAATTGGGTTATAAGAATTAGATGTGTCCATGTAAAGCATCTAGTAGAGTAGCATGTAGAAGGAACTAAATTTTATCCTGTCTTTTCTCCCAGTGCCCCTCTTAAGTGATGGTGTATTTTTTATTTGCCAACTATTTTTTTATTAATTCATTTTTAATTATAATTGACATACAGTATTATGTTAGTTTCAGGCATATGACATACTGATTCAACATTTACATACCTTACATGTTGAATCACTATGTTGCACACCTGAAACTAATATAACATAATAAATAATATAATTAATATAATATAATAACTAATAATGTACTTATTATGATATTATTGTCTCTATACCCTATGCTGTACATTATATCAACATGACTGGAAGTGTTATAGGTTTTATTTTATAATTGGAAGTTTGTATTTCTTAATCCCCCTCCTTTTTCTGCTTCTCTCCCTCCCCTCTTACAACCAAAAATTTGTTCTTTGATTTCACCTACATGCGGAATCTAAAAAAACAAGACAAATGAACAAATGAAGAAAGAAACAAACTCATAGATTCAGAGAACAAATGCCAACTATTTCTGAAGATAATAAAGTATTCTGAAAGTAATGCTTTTTAACAACTGCCCATAATCCCTCTGGTAACCAACTGCCAACTCTGGCCACAGGTTTACCTTTTGGGTTTCATACCAAGGACCCTTGGTGAACTTCAGCCCTGCCCACTCAGTCACCATCTCAGGTCTGCCCTTGTTGACTGTGGGACCTCAGTTTATCACTCAGAAGTATGCAGTCTGTATATTTCATATCTTCAAGAACTCCTGAAAGTTACTCATCAGATGCTGGCAAGCTTTATTTTTTATTTTTTCTTCTTTATAAAATTACAGTGATTACTGAGTTTAGTAACCCAGGTTCCCCCATAGCTAAATGATTGCACGACTTCGGTTTAGATGTTTTGGAACATAGGAAGGCAACATACAATGGGGTGACTTAGTCACATTAGGAAACTTGCAACAGAATATGTCTCCTGCTCCTATTAAGTTGTAATGGTCTCAACTGTGTGTCTTCAGCGTGTGGCAAACCGTGAAGATGGCCAAGGATGACTCCACTGTTCGCTGCTTCCAGGGCCTGCTGATTTTTGGAACTGTGATGATTGGTGTAAGTAATGAGTATTCTTCAGATAATCTTGCTCTTCCTATAATCATGATTTTAGATCAATCCAAAGTGAGAGTTTAAAGGAAAATAATGATATAATTACTGGCTCCCTACATCTTTTCCCATTTTAAGTAATGTGTTAATGAAATATGCTAGCTGGACTTTAACTATATAATCATATATAACTATATAATATGTCAAAAGACCATGATTGAAAAAAATAAATGTTTTCCTTGCAAGTTTGAAACATGAGAATCTAATAGGAGCCGTGACAACCAAGGTCAGTGTCCAAGCACTTCTGCCACACACATGCTCTGGTGATTTTTCCTGTTTCGCTTGATTTGATTTCCTTGGTACTCGGCCATTAAGGTTGTCGGGGACAGATGCTTGTGTCTTCCTCTTATCTCACATAGAGGCATGTGAGAGTAGCTCAGACACCAGGCTATGGGGTAGGGGCACGGTTGGTGGGAGAGCACCTGGAACTCAGGATTGCTGGCTCTTGGCCCAGCCTCTGACTCTGTGTGACTCTGGACAAGTCTTTGCCTTTAAGGGTCAAGACCCTTCATCTATAAAATAGTGGGAGAGGTAATGACCAAGTTTCTTTCAATGGTTTTCAGGCACTGATAAATTTGACTAGTACCACTTTAAATATTATAATTCAAGAATTTGGGTGATGGACAGTGGGAGTGAGTGTGGGAAATTAACATCATACAAGAAAATGTCGTTTGAGTGGTTCATGCCCCAAGAACTTAATAGATGGTCTTAAACTGCGTCTTTTCCCAAATAGCAATGAGACGGTATTTGTGGAGGGAGGCATGCAACCAATTAGTAGAATGGCAGGAGGTATTTGATTTCCTGACAGTGAGGAGTTTGAGTCCATTGCTTAAAGCTGTTGCAGGGGATGGAGTTAGTCTCTCTTACCTACTCACGCCCACTCCTCTTTTAACCAACACTGCTCTTCTGGCCACCAGCCTAACAGAAACCCCTTTGCCCCCAGATGTGTGGCATCGCGCTGACCGCAGAGTGCATCTTCTTCGTCTCAGACCAACACAGCCTCTATCCACTGCTTGAAGCCACCAACAACGATGACATTTATGCAGCGGCCTGGATCGGCCTGTTTGTTGGCATCTGTCTCTTCTGCCTGTCTGTTCTGGGCATTGTAGGCATCATGAAGTCCAGCAGGAAAATTCTTCTGGCAGTAAGACCTTAAAACTCTCTACAGTTCTCTCCTGAACCGACTGATGAATTGTTTCTTCTTCCCTGAGCACAAAGTTTTGACTTTTAGTAGAGGAGGGGGAACAGAGAGTGCCATAGAGAGGGGAAACGGGAAAAGGGAAGACTCTCTTTTAAGTAAAGCTTCTCACGTGAGGGCAAGAATGCCCTCTGCTATTTCAAGTCCAGAAGTTTCCAGTCCAGGGAACACAAATGGGAGATACCAGGGGGGTGACCATGTTGAGTATTTTTCAAATCTGTGTTTCTCCGAGTGGTATCTTTATTCACCCACTGGTACATCCAGGAGCTACGTAGGCCAAACAAGAGATAGAGTGAGGACTTCATAATTAGATTTTTTCTCTAGATAATAAGTAGTTTAAAATATTATTGTAATATGAATCAGAACTTGATATATAAAGATATAAAATACAAAATGTGCATAATTTTTTAAGAGAAAGCATGAGCCTTTTCAGACATTTTTGAGCTCAAAGCTGATGATTTTCTAAGATGGCCTACACTTGCCATTATTATACATCCACTCTGCTTTTCAGGGAACCTAGAGAAGCTCAATGCACATCACTGTAGACAACAGCCTCAGCTCCCACCTGCCCGTGGAAGCTCTAACTCTGTGCACCCACAGAGACAATTTGGCCCCAAACTACAGACAGCAAGGTTATGCCTTGCCATTGTGGAGGAATTAAATTTTAAGTATTGTGCAAAACTCAGCAGAGCTAAGAACCCTGGTGTTGGGTCTGGACCTCTCCTCTCTGCTCCCAGGCTGAAGACAGCAAGCAGTTTCTCACATGGTGATGGGGTTCCGCCCGCCGCCCCCACACACACCCCTTCCTGAGATAACTCTCCACCAAATGCTGCAGGACAAGAGTTCCACCTTTACTGAACCAGTCTAGCAACTTAAGGTGCTCACTGGTTCACTTCTCCTGTGATCCGACATTGTCTTGGCACCCAGGGAATGCAGACCATTTACATTCTCTGGTTCCTTAGTAAGAGTCAGTTCCAGGGCAAAAGCACCCACTTTGGGAGGGTGGGGGTAAGGAATGCAGGGAAAGGAAGAGGTCCTAGAGACAAGCTGCATCTCAGTCTCGTTTGGGGTAGTCTGTGTTCCTGATATAGCCAGGAGATTTGAGCTGGGAGGGAATATGTTTCACCATGCCCAGAAAAGAGAAGGAGCCGGAAACCTGCCCATCAGCTGACGAGGAAAACACCTGCACCTCATGCCTCCTTTCTGGAGTGTCTCTAAGGGGTTTCTGGAGTCACTTAGGAGGAGCCAGCCAAGCTCTTGACAAAGAGCAAGGCAGCAGTTTATACAGGGGGAAAAGCTCTGAGGATTCTGAAGGTGGCCCTTTTGTTTACTCTCCAGCCAAAGCTCTTTTCTAGGCTGAGGGGTTAGGGCAGCAGAAGGTCCTGCTTAACGACCCTCCCTGCTCAGTTCCCCCCATGCTCTTCTACCAACACTAACCACAGTGTCCCTTCCCCAGAAGAACTCAAGAACCAAAAATGTATGAGCAAAGCTGAGGAAATCAAAGGCAGAACTCGTAAGTCTTCACACCAAATTCAGAAGGCATTTGTTGTGCAGATATTTTCCAGCCATAAATAGAGCAGAGTGGTATGGAGGCATCATGTGTGCATGTGTGTGTGCGCGCACACACACACACAAAGTTCATTCTCTTGTATTTGTTTTTCTCTGTTAAAATAGAAATGCAGGGTACTGGACTGAGCAAGCTCTGTATTCAATGGGCATTTGTTCTCTGGGGAAAAGAAAATAACTGATTAGCTCCTAGCACCACGTCTTGTTCCAAGCAGCTGATCAATGAGGGTTTGTTGAATAACTGTGTGAATGATTGGATGATTATATTTATACCGACATACTGAAAAACATGATTATTTGTTAAAAAAAAGTCTTTCTTTGGAAGTAAATGTAACTCTTTTTTTCAAATGTGTTTCTCTTCCAGTATTTTATTCTGATGTTTATTGTATATGGATTTGAAGTGGCTTCTTGTATTACAGCAGCAACCCAACGAGACTTTGTGAGTACAATCTCAAAAGTACAGAGCAAAATGATCATATGAATCATCATTATCATCATAAGATAATAGCTGACAATAACAGGCACTCTAATATGTACATTAATCATAAATATATAATTTTACTTCTCATCATAACTCTAAAATAGTTATTATCACTATTATCATTTCACAGATGGAAAAAAATGAGACTTAAATGAGACTTAAACAGGTAATTTGTCCAAAGTTACACAGCTGATAAGTGGAAAGGGAGAATCCTGAGTCCAGGCAGTGTGACTCACAGGGCCCAAGATGTACCCCCTACGCATGCCATCATTCTGCCACGCCCACTGGTCCCCCAAAAGGATGATCAATAATCTACCACATCTAAGACTTCCTCTCATTTCAGCTGCTTTCTCTCCTTTCTCCAATCCCTATCCTAAGCCACCCTGCAATGCCTGTCCACACTAGAGAATTCACTGGGAATTCTCTGAAGATGGGGATTTCTTCCTACAAGAGGATTTCAGGCACTCAGGACAGGTTCACAACTGTCCCTACCCCTATTGGGTGCCTCTGAGCAGTTTTACTCCCAAGAGACAGTATTCAGTGCCCCCAACAATGGGCTGAGCAAATCACTTTTGTCTCTTGGAGGATTAATTAGTGGCACTAACTCTCCCTCTTGCGTTGCCTCCTCCCTTCATAGTTCATACCCAACCTTTTCCTGAAGCAGATGTTGGAGAGGTACCAAAACAACAGCCCTCCAAATAACGATGACCGGTGGAAAAACAATGGAGTCACCAAAACCTGGGACAGGTTCATGCTCCAGGTAAAACCCGTGGTCATGGGGAGATGCCATTTCATACTTAAACCAGTATCCAGTGGTATATGTAGGTTGGGAGGGAAGTCAGGAGGTGAGGACCACAGCCTCCAAAAGAATTCCCTTCAAAAAAAAGACTTAGCATAGGCAAGGTCATCAATTGCTCCTATTTATCATCAGGAGTTGTACACCTGACTCAGTGGGACCTCTAGATCTCTTGTATTGATGTTGATTAGCTTCCATTTATACAGATAATGACATTGTCAAGAAATTTAGATTTTTCACACATTCTGCCTCTTAGAACTCAGGTATTTCTTATGTTAAAGGAAAAATATTGCCTTCTGCCCCACAGTTAACTCAAGTGGCAATTACTGTCTACTTGGCTTATTTCGTACCTTTCATACCTCCTATGGGCTAGTCCTACTAAAAACCATAAGCTATGACTTTGATCACCCTTTACCTAGCAGTGATACCTTACATCCAAGTTTACTTCAAATACCATCAAAAGTCCAAGTCTTTCAGAATAACCATTGTCACCTCATACCGCTGTAAGTATATAAATTCTCATTCCTGCATAAGTCCTCATCTGACCCAACTCTCACAGTGCCCCTAACCTCCAGCCCTCACCAACATTTCCCAGTCTGTCATCAGCAAACTCTCTTATGGCCTCCAACCCTCCTTTGAACTCTCTCTTTACCCTCTATCTTCTATAATTACTTTCGTTTACTTTAATATTTCCATTCTAATACTTTTCTTACCCTATTTGGACCCCTAATTCATTGCCACCCTTTCCCTTTCTGTTACTCTTCTGACTATAGGTCAAGTATTTTTAATTCCACTCTGCTAGCAAGAACTAAACTCTTCAAATGAAAATGTGAATGCTCTCACATTTGAAAAATCCACTTACTATCTTTTTAAAGCCCAGTCTGAAATAAGCTTGGCTCAGATTTAACTCTCTTTTTCCAAAATGCTCAGTTTAAAATACAAAATGATTATTTTCTTTGATAAGATATTTTCTATAATCCAGTGGCAAAAGAGGACATTCTTTAAAGATAGTTGATTTGTCAAGTTTACTTGGATATATTTATTCTAAAAGTTGAGAGATACCTGTATTTTATTTTTTAAAGCAGAAAAGAAAAGCTTTATTAAAAGAGAAACTACACTTCCAGATGTGGAAGTGGGCCTGAGCAAGAGAAGAGTGGCTCAAAAGACCAATACTTGTATTTTTAATGTCTTCCCTTAAAACATTCTAGCAGAATTTATAAAAAGGAATGAAAGTGATATAAATTGTGTTTATCCTCTCTCCTCAGTTCTATCCCGAGCGTAAGCATATTAGCTGCATGTTAATTGATCTTCTTTTCCTATGTAGAGGCATAGCTATGTGCCACTAGATTTTGAATATTTTTTCCAGCTTATTTTCTCCTATTATAAAAGTAATACATATAGAAAATGTCAAAAATATAGAAAAGTAAAACAAAAAGAATTACTAATTATTTATTTGCCACTAGTAATTTTAATTTTCTGATCCTCAATTTGCTCCTATGTAGTTTGAGAATAGTTATATCTCCCTCACACTGTTGTACCGAGATATTAGTATTTCTTTTTTCTCCCCCTCTTTAATCCCAACCCCTGCCACTTCCATCCCTGACCCATGGATGTTGCCATTTTTTCCCTTAAGAACTGGATCTCTGAGGGCGAGGTGTCCTCTTTCACATGCTTGTGGTGCGTCCCCTGGGCCTGGTTCCCCCCGGCAAACTCGAGGTATGGTCCATGGCTCCACCTGGAGTACAAACCCAGGACCTCTATGTGCAAAGCAGATGTGCTAACACTATGGAGCCACCCCTAGTATTTCTTAAGTATTAGTATTTATTGAGGGTTTACTATGGGCCAGGTAGTGTACTAAACATATTAGGTGTATTAACTAATTTAATTCCCACAACTTTATTTATCTCAGTTTTATAGTTAAGGAAATTGAGATTTAGAGAATTTAAATAACTAGTCAAAGGTTACAGAGCCCATTAATAGCTGGTGAGGTGATAAATGAAAAAGTATTTGTGCACTCTAAAATACAGGTTATCAATACCTTCAACTCTTGTTAATAATTGTTAGTAAACATTAAATATAGTACAACTTCTGTATCTTCATTCTCCATAAAATCTCAGTTGCTATACTGATGGTTGTAACAAAAACCATGGAAGAGAATTTTGTAATTCTCACCTGCCACAGGACAATTGCTGTGGTGTGAATGGTCCCTCAGACTGGCAGGAATACACATCTGCCTTCCGGACTGAGAATAATGATGCTGACTATCCCTGGCCTCGTCAGTGCTGTGTCATGAACAAGCTGAAAGAACCTCTCAACCTGGAGGCCTGCAAACTAGGTGTGCCTGGTTATTATCACAATCAGGTGAGTCCTCTCTACCCTCAAGAACTTCCAGAAGGTTATTCTGTTCTTCATGAGAAAAATACTAGTTAATTGTAGGTAAAGTCTCTCAGTAAGGAATTCTGCATCCTTTTTCATAAACTTCATGTTAACTATCTCCTTCTCTGTTAGTACAACGTGAATGCCAATCTAGAGCTGATCTGGGAAAATTTACATTTTAATAAAATTAAGAGAACACGAATATTGCAATAACAAAATTCAACTTCGTTTCAATGAAAAGTATTTGTACAATGTATAGAATTGTTGTATCGAAAACTATTTATATTAAACAAAGATTTGCTCTGATTTTTCAAAATGTAGATTGAAGGGATGGTATGCAAAAAGGATGTTTTGCCAGTTCCAAAGCATTAGCAGTTGCTGAGGGCAAACGCAGTAATTGTGTATCCACATTCCTTATTCAGTGCTAATATAGGATAGTCTTAATAAAATATTAGATTGGTGATTTTGGTAGAAGGTAATTTACATGCAGATGGTTTTTGAAGTGTCTACAACCTGATGAGGATGATATAGTGATGATGGAAGCTAACGTTTATTGAGTACTTACGGTTCCAAGTGCCTTGCATATATTGACTCACTTAATGCTCAAAGGTAGCTGCCAGTATGATCCCTATTTTATGGATAATGAACTGAAATATGGAGATTCCAACAGTTACTTTACCCAAGGTCATGCAGCTAGTAAATGGTAGAGTCAGGATCAAAAGCTAGCAGTCTGGCTCCAGAACCTAGACTCTAAGCCAAGAAAGAACTTGGAAATATTTCCCAAAAGCCCTGAAGAGAATCCTCACACACATATGGTCAGCCTCTGAAATGCAGGACACTGCTTTGCAAGTACCCACTTGGAGGAAAGCTAGCTGTATGCCAATTCATTAAATAATTTAGAAATGTCAGTATATTTAGTCTTGAAATAAATAACACAAAGTGTACTTTCAAAATGAAGGACACAGCACTGATGATCATCCTGGCCCTACTGGCAGGGCATCTGGACTAGGATTGGTTACATTAATCCTGAAAAGTACATGGGAGTGATACAGATTATTTTGCAGAGTTGTTCAAAGCAGCCCTCATCTAGCTTTCCAGCAACATTGTTTGGCATCATTATAATCAGTTATGTTCAGACTGCTACAAAAATTAGATTTATTGCTTATATAATCATAGGAGGCAATATAACTGTCACTCTCAAGAGTCATAAAATGCTTTTAATATTTCAACCCTGGAACCGGCCCATGCAGACACATCTTGATGGGATTGTAATTGCATATAAACTGTATTATCTCTTTGAAAGGGACAAATAATTATCTCTTTGCCTTCAGATAATCACTTTCTCTCAGCAACACTTTACATTCTTGTAATGAGGGACCTGCACACCTGGTTGGACAACCTTTCTAGCACCCTTCCTACAGTTCCTTGGCTCCACCTTGTCCTTAACATTTCCACCTACACTATCAACCAGCTGCACCCCTACCACAACTCATTATCACTCAGCATTACCCCCCAACCTATTTCCTGAATCCTGAAATTCCTCTCTCTGGCCCTGACTCCATGTTTCTACCTTACTCATTCTTCACCCTCAATACAATCTCTTACTTATTAATCCTTTCCCATTCTCCCCAGCCCTTTTCTCCAGATGCTTACACACTACTATTCTCTCTGAGTAATAGATCCTGCTAATTCTCCTATAGCAATCTTTTTCCACAAAGCAAAATAGTCACCCCAAAACCTCATACATTTCACTTCTATTATTGCAGCTGATACCTTGAACTATATTATAATTATTTGTTTTCAAGTCTATTTTTTCTGCGGGTCTCCTTGAGAGCCATGCATTATTCAATTCTTTATCTTCAGTATTTAGCATAGTGCCTGACACAAAGCAGGCATTTCATTGGGTGGATGGATTAAGAGGTGAACGGCTCTCCTTTTCACATCTATAGTGTAGCTTCTCAAGATCTACATGGTACAAATGAATGCTAATGAAAGCAGGAAAGTCATTATGAGTGCTACCAGAAATTCACGTAGCATGTCAGATGCAAACATGCACATTCTTACATCATGGTCCATCTGCCCTAGAAATGCAATGTGCAGATTCTGGTCACTGCTTCTTAAGAACATTATGATGGAACTAAGGAAGATCCAGTTAAGATCCACTATAATAATGTAAAGGCACTAAATGAGAAGAGATGAAAACTACCGGGTTTTTGTTTGTGAGCTCCTTGAGGGCAAGACCTATTTCTGTCTTGTCACAGCTGGATGATCAGCTTAGTGGCTGGCACCTGTCATAAGTGGACTGTTACACATATTAGATATGGAGGTGGACGAATGACCACCTCCTAGGATAGCTGCGAGGATCAAATGAGTAATGGATATAGGAGTGTTTGTGAACCAAACGTGTGTCATATGATACTGTTGTAATCACTACTTTATATCATGTTCTGTTCATCCTATCAATGTTTATTAGGTGTCCACTTTGTGTCAGATATTTGTTCTAGACATTCTAGAGATTCAGCAATGGTCACAATAAAAGCCCTGCCCTTGTAGAGCTTTCATTATGGTATCAGATACAGACAATAAACAAATCACCAAAGAAATACAAGAATGAGCAGAAATAAAGCAGGGTAAGTGTATAGAGAATGATGGGGGAAAGGGTATTTTTCCCTGCAGTTGCCAGGAAAGGCTTTGTTGAGATGATATTTGTACACAGTTTTGAACTAAGTGAGTACACACTTAAAAAAGATTGGGAAAGAGAATTCTCTAAAAAAAAAAAAAAGAAAAAGTAAGTAACATGTGCAAAGGCCCTAAAGCATTTTTAGCTTTTTGGAGAAATATCAAGGACATCAGTATGGCAAGCCTGAAATGAAAGAAGAGTGGAAGGCAAGGATGGATCTAGATTTTGCAGAGCCTCAAGCTTGTAAAATTAGTGGAGAGGGGTCTTCTTTAGGAAAAACTATTAAAAATATGCAGACAAAATTAGATACAGGGCTTTGAAATGGTCTTGTAAGTAATCAGCCCTGAAATTCAATCTATTAACTTTACAGTGAATAGCCTCTGGCAGTGACAGCTAGGGTCCTAGAAAGAGGCAGGACGATATCATACAGCACCTTGTAGACCATCGTGAGGGCTTAGGATTTCATTTTAAGGGTTGTGGGAAGCCATTGGAGGATTTTGAGCAAGGTTGTGAAGCAATCTGACTTATCTTTACAAGGTTCCCTCTGGTCCCATATGAAGACTAGTAGGGTGCCAAGAGTGGACTTAGGCCTCAGGGAGACCAGTTAGAAGGCTAGTATAGTGATTCTGGAGTGAGGACATGGTGGAAAGGTGGTAGCAAGAAATAATAGGTGTTTGGATTTGAGATATTTTTTAAAAGTAGACCCAAAAGGATTCGCTTCAGTATTTGATGTCAAATGAGAGAAAAACAGTTAAGGATAGTTCCAAGGTTTTTCATTTGAGCATCTAGGTGGATGGTGGTGCCTATAACTTAGGTGGCAGAAAGTATATAAGGAAGAAATCAAGACATAGCAGAAGCAGGGCCTATCAGTGGATTAAGAAGGGACTGGCATGCAGTCAGAAAGGACATAACCTCTAGCCACTGGGCGTGGCCTAAGCTTCAAGGTCAGCCTTTTGAGGACATTTTCCTGTGGACCTCCATGGTTCATTGACCTAGCTTGTTTTTTGCATTTCTTAGGCATTCCCTTTGATTTCCAGGGCTGTAGTGAAGGTCACTCAGACAGCAGGTCTAGCCCCACACATCTGTGTCACTCTAGCATTTTGCTTAGTGACTAGAACAAACTATGCCACGAATAAAAACTTACTAGATTATGGCATATATGAATGAATTATTCGATGAATAAAAAAATGAATCATTCTATTGCACATACAGGGTGGCTCTTCACTAGAACCATAGGTCTCACTAGAACCAATAAAGATATGCTGAAATATGAGGTCAAATGAAAAAAATTAGAAAGCATGGTATAGGAGTCCCTTCAATGATTTAAAAAACAAAAACAAAAGCCTGGTTTTCACAGACCAGAAGGAATGAAATCACCAACTAATGCTGCCCTCAAACAAATCACCAATAAAATCTTTGGAAAAGAAAAAATTCAAATTTTATTAAGAATACTTTACATTGCCCATGTATTTGATTATATATATTCCCTGGGCAAAGTGCTGTTAATAACTGACTGTCCCTGGGGATGCAGAAAGAGCCCAATGATGTTAAACAGGACTTTGGAGCAGCACTGACTCACACAGCAGTCTGCTTTCCCACCCAACTCTTAACATTTTTCTTTCTGGTTCCTCTCACACTGATGGAATCACCCACTCTTCTAGGGTTGCTATGAACTGATCTCTGGACCGATGAACCGACACGCCTGGGGGGTTGCCTGGTTTGGATTTGCCATTCTCTGCTGGACAGTGAGTATATCCTGGTGCATGTCTTATTTCTGAGAGAACAATGTTAAGGAGAGAGCTTGAGATTGCCCCTGGGTAGCCCAACCACACTAGACTGTCTGGAAACAAAACCTCAAGCCTGCAGGCTTGTCAGGAAGCTGCTGCCACCCGAGTAAAGGACAGTGATTCCCTTGGGAGGCAGGGAGTTACCTCCCCTACCAGAGAAAGGATGTGCCCTACTAACCAGACTCTTCTTCTGGGCGACTGGGATGCACCTGCCTCTCCTCCAGGTCTCCAAATCTCATTAATTCACTATAGCAAGATGTAAAAAACCACCATCTACTAGATGACTCCTCCTGGACACTAATCCTTCCCGCTCCTTTGAACAGCGGCTCCACCAGTCTCATCTATCCTACTGCTCACATTATGTGATGCACATGAAGCAAGAGGGTAGAGCCATGATTCTCAGCCCTGGCTGCTCACTAAAACCTCCTGGAGGAGATTAAAAAAGAAAGCATACCTGGACTCCAACCTCTGAGATCCTGATTCATTTCAGCTAGGGTCAGGGCCCCAGCTATTTTTTTTTTTTTCAAATGATTCTAATTTGCTGTCAGGATTAAGAGCCATTGCATGTGGGATGCATATGGGAACGTTTGGGTTCAGAACCCCTTCACTCTCTCAAAAGTTATTGAGGACTCCCACAAGCTTTGTGTCAATGGGAACTATAGCTATTGATATTTACCTTGTTTAGAAATTAACAGAAATTTAAAGATTACTTACTAATTTATTTAAAATAATAATAAACCAATTGCATGTTAGCATTAATAATAATTTTTGTGGAAAAATAGTAACTGTTTTCCAAAACAACAACAACAAAAATAGTGAGAAAAGTGGCATTGTTTTACATTTTTGAATGGTTGTCCTACATGTGACTTAATAAAAGACAGATTCTCCTATTTTTTTTTTCCAATCTATTATGTTGTTTAGATTAAAAGATCTTAAGAAAACCCATCCATCCTCATATAGATATGTAACTGAAAAAGCAGGCATGTTTTAGTAGCCTCATCTAAAGATAAGTGTGAACATTCTTCTTTGATAGCACACAAAACTTGACAAGTGGTATTCTTAAAAGGGTTAGCTGCAATGTGGAATGTGAAATTATGTCAGTGAACTTTTCGGACTCTGTTACATCGAAATAGGTTACATTGGTTTGTTTTGCACTTGGCATAAATATTTTACCCATGCATGACTCTATAGTATCATGTATTGGTTACCTGGGGAATATTAGTTTGCTGTGTTACACAGATATTCCAAATGCTGGCCTATTTCTTTATATAATATCAAGAAATTGCATTCGTTGATACCGCCACATTGGAAAAGACCTTAAGCATTGGAATCCTATCAAGCTTGTGGTGACAAATAGAAGTTTTATTATTTTTGCTTGAAAATTCAAACATCATTGGCAACAAATATTGTTGTTTTCATTGAAGTGACAGACTCACTTTGTAAATTTTCCAGACATCTGCCAAACATCCAACTCTGAGCAATCAGCTGTTCATGAGTCATTTTTTTCAAGTAAAAATGGTGCTTCATAAGACAATGGCTAGTTCAAGTGCACAATACAGTCACCTAAGGGCTTTTCCTCAGGATGACTATCATGTTTCAGTATGCAACAATACCGCTTTATGTATACTTCCTTTCTGCCTTGTACAATATTAAAAGACGTGTACTCAAAAGTGAACGTTTAAGAAAATTAATGATTCTTACTATCTTATCAAAGACAATCTCAAGTAAAACTGGACTCTTTTTCTATACTTAAAGTGTATAGCAGTGAAGAACATAACTAATAAGACAATTTAGTGTCTCTGCATTGAATCTTGCTAAGGTGCCAGCAATTTCACCTTCCACTGCCTGTGCACTATCAGTGCAAATGTGAAAACAGTAAAAAAAAAAAAAAGCAAATAAAGTCAACATTATTATGCAAATAATCTTGACATCATTCACCCCTAAAAGAGCCCATCAGGTATTTGTGTACCACAATTTAAGCAATGTTGGGTTTGGGATGAGAAACAAAGTGAGACAGGAAGGAAGGGAAAATCATCTCCTTCTGGAAGTCTTCTATGATCCATCAAGTCGCCCTCTTAGGAACTCCCACCACACCCTGCACACACCTCTGGCTGGGAACTGCTCCACATAATGTATTTGTCTCTGCCCAAAGTCTGGCAACCAGCTGCCTAACACAGCACATAGTAAGTGCTTGGAAACTTATTGAACAAATGAAAAATTATAACAGTGAAGTTTCCCTTGTGCCACGCTAGCCAGAACTATGGGATAATGTTTAAAGGCTTTTGAGGATCTTAGAATTCTAGACCGACCGGTTGAACCTTCAATATTTTTTACAAGCATCAGATGGACTGGACTCTGTATCTTGTAAGTCCCTTTGAAGTTCCAAATAAGGAAGGAAACTCGCCATGTTGAAGGCCTGCTATAGACAAGGCATCATGTCAAATACATTTAAGATTAAATTCTCACAACAGTAGCTAGGGAGGTGGCCAGACTCCCATTTTACAGGGAATAGAGAAATTCAACAGCGTTCTTAAGAATTGTCCTTAAGAAGGGCTCTTAGGCATGTTCACTCCACTACTGCTTACAGAGGACTATCCTGTAGTGGCTAATCAGACAAACTCTAAAGATGGTTGTCTGGGTTTAACTCTAGCTTCACTACCTACTAGTTCTATGACCTTGGTAAGTTGATTACCTCTCTGTGCCTCGGTTTCTTCAGAGGGTTTTAGAAGCATTAAATTGAGTTATATACATAGCAGATAGAACAATGCCTGATGTATAGTACATTATCAATAAACATCAGACACTATTATTAGTATTTCATTATCTCATTCAATATTCCAATTCTGTGATAAGTAAAGAAGATGTTATTTTCATTACTTTACAGATACAGGGAGCAGATGGCAGGACTGCTACAGAACCTACACAGTCTAACCCCTTGCCTGAGGCAAATATCTTGAGTTCTTTGGAGATAGCTATTCTATGTCACAAGCATTTTGGGAAAAAGAGAGTTCCCTGGAAAGAGAAGTTCATACTAAAAACAAGAAATTCATTCCAAAATGGTACATTCTAGAAGTAGGAATCCACTGGAGGATAATAAGCCTTGATGGGAAGAAAAAAGATTATTCCCAGGAGGTTAGTTTAACATAGAAATAACTGGTGTTGCTTAGTGCAAGATTACTCTTAAAATCTAGTGTCACTGAAGCCTGAATAAACCTAACATCATTTTTTCTCATGTATGAGATGTTTCTTAAACAATTCCTTATTAATTTCCCTTTTTTTCCCCGCTTTGTATTCTAGTTTTGGGTTCTCCTGGGTACCATGTTCTACTGGAGCAGAATTGAATATTAAGAATACAGTGTCACCACGATCCCACCTTTCCCCAGTGATTCTAGATTTGGTGCTGGAACTGCTCTTTCCTAATACTCGACATGTCTGCCTCACAGGGACATCTGAATATTCTCACTCAAGTTGTCAAGTCTGTTTGTATGGAGTTTCTTTAGGCTCTCAGGCTCCTGCAATTCTAGCCACTAGTGTTTCCACCCTGGTCTAGGGTTCTGTGACATTTTTATGGACTATGGGAGAGAGAGAATTTGGAAATTAGATAATAACTACTCTCATCTCTGTTTATTTTTAATTTGGGGACACAAAGACATTCATAAGGACCTGAGTTATCGCAGCTGGCCAAGTCTGCATTTGGACAGCAAATCTGCCTGCATTCCTCACTGCTTTCTAAAAGATCTTCAAAGACCTTCATTTATCTTAGTATCGACCAGGAGAGAGAACTAAGAAAAAGGTGATGAAATGCATCTTTTGCCTTTTGTTCTATGGTGGTTTCCATCTATAGAGTCTCTGGTCTTAATGTCACCCTGGGATCGTTTTCTTCTGCAGGACAATATCAGACCTTAAGTTAACAATGGCTGAAATTTCCTCTCAGACATTATAGAGTGATGTGTTTAATAACTTCAAAGTCCCATTAATTAATTAAAAGTATGTGGACCTGTAGGGAGAAAGCAGGAGCCTGTTATATAGTTACCACTCCCAACTGAGAACACCTTTCAGACAGAGGAAAAACCATCCACGTGTCTGGTGTGTGATAAAGTGATTTTTGTTTACTGTCAAAATATTCCTTTTCTGAATGATATTGCTCCTTTGTGCTCCTGAGAGAAATTCTTATGACTCAACATTTGTCTAGTCTTATAAATAAAGAGAACTTTTAAATATGCTCACTTTCTTTTGTTGTAATCCATGTCCTAATTGTTCATATATGAGTATAACAGAGTGGATTTTCCAAAAGAAAAGCTTATTAGGCTCGTGGGAATTAAAGTTTAGGAGACGGAAAATGCAGTAGTGTGGTTTCCTATTGGACACGGTAGCTCTGCTGGACAGTTAAATGGTTGGAATGTCTACATTTACTTTCACTTTTTGTTCCAGCTTCACTTACGCTCAGAAGTGGTGAGGGAGCTGCTGCTCCTAAAATCCTTTACCTCCTGCCCTTGGAAGCAAGGAAAGCGTCTCTAACCCCAACCACCAAACTGCATCCCCTGTGAAGAACACATACCTGTCACTTCAGGGTCCTCCTCCCAGGTGAATCAGTCACAGAGAATACCCTGTCTCACACTCCTGACCAGGTTCCTGTGCGTCAGGCTGAGTCCTGGGACAGGAAGGCACAAGCAAAGAGCAAAGGGGCCTCAGCTATTTACCTGGGGGTAAAGCTGGAGCAGCAGCCTGATCCCTGATTCCCAGGACAGGGAGAAAAGCTCATCTTCTGACACACAATCCGCTTTCCCCTGCCTCACCTTATCCCTCCAGGACAGGGCTTGACTATCAAGATAAATGACACCTGCACTTGGCTGAGAAGGTTCTGTCTGTGGTCTTTCAGAAGAGGGGCGGAGAGGGAAGGAACTTAATCTGAGTAAAGCTTGGAAACGCCTCTCTTCCAACTCCCTTTCCATCCTCTCTCCTGTGTTCTAGTACCTTTTTCTTCCACTGTTAACTAGGTTTTCCAGTGCCTTGATGCTCTCCACTGGCTGAGCAAGTCCTGCCCCCAAACCAGTTCTGCCTTCCCCTCAAGGGCTTCAAGCTCCAAAATTCTCTCCACGTACAAAACTCCATTCTTCTTGTCATTTGATCTCAGCTAGGTCAAAGGAAAGCCTTTTTGAAGACTAATTTATATCGAGGGGTGAGTGACAACTTGCTCCCCCCACCCTCTTAATCTTCTCTGTGGGTTTTTTCTTGACAACTGAAACTGATCTCTCGTTGGTGGAATCCAAGGGAGCAATAGGAGCAGGAAATGGCTATTGTGAAGCAAGATGGCCCACCAGCTGCCCCTTAAATCTTACCACCTGCCTTCTCCACCGAAAAGTCACTAGAAGAATGAAACCTCAGCAGCTGCCCCTACCCACCTCCAGCTAGCTCCTCAGCTAGAGTCCCAGCCTCACCCTTCATAGAAGGTGCAGATTCTACTACAGATGCAGACAGGCTCTATTTCTCCCCAAACCATGTAAGACCCTGAACACAGGTACCTACTATGTCCAGGGCCCCAATATTTGGGAAGAACATACTTTTCAGCTGAGACAGACCTAGGCCTGAGGATTCCCTTGCAGCCATTCAGACAGGACTCCCACGCTTCCCGCTAGAGTCTTCAGTTTAACCTCAGGGCAGTTTCTGCTCTACCCAGTTCCTTTATCGTGTTCCTTCTGGCTTCTGAGACTGGAAGGGGGCTCACAGTGAGACCTAAGCCCAGACCCAGCTCCACCAAAGCCATCTCCAGCCACACCAGAACTTGGAGGCGAAAGAGAGCAAGGGAGCCTGGTTGCTGGCAGCTTGATGGTGTTGAGACATGTTCAGACAAAGCGATCTTCCCACTTCTCCAAAAGTCTGTCCAACAGGTGGGCAAAGAACAGTTATTATCTAACACCAGAAATGTGTCAGACTAACTCTGGGGTAGGTTTTACCTGATTGCAACACCAGGTGGGTCATCACATGCATATCTTATCCTCCTCCTCTCCTCTCCTCTCCTCTCCTCTCCTCTCCTCTCTTCTCCTCTCCTCTCCTCACTTCCCTCTCCTCTTTC
Source organism: Cynopterus sphinx (assembly GCA_030015415.1). Lineage (NCBI taxonomy): Eukaryota > Metazoa > Chordata > Mammalia > Chiroptera > Pteropodidae > Cynopterus > Cynopterus sphinx. The sequence goes on along the minus strand of CM057380.1, from coordinate 55,793,847 downwards.
TATATCTCTCCCTCTTCATCTCTCCTTTTCTCCCTAGATTGCTGCTCAGGCTCCTGGCTGTTTATTTTACACTGAGCTTTAGAAAGCCCATAGCTCATGTTATCAGCTCTGTAGCTTTTTTTCTACAACAGTTGGAATAAATAGGAACTGTTTCTATTCTAAATAGCAGATAGGTTCTTTCCGGATAACCATAAAGAAAAGAAGGAACTTTGGAGTTTGAAATATTAATCTCATCTCTTCCCCATTGTTCCTTTCATCTTCTGTATCTAGTATTTCTTCTACTTTCTCTCTGTGCTTCACCTCACACAGATCCTTATCACGTCATACATTTGAGACTGATTCAGGAAAGCCAGAGGCTAGTTGTAAGCTATTGAGTTTGCCTTCATGTATGACATTTTTATCATAAAGATTTAGTGGCCACATCTACCAAGATCTAAAAACATGTTGGTAAAAGGCAGCATTCCTGATAAATTCATAATTCCTAGACTCTTCTCCAACCAACCTTCCCACCAGCCCCCAAATAACTCCGAACATGCACACACTCACACACAGACACACACACACACACACACACACACACACCTTTGAAGAAGACAAATCACCAAATCTTGTGGTTAAAGAGAAATGATGCCACCATGCCTTACTTTCTGGTGACCTCTACTTTGAGTTTCTCTTGAAAAAGAGCAGCCCCCAACATTCAAAAGCTAGCCTGGCATTCACATTTCGGCCATGCTGTTCTCCGAGTAGACATAAACAATCTCATAGAGTACCAACCTCAAATGAGGTTACCCTGTAACCAGGATAAAATGAACCAAAGCAAGCTCACTTTGTAATTCTAAGAACAGACTAAAGCAAGGTCACAGTGCCACCCACAAAACACCAAACACACCCTTTCTTGGCTGAAATCAGTGGCTGCTCCGTGTTTACCTATTGCAGCTCTATTCTCCTGCTAGGTCCTCCCTATGGATAAAATTTATTTAGAAGCACACAGAATTGACCCTCCTTTCTAACAGTTTCCCATATAGAGCACCCCCCTGCTTCCATAGACCCTTTCTAGATGACCTAAACCAAACCCAAATGCGATGATAGGTTCTTTCTAACTCCTTTTTCCTGAGATACCCCATGTTTTCTCATTCCTCACTCTAATGAGTCATAATCTCAACTATTTATCTGCATATGTGTTCCTGGGGGTCTTTGGTTGAAGGGCATAGCATTCTCCAAATAACATCTCATCCTCATTTCCTCTCTTTGCGTATCTGTTATCTGTTACCATGATGTGGTTAAGAATTTGAGTTTTGGATTCAAATACCTGGCTCCAAATTCCAGCTCTGCATGACTCTGGCAAGTCACTTAGCCTCTCAGACACTGCTTCAGGAAAACATGTATCCTAACATGGGACTGGGAGAATTCAGTAAAACATGAAAAGTGTGCATTGGAATGACCAACAGACTGTGAGAGAGACCAACAGGAAGTCATACCACAAATCTGATCTGAAGAACTCTGCTTGGCCCACAAGCCCTGGGAACATGCCAACTAATGTCGTCTTGCTTCAATCTGTTGCAATAGCTTAATGACCACACACACTGGTCCAAATTAACTGGCTCTCGAACAATAGCTATTAGTAATAGCTTTTCAGCAAAACTTCTACTTGATAGTGGAAGAATGTGCTAGGGTCACCATAATAAGGCATTTTAATGGACACATCTCAAGTGTTGCATATTATTTCTAGGATGAGATATCTGCCCATGTTGCCCTCATGGAGAAATCTCTTAATCTCCCAACATTGTCATCTTCTGGGGGGAAGGAAGGACAGGATATTGAAATAAAGAGAGACTTGAGTTCAAATCTTCTCTCTTCCTCTTAACAACTTTGGGAAGTTACTTAACTTGAATCTCTTTTCTCTTTGCAACACATATATAGAAAGGGCTACAGGGCTATTAGAAAGTTAAAATAAACACAGGGAAATTGAGTAATAGGAAGCAAGCATTCAGTTATGATGGTACCAATCTCTCCCCCAAGACCCCAAACTACACACACACAAACACACACGCAAACACAAGCACACACGAGGTTCAATTCTAATTGAGTTTTCAACTTTAACAGTTGTCAGTGCAACAACAATGGAAACTTTGCCTGTACAGGCCTGCTTTCTGGGGATGGGGCCCCTCGGCCACATCTTTGTGAATACTTTTGAGACCCATCAGGCCCACTCAGGAGATAAAAGATGGTCTTCAAGGTACTTAAAACCAATCAAGGAAGCAATAGCTTACATGAGGTAATAAGGAAAACTTAAAAAAATTTTTTTGAAATGTGATTGGCAAAAAAAGAAATTATGAAATATACCTAAACATGCTCCATCTCGTGGGACATGCTAATGGCTTTTAAAAGGGACCATATACATATAGGACTTGAGGAAAGTGGAGGTTTGACTTTGGCAGAAAATGTCTCATTTCTCCCAGGAAGTGAGGGAGCTAATGGCAGAAAAATAAGCCAGAGTCTAGAAAAATGTTCAGAGCCCAAATGACAATGTAACATACTCTTTAAGGCCCAGAAACTACCAGACTTCTCTAGGAAAACTACCTCAGAGAATCCGAGAAGCCCAGATGAAGGCACGATTATATAATGGTCTTCACATCAGAAAACCTGAGTTGAAACCTGTCTGCCACTTACCAGCTGTGGGCCTTCTGGCAAGTCCCCCACCTGTTTGGAACCTCCACTTCCTCATCTACTCTACTTGTCTCGAGAGTCAACAGGATAAATAAAGTATGTGTAAAAACAATTCAAACCATAAAGTGCTATACATATGAGTGGATTTCAAGTCCTAGTGCAGGTAAAGTGGCACAGTGGGGAAATAAAGGTCATAAAATATTATCCTCCACCTCAAGAAGTTTCATAACAAGTCATTTAAGTGACTGGTACATTATCTTGGCTGAAAGAATCATCTGAAGAATAGTAATAGGCATAGTACAGTGATTACTAACATTTTTTAAAGTGCAGGATGCCTTTGTAATAGCTGGAAATACACAGGGAGTTTCCACATGGTTGTAACTATATCTAGTTTCCACTGAATAAGAAACTGAGTTCTCAAATATGGATCCTCAAATTCCTTACACACATTATTCTCTTCCTTTATCCTCCCCAACCATGACTAGAGACCCACAGTCTCCAAATTGGGGATTCATGGCATAGGTTGTTGGCAGTTACAATAGTTCAGTCTGTATATAATTATAATTTAGAAAATTAAACAGAATGCTAAAAAGATCCTGCAGAAAAGAGAATTGCAAACATAGGTGGTACTGGGGAGGGATACAAATTCCATCACTCTTTCTGCACTAGATAAAGAGAAGAAAAAGTGTTTGTCCTGAGTTAAAGGTAAACCAGGCTAGCCCTAGGTAAACCTGTTATGCCTATAAAATGTATTCTCCTTTTAAATTCTTCCCCACTTGGGTGGTGACTGCAGTTTTTATTGGGAGCTCCCAACCTTCCTTCCCTCTCCGTTTGGGAAGGATATTATTTACACTTTTGGGGCTGGCACTCATTCATGTTAAAGTTTAACAATTAAGATGTCATTTAATAATGAATGACTGAGAGACCCTGGGGCAGTTGTGTAATACTTGCTTAAGAACATCTAAGCTATATTATTTGTCAATTCACCTATGCAACAAAATACTTTTCTTTCTGTTCTCATACCAGTCTTATTCCCTTTCTTAGATTATCCTCCCATATTCCTGTCCCCTCCCCAGGAAGCTCAGAGGCACCTGCCACAGGCCCCACGCTGGTTGTACAAGGGCACTGTACACAGGAAGAAAGGGAAGAGCGGAACAGAAGGATGAAGAAGAGAGGCAGTGGAAGGGTTTAGTCTCATTTGTTTTTAACTGTTTAAGATTATGGACACATCTGTAAACCTCAAACAACAATGAAAAATAAGATTGAGCACCTAAAGCTTTTCATATTTTACTGCAGAGGTATTTTTGATGTATTATTAGTTAATACGTAATTAGTAAAGTGCTAATTCATATCCTACATGTACAAAATCATTTTACAAAATTTCTTAAAAAACTAGTAGATAATGTGTTTTTTCTTCTGGGCTTATACCAGATGGTGTATTCAAACAGGTGACGCCACCTGCATAGTAGCAGCAACAGCAGCCAGCACAACACTCTCTTCCCGCCACGTGGCTCTTCATTCCCAAATTCACTGCATCTTGGTTCTCCACCCTTTTCCTCTCTTCTGCTTCATTCTTCTCACCTGGGACCCATCTCTTCACAGATGACCAGGTAAAATAAATTGAGTAAGAGAAATACATCTTCGTACCTTTCTCAGATGAGAACAAGTCTGTTCTCTTGGACATTCAACAACCTTATTTACTATGGCCTTTTTTATCCCATAATGTATCACTTCAAACTTAAATAAATGTCCTTCAATTAGAGTTCCCAAGAAGCCTGCGTCATATCTTTTGATTAGTGCTTTTACATTTAGTCCTTCAAGTACCTGTTTTACAACATTTTAACTCTCATGATCAAAACAACAAAGAAAGCTGTTTTGCTACAAGTGTTTTACATTCCATCTCACCAGGTGCTCACTAAAAAAATACCAAAAGGAAAAATTCAGCTCGATAATTAGCCACAACCAGTTCTTAATGTGTGCTACTAGGGGAAGTCTCCAGGCCAAAATTATTGCAATCAAACATTCAGTTCTTCCAAACAACATCAGATGATCCAGGGTCATGGGGCAGACCAAAAATCCACTGTGATGTTGATATACAAAGGATTGTAATCCACAGAGACTAACTTATAAGTACAACTGTTCAACCCATCTGTTCTCCAGACTCTTGACACCTGATGTAAGAGCTTCATCCTGAAGATAGAAAAAATGTAAATGGTCAGACAAGAATGTAACATATATTTTTATAGCCCTGCCACAAAATTTGGCAAAAGTATCTTTGTAAATTATTATACGTATTGGGTTTCCTATTACAAAAAGTTTATTTTCCCCATTTAAGGTACCGGACACCAATGAGAGCCAGATGTCAGACCCATTATGACCCTGGGGACCAATGATGAAAAGAGTCACTGCATGCAGGGACCCCCAGTCTACAAGACAGAAGGATGTTTAGGTAACACTGATATGTTGTGTTATGTGTCATCCACTGCTAACAGGTCATTGGATAAGCTTCAAGGGATCTCTGAATGCTCCATTGTTGTTGGGGAAATTCTGTGTCGGTAGGCAGGGAGGATACGTAGCCCTCATAACCGACTCAAAGTTAGAGCGTATGTAGAGGAGGATAAATCAAGAAGCGTCTACTTTCACAAAGGAGTCTGGGGAGGGGTCTTGAAGAAGGAAATTTGAAAGAGCTTAAAAGAGAAGAAATTCACTAAGTGAAGATAAGGGAAAGGACACACAGGAAGAGAGACCACTCTGTGCTAGATGCATAGACATGCAAAACAGCAGAATGCTGTTTGGTCTCTAGGAGCTTAGCAGTGAAAAGCAATCTATTTCAGTCAGCAACAAAGAGGATGAAGGTCAGAGCATAATGTTGAGCTAAATAAAGTCGGAGGAAAATAATACCGTATGAATTCATTTATATGAAAGTGAAAAACATGCAACCTAAATAATCTTTTGTACAGGGATACACATATATGGAAAAACAAGAAAACTGAGTAATAGTACAGATCATTATATCATAATTACCACAAAAATCAGGAAACAGTTACCTCTTGATGTGGAGGACAGACATGGAATTAGGGAAGGCCACGCAGGTAACAGGCATAAATTGGGTGGGGGGCATCACGGTGCTCATGGTATCAAGAATATTCAGATATTTTGATTTCTGCATCCCCTGGCAGCAGAAACAGTTTAGCAACGTGGCCAGGCCCAAACGCTCGGTGCCTGCCCCGCACCTTCCCTCTGAGGTGAGAGCCTCCAGAGAGTAGGCCTGTTTTATTAACTCGATGATTTGCTTCAGCCACGCAAAGAAACAGCATAGATTCTACTTTGTTTTTTTGGTTTTTTTTGGATAACTTTTTGAAAAATACTACAGTTGTGCTGTGTTTGTGAAGTAAACAAATGTTTGTTTCCGTATCTCAGCAACATGCTCATCCACCCTGCGCCCGCACCATGGGCAGCACAGCACTGCACACAGGGCAGGCTCTTGGCTTGCTAGCCAAGGGGGCTTGTGAACACCACGGCTCCACTTCAGGGCTGACCCAACTTTGGAAAATGACACAAGCAATATTGGCACATGTCAACTGGACTGAGTCTGGGAGGAAGAGTAAGGTGAGCCATTTTATTCCCAACTTTTAAATATATCCATGTAAGGTTTTTTTGTTTGTTTGTTTTTGTTTTTTAGCCATTGAAACAATAAAATATAAAAATTTGGGGGGAAAAGAATATTCAAATTTTTCATATAATTTGTGAGTATTCCTTTGTTTCTGGTCAATAATTATTATTTTTTTATTTAAAGAGAAAAACACATGCCTATGGACAGAGACTGGAAAGACACACAGAAAACAGAAATAGCAGTTTTGTTAAAGTGGTAAATTCTAACAAAAGGGATAAAAGCCTTTTAACGTTGTTTTTTAAATATAGACTCTGATGAAGCCCTGTATATTGGGCAAAAATTCATTAATACTGTTTTAAAATGCAGACTCTGACAAAAGGGCTAAAAGGCCTTTAATGGCATTTGTAAATTTAGGGAAAACATCAGAATAAATAAATGTAGATTCTTCAGTTACAGCTCCATTAAAGAATTGGCTTATCTGTCAGGATTCCTTGGTGAAAGGACTAATTCCTAGGGTGATTCCTAGGGAAATCTGAACATTGGCTGCTAGGTATTTGATATTAAGAAAGTTGCTATTTTATGGTTCTTTTTTAAAGACTTCTTATATTTTAAGGATATAAATGAAAGTATTTACCCACGAAATGCTGTGATATCTATGAGGTCCTTCTAAATGATCCAGTGGAGGAAGATAAAGTAAGAGAAAGAAGAGGGGCCATGAATTGATAATTGTTGAAGCCAGGTATCAGGATGTGGGGGTCTAATAGGCCGTTTCCCATACTTCCCTCTAACTTTGTAAATTACCTTAATACAAAGCTTTGAACAAAATAAACTGTCTCATCTTATAAGATTCAGCAGAGTTCTTAGTGACAGAAGAGACTAAGTAGGCAGCTGCCAGGCACATGAAGCAAGGACTCACCGTTCTATATTCACCTCGTTGCCCTGGTCTCTAGTGTGAAAAATCATTGTATATTTACCCACTTCAGGCAAGGGTCGGATTATTTTCATTCTATGAAGCTCAACCCTGGAAAAGTAACAGAGGAATTTAAAAATGATAGGCCTCAGGCAGTAAGTCCATAAAAGATCACATTTAACATTTACTTTTGGGGTACAAAGATGTGTCAATTTATAGTTTGTCATTTTCCAAAAACGACTGAGAAAGTACATATTTTAAAACATCATGACGAATAGCAGAATCAAGTCTCTTAGAATCCCTAATTTATTTAGTGCTTCTTTTTTTCAACAAAGAATGTTATGATCATTTAAGGTAACAAGCTTTCAAGTCCATGAACCTAGGGTCAAATCTAGATTTTGTTATTTACACCCCTGGTAAGTCAGTTTATTGTCTCAGGTCTTGGTTTTCCATCTTTAAAATTCCAATGGTGTTATAGAGTTGATCAGAAATGCTCAAATGAAATGATCCACATAAAATATGTTTTGCAAGATGTAATATGTAAGTGCAAAGAAGGGTGGTACCTGCTATGTTGCTGAGTACATGAATACTTAGTAGATAAATCTTGACCAACTTTTATGTTCAAATCATTCGGTTTATCCACAGCGTTAGTCAAGAACCATTCTGGAGGCCATGATGATCTTAACAAATGATCAGATCATTGATCTGATCCTAGTGCAAAATTCTATTAAGCATCCTATTTGTGAAATGGATTTTGGGAAGATGATAGATATTTTACCTCTAGCCTTTGCTATTCCTGCAATGAAATCTAGCAGACACCTTCTGTCCACTTCATAAGCCACAGCCACATAGGCTGGTGACGGGCTGGGCCATGAAGAGCTGTTGCCTGTCACCGGCCCTTCCTATGGAGCCTTTGGTCAGGGAAATTCACTCCTGCCAGAAACATCCCAAAGACTCTCGTCCTAAACGTGGGAACAAAACCAGCAGGTGGCTCTGACTTCTTTATGCTAAAGGAAAATTTTCGGGCAGTCACACAACTATTAGTTTGGAACCCCAGCCAAGAAAGCTCCTTTCTGACAGACAACAGCAGAAGGAAAAGGGGCTCCTGATAGCCAGAAAGGCCTTGCTATATAAGTCTGAAGCTCCAGGCTCTTGAATAATTACTTATTTCTGGGAGACAGGAATACTCATAACTTTCTAGCCATAAAACCCAAGTGCAGGGGAGGGAGCTCAGATATGAGACCATATCCCCTCTGAATCCCTCAGAACAGAAAGTAGTCCAAGATAATCCGAGGGTAATGCCAGCAGGCAGGAGAGTCCAGCCTGGGAGTCAGGCCAGCGGCTGCTCCCATAGAGTGTGGGGTTGGCTGGTGCATAAGAAGAGACATCTTTGTCTGCTTCAGGGTATGCAGCTTCTCACAGGCTATTGGCGCTCCCTGCTCTGAGCACTGGAAACTGTGCCAGGATCCTTTAAGGTCCGAGAGAAAGCACAGGTTTATAACAGGCCCTCTGGCCACTTTCCTCAAATTATAGACACTCTGAAAGTTAGGACTTTCCACTCACTGGTGAGGTCCTCCTCAGTAAACAATAGCCACTGACAAGTCCACAGAAACCTCCATCATCCCTTCTGGACCCCAAAAACCCATGAGCCAGGAACAGGCCACCCTATATCATTTCTAAACTGACAGTGGCAAAGAGCAATCTGGGCGACCCTACCCTTCGTCTGCCCCTACCGCCCTTTAAGCGCAAATCTGTGGCCAAGCGGCTTGCTGGACTGGCACCTACAGAAAATGTGAAATGAAGGCTTCCAACACCACCACCGATAGCAGAGCCCCATGAAGGGGACCTGTGTCTGTTGTTCACCTGAGTCTGAGGTCATCGTCTTCGCCTCCCCATCCCCAGTAGTTGTTAGAGAATCCATTCACCTTGAAAAATTGCTGTCTGCTTAGGGCAGTAACACCCCCAAAATATCCTCTGTAACGTAGCCTGGAGCAGGAGAGAGAGAAAAGGTAAGAACGTGTACACAGAGCGTTTTTGTTCTCCACAGACACTTGAAAAGTCTCTGATTCAGGAATGGTATTGGAGGTACACCTTGAGGACCATGTACTTCAACCATTTACTCCTGCTTGGCATCTACCTCCTAACATTCCTGGCCTTCCTGTTCTGGCCTTCTTCCCTTGTCTAGACAAGTGCTCAATAAGCAAGGTGCCACCCACCTGATATTGTTAATGTTTGAGTGCAGATGTCTACAGAGGTACCTGTAAGTGTGCGCCATGACATCAGAGCTGGATGACAGATTTCATCTCGGGTGTCAGTCCAATGAATACTGGGGCTGCCAAGGGCACTGAGTTAAGGATTCTGGGGCTGCAACCAGGTTCGGCATGAATAAGTGTCACAGAGAATATACTGTCTTTTTTACTTTTGCTTTTTTTCAGAGGAGGCAGTAAAGAGCAGAAGACAGCTCCTGCAAGCAAATCTCCACTTACGCACATGCCAATATCCATCTTAGAGTCAGTTTCCTGACAACCCAACGCACCTGAACAATCCTGGGGTTTCTGGCTTGGGCGACTAGGTAGACGATAATGCCTTTCACAAAAATCGGATATGTAGAACAGTAATTAGATCTTGATATGAAGATGGTAAATTACATATTGAATAAACTGAATTTGAGATTACGCTTTTGCCAGTGGTCAAAATGACACGGAGTCCAAACTCAAGAGAATAGCTACAGATACGGCTTTGGAAATAAGCTGTCAACAGGTGGTGCTTAAGAGGCACAGGAGTAGAAGAAATACACTGCCCGAGGACAAGGTAGTAGGCGGGAAGAAAAGAGGACAAAAGGTGAATCTGTGAGGACACCAACTAGAAAAAGAAGAAATCAGGAGGGACGAGACGGCACCTCCCGGTCACATAAGATTCTTATGATTACTGATGAACCACTTAGCTTATCTGAGAAATATATAAAGATATATGTGAAGATACCTATAACAATTCAGAACTGCAAATGAAGACAGCTTATTAGCTTGCATGTTACTAAATAAAAGGCTGTGAATATATGGAGGTTTCTAACTTTAATTAACTTCAGTCCTAAGTGTTCCAGGACTGATGAAATATTTCTGTTTTCCCAGAGAAGAAGAAAAACCAAAAGGACAGATCAATAAACAACTTGCCATCTAACAGGTGGAATCTCGATGGCTAATTTGTAGTCCTGCTGTTCATTTCTATGTTCTGAGTACAGACAGGGAGGCCCTGTTTAACCTAGAATGGAAACAGATTTACTTATATACTCCCAATCTAAAATTCTGACAAATGATATTATTGTAACCTAAAACAAACCTAAAGAAATAAAGTGCTCAGAAGACAGCTATTACTACCCAAGGAGACATCGACTACAGAGGTTTGCTGCCATGGCTATCAGACTCTGACTGGGAAGGTATTCTTAATTACCTGAAGACCAGTGGCTTCATCAGGACAAGGCAGAACTACTGCCCAGGCACAACCTGTCAAGCACCACCAGGGGGTCACTAGGAGAGAACCAGCATTGATGAGCTGGTAGTGATCTATTAAATAACTACTATCCACCATGAGCAAGACAGCAGGCTAACCACTAATCCCTGGGCCCTGCCCTCAAAATTTATAGTCTAAGGAGAGCAGTTAGCGTTACCAGGGTTCTGAGGACAGAAATGCCACACCTTGGAGGGTTCAGATAGGTAGAAAAAAGGGGGAACTCTTGGTGGCCAGAACTCCATGGGGAAAAGTAAAGAGAGAGAAAAGAGCAGGCTGTCTGAGAAGCACCTGGAGGCCCACTTAGCTGCAGTGAGAGGTGCAGAAGGAAATCAGTCAGAAAGGTTAAAAGAACTGTTTCTCAGTGGCCTCTTGGATGGCAAGTCTACATGTTTATTGATCTTTGCTTTTGGTTTTTCTTCTTATGCAGAAAAGAACAAATATGTAATTGGCCCTAGAACCGTTTCATTTGTAAAGGGCTATAAAATGGGTAAAATGTAGTCATAAAATAACAGTAGAGTCCTTGTAGAAAGCAGGCAGGTACCAAACATTCTTGGCAGTAAAGTTTGCCATAGACTGGTCCAAAGTTTTAGCACTGACCATGCTCAATGGGGTAAACAGATTTAATTCTAGCATTATCAGAGTCCGAGACAGCTGGGGCAAGTCACTTTAACCTACTTCTCTGCCTGTGTGTAAAGTGAAAACATTTCTTGCACCTCTCATGGGGCTATTGTAATAGTGAATAAAGTGTGTGGGTTTAAATTCTGTGGTTCAGTGACACACAGTTACCAACAGGGAGCAGACACTTAGCTGCCAGAGACTGCAGCTGCCAACTAGAGTGATTCTGCCTAAAGTAGCAAAGGCAAAAAGAGGGGGTCAGGATGAGAGCAACTCCTGCATAACTTACACATGACTTCCCCTGGCCACGGTTTACATGACATATATAATAAAGTAGAAAAATATAAATGAAAAAAAATGACAAATCTGGACCATAAGAAATGTAAATCAAAATAGATTAAAATAGGAAATAATTAGAACTTTAATTTGCAAATAATTCTTTTCGGCTTCAAAAACAAGGCCATGCATTTGGCTCATAGTTTCTTGCATCCAGATGAAAAGAGGACACAAATCCAATCACCTGACTCACATTAAGAAAATCCGTCAGTTACTCAAAGAAAACAAAGGCTTTCTGATAGCCAGTCAGAAATGAAATGTTTAGCCACTTACAATACTAAGTTAAAACAGCAAGATTAAAAGAGCACGATTGCTACAGGGGCTGGTTTTAGTATATGTGCTGATGAAGCAAGCATCGGGCTGGTTTTAGAGTGAGTAGCCTCTGGTGATATCCACGATTGTGACATAGAAGTTTTATTCAAAATCAATTCCCAGCAGGAATGCCCAAGAACTCAATTTCTTGTAGTCCAGCTTAACACAAAAATAAAACCTAGAATTTAAACAAAAGGCCTGTCTGTCCTTAAAACAATCCTGTGTATCTGAATTTAAAAAAAAAAAAAAGCCCTGTGAGATTTGTAATTTCTCACCTCAGATGTTTAGAGATAGCTGTGCAATGGGAAGTTACCATCTACAACAAGGGTCCAAGCACAGGTATCTGTGCTGTAGATACAAAGTAAGTGAACAGATAATTGACATACTTCTGAAAACACTGAGGCACGCAGCCATAACATGCTGCTTTCTTCAATGCAGAGGTGGTTCAAAGAGACCAGAAAGCAAAACATCCAGATAATGAGATTCAGATCCAAAGATCAAGTTCCTCAAAGGGAAAAATCCTGTGATTCTCTTCCAGAACCACCCCCTGCTCTCTGGCCCACCACCCCTGCCTTCATTCAGGCACATGGCATCTTTCCCCTCAGCTTCTTCCCCACCTCCCTTCCCACCTTGTTTCCAAGGGCTTATAGCTGAATTTGCAGAAATTCAAAATTGATGCAACCCCACTGTAGCTGTCTCGCCACACCAGCACCCAAACAGGCAGCACTCCTTGAGGACAGGCCCCTGGCCTTATTCAAATTGATCTCATAGTCACCAGCTCGGTAAGCACCACAAAACAGACATCAGCACATGTGAGTGACAGGGCTTGGGGGAAGCTGTCAAGTGCACAGATATAAGTGAATAGTTTCATCTGTAGAGAACTTTCTTGGTTGCATTTCTCCCTAGTTGTGCTTAAGTGGAAATTGGTATAAAAATAAGATGAAATAAGGTTGAAAAATAGAGATGCCTCTCCTGGGGGGGCACAAGAGATGAGGATGAAGACAGAATGGTGGTACCTAGCACTTTGCACAGTGGTTTTGAAAGAAAGGAACCTGTCCTGTCTCCTGAGCAAACTACTCAGTGGACGCGTTCTCTCCATTCTCCTCAAAACTCTGGAAAGATGCCACAGTCTGGAAACAGATGTCACAGTCCTACAACAGAGGCCTAAAAGCTCACCTACGGGGCGTGTTCTTGTTGCCCCCTACAGAGGGAAGTCAAGGACAGACAGGTAAGTTACTTTAGCACTACACAGTAGGGGATAGCTTGCAAAAGTTCCACTATGTAGGTGCTACAAGTGAAGCTGGCCATGATTTGCAACAACTGGATTATTTTTCCTCTCCTCTTCTTCCCCTTTTGTCTTTCTGCTCTTCTGCCAAGGCTGTTGTAGGGCTTTTTCTTGATGAGGAAAAACCTAAATACTCTATTTCCCGTTTTGAACTTTACGTGATTATGTCATGTACCATTTTTCCTGTATCTCATTTTCCTCAGACATGCTAGGCATTACATCTCACACAGCCTCGAGGACAGAACAAGCTTCTGCACTTAAGCAAGCCATGAACAGAGCCACCTTACCTGTACCCAGTGCTGTTCCTGCCAACCACTAGATGCTTGGGCTGATCCTCACACCTGTAAAGGTTCAAGTCGTTCTCTGGCACCAGGTCCACATCGTGGAATATAAAGCAGTCCCAATTTTCATCCTTGAGAGCTTCTAGATAGCCCACATTCAAGAGTTTGGCTCGATTAAACTTTTTATTTCCAGCCTATAGATATGGAAATTAAATGCTGAAAAGCCCCTGAGACAATGTGTCATACTGGTCAGTTCAGTTCAGACGTAGGAACTGGTACTGCTCCTGCTACACACAACTATACTTGTGACATGAAGACCTGACAAAGTACATGCAATACTTCTCATGCATACTTAAATTCCATAACTTGAAAACATACCTTGAAATGGGAAGTTGTTGTTAAATGGGTATAGAGTCTCAGTTTTGCCAGATGAAAAAGTTATAGAGATCAGTTGCATAATAATGTGAATATACTTAACACCACTGAACTGTACACTTAAAAATGGTTAAGGTGGTAAACTTTATGTCATGCATACTTTGTCACAATTTTTCAAAAGCCATAGCTTTAAAATAACAAAAAATTTTAAAACATACCTCTTTATTTATTCCATTGTAAAACTACAAAACCTTTCTTACATACTAGTCATACCAATAAATATCACTGCTTCACTGTTCAACTCTCACTCAGCTCATCCCATCCTTACCCTATGCAACAAATTACACTGAGCTTCTAAAAGATATAGCTTGCCAGAAAGGATCGAGAATTCTTGACCTATAAACAGAGGTTATTGCTAATATTTCTAAGCTACTTAAAAGTCTCTTGGAATCACTGTAAGAGAATCCTGTTTTAACACTTAATGGTGGAAGCTAATCCTCACAGTGGCCTTACAGAAGGGATTTATCACTGGGTGAAAGAAAGAACACAATTTGACCAGTAATAAGACCAGAACAAGACTATGAAAAAGGTTTTCATTCAGTATTAATTTTTTCATGGCTGTCTAGATCAAATTGCGTCAGAATAAATTCCAGCTTGATAAACAGTTTATCATAACAAAAGTACAGGCAGTTCACAAAAGTAACCACAGTACTTTTCTGAAAAGAATAACACAAAGCAGATACATTTTTTGATTATGTAAAAATATTATACTTTGGGAGTGGCTGTCCTGAGTAAGAATTCAGAATGACTAACTATGTGAAAAACAAAAATTATAAAATATAATAGTAAAATTTTGTCTCAAAAACTAAAAAAGGGCATAGATGTTTATATATGCACACTGATTTTCAAAAGCTCCAGTTTATTATAAAGTACACACTGTAGAGCTGCATCCTCTAATTTGTCAAAAGTTTTCCTAAAACAAATATTACTGAGACGATCAATAGTAAGCATGTAATTAATTACTTCTTTTGCAATTTTAGCATTAAGAATTTGAGAGGGGATTATTTGGATGGCCCGGGACACTTTTGAAAAGCTAGACATGAATATTTAAGTTGACGCCTTATTTTTCTATCAATAAACATTAATACCAAATAAAGACATCTTTAACACCCACTCCACTTAGAAGTAAACTCTTCAAAAGCAGCCTACACTTACGTTTACTGTGTTCCTACTAAATCATGCCTCTGGAAGCCAAATATGTAAATCAAGAAAGTGAAAACTAAACATGTTTTACATGATAGACAGCAGCAAAGTTAAAAGCCCAATAAAAATGGTCATAGAATCCCATGGCTATTAACTGACACTCGGTAGTCTGTCAGATCCTCTATCTAGACCCCCCAAAGAACAGCCTAGCTCAGTAACACAAAACAATTCCAAGATCTCATTGTGTGGTATAGAGCGAATGCAGAGTGAAACAGAAAGTAAATCTCAGAGAAATGTCATAGGTCAGTGTTTAGCTCACATGGAAGGGCTAACAACAAAATGGTCTTCCTCCAGAGGTTCATTTATAAGGCAGTAAAAATTCCCAGTCTCATTACTCCACATTCTGGGACAAGAATTCCCTTTACTCTGTTCAAGGATAAACAAAGAGACCTCTCCTTTGACAATAGTTTGATGCTCCTTTGAACCAAGAGAGACAAATGACCAAGTTCCTCAGAGAGAGGAGAATCTGGAGGCAGAGACCAGGTCTGCCCCCACACTCACCTGGTGGATAATGTAGATGCCATACTCTAGCTGCTGCCTCTGCAAGAAGGGATGAAGGTGCTTTAGCAGGTACATCAGGTGTTTCTCTCTGTTCCGGTGTGGAATGAGGATGGCAACTCGCTGTAAAGCCTTACATTCCTCAGGGTGATACCGGCCTCTGTGCACCCTGGGATTTTCTGCCCGCACTTCTTCCAGAGTAAGATCTGATTTGAAAATGAGCTTGTCCTGACCTCCTACAATTAAAACAGTACAGGAAACAACAGTAGCTATTTCATCAAGGGTTGACTGGCTTAAATGAGCTGGGACATGTAAAGAAAGCACTTAGAACATTGCCTGGCACCCAGGGAGCACTGTATGAATGTTAGCTTTTATTATTAATACTCTAAAGCCTCATTTGATCATGAACTACAACCACAGAATTGTGTGACTCAGGTTACTGGCTACAAAAGCAAATAAATGACATATAAGAGCATTCCCATGTGGCTGGATAACCAAGTCTGGCCCTGTTATTCGTCCATAAAAATAAAATGCATTCTGTCCTGATGACCCTGGTGAAGAGCCCTACCCACTTTTCCTTCTCAAAATCTCAAAGGAGGGTGAAATCTCTTAAAAATTAAGAGCATTCCATGGAATCAAGCTCACGAACAAAGCCCCTTTCTCTGTCCTTTCCAGAGCTCTTAGGAGGTCTCCTAGCTCCCTGGGCATAAAATGGCAGAATGAAGTAGAAACTAGATCACCTCCTAACCCAGCAGTAACAAAAATGAGCAATGGCGCCAGAATTCTCCCATTGTGTCACAGTAGCAGACATCCCCAATGCAGCATTTATTCAGTGGGTCTGGATGCAGCCTGACTGGATGAAACCCAAGAGAGATCCATGGTAACCAACCTCATGCAAGGCTTTCAAGATCAGGCTACAGCCAAAGACCCTCCTCTTTGATCTGAATTAACAGGGAACACTGACCAGGAAGAGGAGGTGAAGTTCTTGTTAGGGAACTGAGCCACACTTTTTTAAGCTATTTCCCGATTAGAAACAAAAAAAAAGTGCAGCTCACTGCCAGTGTTAATTTAATTTTACATAAACATGCCCTTTGAGGCCCAAGCAAATCTGACTGGTTTTCAATGTGTAAATAAAATATAAAAACTGTTCTCAGAGTTACTTCTAAATGGAACTTGTCTCTAATCCTACTGCAACAGAGTGCATACAAAAATCAGATTCATTAAATAAATCTTTGGCTGACAGCTGTTCAAGGAGATGTTAACATCATATGTAGGAATGCTGTTTTCTAGGATTTGATATTTTCAGTGATCTAGAATTACTGTTTTATAAATAGAAATGCCACTATTAGAAACAGAATGCTATAAATAGAATGATGTCATTTGTTTCCAAAGACTACAGATATACTAAAGCAATGCGAAAATAATAATAAAAGTGAGATACTTCATGGCAAACTTTGGGGGTAAGGTTAGGAGAATAATCTGCGAGTTATCTCAGGATAAATGCTACAACCGCAAGCACCACTGGCGAGTATTCTTGGGGCAAATAGGAATTGGATTAAAACTCCATATACACTGATCAGGCTGTAAAATTTCAAGATAGTTTGCAAGGTGTGCTATCCTCTTCTGAGCAAAGCAGTTGCAGGCCCTTCCTATATATAAGTCACAGTGCCTTGTTCTACGTGACCATACCCTACCTGGCATGGCTGCTGAGATCAGACTCTAGTGTCCGTGAAGTTGTTAAAAGACTCTGCCAAAAAGCACCAAGCACAAATAACTGCTTCCAGCCACTAAGAGAATAACTGGCCTGAAGGGTCTACATGCAAGACATACAGTCAGCAAGATAGCAGTGCCCTAAAAACAAACAGGAAGAATAGGAATTACAGGAAAGGAAATCTAGCAGAGCTCTGCCAGGCCACAGAGTTGCTGGGAGATGATGATGTGGCTGCTGAGATTGTTTTCTTAGGTTAGTAAACACCACCATCCGAGTTAATCTGACCTGTCTCTGTTCTTAGCCCCTGAAAGAGCCCCAAGCAGTGGGATCTGATATAAATTAATCCTTTTGCTCACCTTCTCATTGTCATAACTTTTATGGGCCCTGACCCTTCTAGTACCTGCTTCCACTTACTCTACAAAGTTTCCAACATCCTCTCAAGTTTTATTCCTCCTCCGGCCACTAATGGTCCATCTTAATTCATCACTACTATGTTACCCTTTTAATCCAGGTACTTGCTCAGTACCGTGTCACTGCCCATCTATTTTTTTTTCTGCCCATCTATTGTTATGAATGCATTTATTGCTGAAATATGTTGTGAGGATTTTGAACAAGGGGGATAACAGTCAGATTTGCATTTCAGTAACTCATTTTCCTACCTCAATTTGTGTAATCCATGAGCAGAACAATTTCCCTCACATGAGGAGGAATAATATCTTGGCTTTTCCATGACTGAGTAAAGAGAAACAGCATGCCAGTATGAACACAGTGCATGACCGTGATTCAATTAGGAAAGCGAATTTGCAGGTTTTTTTCTAAACTAAAATCAAGAAGCCTCTGAAGAACCCATACTGCCTCACTGAGAGCTAATTTAGTGTATGCTGAGAGCCACCTCTATAAAACCAGTGAGGGGCACAGGACTTGGCAGGGCTGGAAAGTCTCACCCTGCCTTCATCCCGCCTGCACGCTGTGCCTGCGGAAGAAAGGCAAACATAATAGCAACACACCATGGTCAGTGCAACAACAGAAATATAGGCAGGCACACAGAGGGCCTAAGATTAACTCTGGGACTGTCCCAGAAACCTTTCTGAGAGAGAAGTAATCTAAGCTGGATATTTTATGAATAACAGGAATCTACCAGGCAGACATGGACTGAGAAAAGGCATCCCGGAAAGAGGGAACAATAGAAGATTCAGAGGAATGTCTGGAGAACTATAAGCACTTTGATGTTCTGGAGAACCAGAGATTTGACAGAACATTTGTGGATTGTATATAATATCGCAGTGGAGTTTTTCCTCTCTGATTAACGTGTTCACTAAAATTAATTTACTGTTCATTTAAACAGAAAGGCAAGAAGACATCAAAGGAGACTGAAAACATACAACATATTTAAGAAATTAACACTAAAGACAACATCGAAGAACGTACTCAGTCCTGTCTCTTGACTCCATTCTTTTGGCCAAGGGGATGCTAACAGATGTGACACCAAATAGAGGTTTGACATGCTTGCATTTCTCCACTTGTGCACTGAAGGTGCCAGAAGAGCATGGCCAGGCTAGCCCGTTGGTCCCAGGTGAAGGATAACACACAAGTGGAACAGGGCCACCAGCCTAACTCAACTGACCCTAAGCTCATCCAGCAGACTTGTGAGCTAAATAATGCCTGTTGATGTATCCTGCTGAGACTTTTGTGGCTGGATAATAAAATTGGCATGTTCATATAATAGAAAACTCTACATCAGCAAGATGGATAGAGCTCACAAACATAAAGCTGAACAACAGAAGCCAAACACAAAAGAGTACAGAGGGTATGTTTCCAATTATGTAAAGTTCAAAAACAGGACAAATCTATAGGATGGGATTAGAGTCTTGAAGTAAGAATGGTGACTCAAAGAAGCATAGAAGCTTCTGGGGTTTCAGGAAGATTTAATTTCTTAATTTACATACTGTTTACACAGGTGTTCATTCTGTGAAACTTAACCGAGTTGCACCCTTCTGATTTTTGTACTTTTCTGTACTATATATCTAATAAACAGTATACACAGCACTTGTAAAAAAGAAAAAATGTATACTTACTGAGGTATGGAGACGTAGAAGGGCAGTTGTCGAGGTCTGCTTTTTTCACAGATGGTTCATTAGTCAGAGTTTCTTTCTTCCCCAAAACGATGGCCTTGTTGAAACTAGCAATGAAATCCTTTGCTTTGGGAATCTCTTGAATAGCACCCACAAAATAGTTACTGGTGGCCCACCCAACCACTGTCAGGCATAAGGTAAAAAGCAATAGTAATCGAAATTTGTAGGAAAGGTAAAAAGTCATGTGGAAGCCCATGCCTTTTGATTATGTGAGCAATATGTATCACTCTGCCTCACTGCAGGCAGGAGGCTTCAAATTCAACTTTTCCAATTTGATGGCAAACTTGATGACAACTGAAGATGCAATGCCTGCTTTTGCTCAGTTCTGCTCCAACGATCTCTAGAAGGCAATCACAAACATGTTTCAAATGGAAATCCTATCCTGAAATGATTCATGTCAGCACAAACTGAAAGCATATCTCCAGTGGATCTTGACTAACAGTAACGGGAGTTTTCCAACGAGTGTTTAGAGACCAGAAAATCAGAAATTTTAGAGGTATAAGGCTCTAAGCATCTGTACATCACAAGAGTTCTCTCTGGATGACTACCCAGGCTGTCTGGGTGAGAAATGCCATGTCCAGATGTTGAGCAGGAGAAGAAGGCAAAGAAGAGACTGTAAATATCTCCTCAGTTCCAAGCTGGGCAGAGCCTAAAATACACCCGTAATAGTTCTCTTCCTTACTTGCCCATTCCTGGCACAGCTTTAAGTAATCTTGTTACAAAGAGTATTTTGATCCAAAAAGAAAATAAGGGAAAAGACAAAAGCTCTTCTATGTGAGAGCTTTAAAAAAAAATGTTCCTCAAAAACCAAGGATTTTTCAGCTATAAATACTATATTCACAATGAGGTACCAGCATGGGGCATGTCTCAACAGATCAAGAGAGAAGGCAAGAAAAAGAAAGTCGACACAGGAAGTCTTACAGGAAGCCTTGAGAATAACAGGCAGAACTACAGCACAGTTTAAGGTCAGGGTTTTGATTCAAACAGAAACTACTGCTCCCACCACATATCGGCCATGAAACCTCAAACCACTTAACTGAGCCTTGGTCTCTTTATCTGTAAAATAGGGATAAACACAGTACTTACCCAGATAGGTTACTATGGGACTGGATGACCTAATGTATTAATACATCAAGTGTTAGCCCACCTCCTGATATAGAGTAAGCACCCACTCGGTGGCAAGCATCTCTGTTGATATTGTTGTTACTTTACTTTAGCAATGCCCTGCACATCCTCTTTGTGTTGCCAAAATCACATCTCTCCTTACATTCTAAATGTGCTATCAGAAGAGTACAAAAATGTTAAAGCTGGAGCACTGATCATCTCTGTAACCAAACACATCCTCAATTAAATGGACAGAATGGAGAGCACAATATTTTCTATGCCAAGTGATAACAGGAAAACACGATTAAATCTTAATAAAAAGAAAAATGGAAAATAAACTCTAAATGTATGATTACCACTAAAACTAGAGAAATAAGAAACTCTAGAAATATAGCTACAAGCTAACTATAACTGCATCAAGACTATGAGATTAGCCAGGGGTATACTTTTGGTTTTTTTCTCATATTTTGTGTTGTATACTTCTTTTTAGAATGAAAACAAAGTTACTCTTGTTTTTAAAATGTGATGTGGGGATGTGGTAATTTACTGTGAAAAACAAAAACAAAAAATAATCTTAGCAACTCTCAAGATAGCCTCATATTTACTGAAGGGTAGTATTCCAAATAAGGGAAAATAAGAAAGCATTTCTCTCTAGACACAATATTATAAAGGAAACTTAGGAAATCAGGAAAGAGAGGATGTGACCCAAGAAGCAATTAAACAGTATGGCCTATATTTAGTCGTATGAAGGTATCAGAAGAAATTGATGCTGAAGGCAGTAATAACAGTTAAGAAGAGTGATTTATTTGTGTATTTACTCAGTGCCATGCACTGGGTTAAATCCCTTGTAGTACCTGATTTAATCCTGATCTCATCCTTGTGAGGTAAAAATTATTAGTCTTCTCATTTTATAGAGGAGAAAATGAAGGTTTAGAGAAAGTAAAGAACTTGCCCAAGATCACACAACTAGTAAGTGTGGAGCTGGGGTCTGAGCCCATGAAGTCGGCTCCAAAGCCTGGGCTGTCACATCTTTCATGGGGACATTTCAATCTCTTACCTCTCCCCTTGGTGCCTTGGTGCACCCAACAAAACCCTCGAATAGGTAGTTTTCTTTGGCAGCCTTCTCCCTCTCTCCCATGTGCTCCGGTCCCTTTTCTTGGGACTGTTTATTCAAATGACTTCTGGGAGGTCTGCTCTCTTCCCTCCTGGTAAGAGTTAAGTCTGTAGGATCCTGGGGCCATCAGACAGCCTCTTGAGGACTTAATTGCAAGAAGCTTCAATGCTAGGATTGGTAATAATTTTTGATAAAAATCTCAAGATTCTTGGAAAATTTAAACTGGGAACATCGTTTTCTAAGAGCTGCCTATATAGGGATAGTCAGTCCCCTGGCAGGAAGACTCACCTGCCTGAAAAGACTTCTGATCAAAGAAGTACTGCAGCGTTGACTCAGAAAGGACTGCAAAGCACTGGTATCCCGCCCCCTCATTTTACAGAGGGAAGAAGTGGATGTTCAGATTTAAAAACCTACCCAAGAAGTAGTGAGTTGGGAATAATCAGACTAATCCTGCTGAACTGCAGCCCGAGGAACTGGTCCAAAGAGAAAAACTGTATGATAAAAGCAAGGAGCCATTCTTAATGATTACTTAATAATGAGCTCTTCATTGCTAAGCCTGCTTATTAAGACTATGTGGATCCAGTTAAAAATAACCTTTTCTCACTTTTTCTAGCCTTACGGCCCTCCTCACAGCTAGCATGAAGAAAACTCAGGTGTGATGTCTCCTTGGGCCTGTGAGCGAACCTCCCAGGTGTGAGGGGTCTGTAACACCTGCACAACTGTCTATCACAGATCTCCTGCCAGGCCTGCCTATCAGTTAAGTGACTGAAGGCAACCCCTCTAGGCAAGCTTTTATTTTGTTTTGTTTTCTTACTGTTTTCCCCAGCTACAAAAAAGTAAAAAACAAAACAAAATAAAAGCTTATCTTATAACATTGACCTGAGAATTTAATGAGATTATATGCCAAATATACCTGGCACATTGCCAGGAACATACTATTTATTGACTTAGTTATTAACCAATGTGATTCATGCAGAAGTTTTTTTTTACACTCAGACTTTATCAGAATGCTAACCAAGATAATGTCATCTCTGGAATTAATTAATCACATATTGAAATACAGATAATTTTTATTTTCTATTTCTCTCTAATTTCCTCTTTTTCTTTCAATGAGTAAATATTACTTTTATAATGAAAAAAATCATAATGATTTTTTAAAGAAAGCTCTTTTTAGACCAGGTTACTCCTGGTTGATGTTTGGGACAATGCCATCAGATTGGATCTATATTAACATTTGAAAAATTGAGAGACCCTAAAATCTCTCTGAAAAAAATTTCTTTTTCAATGAAGGCTATCTTGAAGTGACAGGAATCATAGCTCTAGAGAAAAACTATAGGTAACATGAAAGAAGTTATTTTAGGGCAGGACTCACCATCCTTTTCCTTGCTAGAAGTCTGCCTTAGGGTTAGTTCGAAAAGATGGTGTTTTCATAATTTTGTTTTTCCTCTTCTCAATTCAACCAGTCTTTTCTGAGCACCTGCTATTTTCAGGCATAGTGCTGGGCACCAAGGGAATACAAAGGAAAATGAGGTGTAGTTCTCACACTAAGTTTATTTCAATCCTTTCTTAGATTTTAATGTCTGTGATTTGTTTTCTAATAGGCTAGCCCCACCTCCCAAAATAGGGAATAGATGAAATAAAATTAGCAAAAAATTGAGAAGCATTAAAGCTAGGTGATAGGTACATGGGGGTTCATGTTCTTTTTCTCTCTACTTCTGTGTATGTTTGAAATTTCCCATAATAAAAGAAAAAAATCTAGTAATGAAGCTATCACAAAAGAAAATCAACATAAATGCTAAGTATCATTCCTGAAGAAGTTCTACACATACACGTTTTTACACAACCATGGTGAGTGGACACCAGGTGTCACTCCACAAATATTTACAAACACTTATCCACCAGCAAGAAAGGATATGGTCTCAGCTGCCAAGAGTGCCAAAATCAGCATTCTTATGTTTCTAAATCCATCTGGTAATCCCGAAGACAGGACATCTCAGAGTGGATGTGATGTGGCCCCAGGTCCTACTCCCTTGGGCCTCTCTGGGGCAGCAACTGTGGAAAGGCTGATAATTTGCTACTCCTTTTACTCCTGCAGAGTTCCCGAGAGTTAACCATTTGCACATGTTTCCTACCTTCCTTGGATTTCTGGTATCCATTTGCCCAATTATAGTTCCTTTACCTGGCTGCTGAGTGATCATTAATCAGAGCCTAAAGAAGCAATGGTTTCCTGGGATTTTTTTCTTTTTTCTTTTGAGGGGGAAGGGAGATAGAAATGATGACAGCCTTTTATATATACAAGTTATTTAAACTCAAAGAATGAGCTTCTAGTGGCCCAAACTAGAAGCATTTGAAGAAGAAAATGATAGTGTGGATGAAAAAAGGGTGTTATAAGAAATCATAAATTCCTACCTGGGCAGGTAGGTCATGGTGGATAGTAACACTATAGGCCTATAACTTGTTTAGAGAAATGTTATTAAGCAAGCCCTATCCATTGTTCTTGTGCACTGAAGTTAACACACCTTTGAAATGCCAGCATACCCCCTCTAACAAACCTCAAAAGATAAAATAATCTTAACTATCCAATAATCCAATCCCTGCCTTGCTTTCTCCCACTTTCATTTAATCTTTTTTACATTCCCTCCTTAACTTCAAATGCACAAAAGAAAATGCAAAACTCATTCTCCAAAGCATTTGAGACCTTGCTTCCTGGCAACTGTCAGTTTGGCTCAAATAAATTTTTATAAAAATTCTTTACACATTTGGACATTTCTTATGTTTGGACGTTTCTTATGGTATTGTATTGTAACCCACAGAATAAAATGAATTATCTTTGAGTCCGTACTGATATAGATGATCAAATAAATACACGGAAGAGAAAAGGTAGCTCTCTTCCTACAGAAAATTTCTAATTAATATGGAAGTAGGAGATGAAAAAAATCACCACTAGGCAAACACCACTATAATTGTTGCAGACAAGACCCACCAATAAGTGCTAACATTAGTGGGTGAAAATTTGAGGATAAACAATTTATAGAGTCTCAAAGTATCTCCCCCACGAAAATTATTAGCTATAAAGGAAAAATAGTAACTTTATAGTGGAGAACCTAGCAGGTATCACCTTAACCAAGTGATAAGACCATCAACCTCATGAATCAGTGATAATGTTACACTCCAATCAGAACTCTTCTACAAAATATCATTCTATAAAATAACTAGTTGGTACTCTTCCAAGGGGTCAAAATAGTGAAAGACAAGGGGGAAAAAAAACAGGAGCTATCTCAGACTGAAGGAGACTAAGGAGAAATAACTAAATGCAATTAAATGTAGGAAACTGGATTGAATATGGAAAAAAAAATCCTTAGCAGGAAAATTGATGAAACTCAAATAAAGTCTGTAAATATATTGATGAATGAACCATAGTTACATTAGGGGCTAATATTAGGGCAAACAGTGAAATTTTTCTTTGTATCATTTTTGCAACTTTTGTCTAAATCTAAAATTAATTAAAAATTAAAAGTTAAAATAAAGCAAGTTGGAGTCTGAGTATAACTAAATATATGGTAGTAAAATTAACTTAATTCTCAAAGACAATTCCTGATCTTTGTATTCCTAATATCTCAAACTGACCTGACACATAGCAGGTGCTTAATTTGGTAAAAAAATAAATGACTTTCTAGGATATGTTAGTTAAAATACATAAGGATGCATCATAATCCCACACTATGACAGAAACAGATGAGACAGGGAAAAAAAAACTAGGAAAAACAAAGATTAATAAGAGAAAATATTAACTGGGTGTAAAATTCCATTTGGAGAAGATTTTAGAAAATAAAAAAGGCTCACCTCCACACTAACTCCCTACTATTTACTCTTCTAAGGGTAGATGGCCCATCTTTAACAAATGGCACTTTCTCTTGGTCAGGCCTACCACATTCTGCTCCTCTGCCTTGGAGTACTCCAAAGCAATGCTCCTCTTGCCTAATTCCAAGAGGACTTGCTGCTTTGACTGTTCCCCTTCCTCCCTGAATCCACAGAGCACCCTGAAGCAGGGTCTCCACCCTTGGGCAGGAGCTGTTGGATGGTCTTGCATCTGCTCATTTTAGAGCAAGAGCGGTCATTAAACGGTCTGGAAACATGAAATAAATATAACTAGCAAAGGACAGAAATTGTTTTTATACAGTACATGTTATGCAGCATAACAGAATTCATAAGAATTTCTGATGGGGGATTTTAATGAAGGTTCAATGTATACTTATGTGTTATTTCCAGCTATCCCAGAGAACCCTGCAGTAGTATCAGTTACCTTTCTGTAGCCATTCAAGGACAGACACACCAATGAGAAAGTCTGAGGTCTAAGGTAATGGGAAATACAAGGGTTCAGAAATCATGAAGAGCTGAGTTCAAATCCTGATTACAGATGCATGAATGGCTTTGGGTAAGTGACCTAAATTTCTGAGTCTATACTGCCATTTAATTGGTTCCAAGAATGCTTACATCTAACACAGAAGAGAATCGGTTAAAGCTGCAGATTCCTGGGTCCTACTCCAGAGCTAATGAGTCTGAGGGGCTGGGCCTCTGACTCAGGAAAATGAATTTTTAACAAGCTCACCAGGTGATTCTTATACCCATTAAAATTTGAGAACCACTGAAATAAGAGAATGGACCTGGAATGCAATAGATCCTTCAGAAATGTTAATTTTCCTTCTGGTGAGGAAAAGCTGTAAAAAGATACATGAAAATGAGATTTTAAAAATGCATTTGAATAGCTTTTGACTCCATCATTTAGAAATTTATTCTAAGGAAATAATGAGAGAGGCAGGCCACATTATTCAACCAACATTACTGAAATAACCAAAAACTGAAAAGAATCAAAGTGTTAACAATAGGGAGCTGATTTAATTACTTACAGTAGTTCCATTTAATGGAATATATGCTTTCATTAAAACAATGTTTAAAAAACTTAACTACATGGGATAGTACTCATAAAAACTAGGTATGAGGTGTGCATGTCTTTAATATATAAAAACTCAGAAAGAATCACTGGGTTGTTTCTTAATTATAAAATCAAGGAAATTTTGTTTCTTCTGTGTCTTCTAATTTTTCTAAAATGGGTTTCTTTGATGAGAAATAATGTTATTTTTTCAGGTAAAATGATTACATAATTTAATATATTTAAAGTATATTAAAATTTAGTGGTGACACAATAGACAGGGATTATAACTTTTAGTTACATACATTTGGCAATTCATTCTTATTACTCTCAAGGAAATCTGTTCTAAAGAGGTCTCAAAAAACTCAAATCTCAAAGAAAAATCTCATAGGATAGGCTATCAATAATTACCAATGCCAGAGAATCCTATGGTCTTTGTTTGAAATTGCTATTCCTAAGCTTCACCCACAGAGATTTTTGTTTTTATTTTTATTCTTATTTCAAAAGCCAGGGAATCCATATTTTCAACATAAACTCAGCTTTGGAGTACTCACTGATGGCTTTAAAAAGAGAATGCTTTGGACATTCACATTTTAAATAAAAGATCTTCAAAGAGATGGTTAGTTCTCAAATCACTTGCATGCATCTCTGGGAAAAGCACACATTATTATCTCAATTTAATGTAGACACTACACAGTCTAAAAAATATAAAATATATAAAATATAATAACAGAGCTAGTTTTATTCCTCCCAAGATTACGTAGTCAAACAGTTCAGTACTTCTCTTTAATGGATGCGTTTAATCTGATCAAAGCATGGATCATGAAAGTTTTTACGATTTCATGGAATTTAAAGGCCAGTTCTGCTCTAGAAGATAAAATTCTAAACAGATAAACTATGGTCCAAGCGAGCATTATCTCCTCACCCCATAGACACATTCCAGCACTCCTACCCAGCCCAGGAATCTAAAATAGCCCTCCACCTTTCTTTTCAGCCCAATTTCTTGTCCTGGATCCTGAATCCTATTCATCCATATTCAAGATGGCTTGACCTTTGCGTTTTCAGTACATTATTTTCTTTTTTTAAAAAAAACTTAAAATTAAAAAATTAAATAACAACGAAACTCCTCAACCTGCACATTACAATCTTCTTCCTCCTCCTTTCCTTGCCAAACGGCTGGAGAGGTCTAGGTCTACCTGTGCCCTGACCATCTATATACACATCCTCATCTCTCACCCACTCTTGAACACTTTGCAACCCGGTGCACACCCACCCTTTTCGTAACTGCTCTCCTAAGGCTGGCTTCCAACCCAACGGCCTTTTTTCAGTCCCAGTCCTCCTGGCTTTTTCTTTTCTTTTTTTTCAAATGTAGGTTTATCCCTTGTGTCATAGAAAAACTAAACGTCCCCAGCGAGCCATCGACAGACACTGGGTGGACGCAGAGCGCCCGATTAAGGGCAGGTATCGCTGAAGAACTTTACAATCCAAGCGGCTTCACAACTGCTCCTCCCCTGCAGGCCCCCAGGCGAGGGTCAGCTGTCAATTTCCTGGCGGAAACCCTGCGGAAAGAGGCTCCAAGGGGGAAGAAAGGGGCTTTTTCTCGTTAATGCCCCCGCTGGGGACAGATGCTGCAGGGCCAGCCCCGAATCGTGTCGCCAAGCTGAAGAAGGGTCGGGGGTAAGGGGACCCCTGCACCCCTGCCTGCCTGTCAGCATCCCGTCTGGCTCCCCGCCGGCCACCGAGGGCGTGCGCGGTGCCCCTCGCCGGCCCCGGCCTCCGCAGGCCCCCTGACCGGCCCCGCCGCTCGGGCTGCGGCAGGACGGCCACCCAGGCCGGGCCGCGGCGGCCCCACTCGCGCCCAGCCCGGGCCCGCCGGACCGAGCCCGGCTCGCCGCCCGGCGATGCCCACGCGGCGCCCCCCATCCTCCCCATCCCCGCCCCACGCATGGGGTCGCGCCTGGCGGGCGCGCGCGGAGCCCAGGCCCGGCGCGTACTCACCCCGACGCGGCCGCGCGGGCACCGCGGGAGACCGGGGAGAGGAGAGAAGCGGGGACCGCCCCCCCCCCGCAGGAGCAGGCTCCGGAGTGTCGGCTCCGCCCCGCTCCGCCCCGCCCCGGCCTCGCGCTGGACGCCGGCGTCAGCTTCTCCTCCAGCCCGGCCCCTCCAGCCCACCTGAGCGATGCAGCGAGCACCAGGAGGGGAAAGGAGCCGTGGGCAGCTTGTCCTTGAAGTGACCTCAGAGCCTTGGGCCGACACTGCGCCAGATGTTCCCTAAGCCGGGGGGACACGAGCCGAACCGGAGCCCCCGCCTGGAGCCCAGAGTGCGGAAGAGCACGGAAGGGCTCCGAGTGCCGCTGCTCTTAGAAACCAGAGAAACCCGCTCCGGAGGAGACAGCCCTCATTTAGTCCCATAGGGGTCAAGCAAGTACAAGTGCACATTTTTAAAAAAAATTTCACCAAGCACAGGAGGCCAGGTGCAGACAGACCCCCAAAGGACATCAGATATTGAAATTGTCCAACACAAAATACAGAAGAGCTTTTTTTGGACATTTTAAAGGGAAAAAAATTAAAAAGGACATCCTTAGAAATGACTTTCCAATCACCATGGGGAATGGGGAAATCTGACAGATACCATCTTAACCAAGGACTCAAAGTTAATTTCACCAATAGTACAACTTGGCATCATACATGAGGTGATGCTCTGAGGACATCACATCCATCCTTATTGTATTCCTGCCAAAAACACACAATTGGAATTTAATCATGAGGCAATAGTCAGACGAGCTCAAATTAAGGGATATTCTATAATCTGCTGGCCTACACACTTCAAAAATTTCTACGTGGTGAAAGATAAGGAAAGATGAACTATTTCAAATTAAAGGAAACTGGGGAGATTGGATATCTACATTCTTGGATTAGAAAACAATTGCTACAAAGCATATATGACTGCTTTAACCAAATGAAGTACAGTGGAAGTGAAGCTATTCCATTTCTGAATCCAACGTTTAAAAAGCAGTTTCTGCTTCCTCTTCCACTATTTTTTGTCAAATCAGTCACAGGGCAGCCCAGACTTATTTATTTATTTGTATTAAGTTTATTGGGGTAACATTGGTTAATACAATGATATAATTTTCAGATGTACATTATAATTTGGCATCTATATATTATTCTATTGTGTGATTATCAAAGTCCAGTTTCCTTCAGCTACTATTTATTTGATCCCCTTTACCTACTTCACCCTCCCCGTACTCCCCTATATTTGACCTCCTTTACCCCATCTACCTCTCCTCTTCTAGGGCAGTCCAGATTTAAAGGGTGGGAAAATATATCCCTATTTTTCAATGAAAGGTTTGTCAAAGAATTGGAGGCTTTTTAAAATCTTCCACGCTGCATACTCTTTTCCAATTGTCTCAAAAATATAAATATACTTTATAGCAACTTTTTTTCCAATCTAAGACCACACATAAAGGTCTCCTTAGTCTCTGATATGGACTGAATTATAGCTCCTCAAAATTTATATGTTGAGGTCCTAACTCCCAGTACCTCAAAATGTGACTATATTTGGAAATTGGGCTGTTAAAGAGGTATTTAAGTTAAAAACGGTGGTGTCTTTATAAAGAAGAGGAGATTAAGATACTGACAGAGCGATGACCATGTGAGGATATAAGGAGAAGGTGGTCACCTATAAATCAAGAAGAGAGGTCTCATAAGAATTCAAACCTGTGGACACCTTCATCTTACACTTCTAGCCTCCAGAGTTATGAGAAAGTTAATTTTTGTTGTTTAAGCTACCCAGTCTGTGGTATTCTGTTATGGCTGCCTTAACACACTTATACAGCCTCTTTTAATCTGAAATAGTTTGCATTTCCTTGTCTTTCATAGTATTGACACTTTCTAAGTGTACAGGCCAGTTGTTTTATAGAATGTTCTTTATTTTGGGTTTGTCTGGTTGTTTCCTCATGATTAAATTCCAGTTATGCACTTTGGACAGAAATATGATACAGGTGATATTGTGTCCTTGAGGTGTCACCTCATGTGTGATGCCAATCTTTATTATTGGTGATCTCAAGAATCACTTGGTTTTGGAACCCAGAGCCACCAAGTAAGAAGCCCAGCTGCCCTGAGGCTGCCATGCTGTGAGAAAGCCCACACTAGACATGCAAGAAGTTAAGAGATGCCCAGCCACCTCTAAATTGTTCCAGTCACGCAGTCGCCCTCGACTGAGGCTTCAGACATCATAGAGCATAGACGAGCCCTCCCCACTGTGCCATACCTGAATTCCTGACCCACGGAATCATGAGATACAATAGTAATCAATTGTTTTAAGTCTCTGAGTTTGGAGTCATTTGCTATATAGCAATAGATAAAGTATACGATATGTCAGCACCAAGCTGATTAAGAAGGGAAGGCTTCAGTGGTGAGACACCCAGATGAAAGAATGCATAAGGAGCCAACATGAGAATGAAATGGCAGGCACCAACTTTATTGTGGGGAGTGTGTGCTTTTATACTAGGGGACCGCATGGGGTTTATATATGCCAGAGAATAATAGTGGTGTTCTGCCACACATGAGTAAAAACAATAAGCTGAATCATACTTGCACAAGTTAGGCACAGGCACCTCACTACATTAATGTAATATTTTAAATCCAGAGTCCTATCCCTAGCTGTGAGCCTGGATCACAGCTAGCCCTGGGACCCACACCATATATTATATGATAATATTCTATCAATGCTAAATTTCTTGAATTTGATTGTTGTACTGTGGTATATATAAAAAGTGACTTATTATTAAGAATTATTTAATGAAGTATCATGATGTCGGCAATTTTTCTAGAACCGTTCAGTTAAAACGTGTGTGTGTGTGTGTGTGCATGTGGATGTGTGTGTCTGAGAGAGTCTACAAATGTAGCAAAATGTTGACATTTGATGCATCTAGACAAAGTGTATGCAGGTGTGCCTTGAGTAATTTTTACAACTTTTCTAAGCCTTGAATTTAAAAAATAATAAATTTGAAATAAAAAAGAGAGAAAGGATTAAATCTCAAAAAGGAAAAAGCCATGACTAGACTTACTCTTCTGGTCAAGATGAAGTAATGGGGATTAGATATACCAACCCACCTAAAGCATCTGCAAAAAAAAAATAAAATAAAATAAAATAACAAAAACCCAGAAGACAGAAATATATAAAACAACAGCTTTAAGATATTCTGTATAAGGCAACAAAGAACAATGATATCTCAGAAACACAAAACAAAGAAGGTGAATCCTAAAATTGCCCTAGCTTACTGCTTTGAGAGAGTTTCCAAGGGCCATGGCAGAGAGAAAGAAACTTGAAACAGAGCCTGGCAGACTCCTAGAGTTGAGGAGACAGAACCTAGAGTCTAGAGAGACCAAAGCAGCTAGACTTCACAGGACAGAATAATAGAGAAAAGACAGATGCACAGAGACAGAATACCGGAGATCTGCAGAGTCTCCCTCAAGTATTCACGATTGATGCATGCCTGTAAGGAAACTGTGTGAGGCCAGGGAAAGAACCATCTGTGAGAATTAGAAAGATAGCTCCTGTCACTCACACTGGGCTTGGAATAGTGCCCATTTCTATCAGCCTGACTGGAAAAGTCATAACACAAGATACTGTGTAGAGTGCTTCACTAGGAGAGAAAATTTAGCCCTATGATGAGCACTGCTCTACATCTGCCTACTTTATTGTAAAAATGAGACCCAAATGACCAAATTATATCCAAATAACTTAAGTGTCTCCCAGAACCATTCCAAAAAGATCCATATAGCTACAAAAATACCCAACACATAAGATAAAATTCAAAGTGTCTGGCATCCAAACAAGTTTACTGGGTATACCAAGAGGCAGAAAAATGCAACTGAGAGACAGGAAAGCACAACTGATACATACAGAAAATGCAAATGACTAATCAGTCAAAAGTGACTCAGAACTGACAAAGATGTTAGAATTAACAGAGAAGAACATTGAGACAATTACTATGATGTTATAATGTATATTCAAAAAGTTAGAGACATGAAAGATATAAAGAAAGACCCAAACTGAATTTTTAAAGATGAAAAGTAAAATGTATGATAACAATAGCATATAGGCCATCAGAGAACAAATGAAAGTATTCTATTGTAAGGTTCTTACACTACAAAAAATGTTATAATATCATTTAAGGTAGACTGTGATAAATATGTATACCATCAACCCTTTAGCAACCACTAAAATAACAAAATAGTTGTAACTAATTGGGAAGCAAAGGAGATAAAATCAAATCAAAAAGGAAAACCAGTTAGACCAAAAGAAGGTAGAAAAACAGGAAAAAGGGAAAAATAAACAAATGGGACAAGTAGAAATCAAACAACAGAAAACAAAGAAAACAAAACGGAACAAAAAAGAGGAAAAAAAAAACAAATAACAAGATGACGTAGTCAAACCTAACCACACTAATAATGACATTAAATGTAGATGGTGTTGTTGCAGAAAAATCAGACCAGCGAGAAACCAAGCACTATTCAGAGAGTTGGAGAACTCAGGGTTATTACAGCAGCAGTCCAAGAAGAGCTAGCGCTCTGAGGATCTGGGCCCTGAGCTTTTATAAGTAAGGCTTGTATAAAAGCCTTACTTTTATAAGGCTTAACAAGCAAAGGCAATACATCTGTTATCTAGACAGAACAAGCAAAGGAGAGGGTAAGTCTTCAGCTGTCCTTGAGGTCACCCTGCCCTTCGGCCTATGTGGAAAGCATGTCTACAGAAGCATCCATTTGAATGGAAAATTGCTCTTCAATGTAAACACCTGATTAAAAGGCAGAGGTGGTAAGGTAGCATTAAAAAAAGCAAGACCCAACTATATGCTGCCTACAAAAAGTGTACTTTACATATAAAAATAGATAACAAATAGGTTAAAAGTAAAAGAATGGAAAGAGATATATAATGCTAGTCAGAAACAAAACAAACAAAATCCCCAAGATTAGCCACTTTAAAATCAGAGCAATGGATATTACCAGGAATAAAGAGAGTCATTTGAAGGATAAAAAGTTCAATTCATCAAGAGGAAATAACAATCCTAAACATTTATGAACCTAATAACAGTGCTTCAAAGTACATAAAGTAAAAACTAACAGAACTGCACAAAGGAATAGATAAATCCACAGTCGTAACTGGAGATTTTAATACTCCGAATAATCAGTAGACCAAATATGCAAAATTCACTAAGGATATAGAAGATTTGAACAACACTATTATCTATCTGACCTGATTGATATTTTAGAACACTTCATCAATAGCAAAATATACATTTTTCTCAAGTGCACAGAGAAGTATTGAGTCATAGAACAAGACTCAATAAAATTCAATGGGATTCAAGTCATAACAAAGTACATTCTCTGACCACAGAAGAATTAAATTAGAAATCAACACCCAAAAGATTCTTGGAAAACACCCAAGTATTTCAAAACTAAATAATACTATTCTAAATAACTGAGAAATTGAGGAAGAAATCAAAATAGAAATTGAAAAGTATCTTGAACTGAATGAAAATTAAAATATAACATATTGGAATTTGTAGCTGCCATTAATGCAGTACTTAAGGGAAAACTTCTAGCACTAAATGTCTGTATTAGAAAAGAACAAAGGTCTCAAACTATCTCAGCTTCCACCTTACAAAACTAAGAAAGGAAAAGCAAACTAAATATAAAGTAAACGGAAAAAAGAAAATAATAAAGATCAAGGCAGAAATCAGTGAAATAGAAAAGAAGAAAACAATACAGATAATCAAATAAAGCAAAAGCTGGTTCCTTAAGGAGATCAATAAAATGGATTAAGGTTTAGCTAGACTAATCAGAAAAAAAAGACACAAATTATCAATATTAGGAATTAAAGAAGTGACATCTCCACAGATTCTACAGTTATTAAAAAGATAATAAGAAATAATTATGAACAACTTCACGTCAATAAATTTCACAACTGAGATAAATGGACAAAGTCCTTAAAAAACAAATTACTACAGCTCACACAAGAACTATTAGCTAACCTAAAATAGTCCTATATTTA
This sequence comes from Cynopterus sphinx, assembly GCA_030015415.1. Taxonomy (NCBI): domain Eukaryota; kingdom Metazoa; phylum Chordata; class Mammalia; order Chiroptera; family Pteropodidae; genus Cynopterus; species Cynopterus sphinx. The sequence goes on along the minus strand of CM057380.1, from coordinate 55,759,135 downwards.
TTAAAGAAATTGAAATTGTGTAGTTGATCCTTGAATAACATAGGTATTGGGGGTATCGAGTTCCCACACAGTCAAAAATCCATGTATAAGTAGTAGTTAAAATCCTTCCCACACAGAGAACTCCTGTGTGAATTCTATAATCACTGTCTTGTAGAAATAATACTAACAAATTAGTATTTGTCCTAATACTAATTTTACACAAAGTTTTCCCCTCAAAAAATGAAAAAGAAGGAATACTTCACCACTCATTCTATGAGTCCAGCATTACCATGATACCAAACCCAGATGAAGATATTACACGAAATGAAACTAAGACTACTATCTCTCATGTACACAGAAGCAAAAATTCTAAACAAAATTTTACCAAATGGAATTCAACTGAATAAAAAGGATAATACAGCATGACCAAGTAAGATGGGTTTTTCCCAAGAATGCAGGATTGGCTTAACATTCAAAAATTGAAAAGTATTTCACTATATTAAGTAACCAAAGGAGAAAAGCCATATGATCATCTCAATACATGCAAAAACTATATTGACAAAATCCAATATTCATTTCCGATAAAAATTCTTAGCAAACTAGGTATATGAAGGAACTTCCTCAACCTAGTAAAAGACACAAAATCTATAGCTAATATCACATTCAATGGTGAATAACTAAATGCTTTCCTACTAGGATCAAGAACAAGATGGGGATGTCTTCTGTCACCATTTCTATTTACATAGGTACAGAAACCCTCAATGTAATTTTAACGTCAAATTCAACAATATATAAAAAGGATAATACATCATGACCAAGTGGAATTCATCCTAAGAATGAAGGGTTGGTTTAGCATTTAAAAAAATCAATGTAATTCATTATAATAGCAAACTAAAAAGAAAAATCAGATGAAATCACATTTCTAAAAAAAAGAAAGGAAGGAAGAAAAAAAAAGAATCCAGATTGAAAAGAAAGAAGAAAAAATATCTTTTTTCATAGATGAAATGATTGTCTCCAGAAATTCCAATGGAATATGCAAAATGCTACTAAAACTAATAAATGAATTTAGTAAGGTCACAAGCTACAAGATCAATATACAAGAGTAAACTGAATTTTTATATATTAGCAAAGAACAATTGGAAATTGAAAATTTTAAATACCACTTATGATAACAAAAAATATGAAAGACTTAGGGATAAATGTGACAAATAACGTGAAAAGTCTTACACTGAAAATGTAAAACACTGCTGATAGAAATTCAAGAGGCCTAAATAAATAGAGGTATATATTTTTCATGGGTCAGAAAACTCTATATTGTCAAGATTTCAGTTTTCCCCATCATTAATCAATACATGACTGTAGATAAATCAAGAAACAGTGGTATAAGCATAGAGTTTATAATTATTGCATTAACCACAAAAAGAATTGAAAACATATTCATGTAGGTGATTACCTTTGGGTGGTAAGACACAGAGGTGAGGAAGAAGTTTAGGATTAAAGCAGAAAACTTTTCTTTTTCCCTTTGATATCATTCTGTACTTTTTGAATTTTTTAACCAATCGCATACATTACTTTTATAATAGGTATTCCTTATACAATTTTATCATTTTAGTTTTGCTTAATTTTAGGTTTAAGGCATATGAGGAAAATATAATGTATCTATTTTTAAAGTTTTATGGTCTGAACATTTAGGTTTTCCAGATAAAGCTAAGCCACTTTCACAACCTGTCTTTGCACGGTCTTATTTTCCAAAGAAACTCTAACTCACATCCAAAAATAACAGAGAGGGAATTTAAATTTTTCCTGTAGTGTAATGAAAACATCAAAGAGGGATTCCACTCATAATAAATACCAAAACCTCTAAAAATCTTCTGTCCCTAACCTTCTCTCAATATCTCACCCCATGTGGTAACTGCTCCCAAATCTCTGTCCTTCTCTTCAAATTTATACAAAACACATCCCACATGAACTCTAGTCTCCTTTACTCTCCACCTTCCTCCCTTCTGTTTCTGGGCCTATCCTCTTCTAAGTCTCTACTGGTTCAAATACAAATTGAGCTTCCCCCAATACTTATTTCATCCCTCATCACAAGGGTCTTTCTTCGTATTTTGAAGAAACTAACAATATTGTCATTTTATTTCTAAAAGAAAAACAAATTCTAATTTCCAAAAAAAAAAAAAATCTACCCCAAACAAATATTTGAGACATATCCTGCTGGAATTTAGTTACAAAGCTACAAGTTTCTCTACTATAATAAGCATCTTAAAGATAGGAGCTGGATTTTATTCGTCTTTGTATTTTCTGAGCCATCGTCTTGCTTCACACATAATAACACTTCACACACCAAATGCACATTGAATTGTTGAACTGTAATTTGGAATTCAGCTTTTAGGAGACAGAGTAGGGGAGAAGAAGAGGACGAAAACAAATGTTTACTGAGTATCTACTAGGGAATAGGCACTCCTCCTTTGTGGTGGCAATCTATCTTTCTACCTTCTTTTCTAGATCAATAATTCTCAAATGGGAGCAAGAAAGCAGATGAGAAGTACATGTAGTTTGAAAGAACCCTCCACGTGGTGCTATTATTCCTGTGCGCACAAGCACACACATCATAAAGCATTCTTACATCCCTGATCCATATAAACTAAGACAGTTTTACAAATAGTGATGTGTCCAAAATGTCATCTGACCTTTAAGCTTGAGGATAGGGCAGAAAGATTGAGTCACTAATGGAAACTCTGTGTGTGTGTGTATGTGCTTTGTAAGTATATCTGTAACGAATGCAGACACACTCGAAGATGCCCACTAGGTGGCAAACCCACATCTCAAATGTTAACAATTACCGGGATGCTCCTCTGGGCATTTTAATAATTCAAGCCAAATTCCTGTAAGGCCGAGATATTATGCATCATCTAAGAAGTATGAAAATTAACTTAGTGATGATGATTCTCCAAATAATTTCTAGGAAGAGAGGCTAAATGTATGCTTCCTCAATTTCTAGAATATATTATGACTTAATTTCCATGCAAAATATAGTAATCATGCAAGTAAATTAAATTCCCTCACTAGACCATCTGATTTCATATTGAGGCTTCAAAATCAATTGATTGTGGGACTAAAGCAAGTGACAAGGCCAGGATTTGACCCAAGTAGTTTAATTCCGGAAGTTAGGCATTAAACAGTCTGCATTTCCCCCTCTTGCCTGAGAGGTAAAGAGCAAGGAGAAGTGCCCTTCTCCTAGTTTTGCAGCCTCCCTCTGTCCTTCCCCTGACACCCACCCAATCACTGCCAGACTTAGCTGACACTGCTTACTCAAAACTCTCCAGTGGCTCCCCACTACAGAATCAACTCTGTGCTAGAGCAAACTAGATACATCACCAATCTCTCCCATACCCAACCCTTTCTCTTGCCTTCCATTCCTTGAACAAGTCCTGGGCTCACACACCTCCGTGTCCCTAGAAATGCTGTTCCTGCTGTCCTGATAGTCTTCTCCCCTATCATCTACAGGAGCAACCAGTCACTCAAGTCTCCACCACACTCAGCTCCTCTGAGATGCCCTCTCCGACTTTGCTAGGCAATCAAGCATTCTGACTTCAGTCCACTCATCACACCATTTATCTCATGATATGACAATTGGCAGTGTGCCTGGCTCTCCATGAGGGCATGAGATGGTGTCTTTCCAACTTAGTGTCCTCAGCACCAAACCCAGTGCTTGTAGAAGATTCACTGTAAATCTGACTGACTGAATCAGCCAACAAGTGCTGAGTGTAAATAGCCAGATTTCACAGATTGTCTTAAAAATTCTAGCCTTCAGGTCCTGTGACCTAGAAAGGATATAACTTCTACATGGAAGCCTTTGCAGAGGTGAGGGGCGAGAGGGAGGAACAAGGGACCAGAGCCAGAGAGGCCTACTGGAGAAGACTGCAGGGCTGCAGCAGTGGCCTCACAGAGCTTCCTTTCTCTGGTGTCCCAAGAACAGACCTTCACAACTTGAAAGTATTGTGAGAAGAAGTTCCCGTAACCTCACACATCTGACTATCCTCTACAACCAGGTGAATCTCTGGCTGTTTTTGTAATGATTCTCCTTGGCCTCCATTGGAGCTTCTTGCTGAAATGAGCATTCATTGAATAAAGTTGCTTAATGCCAGTGCCAGCTAGAGATACAGATATTTCCTGGGGGCTCCACCCGGAGACTTCTGAGATTATTTAGACTATTACTAATTTGATCATTAGACGACTGAAGGCTGGACTGAAGTCTGGCTCTCCTCCTTAACTATGTTGTCTATCTAGGGCTGCAGTAACGACGTACCACAAACTGTGTGGCTTAAACAACCAAATTAATTCTCTCATAATCTTGGATACTAGAAGTTAAGATCGAGGTGTTGGCAGGGTTGATTCCTTCTAAGGATTGTGAGGAAAAACTGTTTCAGGCCTCTCCCCAGCTTCTGGTGATTTCTTGGCAATCTTTGGCATTATTTAATTTATAGAAACATCACTCCAGCCTCTGCCTTTATCTTCACATGGCATTCACTCTATGTGCATATCTGTGACAAAATTTCTACTTTTAAAAATTTTCTCAAACTGAAATACCTGTTGACTTGATTTTTAAAAATATATTTAATTTTAAAATGTTAGACATTTATATAATCCATGAAGTGATTCCCCCTGATTACTCTAGCACCCATCTAGCACTACACACAACCATTACAATAATATTGACTGTGTATATGTCCTAAACTGTACTTTAAATCCCCATGAATGTTTTGTAAATACTAATCTGTACTTCCTCATACCTTCACCTTTTTCACCTAGATTTTTATAAGGACACCAGTCTTATTGGATCAGCGACCCATCCTACTCCAGTTTGACCACATCTTAATTAATTATATGACAACCACCCTATTTCCAAAGAATTTCACATTCTGAAGTATTGGGGCGGGGTCAGAATTTCAACATATACATTTTAAGGGGACATATTCAACTCAGAGCATTGACCATATTTTCTAAAGCAAAAATCAGGGACCATGCATTGGCATATGGTTTATAATGGGGCAGAATGTTTGAAATCATGACTGTCTGAGAAATAAGGGGACTTAAGAAGGATCATTTTTAAGAGTAAATCCAGGAATGCACACATTAATCTGAGAGGTTTTAAAACATCCCTAGTCAGATACCCAATGGAAGTTGTTCTGAATACCTAGAATTGGAGCTGAAACCTGTGGCTGCTTTAAATAATCAGGTCCCAGGAAATCAGATAGGACTTCCTATGAAATCAAATCAAGGTGAGATGGATAAATGATAGATAGACACACACGCGTGCGTGCACACACACACACGCACACGCACACACTTTACTTTGAAAAAGTGCACAAGTAAGTGAAATTTGTTTGCATTTGACTAGCTTCTTTAAGGATCAGTATGGAAAATTAACTACTTGTAGATTGGGGACTGAAAAAAGCAGAATGTTCCCTGAAATAGATTTAAGATTTTCAAATTAGTACCATTTCCCCATCACTGCCAACCCCCACACACTTGGAAACATATATCAAAAGGATATAATGAAAACAACAGAAATATGTTATCCAACTTTAAAATGTTCACAATTATAGAGGTACAATTACATATTGTATATTGAGGGAAACATCTCTGTAATATAACTATTATAACTCCTGTCCTCAAACTAATTTCTGCATATAATGTTCTCAAGATAAGAATAAAAACAGGTCTAGGGACACAAGAGAAGTGAGGAAAGTGTGAGCCACAATCAGAACTGCTTCCCAAAAAGCCCACCAAAGACAGGTATCTTTTGGTTGGAAAACTGTTCTACAAGAGGCAGTCTTATCTTTTCAGCTTCTAATCACTAAAGTAAATCATCTCAAGCCATGTTAGAACTGGGAATGATATTAAAAAAAAATGAAAATAAGCTAAAAGTCTAATAAATGTGTTTTATATGGGACAAGGGACCAAGATAGGAAATGAGAAAGAGACCCCAAGAAATCAGATAATGATGGAGACAGAAAAATTGCTCAGTGAGAAAATAAAAATCACTCTCGTTTATGTTTTAAGCACTGACCTAGGTATAGGCAAAGCCCTAGGCATTTTCCTTATTTTATTTAATCCTCACAACAACCCTACAGGCTCAGTATCTTCAATTTAATAACAGATGAGGTAAGTGAGGCCCAGAGAGGCTAAGTGATTTGTCCAGCCAAGTCCACAGGGCAAGTAAGTGGCAGAAGCAAGGAAGGCCCCCAGGTCAGCCAGCAGCCAGTATGCCCAGAGCTAGTGAGGAGCCTGCAGGTATCCAAAGCTTCTTCCCTCAAGCGCCTCCAGAGCTGCTCTATCTCAGAGCTGAGCAGGAACGCCAAACGTGTTGAGAAAGGCTGAGTGGGCCTGGAGGAGAGTGCGGAGGTAGATCAGAGGCATCAAGGCCTAACAACAACTGTGTATTGGGAAAACAATTTTGTTCAAGAGGGCTATTTATAGGGATGTTTTCCTCAGTACTCCCTTCCCCCATCTCCTCTCTTTTGTGTTAAAAGGCGCCTGGCAGTTTGGTAAAGGGTTACAGGCAATGCACAGGAAACTCTGGAACACAATGAACGGGGCGGGGACAGATCCCCACCCACCTAAGAAAGTCACTTGCTCCAGTATTCAGAGACCCTGGGGGAGACAACTGGAGCTCAGAACCGCTTCTCCCCTTCTTTTGAAGAAGGCAACATGCCCAAAGTGGGTGATGAATAGAATAAAACTGGAAGCGGAGGAGGAATAAGAGGCAACAAGACAAAACAAACAAAACACTAGGATAATTAAAATCAGTCAACTAGCCAAGCTATCCCCTATCCTGGGAACTCCTCAATTCTATGAGGAGCTCCAGTTCTTCTTCCCAAGGCCTCTGTTCAGCTTGACAACTCCAAAGATTCAGAACCAGGAGCGAGAGAAGTGATCCCGAATCCAGCTGTTCAGAGGGACCCTGAAACCAACTGCTAAGTCCTCAGGACAGACCCAGCCAGGCCTCTGGGGGCTGCCACTTACAGGAACAGCAACCCTCCACCTCCCCACTCCACTCCAGCCCCCCTCACACAGACACACCCATCTTTTCCCCTGGGCCAACAAGCAGAGGCCTCCAGCCAAATGGATCCAAATTCAGACTTGGAGACCCAAGGCCAGATCCTGTACAGACTCAGATGTCGGTATAATAGTGATTCAGCCCAGGGCCCTTGGCTTGCCCTCTGGACTTGTGAAGTCTCTCCTCCACATGTGACTCTAGGAAGGAAGTTTCCTGCTGCTGTTTGGCAGCATCCAATGCCTGAGGTGGAGTGGGACAAGGAGATCTTGTGCTGCCTGCTTTGTGCATCATTTCTGAGGCACTGAAGATTCATTTAGTGCTACACTGTGCAATAGGGGCCAAATGTCATCATGGTTTTTAAAACGTTCTGCAGAACAGAAAAGATCTCCAAAGCTCTATTTTTTTAAGCAACATTCAATGCAAAGAAATTCTAGTAGAACTAAATTACTGGCAGAGAAAAACATACTCAAATGATTTTAAACACTGTGCAGATGTCTCATCAAATCTCTAATATGAACCCCTCAGCTTCCACTCAGTCCTGCATGTTACACTATCAAAGGACGTTTCTTCCTAAAAGCTGATAAGGCCCTTAAAGTATATAGAAGTGTATTAATCTTTCTCCAAAAAATAGTGTTTATTCTTACCAGTTCCCAATCTTATAAACTTGGAGACATCTTGGATTCTACTCTCTCCTATATCCAGCTTTTAAAGTTTGAAGTTCTAAATTAGCAGATAGGTGGCACTGATCAATGCTGTTTTATTATAAAAAGGAAGACTCCATTTTTTGTAACTAAGTTTTTCTTTCTTACTATTCTCTCACCTTTTGTCCTTTTCACTTTGAAACGTCTAGTTGATAGTGAAGCAACTGAATCACACACACTCTCAGCTGGAGAAGGGAGACTGTAGTGTTTCCAGTACTTTTTCTTCCTGAGTAATGCAGTTTTGCAACTCAAGGTACTTAAAGGAAACAGAGAGAGAGAGAGAGAGAGAGAGAGAGAAGAGAGAAGAGAGAAGAGAGAAGAGAGAAGAGAGAAGAGAGAAGAGAGAAGAGAGAAGAGAGAAGAGAGAAGAGAGAAGAGAGAAGAGAGAAAAGAGAGAAGAGAGAAGAGAATACTGTATGTAATAACTATGTCAGTCTTTAACTTGTAAGCAGGTAATGAGACCCTTTAAAGCCTTCCTCCTTCTCCATTCCCATCACAGCATCTGCTTGCTCTCGGAAGCCCATTTAGAAGCAAAACTGGCTTTCACAGCTGCAGAAGTAATGGAGCAATAATGGAAGGTCAGTTAACATGTTTCAGGATGTATCACTGACAGGCTAAACGTTATCCCAGCTTTTAGAGCTGGGAGACTGACTCTGGTTCTCATTCCTTCTCTCCCATCAAGTTGACCTCTCCTCCACTCTGTTCTGTTTGATTAGAGACTGGCAATGTGGACCTCCCCCAAATCCACTAAAGATGCTTATTCAATCTCATTTGGACACTTAGAAGCAATAGTTTGCAGCATAACCTAAATTTGGGAGCCCAGGGCACAAGAAATGCAGTAATGGAGTATGGGGTATATGACTTTCTAGAAGTCCCATCCTCTACTGGCTTCAAACCCTCAGGGAACTGGTGCTGAGCTCAGTGGTAGTCATAAGACAAATGGGGAGGTGGACAGCTTTCTAGCTCCATAGTCAGGTTGTCAGTGTGTGTCTTCATTATCTGGCTTGATAAATTGTGAGTTTTTCCCATCATAAGGTGTAGATAATTGAGCATTATCAAATAAAGACAAAGAACCACCATGTACAATTTCAGATAAGGTTTGTTCAGTCAGCCCAGGCATAATAGATGCCTTGCCCAGTGCTCGGTATTACTTCAACCCTGAACCCTAAACAACTTGAACCAAACTTATCATGAAGGAGGAACCAAAGGTCCCAGGCTGTTCTAGACTAAAAATTCTATGTGGAGTCCCTTTGGGGAATCTTCAGTAAAGTATATTAGGGCCGTATCAAGGTCACTAGCTTTACTGATTCACCTAGGCAGTCCTGTTTTGTGACAGCCTACACCTGCTGGATTTTGATGGTGATTAAGGGGATCTAGTACATAGCTAATGTTATTCTGGGAAGTGTCTTGAAAATTACTTGTAAATGACTGTTTCCATACTTAGCTAGTGAACTTCATTGTGAGAGAGACCATTATATAGTAAAAATTGTATGTAATTAAAAATTAATTCATATTTCAATGAAGTCTGTTGATTCATAGTTAATATTATTGTATCAATATGAATTTCCTAATTTTGATAATTATATTCTGGTTATATAAGATTAAATTTGAGAAAGCTCGGTGAAGGGAATATGGGAATTCTTTGAGTATTTTTTTGCAAAGTTTTTATAAGCTAAAATTACAAAATAAAAGGTTAAAAGAATGTTTTTAAAGAATTAAAAAGGTAATTCACAGAACTTGACAATTTATTCATAATTTGTGCCCTGGGAGTCTGAACCCAAAAGAAAAAGTACCTCTTCAGCCTCTTTCCTTTGCTGCCAAAGTAATAAAATTCACTGAAGTTCAGATGAAATGATGAATATGAAAGTCTTTGCTATGGTAAACTCCTAAACAAGTGTTAATAGTAATAATTATAGTCTCATGTGGAGATGCCCATCTATAAATAAAGGGAGGAATAAGCTATTATACTAAATACCCTACTAATATTCTCCAAGTAGCTTACAAAATGCTTAGAAATTGCCGTTCTGGCAGTAGAAAATGGAACCATTGACGTTTTTAAACAAAATAGGCAAATAATGACAGCAACACTTTAAGAAGATTCATCAGGCCTCTCTCTAGTACAAAGGGTGGATGAAGTGGGAAGAGACCAGACTCAGCAAATCCCACTAGGAGTTGTTCTAATACCTGAGAAGTAAACAATCTTATTATTGAATGGGCCTCAAAAGGAAAAAAATAAAACAAAGAGGCATTTTGAAGGACTCATAAATCTGGGCAGACTAGCCTGAAGGTGGGGGTGGGAGGAGAAAAATGAGTCACTGGTTACTTGAAGATGTCTCACCAAGATGACTAGGGCAATGTGGTGGTGTCACATACACAGAGCTTGGGCAGAGAACTCAAGTGGCTTCAGAGGCCAGGCAAGTGCAAAGGAAGGAAGACAAGCCATGGGGGCTACGAGACTGGAAGACTCATCTCTCTAGAAAGGGTGTCTCTAAGGAGGCTGACACAACTTGGCATCAGAAGTCCTTGCCATGTGCAAATGCACTTTCGGTGTTACCAGATCTTCCATTTTGCAAGAGAAGAAACTCAGATCTCTTATGTGAAATCTCTTAAGTCTTTAATGCTGGCAAATAATTTAAAAAATTTTTAAAGCATGGTGTGTGCCAAACCAAACACATCCATGAGCCAGATTCAGTAGGTGGACTATCAGTTGTGATCTCTGACAAAGAGAGAAGGTCAGGGTCATAGTTTATTGACTGTCATCATGATACATAAGTAGGTAAGTGGACTGTAAAGGAATTCAGTAACTAACATACTACACATAAAACTTTTGCCAGCTGAGCTGTATGAATATCCCTACCCTTTGAGTCTATATATGGATTTGAATATAGAGGAAGTTTAAACCTCAAACGGTTAAATCACAAGAATTTGAGTGCTTACTGTGTGCTGAGTACACAGAAGTCAAGGAATTCCAAGTCGAACTGGGGAAGAAGCAGCACGCACTCCGGAAAACTCGAGGCAAATTATGAAACAACCCCGGAGACTGCTTTCCCCACATTATGCTAGAATATCAGAGTCACCTTAGGTCCTGAATTTCTCCCCCATCCCATCACTTTCATTTATTTAGCAAACTTTGCAATAAGGCGTGTGAGAGAGTGAGTGAGTGAGTGAGTGTGTGTGTGTGTACTGGAATCTGCAATCAGAAGTCGATTTCCTGGGCAGTGGTTCCAAAGCCACGGCCTCCAGCCTCCCCTCGACGTGGGAGGGGCGTCAGCTGGGTTGGGGGTACCTGGGGCGGAGAGGAGGATGCCTGGCCCGCGGACACCGCGCCCTGTCAGAGTGCACCGCGGGAATCCCTGTCTTTGTGTCTGTCGTTACTCTTGCGGGATCTGTGCAGGGGGAAGGCAGGCACCGAAATAGAAAGTGTCAACGAGATGCTGACAAGGAGGATGGGAAGGAGGCAGGACTTCTGTTCAGTCCCACCTAGCCCCCTCGGTCCAGAGCGCCAGCGCGCCTCCGCCTGACTCTCCAAAGCGCCGGCGACGGGGCAGGAAGCCGGCGGCTCGGCCGGCGGGTCCTCCACCGAGAGCGGCGATTTCCTCCCGGGCTGCCCGGTTATCCCCCGAGCGGCCGAGCGGCCCGGCGAGGAGCGCGTCCTCCCCCCGCCCCCGCCCCGCGCCCCCCGACTCCGGACTCCTCCACCCACCCACCCACCTACTTCCTCCGCTCGGTACACGCTCGGGCTCGGAGCTGCCAAAACTTTCCACCCCCGCCCCCCGCCCTCGCTAACTTCCTTCCAGCATTTCCTGAGCTGGATGATCCTAGGATTTGTAAGACAGGAAAAAAGGGCAGGCGCGAGGGCGGGCGGGAGGGACAGGATGCTCGCTCGGCGTCGCGCCGCAGCCGTCTGAAGGCAGGACAGCGGGCGCCGGCAGGAGGACCCCGCGCGGCCCCCCGCGATCGCCCCGCGCCCCCCGCGCCCGCGTCCCTTCCGCGGCGCCGAGGACGGCGCAGAGCCGAGCTCGCCCTCCGGCCCGCCCTCACCCTCCGGCCCGCCCCCCCTCGCAGGCGGAGGGAAACACCCGAAGACGCCGCAGGAGCCCGTGCAGGTCCCCGGGGCTCCGAGCGCGGAGGCGACCCTCCCGCGGCGCCGCGGCCCTGGAGGAGCGCGCGGGGCGCGGCGCGGAGGGCGCGGCGCGCGCCGGCCCGGGCCCCAGTCCCCCTGGACGCCCATGCGGCCCCCGCGCCGCGCGCCGCGGCGGGCGATCTGACCCCGGAGGCCGTGTCCGGAGGCCGTGTCCGGCGCCGAGCCGAGCCGAGCGGAGCGGGCGACGGAGGGCCGGCCGCTCGGGGACTGACTCATGAAGAACAAGGGTGCCAAGCAGAAGCTGAAACGGAAGGGGGCCGCCGCCGGGGCGTTCGGCTGTGACCTGACCGCGTATCTGGAGAGCTCAGGACAGGATGGTAAGGAGCCTTCCTCGCCTTTCCGTGTGCGTGTGCGTGTGCGTGTGTGTGTGCACTCACACACTCACATGTGTGTGCTTTTTTAACTTCTTTTCGTTTGCGGGAGACGGGGACTCTCATGGGGTGTATTAGATTCAGTTCGCAAGTTAATGTGTTCCAGGCCTGTGTGCTCGCTTTTACTGTTTTTCCTTTTTTAAAAGAACAGTATGATTCCGAAGGTGCACGACGCTGCCCCTCCGACGTGCAGAGGTGGTGTCAGTCCTTCCGTCTGTCTCCCGCAAGCCGTTCGTGGGCGGTGCGGCTATGAGTTTAACTGGCCACCTCTGGGGGTGGGGGTGGGGGTGGGAGCTCCCGAGGTCTGGGTAGAAAACTTTGGATGTCGGAAGGGAGGCATGAGGGCTGGACACGTGGGATGGTGATCAGTGGGTTATGACCACCTTGGGTGTCCCTCCCCGGGCTCTCCAATTTCATCGCTCACATCTTTTTTTCTTAACGTGCTGGAAGGCAGGAGGGGGTGCGGTGGATCCTGGCTGGGGGAGTGGTTGCACAAACATTTTCTAAATTTCTGAACTGATGCCAAATAGACAGTACCTCCCGCCCTCCCCTTCCCAACCTCCAGACCCCTTACCTCCTCTTGGCTCTGAGATCAGCGTTTGGTGTGTCAGACCAGAAGAGTGTTTTGTAAAAGGATGAAAAGGCCTGGAATTTAAAATTGTTGAGGATATGTAAAAGAAAAGGAGAGGGTCTCTGTTTTCAAGGTCAGATTAGGAAAAAAAAAAAAAGGAAATCCTGAAGAGTGGAGATAATTTAAGTATTTATTGGGGAAAGGGGGAACAAAAACAATCTAAGATACAATAACAGCACTTGAGGTTAGAAGTTTTTAATCATAGGAAGGTTGGGGAAATTGAGCATTAAATGACTCCTTTTGTAAGGTTGACCAGCCCTGCATTTACCGGTGACAAAAAGGCCTTGTCTTCAGAAATTTAAATGGGAGAAAATCATCTATTATATGGGGCCTGTGTTGATAAACAGATACAACAAAAGGGGAAAGTGAAGGGCTGTTTAACTGGGCAGAATAGTTCTGCCTCCAGGAAAATAATCTCAAAAGCTATGTAATTAGCTCATATCAAATGTACATCTCTAAAACAGTGCAAGTCTTTTGTTTCAATTCCGTTTTTTAGAGACTGAGCACCACCTAGTAATTTGCAGTGGTGTGATACTCCTGCGGTATTCTAGAGTTCAGAGTCTGCTGTATCATTAGGACAAATGGCTTAGTATTTTGGAGCTTGGGGGACCACAGGTTTCAAAGTTGCCTCTTTTGAACGTGAGGCATAACCAAGTCAATTTGTTTCATCCTCTGCAACAATCTGGGGAGGTAGACTTGAAATAAAATTGCTTGGATTGAGTTTTTGTTTTTAATGTGCGAGAACGCAAGTCTGCATCGTAGCAAGCAACTACCTACCCTCAGGAGTTCAGAATGAATAGTCCTTCCCCGTTTCTGCAGTGGCCTTCAGGCTGCCATCCAGGTATACATACTACCAGCGCTCCTGGGACTCCATCCTTCCACAACATGGGCGTTATTCTGGGCCGTCTCTCCAAAGCTGTGAAAGTTGCATGGGGGTGCCTGCCAGTCCCACTTCATTATTACAATGTCACAGATCATAGGGTGAGCCAGGAACCCCAGGATTTTGTGAGGACACCTCAAAGAGCTTTAGGCAGCTTTTCTTTCTCTTCCTTTATCTTTTGGGATTCTATGTGTTTAATTGGAAAAAAGGAGGGGTTACTGCTTACAGAAAAAAAATTGAAAACCAGTTCCCAGTGTTTCCTGCCCTGGGAAGGAAGGGAGGAAGTCCAGCGAGGTAAACTGACCTGCCTAAGGTCACACAGTTAATCATGAAGGATGCAGAGGGTCCTGGCCTATCAGGTTCCTCTCTCCTCCCTGGCTTCCAGGTCTAGGCCAATATTCTCCTCTAATGATTTTTTCCCCCTAAATTGAAAGCAGACGGTCCTGCCACAGGATCAGCAGACTTTCAAGACTGACTGACATACCTGAATAGAGTTCAGCTTTGAAACAAAAAGGAAACTGACCCACTTAATGCATTATTGTGCCACGTAGGAATTAGGCATACATAATAAATGGCTTATGTAAATAAGAGTAATTAGGATTTATTTTTCCCCACATCTAAAACTATTTAGGTAGTTCGGTCTTATTTTTCATAGTGTAGCAGCAATTAACAAAGTCAGGGCTAACACTTTCTCTTTCTAAAACAGTGTGTCCTCTTTGGGGACTTTGGTTAATAGACAAGCCCAAGGCCTGGACTCTGCTTCTAAGGAGGAAAAGTTGACATGGGTACTGCCCCTTTGTCTGCACCACCTAGAAGTTCAGCCTAGAAGTTAGAGAGTGACAAATCCACATGGTAACTAGAAGCCAGAAGGCTTGGGAGGGCCTCAGAAGACTGACGTCATAATTACTTAACTTTAAAGGGCAGGGGTAGCATGATGGACCTGGGAAGAGACAGAGAAAAATAGATTGAGGTCTGGGAGTAATTGGCAGAAGGGAAGAACAGGGATGTGAAGAAACCAAAAGAGCCAGTGTGTTTGAACAGGGAGGAAAGGCCCCAAACTGGGGTGGAGGACAAAGCTGGTGACCATTAGCTGTGCTCAGGCCCTCTAAACATGGGAAAGCTACACCCCTGAGGCTGAGCACGGAGGATGAATGCCATCTACTAATGTAATTTGCTGTGGCTCAGCCCTCCTAACTTCTGTTGGACAAATTTGACAGGGCAGGGTGTGTGGGTGACAAATAGGTGTTCAGCTTAGAGCGGATGTTGCTCAGGGCCAGTTGTCATCCTTAATCTTTAGGAAGCTGATGAAAAACAGAAACCCTTTCCCTTAGAAAAACACACACACTCAAATTGTATATACAGTTTCTGCGGGCATCCACGTAGGTGCCAAATTCAGACCATGCTGTTGATCGTCTCTAGCTGCACATAGGCCTAAAGTGAAGGAGAATGTCCCCCTTTTGTTGCTTTAACCACTTTTCTCCAGCCTGGTGAGAACACCCAAGAATGGCATGAGGTTTCTCCTGGCCAACTTGGCGGGAGCATTTTTCACTTCCCCTCCAGCACAGTGGCTGCTGCCCCAACCCCCAGCTCTCCCCTGGGAACCAGATAACTTTCTCTTCCCGTCTGGAATAGAAGGAGAAGATCATCCCTTCCTCACTGCTAATGCTGAAAATAGTAGTTTACTTTCTTCTTTTGGACCACTGTATATGAAGGCCCTTGCTTCCAGCTATGTAATGGAAACCACATTTTGTCGCCTGTGGTTGGGAGGCTGTGGGTGAAGTCCTGTGAGGCTAGAGAGTATCCCTGAGCATTTTCTACCTCGCCCCTCTGAGCCAAGTGTGCTGGGTCTTCCCAGAGTGCTGGGAGATGTCAAGGGACGAGTAAGGGAGGGTGGTCAGGAAAGCTGTCTTCTGCCTTTGTGCTGGCCCTACTCTAAGGACTTTTTCAATTTTGTCATTTTACTCACACTTTGGTAAAAAATGATATCCCTCTGGCCCAGTGGTTCACCACGAAGGTGGCACATTAGAATCGTGTGAGAAGCTTGAAAGAAAAAAAAGTTGATGCCTAGGCCCCATCTCAGACCAATTAAATCACAATCTCTTGGTGCCCAGGCATGAGTGTGCTTTAAAAGTCTGATGATTCTGAAATGTGGGCAGACTTGAGAACAACTGCTTGCAGTGTAAGGATTTACAGACTATTTCACCCCTAGATAAGAAGCCTAGACCGTTCAGAATGCACCTTCTGAACATTTGATAAGAACTGTGAGCCTTTTTATTTCTGAAGATTTTTTTTCTAGTTGTTAAGAGATTGAAAAAGGAAAAATATGCATTTGAGGGATGACAAAAGTTTCATAACGGATACATAAATGCCTGTTATAAATATAATTTTAAGTTTAATGAGAATAAGAATTATGTAGCTCCAGTATTTCAAAGCACAAGGATAACGAAACGGGCACTTTTAGATGTAGCTGTTATACATTTCTGAGTCTAAGTCATTCTTTCACTTTGTTTGTTCATTTACATAACAAATATGTATTAAGGCACTGTGTAATAGGTAATATGGGAAAGAAAGACACATGAACCCCAGACTCAAAAAATTTACAGTCTAAGGAATATGAACAAACTTTTGGAAACCAGTGGCTCAATTAAGCTTTGAAGTTGGCTGTCATGACTAAAGGAAAAACTAAAGGAGAAAAATGTGAAAGCCTTTTCACAATTAAATAAATGAGATACACAAATATAAACAGGAGCAAAGTCTTAGCAAGGAAGGTAAATATATATATTTTTTTGTTCAAGATAAGATTTAACGAATGGAGAACCAAGACCAGTTAATCTCTTTGGCTTAATTATTTCTTTTGCCGCATTTTGATGGGCACATCATTCTCACACCTCCCCAGGCTAACTCTTCATCATGTGGGTCTCAGTTGCTTCTGGAAACCTTATATGATCCTTCTAAATCAGTTGCTCCTGCTGGGGGCTCCTGTTAGGAGTTCCAGAAACTTACCGCCTGAAAGATAATCCCAGCTTTGCCTATTCCTAGCTAAGTGACCCTGGAGCAAGTTACCTTTCTGGTCCACAGTTTCCCCATTTGTGAAATTGGAATAAGAGGACTTAGGTGAAGATAAATGAGTTAATATGAGCAAAGCATTTAGCAGAAGGCATGCATATGGTAGGCTATAAATGTAGCAATTGTTATATAACCCCTTGGACTTGCCCTAGCATAACCAAATACTATCCATGACTGAATGAATGAAGCCTCCAATGAAATGAGTAAATGACATGGTCAGGTGGGTTAATTAGTCACCAAGAGGGACAGGAAGATTGGCTGCCCTACTGAATGGAAAGGCCAGTTCATGCAGCACTTTCCCAGAGTCACTGGGGATTAGACCATCGGTGTACAGTGGTGGAAGAGCAAAATGTCAGTCTGAAACTAAAAAGCTCTCAGAAAGATCTGAGAAAGATATCAAGCCACTCCCAGACCCACAGGGAACTGAAAGAGAAGACAAGACCTGGAGGTGGAGTTTGTGGAGATAAAACAGCAATGTCATGGGCTTGAGTTTAGAGGAGGGGCATCCCCAAATCTGGGCTTCCAGAGTGAAACAGGAAGAACCAAAGGAGGAGAATTAATACTTTAAACCTGGAGCAAACTGAAGACTGACTGTAACTTACTCTATATAGTCTGGATATGATAAACAACCCACAGAGAATAGAAACAGCCACTTCCACCTACCCACATCCCTCTCTCCAGCCCACTCTGCATAGACCTCTGCCAAGAGCCCCTTGACCACAAGTATAGCCTCACCCTTCCTTCACTCCTACCCTCCCCCACTGTCAGCTACCCAGATGCCTTCAAGCCTCAGGAGTCCCTGATGTCGGGCTTCTAAGGAAGCTCACTCCCCTGTTGTCCCAGATCTGCACTGGAGCCAAGTGGATTGACCATCTGCTGGGGCAAAAGGGAGCTAGAGGCCTAGTCTTGTGCTGGGGCAAATGGAAACACTGAAACTCAGAATACATTTTACCACAGCCGATGCTTTTAATGGCAGATGAGCTCACCAATGCCATTAGGCTGAGTTTTTCATGTCTTCTTTTAATTTTCCCTCTAAATCCAGTGGACATCTGTGGGCTAGCCTAGAAGCCTTTTCTACAGGAGTGGGGAGGAGCGGAGAACCCCTGAATTCAGAAGCTGGTTGACCAAGACAGTTCTGAAGCACTTACTGGGGACTGTTTGTTCCTGAGAATCACCTAACTGCAGAAAGTTTCCTGGAAATTTTGTGGCTGTGTGTGGCTGTGTGACAGTAGATGGAAGGAGGGGGCAGGGCTGAAAGACCCAGGACCAGGTCTAGGGGTAAGAGGCGCCTTCCCACATTTGTTTCCAGTCAGTATTGCAGCTAACTCTTTTTTGTAACAGAGTCGTGATAGAACCCCTTCTGGTTGGGGCTACTTGGTACTCATTCCCTCCAGAACAGACTGATCAAGCTGAACACAGGCCCAGCCTGGCCTCTGTGTCTCAGGACTCCACTTCCCTCTGTGTGGTTCATTCCTTCAAAGTCCTGAGGCCCAGGAACATGGAATTACTTGCTTTTTTGTTTTTTTGCCTTTTTTTTCCCCCACTCATTGCTTGCCTTGGATTTAAGTCAATATGGCATTTTTTCCACTTATCTCCACCCTTCAAATTAATTTCTTTTTGCTTATGGGTGCATGTCACACCCAATTTTCTGAGCTATGTCTCTTTATGCCCCTGCACAAATGCCACGCTTGAGTTTAATTCGTCTTGGGATTCTTCCCTCAAAGGTCTGGCCTCAAGTCCTGATTGAAGTGGGGCCACAGCCTGATGGGACTTCAGGAGTCCAGATAGCACCCCTTGTCTCTCTAATCTTCCCCCTAGGATGCAGTTTTAGCTAAGGCTTAAAATAAAGGACCTCTGGGGGAAACACACTAACTGCAATTCAGAGGCGCATAGGCAGTGGTACTAGATTTTTTTCTAAGAGCAACTTCTGATAGAGACAGATTAGGAACATTAGGTTGCTAGATGATTCAAGAAAGAAGAAGAGGACCCAAAAATGAAAGCTGAGTCCCAAACCAGACTCATTTGTTAATTTTATTAGTAGTTAGAGTTACTGTCTGCATTGATTGATTACTATGTGCCAGCCACTTTATAAAAACAGTAACATTTTTGACATCTGTAGAATTGCGCTTTTTAATCCTCATTTGACAGAGGAGATAACTGAGATGGAAGTTTTGACATCACTTGCCAAACTTATAAAGATAGGAAAGACAGGATTTAAATCCAGATCTGCCTGACTCTCAGGGCTGTGGTCTTAGGCATGAACACAGTCTCCCAAAATAGCATATTTCATAATTTAGCATTTATTCTATATTTCAGCAAAAAAAATAAAAGCCTTTTTCCCCCTTTGCTTTATTCTTGACCCAGCCTAGATCATTAATAGTAATAATAACTCACATTTGCATAACATTTTACCCTCTGCAGGGCACTTTTCACACACGCAAACCTATTTGAAATCTGCCAGCTTTCAAGTCCAACCAGACCAGCCCACTTCAGTCATGATCTTCTTTCCTTATTGGAACACCTGCTGCTTTAGATTCAGAGGCCCCCGATTTGGTCTTCATTCTACCTGTTAATTCTGTTTTCTAACTGGCTTTGTGTGTGCAGGTCAATGGTGAGCTCTTCTGAGGGTAGGTGGCAGTCAGCAGTTCACACAGATTTGGTAGCTCACTGTGCAGCTCAGGTTGAGCCCTGTGGCCAACACCAGCAGTTGATTGATTGGCCCTATTTCCTGCTCAGGAAAGCCAGTGTTAGAGCCCTTCTAGGAAACTGGGGACTGAGGACATTGCTGATGCGCGGGAATATCAGGAATCTAAGATTGTTTAAAGTTTCCCTTCAGGTCTCATGACGACTCTCAGATAGCAACTGAGCTAAACTTTGCACAGGTCGCTCCAGAAACTCTGCCTTTTTCTAATGCCTTACTCCTTGTATGAGTGCCTTACTCCTTACCCAGTTACTCCTTGGTATGAGCCACATTCTTGGCGGTGCCCCAGAACCAACTGAGTTTCTGGGATAGAGTCTCAGACACTCTTTGTTCTGGTGCAAGCTTGGCTGATGCATACCAGGCCCTGGTACCACGCCCATGGTCTGATGCTGGTCCAGAATGCCTTTGGGAGCTCTCTCCCTGCTACCTCCAGGGGGAGAGGGGTGAATGTCACCCCCTACAAGGCAACATATATCAACTTTTACTGTTATAAACACCAGAAAACAGTTTGATATGATATATACATTATGATTCTGACAAACTAAATCTATAGCCTTCATGGAAAGCAATTGAGCTAATTTGTGTATTTATAAATTTGTAATTATGCATATTTCTTTCCCTGGCTCTTTCTATGTTTCAGTGCAACAGATATTTAATGGGACTGTAATGTGCTATACACTGTTGGGTTATGAAGATGCTCTCAAATTGCTTTCAGCCTAGTGGGCTCATGGTCGTAAGACAGAAACATAACTAAAAGAAGTACAAGAAAGAATGAAATGAGGGCTCTGGAGGATGTGCAAACAGGGGATGTTAACGTGGAGCAAACTGAGTGAAAGAAAACCATCAGAGTGAGTTATCAGCAAAGTGATAAACAAACATCATCCTACCTGTGATTGTAATGATGGAGATATGGGAAGAGGGGAGCGTTGGTTTCTGCAGCCAGGAAGCCACATGGTTGCCTGACACTTGTAATTGGTCACACCCTCTTGCACAGAGGCAGGATGGGGAATGGAGATGATAGATACTTAAACTCTGGAAATGGCAGTAGAAAGTGACATAGTAGGCAGGCTTGGTTAGGGGGACCCTGGATGGGGTGACAGAAACTGTCTTCAGTGGCAGGAGAGTGAACCTGTCCTCAGGAGAAGCCAGAACAGCTGATAATAAGAATGGCAGTTGGTTTGGCTGTGTCCTTGCCCTAATTGAGGACAGGAGAATGGGGGATTCTATTAAAAAATAAAACTTTTAAAAATGATGTTCACTGGCAACCCCAGTTATATTCCTTAATTCAATCTAGCAATATGGCATGAATGTGAAATCTTGACTTCTCCCTGCTGTCTGGGGAAAGTTCTGTTTGTCCCCCATTTTATATACGTTGACCAACTCAGAGAGGTTAACTAACTTCCCTACTGTCACCCAGCCAGAAAAGGGGAGAAGCAGGTCTCAAACCATGTCTGTCTGACAT
The DNA here is from genome assembly GCA_030015415.1 of Cynopterus sphinx. NCBI lineage: Eukaryota > Metazoa > Chordata > Mammalia > Chiroptera > Pteropodidae > Cynopterus > Cynopterus sphinx. Next base: position 55,738,137 of record CM057380.1, on the reverse strand, counting down.
TAAATTCTCCATCCATGGCTTTGTGTCCTCTGGTCCCAAGTAGCTGCAGGTATGCTGGTGGTGAATCAGGGTCTGATATGCATAGCTCTATTTTACCATGGATTGCCAAGGTGATAAGTTCAGAAGTTTTGATAAAACTTCTGACAGGGGAGTTCCCATCCCCAGTTTTTCGAAGCAAAACATTTAGGCTCAAATTGGCAGGATTCTAAACAGAGAGCATGCCCTGTTACCATAAGTAGCCCCTTCCACCACTTCTTTCCCATCTGTTTCCTGCATGCTGAGCATTATTGGGAAACAATGATGTCAACTCTTCCATATAAATCTACACCTCCCTGCTTACCCCTCCCCTACAATGCATATTTTTGTTCCTCTTTCTGGCTTTTGTCTTGCTGTTCTGTTCTTTAAGGACTCACGCTTTTGGCGTCAATTGTTGGCTTTCTTTTAAATAAGTTTTAGCTATTTAAGCTTCATTGTGGCCTTCAAAGTGCACATGCTTTTTTGGGTCCATATTTGGAAAATCCTTTGTTTGGCTAATAGCTAGAATATGGGCCTGGTGTTAATGGAGAGGAGCCATTTTGCTTTCTGGAAAAGCACAGCTAGATGCAGGGCTCTCAATCAGGCTGAGCTGAGGACACAAAGCCTCCCTCAGGGGCTGTGTTAAAGCTGTTTGGACCCTAGGCCCAGAACCTGTAGTAAAGTTCAGGAAAATGTACTCATGCAGCAGTCTGGTTTCCCTCACCCCAAGCGAGACTTTCAAATGGAACATGATTTCCTCAGTTCCTCTTTCTTTACTGTCCCTAAAGACATTTGGTTTTCAAAAGGAAAGGGTGTGTGCCTGGGAGTGGGGTGAGGAAGGATAGGGGTAGGGAGAGGATGAGTTTTAAATTCTGGGTCCAAGAATACTGGACCTCTCTCTGAGCCTTGGGCAGATAACTCAAACTATACTAAGCATAAGAATAACTAAAAATGTAGTTTTTAATTTTACTTTTAAAGTTTAATTTAAAAATTTAAAAATATTAGTTAAATTTAGTATACTATCAGTACACTATAAGGAGTATTGGGAATATCCCTTAAGTTCCATTTTGGATTCCTTGAAACAAAATGGACATTTTATTAAAAGTTTCAAGTGGGCACTTGCAAAGGTCCTGAAGTATCTGGTCTGTGGAGGAGTGTGATTCCACTGAATTTGTTCTACAAGTTGATAGATAGGGCTGCATGCTGTAAAGGATGGTTGTATATCAGTCTCTCAGTGAATCTGCTTTTGTAGGTCTGAAGTGGGGCCCGGGAATCCGCATTTTTAAAGATGAGCTCCAGGTGATTCTGATATCTTTGACCTACTTTGAAAAACATTGACTTAGCCCATAGAAAAAAGCAGCTAAATGAAACCACATGATTTTTATTTTCTATGTTATATTTTTTTATATTGCCCAATTTTCAACATTTACACGTATTTTTACTATTTAAATTGAAAAAAAAACTCTGTTAAAATCATTATGGGAATGGGGTGTCCTAATTCATAGAATTTTTCATAAAGCCCTTTTGTTTCAATTCCTGTTTTAAAAAATCTTCATAAAGTCTGTTCGTTTGCTTTTCTGTCTTAATAAATGCAGTTGTAATGTGGTTAGCCTGCAGCTCTTTGCTGGGATCTGCCTTGGTTCAAGTCCCAGCTCTCCTGCATGCTAGCCTTGTGACTATGGACAAGCTGCCAAACCTCTCTGTGCTTCAATTTCCTCCCCTATAAAGTAGGGATGATAATAACAATACCGAGGGCACAGGGTCAGTATGAGTGTTAAATGAACTATTGTACTGCCTAGAATTTAGTAAACCTTCTGTAAGTGTTAACTATGATTATTATTTCCTTGGTGATTGGAAATCTTACCCTGTTTCAGCCTCGTTACTCAGAATGTGGTTCCTGAATAATGCTATAGATGTGGAAGTCGAGAGACCTGAGAATACATGTTCCAAGGTTCCCACATGTCCCTAGGGCCTTCTTCTTTTTTTAAAAAATTCTCTTATATACACGCATATTTATTTTCTTTGGTAGAATGCATAAAAATGCTAGTTTTAAGATTCTTATCTGTTGATAAATATTTCTGGGGTGGGACTATGGCAGACTCTCTAAATTTTACATTTCTTTGGTAATCAAAAAAAGAAACAAAACTGAAAAGATAAAAATAAAACGAGGATATGGCAAAACGCTAGAATCATAGTGATGGCCACAAACTTCTAGTTTCCATTTGTATTTCAAGAGTGTTAGAAATCTGGAAAATGAGCCTTTAGTGCATTTAGAACCCATTTCCTTGCCTTTTCCAGCTTCTAGAGGCTGCTCTTATTCTTTGGCTAATGGCCCCTCATCACATTGCCTTTTTTCCCTCTGCTCCACCCTCACATGGTCTACTTTCTCTCCGGCCTTTCACTTATAAAGGCCCTGTGATTATATCAGGTAAACCAAGGTAATCTGATAATCTCATCTCAAGATTCTTAGCTTTATAATATTTGCAAAAACACCTTTAACCATATAAGGCAATGTTCCCAGATTACAGGAATAAGGATATGAACCTCTTTGGGGTGCCATTACTCAACTGACCACAATCTGTTTTCCTCACAGCACATGGATGGCTCAGTAGATATTAATAATGTGAACAGAGGGGATAGGGTGGAGATTATGGGAGAGGAGGAGGAGATGCACATCAGTACTTACTAAGCACTTAAAATGCCCCACAGACTGAGTCAGTTGAGACCCAGAGATGAACAGGCATTGTCTGTCCCTGTGGGGGTTCACAATCCCATGCAGGAGATGGACACATCCTCAATTTATTTTCACACAATCCACGATAGGAAGTGAATGACATTAATTCTGAATTGGAGGAGCTGGATCTTCTAAGATGAATGGAATCTGAGCAGTCTCTGCCTGAAGGGAAGATTCCAGACAGAGGGAACAGTATATAAGCAAAAGGAACTGAGGTGTAAAACGGTATAGTAAGGTCAGCATTCTCAATAGCAGAACAAAGAGAACAGGGGTATAAAACGTGAGCCACCTACTTACCTGGACTAGGTGCATAAGAATGAATGGGTTATTAAATGACCATTTTAAATCTTGCAGGGAAAAGCGAGTGATGCAGACAAATGTGCCAGTTTAAATAACAGATTGATAAAGAAGAATCTCAAGTCACGTTTAAAGCTAGCGTCCTTTTTGCTGTTTTTCTTGTTGCCGTTGAAAAAGAACTGGCCCCCAGGCTAGGAATAAACTTCTTTCAGGTGGAGAAAAAACGAGGTGCCCTAAGCAGCTATATAACCCAGAGTTTCTAAGTTTATTCCATCTATTTATAATCTTAGGAAATTTCATTACTCTCTGTCTTGTGGACAATATCCAGAGCAATGTTTAGCATTTCAAATCCAAGTTTTATTAAGGTGAAAATTTTTATTACATTTCTTCCCACCTGCCTGCTTGTCACACTCTACTCCATCTCTTTCTTCTGGCTTTCTCTTCATCTTTGTCAATCTTCCAGCTTAAGAAACCATGAAACAAAAAAGAGCATCACTTGATGAAAAAAAGAAAAAGAAACCACGAAGCAGCTATCAGATTTATCGTTCTTACCAGTTCTAATCCCAGGTGCCATTTTGAACCTGGCTCTCTCTATGTGCTCCCATTCCTCTATGGCATGTCCACCCCCTCAGACCATGTTCTTCCCCACCCTACTAAGTCCCCATCTCCAGGGAGATCTCAGGGTCCCTTGGAGGTGGGCCTCCCAGTGCAGTGCCCACCTCACCCCTGCCAGATTCCAGAGCTCCAGGAGCTAAAAATACTTCAGCCTCTGCTTCTGCTGGCAGGCACTCAAGCTGATTTTGCCCCTGTGACCAAAAAGCAGAAGGGAGCAAGACTGGCACAGCAGGCAGCCACTGCCTGGGGGGCTCCTTCCTCCCAGACTCGTGTTCACTACAGACAATGGTAATCTCCTTCACCCTTCACCAGAATAGCTCCTCTGGCAATGCTTCCGTCCCTTGACTTCAGGCCTGAGCATGATGGCAAGAGTCCTGACAAAATGCAGGATGTGATTTTAATGAATAAACAAACACCGGCCCCAGATGCAAGCCATCCTCTTCCTTTGTAAAATTATAAAAGTAATTGTAAAAAATAAATAAAATCAGTGTGAAGATGTACAAAGTCCCTCTCACATCCTTGCAGCCTCGTTCCTCAGTTAACCTCCCGGGCTGGGTTCATCTAGACCAGTTCAGTCAGCAGAACTTTCTGCAGTGAGGGAAATGAACTTTCTCTGCACTGTCCAGTGGGGCAGCCGATAGCTACATAGGGCTATTAGCACTTGGATGTGGCTAGTACTGAAGAACTGACCTTTAAGTTTTAATTAATTTGAATTTATGTAGCCACATGTGGCTAATGGCTACTGTACTGTACTGAGCAGCACAGAGATCTTTCTCCGTGTACATAAAAAATTCACACATCGAATCATTTTCTTTGTCCCCCCACCCCAAAGATAAAATTATACTTATGTTCTGAAGTGTACTGTTTTAAATAACAGTAAATCTTTGAGAAGTCGACATTTTTGTAATTATAGCTCAATCTCACCCTTTTAAATCACTGCATATATTCTGCTGAATGGATAGATTTTTAAGTTTAATTTTACTTTTTAAATTAAATAGTACATTCTCGTGGTTCAAAATGTAAAAGACTCCAAAGGGTATGATATAAAATCTCCTGGTCTCTGTCCTCAACTTTCTGTTCCTTAACCCAGAAGCTGCTAGTATTAATTTTCTTGGAAAGCTTTCCATAGAGTGTCTGTGCATATACAAGCAAATATATATAAAAAATACTAGAATTTAACTGTTTCTTCACATAGAAATCTTACCCTTTTTAAAAGTTTCTATAAGGTTTCTCTTATAGAAATACAGGTTAATTGATTCAGTATTCATCAGATATGTTGTATGAGCCATGCATCATTTTCATTAGCAATTTCTGTTATTTACATTGAATATTAATACTGCTTCTTTCGCTTATGATGAGGGTAGAATTTGCTAGCCCACGTACTTCTAATTGTGTTTCAAATGTGTTTTCCAGTATTTCTGAAAGATATTGGCTGGTCAACTCACATTCTGTCAGCTGGAGTCTAGGACCCAGGTTAAGCTTGAAGCTGGGAGCAGGGAACAGTTAGAAGCCGTTGTGTCCACATATAAGCACGTCTGTGCCATCTTGATCACAGTGCTCTATCTGAGCCAGCCTGACATAGGCCACAAAGACCCAGGATGAGTGGCAAAAGCAGGTGAAACAGGTGGCAGCCTAAACAGAAAAGTATCCTGAAGTTGAACATCTTTATATTTTTCAGAAATTGTAGCCTGAGTATATCTTAAATCAAGATCGGAAATTAGTTATGATCATAGATTCTTACAGTGGGCAAAGGAGAATGTCTTGAAGAGATCTTGTGTCATTCACCAAACCCTTCAGTGGTTTACCAGTGAATTTACCAGTTAATTTTGTCCTCAAGACAAAATTAACTCTAGAAATACCAGCAAGGTTTACCTCCACATGGCACTCAGACACCTGCTTTTTGCACCCTCAGGGGACACCACCTCCCCACCTGGTAATTACCCCAGCTGCACTGTACTTCTCATAGTTCCTCAAAAGTTCTGTGTTGTTGCTTCCAAGTGTTTGTACATGCTCCTCTCTGTGTAGAACACTCTGTCTCCCTATCTCTTTCTAGCTCTACTTTAGGTCTCGCCAACTCCAATTCATCTTTTGGGTCTCATCCTCCAGGATGCCTTCCCTGATCCCTGTGACGAAGGGTTAGGTACCCCTCCTATCCGCTCCCATTCTACCTTATATCTCCCCAGTACTGCTCTTCTCACACCGAATGCACCACCCTGGCCTTTACCCCAGTGATGCCTCGTTCTAGACTCTAGATGCCTCGTTCTAGACTCTAGATGACTCTGAGTCAGCTCTGTGAGTTCAGGAACCACGTCTCCCAGTTCATCATTTTAATACCGGTGCCTAGCATAATACTCTTAAATGTGTGTTGGATGAACAGATGGATCCAGGGAAGGGCGATGCAGTCTCGGGTCTGTGTGGTAGTAGAGTGGGGAGGGAGGTGTGTTCTGCATGGTTATGTGTGTATTTGTTATGTGTCTTTGTATATCCAAAGGTACACAAAGTGGAGACTGTGGAGGTGAAGGAGGATCCACTGGTGGAGTTTAGGGGTAGTTTTCATTCAGCAGATAATTGTCATCTGGTGTTAGGCAAAGCATCACTATCTCTAAATCTCAATTTCCTCATGGAAAAGATAGGAATGAGAATTAGATGAGATAATATATGCAAAAGGACATTTTAAATGGAAAACAAATATTGTAAAATCATGCCATTTAGACACGTGCTCAAGAAGGGCTGAATGGCCTCCAAAGGCTGTGCTTACTGATTTGCTGTGAATTTGATGCTTCTCTGTGGACATCACCAACTGCCACATTGGAAGGGAATCAGAAGAGCTGTCTCCCTAAGGTTACCTTCCCACACACCCCGACATCTCCCCAAGCTCTGCCAGCTTCAAACATCCACTACCAACAGTTTCTTCAGGGCCTTTAAGAACATCATGCAGGTGTACCGCTGCTGCTCCTGGGGCCACTCCTTTCACTCAGTGCCAGGATCATCCTGTGCCAAGGCAAATACAGAGATAAATGACATAGAAGCTAATGTGTCACGTTAGAGCTGGAAGAATCTTAGAAAATCGCTATGTAAACCTCTCATTAAACACATGGACAACTGGGGCCCTGGAGAGTACAGTAATTTGCTTGAGAATGTGCAGCTGGCCTGGTGGTATCTTCTGGTTGCTTGTTGGTGCTGGCCAGAGATAAAGGTCAGTGTGTTTCTCAGAACCATCCTGCATCAGGGACCCCTGAGAGGGGAGAAAAGGCTCAGGTGATGGTATCTTTAGGAAAAAAAGATTCCTAAGACTATCTCATAGCTTAAGAAAAATATCCTTTGTTATACCCCTGGTTAAAATGACATATTTACTGGCATAGAAAGATATCCAACAGTATTTTAAGTTAAAAAGTTTACAAAACAGCATATACAGTATAATCCCATTTTGGTAACTAAACATGTAAGAAAAAGTCTGGGGAACTGTACTCAAAACATTAGTACAGATGGCTTTCTCTGGATGGATGCTTTTCTCTTCTGCATATTTTGTTGTGTTGCTGTGTTGTCTGAACTTTTTTAAATGACAAACGTGTAATGTTTATATTTTGAAAAGACAATAAGGTATTTTCATTTTGTTAAATCATACATATTCCCTAAATTGTTCCATCTTTCTTCATTCTGATTTTGTTTTCCTCAGTTTTTGTTATCTGCAACTAGCTCTCCTGAGTGAGGTCCTCATCTGTACAGAGCCTAGGCCCAATTGCTAATTCCTATAAAACATAAGGAAATTGCCATTTGACTTTACAAAGTCACCTCCCTGGCAACCAACCCCCCATCGGAACTTGGTGCAGAGAACAGATTACTTAGATGAACTTGCCAGATTCAGATTCTGATTCTGCCAAGGAGATGACAAAGCCTGTGACAAAACCTGGCCTGTGATGACTGCCCAGAGGCCAAGCCACCCCCATGCACATACCCCTTGAGGCCTACCCTAAGACATCAGCTGTCTTAATGGCCACTCTCTGGGGTTCAGGGTAAAGCATTCTTGGAGACCTTTGGCATTACATCCTTGAATCTCTGAAACCAAGAGAGTGAGAGAGCAAGAGAGAGCTTGGGTTTGAGGTTGTATGAAAAAGCGTGTCTAGCTGGCTGCTCTTACCACCAGCTGACATTCATAAGAGACTTACACAATACCAACAGAGTGTGAGACAAATTTTATTTTGGTTTGTAAAAATGAGGTCCAAGTTAATAGAAGGACAGGGAACCTGCCAAGATTGTGGGAAGGGGAGGGAGGAGTAACTAACCCTTAGATGGCAACTTACAAAGTGCTTTCACCAAATCATCTCATTTGTCCTTCACAGTCCTGTGAGATGGATGAAGCAGGTAATGACTATACCTGCTGTATATGAGGACAGTGATATTCCCCAAGGACACAGAACTGGTAACACCAAATCTGTGGCCTTTACTTACTGCTCCTTAGGTTGCACCCTTTGTGTACATAGCCTGCATGTTTACAGCTCTGGGTTAGGAAATCAGAAGACCTGTGTATTTGTCATGTGACCTTGTGGATTCCCTTCATCTTTCTGAGCCTTAGCTTCCTCATCTGTAAAACAGAGATAATAATATCTGTCCATTTTGCCTCATGGGGTGGGGATCCAACAAGATAAAGGACACAGTGAATTGCTAAAGGAATATAAAGTATGATTAAGTTCCCAGTGCAGTGCTGAAGGATATGTTTTTGAGAGTCTTTCTCTAAATGGAACTGTTACTTTAGGACTGGATAAACTTAATAGAGCCCACAGCGATCCAGCAACCCCAGCCAGATCCCTAGGAACCCAGACCTTCTATTTTCACACCCCCTGCCTTGCTTTGGTGGATGCTCAGCTTTGAAGATAAGTAATCGGATTTCTAGGAAAGAGTGCTGTCTCTGACCAGCTGCCTCTTCTCTCTGAAACCCCTGAGTGAGAGTGGGCTTGAGTTAGGGGCTCTTCCTGAAATAGTTGCTTGGAGGGGCACATATTTTAATCTTAAGAAATTGGGCTTGCCTGCTTATCCTGAGGGTTATTTAAGTTCCCGTAAGCTTAAATCTTTGCTATGCCTTTCCACTGGCGGGGGCCACTAGACAGGCTTGGAGGGAGGGCTCCAGGGGCCCTCACCCTGCTTAAGCCAGAGAACTCTGCTTTCTTCAGTGCCATTTGTTTCATGCTTCAGGGGTGAAATTATCTAACAAAGCATTACATGCTTGAAAAAATAAGTTTGAAAACCACTACTGCTTAAATCTGCAAATCAGCAAAACTTCTTTTGGGTCTGAGGGTCACACACCCAGCCAACCATTTATCTCCCATGGCCCCTTCTGACCTCCTAATACCTCCTTTCTGAGATCTGCTGTCCTTAGGTTTGCCCCGGAACCTTTTCTTGGAGTATTCCAGGTGTCGCATTGTTTTTCTTCTGTTTAGGGATAAGACATTTCACAAAAAGCCTGCAAAATACATATGCAAAGTCAGTTCTTTGGCAAAAAAAGGTCAGCACTCATATGTAATGTGCCATTTTATGTTTTATATATATGTGAAGTTTCCGTTTTAATGGAAACAGTAAAGAAATAAGGAAGAGATGAGCGGCTGGCATTAATGCCACTTCTCTGGATTTCTATGACTAGTTCTTAGTCTTTTTGCCATTGTGGATAAAAGTACTTCTTATGTGAACACTAGCAACATAGAATAATTTCTGGCACTATGAACACATCCCAATTAATGTGGGAGGAAAGGGAAGAAAGAAGAAAAGAGGGAAAAAGAAAAGGGGATGGAAAGGAAGGATGGAATTGGAAGCTGCTACAGAAAAGTAACTAGGTGGAAGAACTGCCTTGGCGAAGGATGTTTTGTGCAACACGGAATAAGTAGCCTCAGTTTCCGTATCTGAACTACGAGGATAGGAACATTTGCTTCATAGACCTCATAGAAATGTTGTGAGGATCTGTTGTAGTGAGTAGGTTTAAGGTCGTCGTTGTTCCCCCAGCTCACGGTTGTCATCATTTTTTCTCTGTTCTTTGAACAGATGGTTTGAAGGATTAGGATGTTTCTCTCTTTCAATTTAATTTTGGAGCTTTGAAACAAAACCCAGCTGTTTCTGTAGTTTTCAGTTGCTAGGTCTCAGTGGTTTTTCACCTGGTAAGATTCAGAGTTCATATTCACTGAAACTCCTGAATAATAACTTGTAATAAGATAATAAGAATAATTTAAAGATAGCACTAATGAAAAAATGAGGAGATACTTCACTTACTGATCAACAAATTTAGTCTAGTTTCACAGGGCCTAAGATAGCAAATTTCCAAATGATATAAACTATTTACATATTTTACTCAGGCTTCCTAAGACAGCTAGAACCTTTTTATTATTGCATATTTCCAAGTTAAATACTGTAGACTCAGTCTCTCAGTTACGATTATTTTGACTGAAACATTCAAATCTTTTTCTAAAAATTCAAAAACTAAGCTTAGCTAGTGTGGAATGTAGTGATAATTCAATGAACAAATATTTCTGGGGGGAAAAATTCGAGAAGCGGTGAAAACAAGCTAAACTACATTCCAGTATTAGATGGACATTTATCTCTTGGTCCAAGACCTGCCTTTTTTTTTTTTTTTCTTTTTTAACATACAGGTCACATTGCACCAAAAAAATGCCTTTTCAAAATAAGCAATGCTGCTGACCTAGTCTATCTTGGGACTCATTGTTAGAAATTCTTCTCTTCTACAGTCTTCTTTTGGGCAATACCAAACAAACATTAACAACTGCGGAACAGATGTTCTAACTAGAGAAGATTCCAAAGCTGGGCTCAAATGTATCCCCAGCCAGAACAAGACACCAACCACAGAGATTAATCTTCTGGTATGGGTGTTAGGAGATAAAAGCACCTTCTGGATTTCATCACATATTTTTATAAAACAGTCTCTAGAGGGTAGTGGATCCCTGCCCCCACCCGTTTTCTTTTTTTAAGGACAAGTTAGAAAGTTCTTCCCTTTCATGAGCCCAAGTGTCATACAAATGCTTGTGCTTGGTGTTTGAATTTTAGTAAACAGAAATGCTTTTTGCTCTGCTATTGTAATTTTTAAGAAAGATGATTTCTCTGCCACCTTCCTTGATTTTGATGGTAGGTATTAAGAAATCACTGCACATTGTGGCATAAGACACTCTAAGAATATGACCTTTCACTGCATTCCATGAATTGCAGAATATCAAGCAAGGCAGTTCTCACTTTCCATCTAAGCACCAATACAAAGTCATATGCAACCCAAACATCATGCTTATTTCTTCATTTAACCAACAAGCATTTGTAGAAATCCTAAGTGTCCTACTGCTGAAACATCCTGTCTCCTGGCTCTAGAAGCCTTTAGTTTTAAAAGGCTGAAAAGAACCATGAGTAGTTCCTCCGGTCCCCCTATATTCTATTCTAGTGATTAGAAAACAGAGTGATGAGGCTGGGAGAGAGGGTGATGATGTTGAGAAGGCAGAGAATCCATGAAGGTCCAGGATTTAGCCCTCAACCTAGTGAATCCTCCATCTCATTTCCAGTGGAAGGTGTATAGCTTTCAATAGGTGGGAGAGGGAAAATGAGAAAAAGTCCACAGTGGTGAGACCAGTAATAGGTGAGATCACCAAGGGATCTCCCAGGCAGGGGAAGAATCAGGGAAGAACTGGAACCACTTAAGCCCAGACAGGGCTTTCTGTGTATTGTTTGGTAAATTCCACATCCACCACCGAGAGAATCTAGAATTTGATCTGAGAACAAGAGCTTTGCCTTCTACTGTAATATATGTTCTCAGCATAGTTTCTGTTACATCAGTTGTTTTCATACAGTATCTAGTGTTAGATTACTTGAAGGAAACTGGTATATTCATCATTGTACCAGATCCTCACATAAGACTGGACAATTCTCAAACCAAAGGAAACCTGCTTTTTTGTGTATGTATTTTCTGCGGCTATGTAAAGCTCTCCAGGAACATACAGCAGGTAGACACACATTGAGGCTTTCTTGATTTTCTTCCCTTCTTTCCCTATAGGATAGGAATGGGCCCCGAATAAGGGCATTTTTCAACCCCAAATGAACATGATTGTCATCTGCTTGGGTTGAGATGCAAAATACTGGTATCAGCAACCTTGGGCCAAACATAAACATGTTAAGTAATTATGTTTATGAACATACTCTTTCCTCTGCCATTAGAAGTTTCATTCCAATCCTCCTTTCCACCCATGATTCAGCATGCCCTTGCCAATCAAGAATCAGCTACAATCCCATCATTTCCTTTTTATGTATTCTAAATCTCAGATATTTGTCCCTCCTCTGGCACATTGAGGCATACCCTTCCCTTTCATTAATGTTTTGGACATAGAAAAATTGCTTTATTCCCTTTAACTTCCACGTATCCTTTTAAAGTACAGAAACTTTCAATTAATGGAAAAATTGCTCAAGTATATCTTTAAGTAGCAATTTCATGTTATCATGAAATATACATTTTAAGATTTTAATTAATAATACATACCTATCCTCATTGTAGCAAAATTGGAAAATATGTTTTAGAAAGAAACAAGTGCTTGAGTTAATTCTACCACAGAAAGATGTAATTTTCTTCCAAGGGTTTTTTGTACATATATTCTACATATATACTGTTATATCTTGCTTTCTCACTTAACAGTATAACCTAAGTCTTTATTCTAGTTATCAAACCCTAAATTTCACATTAAGACCCTGTAATATTTTATCATATAAATATACTAGTTTATTTATTCCTTCCCATTATTGGACATTTAGATTACATTTTTTTAAATAATATAAAGCAGGGGTCTCTAACCCCAGGCTGCAGACCAGTACAGGTCTGTGGCCTGTTAGGAACGGGGCTGCACGGGAGGTCAGTGGCCTGGTGGTCCGTGAGCAATGGAAGCTTCATCTCTATTTGTAGCCACTCCTCAGCACTAGCTAGCATCACTGCCTCAGCTCCACCTCAGATCATGAGGCATTGGATTCTCATAGGAGCACTGGTCCATGGTGCCAAAAAGGTTGGGGACCGCCGGTATAAAGAATGCCACCGTGAACGTTTTGAGGTTTATGGGTCTTTTGTTATGTTACAATGTTTCTTAGAAAAGATTCCCAGAAGTAAAATCACTGGATTCATAGTCAGGATTTTTTTTCTTTTTTTTCCTTTTTTTTTGGTCGAGAGTGAAGGAACTCAAACTACATAAGAAAAAAAAGGAGGTGGTGGTTATCGATTCGTATAAGCAAACCTTGGTGGTGAGGAGGAGCTGGCTTTAGGGCGCTGGGACCTGAGACCGAAATTTTAGCTCCTTTGTCCTTGTCTCTGGCATTGAGCAGAAACACTATCTCACAGAGATAAATGAAAACGGAGATGACGTAGTTGAAGCCCCTAACCTGCGAGGACGACCTTGCACCATCTTGTACGTTTCTAGACCCAGATGTTGCTTACGAGCTCGCCTCGCCTGGGGGCCGAGCTTCTCACCCCACTCGTCCTCACGGCCCCCCCCCCCCCGTCTCATCTTGTCCCAGGGAGCTCGGCCGCGGGTGTCTCCCTCGTGGCGTCCTCGCCGCCCCCCGCCGTCGCCACCCCCCACGCCCCGTCTTTGTTCCCGCCCGCACCGCTCTGCCCAGCCGCCTCCCTCCCCCGCGCCCTCCGTAGGGCGGAGAGGCCGAAGCTGAAGACAAAGGGGTCCCCGATGGCGAAGCCGCTGGTCTGGGAAGGCCGGGCTGGGAGGGCGAGCGGGCGGCGGCTGCGCCGGCGGAGCCTTCTCTCCGTTTCCTCCCATCTCCCCGCTCGGCCCGGCGGTCCTCGGCCTGCTCGCCGGTCACTTGCTTGGGAACCTGGCTGGAGGGCGGGCCTTGCGCCAGGCTCCGCGTCAGGGTGGGCAGAAGAGAGGGGTCCCCTCCCAGCCGGGGCCGGGCGGGTCCCCGTCCCCTCCGCCCGCCCATCCCCATCCCCATCCGCATCCCCATCCCCATCCGCATCCGCATCCCCATCCCCATCCGCATCCCCGCGGGCCCCGCGGGGCAGGCTCCCCAACTGGGTCCTGGGCGCGCGCCCCTCACCCTGCACCCCGCGTCCCTGTTCAGGGTTAAAAGCGTCGAGGCCACCCACGTCTCCCTCATCCCTCCCCAGAGCAACCACGGTCTCTCCGTGCGCCGCGGCTCCCCTCCCCCTGCGGCCACGCCAGAGGCCGCGGGTTTCTGATCCCCCCCTGGGCGGCGGGAAGCGGACACCCTGCGGCCGCGGGGAAGGCCCTGCGCCCCCGCGCGCCTCCCGCCGCTTCCCGGAACGGCTGGGCCGGTCTGAGTCACCCACTGTCACCCGCCGTCACCGCAGGCACCGCTCACGCAACGTCCCAGCAGCGGGGAAGTCCCTCGGGGCGACCCGGGGCCCCGACTCCCGACCGCAGCTCGTGCTGATCCGGCCCCTGGGAGAGGCTGGGGGGCTCGCGCCCCAGGGTGGAGGTGCAGCCCCGCCCCGTCCCCGAGCAGGAACTGAGGGGAGGGGCGCCCCGCACATCAAACAGGGGTTTCTTTTGTTTTTCAGCCACGTCCAGGAAGAAGGAAAACCTGTCTGATAACAGGAAAGGAAGACAGGGTACATCAGAGCTTAGGGAAAAGGTTCTAATTGCCCCACGAGGCACACTGTCATTCTGGAGGGGGCAGCTTGCGGAAACCCCAGTGGGGTCAGGCCCAAGGCCATGCGAGGCCAGGCCCTGGATCGCGCCAACTGCATGGTCCTGGGCAGGCTCTGCAGCTGCATGCAAGTTCTCGGGCAAAACAAGGCAATCTTTAACAGTAAATGTTTATTATATCACTTTTGTGGCTCACGTCCTTACTTTCAAAGGAAGGGATTTGTTTGATCCTGATGGCCTTCAGCTACAGTTGGAGGGTTCTTTTGTTTTCCCCTTCTTGTATCTCAGTTACAGTCTAGTTTGTGTTCAGGCTGTTGATGCTGTTTCTGCATTTCTTTTTCTTCATCCTTGGTTGGCCTTCTGACCAGGGAATGGGGAGGGGGATCCCCAAGGAGACAAGAGCTGGTACCTTCCTGAATGAAAAAGAAAACTTACCACCAGGGGCCATTTGCCACTGTGAGTGGTCTTTCAGATATAATATGTGGGGCTCTTGTCATTCTTGCTTTACAACCAAAGGATGAAAGTCCCTTCAGGTCCAACGTGGGAGGGCTCCCTTATTTGTATCCACATGTAATCCTAGATTCTTGCTGTAGAGCTTGCCTCTCTTCTTTCATTCCCCCTTTTCAAAATATACCATCTTCTTTTGCTTCCCCCTATCTCCAGGACACTAAACATTATCAATTCACTTCGAATCCTCGTCGTTGTCTAGAATAGTGACTCACAAATGCAGAGCCACAGGAAAAGTGGGGATCAAGTAATGTATTTATTTGCATATATTCTCATAATTTTAACATTACAGCTGTCCTTTCTCGAAAAGAGCAGTCCTTTATGTTGAGATTATATTCTTTACAACTTTATTTTGAACTATCCATTCTGTTATGAAATCATAATCATTCTTACTATGTTGGTAGATGTCCTCTCAGAAAAATAAAAAATTAGTAATCCTATGTGAGTCTCCAAAAATGTTTTAAAATTGACTTATTAATTCCAAAAATCCTGGATATCATTTCTCTGTTCAACATCTTGTTCACATCAAGATGCTAGGGCCTTCTTGTTGCCCTAGGTATTTGTATCTATTGTAAGAAACCTACAATATGAGAACCTCAAAAAAAAAAAATTCCCGAGGAGAGATGTGGGGAAATATATTTAGGCAGAGGGGCTTTTCTCTACTCTCTCAACATCTCTAGCACTTGGTTTAGTTAAAGGCAGCACAGTTATATCTATTCTTGACTTCTGGCATTTAGCATTTAGTGTGACTTAATGGAGTACTCCGTTTAGTAAAACTGAGAACCTGTTTTGAATGAGCCAGCATCTCTTGGTCTTCCAGTTTGCAGATCAGCAGAATGGCTAAATGAAGATGTTATACCTCTCCTTAAATGGTAAAAATTAGGTCAGGTGGGTGAGCGATTAAGTAATACTCTTCATATTGACATAGTGTGGTCTTACATGATGCGACCATGTAAGTTAAGCCTCATTGGTTAATATTTTTTGAACACTCACAGGGTGTTTGGTGCTAATGAAAATAGCCTCACGTCACCGGACACTGCCTTCTGGAAATCATGGCACAGCGAGGTGTAACTATTGAATTGCACCTACCTATGTCAATACAGACACTATACAGGCATGTTCATCGCTTTTGTATACTAGAATAAAATTATGCTTAAAATTCTTGCTTAGATTTGGGAAAGGGGGAGAGGGACATTTTTTAGTTTGAAACAAATATCCTAGGACCACTGGACAAAAAGCCATGCCAGCTTTCATGCACATTAATACTTTTATTATTTTAAAAACACTTTCACATATGACCTCTGTTGATCTTCTCCAATGCCTGTGAGGCAGACTGGAGACAGATTGTTGTTCCCCTTTTAGAGAAGAAATTTAAGTGACTCTCCCAAGGTGGTCTGCTATAAGGCCACACTGCTGGATGGGGAGTCTGCTCTGGGGCCTCTTGCTCTCTACTGTCTGTCTTCACCCCAGGGTAGCCTCCATGAGGCTGAATGCAGGGGCCTGGAGTCAGGGGACAAGGGTAGAGGAGAAGCTCTTCTCCTGGTGCCAAATGCCTAAGAAAAAAAAATGACCTCAGGAAAAAATTACCCAGGCCCGAGGGCAGGCTGTTTGCCAGCTAGGGGAAAACAGTGGTGAGGGAATTTGAGGGAAACCAGAGGAGCTACCAGTAATTCTCAAACTTTGCTGGATATTAGAATCACCCGGGAAGTTTTAAAAAATTTTAATACCCAGTTCTCACCTCATATCGTGAAATCAGAATCTCTGACTGTGGAACTAAGCATTCTATTGTTAAAGGCTTCCCAAGGTTTTACAGTGTATAGCCACATTTGAAGACAGAGTGGCTTAGAGTTTCTCAAATTTGGATATGCGCATCAATCACCTGCTGATCTTCGGACAGTGCAGGTTCTGATTCAGTAGGTCAGGGGTGAGCCCTGCTACTGTTTAGATTCAGAGCTGTGTGCTGGGTGTCAGGAAGAACTCCATGAAGGACAAGTTTGGGCTGGGCTTGGAGGGTTACGTAAGATCTACTGCTGAAAGAGGGTGGTAAGACCACTCTGGCTTGCTTAGTGGACAGTCAGAGGCCTGGAGGTGGGGACATGCAATGTAGATTTTGGGGGACAATTGCTGGTTCAACATAACTAAAGAGGAGAAGTTTTTCATTGATCTGATCTACACAATTTAGCACTTGGCAGTTGACTCCCTATTGTTTTGGGTGCAGATGTGTTCTTTCCTCTTCAAGATCCTGTGTGCAGAGACCTGTGTTTTACTTCCCTTTGTCACATATGATGCTAAGCTCTCAGCAGGTGTTCAGAACAGAAAAGAAGTGCGTTTGCATCTGCTATTCTCTCTGCCTGGGATATTCTGATAGACATTGACCCTGCTCACTCTCTTACTTCCTTTAAGACTTTAAACTCAACTCTCACCTTCTTTGTGGAGCTCCCACTATTTAAGTAAAGTGTAAAGAGACTTGACCACCCTACCTAAACGGAAACATTCTATTTCCTTCTCTCTCCCCTTCCCCTGCCACTTCTTTCTGCTTGATTTTTTTTTTTTTAGTACAAGTCACGGTGTAATGTATATTTAGTTTATCCTGTATATATTTACTTTTTATCTTGCTTACAGTCTGTCTCCTCCATTTAAAGGCAGCGGCTCCACAGGAGCAGAGAATTTTCTGATACTCTGTTGTTTCCCCAGTGCCTAGAACAATATCGAACATGCCACAGATATTTTATTGGATGCATTAAAGAACTAAATTGAAAGTCCATACAGTGCTGTTGTCAACACAAGTAAATTCTACATTCAGGGGCAGGAGAAACCAAAGGAATTCATCTTGCTGCTGTTCCATTTTAGAAGAGGAAATGATGACAGTGTTTGGTCACTAGGTAGGGAAATTTGAAATAACATGTTTGTAAAAATAAATTGCCCTCCCTGATGGACAAGAGATTTGCTTTAAATGTCCCATATTAGAAATCTAGGATAAATGTTTGGCTGATTTAAATGATCAGATATCTAAAACAAAATTTTTTCAAAGAAACTTCATAAAACCATCAATGATTAATTTAATTTTGAAGTATTTTAAAATAGAATTAATTCAAGTGAAAGGAAATGTAAAGACCGCCCAGTATAGCACATGAAATGCAAATGAGGTTAAGAAGGACAAATAGAAAATCTGAAAAATCGTTTATGATGGCAAGTTTACTGATGAATTGTGGGGTCTGGGGGTCAAGAGGGACTTTAAGGTCATGGAGTCCCGAGGTCTGGCTCTTCTGTCACCTGAACACCTTGTGTCTCCAGTGATGGGAAACTCGCTGCCTCATAATGCAGACTCTTCCATCTGCGAACAATTCACATACCAGAAAGCCCTTCCTTTTACTGAGTGGTTACCAACATCCTTATACTAGTTTTATAAGTATATGGACCTGTTTATTACCATCACATTGGAGAATTGTGTTCTTCTGGGCACCATTTCAAACTTTGACAGTATCTGTTATAGCCCTTTTCCTCCCTGTCCGCCCTACTCTTATGTCTCTAGAAACTCCAATTTCAAGCCAAATAACCTCAGTTCCTTAGTGTTTCTTCATAGGACATTGTTTGGGGTCCACTTGCTGTCAAGGTCAGACTCTTTCGAACGCGGCCCAGTTGGCCTGTGCCCCCCTCTTAACCCATTTCCTGTTTAGAAAAAAAAAGTGCGGCTGGCTTCCAGCATTAATTTAAAGTCACGTGTAGGAATGCTTCGTTTTCTAGGATTCGACATTTTCAGCCATCGAGAATTACTATATTTTGTAAATGGAAATACCACTGCTAAAAACAGAATGCTATAAATAGAACGATGTCATTCGTTTCCAAAGACTATCATGTACTGGAGCGATGCGAAAACAAAAGGGAGATCCTTCGTGGCGACGTGAGGGTAAGGTTAGGTAAGATCAGGACTGTCAGCACCACGGCCGAGCGTTCTTGAGGCAAATGGGAAATGAATTAAATTGTATTCCCAAGAACAGGACGTAATATTCTAGGTGTCAAGTGAGAAGTGCAGGGTGGTATTCTCCTTCTTTCTAGATGCTGTACTTCTGGTAATGCAGCCTGAGATGCTTCAGTTCCTTGCCAGCCACATCACCTTTGGACATAGTATGCTTCACTCCCTGGTATAATCAGCAGGACAATGAATTGTGCCCTCAGAGATGAAAAATGATACTCTAAATGCACACTGCACAGCAGCAAAAAAATTTATAAAATATTTAAAAATTAAATGCAGGGTTTGCTTTCTACTTTCTCATCTGTATTTATTATTATAAAGATACAGTCTTTGGGGTCAGACAGACCTAGGTTTGAAAGCCCCTTCCTAGTTGTGTAGCTTTAACCTCTGAACCTCTGTGTTCTTATTTATTAAAGGGGATAATACTATCCTTTTCAGGATTCTTGGGGGAAGGAAATGAAATCATTTAAGTAGGCGTCTGGCATATAACAGATGCTTTAAATGATAGCTTCTGGAAAAATAATAATCATCATTATTATTCCAAGAAATATCTACTGGACAGTTAAATCACCCATGATGGGACTTCATGACATGATCGTGTAACCACCTCACGTACCATGGAAGGAATCTGAAAATTCTACAGGAAGGAAATCTGTCTGAGAATGTGAGTCCAGTGTGCGAAGTTCACATAGGCTACCCTGAGTGAGAGACTTTGGGGGTCCCTGCCATGTCACTGCCTTGTAAATCTTGGTGGCAGACAGTGACCAAGCTCATCTTTCTCTACTGCTTATGCTCCTGAGCCACATGTCAACTCAGCCTGTACCGAGTCGCCCAGGGTAGCTTGATGGTGCCATTGCAGGACCAGAAATTCATGCATGTGCCGCATGAATACCACAGGCCCAGGTCCTCCTGTGTGAAAGCTTTGCAGCCTGGGTGAGTGGGAACAGCTAAAAGGAAATATTCGAGAGACATGGAAGGGGAGCTTGAAAATGTGGAGAGCTTGTTGCAGTGGATCTGGCTTGGCCTGGCTCCTTTCCTGTGGGCCTACAGCTGTTCTGTTCCCTCTTTACAGTTCTTTTCCCTGCTTCTTTGCCAGGCCCAGAACCCAGTTATCCTCACCCTCCTTCTAGAGAGTCTCCAGTGACAAACAAAGGCTCCTCACAGACTTTCCACCCCCGTCCAGCTGTATCCAAGGTTACAGTGGTGAACTTGGAAACAGGAACTTGGCCCTCAGACAGAGGATGCCCTTCGTGCCTGCTCACAGAGCCCGCGCTCATTCCACAGTGGCCAGTGAAAGGACAGACTGTTCTGTGACTGAACCATGAGCGTATTGAGAGGCTGTGTCCCCACTGCAGAGTTAGCCAAGCCTCATTGTGTCGGTCCTCACTGGTGCTGAGAAACTGGTACATGAAGACCCTGTCTGGGTAAACAGAGACACTGATGAAGTTGCAAAGGAGAAGAGAATGAGGCTATGTCTAAGCAAAGTGGCTTTTCCACTATCATCAGCAACTCAGCCAGTTGCTTCATAAAACCAACTGGTGTGGTAGGTATTTCCATTGAATTGACTGTTTGAACTGATCTAATCGCCCCAGTTAGTATGTGGTCAGAGCCTTCAGGAAAAAGGCAGTCCAGGCTTAAAGGCAAGAGCTATGCATATGAAGAAGATGGGGTTTATATATTTTCTCACTTGCCTTTTCATATCCTTAGTGGACTGAAACAGCAATTATAGAGAACCAGGGGTGCCCCAGGGGTGGAGCATGGCATGGCTAGTTCTACTCTTCACAAGGAGGGTGATGCCAGCAGTTCAGCCGGGCATCTTGCATTCCATGCCAGCAGCATGACTGTTCTGTGACCCATGGTCTGTTTTGCAGCAACCCCCACCTCCCTAGAAAAAGACAGGATGTGTCTTTCTTTGCTGGGATGAAAATACTAAGCTCCCAGTCCCCAGTGGCTTTATCAGCCTTTAGTACTGTTTTGTGGTTTACAGTGAGGATATTTTCTCTCCACCATCACATAGTAAATTCTGGTCTTAGGATCAAGAAACCTGGATTCCAGGCCTAACTTTCTGACAACCCTAAAGCAAGTCACCTCCCCTATTGGAATCGCAGTTTCCTCATCTGTCAAATGAGGAAGATGGGGATGGTGGAAAAGTGTCTGTCAGAAAGGGTATCCTGTGTTCTGTGGGGAGAGGTGTTACCTCTTTATCTTTCACCCCAAAGCACTTAGAAGAAGCCATCACTAAATGAGCTTTGAGATGCTTTTAAATAGATGGTCGGGTATATATGCTGTACATGGAAATAGACCAATGCTCTATATGTTCAATGTATTTATAAAGTGCATGCCTTTGAAAGCATCAGAAATAATGTTCGCTGTCAAACTCTTGCCTCACCAGGGCACTTTAAAGCTGCTCTGCTTATCAGTGGCTCCTTCTGATCCACCATGCTGCACATTCCTCAGGAGGTGGCAGGGCTGGTGGTGGGAGTGAGGTTGTTTATAATTTTTCAGATTAAAATGTCATTGGGTGCTCCTCTGAAACTGCTGACATGTTTCAGATGTCCACTTCTGATGGTCTGTCTGCCTTTGGTCATATGAGTTCAAGGGCTGCTTGGCTAGGACCTGAGAGTGCCAAATCTCTGTTAGCCCCAGGGTCCCCATGCTGAAAAAAATTGAACGTTATTTGAGCACTGAATCACATTTCTGTAGCCCTCTGTGCTTGAGATGAGATAAATAATGTAATTTACATGGTTGTATTCAGAGGATAAAATCAGCCTTTTAATAGGTTTCCTTCTATGTGTGTGTATAGTATTTCTGCACAAATATGTTATGGCCTTTAGAACAATTTGAGAGGAAAGAATAAAATAGAAGGGGTTAAGGAAAGTGACATTAACTATCTTTAGACTTTAAAAGATACTTTAACTCTGGACAAATGAATAGGACTCTTTGATTCTAAGTTGGATTTTGAGGGTGGGAGGAGGAGTCAGGGAAGGTATATGTGCAATGCCTGGGAGCTTTAGTAAATGTTCATTAATTCGAGAATGGAATGAAAATCATTGAAAAGGAAATGAAAATCATTTTAATGAAATCAAATCATTTAATGCAAATCATTCATTGAATCATGAATTTAATGACAACAGGAGTACAGCTTTACTGTATTTACTCTTTTCTCTGGCTTTTAATGTCTTCAGGTATAATCGCTTTGGTCAACCATTTTGAAGAAATTGAGATTTATAAATGTGATGTGATAAGGAACAATCAATTGTACCAGGATTAAAAAAAGCAAGGCTCTGTTAAGGGTTAATTGATGCACAAAAGGCCTCACTGGGCGGCTAATCTCAGCCTAACCCAAGGCAGGAATCCTGGACTCAGGTTGTCTGCGATGACAGTCCCCTCTGTGAAGAGCATCATCCGACTGAGAGCCCTTCCTGGTATTGGGCCAAGCAGCATTCTGTCATTTCTATCTGTGGGTCCTGATTTGCCTGTTAGAGCCAAAAAGAATATCCGTTTACCTATTTCTGCGTGAAACCCTTTAACCATTGAGAAACAGTTCAGACTTTGTTCTTAGACTTCCCTTTTCCAGATCAACCCCTCAGGCTCCTTCAACTGTGCTCCAAGTGAGGTAGTATTCAGGCCCTCTGGCCTCCTCTGTCGCCTCCTCTGGATTCTTGGTATTTAAGATGGGTTTTCACAAGCTGCACCCAGAGCTCCAGATGTGGTCTAAGCAGAGCAGAATGCACAGGGAATGCACATACACACGCGGTCACGCACGCACACAAGTCCAGACCCTCTGCTTCCATTCACGAGGCCTGGGCTGGGTTAGCTTTCTTGGCAGCCTGGTCTGACTGTTCATTCAAGTTGACTAGTTGCAGCAGTTGCCATGCCGTTTGTCCCTGGCAGTGCAATGCTGAGGTCAAGGTGCTTTCATGGTGACAATAACAAACTCTATTTACTAGTCTTCTCTTCCGTACCAGGCATTTTACTTGAAGTGTGGCAGATGTGCTTTAAATTCAGTCATCATGACAATTTGATATTCATTTTCTAGGTGAGAGCACTGAGGCTCAGTGAGGTTGAGTAACTTGCCAAAAGTCACAGAGAAGCAGTAAGAACTGGCTTGGAAAAGAGCTCTGGCTCGTCAAATTCCAGAGCCCACACTTCTTCTATAACCCTATGCTGCCTTGATCAAAGGTGCTGGTGGTTTCATCTGTTGGAAACACTGCCCACCTCAGCATTCTGGCTCAAATCAGGAGTGGTGGTTGGGGGAAAAAAGGTTGTTCTTCCTTCTTCAAAAGAGAAACTCTGAATTTCCATTAATATTAACATACTAGTATGGGCCTATATCTGTCCCAACCTTTTGAGAAGATATTTATGTTTTCTAACTATTGTGCATTTACTGAAAGAGGTGATGTTAGCAACTCCCACTAACATATTCAAGGAGCATGTCTGGAGCCTTTCTTATAGCCTTTGAGATTGTCCTGATTCTAATATACTAGAATTTTTATTACATTTACCCCAGCTGGCTTTTAAAAATATAATTTTACTTTTCTGAGCTGCTTTCTTAATAGAAATGATGTCTGTTTTAGAAAATACTACTCTTGTATTATTTTCTTGGAGCTATTATCTAGATTATATTCCTATAGCACTCCAAAGTCTGTCATGCTTTCATATGTGTACTCTGTTTACCCTCACGACAACTATTACTGTCATTGATAGTTGAGGAAAAAGAGCCCAGGGAGGTGAAGTGACTTATCTCAAAATTCAGAGTCACAAAGAAGCAGAACAGGACAGAAGCCGGCTCTGGCTCCCGCCCTGTTATGTCTTTTTGCCAGCATGCCTCTTGACGAATAGGGCTTTTGATCATAACACCTCATTTATGAGAAGTATTTTATAATAAGTGAGAAGTTAAGCGCGTACTCAGGTAAACTTGAAATAAGCTGCCATGCCAATCCTGGCATTGAATGTGACGAATGGACACAGGCAGATGAAGGAAACATTGCCTTAGGAGATTTAAATGGCACCGCCCACATTATGTTTGGTCCCCGTTATCACCAGCAGTCTTTTCAGGGTCACTTGTCAACCCTGGCACATGTGTGGCATTATGGAGGATGCAACCCGGACGTGCCCTAGACGATGCCTCAACCCCTTTAAAGGTGAGGAAGGATGGAGCCAGATTCAGTGGACGGGCTGCTGCCCAGCACCCCCTCTTCTGCACTGTGAGACCCATCGCCCTTCCGGCACCTTGCTGACCTCCCTCACTAGTGTCCCTGACATCTCGTCTCCTGGCTCACCCACACCTCCTGTTTGGCTTGCCATCCTGGCCCCCTCCCCAGCCCTGTGGCCCAGCTCTTTGGCAGGGCTCCTGGCTGACCAGACACTTGCGTGACTGTTGGTTCCTTTGGCTGGGCTCCCTAATCCCTGCAAGCTCTCTTCCTGGCTTCAGACCCTCAGCGGAACCCAGACTGCTTCTGGAAACATCCAAACAGTAGCTCTCAGCTCCCTGGTGAGATGTTCTTGATGAAGACCAGACTTTCCTATAATTAGGGAACTTTAGCCCATCCCTTGAAGCCACAGTTCCTGGGCCCTGCCAGCCAGCCATGTGCAGGTAGGGTGACAATATAATTTATCCATATTGGGACACCTTAAAAGTGGAAGGGGTCTCAATAAATAACTTCCATATACTCTTAAACAAAAAATAAAGTTTCTAAAAGTAATAATAATAATAATTTCACCTGTACAATAAGATAAATAAAGGTCATCCCTAGCCATTGGGGATATATTCTATATTGTAGTCAGCCTGACTCACCCCTTAAAACAACAAAATTGCACATTTGGCAGAAGGACTCTGTACCAAGCACAGCACTAGGCACTTTGTATGCCTGCTTTATTCATTTAATTCTTACAGTAATCCTATATGTATAATGTTGCCCTCATTTTGCAGAGAAGGAAACTGAAACTTAAAAAGGTTAAGTACTTTGCTTGAGGTTACATTTAACAAGTGACAGGCCCACGCCTGACTCCAGAGCCTTTGTTTTTAATCTTCTCTTTAGGTGCTGACCTGTTTATAATGGAATCAATAAAAATGAAACTTTTGGTGGAGAGATGATAGAGACGGCCCCCAAATTAAAAATGAGCTATGCTCCAGAAGTACACTTGTACATTGGTGGCTTGAGATTTGAAATGCATTTTCCCATGGAAAAAAAATAAGTCTAAAATGGTGGTTAGGCTCCCAGACCAATGAACAAAAGTCTGTGGAGACTATAATTTCACTGTGGTCTACTTCTCTATGTAATACTGGACTGGAATGGGAAACAAACCTTTGGTTCGTATCATGGTTCTTTCAGTTATTGGCTGTGTGTCTTGGAGAATGTTATTTAACCTCCCTGTTCTCAGTTTCACTATGAAAATTGAGAAAATGTCTAGCTTTTTTAAATTACAAGGATTATAGGAGATAATGTACATTAAAGTCATTTAAAATAGTACTTGGAATACTATGTGTACTGGCTATACAGCAACCCCCAACCTTTTTGGCACCAGGGACCAGTGCTCCTATGAGAATCTAATTCCTGATGATCTGAGGTGGAGCTGAGGCAGTGATGCTGGCGCTGGGGAGCGGCTGCAAAAATAGAGGAAGCTTCATGGGCTGGCCTGCTGCTCACCTCCTGCTGTGCAGCCCAGTTCCTTACAGGCCATGGACCAGTACTAGTCTGCAGTCTGGCAGTCGGGGATCCCTAATTTATGACATTGCCAGAAAGCAAGTCAGGCTTCCAAGAACCCTAACCTTGACCCTCCAAGTGGAAACAAAGACTCCTCTGGGCTTGGTGGGGTAGTGGAAGGATGGGTGACCAGGCCATGGTAGGCCTGGGAACCTGTGTCCTCCTCAGGTGGAGCTGGCAGAATTGCGAGTGAGGAGAAGAAGGATATAGGAGGAAAAGGGTGTGGAAGGAGGAGAACTCACAAGGAGTAGGGAAAGGTCCACAATCCTGAATTACCTGGGTACACCAAGAATGAATGAGAAGTGGAAGTTTGGGGAGTTTGAAGAAGAGGGTAAACCTAGACCCAGGGCTGGAGTAGAAAGCCACTGAGACTCCCAAACAAGAACTTTGTGGAGAAGGGCTTGAGGTTCACTATTTTAGCAACAATATACAGCATAAATGGGGACAACAGAAGACCGCAATATAGGGTGAGTTACAAGGTTGGTCAAGTAATTCAGACATGAGCTAATGATGTTCTCCTTTGGATGGTAGTTATAGGAATGGAGAAAGAACAAATCAAAAAGATCTTATAAACTCGACATAGGAAAGATGTCAGTTTCCCCCTATGTTGACTTGTAGATTTAATGTCATCCCTATCAAAATCTCAGCCAGTTTATTTTTACTTTTTGTATACATGGACAAACTTCTAAAATTTACGTGGAAAGCCACAGGCCCTTACATAGCTACAGCAATCTCAACAAAGAAGAAGAAAATTGGAAGAACTCATCTACCCAATCTCAAGGCCTAGCACTTAACAACAGTGTAAAAGCACTGTGGTATTGGCAGAAGGACAGACACATAGGCCAAAGGGACAGAATAGAGAACCCAGTAATAGCCCCACACTAGTATACCCAACTGATTTTTCAGAAAGGTCCAAAAGCAATGCAATGTAGGAAGGGTGGCCTTTTAAAAAAAAATGCTGCTGGAGCAATGGGGTATCCGCAGGCCAAATAATGAACCTTGATCTAATAAACCTTATAAAAAGTTAACTCAAAATGGATCATGGACTTAAATGTAAAATGCAAAGCTATAAACCTTTTAGAAAAAAATCTAAAGGTCCTTTAGATTTGTGATCTAGGACTAGGCAAAGAAGTCTAAGACTTGACACCAACAACATGATTCATAAAAGGAAAAATTAATAAAGTGGACTTCCATCAAAATTAATAACTTTTGCATCATAAAAGATCCTGGTTAAGAGGTACAAAGACAAGCTACAAAGGGTGAGAAAATATTTGCCAACCATATATCTGATAAGGGATTAGTATGTAGAATATATAAAGAAATTTTAAACCTTAGCAGTAAGAAAAAACAAAGAGACTAATTACAAAATGGGCCAAAGAAATGAGCAGACATTTCATTGAAGAGGACACATAGATGGATGAGCACATGAAAAGATGTTCATGCTCATTGGCCACTAGGGATATACCAGGTAAAACTACAGTGAGATAACATGTCATATAGTCATCTCTAGTTTTGCTGAACCACATACTTATGGCATGCATCGAGGGTCTGGTGTGTAAAAATTAATAATTTAGCCAGCATAAGAGCTTAGTTTGCCCCAGTGACCATCCCTTAAGGTGACTTGTTCTCTTCTCATTTTGTTGTATAAATTAAATGTTCTAGCAATATCCCTAAATTTGGAGATCCACAAAGGTCTCCAAAGGCATTGTCCCCAAATGCCACATGTAATTCCAGTTAGAGTTAATGACTTTAGACATTAACTGGATAAAAGAGTAGCTGTAGTGTCTATAAAAATCGGCACTATTTGACCCAAATAGCAGTCAAATAGCAGCAGCTACTTGGGGTGGATAGAGCCTGGGCTATTTACCAGTTGTGTGATGTGACGAGGAGCCTCTTCCTTTAAGATTCAGTTTCCTCCTCTGGAAATTAGAATAATAATTCTGACCATCCATGGTATTGTGGGGATCAGATCAAAACGCACGAAGTGAAGTACCCAGCCTAGTTCTCAACATGGGTGTGTATGTTGTTTCTGTACACGAACGCAGGCTACAGTCTCCAGGAGGAATTTAAGTGACTCTCTCTGTGGAGCAGTTTAATTTTGTTGACCATATGGTCAAAAATATCTGAGACAATCCCTTCTTCATTATTCTTCCTTGCTCTTCTCTTAAATATGCTGACGCTGTCCAAGCACGTATCTCCATTGAAAAAGCCATCACTGTAACAACCAGAAATCTGTACGCAGGACATTCCTGCTACCTCTTAGGGGTCTCGCAGATGTTCTCTCGCTTTCTGACATGAGACTTAGGAGTTCTGGGCACTCCTGGAATGTTGATCTAAACCATACCAGAGCCCGCATAGCACAGCTTGTACTCGATCTGGTCCCCGCTGCTTTTTTTCTTGCATTGGTGATTGTTTTACTTTTTCATATTCATTGTCACACTCCTCAAAGTAAAGTCTCTCTATGTTTCACAGCCTGATGGTCTGTGACTGTGTGTGACTGTGTGTGTGTGTGTGTGTGTGTGTAACAGAGTGTGTACTATATGTGCTTTGAACAAGGAGTTCTATCCTAGGCCAGCAGCTTCAAGGATTTTTCTGTTAATAAGCCCTCATCTTTACCGAGCCCTAGCAGTGCTCTACTAAAAACAGACTGAGGTCATTCATGTGTAAATGGAAACACACCAAGAAAAAAATTAATACCAAATGTATATCAAGATCAAAAGAAAAATAAATTTCTCAATGGAATATTCAGAGCTATGCAGAGACCGTTGCTTATTGATGGTTCACATAAAATTGAAGGTCAGAACATGTTTCAGTTAAGTTCTTAAAAAGGCAGGGACCGGTCAGAGGCTATGATTTGGGAATCCCACAAAGATAATTTCCCAAAAATCCAGCTGAATTCTGAATTACACAGGGAATATGTTCCCCTCAAATACTGTAATAAATACAAAGTATAGGTAAGAGCATCAAGATCTATAGAACTTGGGACCTTCAACCAAAACATTTTCATTAAAAAAAAAAAACATACACAAAATATTATAATGAAATTAGTAGCCATGAAATATTTGCTTACAAATTATATACTCAAACTCAAAAGTGTATAGATACATCATGACAAATAAGACTCCTGAAGACCATTGTCAGGTGAGTCTACAGAGGTTAAATGTGGCTCCTCAGGTCTAGATAGATTCATTTACACATTCAATCATACATTCATTCAGAAAGTTTTTATTGAGCACCTAGTAGGGACCAGGGTGAATTCTGGAAAAGGAGCAGAGAAGTAGGCTGGTTAAGAGTGGGATTTGGCGTCAGAGAGACTCAGCTCAAATGGCTTTGCCACGTGCAAACTGAATCTCTAAAATAAGGACAGCTATACTTAGCTTACAGGATTGAATGGATTGAATAAAGTAATATATTTGAGAAGCTTAGCCCAATGCCTGGCATGCAGTAAATGTTCAAAGGAAAATGGAGGAGCAGAGAGAGGTGAGACTCCAAAAATTTAACTTCCTAAACTCAAAGATACCCTGGTCTTGCTCGCTCCTTTTTTAAAAGAGTGCTGCAAAGATATCCTCGCCCATCCACTCACTCATACAGTTAAAAATATACCCAGTAAGCAAGTAGAGGAACCACTGGGAGGTGAGAATATGCAGAGTCAGGTTTAGAAGACAAAGAAACCCTGATTAGATGTCAAGACTGGCATCATTCTTGCTCTCTCTCCCTCTTCTTCCCGAGACTGCGTGGGGGAAATAGCTGCCCCTTATCTCTACGGGAGGGGAGTTCATGGACAATCTGGACATCCAGATGCGTCTGACCCAGTGAGGATCCTGCGTCCCTGACACATCCAGACCTGCTGCTGCCCCGCACGTTGATGGGCTCCTCCTCATGTTGGAGGGAACTAAATCGTGAGGGGTGCCCCATGGATAGGCCTAAAGTTGGCCCACAGGGCAAATAGGTGGAATATTTGTGGCTGTGGTGTTGTGAGCATGGGGTTTAAAGGGAGCACTGCTATGGAGCAGGGGGCAGCAAAAACTGGGGTGTGAACTCAGAAATAAGGTTGCCATATTTAGCAAATAAATGTAAGACTCTCAAATAAATTTGAATTTCAGGTCAGTAGCAAGTCATGTTTTAATATATGTCCTATACAATATTGGGGACATACTTATACTAAAAATCATTCATGTGTATCTTAAATTCAAACTTAACTGGGTGCCTTGTGTTTTCTCTGGCAGCCCCACTCAGAAAGAGAATTAGGAGAACATGCTCCGCTTCCCTGTGCTTAAATCTCACAACTGCCCTATGAGGTAGATTTTATTATTAACTCCAGTTTATAAATAAGGAAACTGAACATTATGAATAAGGTAACCATATAATTTTTTACCCAGATGGGAAAACATTTTTAAATGAAAGGGATTACTATCTGTAATTATACAGAACAGGCCTACACTGGAACTGTCCCAGGACACCAGGATTATGGCATTGACTTATAGGGGACATGCCTAGGTCTCAGTGGTAGAAAGTGGCAGGAGAAGGATTTGGATCTAGGCAGAATGGTTTCAGAACTTGTTCCCTTATCCAGGCACAGTAGAGAAGGAGATTCATTGAGATGGATTCCCTCCCAGTAGACACAGATTCCTCAAGATGGGTCTTCTTGTTTTGCTTTCCATTGTGTCCTTGGCATCTAGCACCCAGTGCCCATGCACAGAGTGAGTGCCAGGAAACCCTTAATGGACAAATGAATCTGGGAAACCTTAGTGAAGAGGATAGGACATGAGCACAGTGTGAATAATGGAGAGGACTAGGGCAGGGGCCTCTTTCTCTTCTTGATGTGTCCCTCTTTCTAGAAGCTTGGGAGACAAATGGGAGAGGCTTAGTAAAATAAGCTCACTAAATGAGCTAAGCAAGTGATTCCAAACCAAGCTGATGGGACACGAACAGAGTGAAGTCTGCACTGGAGACAAAGTCACGAAAGGCTCTGTCAGCCCTTGCCCACCTCTTATGTGAACACGTAGGTGCCTACAGCCTGTGCCCCCCAGGCCGTCACAGATTTCCGCGGACTGAGACTCAGTCACGTCATCTGGGTCCTTACCGGTCAACTGCCCTCCACTGGGTCCTGTGGCACCAGGGCTGCTCTGTCCTCCATGTGGAACTAATATGCCCAGTAAGTCTTCGCATCCCCTCGGCCAGCTCCACTCGCTGTCCTCTGTTTCCACCAGAGCCCCTAGCCCGAGGCTGCCTCCTCCCCTCTGCTCCCCAAGCCCCTCTCAGCCTTCTCGCAGAGCCGGCTACTTGCCTGTCTCTTCAGGGAATTTAAACCTGGAACAGTCCATTGCGAGCCTACACCCTCTTTAAACAGGAATCATGAGGTCTTTAAAACAATAAACAAAGCCCTCCTCCTTGCTGAGGATCAACTACTCACTTTTTAAGAAGAGAAAGCAAATTTGTAGAAGGGGGGAGAGAGCTGCCGACAGCTGACTCCCTTTCCTCTCTCTCTAGAAAGTATCATTAAACCCAACTAACTCCTGCCTGACAGCTGTAAGTGAACAAGAAAGCGTTCCCTGACATTTTGTTTCTACCACAATTTAACTGCATGTAATTGAACTAACTAGACTGTAAGCTGAGGTCACGGGCAGTGTCTTATAAGGTAACTTCTTTGAAGCCCCAAAGTCTGGCACGGTGTTTTACATGTGGAAATCCAGTAAACATACTTAATTCAGTTTGACTGCTAAGGGTGTGCTGAAGTTTAAATACCCTACATTACTTCTGACACCAAAGGGTTAGTTAGTCTGGGGCGGAGAGAGGCCTACCAGGCCCTTAAACTGTAATCTTCAAAATTAGGAAGAAAGGAAACGCTAACCAATTTCAACACTCCTGCCCTATTTCCATAGTCTCCCTCCTATTCCAGGGCTTTACCACTGTGGAACTGGTAACCCCAGTTAGTCCCCAAACCTCCTACAGCCTTAGTTTCCTGGCACTGAGGCAAGCAGGTTCAACAAGTGATCTTAAGGTCCCTTCCAACTCTGATACTCAAAATTCTAGGATTCTGATTGACCAACCAGTGGGGAACAGGAAAAGTACGGAGTAGATACTTGGGGGTGGGAATGGGTGTCTGGGAAGGAGAAAATAAATACGGAGTTGGGAAGAGGAAAAGCACTGTAGACGAAGGTGCACTTGTGTCTAACCTGGCCCTTGTTAAGATGATGTCATCTTGCCACATCCAACAGGGGGTCCAGTCGATGCCCACGCATCTGGCACAGCCTTTCCTTTAAATTATTTGTCTGTGGATGCACTCTGCCTTGTTCTTGGTATTGCTGGAGGCACAGGACAATTAGTAGACTATAAGCTGAGGTCATGGGCCATGTCTTATACATTGAGTAAGACAGACATAGCTCTTCATGGAATTTGCAGAAGGAAAACAAAAAGCAGATGTTTAAAAACTCAAGAACAAAAACCACTCAGGTATGAATCGTGTGCTAGTTGCTCTCAGACTGTGTAACAAGTATTCCCTCCTTTTGGGTATTAGCGATGGCTTCCCAGAGGAAGTGACTGAAAGTGAGTCACACACCTGGATTTTTCCCAGAAGGTCTGCCTGCTTCTGGTTTCCAACTCCAGTCTAGTTTCTCCTTACTATAACTGATCCTGATAGACCTTTGAAAACACGGACTTCTTGCCATCATTTCCTTTATGGAAACTGAGCAGGGGTTTCCTTGTGTGCAAGCTTGAATAAGACTCAGTCTCCAGTCAGAGCCTCATCTAGGCTGTTGCTCCCAGGATGGACTCCTGGCTTTGGTATCCAGAGCTCTCAGGTGGCATCCCGGACCCCTTCCATGTACCCAAGAAAAGAGATCAGAACTTGAGCCTTCCCATTTAAAAGCTGCCCATCCCTGCGCCCCCCTTGGATGAGATCTGACTGCTGACATTTTCTATTACAAACAGCAAACAGCAGAAAATTCTAACTGTGAAGCTGTTCAGGAAAAGGTGAGGAGAATAAAAGTTAGACGTTAAAGAGATCTGTTTGATAACTCTAGAAATAAATGCATCTGAGTGGTCAAAAGGCATTTTCTTTTCTAGTTGTCTCCATTCTTTATATACTATTTATGACTTCCTTCTCCTCTAAGGAGATGTCCAGAAACTTGACAGTAGTCTTTTGAGCCATCTTCATCACTGAGTCTTAATCCCAAATATGTCTGTTGAACATTATTTCTAAGGGCAGCGCTGGGGGTATAATGATTATGAATAGCGAGAAGAGTGAGCAGGTTCAGTAATTGCAAGAGCTGCCTCTGAATGAATGCTGGTTCTTCATGGGACACATTTCAGAGAATACTAGGAAATTTTTGAGCTGGAAAAACCTCAAGGTAAAAGCTTGAATATTAGTATTCCTTACTGTTTTAACGAACCGCAGCTTGCTACTAATTTTTGCCTAATTTTATAGAAAGGACAATACATTACCTGCAAAGGTAAAGGTGAAGTCTCTGCAAGAGCATATCATTTGGTCAGAAATTCTGGGTGACAATTGGGGAAGTGGGAGTGTTAGTCTCCAAAATGTTCTGCAGTCACATTCTGCAACTATGTTCTCTGGGACCACAAAACAAAAACTCATAGAAATTAAGGTATCTTGATTTGCAAAATAATGTCCAGGATTCATGACAACACAGCAGAGCTTTGTGTTCTGTTTTGGATCATTTATTCTATTTGATGTTACAGGGAAATCTCTAGAGAGGACTTTCTGGGCTGGATTCTGAAGGATGCAGGAGCATCTGGGTAGGAAAGGGGGCCCATTTTAGTCAGGAGAAGGAGAGTGCAAAGGCATGGGGGTGGTCTTAAGGGAAATGTGGGAAATTGGATGGGACCAGAGAGAGTAGTGTCCTGTCCTGCTATGGACCGTGGGTCTTCACTAGGGACAAAATCAGATCGGTGTTTTTGAAAGCTCATTTTGGCAGCTAGCAGCAACACATATCGAGGAGACTCCTACCCCTGAAAGTCCCAACAGTGTCACTATTCTGCTACCTCCCCAACCCTTTTATGTTCAATTCCTCCATGAGCTCCTCCCCGATTCTTTCAACAAACTTTTTAAAGAGGATCTTTTTCAGAGTTTCTTCAAGGGTAGTTTTGAGAATTTACAAGTAAATGTCTTTAAATGATGCTACTGAAAGCCTCTTTTCACACCAGTGTAGGAGAACCTCCAGGAGGCTGGTTTCCAGGCAGGCCTCTCTGCCTCCTTTTCAACCATGGGGTATAGTCATCCCTTCAAGCCCCAGTTCCCTTGGCAAATTATATGGTATAGATGCATAGTCATAAAATAGGAACACCAAAGAAGTTTTAAGTGCTCATAGAGAAGGATGAGATTTGGTAATTTCTTTTTCTTTTACTCATCTGTATTTAACATTTTTTCTACTTGCAGTACTTGCATAATCAGAAAGAAAGTTGAATAAAATAAAGTTAGTGCGCACCCAGTATTTGCAAACACTTAACAAGCTCATGGAAGAAATGAGTTGCCCCAAAAGGGTTACATACAGCAGGGAAGTGCTGTTGTTTTCATCAGGAAAAAGAGGCCTTATAACAACAGGAAGCACTGGGAGGCCACGGTACCCAGGCTTCCAAGCAAAGCTGTTCTGGGAACAATGGCTGCCTGTGGCTCGGGAATATTGGGCAGGAAATGAAAGGATGCTGGGAGGAGGGGTGTGCAGGGAGGAGCTGATAAGGGCTACCTGGCCGTTTAGCAGGCCACCGATGAAGTTGCTTTTTCTAAATGCTCTTTTCATCTTTCATCAGTAAAATTGATTTTAAAACACACACACACAGAGAAATGAGAAAGAATCCCTGGTGCCATAGGTCTGGAAACCGTTAGGAAGCTGAGCTTCCTGGGAAACCAGAAGGTACAATTAGCAAGAGAAGATATTTCTTACTCTCAGGGCATAGTCACATCAGTCAGGGGGACCTTCAGATGAACTTAGCACCATTTAAAGCTAAGTCCCTGGAGGACTCCAACCTCCATAATAAAAATAGCACTGGGGTTAACAGGAGTCTAGCCGTACTAAAGGAGATAGGTATAAACCTTCAGAGATTGAAGTTTTGTTAACACGAATTTCTATTCAGATGGGGGGGATGATCTGGGGAATCACTAACAATACAAATGAGAAACAAAAACAAAACTAACAAAAAATAATGTTACTCTTTTGCTCTAGAAAACCTAGATGTAAACCAGAACCAGTAGGAGAGAGGACCTGAACACTGCAGGAGCCTTCTTAGTTTCTAGCATAGCTTCTCCTCCCCAGCTTCATCCAGGAGGTTCCCAAGTCGTGGAATGGTAGACCTGAGGAAACAGTTATCTAGATCTGGAACTTGCTCCTTGGACATATGAAAAGTATGAGGTTGGGAGTGGCTACTTGTAGCTGGAGGACACACAGCTGGTTCCTGTTGCTTTGATATGTACACAGCACCTAGTGCCTATAAGATACCTGGGGTGATTTAAAGAGAAAAATATTCTCCTCAAAGGTCCTTGAAGGTCAGGCCCAGGACCCAGGTTTTTGTCTTAAGTCCTCCCTTAGCAGGTTGCTCTTAGACATGAAATATTATCTGCTTTCTGCTGCTTTCTGGTATTCACTAGACCTGGTGTGTGCCTTGGTTTCCCTGGTGTGGAGGTTAAGCTTATAAAATGTACTGGAAAGTACATGAACTTGAGATTCAGACAGACTCGTAATTGCACCTCAGCTTTGCCATTAGCTGTTTGGCCGTGGATAAGTCATCCAACCATACTAAATTTTAGCTTCCCATCTATAAAATAAGAATAGTAATGCCTATACTTCAGAATTGTAAGAATTAGATGAAATGATGATTGTTAAGCATGAGATATCACATAACATTTGGTTAGTGCACCCCATGACCATGCACTAGGCATGCAAAATAAATATATAAATACGTAAATACATAAATACATAAATAGGTGGCCTGGATACACTCAAATGAGAAAAAAAAAACTTAACATTGTCCTCATTCTTAACATGATTGGTGTTAGTGAAGCATACAGTTCAAGAAGCAGGTTTATTCTCCCTGTTTCTCTCTCATTAACCTGCTTAAATCCCATCCTTCTCCTGGGGCACTCTTTCTGAAGACATACGTGGTCATCCTCTTTATCTATTACTGAAGAAGAGCCTCCATCTGTGCCATCCCAAAGAGAGGATGGCAAGAAAGAGGGGCTGCTTGTCCAGGAAATAAAGTCTTGATCAGGTGATTCAAGCTGTGGTCTTTATGCAGTTAAATGAGGATTCATATGATTTGCTGGAAATGGAAAGGAAACTGATGCTGACAAACTGGACCTGGGAGTATGCTGGGGGATAATTGAAAGATCTTTCTGTCATCTGTGAGCAGCTCCATGGAGTGACTGATGTCTATCCCACAAATCCCTTGAGAGCAAAGTAAGACAGTAGAAGGGTTGAGCCAAAAAAAAAAAGTCTTTATAAATAATGCAAAGCTTGGCAGCTTCTGTTTTCAGCAATGGGACAAAATCCTCCAGCACAGTTCCTGTGTACAAGGTGAAGTGGGGGCTCTTGGGAGGTTTGTTTTCTAAGTTTGAAACCTTATCACACTCCACCCTTTTTCTCTATTCAGTACCGCCCTTCCTTGAGGCCACAATCACCTCCCTCCCCCAAACACATTCCCCCAGAAGCTCCAGTGTCAGGCCCTCTTAGGCTGCTTCCACGTGCTCGTTAACTCGCTGATGATGTGTGGTCCCAGATATTTCACCACCCTCAACT
Source organism: Cynopterus sphinx (assembly GCA_030015415.1). Classification (NCBI taxonomy): domain Eukaryota; kingdom Metazoa; phylum Chordata; class Mammalia; order Chiroptera; family Pteropodidae; genus Cynopterus; species Cynopterus sphinx. The sequence continues at coordinate 55,701,901 of CM057380.1, read as the reverse complement.
AGCCTCTTATCTCCGAGTCTGAAAAGCACTTAACTTTCTGAAAGAAATTTCAGGCAACAGCTAGAGAAGTGTAAGCCTTCTCACCTCCTTTTCATCCTCAACAGGCATGAGGTCCTCTCCACTGACCCTCTTCTTGGGGTGATATGTTTGTTGTAAGTCTTTTCCTCATAGTATCTCTTCTCCCTGCCCACCTTTCTGACAGGACTATTCCCCTTAAGGGAAGAACTCCAGCGTGAGCCCTGATGAAGCAGCAAAGGTCTAGTCCTTTAGCTGCGTGGATTGGACATTATTCTACAGGCAGTGGGGAGCCATTGACTGTTTCACAGTAGGGGAGCTTTATCATCCAGGTAGTGTTTTAGAAAGATTTTTTTGGCAGGAGAGACCAAGATAGAACCAAATCTTCCTAGACCATCATTAAGATCTCCCCCTTTACCTGGATGCTTCTCTTTCCCCAGACTGGTCTCGTTAGCATTCCCAGAATTTACTACATTATTTCTTGCTTTCCCACCTTGTTTATACCATTCGTTGCCCTGGCCCCACTGGAAAGTGGGTGACATTTACTAAGTGCTTTATTATATGCCAGGTTATTGTAGTAAGTGCCGTATCACAGTGTGTCATACATCACATTATAGCATCTCAAATCCCCGCTGTGAACCAGTATCAGAGTTCTTATTGCATCACCTCGATTTGTCCTTTTTTATCCACTTATCTCACAACGTTGTGAGCCCCTCAGGGGGAGGGTCCTGTTTCAGCACTCTACCACAGTCCCTCTCAGACAGTTGGCTCTCTATAAATGCTCACAATTTCCTGTTCTTGTTCAACACCTGTAAGGCCTGCCTGACTTCTCCCACTGTGGGTAATCTCTTTAGAAGAACTTCTATCACACTTTTCGTGCTTCTCTAGGGCCCTTCACATATTTTGCTCAACTTTTTCATACAGGCCAAGTTACTCCATACCTCTGCACTTCAATTTCCTCCTTTAAATAAAGCAGGGGTAAATACCTCCCTCATAAGGTGGTCGTGAGGATTGCATTGGATGCAAATAATGGATTAAAGTGTAGCACGTGGGTAGGCAGTAGCAGGTGCACAGTAATTGTCTATTCCCTTCTTGGCTTCTTGAGAACAAAGGTCTTATTCGCCATTTTGTAAACACTTGGGCTACAGAGGCCCCCGATACATCTGATTTGGTAGAAAGAGAACATTTGCCATTGAGAAGGAGTGGGTGTATAGACGGCAGAGACCTAATGGCCCAGCTGGGATGAGTCGGAAAGAACCAGAAGAGGGAGGACCTGGCCACTTCTCCAGAAAAAAAGCAGACTGAATTTGACTTCTGAGACCCTGTAAGTGAGGAGGGGATGGGACTGCAGGATGCAATCTGCCATCAGGAGCCTCATCCAGCAGAGCAGAACAAAGCAGAGCTAGTCCTTGCCCGCACCAGGCCAGCAGGTTACGCAAGTACCTCTATTTAAGAAGGAGTAATTACCTCAACAGGGTCATTGAAAAGGACTTCAACAAACATTAAGAAATTGCCTCATTGACTTTAGAAAGCCCTCTGGCTTTTTTTTTTTTTAATGGAACTTGTTTTTCAAAAACCTATTTCTTTCTTTTAAAAAATTATTTGTACCACATCCTCATTACCAAAAAAAAATTTAGAAAAACAAAATTAAAGATGTGGAAAAGCAAAAATCATTTCTACCACTTAGAGGTAACTACTATTATCATTTCATTTTTTATCATTTAAGATATTGGGAAGGGCAGCATAAAATGAAGACTGTCACTCTGTACCCTTTATATTTGTGTATCTTTTATTTTTTAATCTTTAAATTTTTTTCTAGTTTTATTGAGATATATTTGACATACATCACTGTGTGAGTTTAGCATGTACAGAATAATGGCTTGACTAACATACATTGTGAAATGATTACAGTAAGTTTAGTTAGCATTCATCTCATGTAGATACAATAAAAAGAGAAAGCTATAAAACAAGAAAAAAACCTATTTTCTTTGTGACAAGAATTCTTAGGATTTACTTTTTCAACAATTTTCATATGTATCATACAGCAGTTTGACCTACAGTTACGTGGTACATCATATTCCTAGCATTCTTCTATCCTGTAACTAGAAGTTTGTACCTTTTCTCACCTTTCTTCAATTCCCCCTCCTTTGTCTCGCTCTTCTGGTAACCACAAAACCATGAATCTTTTTCTTTGAGGTTTTTTTTAAGATTGCACATAGAAGTGGTTTCATACAGTATTTGTCTTTCTCTGACTTACTTCACTTAGCATAATGCCATATCCATGTTGTCCTAAGTGACAGAATTTCCTCATTTTTTAGTGGTATGAATATGTACAATCTCTTTATCCACCTACCTGCCAATGGGTGCTTAGGTTGTTTCCATGCTTGGCTATTCTAAAAGCTGCAATGAACAGGGTAGTGGTGGGGGGTACAGATATCTTTTCTAGTTAGTGTTTTTATTTCCTTTGGATATTTTCCCAGAAGTGAAATAGCTGGGTCATATGCTAGTTCTATTTTTAATTTTCGATGATTCTCCATTACCATTTTCCATTGGGCTGTACCATCCCACCAACAGTGCACAAGGGTTCCCTTTTCTCCACATCCACGCCAGCATTTATTATCTCTTGTCTTTTTGATCATGGCCATTCTAATAGGCATGAGGTGACAAGTCTCTGTGTTTTTGATTTCCATAATGACTATGATGTTGAGGTAGTCTCCATAATGGCTAACTGTTGGCTTTTGTACGTCTTCTTTGAAGAAATGTCTATTCAGATCCTCTGCCCATTTTTAAATTGGATTATTTGTTTTTTGGCTGTTGCGTTGTATGAGTTCTTTATATGTTTTGGATATCAGCACCTTATCAGATATGTGGTTTGTAAAATGTTTTTCCTGTAGGCAACAAAATGTATCCTCCCGCAGATATTTAACACACATACAAATGAATTGTGTATCAGTTCTTTTATTCTCTCTTTTTAAGAAACAGATGGTAGCCTAACATGCTTGTCTACACCCTGCTCTTTTTGCTTAACAGTATATCTTGGAGACCATCCTTTATTAGTACGTGAAAGTCTTCTCATTCTTTTTAATGATTATATAGTATCCCACCATGTGAATATTCCATACTTATATGAGCAGCTTTCTATTAATGAACAATCTTGTGCTATTTCAAAAACTACTGCAATGAATAACCTTGTACGTATAAAAATGTGCTGGAATTGGGGTAATAAAAATGTTTCAAAATGTGATGGTTGCTTAACTCTGTAAATATATTAAAAGCCAATTAAATGTATACTTTAAAACAGTGAATTTTATAGAGTTTGAACTATATGTTTTTTTTGAAAGGTTAAAATTTAATAACAACATCAAAAAAGAAAGAAACAAACAAACAAACAAACTTTTCTCCAAGAAGGACAGGCCAAAGCCTGAACATATTTAAAAAAAAAAATGTGTTTTTTGGGAAAAGAAAAGAGAATGTTATACTTTTGAAAATGAATACTACAACCTTTCAAACTTTTCTTTAATTCCACATTATGCCAAGAGGAAGAGAATAAGAAACACGCTAAAACAGGCAGGAGGAAGAAAAATCAGAGGGAACATTGCAGGGGACAGCGACCTCTAGGCAGGCTGAGACTCACAGAGGCTGGACTGGAGCATGGCACAAAAGGAATGGAGTTGCAGGACAGAAAGGATGGGACAGAAGTAAAGAGCAGGACTAGCAGAGAGGGAGAGAAAATATGGAAGTCACTGTGGCACCACTGAGATTCCCTGGGGAAAAGCTGGGACGTTCTCTGTTGAAAACTAAGAATGGAAACGTAATTGAAATACTTACTTCATTTCTTGGGGAAAAAAAATTGCCATAGAGCAGGTTCATTCACAACACAGCAAGCTTCTTAAATCCTCATCTCTCCCCTGTGAACAGCTACAGATTCTCAAAAGATGTCTTCCCTGGGCAGCAGCTCATTTCCCCGCAAGTGTCAGTTCTTCTTCACCCTCCGGTGGCTCTTGGTCCTTTTTGTCTCCGCAGTTAAGATGATGGATGTCTCTATCACACCCAAAATTTTCCTTGGGCTCTTTTCAGTTCCTACCTCCTGCCTCTTCCCTGCTTTTTTCCACTGTAAATTAGTTTGTAATTTCAAGAGTTTTGTATAAATGGAATCATACCCTGTGTGCTCTTTTATAGTCTAATTTCTATCACCCATATGCTATCTCATGCCTTTTAATTGCTGAATAGTATTCCATTGTGTGTATACTTGACTAGACATTACTTTGAAGTTCAGGACCCAGGGAGGGGAATTCAGCTCCAAAGACCACATAACTGACCAAATAAAATTGTGCTTGTTCCAATTTCTGTGTCTAGATCTAATCAGGTCCTGGCCACAGAGAAGACTGGGGCAGCTTAGTTCTCTGAGTTGTGGGGGAACTCAGAGATATGATTTGACTGCTGCCTTTTCTGCACTAAACCTTGAAGAGGTTAGACATTGAGGAAAGAAAACCCCTCACACTGTCTAAAAGTATAAAATATCTTATAGTTGTGCCACTTTGGATCAAACGAGACAAAGGATTTTAAAATATTTTGTAAACTGTAAAGCATAAATCTAAGGCATGGTTTTCTTTTCCACCAGAAACCACCTCAAGATTTATTTTGTGCTTAGATTACATTTTAATGTTTAAAATCACTGATCCAGGAAAAACAAAACAAAAGAGGGACTCAGAGAACCATCAGTGAAACAATTCAAATAAGTTATAATATTATATCATGATCAGCAACTGTGTGTACCTCTGTAGGAGGAGACTTCAAGTTCTTTGGGTCCACGATAACTCCCACAGAACTAGCTCTCCCTCTGACCCTGACATCATTCCTCATGCCTAGTCAACAATGGAGGATTTCTTTCCATCTATAACTACTCAGCTATTTTGTATCAAGCTTCTACCCTGTTCAGAATCCTAGGGTGTCCCCAATTTGGTCGGGCCCCAGGGACAATAGTCTAAAGAATTCTGAGACTTTACTAAACTCTTAGTAGCTCCCACAACACCACTATTACCTTTAGACCCGCTGCGACCCTAAGCATGGGCTGCATATTGGCAGTATCCCTAATACCTGGGAATTTGTTAGAAGTTCAAATTCTTGACATCCCTCCCCTCTCCCCAGCATCGGTATCTGCCTGTTAACAAGATCCCAGTAGTTTGTGTGAACATCCACGTATGAGAAGCTCTGGTCTGGACTAGTGGTCCTTCAGCTTTGGCGTGTGTCAGAATCACCTGGGGGCTCCAGCTGTGCTGAACCTGGTCTGGGGACCACGGTCTGAGAACCGCTGCTCTGGGCTCTAGAGCTGGATGATTAACAGAGATTAGGTTAATGGGATCCTTTCCCATTTACTGAGTGTGATGGAGAATCCCTACCCCTTCCACTCAGCCTGAGACCAGAATCCAGGAAGGCGAGTGCTCCTCGGGGACTGCGACCATGGCCTCTTCCCTCAGGTTGTTTTAATACTGCCTCCTGTTTAAACAGAGTCTTGGACGAGAGGTTCTGGGGCCTCTGTACCAAAGCCAGAATAAATTTAAGGCTGAGACTCCATCCGGGAATTGGTTTTTCCCACCTTTAAAACAAACAGAGCCGGAGGGGCTGCAGCTGAGAGCTATGTAATGGGCCGTCCCTGTCTGAGAACAGGATGGGACAGGTTGGTGACCCTGCACTGCCTCTTTTGTGGAGTGTTCTTCATAAAGGCCTTTATAGTCCAAGACTTTTGTCTTCGAGAACTCCTTGGGAATGCTCAACGGTCTTAAGGCCACTTGTGCCCTGCACAGCACAGCAGCCACATACCTGGTACAGAAGCACGCTGCGGAACACACCTAGGCTAAGTACAGCTCCAGGATGCCACCTCAAAATCCATACACTCTTGGATCCTGCTGTTGTTGTGTTATAAAGATACAACTAAATGCATAGAAAGGAGACCTCAGGCGAGCAAAATTACCTTCGAATAGAAACGTTTAACCAAAGGACACTAAAGCCATTCTTAGTAGTAGATAGAGTTTTGACTGGTAAGAGGTTGGTCACCTCTACCCAAGTCACCCATTGGATGGGAGGAGGCAAACCGTTTTCACCAAGATTGCATCTCACAAATTACAAATTTACATCGTAGATAAGCTTCAGATAGAAACAGTAACTGTCATTGTAGAAAACTTGTTATGTGCCAGGGTCTGTCCTAAGTGTTTATAGGTATTACTTCAATCTTAGCTATGCGGTTAATATCACTGTTACCCGCATTTTACAGATGTGGAACAGAGTTATTACATATTTTGCCCAAGATTACAAAGGCAGTTTGGCATTCAAATCTGTGCTCCCAACTGTAGACCACAGAATTCGGGGTACAGAACAGCTCTCCGTGAGGTAGGGAAAGAGGTGACCATTATTATGCACGACAGGGATTAAAAAACAAACAAACAAACTCTTTTTTTAGGTGCTGGAACTGTTTGCTTGCTTGCTTATTTATTTATTTGTCTTATTTACAGGCATGATGGTAGGAGACAAAAATCTAACTAAGAACCTTATGTTATAAAACATCAAAGTGTCGCTTTTCTGGTTGAAGCCAGGCAGAGGCTCTGGATTCCTGCCAACTCTCACATCCCCTCCTCCACCTCACCCTACTCATACCTTATATTCACTCACAGGGAGTAGATCCATCTTTGTGGTCTCTGGTCTCAATATTTTCATCCCAAGTCCATTTCCCGCCCCCTTCCCACCTGGAGTAACTAAGAAGCCAGTTCCAGTCGTGAAGGACAGGGGCAAAACATGCTTGCGTCCTGAAGGGGAATGGTTCTGGGGGAACACAGCCTTTGAAAGAGGGGCAGAACACTTTAAGTATGATGAATGTTACTGAGCATTTAAAATTATAATTAGCAGTTGAAGGAAATAGCAGGGAAGTTGTAATAGTGAATCAAGGAAGAATGTTGAGTGTGAACACCTGGTGTCTACCATGTAAAGGTGCATCCCAGCTTGGGATTTGTGTGCAAGCATGATCATGAGGATTAACTAACCATTAATGGATTGATGGATTAGCATTAATGGAATAGCATTAGTCTAATCTAAAGCATTCCTGGATTGGGGGTATGTTTTGGGGGAGTGAGCACAGTGCTAGCTCAAGCACTGGTTCATGGAGTTCTCACACCACCTCTGTGCCTGAAGACCTTAGCACCTGAGGCTGGGTTTGTACCCAGCCACCATCCACAGCACTCTCATGGAAGGACCTTAGGTGGCTAGACCCAAGAACCAAAGTGGCAAGTGACTTGTCACTCTATGCCATCTAGAAGGCTTATGGCTGTCATTCAGGGTCACTGAACTAGCAGGGCTGATCAGCGTCAGCCTCAAGAAGAGGTCAGCACAGCCAGACTTTTCTACCCAAACACTGAATGTCTGGGCTGGCAGGAATTCAAGAGTCTATGTTGGTCTCTTTTATGTGGTCCATTCAGTCAATGACTGGATTGACCCATTTGGTGGTGGCGGTGGCAGGGTGGGGTGGTTCTTTCTTTAAAAACAACAACAATTTAACACCTTCACCTTGAATCACTTTTAACATTCTGGCAAATATTCTTTCAGGCTTTTTCTCTTTGCAATTCTTTTGTTACATATCTGAATTCACAATGTGTATTTAATTTTGTGTTTTGTTTTTTTCTTTACCCACCTTTTCCCCCTGTGTTAATTGCTTTTCATAAGCAGGAAGTAACCTTAAGTGAGGTTAGTAAATTTACCTGCACCTTGATTTCTTCCTGTGTAGAATAGGGAGTGGTTCTCCAATTTCATTTCCAGTCACCTGGAAAGCTTTCTAAAACTGGTTGCTGGGCCCCACCTCCAGAATTTCTGATTTCTGGAGTGGTGCCCAAGAATCTGCATTCCCAACAACGTCACAGGAGATGCTGAAGTTGCTGGTCAGAAGACCACACTCGGAGAACCAGTGAAATGAGGGGATTGAATTGTGGGATTTCCAAGGTCACTGCTGGTTTCAGAATCTAAGTGTTTGCATATTTTTCAAACTCTTAAAAAAAAACCCCAACTCTTAAAACATAAATTTTCTGAACTCTAACAAAACCCCATGTTTTTAAAAAAAAAAAAAATACAAAAAATGTCATCTACTATTTACAAGTAATTGTTTCCATTTGTAACTCTCATGTGTTCCATACCTGATTCTCTTTGAAGTTATCTGGAGTTTTAAAAGGGTATCTTTAAAGGACAGTCATACTTATATCTAATACTTTATTATTTTTCTTTTCTTTTTCATAGTTCCATATGTATTAAAGAGCTGTGCAGAATTTATAGAGACTCATGGCATTGTGGATGGAATTTATCGGCTTTCGGGAGTCACCTCAAACATACAACGGCTAAGGTGAGCTAAAAGAATAGCCCCCCAAAGAATCATCCTGTGATGATTTCTCTGTCCATATCTCTGTCCACAGGTGTTAGGGGCACTAAAAATCTGAGAGGACGGAGAGAAGAGTGGCAGGGCAGAAAATCTCGCGTTCTCATGTTTTCAGATGCCTGTTCTTAATCTAATCAGGAAGTTCTCTAGTCTGATGTAATTCTTTCCAACAAAAGCTCCTGAGGGCTTTTAATCTGTTTCTTGCACCAGATTTATCCTCCTCAGGTGGATTTGACCCAACTGAAATGGTTTTAATTACAAGTTAGAGAAACATAATTTATTATTCATTCATTTGCTTACCCAAAGCTCAGTTAGAGCCCGTTACATAGGGTTCAGAATTTGGAGATGGATGTGTTTTTCTGTTGGCACACATTCAACATTTGATATTTTATCTGGCCAAGAACTCACCAGTGTGCGTGATTGTCCACTTGACGCTGGTATTTTTTAAACTGTTGATAGGTGGATAATTTTCTATTCAATGGATTTATCCTAAGCAATTCTAAAATTTATCCCAGAATTTTTGGGAAGAAATTTCTATCACACTGAATTTAGAGGACAGTAGCCTTCACACAAAACATAGATATGTGTGTATATATTTCTTATGTATTATATATAAAAAAGGGAGTATATGTAGTATATGTAGAGAATATATATAGTGTACAGAGCATATACACTACATATGTACAAGGTACAGTATGCTGTTCTATGACTAAAGCAATAAGTCTTGTATTTTGGATACTGTTCTTTAACACGAAAAAGAACATACTTTGTCAGGTGTTATTTTAAAATATTTATTATATTTTTAGTTATAAATGTAGACCTTTAAAACAATAACATTCTTGTTACAGATTAGTATATAAAATTTAATAGATTGTGCAGGTAATTCAGTTTTGGTCTTCTATTTGGTTTTCTTTACCCTGTCAAATCTCAATCTTAATAAAATTATTTCAGAGAAACAAAACATCTTTTTTACTCCTGAAGAAGAGATGGCTGTTAAAAAAGAAAATAACTGGTTAATTGCAGCCATAGATTTTAACGGATCTGTGTGCTTACATAATTTCCCTCATTTACTAGTGTGACATTTTTTAGAGTTTCAACAGCAAATATTTTTTAATGATTTACTCTTAGCTCTGAAAAACACTACACGATACTTGATATCATGGAAGGACACTTGGGCAACTTGGGTGATAGCCAATTATTTTTTATTTGAGGACTGATCTTAGCCTGGACAAAAGAAATTTTTTGCGAAATAAATGAGTAACCTCTAGATTGTTCACATTTTGCCCTCTTAGAAGAACACATGCCTATGAATTTATGAGGCCATTGTGTGGTTTTCTTTTTAAGAAAACTGCTGTCAGTTCCTTTCCAGTTCCGATAGCATCAGGGATTTCCTTACCTCTTATTAAAGGGACAGAACCAGACTACAGGAAAATGGGTGAGCTATTTTGAAATGCTAGCTCTGGGAGTCCCATCGACTTTGTCATTACTTGGTTAACCAAATGAATACTCTCAAGAAGCCAACTTCTCTTCTCTATTAAAGCTCAAATCCATCATTTTTTAAAAAAGACTTTTAACTTTTAAACTTGAGGCAGTATATTCATGTCACCTTGTTAGGAAATGTTTTAGAAACGAGACCTGAAATCTAATGATGCTCTCATCCTGCTATAGATTGTTTAAGAAGACGATATTTATAAGCTCAGATGAGTCCTGTGAGAGTCTATAAGCAGCCTAGAAGGTTCCATTCAGCATCAAAGAGATCACTGATTAACGTTCTCAAACCTTAGATTGAGTCTCCAGATGAAACAAGTTTGTTGACATGAATATATGGAGATGAGTGATAATAACCTGACTCACCCTGGTTTAGGTTTTTCTACCAAAGAGAATTTCATTTAGAACAATATTTTGGAAAAACTGAAATCTCAACAGCTTTTTATGGCAAATTGTTTTTATGTTTTCCCACTGTTTCTGAGACTGTGGACAAAATGCCATGAGAAATCTGTTTGTAAATGGGCATTATGTCTTTCTAAATTACAGCTGCTTTGACAGGGAAGATCCAGACCTGAAGTGGAAGTCTTCTCACAGCTTCCTTGTGCCTGGAATAGAAGGTCTTTCTGAATCAAGGTCAAAAATATAGTCAAGTCAGCAGTTTAGGGTCTTTTTACCCCTAAGCAGCCAAGCAGTGCTGACATGGAACACATGTTTCTGGGATTGTTATGTCTCTGTCTGTGTTGTTTCAGGCAAGAGTTTGGCTCAGATCAATGTCCAGATCTGACAAGGGAAGTGTATCTCCAGGACATCCACTGTGTGGGCTCACTCTGCAAGCTCTACTTTAGGGAGCTGCCCAACCCCCTCCTGACTTATGAGCTCTATGAGAAATTCACGGTAAGTGTTTGGATTTCCATTATGGTTACTGAGTGGGATGCATGGATGGGCCAAGGAGCTTCAGCACTAAAATAACAATAATAAGACTCACCAGATGGTTGACATTATCTTAGCGTGGTGATGGAAATAGAATGGTATAGTGAGGAAAGTAAGGTGGTTGGACTGTTTGCTAAATTTTTCCTTTCTTAAATTTTCAGAATCATGTTTCTTTCTTTTAAGAGCTGGATTAAATTATCTCCAGGTTTACTTAACCCAGTGTACCTCACTGCAGAGGGAGGAAGCTAAGAACCAGAGAAGAGAAATGACTGGTCCAAGGATACACAGCAGGACAGGCATCTGAAACTCTAGATGCTATACCCACTGCTAGTTCGTTTATAACAAGCTCTTCTTCCTCTGTTGGAAAGAGGTGGGTGAGCAGAGAAGGGAGAGAGAACAAACAGAAGCCAGGAGAGAGGTCAGAGAGCTGGGAAGGGAAAGGAATATGGTGAAACAACTGAGAGAGAGTGCAGGATAGGCCATGAGCTGGATTGGAGGAGGATGCAAGAACAGAACACCTATATAACAGCTATATTATATGGTCCTCAAATAGGGCACCCATAGGAAAAGTAGAAAAGAGACTAAATGTTTAAAAACAATTTGTAGAGATAGTATTGAAAATAGGGCTTGAACATTTGCTGTAGGGGTAGAGGTACAGAGTAGGTGGAGAGACAGACAGGTTTCACCAAGGTTGAGGTTCAGTCAGCAAAAGAGGGGTGAGGGAGATGAGGATATATGCAAGAAAGTGATTGAAATGATTGACCATGGAATTGTGTCTGAATAAGAAGGAAATGAAGGCGTAAGGCAGATGCGTAGCAGTGAAAAAGTAAATCAGTGTATTATTCATCCCTGTGTGGTCAAATAGACTGTCGGAGTGGAGTGGTCAGAGGGGATGTTTGAAATTACAATTATGGAGGAGTTGCATTTGTTAGTAAAAACCTAGGGTCTAACCATGGAAAGAATCTCATGGTTCTTGTAATAAACTTATTTTGAGCATAGAAAAGGTTCTTCAATTTGGAATGATACAGGAATAAGTAAATTAATTTTTAAATTGGGCTTGGGCCACTAAAATATATTTAAGAGTTTTCAGTGATAGAAGGAAATACTGATAATGATAATTGGAAAAAAGAGAGATAATTGCATATTAAGGTATGATTAAAAAGATGTTCAAAAGGTTAGTAACCTTAATTTTTCCATGATGGGATTATAGCCTTCCCTGCTTCTTTATACCTTAACTTTCAAAATCTTATCCACTAAAAATGTGTTAGTTTTTTAATGAAAAAAATGAGGCCAAAACACACAAAAAACTTAGACATAAATATTGACCACTAGAAAAGCCAACATGCTCCAGCTGCAAGTCCCAAAGGTTAGGGGGCCCTAAGGGATCTAACTGGGCCTTGAGATCTAAGGCAGAAGGCAAATGAACCTCCACTCTGAGTGGCCAGGTCATAGAGAATGTCAGGCTCTGGCCATCGGTCCACAGAGGAGTCTTTCCTGGGAACCAGGAAGCATGGTGGTCGGCCTCATGAGAGGTTATTATAATCACCATCACCATATCTGAATACTTCCTCATTTTTAAAGTAATCCTACCTAATAAAAGGCAATTTGGAAAATGGAGGAAAGTAGAAAGGCACCCTTGGGCTCTTCTCTTAAAGACCAAAGACAACTACAGTTAACACCTGAATATTTTCTTCATTCTTTTACTCTTTGCATAGTGGTTTTGTTGTGTTTTGTTTTTCCAAATGAAAATAAAATTTTACTGCAAAAATTAAAGCAATACGGGAAAGCATAAAGGAGAAATTATAGATTACTTGAAATCCCATACCCTAGGCATGTCTAGTGTTAATGTTTTAGGAGACGGTCATACAGATCTCTCTCTCTTCTCTCTGTTTGTTTCTCTCCCTCTCTCAAACTCTCGCTCCCCACTTTTTTGCTCCTCAATACTATGTATTGCTGTTTTGCAACGTTCTTAATTCAATGATATGACCATCTTTCCATCTAACAAATATAAAGACACATTTTTGCAGAGTATTCTCTCACATGTACAATGATTTCTGAAGCCAGCTTCCTACTGATGGGCATTTAGACTTTTTGTTTCTCAATATGGCTTATATGAACATTATAATAAACATTTTTGTACATATGTCTTTATACTTTTGTCAGTTGATATCCATAGGAAAAAATCATAGAAGTAGATTGACTGAGTAAAAAGTTCTTACTTAAAATTTTGTTACATATTGCCAAATCGTTCTCCAGAGAGACTGCAAGCCCTGAATATTTTCAGTTTATTAAATTACTTGCCAGTATGAACGAACTATAAAACTTGTGCATAAGATTTTTTTGTTTTCTACATAGTTTTAATTGTCTTACTGTAATAGTATCATTCTTCAATATGATAGACTAGTGTATCTTCGTGTTAAAGAACTGAATGGCCTATTTTAACTAAATTTTATTCTGTGATAGTTGGGGGTAGATAAGAATTCTTATCTAGAAACTTTAGAAATAAAGTTTCTTCTCAGATCTTATTTACAGGCTAAGAACAAACCCATATTTATCTCTCCTCATTTCTGTTCCCTGACATTGCTTAATCAGTCCATTCTCCCACAGCATCAGAAAAATACCAAAGCAATATTATTGTCAGTTCGTCATCAAATTTCAAAGAAGTCTTATGTTGTATTTAAACATAGTTTATTGGCACTAAGAAATAAAATAAGAATGTTTTGTTGTGACAACTAACTTCTATATAGGTAGGACCTAGTCAAGTTAACTATGCTGAAGAATTTATCATACAGTTTTCGTCATTCATGGTAACGAATTATGATAATATAAGCAAATTTTCGGGGACGTGGACATAGCTCTGTTACTCTGTCACACATCATTGCAACAATTTATTTAAACCTACTTACACGATGAAGGTAGAATAATATCAATGGAATAATAATAATTTGAAAAATATTAATTGCATAATAATTATAATTGCTGCCAATTTTGAACTCTTACTATGTGATAAACTTTTTACAAATATTATTTAATTTAATCCTCAAAACAACTCTATGAAGTAGGTTTATTGTTTCTTTTACAGACAAGTGTACTGAGGCTCAGATAGACTCTTGCCTGAAGTCGTACCGCTAGTAAATGGAAGTAGAGATTTGACATTCTGCCTCATCACTGCCACACTATTTTAAAATAGAGTTAACAGCTCATGAATAAACTCAGGGAGTAAGTAACTTAATATGAGACAAAGAAAGCATCCCAAGGTAATAAAAGAGTAATTCAGCAAGAAAAAGTGGATAACTGGAGTGAGACTGGCTCTTTCACGGTTTTCTGTTGGAAGGGTAAATTGGTTGGACATCCCAGAAAGTCATTTGAAATTATTGTCGAGAAGTCCTAACATGCTCATATTTTTTAATGCAATAACTACTTCTAGGACTTCATTCTAAGACAATAATAAGATGTGCAAAAAAAAAAATAATAATAATTGACTTACAAGTATTTCATTGCAATATTATTTGTAATACCAAAATTTGGGGAGTACCTGCATGTCTAAGAGTGAAGGACAGATTAAATAAATGATAATAAATCTTATAACTTACAGTTATCTATAGCGGTGAAAAATCGCATTCTGAAGAGCAGTGACTGGGATATAAAGTTAAATGGGAAAAAGCAGTCTATGCAGCTAAATAGGAAATGATGCCAGTTTCATATTTGGTGCTGGGGAGCCTGGGCAGATTACTTCTTTTATGTTTCACCTGTGAGAAGGTTAATAGTGGTTATATCTGAATGGTGGGATAGCAGGTGATTTTTTCTTTCATATTTAAATTTTGAGTACATGTATTAGTTTCATGTGGCTGCTTGGCACAAGCATGGTGGCTCAAACAACAAAAATTTAGTCTCTCGGTTCCAGAAGTCTGCAGTCGGTTTCACTGGGCTGAAATCAAGGTGTCACCAGAGCTGGGCTCCTACTGCAGGCTCTCAGGGAAAACCCGTTTCTTGCTCCTTCTAGCTTCTAGTGGCTGCCAGCATTCCTTGGCTTGTGGCCTCATCACTCCTATCTCTGCCTCTGTGGTCACATTGCCTTTTACTCTTCTATCTGTGTCAACTCTCCTTCTTTTAAGGATGTGTGGACTGCATTTAGGTAAATTCTGCAATGCTTTTGTTCCTCGTGACGGAGGTACTGTCTCAGATGGCACCGCCCTGAAAGTGGGGACCAGATGTAGTTGTTTGGCATTTTCAAATGCAAAGCAAAACATGGACTCATTCACTTACTCATTCCATTCAGCCAGTGTTATGCTGGGCACCTGCTATGTATACTATGTATGGCAGGCACAGTTCTAGGTGCTAGGGGTTTCGTGATGAGCAAGACAGATAAAATCCTTGCTCTCAGGATTTTAGTGGAGATAGATAGATGATAAATGAATTTAAAGTATAGCTCTATAAGGAGAACTGTTGGTAAGTACTATGAGGAAAATTCATGCAGGTACAGGGGAGAGAATGGTGGGGATGGCTATTTTTGGTAGGGTAATGAAGGGTCTCTCTGTGAGGTGATATTTGAACAGGGACAAGAATGAAGGAAGGGGTGTGACAAAGACAGTCTGGAAGGACACACAGTGGTGGCCTCTGGAGACAGTCTGCAGTTGGAAAGAAGACTAACTTTCTTCTGTGTGTTCTTTTGGACCCTTTGCATTTTTAAAATGATATGTTTGGATTTTTTTTTTTATCTTATTGCTTAAAATACTTTAAAAATAATAATTTTTAAATAAGCAATACAAAATGAAAGACAAAGGCTGAGTTGCAGCTGGGATACAGTTGGAAGGGAGAGCCACAGGTTGTTTGTCTAACCTGCTGACAGGGCTCCCTGAGCTAAAAATAAGTTTGCAGTGACCAGGCTGTTCCAGGAGCTTCTGAATAGGACTAGGGTGTGATGGAGAGAGGCTGTGAATAATGAAAGAAGTGTCAATCCCAAACGGGACCTGCAGGCCTCAAGGGGTGAGCCTGTCCTGCCTCTCAGAAAACAAAGATGACTAACAGCTACCTAAAATATTAAAGGAACTTTCCATGTGGTCGGTTTAGTTCATCTACACCTTTATTCCCCAGACACATTTTTAGAAAGGATGTAGGGCTGCGTGTATGCCGAATTTGCCAAGCTTACCGTAGCTTTGCAGGGAGAGGTAGGGAGGAATCCCACTCCTCTCTCTTTGCAAGGAAAGACCATGGGAGGGTCCACACTGCGTTCCACTGTTCCTCCTCTCCCTGGAGCTTTTCTCTCTTCGCTCCCTTTCTGAGGCTCTCCCTTTCTTGGCAGTCAGGGTCCTCTTCGTAAATCTGTTTTCTAAATGACCACCCTCGGAGGATTAGAGGTGTCAGGATGTTTACGCCCGACCCCATTCCTGTCTTCACCCTCTACATCCTGCATTTCTCAAAAAGTGAGGATTGCAGTAGAGATCATGCTCGTGCTGGCTCTATTCCCAGGCTTGCAAACCCGCCAGAAGATAGGGACACCTGTGGCTGACCCTCCCAGTCCTTAGGAAATAAAATCTCAAGTTTTCCCATGATGAGAATTTTGATTGCCTTTACAAAACTGTAAGCTTGTGTGTGTGTGTGTGTGTGTGTGTGTGTGTGTGTGTGTGTGTGTGTGTGTTACTTCAATTAAATAAAAAAGGCCAAAAAACAACAACAACAAAAACTTAGTAACAAAGCCCGGGCATGTAGAGAAATGGTGTATGTTCATTCAGCAAATCTGGAGGGAGCATCTGCTGTGTGCCAGCACTGGGACTCATCACATCCCTGCACTTCCAGAGCTTACATCTTACAAGGGAGACAGGCAATAAACAGTAAACCTAATAAGTAAGTTTATTATATAGTATATGTCATGGTTGTGAGTGCTGTGGAAACAAGTGGAGGTGAGTGAGGCAGGTTGGGAGATCCATGCTGGGCCAGTGCCTGAGAGTTCTCCTTAGAACAGAACACACGCAGCAGGTGGGGCCTAGCATAGGGTCAGGCAAACAGAAGGTGCCCACTAAAGAATTTCTTCCCACTTTCCTGTACCTAAAAGTTCTCATAACCGAGGCTTTGAACTTCGCCCTTTATACACAAGCAAGCAGATGCCTGCTGAAGACTGAACAGAGGTGAACAGTATAAGAAAACCACACCACAGTTAGGATCTTATTTTGGTCTTGTAGGGGGCAGTATTTACCAAATTAAAGAATATGTCTTATGATTGTATATTTCATAATGTATAAATCTAAAGCAAGTTTCCAGCACCGGGTGGAAATACAAGACTGTGTAAGTCACATGCCTGTGGATTCAGGATCATAAGGATTGAAGTGAGCTCAGCAGGTCCTTTTAAATTGCACCTTGATCTGCATGGAGTTATATAGGGTGCGTGCATATGAAAGAACTCGTGGAGCTGTAGCTTAGGATTTGTGCATTTTAGTGTATGTAGATTACACCTCAGCTGAAAAAAAGAAAGGTGTGATTACTGTTGACTTAGAGTTTAGGCACTTCTCCCTTGCTAACAGTTCTCAAGCACTCAGCCACTGTATGGAAAGGAGACCGTGAGCTGGGCACAGGCTGGACAGTCTCAGGATTGCAGGGTGCAGGGGAATCTGCACAGGGACACCTGCATTGTGCAGAAGCCCCGGACAAGCCTGTGATCACACTGCCTTTACTGATGTCCCTGCCTCTCCTGAAGGGCCCTGGGCTGCGGGGTGGGGGACAAAATACCCACACAGGAAACAACCAGAGGGCAAATTCTGGCAAGGCCACTGGGTCTCAGGGATAAAGCCATTATCCTGCTGAGAAGATGTGTCCTCCCTGCTTCCCAGCATTGACAACAAGCAGCTGCCGAGTATCGAGGTCATGGAATAGTCTCAGGCTAGCTGGGGAGTGGCTCTTTGCACCCAGGAAGACAGCTGCCTGAGTAAACATGGGGTCGCCCTGTCGTCTCTGTCTCACCCTGTTTCCCTCTGTCTCTGTCTCTTTATCTCTCCCAGAGACTCTGTGATTTTTTCTGCCACACGAGACACCTCCAAGTTTCTATACCTTCTTTACCAGATACCTAACACCCATCTGAGGATGCACAGAGACCCAAGCAATCCACAGCCCCCATGTGCGCAGTATTAGGCATGTCACATCATGACTCCTCAGAGACTTTAGTTGTTTGTTTTTACTAGAAAAGCATGCCTCTTGGAAGGATGATCTCTAGGCATGGTTGGGAGGCTGAAGTACCAGAAGCCACATAAAACCAGCAGACTCAGGTGGCTGTCCACCTTCTCGGACACTCACTGGGTGCTTCACATTCTTCTCCGCAGGAGGCAGTGTCGCATTGCCCAGAAGAAGGCCAGTTGGCTCGAATCCAAAATGTTATCCAGGAGCTTCCCCCACCCCATTATAGGTAAGAATCCTTAGTGAAAGAGATTTGCAGCCTCTCTATGTGGTGTAAAATGTCACAGATGCATGCTGACATCATAAGAAGGAACACATTCAGTGGGCAGTGGCTTTCCTGTGGCATTTCGAGGTGGGTGAACAGGTCACTTGTATCAGAGTGAGTTGCTGTCTGACTAGAGACGTTGGTGGGAAGGTGCTGCCCGTGTCGCAGTTACTTGCAGGGCACCCCTCAGAGTCCTATCTGATTCTGATCAGACAGTGACATCCTGACAGTGATGTGCTAGGTTCTTATCCAGATTCATAACATAACCAAATCTATGAAAACCAAGGTGGTTTTTAAACAAGGTTTGACTGTATAGCTCTTGAGCATTTGGCTGACTGATCTATTTGCTCATCAGTATTATTTCTTACATTATCCCATCCTTTCATTTCATTCTCACCATTTAGCTCCTAATTTTTTCCAGAATTCCCTAAGCCTGCCCTTCTTTAACAAGGGGGTAGATTTTTGATGTGATATAAGAAAGAACTTCCTAGCAATAATAATTGTTATTTATCTATGAAATGAGCCACACAACAAGGACCAGGTTACCCGGAGCTTGAAGAATTACAGAAAGAGCTGAGATAAGAGCCAGTTTCAGAACTGTGTAGAGGTGACACTGCCCTGGGCAAAAAGAGACACAGGGAGCCCCTGAGAACCCCCAGGCTCTGGGCTCTGAGTTCCTAGTTCTGTCTCTGGCTGGCGCTCCAAGGGCCTCAGCTGTCTTCTGACAAGACCGTCCCCCTTACCCACCCTAGGAAAGTGTGCTAAGGGCCAAGAAAATTACTTCCAATTTTCTTGATATCTTCCTGATACTCCTCCAGAATTTATGAGATAGAAATATTTAGACTCTCTTAAATCCAAACATAGAAATTATCTCCAGATGTCAGCCTTCATTCATACAGGCACTGCAGTTTCTTACTATATATTTTTTAAAAACGAACCATTACAGGACCTTGGAATACCTGATTCGACACCTGGCTCACATCGCCTCCTTCAGCAGCAAGACCAACATGCATGCCAGGAACCTGGCCCTGGTGTGGGCGCCAAACCTCCTCAGGTAACCACCCCCCCTCACCTTCTCACCACCCCAGTGGGCTCCAAGTGGCCCATCGATTAAAATGAAGACTGGAATCTTCAGAATCTCCAAGACAAACCTGTGGCCTTTAGTAACACATATGAATTAAAGGTGATTTTAATAGCCTAAGTTTTTTCCTGCTTAGCCTGAAAACGTTAGGTTTCAAAGGCATTTTCTGCCCACAACCGTGATGTGGCTAAAATTATGGGTCTGTATGTTAAAATTTCTTGAAAAGGCCTTTCTTGTCTCTGGGGCTTATTGGCATTTTTGCTTTTTTTGGTGGGCTCACAGCTGGTAATGTAACCTGAATCAACTGCTTCTATGACTTCATTAATGACGACTTGCTCCATGGAACAGTGTGGGTAGAAAGAGATCCTATGAAGATAAAAATCAATACCTGTCTATTCATTAGTATCATGTTTATGGTCTTGCCTTGTATAATTCCTGGTAATTTTTTGTGTTAAATTTGTTCACTGTGTTGAGCTTTTCGGCCTTTGGAGAGTTCCTTTAATTGGTCTCAAATAGTTAAAATATTCTACAGATTAACAAACCTTAAACATAGAGGAGAAGGGCCTCATACAGAAGACCCACTGGCTTCCCCTTACTGCTCCAGGTTGTGGGGCTGACTCACTCATCTGCATGTGTTTCTTCCATGATTTAGGTGCAAAGAAATTGAAGCCACTGGTTGCAATGGAGATGCAGCCTTCCTTGCTGTTCGGGTTCAGCAGGTGGTGATTGAGTTCATATTGAATCATGTGGATCAAATCTTTAACAATGGCGCGCCTGGGCCTCTGGAGAATGATGGTAATGACTTCTCCTGGCACACACGCTCTCCAGCCCATCCTTTTTTTTCACCTTGGTCATGGGGCCCAAAAACAATTTAGGGTGGCCTTGGTTCTAACTCTGAATGTTGGCTGTGTGAGTGCTGAGTATTGTGTGTGTGTCAGTGCATATGTACTGTGTATGTGTATGTGTGCAGCAAGGGTGTGGTGTGTGTGTGGGTGGGTGTAGCATGTTTCCGACCAGTTATTTTCCTGGCCTGTCCCGTGAATGTGGTGTGGTGACCTGGTATAACATGCTATTGGGATTAGTTTAAGAATTCTTGGAGTTAGTATCTGGAGGTACTGGCAACATACCTCTCTTTAACTATTAGATTTCATCTTTACTTTCAGCATGATATATTTCCTAAGACCCTTGAAGTTTTAAGCGAATGAGTTAGGAGGCATGTGTTTGGATTCATATGTGTATTCGGAATGATTTTCTTCTCCAACATTTCTTGAATGCTTATTTTGTTCTGCCCTGCACCAGGTACTACGCATCTACGCATACAAAAGTGTGTGTGTGTGTGTGTGTGTGTGTGTGTGTGTGTGTGTGAGGGCGGGGGCATGTGTACGCAGTGACTAGTTAGCATTGAAACCCACTGTAGCTGTATTGGTGAGAAAGATATAGCTATTTCAGGCTGGGTGTTATGAGATGCACAATATTATATTTCAGTTCTCTAGCTCTTATTAATGGCGTAATGAACCCTAGGAGTGAATCGGGTAATGCTGCTTGAACTCATGTGAGCCTAATTTGTAAAAACCAGAAATCCAGTTAGTCAAGAAGCTGGTAACTACCATTTATGTGAGGGTGGTTTTCCAACATTAGTGTACGTTAGTACCACCCAGCAGGCTTGTTAAAACACAGATTACTGGGCCGCAATCCCAGAGTGTCTGATTGAGCGTGTCTGGAGTGCTGCCGAGAATTTGCTATTTCTAACCAGTTTCCAGGTGCTGCTGCCGCTGCCGGTCAGGGTCCACATTTGGAGAACCAATAGTGTGTGAGAACTATATCTGCAACTCATTTGTGTTAGCGATCAAAGCATTCTTTTGCAGTTTAGCTCGTGTACTTGGAAAACCAAATGTAATCATCAGAACGGTCAGTAGCAATTGCCATCAAATTTTGATTCCCGGTATAATTGTTCCTGCCCCACCCCCGTCCTCTATGTGGTTTATGACCTTTTTTAAAAATTATTTTTTCATTGAGATAAAATTTGCTTAACTATAAAATTTACCATTTTATCATTTTAAAGTATACAGTTTGGTGGGTTTTACTGTATATATTCAGAGAACTGTGCAACTATCACCACTTTCTGATTTCAGAACATTTTCATCACTCTGAAAAGAAATTCCGTACCCGTTTACCAGTCATTTCACATTTTTCTTTACCCCCCAGCCCTGGCAACCACTAATCTACTTTCTGTTTCTATAGATTTACCTCTTCTGCACATTTCATATAAGTTGAATTGTACAATACATGGTCTTTTGTGATTGACTTCTTTCACTTACATGTTCTCAAGTTTCATCCATATTGTCACATGTATCAGTATTTCATTTCTTTTTATGGCTGAATAATATTCTATTATATGAATATGCCACATTGTGTTTATCCATTCATTAGTTGATTGATAGACCTTTGGGTTTTTTATTTTTGTTTATTATGAGTAATACTGCTGTGAATATTCGTGTATTAATTTTTGTGTAAACATATATTTTCAGTTCTCTTGGTTGTATACCTAGGAGTGGCTGACATTTCTTTTATCTTTATTTTAACTCCCCCATTATAGATGTATTATTTATTGTAAGCTATATAAATTCTTTTCGAAAGTAAATGAGAAGTAACATGCATTTATTTGTTCATCTTTTTGAGTCAACCAATAATTTATTGGGAACTTACTCTATGCCAAGAACTTACACTATTGCAAGCACTGCACATACGTCATCACATTGACTTATCACAACAAGCTCATAAAATTGCTATCAACCCTATTTTGTATGTGAAGAAGCAGAGAACCAGAAAAGCTTAGTAACTGCCCAAAGTCACATGGCTGGTAACTGGTGGGCCTGAACATTGAACCTTAAATCTTTTAGCCCATGCTTTTTCCTTAATTCTGTGCTGCCTCTATGAAACAAAAATAGGAAAATAGATAAACATTCACATTTATTTATTATTAATTACTTTTGAGAAACATTCTAGACAACAGGTCTCATCCATGACTGTTAGTGTCAAGGTCGTCCCTAATTCTAACCTGGAAATGTCTGCTCTCTTCATGACAATTGCCTTAATCATCTTTCCTCCTATATATTGAATTCCAGTTTACTCTTAGTATTTAACTCTTGATTGCCTCCAATGCTTGTTATTCAGTGAATTTCACTTAAATGTTCCTGTTATGAATTCGCACTGAGTTTGGTAAAGACCACACTTAATGTTTACGCTCTGGAATTTTAGAACGAGGGTCCTTTTTCAAACTAGAAATGTTATAGAAGTCATGGACTCCAGTATTTTTAATTGATGAATGAGAGCAATGAGGCCAGAGGGATTGTGCTATACCCAAGATTCACTGAAACATAAGTATATGTTGAGCACCTCCTGTGTGCCAGGCACTGTTCTAGACACTGAGGATGGTGCTCAGCATAGATGCTGTCCTGCAAAGAGCTATGGTCTGGCTGAGGAGACAGGCAATATGTGAATTTACAAATAAATGTATTATCACTTCAAAGACCATAAATGCCATGAAGACAAGACAGCAGGGTAATGGGATAGTCGGTGACTTGGAGTGTTATTTGGGTACACAGTGGCCATGGTCACTAAAGAAGTGATCTTTGAACTGAGATCTGAAGTCAAAAGGAACCAACCATGTGAGGATCTGGGGGAAGAGTGTTCCAAACGTGGAGAACAGGCAGTGTAGAAGCTCTGAGGTGGAAGGGGACTCATAGGGTTGCCAGTGTGGCTAAAGCCAGTGTGGTCTCCAAAGTAGGACACCCCACCTCAGGGATGCCAGAGACCAAAGTACCAAAGCACTGGGCTTTAAAAGAAACTATTACAATTTCTTGTTTCACTTATTGTTATTGTATACTTTGTAATTTTTGTGATTTTGTATGTTTTCTATTATACATAATACTAATATACATAGTTTACAAATATACACTTATATATAAAGGGAATATGCATTCAAAAATCTCACTGTATATCTTTATAGACCATTGGGTCAGTGGGCAAATAGAACAGAGAAAGCAGATGGAAGGTCCTTGTAAGTCATGCTAAGAGTTCAGTTTGTTCTCAGTAAAAGCACTCAAGGATTTCTAACAGAGAGTGCAGGATCTGAGCATCCTGGTTCAGGCCCAAAGGAGAGACTGAAAGGCAACAAGCCCGGAAGCAGGGAGACCAGTTCGCTAGCTCCAGCAGAAATCAAGTGGGAAGTCGTGGTAGCTTGGATTAGCATGTTAGCAGTAGAAGGAGGAAAGCAACTGGATTCAGGCTAGGTTTTGGAGGCAGAGTTACAGAACTTGATTATAGGCCAGGTGTGTGAGAAGGGGTTGCATCAAAGAAAGGAATGGGTGAAAAATAACTACTCCAGGTTTTGGTTTATGCGGCTAGGTGATCCATGGTGCCAACTTGGAGAAGATGGGAGGAAGTCCTGGTTTGGAGGTGAGGAGCAAAAATCACAAGTTCTGTTATGAACTGTAGAGTTAGAGTTGCCTATTAAACATCTAAACAGAAACAGTGAGTTGGCCTTAGGATACTGGAACCTAGAACCAGGGGGAGAGGTGGGTGCTGAACTGAGGCCTCCTGACCCCTGCATTGTGTAGTCTTCCACTGTTCCAGTTACTCCCAGAGTGATTTAATTTTTTTAAGTAAATAAATAACTAAGTAACAAAATAATAAGTAATTTAAAATCTATGAACAAATATTAAGAGTAAATTTAAATATTTTAACCTTCATATTAAATAGGAAAAACTGAGCTAAAGTCAGAAGCTTTACAGAAAATTTTTAGTGTCACAGATTTACTTCATTGCATTCCTGCTGTATGACTAGCATGCTACCCTCCCTGGCCACAACAGTGTCACAGCCTGTCTCCATTTTCTACAAGGCCCTTTTTCAGTGGTTTTATTTTCCTCTATTCAGAGAGAGTCATGCTCTGCAAAGAGAAATAGCACTCTCAAGGTGCTTTCTGAAAATGAGGTGAATCTTGTACCAAAAATGATTTCTTAGTCTTAGTTGGTCCAAGCTATCTTTGAGTTTCTCTGAAGCTTCAAAAGTTAGAGAAAACTGGCAAGGTTGCCAAAAGACTAAAATAGTGACAAACTTAGACCTGTTTTTACTTAGATCAGGGTTTCTCAGCCTTGGCACTATTGACGTTTAGTACTGGTTAGTTCTTGTTGTGAGGCACTGTCCTGTGCTTTGTAGGATGTTTAGCAGTGTCCTTGGCCTCTACCCACTAGTGCCAATAGCACTTCCATGTACACTTGTGACAACCAAAAGTGTCTCCAGACATTGCCAAATATCTCTAGCTTGAGGAAGGGGGTGCAAAATCTCCTCAAGTTGAGAATCACTGACTTGTAGAAAAGAGATAACCCTTGACACCAGTGATCTGTCATCATCACTTCCATTTCTAAAAAAACTTTGGAAGGAAAGGATTAGCTTGCATATACTAGAAGATGTCTGGATAGTGAGTAAATAGCCTCTTATCTTTTAGAGTATACTATAGGCTGTAAAATGTCTTTTTACTGAAGAGATGTAAGCCTGGGTCATCTAGGGAAAGTACAGGCTCCAACCTTAAATTGCCTTGCAGCTTCTGTTCTCCAGCTGCAGAGAGATGGGGACAACCTCCTGCCTTACCCTAGCTGAGCGAGGCTACTTCTGTGGCTGGACATAACATTCCCACCTGGCCAAAGCACTAGGCAGTCCCCAGGGCTAAAGACCACTGTGGTTACTCTGGCCCACAGTAGGTGCTCAATACATCTTTATCAATGAATGAATGAATGAATGAACGAACGAACGAATGGGTCACTCTTTGATAAATACAGTAAGTGCAGCTTACGTCCTGAAGCCCCTTGTGCTCTCTGGCTAGTCTGGCCAGGAAGGTTTTCAGTTTCCTGTGTGCAGACTTCGCCCCACACTTCCACAAGAGTCTTTGTCAGGAGGTCAAGAAGGGAGGGGCTACAGATGGGGAATCTGGCTGAACCAGTGCACAGGTGTCCATGAGCTCTTCTCATCTCTCTGCAGAAAACCGACCCATCATGAAGAGCCTGACCTTGCCAGTCCTCTCCCTGCCCATGAAGTTGGTGAGCCTGGAGGAAGCTCAGGCCCGGAGTCTGGCTACTAACCATCCTGCTCGAAAGGAGAGGAGGGAGAACAGCCTGCCTGAGATTGTCCCTCCAATGGGCACCCTCTTCCATACTGTCCTTGAGTTACCGGACAACAAGTAATGGCATTCTTTGAAATTCTGGGAGTTGCTTGGGTGGAGGGGGACAGAGGAGGAAGTAACATAGTCTCAAGGCCAAGATGGCAGCATGGGTTGGCAGTGTGGTCTGGGTTAGGATGTAAGGGAACATTCCAGAAGAGAAAGGATCTGTCCCCACAACTCTTCTCTTACCAGGGGTTGATGCCTTCACTCACTGCCCCAAAGTTACCAAGACCCTGGTCTCCCACCAGCTGTCCCTAGTACTGTGATGGGGGTGGAGCTGCTAGGTGTCAAGAGTCACAAATGAAATCCCTTACTCCCTGGTTTAGACAAAACAGGCTTGATGTTTTCAAAAGGAAGTTTGCTAAAAGCAAAGGTTTGACCCTGTCCACTCCCACCTCCCCAATCCTTCATCTCCACGGAACATTATGAAAGGCTTAGAGATGATGGAGGACAAGTTGACAAATGGTGCCAACTCCAGATTGGGAGCCTTGGGCATACAGCACTTGGAGATGCCGTCTGTGGTTTCCCTTCCTCCTCTCATACCTGTCAGAGCCCTCCCTCCTCTCCAAAATCACACCACACGTCATTTTTGTTCATGGGATATTTTCTTTCCTCATTTCTTCTTCTCACTTCCTCAATTGCAAGCTCGCTCTCCACATATCCCTCTGTCCATCGCCCTCATGCTGCCTATAAAAAGGAGGCAGCAGGAGTCCTAAATTCTAGGTACACAGTAGGTGGAGGGGTGGAAGGCAAACTTTTCATTGGAGAGTGCGATCCTTGCTGTTTGGTCAGTGCAAAGACATAGGAAAACAGACATCTCAGACCTCTTGCCAGTGCCCTTCCCAAGACATTTCCCTTTGGGGAGGGAGAAGGAGCACTGCCACATTGCACAACTGTAGGGGAAGGGGGCGCCTAGCACACTGCTCGTTATGAGAATGGCACACCTGTGGCTCTCCTGGAGAGAAACTCTCCATTTCCTAGAGTGCATGGCTGGTGCTCTCTGGAGACAGAGCCCCTCTGCTGCTCCCACCAAGTCCCTGAAGAGTAAGATTCTCGCCCAGGGATCAGGAAGAAGAGGACCTCAGAAAGACCATCAAGTGCATTTTCTGTGTGCCTTCAACCACATCTGGGCTGCACCATGCTTCAGTTTATGTCATCCTGTCAAAACTGCCCACACGCCAAGCACTTGAGAAAACCAGGCTAGATCCAAAGAAACCACCTAGCACTGCAGATCTGTCTCTGATTGATGGTAAAAACTTGCTGGACTTGAGATCTGGGTGCTCTATGAGAGCCCTGCAGAGAAAAGGTTCTTTGTGGAACCTGCGAGTTTCAGGATTTCATTCTGGAACTTGATGAAGTCTGAGGTCCGGGCCAAGCCGGAGCAGAGAATGCCCTCTGTGATGACCACTGGTGGTGGCACCCAGCTCCCCAGATCTAGTCCAACACTCCTTTCCCTGCTTCCTACTGAAGCAGCCTGGTGCCAGGCATCAGGCAACTACCTGGTATTTCTAACTACTCTGGCTACTGCTCTGCAGTGACCATTGACAATGTCCAGCAGCCTTCAACTCTCCCAGGCCAGACTCTTTTCCAGGTTGCTTTCTCATACACCTTTGCAATCCATGAAAGTCTTCACTAGTTCTCCTCACCTGTGGCTGTGACTGCCGTTTGGCCCACTGTACAGGGAAATAACAGGACTGAGGTCTATGGTCTTTAGTGCTTACTCCTGTGAAAAATAGGTACATTTGAAAACTCAAGACAAAAGTGCTTACCAGAACTCCTTCCAGAATTCCCAGAACTGTGTGGTTGCTGGCGACCACTGATCTCTGCTTCTGTTTGCCCCACTGTTGCCTTAAATGGAATGCCTTTGTGCCTTCACCTGGGGAACGTGGTCCCTTGTTCTGACTCATGAAAGCCTAGCTTGATAATCTAGGGCAGGGGTTCCCAACTCCCGGGCTGTACTGGTCTGTGGCCTGTTAAGAAATGGGCCGAAGAGCAGTAGGTGAGTGGCGGTCAAGTGAGCAAAGCTTCATCTGTATTTGCGGCCACTCCCCAGTGCTAGCATCACCACCTCAGCTCCACCTCAGCTCATCAGGCATTAAACTCTTATAGGGTCACTGGTCCCTGGTGCCAAAAAGGTTGGGGACCACTGACAGGGTGAGAGTCAGGCTCAAGTTGGAGTTTAGAGAGGAATTTCTTGAAATGTCTGAGCCATTCATAACTAAAACATGCTTGGGATATTCCTTCTCAACTAAAAAGCCCTACTGAAGTGAGTAGTTATCAAACTAACCCCTATGGCTTGGCTCTTTTAGAAGAAAGCTCTCCAGTAAATCAAAGAAGTGGAAATCAATATTTAATCTGGGACGTTCTGGATCAGACTCCAAATCAAAACTTAGTAGAAATGGCAGTGTGTTTGTGAGAGGACAGAGGCTTTCAGGTAAGAATCAATAGCAGTTATGTTTATGAGATCCGCCCACCCCACCCCAATTTTGCTTCTTAAGTCTTGGTCTGATCACATTGAATTCACAAGTCCTGAAAGAAAAATGTAAATTAACTAGGGGGTCTTTCTGTTTTTTTGTGTTTTTTTTTTATAATTTTAGATTTATAAAAGTTATAAAAATAGTGCACAGAGAACCTGTATACTCTTCACACAGCTTTCCTAAATTTTAATAAACTCTATAACCATAATACAATCATTAAAGCTAGAAAATTAATATCAATATTATTAAATAAATTACAGATTTTGTTCAAAACCTTGTAGACTGCACTTTAACCAGGTGATTAGTTAACATCACCAGCCATAAGATATTAACATCATCTACCTTTTGATATGACATTGAGACAGGCACAATATTCATAACATTAATCTAATCATGAGAAAACGCCAGACAAACCCAAGCTGAGGTATATTCTATAAAACAATGGCCCGTACTCTGCCAATGTCAAGATCTGAAAGACTGACAAAGTGTCCTAGATTGTAGGAGATTAAGGAGACATGACAACTAAATGCAATGTGGGTTCCTGGACTGGAACCTGAACTGGAAAAAGGACATTTGTGGAACAATTGGCCAAATATGCCCTCTTGCCCTCATAGCAAACTTGACCTAGAAGGAACTACATGCCAGCTAATTGAGCTCCCCCAAAAGACATGCCACACTTTTCCAAACACCCACTTAGGTGACTTACAGAGATGCATGGAGTCCACCAAACACATAGTAGGTGCCCCACAAAGGTTTGTTTGGTATCTGCTTGGTAGATGCGATCACTGGGGGAACAACCGGTCTGCAGACCTCCTGTAGCAGAGCTGCACAAGGGAGAGAGTTGACTTCAGCTCCCCTGGGCCCTCTCACCTGGTATACCAAATTCCTGGGCGCTGAGAGAGCTGCAGCCAAGAATCTCACTCTCCAGTCTGCCACACAGGAGGGGTCGCCTGGGGCCTCATGGGTTGTACCCCATGGATGAATCTTTGAATACTTTTTGGACAATAATGTTGGGTTCAGGAGTCTTCATTTGCTAACAGCTAGTATTTGACAAAATTGTAATTTATCTTTATTTGTAAAATGTTAATAAAACTTTGATCTACAGATGCCCTGTTTTTATAAGGTCAAGCCCATTAAGAAAGTAGGAAAATCTAGCGGCAGTTGGGGAATGTTTGGTTTCCTGAAGGGGAAAATTATAAATACTTGAAAATCTTTCCTAAACAAAGTTATTTTGTCTACTGACAGCCTGATCTATTGTTTTGAATGCTTCCTCTTACTGTATATTCAACAGGCCTCTTTTTACTTTTGTTTTTAGTGGAAAAAGCTACTATCCGACCTGCTAAAAGTATGGACTCGCTGTGCTCAGTGCCTGTGGAAGGTGAGATTTTACAGTTGTGTTTGGACCTGGGGATTGTAGCTGCAAGACTGGAGTCTACACCAGACTTGCCTTCATGAGTTACTGGGTCTGCTTGTCTCCAGTCATGATCATGCACTATCCCCCTGGCTCCAATCCCTTCCTGACCCTTCCTGAACTCAGGGGGTTCACATAGCCCCTGCATTAACCTTCCTTACTCCACTGCAAGGCAAGGCCTAAAGGGCCATCCTCTTTCTCCAGCCTTCCTCTAACCACACAGGGAGACCACAGCTGCTTTACATTCACATTTGAACCAGGTAAAAGGGCAACACTTGAAAGCCAAGGCAGAAGAGCCTTCTCCCTTGGGCATATAGAGGAGCCAAGCACTGGTTTATAACTCAGAGTTTTGTGCCTAAATGCTAATGTGTCTGAAATTTGCATGTTTCCATAGGCATTAGCTTCATCGTACTTGTCAAGTCATGATTTTGAGTTGGTAGATTCATTCATGCATTCATTCATTCATCAGTAAACATCGATGGGCACCAGCCTGGCATGTAGACATGCTGGAGTAGATGTGCATATGGTTGCATGCAAGGTAACATCTGTCATTGGAGTGGCACCTCTCACCATGTTGGTTCTTACTGCTGTAGCCTTTGGGTCTGACTTGCCTGTAACTCTGTTTCTGCTTGGGAGCCCACAGCATTGCTACAAGCTATAAGGCACAGGGCTTTCCTAGCAGCAGACTACCCTCATATTTACCCCATGACTGTCTAACCCCTTTCATATAAAACATTTTGCTCTTTGTAAACGAAGCAACCTGAAATAATACAAAAAATCTTTAGAACTTTTCAAAACAAATCCAAACTTGTAAAATACTCAGTGAACTCTTCTTAAGCTACTACTTTGCAGTTTCTCTCCTTTATATTCACTCATTTGCTTTAGTTCTGAAAACTCTTGAGGCAGTCCTTGCCCCATTTTACAGAATTTAATATTTCAGAATCTAGGTCAGCACTTCCATGGTTGTTGGGCCCTAACCTCTGGAGTCTGTTTCCTCATGTGTTGAAGGAGTGGTCATGAGAGTTTTAAACCTAACGTTACATTAGATGTGCAGCAGAGCACGTAGTTACTAGTGGGGAATTATTTTCCAGTCATGTCCCAGCTTATTTATTTTTCATACAAATTTTCCTCCTCTTTGCCCTCACATCTAAGCCAGTCTGGAACTTGCTCCTCACAACTGGGCTTTCTGTCATTGAGTTAATTTACATTTCTAGTTTCTCAGCCTCTGAATCAGCAGGGGGAAGCCTGGGAAAGGGAGAAAGTGTAGCCACAACAGCGTTTGTTTCCTTGCCTGGAACTCAAAACCCCACTTTGGTCCATCTGCCAGAGAAGGTTTAAAACAATACATTTTCAAGTTTTAAAGTAAAACAAAATTCTGTTATTTTGCCCTTTCTGTCTTCTTCATCTTGAGCAAACATCATTCTGCCACCTCCCATTCATCTTTCCATTTTTTAATGATCTACATTTAATGCTTGATGGACGACTGCTCTGTTTAGGAATCTTAGTCGTGGCCTTCTTTTGGAAACTGCTCTACCTGGAAAGTTTAAAACAGACACACATGACACAAGAACAGAGGTCCTGGCGGGCCATTATAACAAAATTCTCTGCACATGAGAAGATGCTTCCCTTGTTAACCAAATATTATGTACCTGCCTTCATTAGGGCGGCTGTGCCCTTATCAGAGTGCTGTGTCTTTCCACTGTTCAAGTGTTGTGTACCTTCCTTACTGGAAGGGTGTGTAAAGTGTGTGTGCCTGGGCTGCTGACCATGTGTTTGTTTGCTCTTTTTACTAGGGAAAGAAGCCAAAGGGAATTTCACTCGAACAGTCACCACTGGTGGATTTTTCATTCCAGCAGCGAAAATGCATGTGACCAACACTGGCAGCTCATGTGATCTCAGCAAGCAAGAAGGAGAATGGGGCCAGGAGGGGATGCCGGCAGGGGCCGAGGGGGGCTTCGACTTGAGCAGTGACCGAAGCCAACTTCAGGGCACTCAGGCCCGGCCCCTACCTGAGCAGCTGAAGGTGTTCCGGCCCATCGAGGATCCTGAGAGCGAGCAGACAGCCCCGAAGATGCTGGGTATGTTCTACACCTCGAACGACAGCCCCAGCAAGTCTGTCTTCACCAGCAGCCTCTTCCAGATGGAGCCCTCACCACGTCACCAGCGCAAGGCCCTGAACATCTCTGAGCCCTTTGCCGTGTCTGTGCCACTCCGTGTGTCAGCTGTCATCAGCACCAACAGCACCCCATGCAGAACACCGCCAAAGGAGCTACAGTCTCTTTCCAGCCTAGAAGAGTTTTCTTTCCAAGGCTCAGAGAGTGGAGGTTGGCCTGAAGAGGAGAAGCCACTGGGAGTTGAGACTTCTACGGGTAAAGCAGGGGAGAGAGGCTCTCTTGCTATTGGAAGAGATTGAAAACCAGAATTTAACTTGCTTTAATGGAGTTTGTAAGACATTGTAGTGAAGTGGTTAAAATTGTGGGCTCTGAGCCAGACTACCTGTCAAGAAACTGTCCATCACAATCATAATACATCTTTGTAGCTTGGTGTAAATAATAGATTTCGGTGACCTTAGGCAACAACCTTGACTTCTCGGGGCTTAATTTACTTATGTGTAAAGTGAAAGGTTGGATTAAGCAGGGTTTGTCAACAGCACTGTTGACATTTGGGGTTGAGTAATTCTTTGTTGTAGGGGAATTTCCTATACGTTGCAGGATATTGAATAGCATCCCTGGCTTCTACTCACTAGATGTTAGTAACTAGTCCACCCACCTAGTCGTGACAACCAAAAATGTCTCCAGACATCGCAAAATGTACCCTAGAGAGGGAAGAAGCGAAATGGTTTCCAGTTAAGAACCACTGGACTAGATGATTTTCAAGGTCCCTCCTATCTCCGATAGTCTTTTACTCTGGGATCTGAGGACAGGACATTGCTGGGAGGAAAGGGTAAAGAATATGAGGCAGCAGTAAGCTATGAGAATTCTCTCCATCCTTGTGAGGCAGTACTAGTTCAGGACAGTGACTGTGCTGGGAATGGCCTTTCTTCATATGAAGTCCTCTTCAGCTGATTACTCTCATCCTCATTGCAGCTTCTGTACCTAAGAAGGTGGCTCTTGAGGATGCCAAGCCAGGACCGGAAGCAGTGAAGACAGTGGAAAGCAGCAAAGGCCTTTCTCTGGAGCCGGGAGCCCAACTGGAGGAGGAAAAAACCTCAGAAATCAACATGAGTTCCCAACATTCAAGTGAATTGGAGAAGAGACTGGATCCAGAGAAGGTGGTGGAGGATTGTCAAGAGGCTGGCCAGGTGGAGTCCAGCGCTCTGCAGGAGAGCCCCAGGGCCAGAGCTGAAGCAGTGTTTCTCCATGAGATGGTAAGGGCGACGCACTGACCCATCTAACCAGTAGAGTCCTCTTCTTCCCAAAGGTTCTTGGTACAGCTTAAAGTAGATTTTTTATTTTATTTTATTTTTTTTTAGAAGAACTGGTTTCTGCCAAAGGGATTTAGGAGTCAACCTTCTAATCAAATCTGGGATTTTTTTTTTCAGAGGTTCCTATGGTGATGAGAAGTAATCACTCAGCTCAGATTTCTTAGGACAGACTCTAAATATTTCTGACCTGAAGTCACTATAAACCTGTAACATAATGACATTAGAATATAATGACATTTTATCCTGGAAGCAGCACAAAATCTGCTTGCCACATCCCACTCCCAAATAAGAACCATTAATGGAGCCAGCTCTTTTTCCAGACCTCCTGGATGGACAGTTGTCTATGTTTGTTTGTAGAATATTCTGTAAGATTTCCAGAATCCATTCCTTCTTGTGACTTTTAGAGAAGTTAAAACATGATGCCAGAGTTTACTAAACCTCTTCTACTTTTTAAAGGTGGAATTATCCAAGTTTTTTTGTGATGTCCTTGCATAAGATGAAAGTGTGAGGAGTTTTTTCAGAGACATCCATGTAGGAGTCCTGCATATGCGGGCAGCTCTGTGACCTGAAGGACTGTGCCAAGGGAGAAAGAAAGCTCTTTCCTTTTAACTTGCTTTCAGAGACTTGGTTTCCAGGACATGTACAAAAGGCCCATGGTGCTGGGAGTTAGGGCAGAGCAGGGGCACCACAGTGGCCTCAGGAGGCTGAATAAGGGTTGCAATAAGATGTATTTGCATTTATGGGAGAAGGATACAGAGATTATTATAGGGATTAAATTCTAAGAGGGATCAAATATGAATGGCACTTCTTTAAGAAACAGATCAAGTTAGCACTAGAAGTAGAACCAGGGTGGGTTCATGGGAATAAGTAAAGGCATCCATTCATCCATTCATTTATTTAAAAACATGTACCTATGCCTGGTACTCTGCTGAGCACTAGATTCACTTCAGTGCTCAAGATGGTCACTGTTCCTGCCTTCTTGGAGCCAACAGGTGGGTAGTAGGTGAAAGGTCACTAGACAAGTAATTTCTAGGGTTATATGGAAGTATGGAGTTTTATGGGAGCATATAACAGGAGGACTCAACCTAGTCACATGGCAGGGGGTCAGAAAGGTCAGGGGAGGCTTCTCTGAAGAACAGATATTTTGATTGAGAATTTACCTAGAAGAAAAGGGATAGGGAGCAGAATAAAAAGTAGAAAGGGAGGCTTCCAGGCAGAAAGAGTAAGATATGCCGTGAATCTGAGGTGAGAAAGAGCATGAAAGATTTAAGGAATGGGAACAAGGCCAGAGAATGAGAATGTGGGCCAGAGAAAGGGAGGCTCATGGGGAAGCAGAAGCCATGGCAGGCAGGGCTGCTTGGAAAGAATTTGGGGATTAACTTAAGGGCAATGGAAACTTTTCTGATTTGCTCAGAAAATGTTCAGAAAATGTTATCTTTAAAGGTTACTCCATTCTGTGACGAGAATGGCTTGGAGAAGGGCAAGAGAGGTGGTGGGGACACCAGTTAGGAGGCTAGTGTGTGCAGACCAGGTGAGAAAAACCAAAGGCTCGCTTTAGCGTGGGGCACTGGGGATAGAAATGAAAGACTTTAAGAGCTGTTTAGAAGGTGGACTAAACAAGACCTGGTGAAGGGTTGTGTAAGGATTGAGAAAGAAGCAAGAGTCAAGGACACCTCGCAGACTTCTTTTTTGAGCAAAAAGACACGTTATGCTTCAGTTATAGAGATGGCAGAGAGCTGGGTGGAGGGGAGTTTAGATATTCATTTATTCATCTAAATTTATTGCTATCTTAGCAAGAGATCAATTAATGTAGGTGCTGAGGAGAGTAAAGAGATGAGTAAAAGACTGACCCTGTCTTGAAGGAGGGCACAGTCCTAGTAGGTAAAATATTATGTACACAGATAAATGCAATATGATAGAATCAGATCTCAGAAATATTCCTGCCTTTTGACCAAGTAATCTAGTCCTGAAGAGTTATTTGAAAGAAATAACTCAAAAGGAAACAATGAATCTATTTCAGTTCAATAGACCCTAGCAACTACTCACAGCCAGGCACCATTTGGCCTTGAGGAATCAAAGACAAACTAACACAATCCCTGACCTCAAGATGCTCACAGTCCACTATGAAAGATTAGGCGAGCATCACATTAACTGTAATGTGAAACAACACATGATCAGAGCCAGGTGAGAAGTGATGTCAGGTTGGCAGCAGGTCAGACTTCTTAGAAAGGCCCACACCCCCACAGGATGGAGATGCCTCCCTGGACTGCTTCCCCTTGGGACAGAATTAGCCCTTGAGACAAGAAATGAAAGGAACTGAAATTTGTTTCCCTGGCCCACCCCAGGCCTCTCTTTACCCCTTTCTTGTCTGCAGCCTGGGCTCTGTATGAGGGAAAGGGAGGAATCAGACAAAGAGAAGCTGGACTCTGGGAGAGATAAGGACAGAAACAAGATGAAGGAGGAGGTACCCCATCACATTAACAGTGGTTGTCTGTGGGTAGTAGGAATATAAGAGTTTGCTGTTTTTGTATTCTTCTTTCTTTTAATGTGTTAATTTTTTTCCACATGGAATAGTATTTCTTTGTTAATAATAATTTAAAAGCTACATCTGTTTATTTGCACAGCAGATTTGGGGGCAAGAGTTAACATTTTAATTCCATTGGGAGAATCTCATTCTCGTGTGCCATCTGGTAAACCTGAGGTTAAATGAGACCAGGGGTTTTGTTAGTTTTCTAAGGAAACAGTGCACAGGGATTATCTGCTTATGTTCTGATGTAGACACAGCTGGATTTCAATCCTGGTCTGCTGCTGTGTGATTTAGGTAAACTATTTAATCTATTTGAACATAAGTCTCCTCATCTCTATAATGGAAGTGATTATTGTGTAGTTCTCTCTTAGGATTGTTGGGGATATTAAACAAGAAAATACAGTTAAAGTACAGTTATCCCTCAGTATCCCACAGGTGGTTGGTTTCAGGATCTCATAGATACAAAACTCCAGATGCTCAAGTCCTTTATATAAAATGGTGTAGTATTTGCATATGACCTATACACATCCTCCTGAATACTTTCAATCATCACTAGATTACCTATATAATACCTAATACAATGTAAACAGTTGTCACACTGTATATTGTTTAGGGACTAATGACAAGAAAAAAGTCTGTATGCGTGCAGTACAGATATCATAGGCCTCACTAGCAGTACCCATCTGCAACAGGGTCATATTTTTCCCCTATGTTTTGATCTGGGGTTGGTTGAACTGGAGCATGCATTAAATAACCCCTACAGGGCGGGCTGACTGTATGTTATGACACACGGTAAGCACTGGAGAAACACCTAGTGGTTATTAGTGCTGTCTCCTATATTTGATGAGGTAGCGCAGCCTGGCACTGCTCTAGTCCCTTCACTCTCCTGGCAGAGAGTGTGGATGTGAGCATGGAGAATCTTTGGTTCTAAAATGATCAGTTTCTCCATGGTTTTCAGGATGAAGATGATCTGGCCAGCGCCCTGATCTGGCCTGAGATTCAACAGGAGCTGAAAATCATTGAATCTGAGGAGGAGCTCACCTCGTTGCCACCGCCTGTTCTAAAGATCAGCCCAACTCAGCCCATTCTGGAATCCAGTCCAAGACCTTTTGCTTCCCAGGAGCCTCCTGGGAGCTTGCAGTGTGGCTCCATCCCAGCCCCCGCCTCTGCCCCTCTGGAGGCATGGACCAGGGATCCAGCTGATCAGAGCATGGCGGGGGCTTCCACGGCAGCCAGTGCGGAAAAGGAGGAGGCAACCAGCAACTTCCTCAGTTCTGAGCCCGAGAAGGGCCAACGCCCAGACCCCACCAGCTTGGCTCCTCTGGAAATTGTCCCATTTGAAACAGCTTCTCCACAAGCAAGGGTGGAGGTGGGAGGCCCAGGGGATCTGTCTCCTCTGCTTCCCCCAGCTCCACCTCCTCCAACTCCTCTGGAAGAGGTGCCTCAAGCCCAGCTATTGAAGGGCAGCCCTGAGAGAGAAAATTCATCAAAGAGTTTGAGGACAAATCCATATATAGACCATCTGAAATCTAAAGGCAGTCCTGGCACCCCCAGCCTTTGTCAGGGAGACAAGTCCTGTCCAGAAAAAAATGAGAAGCAAAAATCAAAGAATTCTGCTTCTGCTGGAAAAGGCTCTCGTTTTTCAAGCCCAACAAGGGAGGTTGAGATATCCCTACAAGGAGAAGGGGATGTAGCCCATTCAGTACAGGAGCCCTCTGACTGTGACGAAGATGACACTGTGACAGACATTGCCCAGCATGGCCTGGAGATGGTGGAGCCCTGGGAGGAGCCCCAGTGGGTGACGAGTCCCCTTCATTCCCCTACCCTGAAAAATGTGCATGAGGCCCAAGTGCAGGCCCCCCAGGGCCACCGACTGGAGAAGAGGCTTTCCCACAGGCCTAGCCTTCGCCAGAGCCATTCTCTAGACAGTACAACCACAGCTAAGAGCCAGTGGACTCTCGAGGGTCCCTCCTCCAGCAGCTGTGCTAATCTTGAAGCAGAGAGGAATTCCGACCCTCTGCAGCCCCTGGCACCCAGGAGAGAGATTACTGGATGGGATGAGAAAGCCCTGAGATCCTTCAGAGAGTTTGCTGGCCTGAAAGGGACAGAGGCTCTTCCAAGCCAGAAGGGACCAGGTGGTGTGCTGCCCAAATCAGCAGAAACCAGCCCTGACAGCCTAGCAGAGGGAAAGGAACTGGGGACACAACTGGGACACTGCTGCAACCCTCAGATTGAGCAAAGTAGTATTCCTGGGCCAGAGAGCAGCAAGGATTCACCTAGTGTACAGCACAGCACCTTGTCTGGAGAGCATACCCCAAAGTTACAGCAGAGGAGCACTGAGTGTGGGCCCTCAAAAGGGAAAAATAGGCCTTCTTCCCTCAACTTGGACTCTGCCAGTCCCATCACTGACCACTTCCATTTTGAGAATGTGGCCTCCTTTGGTTCACCTGGAACACAGCTCTCTGAGCCAGAAGACCCAAAGGTCACATGGATGACCTCATCTCACTGTAAAGTAGACCCCTGGAGGGTTTACTCCCAGGATCCTCAGGACCTGGACATGGTTGCTCATGCCCTGACAGGCCGCCGTAATTCAGCTCCCGTGAGTGTGTCAGCTGTAAGAACCTCCTTCATGGTCAAAATGTGCCAGGCCAGGGCAGTCCCAGTCATCCCACCCAAGATTCAGTACACACAGATCCCCCAGCCCCTGCCCTCTCAGAGCCCAGGGGAGAGTGAGGCTCAGCCTCTGGAGAGGAGCCAAGAGGAACCCAAATCAACTGGTGGGACCTCTCGAAAACCTGCCAAAGATGATTCTCTCTCCTCCTTGGAAAGCCCAAAGGAAGAGAAACCAAAGCAAGATACAGGAGCCATGGATGCCGATGCCTCCTGCATGTGTGAAGGACCTGACCTTTCTCCAGAATCAGGTTTGGATACCCAGGATGCAGTAGTACAATGCAGAAAGCGCACATCAGAGACAGAGCCATCTGGAGACAACCTTCTTTCTTCAAAAATAGAGCGACAATCAGGGGGCTCTAAGCCTTTCCACAGGTCAAGGCCAGGAAGACCTCAGAGCCTAATCTTATTCAGTCCTCCTTTCCCCATTATGGACCATCCACCTTCTTCATCCACAGTGACAGATTCCAAGGTTCTGCTGTCCCCTATCAGAAGCCCCACCCAGACAGTTTCCCCTGGCCTTCTTTGTGGGGAGTTAGCAGAAAACACGTGGGTCACACCAGAAGGGGTTACACTAAGGAATAAAATGACCATCCCTAAGAATGGCCAGAGACTAGAGACCTCAACCAGTTGCTTTTACCAGCCCCAGCGAAGATCAGTGATTCTGGATGGAAGAAGTGGGAGGCAAATAGAATGACATCAGTTCACCTGCTGATATATGAAAACGATGTTATGATTCATCTGGAAGTTATTACAGGGCCAACCTGCCATTATTCCTAACACAGGTTTTCCAATTTAGGGCTGATTTTGGTCTCTCCTCTTCCTTTAGCCTTTTGGCCGTTTATTAATTAGTTCATTTATCAGAAGAGAGGTCAAGGGATGGACCAAGAAATGAAATTTGAAATTTAGATAAGTCTGCATGAGCAGGAGAGAAAGGTCAAGTAAGGGAGAGGATGAAATGCTAGCTTTCAATGAGATTTGGGGTTTGTCTGTAAGTTGCATTAGTCTCCCGTTGCCATTATCTATTCCTGTTGAGAGCTGGTCGAGATAATGACTTTTGAAAGAAAGAAAAATCCTTTGTCTGTGTTGGAAAGTGTTGCTACTGAGGTTTGAAGGCCTCCTCTTTACTTCATACTTTTTAATGCTCTTTAAAGCACGTGTTCTTTTAGACCAGTTTTCTGATGAGCTTCATTAAATTGTGCTATCCAGAATAAAAGCAGATTTGGAAAAGCAAACTAACTTACACTTAGATAGCCAAATGGGTGAATTTACACGTTCTTTCCCTGGAATTACCGCAGACCTGGCCAAAATGGCTCCATATACCAGCGTAGAACATCAGAATCCATCCTCAGGAACACAGTCTAAGACTTTCTGGCTCTGGCTTTTATTAACTTGGGACTTCAGCTGCCACTATCCTGACCTCTGATATATAAATCCAGTAGCTGGGCAGGGCTGAGCAGAGGATTACCTCAATGAAATGTGTTGAATCTTCATTTAAGTATGCAATAGTAAAGTGAACTGATCTACTTGCATTCCTCTATCAGAGTCCAAGAACAGTATGTCATAGAGAAAAGC
Source organism: Cynopterus sphinx (assembly GCA_030015415.1). Lineage (NCBI taxonomy): Eukaryota > Metazoa > Chordata > Mammalia > Chiroptera > Pteropodidae > Cynopterus > Cynopterus sphinx. The sequence continues at coordinate 55,662,247 of CM057380.1, read as the reverse complement.
CTCACACATAAGCAGAACTACACTCCAGGTTGAATGTGTTTAAATTGGTGGAGCATTAGCAGAAAACATCTCCAGCTTAGCTTCACTCTCCTTACACACTAGACTGAGACAGGAGTAAAGATAAGGATAAGCCCTGAGGGTACTAGGGAGAGGCCTAGCAGTGTGGCCATCACTACTGTTTGGAGACAGCTGCCCTTCTGAAAATGTGTTTCATTTTAGCCAGTGGATGTCTTCCTTTCTCTCGCTCCATTGCTTAAGAACAGAATCGAGGCACCCTTCCATAATCGCCCTCATCCACCACCCGCCCCCAGGCCCTCAAACTTGCCCTTCTCCTGTTTATATAAAAGCAGAAGCAATAAACCAGTCTGATTTTATGTCAGTTATTTAGAACTTCAAGTGGTTCTTTCCTTTTCAGCTGGAGAGAGGAAGAAGAACTAATATAACCTGCTGGCAGATTTTTGGTGCTGCCCTAAAAAGGGCTTCACAGGATCCCTTCTCAAGGCAAAACCCATCACAGTATCAAGATTTTTAAACCTTCTAAGATAACTCTCTTGTTTGAGAAACGAAACAAAATAGACCTGTTTTTAGCCTTATGCACCTTTTCTCAGGTTCAAGTCTGGCTGAACTCTGTCCAGAAGCTCAGTCACTGCAGAAATTTCCCTAAGGACCAGCCATACTTCTAGGCAGACCTCACAACCAAGACTGGTGCTGGGCTGGGTAGGGGATGAACTGAAGTTACCTCCTCCAGTGAGAAATTGGAAGATGATGCCTTGCAAAATACATAGTCCCTTCTCCCTTTGTCCCTGATGAGCTTTACAAAGTTTTGAAATCTTGTCCTATACCTTTTAAGCCAGTGTCCGTGGCAGGTTTAACAGGCAGGTCAGCTGATAAATTCTGGCTTTGAAGGCACTGAGATGAGGGAGCAAGAGGAGCAGTTAATAGACTTTTTGGTCAGTGTCTTTGCATTTTCATTAGGTGAGCAAGGCTTTGGACCAACAGTCCATGAGATACCAACCCATAAGAAAAGTCCTAGGGTATAGCATTTCCTCCCCTAGAGAAGCAACGTGAAGAAATACAGGGGTGACAGATGAGAAAAGCCATGTTCAGATTTGAAAAGTACATTCCTGCCTTATCAGAAAATGTGGGCCGATAGGCTTTGTATCAGTCTCAGTGCTTTGCAGTACCTAAGCTTTGATAAAGACCGTGTTCCAGTCAGAATGAGAGGGAAGGAACTGCACTTTGCTTCACCATTGGAACACTGAGCCAAGTAATGAAATATTTAAACTGCTTTGTGATTATTTTAAATTTTTGTTCGTTAACACTTAGAGATGTTCCTTAGATCAACATCTTTCATTTGTAGCATCATCTTCAGGAGTGTGGTGAGTACATAGATGTCACATGAGACACAATGACAACTGTCTGAAGACATTCTCTACTCGGAGCTTTCCAAGCCAGTCAACTCAGAGGCCTTGGAAGCTGACTTATCTTCTCAGTCAGTGTCCCACTGCTAAAGTGTGGACTTCTCCTTTGACTATCATCACCCAGTCTTTCAACTGTCATAAACATATTTATAAACCTCCTGTGGGCTGGGGCTAGCCTGGTGCTGAGGAAATTCCATTCCATGACAAAACATGTTATATTTTCCCCTGAAATTGTTCCCCTAAATGCCCCGAGATTCTCTGGTTGCCCACTTGGGACTGAAAAATGAACCCCTTGAGAATGGCTGGATGGAGATCAGATTGCTTGCTCCCATCCAGGGGAGGGACAGAGCAGGTGCTGCTGTTACTAGGAGGATCTACATGGTGCCCTAGAAAGGGCTACAGAGTCAGATTCTCAAAGGGCTACTTCAAACCCACTACCAGATCGAGCCTCAAAACGGGGGTAGCTGATTTTAAATGTTGAATTTGAAGTGTTTTCTTTTAGCGTTAATTCTTGCTTAAGAAGATAATTACCTACATTTATTGGCCAAATGGCCTTCCCAGGTCAATTTTTTTTTTCTTTGCCAAAATAAACCAGATAGAGGGAATTACTTTTTATTCTCTGATTCACGTGGAATATGAAGAGACCTGACCAAGAACCCTATTAAGAGAGGCTAATCTAGCCCCAAAATTTAAAATATCATCCAAGTCAGAATTCTGGATTCTGGGGAAATAAAGTAAACATCAACCTGAACAGATAATATTTATCAAGAGCTTATCAATATTGTGCTGGGTACTGTATAACTCTTAAACCCTTGATGAGTCTAAAAGCGGAAAAGGGGTGATGCAAATGAAATGGCATATAAACAACCAGGAGCAAGATTAGAACCACTAAGTTATCAAATGAATGCAGAAGCGAGGGAAACATGTAGCAATTAGTATCTTTTAATAGGATTGTTAATAGTACTCAAGTTACCTACTAATTTTAATCAAATTAAAATTGCAAATCCAGTAGAAGGTACTAGGGAGATGTTCAGACTGATGTTTTTGCTTTGATCATTAAAAAAAAGAGTAGTAACTAACAATAGTCCTGAGGTTTTGCATACTCTTAACTGGCTTGGCTATGAGGTCTTGTTGGTATCTGCGAATGAGTGAGGTAAGATCAGTGTTCTGTACTCCTTGAGAGGGGGCTTTAGAGACTTCTGTCATCACAAAATGGGTTAACTCCTGTTGATGATGATGTCATATGTCCAAGATAAACTGTTACATTCATGTTAATGATTAGCGCATGATAATCACATTGAACTAAAATTGGGTGGGACAGTCATTTGTCCACACAGGCCTTGGGTTCCTGCCTGAAGGGGTACTGGGGAATGTAGGATTCATTTGTCTGGAATTGCAATAGAAGTTCAGGTTCAGGGAGGGGTCCAGTTCCCACCAAGATTGATTAGGAGCGCCTTCAACCATGGCCTGCCTGTCTTATCTGATGACAACATGAATCTCGAATCTCGGGTTAGGTGTTGTCAGGAGTATGATTTTAGGCACTTCCCAAAGCAAAGTCAGCTCAGAATGTGGAATGACAGGATACCTCCTCTAGCAAAGTCAGGCCAGAAGAGAGAGCAAGGGTGATTGCTTGAAATCAGTATCAGTCCAGATAGGATAAAATTGAGGAATACCACAGATTGGTTGGCACACAGATCATGGGGTTTGTGAGCAATGCAAGGATCACTTCTCTATGAGGATGAAGATAGATATAACTAAATATAAAAAACCCATGAAGTACACACCATGCATTTTACTGGATGAATCACAATGCTTTGCAATAACTTAATGCCATAGTACTTCCTGGCTTATAATTCTGCAAGGTAAAGCACTTTTCAAAGTCTGTTAGGAAGCCACATGATTTCAGCTGTTTGTTGAGACAAAGGTTTCCAAAGATATAATCAAAATGTTAATCTATTGAATTTAAAAAGTATAAATATTAAGCCTATCCATAGAGACATTTAAGCATTTAAATGTAATTAAAAGATTGTTATGCTTTAAAAATGTACTCTAATAAATGATATAAAATGTAATGCTTATGATGGCACTATGAACTAGTGGGGTCATCAAAATCGATAATAGGAAAAGTGCATTATACCTGTCAGGCTCATTGTTCTAGTTTTTTCTGTTTGATGTCATTTTTTTATTCAGAGTTTGGTTGCACAGCAAAAGTCCTGATGATTTGCTTCATTAAATTTTTCTTGTTTTTATTATTTTAACCTTAATTGTCAAACATTTGCAACTTCACTCTCTTGCGGTTGCAATTACATGTCATCCAAGATCCATAGAATCAATGGTTTTGTAATGGAAAATGAGAAAGCTACTGTTTCTCAAAACTCTGCAGCCTAAGGAGTTCTGTGGGTGCACTTACACAGAAGTGAACTCAATTTTTCTATTACTTGAGTCAGTCAAAGGAACTTCTTTCATTTGAGTGTGTAATGATTCTCTCGGGAGAGGGGAGAAAACCCAAAGTTTGTTTTCTTGGCATACATTATCCCAAAAATGGGGGAGGGATGCTAAATGGGTCAAAATAACAGACCCTTAAAAAACTATCATGCAGCCTAGGCTTACCACCTGGTGATATTTGCAGTGAAAAATATTGCCAAGGGGATTAAAATACTAGCAATTTGCCAACAATGTTCTATTTAGAACTTTACCCAGACCTATTCCTGTCATGCTTTGCTACTGCCCTAAATGCCGTTTTCTTCTATATACTCCCAGATCCCCACTCTCCTCTGCTCCTCTCTACTGAATGCCTCGACCCCCCACTCCCACCCCCCGCCAAACTGGCAACACAAAGTTGCCCTCACTCCCATTTGTTCCCATAGTTGTTCTGGAGTCCTCTCCTTACAGTCTTTTCACTGAATGTTGCCTCTACCTTCTGGACTTCAGTAAAACTTGACACTCCCCTAAAGACATTTCTTTCCCTACACAAAGAGGCTGCACATTTCTCCCAGTTTACACAGCAGATAACTTAAGAAGACATCCTCCAGCTTCCTACTTCTGTGCCACTGCATCTTCCCATCTCATACCAAAAAATCTCTTACTACCAAAATGTATGGCATCCAGTGGTTTTAACTTTTACCATTCTTTGAGGCTGTGATGCAATGTCCCAGATTTCCAGGCTCCCAGTTTCCTACTTCATGTCCCACCACCATTCTGAATGACTTTAATATTCCTGAGGAAAACCCACCCAATACCCTTGCCACAGCTGCTTACAGCTTTTACTTCTATTCAATTTTGGTCATATCTTCCATATCAGGCTTTTTCACATCCCAGAACTCTACGATCCTAAACTCTCATGTTCCAGTCTGAGAACTTCTCTCCTTGCTCTTTTATTCCTACTTGTTCAAGATTACTGCCTGGACCACTCCTATTTTTGACAGATGAACCCCCACCAGACTCCATTCTTCCTTCCCTAGGCTTTCCAGACCCCAAAATGTATCATTGTAACTATTCTCAGCACCAGTAACCCCCCTGAACACTAGTCCTCTAGCCATACCTGCCTGACAAACCTCCAAACTAGGACCAGGACTCTTACTACCTATCTTCTCTAATCTTTTACTGTTTTTTGAGTTAGATCAGAGAAAATCATTAAATCATGGTAGGAGAGTCTTTGGAAATTTATGGTTTACCACCTCAGCAGTGGCCTCATTCCCTGAACTCACAAAGGCTATTCCACTATTCCAACCGCCTCCTACAGGGGCCTCCCCCACCTCCCCAAATTGATAGGTGCTTCTTACATCACCATAAGTTGATAGTATCACATATGCTGCTTCCACCTCCCAATGCCACTTCTCCTTGTCCATGTGTGTACCTAACCTCCTGTAGCATTCAGAGGAAGTGCTGTTCCTCTTCCTAAGAACTCTTCTTTCCACTATTCTGGACCAAGTGCAACCAGACCTTCCTCCTTATTGCACTATTAAAATTTCTCTTGCTAAAGTCACCAATAACCTAATAACCAAATCCAAAGTCAGTTCCCAGTCTCTTAGCCTTCCTCTTATATTTGATACTGTTGATCATTCCTTTTCTTGTCCAACTCTTGGATTTCCATTTTTTTCCTTCCAATTACAGTTGAGTTTCAGTATTATTTTACATTTGTTTCAGGTGAACCGTATAGTGGTTAGGCATTTATATAATTTATGAAGTGATCCCCTGATTAGTAACCACCTGGCACTATACAGTTATTATAATATCATTGACTATATTCCCTATGCTGTAGTTTATATCCTCGTTTTTGTAACTACCAATCTGTACTTCCTAACCTTCACCATTTTCACCTAGCTCCCTTACCTCCACCCCGCAATCTGGCAACCATTAGTTTGTTCTCTGTATCTATGGGTCGGTTTCTGCTTTGTTCATTTAGCATAATACCCTCTAGGTCCATCCATGTTGTCACAAATGGTAAGATTTCATTTTTTTTTTAATGGCCATTGTATATATGAAATATATATACCACATCTTTATTCAGTCATCTATTGATGGGCACTTAGGTTGCTTCCACATCTTCCTATTGTAAATAGCCCTACAGTAAACATAGGGGTGCATATATTTTTTCCGATTACTGTTTTTGGTTTCTTCAGACTTTTTTCTTTAGTTTTGTCCATTTGAAAGCTTCCTTGTCCTCTGCTTTTAAATATTAACCAGAATTCTGCCCTTCCTTCTTTTCACTCTACATACCTTCCCTACATCATATTTATGCACATGGTTTTTTCTATCACACACACATTGCCGACACCACCCCACACACTTTTTTCTTGCGTGGACTTTTTAAATGGTTAGCTAACTAGTCTCCCTGCTTTAAGTCTCATTGATATCCTCCCCTGCCACCCCATTCTCTAAACCTATTCTATAGACTGCTGCCAAAGAGGTCTCAGACAGGATAGTGGTTCTCATCAAAATCACCTGGAGAGCATGTTAAAACAGACTTTTGGGCTCTATCCAGCATTTATGACTTACTAGGTTTGGGGTAGTGCTTGAAATTTTCCATTTCTAACAAGTTCCCAGTTAGGTGATGCTGATGCTGTTGGCCCAGAGATTACACTTTGAGAACCCATGACCTGAGAATACTTTTGGGTCATAAGTCTTCAATTTAAAATCTTTCATTAGCTGTCATTCTGTCTGCAAAAGTTCCCAGACTTCTGTCTGGTTAAGAATTACTTGTGAAAAGTGCTTATTACTGGGCTTCACTCTTAAGATTTTGACTTATAAGTCTGATGCAGTGTCCAAGTACCACCTCTTTGGGAACCTGTGACCTACAGTAAAATAAAAATCCAAACTTCATAATGTGGAATTCAAATCCTTCTGTAATCTATTCTTTGCCTTGCTCTCTAGCATTGGTGAAACAGCTATTTAAAAACCTGGTACAAATCCATGCCTTGACTTTTTGTATATCCTGTTCCCAGTGCATGAACTCTGATTCTCAACCATGTGGCAAACTCCTAGTCTGCCTCCAAAACGCATTTTGTGTTCCTGCTGCAGTGAAGCCTTCCCTAACACTGCAGATTCCAAGCAAACTTGATCTCTCTCTTTTCTGTATTACCTCTGTATCTTGTATATATTTTACCGAACACCTCTGTGTTGCATTTATTAATGTGTCTGCCTTTTATTAGTTAGTGAACACTGAACATCACTATCTCTAGCACCAAGCAGTGTCTGGCACATAACTGCTTGGTAAATAGAAATGGGGGAGAGGTGGTGGTGGAGGTGATTGATAGGGCGGGGAGGGAAAGTAGTTTAAGGACTCTGATGTGGAATCAGAGTAAATAGGATATTGAGGAACATTTCTATCATGTGAACTGCCCTGTATTCTGACACATTTATCTACCTAAAGCCATCCAGACAATTACTGTTCAAGCATCTTTTCCTTTTCCATTATCTCAGTTCACCTAACCGATCTTTTGCTATACCATTTTTTTCCCCACACACCACTTAATTTCTCCAACATAGAAACATTTACAAAAAGGCCACTCTTTAATGGATATGTATCTCCAGCAACCACTAAACAAAAATGGTGTCTTTTCTTTCACATGCTCTGTAATAAGACACAGGTGACTAGTAGTTTTTCTCTTCCCCATCTGAATGTGGCACCTACAAAGGACAACTGAAATGAATAGGAACATATTGAACTGAAGGATTTTATCTCCCTGATGCTGTCATACCTGGAAGGAGAGAGGGTTACTTTGCAATTCCATTAGCCAAAACTAATTTTTCTTTCTTTCTTTTATTCACTCATTTGTTTAGCCAGACTGGCATCTGGTCCTCCTGTGCTACTCCTTTAGGATATGACCCAAACAGGTCAAACCAGAAGGGAAAATCGTGACAGTTTATTATCTCTAATCAGTTATCTGGGCTACTCTTCAATGACAGAACCAATTTGGGGCACTCTGATGAGACATCTTTGTGCCCAGGCCACCCATTTTTGCTTTTAGCTGCCAGGTAATCTCATCAAAATGTGTACTAGTCAAAAGAAGCATATTTTCAAGATCCTAAGGAAAGATCAAAGAGATGAGCAGCTTTCCTGCCCTCCCCTACTCCAAGAACCACTATATTTAGGCTGAACCACTTTACAAAAAAAACCAACACACTAGTTATCTTATCATTTTCCCAATATACCCAAACTGTTTCCATCGCAGGGCACTGCCCTTGCCGTTACTATAACATGAAATTGTCTCCAAATGCTATTTACATGTCTCAGTCTTGCTTCATCTGATCTGTGTTCAAAAATCATCTCAAAGATAACTTCTAGCAATGCCATTCCTAGCACTTTCTGGTTCCTTGCCCTGATTTATTTTCTCTACCGCATTTATAACTATCACAAGATGTTATATTACATATAAACTTATTTATGGCACAATTCACACTGGAAACTGTTCTGAAGGTAGGGCCTTTGTATTTCTCATTCACTGCATCTCCAATGCCTACTATAGTCCCTGGTGGTCAATATCTTTGTTGAATGGCTGAATGAACTCAGACCAAATGCCAATTTAAAAAAACTTTTAGAAAGTACACATATCAAACTATTTAAGAAAAAAATGGTTAATTCCAACATAGTAGTCACCCTGAGTACGCTGTATACACACTTACACAATGCTGTATACACAATGCTTCTTTGCTAAAAACCTGTTGGGAACTCTTCTGCAAGAATTATTTTGAGAGCCAATTTATGAAGTATATGATTAGTCTTTTTAGTTTGTAAGTTGTATTGTGTTTCACCAAAAGCTTCAATATAAAAAAAGCCAAACTGAGCAGAGGAAAAATAAAACTATATTTTAGGCTCTCAAGACAAGGCCTCGGAAGTTTAGATGACTAGTGACATCAACTGACTAAGTATTATCACCTCTGAAGAACAGACTGAAAAGAGTTCTCACAAACATAAGGTTCTGGAGTATGAAAAAGGGAACTCTTTATAATTTACTTCCAATCATAACTTCAAACATGGCATTGTAGGTGGGATGCTACTGAACTGCATCCATAACTATTTAGCTGAGGACTCACCCATTCTTCCAGTTACACTGTATCTTCAATCGGCCCACAATCCAGCCCACATGGTCTTTGCACTCATCTTCTCCCACTGATCTGGCCATACACCACCTCCTTCATGAGTACAGGTGCTTTCTGTCTTATAAAGCATTATTTCAAACAGCTAAAAATAAAATCTTTAGAGACAAAAGACAAAAAAGAATGGGGAAAATGACAGCAATATCCTCAGTTTCTGGATGGTAGCTTATTTAGAAGTATGGCAAGAGGGAATACTGAGTCTCTATTTCAGAAATACTTCCTCCCAGTAGCCAACAAAGAGAATTCTACCCCCGACTATAACCTACTCTTTTCCTCATGTATTCCAATAGTATTAGCCAGCTGTATAAAAATAGAATGGGTGCTGTCAGGCAACTCCATTGGTCTCCCTTTCCATGGCAATAACACCAACTGTGGACTAAAAGCAATTAGGACAGAAAGGAAAGTAGACATACCAAAGGTGCTGTGCCAAGTGATATATGAGACGTGTTCATAAATGAATGAGTTATTCTGGAGCCATACAAACAAAATTTCTTTACTGGAGAGACACACCTTTCATCTGTATATTATTCAAATATACTAACACATGAAAGATCACATCACCTTGTTTATGGATACATTTAATATCCCTTACCCTTCCCACCTTTCAAAACATAATAGTATACAAAATATAAAATATCTTAAATATTTATAAAAATTGCAAGAAAAAAATAGAACGTATGAAAATATTTTTTATCTGAGTTCTCCCTCATTTTTGAGAGGCAGGTTAGTTTGCCTTGAGTTGATAACTGTTGAGTGGGTATGAGTATGCCCTCCCTAATACTATTCTGTCCCGGAGAAGCTTAAATAAAACATAGTAGTTGCAGAAGAGGATGAGAGCCATGGAAAGTGTGTGGTTCCACTTCTCCGACCGCAGTAAGGAATAGAGTTGGTAGAAGACGACACTGCCTTCAATGAGGATAAGCAGATTTAACAGCCTTAATGGACGATGAAATAAAAACTGTAAGGAAGTTAAAAAGCAAAATATTATTTCATAGAAACATCAACTGCAGTTATTCTCACATTTTTTTCTAAAATTTCATATTTACAGGTTCCTATACACAACAACAAATAGACCTGCTTATTGGATATCAATCAGGCTATTTCTTGCTATACAGACCCAAACCCCTTTCCCTCAAGAAATAAGGAAATAAATTTTATTTCAATGTCCCGAGACATGAAAAGAAATTATAACCAAAAGGACTCTGCCTCTAAAGATTTTTCTTAGATTATATCTTAGGTATATATTACAAATAACCAAAAGTATATTTATCTAAGACAGGGGCTAGGTAAAGACCAAATGGAAAATATTTTAGACTTTGTAAGAGGCAGAAAATGAGGATAGTAAATAGATACTTATATAATAACCATTTAAAACTCATTGTTAGTCTGTTGGGCTAACATTGTTGGGCTGGTCTAAAACATAAACACCTACGCTAGACAAGTCTGGGGGGAAGGGGAGGCATTACAAATTGAAATATCAATACAATAATTTTTAAATTTTTCTTTAAACTGTTTACCCACAATGGTCACTGACTCAAATCTACACCATATATTTCTGGTGTTTTGTTTTTTTTTTCTCTTCTGGATTTTGAGAAGTAGGTATACAAAGACAGGTCAATAAGGGAGGACAGAAAAATTAGTCAGAATTACAGTTTGGCTAAAAATAGAGCTCACTGTTTTCACTCTAACCAAATTCTTCACTCCAAGAGCCTAAACCCTGGTTTAACAACAACAATGTATTATGAATAGAAAGAAAGAGATCATGGGCTGCAAACTACAGTGATGGTAGTATAAATACATTTGAAAATTAATTTAGACCTCCAGGCTCAAACCTGAGAATAAAACCAAATTGTCATGGCAGCTCTGAAAGGTAGCCACATTCTCAGGGTCCTTCTTCAGGAGAAAGAAAATGTTTAACTGGGGTTTTATTATATGATATACAGTAATATCATATATAAAATTGGCCCAGAATTAATATTCCAAAAAAACTCAGATTCTGTGGCAATTATAAGAATTATAATTAAATGTGCTAATAAGCTATAAACCGAATGAGAAGCTATAAACCGAAAGGACAGGCTTTAAGTTCTAACAGCTCTAGGTCACAGGCACATTTTAAAGAGTGCTCTCAAACTTCATTGTGCCTAAGAATCATTTCCAAACATGCAAATGCCGCAAATTCCTGAGAGCCTTCAGGGATTCTGACTCAGAAATCTGTTTTTAAAGAGTGAACCAGGTGACTTACATGTAAGTGGCCCAAGGACCACTTTGAGAAGCATCGATTTTCCTTTGTTTTCCATGCACAATCAGTAATAAATTAACTTCCTAATCCTTTGGATTCCACCCAATTCTTTAGCTGACCAGTGCTAGCAAGGAAAATACTTATTTCTGAAGCAGAAAATTCTAATACATTATCTGGTTATTACAGATTTCAAGGGGATAGTGAGGGTCAACAGAAATAATTAATGGCCTCTGGAATTCAGCTGGCTGAATCAAATATTCTATATAGAAACCACATGCTTATGTATTTATGACATAAGTTCACTCCTCCATCTTAAGGCAGTCTCACAGGAGTCTAGAAGGAGATGCTGGTAGTTTCCTCATTCAAGGGTTTTCATCTTCCCTATGCTCTTCCAAATCTCTACCCTGTCCCACCCCCAAGGTATTACAAGCATCCTGCCCAGATGCAAATTCCCAGTATTTAATTGAAAGACCTTTGGTAGCAAATACCTACAGTACTAGAAAGTTCATGTACCCTCATAAGAAACTAGGAGAGATGGAAGAATGGGTGAAAAAAATGGAGAAAGGGATTCAAGTATCTCAAAAAAAGATCTCCAATTCTTTTTTAGAATATGATATCCAAAGGCAATACACTGCACTACAGAAATTTTTACTAAAAATGGTCCCTGCATGTACCTTCTTTTCCCTACTCCCATTGATCAGTTGGCCTTTCTCTTAAAGTAAATACTTCTGCCCCCTAGAGCCAGAATTTCTAGAAAACTGAAAGGTCAAATAGAATAAAATCCAAGGTATAAATCTAAATGAAACAGAAGCTGAATTTAGTGTGTGTCTATTGTTTTTTCCTTTTAAACTTTTAAGCCTTTTTTCCTTTTAATTCAGGAAAAGGTAAAAGTTAGGCTGCAGATCATGGCATTTGTCTGACTTTCAAAGCGGAAGTCAAGGTATTTTAAAGAGATGATACATATGACAATTTGAAAAAACCACCCCATTACATTATTATATTAAACATAATTTAAGGATAAACAGATACACTATAATAAGGATACCATTAAATCAAATTGTTGCAAAAAAAATTATAAGATGAAAAGAAAAAGTCTTAAATAACTGCCTGCTTGTTTCATATAATACTAAACTTAACAAGTTCCAGTTTAACTAGAGAAATCAGCCAACCTGCTGAAGTTGGGGTAATGGTATTTGGCTTTCAAACTGCCTTTCAGAAGACATTTCCAAAAGACAGGAGCCATTATTATAGTACCAGCAATAATTACCATATACTAATTTTCTAATATGTCACACACTGTGCCAGGTGCTTACACACAGAATGGCCTTGTAACACCCCTAAGTTTATATTTGAAAAGAAATAAGTAGCACTTACATAAAACCGGGCATGGGATACATCCGAAGGCACTGCCACGTTGTAAGGTCCCATGGCTCTATATAAGCATCTGCTGTGCCGCACCAGCACCCCTTGAGGCCATATTGTATTTTCTGACCAGCTATGGGAGAAAGAAATGCAATGTCAGTATATTGGCAATTACAGATAAGACAATGTCTGGCAACACCAGCTATATTTCTATGGAAGGAATTAGGTATTCAAGGCTTCATGAGATTGAATTCTGAAAATACAGTTATTCCATGGTCAATCTGGAAGGAGTTAAAAAGGATTTGTTATTATAACTTCATTAGTATACAGAGAGAGACAGAGAGAGAGAGAGAGAGAGAGAGAGAGAACAAAGTGATATAAATAACTCAGTGGCAAAGGACTTAAGAGGCTTAGGAAAACAAGCAAAAATAAATGTGTAAGTAAGGCATTTATTGAGCCAGAAAATCAAGTGTAAGCACATGGACTGTCATATCTCAATCTCAAGTGAGCAGAGTCTATTGGTGGAAATACTAGAAGAGACAAACAAGAAGAGAAAGTGGTTTGCTCTAAGGGGAGTGGAGATATTAACAGGCTGTCAAGCTAACATGACGTTTACTGCAGAATTACATCCCAAAAGCTACATAGAAAATCAGTTTATCACATACTTCAAATGCTTCATATATGCAAGAAGCTACACAGAAGAACACAGAGACACACAAGGTACTGACACAGACTTTTCCTTTTACTGCTTTCTTATTTTTAGAGAGGTTTCTCCAGGAAAAAGAATGGAAGAAGCTTCATTCTTTCCAGCACCAATGTAATGGAATTGGGGTGGGGATGGAAATTTTCAGGTTAAACTTTTTAAAATATCTAAGTTAATTCATCTCTTCCTGATTCTTAAAAAGTTAGTTTCCTAAGGGAAGAACTGGGACAGCATTTTAGATTTGTTAAAAAAAAATTCTAGCATCCTACAGCTTTCCCAGTTCAGAAAATGTTCCGTCGGCCTTGCTCACACTTACCAGCATTAAATTGATGATACACCTCATGGCCATGTGCCATCAGGAGCCTGAAGATGTACAGTACTAGTACTGTGGATTGTATTTTCAATTTTTATTGAAATTTGTCCTTTGCCCACAGTCGGGTTTCTTTTCAGCCTGGCCCAATCTCTTTCAGTTCCTGGGCTTGAAGGCCTGTGCTAATCTGTATCAGACATCAAGGCAGATAATTGAAGGGAGGGCTCTGAGGGGGAGAGGGGAAGGGAAGGTCACCTCAATCTGTCCCATTTAATTAGGAAAGAATTTCTAGGTGATGAAATTTGTGAAATGTTCAAATTATAAAAGGGAGGAAGATGAAGATGCTTCAGATCTGAGGGAAAGGTATGATGAAGGGCTCAGTAGTGAGAAAACAAAAGGACTCTAGAGTTAGCAATTTTGGATCATAGGGACCATGCAGAGAGATGACTGATAAAGGGACACAATGAGAGGAATTTCTCAGAGAGAAATTGGTTAGGGACAGTTTACATTTAGATAAGGGGAAAGCATAGAAATATTCCTTAGCAAGTTTAGGAAAAAAAGAATTAAAAATGCTGATAAGGAAAATTACTAGAAAAACTGTGCATTTATTAGAATGAAAAGATGAGAGAAGCAAATTCCAGCTGCCTAAGTGTGAGATGATTAGCTAGCAATTATTTAGCTGTGTCAATGAAGATGAGAAGATGAATTTTACAGTCTTCTAAAGAGAATTAAAAATATATCATGATTCTTTGAATTTGGACAAAGGATTAAGACTGAAAGGAAACTCCAAGGTAATAGCTTAGGAAACAAATTAGATACTCTAGTGACTTGGCAGTTGAAAGATAGGATGGACTGGAATGGTTGTGGAAATGAGTTAATGTCCCCTGTATATTTTAGAGTGATGACAAGCATCCATGTTCACAAAAAATAAACATTAAATGTTCAAAGCCAAGAACAAGAATGACAAACAAAGCAAATAAACATGATCAGCGGCATGTTGCAAGGTGTTATATGGTTTTACTCTCTAGCCTACTCACATGTGCTGTGGAGCATTGCTGTAGGACCCATGTTCGAGCTTCTGCCACTTGCCCAGATGAGCAGCTGATTTATGTAGCAAATCACAGTATTTGGATGGCAACAGTTGTGTGGTGAGCATGACAAAAGCATTGATCCACACCATAATGAGGTGCTCGCATGACCAGCGCATGTCATAGTACTGGGTACTCTGGAAGAGATCAGAAGAGAGAAAAATGATCCATGCACTGGTGAGCAAGAAGGCAGAGATGGGTGCATGGACAAATGCCCTGCAGACAAATGCCACACTGAGTCACACATGCATTGGTTGTCCTGCTGTCCACGCAGAAAGTTCAAGAGCAGAGTCTTCCAAAATCCTTCAACCTGACTTTCTGGCTGTATGAGTTAGGGTTGGGAGGGAGAGGCAATTATATTTTAAATGTTTCCTTTCTAGAAGTGAGTGCTCTCTGTGAATGACCACTCCGGCTGCAGGTGTCCTTCTCAATGGGTGAAGTAGGACATTAAAATGTCCCAAAAGATTTTGGGCCCAAGTGACATCCAGACCATTTTTCTTTTCTACTGAAGTAAACAGAAGTTTAGATAAAGGTTAGATTAAAGTCAAGGAAATGCCTGGTAACCATTTTAAGATCTACCACAGTAGGCTAAATTTTATTGAAACCTTGGTCATCTTAAGCTACTTTGTACTGATTCTATAATAAGTACAAGTTTTATTCTCCCGGGAAACTGAAAAAAAAAAAACTGAAAAAAAAGGAAAGGGAAAAAAGAGGGGTCCACCACGGGTGCATCACATATATGAAAATACCTATCCGCCAACCAGGAGCGGTATTAGTGCACTCCAGTTGCAGCCGAACTCCACCATCCAGGCTGCCAAAGGGGAGACAGAGAAAAGGGGGATTAAATAAGAAATACCCAGTTTATGTCATTCACACACAAATCCAGGAAGCACATAAAAGCAAGTAACCACTTACCTTCACAAAGCACAGGGGTAGAAATGCAACATAGTAGGCACTGAAGAGGGAGTTGAAGAGAACTTCCTTGATTCTGTGGTTGAAATCTGCTTTCAGACATTCTACTTCATTGCGAATGAGGTCTGGAGATAGGGGGCAGCTGTGGGTGGGGATGGGTGTGGTATTATTAAACTGTTCTTTTAGAGACTCCAGCAATAAGGAGAGGAAGTCTTTGGATTTGGCTAAGCCACCCACAGTTGAGGCACTTTCCTCTACTGCCTGGTGCTGAACCACGTAGTTATAGTCTGTGAGAAGAAGATGAGCTCTGCTGTCTTGGTGGAAACAGCAGAGAGGAACATAAACACCAAACCTGCAGAGAAAGGTGAACGTGAAAAATGAGACCACAGATGCCACCTAAGATCAGATCTTATAATTCCAACTACAATCAGATCTTATAACTATGTGAGTAAAAGAGTCATGGGTCACCAGAGTAAACATAATATGATGCAGACTTTGCTGATGGTAAATTCATTATTCGGGAAGCTCTTTAATTTCTTCCCACAAAAACAATATATATCCAAGGTAGAATTAAAGGAAACTACAGAAAATCACAATGACAAAATATAAATAACCTATCAATAATAATTTTTATAACTGAGTACCCAGACTTTACACTTTTTCTTTTATATGTTTAGCCTCATACAGTATAAACTGTTTTGTATCCTTCTGTTTTTACTTTGGATCTGTTGAGCATTTTCTATTATCATTAAATATTTTTCTTTAATAATTTTTAAAGATACTATAATATTTTCATATAGATGTACCATAATTTACGCATTTCTCTCTTTTTGGAAACAGTCTGTTTCTTATTTTCTACTACCGTACATATCAATGGAATAAGCACTTTCCTACACAAATCTTTGTGTATATCTGGTGATTTTCCAATGGCCTGCCTTTTATACCCAGTTTTCTCTTCTTAGTGAGGGGCTCCCCTGCCTCTCCACTATGTCAGCCACTCGATTCCCATGGGCACTCCTAGTACCCCTCGCCAGGTTTTTTTCTCCACAGATCTTACCACTCCATATATTTTACGTGTTTATTGTTTTTTTTTTTGTTGTTTTGTTTTGTTTCTTGTTCTATCTTCCCCTCACTACAATGTAAATTCTATGAACAAGAGATTTTAGTCTGCTCAATTCACTGCTATATCCTTGATGGCTAGAGTAGGGGCTGAAACATACTAGGTACTAAATAAGTATTTGATGCACTAATGAAAGAAATTCTAAAAGTACAATAAATAATTTCTAAAAGTAGAATTACCTGATTAAAAGACCGAGTATTTTTGAGACTTTTCATAACTTCTTGTAGTTATTCCAAACTTCAGTTCCTTAAAAAAATTTTAAATACTGCCCTAAGTCCTCATTAAGTAACTTCCACACTGTGACAACAGTATGGTAAATAAAATGGTTATTTCACTGACAAAAATTCAGAAATGAAAAACAGCAAATAAAAAGATGTCTTATTTACTTATTTTATAAAAAAATTAACAAATGTCAGTTGCTCATAGTTTTTTTTTATAGAGGGAGAAAGGATGCGCTTATTATTAAGTAAGAAAATGGTTAGCAGCAGCTCTGGGATCTACTGTAAATGTGCCTTGGAGTAGTAGGGTGGTGGTGGTGGTGGGGTAAATGTAGAAATATCAGACAGAAGCGTTCAAATAGGCAAAATTGTGAAGGCCAGAGAAGGCTGAAAGACAAACTGCATGTGTAGGGTTATCAGTATGAGGTTGGGGTGTATGGCAGAATGCAATGATGGTCCTATTTCTTTACCATTCCTTCTAGTCTCACCCCTTGCCAGGTAACTGTATAGCTCTCATTCTGTGGGTGGGGTGATCCTACCCTATCCCCATAAACTGCCTCAAAGATAAGACATATTTTGGCCAAAGGGATGTCGGCACACTGAGGCTTGCTCTCTTGCCACTGTCAATTTCATACAACCATGTCCAGGAAAGTCTGCCAGAGGATCAAAGACATGTGGAACAGAGCTGAGTTGTCCTAGTTACCTAAACTGACAGACAGCCAATTCTACATATGTGACTGAGCCCCGCTAAGATTAGGAAAGCTACCTGACTTCCAGCTGACCCCAACACATACACAATAAATACATATTGTAGTATGGTATCACGGTTTTGTGGTTGTTTGTTCCAGCATTATGTGGCGATGAATAACTAGATAACTACTACGGGGTAGAGTGAGAGAAACTGGAAAGGTGGCATCGAAGGCTTAGATCATGGTGTGCTTTGTAGGTAGGGGAAATAATTCATCAAAGGATTTGAAAGGGGGTCAGTAAAATGATTCAACTTCCATTTGAAAAATCATTCTGACTACAATAAAAAATGGAATGGAGGCAGGCAAGAATGGGTTACCAGAAGATCAGATGGAGGTTCAGAATGTTATAGCAAGGATTGTGGAGAACAGTGAACATACTCAAGATCAATGAATGAGCTAAAACTGTTAGTCTTTGGACTAATTTATCCTAAATTGAGAAGCTAACTGAAAACCAAATTTAAAAAACAGAGGAGACAGAAAAGTCCCTTTCTTTTTTAATCCACTAATAAGAAAATAACAATGTAGTTATTGTCATTGTCTAGTATTTTAAATTTCTCATTTAATTTTTAAATTGAAGTTATATGAGTTAGACCATACAACTTTTAAAAAGTAAAGAAGATAAATATATTTCAACTTAAAATTAGTTTAAATTACATGCTTATTTCATTGTTTTACAGGAGTAAGGAAGCCTCCAAGAATAAGTAAGCTTCTTTACATACCTAAATTGAAATGAAAGTTTGCTAGCTCTTTTAATGATGGTAACGTTCTTAAACCTGACCAAAATATTCCATCATATATCCAAAATTAGCCTTTCAAATCAGATATGGTTAATCTTCTGATTCAAATATTGCTGATAAATAGAACAAATAAATCATTTGTTTCTAATTCAAGCAGCTGAAATATTAATTTAAAAACCCTGAAACAAATGATGTAAAATATACCTTGTAAGAAATCTGAATCATGAAAAATGATGTTTATGACAGAAAATTCACTTTGTAGGAAAAGGGTAATATTAATGAATAAGTACCTTAATAATTGTTTAAGCAATAAAATTAGACCTCATAGTAATACCAATATAAAGTCTTTCTCGCCCTCCTTGCCTACACAATCTGATTATGCTTTGATCATGCTATGTGACTACCCATGTAAATTCATGCTTATACTTCAGCATCAAAAATGGTATAAAGCAATAATTCTCTGGAGCCACTAGCACATAGGAGGGGATAAGGAGCTTTGCAGGTCCCTCCTATATATCCATTTCTTAGTTTAATAAACATACTTTGTAGCATATACAATACATATGCAATGCATACTATTCATATAGCTACTTGCAAATGCAAAGAAACAGTTGAATTAACACCATTATGAACTGCAGAAACCTAAAACTTGAACAAGCATCAGAATCATCTGGAGGGCTTGTTAAAAGACACCTTGCTTGGCTCTACTTTCAGAGTTTACGTTTCAGTAGGTTTGGGGCAGATTTTGAGAATTTCTGTTTCTAACTAATTTCCAGGAAATGCTGATGCTGCTGTTTTGGGAATCACGCTTTATTGGCTAGATATGTAATGGTTAACACAAAGGCTCTGGAATCAAAAAGACCTGAGACATATTCACTGACTGTCTGACCATGGGAAAGTTTTTAAATCTCTTAATTCATAAAATTTTTTTAAGTCCAATGTCCTTGAGTTTAGTTCTTATATTTTCTTCTATGCATTTTATTGTTTCAGGTCTTATACTCAGGTCCTTAACCCATTTTGAGTTAATTTTGGTGTGTGGTGATAGACAACAGTCTAGTTTCAGTCTTTTGCAGGTGGCTTTCCAGTTTTCCCAGCATGATTTATTAAAAAGGCCTTCCTGTCTTTGGCTTTTTTTTGTCAAAAATTACTTGCCCACATAAATATGAGATTACTTTTGGATTCTGGATTCTGTTCCACTGATCCATGTGTCTGTTTTGCTGCCAAATACCATGCTGTTTTGATTACTGACACTTTGTAGTATAATTTGAAGTCGGGCAGAGTGATGCTTCCAGCCTCGTTCTTTTTTCTCAGGATGGCTTTGGCAATTTGGATTCTTTTGTGCTTCCATACAAATCTATTTTTTTTTTGTTCTATTTCTTTAAAAACTGCCGATGGGATTTTGATGGGGACTGCATTAAATCTGTATAATGCTTTAGGTAATAAGGTCATTTTAACTGTTGATTCTTCTAATCCAAGAACACAAAATCTTTCCGTTTCTTTGTATCTTCTTCCATTTCTTTTAATAGGGTCTCGCAGTTTTCATTATATAGGTCCTTCTCACGTTTGGTTAAATTTATTCCTATATTTTTGTTGTTGTTGCAATTTCAAAAGAAATTATTTTTTCCACTTCTTTTTCTGACACTTCGTTGATTAAGTAACGGAACGCTACAGATTTTTGAACACTGATTTTGTATCCAGAGACTTTATTGTATTTGCTTATAGTTTCTAGTAGTGTTCTCATGGAGTCTTTAGGGTGTTCTATATAGAGAATCATGTCATCTGCAAATAGTGACAGTTTGACTTCTTCGTTTCCTATCTGGATGCCTTTTATGTCTTTCTCTTGCCTGATTGCACTTCCTTGGACCTCCAATGTTACACTGAATAACAGTGGTGGTGGTGGACAGCCTTGCCTTGTTCCTGATCATAAAGGGAAGGATTTTAGATTTACACCATTAAATATAATGTTGGCTAAAGGTTTGTCATAGATGACCTTTATTATGTTAAGGTACTTTCCTTCTAATTTTTTAAAGTGTTTTGATACTAAATGGATGCTGTACCTTGTTGAAGGCTTTTTCTTCATCTATTGATATGATCATATGATTCTTATTTTTTAATTTATGTAGTGTATCACATTAATCGATTTGCATATGTTGAATTATCCCTGAGCCCCTGGGATGAAGCCCATTTGATCATGGTGTATAATCTTTTAATATGTTGCTGTATTCAGTTTGCTAGTATCTTATTCAGTATTTTTTGCACCTGTGTTCATGAGAGGTACTGGTCTGTAGTTTTCTTGTGTTATCTTTACCAGGTTTTGGTATCAGAGTATATTGGCCTCATAAAATGAGTTAGGAAGTATTGCCTCCTCTTCGATTATTTGAAAGAGTTTGAGGAGAATAGGTATTAAATCTTCTTTGAATGTTTGATAGAATTCACTGATGAAGCCATCTAGTCCTGGACTTTTACTTTTTGATAGGTGTTGATGATTGTTTCAATTTCCATACTGCTGATCGGTTTAGATTTTCTAGTTCTGCTTGCTTCAGTCTAGAAAGCTTGTGTTTTTCTAAGCTGGTCCATTTCTTCTAGGTTATTAAATTTGGTATTATATATTTTTTCATAGTATTCTTGTACGATCCTTTGTACTTCTGTGATCAAATTTCCTCTTTCATTCCTGATTTTGATTACTTGTGTCCTTTTTCCTTTATTGAGTCTAGCCAGGAGTTTGTTGATTAACCTTCTCAAAAAACCAGTTCTTTGTTGCATTTATTTTTTCTGTTGTTTTTTGTTTGTTTGTTTTCAACTTCTAATTTTATTTCCTTCTGCTGACTATAGGCTTCATTTGTTCTTCCTGTTCTAGTTTTTTAAGATGAACCGTTAGGTTTTTTCTTTGGGCTTGTTCTTGTTTTTGGAGATAGGTCTGTAATGATATAAACTTTCCTCTACGATTGCTTTTGCCGTGTCCCAAAAGTTTTGATATGCTGTACTATTATTATCATTTGTTTCTATGTATCTCTTGATCTTTTTATTTCTTCCCTGATCCAGTTATTCTTCGGTAGCAGTTGTTTAATCTCCATGTATTTGTGGTTCTTCCTGCTTTTTTTTTTGCAGTTAATCTCTAGTTTCAAAGCATTATGATCATAGAATATGGTTGGTATGATTTCAACCCTCTTATACTTGTTGAGGCTATCTCTGTGTCCCAGTATGGGGTCGATTCTTGAGAATGTTCCATGTGCACTAGAGAAGAATGTATGTACAAGCAGCCGTTTGGGGATGGAAAGTTTTGTAATATCAATTATGTCTAATGTTTCTAATGTGTCATTTAAGGATGTGATTTCCTTATTAATTTTCTGTTTGGATGATCTGTCCATATTCGATAGTGGGGTATTCAGGTCCCCTACTACGATGGCATTTTGGTCTGTTTCTCCCTTTAGTTCTGTTAGTAATTGCTTTACATATTTTGGGGCTCCCTGAATGGGAGCATAGATATTAATAAGTGTTATGTCTTCTTGGTATATGATTCCCTTTAGCATTATGAAGTGTGCCTCAGTATCTTAATCTTTTTTATTTTGAAGTCTATTTCATCGGATATTAGTACTACTATTCCCACTTTTCTCTGGATGCCATTTGCTTTAAATATCATTTCCACCCTTTCACTTTGAGTCTATATTTGTCTTTGGAGCTAAGATGTGTCTCCTGGAGGAAGCATATGGTTGGGTTTTGTTTTTTTGATCCAATCTGCAACTCTGTGCTATTTTATTGATAAGTTCAGTCCATTTACATTTAGGGTGATTATTCAAATATGAGGTCTTCTTATAGCCATTTTATCTTTTGCTTCCTGGTAACTCGGTGTTTCCATTGTTTCTTTGTCCTTGTGTTTTCTTTATTTTGGTTGTTTTTTTTGTGGGTTTTGCCTCTGGTTCTTCTTATTTTATGTTATATACTTGAGTTCTAAATCTTGGGTGTGTGGTTACCATTGCAAATATGTAAAGGATAGTTATATAAATAGAGTCATCCATTTTCTTCTGCACTTGACTTATCTCCATTCCCCTTTGAGAATTTGTATCTTCAAATCCTCCCCTTTTCAGTCACTGTTGTCTCAATTTGTCCCTATGTATGCTGACCGTTCATTACTATCTTGTTATAATAATTCTTTTATTATTTAAGCTTATAATGCCCTGTTCTTAGTAAAGGTTGCACTCTTCTGCTTCTATTTGCCTGCTAGTCACCTTACTCCTAATTATGTTTGTTATTTTTTGTCATTTTATTTTAGGTAAGCTGACCCCTTTCAGTATTTCCTGTAGTTTGTTTAGGCCTTGTAATGGAGAATTTCCTCAACTTTGAATGTCTGAAAAGGTCTTAATTTCGCTTTCATATCTAAAGGAGCGATTAGCTAGACATATTATTCTAGGTTGGCAGTTCCTTTCACTTACTAGTTTAAATATTTGATTCTATTCCTTTCTGGCTTATAAGGTTTGCACTGAGGAGTCTGAGGATAATCTAAAGGGTTTTCCTTTATAAGTTGCCATTTTCTTCTCCCTGGCTGCCCTGGGAATTTTGACTTTGTTATTTTTGATAATTTTAAAACAATGTGTCTCGGTGAAGGCCTTTTTGGGTTGAGATAACTGGGTGTTCTGTTGACTTCTTGAATTCTAAGCGCCAGTTCATTCCTTAGATTTGGAAAATTCTCATCCACTATTTGTCTGAAAATGCTTTCTATCCCAGCTCCTTTTCCTCACCTTTGATAATGCCTATTATTCTTATGTTTCCTCTCCTGATGGTATCAGTTAGTTCTTGAAATTCTCTTTCATTATTTTTCATTCTTTGGTATCTCTCTTTTCCCTTCTCATTTATTTCTAGATTTCTGTCTTCATTATCATTGATCTTTTCCTCCATTTGGCCAACTCTATTTCTCAAGCTTGCTATTTCATTTTTCAACTCTTGCAGTGTGTTATCTCCAGAAGTTCTATTTGGTTCTTTTTGAGGGTTTCAATCTCCTTTCTCTGCTCATCTAGGTTTTTGTTTCAATTCTTGAAAGTGTTGATATGACTTGTTTTGGAACTCATTGAGTTTTTTCATAAGTATTATCCTGAATTCTCTGACGTTTAAGTTGCATATTTCTATGTCTTTAAGCTTATTTTATGGAGATTTTTCTTTCTTTCTGAGATGCCTTGTCACCTTGGTTGTTCATGGTGTTTAATGGACTATTTCTCCACCTTGGCATTAATGGTAATATATTCTGCCTTTTTTCCAGAAAGAAGATTTATTATATAAAGGTCTCGCTTTAGCCTGCCGCAAAGAAGGTGCTTTTCTTTTGGTTTCCAGTAGGTGGAATCTAAACTTCTTGTAACCCTGCTTTATACAAAGCCTTACAAATGCCTTTTTATTTTCTGATTTTAATCATGATTGCTACTCTCAGATTCAGTCCCTGTCAGTGTTAGCAAGTGTTTCGGTAGCATTTGCTCAAATTCCCCTGGGGCTTCACAGTGTTCGGTGTCGGAAGGTATGGGGGGAGGGGCCTTCTGGGCTGGGGGTTGGGGACTGCAGCTCAACCTCAGCTTTGCAACTGTGGTCAGTAAAAATCAACTGTTGTTTTTCTGCTGTCCTGCTTCTCTGCCTTCTGCCCTGCTGACTGAGCCCTGCCGCCAGCTGCGGGGAGCTCACAGCTTTCCCAGGCAAGGCTGTTAAGGGAACTCACCGCTGCTTCTCCCCTTCCCCTCCTCCTACAGGGAGCTCCTGCAGCTGCAAGAGGCAGCAGCTTCTTTATTTCTCCCCGTCTATCACCTGGGATTCTGACCTATTAACTCTCATGCACATATCCCACGCTCTGATGTGCTGGTGTGCAGTTTTGGGTGTTTTTTGTTGAGTTTTAGATGTTCAGGTTATTGTTGTTTCGAGGGGAGAGATCTGGGGATGTCTCTCACTCCATGTTTCCAAAGATCCCTCTCGTAATCTGTGGCAAAGAGTGCTAACTGCCAATGCCACTGTTCTCCTGTTCTTCCACAGCAAAAGAATTTTTAGTTGGGGTACACCTGCCTTACTAAAGACTTAATTATCCAGTCTCCCTTACAATCTATCCTGCTATGAAGCAAAAAGGTAGCAGGACCTGTGTCCAGATACCATGGAGCTGCCACAGCTATTCAAGATGATTTACACACATACTGTACAGAGACAGGAATAAACTTCTAACCTTTTTAAGTCTCTAATATATGCTGGATCTGTCACAGCAGACTAAATACACTGCCTCCTGTGTTATTGTGATGATTTCATTGGGTGAAAGAACCTAGCCCAACACTTAGCACATAAAAAGAGCTCAATAAATGTTTGGCATCTATTAACATTTCATGAAGAAAGTGGTAGCCAAATGTATATGAGTTATGCAAAAGTAAAAAAAAAAAAAAGAGAGAGAACATCAGATGCTGGCAAAAATGTGGAGTAACCAGACTCTTACAGAATTGGTAGGAAGATAAAATGACACAACTTGTTTGGAAAAAGGTCTGGTAGATTCTTATAAAACTAAACGTATTCCTACCTACGGCTTAGTCATGCCACTCCTAGATATTTCTCCCAAGAATGAAAACATCTTTACAAGAAAGATTTGTGTAAGAATGTGCATAACGATTTTATTTTTAATTATGGTTCCAAATTGAAAACCCAGGTATCCAAAAATAAAAAAATAAACTGTGATATATTCACGTAATGAAATATTACTGACTCATGCAACTAAATGATGGATCTCATAAACAATATGCTCAGTGAATTTTCTGAACTCTTAGTTTATATTTGAAAAATTTCATTTCCCCCTCTTTTATACTATTGTTTGCATAATCCAAATAATTTCTTAAAAGAGTTACAATAAAATGGTAAAACCGGAGTACTCACGGATAGCCAAGGAAAAGGAGATTGAGAACTGAATGGCTTCGGAAGAGATTGACGAGTGTCCAACAAAGCACCCATCCACACAAAGTGAGAAGCACCAAGCGAGCTGATATCAGAACCATGTAGTGAATCATAGATGCTGCACCCGCCTTTGTGGCCTGCAAGTTTGGAAGCACCAATAGGAACATTTTATAAATGACCTTATTCAAAAGAAGTCTGACTCAAGTAAAGACTTAAAGTTAATGGAAGGTAAATTGTGAAGAAAAGAAGGAAAGAAAAAAGAGGTGGGGAAGGGAGGGGGGGAGGGAAGGGAGGGAGGGGGGGAGGGAAGGAAGGAAGGAAGGAAGGAAGGAAGGAAGGAAGGAAGGAAGGAAGGAAGAAAAACTGCCCTACCCCACCTTATCTTCCTCATTCTTGAAGATTCAGATATCTCCAGACAGTTAGTTGTTTCTTCCTTGGCTTCCCATAGTGCCTCATACAGACCTTTTAAGTTCTTATATTATTTGATTTTTTTACATTGGGGCATCTCAAAGTATGGTCTTGAACCATATTCATCGGAATCACTTGGGCTGCTTACTAACCATGCAAATTTCTAATGATTTCCATCAGCAGATGTAGGGTACAAAATCATAAGTCAAGGAACCTGCATTTTAACAACCTACCAAGTGATTTCTATGTACATAGAAGCTAGCCACTAAACTTATCTTACTCTGGACTAAATTATAACAGCCTCAACAGCAGCAACAGTTTCTATTTTTCTTTAACCTGTTTTCCAATCTGTTTGCTAAATTAATGTTTAATAAATTACTGAAGCGTCATAAAATAATCATAGCTTCCTGGACAAATTTCTATATGTCTCCTTTTTGACTTTTACAAACTTGGAAATAATGTACAATCACTTCCAATTCTTTATATCACTGCTGTTGAAATATTCTTCTTTAATCACAAATCTTTAAAACTGGCTAAATATAGTAAGAAAACATACTTGTCTAAACTTGAAATTCTGCAATGTCATTTTCTTTCAAAATGAACTAGGAAAGAGAGAATGAGCAAAATGTAGAGAAAATGCTAGATTCCTATAACCTCCAAAACAGCAATATCAGAACTCAGGAAAAGGAAGAAACCTACCTGGAGTCATTAGCACATATGAAGGGATAAGGAGAGTTGCAGGTCCCTCCTATATATATCCATTTCTTAGTTTACCCAACATGTTACATAGCGTTTATTATATGTAATATATACTATTTATATAGTTACTTATAAATGCAAAGGAACAGTTACATTTATTACCATTATAAATTGCCTAAGCCCTCAAACTGTAATAAAAGGCTCAAGCTGTTCTCAGCCAGAGCAGGGCAAATAGTTGCATATCACTCCCCTGTTACATATCACATGCCAATGGCCTTCATGTTTCAAAGCCTAGGGAAGGTATTTAAGTCACTGGAATTCATTTCCTCCATTCTCAAAAGTTTAGAGTTAGAAATAAAAAAAGGTGCTTCTGCCCAATGTCACCAGAACAGCAGAGCTTGGGTGTATTTATCATTTTTGCCTTATTCCAGAGTTCAAGCTTTTAACCACTGTGCTGTGTGTGACCTATACTATACCAGGTCTTGGGAACAGAGTGGTAACTAAAAAGATTTCTGTCTTTATGAGGCTGCCCAACCAAAATAAGACATATATTAAACTTAGATTTACACAAATAATTATTTTTACAATTGTGATGAGAGCTACAGGTAAAGAGTAGGCTGCTACAGAGAACAAATAACAGAAGACCTAACCTAAAGAAGGCTTCCTGAGGGAGTGATATTTCAACTGCAATATAAAGGATGAGCAAGAGTTAGCCAGGTTAAAAAGTAGAAAAATATTCCTAACACTACCTTGAGTGAGAAGTATAGGACATAAAACTATATACAGATAATGTCCCAAATATCCAGACCATATACAGATAATTACCCCCAAATTTATATTCTCTATATGAATATGAAGATTAGGAGGAAATATACCAAAATGTGGTTCTCTCAATAATGGGGTTGTAATTTTTAAAAGTGTTCTGCCTTATATTTTACTGTTCTCCAAGTTTTCTTCAATAAAATGTACTACTTTCTATTTAGAAAAACAATTTAAAAAAAAACAGTTGCCCCAGGTTGGTGAAATAATAGTTGAATAATTTTTGGTCTTGTGGAATAAGCAGACTATAGAGTTGGAGGTGAATAAACAGACTCTACCTCGTTAAAGAGCAATAGTATTTAGCTTTCTGAATTAATTACCTCCAGCCTCTCCTTAAAAATGACTGTTCTTTCTCAGAGTAGGGATCCTTTCCATGATATAAGCAGGAAAAAAAAAGTCAACATTTAATAGAAGAAAAAATGATTTATGATGAAATATTTAAATATTTTAGAACTATTTCACTACAGAGCCCTTGTTTTAAATTTCTGAATAGGTAATATATTCACACTGCTCAAAATACAGTGTTTGTGGTGAAGTTTCCCTCCTACTGGTCCTGTCTCCCAGTCACCAACTAGGCAGCCCATTATTTATGTCTTTCAGAGATTATTTATTCATATATAAGCAAATACATTTTGTTCCTTCCATCTGCCTTAAACATTGTTCTCTTTTCACTTAATATCTTAGAGGTCAGAATGTGAAGACATTTGCATCTTTTTAGTGCCTGCATGCTATTCTATTACACTGATATATCAAGATTATTTAAACATTCTCTTTCTGATGAACATTAAGGTACAGAGTCAAGTCTTAGACTAGAAATGTTTTAAATTAGCTTAGGTATTTTGTTCTCAATAAGAATTACAGTTTTCTTTTGAAAATAGCTAATACAGTCTCCAACTAAGCTTATGCAAAAGCTGTATTAATCCACTGTGATACTATTCCTAAAAAAAAATGAGTGTACTTCACGATTTAGCCCTTGAAGCTCCAAGGCAGAAACCCCAGTTAAGATGGGTTTATACACTAACTGGACACACTAATTTGACATACACAGTACCATTTCTAAGTAACTGAAGAAATGAAAGAAAATCAAAATAAAAACAAAATAGTCAAAATCATTGACTATTTTAAGATGTGAACAGAAAACTCCATTGAGTTCCTCTAAAGAAAGAACATAGTTTCTCAATATACCCAAAAGTAAGCATCTATTTTCATGACCTAAATAAAGAACCTGGGAGATAAGGGTATAAACAGCCCTTCCCACTATGAAAAAAGATGATCCTACTACCAATGCTCTTCAGTTAAGTTCAAATGGCTTTCAGATTATGATTTAATATCTGCAATTACTTTGTTTACAGAAGGTTCCTGAAAATTAGAGTTTATTGACACAAAGACCTCCCATGTATATTACAGAAGAAAAAAGCCGACTGTTATCTGTGACTGTAGTAATTATTCACTTAAAATTTCACACTGAATCAGAAACTTCAAGGTTGAAATTATTAGCCACTTTAGCTAACATTTTTTTTGTTTTTGTAACCATTTTAGGGCATAAGACAATAAGATCTTAAGAAAACACATTTACCTCCCTTCCTCACTGGAATTTATAAATATATAAAAAATTATACCAATGGCCAATTCTATTAACAACTCCTAATTTTAAAAAAGGTTATGTTAATAATGTCCTAATTCTTTCCTCCACTGACCATTAAACTTATATTCTAATCTTTAAGATTAGGCTAATGACAATTTGGATGCTGTCATTTTAAAATTTGACATTTTAATTAACTCTAATATCTCTTGCTAGCAATTCCACAAATGGTATACAAATAATTTCAAGTGACTGTTACTTAAAACACTGTTTAAAATACAATTATTTACAAAAAACTATATCAAGTTATCTAAAATTCATCCTATTTTTACTGTAACTATTAAAATTAGAAAGACTGTACTGAAGAACTTGGAAGCCAGATATAAGCTCTGACCAGACAAGTGAGATTTCTAATAGCTCTCGAGTTATATCACACTTCAATTTTAAATGTACTATAGGAAAGCCTTTTAAAAATAGCACAATTAACGTGGGAGTAAATAAATTAATTTATAATTGTATTCAAATTATATTTGGACATTTCAGCTTTTCAATCTGAACCCATTCTAGTACCTAACTCTAGCTACAAGTGATAGAATATAGTCAATGAGCTGTTACCTCTGAGATGAGGGCCCACACAAGCCTCCTTGCAAGCATCACTGTGATGAATGCTGCCAAGTGGTAATCAATGAGATGAAAATTCTATAAGAGAAACAAATAACTTCATCAGAAAGAAATATGTGTATTCAGCTGTAATTATTAGATGAAGAGGTCTGCTCCCTCAAAAGATCTTCCTTAGATCACCTTACACTTCCAAACCACAGGAACATGAGAGATCTTGAAGAGACTACCTATCTTCTCCTCCTTTCATGACAAGTTGCTTTAACTTTTCAAACACTTAAACTACCTGGAATGTATTCCTCCTCCTTTTTTTGGAAAGTTTACTGTATTAAAACAAAATGATTACAGCTTTAACAAGGGATAACCTGCAGAATTATGGCACTGCTTTCTCTAAAATGCCATATTTATGAGTGTCAAATTTAATCAATTAGTTGGAATTCCCAGTCTTTAGTAATTAGTGGTTGGTCTCTCTTGATGCAAGTTTATGTTAATCTAATTGGTAAATCTACTCACCTAAACTCTCTACTAGTTGATACGTCAATTACATTAATTGTCTTTCTCCTTACTTTGATTTAGAAACATGTCTTATATTTGACCTCTTCTTCCTATAAAATGATAGCATTACCCAGATGCTATACATGATTCCTTCTAGTTCAAGTGTGTGTGTGTGTGTGTGTGTGTGTAAACCATTTAAAGTCATTAGGAACAAGCAAACTGGGATGTATTTTCATTCTGATAGTCAAAAGGTCTATAGTTTTCCAGATCTCCTTCCAAAATAAAAAGCAGTATTTCTCCATTTATTCATTCATTCACTCATTCAATAAATATGCCCTGCACCCACAATGTTCCAAGTATTCTTCTTGATACTGAGGATATAGTTCTGAAGACCAACAGACAGAGTTTCTGCTATTCTCTTGTGAAAAGGCAAGGTGATAGCAGAGATTACTAGTTGTCTCTTCTTCCATCACAGTAGAATAGGGCAATTACTCCTACCTAACTAAAGGTTCATTTCCCAGCTACCCTTGCAAAAACTACTTGTAGCTAAGAAATGGGAAGTGATGTGTACAATTTCTAAGCCTTGCTCTTAAAGGAAGGAGTTATCTTTCCCCTTTTCCTTCTTCCTGCCAGCTAAGACAGGAGTTGGAGCAGCTACCTTAGACTACGGCTTGGAAAAAGCATGTTGGAGGTGCTAGAACAACAGATACAAAAATTTGCCACACTGGCCTTATCTAACTTAATTTTTATTTAACATGAAAATAAACTTTTATTCAGTTTTAGCCACCCAGTTATAGCAGCTAAACCATTATCTTTAATAATTTGTTTAAGGGGGAAGAGCAATGACAATAAATAAGCTAAGAAGCAAAAGCATTTCAAATAGTTATAATTGCTGGTAAGAAAACAGTGCTAGATAATGACTGGGAAAGGAGGTGCAGAGCCAATTTAAATTAGTGGTTAGGGAGGATATCTCAGAAGGTGCCATTTGAATTGAAAACTAAATGACAAAAAAGCCCCAGCAATGACAAGATCTAGGGGCATAGAGCCCCAGGCAGATGACAAAGGCCCAAAGGCAGAAAAATACACACCTAGTGTGTTTGAAAATCATTGAGAAGGCTGAAAGGAGGAACTAAGCAACAACAGATAAGAGTTCGTATGTATTTCTCCCTAATGGGAAGTCATAGAAGTGTTTCAGGCAAAGGGTGCTATTGTACTTTTATTTTAGAAAGCTCACACTGATTACTGTAGAGAATATATTATAGTGCGACAAGATTAAGAATTATTGCTTTTGATTCAAGTGAGAAATGATTACAGATTGAACAGGGTTAGTAGCAATGGAGATGGACTGGCCAGATTTGGGATACATTTATAAGGCAGAGCAGCCAGGATATCAAGAAAGTGGCTTACAGTACACTTCTCAGATTATTTCTTTTTCTCTCTCTGTTTTGGATTCTAATATTTACTCCCACTTAGTTTCGAGCTCCTCCTTGCTTATCCAACTCCTCCAAAACAATGCAAACCAATTCACTAGACTCCTTAGCTAATATCTGGGGATCTTATTTATGTACCACCAGTCCATCTAAGACATTTTTTAACATCAAAAGATTTAAGTGCCTAATACAGCAAATTTTGCTATATTCTTAATCACTGAAAACTGGTTATCTACTTATGATCAATTCTCTATAAACCTGAGTATTTGATTCTCCACTCCTGACTATTCTGAATAATTTACTATACCCCTCCTAGCTTTTATATTTCTTAGGGTTAAGATTTATTCAGCTAATTGCTTGATAGCTAGAATGACACCTTACATATTTGGGTGTCTACATTTTCTTTTTGATAATTAATATATTGGAATGGAAAAAGAAAAACCTAATATATAAATGTGTCAAATCTCTGAATCTGACACGAATAGAAGAAAACTTGAGAGACAACCCACCAGATCCCTTTCAGAGATCCCCATCAGGTTGCCACCTGCTTGAACACACCTTCAGTGATGGGAAGTAACTAGGTCTTTGGCAGCCCATTTATCTTTGAACAGCTCACTGATTCAGGCCCCTTTAAGATTCATGGGCTAAAATCTTATATTATTTGCTATTCCACATGTTATTCTTAGTTCTACAATTAAATGTTGAGCTTTGTGTGAGTAAGGATCATGTGTGGCAGATATGTGAGCCAGTCCATGCAGTAACCTTTAAGTGTGCCTTCCTCTATTAAAAACTACATTTCCAGACGTTCTTGCAACTACGGTTCTAGATCTTAGTTTGTCCAACAGGTAGGTATTACACAATCTTGAATTCAGAAATGAGCAAAGTGAGGAGAGCAGCAAGTAAAAGCCATCCATTTTTGGTGGTATGTGTCAGAGCAAAGGAAGCATAATTCTGGAGTCAGCAATGTAGCAACAGCTTCCTGACTGACAAGGGCACTGGCTCTCTGTTTCAAAGCAACATTTGCAGGGGACTTTTAAAAAGAATTCTCGTCAGAAATGGCTGACTGAAAAAAAGAGTTCTTTGATTAGTCTGAAAAGTCAGTAAGTTAAGAAGTTTTCATAGTTCAACTGTATAGTGAACTATCCAACAAGTACTTATAGAGTAAAGAGTAAACATAGAATAAATACAGGAAGTAAAGTATAGCAGATATGTCTTGATTTGAGTGCTCATTGTGTCACTATGTGATTCTGAGCCAGTTTCATAAATTTCTAGGTTTCATATTGCTCATTTATAAAATACGGGTAATACAGGAGTATCTACTTGTTTTTACAAAGAGTAAATGAAATCATACTTGAAAAGAACATCGTAAATATTTTAATAAGTGTTTGTTCACGTTACTGTTAAGATAGTGAAGTATTTCTATAGCTACATAGCTGGAACAAGGCTTAAAGATCAGCTAATCTAACCTCTTCATTTTATAACACCAGAATGAAGAAGGATGGATGAAGTACAGTCCCTATACCCAATAAATTGAAGATCCAAGTTGGAAAAAGACTATTAATAATAAAGCACACAATTTGGCACTAAATCATTACAATTATTAAATAAATAAACTGATATTTTCTTCACCTGACAGTAAAAGGCAGATGGTCGATATGGGAAATTTTAATATTTAATTTTTTATTTTCTACTTATAGTGAGCATACAATATTATATTAGTCTCACATGTACAACATAGTGATTCGACATCTACATAACTCACAGTGATCACCCTACTAAATTTAGTGCCCTTCTAACACTATACGGTTATTAAAGTATTGGTTATATTCCTTATGCTATACTTTATATCTCCGTGACTATTTTGTAACTACCAATTTGTACTTCTTAATCCGTTCCCCCTTTTTTACCAAATCCCCCAAACCCCTCACAACTGGTAACCCTCAAAATGTCCTCTGTATCTGTTTGTTTCTGAGGTTTTTTTTGTTGTTTATTTTGTTTAGATTCCACATATACATGCAATCACATGGCATTTGTCTTCCTTTATTTGACTTACTCCACTCAGCACAAATATCCTCTAGGCCCATCACGAAATATCTCTCCATCCCATTACTTTGTCTGTCCTTTAATCTGAAGAGTCTCTCATAGGCAACATATGTAAGGGTCTTATTTTATTATTCAGCTGCCCTATCTTTTTATTAGAGCATTTAATTTTTCATTTGAAGTATTTGTTGATAAATATGTAGTTATTGCCATTCTTTATTTAGATTTCTAATACATATTTTTTTCTTCTTAAAAAAGTCCCTCCAGCATTTCCTGTAATACTGGCTTGGTGATGGTGAATTCCTTTAGCTTTTCCTTGTTTGGGAAACTTTTTATCTGTCTTTCGATTCTAAATGATAGCTTTGCTGGATAAAATAATCTTGGTATACGTCCTGGGTTTTCATCACTTCGAATCTTTTGTGCCAAGCCCTTCTTGCCCATAAATTTTCTGTTGAGAAATCAGCTGACAGTCTTATGGGAACTCCTCTGTTGGTAACTAATTGCTTTGGTCTTACTGCATTTAAGGTTCTCTCTTTGAATTTAACCTTTGGCATTTTAATTATGATGTGTTTTGGTGTGAGCCTCTTTGGGTTCATCTTTTTTAGAATTCTCTGAGCTTCCTAGGGTTGACTATTTCCTTTACCAGGTTAGGGAAGTTTTCCATCATTTCTTCAAATAGGTTTTCAATTCCTTGCGCTTCCTTCTTTCTCGTATCTCTGTGATGGGAATGTTGTTATGCTTGACATTTTCCCAGAGGCTTCTTAAACTATCTTCTTTTTGAATTCTTTTCTCTTGTTGCTGTTCTGATTAGGTGTCCTTTGCTACGCTATCCTCTATGTCACTGATTCAATCCTCGGTTTCATCCACTCTGCCCATTCCCATAATGTACTCTTCATGTCAGATATTATAGTCTTCATTTCTAACCCTGTTTTCCATCTCCATTTTGTTTTTTTATCTTTGTTAAGGTTCTGAGTTCACCTATTCTTCCCCTAAGTTTCTTAGACATCCTTATAAGCAATGTTTTGAACTCTGCATCTGGTATATTGCTTGTCTCCATTTTGGTGACTTCTTTTTCTGGAGCTTTGTTCTGTTCATGTGGGCCATGTTTCTTTGTCCCCTCATTTCAGCTGTGTCCCTGTTTCTGTATCTATTAGGTAGGGCCCCAAAGTCTCCCAGTCTTAGTAGAGTAGCTTTATGTAATAAGTGTGCTGCGGGGCCCAGTGGCACAGGCCTGGGAGGGGTCCAGCTGTAGGCCAAGTTCAGCCACAGGCCATGCATCTTTACAGTCACTTGGTCACAAAAAGTCACTAAGCAATCCACATATGGCTGCCACCCGTGCTGGGCTTATAAGTGCCTTGAAGGGTCAAGTCAGAAACCAAGGCCAGCTGCCACTAGTGCTAGGCGTGGAGTTGCTAAGCAAAAGATACAGGGCACACTGAGGCCAGATGCTGCTTCTTTGGGTTTTGTGTGCCTTCAATTTTATGAAAGTTTGCAACAGAACCCAAAACAGCCCATTTATATGAAATAAATCACTGAAAGTTGCTTGGGTGTGCCCACAGGTAGAAGCAGAGTTTCAGGGAATCCCCTGGGCAGAGCAACCTGTGTTATGGTTGATGGTGACTCAGAATTGGCAGTGCCTGTGTCTGCAGGCTAGTAAGGGGAGGGTTCAATAAAGGAACAACAGCTTCTGCCTGCACCTCTGTCTGGGAGCCAGCCTACAAACACTGCCCTGAAGCCTGACAACTCAGTGTCTCCCTGTATGCCCAAGACACTCCTCAAGCAGGCTGCCCCAGTGCTGGAGCTCAGCAGCAGCAAGTCTATCAGTGACTAAGGCCAGGTGTGGGCCCCTTAAGAGGAAGGTCTCTAATTACCACAGCCCTCTGTCTCACTCAGCTGCAGCCTCCACTGGTTTTCATAGCCAGATGTTATGGGGACTTCTATTCCCAGTGCTGAAACCTTGGGCAGGGGACTCCAGTGTGGGGCTGGGACCTTCTCACTCCTTGGGAGGCAGAGGGTGCTCTGCAGCCAAGATAGCTCTCCTGATTTTTGTTTACCACACGCAATTATGGGACCATGCCATTTTGCATCTCTGCCCCTACTACCTCTGTGAGGTGTCCTGTTATTTGTCTCTAGTTGTGGGGCTTCTGTTAAGCCAGACCTTAGGTGAATGCACATGCTGGTTGCTCTGCAGTTCTGTTATAATTTTAGTGTGGCTGCGAGAAGAAGCGTGCATTGCCTCTACAGTCCACACCATCTTGCCTCTGAATCCCCCAGAAAATTCCTAATAGTTATTTCTAGAACAACCAAGTGATACAAATTTTTAAAAGAAAAACGTTTATTTTCTTTTCATGCTATCCTGAAGATTTTGGTTCTTATTTCCATTTCATGTTCACCAGGACTGGGAAGTTTTCTAATCATTTATATGTCACACACCTACATAAACTACCCAGGGCAATAGTCGTCTTTCTCCTAGAGCATATCTCCATTACCCAGCCAAATCTGCAACTGCCAACTTACTTGTCAAGTCACCTGACTAGCCTTACTCACTATATTTTACATCCATCTATGAACATTCTGAGCATCGAGATTATCACAGCCCTCCTAAATAACTAGAAAGAGGGTAGAGAAAACCTACAATATATTGTGATGTACTTTAGCAGAGACAGCTAGTTCTTGTCTCAATTATATTTTTGTAACAGAACTGAATTTTATTCAGGGTAACAATGAACCCAATAAAAGGACTACATCTTCTGGCGTCCTTTGCACTTAGGAGTAAGCCTGGCTCATAAGAAACTTTCCTTTATACTTCCCTTTGCTCTTTCCCCTTTCTGGCTGGCAGAGATAGACCACAGTCACCTTGAAGGCAAACGCTGTAAGATGGCCATTTCCATCAGCCTGGGTCCCCTGACTGACCACATGTCCTGCCAACCAGGACAAGTGCTTCAAACTATTACGTGTTTGAAGCATTATACAATTTTGGATTTATCTGTTACAGAAGCTATCATTATACTAATATAGGCATAAAAGGATACAGTTCCTGGAATTTAATCATACTGGCATCTTGAACTTCCAACAAATGTAACATGGTGTAGACAGCTAAACAGCATAACTTTCCTGTGATGTTATTATAATAAAGTATTTAAATGTCTTTTGCATTTTCATTGATATTTTTCCATCCTCTGGTCATGGACCAAAGCCAGCTTTTATATTTTGATCTTATGACATTATATATCTGAAAGTAATACTTGGTTTAATAGAAAAACATTTTATTGGAAAAATAATTATTAAGAAACTAATTTCTGCATGTAAGTTTTTGAACTAATTTTTTAGTTAAGTAACAGGTAGAACTTAAACACCTATTAAGACTTACCAACGAAGTACAAGAAGCAGGATGATTGTAAGGATACCACCACACTGTTTTATAGATGTTGATGTACTGAATGAACAGAGCAACCAGCAGGTAGATAAAAAAGAGAAATTCAAAGAGCAAGCTCCCATCCACAGGCAAATCAGGAATTTGGCAATGACGAACAGGACCTGGGGTGATTAAGGCTGTGATAGGTGGGACCGGAAGGCCAATAGCACTACCATTCCTGAAAGAGAAAACTAGGGTTAAACAGTGATACCCTCCAGTGTCATAAAGGATAAAGGGACACTGCGTCCTTCCCCACCCACCCTTCAACTGTTGAACTTCCTCAAAACTCTAACCTAGGCTCTTTGGCTCTTGGTCTTCTCCCTCTACACATTCCTCAGTGATCTAATATGTGGCCATGGTTTCCATTATCTCCTACATGCTGAAAACTAAAATTTCTCTCCATAGAGCTCACTGCTGAGTTTTAGACCATGTTATCAAGCTGTCTACTGTACATCCTGTGTTCTTCCTCCTGTAGATCTGACCCTAGCTCATGTCCCACCCAGTTAGCTGCCCAAATCAGAAACCTTCCTTCTGCCTCTCTATATCTAATTACTCTCTAAACCTCATATATTCCACTTTATAAAACTTTTTCCAAACTGTACCCTTTTCTCTAAACCTCACTGCCTTAGTTCAAGCAGTTACTTTATTTCATCTAAACTACTGCAGTAATCCCCCTAAATTCAACTCCACTTTCATCAAATCCTCCAACCTGCCATCAGAGATCCTTTTAAAATGAAACTCAGATAGTGTTTCTCTCACCTAAACCCCTTTAATGCCTTTCTACTGCCAATAGGATAATATCCAACATTATTAGTATGTCCTATGAAGCCCTCTGCTTAACAGACTAGCTTCATCTCTTACCAATATTCCACATGCACCCTATACAATACCCATGCTATTTGCTATCAATGAACATGCATGCTACTCTCTTGTACACGCTATTCCTTTTACTAGCAGCACCCTACAAAACTAACTTCCTTAACCCCTCACAAATTTACTGAAAAAATCCTTCAAGACTTTAAAATGATCAAGCATATCCTGAATAAAAGCTTACTCTGACTCGCTCCATCAAGACTGATTCATCTCTCCTCTGTGCCATCATTACAAATAAACTATGCTTTTGTGCTGGGAAAAATAGAAGACAGCAAGAAAAGTGGAAGACCATAAGTAAGATGGATTGATGCCATAAAAGAAGCCATAGGCATGAGTCTATAGGAGCTGTCCTGTTGAGTTCAGAACACTGTGGACATCACTCATTCATAGGCTCACCAGGAGTTGGACCTGACTCAACAGCATATAACACATACCTTTATTACCGCACTTTTCATACTATTATGTAACTTTTTGTACGCATCTATGTTTTATCTATCAGACTATATGACCTTAAGGACAGAGAGTATACTTTTCCTAGTTCACTACAAATATACACCTTGAAGTTTGGAAGATAGCAGACTAATACAGTCATGAAAAAGAGAGATCTCTTACACACAAATTAAAATATACAGGTTTTAATCCCTATCTCCTTACTGTTTTTTTCTTCCAAGCTGTTTTATAGCTATTTCTGACCTATAAAACAACTTGGAAGAAAAAAAATGATAAAACAGGGGTAGGGAATAAAATTTCCCATTATTTATATACCTGAAAATAGTTACAAAGATCTAAGAGTCTTCTATTGCTTACAGAACAAGAAAAAGAGGCTTGATTTGGATATTTCCAAAGAAAATACTAGGAAAAGAACACTATTGGTATCACTATTCTACTCTTAAAATTTCCGAATATAGAATTCTAGCATTAGTATGTGACATTCACAGTACTTTATGTGACTCATGGGAATATGAATTCTGCTCATTCTGAACAGATAAGAATACCATGGAAACTCAGAGAAGCTAGAGGGGAAGTACAGGGAATGGGGTGGGGGTGGGAGGGATAAGAAAATATTATAAAAGTTTCTTCCTCTCATTTCCAGAGCATACGCCAATAGAATACACTTACCAAGGAGTAGACTGTAATCTACCAGTAGGTCTCATAACCTTACCTGCTTAATCATAAACCAATCATTTATACACAGCAGCCCTCTGATCTATTCTGGGACATGGGCTATAGCGCTGCACAAGTCCAGGAGATATCATTCACACAGAATATAACACGAAAGGTACCCTCTGGAGTTGTTTGTACAAGTTGGTGAACTTGAATGGAGGGGATTAATGCCAGCAGCCAATCTATTTCCTTACTCTAGTTAATCATAAGATAGGGAAGTAAAAAAATATGAGAAGTTAGAAGGTTAGGAACCTCTATTCTAGAACAAAATAAAAATTCTAATTCCCCTTCAGTCTAAGATACATAAAGGGGGAAAGCATACATAACTATTTGTTATAATTTAAAAGTTAAATAGGTTCTT
This sequence comes from Cynopterus sphinx, assembly GCA_030015415.1. Taxonomy (NCBI): domain Eukaryota; kingdom Metazoa; phylum Chordata; class Mammalia; order Chiroptera; family Pteropodidae; genus Cynopterus; species Cynopterus sphinx. Next base: position 55,622,988 of record CM057380.1, on the reverse strand, counting down.
ATGGATTTTTTCCCAAGTAAAGACTAATGTGGTTCTGCCATTACAAAGCAAATAAAATGTTGAGCCTCAATAAAAATAAAATATAACAAAACAAAGTATAAAATATATACACTTGTGATATTCTATATACCTTGGCTATTATACTTCAAGCCAGAAGAGATAAAGGTCAAATAAAGTAATTCAGAGCATCAGTGGGAAATAGGAAAGCATTCCTATAAGTTGAAAGCTTACGAAGACATAAGATCAAAGTTCTTAACCCCTCCCCCATCAAAAAAAAGCTAAAATCAATACGCTTGGTCAATATAGCTCAGAAAAATTATTTTTGGAGGTATTGTTTAGGAAAAATAAAAGTATTATTCTTCTAAAAGTGTATAAAAATAGCATCAAGAACAGCAAAGTGACACAAATGTTTGAAATACAATGTGGGACAGTTCTAGTCCCAGATTTTCCACTAACCAGCTGTGGTCTTTGAGAAGTTACCACTTTATATCCCTGCGCCTCAGTTTCTTCATCTTTAATATGAAGGTTGGACTTGATTCTCGTTGAAGGACTCTTCTCAATGGTAACACTGAATATTCTCTTTCAAGCTGTGTTACAGGTCCCCAAGCCCAGGCTCAATGATTTCTAGGAGCACTCATAGGACTTGGCATACAGTCACAGCTAGGATTTGTTACAACAAAAGGATACAAATCAAAATCATCAGAGGAAAAGGTACATGAGGCAAAGTCTAGAGAAAACCAGGTGCAAACTATAAAGAGTCCTTTCTCAGTGGAGTTATACTGGATACACTTAACTCTTTCAGCAACTACTTGTGACAACACTTGTGAAGTGTTATCTACCAGGAAGGCTCATTATTGACTCAGCACTGAAGGTGTTTCATGGGGGCTAGCCATGGAGGCAACCTCTGCCTAACAGTATCAAAATTTCAGACTCTCAAAAGGAAAGCAGGTGTTCAGCATAGCTAACCTTAGAAAGGCCTGCTTGCAAGAATGGCACCTGGGAACCTGACTGGTAAACAGTTCCCTTATGGATATAAAACTTTCCATTAATAAGAGTGGCTCACTGAGTTTAAACCATTTGTGCAAACAATGTGGATTATGCTGAACATCTGCTTTGCCTTTGCACACAGTGTCTGTGTGTAGGAAAGAGTTAACATAGAAGGCCTAACATTGGCTTTTATGGAGCCAGCAAGCAGAAGAATTTAGCTAAGCAAATGAATAAAGCAAGAAAGCTTCAAAAGAATAAAGAAGGGATAAAGCAGTGATCATTCTTAAGTGATATTATTAACCAAGTATCTGCACAGACAAAACAAAGAAAAACTCACCCTTAGTCCTTCTCAAATAAGATTCTCCCTCAACTAAAAGCTTCCTAGGAAACTCAAAAACTCAATGTCTCCTCTTTCTTCAAATGGCAATCATCTAAGCACCCTGTCTCAGAAACAAATCCCTGCTTCCCACAGGTAGAAAAAAGGACACAGAACTATGGATTTCAATTTTGACTGTGTCACAAAACTAGCTCTTTGACATTCTCAAGTTTAACTTCACCAATCAGGCTACAAACATGAACCAAACTAGGACAAATGCTCTCTTTTCCAGCTGACTTATTTTGTATAACGAAACATATCCAAAGTTATATCACACTTAATCAATTATCTAGTTCCTTCTTTACAGACACTCCAGAAATGAGTTTCCCTTGTCTGAACTGTCTTTCTTTGTACACATCCTTCCTAAAACTATTATAGGCCATCTACCACTTGGTTTTATCCCTATTTTTTATACCCCTACCCCGTGTCTTATATAATAACCTATGCTAGGCTGCGTCTTTCCCATCAAGAACCAAAAATAAAAACATTTTCTCCCCAAATAACTTCTTTTGATAAAAATTTCACAAATAATCACTTAACACTGACTTTTCAAACCATTAACTATGATCTTTCACTTTATTCTAATCTCCTGAAAAATGTTCTTCACCTCACCATCCCAATTAATTACTAAAGAAATATATATTAAAGGAGGGAAGTGGTTGGAGAATGGTAGATCAAAGCAACTATGACTGGAACCCTGAAAGCCAGGATAGAATAGCTACAAAGAAAGCTGAGAAAAGAATACATGATCATAGCTAAACCCACCTAAGAGGTAATTTCCACATGTTCCCAGTTCTTCCACATACTCTATTTGCAGACTTCAAGTGCAAGCAGAAACATCTAGGAATATGGTTTTCGGCTCTTTTTTAATAGCAGAACACTTTATTTTCCCTCCCTCCAAAGACATTTTACATTGTATCCCAATATTTAAAACACAAAGAAATTAGTCTGATTAAGAGAGAACTAGGAAACCTAAAGCCTGAACTGCTAGGCCTGCCTGCCTCTTTCTCCCTTCTACAGAGTTCCTATAGCAGCCCCTGAAACACTGAAGAGGGATTCTGTAGGACAACTGGGGAACCTAATTACCTATGGGAATCCTCAAAGCACAAGTAGAAGAAAATGAACAAAGAACTGCTTGAGTTAATACAGGGGCATAACTAGAATATTTTAGCTAGCTAGAATCCTAGCTAGGTATAACTATGATTTTCTATTGCAATTTGAAAGTACTGAACCACTAAGATGACAGTCAGTATATATTAGTAAAATTAAGGCATGTATTTCAAATAGGAAACATCCTTCACTTCAATATTTATATTAGATAGTACCTTTCTTCAAAAATATTTTCCTATATTCTCATTTTAAAATTTTTCTTTATTTTTAAAAATATAATAATACATGTGACTTGTAGAAATTTTGGAAAATTCAAAGTAGTTTTTAAAACTTACTACAATTTCCCATTTCATTTATTTTCAATATCTTGCTATGAAGCAGGCAGTATCATCCTTTTTCAAGTGAGAAAATGTAAAGAACAGAGTAAAATATAATTCTCTAAAAAATTATACTCCGTAATCTATATACATACAGATTTGGATTGAAAATTAGTATAAGAATCAGAGACTGGAAAAATCCCTCCAAACTGAAATTTCAGGGAGTCCTCAATGACATGACAAATTCAGAACTGACTCTGAAGACTGAGTAGAACTTGGGTTGGAAAGTAAGAAAGAAAGAGGGTGAGCAGGTCAGGAAGAGAGAAGTACACAAAAAATATCAGGAGGGCCTGATAAGACAGCAGTAGGACTGATTGCTAGATTTGAAAATTAGAATCTAAGCAAGAGAAACCTGTGTTCAGAGAGGAAGCAGAAATTAGGTGGCAAAAATTATCCTGAGCAAACACTTGATCAGATAAAAGCCATCTCTTTCCACTGCTATCTGACTGAACCTCCTGATGAAGTGAGTTATCCTGATAAGATTAGAAATAATTCATCTTAACTTTTGAATATTAGGAACAGAGATAAATTTCTGCTTAAAAAATATCAAATTCTTTATTCTCATACAGACACAAATCTTAAGATGTAGTCTGACTGATCACAGGATATTAAAAAGTAAGAACAGTCTTATTTCTTCTTTACCTGTTTCTCAGGCCTGTTCCATTGCCACAGCCCCCACCAACCAAAGTCTGTAAAGAAGGTAAAGCTGAACGGCTTAGCTGCTGCCGACTAGGGCCCCTCCTTCCTCCGGGCATGTCCGGGAACCAGTCTGTTTCCAGTGCCACCCGTAGTTGCAACCCAGATTAATGGTTTTCAACCTGTTTCAACTCTGAATAACAACAACAAAAAAAACACATTTAAATATCAGTTTAAAATGAACAGGACAAACAAACAGACTCATGGACATGGACAGTAGAATGGTGGTTGCCAGAGGATGGGGGGGAGGAGGAAGGTAAATGAGGTAAACACACAGAGTAATTATAGAATGCCTTACTGTTAAAATGTACAGCTGAAACTTACTGGATTTCGTTAACCAAAGTCACCATAAAATAATTAATTAAAAATATATATCTGTTTAAAATAAATATCAGTTTGAATATTTTTAAATTAGGTAATGTAACAAAACCACCAGAAAAACTGTGAATGCAGGGCCTGTAAAACCAGGTAGTCAAACAAATGCTCTCAGTGTCTATTACCTACTGTATTCTAATGAAAGGACTACTCAGACGCTAATGGGTCAGGTCAGAAGCTTAAGTTTTGATGTAAGCTCTGTTCGGCATTAGGAAAGTCAAAATTTGTGTCTGTTAGTTGACTTAGAGCATATGAAAGATATTACAATCAGGTAAAATTTTACAAGAAACACCTAATATAAACATTTCCAATTCAAATTATTTCACGGTAAGCCACTTGAAATCAGCACAGTCCAAAATGTCAGGTTTTGCTATCAAGGGATCTTGGTTCTGAGATCAAATATGTTACATATTATCTGACTTTAACTGAGGCATTTAACCTCTGAGTTTATGTCTTTATCAGAATATCAGAAAAAAAATGTGTTCCCTGTCCTATAGAGGTTGTTGTCAGGATTGACAATGATGGATGAGAAGTACACCAGTAGGCCTTTTAACTCTTTAGAAGTAAAACTGTTCAAGTGGCATCCCCATATATTGGAGTGAAAACACTGGAAGGAGCTCAAGAGGATACTTACAACAACAACAACAACAACAACAAAAGGATGTAAAATCATTTAGAATTACTGAAATTGTATAACTAAAAGAGAAGTAACAGAGACTGTGTCTTCATCACTCTATGGCAAAATCACTTCTCCAATATGGATACCAAAATCTGTTTCCTAAACAATACAACTTAAAAACTGAAGACTGACACCCTGTTAAAAAAAAAAAAAAAGTAAAGTAAAGAAAAAGAAAGAAACCTGGCTTTCAATACGTTCCTGCAGATTGATCGACATTCCTTATTCCTACAGCTTCAGGCTGTAGACTAACAAGCGCCAAGTGAGACAAAGCATCCAAACCACTGGATGTAGGTAGGGGGTGCTGGTCCCTTCTCAACGATCAAAGAGAAAGAAAAAATATGTACCAAAAAAGTTGGAATGGAAGAGGCGCGAGGATGGGGTGGGGGTAGGTGGATGGCGAGAGACTACAAACTTCAAGAGACTGGACCCCAAGGGGGGGGGACGACAAAGCAGTCCCCGCCGCGCACTCTGGAGGGCCGAAGCAGGCCCAGGACAGACGAAAAGAGCGGCCCCGCGGCAATACTCACGCATGAAGGAGGCCCGGCCGGCGGGGCGGGATCCCTGGGAGGAGGAGGAGGCAGCTTTACAGGCTGGACCCCAGGCGAGTGAACTCCCTCCCCGCGTTGAGGCGCTCCAAACGAGCTGCTTGTCCGCAGGCCGTCCCTGCTCGGAAAATCGAAATAAAGTGTCCAAGCTTCGAGCTGCCAGACCCAGACCTAGACCCGGACCCTGATTCAGGGCCAGAGTCAGAGGCAGACCTCAGGCTAGAGACTGAGCCCGACGCCGTCAGCACTCATCCGCAGCCTCCATTACCGCGGGGCTGAGCAGACGTGGCAGCGCACGGAGATGACGTCACGGCCGCGCGCCCCGGCGGCACGCGGGCCCCCGAACCACGGACGCAGCTGCGGGAGCGAGCACCCCGCCCCCGCCCGCGCGCAGCTGCGCGGGGGACGCGCCTTCTCTGCGGGGCTCGCCGCTGAAGACCCGGCTCCTGAGGGCTCTTGCTATCATCGCACCGACTCCAAGTAACAACTTTGTGTAGGTGACCGCTCCCATGTTGCAGATGAGAGAGTTGGGAGATGTCACCTAAGGTCACATCGCTGCTAAGTAAAGGAGCCCGCACTGAGCAGCCTTGCCTCAGCGTCCAATCCTACGCTTGTCGTAAAGTGAAGGGCTAGATAAGAGGCTGGAGTTACAAAAAATGACTACTTACGAAGAGCTCACAGTCTAGGGGAAGAGACAAGACATTAGGAAAACACAGCAATTACAATTTATTACAACAAATGCAACGTTAAAATTCTGCCCCAATTCCAAAGATAGCATGAAAAGCAGCATAATAAATTCTGTGGGATGGTGGAGGTGTCAATACCAAGAAAAGCTTCATAGCTTGGGGTTTAAAGCCAAAACTCCCAAGAATGAATAGGTGTTTCATGGGAGAATGATTTCCCGGTAAAAGAAGTGGCAATTAAAAAGGTAAGGAGGTAGACAACATTACGATGAATTAAAAAAACGGCCAATACTTTGGTATTAGAAGAGTAAAAGTGTTAAAAGAGCACTTATGTGAGATCGCTCGTTCTAGAGATTTAAGTGGCTTTATAGAAAGCCCTTTGTATCAAGTATATGATTAGTTAACCATTATTTTTTTTTTTTTGGTACCACACACTGGACTAGTAGCTATATATAATTCGTTTAACTCTCATAATGCTTAGATACTACCATTGTTCCTATTCTGCAGCGGAACTGAAGTTAAGAGAAGTTAGATAATGTGTTTAAAATAGCCCAGCTAATAAGTAGCAGAGCCATATTTTAGAGCCGGGATGACCAATATCAAAACCACCAGTTAGTAATATTCTAAAATGTTCTTACTGTCCTAAAGTACCATGCAGAACTTTCATTCATGAAAATATAAAATCCAACAGATTATTACATATTTTTATTGTTTTCACTCACAGGCATAAGGAATTTTGCACATTTATTTTCATATTTGTTCTGTTAACTGTTTCCTAGCTTGCTACATTGAAACTCCTTTGCCACTTTTCTGTTGGCTCCCCAGCATCCATTCTTCATTCAGCAGTTATTTATTTAGTGACTACATGTGTACCAGGCACAGTGTTAGTGAACAAGACACACATGTCTTTTTCTTCCTAGAGCTTATATCCTAACGGGAGAAAACATTTATTTAATAAATAAAACAATTACAGATTGTAAGTATTATGGAGATAAAAAGGGGGTAAGATAGACAATAACAAAGATAATATCTTGAGGGGTATCTGTCTGAGGTGATGACATTTCAGCAGAAACCTGAATGTTGGGAAGGAATCAGAGATGCAAATGTTAGAAAAATGCAGTCCAGATAGAAAACAAAATGTGTGCAGAGAATTTACGGTGGGTTAGAGTTTGGCATGTTTGAAAAACTTGACACAAAGCTGTATAGCTAGATCATGGTAAGCAAAGGAGAATGTGGTGTTAACTTCTACTACTGAAAGTCTTTTTTTTTTTTTTAAAAAAAGAAAGGTTTTATTGAGCCAACAATGCTAGCCAAAAAGACCAGTCTTGGGACATGAAGTCCAAACCATGCAGCAATGTGGCTAAATGAAAAAGATACCCATGTCTTATCATCCCAGAATTTTGTCAGTTATATGTCAATTGGGGTTTGGGGAGATGTAAGCTGTTCTGAAAGGGTTTATATTAGCTATAGGCAAAGGAAATGAGAAAAAATGGAGGACATTTAGTTCTGGGATAGGCTTAGTAGAGTCGCCAAGAAGAGGTGTCTGCTGTATATTAGCTATGGGCAGCAAACTGGAAAATTCACGTGGAAATGAGAAGTGTATAATTATGGAAATAGCCACCTGGAAATTAATCCTAAATTCCAGTAGGTATACTGGAATGTAAACATTCTTTTGGCAGAGCTGGTCAATAGTTATTAACAGACTAACTGTTCAGTCTCTTTCTCTCACTTTCCAGCAGCTATAATTTTAATTCAGAACATCTCAGGATATTTTTTCTTGTCAGTGGCATGAAAGGAATTTGAAGACACAACCAGGAACTTGAACATGGAGGGTTTTTTTAAACCATAGTGTTTGCATTTTAAATTAGTGGCTGGCATAGGACCTAAAAATCTGTGGTTTTTATAAGCTCCAGGAGGATTCTGGAACTTATTCACACATGGGAAACACTGGAATAAAACGCCTCACCTATTAAGGAAATAAAAGTATTATTTGGATTCACATGCAGCTTATTCCTCCTGTATACAGGGCCCATTTAACTCCCAATCTTGCTACTCTTCTTCCACACAGATGAACATTGCAAAATTGCAGAAAATATGGATTTATTTTCATTTCAAAACTACACAAAGTGATTTCTATTTCTTCTGATCACAGAAAACAAATTGTGAAAAAGAAAGGCTATTATTAAAGTTTTAAAAATTATGCTCCGTTATATTCATTTTAGACTAACTTTGAAAATGAGGGTTATTGTGGTGTTAATCTGTGTAGCACACTGCCTAATTATGTGCTTTTGATGAACATTCATTTTGAAGTACTGCGACCTTCCTGGAAGTTAAAGAAAATTTGACTCAAGTTTTCTTTTGGATTCTTGAAGAAGTCTTGTATGATATAGTGTCAGGGATCCATTTTCTCCTCTTGCCTACTCACCCAGAGTGATATAGTCCATTCCTGACCAATCAATATTATTTTATCTTCCACCATTCCTCAACATGCATCTTAAGTTCTACCCTCCACTACTGTCACCCCAAGTTAGACCTCCACCTTCTGCAAATTATGGCTTCCTTTTTTAGTGACTCCAGCACAACATTCCTCAATTGCAACATTTCCTTTTGTTCGGCCTGGAATATACCCTTCTTACCCCTTCCTCTATATTTCCAGTTCATATTGATCTTTCAATCCACTGAAACCAGAAACATTTACATATTTTTTAAGTTGTAAATTATCCCTGGAGGAAGCTTATTTTTCTCCCCATTAGTTCTAAACTCCCCGAGGGCACAGATCTCATCTTGTTTTTCCATGATTCCTCAGAGCCTAAGATGTCACTCTGAATATTTTAAATACTTATAGTTCTATATACTTGTAGAATATTTATACTGTCTAGTGTAATGTTGCCCACTGATATTTTTCCATGTCTAAGTCACCCCAATTGTTACATAAATTCTATTCAAAATAGAATTTGCTAGCCCTTGGGTCTTAACAGTACTGTACACCAGCAGTCCCTAACCTTTTTGGCACCAGGAATCGGTGCTCCTATGAGAATCTAATGCCTGATGATCTGAGGTGGAGCTGAGACGGTGATGCTGGGGAGTGGCTTCAAATACAGAGGAAGCTTGGCTCACTCCCCCCAGTCCCCACTTACCTCCTGCTGTAACAGGACACAGACCAGTACTGGTCTATGGCCCAGAGTTGTGGACCCCTGCTATATACTATTGTGTGGGGTCTAAACCTTTTAAGTTCTCCTAGCTGGGCTAATCATTGAATTAACAGAGACAGATTAACAGGAGAGAATCAAATTATGTGAATACCCGTGGGGAATTCACATAAGCATGAAAATTCCAAAGACAGTGTGGCATTGGGTATATGTGACAAAGGAGAAAAGGGGGTGGGAACTGGGGTCTACTATATCAGAAGTGAGAAAGGGCAACTTACAGGTAGTTGAGGAGTAGTGGAACACACAGGCAGGCAAAATCTTGCTAGCCAACTCAGAAACAGGGAGACATAGGGGTATCTAGATAACAGGTCGCAGCCAGAAGCCCTCCTATTTACCATACTTAATTCAAATTAGGCTACGATAAACATCCTGAGATCCAATTCCTGGGGTAGGCCTTTCCATCTGGATCTCTCAGGCAGGAAGGCGGAGAGGCAAAGGTTCTTTCTGAGCTGTTTTTTTTTCCTTAATAAACAATTTAAAAATCAATATTCCAAACGGCACAATTTGGGGTTCCCTTTCATAGCTAACCATATAACTTTGTTCTAAGCGAAGGAACAGGGATTCCTACCCCCATCCCCCAGCCCCCACCCCGCCAGCCGCCGTGAAGCCGGAACTGCCTTCCTGGCGCGCATTCCCTGGGAATCTCCGCCGGGGTTGGGACTTGGGGGCGGGGTGAGCCGAGCGGCTCCCGCCATCTCTGTGCGGGGCGCCCCCCGCCCGCACGGTGCGGCCCGCACGGCCATATTTGTGCGGGGCTGCCCTTCCGCCCCGGCGGCACCGCAGACTGCGCGGCGGCTGGCCAGTGATGGAGCGGTGGGCCCGCTCCCGGGTCGGGCTGTGGCTGCTGCTGCTGCTCCTGTGTCCAGTGCCTGGCCGCCACAAGGAGCCAGGTGGGCTCCGGACGGGGCGGAGCCTGGCGCTTAGGGCTCCGGCTCTCCCGGCCCCTCCCCTCGGCTCCCCGGGGCAGCCGGCACCGGGCTGATGCTGTGGCTGCTGTAACGCAGAGCGGGGCAGAGGGCTCGGGTGGGGGTGGGGTGGGGCGCCTCGGGGCGGACTGTGAGCTTCTGGGTGTCTAACACGTCTTCTCCTGCCAAGTACCATGGAGAGGAACCTTTCCTCCAGAATTCGGGGTGATAGTGGGTAGGAGAGGGAATCCCGCTGTACATCCAAAGCGGCATCGCACGTGTTTGGCAACTGCACCTCCCTAAGACAAACTGGGGAGTGTGTGTGTGTGTGTGTGTGTGTGTGTGTGTGTGTGTGTGTGTGTGTGTGTGTGTGTGTGTGTGTGTGTGTGTGTGTGTGTGTGTGTGTGTGTGTGTGTGTGTGTGTGTGTGTGTGTGTGTGTGTGTGTGTGTGTGTGTGTGTGTGTGTGTGTGTGTGTGTGTTTAAGCCATTGCCAGAAGAGATGAAGCTCCGTAGGGTAAACGTCTGTGGTTTTTAATCGATCCTCTTTATGGGACCCAGTTTGATTAGTAAAAAGCGGGAAATCCGTGCACCAGTTTATGAGTGTCAGGCATTAAACTTGGAAAATTTCCAATGTCATGAACACCCGAAGGCCCGAGTAGAGGCGCAGACTTGACATGCATGCTGGGGAGTTACAGGATGAAGCCTTCCTGGCATTTACTTTCCACCAATGGGATGGGAAAGGGATGTCTAAAACTTCTATAGATTCTGTTTGCCTGCTGCCAGCAAGTAAGAATGCTCAGGGATGTTTTGTTAACCTTTACTTATTTCACTTTTTTAAAGGTTCAAAATGGAAAGTATTTATTGACCAAATAAACAGGTCTTTGGAGAATTATGAACCATGTTCAAGTCAAAACTGCAGCTGCTACAATGGGTGAGTTCTTTGATTTGTTTTTGAGAATGGAGATCTTGTCACAAGGAAGTCTCTTAAGATCCTCAAGAGACCGTGGTTACAGTTGTCAGAGAGCTGAGCATATTTTGAAAGCAGGCAAGTTTCCTGAGTTGGGTTCCTATTTCTAGGAAATAAGAATGCCCTGGGATAGCAGAGGCCCAGGAGGTCTCAGAATTGCCATTAACTCACTATGAGAATTAGCACATGTACTTGTCTGTTTTCCCAACTGGACTTGAAAGTTTCTTGAAGTCAAGGTCTATATCTTATTGTTGTAGTCCTTGTGCTTGCTCTCAGTAAATACTCAATGAACACTGTTGAAGGCATATACATATTTATAAATGAATTCAATCACACTTTTCCTGTTGGTTATTTTTAAAGTATGCTCATAAAGGCTGGAGAGTGGAAAAGATTACTGGGAAAGCAATAATTAGCTTCTAGTCCCACATCTCCCAGTAATTATCCCCACAGCAAGCCATTTAACTTCTCTGGGTCTCAGATTCCCCATTAGCTAAATATCAGAGTCCTTTGGCTCCTCATTATGTTATTCCATGACTCTTCAAAAAATTTACCTGATACTTATGTTACTTGCTGAAAACTTACTATGTACTGAACTTTAAAAGGGATACAAACAGCATAATTTTTGGTTATTGCTATTAGTTTGTTAAAATATGGGGTGGGTGGGGGCCAGACAGACCAGAACAAGGTAATCAGACTGTGTCAGACTGCAAGGCATAAACTATACCTTCTGTGGGGTTCAGAGAAGGGGAGGTCAATGGGACTGCAGTGACTGAGAGGACACAAATATGACATGAATAGGGAAGGTGGAATGTATGTCAGGCAAGGGAAAGGTAATCCAAATAGAGGGGAAAGAAGAAAAATTGACTTGCTTTTTCCTTTTTGAGACTTTGTTGTTGATGAGGTTCTAGATTACCTATGGTGCTTCCGGGGGAAAGAGTACCTATTCCTGCTCTCTATTCTTTCCCTCAGCTTACTGTGTTTTATAATACTAAACCTAAACCCACAGAAAAGAAGTAGGTGGAATGATATTCTCTTGGCCTGCTTTCTTGATGATTTGAATTCTTTCCCAGTGTCATAGAAGAGGATCTGACTCCTTTCCGAGGAGGAATCTCAAGGAAGATGATGGCTGAGGTAGTCAGACGGAAGCTAGGGACTCACTATCAGATCATTAAGAATAGATTATACCGAGAAAATGACTGCATGTTTCCCTCAAGGTAAGAGTTATGATATAAATATATCTTCTGATATTCTTACATATGAGCTTGGTTGATATTTTCTTATAAGGAAGCCAATTAAAGGGACCTACAGGCAAATCCCTCCTCACATTTCAGGGGACTATGAAATAATGACATGCTCTTCTCACCTGTAAATTTTTCTTGCCTTCTCCTATCCTCCTTTCCCCTATATCAAAGCCTGTTTCCTCTCTCTTTCTAAGGTATGGGCATATCAGTGGTTATACTGGCTGTGACTCTGCCCCTTCTCTTCCTTCTTGAGATGTAGTAGTTGCAGGACACAGGTTGATGAGACCTAGTAGGAGTGAGCTGGCCTAAAGGAGGAGGAGCTTTGATTGTCTGTCAAGGGCTAAGTATTGTTCTAGATACTGAATATTTAAAGAAAAGTTGTGGAAAGTCAAGGATAACTGGGGCTGCAGATTAGCAGGCTACACTAGCCACAACTTCATGTGTGAGTTGAGGTAACAAATCAGTAGGGCTGGGAGCAAGTGGAGAGCATCACAGACTGAGCCTGGAAGGTGGATTTAGGCAGCATAATACAAGAGAAATGATAAACTTCCTTTTAGAAACCTTTTTTTAAAAAGTTAAATCTTTATAAAATCTTTATAAAATTATAAAGTACAAAACTAAGAGGGCATGACATTCCTTTACCTAACATCTTCTTTCTAAATAATCTCTATGCTATCATTAAAAGTAAGGTAAATGAGCAGTATTGTTAAACAAAAACATGCATCCATTTGGACATAAGGATTTATATATTTGTTCTTAATAACAGCTTTATTACAAATGAACACATTTTCATTGTCAAAAATATGTAAAACAACAACAAAAAGGAAAGTAAAGATCACTTAATATCTCACTAAACTGAAGTAATTACAATTACCTTTTGGTTACCACATGTCAAGGGAAATTAAGATGGTAGGGGGAAAATCATTGAAGTATTTTAAACAGACATTTGTTTCATTACTTGGGACAGTAATATTTAAGTACAAATCATGGACATAGAAGAATTTCTGATTTCCACAAATAAGAAAGAACATATGAATACAGACATTGTTGGACTTTGAAAGTTTATTCAGTATTTAACAGCTGAACAATTTCCAGATGAAATTTTAAACTTTCAAAGTTTCTAAAAGACACATATCTCTTATTCCAGACTTCAGAGCATTTTTAGGATCAGGAGTTCTTAGAGATGTTCTGAAGGGAACACAGGACATTTCATTGACAATAAAATCATCTGTTTTTCTAATGCATTGAAAGTTCCTTATCCTAGCTACACACACAACTAAGGAAAACATAGTTGGACAGAACAGAAATAGAATGAAATATTTAGACCAGTTTTCTTAATGAAATGAACACAGTTGTGTGATATCTCAGATTCTCATCTAGCCAACTATATCTTTCTAGGTCTAGAAACTTCTAATTCACCTAGTTTCAGAAACCTATATGACATTTAAAAAATTCAGTTCTGAACAAAATAAAACATAAACTCAGCATTTCAAGGATAAGCTGAGATTTTGCTGAGGAACCAGAGCACCTAATTAGCACTGAAGACACATCATTTCAGAGATGAAGAATAATGCATTAAAAAAATAATACCTTTAATGAGGTATGGCTGACATAAACTGCACACATTTAAAGTGTACATTTGATGTTTTGATGTAAATATAGGACAAAATAATGAATATATCTGTCCCTCACAAAAGTGTCCTCATCCTTCTTTGCAGTCCCTTTCTCTCACCCCTCCCTGCCATGCCTTCTTTCCCCAACCCCACCCCCTTCCTCAGGCATCCATTTATCTTCTTTCTCTCATTATATACTATTTTCAAGGGTTTTATATAAATGGGATCATACAATATGTGAAAGAATTCTGTTTTAAAAGCCAAATGTGAAAGAAAATACGTTTTAGCTGTTATATATAATTGTACTACAATAATATATTTTAAAAACTTTTGAAGTAGTTTTATTTACTTATTTTTTAGTATCAAAATTGTGTTACATGCACATGGTAAAATATTTGGACAACTCAAAATGATGTACAATGAAAAGAAAGTTTCTCTACCAACTTAACCCCCAGACCGCTAATTCCTGAGTCCTTCTCTCAAGAGACCCCCACAGTTACAAGTTTCTTATATATTCTGCCAGAAATGTATGCATATACAATTATCTAGACTCATCAACAAATTAGAACATACTATATCTTCTGTTCTACAACTCACTTTTCTATGTAACAGTAGATTTTGAAATTGTTTCCTAAGAGTACATAGAAAACTCCTTTTTCATAGCTGCATAATGATCCATTGTGTGGGTTTCTTATTCCTCTATCACTCCCCTTTGATTTTTGACTGACACAAACAATGCTGCAGTGAATATCCTTGTATGTACACCTTTGAGCACTCATAAATATATTTGCAGGTTAATTAAGTAGAATTAATTAATGCATTTTAAAAATCTTTGTAAATAGAAGAAAATTGTCTTTCAAAGAGGTTTTGCCTATTTATACTTCATCACCTTTGTATCACATGCTCCAAATAGACCTCATACCTTCCCCACCACTCTATGTTATGACTCTTTGATCTATGCCAGTCTCATTGGTGCAAACTGGCATCTAGCTTCACTAGAATTCTTTTTTTTTTCTTTTTCTTTTTGTCATGGTGATATTTTATTTACTTAATTTTATAATTGAAATATGTTTGACATAATTGTGTAAATTTAAGGTAAACATGTTAAATTGCTATGTTGTAGGATAATAACACCTCTACCATATTATGTAATTATCTTTTTAGTAGTTGGAATAATTAAGTTCTAGTCTCCTAGCAAATTTGATGATTGTAATGTAATATTGTTGTCTATATTCACTGCACAGCACATCTGTGAATATGTCATTTTGTTCAACTTTGTTTCATTGGAATGTTGATGGAAAAACTTAACTTCTGTTTATATCAATTAGCCCTTGGTAAAACTGGTTTAGTTACATATCATTTTGCGCAAGGTTGCATAACTTGTCAATGTTAAGTGAGGACTTACTGTTCTGTGTATTAAATCTCTAGGTATATTTACTAGTTGTTATAGATTTGTACCCTTAAACAACATCTCTTTCCCACCCTAGATCCCCTGGTAACTACCATTTTAGTCTCTGTTTTTACAATTTTGCCTTTTGGCATTTTTTTATTATTAATACAGTTGAGCGTCTTTTTTTGTATTTATAGACCATTGATATTTTTTGCAGTTATCTTCCTATATATAAGTCAGTGTTTTAAATCATTCATTTCCGTGCTGCCAGACAATTTTGGTCAGACTGCCCCCAGTATAGTGCTGGCCAGGACCTCAGAGGGTGGGTCAGAAAAGCTAAGTTGTCAGTGTATCCTCTTTTTCTTTCCAGAAATCCTCTGAGGATTCCAAGAAAGTCTAGTCAGAATGCAAATTATAATTTTTGTGATTGTGTGCATAACAACTGTGAAATTAATTATGGTAGAAATAAAATAATGTCTTGTGAGAAGCAAGCCAAAGGGACACAATTAGAAAATTAGCCTTTCCAGTTCCTATCAGAATTTATGTCTTGCTTACCAATTAAAGTATCCCATGTAGGGAAAACAAAAAAACTGGGAATGAATAGAGAAATCATCATAGGAGTAGCAATAATCCCCCCTTCAAACTTATGATGATCCAATTAGAACGTTGTATTTAGTATTAGAAGCTGGAGCAGTGTAGCTAGGAAAGATAGCTTGTACAATGTGAAAGAATGGCATAATCCTTTTAGCTTTGCTTTCAGTAGGCTTTGCAGCATGCTGTTGATCTGAAAACTGGCTTGTCTTACTTTAACAGTGTGCATGGGCCTGGTCTTGTCCTAGAGCAGGCAGTGCTCAGGTGAATCTGTGGTATTTCTGGTTGACAGGTGTAGTGGTGTTGAACATTTTATTTTGGAAGTTATCGGGCACCTCCCTGACATGGAGATGGTGATCAATGTACGAGATTATCCTCAGGTTCCTAAGTGGATGGAGCCTGCTATTCCAGTCTTCTCCTTTAGTAAGGTAAGTACAGGAAGGGCCATATAAGGGAACGCTGGGTGGTCCTCTAGAATATGACTAGGAGATGATTGTCCTGTGACAGAATCTTATGGGTAATGGTGAGGATGAGGCCTGAGATAAGGAATGGGTCTTTGTTCCTGATGGCTTCACAATAGTTGAGCAATAAGACTGAGGAGATGGAGTTGAGGACCTGTAAGTAATAAGAGGTTGCTTAAGTCTTGTTAGGGCTAGGGATGGAGGGTAGGGAATGAGAGAGGCCTGAGGAACCTATAGGACATTGGAGATGGGGTTCAGTGATCCTTGGAAGAGAGTGACCCAAGAAAGTTCATTGCACAGAATTAGGAACACCTTCAAAAATATTTGTTGAGCTCCTACAAAATATACTTCAGATACAGTATTGGGTATCATCTGCTCTATCTGTCACTGTATCCTAGGGACCCAGCATGGCTAACAGTGAAACCAAAGGTGTTAGATAACTGCACAGTTTGTACCCAAGCAGTTCATTGAGAGGATAAGACTGGGATATCTGAGAGGAGTTTATGAGGGGGTGATATTTGGGTCTAGTTATGGAGGGATAGGAGTACTAGGACACACCTGTGGTCTTGGAGAACTCAGGACAATTACCATCTTGCCAGTGCTCAGGTTCTTGAAAATTGTGTTTAGCAGGGATGGGCCTTGGTTTCTTAGAAACTGGGTATGAACATATTTGGGGATGAGGGTCGGGGAGGCTAGAAGAGAATGGATGGAAGAGCCTCTGGGGGAGGAGTGGGTTTAGGAAAACCCTGCAGACTTTGAGAACAGGAACATCATCTCTGATTTGGCTTTTCTGAAGCATAGGGATTTATTATCCCCACTTTATCTTTATCACAGTTTACTTTCTAGACTTGTTTATTTCTTGTACTGTAAGTGGGATGAGGCTACATTTGTGTTGCATTTCCCATAGTTTAACCTCATTTCTCAAACGCTCTTGTTCCCATTGTTTGTCATGAAACCCTACCAGAAGAACAGATAGAGACTTCCATTTAAATCAGTAAGGACTTTGTTCATTATTTACCTATTATTTATGTTGATAATTAAGTATGACCATCAGTACACTTTCGTTTCATTTTTACTTCCCTCCTTTTTTTCTTTTTTTTAACCAGTGACTCCTAATTTCCGAAAGAGAGATTTTAGTCTGTCAACTTTGTAGTAATTGTGCAGCTTCTATTGAGCAGCTGTTTTGTCAGAGCTGCTTGGTGAATCACATACAATTTTTTAAGTATTTGAGAGAAGGCAAATCGCATACTGCATGTGTAATTTCAATGGAAGAAACAGTAGACTTAGAGGTTTATCAGTGGCCATAGTTTTAACAGAAATAACCATACAAAGGGAAAAATGGTTTCAGACTTTTTCAAAAGATGTGAGATAACACCCCTTTCCTCATTCTGCCCATCTACACTTCTAACCCTGATTGTTGAATAATTAAGAATTTATTGACCATTGCGAGCTCAACAGTGCTACAGCATTAGGTGGTACTAACATTTCCTGAGTGTCTACTATGTGTCAGACACGTCCTAAGCTTTTTAAATATATAACTATGTATAACTCATTTAATATTCAAAACAAACCTATTACATAGATAGTATTATTGATATTCTTACTTCTCCCATTATAAAGATAAGGAAACTGAGGCTTAGAAAGATTAAGTAACTTGCCTAGAGCTGGAAAGAGGTGGAGTCAGCATTCAAATTCAGATGATCTGTTGCAAGAGTCCACACCCTTAACCATTGCACTGTACTTCCTAATTCCTGCTCTCTAAAGACCCATCTAGGAAATAACCAAGAACTGGTACGATAGTATATACTCCAAGCATAATAACAGTTAAAAAATGAGAGAGTTATATGATTATTCAGAATTGGGTATGTTATTTCTTTATACTAAGAACCATAACAATGTATGTCCTCTAGAAAAACAGAAGTTTGGGGAACTGGAAAAATTGACCTTGAATGTGATTTCGAATTCTGGCATTCAGTGAACCCATGAATTTTAATCCATGGTCATTTTTGCCTTTTAATTTCTAGAATGTAGACTTTGCAGACTAGGGAAGATATATTTTTGACAATGTGACACTAGGGCCTTTGTCCAGATCCTGTGGCATGAATGCAGTTTGCTGCGTCTCCCTCTGTTCTGAGACTGATTTAGAATACCATTTCTGTTTCTGTTGAAGACATCAGAGTACCATGATATCATGTATCCTGCTTGGACTTTTTGGGAAGGGGGACCTGCTGTTTGGCCAATTTATCCTACGGGTCTTGGACGGTGGGATCTCTTCAGAGAAGATCTGGTAAGGTAGGTCCTTTAGAGAGGTTTTTGTTTGTTTGTTTGTTTCTCGTTGTGGGTCTTCTTGAAATAAACAGTAGTGTATAAACAATTACTTTCTTTAAAATGACTAATTTTTAGGTTAAAAATAGAAGACCAAAACTGTGTATAGCATAAGCAATTTTGTATGTGTATAAAAATATTTATATATCCATAGAAAAACTTAGCAGAAGAACCTAGTCTAAAGTATCTTTAAATTTTTCTATACTTTTAAGATTCTTTGAATAAGAGTGAATTACTTTCATTAGAAATTAGAAAAAAATGATCATGTTATGGGGCAGGATAGAACATTACTTGGAGGAACATATATGTATTTTATAGTTTAGAGCTAAGTCCTTTAGGTGAGGATGGGGTGGGCATAAATGTCCCATATATATCTCAAGGACAGGTTTACTCCACATCCTCTCTGATACATGACTGAGACATGCCTAGGCTTGTTGGCTCTTGCCATCATTTTAGAATTTAGATTCTCTGGGTCTTCCAAGCTGTAGGTATTTCTTACCTAGCTACATTTTACATTAATGATTCAAACAACATTGGCACTTAATTAGCAAACTTGTAGAAACACAGTCTATATAGTGTTCCCTCAGGCACAGGAGAAGCAATAATTTAATTCAACTTTTTTTCACAAATATCTGTCACCTGTACTAAGTGTAATTGGAGCTTCAAAGGGGACGAAGCAAATGTCCCTTCTCTGGAGGGACATTTTTAACAGTTGCATGGTATTCTACTGTGTGGATGATAATTTACTTCATTGTGTCTTCCGACAGACATTTGGATTGCATGTGTACATAATTTTTTTTTGAACTATTTGAGACTATGTTGCATATTTTGTGAGACTTTATCCCTAAATACTTTAATTATAGATTTCCTAAGAGCAAGGATGTTCTCTTTCATAACCACACTGCAATTACCCAATTCAGGACACAACACTTAATTGCATCAATAATGTCCTTTATAGTACTTTACCCCTCTAGTACAGGATACAGTCCAAAATCGTATATTGCACGTACTTGTGATGTTTCTTTAGTCTCTTTTAATCTGGTAGAGCTTTTCAGCCTGTCTTCCTCTTTCATGATCTTGACATTTTGAAGAATACAGGCTGCTTTTTTATAGAACATTCTTTAGTTTGATTTTGTCTTTTTCCTTGTGATCAGATTCAGTTTATGTGCTACTGTTCTGAATACTATACTTTAAAAAGTGATTTTTCATCCATCCTTCCCTTATTAGTAATGTTAATTTTGTTCACCCAGTCAAGGTGTTATTCATTTCCTTTACTATGCAGTTACTGTTTTTTCCCCTTGAAAACTAATAAGCAACTTATAGGGTGATAGAATATGTTTTAAAATCTAATCTTATATGAAAAAAATTTTTTGATACCTTCTCCTTATGTTCTTCAATTGAATTTATTCATGATTGTATAATTGCAATTCTATTTTTAAGAGCCTTCCACTCAGAATCTCTAGCTATGTGATTTCATTTCTTACCTTGAAACTTAAGTAATAATCTGCATTGATATCGGCCTGCCATTTTTCCATTTTGGAAGTTTGTCTCCATTGATTATTTTTCACTCTGTAGAAGAATTCATTGTCCCTATAGATTTAAAGTCCCTGTCAGGGGTCAGGGGAGAGATTTATCAAAGAAGGCTGCTGCAACACCAGGCTGTGGTGGGCACTGTTAGTACTTACCTAGAGAAAAAGTCCTTTTGAGGGGTGGGTAGGTGAGTAGCAAGAATGATACATAGTTCAAGACTGTGGGTATTAAACACAGCTTTCCCAGGGACCAAGGATATTTATTCTAAAAATTTGAGTATCAATTGATACTATTTTTTAGTTGGGTAGTTTGGCAATATATATCAAAATTTAAAGTGAGTATATCCTTTGACCCAACCATTTCACTTCTAGAATTTATCCTGAGACAAGTTTGCAAAGAGGTGTGTACAGGGATATACACTGAGTGTTGTTTTTTAAAGCATAAAGTTGGAAACTCCCTAAAAGTGCATCCATAAGAAACGAATTATGACATAACTATCTAATAGAATACTGTGCATGAATGGAAAATAAAAGTAGTATAAGGTTTAAAAACAGGGACTCTGAGTTTAAACCCTAGCTCTTAGCTGTCTAATTCTGGGCAAATTGCTTAACCTCTCAAGAGCCTAGACTGTCAAGTAAGAATAATCAAACCCACTCATAAGGTTGTGAGAATGAGTTATACATGTATAAAACACTTAGAACAGTGCCTGGAACATAGTAAGTGCTCTATAGGTATTGGCTGTTATTATCTATGATACATTTCCTTATAAGAATGTTTCTTAACAGCATACATGGAATGATCTCTGTTATAGAGAAAAAAGTTTCTCAACCTTGGTGCTGTTGACATTTTTGGTACAGATTATTCTTTGTCATAGGGGGCTGTCTTGTGCATTGTAGGATGTTTAATAACATCCCTTGGCCTTTACCCTCTAGTGGCCAGTAGCAGTCCCCAAGGTGTGACAATCAAAAATGTCTATAGTCATGGCCAAATGTCCCTTGAGGGAAAGGGGCAAAATCACCTCCAGTTGAGAACCCTGATATGGAGAGATAGTTGGAAGGAAATTTTACTGAAACATTAAATTTTTTAAAGTGGATATCTGTGAGTAGGGAGATTAGATGATAATTTCTCCACTTTTATGTTTTTCCATTAGAATTTTATATAAAATATAAAACCTATCATTTTTCTACTTGGGTAAAAACCTATAAAACAAAACCACCATTTTATAGTGTTTATATTTTAGTGGGAGGGAATATAGGGCAGAGCATGAAAGAGTGCTGGCCTTGGACTAAAGAATTAGGTAAAGATGATTCAGCAAGAAAGGGTTAGAAGATAAGCCAGAAGTGTGGAGCAGTGCTCTTAGCTGAGAGAAGTGAGTAATGTGATACCTTATGTATCTGAAAAGTGTATCTACCTAAAATGTTTATATCCTAAGTCCCTCATTATAGTAATACAGACCACCGATCCCTTGTTAACTCCAGTTCAACCTTCCCCACCTTTTTCACAGGAAGATGTCGTGCAAACTTCTGTGCAGAGTTTTTACGGAAGAAATTAGGAATGATTATCTGTAAGCTGGTAGTTTCAGCAAGGAAAGCTGGTTGTAGAAATGTGTTCGGAGACCTGAGTTTCAGGGATTTTGTCTTTACGGAGAGCACTTAGTACAGTTTGGAGAATATCAGGGTGCTTTGCAAAATCAGACTAAATCTGTTGATACCTCCTACATATCTAAAACATGAAGTCAGGGAGTGGTCTGTTTTCTTGTCCTTAATTCAATTTTTAATATTTTCTGTAGTTTTCTTTTTATATTAATTTCATCGATAGCAGTCTATATAAAGTAGAGAAGAAATCTCCGTTGTACTGAATTAAACAGTCCTAAATATGTCATTTAGTTTTGGGAGTTTTTCTTTCAATGTTGTTAACTTATTAATGGAGCAGAAGATTTGTAGATACTACTGGCTAGTACCTCGAGAGAAATGAAATAATAACAAAAGGGAACATGTCATTTAGGCTTTTTTTTTTTTTCCAACAGCCTGGCTCAGTCTTATTTAAAAATGTAAAGCTCTGAACTAATCCTCATAAATTATTTTAAAATATCCTTATACAGTTAAGAAAAAACATAGAAACTAACCAAAATCTCTCTTTAGGTCAGCAGCACAGTGGCCATGGAAAAAGAAAAATTCTACCGCGTATTTCCGAGGATCAAGGTGATTATATTTTTTGACATTTTACAAAGATATTCTTTCAATTAATGTGTAAAATATAAGTAGCTTTGAGGATGTAACAAACTCTAGATCAAAAAGGAAGCTAAGATAACTAAGAAAAAAAACATAGAATCACAGAATTTTATACTAGAGAAGAACTCAGTTTGCCTAAATCACTTTCTCTCAAAGTGAAATTCAAAGAAATAAAATTTATCCAGCGATTCAACAGATATTTACAGAGTGCCATGAGTATCATGGGCACTGGGTATATAACACTGCAGAGATGAACTGTCCTCTTGTCTGAGAGAGTACAGTTTTCATGAGAGTGGCTTATGACCTTGCCCAGTCACTCTGCTAGTTAAGAGCAGGAGCCATAAACAGATCTCCTGATACCTTTTCCATCCAACCATGTGGCTGCCAAAATAGTAGTAGAGACCACAGACTGAGACTGGTGAAATGGAGAGAGAAGAAAGAGAGGAAGAGGGAAGGAAAAAGGTTGGGGAGGTCCCTTTTCTATGTTGTTCAGCTCCATATCCCTAGTGCCAAGGACAGTATTTGCCACATCAGTACACAGGATTGATGTGTTGAACAGACGAATACAAAAGAGACTGAAGAGAAAAGGTTTTGTAGTTTTCTCAGTGAGTCATTGTCGGAGAACTCACCCTCTATTTACTTGGGCTTCAGACAGAATCCAGACAGGCCGAACAGCCACTGCTTATTGTTACTTATCAACTTCTCTGATGCTCAGATCTTGAGATCACAGATTTTTAACTTGGGATCCACATGTGAACTTCAAGGGTTTTAGGACTTACTTGAAATTATAGGGGGATATGTGCGTTTTTCTAGAGAAGGGTTCCCTCTTGACCCCTCAAATGTCAAGACCATCTGTTACTTAAACCATAGCTAAGAACTTTTCTCAATATAGTTGTCAGGGTATTAAGCCTTTTAGTTTTTTAATTTAAATATTATACTGGACTTTATAGAACATACAAGACAAAGGTCATGTAGCTGTTTCAGTGACTGGTGATTACCTAGTCACATAGCTGTGATTATCGAGGCTATATGAACCCTCCTAAAAGGGAAATCATTCCCTGGGATATGGCTCTAGTGACCAGAACAACATAATCTTAAAAACTAGATGCAAGCCAAGGAGGGCCAATTACTCCCCATCCCTGAATGGTAAAGTGGGGACAGCCTAGGCTACCTAGATGCTGCAGTGTATAGTATTCCCCCCACCCCCAACTGTTAAAGTAACCATGTAGTTTTCCATCTGTGCATACCAGCATTGTGTTGGGTCCAATTAATGCTTAGCTTCCAAAGATTGAGAAGTATTACTGTGTAGGACACTTAGTTTTTATGTCATGTATTTCTTTTATAGGACAAGTCCAGAACGAGATCCTCTCATTCTCCTATCTCGGAAAAATCCAAAACTTGTTGATGCAGAGTACACCAAAAACCAGGCCTGGAAATCTATGAAAGTAATCACTAATCATGTGAATAGAAACTACAGCAGTGAACATTCTCACTCAAAGAACATTCCCACCTGAGTAGAATTTCAGATTAGGTTTCCTGTCATTAGTGGGATGAACGTAGAGAAAGTTCCATGAACTAGTTTTAGCACACATGTAAACTATTCTTTTTCAAACTCACATTGCTTTTCTGGCCCATACTCTCAGTACTGTTTTATACTACTTTGAAGGTTTAAACCAGAAGTCACAAACTTTTTATATAAAGTGCAAGACGGTACATATTTTAGACTTTGTGGATTGTGAGGTGTCTGTTATAGTTACTCAACTCTGCTGTCACAGTGTGAAACCAGCCATAGTCAATATATAAATATATGAGCGTGGCTATGTTCTAATAAAACTATGGCACTGAAATTTGAATTTTATATAGTTTTCATGTGTCATAAAATATTCTTCTTTGGATTTTTTGCAATCATTTGAAAGGTAAAAATATTCTTAGTTTTTGGATTGTATACAGAAATGAGCAGTGGGCCAGATTTGGCCAATGGGCTGTAGTTTGCTAAACCCTGGTTTAAACTGTTGGTTCTCAACCTTGACTACATAATCCAACCTGAGAGCTTATAAGTGAATCAAATAAATCAGAATCTCTGGGAACGACATCCAGGCATCTTAATTTTTTTAACTCCCAAAGTGATCCCAAGGTGAAGCCAGCAATGACTGGCTTCTTCAGTCTATCCGTCTTCTTAACTCTGTGACTTCTTACCAGATTCAAAGAATTTTAAGCCCAAAATGTACTCATCTGAATTTTCCATATACCATATTAGGATGATACAAGAAAAAAATTTAAACTTCTTATGGAGAAAACAAAGTATCTTTGAGATTTGTATATCTATTATTTAAAGTTTAAAAACCATGTTAAAACAAGTAAAATATGAAAAATTGTATCTATTCAGCAAAGCATCTACTGTGGGAGGGTGGGAAAGCAAACTTGTTTCCCTCATCAAGGAGTTTACTATCTGTTAAGGTGGAAGGAATATATGTAGATCAAAGTCTAAACTCAAATGCCCCAAGGGACCACAGGAGTGAGCAGGAAAGAGTACTAAAGGTCCAGTTACTTACGGCTGCCAAGTGGAATAGGAGTCCAGTTTACCAGATATTTCTCTTTCTTTTTACAAACGAAGTTGGAAATCTGGATTTTTTGTAAGAAATGTCCTACCATCTGTAAAGTGTGGGCAGTGATTTGAATAATTATTTCAAATATTTTGCATGGCCAACAAGATTTGTGTGTGGGCTACACCTCTGAGCCCACCAGCTACCACTTTACAGAGTGAAATGTGCTGCAGGCCATGACCTCTGAGTTCATATGGCTCCAGGGGAATTTAAAATCTAAAATCAGATAGACCCAGGTTAAAATCCTAGCTCTACAACTAGGGCTACATGATCCTGAGCAAGTCCCCAGACTTCTTGAACCTTGGCTTCTTTATCTATAAAACGGGGTAATTATACTTTTGGAGTATGTTTATTATGAGACTTATGAAGTCCTGTTGATGAAATGTTTACCAATGCTTGCTGCACAAAGGTCTTCAAAAAATGCTATTACTGCTAATATCAGTAACTCCCTTTTCACTTAAAGGACACCTTGGGAAAGCCAGCTGCTAAGGATGTCCATCTCGTGGATCACTGCAAATACAAGTAAGACTTCCTGGACTCCTTACTCTTGGTTTCCCTGTTGCTTTTGGAATAGCTTTATTTTTGAGTGAGAACTTTAGTACCAGGGCCCAGCTATGGTTTATGAAAGTCACAATAATTCATTTAGCTGTCATTTAGTGAGAGCTTGCTGTGCACAGGGTTCGGGCCTGAGTTCTGTGGGAAGTGCAGAAACAATGAAATATGGTCCCTGCTTCCACAGACCTTGTGTGCTAGTAATCAAAGTGATAAGATTTCCTCTGTCCACACTCTATCCAGCCAATAGCTGAAGTTAGATGAACTATTTATCAGGTTAATAGAACAGTTTAAAGTTCAATATGAATAAAGCATATATAACTAAAATAATATATTTAAATGCCAGCACTAAGAATTAGATGAACAGGTAAAACCAGGTCAGGAGGGGAACAGTGGGGTGATAGAGAGAAATGAATACCGATTTACACTATACAGTGAAAACTTCAGGGTAGAAGTAATTCTAGTTCAAGACGGGTGTATGTGTAAGAAATGTTGAAAAGAAAATGTTCTTTCTAAGATAGCTTTTTCCCAGGGATTTTCTTTGAACATTGATTAAGCATGCCTGGTTATCCTCTTCAGACTTCAGAAGAGGGAACAGAGGATGCCTTTGACCCAAATGGGGTACTCTAGGGGGAAAAACAAGGCTAGGGGGGCACAATGAGTTCAAGACACAAGGCCTGGAATAGCTTGTAGGAAAGGGTGAGGTGTCATTTCCATTTGAGTCCCATATCCTCTCTACCCAGCACCTAGCTACATGCTCTGTCTAGCTCTGCCTTGAAGAACATACCCACCTTTGCCCCTCATCCTGACATTCATGAGAATAACCTGTAACCCCTGGAAAAGCAAGGAATCTATGGAATTCCCACAGCAACATGCTGATGTGTCCTTGAAAAATGAAAATAGAGGAGAGAGAAGACATAAAAGGAGAGAAGGGGAGAAGGGTTTAAGAAAAACAACAAAAAGGTCATACTTGTGGCAGCAAGCATATAGTATCAAGTATATTTTGCTCTTTCTTCCCCAGGTACCTGTTTAATTTTCGAGGTGTAGCTGCAAGTTTCCGGTTCAAGCACCTTTTCCTGTGTGGTTCACTTGTTTTCCATGTTGGTGATGAGTGGCTGGAATTCTTCTATCCACAACTGAAGCCGTGGGTTCACTATATCCCAGTCAAAACGGATCTCTCCAATGTCCAGTAAGCCACTCTCTCCCAAGCAGAGTTCTCATTATCTACCTCCAAGTCTCCAGCAATTTAAGGCATTTACTTTTGGTGATTTTTTCCAATGAAAGCTTTTTTTTTTCTTATTTGGTTCACATAGGTATTAGTGCATTATTATCCAACTAGGCTATAAGTGGGATTTAATTTAAAACAGTGCTATAGTGCTGTTTCAAAATGTAACATTCAGACAGTATGCTGTGTGAGAACTATCTAATCTCTCAAAGACTAACGATAGGAATTTTTTATTTTATTATATCATCATATGGACTTTCAGATACATATGAGAATTGACCCCAGTGAAGCTGAGACAAATTTTCTCTCATGATGGGAGAGGTAGGAAGAGGTAGGGAGAGGGGCCAGAAACACAAGGGCGCCAGAGCAGAGGACAGGAGGGAAATTTTTTCTTCACTATTGATTTTTAATGTGTATTATTGGACATTTCTGTATTTTCTCAGATATGTCTCCAAACTATAATAGGTTGCCTTTTAGCTTGTGTGGGGACCTTTTGTTGTTGTTGTTGTCATTGTTACTTTGTTCCTGTGAAGACCTGATATCGTTCCTGTAAAAAAAAAATAATCGATAATCCACATACTGAGAGATTAACTTTAGATATCAGTCGTGGTCTTTCTGACTTAGTACTAGTGAGCTTGGTTTATATTTCAGAGTTTAATAATTCTTTCCATTTTAGGGAGCTGTTGCAGTTTGTAAAAGCAAATGATGACATAGCTCAAGAAATTGCTGCAAGGTAAGTTCTGTTCATTTTTTCTTTCCCACTTTATCATCCCCATTTTGCCCTAAAGTTATATGAATATTGTTACCAGGTGATATCTGGATTTCATCCTTATTATACAGAGATAATCAGAACTAAAGCTCTCCTGGGGGAATAACACACATTCACACATGTCCTTAGCTCATTCCTTAAAGAAGTAGATGGAAATCTTTGTGGTAACTAAACAAGTATTTTTTCTGAGCCCTGTTTGCGTGTTTGTTTTTAAGAAAAAAAATATTAAGTTCTATTGCTAAATGCTGTGTGTGGATATGATGATTCTGGGGGTCAAGAGTTAACTCCTTTGAAGTACTCTGAACAGTGCTTGGCACAAGGTAAACACTCATGTGTAAACTATTAGTGTTATTAGATGCTACCTTTAAATGTTCTTGTTAATCTCGTCTCTAGGGGAAGCCAGTTTATCATGAACCACTTGCAGATGGATGACATCACCTGTTACTGGGAGAACCTGTTGACTGAATACTCTAAATTCCTGTCCTATAATGTAACAAGAAGGAAAAGCTATGATCAGATTATTCCCAAAAGTTTGAAAACTGAACTCTGATAGTTATCATTGGACCATAGTCCTCTCTATCGCAGCAGATCTCAACTAACCTGTGGTGGGAAGCCTAACGAATGTGTCACCTACACTTTGAATAACATCATCCAGCCAGATATCTGGTTTTCCTTATCATGCTGCACCCTGAGCAACTCTCAAGAAAGATCCAAAATGTGTACAACACAGATGAAGCAGCTCAACGCTTTGGCTGAATAAGAACCAGAAATCATGAACTGCGGGTTTTGAACCCAATTCTACTGATCATTTTCTTAGGACTGATCACAGCTTGTGGACATACATCCATGTATGTATATCACTGTGAACTGACTGTGTCCATGGGATGATGTCCTTTGTCTCATTGTTTCAAGCAGAAAATCAGTCATTTGGAACTAGTACAGTTCATCACAGCAATCCTGCAGCTATTTTAGGCTTCATCTTTGTTGCTATATTTTAATGTAGGAAGCCCTATAGAATTTGTGAAGAATATTTGAGGATTATTTCCTGAAAGGTCTAAGGAAGCAGTGGCTGTGCCATGCAGTGACATAGGAGTTCTCTTTTGTAAAAGTATAAACTCTTTGGTACTCAGGAGGTTTCTATAATGCCACATAAAAAGAAGCCAGTTGCATGAATAATTATTGCAATTGGATCTCAAGTTCCCTTTCTGTGCCTTCACACCCTTCTTTTTATGTTCTCAAAAAAAAAAAAAAAAAAGACGAAAACCTTAATGAATTTAGGAAGTAGTCCTTACTCTTTAAAAAGAACTGTACATGGAACAGCAACTCTTCACTCTTTGCACACCCTTAGTATTTTTCCTCAAATTGGTAGCAGTCCACATTCTCAATGTCTTACAGGGACCTCCTTTTCCCTTTTGGAAAAGTACATTTGGATGGTAGTTTAATATCTGGATGCCTTCACTAACATAATCAAAAATGAAGAAGAATTGTTTGATTAAAATTATATGGTATGATGACTCAGAACCGTTCTTATCCATAAGCCCAGTCTTTCTACAGGGAAATCAGTTCTTTCCCTTTGACTCCTAAGAACGGTTTGGTATTAGTTGATTTCAAAAGTAGTAAGTGTGAGAATCAGTCATATAAA
The DNA here is from genome assembly GCA_030015415.1 of Cynopterus sphinx. Classification (NCBI taxonomy): domain Eukaryota; kingdom Metazoa; phylum Chordata; class Mammalia; order Chiroptera; family Pteropodidae; genus Cynopterus; species Cynopterus sphinx. The sequence continues at coordinate 55,593,905 of CM057380.1, read as the reverse complement.
ATCAGGATTTTATTCCATTTGTGAGAAATGTATTTGGCATTTTCAACTCCCACAAAATTTGAAGCCTAAGGATCTTTTTAGAGGAGTTTAATATCCCTGGTAAGATCATTGCATGGAAAAAGGCATACATTTAAAGTCGAATTTTTGTTTTTGAGTATTAAAGTGTCCTTGGGTACAATAGTCTAGTGATAAGCAATCCAGATTTCTAAGTAACACTGTGGTTTTGCCTTGTCAAAATGAGGTCCTAGGAGGTGTTATCATTCTTTTAATTTTCCTCTCACTAAACTAGAAACAAAGTTTTCTGTCATTTATTAGGTGCTGAAACTACATTTCCCTGGGAATATTTCCCATTTTGCTCCAGGTTCCAGCTCAAATATCACATTTCTCTGAAGCCTTTCTTACATTCCTCTAGGCAATTAGGGGCAATCATAATACTTTGCTCATGCCTATATTATATGACATCACATGGCACTGTACTTATTTGACTATTTCTCCTACTGTTCTGTGAGCTTGATGGGTGGGAATCATGTTTTACTCATCTTGACATCTTCATTATTTTATACAGTGCCTCACAGAGTAGATACTAAAGTATTGTTGGAGGGATGGATGATTGGATGGACTGGTGGGTGGAGACAGTTGGCTTAAGTAGATTGTATTTACAGATTGCTTAGCCTTTGGCTCCAAGGGGTACTGAATGTGGCTAACAATAAAAATGATGCAAATTCTCATCTGCCCTTTGAAGAGTCAATAAGGGCATCTTTGTATTTAAATACAGGGAATGTTATTCAGAGTTTTATATTTAACTGTTTACCTTGGTGTAGATGGTATAAGGATGATGTGTAACAATATGTAAAATGTATGTTTTTGAAAGTAATTTTTATCTCCATAACTTTCAAAGGTTGTTTGTTGTTATTAATAGTAGCTGGGTCCCAGACTCTTACCCTTTTCTCCTCAGAGAACTAAAGGCCACACTTTTCTCAAAAAAAGAAAATAATATGGTTTATTTGAATGAAGTGGGATATTTAGATAATACAAGTAATACTTTTGTTTGGTGAGTATCAGCTGTGTGATGTTGTCATTGTCCCACCTTACTCAACTGTGTTAGGTCAGGTTCTCCTAGTTACTGAGAACAAACTGCCTCTTGCTAGATTAAGCAAAAGAACTTATTGGGAGCATATGAAAGCATCTCAAAGAATCTAAACAAGTAGCAGTGGAAGGGTAGAGAGCAGAACAACCCCAGGAACCTCAACAAGAGTTTTGGACTGTCTCTGGAGTGCTGCTGTCTACAGAGTCCAGTGCCAGACTCTGTCTTTCAGCTATATGTTCCCAAGAGAAAAAATTTAAGTGTCTCCATTGAGTCAGTACTGAAGATGTTAGTTCCCTATCCTTTATCCCTACACTCACTAGAAACAAGAGCACATGCGGATAAATGAAAACCCATCTTTCATGCATCTAAAGATGCCTTCATTTAAGATAAGCCTATTGCATCCATGGGTTAGGTGTGAGTGAGGCGAAGAGGTACAATTACAATTACTCATTTAATATTAAATACTTTTTGAGCATTTGCTATGCACAATGGGAGATAAAATATTTCAACAGGCTCCCTAGTGTGAAGAAGCTCTGTAGGTAAGATGATAACAATATGAGAGGCTTTATAGGTGGAAGGTGATTAAAATGACATGAGGCCAATTATTTGTAAGGCCGGTTATTCACAAAGACAATGGATTTGTAGTGTACAGGAAGAATTTCCACCTGGTGCAAATGGGAAACTTCATGAAGGTAAAAACAGTTATGTTTTCAGGGATGGGTAAATGAAGTGGTAGTTGGGAATTCTTAAAATTCATTCTCTACATGTGGTAACACATATAATAAACTGAAATATGTGACCAGGGCACTTCCTGGGGAACATGGCAGGAAAAGGGAAACTTTTGACCCCAAGGAGAAAATTCATGATGGGGGAAGATTCTATTTTCTATGAGTGGAATTCAGTAAAAAGGGCAGAGAATAAGAGAATGATGGTTTGAGGTACAGTGTGGTAGCTACTGAAACCCTTCCTTGATTCTATTCTGGTGGCAAATGCACATCCAGGGGAGGAGAGAGCTGTATGTGAAACATCGGCCCAAGTAAACCTCATAACATCTTTTGGCCTAACATTGCTCTGAGACCCTTCAGAAAGCAGACCAAAGAGGAGGGAGAGTATTTCCCTAGTGGTAAAAGAAGGTAAGCCCTTCACCCCCACCCCAGCCCCACTAGGCTTGGAGAAATAGGAGTGTGGGAAGGTGACAGGTAGAGTCTGAGGAGCTGAGATGGAGTAGCTGCAACAGTGAGCATTAGCCAAGGGTCTGGGGACTTCTTAAGGTACAAGATGGCAAAGGGACTCTTAGAAATGAAACTCCAGTTACCCAAAGGAGAAGGCAGCTATGGAGCTAGTATCATTTGCCTGTTGATAAGACCTTTATATCTACAGCGTAAGGAGTCTTGGGGACATTTGAATTATGTATGAATTACTTTACTATCCGCCCAACACCCTCAGTCTAAAATGCCAAGTCCTCTCTCATCCCAGAATGATTCTGGGATCATCTTAGCCTTTTCTACATGCAGACTAGACAGACTGCACAGCCATTTTCTTGCGCTTTCAGGCCTTGGGACTATCCTGGTCTCCTGTGCCTATATGAGATAAGCAGCAGCTTGAAGCCAGAGCCAAGATTCAGGGCATCTGAATTCTTCCACAACCTTCGTGCTAGACACTGTGTTAAGTCCTGGACATAGGTGGTCTCTGACGTCAAAACTAGTCTGCTGAGACACATCGGCAAATGAAGTGCTGTCATGGGAGCTGAATCTAATCCTCTATCCCAGACTCCGGAGAAATCTTCCTGGCACTGTCACTAATTTGGCTTGTCTGCTCAGTCCCTTCTCTGGGCTTCTCTATAAAATTCCAGCTCTAAAATTTCAGAATTGTATTTACTGTAGTCGACTGAAGAGTAAAAGTGTTGAATGGCATCTAGAAAGGAATAAAAGAGGGGGTAGGGGCTGGCAAATATAAGAGACTATGGTTGCTTGAAAATATTTAATGAAATGACACACAAAAAAGTCTGACAATATTTTAAATGCGTGCGTTTTCATAAAAACTATACCTGGAAGCACACGTTGTTAGCAGGCAGCACCGACGGGAACTTGCTGTACTATCAAGCGAACACCAGCTAGCCATTCTGGAAACGGGAGGGAAAGTCTTGGGAAGACCTGCCCAAAGCTGATTCTTGAAAATAATGTTCTGGAAATCTCGGCGGATCTGGCAGCAAGACCTGTCTCTAGCGCCTCGTTTCTTTCCGGAGCCAGAACTAAAGGCCGAACGGACCCCGCGCGGCCCAGGGGGCTCCTCCAGCCGTCGTGCGGTGGGCTGGGCTTGTGTTTGCACAAATGTCTTCCTCTCCGAACTCCACTCGCACTGCACTTTCTTATTCATTTACGTGCGGTGTCTGACGTTTTAAGTACGCGCAACTACTTCGTCCTCTGACCCCATCTGGCCGCCGGGAACCGGCCCGAGACCCGATTCGGGTGGCCCAGGGGGGCCCCGGGCGACAGCACCAGAAGGGGAACCCGATGGCGCGGAACCAAAGCACTTGCTCCCCACTGCGTTCGGACGGCTGCGGCCCGTCAGCCCTCGAACCGGAAGGGCTTTGGGGTCAGGCTCCGCCGTTACCCCTCCCCTTTGCCTTTTGCCCCAGCGGGGGCGGGACTTCCTGTCTCGTGTGTCCAAAGACCTCCAAAGTGAGGGCAGGAGTGATAAGAGCTGCGGTCGCAGGGTAGTGAGGGCCTGGTGCGCAGGTATTCTTCCATCCATTCATTCATTCTTGCATTTATCTTACTGTCCTTCCACGGCGTCTCCCGGAGGCCCCGAGAACTCAAACGTGTGTCTGTCTGCAGGTTCCGAGAGGGCCATGGAGGTGCGGCCTCCGGCGCCACAGAGCATCCTCTGCAGGGCGCTGGGTCCTTTCCCTCGGGTCTTTGCTGCCGAAGTTGTGGCCGCCGATTCTGTGGCCGCCGAGCCGGAGGGCCCTGAGGACCAGAAGCTGCCTTCCTTCATCCCAGAATCCCATTACCTGGAATCCGGATGGGACCGCCTCCGAGAGCTATTTGTCAAAGAGTAAAAAAACAAAAACAAACAAAAAAACCCAAAACGGCAGGGATCAGTATGGAGGGACTGCGAAGGTGTCCTGTAACCTGGGTCTTCCTGGGCGAAGGACCACAGGGTGGTGTGGTTTATTTTTAAAAGGGTTTGGGATTCTCACCTTTTTATCTATCCCAAGCCTGCCTCCTGACTTTGCCATTCGGTAACTGTTGATGACAGGACTCTTTCAGATGGGAAGGGTGAGACTCAAAAGTCGGAGCTTTTAGGGATACTTAGGGAATACAGTGTTAGTGTAATATCCCGATTTTACAGATAGAAGAATTGGACCGAGCTGATTAGTGTCACATTTGACCCTGAAACCCACTACCTGCAGGATCCCATGCCAGTATTTTTTTTTTTTCGTATTCCACTTGGTCCTGAACTTTGATAATTCATGACCAGTAACCCTTCTCCCCTCTAAAAAATGGAGGTTAGAGAGATGACAGAAAGTTGTAAAATTTTTATTCTGCCAAATAAGAAGTATATATATATACATGTATAGCGCACCTATTGTCTCACCATTTTATTAAAGATATTAGCTGGATTAACAAATAAGATATTTCAGAATAAAAGTTAATCCTTCAAACTGAGTTAATGTTAATGAAAACCTTAGGATTTTTCATTCAGTGATTCGTTTTATCTATTCAATTATTGGTGAAAAGTTTGTGCTTTCATGAAGTACTTTACCATACTAAATTGTGCTATCAAGTGGTTAAATTAACTTTAAAGCTTTATTATGTTGCTGAGGTAGTTGGGGCAAGGGAGTTGGCAGAATTTGATGAGTTAGCCTTCTCATTGGTTATTCCAATATCTACTTGAGATACTTTTGAAATATCCTGTGTGGTATATAACAGGAGAGGGTTATTTTGATCAGTTTCATAAAGCACAAAATGTTGGAGTTGAAAGAAATTTGAAATATAATCTAGTGTAACTTTCATGCTCTTGAGTCTCCATCATGGATGAGACTAAGGTTCATGAGTTTGTGAACTGTCTGCAGGTCACTTAGCAGTAATGACAGAACCAGAATTACAACCCCATCTTGTTACTTAAGAGTCTAGGTCATTTCCACCACTGTGCCTTGTTTCTTCTCCATTTGTTAGCTGTTTGGACCAACCAAATACTTTCTTAGAATCCCTGTTCCCATATTGTTGAAATGGAGATAAATATCACCTATGTCATAGAATTTTTCAGAAGATGAGGAGACAAAGCATATGCATCTGCTTGTTAAATCTTAAGCAATTTTACATTTTTTTTCTGAGTTCTCCATAGACTAGTTTTAATGTAAATGTTGTTTTTAATCTTATTCACCATAAGAGATAAAATATAAAGTTCCAATTATAGTTTTTCCTGTTGAAATAAGTATGATAATTAAATTTTTCTAAGAGATTTTGTTTAGATTTATTTCTCATATAAGCAGAATCTAAAGACACTGATTCTATTTTCAGAAATGCAGTTATTGGCAGGCAATTAGAATAGACACTTGTACAGTCTATGAAGATAGCAAGTTAGTAATGTAAATAATTAACATTTAATAGTTTACTTACCTAGTAAGGTCATTATTTATTGTAACTTAATATTTATTGTAACTTAAATATTAGCTCTTCGTTAGAGCAATTTCTGGAGGGCATCTTGGAAGCTCCATTAGCGGTTCTAGTTATGTTTTTGAGGGTGATAAATTGAATTAAACAGTAGTTTTTCCTCGTTACTTAGGTTGGTCTGCACTGCCTACTGCATCATGAGATTTCTCATTCAATGCTTTTTATAGTATAGGCCCATCTGAATATGACGTATAAAAGTTAAAGTATTCAGAAAGATAGTGTTTGGTTTTCTTTTGTTTACATCTAAGACTTCATTCTTCCATACATTGCCCTAAAATCCCATAAATGTATATAATTTCTAAAAATTAGCTTAAAATTCAAAAAAGGAAATATTGACCTCTACATCTAACCCACAAATTCTTCTTGTTTCCAGGGATTCAGTAAAGTCATAATGGTCATCAAATGAAAGTACCTTTTTAAAAACTATTTTATTGAAGTATAATATGCATCTAGAAGAATGTACATAAAGATACTGATAAATGGATTTTCATAAACTAAAAATAGCTGTGTAACCAACACCAAGAGATAGTTATCAGCATTCCCGGACCTCCCCTTGTGCCCCTTCCAGTCACTGCCTTTCTAAGAATAACCAAACACTAGATTAGTTTTGATTGAAATTTGAGTTACTGGTAATATAACTGCAGAGGATATCAGAGGATTTAACTGGTTTTGCTTATAATGAAAAATGTGGTTATATTAGCATTTGGTATAATTCTGATCATACTGTCTTTGGAGTATACATATACTAATCCCAAACAACATTGTCTTTTTGATGTTTTAGTGAACAGCAGAGAACTTCAAAGGAACTTGAGAATATTTACAGGGCGGCAATTTCAGCAGGCATCATTGGCTGGGCATATGGGGGAATACCAGCTTTTATTCATGCTAAACAGCGCTACATTGAGCAGAGCCAAGCGGAAATTTATCATAACCAGTTTGATGCTGTGGTACGTACTGGTGTTCCAAAAGTATTTCAGGGCACACCAATTTAGCATTTTACTTATACTTAATCATTCAGTTAGAAGGTCAGTTGGGAGGGTTTGGGATGTCAGAGTAAAGACATAGTCATACTTAGTAACAGTGGAAGTGCTTATGCTAAGGTGTATCTATATGGCTTGTCAGACCACTTAAGAGATCACTATAGCTCTATTTTCTAAATAATATTCCTAATCTCTAAACCATTGAGGTTCAGTGTGGCATATTTATCTCATTCACAAAGCCTCCGTGGAATATACTAGCTCACACTAAAACAGTAATTAACATTTATAACTTAACTGTTTATAGGCACTAATTTGTTAGATCTGTTTGTCAGTTCTGTTGTACTAGTGAGGAAGTTACAGCTCATAGAGTTCTTGTTTTTTATTTTAAAATTACGTCAGACTTAAAGAAGTTGCCAAAGTAGTACAAATACTTTCAATATACCTTTTATCCAGATTCTCCAGACGTTAATATTTTGCTACATTTGTTTTATTTTTTTTTTCTGTATAGTGCATGCTATTTTCTTTTCTTTTTTTTTTTTTTTAACTCCTACAGTACATGGTATTCCTAGGTGGTCTCCCATCCAAGTACTAACCAGGCCCAATGCTGCTTAGCTTCCTTAATTAGACAAGATCTAGTGTGTTCAGGGTGGCATGGCTATAGACACATGCTATTAATTTTTTGTGCACTGCTTGAGAGTAAATTATAGACATGATGAATATTTCCATGCGCTTTTTCTAAAAACAAGGACATTCTCTTACGTAACCCAATATAATTATGTAGATCAGGAAATTAACACAGAGTATTGTTATCTTCAGACTTTGTGTAAATTTTACTAGTTGTCCTGCTAATATAATCTATTTTAAAAGTAAATAAATAAATTTTTTTTTCTGGTCCAGGATCTAATTCTGATCAGCTATCAAATTTCCCTGTCATGCCTCTTCAGTCTCCTTAAATCTGGAACATTTCTCTGTCTTTCTTCGACTTTGTTGATCTTGACATTTTTGAAGACTATGGGCCATTTATTTTGTAGAATGTCCCTCAATTTGGATTCGTTTGTTGTTTTTTTATGATTAGATTCTGAGTTTTAGCAGGAATGCCTTAGAATTGTTGTTGTATCCTCAGTACATTATGTCAGAAGCCCATTATACCTGCTTATCCCTTTATTGATGATATTTACCTTAGTCACTTGGTTAAGATGGTTTCTGCAAAGTTTTTTCACTGTAAAGTTACTATTTTTTCCCCCTATGTTAGGGATACTTATTATATACTTTGAAACTATGCAAAGATCCTATTTTTCATCAAATTTCCACCCTCTAGTTTTAGCATTCAAAGACAATTTTTGAAACAGTTATTACTGTGGTGGTTGCCATTTTCTAATTCTATCATTCTGTCTATATTGGTTAGAATTCTGCTATAAGGAAGAGCTTTTTCTTTCCTTCTATTTATTTGTCTACTTATAATTAATTTATTCAGTGTGGACTTACGGATTCTTATTTTGTTCTGTTGGTTTATAGAGTATCATTAATTTTGATACTCAACTTGGCCTAGATATGGACAGTTTGAGCCCCTTCAAGCTCTGTGTCCTTTTGATATGTCTCTATCATTCTTTGAGCATGCCTTCCCTTTTTAGTTCAGCAAGGTGTTCCTGGGTCATCTTTTACTTTTCAGTTTGGAATGAGCCATTTCACCAAGGAGCTCTAATTTCTTTTAGTGGAAAATGGTATTTAAAAACTAAGATCACAAATTAAAATTTTTAAAAAATAAATAAATAAATAATTGTGTGTGAGACATATTCATATATACCTGCCTACACACATCAGTATCTCTGTGATTATCTACCTATTTATTAAAAGCCATGAGTTCATACTGATAACCTTTCAGAATAGTTTTTTGTCTTGCCCAGTATCATATTGTAGTCAAGGATCTTGTTAGGGATTCTTTCACATTCTTTAAAAATCAGACTTTACCCTCACAATATTATACCAGACCTGCTTTCACAGTGGTCTAGTGAAAACAGGCTATGGAGACAGACAACCTACCTTTCAATTCTGACTGTATTCCTTGTTGGTTGAGTGATCTTGGTTAGAAACTTCTCTATGCTTTAGTTAAAACTAAATCACGTGCCTGAAGAAAACACTGTAAAGATTAAATGAGGTAATATGTTAACACAGCTTTTACATAGAACGTGGTCAATAAAGATTAGTTGTTTTTTTCTCTGCTGCTTTCCTACACATCTGTATTATATTCATCCTTATCCTTAATTTACCATTTACTTGGTTCTTTATTTTATGTTTCTCTTTTCCCCAAGATTTCGAAAAAAAAGTCTAATCCTGATTTTATATCTGTCATTTTGTTTGCCATATAGATTCTCAGTTGATACTTAATTGATGGATTACTTGGTTAGCATTAGTAATTCTATATCCTTTTTCATCTCCTGGTAGAATAGAATGTGCCTGGGACTTTTGCTTAAGCTTCAATACTTAAGGAATGATATTTCTAGAGATTTTCTTTTGTTTCTGTTTAGGTATCTCTGCCTAATTCATAGTTGACATCCCTCCATTACAGTTTTAGAATAAGGAAAGTATCAAGGTGTTTTATAACCTCACAGCTTTTTTGTTAACTTTAGCAATCTGCTCATCGTGCTGCCACACGAGGCTTTATCCGGTATGGATGGCGCTGGAGTTGGAGAACTGCAGTGTTTGTGACTGTATTCAAGTGAGTTCTCTCTGAATTGTGACAGAGGTCTTGGTATTTTTTTTTTAATTAATTTTTTTATTGGGACATTGGTTAACAAAATCCAGTAAGTTTCAGCTGTACATTTTAACAGTGAGGCATATCTATATTTACACTGTATATTCACCTCCCATAGTTAGATTTCTTTCTGTCACCACATATTTGACCCCCTTTATCCCGTGTACCTCCCCCCTCCCCTCTGATAACCATTAGTCTGTTGTCCATTTCCATGAGTCTCTGTTTGTCCTGTTCATTTGTTGCTTTTAGGTTTATATCCCACATTGGTATTCTTTTATCAGCACATCTTTTGAGCCAGTGGGATTAAAAACACCCACACGAAAGTGATTTATGATGCCTTTTTCTCAAGAACTATTATCTATGTAAAAGGTTGGTCCAGTTGTAGTTTTGCATTCATGAATGAAGATCTACCAGCTAGTATCAAAATAGATACAAGACTAAGTAAGAGATATTCTTTAAAACTTTTCTTTATGTTTCTTTTTTAAGTGAATATTTTTTCCAGAAATGTGATTGTTCTTTGGTTCATTTTTCAATAGGAGAAAGTCCACCTAGAAACCCATAGGCATATTAGCAATCTGAAACATTGAAGGAGCCTATACTAGGACCAGGGATTGACATAGTAGGGTTTTCTAAGCCAATATATATTTCTTTAATGAAAGTTGCAGTTAAGAAAGTAAGTAGGTTATGCTTTAAATTTTATTTTTTCCTTCTCCTCCCTTCTTCTAGCACAGTGAACACTGGTCTAAATGTCTACCGAAATAAAAATGCCCTGAGCCATTTTATCATTGCAGGAGGTAAGATATTTTTGTTCTTGTTTATGTTTTTCAGTCTCAGATATGGTTTAGGAAATACATAAGAACATAAATCATAGTTACTGAATTCATTGGTTGGCTTTTCATCACATCTTATTCAACATTCATGCAAAATGTATGGAGAACATTGTACTTGATCCTTGGTATACTTGGTTAACAACACAGAAAATGTCTTTGAATTCATGGAGTTGTACAACATAATGTGGATGGGAAATTCACAGGTTGCTATGATCAAAAGTACTAGGCAGTGGGATCTAATGTAGACAAGGTGATCAGAGAAGGCCTTTCTAACCAAGTGACATTTAAACTGATACCTGAAGGATGCAGAAGAGCAAGGTTTGGGAAGGAGAGTAGCCTAGACAGAAGAAACTTCCAGGGTGAAAGCCCTTAGGCAAGAAAGTTTTTTAAAAGTAGGTTAGAGCATAGTGAACGAGAGAGAGTAGCTTGAGATGAGATGGTTGAGGGGAAGTAGAAAGGGGCCAGATTTTTCATGTTAGAGTCCAGATTTTATTTTAAAGCCTGCTGCCTCTGGTAGATATTTAAAACAAACATTAAAAAAAACATGTAGCTGTTCCTCAGTATCCAAGGGGGAATGGTTCCAAGACAGTACCTTCTCTTATGCTCCTCCATCCCCCTTGGATACCAAAATCCACAAATGCTCAAGTCCCTTATATAAAATGGTATAGTGTTTGCATATAGGCTGCAGCAGGGTATGCCTATATATCGCTTCATTTGTGTGGATTCAGCATAATGCTTAGCGCATGGTAAAGTCATGTTTTGGGGAACTTTCTGGTTTTGTGTTTTTTTGTTTTTCAAATAATTTCAATTCACAGTTGGTTGAATCCACAGATGTGGAACCCATGGATATGGAGGGTTTATTGTATCAAAGTATTTTCAGAAATGTAATTGAAGTTAAGTGCCATATACACTCACTAACTCACATACATTCTCTCACATGTAAAAATGCATATACCTCATATAACTTTTTAACATTTTATTTGGAAGTAATTTCAAGGTTAAGAACATTTCGAAAATAAAACTATAAGGAATACCATTTAATACAGAGATTCAGCTCTTAATATTTTAGCCCATTTGCTCTATCACTTACGCTCTATTTTGGGTGCACTCTCTCTTTCTCTGTATGTGTACACATGCACAGTCAAAAATATACAGAATTTGAACTTGAAATTTTAATAAAAACAATTTTTAATTTAAAGCTAGAAATAGACAGACATTAATAGCATTGGAGCAACTAGAATATGCCCTTCTAAAACTTGCAAACATTTTTACATTTTTACATTCTGTAGGCTCACATGCCTATATCCAAACTAAATTCTTATCTTCCTCTCCCTACTTTCATACTTGGTTTTGCTGTTTTGTTCTCTGTCATCTACCCCGTTAAATTCCAAAACTGTAAACCATGTAATGATGTGGTTCTTCCCTTTGTTTCCGTGTTTCCAGACTTCTAGTCCTATCAATTATATTCCTTAAATATATATGGACTCTCTCATCTCCTCTTCGTTCCCAGTACTACTATCAGGTCTTCCCTGTTTCTAATCTTGGTACTTCCCACATCTACTGTTGTCTTAGTTACTTTTGTAAAATATAAATATGATTATAATACTTTTCTGCTTGAGGTTCTTTCATAGTTTCCTATCACTCTAATGTCTTTTCTTAATCTGGCCCCATGTACCATTCTTGCTTCTGCCTTATGAATCTACTAGGATTTCCCAAACCCAGCATATTCTTACTTTACATATATTGCTCTCTCTTCTTGAACCCACACCTTCTCTCTCCCTCAACTAATTTTGTTCAGCTCCTACTTAACCTATTTTTCAAGATTTACCTGATCTATCAGTTTTAGCTTCCCTAGAGTCTTTCCTAGCTCCCATTTTTCTATCTTTAGGCCTATTTAGGTATCTTTTTCCTGCGTTTCTATAATTCACTATAAATAGTTATATCAAAGCACTATATTCTAGCTGTTTACTTGTTTTGCTTCCCTCCTAGGTGACTTACTTGAATTTAGAGGAAGTGTTTGCCTTTTGTATCACAACCATTTGACAGAGTAGAGTAGAATAAGTGTCTTTTGATCGAATGTAAATTTTAGTAAAATAAGTAAAGAAAAATATACCTGATACAATATATATTTTTATTTCAAACCAGCAACTAATACTGAATGGTATAATCAGAATCAGGTCAAGGATGTCTTCCCTTACCATTATTATTTAGCATGGGTCTGGACATTGAGAAAAGTATATTTGACAGTTAGAATGTTTGAGTGAGGAGCCTGGCAAATCCTCTCCCCAAAAAGCAACAATAAAACTGGACAAAATTATCAAAAGTGATCTTTTAAAGATGTTAGAAATTGACCAAGATCACACAAGTTGAGAAGCATTTATTCATTATTTTGTTGAATCTCAGTAAGAACGATAGCAGTCAATGGCGTTTCAGCCTGAAGCTGCTCTCAGCACCTAACCCCCAGCTCCATGATGTAGAAGTTCCGTGAGTACAGGGCAGGCTGGGAGGACCAACAGTTCTTCTGCTTGAGGTAGCTGACCTTGTCTGGAGCAGAGTGCAGAAAATTTCATGCCTAACAATGTTGCTGAAAATAATTACAAACAAGAAAGGACAATATCACACAGCTAACCTGAGAATTGGGTACTGTTTGGGGCAAGCAGTAGAGTGGCAGATGAGTCAGAATTTTAACAAGGATATCAGGAATAAGACAGCCAAAGAGGGCTTTAATAAGATTCTACTAATCCCTAGAATTCTGGAAAGTTGCATATATATATTAACTCAAGTGTATATATCCATACACACTCAGAAGACACTGGTGAGAGCCCTTGCAAGCAACTTATCTTTGCTTGTGAGACTTTGTGAATGCAGAAAGAAAAAGCCAGAGAAGATTTATAAATTGCCTAAACTTTGAATGCATTCTTCAAGATGCATTGACAAAACGTGGAAGCTTACTGGCTTAAGATGTTTAAGCATAACCTCTGACAAATCATTGGCTGACAGCTAAGGTAGAATGGCTCCTGGAAAGCTAGCCATAAAAAGAAAAACTAAGCAGAGACATCAATGGCTGCACTCTACAGAAAAGACTCCATAGAATTGTTCCAGGCAAGTCATTCCATAAACAAAGAGCCACAACATGCCCCTGTGTGTGAGGATATTCCAAATCCAGAGTTGCTATTATTTATTACCTAAAATGTCCAGTTTTCAACAACAACAAAGTCACAAGACATGCAAAAATTGGATTTAAAAAATTGGAAATGTTTCTGACAGGGCCCATCTGTTGGACATAGCAGGCAAAATGTTTCAAGTCATTTTTAAAGAAAGTATACTGACAATGATTCATCAAATAGAGAATATAAAAAATAGAAGTTATTAAAAAAGAATAAAATGAAAATTCTGGAGTTGATAAATACAATAATGGCAATTAAGAATTCACTGGAGAGGAAGAGCTCAACAGCAGATTTGAGATAGCCTAAGAGAATCAGTGAACTTGAAGATAGATCAGTACAGATTGTCTCTTGTGAAGGGCAGCATTTAAAAATGAAGAGAAATGAATAGCCCAAGAGATCTATGGGACACCATCAAGAATACTTAGAATATGTGTGATGGGAATACTAGATGGAGATGAAAGAGAGAAAGGATCAGAAAAAGTATTTTAAGAAATTATGGCAATAAACTTTCCAAAATTGATGAAAAATATTAATCCACACATCTAGAAGCTCAATAAACTCCAAGAAGAATAAACATGAAGAGTAACATCTAGAAATATAGTGGTTACACTGTTGAAAGACAAAGAGAAACTCTTTAAAGCAAGAAAAAAATGCATACAAGGAACACCCAATAACAGCTGACTTTTCATGAGAATGGTGAAAGCCAGAGGCAGTAGAATGACAAAATCTTGATTTATTTTTACTGTCTCAATAGTTATGCCTTTCAGAATATTATATGGTTAGAATTATACAGTATGTAGCTTTTTAAGATTGGCTTCATTCACTTAATATTCATTTAAGTTTCTTCCATGTCTTTTTATGAGTTAATAGCTCATTTCTTTTTCATGCTAAATAATATTCCATTGTCTGGATGTACCACCATTTATCCATTCACCTGTTGAAGGGCACCTTGGTTGATTCCAAGTTGTGAGAACTATGAACAAAGCTGCTGTAAACATCTTTGTGCAGGTTTTTGTGTGGACATGAGTTTTTAACTCCTTTGGGTAAATACAAAGGAGTGCGATTGCTGCATCTTGTGGTGAGTATATTTAGTTTTATAAGAAGCCACTCAGCTGTCTTCCAGTGTGGCCATACCATTCTTCATTTCATTAGAAATGAATGAGTTTCTTTTGTTCCACTTCCTCACCAGCATTTGATGTCAGTGTTCCTGATTTTGGCTATTCTAATCAGTTTTTTTAAAAATATTTTGTTTGGAAAAGAAGACTAGGGAAAAAAAACCTAATTTATTACTCTCTGCATAATGGAGTTAAAGTTGATTTTTGTTCTTGTTAATTAAAAACTTAGAAAATCTAAAAAAAATGAATATATAGTACTTAAATAAGGAACATAAACCTCAGATTTTTAAAAAATGTTACCACCTGAGATTGTAGTAGTTGTGTTGTGCATAGTAAAGAGGAAAACGAATGACCGTTGTGGATGTACAATTCCAGTAGGAAGCAAAGAGGACCCGTGCTCCTGCCACCAGGTGGCACTATAAAGCAAATGCTGCCTGCTTTCAGCCCTGCCTGAGAGCAGTACAGAAAGGGTGAGGCTGCTGCGAAGCATAAGCTGCAGGGTTTTTTGTTGTTTATTTGGGAAAAGCTTTCCCTGAAGAAGGAAGAAATGAAAGAGGTGGAAATGAAGAAATTACAGATTTTTAAGGAAGGGTGTGCAAAAATGAAGCAGAATGAGAAGAGGTTAGATCCGTAGAACAGATTGATGAATTGGGTTTGCAAAAGGAACATTTCTTCCTTTGTACCTTCAGAATGGAAAAGAAGCTAGCTGCATTGACATTTTAGATTCAGGAAATCTAGGTTGTGGTGGTATATTAGTGTTGGATTCAGAAAGCTTACTTAGGTGTTTATGTCCTTTTTATAGAAGGAAAATTTTTAATTGCAATTCTGGTGCTTAAAGATGATTTAACATTGCCTTTTTTAAAATAGCTGTCACAGGAAGTCTTTTTAGAATAAATTTAGGCCTACATGGCCTGGTGGCTGGTGGCATAATTGGAGCCTTGCTGGGGTAAGTGTTAACATGGTTTGATTCTAAATTAACACAACTTTCATTAATACCTTGCCTTTTAAGTATCTCATCAATTTCTAAAGAATAGATTTAATACTTAGAGCCTATAAAAGGTCTCTAGTCTCATGTTGACAGTAACTTTGACTGTCCAATTCTAATTCCACCCTAATTGTTGATTTGCTTCCAGTTTTTTCTGGGTAAAAAACTGTAAAATCACTAACACTTGAAACTATTTGTATTTTGTACAAAGGTACTTATAAGGAGTAGGAAAAAGGAACAAGATGTAGTTCATAGAACATTTTGTAAAAAATTTTTGTTTTGATTTTGTTTGTTTAGTTTAATAAAAGTTTTTTCTACTCTAATTTTTTACTTTGAAAAATTTTGAACCTACAGAAAAGTTGAATGAATTAGCATATTGAATACTCATACCCTTCACTTCGATTTACCAGTTGTTAACATTTTGCCATATTTGTTTTCTCTATATATATGTATATGTATATGTGGGATATGTGTGTATTTCTTTTTCTTTTTTCTTTTTGTTTAAACCGTTAGAGACTTAATAATTCTGCACCCCAAATTATATCAGTGTGTGTATCACTCAGGATGAAGAACATTGTCCAAAAATATCATAATACAGTTATCACAATAGATAATTTAGCTTTAATTCAGTACATTTATCTAAGATAGGGTCTATATTCAAAATTTCTCTATTACAATAATATATATGTGTAATTTTTTTTAACTCAGGTATTAGTGTTATTTCTGAGAAACCTTCAGTATAAAACTATTGATTAGAACTTGTCATAAATATAAATTTTCCTGGTTAATTTTTGATTAAAAACAGTCAATTTATAGATCTGTTGTTTTTATATCACTTAATTTAAGGAAGTTTCAATGTTTGTTCTCTATTGTTCAGACCAGGAAGAAAATTGCCTAAATTTTTTTTTCTTTATTCAATAAGGACACTTTAATTGTCAAATGTTCCTGATCCTGTCAGTGAACAAGTAGTTCATTTGGTGTTGCTCATGCCCTAGCATGTCTCATGGTTCTTTTTACTAAGCTTTCCCTCTGCTTCCCCTTCAGTACTCCTGTGGGAGGCCTGTTGATGGCACTTCAGAAGTACTATGGTGAGACTATTCAAGAGAGAAAACAGAAGGACCAAAAAGCACTCCGTGAGCTGAAACTGGAAGAGTGGTAAGGAACATATTAAGACTAGGGTATATGACTGTCTTAGCAGCTGGCCTTAGACAGTAGTGTTCTCTTAATCCAAGTACTCGAGTTAAACTGCCACTCAATTCAAAGAAGAATTTGTTTTTACTGAGTCCTTCAACTTGTACCCTACCTGGTCTTCTCATCTTTTTAATTAAGGAGAATGGGAAAATTAAAAACACTAATTTTATTATGAGGATTTTTTTCTTAAGACATGTCTTTTTTTGAAAATTTAAAATGTAAATTTCATTTGGTTACACATTTTTTCATTTTCTGTGATTTTGACTGCATAAGGAAATTACCTAAAGAAAACACACAGCAATGAGTGAGCTTATTTGGCTTAATTTAAAAGGTGATATCCCAGTTTACACACACATCTATAAATAATACAGAACATGTTCTGTTCCCACATTCAAAGATTCTACTTCATGCTATGGATGCAGAGGAATTAGATAGATATAGTGGTTGTATATAGAGTGGGTGCCATTGAGGATGATGAAATCTTTCACCTGTTCTGTCTTGTCATTCCCTGGGGTACAGTAATCAGACAGATAGCAGACTTTATACTGATTCTTTTTTTTCCTCCAATATAGTTGACATACAATATTATATTAGTTTCAGGTGTACACCGTGATTAGACATCTATATAACTTATCAAACAATAACCCCAATAAATCCAGTACCCATCTGACACCATCCATAGTTATTAACAATACTACTGACTATATTCCCCATGCTATACTCTACGTCCCCATGACTATTTTGTAACTACCAGTTTGTACCTCTTAATCTCCAACCTGCTTCACCCATCCTCCCACCCCCCCATCCTTTGTCAAAATGCTCTCTGTACCTATGAGCTGTTTCTGTTGTTTGTTTATCCTATTCTCTTGATTCCACATGTAAGTGAAATCATATGGTATTTGTTTCTGTCTGACTTATTCCACTCTGCACAATATCTTCTACATACATCTATGCTGTTGCAGATGGCAAGATTTCATTCTTTTGTATGACTTTAGTAATATTCTGTTGTATAATGTACCAACTCTTCTTTATCTATTCATCCATTGATAGATACCCAGGATGCCTCCATATCTTGATGATTGTAAATAATGCTGCAATGAATATATAGATAAACATGTCCCTTTGAAGTCATGTCTTGAGTTTCTTGGAATAAATACCCGGAAATGGGATTAGTCGGGGTTTTTGTCTCTTGGTATAGCCTTTGTTTTAAAACCTATTTTGTCTTATATGAGTATTGCTACCTCAGCTTTTTTCTCCCTACTTTTATGAAATATTTTTTTCTATCCCTTTATTTTCCTTTATTTTCAGTCTGTGTGTCTTTCAATCTGAAGTGAGTTTCTTGTAGGCAGCATGTATAAGGGTTTTGTTTTCTTATCCACTCAGATTTCCTATATCTTTTGATTGGAGCATTTAATACATTTACATTTAAAGTAATTGTTGATAGATATGTAGTTGTTGACCCTACAGAGCAGGATTCACTTACGGGGCTCTGGTGCATGCCAAGTCTGCCCTTTGGGTGTGTCATTTGTGTAGGCAGTTGGGTGGTACTCTAGCTCAGTCGAAGTGTTTGCTGGGTGTGCTGGTCCAGACCCTCCTGGGAAGGGCTCTGCCACAAGTCACATTCATTTGCTGCTTGAACTTGGGGTTGCCTAGCATAAGCCACAAAGTGATTCACAGATGGCCGCCAACTGAGGCTACCTGACACTAGTGCCAGGCTTGGTGCTGCTCAGCAAGAGGTATGAGGCATACTGAAGCCAGCTGCTACTTGTTGGGGGTTTGTGAACCTTTGAATGAGCCACTGGAAGTGGTGGGTGAGCCAGTAAGTTGGGTGGGGTGGGGTCTCAGAATCACCAGAGCAGGGCAAATGGTGTCGTCCTCCAGGTTGGAGAGTCAGATATGGCACATGGATACAGGGGAGGGCTCCACAAAGGAACAGTGCTCTCTGCCAGCACTTCTGTCTGGGAGAAAGCTCTCCTTCTGGCTCTTGCTCTAAAGCCGGATAGTTAGTTCCTCTCCATATGTGCCTGACACTTTTCAAACTTGTCGCAGCACTGGAGCTCAGAGTGAGTGAGTCTGTCAGTGAGTAAGTACATGCACTGGCTCTTTAAAAGGAGTACCTGGGACTCCAGTAGCCCTCCGTCTCACCTACGAACTCCACTGTTTTTTATATCCATAAGTTGTGGGGACTTCTTTACTCCACACTAGCACTTTGGGCTGGGGAGCTAAAAGTATGGGGTTGGGACCCTTTGCTCCTCAGAGGGAAGCTGTGCAGTTGAGAGATCAATGAAAATCACCTTAAATCTAGCTGAACAGAAGTTCTGTAAGTAGGGCTATACAGAAGAAGCCACCTCCAGACTGGTAGGAGGGGTGGAGATGCAGAACAGACTGGTCTCACACCCACATGTGACAGTGGAAGGATCTCTCAGCTGCACAGAACTCTGGAATATGATATGGATCAGAGCTGCTGCCATGGCAGTGTCCATTTTGGTAAGATGAGAATTCTAGTTGACTTATGATTGGAACAGGTTAGGAGGGAGAAGAAAGTCACTGTATTTGAAGTGCAAGGAGCAGTGTTTTCTCATAACTGCAGGGAGACTAAGGCAAATGCAATTAAAAAAAAAATCTAAGAACTAAAGAAATGGAGCAGTACTTGATATCCTTTTCATTTTTTGATTACAGGAAAGCCAGACTACAGTTTACTGAGGTTCTCCCTGAAGAAATTGAAAGTAACATACAAAAAAATACATCCAAGGATGATGCTAAGAAAATTGAAGCACTTTTAAATCTTCCTAGAAACCCCTCATCAACAGATAAACAAGACAAGAACTGAAAAATGTCCTGGACTTGAAACTCATTGGAGGATTATAGGGAATTATGTTGCCATTTCCATTGAATGCCAGTGGTCAGGCTCCTCCATGGTTAGTCTGCTGACACACATTAAGCACTAGTACCTATAGTGGCAGTGGCTTGCTCTTATCTTTTTTTAAACTAAGAATTGGGCTATTGTACCCTAACTTTACTTATCTTTAAAATTTAAATACATACTTTATATTTGTCAATTTATGTATTTGACATTATATTGATTGATTAATATATTTTATCTTAGATTTTACAATAGTAAATTAAAGATTTCAAAAAAAATTAATGTCTAATTCTACACATTATATGTATATATTCTTGTAGCTCTTTAAAAGATTACTCCAGGAATCACTAGGAAGAGGAGATAAAAGAACCAGGTAAGGCAAATGACCAGTGAAACTGTTGTGCCCTTGGGTCCTGGAAACAGTATGGTCTAAACCTGTAGTAATGTTTGGTGTTTTGTTTTAATAAAAATCAAAGGTAATCTTTATGCCATTTGAAATACGATATAAATTTAATGAAAAGAAAGTAGATCGTCATTATTAAAGAAACAGCTCAATTTTGTCTCCTCTCTCAGTATTGCAGAAAAATATTCACATTGTATTATGAAGGAGTTAGTTAGGGTAGATAAACACTCCAGGAGCTTGATGCCTAAGAAGGAAACTGTCCTGAAACAGCAGATTGTAACTTGTATAAAGTGGGGGAATGAAGGGTGGGAAATGACTGAATTAAGTGTATTGAAGGAAAAAAACTGCTAGTGATTTATTTTGGTGTTAGAATTCTGAATTCTTACTTTGAAAACATCATTGTTCATAGGAGCAGATTTATGGAGCAGCTAGTGTGGTGGCTAAAACCATTGGCTCTGTAGACTTAGAATCCTTGCAGTGGATTCATAGCCTTGCAATGTAGCAAAGCCATTTTACTTTAAGTCTCAGTGTTCTCATCTATCAAATGAAATGATATTAAATGGAATGGATAGTAAACAAAATGATCTGTGTAAAGCATAGCACAGTGCCCTGGTATACAAGGCATTATATAACAAGTATTAAGGTATGAATATATGAGAATGTCTGCACCAGTACGTTTTCACTATGATTTACATGTTATTACCACACTCCATAATGCACATTTTTCATAGTTTTCCCATTTATAACTTGCTGACAAATTGACAGTTAGTTTCTTCATACTTTTATTCACACCCACACATGGATTAAACTCATCTGAAAAAGATAAAACTAAATAGTTGGTTTTAAAAGTAGTTTTATTCACATCACAAAAAACATTTATAAGAATAATAAAAGTAAAATACAACTGAAAAAACAGTACTAACACATTTATGAAATGTAATTAGCAATAATTTAATATAACTTATTTGAATATAAATAAGGTTCCTCTCAGGTTTTTCAGTTTTGTGGCTAATTCTTGAGGTCTCTTTTTGATCATGTCTAAGGATTATGAATCTTAACTAAATATAACAATTCCTGTTTTTGTTTGTTTCTTTAACTTCTTGTCAGTCTACTACCTTTATTCTCTTCAGTGATTTTATTCTGAGAGCAACCATTTAACAATACTTCTGTTCCTTGGACTATCTAGAATAATCTAGTCCTTTATAGCTATCAAAATTAAACATTTTGACTCCATCCACATTTGAGAAATTTGGTCAGCTTTTGCTGTCCAGACCCAATATTTCAGATAAGAATGTTGTCCGATTGCCCCAGCTTAAGTCAGGTTCACTCCTGGGTAATTGAGTCATGAAAGGCAATTTCAGAGAAATTAGAGTCATGAGTAAATAACATTGGGACAGCAGTTAACCACTTCTTTCTTTTTAATTTTATGCTGATGTCAGAAGAATCCAGAAATACCAAGAAAAAGCCACTTTATGGATCTAAGATAGCCGTATAGAATGCTATTTTTCTTACTTCAATCAAGTTCTTCTAAGGACAGTTTATTGTTTAGTATACAAGCATACCTTGGAGATATTGCAGGTTTGGTTCCAACCAACAGTGATAAAGCAAGTATGGCAATAAAGCAAGTTGTAGTCTTTTTGCTGGTAGAGGGTCTTGTCTTCAATTTGTAAATTTGGGTTTTCTGGTCAAGATGGTGGAGTAGGTAAACTCTGTACTTGCCTCCTCCCATGACCACATTAAAATTACAACTGTAGAACAATTGACCTTGAGAACCATCTAAAGGCTACCTGATCAGAACTGCTATAACTAAGGATATAAAGAAAAGGCCATATCAAGACAGGTAGGAGAGGCAGAGACCAAAAAATGTGCTGTTACCTCACCCATGTGAGGTGGTAGAGAATTGGGAGGGATAGCTCAGCGGTGGAGGTCCCCCTGGAGGAGCAAGTGCTGGAAAGAGGAATCACCACAAAATTTGGCTGTAAAATTCAGGGGGAATTCTGACCATCTGGGTGAGACAGCTACTAGCAACCCATATGACCTCTTAAAGGGCCCTCACACAGACTTGCTCAATTGCAGGCACCCTGACCTCTGGCAAAAGGACAGTGATTGGGAGGTGCCAGAGATATACAAGGAAAGACTGTTTAGTTATATGACTTCAGGATGAGTGCTGAGGAACACCTGCCATCCCTGTGTTGAGCTCCCCTTCTTCTACCACCTATAGTCAGCCACCATCTTGCCTGTGTTGAAGCTTCCACCAACACGGCCAAATATGAACCTGCATTGGCATGGTGAATTCCACTTACCCTACCCTGGTGACTCCCTGGGACCCTGCCTCACCCAACTCACATACTACCCAATGCTCTTTCAGTGGCTGAACTTATGGACAGCTGGCAGGCAGCCTCGGGTCTTGGGGTGTAATTTGCTGAGCTGCTCCAGAACTGGTACTGGTGGCAGCCAGTTTCAGTTCATAGCATGGTCTCTCCTATGTGTCTTCAGTCAGTGACCAACCATGGATAGCTTTCTAGGTCCTACCAAGTAGGCTCAGGCGGGTCACATGTAGTGGCTGACCTTGGCTGGCAAGGGAGCCCTTCTCAATGGACCCCAGAACCAACACACCCAAAGCCAGCTTTGGACTACAACAGAGCACTACTTGATTAGCCCTACAAGCTGCAAATCCAAAGGGTGATCTCAACAGGCACATGAGCACATGGGGGTGAATCCTGCTCTGGGGTGTGACCCCACATGGCATCTCATATGCGGTGGGTTTGGCTAATCCTCACAGCCAGTCAGCCTGAGACTCAATCCAACCTACTGATGTGCCAACAGCAATCAAGGCTCAACTATAACAGGAGAGCGCAAACAACCCACACAAGGGACACTCCTGGATTACCCAGCTCAGGCAATCAAGGAGACTGCCTTTGGGCCACACAGGGTACCTACTACATAAGGTCACCTGGCCAAGTCTGGGAGACAGCAAATCTACCTAATACATAGAAACAACGAGAGGCAGCCAAAATGAGGGAATAAAGTAACATCTCAAATGAAAGAACTGGAGGAAACTTCAGAAATGGAGCTAAATCAAATAGAGGCAAGCAATCTGCCAGATGCAGAGTTCAAAACACTGGTATAAAGACTCTCAATGAACTTAGGAGAACAGGTGATCTCAGAACTTCAATAAGGAGATTGTAAGCATAAAAATATAGAAACCATGACAGAAACCATGAAAACAACTAAAAATGTTAGAAGAAATCAATAGATTAGCGCAGAGGATTGAATCAGTGATTTGGAAGGCAATGTAGCAGAAAATACCTAATTGGAACAGAAAAAAGAAGAATCCAAAAATATGAGCATCGTTTAAGGGAAAAATCAATGTAACAACATTCACAACATATGCAAATTAAAACTATAGTGATATATCACCTCCTGTTAGAGTGGCTATCATCACTAAATCAAAAAATAAGTGTTGGTGAGGATGTAGAGATAACAATATTCATATTGTTGGGTTCCTCGAAAAATTAAAAATATAACTACATTATTACCCAGCAATACCACATCTGGGTATTTATCCAGAGAAATCCAAAATACTATTTTGAAAAGATATATGCACCTCAATGTTCACTGAAGTGCTATTTACAATAGCAAAGATGGAAGTAACCTAAGTGCCCATTAATAGATGATTGGATAAAGAAGTGGTACATGTATGCAATGAATGCAGTATTACTCAGCTACAAAAATTAAGATCTTACCATTGCATTAATATGGATGGACCTAGAGGGTATATGCTGAATGAAATAAGTCAGACAGTTAAAGATTAATACCATACGATCTCCCATATATGTGGAATCTAAAGAACAAAATAAATGAACAAACACAATGGAAACAGACTCATAGATACAGAGAACAAACGTGATTGATGGATGAGGGACGGGTTGGCAAGTTTGTTGAAAAGGTGAAGGGATTAAGAAATACAGTTGGGTAGTTACAAAATAGTCGCAGAGATGAAAAAGAATATAGCCAATAATATAACTATATATAGTGCCAGGTGGGTACTAGACTAATCGGAAGGATCACTTCCTAAATTATATAAATGTCTAACCACTATGTTGTACACCTGAAACTAATATAAAATAATATTGAATGTCAATATTATTTTAAAAATAATTGAAAAATAAATTTTAAATTATGACATCTGTGAAACACAATAAAGCAAAGCACAGTAAAATAAGGTATGCCTGTATACACAATAAAATGTATTTTAAATGAGAACTTTCTCAAATATTTTATACATGTGGTTAAACTAGCATAAAGCTATTTAAAGAGATTGTCAGTCCAATATGAACCAATAGAATGTGAATTTTTAAAATAAACTACCTCTTTGAGGATTTAAAGCAATGATCAGGTTGGAGAGGAATAGTTTCTTTTATAAAAGTCTAAGCTGTTCCTCTTACATGTTGGAGGAAATTAATTTTAGACATATCTACTTCTGAACCTGATGGAGAAGTAGAACAACAAAGGAGCACACAATGAAAAGTAAAATACTGACTAAATACCAATAATGTTTTCAGTATCATATATGTGTATATGCTGACATACTTCCCACATTTAACATTAGACCAGTTTACAACAAATTCATTGATGAAGTCTCTGAAATTGATCTCACGTCGGACAAATTGTTTCCAGAAGCACTTTTACTGACATGTAGACAACAGGTCCTTGATTATGCCGTTTCATTCAATGTCATTTCATTTGATGTTGTTTCATTGTAATGATGAGATGCCATTAACTGTTTATGTCAATAAGCCTATGGTAAAATTGGTTTCATCATACATCTCTTCACTTAATGTCACAGAACCTATTGACAACATTAAATGAAGACTCTGTGTGTGTGTGTGTGTGTGTGTGTGTGTGTGTGTGTGTGTGTGTGTGTGTTAATAACACAGAGCTGGATTGATAAAGGCAAAATCACCAGAGACAGAAGAAATCTGAGCTCTAGCAGCTATAATTCAAGTCACCTGCCTGGGCCTCGATGACCTCGTCATTAATGGAAATATTATTCTCTAATGTCTCTTCTGGCCTAAAGAATTCTGTGTTTCTGAATTCCTTTGTCAAGGTCCCCAAGCTACTTCTGTCCCCACAATATTCCTCTAGTCACTTTCTGAAATGAAGAGGCTCCTAGAGAATATAAAAGGGAAGGTGGGATAATTCTGGCCATCTGAGGTAGTTCCAAGAAGAGGAAGGCACATCTCAGATGGAGGTGAGGTGTTTCCTTATTTGATGAAACAAAAAAATACTGGAATATGTCAAACCCTAAATTCTCAAAAAAGGAAAGCACTTTTATATATTTTCTATTTTTCTATTTTTTATTCCAACTTGAGATAACATTGTAGATATTAACCATGATGGCTAAAGAATATAAAAGGAATTCTAAATTAAAAGAATTTAGGGTAAGCCTGATATTTTTTAGTACGTGAAATATCAGGCAAATATTAAGCACCAGCTATCACCAAACAATCAAACATTAGTGATCAAGGTACTCTTCTATGTGTGGGGTAAACAAAGATGTATCAGGCATGGTTGCTCTTCTCTTCAATAAGTTGACAAGTTGGTAAAGAAGATAAGACACGGCCATGAGAATAAACCCAGGATGGAATGTATATGCTGGAGATAGCATGGCTCCAGCAGTTCAGAGACAGAATTGCTTGGACAGACGAGATAGCCGTAGAAGCCTTTGTGTAGAAGACTGGATTCATGATACAATAATGATACTTCGTTATTTAGTATCAGCTGCCTGAGCAGAAGACTTTTAAGATAGGAAGTCATTGAAATTCTAGATTATCACAGAATTGGCAGGTGATTGGGGCATCCCAGAAAGGAGTAAGGAGTAAGCAGTTTATATTTTTGGAAAAAAAAAAAAAAAAAAAGGAAATTGAGAGACTGCTGCGGGGAAAATAAGTTAGGCTGCTATGGTGTGAAAGAACCCTGAGCTTGATGTCTAGTTCGAGTCCTGGTTTTGCTCCTCATCTGTCTGACCTTAGCGAATGACTTAACCTCTAGGAGCCTTGGATTCCTCTTTCATAAAATGGAGATAAAAAGACCTTGCTCATAGAGATTTTTATAAGACTAAAATGGAATAAGGCTTTTGCAAAACATAACCTGTCATATTAATCTCAGGTATTATACTTCATCTTTTATTTTGAAAGATAACTCATAGACTCTCATTTCTTATGCTGGTGTCAGTCTAACCTTTGCAAGTCAAAATCAAATTGTTTATGGAGGCTATAAACCACTCTGGACCTGATATCAATTTCTTGAATTTCAATGTGTCAATGTTTTTCTTATATAAATGTATCTGGGCACTTTAGAATAACACAAAATTGATGTTAACAGTTAACATGGTCCTATGTTAGGCTGCCTTAACAGAAAGAACGTTTCAGATCCCAGATAGTAATTATCCTAACATATGATGCAGAATAAGTCAGACCAAGTCTTGGATTTCATTTGCTGACTGACATCTAGTGTTTTCACTTGAAGCTTCTGTAAACTGCCATTTGAAGAATAACTGAAAGAACTAAGGATGTTTAGACTGAAGGAAACCCTGTGCCTTCTGATGCACATGATATCCTATGTCCATCCACATTGGGAGAGAAGAGCTAAGAGAGTCTACCTCCAGATGTTGTGTGCAGCCCTGTGCTTTTGTGTATTCTGTGTAGATGGCGAAGATTCTTTCCCTTTCCGTGCTCTCCTGGTTCCTCATTAAGTCATTTCGTCTTGCAGTAAATCTCTGAAGACAAACACAAACAATAAAAATGTAGGTAGGTGAGTTTCCCTTAAGTCGTGTCCATATATTTCAGCAAGCCTTCAGATTGGCATAGAATGAAAGCCGCAGTTCTTAAACTGGGAGTGATTTCCAGCCCCACTCCCCTTCCCAACAGGGGACATTTGCAATGCTTGGAGACATTTTTGGTTGTCACTACTGGGGCAACAATTGCTATTGCCATAAAGTGATTAGAGCTAGGGATGCTGCTAAAATCCTGTGATGACCAGAATATCATCATAAAACACGCTGAGATATCCAGCCCTAAATATTCATAGTACTAAGGATGAGGAAGCTGAACAGGAGGAATAAGGGTGGGCAGTCTGCATCAGAAACATCTTTGAGCCCACCAGACCTTTTTATCCTACTCCTGGGGTAAGTTGTTCATAGCAAAGCGTCTCTAGTGACTTCTGTGAGCCTTGGCATTTTTGTGCTGAAGATTGGGGAAATCAGCAGATTTTGGTTTTCCAATATTTTTTTGCTCAGTGCACATGATTTCTATTCCGGGAAAGATTGTTACCCCTTCATGGTGACTAAGCCTCAGCTCTGGCCTAGTATTTTCTCTTTATATATTTACAAAGATTGAGGTAGCATGTGTGTAAGGCCAAAAGTCCAAACTCATAGGGAAAAATATCCTAGATATCTTCTCTTTCCTCAACCATTCCTGATCATTTATTCAAATATTGTAGCCTGAAGAATCAAGAATTGGTAAGATCACTTATGACCATGTAGTTTCCCAAATTTACTAGTGTATCTTACCCTCCTCTAAAAAAAATTGTTGACCCCCAAATCTCATCATTTATGACTTTCTTCCAATTCCGAATGGAAGATTAGAATTCACTTTGCATTAGAAATGTCTTAATAGTAGTTAGCAAGCCTCAGTGTCTTCAAGAAAATATTATAAAGTTAGGAGAAAAATAAAAGGACTAAATCAGAATGTGTCTTGAGGGTAATGATTTCTTACTTTTGTAACTCAAGTGCCTTCTAGAATGCTGGTACATAATACATGTCCAAGAAATGTCTGTCCAGTGAATGAACAGAACTTGCTGAGCCAAGTAAAGGAGACAATAAAGTTTCCATAGACTTCCAAAAATGAGAATAGCCTAAAATCTCAGAGAGATGCTAAACCATACTAATAGAATTTGGGCTTCCAGGATGATAGTACAAGAACACTTACTGTAGAGAAGCCATGTTAGGATTGCTCCGAAGATCACACATATTAATAGTAAAATGATCAATAGCCAGGTTAAATTAAAAGGTGGAGAGGGTGGCTCAGCTGTGGAGGGAAAAAAATAGTGTCAGCTCTAATGTGTTTCCAACTGCTTATACCCATTGTATGCCTCTTATATTGACAGAACTGTAAAGAGTATTTTTCACTTCTTTGCCTGGTCAGGTCTCTAATATGCAGCTGATAGAATTTTCTTGCATAATTTTTCAATCAGACCCATACTTGTGGGCAACTAATATCCAGATGTTAGATGTTAAATGTAAAAAATAAACTTTGAACTTTTGCATTCACTGAATTGACATAAAAAGGACTCTAAGGAGAGAACTTTAAAAGCCATCTTGTTTTTGTATCTCATTTTCATAGTTGATATTACTACGTATTACTATTAATAATTAGTTGATGTTGTGTTCTAGATATACCTTACTATTCCTTATCCAGGTCTGTCATACCTTCTCCTTTTTAACATGTTTTCTACACACACACACACACACACACACACACACACACACACACACACACACACCACTCTCACAGTAGCTGCCTAAAGCTATAAGAGCCATTTTGCACTTATTTTCAGATACTCATTTTCAACCATTCAGCCAAGAGTTTCTGGAAGGGTAGAAGAGGCCCAGCAAAGAACTGAAAGTGGATATGGCTTGGTATTCAATGGGATCATCCTGAAGGAAAGTTCTGCAAACTGGCTCTCAGCTATAAAACACAGGGGAACAGAGAGAACATGGGGACATGGGGAAGACTATAGGTGGGCAGCAGAAAGGTATGTGTGGTACTGCTCTTAGTTTCTCCTGCTCAGGAGCAGCAGCCATACTCCTTTGTAGAATGGTTAGAAATAACATCTGGAGAAAGGGCAAGAACACAAATTAAAAGGAGTATTAGTAGCTCATCTTCTTCTGATTTCTCTGGAATAGCTGACCATTAATACTGAACATTTACTAACTTATTGTTTCTCCTTTTTCGGACTACCAAACTTTGTGGATAACTTTTGAAAGTTAAAACTTTTTCTACCTTGGACTTCTATGGCACCACATTTTTCTGTTTCTGTTTGTTATGACTTGGTTTTCCCTGTAGGCTATTCTTCCGCATCTTGTCCTTTAAATATTGTTGTTCCTCATGGTTCCATTTGTGGTCCCATTTCTTTCTCACTGGCCCCATCCTCCGGAGTGATCTTAACCACACCCAAAGTCTGAAACGCCATCTGATTTCTAAATCTGTATATAATATTTCTGATCTCATTTCTGAGCTCTAGATTTGTATTTTCAGTTACCAACTAGATGGTTGGATTCCAGCATCTCCCCTTGATTGTAATTGAACTTACTATATTCTTTCCAAAGCATATCTACCACTTATATTCTCACATTTCTGAATGGTAATGCCATTAGTTATCCAAATAAGAGTGAAGGATTGTGTTCATGCCCAGTAGGCTCCCACAGACTTTCTATTCTATATTGAGAACATTACTGCAATTGATTCCTTTTCCACAAATCTCTTGCAGCAACTTTCTTAGTATAGGTTTTTCTCATCTCCCACCCAGTAGCCACTGTAATGGTTTCCTAGGTTCTAATAATTCCTACATGTTTTGTTACAGTATCCATTCTAAAATGCACATTTTATCACAGCACACCTCCCACTTAGAGACTAGGGAGAGTTGTTGTTTTTATTTTTCTCTAAAACACCAGATCACATGGAGATGTCATGTGATTACCAGTGTTGACCTCTGTAGACCAGAATGACACCCCCAAATAACAAAAAAATTCTTGCTGTTTTCCTGGGAGTCTAGAAGTTTCACAGGTTCTGACCCACTCCTGGCTTCCTCTGCAAGGCCACTCTCATCCATTCTCAAGCCTCACCAGAGAGAGGATGTGTGTTTCAGGGAAAGAAGGAACCAATAATAGCAACTGGCTCTGTTATAATGTCTATTAGGGACCTGGTAATGCTCCGCAGGGCAGAACCAGAATCCATTGGCATAGTTATGCAAAGACATCTGCACATATAGTTCATTAGATACCATGAGTGGGACCCCCTGATTTCTAGCCTTCCACACACACATATGCCTTTCCGTACATGAAGAGTTAACAAATTTAGTGGGCCCAGACCAAGAATCATAGACGAATCTGTTTAATTAATAAATTTAAGAGGCTTTTGTTTTAGAGTGAGTATTTATATGGTAAAGCTTTACTCACATTGACTTGTAACGTTTTTATGGACTATACACCCAATTTATGTTTTTTAAACAGTCAGCCCTTGACCACCCATAAATGCATCTTTTGCTTTGACTCTAAATGATACCTTCAGTCCAATTAGTGAGAGTCGATTTATACACTAAAGCTCTCCAACCATAGAGACAACACTAGCACCTAGCAAGATGCTTGCTATGCAATAACTACTTAATTAAAGATTAAATGAAGAAATGAATAAACATATACACTCGATCATCTCTTCACTGTGAATGTAGATTAAATAAGTCTAAGAGCTAGTATTTTGAATTAGATTGAAAGGAGACTTCACTCATTCTTAGCATGAAAGAAGAATTGAGAGAAGGATTATCAGGGAAAAAATTATAAAAGCTGAGCAGTCTCATACTAAGTCATCTTTAAATAATAGCTCCATCTTTTTATTTGAAGGACTACATTCTATTTTCTAGAAGTTAGGAAACTATAGTGCACAGATCAAATCTGGCCCAGTACCTATTTTTTTTTAATACAATTTTGTTGGAACACAGTCATGTCCTTCATTTATGTCTTGTCTATGCTGCTTTCATGTTATAACAGCAGAATTGAGTTGTTGCAAGAGACTGTATGGTCTATAACACTAAGGTATTTACTATCTAGTCTTTTTCTGAAAACTTTTGCCAACTTCTGTCCTAGAACATCATATATACATCATATATTTGTATCCCAAATATAAATAATGTCCAAAATAAAATACGGTTAAAGTTGCTATTACTGATTTGTATACTACTTCCTACTTTAGTCATGATAATCTATAACTGATTAAATAATAAAGTAATTAAATGAAAAATAATGCTGAATTAATAAATTAGCTTTACTATATGATTCAACACTCATTTTTATAAATTTTTGAGAATACATAAAGATGATAGAGAGAGAGAGGAGTTTGGACTGTTAGATTATCAATAAAATCATCAAAACTTGGTGTATATTTGAACTAATTTTCCCAGGAAATTTTATCTCATTGCCTGTTGAGGAAAATAATGAAAAAATTCACCTTAAGTCAGAAAGATCTAGAGTAAATTCATTCACTAGGATGACTGGACTATCTAAAATACCTCTTTTACTACAAGTAAAGACAAGAAGACATGTGACATACTATACATTCATTATACTCTATACTTATGTACTACTGTATGTCAAATTCATGTATTGTTTCTTACTATGTAATCACAAAACATATTGTTAAGAGTGGGGCTTGGGGGTGGGAAGAGGCCTGGTGGTTCTCCATATAATCAGCCATACGAGTTAAGCATGTATTTCAAGTATCTAAGTTCTCCTGTAACAACCCATTATGGGTTTGACATGCATAGATTTATAAAAACCCAACATTTTCCATTTTATATTTCAAGATGACTTTACTTCCTGGCAAAAGATAATGGTATAAGTTACTGCCTGTAGGGTAAAGTGTATGGTCATGGTCTTTGCTCAAAAATGACCTCTTTTTTTCAGGCACTGTCCAAAAATAGCTTGTCATCACCTTCTCCACCAGACTTGGTTTTGAATGAACCAGTAGTTCTTTAAAGGCACTGTCACCCACAGCAGACAATGATTTGATGCCATGGGACCATGGAAAGGGATGCCCAAAAGACACTGCTAAAGCCCTTAAGGCAATTTCAAAGAAG
Source organism: Cynopterus sphinx (assembly GCA_030015415.1). Taxonomy (NCBI): domain Eukaryota; kingdom Metazoa; phylum Chordata; class Mammalia; order Chiroptera; family Pteropodidae; genus Cynopterus; species Cynopterus sphinx. The sequence goes on along the minus strand of CM057380.1, from coordinate 55,561,940 downwards.
GACAAATATTAGTCTTTTAAATAACAATAATATTGTTATAATAACTTTCTAAGATGACCATTCGATGGATAGCACTTATGTGGACTCTAAATTTTAGAATGTTTATTAATAAAAATAAAATTAGTTTAGTAACATTATAGTCACACCTCATACAGAGATCTTAAGTCACGATAACATTTTATTATCATTTTATTTGTGTGTCTAAAAATACTGCAAAAAATACAGTCATAGTCTACATGCACAATTCTAAAATGTATCTGGCTATTTCCTTTTTAGATTCTCTACGGTAGAAATGCTGCAGGATAACATCACTTACATTTTTGCCAGTTGAAGGTCTGAGACACTGTTAAGTTTCCATACTTGACAAGGCATATGAAACTGTGGTTGTTTGTCACACTGAAATCCAGTTCACTGCTAATAGTATAGAGCTCAGTCTCAGGATCTTGGGAAACTGTTGCGTTGGTGGAATCTAACTCTCTTTCATTTTCCAACCAGGAGAGCTGAGGCTTTGGAAAACCTCCAGAGGTTGAGCAAATTATCCTTTTGATGTCAGTAGATGGATTTCCAAGGTCAGTTATATTAGGGACAGGGAAGTCAGCTGAAGAAAGAACAAGGATATGAGTACATATCATTATATATGTGTGTGGAGGGGGTTATATTTTTAATAAAGTATCTAGCTTTAATAAGAATACAAAAATGAGATATACTTTGCAACTTCCCATAAGTCATGAGTAGCTATGTATATCCAAAAACTAAATTCAGTTTGAATTGGTTATAGCAATTCGTCATCACCTTTGATAGAGGTAGAAGGGCAGTTATTAAAGAAAAGAAGTAAGTTCATGTGAATAAATATTAACAATAATACTTGCATTTGAAAGAAGTAAAGAGGAAAATAATAAACCTTTATCGAGCTATTAATGTTAGATCTGTACATTGCCTCCTTTTGTCTTTAAAACAACCTTAGGAGGTAGGTTGTAGATCAAAAATGATCAAACAGTAATTTTATGACTTAATCTAATGCAATTTCCATTTTATAAATGACTGAATTGGGATCTGATCATAAGCAATAAGTGGCAGCATTGGGATTTGAATTCAAATTTTTCAGATACCATAATCTTCCCTTACTTGCCTTCCTTCCTTTTACTTTGCTGTCTTTTTTTCCTGATATTTAAGGTACACAAAGTGGCTTTCTCTTATCTACTTATTCATTAATATTACAGTAGACACCTATAAACTCACCATCCAACCTGAGAACCAGAACTTGACAGTAACTTATGTAAATCTACTTGTGTGGTCTCAACTATCTTATCTCCTTCTTCCCACAGCTGAGATAACCACTACCCCAAATTTTGCATAGCATTTTCTTTTGCTTTTCAAAAGTCGTTTTCGAATTAGGTAAACCTCTGTCCGAATTGTGCAACATTGAGCCTGTAATCTCAATCGCTATCCTTCCCTGTTCTGACATGCCTTAATAGGACAGAGCGTCCCTTCTAGCATTTCTCCAAGATACTTCAGGCACTCTTTCATTTGTATATTTGAGCCCCAATAAGGTACTTAAGTGTATGCAAAGCAAAACGTAGTGAAATAACTGCACAGAACACAGGAGAAAGCTCCCTTCTCCTCCTCCTCACTTAGTCTTAGACTTAAAGAATTTATACTTCTCAGGATGAACGTGGGGAGTCAGTCCCCTCATACTACATTCCATATAGTTGGTTTTCTTTTCAAAATTTGCAGTCCCGGAGAGAGACGTAGCATAGCAAAGAGGTCATCAAAAGCACGTTTTAAGACCAGTTTTGCTTTTTAACCTCAGGACATTTACTTAACCACTTTCAGTCTTTGTTTGCTCAAATGTAAGATGGGGATAACAATATCTACCTCCAGGACTGTAAGAATTAAATGACATCATTAATATAAATCACTTAGCACAAAATAAGTTAGATAATAGACTGATTTAAGTAGGTCTTATATTTGCCCTAAAGTGAGTTTCCTTATTTAAATCACATTGCCAGGTGAAAGTTCCAAGACTGCCTGGTAGCACTGTGAATAATAAGAGAAAGGGGGAAGTTATGACAAGTGATTATAATAGTCAAGAAAAGGAGAAACTTGGATTTGGTTGGAGGTGAAATCATCTCTCTTTTTGGAATTAACCCTGCTCCTAAATTAAATCTGACAATTTCCTGAGCCATTTTTAGTTGACATTATTTGCTACTCCTGTAATTTATCCTATAAAATCAAATCATTACACTGGTAGCTGACATCAAGAATATTCCCTTTGTTTCTTATAATATCAGTATGTCCTGTGTTATAACCTGGAATAACAAATCCCAGGACCTCATATCCTAAAATATGATTCTTGTCCATTCCTGCATTCTGCTTTTCTGAGAACTAGGTAAACCATAAGAACATTACTAATACCAGGGATTACATTAAAAACCATCTTTTCAAGGTCTGGCTTGGCTTAGAACAGCCTCTGCTCTGTCTCCTATCCCTTCTATAAGGTGATCTTTTTAGAGTTACAGCTCCTAAGGCCTTGCAAGATTGTGAACCATCAAAAAATGACTCCTTTGTATCTCATTTAAACCAATTAACCCAAGTTTCACCACTCTTAATGGATGAGGGAAAGTATTAGGAAAGGAAGAGGTGCACATATTTTAGAAAGGAAAAAATCTGTTACCCTAGTTAATCTGTTAACTAGAAAAATGAGTTTCTCAAATGTACTGGTTAATGGAGGCTTTCATATACTGCTATGCTGATATTATATCATTTAGCCACCTTAGGCAAATGTAGAGAAACCAACATGCCCCTGAAGCCTGAGATGGTCCAAGTTTTTGCACTGGAAACATTGTGTCTAAGGAAACCCTTCAGTCATGGTCAAAATTGGACAGTTGGTCACCCTAGCCAACCGAGAGATTAATTTCTTGCTCCATATGACATGATCCCCCTGATAAGTCTAATATTTCTCTGGTACCATGCACAGTTATTACAATAGTATCTTTTATTAAGAAGTTTGGTTTCCATTAAAGGCTCAAGTGCCCAGGGAGAAAAATGTGTTTGGATTTCAAGTGTGAAGGAATGGCCCAGGACCCCAATTGCTCAACAAGGGCTCATCAGTATCCTCTAGTACTATCGATCACCTGTGAGTGAGTCAAGGTTCCCTCCTGCCCAAGAAATGCTTGCCCTTCACAGTAGATATATATATAGATCTTTGATTCATGAGTTAATTTTCTTTCTTGTGGTAGGCATAAACTGTGAATTTAATTCTCTAACATCTAACTTTATAGGAATGACTATTAGGTGAGAGCTTTGAATATACAATAAATATAATAATAGTACAATGGCCATAGTTATTGATATTCAAATACTGTTTGAAAAATTTTTATGCCTGCATTATTCTTATACTTTCAACATATTTTCACAAGAATATGTTACTGGATCAAGGGCAGGTGCTGGTACAGTTACATCAAATCAGAGGTGTCCTCTAATGAATCAGAAGGCAGTTCAGGTCATTATAGTGCCCCAGGAAGATTGTCACGAATTTGAATTGTCCAAGTGCAAAAAATGCATACTAACAGATATTGCTATGATGTCATGAAAAATTAGTATAGGGTTAATTGTTAAACTAGAAATTCACTTAACCCTAATAAATAAAATGAGATCCATGACTCTTGAGGAAAATTTTCACCTAAATTAATATGAGTATATCTTTAAGGGCCTCAAGAGTCTGAAGACTTAGAGTAAGTCAGAAAATTCCACTGACCTCTGACAAATAACATCACTGAAATCAGATGTTCCCGTTTGTAAGACCCTCTGTCAGTCTTCTGAATGACACAGGTGTACATGCCACTGTCCGACAGGCGCAGAGCCAGGATCACAATGGAGAGGTTATTGGAGATGTCAGTGAAGGTACGGTTCTCATACTTGGGCCACACTTGCACTTTTCCATTTATAACAGCCAGCACCATTTCATGATATTTTTGCCAGTAGACACGAACGCTTGTCAGTTCATCAGTGGAAATGTTGTAACCACAGGATAGTACTGCTACGTCTTTCACTGTCTTGGTCACCTGGATGATGCCTAAAGAGAGGCAAAGAGAACAAAATTTTATATTTATTAAATATAGATTCCTGCATAAGCAGGAATTCGGAGTTGGCAGTAACAGAACTCAGAGTGTTATATCTAGTGACTAAGCCTAATCAGAGAATTCTGTTTGATTTTGATTTTTTTTTTGGTCCCCAGGGCATTTTTTTTCTTAATTTTTAAAATTGTGGTTTAAAAAACCATAAAATTTATCATGTTAACTATTTTTAAGTGTACAGTTCAGTAGTGTTAAGTATATTCATATTGTTGTGAAACAGAACTCCAGAACTCCAGAACTCTGTACATATTAAACAACTGCCCTTCTTTCCTCTTCCTGGCCCCTGGTAACCACCACTCAACTTTCTGTTTCTATGAAGTTGACTACTTTAGATATTATATATAAGTGGAAGCATGCAGTATTTGCCTTTTGTTTATTTCACGGTTTAACATCCTTAAATTTCATCATGTTTTAGCATGTGTCAGAATTTTCTTTCTATTTAAGGAATGATCATGATAATAATGATAATGAACAATATTCCATTATATATTATACATATTATATATTGCATATATAGTATTTTTTTTATCCAGTCATCTCTCGACAGATAGTGAAGGAGATGGTCCACTAGTCCTATAAAAAGAAGGACTTTGGAGACCTAGCATATGAGATCCAACCGCAGGTAGACATACCCAGGCCCACAGGAATATGGAAGTCATAGATAAGAAATATGAGGTCTTGAAGGGATTTCCACGATCATTCATTTTTACAGATTGTCTTATTCTACATGAGAAAACCTGATGCAGAAAAACCCTGCCTCTATTTTACACTTTCTGGCCCAAGCTTTTCAGGCTACTCTCCTGATTTACTGGTTTCCCCAATTTTAGACCCCAGTTTTTGGACAGACAAGCCAACACTGCCCATACCACAGCATGGGCCCACCACTAAGTTCTTTTGCTTTGAGAAACAAAGACCTTATCTTTGCAGACCTGGATTGACCCCCTGACTTCAGACAGAAGTGATTCACCTCATCCCTATCAGACGAAGCCTCAGTTACACTTTTGGACCATTTCTGCCCTCTTCAGCTACCCTAAATGGATCTATGTCCTATCTTTTACTCTCTTGGCTATCTGCAATCATGCTAATTCTCCCTTCCATCTGGTCTGCTCTATTTCCGATGCTCTCAAATGCATTCATCTCATTTATTGTATTCTTCAGTTCCAGAATTTCTGTGTGGTTCTTTTTCATAGTTTCAATTACTTGGGTAAAGTGCTCCCTTTGTTCATTAATTTTATTTCTGAGCCCAATGAACCGTCTTTCTGAGTTTCTTGTATTTCGCCGAGCTTCTTCATAACTGTGATCTTAAATTCTCTGTCGCTTAAATCACAGTCTTCCATGACTTTGAGTTTGGATTCTTTTCATTTTCTGTGGAGACTTTACTTTCTTTCTGTACTCCCATGTTACCTTGGTCGTTCATAGTACTTGATGGATTGTTTCTCTGCCTGTGCCTTTGAATGCTCTTGTTTAGGTACTATTTTGCTTTTAACAATTCGGCAGGTTGATAGGGCACTTTCTTTTGTTTTCCAGTAGATGGTGGTATGCCACAAGTTTTGTTTTCTCTTACCCACAACACCCCTTAGGTTGAGGAAGATGCCTCTTCCCCTACTGGAGTGCAGGGTGTTTCCCTCTTTGACTGGCTCACCTCGGCGTGGTGGGGGAATGAATGTGCAGGTGGGTGAGAGCCAGCTTTGAGAGCTCCCAGTTGCTGCCTCCTGGTTACTAACAGCCGCTGGCCCTCCTGTGTTAATGGTGGGGATGGGTGGGGCAAGGAAGGCAACTTGGGGATTGTAGCTCTGCTTTCTTGTCAGTAATGGCTGCTGGCACCGCTGTGCTGTCTAAGCACCCCAGCCACCTCTACTGGGCGCTGCTGCGATGGGGATGGGGGTAGGGAGCTGTCGTCTCAGTAAGGGACCCACCTCTGCCCGCCTTATGCTCCAGGTTGTGGAGTGAGGGCTGCAGCCTGACTTCACCACTGTCGTGCTCGCTGAAGGTGTGTGCTGAGCTGTATCCTCTGCCACTGTCCCTGTCCTTCTCCCAACCTGCCTCCGCTACTCATTCCAATGTGCGGATCTCTGGTGGGTTTGTGTTGAATTATAGTTGTCTGACTTGTAAATTTAAGAGGAGAAACGAAGGGGTCTTCTCACTTCGCCATCATGCTGACGTTGCTAAAAGTGAGCTAATTTCAATGATGGGTCTTAAGGAATTTTTATCCAACCATCAGAGGAAAAGTGTAGGTGTGTGTAAAGGTCAGTGACACTATGTGAGGCCCCCTTGCAAGACTCATGTTGAGAAAGAACCAGACTGAAAAGAGGAATCAAAAATCTTCTGCGCAATTTGGAAATTCCCATTGGGACCGGCTTCCATATTTAGGCCCCTGTGCTAGCAAGTGCGTTTTAACAAGGCCCTAGATGTGTAAAATTAAAGTGTGAGCAGTATAGACCATGTCACTTCTCTGCTTAAATCCTTCCATGGCTTCTCAGGGTCCTCCAAATAATATTCAGATCCCTGACTGTGGTCTTCAAACCCCTACGAAGTCTGGTCCCTGCCTCTTCTCCCTTCTTCAGTTCCTTGCTCCTTGGTTTCCCTCACATGCTGCTTCTTCCACCTTCTCCCAGTTCACTCTCACCACTCTCCCCTCTGGCAGGCAACAACAGTATTTGTTGGTCATACATTCAATTGAGTGATTACTTGATTTTCATCTTCCTAATGACCGTAAATCCCATGAAAGCAAAAGCTATGTTAACTTTGCTAACAACTTGTCTCCAAGCAAATTGTCTTGTATATAAAAGGTGCTCAATGTTTGTTGAATTAATAAATGATTAAACAAAAGAATGAACACGTCTGTCAGATTCATCCTTACTACCTTTGTGCCTTTGTCCATACTGTTGCCCCCCCCACCCAGAATTTTCTTGCTATATCACCCAACCTCCACCATAAAGCCTACCCAGCTGCTCTAGCCCACCCTGGTCCACTTTTCACAGGTCTTGGGCTCTTACAGTCAGGAGGAGGTACCTCACTGCTCTTCAATTGCTTGTAAGTTAGTTTTGCCTTCTTCAATTAATACACTCAAGTCTCTTTGAGGGCAGGAATCTCTCTCTCTCTCTCTCTCTCTCTCTCTCTCTCTCCCTCCCTCCCTCCCTCCCTCCCTCCCTCCCTCTCTCTCACTCTCACTCTCTCTAGAAGAAATTTGGGATTGCTCCCCCAACTTCCCAGAAGAAAATTGTATCTTTTGAAAATGTAATGTAACTGTCAAAATTATATAAAATGGTCAAGTAATCTGTGTGCCCCATTTCCTCTTCCCTTCCCTTTACCCCCGTCCCTCACATCTTAGACATTTTGGGCAATGCCTGCAGTGCAGACATGTTTTAACTAAGTAGCTGTTAAGATGAGGGGCTTTGATATTCAGCTCTTTGTAGACTGGCAAACTGTGCTGGAGCCAATGCCTTCTTTTTATTTTGGGGAAACCAGATACTATACTGCTCAGCAGAAAGCAATTCTTTAGTTTTTATGTTAAATATAAAGTCAGAACCATCCTATTGGCAGGATGAGCCCCACCCTTCTCAATAGTCCCTGAAGTCCAGCAGAAACAGAAGCCTCCAGAAGTTAAAATATTGTTTGCAGATCACACATGACATACGTATGTGGTGAGTTAAAAATAACTAAGAATATAATTTTGTGCTAAATCTGATACCACTTAATGTCAGATGCCAAGATGGACAAAAGGTATCAGCATCTAAAGCATAAAGATGAATATGAAGAGAAAAATTTAACATTAGAAGAGTATTTGCCTCAATTACTTTCTTTTCACTATTCTAATTGGAAGATCATCAATGCTCAATTTTAGAAGCAGAGTTCTTTAGCTGTGTTGTCTGGTTTGGGAATCAGAGCCCTAGGTCAATGCCCTTAGCATATCGCAAAATGTAAATGAGCATCTAGTGTTCATGGAAGAGACCAAAGCTTTAAGCTGTACTTCTGAATAGCTTTATGGTTTTGCTAAAGTAACACTGTCTCACTTTCCCTTTAAGGACTGGGTTCTTGAGCTAACTTGGCTGCTGACTTGCTGTGTAATCATAGGAAGGTTCTTTAATCTCTTGGATCTGTTTTCTCATCCCTAAATTGGATGGAAATATTCTGAAGGTCCCTTTCAGTTGGCAGGATGACAGAGGAAGGCAGCACCAAGAACATTGTCTCCTTCCTCTAAACCCTGAAACAATGGATTCGGTCAAGTTTCTGCAACTTGCTTACCTGAACAGCAACAGAAGTCAAAAAGACCAGCCAGCACCAGTAGCTGAAAGAGCTTGAAGTATGAGCATTTGGGTGATGTTGTTCCCCACTTTAGTGTACGATCCATGGCTTCTACTGCTTATGATGGAAGATTCACACCAAGTGAGACTTGGGTACCTTCCAGCAAGTACCAGGTTAGAGCAGAAGACAATTCAGTTGCCCCACACAAAGGGTTCTCCTGTGATGTTTGCAAAACACACTGAGGAGAGGCTGATGATGTGCCTAGGTCTCCAAACTGCTGATTGTAAAAGATTGTAGATTTATTTTCATAATCTGAAAAAGAAAAACATAACAGTCACTCAGGAAGGAAGACCAGCCCACTTCCTAAAATGAGTCATATTTTGTCCAAAGCAGTACTTGAGTTACTCATTTTTTAACATATGAACATAGAAAAACAAGTGTCTCCGTTATTAAATGCCTCTTCACAAAGGATATATCTTAAAGAGTACAGCATCTCAGTCAACAGAAAAGTCTATTAGTAAAAAAAGGGAAAAGATATACGGCGTGCATTATTTATATTATGTACTATAATATAATGAAGTTGATTCTTTTTTCAGTAAACATGTCAAAATTTAGAAATAAAAATGAATACCATGCTCCATTGTGACCCTCTCAGGTTGCTACCATGGCCCAATGTGATCCAGAATACGTTTGGGACTCTTATTTGGGAACTGCCCCACAGCTAGTTTTACAGTAATACCAGGATTAGCTCGGATTCACTTATTCATCCAAATTTTGCTGTTTTGAAGAACTCAAATTCAGCCTAGTAAATTAACATTTGCTACCATCCTGGAAATTTAAAATAATAGACCATATTCTGATGATGACTCTCCAATTGTGTTGAGCAGCCGCAGTTTCCTGTGGGAATAAGAGCCATGAAAAGTCTCCTTGGAGGGCAAGTATAGGCCTTGGAGGTAGGCCTGATGGTATGTTTGTTTAAAAAGCAGTCAAGGCACGGGTCAAGATGGCATAGTAGGTAAAAGCTGTGTTTGCTTTCTCTCATGACCATATCAAAATTACAGCTAAAGAACAATCATCATTGAGAGTCACTTGAAGTCCAGCTGAACATTAATCCTACAACTAAGGATATACAGAAGAAGCCACCTCTAGACTGGTAGGAGGGGTGGAGATGGAACCAGCTTGTCTCACACTGGCATGTGGCTGTTAAAGATCAGGAGGGATACCTGTGGAGGTCCTGACTGAGGAGCGAGGGGTCTCAGCCCCACACCAGACTCCCCAGCAAGGGGTTCTAGTGCCAGGAAAAGAAGTTCCTACAACTTCTGGCTGTGTAAACCAGCAGAGATTGTGGCCGAGTGAGATGAGATGGAGTGTGGCTGGAATTCCTCTTAAAGGCCCTGTACACTGACTTACTTGCTGAGGGATTTACTTGCTGAGAGCTCCAGCACTTGGAAAGCAGCTCAAAAGGTACTGGGGAGGACTCAGATACAACACCCTCCTCACGCCCCCACCCCCTCACCCCTGTATCTGAGTCTCCATCAACCTGGCTAACAAGAGATCTCTCTGTCCCGGTGATTTCCCGAGATCCACCTCACCCAATTTGCAGCCTCACCCAAGCCTCTTCCAGAGGGGTTTCCATACTAATGACCTATCTTTAGCTCATGCTATGGAATTTCCCTAAAATCTTTCAGAGGTTCATGAAATTCAAATAAGCATCATCTGGCCTCAATATACTCCTTACCTCTTGCTGAGCAGCCCCAAGCTCAGTACTAGTGGCAGCCAGCCTCAGTTCATGGCTTGGCCTTTCTAGGAAACTTTAAGTCCAGTGTGGGTGGTGGCCATCTGCAAATTACTTGGTGGTCCTGGGAGGGAACAGGCTGTGGCTGAACTTGGCTCCCTGGGGCCAACATGCCCAATAGCCGGTATCAACTGGAGCTGGAGCACCACCTGGGGCTCCATTTGATGACAACATACCATAAAGCAGACTTGGAGGGCGCCAGAGTCCTGCTAAAGTGAATTCTGCTCCATAGAGTCAGCCCCTCCCTGGCCAGTCTTCACAACCAATCAGCCCATGGGTCAATCCCTCCCACTGATGTGCAAACAGCAACCAAGGCTTAACTACAACAGGAGGACACACATACAACATGTACAACAGGCATACCTGGAGCACTCAGCTCAGGTGACCAGTGAGACTGGGTACCACAGCACACCTACTGCATAAGGCCACTTTACTATACCGGGAGACATAGCAGCACTACTTAATACATAAAAATAAATAAATAAATAAATAAAAGATGGCGGACCAAATGGGGAGGCAAAGAAACATGTTAAAATGAAAGAACAGAACAAAGCTGCAGAAAAAGAACTAAACAAAATGGAGACAAGCAATCTAATAGATGCAGAGTTCAAACCACTGAGTAGATGAACTCAGTGAGAACTTTAACAAAGAAACAGAAAACATAAAAATGGAGACAGAAAACATTGAAAAGAACAAGTCAGAAATGAAGACTACAATAACTGAAATGAAGAATACATTAGTAGGAATCAACAGTAGATTAGATGAAGCAGAGGGTCCAATCAAGGATTTAGAAGATGAGGTAGCAGAAAACACCCAATCAGAACAAGAACAAAGAATCCCCCCAAAATGGGGATAATTTTAGGGGCTTCAGGGACAATATCAGGTATACCAAGATTCACTTCATAGAGATACCAGAAGGAAAAGAGAGAGAACAAAGAATTGAAAACCCATTTGAAGAAATAATGATTGAAAACTTTCTTAATTTGGCAAGGAAATAGTCATACAAAACCAGGAAGCAAAGAGAGTCCCAAACAAAATGAACCCAAAGAGGCCCGGACTAAGAAACATCATAATTAAAATGCCAAAGGTTAAAGACAGAGAGAATTTTAAAAGCAGCAAGAGAAAAGCAGTTAGTGACCGACAAGAGAGCTCCTATAAGTCTGTCAGCTGATTTCTCTGCAGAAGCTTTACAGGCCAGAAGGGACTGACATGAAATATTCAAAGTGATGAAAAGCAAGGATCTATAACCAAGATTACTCGACCCAGCAAAGCTATCATTCAGAATCAAAGGACAGAAAAGAACTTCCCAGGCAAGAAAAAGCTAAAGGAGTTCACTTCCACAAAACCAGTATTATGAGAAATGTTAGAGTGGCTTCTTTAAAAAAAAAAAAGATATATCAAAAATATGAATAATAAAATTGCAGCACTATATATCTATCAATTGCTTCAGATGAAAAAGGATTAAATGCTCCAATCAAAAGATAAGGTGGCTGAATGGAGAAGAAAACAAGACCCTTACATATGCTGCCTATAATAGACTCACTTCAGATTGAAAAACACACACAGACTGAAATGTAAAAGGATGAAAAAGATATTTTATGAAAATGGACACAAGCAAACAGAAAAAGCAATCCTAATACTAGACAAAATAAACTTCAAAACAAAGGCTATAATAAGAGACAGAGAAGGACCCAGTAATCCCACTTCTGGGTATTTTCTGAAAGAACCCAAAATATTATTTTGAAGGGAACTTAACATCTGTATGTTCACTGCAGCATTATTTACAATAGCCGAGATAGGGAGATGACCTGGGTGTCCACCAATGGATGAATAGATAAGAAAGAGGTGGTACCTATGGCGAATGGAATACTACTCAGCCATAAAAAGGAAAAAAATAATGAAATCTTGTCATCTGAAACAGTATGGATGGACCTACAGGGTATTGTGCTTAGTGGAGTAAGTCAGATAGAGAAAGACAAATTTCATATAATTTCACTTACATGTGGAATCTAAGGAACAAAATAAAACCAAAACAAAACAAAAATAAACATATAGACACAGAGAATATTTTGAGGGTTGCCAGACAGGAGGTGGGTTGGGGGGTGGTGAAAAAGGGGAAGAGATTGAGAAGTGCAAATTGGTAGTTATAAAATAGTCATGGGGATATAAAATATATGATATGGAATATGTGACACCATAACTATGTGTGGTGTCAGATGGGCACTAGATTTATTGGGGTGATCACTTCATAAAATATATAAATGTGTAATCGCTGTGGTGTACACCTGAAACTAATATAATGTTATATGCCAATTGTATTTGAAAAATGAAATAATAATAATAATAATAAATAGACACTGGAAACTATAGAATCTGTAAAAAATATTTTGCTTATCAAAACTCTACTAAATTAAAAAAAAAAACAATAAAAAATAAAAGCACTCAAGTCAACAGGAGTCCCAAACTAGTTCTACCAAGCTTTCCCGTATTAAGATAATGATAAGTGTACTTACCTGCTGAAGGACAATTCCTTTTTTCCTTTGTGTTACAAATCCGAGTATGAGACCTTTTTGTATCTCCTTTTCTGCCTCCTTCCAACTCAAAGAGGTGACATTCCCCTTTCAACGTCCCCTTAACTTTTAGTGACAGTTTTTAACCCAGACTAATTAAGTGAATGGGTCCTTTGGGTAGAATGCTATGATTTGAGGAAGTTCCCTCAGCATAAGCTACCTCTTTGGAGGGTGTGGCTGGGGCAAACCATAAAGCAAACATTTTACAGGGTAGAGAAGGCAGCACTAGAGAGCCTGGGGAAGACGGACGAAAGTAGTGGGAAGGGTGGGCTTCGGTGACTTTATGTGGCCGTAGATACTGTACTATGAGCTTTGTGGGCAGGCTGTGCTGGTCTTCAGTTTTGTTTTAGCGCTCAGTTATCCCTCCCTGCTTTATCAGTTACACCACTGCAGGAGTGGGCTGCCTACCTCATACAGTAGACAACCTTTTAGAGAGTGCTCTACTCACAAGGCCACTCTTAACTGCACGCCCACCCCTCCAAACCACCATCTTAACAGAGTGGGCTCCTGGTAGCCATGTTGGACATTGTATCCCAGTCACCGTAACCACGGCTGAGGGCACGTGGTGGGTCAACAGCTGACCATGCTGGTCCAGCTGACCTGTTTTGCACAGGTAGAACCTCACAGCACCTTGCTGAGGCTTGCACATTTCAGTCAGCTGTTGGCCACAGGGGCTTCACTGTTGCCTTGGCTTGTGCTACCTTTGGAAGTTTTTCACTCAAGCCTGTGCAGTCTGGAAATATGGGGGTGGTTAATAGCCATGGGCTACTTTTGGCCATATGGGACTGGAAGCTGATTGGATAACTGCTTTCCCCTTTTGTCATCCAGGTGGAGAGTTTCAAGAACCATTATCAAATCTCACTGTTCAAAACACCAAATGAGTGTATTTCATTGCATGTGAATTGTATCTTAAAAAAAGAAAAAGCCCTCAGGCAAAGTCTGGTTACAACCAGAAAGATAGGTCTAGCAAGTTAAAATGTTGGAGAAGTATAAAGAATATTTATGTTAATGGGAAACACTGCTGAGTCACTTAAAATAGTCAAGAGGCTGTTAAGGAAATGGGGCCTATAAGCATCTTGTGGCCCGGTTCTCAGAGCTGCTGTCAAGTTGCTACACCTGTTACCAGACCAAAGGGGTCTGTCTGCCTCTGTGGATCTAAGTCAATGAGATATGTATAGGTTTTGTAGCAAAGAAAGTAAGAATTTATTTTAGAGTTGCAAATCCTGAAGACACAGGTGAGCTATCACTCAAAGGCCTGGCTCTCTGAGTGTCTCAAAGGGATAGATTATCTAGTGGAAAAATCCTTAGTCATGGAAACTAAGGGAGTTGGGGTCATGAGTGCTATTGATTGGACAGGGTGAAGGTAATTGATTATCGTGTCCCTCCAGTTCTGAAATCAGCCGTGGCATCATCCCATCCAGTCCTGTGGTTGGTGAGGCTGTTTCACCTGGGTGGGTCTGGGGCTGAAACCCACCTAAAGCCAAGATGTTACCCTTAGTTTAAGTGAAATTTATTGTCCTCATGATTGATAGACCTGAGGCTTTATTCTTAAAGGATTTGACACTGGCCAGGATCTTATGTCCTAAGGCTTAATGCGAGTGGGCATACAAAGGTGGAAGGATAAGGGCCTAAACAACCAAATCCAGGTTGAGCCAAAGAAAGTTGTAAGTGAAATCCAGGTGCAGTTACAATTCCTCCCTTCCTTCTGATCATGCCTCAGTCTTGAGGGGACAGGGGCAATGACTTCTCTGGCTGCTTCCTGACGAAAGGGGGTGGAGTTTTGGAGTTAGAGGAATGAAACTGTTCTAGATTCAACTGAAAATATTCTTTAGTTCCTGATTTCTCATGAATACTCTGTATTACCCTGTTTGCTTTTTCTCTAGGAGCCCTGCCTTCAATTCTGAAGATGAGGTATTTAGTCAAAAAAACGTACAGCCTCCAACAGACAACACAATTTGACAAGGATTTTCAATATACTGTATTCCTGTAATAACCCATAAAAGAAGCCTCCTATTTCAAGAGGGTAGCCAGGAAAAAAAAGTCTAATGGATCTTTCTCACAACTTGTAGCTAAGCAGCCTTCTGCATGATTTGATTTCTGAGTCTCAACTTCTCCAGAGGTATTAATGTAGGTGCTAGCATGTTGTATTAGCTACTGAATAGACTCCTTGTTTTGCCAGAAAACAATTTAAAGAAATCCTATTGTCTAGGACAAAACGTGGAGGACTTTAAGGTGGTCCCTTGGAATTTTACAGCTTGAGCAGAATGGGCCGAATGGCTAACTGTATAGATTAAATTTCATAATATCATGTATTTATAAGAGATGTGTCTATGAAAACAAAAGAAAAGCAAAAGTTAATTATCAGAGCAAATTATAAACCAGATCTGAGTTTATAAGGCTGTCTGTCAGTGAGGGTGTAAACACCTTTTGTAGTTTGAAATGTCCCTTATAATGTCATCAGATGCTAAGTAAACTTTCTGCATGGCTTATACACCAACAGTCACTGAGACTGTTTAAACATGAGCTTTTGTGGCAATTTTCAGAATTTTGTATCAAGTTGTTCATCTTTAGCTTGCATGGCTGAGAATAAAAGACAGTTTTAGTTCTCAATGATTTCTAGTCAAAGGTTGGGAGAAATGTTGGAAACATGTTTAGAGAGTTAAGGCAGATATTGGAGGTAACTAGAAGATCTCCTTTAGCTGATATAAATGCTTTTTGTTTTATGTTTTATTATAACCTCTTCTTTGGTTAACACTTACATATATTGATCTTAATTCTTTTTAAAAGTAAGACTATTAATTTATTCAGACAAAACACTTAGTTTTTCTTTGCTTTTATTTACTATCGGTCCCATTGGCATTAAAAAAAAAAAATACAACAAAAAAATCATCAGATTTGTATGGAAGCACAAAAGACCCTGAATTGCTAAAGCCAGCCTGAGAAAAAAGAACGAAGTTAGAGGCATCACTTTGCCCAACTTCAAATTATACTACAAAGTGACAATAATCGAAGTGGCATGGTATTGGCAGCAAAACAGACACCCGGACCAGTGGAAGAGACTCAAGAGTCCAGAAGTAAACTCATATTTATATGGGCAAATAATTTTGACAAAAAAGCCGAAAACATACAGTGGAGGAAGGAAAGCCTCTTCAATAAATGGTGCTGGGGAAACTGGAAAGCCACCAAAAAGAATGAAACCAACCTGTTGTCTGTCACCACACCCCAAATTAACTCAAAATAGATTAAAGACCTGAATGGAAGACCCGAAACAATAAAATGCACAGAAGAAAACACAGGGATGAAACTCAAGGACTTTGGACTTAAAGAGGATTTTATGAATTTGACCTCAAAGGCATTCAGTAGCATTTTCTGAGAACCTGGCTACCTACGCGTTCACTCTGACAGGGTAGCTGGGCACAAAGCACGGTGGAGGCCCCAGTGTGGGGCCGCCTATGAGTCACGACAAACGACTTGGGAGATGGCAGCCACGGCATTCCCAGAAGCCAGGCGGTTCTCGGTGCCCCCCTGGGCCCGAGGTCCCCGCTGGGGCACAGAAGCCCCTTCCGCCCCCGCCCCCAATGCTCGGAAGCCCTTGTGAGGCCCCAGGACCGCACTCGGCCAGAGCTGGGAAGCGGGGCCTCCTCCTCCACGGGCTGGTTAACTTGGGCGCAGCCACCAAGGGAGGGGACCAAGCTCCTCCCCTGACTTAAGACTTGCGGCCCCAGGGCCTCTTACACGTCAGAAGCATCCAGGCGTCTCCCAACACCCCAGCTCCTCCGCCGGCCTCGCCCTTGCCCCACTGGCCCCACTCCCTGGGCCACCAGGTACTCCGCCCCGCCGCGCCCCCTCCCCGCCCCGCTGCACTCCACTGCTGGCAGCGACCGCATCCCACCCGTTTCCCGCGCCGCAGTCCTTCCTCAGCCCTGTCCCTCCTGCACGTTCTCCCCCCCTCCCCCAGGACCCGGCACTCTCGGCAGGGCGTCCCCCGCACGTCCCCCCCCCCGCGGTGCCTAGGTGCCCCCACCCCCATCCCGCCCTACCCTCAAGTGAAAACGAAAAGCAGAGAGGTCTGCCGGGAAGCGGCTGCTCAGCCTTAGCTCTGAATGTGTAGCTCGGGAGCGAGAATGTTAACTGTAAAAGTTCAAAGGAGTTTAAGGAATTCAGAAAGCTGGAGGCTGGAGCCTGTGTGAAACCTAAAAGGAATTTCCAAGGAAAAGAGGTGATCTTTGTCTCTCAGCCCCTTTTGCAACTCCGAAAGCACTCATTTGGGGGAGCCAGACAGAGTTACAGAAAAGGAGCCTAGGACATTGGGAAGGCAAGTAAAGGGAGACTGACTAAAGGTTGGTTCTCTGAAGCCCTCAGCCCAGAACAGGAGCCCAGGGAGCATCAACAGCCTCCTCACCCCACCTCCCCACACAGTGTCGAAGTAAAAGCTGGGAAAATCGAGGTCCAAGGAGGGTGGGTTTCTTGTTCCTGATCACACAACTGATTCTTGACAGTCACGTCTCGTAGCCCAGACTTCTAGTTCCTAGGCATTATTTATAAACGATGAAACATAAATAACGTTTACAGCTGTCCCTTATGAACTCAGAAATTAAGTATGACCAGTATTGGTATGCTCAATCCGGCTTCATTTACTCTCTTCTATGTTGTGCCAACCTGCATTCCTAGCCATCAGCAGGGCAGCTGGGGAAGGTCTCCTGGAAGCCCTAGAACTTGAACTAAAGCTAGTCAATAGGGTTTAGAGACCAGGAGGATGCACATCTTGGGTGTGGAAAGAGCTTTAGCTGAGGGGAGAAGAGCTAGTCCACCAGTCGTTAAAGGTGTTTGGCTGGCCTGTGCAAGTGCAGTGGATGGGCCCAGTAGGAGTAGATGGGAGGGCTTTGAACTTTAATGCTACAGGCAATGTGGTACAATGGGGAAATGGAAATACACCTACAGGAAAACCAACACATTACTGTGGATTAAATTTATGGAGGGTATAATAACTGAGATCCCAGGAATCTAGATATTAGTCATTTAGGGAAAAAAACCCCAAATTTAAATATTACTGTTGAAGAAAGTTTGAGAGAATAAAATATTCAAGTTCAATAATCCAAAAATCTTTTCCCCTAGTTGCGTATGAGTAATAATAATAACAATAGTAGTGCTTGGGATGTACTAGGCACTCTTCTAAGTCCTTAACAAAAATTAATTCATTTATTCCTCACAACAAACCCACAAGACTATTACTATTTTTATTAGCATTTTAGAGATGTAAAGGCTGAGGTACAAAGAGGTTGCCCAAGGTAGGTAGATTTGCACAGAGAGAATGCCAGCCATGCCACTTAGCTCTGTGACCTAAGACAAGTCACTTAGCATTTCTAAAACTGCATTATCTCAGTAATCCTCATTTTACTCACCTGTAAAATGGGTCTAATACCACATTCCTTATAGAACGGTTATGAGGATTGAGATGCACTAATGCAATGCCTACAAGTAGTGAGTGCTCAATAAAATGTAGATAGGCCTAGTATTTCTCTGATTCTTCTTTCTTCTCATCCTCTGTGTATCTTAATTTTCCCCCAGAAAAACAGCGTCATCATGTGTGAGGGATTGATGGAGAGGTATGTGGCTGCCATGGTGCTGAGTGCAGCTGGAGATGCCTTGGGGTACTTCAACGGGAAGTGGGAGTTCATGAGGAGTGGGGAAAAGATTCACCAGCAGCTGGCCCAGCTTGGTGGCTTGGATTCCATAGATGTGGAGAAGTGGAGAGTCAGCGATGACACGGTGATGCACCTGGCCACAGCAGAAGCTCTTGTGGAAGCTGGGGAAGTCTTGGAGTTGGCTCGACTGTATTCCCTCTTTGCAAGGCATTACCAAGACTGCATGAAAGACATGAATGGCCGGGCGCCAGGTGAGCAGAGCCAGTGGAGGTCCTGGGCTGGTGGAGAATAGAACAGGCCCAAGGATGTCATTAAAAGTGTTGATTGAGGTTTAAATATCAAGAAGACAGTAGTTTTTATAGTTGTGATAAAAATAGAAACAACCTAAATGTCCTATAATTAGTTTAACTATGGTGGAACATTCATAGCCATTTAAAATTATAGAGGTAAATATTTACTGATACGGAAAGATATTATATCTTAGTGAAAATGACAGATTAGTAGGTTACAAGACAGAATGTATCTTATAAACTCATTGTCATTAAAGATATAGTGCATATCTGTTGGGAGAAGTCTGAAAGAATATATACAAAAATGTTCATAATTATATCTGGATAATGGGAGTATTTACAGTTTCTTATTTTCTTTGTACTTATTTGTATTTTTGGAGTTTTCTATAATACACAGGTAGAAAGAAAACATATTTTCTTTTTGAAGAATAATGGAAAAGATCTTGTAGAGATGTCTTTTCTATTTCTAGGTCTGTGAACAGTGATTCTTACCCACTTTGGGAAATCGTTACACCTTCTTGAGCCACCAGGTGACTTGCATCACCTTTTCCCTGGCCCATCTGACATACCTATCCTCCTGTATTAGTCAGCTTGAGCTGTTATAGCGAAATGCCACAAACTAGGGACTTAAAGAACAGACATTTATTTTCTCACTGTTTCAGAGGCTAGAAGTTTGAGATTAAGGCAAGAGCAGGTTTGTCTTCCTCTGAGGCCTTTCTCTTTGACTTGCCTTTCTCTTTGACACACCTTCCTCATAGCTGTGTCCTCTCACAGTATACCTTCTTGATGTCCCTTTGTCCAAATTTCCTCTTCTTACGAGGACATCAGTCAGATTGGATTAAGGTCTACCCTAACGTTCTCATTTTCACTTTATCACCTCTTTAAAGGCCCTATCTCTAAATACAGTCACATTCTGAGGTACTAGGGATTAGGGCTTCAACATATGAATTTTTGAGGACACAGTTCAGCTTATGAGCACTTCCTGATGAAAAGTTCCCCCACCACACACACCCAGGGTCTCTCGTGACCCCAAGGATTGGCCTTAGAAGCTAGCTTTTGTTCATCCTTTCTCAGCATCTGATTTCTCATCAGTTGGACGAGTGGAATGTTTTCTTTATCTATCTATGTCTTCTATGGCATAGTCGTGAATAAACTGACCATAGAGGAACAATAAAACCACCATACCCCACATTATGTTACTGTCACTGCTTGGTTCATGTATGCATTCACTGTTCCTATTAAGACAGCGAGATAGGACAAGCCTGATTACACTGCTCTCGCATAGGGGAAAACCAAGGACACCCACGGGCATATTTTTGCTCTGAACCCATTGTTCCTTCTCTGAGCCCAGTACTCTTCACTGTAGAACTGAGGTCTTTTTCTGACATTTGGGAATTTCAATTGTCAGGTTCTCATTGGGTTCTTTAAGGGCTTGGGCTTGGAGCATGGTGGTTTGGATGGGGCCACTAACTAGCTGTTTACGTGATGTTGAGCAAGGTTCCTTAGCTCTGAACTTAGGCTTATTCATTTAAAAATGAGAATAATATGTTGTGCCTACCTTTCTGAGTTATTGTGATGTCTCAGTAACAACTGGCAAAGATTCCAAGGCTCTCTATATGAATCTACTTCTTTTATTGTTAATCTTATCATGCTAAGGGTTATCTGTAAAATAAGGCACTGTGTTGGCTTAGGGTTTGGAGTTTGAGGGCATTCATCCTTGTATTTTTCTTGGCATTTCCTTCCCCTCAAAGAAACTTGGAGGCAGAGCTTGGTCTTTTTTTCCTGCCAGGGCTTTTGTTTTGGTTATATCGATCCCAACCCCTACTCTACTCTTCCTCAGGTGAGACGTCAATGCACAATGCCATGCTGCTGGAGCCAGACAAAGCCGATGGCTGGAGGATTCCCTTTAACAGCCATGAGGGTGGCTGTGGGGCTGCCATGCGAGCCATGTGCATCGGTCTCAGGTTCCCTTACCTCACCCAGCTGGACACACTGATCCAGGTTAGCATTGAGAGTGGCCGAATGACTCACCACCACCCCACAGGCTACCTGGGAGCCCTTGTGTCTGCTCTTTTTACATCCTATGCTGTGAATGGCAAGCCTTCCTGGCAATGGGGAAAAGGACTGATGGAGGTATTACCAGAAGCTAAAAAGTACATTGTCCAGTCAGGCTACTTTGTGGAGAAGAATCTTCAGCACTGGTAAGTTTGTAGGTGTATGTTCCTACTAGAAAATGCTTGAATCTGTGTGTGCATGCATAACTATGTATGTCCAGAATTCATACATCATAGCAACTGTCATGGTTCTCATCATCCAGTTTTGTCACCCACTGCAACCAGCTCCATCCCCTCCTACCTGCTAAGAATTTCACGATCAGTTACAGCAGTGGCTGTCACCAAGTAACCAAGTGTAGATCTCAATAAGTAGTGGAGCTGCAGTGCTTTCCTCTTGTATAGGGACACTGTTCTGTACCCCAACTTTCTATGTTTTTTTTTTGTTGTTGTTGCTAATCTATACCGAGGTGAACTTTCCTGTTTATCTCTTAGAACTTGTTTTACAGGGTTGTCTTGACACACAATATTTTGAAAACTTTTCTTAGAATACCAGAGAGAGAGATTTTTACTAGCTAATTAGTAAGTGGTAAAACCACATCTTCCCCCTTTTCTGAGTTCACTTCACATTGCCTTTTTTAGAATAAAAAGGTTCAGAGGTTTTAAACTGAAATCACCCATGGTCTTCATATTCCAAGGGTCCCTTTGGAAAAAAAAAAGTAACTGTATAAAGAGATGATGTGTTAATTAGTTTGACTGTAGTAATGATTGACCATGTGTACATATATCAAATCATCATGTTGTATACCTTACATATATACAATTTGACTAAGAAAATAAAATATAAAATAAAATATATGATAACAGACTAAATTGACAGAAAATGACAAACCTTATTCTCAACACACACAACAAAACAACCCTTTACTTCTCACCTTTAACTTGCTATCTGTCTTATTTATTAAGCAACAGATATCAGTGTCTTGTTTATATAAATTCTTAGCAAAAATTTATTGAATGGATGTTATTGAGATAGAACTCATTTTGATTTTTTATGTCGTTTATGATATTAACACGAGAAATTGAAGTTGTCTTGGAATTTTCCCTGTTCACACATCTGTCTGGTACCTTATGGTTTTTGACTTAATTTTTTAATTGATGGTAGATTTTTCCCTTCTTACAGGTCCTACTTCCAAGACCAGTGGGAAAAGTATCTAAAACTTAGAGGGATTTTAGATGGCAAATCGGCCCCTACCTTTCCCAACCCCTATGATGTGAAGTTGAGAGATCAGTTCTACACCTCTGTGAGCTACTCTGGCTGGGGTGGCAGCAGTGGACATGATGCCCCCATGATTGCCTATGATGCCATCCTGGCCTCAGGAGATTCCTGGAAGGAGCTTGCTCACCGAGCATTTTTCCATGGTGGAGACAGTGATTCTACAGCTGCCATTGCTGGCTGCTGGTGGGGAGTTATGTATGGTTTCAAAGGAGTGAGTCCCTCCAATCATGAGAAAGTAGAATACAGAAGCCGCCTGGAAGAGACAGCTAGGGCTTTATATTCTCTTGGGTCAAAGGAAGATACTGTAATTGATGTTTAGGGAAATATGATGTTCATTTCTGGTGTTTTTTCCTCTTGTGTAGTTCCTTTTCTGCTCAGTTTCTTTTTACTTTTTCCAAAGTGAACATGAGAGTGCAGATAACTCTTCAAGATCCTGTTTTAATTTTCTTTAGATATATATTTAGAAGCAGGGTCTATGGCCATGCCACCCTGAACAAGCCTGATTCTATCTGCTCTCTGAAACTAAGCGGAGTTAGGCTTAGTGCTTGGATGGGAGACCACCTAGGAAGTTCAGGTGCTGTAGGCATAAAAAATAAAAAATAAGGAATTGTAAGCTGACAAGGTCCTGTGAGGTCAACCAAGGGTTGCCTTGCCAAAAAGAAATACATCATTCATACATACGTACGTACATACGTACATACATACATACATACATACGAAAAGGAAGTGGGAATCCCACTCCAATTTAGTCAATTCTAAAACTTTAACATCATGCTCTTCTTCCTTCCCACTGTAGTCAGTCCTGGGCCTGAGAAACTTAAAGGAGAAATGGGGACAGAGACGGCTCTTTTGTTTCTTTCTTCCTTCTGGATTCCTTCCTCCTCTCCACTGTTGCCTTGAGCCTGGGAGGGAAAGGCTGAAGCCGGTTGTCTTCTGAGGGATCTATCATCCTCCCCCGTCACATCCATCAGGGGGTGTACAGGCCGCTCTACCTGTTGCTGTCTTTACATCCTCCCCATCCCTCTCACACAGGCCCTGAGGACAGATCAGGCTGCCCAGCAGCCAGCTAACTTGGAAATAGATTCTAGTGTCACCTTTATGTGGTCACCCTCAATCTCAGCTGGTAGGCCTTCTCTCATTTGGCTTGTTATGAGAGGTGAGGAAGAGAGAACACCACCCTCCCTCATTCAGGAAGGGAAGAAAAAACCCTACCAGGGAACTGTGACTCCTGATTCTTCTTTCAAATCTCTGGTTTTCAGCTGGCGGAGAGGGGGATGGGAGGTCTGATCACAAAGCAGTTCTGCTACCTCCTAGTAAGTCCTACCAAGATTTGTCTTTCCAAGTTGTTCCAGTGGTGGGAGGAGGCAGGAGGATGGGGACTTCACATCTGCTGTTTTATGGTGTAGAACTTGAGCTACAATTGGAGATGACAGAGAAAGACTCTTTACAGATTCTATTATATTTGCTTTGCAGATTCTCACTCTTCATCACAGGCATACTTCAAAAAGAGTTTAGGCTTTCAGACTCTATTTTCTCAAACCTCAAAACTTCCTGCCCAAACTCAACTGGTGACTTTGCTTCCTATTTCTCTGAGAAAATAGAAGCAATTGGAAGAGAACAGTGTACACTCTTCACTTCTACCCACCTACCTGCATTTGGGTTCATGACCTCTGGCTTCTCTTCTGTTTATGAGTGCTAGTGTGTCTGTGTTGTATATGTGTGTGTATGTGGGGTGGGGAGGAAGGGAGGGTTGGAGCAAAGGAAATGGAGAGAGAAGGAGAGAGAGTGAGAGTGATCAGGGAAAGCGATAATAAACTTAATTGTGTGCACAGTGTTACAGAAATGAATAAAACTTATCTGATACCCAGTGTGAATCTCTCATGTTTATTAAGTTAATATATGTAAACTGAAAAACGGATTCGATCATGTCTAACATTACAGAGGTGAGTTATATTTTTTTTACTTGCTGTGTGATGATTCTTCATTTCCTTTTATTTTGGTACCTAAGATTACTAGATGTTGTCTAGAAGTCTTGCCCAGATGATTGAATATATATATCTGCAAAATTAACATTGGCCTCATCCACCCTTCTCTAAGCTTCAACCACCACATTCTCAATTTATTCTTCGTTATCTTTCCCAGGCAAGTAAACTTTTTTTTTTTTTTTTAAAACGGAGCTACTAGGAGTGTGGGGGAAGAAATGGAAACTCTGATGTTTTGCAGTCAACCAGCCTACTGGGTCAGCTCATCAAGGAATGGCTGCTGGGGTCTGGTTAAAGATCCAGGGACCATCCAGACAAAGCATGGGGGATAGCCTTGCCATCACTTTTCCATCTTTGGAGCATGGGGCTTGGGAAAAGTAACATCTAGGGAATAGGTGAGACTCCATTTGGGGAAAGAAAAAGAAGAGGAGGTAGAAGGAGTTGCTGTGTGTCAGGCAGTTCATTACAGCCCATTACAGAGAAAGAAATTAGGCTTAGAGAAGTGGCCATTTGTCCAATGTCACACATTTAAGATGAGATGGAGCTGAGGTTTAAACCCAGAACTGTTTTTCTTCAAAGCCTTTTTTCTTTGCACACCTTTACTACACTCTAATTGTTAGCTATAATTAGAAATTATTTCCTTAGACAAAGCCAAAATGAAACTTAGGAGCGAGGCGGTGAGGGTAGCAGTCTATGCCCTCTCTTCATCTTTTCACAATTATGAGGTAAAGGCAAAAGGAAAACTAGTTGTGGGTTTGAAATCCATATTTGAGGCAAGGGTGGAGAGAGGGCAAAGCCCAGGTAAAACTGAAACGGACAGTATCTTCCCTCTCCTCTCTTCCCTCTTTAAAGAACCTCCTCGTCCTCTGCTACCAAGACCCACCCAATGCCTGGATCATGAGGTCTTCTCTCTCTACTGTGTTTGGTCATGCCTGTCCCACTTAAGGTTTCTAC
The DNA here is from genome assembly GCA_030015415.1 of Cynopterus sphinx. Lineage (NCBI taxonomy): Eukaryota > Metazoa > Chordata > Mammalia > Chiroptera > Pteropodidae > Cynopterus > Cynopterus sphinx. The sequence continues at coordinate 55,536,993 of CM057380.1, read as the reverse complement.
TTCACCTTTTTGAGCCTAGGTATTGCCATCTGTACTAGCTGGGTGGTCTCAGACAAGTATCCCCTCTCAGGGTCTCTGGGTTTGGAACCTATGGATTTTCAACTATAACATCCAAAAGAACGTGATTCTAAAATGAGGTTGTCTGGAGATGGGGGACAAAGTCGAAGTAAGAACCCTTTTGTTTCTTTTGATCTACAGAGTTGTAAACAGAGGCTTGTACTTTAAGTAGTGGACCATGCTTTAAACCACAGTTCCCCATTGTGAATGCCAGTAGATGGAAGTTACATAAATGAAAACTTGAAATACGTATTAGCACAGATGGTAGGTGGCTATGGCAGGAGCAGGGAAGGGGGAACCTGAATGAAGGAAATTAGGAAACATGACCTTGAGCAAACAAATGAATCTCCAGCAGGATGGTTTTCACTGGAGACTACTCTAGTAGAGGCAATATTTTGGGGTGAGGTGGGCTTTCTGTTGCCTGTTATTCGACACCAGCCCTGAGTCTAGGAGACTGGATGTACCGTGACTTATCCTAACAAATATTTATTGAGCACTAGCTGTGTGGCAGGCACGGTGCTAGGTGCTGGGGGTGAGGAATCCAGACCAGAATTTTGCTTTCCTGAAGTTCTCCATCCTCACCTTCTAAAACACGTCATCTCATTTCCTTGGCCCTTCAAACAGTGCTCCCGAGGCCACTCACAGGCTTCTCTGAGATTTGGTTTTCTCACAAGTAAAATGGAATGGCTATGGTAAGAATTAACAAAAGACTTGTGGTTCTAGTATGCATACAATCCTCTGAGTCCCCCACTGGAACTGCAGAATCCTGGGCCCAACCCTGAAGATTCTCATTCAATGTGTCTAGGTTGGGCCCACCCAACAACCTATCCCAAGTTCCCTGGATGATTCTGAGGAAGGTGGTCCTGGATGAAACCACTTCAACCCCACTTGGAGAGCTCTGTACTAGGTGATGAATGTGAAAGGGAAAGTACTCTTAAAATGTCACCTGTCTTAATGCTATGTGCAAGGAATAACTGGACTGGCTTGGTATATGAGCTCTGGTCTTGGTATAGCCATGAAAATGCAGCCCTCAGTCTCCTGCTGTGAGAAACCAGTTTGATAGTCTCAGTTGCTCTCCTTCTGTATTTTCTGTGGGTCTTTGTGCTGAGACTTATCACAGCATATGACTAAGCAGGGTGGGGCTGGGACAAATGAAGACTCTTTCTGTGTTATTTTCTTTCCTTCCTTCTCTCCTTCACAGATGTTAGGTCTGCATCACAATCTAAATGTTCTCCCTGCCTTCTCTAGCTTTCCTTATTCTTTGCAAGTGCTATCCCCAATCATTCTTTTGTACATCTTGTCCCACCTGGGTATCTTCTTCTCTGAGGACCTAAACTAATGCACTTGCTTGGTCTCTGACATCAGAGCAGCCTTCGATAGTGCCCTACTTTTTGCCATGTTCCTTCTTGATGGCAACAGTGCTTAATCAGTAAAATCATATGCACAAGCAGAAGGGAAATAAGAGCCTGCCCCTTCAACATCACTCTATTCTTGTCTTTGGCAGACCAGACACATCCATGTTGGCATGGTGCCGATGCCTCTTCATGGGTGGTAGCTGTCTGGTTCAGTGGTTCAGAGCATGGCCTCTGGGGCTAGCTTTTCTAGCTTCAATTTCAACTCTGCATGATCTTGTGCAAGTTGCTTAACTTCTCTATGCCCTAAAGCTGTGTGAAACAGGTAAGTAGATAGTACTTACTTTATAGAGCTATTGCCCAGAAAGTTTGATATTGGGCCTGCTGGCAGGTTCTCTGCTTCACAGTTTAAGGGGCTAAGCAAGTACCCTATCCTCCAGACCTGCCTAGAAGTACCTCTCTGTGGTTTCTGTCACTCTTTTGGGTGAAGAAGCCACAAGATACATTGGAAATGTCCTGGTTCCAGGCCAGCTCTGCCACTTCTAGCAACAGTGTCTCTATAGGTCATTTTCTTTCTGTACTATTGAGTTTCTTTATTTGTGAATTCAAGAAGTTGAACGACTCTTCTCAGAGGGTGGGCTTCACTTCTATTCTCAGGATCCTATGAAAGGCTAGTACTCTCCAGAGGCAACCTTCATCTTCTTCCATTCTGTCCATTCAATGTACACTAAACGTGTATTATTGGCTCAGTTCTGTGCTAGGCACTGGGGATTCAAAAACGAAAAGAGAAAGTCTTTGCCCTCAAATCACTCAGAGTCCTCCTAGGGAGACAAACATGTCGTCTAGGGTTTTGTAATTACTTAAAGATGAAAGACTTCTGCCTTGGTTTTTACTAACATTTTATAATGGGAAGTGGGAGAGGTACAGGAAATAGTTTCCTGACGATGTTTGGCTCAGAGAGGAAGGACAATGTGTTTCAATCAATGTTCCCTGCTTTAAAAAAAAAAAAAAAAGAGAGAGAAAAAAGAAATGAAAGTATATTTATTTTTAATTGAGAAAAAACTGAACAGCTGTGGAGGTTAAACAAATAGGGAGAGTTTATTTTTTCTTTAACAGGTCACGAGGCCAGTTAATGGTTAGTGAGACCTAAGTGGGTGCTTGGTGTTCAAAGCTGTGAGAGACTGTGGGTTTATGTGATATCTTTGGCATTGTGGCCGGCTTCTCCCCAGCTCTGAGACTTCCAGCTCAGCAATGCACCCGAGCCTCTGGGAGAGATGCTTCTGGTTGTTGGGGTTCCTTTTGGCGCTTAGTGTTGAAAGTGCGGGTAAGTCAGGGGCTTGAGCCTTGGGCGGAATTCTTTCTTAAATCATTACTTATGCAGTGCTAACCTTTGGAAGGTCCCCTAAAAGCCCTCTCTCCTGAGATGAATCTACAAAAAAGAGAAACAGTCGTACAATCATAGTGGGGATAATGATAATCAGGGCATTTTCTCAAGTCAGAAAAATTGAACTTTCCTTAGTTGTTTTACTCATTTTTTTAAAACTCCTATTTACTTACATTCTCCTTGAACAAACCAGCTGAATGACTTACAAAAGAACAAAATTTGGTTGATTCCAAAATGTGATTCATTTTTATCTTATAAATATCCATTGTTTCAAGATACATTTAATTTTAAAATATAAATTTCCAAACTAACAATGATTTTGTCATTGAGACTGTTAGACGTTCTTTCTAATGTTGCTGACGCAACTTAAGTTTTACCATTCCTCTTGGCAGGACACTAATAACTAGTTTCTGCTCAGATTCCATTTGCATTCTACTTTTCCCATTAAGGAACCTCACCCACCGCTTCCACTTGCTTAATATAGCAAATCTAAACCCTCATGTGGCATTGAGATTCTCTGACTAGTGAAAATCCCCATTCTTTCCCCAACCCTGCAGTTGGTACCGCCCTAGGAAATCTCCCCTCCCCGTCCCAACAACAAACTGCTTTTCTTTCATTTCATTTCCACAAGACATTTAATTCTCCCTCCCCAGCTTTAGACTGCATCATTCCTTCTGCTTGGAGTTGCTCGTACTACCTTTCCATTCATTTCGGCTCTTCCCGTAGTCCAAGTGGGTATCCACGATTCACACCTCCCTTGCAACACTTCATTCTGCTACATTCAGCTCCCTTGCCCTGATCCAAAGTTCAGTTTGCATGGGTGTGCTCACTAGCCGCATTAATAAGTTGTTTTTAAAAAGTGCGGCCTAGCTTCATGTATCATTTATTTGTGTGTTTATAAATGACCTCTCTATATAAATACATGTGTGTGAGAGAGTGAAACATTTTTCTATATCAACATACAGAGCTATCATGTTTTTTAAATGTCTGTTTATACACTGTCTACTAAATCTGAAAGGATTGATTGACGTGGGAAAAATTTCTCTGCAAAGAAGTTATAACTATTTATTAGTATGTTAAGGTAGCCATTCCCCACTCTCTGTCAAAACTTTGTAATATAAAATGTTTTTCGTATTGTCAATCTGACAGGATAAATAGTATTACATTGTTCTGTTAATCCTTATTTCTTATGATCATTTCTGCTTCTGCTGTCTTGTTTAAGCAATTTTCCTATGACGATAATTTCTCATATTTTCTTCTAAACCCTATGAGCTAGCCTAATCAGATTAAAATTGCCAGGAACAAATATTTTGGTTATGATATGTTTTTTTATACGATGCTGGATTTGATTTGCCAGCATTTATTTTTATTGTTGCATATTTTTATTTCTATATTTGTTATTTTGCATATATGTTCATAAAGAAAATTTATCTATCATTTTCTTTATTGTATTGCCCTGGTCTGGGTTTGGTACCAAGATTATTATAATCTTAGAAAATAAGTTTCTATTATTTGAACTAGCTTATATAAGATAAAAGATTATCTGTACTTAAAAGGTTTGGTGGAATTCTTAAATAAAACCGTCTGGCTCTCATGTATTTTAGGGCCAGAAAAGACTCTTGATTACCAAGTCAAATTTTTGAGGCCATAAGGTTTATTTGGGTTTTTTATTTCTTCTTGAGTCGGTTTCAGTAATTATATTTTTCTAGAAAATTATTCATTTAAGTTTTCCAATGCATATATCAGAGAATTTTTAAGTGTATCTTTTTATCCTTAATGCTCTGCAGTTATACTATAATCTGCCTAGTATAGATTTACTTATTTTTTATCTTGCTTTTTACCCTGAGTATAAGTTTTGATTAGAGAACTTATATCTTTTTAAAAATTTATTTATTTTTGTTATGATGATATTGTTTAATGAAATACAATAAGTTTTGAGTGAACAATTCAACAAGTCATATTTATATTGCATTGTATCATATCTTTTTCAGTAATGAAATATTCTTAGCAATTATCTTTTCAAAATATTGCTTCTTTTCCTATAGAGAACAAGTACAGACAAATGTTGGAGCCTCTCTATCATTTGCACTTTTTAACTGAATTTTTATATTTAAAGAATTTCTTTTACCTCTGTACGAGACATTATAGTATTGATTTCTTTTTTTAAATTATTTTCTTTTTTTATTTCCCATTTTCGAATTAACTTTTTCTTATATGTTTTATGGTATAATTTATGCCTGTTTTATTATATTTTACTTGGAATAAATTTATGATCCACTTACTGGTTTTATTGAATATTTTTGTATACATTTGATTTCTTTACATGTTTAAGCATTTTGTTTTCAGGCTTTTAAAAAGTAAACTTTTTATTAAAGTATAACACACATACAGAAAAGTACACAGATTTTTAATACACAGATCAATACATTTTCAGAATGAATTCACCTGTGTAACCACCTTTCAGATCAACAAATTAAACTTTTCCAGGGGGCCCTAAAACCCATTCTCTGCATCTGCTCTTAGTCACTACCACCACAAAGATAACTATCATCTTGACTCCTAACACAATAAATTAGTTTTCTTTTGATATTCAATGAAAAGTTTGTTTTTGGCCTCTCTGTCTCTGTCTCTTTATCACTCCCCTCCCACTCCAACTTCTCCAGTCAGGTGAGTGTTTCTGCTCCTATTAGTGAGGTCTTATTTTTTCATCCTGCCTCCCCCAAAAAAGCTACAACCCCAGGTAAAAAGTCAACAAGCTGTGTTTTGTTTGTATTGTTTTTGTTTTTTCTTTCCTTTCCTGAATTGGGGAGTCCCTCTCCACCACTGGCTACCACAAGTGGGCCTGGTGCTGGTCTTCCATGGGGTACTTTTGGATCCCACTTATCTCACAGACTTGAATTCTTAGAACCACTGCCTTCTTCGATACCTGGAACCCAGCACCATTTTCCATTTCTGTTCTTGTTCGTGGAGACACTATTTTTATATTTGAGATTGTCTGTGACTATTTTTCTCTTTTGATATTCATCTGTCATTACTCTTTGGTTTGAGAGGTGGTTGGGGTCAGGGGGTATGTGAGCATGATTTCCTGTGCTGCATTCCACACCCCTAAATGATTACAGTTTTATCATCTGCAAATGGTGATAATTCTTTCTCCTCTATTTCTTTATAAATTCATTTTTTTTCTATTTAAACTTTATATCTTTATCCCATCTTATTGTCTTATTTCACTGGCTAGGACTAAGACTTCCAGTACAATATTTAATAGAAGAAGTGATAGCAAGACAGTTTGTTCCCAGTTTTAGATGGAATGTGTCTAATGTTTCACTAATAAATATAATCGTTGCTATCAGCTTTTGCTAGATGCCCTTTCTTACTTTAAGGAGTATTAAGTATTGAATTTTATCATAGTTTATTTTAAAAATAATTAATTAAATTTAATTTTATATTAGTTTCAGGTATATAGTGCAATGGTTAGAAATTTATATCATTTATAAAGTGATCCCCCTGATTACCCTAGCACCCACCTAGCACTATATTCAGCCATTAAAATAATATTGACTATATTCCCTATGCTGTACTCTACATTCCTGTGGCTGTTTTGTAACTACTAATTTGTACTTCTTCAACCCTTCACCTTTTTCACCCACCCCCCTAAACCTCTTCCCCTCTGGCAATCACCAGTTAGTTTTCTGTATCTGTGAGTCTTTTTGGTTTAGTTTGTTTTATTTCTTTTTTTCCTTAGATTCTGAATACTGTTCCAGAAAATAGAAAGGGGAAGAGAGGATAAAAACTCATTTTATAAATATAACCAAATGTGAAAATTGGACAAGACAAAAGGAGAAAAGAAAACTAAAGGCCAATTTCACTATTAAACATAGATATAAAAACCCTAGATTTTCTGGAACTGTATGTATTAGATAGGATTTGAAGGATTAGGAGAACGTCTCTGTAAAACTGTTTGGTTGGGAGAGTTTTTGATGAATACACTAAAACTATTGTTTCAATTCTTTATGCTACAGTTTTACATTTTATTTTCATTTTTTTCTTTCTTGACTAAGTTTCAGTAAGCTTTGTTTTTCTAGGATAGTATTTATTTTTTAAGAAAAATATCTATTTTTAACTTTTGGGTGGATATACACATTCTCTTTTATGATTTAAAAAGCCTGCTGTAAATATATCCCCTTTTTATTCTCTATATTGTTTACTTGTGACTTCCTTCTTTTTTCTTACCCTTTCATGTCAAAAGTACAACTAGTTTATTATTCTTTTCTAAGAACCAGCTTTTGGTGTTTATTGTGTGGGGCAAGTACTAGTAGCAAACAAAATAGATAAAAATTTTGGCCTTCTCTGAAAGTGTATTCTAACGTATGGAAAACAATATACAAGAAGTTTAATAATAAACTAATAACTTTTTAAATAGATTAGAAGGTGATGATTGCAATAAAAATAATAGATCAAGATGAGGAAGATTGAGAGGACTAGGATGAGAATAGGCAAGTTGCAATTTAAGTAGGGTGGTTAGAGGAGAGAAGAGAAGATGAGAAAGAGGAAGAGAAAGAATTAGCCATGCAGATGTCTGGGGAGAGACACTCCAGGCAGAAGAAACAGCCAGTGCAAAGACCGAAGGTGGGAACTTGTCTCGGGTGAGGAATAGCTGAGGGGACACTGAGGAAACAGCAGCTGGACTGGCAAAGGGCTCCAGGAGGGGATCATTTATTCCGTTTAACCCTAAATTGAGTCCATTTTTTAGACCTTGGATTTTATTCTAAATGAAATGCCTCAAGGCTTTTGCAGACATGATTTGACTTACTATTCTGGCTGCTCTGTTGCAGATAGACTGAAGCGGGTCAAGAGTGAAGGCAGGAAAAGCAGTTGTAAGCCATGGCAATAGTTCTGAGATGATGGTGGTACAAGTGTAGAGTGGTAGTACCACATTACCCCACTCTCACTTTCCATGATTTCATTTACCTGTGGTCAACGGTGATGAGAAAATATTAAATGGAAAATTCATAAATAAATTCATAAGTTTCAAATTGTGTGCTGTTCTGAGTACCTCACTTTATCTCATCACATGGACATCACATCATCTCACATCACAAGAAGGGCGAGTACTGCACAATAAGATATTTTGAGAGAGAGAGACCACATTCACATAACTTTTATTATAGTATACTATCGTAATTATTTTATTTTATTATTAGTTATTGTTGTTAGTTTCTTTCTGTGCCTGAGTTATAAATTAAACTTATCATAGGTGTGTCTGTAGGGGAGAAAACATAACATATATAAGGTTCTGTACTATCCACAGTTTCAGACATCTACTGGGGGTCTTGGAATGTATCACTTGTGGATAAGGGGGACTACTGTAGGTAGTGAGAATGGTTTAATCTGAATATCTTGCTCTGAGAGGAGGGCCAATAGGATTTACTCACCATTGGTATGCAGGGTATGAAAGAAAGGGAAGAATCAGAAAGGTCTCCAGGAAGACTGATCTGAGCAACTGCACTGACTGCATCGCTACCAATGTCATTTATATTTTATTGTTTTCTTTTTAAAAGAAATTTTCTAAATACCTTTTTTGAAAATTAATTAATTTTTTATGATGACATTGGTTAACAAAATCCAATAAGTTTCAGCTGTACACTTTAACAATAAGGCCTAAATATATTTATCTTGTGTGTTCACCTCCCACAGTTAGACTTCTTTCTGTCACCACATATTTGACCCCTTTTACCCCATTTGCCTCCTCACTCTGTTTTCTTTAATTTCGGCTACTTACTTTATAGTTTTTCTTTGGAATTGTTGCATTGTGCTTTTTCAACTTTCTGAGTGAACAAGATTAATTTACCTAATCTATATCTTTCCTTTTATTCCCTTAATATTTACATTAAAGGTTATGCACATCCTCCAAATGCTATTTTAGCTACTTTACTCATTTTTATATATATTAGTTTTATTGTCATGTAGTTTTTAATATTCTTGAGTCTGTTGTAATTATTTTTTAACCTGAGAGGGCTTTAAAATTTCCAAATGTAATTTTAAATAATTTGATACTTTTTATTTAGCGAATGTATGGATGACATTGATTTTCTGTTGTTCATTGGGCCTTACTTTGTGACATACAATGCTCATTTTAAAAGGAGTCTTAATTCTATGTCTGAAGGATGCAGGCTTCCCTATACCACCAATAGAGCAAATTTATTCATTTATGTGGTTCAAGTCTCATTCTCGATCAGAATCTTTTCATCTTTTCTTTTATTCTTCCTCCTCCTCCTCCTCCTCCTCCTCCTCCTCCTCCTCCTCCTCCTCCTCCTCCTTTTTTACTTTTATTAGCATTTGTTTGATGCTGAATTTACTCCTATAAGTTTTTGTTTCTTCAGTTTTTTTCTGGGGTATCTTTGTCTCCTGAGCAACCTTCTCTTCTGGTTCAGGAATAGTCTGCTCTTATTTAGTGAGGATCATCTCAGTGCAGCAGGGAAAGCTCACAAAGGGATTGAACTGCCCATGGGTTCTGTGAGTTCTGTGCTGCATCTTGGGATCTTTGTTCACCTGGATGCACTCAGTGACCAGAGGATCTACATCTAAGCCCTTAAGTTCAGCATCACTCTCTGCATTTGTAAGCATGTACAGCAAAAATTTACTGTTTTGTGGCCACTCACCCTGTGTCCAGCCCCACCATTTGGCCTGGGCACACCTACCAACTCCACCATTGTAAGGAGAGAATGGCGCACATTGCTTCTGTAAAGTGACATCCTTCAGATACTGGGCGGCTTTTCAGATATGCATACCCTTGATGGCCTTGGGCAGTTTCATGAAAGTGAACACGAAGATTTGAACATCTTGATTTGCATAATTTTGTGGGGTTTTCTGGGGCATGTGAATAGCAAACCATTTCAGAGGTCACCTCAGGCTGCTTACGGAAAGAGCTAATCTTTTCTTTTAAAAGCCAGAGACTGGGGAAGGCAGACAAGGTAATAGAGTCAAACATCTTTCTCTCTCATGTGCTGTGGGTGCCCAAGTTGTAGGCTGAGGAGTGTGGGCCTGTATTGTCAGAGTGGGCCTCGTGCCAAGTTATCCAAGACCTAGCTGTTCAGAAGGGACGTGCATGGGGGCTTGGGACCAGGTCTGGGGCTCAGATGTGGTGGTAGTGAAACTGCTGGTGCACCTCAATACTCTCTAAGGGTGGGATAACCAGAGGCTACTTATGGTACCACATCCAGATCCATGTACCTCTTGTATATGTGTTCTCCAGTTAACTCTTAAAACAGATAACCATTCCAGAAAACTAAAATTGCTGTGCTCTTCATGAAGGGGCCTGCACAAATCAAAGCCTAGAGTCTAGACCTTTCCTCTGATTCTGTAAATGGCTTTGTCCTGGGGCAGTAATGCAAGGTAGTGGCTAACAGCATAATGACTAGGGCTGTGGGTCAGTGTGTACCTGCTGCTCCTGTTGGTTCCTTCCTGTAAGCTGTGCTGGGAGCTAGATGCCACACCTCTTTATCACAATTGTGGACATGGGGGTAGGGTGTTGGGTACTGAAGATGGGCCGGATTGTCAGCTCCCTGGAAAATAGGCATTTCATGCTGCCTTTCTCGGTTCAGTATTTTAAAAGGTCCTCCACTGACCTTGACCATAAAATACCCTGTTTAATGATATCTATTGTGAGGTGCTATAGAGTAGGTAAAGCTTTTTAAGTTTCTTCTCTGACATCTGGCTAGGCAGCCATGGGCTGGGCACGGAAGGCTCTGGAGTGGCTCTGGCTTGCTCCTAAGGACTAGAAGCGGTGAGGCTAGGCTCAGATGTCCAGACCAGAGTGAGCCTAATACCAGCACAACTGCTCATTTTGTTGCCCAGGGTTCTTTTCAGACATATGAGTTTTGTTGTTGTTGTTGTTGTTGTTTTGCTAGAGCTGCCATCACAAGGTGCCACAGACCAGGCAGGTAGCTTAAACAATGGAAGCTTATCAATGCACCATTCTGGAGGCTAGAAGTCTGAGATCAAGGTGGCAGTAGGATTGGTTCCTTCTGAGAACTGTGTGGGGGAATCTGCTCCAGGCCCCTTCTTGGTTGGTTGTACATGGCCATCTACTCCCTATGTCTTCACATCGTCTTTCTGTCATGTCTGTGTCCAAATTTCCTCTTCCTATAAGAACACCAGTCATGTTGGATTAGAGACCAATCTAAAGGCCTCGTTTTTATGTGATTACCTCTGTAAAGACTCTATCTCCAAATATGGTCATCTCTTGGGGTTTAAGACATCAACATATGGATTTGTGGGGGTGCTCAGTTTAGCTCATAACAATATCAGTCTTACCATGGTTTTTAATCTTCTTTGGTCAAGCAATATTCATATTTTTATTTGATATTTAATCTCTAGATAGGAAAAATATTCACAAATTTTGGTTTCAGAAATGATGCAACTTTTGACAAATGAGTCTGAATATTGCACTAGATGATTTTAATGGCTATAAGCCCCCGTTTCTTTCTTCTTTTCAAGAACACCTTTCTTCCTTCTAAGAACAGACGACCTCACCTTGGATCTTTCTTGTTTTGCTTTTTTTTTTTTTTTTTTTTCCTCCAGGAGATATACCTCCTACCCAACAGCTGAAGTGCACCGACTTCCAGAATGCCAGTCTTCTCCGAGGCACTAGTCTCAAAGTCCAGTTTCTCTTCTTCACCCCTTCGAATCCTAGCTGTGGGAAGCTAGTTGAAGAAAGTAGTGACCTCCAAAACTCTGGGTTCAATGCTACTTTGGGAACCAAACTAATTATCCATGGATTCAGGTGGGAGTTAACCAATCAATACAATCACCTCAACTAAGAACTAGAAAGTAACCTTAGGAAGTTAGTGGAGAGTAAGAGGAGGAATGGATTTACCAACTGTCACATGTTCCATCCCTCACCTCCTGCTGTCCTTGAAGGTGTCTCATATCAACATGACCACACATTATGTTGTTAATTCTTATTGGTCACATATGTTAATCCTCCCCCCAGTCCCTGTCTACGCACTCTCAAACTAAATATGTGTGATCCTGAAAAATCACTCCAGCATGTGGATCCTTGATTTTCATACTAGAATAAAAGGGAGGCAGTAGGGATGGTCTCAGTGATCCTTTCTTCCCTGAAACATGAGGTTGTATGCTTCATCTCAGCCAATGAAGTCATAGACTTTATGCAACATACATATGACATATTATTAAATTGTACACTTGAAACATATATAATTTTCTTTGTCACCCCAATAAATTTAATTTTAAAAGGCATAGGCCTGGCACAATCACTCAGGAGATCACAAAATGGTGTTTTTATCCAGAATTATTATTATTCTCCTCCTCCTCCTCCTCCTCCTCCTCCTCCTCCTCCTCCTCCTCCTCCTCCTCCTCCTCCTCCTTCTTCTTCTTCTTCTTCTTCTTCTTCTTCTTCTTCTTCACTTTTTTCCTGTTTTCATGACCTGGGAAACCTCCACTTATGGGTGTTACTTCCAACGTACCCAGAGGCTAGAGTTTCTCAGGATCCAGACACACCTCTTCTTCAATTTCTTTCATGCCCTATGTCCAAATTTTGTTGTGAAATATAGTCATTGAGTTCCAACTTAATCCTCATCCTTCCTTCCAATATCTTTTCTCCAAAGCCCACTGACAAAGCCAGAAGCAGAAAGGTTGCAAGGAGGAAAGAGGGAAAGAATATGGTGAAACAATAGCACTAGAGAGCATCTAAAACTGGGGTGCCTGATGATGAGGTAGACCCAGAGGCACTGCACAAAGGATCAGCATTTCCTCACCTCTGGGTTGTCTGCTTCTGAAATCCCTAGACTCTAGGGGCCCAGCCATATCCATCCTTAGGCATCTTTCCTCGCTCTTTTGTCAAAATCTCTTCCCTAGCAAATCTTACATTTTGCTGCTATCCAAGACTGGGTGTGTACCTGCAACCCGGGAAGAGCTGAAGAGCTCATCAGGCTTGTCACTTTATGTGCTTACGGATCTCCCAAAGCCACATTCTGTGGCACATGCCCAGTTTGTGCTCCTCTCTCCCCACGAGTGTGCTCTGTTTGTTCTTGTAATTCAGGCCATTGAGAAAGCTTCTTTCCTGATCCCAATCACTTGGGAAGTTTTATGAAATTAAAAAAAAATCATTCTTCTTTTTCTTGAATAGTGCTATTATACTGTTAAGTTCCAGAAAGTTAGGGACTATGTCTTACTTTTCTGCATTTTTCACAAAGCACCTACTTGACTCATTTGGTGAATGAGTCATACTGCTTGACTCATTTGGTGAATGAATGAAGGAGTGAATAAATGAAAGAATAAATAAAAACATCCTCAATGAAAGTGCCTGTATTCTAGAATGAGAATTAAGATTGCAAATCTTAACCCTAATGCACAAAGAAATCTTTTCTCTCCCATGGATAACAAGCAGGGTCAGTCAATGCATATGGTTTGTGCAACTTATGCACCACACAAAGGTGCCTGACTGAGGGCTGGTGAAGCTCAAACCCAGCCACAGCTCTGAGCCCTGGCACAAGCCATCCTATTATAATTTACTCAAAGGCTCCATGTGTGCAGGGAGAAGCCCTGGTCACTTTGGGATTATGCCCTTCCTCTGCTCAGAATTCTGCGTCATTTCCTATCCATATATTTTCATTCCCTACTTTTGACTTTGTTTTTTCTGGGTTTATCCTATTGACAGAAATTTCCATGACAATGTAAATGAATTTGGCAGTTAATTTTTCTATCATTCCTTGGCCCCATGTTTAGGGCTTTGGGAACAAAGCCTTCCTGGATTGAAAAATTCATCGGGGCCCTTCTGCGGCCAGCAGATGCTAATGTGATTGCTGTGGACTGGGTGTACGGCTCTACGGGCATCTACTTCTCAGCTGTGGAAAATGTGGTTAAGCTGGGACTCGAGATCTCCCGTTTCCTCAGTAAACTCCTGGTAGGTGCAAAAGAGCCTTGGGTGATTTTTTTGCTTCTTATGGAGGGGAGAGGGATTGGAAGGAAAAAAAAAAAGCAGCTCACGGGGAGGAGCTTTAGGGTGGAAGCAGAGCTACCAGTGTGACTTGCTGGCCTTTGGTTCAAATCTTGGCTCTGCTGCTTAGAGCCGACTTTGAGAAGGTTATGAAACCCTCTGAGCTTCCTCGCTCCTCCTCTGTAAACTGTGCCCTGCGTGTCAGATAGTGTGCCAGTGGCCAGCTTTTGTCATCCCTCAGCGGGAATGGCCACGGTCAGGACTCACACACTGGGAACCAAAGGGAAAATGAAGATATTGTCAAGGCAGGGAGCCGGGGAAGAAGGCAAGGGAATACTGGAATGAAAATTCTGCCCTCTTCTCCCCCACAGGTAGGTGTAGCAGGTATCTCATGCACAGGGTCCTCTTCTGCTAAAGCCACCGGGGAAAGTATGAGCCTGTGAGGCCAGGGGTTGCTGGGACCCAAATGCAATTCTCTGTAAATGCCCCTTGTAGATGCTGGGTGTGTCGGAGTCCTCAATCCACATCATTGGTGTTAGCCTGGGAGCCCACGTTGGGGGCATGGTGGGACATTTCTACAAAGGCCGGTTGGGACGGATCACAGGTAACATTCTTCTGCGCCCCTCTTCTCAGGTTTAGAGTTAGAGAGACAATGTCTTGGAAATGTTCTTGCTGAGGCAAGTAGAGGGAAGTGTGAAACTTTTAGTGATTATATAACAGAGTTATCTATGATCGCTAAAATTTATTTATCATGGCACTTTTGCATAAATGGTATTGTTAGTAATACATGATCTCTAATGTGAGCGTAAGAGGCCATGCATCACTTCGTAAGTCTCAGTTTCTATATCTATAATGTAAAATGAAGGAAGAAAGGAAGGAAGGAAGGAAGGAAGGAAGGAAGGAAGGAAGATACTTTAAAATGGAGTGAGAACTGCCATCCCAGAGGAACTACTTTGCACATATTATGCCTCAAACCTTAGAATGCTAAAACACAGCAAAACAACCTTTGTACTGGGCCTAAAGCAACATTGTGTCCCAAAGAACTGTCTACAAAAGTAACAAGAAAGCAAGATGTTATGACTACCCACAGATGACGACCAAACTAAATATTAAAAACATTGTTTAGAAGTAGCATCTATCACTATGTTAGCTTATCTGCACCCATAGAAATACCTTCCTTCTATTGTTGTAGTTGTTACCCTTCCTTTTCTCATAAATATCCCTTGCCTTTATCCCCTAAACGTTATTTGGGCTTCTGCCTGAATCAGTGTTTCTCTATTAGCCAGTCTTTTTGACCTCAAATAAATACTTATTGCCTCTCATTTTTAAACATTTTTTTTTTATTTTTCAGTTGGATTTGACATTCAGTATTATTTTGTATTCATTTCAGGTGTACGGCATAGTGGTTAGACATTAATATAATATATGAAGTGATCCCCAGATTAGTCGAGCACCCACCTAGCACTACACACAGTTACTACAGTATTATTGACTATATTCTCTGTGCTGTACTTTACATCTCCATGACTATTTTGTAATTCCAATCTGTATTTCTTATTCCCTTCACTTTTTTCACCCAGCTCCTTAAATTCCTCCCATCTGGCAATCCCAGCTTGTTCTGTTCTATGACTCTCTTTCCATTTTGTTTGTTTATTTTGTTCTTTAGATTCCACATGTAAGTGAAATTGAATGGTATTTGTCTTTCTCTGACTTATTTCACTTAGTATAATACCCTCTAGGTACATCTGTGTTGTTGCAAATGGTAAGATTTCATTTTTTTACGGCTGAGTAATATTTCATTGTATATATGTACCACCTCTTCTTTATCCAATCATCTATTGATGGGCACTTAAGTTGCTTCTTTATATTGACTATTGTAAATAGTGCTGCTGAGAACACAGGGGTGCATACATCTTTTAGAGTTAGTATTTTGGTTTTCTTCAGATAAATACCCAGACATGCAATTGTTGGCTTATAAGGTAGTTTTATTTTTAATTTTTCAGGGGAACTCCAAATTGTTTTCCATAGTGGCTGTACCAACTTGCAATGTCATCAACTGTGTGTGAGGGTTTCCTTTTCTTCACATCCACGCCAACACCTCTCTCATTTAGTAGTTTGTCTTTTCTTTTTTGTGTGTGTGGTTTCTTTTGTGTGTGAAAACTTTTTAGTTTGATAGAGTTTCAATTTTTTTTTGTTGTTTTCCTTGCCCAGGGAGATATATCAGCAAAAACATTAATAAGAGCAATGTCAGAGAGTTTATTGCCTATGTTTCTTCTAGGAGTTTTGTGGTCGCAGGTCTTACATTTAAGTCTTTAATCCATCTTGAGTTTATTCTTATATTTGGTCCAGTTTTCCCAGCACTACTTATTGAATAAACTGTCTTTACTCCATTGTAGGTTTTTGCCTCCTTTGTCACAGATTAGTGACCACAATAGGCGTGGGTTTATTTCTGGACTCTCTATATTGTTCTATTGATCTATGTGTCTGTTTTTATGTCAGTAACATACTGTTTTGATTACTATAGCCTTGTAGTATAGTTTGATATCAAGTAGTGTGATACCTCCAAGCTCATTCTTCTTTTTCAAGATTGGCATGGCCATTTGGGGTCTTTTACGGTTCCATATAAATTCTAAGGTTATTTGTTCTAGCTCTGTGGAAAATGCCATTGGTATTTTGATAAGGATTGCATTGAATCTATGATTGATTTGGGTAGTATGAACATTTTAACAATATTAATTCTTTCTATCTATGAGCATGATATATGCTTCTACTTATATGTATCTTCTTCAATGTTTTATAATGTTTCAAGTATAGGATTTTTATTTTCTTTGTTAATTTATTCCCAGGTGTTTTATTTTAAATGTTTGGGATGCAATTGTAAATTAGATTGTTTTCTCAATTTCTCTTTCTGATGTCATTGAGTTTGTCATTGGTGCACAAAAGTGCAACTGATTTCTGATATTAATTTTGTATCCTGCTAGTTTACTGAATTCACTTATCAGTTCTAATGGTTTTTTTTTTTTTTTTGGTGGAATCCTTAGGGTTCTCTATGTATAGTATTATGTCTTCTGAAAATAATGACAGTTTTACTTCTTTCTTTTTAATTTGGATGACTTGTATTACTTTTTCTTGTGTGATTGCGTGGCTAGGACTTGCCATACTATGTTAAATAAAAATGTACATCTTTGCCTTTTCCTGATCTTAAGAAAAACACCTTTAGCTTTGTTCTGCTGAGTATGATATTAGCTGTGGGTTTGTCATATATGGCCTTTGTTATGTTGGGATACATTCCCTCTATTCCCACTTTGATGAGAGGTTTTTTTTATTATTATAAATGGATACTGGATTTTGTCGAATGCCTTTTCTCATCTACTGATATGATCATATGATTTTTATCTTTTTATTTCTTATCTTTCTATTTGTTAATGTGGTGTATCACATTATATGATTTGTGTCTATTGAACCAACCTTACATCCCAGGAATAAATATCATTGATCATGGTGTATGATCTTTCTAATGTCTTACTGATTTTGGTTTGCTAATATTTTGTTGAAAATTTCTGCATCTATGTTCATCAGGGATATTGGCCTATAAGTTTTTTGTAATGTTTGTCTGGTTTTGGAATCAGGTTAAGGTGGCCTCATAAAATGAGCTTGGGAGGCTTCCCTTATTTTGAATTTTTTTAAATAGTTTTAAAAGAGTAGATGTTAGTTTTTCTTGAATGTTTGGTAAATTCATCCATGAAGCTGTCCAGTCTAGGACTTTTTTGTTGGGAGTTTTTTGATTACTGATTAATTTTGTGAGCAGTAATTGGCCAGTTCATATTTTCTGTTTCTTCTTGATTCAGTCTTGGAAAATTGTATGATTCTAGAAATTTATTCATTTCTTCATATTTTCTTATAATCCTTCTCATTTCTATGGAGTCAGTTGTCACTTTTCTTTCATTTATGATTTTATTTATTTAGGTCCTCTCTCTCTCTCTCTCTCTCTCTCCCTCTCTCTCCCTCCCCCCCCTCTCTTTTGATGTGTCTGGTTAAAGGTTTATTCATTTTGTTTATCTTTCAAAGAACCAGCTCTTGATTTCATTGATCTTTTCTGTTTGTTCTTTTTTAGATTCTATTTTATTTATTTCTGCTCTGATCTTTATTATTTCCTTTCTTCTATTTGCTTTGGACTTTGCTGTTCTTTTTCTAGTTCATTTAAGTGTAAGGTTAGATTGTCTATGAAGATTCCTATGGCTGAGAGGAAAGGGTGCCCTGACATCAGTCTGTCCTTGTAGGCCTGGATCCTGCTGGACCGGAGTACACCAGAGCCAGCCTGGAGGAGCGCCTAGACGCTGGAGATGCTCTTTTTGTGGAAGCTATCCACACAGACACAGACAGTGAGCTGGAGAACATTCCTGGGCTGGGGGAATGAACTCAGGGCAGAGCTAGGGGGCTAGTACCTAGCTGTGTGGCCCCAGGAAGATTCTCTTTCCCTCTGAGCTGCTGCATAATGAGGAGTTTTCTGGTATCTTTCAAGTCTGATCCAGCACTGTCATTTTCTGACCACTGAGATGAATGTTTTGATTTTAGTCAGCAGCAGCTGGAGATTTCTCATATGTGGATCAAATGATTTAACACTCTGATTTAACACTAAATCTTATGCTGAGGTAGTATCAGAGTGGGCACTGCTACCTGCTGACATATGTAAAAGTCATGCTGTTTTCTAAGGGTGACTATGCCTGGCCATAGGAGATTGGGGCATTCTATTTCTGGGGCAGGTTCTCAGACCTCTGAGGGGAGGAGCCCAGCCCTCGATCTAGTGAAAAATGAGAATTCCCCTCTCTGATAGTGACAGGCACAGGAAAGACACATGACTCTGAATTCATTATGACCAAATTAAGTTCTTCTCTCTGACTAAGAAAGGGGGTGGGCATTTCTTCTCATTTTGACTGCATATCAGATGCCCATGAGTCTGTGCTAGGCCCTGTGCTCATCATGGTGGATGAAGAAGAAGTAACATCTGATCCTACCAGAATTGTTTGTAGTTCAAATGAGATGTCCATATCTCATTCACTTTGATCAGAAGCCTTCTTTTAGCATTCAAGACTCAGATTCATGATTCTGGAATAAACCGAAACATATTATTCAACCCTCTTTCCCACCTTTATCTCATGGGTAGGAAACCAAAGCCCACAGACCTCTGCTTAAGTGCTTACCTAGGTTAACTTACCATTTTAATTAACAAGATTATCTCCTTCTGTTCCTAAATTTGTTAAATAGGTAACTTATTAGGTCCCTACTTACCTGAGCTAGGTTTCTCAGTGCCCTTCAACGTTGGAACTTCTTTTTAATGTGACCAAAGGAAAAAAGAACATTCCATTTATGCAATCAATTTTTATTAAGCTCTGTAGTGGGTACTGAGAATACTGCAGAGAATGAAGCATCATATGAGGTCCCTACCCACATGGAATTTACTGGCTAATGGGCCAAGCATTTATTAATTTATTCCTTTAATAAATATTTATTAGGCATTCATGTATGCCAGGTACTGTGCTGGTATCGAGGATATAGCAGAAAAAAGACAGGTAAGGGTCCTTCTGATGTGGACCTTGCATACAAATAAACGGAAAGATAATTACACATTGTGAATATGATAATGAAGGATATGAGACGGAAGGTGACTTGGGGAGAGGGTCTACATCAAGTAGGATTATTGAGGAAAAAGTCTGTCCAAAGACATGATATTTGAGGTGAGGTTTTGCAGATATGAATGAGTTAACCCTGAGAAGAGCTGAGAGAACTTTCTAGGTGGTGAACAGTCAAAACGAAAGTGCGTGGGGACAAGTCAGAGTGTAGTGAGTGAGGCCCTGAGTGAAGTTGCAGAGGAGTGGAGAAGGAACAGACAGGCTAGCCATGGGAATCAGTTTAAATTTTATTCTATAACCTGAGAACAGGAGGGTGGTGATTTAGATTTCCTTAAAACATTACTGTGGTTGCTATGCAGAGAATGAACTGCAGCAGGGCACCAAAGGGATTCTGGGGGCACATTAGAGGGTGTTTGCAGTAAGAGTCAGGGTGAGGGATGGTGGCAGCCTGGGTTAGGATGGGGGCAGAGGAGACAGAGAAAAGTAGAAAGATTCAAAATATATTTTGGAGATAGAGCTGAGGAGACAAGTAATGGGGAGGACTCAAGGATAATTTCTAGGTTATTGCTTAACCCCTGAATAGATAACTTTAAACAAATAATACATGGCAAATTACTTACAGTAAAGATAGGTAACATGAAGGTCAGAAGCATGTCTTTGGCAGCTAGATCTGACCCAGTCTGCGGGGTCAGATATGGTCACAATGATATGATAAGGTCTATGGTCTCTCAAACTCATCTCTTCGTAGACAAGTCATATTTATGCTCAGTTAAGAGAACACAAAAGTATGTAGGAGAATGTGAAAGTGGGGCTCCAAACATGTATATCTGAACTATTGCTTGAAGCAAAATAGAAACTATTTCATAAGGAAATTTACCAAGCTTATGACATTTACTGATTTATTAAAAGTTATGTTAAGGGATATTTTTCTTCATTTTATTAGGTAAAGATGAGCACCCTCTTACAAATTTATTCTTCTTTGCTTCCTTTCAGAGTGGGAAACTCCTTTTAGAAAACTAAGGGCTAGTTCTGTGGTCTCACAGCACTCAGAAGTGAGGTGGGCACCCATTCCATATAGATGGTAGGTGGGTTCCCAAGGTCACACCTCAGGCTGTGATGCCGGTGGACTCTGCTATGCAACCCAGAAAATACGCACCTGCAGTAAAAAGGTAATGGGGTTCTACCTTCTTTCAGATTTGGGTATTCGAATTCCTGTTGGACACGTGGACTACTTCGTCAATGGAGGCCAAGACCAACCTGGTTGTCCCACCTTCATTCATGCAGGTCAGAAAACCTGAGAGAGTTGGTGTTTGGCTTCCCCAGACACCAGAATTCACCATCAGCCTCCGTGTTGAGTAAGCCAGTGTGGGCCACAGGATGTCTTATCTTTCAGTGTCCTTTGCTACATCCCATAATGCCTTAGTAAACACATATGAATGAATGTCTTTGAAGCCCAGAAATTCTGGGGAAGAGGATCCTGAAAGTGAAAGCCTGTGTCATCCATATGCTGCTTTCCTCACTTCTTAGGCCCTGCCATGTTATTACATCACTCAAGCAATTATCTCTATTCTTCCTGAACCATGGTTCATGGTATAATCCATACTAACTACATCTTCTGCAGAGCTTAGTTGCAGCAGAAGTAGACTGATGTGCCCAAAGCTAGCTAGTCAAAGGGTCAATTCACTGCATGACTATATCCCCAAGCTTACTAAATTTAACAGCTCTTCAAAATTGTTTTGAAGAGAATCTTCTTAAATACATTCAACAGATATACATTTCTTCTCTTCTAAATATATTTTTCTAAAATGTTATTTTTTAATATACACAGGTTTATCAAACACAGTCTTTTAAGCATCATTTTAAATAATATTAAATTTGTCAACAGTTATGCACCAGGGGTTGTTTAGTCTTCTTATATTTTCCTTATGAATATAGCCAGCCTATCAGCATTTCATAGAAATCAGGAATTTTATTCTGATTACTGTTTACTCTCTTTTTTAGTATTTTCCTGCTTTACCAAATTTTTGACATTTTAAGGATTCTTTGGACAATTATATTGAATAACCACTAATTAAGTTCACCAAATTTACTGATTTTCTAAAAACATGCTTCTTTTAACAATTTATAAGTTTTCTAGCAATTTTGATCAGGTGGAATAGTCTAGTTTTAATAGTTTTTTGAAAATTTCTGTGGCATTTAGTTGATCACATTTTATTTTTTCTTCATAACACAACTAGAGAAGAGTTTAGTTTATGTCTCCCAGCTCCCTGTCGCAGCTGGAAGGAGCTTGACTCTAGAGTGTCCCAACCCTGGGGAGAAAGGAAAATCAACCCATAGCTCAGATGTGGTTACTGTTTTCAGAGTTGTAAGGTGAAAGGAAGAGTCTGAAGACCCCAGAGACCTGGAGTTGTGGCTTAATTAGCTCTAGCCAATGAAACCAATGTGAGTTATTATAAAATTTTAAATATTAAACAAAAACAATAACAAGGATACCATTTTTTTTTTTAATTGAGTCATTTGGCAAACTCAGCATTATCAGTCCTTTGGCCAAGTGAACTTCAGCACATCGGCTTTCAGAGACTGACTACAAACACTGCTGACTCCCTTGATCATCTCATTGCTGGTTTGGGTATAATGAGATTGTTCAAAAAAGCTTTTGTAAAAAATTGTTTGTGTGGGTGATGATGAAGAAGGTAAAATGTGCAGACAGATATCCATTTTGAGAAATAGGGTCAGTGTCACCAACTGTGTGTGCTCTCATTTTCTGAAAGAATTTGCATAATCATGGAAGAATGGGTCTCAAATTAAGCAGAATTTTCTTCATATATTAAGCTTAAGTCTCACCAGAATATGAGAAGAAATAATGTAATAATCATGTCCAGTAATACTGTTTAATTGTGGTTCAGGGGACATCCCACATTTTTATAGTCTGCTGAAACAGAATATTCGGTAGAGTTACAGTAAGTAGCCTGAGGGAGTTTCCATCTGGCTTGAAATAAAACGTTGGTTGTATTTTTCACCCCTGTTCAGGCTACAGTTACCTGATCTGTGATCACATGAGGGCCGTGTACCTCTACATCAGCGCCCTGGAGAATTCTTGCCCTTTGATGGCCTTTCCCTGTGCCAACTACAAGGCCTTCCTTGCTGGACATTGTCTGGATTGTTTTAACCCATTTCTGCTTTCCTGTCCACGGATTGGTAACTTTTATCTCTTTGGCTTCTTTTGACAATTTGGAGAAAGTTCAAGTCCTGCTAGTTGTCACCTCTTTAAGTCCTGATCTCCTGTGGTCAAGACATCTACACAATTGGGGGAGAGAAAACATAACTGATGAGGTTTTCAGCCTCTTCTCACCTGGAAGATGTCATTGGCCCTTCATGTCCCACCCCTCACCCTCTATTCTGCTGCCTGATGCCATACTTGCTCTGCACATACCCTTTGCACACATAGTCCCTCTCCTGCAAGTCCAGTTTCAAGATACTCTCTAGAAACATTGTCACAGTCCTGAGCCCCTACTTCCACTTACAGACTGGATGCTTGATATAGGTCTTTCTAGCTGGGCCAGCTATTCTTGAACTCCTGATAGACCTTAAATCAGGTGTTGTGGAGGATTCCCCAAAAGTGGCACACGTGATCCACTTCAGAGTTGTGAGGCTGTGGCGACCACGTGGCTGCTGGTCAGCTTGGGCACATTCCTGGATGATCCAAGCTGGTCTGGGGAGAAGAGCTCGGGGATGGCTGAGGAACCTGGCGTTGACTCACCTGTGCAGATCATTGCTGGGAAACTCCTGGGGTTATCCAAGATGAAGGGCTCCAGCAAAAACTCTGAGAAGTATAACTTCATTCCCCTTCTTCACTCTTCTGCCTCTTACCACTGGCTGCCGCTAAGAGCTGCGTCAGCTTGTCATTGCCTTACATCAATGAAATGGATACCAGCTTGACAAAATGGTAAAGTAGGGCTAACTTCTCACGATAAAACAGATCAACATTACTTTCTACTGATTGGGCATACGTCACAATTTTGCCCCAATGTGCCGGACTGGCTGGTGTTACAACCACTTCAGACCGTGCCCAGTTTCATCCCTCACTACACTTTTCCTGGCATTGAACACCATAAGGATGCTAACTATTTGTATTCGCAAGAGTATTTCATGTATTCTTACCCTGTGTTCCTTTGCCCAAACTGTCCTCTCTACCCAGAATGCCCTTCACCAACTTGTCAATCACTATTCTTCAGGTCAAGCATATCCTGTGCTCCTACCACACAGAATACAAATGCCATTAAACAAAGGTCATTTAGGTTGTTTTGAAACTTGAAGACATAATTTCAAATTTCTTAGAAATACCTCCTAAGAATGGGCCACATGATCTGAAGAATGCATTGCCTATTTACTCGTGTGTTTATCCCTTGATGGGCTGAGTTGCATGTCTCCTGGGACTCATCATAGACACATAATGAGTACGCAGTGTAGTTGTTTGTAGGATGAATAGGTGCATGAATTAATCAATATGTGTCTAGGTGCCATGGGACCCTGAAATGGCCTGCTCAAGGCTCTGTTGTCTTTGTTTCTCGACTTCCAGGGACGGTGGAACAAGGTGGTGTCAAGATAGAGCCACTTCCCAAGGAAGTGAGAGTCTACCTCCTGACAACTTCCAGAGCTCCATACTGTGGTGAGTTTGAGGAAAAATGAATGGCTCAGCTATTCCAGTGTGTTGTCCAGCAGAGTTCAGGGCTTTGGCTTGGGCTGTGTCCAGCCCAGCATGGTAGCCAAAGTGGGAGGTAAAGAACTGAGTCAAGGATGTCATGGGATAGGTGAGGCACAGCTGCTACTGGCCTCAGATTGAACCAGAATTTTCAGAGCTTGTTCAACTTGCTACGCTATTATGGATGAGAACTTAGGAGAATTTACCTGTCTATACAATGATCTTAATTCCTTTCTACCCGCCTCCCCCACAGAAATCTGCCCTCTAGTGTGGGTTCTCTCTAGAGTGGTATTTGGGAGTTCCTTTGGCTTCCTCGGTCTTGAATACTTTTTTACCCCCTCCTTGATGCCCACCCTATGTGTCTCCCACCCCAGTGGTCCTCCTAGGTCCGGATCCCTGAGGAATACTAAACTCCTTCTCTGCTTTCCTTCCCTCTTACATACATATTCTCTCTGTTCATCTTTGCTTCTAACCACTGCATTTCATTGAAGCTAAGGTGCCAATGATTGTAAAAGATATTAAATGTGAGAGAAAATAGAATCTATGAAATACGTTTTACTGGCTGAACCATCATCTTCCCTATGCTCATTTCATTGTACCTGGAGTGATTCTACGTCCTGGATTATGCTTGTTCTCCTGGGATCCTGGGTTTATTGTGTGTACAGGATGAAAATATGTTGGTCAGGATGATGAATTCTATGGCCAGGCTAATTCTAACTGATTTTCTGATGAGCTTTTGTCTGCTTGGTGGAGAGATCTTTGTGGTCATAACTTCCTGGTTCTAGAAAGCCTGGTGCAGTGTGATAAAGAGCCCAAACTCAAACTCTGTGGTCATGTAGACCTAAATTTGAACCTCAGCTTCTCCACTTACCAGTTTTGTGATCAGGAGCAAGTTACTTAAACTTTCTGAATCTTTATATCCGTAAGCAGAAAATGGGAACAATAACAGTACCTATTTCAAAGAATCAATCGTGAGGATAAAATCCAATAGTATATAGGAAGGCACTAGCAGTGACTAGAACCCACTATGTGATAATTTTCTTCCTTTTATGAATTGGAGAATTTGGGATACCAGATGCAGCTGTGTCTAACTTCATGTCGGAGAGATTTCATGGCTCCCTCTTAGGAACAAAGTGGGTTACAAAGTCACCTGTGGGCTTTTCACAGCTATCACCTTGCTTAATAACCCGATTCTGAGAGGAAAGTTTGAGGAAAGGAAGGCTCTGAGAGGCTAAGTGATGTGCCCAAAGCTACACAACTGGGTAAAAAAAGTCAGGATTCAATTCCACGCCTTCTGACTCCAAAATCTACACTCTTTCCATTCCACCATCTGCCTTCACACTTGCTTCTTTGCCCATCTTCCGAGAACCTGCCCTTTACAGCCGTATTTCTCGGTTAGTCATCTGTCCTCACTGCCGGCTTGGAGGTCAGACTGAGGGAGGATGCTTTGTTCCGTGACAAGAGGCTGTGGGGAGCAGACGTCCAGCTCCACTTCCAGCTCCTGGGCAGCTTGTGGCAAACTGAACTGGCTCCTCCCTGTCTGCACAGCTAGGCTAACCTGCTGCAGGGAGCCTGGGGAGCACTTGGAGGGAGATTATAGGCATTTTAAGGTCCTTGTTGAGGTAGATATATGTAGCCATAATTTTCACAACTGTTTTATATTTATTGTGAGACCTCTCTCCCCATGCCCCCAGAAGCATTGTCCTGTCTGTTCAAAATCCTCAGAGGGGCACAGAAAAAAACTAGCCAGCATGAACACCTGTTAGGCTGCATGTTTTGAGCCTTCTGTTCTGAGAATTCAAGCAGGGACCTTCCCTTACCCAGGGTATGGCCTTCCACCTGGTATTTAAGGTGGTGCCAGCATTTGGCAGCTCCCTGCTTTCACCCACTCACAGATCATCATGGCTCTGGGCTTGGCCTCAGCAATGCTCACCAGGGCAGTGGTCACCCTTGACCTTTGCCAGGCATGCACCAGCAGGGCAGAGAACTTTCTTCAAATAATATATTTCTAAGAGTATTACTTTTTCCTTGTAGACGAATGTTTCACACAAAATGCCTTTTCTCCATTTCCTCATTTAATCCTTGTCATGTTCTATGTGGAGATGCCAGGGTTATTGTTTACAGATGAGGGAACTGAGGCACAGAGAGGCTCAGTGACTTATCCAAGGCAACACAGCCAGAGGGTCAGCAGAAGGGCCGGGCCTTGGGTCCAGGTCTCCTGATTAACCGTCCAGGGCTCCGTGTGCTGCTTCTCATGCCATACTCCTGCACAAATTGGATTTCGCTACCAGTTTCCATCTACCCAATATTAGCAGACCTGGTCCTTCCAGATAATGCAGAGAAAGGAGAACCTTTGGAAACTTTCTTGATCAATGTTACCTGCTGGCAAAGAAGAAGTAATATAACATATCAAACTCAGCCCAAAGAATTAAATTCCTAAAGCTTATGTGCGTTAGCCTTTTTTCCACATTGCAGTTATCCACTTCAGTTCAGCCTTGCTTGTCACCGTAAGAATCTACATCCCATAGTTAACAACTGAGAAAGAGAGATGGAAGGGGTGTGATGCTTTCCTCTGGCAGTGGGGCGGTGAGGCGGTGGGGCGGGGACATACAGGGCTCTCTTTTCTTCTGGTGGGTTCTTGGAACCTTGGCACCTGTTCTGAGTCTTGTTACTAATCTCATGAGCCCAGAGGGTCATAGCACTCCTCTAGCTTAGTCCTGAGTCCACCTAAATCCACTCAATAGCCCCTACTATACACCCATAAAACAGGACAAATGAAAAAGTACAGGTAAGGGAAAGGTGAAGGATTCTCTCTTCAGCTATTTTCCAGTCACCAAAGGAGTCTGTGAAAATGCTCCATGTCAAAGCTGCTGCAAAATGCCACGGGGTGGGCCTACCCCTTAGTTAGGGAGGCTGTAATCTTTAACTTCTCTTGCCAGAGAGATAGCAGTTCCCAGGGATATCACCTTGAGCTAAGCTGCTCACACAGTCCATATTGATGACACTAGCTTTGGCAGTGAGGACAGATGAATAACAGAGAAACAGGGCCATAAATGGCAGGTTCTCAGAAGACAGGAAAAGAAGCAGTGTGGAGGCAGGTGGTGGAATAGAAAGAGTATAGATTTTGGAGTCAGTGTCCACGCTGCTGCCCAGGATGGTAGAGATGCCACAAGGCACCCAGCTGCCACATAGAAGGAAATAGTCACCTCCTGCACAGAAGTGGGGTCCTCAACACTGTGCATATGGAGGTGGTGGTGGTGGGGTTTGCTATATTTTGTGAGTTAATTATTTAGTATAATATAGATCCTTTTGGTTCTTTCAAAATCATACTACCAAGATAACATCACCAAACAGAGGGAGTGGGATATTCTAGCATTACAAGTAACATGTATTGAATGCTTCTTAGGCACAGGCCCCATCTAAGGACTATGTATGTAGTAACTCATTTAATTTTTATTAAGGCCTGGATGATACCTATTTTTATTATCCCTGATTAACACTTGAGGAAGTTGAGGATCTGCGATGACAAGTAATCTGTTCTAGGTTGCACAGCTACTAAGAGGGAGAGCTGAGATTCCTAATCGTACTTCTGCTCTTTGGGATTTTTGGGCACTGCAACCACAGACCTCTAGTCCAGTCATCTGCTCTGCTTTGGTTTCCTAGTGCATCATAGCTTCGTGGAGTTTTACTTGCGGGAACCAAGAAACAAGGATACCAGCATTGTGGTAACTTTCCTTAGCAGCAATGTCACCTCCTCAGTCAAGATCACCATGTAAGTAGGTGTTCCTCATGTCTGGCCTCTCTTCTTAGGACATAGTTGCCTTTTCATTTTACACACACACACACACACACACACACACACACACACACACACACACGCACACCAGGACCAGCACTGTGTCATCACTGATGGGTGACCCTAGCCCAGCAAGCTGAGGGCAGAATCTACCACAGACGTACCCACAGACACTTGCTGGCAACTGTCCCTGGTCCAGAATCAGCACTGGGTCAAGCATAGTGTATTCAGTCAAGAGCAGATGAGGCAGGCAGGCAGCAGTGATGGGGTGTCCCAAAAGGTGGTGAGAAGATATGAATTTGGTCTCTGATAGGAAACGGTGCTCAGGAATTCAGGCAGAGGGCATCAGGGTTGTCAGCAAGTAGGAGGGCCTCAGCCACTAGCCCAGAGAAGGCTGGTCAGAACCTGAGCAGGGTGGCGGTACTAGGTCAGTCACCAGAACAGAATTGCAGGCAAATGTCAGCGAGCAAATAAATGCAAGGAGAAGACCAGCAGGCTTAATGCTGGGTAGTGCCAACACAGTTCTCACAACGGGGGCTGAGCGTTTCCTTCCCTCGTTGGGCTACACTTGGGCCTATCAGCTGGGTGGGACCAGGCTTGAGGTGGGAGAGCAGAGAACCTCAATCTAGAGCATCACATGCTTGGTGAGGAAAGAAACCCAGCAGTTCATGTTTCTTTAAAAAGCAATTGGTTAGTTACTCACAAACCAGTAGGAGACACACTAATTAGATAAGTCATTGTCTCAGTCAGGGTTTAGTCCAGAAACCAGAGCCTAAGTCAGGTAGGGTGTCCAATATAAGGAATTGAACTTGGGGTGCCAATGATAAATTGGGAGTGTTGGAAACCCCAAAGGAGGATGGAGACACAATGCAGACATCAGCCACAGGAGGAGCCACTCCCACCCCAGGGCTGGAGGGACAAAACCAAGGGAGGTATTGGCAGAGCACAATTCAAAGGGGGCGGGGTGGGGGGGAGGAGGGGCTGCTGACAGAAGCTGGAAATGGAGGAAACGCAGCCCCTCGGAAATGACTGCCCAAAGCAGTCTCCTACCTGTGCTTGTCTCCTGTGCATTAGACCTCTCTGGAACCTGCTGCAGGGGGAGCCTGAGAAATGTGATTTGTAGGAAAATGGATGGAGCACAAACAGGACAATGACCCATGTGCACACATAGAAAGGCACAATTATCAACAGTGGCAGGTGCAATGAGAACCTGTAAGAAGGATCCTGACCAAGTATGAGGAAATGATGACTGAATAGAGAGTTAAAGATTCCCAGGGGTGACCCAAACCAGGGCTTAGTTAGAATATGACACTGAAAGCAGGCAGTAATGGGGAATGAGGCCTAGTGAGAGGAGGCTGGAGGGGCAAGTCAGGACCAGACCAAGCTGGACCTTGAAGGAGAGATTAAGGATTTGGGTTTTTATCCTGAGAGAGTCTGGGGAGAAACTGGTAACCGTGCTATCTGGGAAGACAAATGGCTGCTGAGATGAGGACTAATCGCGGCTCCCAAGCGCCTTGCCACCAGTCAGGGTTCCAACTCATCAAGGCCCCATAGCGAAGATGGCAGGCAGTCAGGACCCCCACGTGGATCTTCAGGTGCCTACGTGAGTCCTGCAGATTGTGGCTAAATAATTTTGCTCAGATTGTTTCAAGGCCATGTCATTTCTGGAGTGGGTATTTCAACATCTCTCCAGCCCATTGGTAGATGAGCCAACAATTGGTAGTTGTGCCAATGACACACACACAACTCTGGTTGCACTCGCCTGGAGAGCTTCGGAAAACACTGCCACCAAGCCCCACCTCAGACCAGTCACAGCCAAACCTCTGGGCGCAGCCCCAACAGCTATGCTTTCAAAGGCTCCCTGAGTGATTTGAATGGACAGCCACACATGTCTTCACCCCTCTCCCACAAGATTTGTATTACTCTTTTGAAGAATGCTCTCAGAACATAATTATATCTTCGATTCCTTGAATTTTCTTTTCTTTGGCAGCACAGTGATTTAAAAATAAAATGGGGGGTGGGGTGGTTTGTGTGTGTGTTCTTTCCCCTACTTTATACAGCTTTATGAAACCCCCAGATTTTCTTCTAATTGGAAATTTTACTTGGTTCAAGTCCTCAGGCTACTCACAGAGTCCTTCATACTCCAAGTTTGCAAGCTTCTCCATCCAAACAGCTTCTTAAAGCAAAGAACTTCCTTATTTGTTTCTCTGAAATACTTCAAAAACAGTTAGTTCTGAAATTTATTATAAAAGGAGTAGCTTTTTAAACAAAGTTATACAGGATCTTCCTCAAAAGGAGGAAACAAACTATATGATTAACCCTGGGTTAAAAAGTAAATGAAGAAGACATTTCAACACCACAGACACCAGAAAGGAAAGGGCAAACACGCTGGCTGAATCATGTCCCCACTCTTCCTCTTTTGCGCAGTCCCCCCAGCCTCTGAGTTCAGAGAGGACTTGAAAGGGTTGGTGGCCAGGACCAGGGCATAGGACACAAGTCCCTTCCCTTCTCTCCCACAGAACACCCTTAAAGCTCTGTGAGGTGAGCCTTGCCTTGCCACGCTTGGTGACGTTCTTGGCTGGCCTTGTTTCTCTACACTGAGTCTTGCCTTTGTCTAGGGTCCCACAGGCCTTTTTGTAGCACCTCTCTAGGCTGATCACATCATACTCTGCCCTCCATCTTTGTCACAGGACTTGGGTCCAAAGCGGTTCCTGAATCTTACAAACCAGTGGGATTCATTCAGAGGGTCAACGTGGCAGGTTAAGAGAGACCTGGGTCTTGTTTTCACTCTGGGCCTCCAGGCTTAGTTAACACTACCAAACTGGGTGATTCAAGCTCATAGCTGGCACGTGAGAGAGCCAAGCTTTGGACCTGGGGCTGTGTGATTCCAAAGCCACATAGCTGGGAAGAAACAAAAGCTGGATTTCACCTCAGCTCTGTCTGGCTTCAAGACCTACATTTTTGTTTGTTTGTTTGTTTGTTGTTGTTATTGTTGTTGTTCTTCTTCTTCTTTTTCTTCTCCTCCTCCTCCTCCTCCTCCTCCTTCTCCTCCTCCTCCTTCTCCTCCTCCTCCTCCCTTTCTTCTTCTTTTTACCATCCATACATTCATATTCAGTCTGAAATCGAGTAGCCCTAAAACAGAGGTCCCCACTCCCCTAGCCGTGGACCGGTACTAAACTGTGGCCTGTTAGAAACTGGGCCGCACAGCAGGAGGTGAGTTGTCAGTAAATGAAATTTTATCTGTATTTGCAGCCTCTCCCCAGCACTAGCATCACTGCCTCAGCTCCACCTCAGATCATCAGGCACTAGGTTCTCATAGGAGCACTGGTCCTTGGTGCCAGAAGGGTTGGGGACCACTGCCCTAAAAGAGGGCTCTATTCTAGGTTGGTGGATCTGAGAGTTAGGATCTTTTTCAACTAAAAATCTAAGAATGAGGGACATTTTTCCAAACATGAAAACCCAGGAGCTACTATTTTGCTGCAGTGCCTACTTGTTTACTTTCAAAAAATGAGTGAATATTTTCTGACTCATGTTCAAAGGTGTGGGTGTGTGAGCAGAGGGGCTGGTGGATGAGATACAAAGGACTGTGGTCCCCACCTTCAAAGAGCTAATTGCTGTGCGTGATGACGACCAGTGCTGTCAGCAGAGCCCCATAGGAGCCAAGCAGAAGCAAAGGCCAAAGTGCTATGACTTACTGTCCCTTTGCCTTGCAGACCTAGACAGCAACTGCATGGGAAAGCAGTCCTAGCTCACCCCGATCCTCAGTGCCAGATACACCAAGTGAACCTCAAGTTTCAGGCTTCCCACCGGGCTTGGAGAAAAGACCGGTCTACAATCTCTGGGCAGTTCTGCACTGCTCCTTTGCCCGTCAATGACAAGTAAGCCTAGCATTCGCCCTGCCCCAGACACACCCATGAAGGCCAGTCCTGACCTTGGCGAGGTGACACTTGCGGTGTGATCCCATCACAGTGATTATCTTCTCTGAGGCAGAAATGACAAAGACCTAAGGTTTTCTTGAAACTCCTGCCGGGCCATCTTGTGTTCAGGAATGTTAGGAACCCGAAGAGGGTTCATCCCCACTTCAGTCCAAGAAACTCCATTTTATCTGAACACACACACACACACGCGCGCGCACACACACACACACACACACACACGCGCGCGCGCACACACACACACACACACACGCGCGCGCGCATGCACACGTGCACGTGTGTATAATATTGTTTTATTTGGTTTCTATATAAGATTTTTTTGGAATAAAGATTGCTAACTGCATTTCCCCTTTCTCCTTAGCCTCTATTGGTCACATTCATGGCTTGCTATCCCCTTTACCCTGCCTCTAGCAGGCATTTATGCTATTAGTCTTAGCCACCCTATGCCCTCAGAGGACAGGAGCAGGCTCTCACAGCAGATGACAGACTTCTCTAACTTGATACCATGGAAACATAAGAGCACACAACTCCTAGCCCTTTCTCCTGACCAAAAAGAACCTGCCCTGAGCACACACCCTCTTGTCCTTCTCTTGCAGTAAAAAGACTGTCTGCTTACCTGAGCCAGTGAACTTGCAAGCAGGTGTGACTGTTTCTCGTGACCTGAAA
Organism: Cynopterus sphinx; assembly: GCA_030015415.1. NCBI lineage: Eukaryota > Metazoa > Chordata > Mammalia > Chiroptera > Pteropodidae > Cynopterus > Cynopterus sphinx. The sequence continues at coordinate 55,504,511 of CM057380.1, read as the reverse complement.
ATAACGTGTGTATAGTATAAGACGGGGAAGGACACATCTCCCTGGATTTCGGGTGGGGGGTGGGTTTCAACTCATTTTAGGCCATAGCTACTAAGAAGGGAGGCAAAGCTGTTGTTTATTTCCCCCATAATTCACCACCTTAGAGGGGAGAGAGAGCTTATTTCACAGAGCCTTATCTTTATTTCCAATTTGAAGAGACACAGATACCATTTCAGCTTTCCTGTCATACTTAAGAGCAATTATCCCCACATCCTTGGGCATCCGTACCTAGGATTCAATAGCAATGTAAATAGGGAAAATGCTTTTTTAAAAAATAAAACTCCATGAAATATCTGAATCATTGATTGTCTTATTGGAATGGAATTCTGTTACATACCAAAAATGTGATTTATAGCCTGTGGGATCGGAGAAAACAGTAGATGTTGAATTCTCTGTATTAAAATAGGAAAGAAGTGCTTGGAACAAGAGAGGGATGGAGGGAAGGGTGGAACATGGCGCCATTCCTGTCCCCTGCCATTGCCTGCTCCGGCTGTCTGGAAGGTTTAGGGGGTCAGAGAGAGCTCTGGGGAACATAGGTAGATTTTCTTCGGGTCAGTTTCCTAAAGTTTGACCTTTGTAAATAACCTTGCATCGGCCACAGTCTAGCAGGAGACAGAAGGTGCACTCAAATTGGGTAATTTGAGGGGAATTTAATAAGGGACTGTTGACAAAGGTGTCGGTAGAGAGTGAGAGTGAGGAAACCATGTGGAACGGCACAGTGTGGAGGGCTCGCAGCCTGGGAGCTGCTGCTGCCAGCGAGCCCAAGGCCACCGGAACCTGGCGCCAGAGAGGCCTGTGGGATCTTCAGTCAAGGGACACGGTCGCCAGGCTGGGAGAGAGCCAGAGAAGCATTCTCCGACCTCACTCTCCTTTCTTCCTCATTCTCCTGCTAGTGGTCCCCCTGAGTGATCCCAACCGCAGGCTGGAAGGGAAGAGGTCGTTGGTGTGGGCTGGGGCGTAAAGCCGGGCAGGGAGGGGTGGAGAATGGATGTCGGGGTGGTTGGCCGGGAAAGAGCAGAGAGATGGGGCCCGCACCTTCACCATTTTCCCCGCAGCCAGGATTCTTCCCCTGGATTCTTCTATGCTTAGTGGTTTTCTTTAAATTGACTCCTTTAAAAATTATTTTAGTCACTTTTAAGTGTACGAACCAGTAGTGCTAAAGACGGCCACATTGTTGTGCAACCATCAGCACCATCCATCTCCAGAGCTCTTTTCGTCATCCCAAACAGTAAGCCCCCCTCGCCCTCCTCCCAGCCCCTGGTAACCACTCTTCTCCGTTCTGTCTTTCTGCACTCTACTCTCCTAGGTTCCTCATACAATCACACATTTTCTGTCCCTTTGTCACTGGCTTGTTTCACTCAGCATGATGCTTTCAAGGCTCATCCACATTGTAGCATGTATCAGAATTCCCTTCCTTTTAGAGGCTGGATAATATTCCATTGTGTTTATAAACTACATTTTGTTTATCAACCCACCCATTCGTGGACACTCCTGTGAATACAAGTGTGCAAATATCTGTTCGAGACTTTTTTTTTTAAGCCTAGGTAAATGTGCTCTGAAAGGAAACTGCTGACTTGCTGATTCATTCTTCACAGTAAAGGCAGGGTGACTGATAAAGCAACAGGTTGCAATTGCTCCGTTTGAGCCAAGTTCCCAAGATGACCAAGAGTGAGCGTTTTGGCCTTTGTCCAGTCTGTGCAAATGCAACCGAAAGGACTGGTGATGCAATGTGAATACTGTTAACCTAAAAATAAAAGCCAAAGTGAGAGGCAGCAAGCATTCACTTGAGAAAAAAAATAGTTTCTTAGGAAGCACTGATTCAGGCAGAAACCCAAATAATGTTTCAATTAGGAGATAAGGCAAGGGGTATTTATAAGAAAGAGAGGGGGAAAAATCACATGAATGGAAAGAAGGAATTTCTATAAATGCAGATAAGCTAACATATGATGCTAATTCTAAAGAATGTCTTTAATTTTCATTCTGGTAGTCATAATGTCTGCTTTCTTGTTATGTTTCCAGTTTGGGGTATGAGGTTGCCATAGGCTCCGCTCAAAGGCTATTTTGCCCAGTTTTAACATTCTCAAGGTTTGAGGAGTAAGACATGTAAGGCAGTTTCTTGGGGTGGCAATCCAACTCCTTTTTAAAGTGGCTTAATTTATATTATTTTTCAGAATACTCACATACGTGCTTTATTTTCTGCATTGTCAATCGGAGGTAGTAGAAGATGATCATGTCTGAAAAACTTACATGTTCCCCAATATACAGGCTTGGAGTTCTTTCCAAGCTCGCTCTCTCTCTCTCTCTCTCTCTCTCTCTCTCTCTCTCTCTCTCTCCCCCTCCCTCCCTCTTTCTTTCTTTCTTTCCAAAACCAAACCCCCTTATTTTTTTTTTCACTCCCTCCCCTTACTCTACCCAAGTTCCTGGCAAGAGTTTCCCTAGAGACAGTCTTACCCTGAGCTATATTAAGTTGCGTTTCCTGTTTCTTCAGCTTTATGTCATTGTAACGTGTCTACCCTCCTGTGAGACATTGTTTAGCACACAGTTCTTCCTTAATTTTCTCTAATGTTTGTTGCTTCAAAGGGTATGTGAATTGCATTATGCTTCTGAGATCAAGGTCATGTTCTGTGATGCTGATTGGTGGTGCACTGAACCACCTGCTGTTTTTCCCTTTCTTCCTATTTTCAGTTTTGCTTTTGGGCACAGCCCTGTGTTGCCTTGCTAATACATTCTTGCTTTAAAGATCTTTTAGACTCTCACATTTTATTTCTCTCCCCATCAGAAACTTTATATCATTGCCATAAATGGAAAACCAGTTGCCTTATCATAAATTAATCCTAAAAGTAAGTACAGTGAGAACATAGCAGTGTTTAAACTTTCAACTAGACACTTGCTGATGGTTATATGCCCTAGGCCTGTCTTGTCCTTACTATAAAGGAAGATTGGCAAATATTAAGAAAGCTATTAAAAATTTACCAACACTGGAGTCTTTCTTCCATATATAATCAGTGGGTCAAAAATCAGTTAAAACATTAGCAGAAATCTCACTTTGAGATTTAATGCTGGGTCTATGTGATACCTTAAACCATCTTGCTCAGTATGGGGTTCACAGCCCACACCTTGGGAAACCTGTCTTTGAGGAGTTAGTATGTGTGTGGGTTTAGGAACGAGGGAGAGCTGGCAAGGAACTCTGCTTGAGGGCAGAGCAAAGGTGGATTTTGGGTGTCCCCTCCACACCCACATCTCTTACAACCTCTACTGAGATCTTTTCGTGAACAGACTGTTACAGCAGTAATTTGAGTCTGTAGTAGATTCACCACCACATGCAAGACACTGTGCTAAGTGTTACAAGAAGAAAGAAAAACTAATGAACAAGACTCAGCTCCTGCCCTCGAGTAGCAGTACAAACACAATTTCCAGACCCTTCCTCTCTCTGGTCGCTCTGCTCTGAATATGCTCAGTTTGTACCGTGATCTCAGGACTGGACTCCAGATTCCAGGTAATGGCCTGAGCCCCATGGAGTACAGCAAGGGTACATCTTCTCTTGTTCTTCACTATCATCCTCCACTAATTTAGCCCAAGAATTGCCTTAGGTTAACTACAACTCTTCACCTTTAAAAAGTTGGTATTCTTCTTAATCCAGCTTGCCTTCTCTTTTGTAGAGCTGATTTTTATTTGAACCTGATTTAACTTTCCATGTTAAATCAATTTTATTAGATATTATTGTTGTAGTCTCTCCAACTTGTCAGGAATTTTCCATGTCCTGATTGTATCCTCAAGAATATTTAGCTCTCCCTCCAAACTATATCTAATATTATATTATTTGTATTCTATCGTATATAAATATATATGTATATTTATACATGACATTTTTATAGACTTCTTTTCTATATCTATAACTATGAACTTGAAAGAAAAAGGGCAAGGGTATAGCCCTACTTCTAGAAACATCCTTGAGATCAATCAATACTTTGGGGATGAACCACCACATATATCTCTAACTCGTGTTAATATTAGCTACTTTCATATTATGAGAAACATTTCAATACTTTATATTTACAGCAATCCTCCGATTTAAGAGAGAGGGAATGTGAATGATTTAGCGTTAGCATCACTTAATTCCCAGGAATCCATGCAGGCTCCTAGTAATTGCTACTTTCTGTCCTAAATATAGGCAAGCCACATTGTTAATGTTTTGTTCCTGGACTTTGCTGGGAATCAACATCAAACTTCCTGATCTTTAATGTCAAGAATCTCTGCTTTCTCTTTTTTGGTTACTGGAACAAATTTATTCATCCACCCACTGTCTTCGAATTCCCTTCTCTTTGGGATTATTTAGTGATTACTGAACAAAGACCCCAGTCATCCCACCAGGTCTTTCTAAAGCAAGATTATACTTCAAGGTCTGGGTACTAGGATTTGTTTAAAGCAGATTAGTGATTTCTTCTCCATCTTCATTTCCATATTAATTCCTAAATCCACCTCACCTTACTATACATATTTTAAAAATTACAAAAGCAAAATATGTTCATTTTAACAAGTCAAACTGCAGACTTCTAGTTACCATGACACTGAGGTAATCAGTGTTAATAGCTTGTGTATGTCTTTCCACGGATTTCTCCATGTTAATACAAATATATACAAACAATGTTGTTTTTGGTTTTGGGTTTTTTTTTTAACAAAAATGAAATCATAGCACACACACCTCTACAATTTTCCTTTGTCACTTAATATATCATGAATATTCCTCCTGGTACTATATATACAACAAATTTATTCTCTAGATATCTAATATTCCACAGTATGGATATGTCATAATTTAGCCAATCATTTTCTTTGTAATAGAGATTAAGGTTGTTTCCATTTTTTTCAACTACAAATGATGCTACAATAAGTATTTTTATACATCTATTCTCATAGCAGTGTCTTCATTTCCATATGATAGATTTCTTTGGTGAGAATTGCTGGGTCAACAGATAATACCAAAAAATTAGTAATGCTGGATTATGTTCCAAAAATGTCATACCAATTCACATACACTCTGATAATAGTTGAAAAAATTTTTTTTCTTGCAAATATTTATTCAAATATCTTTCTCCCTAAGATAAATAACCCACATAATCAAATTTCTCTTCTGAAGTTACCAGAAGGTGTTTAACTGGTTCCAAGTTAGCTGACCAGTAACCCATCTGTGAAACTAGAATGACCTATTCTTCAAAAGTAAAGGGGTTTGGGATTTTGTTACCTTTTAAAACTGGGCACTCATTTAGACAGAGGAGTCTTCAGAACATTAAAACTCTCTGGGGGGTGAGCTATGATGAATATTTTAATGTGCTGAAGCCAGTATCCTCCTAAAACATACTGTGGACAATGATATCTTCACGCCTTTGTGCCCCTATCACCCTCTTTCAGATTCTACCAGTCATCAGGGTTCACTTCTAGTTCTAACTTCTCCAAGAAGCTTGGCCACCAATATGTCATATTAGTCAATATCTATTCTGCCTTGCAATGGTGGCTAATAGCTTACTGCATGTATGTCAAGTTTCTATGATGAGACTGTAGGTTCTTAATTTTAGGCAGGGACAATGTTTCCTTATTCTCTGTGTCTCCCATGTTATAAGCATGCAATAAAAGCTCCTTGATTTGAATTAAAGACAGTGTTCTAATGATATCAACAAAGGCAAGGAGAGAAGATCCAGCGCAGAGATCTTCTAATTCTAAAGGAAGGGGTGGTGTCTTTTCGTAACAAAAGTGTAAGGAAGTTTTTTATTTATTCATTGTGTTTTAAGATGTCACCTGCCAATGTTACATTTTAACTTTAAAACATCTCTACAGGAGTAAACTCTGGTTGTATATAAAAGAAATTATATTGAAACACAAATCTTCTCAAATTGCTGAATTCTCATCCAGCCCTTGACCTCCATGTTGAGTGGTCTTAAGTGACATTCTGAAAGTGACATACACTACTTTCCCCAGCCTTTAACACACCTCTGACCTCACTGTTGGGCATACCCAGGCCCTGGGATGACCATCACAGCCTTGCCTCTACCCCAGAGGAGTTGGTTTCTTCCCCTTAAAAGAGAGCTCAGGGGTGCTTTGACTATTTGTTTACCTGAGTCTTTCTATGGCCCTATGAAGGCCCAGAAATCCTCCCTGATCTTCAGTATTTACTCTCTCATTGATGAAACCATAACTGTTTGCTTTATGTGGCCGTTCAGTGTCCTGACAACAGCCAAAACTCAATCCATTCAAAATCAACTTAACATTTCCCCCAAAGTTGCTCCTCCTCTCCTTACAGTAATAGCCACTGCCATCATCCCATATCCACGTTTGAAGCCTGAGTCATTTTTGACATAGAACCTCATAGTGTTCAAAAAAAAAAAAAAAAAAAAAAAAAGGAAAGAAAAAGAAAAAAAAGGAAAGAAAAGAAAGAAAAAATAAAAAAAGAAAAAAGAAAAAGGAAAAAAGAAAGGTAATTTTCTTCTTCTTTCCAATAACTAATTTACATTCAGACACTATGTCTCTCAGTTTCCTTAAAACATGATATCTGTCCATTCCTGTCAATTCCCTTGGACACATAGAAAGGCCCTGGATTTGGCACCAACCTCTGAACTAGTCTCTTTTCTCCAGTTTCTTTCCCCTCTAAGTCCATTCCATTTACCTGTGCCAGATAATTCCTTTTACCAATTTTTTAAATTTATCATTCTCTCATTGACAAATTTTTACTGGATTCTCCTGGTGTCCTTAGAATAAGGGCTTTCTTAATTTCTTAACCAAGAATTCACTAGGTTCTGTGGCTAGATCTGTTATCTTTCTTTCTTGATTTCTCTCTTACTCTTTCTCAAAAAAAATTCTTAACTCCTGCTGGGCTATAGTTATGATTATATAGTTATGATTACTATAGTTATGATTGTGTTCTTTAAACAATGCTCAATATTAGTCATCAAGTCACAGAGTGGCCGGGGGGAAATCCAACAGCCACTAGAGAAAATCATAGCCGTTCTCCCATTTCTACTGCACTTCCAAACCTGTACTGCAGTTCTATTGGGTTTTAACAACTCTAAGAGGCTCTTCATTACATGTGAGTGTGAGCTTTAATAACTTTTGAAGATAAATAAGGGACAGTGTTTATCTGGAAGTAAATTCCTGGTTCTGCCTTAAAACTCTGGGTCTTTAACATCCACCCAGGCTTAAGTTAGGAGACAGATTCTTATTTGGGACAAAACTGGAGGGTAAAGAGGTAGAATGAGATATAGATAAATATCCTGGGAAAGGTAGCCCAATATGTGGACTCTCCTCTTTGTGGCACTGAAGTCAGACTAACTCAACTAAAAATGCCCTTTTTCTCTTGCAGTCACCAGCCTTCTCAACTTTAAGACTCCCACAGTATTCACTCAGCCCTTCTAGTTTGGACTTGAAACTCAATCCACCCCAATCTCAAGATCACTCCCTGTGACCTTCAACCCAAAGTTTAATTCAGAAACTGTCTTCTGCAATATCTGGAGAGAACAGGGAAATGAGTAAAACTGGAGACAAACAATCACAAAACCAAAATGTTCATTCATTCATTCATTTATTCAGCACACCCTTATTGTTAGCCTACTATGTACCAGGCACTATTCTGATGGCTGTCCTCTTAATAACAACTGCAATGTGCTGAATGCTTACTATGTGTCAAACATATGAGATAGGTTCTTTTCTTATCACCATTTTACATATGAGCAAGCTGAGGTGCTGAGCAGTCAAGCAGCTAGACAATGAACAATGCAAAGCTAAGTGACAGAGCTGAAATTTGAACCCAGGCGGTCTAGTTCCAGATCTTTGTATTCTTAACCTTGCAATTAGTTGACAGGGCATTCTAACCTAATGTCTACTTATGTCATCCCATCTCCTTTTTAAAAAAATTAACACACATAATTTGGCAATGGCAAGGTGTCTGGCTATGTGCTTGATGCTGAGAATGGAAGTACAAATAAGACAGGTAGGACTATGTCTTCAGAAACTCACCCATTAGTAAGAAAATAAAAAGAGCTACTGTGTGCCAGTGTTGGTGGTCTTTAATTTGCTTTCACATACTATAGCATAAAGGGTGTGATAAATGAGTTCTCTTCAGTTGCCATTCTAGGAACATTTGATCAATTATCCAAATTTGTAATAAATACTCTAGGGGAAGTGATCTGACATTTCATCAAAAGCGCATAGTCCAAAGGTAACTCCTTTAATTACTTCAATCTTCTTCAAGTCCCCATGTCCTCATTTCAACCCTCAGAATCCCTGGGAAGCTTTTACAATGACAAATTCTAAGCCTAGGGACCCCAAAATTCAGTTTTAACTGGTTTGCTATAGGCCCAGTTAAAAATATATATATATATATATATATATACATATATATATATATATATATATATATATATATATAAATAATATAAATAGATATGACATAAATACATAAAAATATATACTCTTAAACTTTTTTTTAATTATAGCACATTTAAAACACATACAAGATTAGAAAGACGGCATAATGAATCTCCATTTACCCATCATCAAGCGTCAACAATTATCAACTCTCGTGGCTGTCTTGTTTTGTTGATAGCATTGGAATTTTTTTTTCTCAAAATTTCAGTTTATTTTACTATGCAGCCAGTGTTGAGAATCACTGCTCTAAACAAATAATTACAGCAGGATCATTGCAAACATAGAAATCTGTATCCTACCTATTGAAAGTAGGGAGGCGGACAATGAACTCTGTTCACTGAGGAAAAGGGGAGGATATCCGTGACTCCTCCCTGAATCCCAGGCCTGGAGCTGGAATTATAAACCCACAAACATGGGAAAAAAAGACACACACACACACATTTATTAAAAATATATTTTTAGTTGCATTAAAGTGGGATTTACTAGGTTAGATAAGGTAAATGTGAGTTTTAAAAATATCTTTTATGTTTGTGGTGAAGAAAATACAATATTAAAATAATTTTAAAAACTATTGGAGAGAAAAAAAAAGAAAAAAAATAGAAGTCATGTGGTGAATTATAAGAAATCAGGTTCTAAGAAACAAAATTCAGGGTAAAGAGAAGAAACCAAATTGAAGAGGGGCCAAGGAGTGGCCAGTGTTTACTTCTCAGATACTTCAGGGAGTAGCAGGCGAGAAGGCCGAGCTGTCTGTGGGCAGGAAAAAAGGGGGCATCGGGCCTGAGCAACTTGGCAGGGCCTGGAAAATGAAACAGAAAAGACCTTTCTCAGTCAAACATGAGTCAGAGAAAGTGTTCTAGTATTAATCTGAATGTTGAACAGTTGAGTTTAACAAAATCCAACATCACCAACTAAATGTCAGGCATGTGGCACTGGTGAGGTGCTGGGACCATAGCAATAAGGAAGAATCTGTACAGGCCTTGAGTGCCTAGAAATGATGTCTGGACAGAGTGATGAGAGCTGGGAGAGGTGGTCCCAGAGGACCTGATAGTCCTGAAGGAACAGGTTAATTCTGACAGGGGTAAGGTAAATGGCAGGGGGAGTATAAGAAGAGAGACTACATTTGTGTTAGCGTAGAGGGATGAATAAGACCCAGAGTGAAGAGCCAAAGGATAGAGGGCAATTCCAGGCCACTGAGCATCTGTCACTGGGCAGCTGACAGTTGGAAATCATGTGCTGTGCAAAAGAGGACTCTCAGGAAGGATCATGTCAGAGAAGTGAACTAAAAGTGAAATAAAATCCTGTGATCTCCAGGGAAATTTCACGGGACACATGTCAGCGCATGCTTTCAACAAGTAAAAGTGAAACTGCTGAGAGCATTGCTCACATTTCTTCAGTTATTGAGATTTGTGGTGAGGTCTACAGGAAACCAGGGTGTCAAGAACATTAAGGAAAGAAGGCATAGAACCTCCAAGACTTCTCTCCCGGGCAATTCTCCCCAAGGTATCTCTTATGTGCTTGCCTCTATTCCCATCACCATCGTGTGTTCTGGCTTTGGTACCTCACAACCCCACTGACTATTCAATCGTCATAACTGTTCTCTTGGTTTTGTTTTCTCCATTCAAGTCACTCAGAAAATGAATATTAACGAAACAGTTACACTCGGCCAGACTCTGTGGTATGCACTGAAAGCAGTCTCCTCCGACACATCTCTGAGAGTACCATTTCCCTGATGGTTTCCCATTGCCTTTTTTAAATAATATTTTTTGTTTTTCAGTTATAATTGGGATAGAATATTATATTATTTTCAGGTGTACAGCATAGTGATTACAGATTTATATAACTCACAAAGTGATCACCCCAATAAATCTAGAACCACTCTGCCCCATATATATTTATTACAATATTATTGACTATATTCCTATACGCTATACTTTGTATCACCATGACCACTCTGTAATTATTCATTTGTACTTCTTAATCTCTTTTCCATTTTTCAACGACCCCCTCCCCAACGACCTTTCTTTCTGTTACCCCTCAAAAACGCTCTCTATATCTATGAGTTTGTTACTGCTTTTGTTGTTGTTGTTTATTTTGTTCTTTAGATTCCATATTTATGTGAAGTCACATGGCATTTGTCTTTCTCTATCTGAATTTACTCCACTCACCACAATACCCTCTAGGTTCATCAAGGCAATAACTTTTTCCATCCTTTTACTTTTAGTCTGTGTGTGTCTTTTAATCTGAAGTGAGTCTCTCGTAGGCAGCATATGTAAGGGTCTTGTTTTATTTTCCATTCAGCCACCCTGTCTTTTGATTGGAGCACTTAATTATTTCTCATTTGAAGAACTTGTCGATAGATATATAGTTATTGCTATTCTTTTTTCACATTTTTTATACATATTTTTTCTTCTTCTTAAAGAAGCCCCCCAACATTTCCTGTAATACTGGCTTCGTGGTGATGAACTCCTTTAGCTTTTTTTTTTTTTTTTTTTTTGTCTGGGAAGATCTTTCTCTGTCCTTTGACTCTGAATGATAGTTTTGAAGGATAAAGTATTCTTGTTTGTAGATCTTGGGTTTTTATCACTTTGAATATTTTGTGTTGAGCCCTTCTGTCCTGCATCGTTTCTTTTGAGAAATCAGCTGCCAGTCTTATGGGTGCTCCCTTGTGGGTAATTAACTGCTTTTCTCCTGCTGCTTTTAGGGTTTTCTCTTTGTATTTAATCTTTGGCATTTTAATTATGATGGGTCTTGGTGTGAGCCTCTTTGGGTTCCTCTTTCTTGGAACTCTCTGAGCTTGCTGGGGTTGTATGTCTATTTCCATTACCAGGTGAGAGAAGTTTTCCATCATTATTTCTTCAAACAGATTTCCAACTTCTTGCTCTCTCTCTTCCCCTGGAATCTTATGACACGAATGTTCTTATGCTTGATATTTTCCCATAGTATCCTTAAATTTTGTTCGATTTTTTAAAAATTCTTTTTTCTTGTTGCTGTTCTGATTGGGTGTCCTCTGCTACTCCATCCTCTTTATTGGTGATTCGATCCTTGTCTTCATTCACTCTGTTGATTCCCTCTAATGTACTCTTCATCTCAGATATTATATTCTTCATTTCTCACCGGTTCTCTTTTATAATTTCCATGTCCGTTTTTATATTTTTCATCTCTTTGTTAAAGTTTTCACTGAGTTCGTCTACCCTTCCCCTAAGTTTATTGAGCATTCATATAACCAGGGTTTTGAACTCTGCACTTGTTAGACTGCTTGACTCCACTTTGTTGAGATCTTTTTCTGCAGCTCTATTCTGTTCTTTCATGTGAGACATGCTTCTTTGTCTCCCCATTTTGCCTGTCTTTCTGTGTCTGTTTCTATGTGCTAGGTAAAGCCCCTGTCTATGTGCTAGTTAAAGCCAGTCTTACTAGCATGGCTTTGTGTAGTAGATGTCCAGTGGCACAGTCCTGAGAGGGGTCTGCAGGCCAAGTTTAGAACCAGCCTGTTTGCCTCATGGCCACCTGTTAAGCAATCCACAGATGGCTGCCACCCATGCTGTGCTTATAGTTGTCTCAAGAGATCACACCAGAAATTGAGGCCAGCTGCTGCATGTGTGGGGTTTGGGAGCTGCTCAGCAAAGTGCACGGGGGACACTGAAGACACCAGTAGATGTTGTTTGGGTTGGCCGCAAATTGAGAGGACAGAGCTTCATGGAATCCTCTGGGCAAATTGACTTCTGTTATCCAGTTTGATGAAGTCGCAGCTATGGCGGCACCTGGGACTGCACACTGGGAGTGGGAAGGGGCTCGACCAAAGATCAATGGATATTGCCAGCACTTCTGCTGTGGAGAAAGCCTCCCCTCCGGCCCTCTCCCTAGAGCCCTACAACTCACTGTCGACCTGTGTCCCTGGGGCCTCCCGTGCTGCAGCAGCTGCCCCAGCACAGGAATTCAAGGTGAGCAAGTCTGTCACCATGAAAGTATGGTCATAGCCCCTTTAGGGGAACCTCTGCACCAGTTGTAGCTGCCACGGCTTCTGTCTCACTCAGCCTGTGTGGGACCTGCAGCCTTGTGTCTCTGCCCTCTCCTATCATTCCAAGGTGATTTTTTAAATTTCTCTCCCTAGCTATAGGGCTTCTGTTCATCCAGACCCCAGGTGACTCTGCTTGCTGTTTGCTCTGTGTTTTCGTCACAATTTTGGTGTGGTAGCAAGAGGAGATGTGCAAAACTTCTACCCTCTATGCCATCTTGACCAGAACTTTCTTATTGCATTTTGATCGGAGCTCAGAGTCTAGAGCTGGTCATTAGGAGCCATTGGTTCTCTTTCTCTCCAGGCATTCTTTCCTTGTACCTCACAGCCCTGGGACTTTGGCTTACAGTTTTTGTTTTACCTGGATTGCTTCTGCCTTGCCTAGTTTTGTCTTTTAAAAACAGCTCAGTCAACTTCTATATAAATCCTTTCTGATCCCAGAAACGGGAAGTAAAATCTGCTGAACATCTTTATGTCGTATGTTGTTTCAATCACTCATGTAATATTTTCCACAATGGGTTGACATAGTGCTTATTTGTATATGCATCAGAGATCTAGCTTCACCTTAAACTATTTATGGACTTCAAGAAACCAATTTACACAAGGAATAAGGAGACTTCAGAGAAAAGATGAATCCTTAGAGGGGTCAGGCTCAGTGAACTTGACTTAATAAGGCCTTAGTGCAGAGGGGAGAGGGTGCCTACATCTACTGTCTCTCCTTTTTTTAGATCTGGAGTGCCTTCAGGGCAGATACCATGAATGATTCACCTAGTAAAGCATGTGGTGTCAGTATAGTGTTTCACTGCAGTGGATATTTAATAAGTATTTATGAGATAAAAGAATATTTACTGTCTTCTGCTCAGAGCGAATCTGACTATATGTCAGGCTTTATGGCTGAAAATATAAAGTTACAAGTCAAAGATTTTCTTTTCACATGTGGGGTCCTCTAGTGTGGTATTTCTGTAAGAGGTTAATAAATCCATATGATGTCAAGAATTGTCTGTAGACTAAATAAATACAATGCTTCGTGCATATATATAATGCTATATTTCAAATACAAAAAGATACTATTGTGGTTACTTTTTTTGAAATCTGCAAATTTATCTAAAAACCTTTTAAAAATTCAAATGTCTTTTATCATTATATACACCATTAGATAATAAGAGCACAACTTCTGCCATGTTAGGTCTGATCTTTTTAAAAACAAACACACACAAACACACACTAAAAGAGCTCTCCATCCTGAGGAATCTCTGCTGTGTATTACATGTATGCAATAACATTTCTGCTTGGGCAGTCCTCTAGCTAGGTAATGTTGAGTCTCAATTTACAATGTATGATGAGCTTTTCTTTTGTTTGTTTATTGTTTCATTTATTCTTCACAACAGTCTTCAAGGGTTGACAAGAGAGCTATGAAATTCTCAAGTTGACAGGGCTTTCTGTTATGAAATATACACGGAAGAGAAGAACTCAAACACAAAAGAAAATAAATATGCAGTGTAATTTCAGGAAAAATTAGAAAAAGAATATAAGAGCTATATGAGACACAATGAAAAGTTCTACCAAGCACATAATTGGAATCCTGAAAGGAGAGTAGAGGAAAGAGAAAATAGGACTCTGAAGAAAGTCCAAGCAGGGCAAGGGGATGGAAGGTGTTGGTGAGGTGAGGTAGATATCTTAGATGGGATGGTAACATTTGAGCTGAGAAGTGAATGACCAGAAGTCAGCCAGGAGGAATGAGTGAAACATATCATAGAGAGAACAAAAAAACTATAAAGGCCCTAACATAAATAAAAGGCTAGATGTGTCTGAAGAATACCAAAAAGACTAGTGTGGCTGAAACATGATGAGTGAGAAAGAGAGCAGAATGAAACACGGTTGGAGAGACAGGCGGGTAGGGTCTCTGGGTCATAGGAAGCTAGAAGAGTAGTAGTCATCAAGCATTCCTTTTGCTTCCTTACATTTTCCAGTACCTTTCATCAACAAAGCACAAAGTCGATTATTAATTGTGTTCATATAACTAGCTGTAGTCAATGGACTGGGGGGAAGAAGTGATTTTATTATTTCCAGGCCAAAGCATCAAAGTACTAGGAACATCAAGCTGTTTCTTTAGGTGACTGATACAGAAAGTCAAAGTAGGTTGGATCCCTGAGGTGCAACATACAGACAGTTGTCCTAATGAATCATACAGACTCTTGGTAGACTTTAAGTAAGAGAGAAATAAACCTTTGTACTAATAAGTCATAATAAGGTGATTCTAATATTATATGGTAAGAAGTTTGGATTTTATTCTAAGTATAATAGGAAGTCATTTGAAATTTTGAGCAATAGAATGATGAGATCATATACATGTTTAAATGACCACTTTGGTGTGTGTAGAGTAGATTATGGGAAGGAAAGGCAGGAGAAACCAGAAGACTAGTTATAAATCTGTTGAAATTAATTAGGTATGAAATAATGGTGACTTGAAATTAGTGGCAGCAGTAGAGATGGTGAGTTGAATTTAGGATATATTTTGAAAATAAAACTAACAAGGCTTTGAGCATAGGTAGTTGAGTGAAGAAGACAGAGCAGAAGGTAAGGTTGGTGGGATGGGAATCAAAGGTTATAAAACTGTTTTGGTTTTAAGATTTCTTCCAAAGAATAGGAAAAAAGGAGAGAGAGGGTACTTCTTAGCTCCTTTTATAAAGTCAATATAATCTTGATATCAAAACCTGACAATGATATTACAAGATTCATAGATGTAAAAATCCTAAATAAAATATTTGCAAAGCAAGTTCAGAAATACCTAAAAAGGAAAATAAATCATAATAAAATTGGATTTGTTCCAGGGATGTAAGTTTGTTTTAATATTCACATTTATATTAATATAATTCTTTGAAGAACAAGGGAGTAAAATAATCTCAGTAAATGCAGAAAATCATTTGATAAAATTCAATACTCATTCATGATCATAAATAAGTGTTTTTAGAAAATTAGGAATTGAACTTTTTTAATCTGATAGGGGTATTATTAAAACCTTATTTTCCCTTCTATTGATCCCTGTATTGGAGGTCCTACCCAGTGTAACAATGAATGCAAAAAAAGGGGGGTTATAGGAGGAGAAAGGTTTGTATAGGTCAGGGGAAAAGAAGTAAAACTATCATTATTTACAGATGACATAATTAAATCTATGGAAAATCCTAAATACTCTTTATTAGGTATTAGACTTGATAAATAACTTTATCAGGATCATGGGATGGAAGTTGAAGATACAAAAATCAGTTATATTTCTATATACCAGCAAAAAAAAATAAAAAGTAAAAAAATATTATGGCATTTATAATGGCATCAAATTCATCAAACACCTACAAATAAATCTAATTAAAACTGTGCAAGGGTATCTACATGGAAATATACAAAACACTATTGAGAGAAAATAAAAAAAGAACAAAATAAATGAAGTGCTCTACTATGTTCATGGATTAAAAAATCAATATTAAAAATAAATCAACTATTTACCAACCTGATTCACAGCGTGAATGTAATTCTAATAAAAATCTCAGATGATCATGCCACCCTGAACACCCCCAATCCCGTTTGATTTTGGAAGCTAAGTAGGGTCAGGCCTGATTAGTGCTTGGATGGGAGAACACCTTGGAAGACCAGGTGCTGTTGGTGTAAAAAAAAAAAATCTCAGTAGTTTATAATTTTGTGTTGAGATTAACAAGCTGATTCTAAAATGTATATGGATATACAAAGGGAAAGGTCAAGAATAACAAAGGCTTGAAGAAGGATGACGTTTGAAGACCATCAGATATCAAACCTTATTATAAAGCTACCGTAATTACAAGTAGGTTGTATTATCAATGGATAGAAAAATAGACTAATGAAACAGAATAGAAGATCCATAAACAGACCTTCAGATATATGGCCACTTGATTTATGACAAAGGGGACACAGAATACTAGTAGGGAAAGGATAATCAATTCAGTAAGTAGTATACTGAAGAGCCACCAGAAATAACAAATTTGATCTATAGGTCATACTACACACAGATATCAAATCCAAGTTGATTATAGATATAACTCTAAAATGTAAATCAATAAAATATCCAGAAGGTAACATAGAAGAACATCTTAAGGGGAGGAAAAGATTTCTTGAACATGTCACAAAAAGCACTAGGACAGAGAAAAAGAATGATTAAATTACTACAATGAAAGTAAGAATTTATGTTCATCAAAAGATACCATTTAGAGAAAAAGAAGAGTCACAAAGTGGACGAATATATTTGAATATATATAAGCAACAAAGGACTTTTAACTTGAATAGTTGAAGAATTTCTTTAAGTCAATAAGCAAAAACAAACAAATAGAGAAATGGACAAGAACTAGAAATAGATATCTGTGCAGATAATAGACAATAGAGAATATGTATATGGATAATAAAAACACAAAAAGGTATTCGACCTTATTATTCATCAGGGAAATGGAAATTAAAATCACAATGATATGCTGCAACATACACCCAAATGGCTAAAATACATTTTTTAAATGACAATGCCAACTATTGGAGAGGATGAGAAACAACTAGAACTCTCATGCACTGCTAGTGAAAAAATTAATTGGTACAATCACTTAGGAAAACTGTTTGACAATATTTACTGTGATTGAACATATGCTTTACTAATTCCAGTCCTAGGTGTATATATATACCAAAAAAATATACTCAAGAGTGTTTATAGCAGTGCTATTTATGATTGCCTCAAGCCAGAAACTACTCAAATGCCTATCAATAAATGGTGGTGTACTCTTACAACATAGTCCTACACAGCAACAAAAGTGAATAAACTCCCGAGAGCGAGAGAGGTCCAAAGATGCCAGCTGTTCAAGCCCTTAGCTATTTGAGTCCCCTGGACTAGGCCCCAAATACATGTGTGAAGAACCCTTTGAAGTGATTAGCCACTCTCTGAATACAACGGTATGAGAAGCAAAGTGGAAACAGCCCAGCTGAGTCCAGTCAAGCCCCAACCAAGTGCACCAGCAAAATAAATCATGATGACTATTTTAAGTCATTGTCTTAGGGATGATTGTTCACAGCAATAGTTAACCAGAGTACAGGTTGAAGTATTTAGGGGAAAATAAAATAGAATATGTTAAATTTATAAACCCATTTTGAAATGCTTAAGAAAACTAAATTTGTAAAGAACCTTCTAAAAATTATTGTTCAATAAATAGAATAAGAGATTGTAAGTTGAACTTAAAGCTTAAGGGGAAACTAGGTTTAAAGTGTTTTTACTTCCACAAATTGAATTTTAATTGAAAAATTAAAAAAAAAAAACTAAAAAAAAAAAGCAGTGAAAACTTCTTAGATAGCTGACTTCACTGATCCTTTCAGAAAGTTTAAAGTAACAACACAGGGAAAGGAACTGAGTGATTTATTGAGTGCTTGCGGAGTACCATGCCATGTCCTAGGTGCTTTACTGAAGTCAGTTCATTTGATCCTCACAACAACCCTGTGAGGTGGGTTTGATAAGCCCCACTTTGCAGGTGAAGCCCAGAGAGGCTATGTAACTCGCCCAAGATTCTGCAGTTAGTAAAGGGTGGAATCTGTGCTTTTGCACTTTTAGATGCCTTCTCCGGGAAGGAGAGCTGGTGAAGGTGAATTCTAAAAGTCACTCAGGTCCCTTGGTGTAGCAGCAGCGCTAGTATCTTCCGTGTATGCTCCAGCCTTGCCTGTGAACCTTCCTGGGGGTAAGAAGAGGAGTGTGCATATAAGCGACCTTCCTGTGAAGATGAATGTGGCCAGAGAAAAGGATGGCCCATTGACCCTTAAAGTTCAGGAGTGTGGATTGGAGCCAAGGGGGCCCGTCCTGTGGATGTTACTTGAGAGTAGCTCTGGAGAGTTCTAGAAGCTGTGGAAAGAAAAAGGGGATTTCAGCACTATGGCTCCAGACAGCTTGCCTAACTTCACTAAGTTCTTTTTTCATTTTCTTTCTTTTTTTTTAACCTCTACCAATTCCCAATGTTTTAACTGTATCCAATGCCTAACACCATAAGGGCAGTTGTATCTCTGATAGGATGAATTAGCTTTGAAGTTATACAGTTTGACCCTCTCATAAGTGAAGAGATGAAGAGATCAACTTCTCCTGTTGCTTTCTGTCAAGAATGTACAGAACTCTACTTATCTAACATTACTGAATGATTTTTTTAAAAAATTCGTATAGAAAAAATGGTGAATTTTATAAAACACTGTCTTTTATTTTTACAAAGAGAAGGGTAGGTAAACGAGACCTGCAAAACATTAGATGAATAAAGTGGGAGTGAGCACCAGCGGTAGGCTGCTGTGATCCAGAGGGCAGCGAAGAAACTGCTAACCCTAAGGTGACTGAATGTGGAGCCTTGGCAGGCAGAGAGGTGCTACCACCATCTAAAGACCCAGAACCTGAGGCCTCCAGGCAGCCCTTGCTATGCCACCTTTAAGGGCAAGTTTTCTGAGCCAGGAGCCTTTACAAGTTCTATGAAAAGAAGTGCTGTTTAACAACACTGACAGCTTCCTAAGCACCTTACAGCCATGTCAGATGGAAAGAGCCTAAACAGAGTGTGGTGATGATCTGTCTTCACATAAGCAAATAAATGAAAACAAATGAAGTTCTGGCCATTCAGGGGCTGAGGAGCCTTTGTGTGTTTCCTTTGGGCCTACGCCTTTTTGCTGTTCCTTTTGTCATCAGGGGATTGTGCCAATTACCACCTTTTCTGGAAAGCCAGACTGGAGGAAACAAAAGGGGAAATCATGTATCTCAGAGACAGACCAACAGAGAAAGAGATGGAGTGCGAAATAATTTTTATACACATGTAAAGTAAATACCTCATACATCAAACTAGTGCTTCACAAGTTACAAACTGCCTTTAGATATTTTACCTCAATTACTCTCCATACAGCAGCCTAGTAAAGTAGATAGAGGCTACCTGTCTACCTATTAGTAGTTATTAATTATCTATTAGACTATTAGTCCTGTTCTGCAGATAAGGAACTGCTCTTGATGGTGGTTGAGTGGCAGGACTAGAATCAGATCTCAGAATCATAGAATCATAGCATCACAGAGTTAGAAGTCATTTTAATTGCAATAGCCTCAGGCATCCTTCTCTCAGAGTCTGAATTGCCTTTAAAGATCTCGGAGATGTTTTCTTCTGGCCCTTGTTTAAACTTCTCCAGTGACCAGTAACTCACCATGAGGCAACCCATTATTCTTACTGAGCTGAAATAATTCTCCTTATAACTTTCAGCCTTTAATGAATTTCTATCCTCACAAACTATACAAAATTAAGGCTAATTCTAATGCCCCTCTTTTTAAAATTTAAAGATATTACTCTTGCCCATCTCTTGCAGATTAAAAATCTTCAGTTCTTTCAACTGTTACTTGTGATTACTCATCATGAGATTACCTAGCACAGTGCCTGAGATATATAGTAGATTCTCAGTAAATGTTTGTTGAGTTGGTTCTCTGGCCCTTGGTACTGTGTCCTGGTTCTGGCCTTTTCCCCTGACCAGTTAACTTCCATATTGTAATCTCTTATTTGTTTGTTTATTTAAATAATAGAAGGAAAACAATATATCATTTTTACTTTCAAACCACAGGGTTTTCAGAACAAATTGAACACATAATCAAAATTGGCCAAATTTCAGACAGCTTTCAATTAATTTGTGATAACAGACTTATTATCAGATTTAACTAACCACTTCGGAGAGGCAGTCACTGAGCGGCTCCTATAAGTAAGACACCAAAAGGAACATTGTAGAGAGTGTCTGTAGAATTAAGTGGGACAATTCTAATGTGGGGTCTAACTATAAGACCCTGCATGGATACATTACCCATGGATACACTGCTTGGTCTGTTAAAAGAAGTAACACCCATTGTGGTTTAATTCTGGGTACTGCAAGAATCAAATAATGTACTCTCTTCAAAAAAGAGCTCCAGTGGAAGCTCTATTTTTAGTTGGTGTTAAATTGGATTGGTGTGAGAGACAAGCACTGGTGTCAGTGTGATGAAGCTGTGTCATTCTGAACAATGCAGAATTCAGCCACCTTTCTGCCTTTTATTTAATTGCTGTGCAAGGATGAATAGCAATGAACTTACAATTTGGTAACTGAAGAGCCAGGGAATAGGTGGTGAATTGTGCCCTCCTCCATAAAGAAAACAATAACAAATTGCTACCTATTACAAAGAACCATGCTTATTGTTACAGCAATAACCCCAGAAAGAGCTTGATGGCAAATAAGTCAAACCAAACATGCAAAAACACAATTCAAGAAAGGGATCTCTTGTTCAAATTATCCCATTATTACAGACTAAATTGAAAAGCGTCTGAAATTTGGTAGATTTAATAATGTTTTCAAGTTGTTCTGAAAGCTGTGGCTTGGAAGTAAAAAATAAGTTTTCTCCTTTCTGTTGTTTCAACGAATGAACATTTAAAAAATCTACTCCCTTTACATTACAAATACAAGTTCTTTGGAAAATGAGTAATATTATTGGTTTTCTCATCTTGAGCTTCAGAAATGGCTGAATTTGGAAAGGTGCTTTCATGCGAGAATATTAAGGGTGGAGACAGAACTGTGACCTCCTTTCATATAGAACATCTGAGCTGTCATCTTATGGTAAGTGATATACTCATCACAGGGACAGAATGAAGGGGACTTCGAGTCAAACAAGGAGGGCCCACCACCCAGAAGGGAGAAAGACAGTCCTAAGTCACAAGAGTTATCTGCTATAGTGAAATACAGCAGAGGCCCAGAGCCTGTGTTCACTATACTGTCAACTACTTCCCTTTCTTCTTCAGAACAACTCATCATTTGCCTTCTTTCTCAAAACCAAGAGGGTCTTTGGGGACCAGCCAGTCAAACACATTCAAATGAAGAAAGTGAGGTTCAGTGAGGTTGTGTAGTTTGCAAAATATGGCAGAACCAGATGTAGAAGCCATGACTTTGGGCTCCCAGTCTGGGTTTCTTTCTCGTTTACCATGCTACCTGCCCACCAATGTTTGGTAAAACTTATGCATGAAATGTGTAGCTGCCTAAAGGCGGGAATTTTCACACTTTCACTTGAGTGGTTTTTTTTCTAGTCTGAGGGAGAGGTACTGATCTTGGAAGAGTTGGGATTAAAAACTAAGTTGGGGTTACAGAGTTGTTTAGGAGGAAGAATAGGTAGAGCAAGGCAGGAAAGTGAGAAAAAAAGAAAAGGAAGGTATAGATAAATACATGAACAATAAAGTGGAGAAGATGTAGAGGACAAATATGAACAGAGGAAATTAAATGAGAATAAAAAGGAAAGGGCATTTTTCTTTTTAAGAGCAGCAGCTAAAGCAACGTAGGACTAAGCAGAAATCAGAAAAAGGGAAGAAAGAAAAGAACAAATAGAACCAGGAAAAGAGAAGGAAACCAGGAAAAACATAAGAACACAGAGAGATGCTGTGAGTTCAAAGTGTATAGAGGTGGGTAGGTGAGTTGGAGAAAGAGAGAGGTCCACAGGACGTAACCCTTATGCTTGGATTGTGGGGTGGGGGGCTGAATTAATAGGGAGGTGAATATCAGCACAAGGAAAATGGGGCAATAAGAGTGGACAATGCAAATGGAGGCAGTCAACAAAGTGATCTTGGCTGCTAGGTAGCTCCTGGGAATTGCCCCAGAATCAGCTTAATTATGGTTCTAGGGACACTGATACCACGGGAAATGATACATTTCATAGCTATGAAGCCAAATATCTAACCTCTTATCATTCACCTCTCTTGCCTCTTTCATCATTTACATAATTTCTGTTTCAAAATATGCAAACATTCACTCATTCAGTTCACATACCCCAGAAACGTTCCTAACTGGGCTATTTCCTTGGAAAATTTGTTGTGCTTCCCAAAGAACAATGCGTTTCTTAGGGCCTATATCTCCCACTTGGAAATGCTTTCAAATTGAAAACTGTGAGATTTTCCTCAGGATAAGCCAGGCCTCCACCAGGGTTGTGTGGAGTTCCAGAGAAAAATGTGACAGTATCGTGAGAGCAGTGAAGAGGAACATGAAAGCAAGTTCCCAGAACTACTCTGTATAGCCTTTCTTGTATACTCATCTGACTTATGGGGGAAATCTTGCATGTACTGTTAGGTCCACTCAGATTTGTGGCCGGTTCACCTCACCCAAGTGTGCTTTGCGGGGAAAATCAGGCCACTGTATGCCCGTCTAGTCACAGTAACATTCAGTCAGAGCAACATTCAGTCCTCTGCCCTCGGCATCAGAACACTTCCCATTAGGTGGGAGGAGAGCAATGTGGGGGCATTTTCCTCCCAGGGTTATTAGCCTATATAAAAACTTCTTTAAAATGTGTGACTTTAACAGATAACTGCTCAATCCAGGCTTAATAACGACTGTTTTCCAGAGCTGACTCTATGCCAGAGATAACCAATAGGAAGTAGAATCGTGCCAGCTTTTTTCCCCCTTTAACATGTATGCCACAAATAAAATCTCTTTTAACTTAAACTGTAGCCTTAGCTATTAGTATAGTCTTGCAAAAAAAAAAAAATTAGCAACCTATCTGCTGGCTCAAAATGTAAACCAGCCCACTTTCCAAAATGCCATCATACTAACAAGAAATTAGTTTAAAAATCCCCTCATGCCCTGCATGCACCTGCTGTGAGATCCTATCAGCAAAGTTGGGCTAACATCACTTTCTGGAAGTCCTCTGAGAGGACAGGCCCCATGAAACACTTTTTCTGTTCTTGCAAGCTGAGTTAAGGCTACCTGTTGGCGGGAAGGTGGGGTAGCTGCCTTCTGAGTACTTACACAGGATCCTGAGCCGGTGGCCGTGCCCATGTTAGTTCTCCCCTCACCTCATGTACTCCCCATCACTCCTATAATCCATGAACGATTCTGATCCTGACATCTCCTCAAAATCCTCCAACACCAGACTGGTGGAGTCCTCACCCAGGATACTGCTGTCAGGCCGGGACATCCTGGCCCAGGAAGAAGGTACAGGAGGGTTGGTGGCAGCTGGAGGGGGAGAGCAAGGAAGTGTTTGTTGGACGGATGTGGATGTGGCCCGAGGAGGGGACACAGCTGGCTCATGGACTTCCTCATCCTCCTTCTCGGACTCTGGCTCGGCATCTGAGGCAGCAGGACCCAGGACGTGGTAGAGGCTGGGGAGACGAATGTCGAAGCGCAGCCCAAACTTAGCAAAGAGCTTGTCATTGAGAGTGTAGAGCTTCTCCGAGATGTCATAGCCCAAAAGGGCTGTGAAGAGGCGGGAGATGTATCGCTCTTTGTCCAGAAGAAGGTAGAGACTTTTCCGGGGCCAGGAAATGTAGCTGCATGCCGTCTCGGCAGTCAGAGTGACCTGAGAGGGTTTAGAAGCAGACAGTGAAGGTTTAAACTGAAAAATGTGTCCATGTATAGCAGGGAAAAACATACAGCTACTTGGGAAAACACTGCACTTTTATTGAAGAAGCTGTGGGAGCATCCCTTCCCCAATGGCCTTGCCTAAAGAAGGTACAGTGAAGGGCTTTAACTTGTGTGCACTGATCGGGGATGAATGTCCTTGTCAGGAACCCTGGGATCAGCCTTTCACTCACTGGGTCCTCACTTTCTGGAGCCTCAGTTTCCACATTTGGTCTCCTCAGCTCTCATAGTCTATGTTCTCATGGCTGATACCATTAATAGATGTAGACAGGTCTGAGTCTACTGTGATTTCAAGAGAGAGAAGGGGCTTCCTAGTGCTCTGAAGAAAGGTCAGAATGGTGATAACCGCTCATTTTAAGAATACAGAAGGATAGGGGTGCAAAAAGAGTTGGAAAGAATTTTGGTTAGATAAGAGCTCCTGATTAGGTATGCCAAGCTGCAGCAAGTGGATAGAACACTAGCTTAGGACTCAGGTCCATTAAGTTGCTCTAGACTTGGCTACTACAAGTAACCAGACAGAGCTGATGACCGCAGTCAGAAAAAAGGCATACAGAAAGAGGAACTTCTCAGAAGACAAAGTGGAAGGGCACTCCACTCTCCATTGATTTAGTCATCTAGGAATTTCTGATCGTTCACTATGTGCCCATGATGTAAAGCTAAATTACACTTCTGGGATAAATAACGTGTGCCCGCCATGCAGTAAGTGCTTGATATATTCTGGTTAAAATGGTGAGTGGTAAAACTACAGTTAAAACGGAAATGCGAAAAAGGATGTAGAATCACACAATTTTTAAAAATCTGATTGGCCAAAATACTTGAAAAGAGAGAAGGTGAGCAGAGTTTGTGATGAAGATTTGTAAATGGAGACAGTGGAAATGGTGATGGTGATGATGATGATGATGATGATGATGATGATGATGATGAGATAACAGCAGCTGATATTTATTGAGAGGTGACTCAATTGCTAGGCATTGTGTTCTTTGTGTGGATTATCTATAATTAAAGGTAGACTTGACTTTACAAACATTCTAAGAGATTTTAGTTCCTGTGTTGCCTACCAGACCTCCCACTATCCGCTCCTCTCCATCCCCCTCTGCAGTACCCTTCTTCCATTTTCTTCACTCATTTTTTTTTTCTCTTCGCTTCTCTATACCTAATCATCAGCACTGAAGACAGGGCCTTATATTACCTCATCAAGGCCAGAAGCTGATTTAAAGTCCTAGTTTTACCCCTTTACCAGTTGTGTGACAACAGATTACTTATCTCTTTGAGTACGTCGCCTCACGAGAAAGAATTCTGAAAGTAGAAGTACTCATAGTCTGTCCATTAGTAACAGTTTAGCAAGTGGCAGTCGCTCCCTGCCATAGCCTATATTTCAGATGTGCTTACTAACAATTCCCATATAAGAAATCAGAGTACTGAGCATGAAGTGGGTGTGCGTAAGAGCTAATCTGGACATAAGCAACGTCCCTAGAGCCGAACACAAAACCATGGGCATTCTTATGGACACGCTGTTACTTTTTCCATCTTAAAATAAATCAAATTAAAAAATGAAAATCCTTTTTCTTCACCTCAGTCCTGTGGCTAGTTCTCACTCTACTAATTTGCTCTCCATTTCAGCAAAACTCCATGAAAAACATTATCTCTACTTATTGTCTCCTATCCTCTCTCCTCACTCTCTGTAAAACCAATAAAGGGTTGCCCCTAGCAGTCCACAAACACTGTTCCTGGTAAGGTTACCAGTGGCCTCTTAATTGCAGTGATCAGGTTTCATGGTGTTTAACCCTGTTGACCTCTCCTCTCTCCTTAATACAGTTTCTTTACTTGGTTCCCAGGATGCCATACTCTCCTGGTACAATCTCCTAATTGCTCCTTTTTGGGTTCCTTTGTTGCTTCTGTTTCTCTTCAACTTCTAATCACTGCAATAAACCAGGGCTTGGTTCTCAAACACCCCTTTTGCCTAAACTCACTTACTTGGTGATCTCATCCAAACCAATGGCTTTAAATATCATCTGTATGCCAACACTCTCAAATTTATGTCTCAAGCTTAGGCCTCATTCCTTAATTCCAGACTCAAATGTTCAAATCACTGCATAGCACCTCAATTTAAATGTCCATTAATGATGCCAATCTAATATATTCCAAATTGAACTTCCTCTCTTCCCTCAAAGCCAACACTACCTACAGTCTTCCTTATTTTAGTTGATAGCAGTTTCGCTCTTCTAGTTTCTCAGGCCAAAAGCCTTAGAATTTTTCTTGATCCTCTTTCACACACTATACCCAATGCATTAGGAAATCCTTTTGGCTCTATTTAGAAAATATATGCTCAGACCCTACGTGACATCTATCTGACTTGCTCTTCTATTATTCTCTCCCCTCCCTCTCTCTGTCCCAGACCCACTGGCCTTTCTGTACCTGAAACATGCTTGCTCCTCCCACCACTGGGCCTTTGCACTGGCTGTTATCTCTCTCTGATATGTTTTTCCCCCAAATATTCTCAGAGCTCACACTGTCACCTCCCTCAGGTCTTTGTTCAAATGTCACCTGATCAACATGACCCTATTTAAAATTACAGCTGTATCTCCCTTACACTACTCTATTTTTTAAAATAGCAGTTATAATTTTTTAAAACATATTACATAATTTACTTATTCATTATGTCTATGGCTTGTTTTTTGTCTCCCCAACTAAAATGTAAATTGCATGAAGGCAAGGACCTTTATCTGTTCCCTGGTATATTCCAAACACCTTTAACAGTACCTGGTATAGGTGTTCAATAAATATTACTAAAGTGAATGAATGAATCAGGTGAAGACTAATCATTCTGTATGTTGTTAAACAAACTAATGTCATTTTCTCATGTCTGGTATAAAATCCTTTCCCAAAGGCCTTCAGGAAAACTGACTGGTCCCCACATACATATGTACATGTCTGTATGTTTGATGGCTTTTTCTTTAATTCTCACCTCTGAGTTTGGTTGAATGGATTAAATGTGATAACATATGTAAAGAGGACTTGGGTCCAGTAATATTGAGAAGTACGATGGAACGAAGATTCATTTGTGGTAAACACAATAAGATTCAGGCAGTCACTTTAAATTGCCCTTTTAGTCAACAAAGATGTAATTGCAAAAAGCAAGGACAAGATGAACTATAACTCAGGACAACACTTGACATTTGAAAAGAGGAAATGAGACTTTACACAGCCTATAGCAAATTGTGTGGATCTCATTGCTCCCCAATGAGGTGCACACTAAAAATATAAATGGGAGGGATATGATGGTACCTATATTCCAGGCTGAGAGGTCATCTGGGGTTGTAGCCTTTCATTTTAAGCATAACTTAGGGGAGGACACCAGCGTATCCGCCACCTGTTCCTTGGTATCACTGTCAGAAACAGAGCCTGGTCCTGCTGGCTCAGGATCTCACTCAGGCTTCCTGGAGGTTCTTATGGCCCTGCGGGAGTTCTCAAAAGAGACTGCTGGATTGGTTGGAGACAGTGTGTGTGTGTGTGTGTGTGTGTGTGTGTGTGTGTGTGTGTGTGTGTGGTGGGAGTAGGAATCTGATAAGAGGGGTTTGTGGCTGGTGGTCCTGGCAGTGCCTCTCAGAGTCTGTCCTCATTGAGCCAAAAGTCAGTGTGGACGGAAACAGGCTTAGCCAGGTGGCACTGCCTGGCATGTATCTATTCTGGGGTTGGCTCATATGCTAGCCTGAGAGACTCCTTGATAGAAGTGGTAGGAGACACACGGAACCCAGTACTGGCAAACTATCTGGACAAGTGAGTCCCTGTAGTGGTGTGTATGTGTGTGTGTAACTTCACTCTCTCGGTAACCCTCCCATTTTAAAAACAACAACAACAACAACAAAAAAAACAAAAACAAAACAAAAACAGAAATAGTAGAGCCTGGCAACTTGGCTTTGACATCATTTAGATGAAGACTGTGGGCAAATTACTTGATGTTTTTGAGCCTCAGTTTCCTCATCTAGCTACATGTCAGCCATTCAGAAGGTAACCAAATTCTGAAGGATTAGCAGGGAAGAGAGAAAGGGCCAAGCAGCCAGGCTCCCACATTAGAGTGTATAGATGAATGCCCATGAAGTCCTCTGAGACAACAACTATCCACTGCTAAGCCAAAAAGTTCAGCCAGACTTTATTGAACACCTACTATGTTCAAGGGACTGTCCTTTGGAGCTTGGAGGTAGAAGGAGAAGCCCAGATTTCTACCACAGAGAGTTAACTGTATAGAAGACAGAAAGGAAACCAGCTCATTGGAACAAAGGGCAAAATGTGTGCCAGTCAGCATAAGTAAAAGGAACAGAAAAGACACACAAGCAGGAACAATCAGCTGTGGGAATGGGAGCTGGTAAAGTCAATCTGGGCAGGCTTCAGAGGAAGTAAGATGCCATAGCCTCACTAGATGGGGAAAATGCATTTCAGATAGAAGGAACAGGAGTGGCGTGGCAACGTACAGTGTTTAGAGAGGTACTACTAGTTCAATATTCCTGGTATGAGCAAAAAGTGTAAGGGTGGAGGGGCTGGCAATATGACTGGATATCACTAAAGGTCTTAAGTTGCTCTCTAAGGAGTGCAGGTTTTTATCTTGTGGTCGCTGGAGTCTCCTGGAAGAGTTTTAGGCATAAGAGTGTCATGGCCCACCTCACGGTCAGAACCTCCTTACCCCACCTCAACTCTGCCAAGAGCCCAGATACTTATTCCTCTGAAAGAGAGTGCTCCCACCCCTAGCATCATTTTGGCAGTAGTTTCAAGAATAGAATATCAGAGAGGAGAGATGGAATGAGGGATATGGCTGGGTTATAGAAGGATGGATGGGTTGGTACTGCCATGAGGCTCCCTGTTACCTGGAATACCCCCTCCTCAGAGGGCTGCAGCGATTCCCACTCAGGAGAGTCCATGAACTGGTAAGGAAAGATGTAATGCAGAAATTGCTCATCCTGGCTCACACGAACCCTGGCAAAGGGAGAGAAGAGACCACGTGGGAAAAGGGGAATGGCTACCCAAATCCTCTTCAAAATTCAATGACATACATATTAGAAAATGGAAAATGGTTAGGATCCAGTATGGGCCTTTTCCTCTTTCCCCCAGAAAACTCAGAGTTTTAACTTCAACTTCTCCTCTAACGTGAGTTATACCAGGAAAGGTAGTGTCTCTATCAGGTGAAGGAAAAGGATGAAAAAAATCTCTAAAGTACATCTGGTCCATTTGGAAGGAGCTATTGTTCCATCTTTCTGGAGCTCTGTTGTTTAAACATGTAAGCCTGGAGCACCTCCTGTGTTCTTGGAGGCCTGGAAATGCAGAGTTGGGTGCAATCTAATCCTTGCCTTTAAGGCCTTCACAATTTAGCGGGAGTCACAGGAACAAGTCACTGGCTGCAAGTCAATGTGTGCTATTGTGGAACAGGAGAATGGCGGAGGGAGAGCAACTAGCTCTCTTTAAGTGGCAGTGTTCTCAAAGATGACATAGGAGCTGTTTTGAAAGAGAAACAGAATATCAAGATGCACATCAGGATGGGAATGAATGGACAGCTAGGAAATCCAGTGTGGCAGTCTGTTTTCCAATATCTGCTTTTCCCCTTCCTCCATACTACTAGAGTTTTAGCTGAGCTCATGGCTGCCCAGCTAGACTAAGTTTCCCTACCTCCCCAATAGCTAGGTATAGCCATGTAATTAAGTTCTGGCCAATAGGATATTAGTACTCCAAGTCTGGCTCCTAATGAATGCCTAGTTATGCATGTGTGCATACAAATTCCTGAAGACCATCATCGATTAATAAGCTATTGTCTATTATCTGACAACAAAGATGGAAGACAGATGGGAACGTAGATCTCAAACCAAGCCAAGGACGTGGTGTTAGCCCAGTCTCTGATGGCAGAAACATACTTGCTTCTACAAGCAGATAATATATAGCTATAGATGATATATAGATGATAGATAGATGATATAGATATAGATATAGATGATATAGATTATAGATATAGATATAGGTGGTATAGATATAGGTAGCCAGGCAGAACTTCCCTAAGTAATAAAAGAATATGAGAGGAGATGAAGTGCCCTGGTCTCCTACCTCACAGAGTCTCCTGTTTTCTCGGAGGTCTGGAAATGCAGAGATGGGTATGATCTGATCCTTGCCTTTAAAAATTTCACAATTTAGCAGATGTCTCAGGCATATAAATAACTGGCTGCAAGTCAATGCGTGCTGTTGTGAAAATGAATAACCTTCATATATTCTGTTCCCTCTAGATGGACTTCTTTCCAAGCCCCACCTTCTCCTCAGGTCTCCACTTAAACATTCCTTCTTCCAGGAAGTCTTGTCAGACCTCCCCAGAAAAGTCAGATCCACCAGTTACATGTTCTCATTGCACTTTGCATTTCTCCTTGTAAATATTATGTCTGTTATTCACCACTATGTCAAACATTTATTGTTGACGTGATAGACTGAAATCTCCATGAGTACAAGGACAATATTTTATATATTTTAACACTGGATCCTTAGCCTCTATCACTCTTAATAAATATTTTTGAAAGGTGGGAAGGATGAATGAGAGCGAGGGAGAAAAGAAGGAACCAACGGTGGAACAAATTAACTCATTTGTGTCACCATAAAAAGGACCAAAGTCTCAGGAAAAGCTTCTCAAATACAGGAAGAAAGACAACAGGGGGGAATGAGCCTGCTGCTGCATACATTAGATCTTTCCAGCATCTCCATAAGCAAGGAATCTAGTCACTCGAGCAAGTCACCAAGGAGTGCCATGTTAGAGCGTGAGTAACATCTAATGAGTCTTCATGGCTCCTGGAAGCCATTTAAATTGTTATACCATGTATTTTATCATTTGAGTCTCATCTTCCTTGATCTCCTGGATGGACAAACAATTTCCACCTGTTGAATAGCTTAGACAGTTGATTGCCTGCTCAGAAGGCTGTACATGTGGGAATTCATGCTTTGAATAATCTATGGGAGAAACTCAGCAACAGTAACACAACTTAACAGGGTAATAAACTTTGAGGAAGTCACTTTCTGAGTCTTGAAAGAAACTGATTGCTTTTATTAGAATAACACAAACAGGACATCTGAAGTTTCAGCAAAGGGCTCCAGGTGAGAGTCTACAGGTGAGTCAAGGAGAGCTGCACAAGAATCTCCCCGCTGCCCACTTCCTGGCATAGAGTTTTTATCTGCTGCTTTGAGGCGTTTGATACCTCACTATAACCAGCCAAAGGTACAACGATTGTCCTTTCAAACTGGAGCCTGCTCGTAGACTAGGAGCCTTTTCCCCCAGCTCCAACTTAGCAAAGTTGAGACAGGACGACATTGGAAGATAACAAAACAAAACTCTTACTCCAAACCTTGAAAAGTAAGAAAAAATATCAGAATGGTCTAATTTCTGACTTGGGTTTTTGAAGCTAAGTGTACTGAAAAAGTCACACTGAGGGAGCAAGTCCCCGTCTCCCCTTCATAAGAAAGTGGTCTTATGCAATTTCATGGTAAATCTGTCATATTAAAGATACCTGAACTATACAATAATCATAACATATTTCCATAAATGAGCACCATACAAGTGGAATGGGTGTTTCCCTACCATTCTCAGTTCTCTCCTTTGAACAGAAGAGCTAGAAGGAGCAAGCAAATAATATTATGGATCTCATGAATGAGCACATTTCCTAAATTGTCTTTATTTTAAGCATAGAAATATAAGTAGCAAACATGTTGGAATAGTCATAATATATTTATATTTACATGTGTATTATTTTTACAAATAATTGCATGAGTTTACACTTCAAATCATTCATAATAAAATAAAATTTCTTCTTACAAATCTTTATCTCTTTTAACCTAGGACCTCTGAGCCCAACAAAATAAAAATATGTATACATAACACTTTCAATTCTATACCTTAATGCATAAATGCCTTTTAATACTAATAGTAGTTGTAGTACTGTCATCATTGTCAAACACTTTTTTTCCCTCTGTGTATTTGGCAGTTTTACCTGGTTTTGGCTTTTTTCCTCTTGGAATCAGAACCTTCTGATCACTGTCTTATCTTTTGTACTACATTCTCTTGGTCACAAGAAAACAAGGGAGGAAATTGAAGACAAAGCTTTCAAAATACTTTGTTTGCTTTTAGGTTGTTTCTGTTTGTTGCTCAGGCCCACATCAGGTCCCACTCAGGCAATATTTCAAAGAATCCACAATTGTCTACCAAAAGGGTAGCAGCACAGAGCCCGTTGTGTTTGTTCAGAAGATACTGGCCAGCGCTCCATGCAGGCTGATTGGGCATACATTGATCCTAAGACCATTTCTGTTCATGTCTTACTGTCAGACTTCTTAAAAGGAATCAGCCAGTTCACTCCACCAAGTCCTTAATAAGACATGTGTGGGCATCACTACTCTTCCCTCACTGTCTGGCCCTCAGATTTATAGTATCTGACTTTTTGGCCTTAAGAAACTCAGTAGAACCACTGGGAATGGAAAAGTGGACAAAGGTGTTCCCTCAGTTTTATCACTGGTCCCTGCACATAGTTGGCACTACGTAAATGTTAAACAAATTAATCTTATTGAAATATTGTTTTCCAGACTTACAGAGCTATTGTTGTAGCTTAATCATGACATGCTGCTGCTGCTGCTGCTGCTGCTGCTGTTAGGGTGAGTGTGTGTGTGTGTGTGTGTGTGTGTGTGTGTGTGTGTGTGTGGTCGTTTCAGACCTGTACTCAAGAAGCACACACCCCATACCGCCAGCAGCAAGTGCATACACAATCCTTCCTGTCAACCAAGAAGATGCTTCATGATCTAGTTTCCTCGGGGGATACACTAAGAAAGAGGAAGCAGACCTATGCTTAGAAAAATCTATTTTGGTTTGTTTGACTTGCCACATCCTCCCGTCAATGGAAGGGGACATGAAATGGAAAAATACTCACTGGGAAATGAGAAGCGTGGGCAGGGGGAAGAAATGCTGAGCGGTGACAAAGCAACTTACCGGCCAGAGAGCAGCAGGGACAGGCGGTTGATGGGCGTCTCGCCTTCCACAGCATAGGTCTGATTAGTGGCTAGAGTCAAGACCTGCTGCTCACAGCAGTGAACAATCTCCTTGTACGCCTGCAAGGGCACCTGCAGGGGTAGGCACAGTGTCTTGTAGAGGAGATCGAACTCCTCTGGGAGGGTGTCCTCACGCAAGCGGTAAACCAGATGTGCCAGCTGGAGGAGGCAGGCTGTTGCCAGCAGGAAGCTCCAGAGGACAATGTCCAGGCCACAGGCATTGAACCAGCCCCACAGCACACAGCACAGGTAGCCTGTGCCCAGGAAGCCAAAGAGGTAGAAGCATCCATACATCCCACTACCCCCCATAAAGCCCAGGAGCAAGAAGCAGTTAGCCAGATGGTAGACAGCCCCTTCCAGGTCCTGCTTCCAGCTAGTGCACACCGGTCCCTGCCAGAGGAGCTGGCCCACCGTGCTGCTGTTGGCACTCATCTTCAGGCTGTCTCAAAGCCTTGCCAGGCTCTAAGACTGTTCCCACATAGGAAATTCAGAAAATGAATTAGTCTGTCCTTCCAGATGTCTTCTCACCTCCAGCTTCTCACCACCAACTCTACCTCTCCTGGGAAGAATGCTTCTGGTAGCTTTGGAAATGAATGGCAGAACGTGGTACACTTCATGGAGAATTTAAAAACTTTTTTCCCTCTCCCCCTCAGCAAGGCTCTGGCCCTCTCCACAGAGTTCTGGTGAGCTTTCTTGGCTCCAGGTTCCTTAGGCCAGTTTTCACTTTCGGCTCTAAGCAGAAAACCTAAAGTGTTCCGAGAAGAAGATAGGACTGTGGGCCTGAGAACTTCAGCAGTGAGGGACAACAAAGGGGCCACATTCTGCTCTCTGTTGTCCCCAGACAGAGTGAAGAGAGCCCAGCATGGGAGGCACACTCGTGTTCTATTTGGAATGCGTCTTTCTTGGCACCGGAAGAAAGGGTGACCCCAGATGGATACCATGTTTGGAATTGGAATCCAAGAGGTGCTGGCAGTGAGAAAAAACAGGCCAGGCACACAGGCAGGATGGCAGAGCACTTAACATAACTCCTCAGAGGACAAGATAAGTCCTCGGGGCAAAGAGGTGGGGGTGCAGGGGCCGAAAGAAAAAGTGAGCACAGACACTGGCCAGGGGCTCTCCTCAGGTAGGAAAGTATGGGACTGTTACCAGAAAAAAT
Source organism: Cynopterus sphinx (assembly GCA_030015415.1). Classification (NCBI taxonomy): domain Eukaryota; kingdom Metazoa; phylum Chordata; class Mammalia; order Chiroptera; family Pteropodidae; genus Cynopterus; species Cynopterus sphinx. The sequence continues at coordinate 55,470,426 of CM057380.1, read as the reverse complement.
CCTAACAGTGAGAACTGGAAAATCCCTTGAAAGCCTTTATTAAGTCATATTGTAAATATCACTAGGCATTTATTTGGCATCTATTAAAAAACAGCGATGTAAAGCAGCTTTTTGAATTCTAAGCGGACTTTCCCCTGCATATATTTGGATCTATTAATAGGCAGTGCAATGGTCATCCATTGCTCAGATCATCATCCTACCCACCTCATTTTTGCAAAGTATAATAACTACTACCTATTACACAGAGTGCCAGACCAGGAATAGGTACTTCACATACATATTTTTTAGTTATCACAACAATCCTTCCAAATAAATATTATCCTCCTCCTAGATCTGGAAAAAACTGAGGCTCAGAGAGGTAACAAGTCCCCATAGGTAGTGTAAGTGGTAGAGTCAGGATCTGAACCCACGATTTATTGCTATGTCCCATGTAGTTTGCACAGGAAGTGGGAATACAAGAGTAGAGCCATGACTCCCTACCTCATACTCCCACCAGGGAGTATGATGACATCCAAAAAACCTTTGATGAACCTTGGTCTACTCTGAGTCATCAGGAAATAAATCTGGAAAATGCAAACTAAGAAATGTCCCTCTGGCTTCCAAATGACCCCTGGATTTTTTCCTTGCTGCTGGTCAGCACTTACTACCATTACTCTTCTTGCCTCTGATGTATGGGAAGGGGATACCCACTAATCTTCCAGAACTATTCAAGTGCTCGATCCATAGAGACTTTTATTATACTAATAACCTAACCATACTTAGTGAGAATTTAGAAATGGTCAAATATGCTGACTGGAGGTTTTCAACTCAACAAATATTTACTGAGTGCCTACTATGAGTCAACCTCCTAGAGAATCTGAGTCCCAAGAGCTTTCTGTTTATCAAGGGAAAAATACGCCAAATCAAAAACAAAACAAAACACACACACAAAAAACAACCAAGGGTAGTTTGCGTGTGATGCATGACAACTGGGTTAAGTTTGTTTGTTTGTCTGTTTGTTTATTATTATTTTTTTATGCCTACAGCACCTGGTCTTCCTAAGTGGTCTCCCATCCAAGTACTAACCAAGACTGACCCTGCTTAGCTTCCAAGATCAGATGGGATCGGGCGTGTTCAGGATAGCATGGCCCTAGACTAGGTTAAATTGAAAGGGAGGTGCAGCCCAGAATGGAGGACGACATAGAGGAAGGAAGATGTAAGAGCTAACATTTGATCAGAGGTGTAGGGGTTCAATCAACCATGTAGGCAGTGGGAGAAGAGCATGTCTAGTGGTGAGAATAATAGAAGTAAGGGACAGAGGAGTGAAAATGCATGACATGTTGAAGGAAGCCATTTTTTTTTCTTATTTAATTAAAATCAACAAATGTGCACCTTATCGCCTTTCTAAAGTTAAGATGGGGGTAAAATCAGTGATAAAGGAAAAAAGCTGGAAAGTGCCTATAGAAGGAAAGACCTTCCCCGGAGCTTTCTTTATGATGGTGGTTTGGATCTGTGATGTCATCTCAGCAGTGGAGTTTGGGGATTTCCATATGCTGCTTTTATGTCACCTGCTTGCCTCCCAGACAAACCACCCACTTTAACAAGCAGCAGCTGCTCATCCCTCAACCTTAGTCATGCACCCCTTGTGCTGCCAATGTAGCTGTTCTTGCCAGCTATAAGCAAGGAAATCAGAAGCACAGGAACAGAGAAGCAACCAAGGCTTTGGCCAAGATAGAATTTCAAAGCAGGTCATCTTTCTCAGCAAGCCTGAAGAATGGGCTGGCCTTGAGCCTTTAAAGAGACAGGCAGATCCACTGACTACTGTTCTCAGCCCACTTTCCTTGTCAGTCCATACACGTGCTCATCTGAACAGAGAATATTAACATTTATCAAGCAATTATTTCCTCATGTCATCCTCTCATACTTTTTTTCTTTTTAATGAAAGAAATGGGCTCAGAGGGGTTAAGGAACTTGCCTAAAATCATAGAGCTAGTATGTGAATAAGAATTAAAGCCTAGGTCATTTTGATCCTAAATTTTCTGTGCCACACCACCTTGCTATGTACTTTTGGAAGTTTATATGTATCCATAAACAAACTCACTTATTGCTACAAGGGATTTGAGCACACTGCTGGGGTGACATCATGGGTTCATAAATGCCACATGCTGTCTGCAGTGCTAGTGGCATTGGTGTTTGTAGGACAGAACCCATGATGGGAATACAACAAGGGAAAGCTAAAACTTGTTTTTAAATCCAGACTTGACAGAGGGAAAAAAAATTTTTGTGTGTCCAAATGTATATTCTTACAAGAAAATCCACAAACATGCAGGCAGAAGCACAGTAGAAAATACCTGGGAAAGAATAAAAGGAAAGAAACAGAGGTCTCATTTGTTGAGTCTATTCAATTCGATAGCATTTATTTAGGGCAAAGTACATGCTCCAAGAACGGGGGATATAAAGATGAGCAAGACAGTTATCACCATCAAGGAAATTTTGATCTAATGAGTAAGGCTGATCCAGAAATAACCATAATCGAATAAAATAAGTATACTTGGGATTTAAAGGAAGCACAGATGGAGGGGCAAAGAATTCAAGGAAAACAGCACAGAGAAGGTAACATTTAAACTGGTCTAAAAAGATGGTGTAGGTGTTCCCCAGCTGGGGGAGGGCATTCCAAGAAGAAAGAACAGAAGGTGAAGTCAAGTCCAGAAGTAAAACCAAAATATATGGCATGTTCCGGTAACAGAACAGCTTGTTGTAGGTGAATCAAAGGGAGCAATAAGACATGAGGCAGGAGAGGCAGGCTGGGGTCAGATTATGAAGTCAGCTAGCTAAACAGTGCCTTGCCAAGTGTCATCATGAACCATACTGGTCTGTGAACTGTTACTGGTCCTTGATGAGATAAGGGTAGACATTAAGAGTATTTAGACATTTTTGTAGCTATTTGAAAGTGAAAGTAAGGCCTTTAAATTTAATAAAAACTTTTTGGGCTTGTATTATGTACATTTTAAAAATGTGTGTGTGTGTGTGTGTGTGTGTGTGTGTGTGTGTGTGTGTGTGTATCTATTTTCCACTTTTCTAGTATCGGTCTGCGAATTGAAAAAAATTAAAGCTGGTTCTTCACCACACATAATTTGAGAAACACTGAGTTTGAGAATGATGTTTTCTTACTATAGATATTAAAATAGAAATAGAACAGGGGCTTTGGACAAATTGCCAAGTTGGCCTTAGGCAGACACTACTGGTTGCCTATCTTATAACAGCCTTAGTTTTGGAACTCTCATTTTGCCTTAGCAATATGTTAAGGAAGGTAAGCTTCTCCCCCAATTGCCAGGGCCTGAAATAAGACTAGCCAAAGCCAAGCACCAGGTCCCATTCCCATCGATGACAACAGATTTAAGTGGGCATGGAGCAAATGAGATGTGAGAAAGTGTGTGTGGGAGCTTCTGGGAAAAGTATAATCCCTGACAAAAACAGCCAGGAGGTCTGCTACCTTTATTCCTGGCTTGCATGCACTTGAGTGATAATGCTTAAAGCTACCATAGCCATGAGATATGATATGCCTAAGGACGAGAAGGATAAAGAACAGAAAAACAGGACAAGCCTCGGTCCTTGAAAGTGTCACTAAGTCATTGTCTCAAACCTGGAAATTTCAAACTCCAGACTTTAAAACAGGAGATGTATTTATTCCTTAAACCACTGTAGCTGGGATTCTGGTACTTACAGGTGAATGTATCCAGATTCAGGTTATCTCTCTCAGAATCTCCATGATGATTACTCTTCACAGAACAGTTCTCTGAATATAATTGTCTTATTCTATGAAAACTGAACATCTGACTACTTATGTTCTAGCAATAATTTTCTCAAAAGTTTGAGTAAACTATGAGAGGTACTGCTCCTCTAAACTAAATTTGCCCATTCAGGAAAACTTGGTTGTTCAGTAAATAAACGAGATGGTTTAGTGGAAAACTGGTCACCTACTCATATCCATTTTCCTCTTCCTACTTATAACATTATTACAGTTTTGTTCTGATGTCTGACCTACCTGAAGGGAGGCAGGGATCTGTTTAAGCCAATTAGCATAAGACACTGCGCTGACAACTATTATTGTTCCATAAAAATACACATAGAAAAGAGAACTCATGCCTTGGGAATGATTTCTTGCTCTTCTGTGAGGCTTGAACACTACAGCAGATGATTGACTTCATCAGTCACGAAAGGTAGAGGTCTGAGATGAAAATAACATGTCTTAAGCGGCAGCATTAAGCCTATGATGTTATCACACACAGAGCTCGCCCTAATGCTGGACTTCCAGTTGTGTGAGCTTTCCTATTACTCGCTGTCAAAAGCTCCACAATCAACACAAGTGGAACTATCTATCATTTAGCAGTTTTTAATAGCTAAAGAAAGAAACACTCGATACAGTCGCACATGCATTCTTTTTAGGAAAGCATCATAGAATATTCATCATAGCGATGAATATTCAACTTTATATTTTTAAAGCTTATATACATATACCTACTAGACTAAAAGCATTTTGAGACAGGTCCGTGTCTAACTAAGCTTTGTTCCCTACTTAGTACATAGTTAGCATAATATCCTCAATAAATGTTGAATCAAATAGCCTCTCCTCTTGTTGAGGAAAAATGTCTGATTCACACATGAATACTCAACACCCAGGGACAGCTCCTTGCACAAAACAAGCCTTCACTAAGTATGTACTGAATGAATAAATGAATTTATAACTATGAATATGTGTTTATATTAGACAGCTGCTATAGGAAAGATCACTGGGCCTGAACCCTAATGACCAAGACTCACATTCTAGGTCACTAGCTATTTGACCACAGCAATTTCCTTAATTTCTTTGAATGTCTGTAAAATGGCGGGTATAGTTTCTCCAGAAGTCTCACATCAGACCTGTGGAAGGTAATTATCCTAAGGTATGCCTAGCCAAGGGACGTGGTCCTATTCTCACCAACCTTCAAGTCAAAACAGTTCAAGGTTAGACAAAGTGAACTAATGAGGGAGAAGAGTGTGGATGTGTCTTTATTAAGAATGTGAGAATTATTGTGAATAGCAGGGGCCTAGCAAAGAGGTTTGTCAGAAAGTGATAGTCATCTACAAGAAAGCTAAGTTCTCACTTTTTTCAAATTACTGTGATGACATCTCTTATTAGTAGTAGTATCAAAATGCTGCACATAATCTTTAGGAAGACTTAACTGCAAGGGAAGGATGTGCAGTCTTGTGAGATGTATTTTTAACTAGGGCAGATGTCAAGAAGGGTGCTTTAGTTCCTTTACAAATCAGATGAACATATCAAAGTGACAAAGGCTGAAAACATTAACCTAAGAGCTTAGAGAAACAGGCACCCTCAGATACTAAGATACAAAAGGGTACCCTCTTTCTAGTAGTCAGGCAGCACATAGCCTCTGGCCTGTCCTTAGCTAGTGATTAGTAAAAGATTCTCGTAAAAATTTTCCTATGAAACTTCCATTGCAGTGTTATTATGTAGTTAAAAAAAAAAAAGTAAGAGTACATATGTGCAGAAAGAATGCTAAGGTCACAAAAAGTGGTCCTATTGTGGGTTGTGGGATTTCAGGTAATTTCTTCCTTATGTTCACATAAAGCCAACCAACAACAACAAAAAAACCCTTCCCCCCCAAAAAAAAAATCAGAAATAATTTAGGTATCTGTTATGTATCCAAGATTAAGACCCAATTCCTAGAATGTATGAGACATATAGCAGGCATTTTATAAGACATCTGTTTTATGAATAAATGTACAAACAACAGATAATTGATTAGAGTATGGTAAGCCACGAAATGAATTTATAGATAGCCAACCCAAATCACATTGTAGGAACTATACTCACTGATGGCAAAATACCTTAAGGGAAAAAGGCAATTAATATTATGATCTCATTAAAAATATGTAGCGAGAAAATGATGCACTGGGTAAATGCAGGGTTTGTCTCCTCCCAGGACCACATTGAAATTACAACCAAATCATAAAATAATCAATGTGGAGAATCACCTGAAGTCCAGCTGATCCTAACACCTACATCTGATAATATAAAGGAACACATCGAAGCCGGTAGGAGGGCAAAATCCCGAAATCAGGTGGGACCTGCACCCATGGGTGGTGGATCACTAGGAGGGAGAGCGAGGCTACAGAGGATCTCCTGAAGATGGGGGTCCTGGTCACACCTAGGGTCTCCCCAGCCCAGGGAAGGGGAGATTCCAAGAACTCTGACTGTAGAAACTAGAGGGGAATATGGCCACCTGGGTGAGATGGAAGGCAACTGAGTCCCTTTGAAAGACCCACGCCAAGGTTTCCTGACCTGCAGACACTCACCCGGGAACTCCGCACTGCGTCTGAGGCTCGCATGGGATCCATTCTGAAAAGTCTTTATTACCTGGAGTCAAAAAGAGGGCTGGAAAGGCAGCTACCATTGCACCTTAGTCTCAGCCCCCTACAGACCATACAAGTTTGATTGTGAAGACCCCTCCCATATAGCCATTAGGAGCTAGTCTGAGAGGATCAGCTGGTCTGAGAGGATCAGCCCACCCCGCCTAACCTGCAGACTGCCAGGGACAGTTGTTTATGGTTGGCTGCCAAGCCCTGAGCTGAGTGATTCAGAATGTATGTATTCACAGTGAGGTGGCCATTGTTGTGAGCAGCATTTCTAATCCCAGCAACAGCGGCCATCACTGTGAGCCCCGTTTCAGAGAGAAGGTCAGGCAGATCACTGCTACCAACATGAACTTGGGCAGATATCAGGGACTTGTGGGCCAGTCCCTGAGAGCAGTTGGTTTTGCTGTGATCTGGGTCATCTGCGGGAACTTACAGTTGTTACCAAATTTCCAGCAAGACTGAGGCTGTTTTGATCCAACAGCCACTGTCTCTCTGAGACCCCATTTCACCCAAACTGCAGATTGCCCGACTGAGTATTATTGGCTTGCTGCCACGCTCAGCTCTGAGTGATTCAGAACCAAGTGTTCACAGCTGGGTGGCCATCGTTGTGAGTGGCCTTTCTGTTTCAATTTCCAGTGGGCGACCAGTGCTATGAGCCACATTTCAACGGAAAACATGGAGGAGTGAGACATCCCCAGATCTCTGCCCTTGAAACAACAATAAGCTGAACATCTAAAACACAATAAAAAACATCTAAACTGCCCACCAGCACATTCTGAGCATGGGATCTGCACATAAGAGCTACTACAGGTACTTTAAAGCATTATATAAAGCAGGGATCCAAGAGGCTTAGATGGCACCTTTTGAAAACCAAACGAAAAGTGCCTTCTTTGCAAGACTACACACAGAACTTTATGTTATAAACCTGCTTTCTGGAAAACAGAATAATACACTTTCATGAATGCCCAGGTAGAGAAATAGTCCATTATACACCATGAACAACCAAGGTGACAAGGCATCTCAGAAAGAAAACTCTCCAGAAAATAAGCTTACAGATATAGAAATATGCAACTTAAATGACAGAGAATTCAGAATGGTACTTCTCATAAAACTCAATGAGATTGAAAACAAATCTATCAACAATTTCAGGAACTGAAATTGTTGAGCAGAGCAAGGAGACTGAAACCCTCAAAAAGAACCAAGTAGAACTTCTGGAGATGAAAAACATACTGTAAGAATTAAAAAATAAAACAGTTGACCAAATTGGGGAAAGGATCAGTGATATCGAAGACAGAAATCTAGAAATAAATCAGAAGGAAGATGAAAGAAACCAAAGAATGAAAAATAATGAAAGAGAAATACAATAACTAGCTGATACCATCAGGAGAGGAAACATAAAAATAACAGGCATTATCAAAGACGAGTAAAAGGAGCAGGGACTAGAAAGCATTTTCAGACAAATAGTGGATGGGAATTTTCCAAATCTAAGGAATGAGCTGGAGCTTGGAATTCAAGAAGTCAACAGAATATCCAATTATCTCAAAATAAAAAAGGTAAAGATACTGAGAGACACTTCATAATAATAAAGGGAATCATGCACCAAGAAGACATAACATTTATTAATATCTATGCTCCCAATCAGGGAGCCCAGAAATATGTAAAGCAATTACTAACAGAACTAAAGAGAGAAACAGACCAAAACATCATCATAGTAGGGGACCTAAATACCCCACTCTCGGATATGGACAGATCATCCAAACAGAAAATCAATAAGGAAATCACATCCTTAAATGAAACATTAAACCAACTGGACATAATTGACATTTACAGAGCCTTCCATCCCCAAACAGCTGCTTCTACTTTATTCTCTAGTGCACATGGAACGTTCTCAAAAATCAACCACATACTAGGACACAGAGATAGCCTCAACAAATATGAGGGCTGAAATTATATCAACCACATTCTTTGATCATAATACTTTTTGAAACTAGAAATCAACTGCAAAAAGAAATCAGGAAGAACCACAAATACATAGAGATTAAACACATGCTACTGAAGAATAATTGGGTCAGAGAAGTAATAAAAAGAGAGATCAAGAGATACAAAGAAATGAATGACAATGATAGTAGAACATATCAAAACTTTTGGGACACGGCAAAAGTGATCATAAAAGTTCGTATCATTACAGGCCAACCTTCAAAAACAAGAACAAGCCCAAATAAACAATCTAACACTTCATCTTAAAAAACTAGAAAATAACAAATGAAGTCCACAGAAGGAAAAAAATCATCAAAATCAGAGCAGAAATAAATGACATTGAAAACAGCAATAAAAAAAAATAAATGCAATCCCCATCAAAATCCCATCGGCATTTTTTAAAGAAATAGAACAAAAAAATATCAGGTTTGTATGCAAGCACAAAAAACTCCAAATTGCAAAGCATTCTGAGAAAAAAGAACAAAGCTGAAGGCATCACTCTGCCCAACTTCAAATTATATTACAAAGCAACATTAATCAAAATGGCATGGTACTGGCACTAAAACATACCAGTGGAACAGAATCGAGAGTCCAGTAGTAAATCCGTATTTATATGGGCAAAAAATTTTCAACAAAAATGTGAAAAACATACAGTGGAGAAAGGAAAGACACCTCAATAAATGGTGTTGGGAAAACTGGAAGGCCACCTGCAAAAAAAAAGAAAAAGAAAAAGAAACTAGACTGTTGTCTATCATCACATACCAAAATTAATTCAAAATGGGTTAAGGACCTGAATATAAGACCTGAAACAATAAAATGCATAGAAGAAAACATAGGACCTTGGACTTAAAGAGGATTTTATTAATTTTACCTCAAAGGCAAGGAAAGTAAAAGCAAAAATCAATGAATGGGACTACATCAAACCAAAAAGCTGCTCAGCAAAAGAAACCATCAACTACATGTATATATATATTTGCAAGCAACGCCTCCAATAAGGGCCTAATATCCAAAATATACAAAGAACTCATATAAGTCAGTAACAACAGAAAAACAAACGATCCAATCAAAAAAAGGGCAGAGGATCTGGACATTTATCGCCAGAAGACATACAAATGGCCAACAAATATATGAAAAGATGCTCAACATCACTAGCTATTAGAGAAATGCAAATCAAAACCACAATGAGATACCATCTCACACCTGTGAGAATGGCTAAAGTAATAACAAATGCTGGAGAGGATGTGGAGAAAAAGGAAGCCTCATACAATGCTGGTGGGACTGCTAACTGGTACAGTCACTATGGAAAACAGTATGGAGGCTCCTCAAAAAACTAAGAATTGATCTACCATATGATCCAGGAATTTATCGACTGGGTGTTTACCCCAAAGACTTGAAAACCCATATCCGAAAAGATATTTCCACACTGATGTTCATAGCAGCATTATTCAGTGGCCAGGACATGGAAGCAACCGAAGTGTCCCGATAGATGACTGGCTAAAGAAGCTGTGGCACATATATACAATGGAATATTACTCAGCCATAAAAAGAGATGAAATACTGCCATTTGCGACAACATGGATAGACCTTGAGATAATCATGCTAAACAAAATAAGACAGAAAAAGTTGAAAATCACATGATATCACTTATATGTGGGATATAAACCTAAAAGCAACAAAGGAATAGAACAGAGAGACTCATGGACATGGACTATAGACTAGTGGTTACCAGAGGGTAGGGGGTGGGGGAGATAGAGGAAGGTAGATAGGTTAAAGGGGGTCAAATATAGGGAGGTAGGGGAAAGGTGAAGTGGGCAAAGAGGATCAAATATATGATAGCTGAAGGAAACTGGACTTTGCATAGTAAACACACAATAGAATATACAGATGTTAAATTATAGTGTACACCTGAAAATTATGTAATTGTATTAACCAATGTTACCCCAATAAACTTAATTAAAAAATAAATAAAAAATATGTAGCATTGAAAAATGTTGTTTTAAAAAGTGCATAAAGGCATATGAAAAGAGTATGAAACGGCATACATCAAAAATTAAGACTGTGTGATAACGTTATGGATTTTTTTTTCTTCTTGTAGTACCAGGATATATTCAATCTGGATAACCGTCCACCAGGGATCTGTACTGGGTGAAAAGTTGGTTCATATCTGTTTTAGGAGTCCAAGATTCTATTCTTGACCTAGACGAATGCTCTGAAAACTATAAAGTGCTTACTAAAATAAAAATATTATGTACAGTCAAGTAAAAATTTGAATATAGAATTAGAAAATCAGAGAATATTAATAACACTAAATGGAAGATATTGTCCTAAATACTTTATATACAGTATTTTAATTAGTGCTCACAATCTTATAAATTAGGTATTACTACTATCCTTGCTTTTTTTCTCAGAGAAAAACAGACCCAAAGAGGTTATGACTTGCCTGAGGCCACATAGCCAGCTGTTGAACCTAAGGCTGTCATACTTTAAAGCCATGCTCTCAACTAGGAAGGAATCCTAAGGAATGTTAATTCAGCTCCTTTATTTTATAAAAGAGGCAACTTTCCCATCATACAATGACATATGAATACTACATATACTCTTATGTTCTTCAGTATCTTTTGTTGAGGTTTGAAACTCAATTTACTTAAAGGCAGAATATGACCAATTGCTTCATTAGCCCTTAAGCAACTAACAGGACTAGAGAGTTGCTATAGTAAGTGAACCACACTCTAAGTTCTACTCCAGGTATCGCTAGAACATAGCATAGAGCTACTTTATTAGTGACGTCTTTGTACCAATTCAGCCTCTGGCCTGGACAGCTTCTAACTAGTGAGACAAACTTCGGGCCTGTGGACATTAAACTTGTGATCCCAGCCTATCCTAAAATGTAAGTAGGTATCTACAGGTTAATTATGACAACAGTTGAGATCTTCCAAGCCAGGGTACCCGAATGTGATCAAAAATCTAAACGACTTTTTTTCTCAAAACAGAACTACTAAAGAACAATAAGGATTTAAAATATTAAGACTGAAGGCTTTGTCCAATTCTCGCCTTTAAGTTATAATTAAAAAACAAAACCTTGAATGAGATGATATAGCTACTATACTCATTTTGAATTGATAAAAGGTTACTGTCTTACTTCCATGCACCTGATTTTGGAGATTTCATTGAATGAGATCAGTATCTGCTTTCTCCTTACAAAAATAACCAGAGTTCTTAGAATGATACAATAACATAAGAAATTTATATTACAGTATTTGTTTATTCTATATCCTTTAAGAAAAATAAATACTGTGTGAAGATATGAGGAACAGAAAAAGAAACACGCCTGAAGATTTTTGACCAGGGATATTTTTTTCTTTTTTTAATAAATTACATATCATTTTTTCCATTTACCAAAGTTCATCAAAGAATGCCCCAAATTATTAAATCATCTTCATTCTTCAGGAATTATTCATTCACAGAGCAGAACACCTATAGAAAAAGATTTTAGAAAGTCAGATTTCAAACATCAAACCAGACCTATGGAGTTAAGGAAGACCACTAGAAATTAGTGTCTCAGCCAAGTACTAGTAACTAACTGCCACAATTATTCTAAACTAGTTGTGAAATAAAAGATCCACACTTTAAAATTCTAGTTTTGTCTAAAACCATCACTGAAACTATTCAATCCATTACATTGTTTAATCTTCAGAAGTCTTTGTTGAAGTAAAAACTATATACTTATATTCTCAAATATATCTTCCCAAAAAGGCTAAGGCAGTTTATTTTACAGATATTCAAAAAAGAGATTTGCAAATCCCTCCTTGCTGATTCAGATTTGTTTGGCAAACATGCATTAAGTGAAAGGCAGAAGGTCAGCTCTGTATACAAAACACTTCCTGTGGAAAGTTACTTAATCCTACGGGCAAAGTAAGGGTAACCCTTCTGAAATCCACTTGGAAAGATCAAAAAGGGAGAGTAGCAGGTAGCAGAGGACAGGGTTACTAGTCTAGTTTTGTTAGTACCAGGCTTCTCTCCAGGCAGCTCCCACCCATCTCCACCCACACCCCAGTACTTATTCCAGAAGACAGAGAATAATGCTAAAAAGATAACTAAGTAATTTGAACTAGCCAACTCTTCAAGTCTAATGCAAGTGCTTCTCTCATCTAGCTATTCCCTATATTTGGTTTAAAAAGAGAAGCCTCCACAAGAATAAAATATCTAAACTCTCTTTTCTAAAAGGCTCGAAGGAAGAATACAATTAAGGAAAGGTTTGAACAGGAAAGATAACCAAAAATAAAGTTCAGCTGAACTTAACAAATACTGAGTATTACCACCACTCAGTGCTAGTTCTCTAATTTCTTTCAATTGTAACCCCCAAACTGAGTTCTCAAGGTTCCTTCTGAATCCTAAAGGCAGGAAGATACTACCCGCCATTTCCTCTTTACATTTCTGATCAGGTTCTAGGTTCCTCTAGTTTCTTTCAATAAAAGCAGTCATAAGATGGAAGAAAGTATTTGGAATCATCACCATCATACGCCTTATTTTTCCTTAGGAGTAGTTTTCAAGTTTTGCCTTTGCTACTATTAAATCTTTAGGTAGTTTATATTTAGCATTCTCTCTTCAAACTTCTACAGCTTAAGCCAGTGGTTCTCAAGAGTACACCTTGAAAATTACCCAGGAGTTTGAGACAACAGGCATAGATGAGGCCCAGGCTTGTGAATTTTGGAAAACACCCCTCAGGTGATTGTTAAGATATACCTCTGGCTGAATGTAGCCTACTTTATATTAAGTCCCAATCTACTGGTTTTAAGGTACAATTAAGACAAATCTCATTTAGGAAATAACATTAACATCTACAAAAGTTTTTGAATTATTGAACTTTCATAATCATTACTGAATACCTAAATTTGCTAAATATTTTTCCTTTGAAGCTAATCTCAGAAAAATGTTGTCTAATAGTATAAGAGATATTTAGTTAAGTTTATCTTAGTGCAGACAGTAGTGTTGGATTTTACCCTACAGCCAATGACCTAGTTACTGAGTTATATACACTGATGCATTTTAATAATAGGTCTAATTAGCATTCATAATAAAGTTTTAGGATTAAAGACCAAGACTACATGCAATGAGTAAATGAGTATGTTAGCAATAAAACCTCATTAAGTAAAAGCAAGGAGTGAAGTGTAAAGTGCCTGTGATTTAGGGGAACATAGAATATCTAGACTCTAGTTTTAATTCCACCATCTATCCACTCTTGAGCAAGTTTGTATTGACTTCATTGTTCCTCCATTTCCCCATGGGGCTTGGGGAAATAGGATACCTGGGACCAATGGAGATCCAAACACCTGTTCCTCTTCCAAAAGTATTATTACACTGAAAATGAAAAGATGACATTTTTAATGGAAGGCACTTAGGAAGGTCCTGGGTGGATTCAGAATGTTATTCTGATAACCAGAATTCAAAATTACATTATTAGGTCATATATTTAACAGACCTCAATTGAATGGCTGCTGTCCCAAGAATGAAATATTCCTTTCTCGTTTCTATTGGACAGTTTACAAAGCCTATTCATATATCTATCATTTAATCATCACAATGACTCTGTGAAGTAGTTTGGTTATGTATTATTATCTCTCCTTTACATAGGAGGAAACTTAAGGTTCAGAAAGTTAAGGATTGGCCCAAGACCACACAATCAGTTAAACATCAGGTCTTCGACATCCAAAGGTTTTGTATTTTCTTTTATACACAGATAAAGTCCATAGGAATCACTTTCACACTCTGTTCTAACAAAATAAGAAAACTATATCTTCTGGTTCTTATGAATATATGCTACTTATAACAACTATACTATCTCTGTGGCCCACATGAAGTCCAAGAGAAGCTTTTGACGCTCCTAAAATTATCATTTTAAAAATCACCCTTTTTATCACAGCTTCAACAACTTGACTTACACAACTGACAAGGAAGAGTTAGATTATGAATAAGTGTGGAGGAGTGACTGTTCTATGAAGTGACTCTTATCTGTCATGCAAGCTGGACCTGGCCAGAACAGAGGTTGTTTTCTGTAACTCCCTCTTATAGATTGTCTGCTGGTAACTAATCTTCTAACATAAATTAGCATCCCTCCGTTGCCTCCTCTGGTTCCTTAAATCTGCTGTCCCAACCTGGTCAAGCATGTAAAGTAGTTTCCTATATTAGTCACTTACTGGTTCCTATGACTATTCCTCCCTTTACCCTACATAGTTCTCTGTTGCCTACCAACCAGTGTGGGATCCATTTCATCTTAAAACCGCAAGTCAGGCCTTATATGTACGTTTCCCTTAACAAACTTCATTAATTACCAGACTGGAGTAACCAGCCTCTTTCTTCAAACTTTCCCTACCTTCCACTTAGGGAGGTAGATTTTTAGCCTTAGGGCTTTCCCCTGGGTCTACGTTTACTAACAACAAGAAAACAATGTACAAATGTTGAAATTCCATGCCTTTGAAAATTATCAATTGGTGTATTTATACTTTTTAAGAACATCCCCTTATCCAAATTTACTTATTTTACAAAATTATTCACCATGAGATTTCTTTAAATGACCATCTAATCTAAAAACATCTTAAGTATATTCTGTATACACAGAGCAGATGCCATGGCATTTATATATATGGCATATATATATATGGCGCATAATAAATATATATTATGGCTCTCTTTTTTTAAATGAGTACAGTAAAATCCAGAGAGGATTATGTCTGATGAGCATTAAATGGAGGTGAAGTAAAACACATAGTAAGCTAGGCATCAGAAGAACCAAAATTAAGCCTCAGGACTTTCAGCCTAGACTGTTTTCCACTACACAGTGATATTTCTCATTGGCTCAGGACAAGTTCCTTACCCCTCCTTTTTTACAGCTCAGTGAGGAACAATGGCCATATGTTAAATTCCAAAGAGGCAGGGAAGAGGTGAAAGAAAAATAAGCCAGGCTCTCCATCACTGTTATGTCGGTATATCGCTTTGGCTATATCTCTCAGCTACTATTAAATTAAAGGTGGTGGTGTGGTATAGATGAGAGGGCCAGCACAAAGCAGAAGGAGTCTGCCTGGAGACAGAGGTTCTAGTTCTGATCCTATTAGCCCTCTTCAGAAGTCATTTCATACCTATAGGACTTTGTTTCCTCATTTATTTATTCGCTTAATTAATAATTCTCTATTAAGTACCTATTATGTACTATTTTAGGTCCTGGGGATATGACAGTGAAGGAAACAGAAAATTCCTACTCTCTCAGAGCTTACATTTTAGTTGGAATAAAGCAATATAGATGATAAATAAAACTAAAAATCCAGTCCCTGTTTCACTAGCCACATTTCAAGGGCTCAACAGCCACATATGACTACCACGATGGAGACCGCAGGTACAGAACATTTTCCTTATCACAGACAGTTCTGTTGGATAATGCTGGGATAGAGTGATGGGATGGGATAGGATGCTATTTTAGTAATAATGTTGAGAGAAAGCCACTCTAATAAGAGTGCTGTGAAAAGACAACTGAGTGAAGTGTGGGAGTGAGTCAAGTTGCTATCTGAAGGAAGAGCCTCCAGACAAATGAAAATCATTTATTTGTGGTACTGTTGTATACACATCACTTCAGGTCCCTTTCAGCATTAAAATTTAGATGTAAAGTTCTTAAAAAAAATGGTCTGAGGTTTTAATTTTTTTAGAATAAAGTACAGTATGAGAAATAACAATTCCATTTTGTTTTGCAGAAAGCAATGCTTCCATGTGCTGCTTACTGTGTTTTAAAAGACCTTACTAAGGACCCACATTTGAAACAAATAGAGAACATTTTAGTTCCTTTAAGTTAGAAAACTGAATATTTTGAACTTCCTAACCCATGATTCTTTCTGACTCTAACATAACAAAGTGCTTTTATCAGGCCTTTCTTGAAAACCAATTCCCACCTCCCCAAATCCACTGAATGCCTCTCAGTTTATTAGCATCATTGAATCCCTACATTAAAAACTAAAAAATTACTTTTTAGTGATACTTCAGCATATTAAATTAACTGGGAGAATTACCTTTCAGATAAAATGTTGCCTAATGACTGCTAAGTTTGCAAAGCCGTACTGAAATTTGAAGCGATAAATCTATGTATTACCTTCCCAATCAGAAAGGACCATGCTCACCATTTCATATCTTAAATCCCAGGGCTCTCATGCACTCCTTGTGGGCCTCAATTAGGTGTACACAGTGCTCTTCTCCTTTCTCTATAATGCTACAAAACAAAATGTACTTGTTATCTAACAAAACAATCATTAAGCACATTAGTAGTAAATAAGCATGCATAATACTAATGCCGAGTGAGGCAGAACACAAGTCTGACTGAATGCAGCTAGAGTTAAAAAAAATTCTACTATACCAAATGGCTTTATTCTTTTTTGCCTATCACAGAGGAATTACATTTTTGATTCTGCCCAATATGCAAATACACCTAAGTAAATCTATTTCTAAGACATCCCACAACATAAACAGCAAAAAAGATCTGTCAGCCAAGAACAGCCTGATGAGACCTCTTTCAGGATGATCAAGTTTTCCACTTTTAAAATTCTCAAAGAATAGGGCACACAGCTTATGTCAAGGGCATGAATATGGAATTTTAGAAAATAATCAAGTGACACCAAATTCAATTGCTAAGAAAAACTGACCCCTGACTATAGATATCTGGAGAAGCCATAGTGGTCTGATGCAATTGATACAAAAAGAATTTTAAAAAGGGTAAATTCTCCTTCCATCTAAACCCTCTGCATCCTTCAATAGCTCAAGGGCTGCCTGTAAATGACTGCCTAGGATGATGAGCTCCTTATGAAGATTATTAGCTAGCATTCCCAGATCATTTACTGGGTGCTTTAAATACTGTGCTAGGCACTTGATGTGGCTTCTGTCATCAATCCTTAACAGTAATCTTAAAGGCAGATACTTTTATTAGGCCCATTTACAGACATGAGATAGCTATGTTAAATAATTTGCTCAAGGTCACAAAGGTGGTGGTGAACCAGGATTCAAACCTTGATTTTGGATCCCAAATTCTGAATCATGATAAAATACTACCTGAAGGTTCAATGAGCACTTACTATCACATATTACTAACTGTGGAAACTATTTCCATATCTGATTTGTAGTCTTTTAGTTCTCCCTCCACATTACTATTTGCAAAGTACTAAGTATTAATAAAAAGCACTGAGTTCCAACAACTCTTCATCTGTGATTTATGTGAGGACAAAAAGATTTGTTCTAAAACAGGCTGTATCTGATGAAAACAAACAAGTTTTTGTGGGTTGATGGTAATCTAAAAGTATTAATTCTGAGCATTATGTCGCCTAACGTTATAGGCTACTAAATTTTAAATCATCTGCCTAAAATGGAGGGGAGAGGTAGGAGGAACTCTTTAATACCGTTAAGAAACGTAGCACGTGTCCTACTATGTCTAAATTTAGGGAGAAATTACCAGAAAACGATTACACTTTGGTCTTGTCAAATCTTCTATTGTCGTGGAAGTGCAGTCACTAGTGTCTCTATTTAACTCTAAGCTCTTTTTCAGTCAAATGGCAAATTTACCTATTTCCACATCTCCTGGCCTAAGGCAGTGCTCAAAAGCCCTTCGGAGGAGGAAATGGAGTGTGTACAGCCAGCCCGGGTCAATCTAACCTTTCTCCTATTCCTTCATCCGTTTCCCGGCCCGAGCTGCGGGCTGTCAACGAGGCAGCCAATCGCGAAGCCTATTAAGGCCCTAATAACCCTAAAAAAGAGCCGCTCGGCAAGCGAGGGCAAGAAGAGCCCAAGGCGGGGCCGACCGCAGAGGCCCCGGGAGGAGGCGCGGGCCTGCCGGCCGCCCCCTCCCAGGCCTGCGCACTGACCACGCATCGCGCGCTTTCTTGGTCTCCGGGCAGGCGCAGCACGGCTTCAGCGGCTTCTTCTCCTGCGTCCCAGTCGGGGACGGGCTGGCGGCCACCAGACCCGGCATCTTTCAGGCTCAAACCAGCAACAAGCACGGGAACCCTCAATTCGCTCAGCCTCCGCATCCACCAATTGGCCCGCCGGCACTTCCGGGAGCCGCTCTAGAAAGGACCGGAAGTCCCGCCTCTCTCAGGCAGATGGGCGTGGCCGGGGAGATGATAAAGGTCGCATGCGCAGAAAGGCTACCGGCGAAGGGAGGGCGCCTCGTCTGCGCAGGTGCAGGGAGGCGGGCTGAAAGGGCGCCGAGAGGCTATTAAGCATCTTGGGGGCGGACTCAGAAAGGTTAAGGATGAGGCCGCTCAGGCTTCACTCGAGCTCCCCACCTACAGCTAACGTGGAAAACTGAAGCGCTGGGAGACGAGAGGCCCTGTCTCCGCTACACAAGAGAAAGCACTTTTGAAAGCCGCTTCCCTTCCCTTGCGTAACAGATTAGCTCCCCGTATTTCAGGCCGGGACACTATCTGCCTTCTCTTTCCTGCCCCTCTCTCCCACTTTCTTTCATTGCCCTAGTTAGAATGATTAGCAAAATACACAAGAGCTGGGGGAAAAAATTCACCGTCACCCATACTTCTCCCCATACACTGTATTTAAATCCTTGGCTAATTTATGTTGATAGCTCCCTCTCCTACTGACTTGATTTCAGGATGAATTATTCAATCATAGGATAAATATACCAGTTAATAAAATTGCAAAATCCTTTTCCTTGACACTTCTTGAATCCCATTGGCTGGGTTAGGAAACTGGTCCCCTTGTTATTTGCAACAGAATGTACATAACCATTGCTCTTTTTCCCTCCAGAGAACCATTGAAGAAGGGAATGAACTTATTTTTTAAAGCAGGACTTCCAGGCATTGTTCAAATAGCTGCCTGTATTTCAGAGATTCAACTCAGCTCAGAGAATCTATAGGTATGTCTGTGAACTGGTGCCATTTGGGAGTAGTTTGTGTGTATTTTCCAAGTTATTGAAACCACACCCATTTTGTCAGGTAAAAACTTCTAATAAGCATGATTTTTACCTCATTCTGGATTGGCATGTTTCATAATACAGCATATGCCCTTATGTTCTCCTAAATGCACACTTATCTACTATTATCAGTTCTTTTAAGGATGGTATTTGCTCCCATTATTTAGTATCTTGCTACTCAAAACTGCTTCTTGGACTAGCAATCTCAACATCACTTGGAAACATACCGTAATACAGTTCAACAAATCAATGCGGAAAAGAAAATAAACCGGAGAAAAACTCATCAAAAGGAGGGGCCCTGAATGCATTAAAGGTCTATATGTGAAAGGTCAAACTAAAAAATTAATAGAAGATAGTGTAGGAGATTGTCTTTACACTGTGGGATGGATAACAACCTATCTGATAGCATTTCAAAAACAAATTGTAAGTAAAAAATTGATAAAGTTAATTACATCAAAGACTTGAGGTTTTTACATAAGACATGTTTAATAAGGTCATTAGATTGATGCGGTTCTAATGCCTACATAAACAACCTAAAATCTAAATTTATAACTGCCTTTGGGTTACAACATCAAAATGCTAAGGACAACCAGTCACAAACAGCCAAGTGGGCCATAAGCTGTAGCCAATCAATAGTTTCTTACTTTTCTTCAACCTTTATAAAGCCTCTCCCCAGGATCCATTCCATGGAGTGTTCCTAACCATTTCTGTTTTGGTACTGCCCCGCTCAAATCAAATTTTTCTTGAATAAACTCAAAACTTTTATTATGCCTCAGTTTATCTTTTTAAAGACTATAGACAAAATTAAAAAATAAGTGACAAATTGGTCAAAGATATTTGAAATATCTAAATCCAACAAGGAATTAACATCTAGAATATTTAAGGAACAACAAGAAAGTAACAATAAGAGACTAACAACCCCAATAGAAAAATGGAGAAGGGCTATGGACAAACAATATATAAAAGCAGAAACGTTCAAGTGACATTTTGTGTTTTTCTACTTATTTAAAACAAGAGAATACATAGAACATGTAGAAGAGAAAACCCTAGTCCAACAGTCATAAGAAGAGCTATTTTGAGAGTACTAATCATAGAAATGGAAACTAAAACAATGATGAAGTATCACTTTACAGCCATCAACTGACAAAAATTAGAAAACTGGATTATGCCAAGTATCGGTGAGAATGCAGAAGTCCTCCCAGGTTACTTACTGTTGAGAATGTAGACTAGTCCAGCCATTTTGGAAGGCAGTTAGGCAGTATCCAGGTAATTTAAGCATAGGTGCATATTCTATGGCTCAGCACTTCTATTCCTAGATTGATATTCCAAAGAACTTCCATAAGAGAAGAACTCCCAGCAAGTCCATAGGAGAATATGTATGGGGAAAAGTGTCACTGCATGTTTATGTCAGGAAATTGGAAGCAATCTGGGTATTCATCACTAGGGAGGTAAATAGGAAAATGTGGCATACCGGGCACAAACTAGAAGAAATCACCAACATATACATAGAGTAACATGGACAAATTTTTTAAATAGCATGGGAAGTAGAAAAAATTAAGAGAACGCATAGCCCAATAACATTTACATAAATCAGAGAAGGGGTATGAAACTGAAAATACACATAAAAACGTGTAAAATGATTTGCTTTATATGGTAAGAATGCTTGTCCATGAGGGGAGGCAAGTGGGAGTAGAGCCTAGGAATAATGCAAATAAATAAAGTGACCTTGTAAGGATCAATGATAATAATATGTCACACACAGAGGAGGATAATTAAGTCAATTGTCTGAACCTGAAGAACAAGGAAAACTATACTGGTCAAATTCCACTAAATGTAGTTTGGAAAACACTGATTTATGGGATTGTAATTGAATTTAATTATTTTAATGTATTTTTTAAAGCAAAATGACTTTTATTCTAAGGGCTTAAGCCACTTCCTCACTTTTAAATAAAAATAATCATTATGTCATAAAGAGATATTGCGAATTTCTAGACAATGTGCTGTGATCTTATATTCATTTTGTATCCCCTCGGAGCCAAATGGTAGCATATGGTAGACACAGCACAAATGCTTTTAACTTACACAAATTACTCCCAATAAAGCTTTATTTTGCCTTGTTCTACCAAAAATCTAGAATTATTATTTTTTCCATAGAAAGATTTCTCTTGTCTTAAATATGCAGAGAAAAAGAAAGGGGAAAAAAATGTTTTTACTGATTCTCCTTTCTAGTATTGTCCAGTAACTCTTATATTGGCACTGATAATTGAGAAGACAGATTTTTAAAATGTGCTCACTTAGACTGCCTAATCAGTTGAAATGACAATATAACTTTCAGCTACAATACCTTTCACATATGTGGGACCATTGAGTTTGTGAACCATCACTTAATTTTCACAGCAATTGAACTTATTTACATTTATAGATGAGAAAATTGAGGTTCAGAGATGAACATGATTTGTTCAAGATCACATGACTTGTAACTGGCATTTTTTCTCTCTAAGGTCTGTATTCTATCTACTATCCCACTTGTCTAAATGCAGAGTGAATATTACTTTAAAATTAATCATTGATCTGTATTTAATTGCATTACTAAATTTTATGTCTAGGAAATGAACAAGTAACAGAAAGAAATATCTAAGAGAGTTTAGGAAAATAAAAAACTTGAGATAAGCTGTAGATACAGATTATAGACCAAAAGACTGAAACAGATTTTCGGCAATTGAGAAAACATTTTTCTTACCCATTCTCCTTTCCTGCTCTTCTTTTCTTCAGTGAAGAGAGGGTACTTGTAGTGACAACACTCGCTGTCACTTCCTCAGGGTAAGCTAGTATTGGCAGGCCTCAGGCAAAAAAGTTGGGTAATAGCTCCTTGCCCCCACTCCCACTCCCTTTAACCTGCTGTGTTCAAGATATTAACCAAGGACTCTTGTTTTCCTCCCTGAGTGAAGTGACTCTTAAACTATTTGAACAACTGCTTCTTAGGGATGCAATATTCTTCTATCCTTGAAAAAAAAAAAAGACCAAAAAATGTTCCTTTCTATAGTGAAATATTTAGTCACTTGTATCCAGCTCCTCTTGTTTCAGAATGGTAGAGCTAATCCGCACATGTAGGTTACTTTTTCTTCTGTCTTTTAATTTATGAATAGGTAAGCTTTAAGGTCAACTACTGATTTTTACATCATCAATTTTGCTTTACTTTTCTTAGCCATCCTAAATGCCTTTAGATTTGTGGGATGGCCTGTCTTAGCATTAAAGGAAAAGAGGATAAAACAATGAAATTTAGTGTTTCCCATTCTACCTTAAGAAAAATCTCAGTAACTCACTTTCCCCAAAAAAAACACAACAATTTTTAGAGCTGTAATTATAGATTAAATTGAGAGTAGGTGGCATGTAGAGACTTAACATTAAAAGACTGGATTCAACCATCTGTTTTACAGAGGCACTCTGAGGTTAGTTTGATTAGTACCTTTTATATCAAGTGCTTGCTTCTCAATTCTGATTTTAACCAGCAGTACTATTTTAAGTGGCCGGGGCTCTTTGCTATTGCTATAATTGCTAATTCAGTAAGCAGCAAGAATTGACATGGTGACTCTAATGGACTTGTTCTTAGTATAGTGAATGTATTTTTGTATGGTACTAAATGGGGACATTTGCTGTAAATGGCACCAAGCAATCATTCTTGGATGGGATAACAGCCCTGGTAATGTAACAAGCAATAGGAAATGCTTTCTAAAATCTCTCTGTGAAAAAATGTATTCTGAATTATTTTTCAGGCCTAACTAATCCCAGGTGTGAAGATTTTACCAAGAAAGGGTGGGAAGTTGAGGTTGGTAGAGGAGTGACACCATATGCTGAGAGAAGAATTATAAGCTTTGAGTTCTCATTTGCCTGGTTAATAGGTTCAGAGGTAATTTTGTATAGCATTTACATTTCTGCCTCTACAAAAAAAAAATAATTTCTAATATCCATAGTTAAGTATGTGCTGTACATCAATCCCTAGAACTTTCTGAGAACTCTGAATGGTCTTAAGGTTTACCTAGCTGCCTGCCACAGTTCCATGAATGCTGGTAGAGGCCAGTAAACTGCTGGGTCATAGATGAAGGATAATTTATTGCCTACAGCAGTAGCAGCAAAATATCAGCATTTTTGTGCCAGTTCCCGGAGCCCCAATTCCCACAGAGTGATGTGAAGAAGGCTAGATGTGACATCTGCTTATACACTGGGTTGCAGAATGAAAAAGGAACAGTGAGCTTAGGAAACCCAAGTCTTTAATAATGGGCAGTAAGAATGCCTGCTCTTTGCTCAAAGGAAGACACTATCTCTGAATTCTAAGGCTGTAAGCACACTTACCCTTTGCTCAAGAGGCAGGCACTGTCTCTATTGCCCAAGGTTGTCTCCTACACAAAGGAACACAGGCAGGCAGTGCCCTCCTCATTTTTTCTTTTCTTTTATCTAAGATAAGAGACAAACAGAAACACGAGAGACTCATGAAGAACTATCTTCCTACATGGCAAAGTATAACTTTCATTTTAATGAAATTTTATTATTAACTAGCATCCCTCTCCAATATCAACGTTTATTCCATACCAGTAAACTAAAAGACCCAGAACCTAATTTCAAAAAGATTGTGTATTAGTCAGTTCTTGATGATTGTGTAACAATATTACCACAAACCTAGTGGTGACATCTTTATACATTTTAATACACCTTAATACATCTCACAGTTTTTGTAGGGTAAGTGGCTCCTCTGATTAGGGTCTCACAAGACTGCAGTCAAGATTTTGACTGAGACTATGGTCTGATCTAAGGTTCCACTGGGGAAGGTTATGCTTCTAATCTCACTCAGGTTGTTGGCAGAATTCAGTGTCTTGCAGTTGTAGGACTGAATGATTTGGTTTCTTGCTGGCTGTGAGTTGGAGGCTGCCCCAGCTGACAGGCTGCCTGTAGTTCTTTGCCACATGGGGTTCCCCAACATGGCCACTTGCTTCCTCAAAGCTAGCAAGGGAGAAAGCAATTCCAGCAAAATAGCTACTACAGTCTATGTAAGATAATCATGTTGTGATATATATATATATCCCATCATAGTTGACATATTCTATTGGTTAGTGTTTTCTAATGTATTTATGGAGGGGGCTGACTGTTAGCTATTTCAGATAATTTATCTGATAGAGCGAAGCAAAGTCTTTCTGAGGAGGGTACATTTTAGCTGAGACCTCAAATGATGAGAAGTCAGTGGTAAGGAAATGGGGCAGGACAGGATGAGGAGTGTTCTGGGGAGAAGGAACAGAAAGTGAGAAATGTAGCTATACCCTCAGACAGAACAATATTATCATGTCATTATAACATTGTATTTTATTTGTTTTTTCCATCATTCAGTGAGCTGTACAAATTATCTCAAAATCTTCAATACCTATTTTATAGTAGACAGTAAATTTGTTAGTAAATGGATAGATTTATTCATTTAGGAATCACTCTATTAGGCTTTTGTGTCGCAGTTACTTCAGAGACACAAAATAATGAAAGCCTGTGCCCTCGATGAACTCATAGTTGTGGAGAGCAGAATTGCATACAGTTACTAATACAACAGGGTCAATGCTATTGGTGCTACTACAGCATTGAAAGAAAGCAAGCATTACTCTGGGGGATTTGGGGAAACTACATAAAGGTAGTAAAGTTAGCACTGAGTCTTGAAGGATACCTAAATTAGCTGGGGAGCATAAATAGGAAAAGGCATTTTAGGCAAAGGCATTGGCTTGAGCAAAGTCTTGGAGTTGACCAAGTACAAGTCTGGTTTGCAAAAACCCCAAGAAGTTTAGGAGTAGAGAAAATAAAACCAGGAGTACGTGTGGAAAGAGGAAGAGCAGGCTAGGAGGCTAATTCAAGTGTCTGTCTGTGGATCACATCAAAAGGACAAGTAAGCCAATTCTAAGGTAGCCCAATGGGATAATTTGAGCATCACAAAAAATAACGATTATGGATTAAAACATCAGATATGTAAAAATGCTTGTATTCATAATGATACTAAACAAAGAAATTGTTATCGGTTGATATCAGAGGTTGCTAGGGCACCAACTCATTTCTCTGAAATTTAATGATTAAAGTGAAAACTCCAGCATTTTCCCAGTCTTTCCTCTAAGATCTCGGTATTTCAGGCTATCCAATGAATTGGTCAAAGTTCCCTCTATAGAAGAATCCCAGGTAATAAAGAAAATTATTGAAAGTATTAGAATTACTGTTCTGGGATAAAAGACTTAAGAGGCATACCAAAATGCAATATGAAGATTTTTTTTTTATCTTTTGATCAGAACAAACCAATTATTGACATCTTGGACTCAACCAAATACTTGAATATGTACTTAGCATTAGATGATAGGAAGGAATTTTTAATTTTGTTAGATGTGGCATCGGCAGTTAAGATAAAAAAAAATCAGTTTGAGATGCAGATTAATTTAAAGGTAAAATAATGTCTGGGATTTATTTAAAATACTCAAGCAGGGGAGGGGATAGATGAAACAAGATCGGGAACATGTTGATAACAATTCTTGGTGATGGGTACGTTAGGGTCCATTACTAAAAGTGGATTCAGTTTCGCCTACGCTTAAAATTTTTCATCAGTTTGACAAAGCAGAGCTAGTGCCTACATCACGTGATCTTCAGCTGATGTAATGGCTAGGGCTCACTAAGAGGTGGCAGTCTGAGGTTCAATAGCTACTAATTACGCAGCCCAAGTGACACGCTGATGCCCCTAGATTAGATCCCACAGGGCGCCAACGTCCAAAGTTCAGGAGTCCGGACTCCTCATTCGCAGAAGCCGGCCCGCGGAAAGGTGATGTCCGACATGAAAGCCCCCAAATATTCTAGAAGGTTCTGAGATTTCCCAGGGATTTCCGAAAGAGGTGAGCGTGTAGGTGGCAAAGCGCTCCTGGATTCCTGGAGCGCACATCCTCTTCCCCAGCCTCGGGCGTTGCGGCGTGGACCGAGGATGGGCGGCCGCAAGCGCGAGGATCCAGTCCGCGAAGAGAGTGGGACCCTAGAGAGACCCTTCCCCTCCGCCCCGTGCCCGGATCTCCACCCGGTCCCCGCCCACCTCTCCCTCCCCCCGCCACGCCTCCAGCCTCCACGCAGAGCCGCCCGAGGTTCCTCCGCGCATCCTTCCCCTCCCCGTCCTCATCCTCACCCTCCTCCCGCCCACGCCAGCCCGCCCCTTCCTCCGGAGCCCCGTCCGTCTTCTCGGGCCCCGCCCTCACTCGAGCCTTGCCCTTCTCCCCTGCTCCCACCCCGCCCCTTTTCCCGCCCCGCTTCTCCTCTCAGGCCAGCCCCCCTCCTCAAGCCACGCCCCCGCCCCCCCCGCTCCTCGCCCCGCCCCCGCCTCCAGGTAAAGCGCAGGTTTCCATAGCTACGGAGCGCCCAGCCGCACGCCTAGGGAGTCGGTCCCCGCCGGTGGCAGCATGAGCCACGTAGTGACCATCGAGGAGCCCCTGACCAAGACTCAGGTGTCTCAAACCCGCTGTGGGGTGACGTCGGAGGCCTGGGGTAACGTCTCGTCCAGTCGCACGTATGATTTCCTTTACGGTAAGGACGGCCCCAGGCCTCCCCCCTGAGATGGTGACTCCTGGGACAGGTGGGTTTCCCGACGGCGGGACCCGGCTGGAGGCGAGCCTCGCGACGCGCCTCGGGGCCGATCGATCCATCCCTCGCCTGCGGTCGTCCTCTGTGGGGTGGCGGCAAGTCCGAGCCCTGCAGGTGGCGGCGCCCTGGGCTGCACCTCCGACGCCGCAGGTGCGCGCTGCATCTCGGAGCTCGACGCGGGGCCGCCTCGCTCGGCGCCACCGCCTTTTCCTGATAATTTGCACAGCCCCGAGCGATCTTCCTGAAACCTGTTCCAGGAGTGTTAGTATCCGGAAAAGTATGCAATGATTGGCAGACTCGGAGAGGCAGTCCCTTAACATTCCCGCGTTCAAACTGCATCAAAACGCCCTGCAAGAATGACCCCTCCCTCTCCCACTCTCTGAGCACGTCCAAATTTGGCATTCTCGGTAAAATGCCAATTTGTCTCACCTTTGTTTTTAGTTTTTTTCTTTTTTTTAACACTTATCCATCGAAGCATTGCTTATAAACTAGGTCCACTTGGTCTTTCTGGGTCAATAAAACTGCAGTTTATTTTAATGCCCTAATTGTCCATTTATGTTCTGTCTCTTCTACTGGACCTTAAGTCCCTTGAGTTTTTTAAGGTCTTGTTCTATGCATTTTTGTAGCCTCAGCACCCATTCCAGTGCTGGTACATATGAGTAGGTGCTTTAGAAATGTTTATTGAATTATCGAATTTACTATTACAAAACTTATAATCAGTTAAACATAATTTTTTCTAGTTTTGCCTCAGGGGTCCCAGGCTCTTCACCTGAACCTTGCATTGCTTTTAACCACGTCCTATCTCCTCTGGGATTCCTAGGGTCTCTTTAGGATGGGAATTCTATAAAGTACCCATTTCCTGGTATAGGAGCTATGTAATGATTGCTTTAATATTTGGCCAGTGTTTTTTTTTATTCACTCTTGGTTTCCTCTTATCAAATAAATCTAGTAAACTCCTCTAAACACATTGCCACATTTATTTCAAAGGTAATTTGGAAATGGGATTAGACATCTTAAGTAAAGACAGTCAAAGAATTTATTAAGCTCCTTATTTTTTCTTATCCCTAAAGGCATTTTCTTTCTTTTGTTCTTTCTTTTGTTCTTTCTTTCTTTTGTTCTTTCTTTTGTTCTCTCTCTCTCTCTCTCTCTCTGCAGGGATTGCTAGATATTTCCTTGTCCCTTGTAAGGAACAGAAATCCACTCAGAAGAGGTCAAATGAAAGTTTGGATTGTTCCAATAAAACAGGCAGTCTCACAGCTAGCTATTCCTGGACAGGAAGCATAGCCAGGACAGGAAAGGTTAGAACTAAGGAGCTGTGCCTTCCTGCTTGATTATGGTCTTTTGTGGTTAGCAGATTTGGCAGATAAAAATACAGGATGCCCAGTTAAATTCGAATTTGAATTTGAAATTAATAATGAATACTAATTTAGTGTAACTTTTTAGTTCCATGCAATATTTGGGACATAGTTATATAACAATTTATTCATTGCTTATCTAAAATTCAAATTTAACTGGGCATCCTGTGTTTTATCTGGCAACTCTAACCCTGCTTCTTTCTGTGCATGGGCTTTCTTCTGCCTTCTTACATCTGACAAGAAAGCTACTTGTGTATGGATTTCTTTTACTATGACAGGGGCTGGAGTGGCATGCTACATGACTTCTTAGCCTAAAGTTCACCACAAATTGTATAGAGTCTTTATGTGTCCTAGTAGAAAGTTGAAGAGAAATAAGATAGGTTGTTGGCCAGCTTGTATCAGATTTCCATCCTGACAGAAAGAACTTGATGAGTTGAGTGTGGGGTCAATTATGCAAATATGAATACCTTTCCAAGCTCTTTCACCTTTCCCCTGCCCCCACCCCTCAAAACCAGGGGCCTTTCAATGCAGTCGTTTGTCTGTGCTCCTCTAGGAAGCTTTGCTTGGGTATCTTCACTAAAATGTTCATTCTTCTGATCACTGCAGCAAGTAAGATAGATTAAGATACCTTACTTTTATATAGTCCTTTACAATTAACATCATTCTTTTATAAATCTTACCTCATTCATATACCATTTTGCATTTCAATCTTTTTTTTTTTTATGCTGTGTATCAGATACCTCTTTTGAAGCGCTCACCATACTTTGTCACTTTCTTGAATCTGTATATTTGTTGATGGATTAGTATCTACACTACTGCCCTGACAATTAAAGTCTTTTTTAGCATATAATATATTTTTCCTAGCTTCCAAATATTTTAAAATACTTTCTGGGCTTATCGCAAGCTCTTTTCTCCTTTCTTCCCCAAAAGGATCTTCAATTTATTATACTTTCCATGAAAAGTTATCATTATGTCTTTGGGTTAGAAACTCTCTCACATTAGTTGGTTGTGAACTTCCTGGGCTTATTAGAACTATTTCTACAAGAGGGGTAAATTGGCTGAGGGGCTCCCTCATTATTTCCATGAGAAAATTTCCCCGCCATAAAATTTGTGGGCTGTGGATAGTAGTATTAAGCCTGGGAGACAGAAGGATTAGAGTTCAAATCCAATCAGTAAGCTGCTAACTTCTTGAAACCTCAGTTTCCTCACCTATAAAATAGAAGCCTAGTAACTACCTAATTGGGTTTTTGTGAGGATTAAATGGTATATTAAATATAAAGCACTTAATGCCTGTTTAGGAGTAAGCAAGGGATACTTGGTGATTACTATTATTTGGGCATCTCAGAGACCTTCCTACTGTCTTTTGAGCACTGATTATGATCACAGTTAGTTGTAGGATATGTTGCAGAATGTTTAGTCACAAACCATATAGCATTGTGCCATTCTACAGATGATAAGAATGTTTCTATTAAAAGCATGTCTTCATAATCCTTATGGAAACAAGAGGAAATGGTTTATTATTATTCAGACTCAAGGGAAATTCAAGCTAAACTAATTTCAGATGCACTGTACAATTGCAACCATAGACACAATTATATCTTTTAAATTACTTAATACAAGAGTATAAATGAAATTTTCCTTTATTCTATACTATTCCCAATATATTAGAGTTGTTGAAGCTATACTCATCCTTCCCTTTAAATAGGTGCATTCATTCTGCCTTCAAATTCACTAGCCTAAATTTGAAGCAATAAAATCTTCATTCCTTATCAGCCCATTTTACATCACTTCTCAATCTGAATCATAGATGTGGACTCAGGTGATGCAGCTGAAGAATTTATGTAAAGGCTAATGAGACCCTAATTTATTTCGCCAGTGTAGACCGCTCTTCCCAACTGTAGACTTATGTATCAAATTGCTGACTTTATATCTCCACCTGAACATATAATAGACATGCTTTCCTGATGTTCTCCCCACAAATCTGCTCCATCACAGGCTATCCTCTATCAATTGATGCTAACCTCATCCTTTAGTTGCTGAGTCCAAAAATTTGGAGCCACCATTGCCTCCTCGATCTATCTCACATCATTCCAATCCATTAACTAGTCCTTTCTGCTCTAACTTAAAAATATATCTAGAATCTTTTCATCACTTTTCATCACTTCTCTTTGCTGTGACCACGGTGCAAAGCACTGACAACTCTTTTAGATTACCGCATGAGCCTCCTAATAGTTCTCCCTGCCTCTTCCACTGATTCCCTGCAGTCTGTCTTTAACCAGGCAACCACAATGAATATTTAAAAATATGTCAGGTTTTGTCCTTGCCTCAAAATCTTGCAGTGGTTACCCCATCTCACTCAAAGAAAAAGTCTTTTCAGTGGCCTACAACGCCCTGTGTGATCTAAGCCCCTTGTAACTTCTCTGACATTTTTATATGCATTTTTTTTTCTCTCTCTGTTTCAATCCAATTGGTTTCTTTGCTATTTTTCAACTATGTCAGACATGCTACCATACTAAAGCCTTTGTCCTAGATGTTTTCTCTAGTGTGGTCTTCTTCCAGATAACTATATAGCTAACCCCTCACTTTCAAGTCTCCTTAAATGTCACCTTCTCAATGAGGCCCGCCCTGACCACCCCATATAAAATTGTAACCCAATCTTCCTTATCCTGCTCACCTCTTTTTTTTTTTTGTAGCACTTTTTACCCTCTAACTCTGTAATGTAATTTGCTAGTTTGTTATGCTCTTGTTTATTGCCTCTCTCCCATGAAGTTAGGAATCTTGTTGATGTGTTCCAAACACCTAGAACATGTAGAAATATATCAAGTCATCTAGACTACTTGGTCAAGGTGTTTGTTTCTTACTAGATATCTACTTATGAAATCAAGTCTATTTCTGAAGGTTGCTTGTGAATTTAATATCAAATTGTCTGATTTTAAGGAATGGTATAAAATCATGCATAGTCTTCATCACTTTAAAGATATACCTAATAAGCAGATACTTATAATAGCAGGGCAATCTTTTGTTGAACTTTGGAGAAATAACTTAAGGTCCCATCATTAACATAAACATAAGGGATGAATTCTGAAGCTAGCTGATTTTATTTATCTCTTTTTCTTACCTTGTCTACTCATTCTGAGATGACATGCTGTTAAGAATTTGTATTTTCTTTTTGTACCGAATATGGGAGATGGTGTCCATATTTATCGTTTTTTCACTTGCAAATGGGCCTAGTGTGTGTACACATGGTCTTCTCTCTTGGACTATTTTCTGGGCTACCCAGTTCCAGAAGGTGGTTTGTTCATAGAATTGAAAAAAGCATATTTAAGCTATGGTACTTGAGAATATGTTAGGCCTTTTTTTTTTGCATTCCAATTCTATAAACCATCTTTAGAATACACAGAAAATGTATCTAACAGACTGTCATTGGTGGCAGATAGAGTAACAGGGCTATGAGCTGTTGCAGAGTTAGGCAATATCTAAATTTTCTAATTTGTTTTCCAATTAACAAATTACACTGCTTTGCCATTATTCTGAGCCTAGGAGTAGATATGTTCCATTCCTTATACTACCTTATTGTTTATTTTGCAGATCCGTTGTTTATTGTGTCAAGTGAGAAAGACCACAAACAGGAAAATATCCAAGCCATCCTGAGTCGAAGCAGACTGGTAAGTCTAATTCATCCATTAAGGCAGCCTAGCCAGCCTGAACCATCTATTTTGGCTGACTGCACTGATAAGGTTGATTTAACAGGTCTTCACTGGATTTTATATTGTGCAGAAATTACTTTGCCATGATTTCTGGGAGACAAGGGATCTTGATACTTGTGGCTAGTGTGAGGATTGATTAGCTAGTAGTGACTAAAGGACTCATCATAATCTAATTTATTTCATTGGGAAAAGTGATGTATGTCTGTATTAAAGGAATTCAATAAGTACAAAAGCATGTACAGTATAAAGTAAATTCTAACCTTCTGCCCCCTTCACATAATCATCCATTGTCATCAGATTTTTGGCTGTTGTTCTAGAGATGTTCTATGCATATACCAATTACCCTCCTTTCTATGCCATATACACTCCTTTGCACCTTTTAAAAAAGTTTACAGTATAAGTAAAATGCTTTAGAAAATCTGATGGTATAATTGTTGTCCTCTTTCTCCCTGCCCTAAAATTAGAGAAAAGTCCCCAGGTTTAGAACCATGTTCAGTAACCTGATTCATTACCCAAGATATTCTCTATATTGGAGCAAGGCAGATCCCGTCCCACCATTCATTAGTCGGGAATGGAAGGGACACGAGGAGAAACACAGAGAAGCTCTCCGGCAACTTGCTGCGTAAGTGTCAAGTAGCTTCAGCCGCTACTTGTTTTCTTTCTTTTTTTAAACCTATGTTTTCAGTAATGATTTTTTCCTATTAAAATATTTATTTATTCTGCATTATTTAAAAATGTACAAATGTAATGTTATACCTAGGCCAATTGATCCCAAATTCTCTCTCTTAACCCCATGGATCAAAACAAGCTTGATTCAGGCACAATGGTTATAGGTTTATGGGTTAGTAGATGTTCTCAGAAGGCTGGAATGAATATATACATTTTAAATGACAAATTGCCACCAAAGCTTGAAGTAACTGAATTTGGTGTTCCTTTGATCTATCTTAGAAATTGCAAGTGTGCTTTTCTTCTAGTAACTAAATATATTTTTGGAGACTTGTAACCAAAGCACCTTCAGAGACAAGTCTCTTGAATTCTTTATTCTTTTAATTATTTACAAGTTAATACCTAGTAAAGTTTTTAGAAAGTCTACCTTACAGTCTGGGCATAAAATGTTGTATTTAAAACTTTGTTGTTAGCATGGGCTATTAATTAAAAATGGGCATTTTTTAAAATGTGGGATTTCATAAATCAACTCTTTTCTTAGCTTTCACTTCCTCTTGTTAGCTCCTAGTTTCCTGGCTCAGAGAAAGTAATTATATCTAGTCCGAGATATAGGTCAGTCAGATGCATGTTGTAGAAGATTTTGCTCTCAATCTGAGATACCCTTGTATCTCCTATTTTATGGACATAGAAATATTAAATAGAAATTATGCTTGAGGATGATGTGTTAGACTTGAATAATGTTTTCCTGCTTTGTTTTAGAACTGACACTTCTTTTCAGATGCCCAAAGAAGTTTATGAAGATCCTGATGTTACGGGAAAGAATCGTTATAAATATTTTGAAAGGTAAAAAGTAATTTTAATGAATATGAACCCTGATATTATTAGAGAACCTCTTTATGGTGATGATAATAGCTATCGTTTTTAAGTACACGTATGTGCCAGGCACCACTTTAAATGCTTTACAAATACATTATTAATTTTCACAATAGAAATGTAAGATCAGATATATTATTCCCACTTACTAGTAAAGAAGCTGAAACCAAGGGAGGAGCAATAAATTGCCCAAGATCACATAAGTTAGTAAATGGCAGAGTTGGGATTCCAACAAAGTCTGTCTGACTTCAGAAGTACTCAGTTGCAAAAAAAGAATGTGTATTTGAGAACAAAATGAAGTAATTATATGAAGTGAGGTGTAGTAGAGACACCATGACAGTCATAGTGTAGTGAGCAAATAGATGACACTTGCTCTATTTATGTGGATGTTGCCGAACATGGTCAAAAGGTTCATTCTGTTTCATTTGTGATTAATAATCATAAACTCAGGTCAAATTAAAATAAAGTGAAGGTTTTCCTGTGGGTCTTATCTGAATTAGAAAAATAGTCTTGATACCTTATCTACATAAGCTTCCTTGAGAAAGTAAGTTTTTAATACGCATTATTATTTATGAACAAACTCATTATGGAAATTTTATGATATTGACTTTTTCAGAGAAAAGTTAAATTTTTAACTTAAATTCCTAGACTTTTGGGGGAAGTTTTTAAAACTAAATTATTGGAAATTTCAGAATGTCTCAGGGCTTGAGACGTTGATGGGAGCTAACAACCAGCTGAAGCTCAACTATATGGCACTGCTTCTCAAAGTGTACCTTGTTTCCCATCTGTAGAAAAAACACTGGAAAGTTTATTAAAAATGCAGATTCATTGACCCTTATATCTACTGAATCTCATGGATAGACTTGGGAATTTGTACTTTAAATGAGAATCTCCCCACTCCTCAGTGGTTTTGTGTGTGTCAAAAGTTTGAGGATCACTGCCATAGAAGCTCACTGATTTTAAAGGATAAATATTAAAGTTGGAAGAAAGCTTAGAGAACACACAATGCAAAAGTCTCACATGTTTGTGTCCCTTCCCCCCACCCAGGCCTTTCCTTCCGTTCTATCAACAGATGCCACTCAATGTTGTTTTTGCAGCAACCAAGTAAGTAACCATTATTTTAAAAAGTTTATTTTATTTTATTGTATTTGTTGTTTGCTTCCATATTTGTTTCCAGAAGATAGTTTTCTAAATCAATATTTTTCAAATTGTGAATCACAAACTGCCTGTGGGTTATAAGCAGCATTTTAAAAAATGAAATAGAAGAGAAAATATCTAAAAGCACCAGGCATATTGAGGGTAAGTTGTTCTTTACTTACAACTTTTGTTTTGGATAGATATATACATATGTTCACATGTATGTAATGGTTATGATGTAGAAGCAAAACCATTTCTTATTATGAGTCATGGTAAAAATAGAACTTCAAAAATGCTTTAAATGTCCTCTTATGCTTCCCTGAAACACACACTTATCTGACAACAGTTTTTCAACATTTCATCAAGAAAACTAATCAATCATTAAATATTTTTCAAATACTAGAATTTTATAATTTAATATTCATCTAACCTACACAAATCACTGTGGTATGCAAAGATAAATAAAACATGGTTTTTGTCATACAAGGGAGTGAACTAGGGTAAGAGGGAAGTAATGGACAAGGGCCAAATCTAGGATTAATGTGCAGTTCCCCAGTCTTTCCTTTTAAGTCAAGGCAGCAGATTCGGTAAAATGTCCTATTAAAAATCTAATTTTTGCTATATTCTTTTCTGTGTCAAAACTTAATATATCTGTAAGAGAAAAAAATTCAGGGTATTCATGAAATGATCAGGAAAAGGAATCTTTTCTACTTTATTAAAATTTTCTAAAGTCTCAAATTTCTGAATATTTAGATAAGGCTTGGTTTCCAGACCAGCATTCAAAGGATATGGTTACTCCTGATCATATGCCATATTATAAGATATACCATAGGATATATGTTATAAAATGTCAACGGTCCTCAAGATAACTGTCAATTATGATTCCAGTTCTCTACTGATTTTTAAAGACTGTGCATGGACACCTTTGGCTCTTATGTAGATGGAGAATAGATTCCTTTAAAGACTGTGTATGGACACTCTAAGCTCTTATATAGATGGAGAGTAGAAGAAACTAGGTAGAAACTGTTGTCTGTTTACCTAGGAACAGCTGCAGGCTTATTTTCTATGAATGTTTTCTTTGAGCAAAGGGGGAGCTATGAGACAGGT
Organism: Cynopterus sphinx; assembly: GCA_030015415.1. Lineage (NCBI taxonomy): Eukaryota > Metazoa > Chordata > Mammalia > Chiroptera > Pteropodidae > Cynopterus > Cynopterus sphinx. The sequence continues at coordinate 55,434,628 of CM057380.1, read as the reverse complement.
GGATCCCGATAGATACCTTTGGTCATTCTTGATTGGTTTGGAGATCATTTTTACATCAGGTTTAAAAGTTGTTCAGCTAATTGTGAGGAGTTCTGAGGTCTACAGTAATAAACACTGGGCCTTCCATTCCTTTGTAAATAACTGGCATAAGGGATAAAGAGTCCCTTTGAGATTTAAACCATGACAGTTGGAACTCTAGATGGTCTCTACCTTTCTTAGAAGTGTTTAAAGAAGAATCAGTATCCCTAGTGAAGTCAACTCTGGAACTTTGGCAGGGGTGAGTTTTGGAGCAGTGAGGGTAATTCTACCTTATGTTAGCAGGGAGGCACTTGTCTGGGGACCAGCTGGCCTTCTCCAGCCACACCCTTTTTATGGCTAGCTCTTGGAGTGGTTACTTTGAATTCTATGTCAGCATTTTGGAAAAGAGGATAAAAAGCAAATATTTAAAAATGTTCAATGGTGGTTTCCAGTGCCACATGCAAAGAGCTTGGAAGTTGCGACCCTGTCCTAACAACAAATAAAAAGCTGAACAGACTGAAAAATCAACTATTTTCCTTGGTTCTGTAAGAGAGGGGAATATGCAGGGCAAACTGCTGTCCCAAGATTAGAGAGAAAGACAGGCAAATACAGGGAGTAATGTCTTCCCAGAGCAGGGATTCATGAATAGAAACTATCCTAGGAACTAGTCTCAGGTGGTACAACCTGAACCATAATTGCCAAATTTCTGGAAGCTCAGTGTGGAAAACTTGAGCATTAAAAACTCCAGAAGGACCTTGTCATAGGGAGCTTCCACAATTTTGTGAGACTTAACCTCCAGGAGCTCAACCAAATTTTGATAAGTATTCTAGGAAAATCACCTCATGCTTCTGGCAGGGGGAGGGGAAAATAAACCATTTTGAAATATGTCAGAGCACTCTGTTTTTCTTAACAAGGTCAGACCTCAGTAGAATCTAGTTAACCAGAGCTTAACTTCCTGGGGCAGTAACAGAGCCTAATTGACCTGGGAGAGGGAACTATCCAGCTCTAGTTCCCTCTAGCCATCCTGCCCCTATCTAACAGGGGACGAAAAAAATGATAAACATGAGGTTCACAATCCAGAAGCACAGGCTCACTAAAAGACTGACACCTAATCATAAAATAATTAATGCTTCCCCCTCTACACCTTACCACCACATTACTAAAGGCCTATTTACAGTATTTCTTCTTGCCCAGTACATCATGTCTACCTGTCAAGTAATTACAAGGCATACTGAAAGGCAAAAAAACATAATTTGAAGAGAGAGCATGAACATAGTTAACATGCTAAGGACTCTAATGAATAAAGTATATAGAATGCAAGATCAGATAGTCAATGTAAACAGAGAGATGGAAATAAGAAAGAACTAAAAAAATTGCTAGAGACTAACAACACTGTAACAGAAATGAAGAATGCCTTTGATGGGCTCATTAATAGACTGGACATGGCTGAGGAAAGAATCTCCAAGCTAGAGGTATATTCATAGAAACCTCTAAAACTGAAAACCAAAAAGAATAAAGATAACAAAGACTGAAAATAACAGAATATCCAATAATTGTGAGCAACTACAAAGGTATAACATGTATAATGAAAATACTAGGAAAAGAAAGAGTAAGGAACAGAGAAAATATTTAAAACAATAATTACTGAGAATTTCCCCTAATTAATGTCAGAGACCAAGCTACAGAGCCAAGAAGCTCAGAGAATACTAAGCAAGATAAATGCAAAAAAAAAAAAAAAAAGAGGCTATGACCAAAGCATAAGATATTCAAACTAAAGAAAATCAAAGATAAAAAAAAAGTTGACAGATGCCAGGGGACAAAAATACCTTATCTATAGAGGAACAAAGATAAGAATTTCTTCTGACTTTTCAGAAAACATGCAAGCAAGAAGAGAAGAAAAAATTTAAAGTGCTGAGGAAAAAAAGACTTATCAACTTAGAACTATGTATCCTGTAAAATATCCTTAATAATGAAGGGAAAAATAAAGACTTTCTCAAGCAAATAAAACCTGAGAGAATTTGTTGACATTAGACCTACCTTGCAAGAAATGTTAAAAGAAATTTTTTAGAAAGAAGGAAAATAATATAGATTAGAAACTCACATCTACATATAGTAGAATATTGAAGACAAAGTAATTGATCTAACAGATGACAGTTTGTTCAAAATAATAATTGCAAAAGTATACTTGATTTTTATGCTTATCTATATATCTCAGGTATTACATATGTCAAAGTGTGTGAAAAAACAAGAACGGTGTGCTCTCAACAAGAAACGCACTTTAAATATAAACACACAGATAGATTAAAAGTAAATGTATGGAGAAAAATATACATGCCAACACTGATTAAAAGAAAGCATCAGTTGCTATAATAATTTTATATAGAGTGGACTTCAAAGCAAGAAAAATTATCAGGGATAAAGAGAAATAGGTGAACCCACTATTATAATTGGAGACTTCAACACCCTTCTATCAGAAATGGACACATCCACCAGGCAGAAAGTCAGTAAGGCCCTAGTTGAACTCAACAGCACCATCGATCAATGGGGTATAATTGATATTTACAGCCTACTTCTTCCAAAACAGCAAGACAGACCACATTCTAGGTCAAAAAACATATTTTAATAAATGTAAAAGAATTGAAATCATACAATGTCTGGTTTCATACCACAATGGAATTAGATTAGAAATTAATAACAGAAAGACAACTGAAAATTCCCATGGAGATTACACAATACATTTCTAAATAACACATGGGTTCAAGAAGAAATCTCAAGAAATGAAAAAAATATTTTGAACTAAATGAAAATGACAATACAACTAATCAAAATTTATGGAATGCAGTGAAAACAGTGCTTAAAGGGAAATTTATAGCATTGAATACATACATCAGAAAAGCAGAAAATCTAAAATTAAACATCTAAGCTTTCACCTTGGGAAACTAGAAAAAGAAGAGCAAATTAAATCCAAAGTGAGCAGAAAAAAAGAAATTATAAGAATTATAGTATAAATCCATGGAATTGATCAAGGAAATCAGTAGAGAAAACCGATTAAACCAAAAGTTGGTTCTTTGAAAAGATTACTAAAACTGATAAGTTTCTAGCCAGGCTAACTAAGGAAAAGAAAAAAAAAAGGCCAGCATTACCCTAAAACAAAAACCAGAAAATGATATTAAAAAAAAAAGAAAGAAAACTACAGACCAATATTTCTCATGTAGATAGGCATGAAAATCCTCACTAAACTATTAACAAATAGAATCCAGCAATGTATTAAAAAAGTTATACACCACAACTAAGTCGTGGGTATCCCAGGTGTTCAAGGCTGGCTCAGCATTTAAAAATCAGTTAACATAATCCATCCCTCAACAAGCAAAAAAAAAAAAAATTACAGAAAAAGTATTTGACAATATTCAACACCCATTCATGATAAAAACTTAATAAACTAGGAAATGAGGGGAACTTCTTCAACTTAATAATGTACAAGAAACCTACATCTCACTTAATGGTCAGAAACTCAGAGCTTTCCCAATAAGATCAGGAACAAGACAAGGATGTCTTTTCTCACCATTTCTTTTCAGCACTGTGTCAAGACAAGGATGTCTTTTCTCACCATTTCTTTTCAGCATTGTACTGGAAGTCCTAGCTAATGCAATAAGACAAGAAAAAGAAAGAAAAGGTATATAGATTGGGAAGGAAGAAATAAAATTGTCTTTGTTAGCAGATGAATGTTCATTTGTGTAGCAAATCAAAAAGAATTGACTCTAAAACTACCCTCCTGGAAATTAATGATTATAGCAAGGTTGTAAAATACAGAGTTAATATACAAAAGTCAACTGTCAAACAAATAGAATTTTAAATTGAAAACATGATACTATTTATATTAGCAACAAAACATGAGAAACAGTTATAAATCTAATAAAATATACACAAGACCAACTTCTATGAAATAAATCAAAGGAATAAATAAATAGATATTCTACATCCTTGGGTAGGAAGACTCAACATTGTCAAGAGGTCAGTTCTTTCCAACTTGATTTATAGATTCAATGTAATCTCAGTCAAGTGTCTGTAAGTTATTTTGTAGATTTTGACAAACTGACCCTAGAGCTTATAGGAAGAGGTAAAAGACCCAGAATAGTCTACACAATATTCAAGAAGAAAAAACAAAGTTGAAAGACTGACACTTTCTGACTTCAGGACCTACTATAAAACTATAGTAATCAAGACAGTGTGGTATTAGAGGGAAAAATAGACAAATAGATCAAGGAAATGGAATAAAAAGTCTAGAAGTAGACCCACATAAACATAATAAACTAATCTTGGACAGAAGGAACAAAAGAGCAAAGTTAGTCTTTTCAACAAATGTTGCTGGAACAACTGGACATACACATGCAAAAATATGAATCTAGACACACACCTGACACCCTTCAGAAAAATTAACAAAATGGGTTATAGACCCATTTTGTAAAATGCAAAACTATAAAACCCTTAGAAGATAAGAGGAAAAAAACTAGATGACTCTGGGTGTGGTGATGACTTTTTAGATATGGCACCAAAAGTACAACCCATTAAAGAAATGATGGATAATCTGGACTTTATTCAAATTAAAAACTTTTGCTCTACCAAAGACAATGTCATTAGAATAAGAAGACAAGTCACAGAATGAGAGAAAGTACTTGCAAAAGACACATCTAATCTGATAAACTGTTATCCAAAATATTCAAAGAACATCTTAAAACTCAATATTGAGAATAATTTTAAAAAGGGCCAAAGACCTTAACAGACACCTCACCAAAGAAGATTAAGAGATGGCAAATAAGCATTTGAAAAGATGCTCTGAATCATATGTCATCAGGGAAATGCAAATTCAAACAGTGAGCTACCACTACACACTTATTAGAATGGCCAAAATCTAGAACACTGACAACACCAAATGTGGAGCAACAGGAACTCTCATTCATTGCTGGTGGGAATACAAAATGCTACAGCCACTTTGAAGACAGTATGGCGGTTTCTTACAAAACAAAACTTTTAACATATGATCTAGCAACTGTATTCCTTGGTATTTACCCAAAGGAGTTGAAAACTTAAGTCCATAAAACAAAAACAAAAACCTACACACAGATGCTTATGGCAGTTTTACTCATAAATGCTCAAACTTGGAAGCAACCAAGAAGTCCTTCAGTAGGTGACTGGATAAACTGTGGTATATCCAGACAGTGGAATATTATTCAGCACTAAAAGGAAATGAGCTGTCAAGACATGGAAAGACATGGAGGAACCTTAAATACATATTACTAAGAGAAGAAGACAGTCTGAAAAGGCTATATACACTGAATGATTCCAACTACATGACATTCTAAAAAAGGCAAATCAATGGAGATTAATAAAAAATAATTATTGGTTACTAAGTTTTGTGAGGAGATGGAGAGGGATGAATAGGAGGAGTGCAGAGGATTTTTAGGGTAGGAAAAATACTCTATATGATTCTATAATGGTGGATACCTGTTATTATACGTGTATTCATATATGTAAAGATTTGTCCAAACCCATAGAATGTACAAAACCAAATGTGAACCCTAATGTATACTATGGACTTGGGGATGATTATGGTGTTAATGTAGGTTCATCACTTGTAGCAAATGTACCACTCTGGTTAGTGATGTTGATAATGGGGGAGCTATGCATATGTGGGAGCAGGGGGTACTGTATATGTGAAATCTCTGTACCTTTCTCTCTATTTTGCTGTGAACCTAAATCTGCTCTTAATGTCTTTAAAAATTGCGAACACTTGATGGAGTGCATGCTAACAGAACAGAATTTACTAGCTTTTGTAGCCCCTATTTTTGTGTAGTACTGTTGAGGTCAGGAGGGAAAATTTAGAAGACTTGTGATTGTAGACGGCAGTGCATGCTGCTGGTGCCTGGGCAGTAATGGAGGAGAAAGGGCTTGGTTTGAGGGTCTGTAGAGGAGCACTGGCCACTGTAAGGATAACGAAGCCAGAGTGAGTGAGCCTGAGGATGGGATCCAGGACAAAGCAGGGCTCAAGCTAAAGAGGGAACGGATGTGGGGTCTTTCTGGTTTGGAGTCCTGATCAGGGAGAGGTGGGAAAAAGGTCAATTCATTATTCTTTCTTATCCACAGTTTACTCTGCCTTAAACCAACTGAAATGGAATAAAAAAGAATAGGTTAGAGAAAAATAATAAATTAGTTAGGAAAGAAACTGTATTACTTTATACCCTAGGGATTCCGTGAAAATAGCATTCCTCCTTTGCAGCTTCTTTTCCGACCCACCTGGAAGGATCCTGTCATTAGAAAGCTTAGTCAGAAGGATTCATTAGGCATTATCACAATATTAGCACATTTGATCTGATGGTTCAGATGTGTAATTATTTAATTTGTAAAAACAAGAATTTATTTTCTTGATTCAAGCTAATGATGTTATAATAATATTCATATGAGCTGAAATGAGATAAAGCTGATTTGAAGTGATTCCCTCTAGAACTTTTATAGTAGAATAATTTCTGCTGAAATCATAAGAAACTCTAAATACTGTTTGTCTACATGTTAGAAATTCATAGCAACTGTTGAAAAATTTTTTCAATACCCATTAGAATTCAGCATTAAAAATGACTTAAAGTAGTTGCCATCACAGGTTAAACCTCCAAACAGGTTCTAACTGGCTTGAGGTGCATTTTTCTTAGAGCTAAATTGTATATACTGTGCTCACATATAAGCACCTCCAATTGCCTTTGACTATTTTTGAAAATGGAAATCTTTCTCTTTTTTGCCATTATATTCAGTTGTTTATTGTTTATGTAATTTAAACAATTCTTTTGCCAACTAGAAAAAATGTTTTCTTTTAAAACATTTTAAAATGGAAGTAGCTATATATATTTTTTTTCTTCTTTATTTTAAAAGTAGTACATGTCCAGGTTTAAAAAAAAGTTAGAAAATTTAGAAAACTATAAACAAAAAAATTCTCTCTGTAATCTTACTATCCAGAAATAATCGCTATTATTATTTTATTGTATATCATCTAGGCATTTTTCTATACACAAAAGCACAGTTTTTAAAAACATAAAAATGTGCTTCTGTTTTTTATACTGCTTTATAGTTTCCCTTTTTTTCTACCTTACATGGAATCATGTACATTTATGTGTGTTCATAAATATAGATTACACTGTTGCTATATTAAAAGTAACAGCTGCATAAATTCTATTATCAGTATGTCATATTATTGTAAACAATTCTATTGATGGTGATTATTAAGTTTGTAATATTTTACTCTTATAAATGAGACTTAATAAACATATATCCTTTTATAGTTGGCATATATCTTTTGTACACTTGTTCAGTTATTTCCTGGAATAGATTCCTAGGAGTTTGCCTAAGCCAAGAAATATTTTAAGGTTTTTTGATATATATTGATCAGTTTCTTGTTAGTTGGGTCGTACCTATTTGTACCGTTTATGAGGATGCTTGTTTCTTTATAACTTCATCAATGCTACATACTTTCAATCTTTTAAATCTTTGCTTATATGATATAATAAAATAGCATCCTGCTATTTTGATTTGCTTTTCTTTGATTACTAGTTGTGTTCTTATTGTGATTTCATGTTTGTTAGAGTTTTACTTTCTGTTTTGTGAGTTGTTCTTTACCCACTTTTTCTGTGGGTATTTAACGGTCTTATTGATTAACAAGGACTTTTTATACAGAAAGACTTTAATTTTTTATTATATATGTTGCAAAACCTATTTCCAAGTTTACTATTCACATTTTAATTTTGTTTCTAATATTTCAAGGTATATAAGTTTCAACTTAATTCTATTGGTCAGTTCCTTTTACAGTTTGGCTTTTGAGCCAGGCTTTAAAGGACTTTTACTCAAAGATGATAAATTTACTTATGCTCCCTACTGATGCTTTTATAGTTTCATTTTTACATTAAATAATTTAAATGATCTGGAATTAATATTTTGTGTAAGAGATGAGGTTTTGTTTTCTTTTCTCTGCTCCAGTATATGTGTTTCTGAAACAGCTAAAATTGAGTGTGTAACTAAAAGCAGAGAAGAAGGAAACCAGGGGAGTAGCAATTCCAAATAGGTTCAGAAGTAACTGTATGACATCCTAGAATCTACCTTTTATAGCTCTGTTCTACAGCCCTACCCAGTGATGCACAGATCAGTAGGCATTTTTGCCTAGGTTTTTAGGCAGAGGTGAGAATAACAAGACAATTTTCTCAAGATTATTGGGCATAGTCCTGGTTACACTAGTTTTATAAATTTGTGCCTGTCAATATTTAGAGGGGGAAGTTCTTAGTGAAGCTCAAGAATTTATTTCTACTTGATTATATAGTATTTTAAACGATTGTATCAGGTTTTAATTTTAAAAATAATTTTCCCTTTTAGGATGGAGCCATTTACTTTTCCTCCTGCTTCCACTAAGTACCCACCTATCTTTTCAAAGTACACTGTGGGTACTCAGACTGATTATCGTGACGCTGATGTTCAAACAGATCCATATTCTCCTGAATATGTAGTATATCAAGATTCAATTCCTGAGCTTTTGACCCTGGCTACTCTGACTTGGGGTGAGTTGGTAATTCTCTTGTATAAATATTTGTAGATGACAGTCTTGATTACCATGCCAGCTATTGAGTTCCTAGAAATTAAGAGCACATAGAGACAACTATGATTTAAAATTTTGCTATTTAAAGCATCTTTTTCTGATACTTTTGTTCAAAGAGAGATATACTCTTTTCACTGTAAGGAGGATTATTGTACTTTATCCCTGAAGCTGAAGTTATATTTTGGCTTAATTTTTTCCCAATCAATACTCTTTAGTTTTTAATTAAATTAATTGAAGTAACTTTGGTTAATAACATTATATAATTTTTAGGTATACAAGATTATAATTCAACAACGGTGTCTAATTATGGAAGTCTAGTTTCCTGTCATTACCATATATTCAACTCCTTTTACCCATTTTGCCCTCCCCCTACCCTTTTTCCCCTCTGGTAACCACCATTCTGTTGACTATATCTATGAGTTTGTTTTGTTTGTTTGTTACTTTTTGTTTTATATTGCACACATGAAGAAGGAACCCATGTACACTATTGGTGGGAATATAAATTAATGCAACCACTATGGAAAATAGTTTGGAGTTTCCTCAACAAATTAAGAATAGAAATATCATATGATCTAGCAATTCCTCTTCTGGGTTTCACCCCCAAAATATTAAAGTGCTTATACATAAAGATATATGTACTCCTGTGTTCCCTGAAATATTATTTATAGTAGTCAAGACATGGAAACAAACAAAGTGTCCATTGTTGGATGATCGGATAAAGAAGATATAATTATATGTATATACTTATATATATGTATATATATATTATACACACATATACATATATATGCACACACACATATATACACATATATATAGTGGAATACTACTCAGGCATAAAAAAGAGGAAATATTTCCATTTGTAACAACACCAATGGCTCTTGAGAGTATTATGCTAAGTGAAATAAGTTACTCAGTTTAATTTCGTGGTTGCTTTGCTGACTACTCAGCTCCTTTGCCTTTCTCTCAGTGAATGAACTCCTTTTCACTCCTTCTTTACCTATAAGCCTCTTTTGAATGCATTACTGAATATGCATTTCAACATATATATATTATCTTACTTTGCCAAAATAATTTAGAATTTACAAAAGCTTTCTTACACATCTTATCGGATGATTTAGATGATATCTTTTGATATTATCTCTGAAATGCTAATATCTCTCAGGCTCAGATGTTTACTCTTATTGTGTAATAAAATTGGGCCTAAGCCTATATTATGTGAAACTGTAAAAATTAATAGATGGAGGGACTTTTAGAAATTACTGGACATTAGCTTCTGGACTCACCTGATTGTAGCTAGGAAACTGAGAACCAGAGAGGCTGACTCTGCTAGAACGTAATAATTTTTGTTAAAATGAGATTTCTTTCTTTCCCCATTGTAATGGATTGCTTTGATCAAGTCCGCATCACAGGCAATGAAGATGTTTGCATCTGAGCTTCAGTTTTGATTCATGTTTCTTGGCTTGCTTTATGAATCCAGAGCAAGAATTATTGACACCTGTGCTTTAAAGTGGCGGCTCTATTTTCAGATTTAGATGACAGATTAAAAATATGCTGAAAGCTTTCCCTTCTGAACACATAAAAAAATACTGTAAAAATGAATAAACACATAGCTGCACTTAAAAACAAGGAAGAAAATTTCCACAGTCTAGAAGTGAAGATGTCTTCCTAAAAGAAATAGCTGGGAAGCTGAGCTGATGAGGCACTGTGAATGGTGGGGAGTCAAATCTAAGTTACCTGCCTGAACTAGAGGAGGATGAAGCTTTCTCCTGCCCACGGGTGGGACCAAAGCCCAAGCCTGCCCATTTAAGAGTATAGCCAGACCTGCCTGGGTCCTTGGGCTTTATCTCTTGGTGTGCTATGGGCTTACATTGAGTTGCAATAAGACAAGAGCCAGGTCCTCTAAAGCAAGAACCTAGGCAGGGGCTCGGAAATGCTTCGCCCGGCAAAAAGTCTAATCTGGAGCTCTGCCCCTGGCAGTGCTTAGGTTGAAGTGTTATGAAAAGCCTCTGTGAGTCAGGCCTACTCTCTCATTTGTGAGGTCATGGGTAGGAGTTCAAATGGAGACCCACTTACTATATGTATATATGTTTAAAAATTATAAATAAAGCTAATATCTTTCCATATCATGAGGGGCCGGCCTATCATGCATGCATGTGATTACCCCACCTTGTGTTTCCAATCTCTGTTTACAAATCCCTGCAAACAGCTGCCACTTAGCCACTCCTTGGGTTTATGGGTGAACAAACAGCAGCATATAGTCTGCCCTCTGGAGTCTGAATCCTGAGAAGAAGCCCATGTAGATTTGGAAAGTGGGCTTGAGAACATTTGCAGAAGGACTTCCAGGGTCTCTAAGAGTAAGAGTAAATCTAGGTGTGCATAGTCCCTAGGGGCTCCTCACATTGTGATGAAGGGCAGGGCTCTAAAGATTGAGTCTGGGATGCTGTTCCTCCTGTGAGATCAAAGATGCTGCTGCCCAGGGTGATCATGAAAGAAGTATGCAGATGCTCTCAACTCAAAAATCACAAACCATCTAAGGAACACAGATACTGGGAGTGATCCACAAAAAATTTTTAAAAATGGAAGAATAAACTCTTGAGCAAGCAAAGCAAATGGAGCAATCTTTCAGGATTTAGGAAGTACTTTTATATCCTCAAAGAGATAATGGGGGAAATAGCAACAATGAAAACAATAATGGGAGCTATAAAAAAGAATGAATTGAAATCATTGGAAAGAACAGTAATTAGCTTTTGACTTTATTAGAAAATTATGAGTGGAAATTTCTAAGTTAAAAAATTTTCAGGGTGACCTCTGAAAAAGGAGAAATGTATTATTTCACAATTGATAGAGAGGAAAAAAGGAAATAACAGAGAGCAGAGAAGAATGGGGAGCAAAGAAAAAAACATGAAATAGAGAATGCATAGTAAGACGTCAGAAAAGTGTTCAAACATTTTAGTAATCTAAATATGTAAAAGTGACTTAAACTTGCCTATTAAAAAACATGCTTGGGTTGGATTAATAAAAACCTAGCAAAACAGCTTGCTAATTATAAAGTAGCACCAAAATTGAAAATAAATGGGTCGAAAAATATACTGTTAGTTCACCCAAAGAAAGCTGATATAACAATGTTAATATTAGACCAAAGTTAATTAGAAAATGGTAAAAGGAAGAAATGAAGGAATAGTAATAAAAGGAGTAATCCACTAGAAGATATATCTGTGATGAACTTGTGTGTACCCTACATAGACTCAAAATGTGTAAAGAAAAAGTGATTGAATCACAAGGAGAAATGGGCAAATTCCTACTCATGTAGATTTTAATGCCCTTCTTTTAGATTAAGCTATCAAAAGTAGAGGTGATTTGATGATGATTAAAGTTCTTCATATAAAAGAGTTTGTGTGTGGTAGGTCATGGCCAGACCTGCTATAGATCTAACTATACATTAGGAAATTGAATGTGGAAATACTTGGTTGTAGCATTACAAGGAAATAATAATGTTTCTGGGCATCTTTGACCTGGTAGAGTCCTTACTTCTTACATTTAATTTCCTTGTATTTATATTCATTTGATTGATCAGAAAGATGCCGCTATAATCCAATGAGGGGAAGGAGGTATTTTCAATAAATGGTGATGAAACAATTAGATATCCATGAGGAAAAAATGAACTTTGATCTGATTTCTACCTCAATGTAGTTCCATTAAAAAAAAAAAAAAACCCAACAGGCGTGTGTGTGTGTGTGTGTGTGTGTGTGTGTGTGTGTTTGAATTGATAACCTGATCTAAAATTAATATGGAAATGTGAAAGTGTTAAAAGTAGCCAAGGCAAATATGAAGAAACAGAACCATATACACTACCAGATACAAAGATTTACAGTAAAGCTGCACTAATTAAAGACAGTGGTATATTCTTAAAGACAAATAGATTATTGTTACACAATAAAGTGCAGAAACTAACTCACATAAATATTATCTGACAAGACAAAGATGGCATGGCAGTATTGAAAAAAAAAAAATGATCCTTTCAGTCTATAGTGCTAAGTCAGTTAGATAATAATCTTGAAAAAAGTGACTTTTGATTCCTACTTTACACCATAAACCAAAATCAATCCTAGATGTTAAATGTGAAAGGTGAAACAATAAAACTTTTAGAGGGAATCATAAGAAAATATTTTTGTGAACTTGGGTAGGCAAAGATTTTATTAAGTAGGACAAAAAATGCTAACTATAAAGAGAAAAATGAGAAATTAGATCACATTAAAATAAAGAACCTTTATTTCCTAAAAACCACATTAAGACAGTGAAGAGGCAAGACGCAGATTGGGAGAAGATATGAGCAATACCTATATGAAATGGAAGACACAACTAGAACCCATGAAGAAATCCTAAAAATCAATAAGGAAAAGACAACCCAATAGAAAAATTAGCAAATGATATGAGCACGTACTTAAAAAGGATTTTAAAATGGCCAATTAACACGAAACAGTGTTCAACTTGATTAGTTACATCAGGGAACTGCTAATGAAAACCTTGGTGTGATACTACTATGCACATACCAGGAAAGCTAGTATGAAAAAGATTGATGTTACCAAGTGGTGATAAGGATTTGAAACAAAGAGAATTTCATATATTGCGTGTATATGGGACAGCTATTTTTTGAAACCTGGTTGGTAGTATCTTCTAAAGCTGAACTCACTCATACCTATGACGTAGGAATTTCATTCCTAGCTATACAGTGAAGAGAATTGAGTACTTGGTTCTACTAAAAAATGCATCAATATTTTCTCCAAAAGACAAGCGCAAAAATGTATGCTATACATTAATAAAGATGTACATAAATAAGTGAAAAATAATGACAGTGAAAAGGTTGACACTGTAAGCACTAAGAAAAATAGTATTAAGAGCTTACTCTGTGCCAAGAACTATTCCAAGTCCTTTTTTATTTTTAACTTATCTTCACAAATTAAGTGAATAATAACATTTAAATCAGAAATTAATGCTATAAATCTTTTAAAAGGCAAAAGAAAAAACAATTATTAGGACCAAAAATAATTTTTTTGATAAAGATTAATAATATAGCCAAATCTTCTATAGGAAACACTGAGACAAAAGACAGAACATGCAAATAAAGAGTTTTGGGATTGGAGGAGAGACTTAACTACAGAATATATTATTTGAGAACTATAAGAGAATACTATGCATATCTTTTCCCCTATATTTCAAAACAGATAAATTATACAATTTTAAAGGAAAATATAAATTACTAAGTTGGTTTCAAGAAGAATTAGCAAACATGAATAGAAGAATAACTATAGAAAGTGACTTGGTTAAAAAAAAAAATCCTTTTAAAAGCACCAGACCTAAGCAGTTTACAGGTACATTTACTGTTCCTTTAAGGAATAAATAAGCTTGGTTTTATGCAAATTCTTCCAGCAAAAAGAAAGAAAGAATAAAAGTTAATGTATTTATTTTATGAAGCTAGTATAGCCTTGATTTGAAAACTGAATAAGGATGATAATTGAAAGGAAAAATTACAGAGCCATCTCACATATGAATAAATGCAAAAATTCTAAGTACAATACCAACAATCAAATCTTGAAGTATTTAAAAAGGATAACTTATCATAAGCATGTGGGTTAATCACATAAATTCCAGTTTATAATACAATACCAGAAAACCAACCAATGTAACTTACCATTTTAACAGAAAGTATAGAAAAAATGCTTTGATAGATGCAAAAAAAAAAAAGTGATAACATTCAACATTTATTCAAGATGTAAACTCTAAATAAACTGGGATCAGAAGGGAATTTTAGTAACTTAATAAAGATATCTATCTACCACAGTCTTCAATAAACATAATACTAAAAGTGAAATTTTAGAACTTTTTGAAGTAAAGAAAAAGACAATGATCTCTTTATCACTACTATTATTTAGTAATGCAGAGAAGATCTGAGCCCAGGGCTTATTAAGCTAGGCTATGACTCTTCTCCCCCAGGGACATTTGGAAAGATTGGTGGCATTTATGTATGTGATGATGATTAGGAAGCACTCCTGGCATTATTAACATATGGGTTTAGGGGGTGGCCTGGCATGGATACTAAACATCCTGTCTTGCATGGGGCAGCCCATGCAACAGATAATTGTCTGTCCAGTATGGCAGTAATAGCACCCTGGTTAAGAAATACTGAGTGAGTGTGGTAAGATAAAAAAAAATGAGGTATGAGGACTAGAAAGAAGAAGCGATACTATATTTGCAGACAAAGTGCTCATGTAGAAAATCAAATGAAATAAATTATCAGAACTAAGAACTTGAGTTTCATTATGAAACCAGCATACAAAGGTCAGTAGCTTTCCTGTACATGAGCAATATCTAATTTGAAATACAATTTTAAAAATTATTTTTAATAGCAACAAATAGCAGAATACCTAGGAAATCACTTAATGAAAACATGTACAAGGCATTTATGGAGAAACATAAATTGTGACTTCTGCAAGTTACTTTGATATTTTTTTGTATTTCAAAATATAGATTTGTTCAATACAGAACATTTCAAGGTGTGATTATTCAGTAGTCTCATAATATTCAAACACTTTCTAGCATCTTACAACTGAAATCTCTTCTGGCTGAATTACTAACAAGAAGTAGTATAGGGCACAGCTATAAGGAACATCTGTAGTTTATTTCCTAATATCATTTCATCCTGTCATAACCTTTAATTTAAAGGGGTCAGGAACTGAAAGGGAGAGAATAAAATACTGGTAGGTACGTGAGTTTGTCTATGTGTTTCTAAAGAATTTTGCTTCATCCTCCAGGTCGAGGTCTCCCTGCAGGACAAGCGGAGATAGAGATGATAGAACGTGCCCGGGAGAAGCGTGCTTGGGAAGCCACTCTCCCATCTCTGAGTGATACCTCCCAGTTTGAGAACAGGAGGAAGATGATGGATGCAATGGAGAGGAAGGAGTGGGCCTTCAGAGAGCAGGAGATTGAAAAGTAGGTTCTTGATCACCCAGATACCTGCTTTTCCATGGTGGAAGTAATGTTAATCTGTAAAGCATTTTTCTAAATGTATAGGTATAAAAGTATTCCTCAACCTGTAGAAATAGGTAATTGAGTTTCTGGTTCTTTCAGGAAAAATAACTATAATTTTCTCTTCATTAATATAAAAATGTGTAATGGCCTCTTTTGTGGGAAGTCCAGCACGAAACCCAGACCTGAGCAATTCTTCAAGGTACTTCTGATTCTTCTCTTTTCTTTTTAGTATCTGCTCTAGAGTATTACAGAATTCCGCTGATTTTTTTGCAAATGTCTTTCAAACTGTCCCTTTCTGTTGATTCCCAGTACCACTGTCCTTAGTCTCGGTCCTCTTCATGTCTATTACACAGCCTCCTTGCTTATCTTGTCTCTTATTCCCCACCGCCGCCACTGGATTCATAGTCAGGCATCTTGGGTCCCAGCTGCAGTTAATGGGGCACTTTCTATTTAAAAGACAAACTGTAGAATTCTTTAATTAAGGGATGAACTCACAGCACATAAATAACCATATGCTTAGGTACTTCTAGCTGAGTTTTCAATCAGTTTAACTGATGTATTTTTAGTAATGAGATCATTCCTAGAATATGCAGAAATGATGAGAACTGAAAAATGACAACTCCCTAGCAAGAACAGAAAGGACCCATCAAGGTTGTCCTTTATTCCGAGCTATACTGAGGCACCTTTATTGTTTGTAGCAATGCTGCCAGTGCTAACATGCAAGAAAGATAGGGACCAAGACAGTCAGAAACTTGGTTTGGTTCTCAATTCCAAATATATTTATTTTTTTGATTAATCCTGAATCAGGACTGTGTGGTGTTTTGGTAAAAAGCTTGCAGTTTAATAGAAAATAGTGTTTGGAGTAAAGTAGGTATCAGATATCCAATCCTGTCTGCAGAAATTTAAATCCATTGCTGCAATTTGACGATGTATATTCTTATTAGAATGATATCAAAAATATTAAAAATGTATCTGGCCAGAATGAAGACATTGCCTTAGAAAGTAAGTATTTTTGTGACACTGAGGATGATTTTAATAAACATGTTTTTGAGTCCTGGCTGTGTGCCAGGCTCTGTGCTGTGAACTGGAGAAACAGAGAATAGAAAACTGCTGTGCCCTGACACATACAGCTCCTTATGGTCTACTGGGGTTGGGGAGGGGAGGATGGGCAGAGATGGGCCAAAAGACCTCCTGACTAACAATTCTTAAGCAGAGTCTATCAGGCGATGTGCTGTCTGTATACGAAGTGCTAGGGGAATCTAGGAGAAAATAATCAGTTCTGTTTGAGGTGGATGAAGATTTGGGAAAACTACTGAGAGTAGGTAGCCTCTGAGCTTGGTGTGAAAGGGTAAGAAATAATAGAGTAGATGATAGTATCAGCAATGACAATGATGATGATTTCATACGACAGACAACATTTACTGAGTACTTACTATGTGCTGGAACCAAGTTCCAAGTCAATAATTCTCAAAGTGTGGTCCAAAGACCACCAGTATCAGCATTATCTGGGAACTTAGAAATGTAAATTCTTTGGCCCTGTCCCACACCTGCCAAATCAGGGGTTGGGTTCAGAAATCTGTGTCATACCAAGCCCTTCAGATTATCTGATGTTCTAATACATTGTATATGTTAACTCATTTAATGCTCACAAGAGCCTGGTGGGATGGATACTATTATTATGTCCATTGTATGACTGATGAATTTGAGATAAGTGATGAAGCACATAATTGAACCCAAGATTTCTAACTGTAGAGAGAAAAGTGACTGTTAGTGTATCGCTTATTTTTGAAAACGCCTGCCTTTAAATGTTCACCCTGTGTATATTCACTTTGAGAAGTTCCACTAGTATGACGTGTTGGCTTGTCTCCAGTCCTTTTGAGTTAACATTCCGCTCCCTCTACTGAGGCCTCACTTCTCCCTTATCATTCTCAATCCTTGTTTATCCTCAGGACTTCTGAGTTAATGGCTCCTGTAAGGAAGCTTTCTCCACCATCCCCTTCATTTTCCCTGACCATCTGGGAATAGTGCTAGACGTCGGTGCTCTGTTGTTTCTTTTCCCAGAAATCTTTTTATCTGGTCTGATATTTGCCTTCTTGTGTTGTAAATGTTGGTTTATATGCCTATTCCACTAGAACAGTGCTTTTTTGAGAGAAGGCATTTTGTCTTATTCATCATTGTTTATTCCCAGCCTGGCATATGGTAAGCATTTAATAAATATTTGGCAAATAAATGATTGCATAAATTACTGTGTGAATTTTGGAGTAGGAGTTAAATGTTCAAATCTCTTTTAGGAATGAAAATCTTGACAGCTATGTGGAACAAAGATTGGAAGGAAGAGAGACGAGACTAGCAACTCTAGTTCAAATTAGGAGAGAGATGACAAAAACATAAGCTAGGGAATGGATGCAAGAAGTGTTTTAGAGGAGGAATCATTAGAGGAGGGAAGAAGTCAGAGAACACATAGATTTCTGGGGAAACAAAATGAGTGGGGTTTTTGAGGTTTTCAGGAGGTACCTGGAGATTCAAGCGGACAAAAGTTCTAGTTCAGAAATATATGGGCTGGAGGTAAAGATTTTAAAATTTGTACATTGTTGTATACGCATGAGCACGGTAACTCTGAGAGAACAAGGTAAAGGTAAGGGGAAGAGACACTGGCATTTACATATTTACTACTTAAGATAGCATGCCACACCTCATTTTTCTCTTCACTCCTCCTATTACTTAGCCCTCCAGCAACCAGTTAACCTGGACTGTGCATAAACATCTTGTTTATTTAGGCCCATCTGCATAGAGAGCCCTTATTTTGCCCCATCTACCTGGCATGCTCTTCTTCATCCATCAGAACTACACCTATACATATTATTCCTATTATACAGAAACTCACTATTGAATTGCTACCCCCATTTGTCACACTTTTACTGGAGTGGTCTTTTTAAAGCACATGAAAATGATACCAACCTAAAACTAAGATTCCATTTATGGCAAGTGTTCCCCTTCTCTATAGTAGAACACCCTATTTAAGATGCTATATATTTATGGTAATTTATTTTGTAATTTACTTGAAGACTACAGGATATCCGCCTGGAAGTCCTAAAAGAACTGCTGAAGAAACGTGATGAGAATCAAAAT
Organism: Cynopterus sphinx; assembly: GCA_030015415.1. Classification (NCBI taxonomy): domain Eukaryota; kingdom Metazoa; phylum Chordata; class Mammalia; order Chiroptera; family Pteropodidae; genus Cynopterus; species Cynopterus sphinx. Next base: position 55,415,826 of record CM057380.1, on the reverse strand, counting down.
GAAATGAACATGAGGCACTTGAATGCCCAATGGTTTAAACTGCAGGAAGCAAAAGAGGCAAGATTGGCACAAATTCAACGTGCTTATGTATCAGGTAATGGGGTGGTACGAACAATGAAGAGAATGGAAAAATATACTTTGCCTTAGATCTTCGATCAAACCTCATTTAACTATGATATATATATACATATATATAATTTTATACATATATAATTTATATAAATATATATTTATATATAATTATATAATTAGTATATAATATATTATATCTATTATATATTATATATATATAATTTTGTTTGGGTCCTAGTGTTATTAAAGAGACAAGGGACAGGAGATGCGTTATTTTTTAAAAGTAGGAAAGGCAGAAGATTTCACACGAAGAAAATCAAGTAATTATATTCTAATAGCTAGTCAAGTTATTGACATTATGGGTGTGTGTGTGTGTGTGTGTGTGTGTAGGCCTTTGGCTGCTAATTTTCATGGGCTGAGGCCCTGGATAGAGTCCTGTTTCTCAATTTTTTTTTCATTATTGCCCCCTGATAGAAGCATTCAGACATCTTTTTTCCTATTTGTCCTCCTACAATGAAATTTTAATTTCACAGATATACTGTGTACTGGTTTATGTACTACAGGTATACCTGTACTTTATACATTAAAAGAGGAGTCACCTGAATATTAAGAGTGACAAAATAAAAAATTTTAATTAAAATTTAAATTAAAAAGGTTTAACTTATTATGATGTCACTTAACTTTAGTTTGTTGAATAGCTTTTAATGTAATTTATTTACTTATAAAATTGTAATGTTTGAATTATATATGTAAACTAGAAATTTATAAACATAATAATAGCAATATAATCATGCTTAAAACTCATTCAAAATTGTCATTTTTTTAGTAAAAGTTACAAAAATATAATTCTTTAAAAATTTTTACTGAACTTAACTTTTTTTGTACCTGCAACTTTATCATGTCATTAGCAATTCTTTAGAAGTTGTAACTTTTAGTGCCTGTATATTATTACATTGTGTGGCTGTATCATAATTTTATTTAATAATTTTGCTTTAGGTTAATAGTCTCTTAATTCTGGAAATTCTCCTATTGTTTCCAATTTCAGCCTTTTTAAGCAGGCTTGATATGATGCTTTACATCACAGATGTGCTTCCTAAATAATCATATTTAGATGATCAATTAACATCTAATAATAAGATTGTTAAAAGAGGAATATGCATTTCTTTTTCTTTTTTAGAATTGTTCAAGTACAGCTGACATTTGATATTATTTTATATTACATTTAACTTTTTCTTTTTTTTACCCTTATCTACCTCACTCCTACTTCTGTCTGATAACCACTAATCCACTGACCATGTCTATGAATCTCTGTTTGTTTGTCATGTTATTTCTTTCAGTTTTATATCTCATGTATGAGTGAAATCATATGATTCTCAACTTTTTCTGACTTATTTCGCTTAGCATGATTATCTCAAGGTTCACCCATGTTATCGCATATTGCAAATGGCAGTATTTCATCTTTCTTATGGCTGAGTAACATTCCATTGTATATATGTATCACATCTTCTTTATCCAGTCATCTATCAAAGGGCACTTTGGTAGTTTCCATGTCTTAGCCACCATTCATAGTGCTGCTATGAACACTGGAGTGCATATATCTTTGAGGATAAATGGGTCATATGGTAATTCTTTTCTTAGTTTTTTGACGAACCTCCATACTGTTTTTCATAGTAGACTTTTAACTTTTTCTCGATGTGAGAAAATTACTTTTAACTATATGCTAGGAATGCATTTAGATACTGTCAACATTTTTTTCTTTTCAATACTTGACATATTCTAATTTATTTTTGTGTTATCCCAAATGGACAGAGATTATTGACAAGACTGTGGTCTTCCCTCTCTTTTAATTATTCTCTTAGGAGAGAATAATTCCCTTAGTCTCCAATGAACATGTTACTTTGAGTTTCTTTCATTTATTTAACAAATTTTTATTAACTATCTACTCTTGGCTCAGAGCTTGAAATGCTTTTATAGAAGATTTTTGATGAGTACAAATTGAGGACATTAGCTGATTCAGCTTATGTCACTCCTGCCTGTCTCATGACCATCTGGGTCACACAGATGAGAGAACTCTGTTTTTTGTGTTACATTCTGACTGCAGTGAGTGGTCATTATGAAATACATTCCGTTTAGTTGCTTCCCTGGGTATAAAACTGCAACTGGTTCACTATTCTGCATTTGGATCATTCAGAACAATATTTTGGAGATAGTCATGGAGGTATGTTTTATTTTAGCAATTAGAAAACTTGTGGGAAAGAGAAAAAATATAGAAGGAAAGTTGGAGAGAAGAAATATCATCAAGGATTATTCTGATTATGCATCACAGGTCTATGGACCTCTATCTCGCCTTGGTCGTTTCCCAGATAACAACTCAGAGGACTTTGTAGTTAAAAACCACTATCTCAACACCTATGAAGGTAAGAAACTTACATAATCCAGTATAAAAGGGTTATCTAAGGATTATAAATTAAATATATAACATATATATATATGTGCATATATATACACACACACACACATATATATATATATCCGGGGGAGTAAGATGTATATAAAGGCAGAGTCTTCCTATGCCTTGATATGAATAGTACTTTATGTCTTTTATGTTAGTGATTAGGATTAGGTATTGAGAATTCTCAATTGATAACAAAATATGCCATACTACATAATTCAACAATGGTGAAAAAAAAGAGAATTATTCTCTTCTAGGAGAATAATTAAATAAGCTAAACAACAAATAAAAATATTTGCAAGAAATAGCAATTAACACATTGATTGTGTTTATATGAGTTGATACAAACTAATAAAGACTACTAAGACCCAAATAAGTAAATGAATACACTTTACAACAATTTACCAAGGAGTAAAGTCAATTAGCTACTACACATTTAAACATGTTTAATGTCACTAATAATCAAAGTTATGCAAAAATGAAGTAGAAAAAGCTTTTACACCAGGTTTATAAAGCAAACAAGAAATATAAAATGAAATTAGTTCTTTAAGAAGAAATGCCAGAAAACTAGTGGACAAGGGGACAAATTGATGGAGAGGGCTTCACCTGTTGTAAGTTTAAGAGGAGCTTATTTAAATTATTCAATTTTCAGTTGATAAGCTGAAACATCACACGGCCAAGATCATGAGTTGATGGTCACACTGCTGAACATATAGCTCTGGTTGACCATATCTAGAGCAGAATATGATAAATTGGTGTACGTTCACTGTAGAATTGTGGTGGCATGTATCATATGATCATTAATTTTCTGTTGATTCTTACTGTGGAATATATTTTTTTTTTGTAAGGCAGCATTTTCATTTTAGAATGCTTTTCTCATTTTATAGTCCTAAGTCACTAAGAACATGAGTTAATTATATAGGAATCTGCTTTACACTTTGGGGAGAATTTAACTATAAGAGATACTCCTTATCAATAATTCTAAATGAGAGTACTTGGCAAACAGCTACTGAAATTAACAATATGCTTTCTAAATGCTAAATTTAAGCACCAGATACTAAAAACATGTCCTTCCTTCCCATAGGATTAGTCGAACTTGAGTCATGTCTCCCAGATTTTGTGACACAACCTCGAATCAGACCACCAAAACCAAAAGTCATTACCACCAAAGCTGGTTTTCTAAAGAGAGCAGCAAGGATGGAACACGAGTTGGCAGAGGTTCATAAGGTATTATCCTTACCTGGAAGACAAGATGCTTTACTGGGGCTTTTGTGGAGAAATACTATACTCCAAAAATTACACTTTGTCTTGGACAGCCATGTCCTATCGTTCTAATATTAGAATAAAAATCCATAGGAGCCCTTACTCAAGGTAAAAATTAATACCTTGACAATGATTTACGTATGTCTTTGTGGTTCTTTTCTACCTCATGCCCCTGTCTCCATTTATCCATTCTGAATTCTGTGTTCACCATTCTCACTTTCAGTAAGATTATTCAGATATGGAAGTTATCGTCTATTAGTTTACTGAAGCTTTTAATCATGTGTTGATGTTGAAGTTTATCAAATATTTTGTCTGCATCTATGGAGGTAATTATATATTTTTTCTTTTAGAAATTATTATTATATCAAAGAATATTTATACTTTTTTAAAACAAATATTAATCAATCTTTGCATACTTGGGATGGACCTAACTTGGTCAATGTGTATTATCTTATTTTTACTACATCATTGGATTTGATTTTCTAATATCTTGTTCAGAATTTAGATTCTATTTTTGTGAATGAAATGGCCTTATTATTTTCTTTTCCCATTTTCACTATATATGCCATTGGTATCAGAGTTATGTATGTCTCCTGAAATGAGGAGTATTTCTTCTTTTCTACTTTAGAAAGAGTTTAAATAAGTTCAAGATAATCTACTTTTTCAGCCTGGTAGAATATTCATATAAAATTATCTGACACTGATTCGGTTTTCTTCATGGGGAAAATTTTAACCAACCACTTCTTCAGTTTCCTTACAACTTATAGAACTTTCTATATTGTTTTGGTAAATTATATTGTCTTTGCAAATTCCACTTTACCTTACTTTTCAAATGTTTTGGCATATGTTGTTGACAGTATGATGATTTTTTAGCATTTTTTTAATCTATAATCATGCATGCTCTTTTCATTCATGATATTTATGTGTGCTTTAATTCTTTAATCAGTTTTACTGGTTGTTCATTTGTTTTCCTGGTATTGTTTTTCCAAACAAATGGACTTTTGACTTTGTTGATTTTCTCTATTATACATATATTTTCAGTTGCATTAATTCTCACTCATATTTATTATATCTTTCCTTTTACTTTTGGGGGGTTTGTTTTGTAGCTCTTTTCCTACTTAAAGTAGAAATGTAGCTCATTAATTTTCTTAAGACTGAAAAATAAGTACTTAAAGCTAACTTTCCTTCAAAACACTGATTTTCATTTATTCTATTAACTTGGGTATATATCATTACTGTTAATAGCTAATTTTTAAAATATTCATTATGATTTTTGAACTTATAAGTGTTTAACTGTGGTTTTAAATTTCCAAATATGCATTAATTTTAACTTATTTTCTAAGTAGCTTCTAAATCAATTGCTTTATGGTCAGGGATCCTAGTCTGTATGATACTATCCTTTAAAATTTAGTGAGGCTTGCTTTGTGAACTAGTATATGATTTTACATTTAAATAATCTAGGTCCCTCTTCAAATAATATTATAACTTCATATGCACGGGAACCTTATAACATTATTCTAATGTACTATCCCTGTGACATTGCTATCATTCATTTTACTGATCCATATGCTATAAGCACCCAATACATTTTTACTATTATTGTTTTAACAGCTATTTTTAGATCAATAAAAAATAAGAAAATCATTTTATCTTACCTCATTTATTCTTTCTCTAACACTCATTCTTTATATAATAGATTCAAGTTTCTGACTTATGTGATTTTTTTTCCTGCCTAAAGAACTTGTTTTACTATATACTATAGGGCAGTTCTGCTGGCAGTGAACTACAATTTTTGTCTCAGGAAGTCTTTATTTCCCCCTTACTTTTTTTTAGATATAATTTACATACCATAAAATTCACTCTTTTAAAGTATAAATTCAGTTGCTTTTAGTATACTGACAAGATTGTTCAACCATCACCACTATCTAATTCTAGAGCATCCTCATCATCCCCAAAAGAAACCTCATACCCATTAGAAGAAGTCACTCCAAATTACTCTTTTCTCCCTAGCCCGTGGAAAGCACTAATCTACTTTCTTTTTATGAATTTGCCTATTTTGGACATTATACATAAATGGAATCATACAATATATGGCCTTTTCTGTCTTCTTTCTTTCACTTAACTTGATGTTTTCAGAATTCATACATGTTCTAGCATGTCTCAGTACTTTATTATTTTTTATGGATGCATAATATTCCATCACACGGATATAACACATTTTGTTTATCTATTTATCAGGTGATGGAAATTTGAGTTGTTCCTACTTTTCATCTATTATAAATAATGCTGCTGTCTAAAGGCATGCCATCCTGAATGTGCCTGATCTCATCTGATCTCGTAAGCTAAGCAGGGTTGGGCCTGGTTAGTACTTGGATGGGAGACCATCTAGGAATACCAGGTGCTATAGGTGTAAAAGAAAAAAAAAATTTTTAATAATGATAATGCTGCTATGCAGATTCATATACATACTTTTTTGTGGAGATGTATTTTTTAGTAGGAGTGGAATTGTTAGATTACATGGTAACTCTACGTTTTACTTTTGAGGATCTGCTAGATTGTTTCAAAAGTGGCTACATTATTTTACATTCCCACTAGAAATGTATGAGGGTTCTAATTTCTCCACATCTTTGCCATCATTTGTTGTTATCTATCTTTTATATTATTGCCATTCTGCTGTGTGTGAGGTGGTATATCATTATGGTTTTGATTTGCATTTGTCTAATGATTAATAAGTTTTAGCATTTTTTATGTGTTTGTTGGTCATTTGTATATCATTTTTTTGGAGAAATGCCTATTCAGATACTTTGCTCATTTTAAATTAGATTGTCTTTTTATTATTTATTATAGACATTATTTTTAATGTCTATTGTTGAGCTGTAAGAGTTCTGTATATATTCTGGAGACTAGACCTTTATCAGATATATGGTTTGTAAATTTTTCTCCCACTCTGTGGGATGATTTTTTACTTTCTTAAATAGTATCTTTTGAAACACAAAAGTTCTTAATTTTGATCTTTTCACTTTTGAATAATGTTTTTACTAGGTGTAGTATTCTGGTTGGTGGTTTTTTTTTTCTTTCAACACTTCAAAGTTTCAGTCCATTCTCTGCTTGCACACATGGTTTCTCACTAGAACTTTGCTGTAATTCTTATCTTTGCTCCTCACTAGATAAGATGTGATTTTCCTCTGACTTCTTTCAAAATTTTCTTTTTTTCTTTGTTTTTCTTCAATTTTATTATGTGCCTGACATATGCTTTTAATTTTTTTTAGGTATGTATCTTTGATTTTCTCTTAGCTTTCTGGATCTGTGGTTTGGTGTTTGTGATTAATTTTGGAAAGTTTCAGCCATTAGTACTTTAAATATTTCTTCTTCATTCTGTCTTCTCTGGTATTTCAGTAAAACATGTTCTGCCTTTTGATAGTCTCTCATAGTTGTTGGAGGTTTTGTTCTGTTTTTGTTTTTCTGTTTTATTATTATTATTATTATTATTATTTCTTGCATTTCAGTTTGGGAAGTTTTAGTAGCCTGTCTTGAGGTTGAGTCTACTGATGAGCCCATCGAAGGCCTTCTTCATTTCTGTTACAATTTAGATTTCTAGACTTTTCTTTTGATTCTCAGATTTCTTTGTTTACATTACTCATCATTCTTGCACGTTGTCTACCTTTTCCATTAATGCCCTTGACATATTAACTATAATTATTTTAAATTTCTGTTTAATAATTTCAAATAACTGTCATATTTGAATCTGATTCTGATGATTGATTGTCTCTTCAGACTGTTTTTCTTGCCTTTTGGAATGCCTTTTCATATTTTTATTGATAGCTTGACATCTATTATCAGGTAATAGAAACTAAAGTAAATAGGCCATAGTGTAGAGTTTATATTAATCTGGCTAGGAGCTGGGCTGTATATAATGTTTGTTGTAGCTAATGATATCGGATGATTCACGTTCTTTTATTGTCCTTGTTTTTATCTCCCCTCTTGGTTTTAGGATGAGAAGCCATTATATGGAGTCTATCAGTTTGAAGTAGTAGTTTGAACTGAACTGATTATTAGGAAAATGCTCTTATTGTTTCAAGAGAGCATTTCCTTAATATTCACATATTCATTCATACTTCCCTCCTGCCCCAAGCTTTCCCTTTGATGGCAACTGTGAGACATATTGAAGAAATTCTCAAATATTTATGGTTTTATTATACTTTTTATTGGATTCTTGACTTAACATTGTTCTTTTCACTGTGAAAATTTAATGATTTTTCTTCAAAGTTTGCATTTTTTTTCTTGTATTTATAATTTATTTATTGACTGAAAAATATATCCACATAGTTCAAAATTCATATGTTATACAAGAGTATTAGATGAAATGTTTTCCTTTACTTCCTGCCTCCCAGCTGTGCATATTCTTCTCTGTAGGCAACGTGTTTTAATTTTCCTATCTATCCTTCCAGAGATATTTAATATAAGCAAATATATATGTATGTGTAAATATGTATGCATGAGTGTATATTTATAAATATATTTAAATAAACGTGTCAACACATATAAATATCTTTTAAAATTCTTTTTTGTATAAATATTAGTATATAATACATGTTGTTCTACCTGTGCCCTTTTTACATAATATATTTTTGAGATCATTCCATATTTGTATTATCAGAAAAGCTTTTTTATTATTTTTTGCATGATATATCACTGTATAAATGTTTCATAATATATTTAACTAGTCCCCTTTTAATGGATGTTTATATTGCTCAAAACTTTTTGGTATTAAAAACAATGCAGCAAGGAGTAAAGCATTTGTAATTAATTTGATACATGTGTGAACATATCTAGAATTAAATTCCTAGACATGGAATTGCTGGCCTATAACGCATTTATTATTTTGATGGATATTGCTAAATTTTCTTGCAGAAATGATATACTAATTTCTGTAGTGTGTGAGAGTACCTGTTTCGTCACATCCTTACCAACATAATTTGTTAACGAATTATTGTTTTTAAAATAGTTTCATGTGATATTGCTCAGGGCATTTTACTCATGAGATGTCCAAGTTTATAATTCTTACTTTTAGATCATTGCTTTCTATTGATTCATTAGTTGTGGTTATCATAGAGCTGTTATGTATTTGCTTTCAGCTTTATTTTGAAGAAACTCAGAGGCTCTATGACAACCACAATAATTCATGTGGTCCCAAATTTACATATTGTTAATTTTACTTTTGGCCTAGAGCTCATTGTTTTATCATTTACTTATTTTTTTGTGTGTGTATGGGAAAATAATATAAAAATTATAACATGATGAAAAAGTAAAATATGATTTTAAAATCACAGATCAGAATTTTTGATACTTGTAAACCTTAAGTTAAAGTATCCCCCTATGGCTGAAAATGGAACTAAAGAATTAATAAGACCTTATGTTATGTATAATTTTGGCAGGACTTTTGGTGATCAAAAGTAGAAAAAGAAATAAAATGTATATTGAAACAGAAACTCACAAATACTCTTTCACACAGAAACAATTCATTTTCAAAAATCTTAACATACAGGCCTTCAAGGCTAAAACTTTCTCTTCACTTCAAGACAATTGCCATATAAAGTTCCTCAGTTCCCCCATAACAACAAAACATACCAAACATTTCAGTCACTTATCAGAGAGAAAAATTTTATATCATAAAACAGCAAATTAGCTCATGTGGAAGAATAAGAGTTGTGGTTTTTGTTTGCATACACACATGACAGACCTTTTAAAAAATAAAAATAAAATAAAATAAATCAATCCCCAAAATCTTTTATTAAAATGAATACACCTAGAATATGTGCATGTTTATTTGGTGGTTAACTTATCCTTAGGAATATCATAGCATCCCTTGGGAGATACAAGCACCCTGGTTTGGACTTTATCAAACTGTCCTAGCACCACCACCAAGATTATTTCTGATTGATATACAGAAATCTCTGGTGTAGATCTGATAGTGGAAGAAAATACAAAGGTGAGAAATGACAGGAGTTGATGTTGTTTCAGGCACTGTTGGATAAGAAGAATAAGGTTCTTGAACCAAAGAAACCTCTGCGCTTTCTCCAAAAAAAGCCAGTACCTCAACCTCGGCTTCCAACTCCAACCTTGGAAATGACTTCCAATGTAAGTTTGAAACTTTATTTGAAATGCTAAATTCAGCATTGCTGTCCTTTTATTTTTCGGATAGTTTGGCTTAAAAACAAACCTAACTTAAAATGTTAATTCCTCCAAATCTGACTTTTGTTGCCTGTTTACTTATGTTGCAAACATCAAAAACACATAAAAGCAAGCAAAATGAAATGAAATGAGATCTAAACCCAATCTTTTTCAAGAATGAAAATATGAAGAATAAAAAAATTCCCAAGAAAAATAGGCATCAGAAGGTAATCCCTGTGTATGTCCAACAACAAAAAAAAAGAGTTCAAATGATTATTAGTTACTGTGACTGTTTTTGCATATGAGGAGGTGGCTGATGACTGCTGGAAGCTGAGAGGAATGAAATGCCAGGAAGCCATCAAGACATACTGGCTTCTGAGGTAGGACTGACTCAAAGAGTTCACCCTAAGCAGGGCCACACCTTATATTTGTAGAACCCCAGACTTTGGATAAAATTCAAAGGACTGACTCAGACTAAACAAATCCATAAGAAACTGCTAGAGATGCCACAATGTAAACATATGCCTTCATGGAGAGAATTGTGACTGCCTGATGGAAAGCCAAAGGAAACTGGACTTTAGGTGGCAAACACACAACGGACGCCTTTTATACCTTTCTTTTGTCTGATTGCACTTACTAGGATCTCCAATGTTATATTGAAGATATAACAGTGGCGATAGTGGACAGCCTTGCCTTGTTCCTGATCTTAGAGGGAAGGTTTTTAGTTTTTCACCGTTAAGTATAATGTTGGCTGAGGGTTTGTCATACATGGCCTTTATTATGTTAAGGTATTTTCCTTCTATACCAATTTTGTTAAGTGTTTTGATTATAAATGGATGCTGTATCTTGTCAAAGGCTTTTTTTGCATCTATCAATATGATCATCAGATTCTTATTTTTTATTTTGTTTATGTGGCATATTACATTAATTGATTTGCATATGTTGAACCATCCCTGTGCCCTGGAATGAAGCCCAATTGATTGTGATGTATAATCTTTTTAATATGTTGCTGTATTCAGTTCACTAGTATCTTATATAGGATTTTTGCATCGATGTTCATGAGAGATATTGGTCTGCAGTTTTCTTTTTTGCGTGTTTTCTTTAGCAGACTTTGGTATCAGAAAATGATATTGGCCTCATAAAATGAGTTGGGAAGTATTGCCTCCTCTTTGATTTTTTGGAAGAGTTTGAGAAGAATAGGTATTAAGTTTTCTTTGAATGTTTGGTAGAATTCATTGGTGAAGCCATCTGGTCCTGGACTTTTACTTTTTGTTAGGTTTTAGATGATTGTTTCAATTTCCATACGGTTGATCCGTCTATTTAGATTTTCCAGTTCTTCTTGATTCTGTTTAGGAAGATTATATTTTTCTAAGTACTTGTTTATTTCTTCTAGGTTATTAAATTTGGTGCTATATATTTTTTCATAATATATTTGTATGATCCTTTGTATTTCTGATATGTCAGTCATAGTTTCCCCCTCTTTCATCCTTGATTTTGTTTATTTGTGTCTTTTCTCTTTTTTTAGTGAGTCTAGCCAGGGGTTTGTCAATTTTGTTAACCTTCTCAGAGAACCAGCTCTTTGTTACATTTAATTTTTCTGTTGTTTTGTTTTCAATTTCATTTATTCTTACTCTAATTTTGATGATTTCTTTACTTCTGCTGACTTCAGGCTTCATTTGTTCTTTTCTAGTTTTTTAAGATGAAACATTAGGTGCTTTATTTGTGCTTATTCTTGTTTTTGGAGATAGGCATTTAATGATAACCTTTTCTTTTATGACCACTTTTGCCATGTCCCAAAAGTTTCGATATGTTGTACTATCATTATCATTCATGTCTATGTATCTCTTGATCTCTATTTTTATTTATTCTCTGACCCAATTATTCTTCAGTAGCATGTTGTTTAATCTCCACGTAATTGTGGTTCTTCTTGATTTCTTTCTGCAGTTGATCTCTAGTTTCAAAGCATTATGATCAAAGAATGTGGTTGGTATGATTTCAACCCTCTTATACTTGTTGAGACTATTTCTGTGTCCCAGTGTGTGGTCAATTTTCGAGAATGTTCCATGTGCACTAGAGAAGAATGTATAAGCAGCTGTTTTGGGATGGAAGGCTCTGTAAATGTCAATTATGTCCAGTTGGTCTAATGTGTCATTTAAGGATGTGATTTCCTTATTGATTTTCTGTTTGGATGATCTGTCCATATCTGAGAGTGGGGTATTTAAGTCCCCTACTATGATAGTATTTTGGTCTGTTTCTCCCTTTAGTTATGTTAGTAATTGCTTTAAGTTAATTTAAGTAAGTTCTGTTAGTAATTACATATTTCAGGGCTCCCTGATTGGGAGCATACATACTAATAAGTTTTATGTCTTCTTGGTGCATGATTCCCTTTATTATTATGAAGTGTCCCTCTGTATCTTTCTTTACCTTTTTTATTTTGAAGTCTATTTCATCCGATATTAGTACCGCTACTCCCGCTTTTCTCTGAATGCCATTTGATTGAACTATTGTTTTCTACCCTTTCACTTTGAGTCTATATTTGTCTTTGGAACTGAGATGTATCTCCTGGAGGCAACATATGGTTGGGTTTTGTTTTTGATCCATTCTGCAACCCTGTGCCTCTTTATTGGTGAGTTCAGTCTACTTTCATTTAGAGTGATTTTGAAATATGAGGTCTTATAGCCATTTTATCTTTTGCATTCTGGTAGTTCGATGTTTCCATTGCTTCCTTGTCCTTGTGCTTCTGTGTTTTTTTTTTTTTTAATTTTGGTTTGCTTTTGTGGGTTTCATCTCTGGTTCTTCTTGTTTTATGTTATATACTTCAGTTCTAAATCTCTGGTGTGTGGTTACCATTACAAGTATGTAAATGATAGTTACACACACACATGCACACACAAACACAGTTATCCATTTTCTTCTGCATGTGCCTTATCTCCATTCCCCTTTGAGAATTTGGATCTTTGAATCCTCCCCTTTTCAGTCATTGTTGTCTCAGTTTGTCCCTATGTATGCTGAACATTCATTACTATCTTGCTATAGCAATTCTTTTCTTATTTTTTAAGCTTACAACACTCTGTTTTTAGTAAGGGTTGCACTTCTCTGCATCTATTTGCCTGATAGTTATTTTTTTTTTTTTGTCATTTTGTTTTAGGTGAGATGACCCTTTTTAGTATTTCCTGTAGTACAGGCTTCGTAGTTGAGGTTTCCCTCAATTTTTGTATGTCTGAAAAGGTCTTAATTCCTCCTTCATATCTAAAGGGGAGCTTAGCTGGATACATTATTCTAGCCTGATAGTTCCTTTCACTTACTAGTTTAAATATTTGATTTCATTCCTTTCTGGCTTACAAGGTCTGCACTGAGAAGTCTGAGGATAATCTAATGAGTTTTACTTTATAAGTTACTGTTTTCTTCTCCTTGGCTGCCTTGAGAAAAATCTGTCTTCATCGCTGATTTTTGATAATTTTAATACAATATGTCTTGATGAAGGCCTTTTTAAGTTGAGGTAATTGGTTGTTCTGTTGAGTCTTGAATTCCAAGCTCCAGCTCATTTCTTATATTTGGGTAATTCTCGTCCACTATTTGTCTGAAAATGCTTTCTAGTCCTTGCTCCTTTTCCTCGCCTTCGATTATGCCCATTATTCTTATGTTTTCTCTCCTGATGGTATCAGCTAGTTCTTGAAATTCTCTTTCATTATTCTTCATTTTTCAGTTTCTTTCATCTTCCCTCTGATTTATTTCTAGATTTCTGTCTTCGATATCACTGATCCTTTCCTTCATTTGGTCAGCTTTATTTCTCAAGCTCGCTATTTTATTTTTCAACTCTTGCAGTGTGTTTTCAACTCCAGAAGTTCTCTTGGGTTCTTCTTGAGGGTTTCAATCTCCTTGCTCTGCTCATCTCATTTTTTCAATTCCTGAAATTGTTGATATGGCTAGTTTTGGAGTCACTGAATTTTATCAGAAGTACCATCCTGAATTCTCTGTCATTTAAGTTGCATATTTCTATGTCTGTAAGCTTATTTTCTGGAGATTTTTCTCTTTTTTTCTGAGATTCCTTGGTTGTTCATGGTGTTTAATGGACTATTTCTCTGCCTGGGCATTAATGGAAGTGTATTCTGCTTTGTTTTGTTTTGTTTTGTTTTGTTTTGTTTTTTCCCCAGAAAGATTTATTATATAAAGGTCTCTTAGCCTGCTGCAAAGAAGGCCCTTTTCTTTTGGTTTCCAGTAGGTGGCGTCTAAGCCTCTTGGATCCCTGCTTAATATAAAACCTTAATAATGACTTTATATAATGCCTTTATTTTCTTGTAGATATTTAATCACACTCACTACCCTCAGTTTCAGTCCCTGTCAGTATCTGTGACAGTCTTGGCAGCGTTTGCTCAGATTCTCTTGGGGCTTGGTGGTGGTTGGTCACGGAGGGTATTTGGGGTGGGGCGCTCTGGGTTGGGGTTTGCGGCTCAGCCTTGGTTTTGCAGACAGGGTGGGTAAAAATCAACTGTTGTTTCTCTACCATCCAGTCCCAGTTCTCTGCTTTCTGCCCTGCTGACTGGGCACTGCTACCAACCATGGGAGCCCTTCCCAGGCAGGGCTTTTCACGGAAATTGCCATTCCTTCTCCCCCGTCCTTCCTCCTACAAGGAGCTCTGGTGGTTGTGAGAGGCAGCTTCTTTATTCCTCCCAGTTCAACACCCAACACCCAGGGTTCTGACCTGTGGTAGCTCTTATGTACAAAACCTACTCTCATACGTGCTCATGTGCAGTTTGGATGTTTTTTGTTGGGTTTTAGATGTTAAGCTTGTTGTTTTAAGGGGTGAGATCTGAGGATGCCTCTCACTCTACCATGTTTTCCTTTGCTTGGAGCTGATGGTATTTGTTTGAGAAAGTCTTTCTTTCTGTTTTTGATACATAGATATTTAAGGTAACTTTTGTAGATGGGTAATTTTGTCCATTATATTCTAATTTTACCAGTTTATTAAATTCTTGTGAGAAGCACCTCACTCTAGACTCTAAAATTCAGACTAGTTGCATTCTTTTTCTACTCATGATCAAAAATAAAAAAACTATTGCAAAAGGGCCATTATCAACAATACTTGTTGCTTCAAGAAAAACTGTGTTGGAAAGGAGTATAGCAAAATGAAAATAGCTTCATTTGTAGTGATAGCATGACAGTGGGTGAATTTTTTGCTTTTGATAGGATTTATTAACGATATTTATAATGAAAAAATAATAAATATTAATAATACAATACAGTAAGTAACA
The DNA here is from genome assembly GCA_030015415.1 of Cynopterus sphinx. Lineage (NCBI taxonomy): Eukaryota > Metazoa > Chordata > Mammalia > Chiroptera > Pteropodidae > Cynopterus > Cynopterus sphinx. The sequence continues at coordinate 55,400,616 of CM057380.1, read as the reverse complement.
TCTAATATATTGTATATTCAGTGAGAGTATGGGCCATGTTTTATTTAGCAGTCTCTTTTGCTTGATGGAATTCTTCAAAAAATGTTTGATGCTAACTGCTGTTCTCAAGCTGCTTGGCTCTTCTCCCTTTGTTCTTTTAGGAAGAAGAAGATATGGAAATGGCTGTTATCTACCTACAAAAGTTACTCCGGGGCAGAGCTGTTCAGAACATGGTACGTAGGGTCCAACTATTGGCCCTGTGCTTCTTTGTAAATAGATTTATAGAGTGAATATATGCTTGGTTTCTTGGGGTGAATTCCAGTTTGCTTCCTGCTGTCCTATGGAATTACACTCTCGAATTACCTACCCATTTTCTTCCACTGCCATAGATTGTCTAGGTGGGTGACACAGTGTCAAAGAAAAAAAGGACCTGCCTGCTGCTTGCCACAGTTGTAACCAAGGCAATATGAAACTAATATTTTCCTTGTGATTGCTAAATCCAGCAATTTTCTTACCTGAATTTTGACTATTAAAGTATCACAAATCAAGTAGATTCCCTAATTTTCCACCAAGTCATAATATAATTATCTGAGCTGCATATAGCTAACAATATCTGAATAATAAATGAATGAGCTAAATAATAACTACAGTTTTAAACCCCTCCTGTATGCCCACATTATATATTCTTTGCTATACGCATATTATCTTTTTTTTTATCGATTACTACCCCCCCCTTTTTTTTTTTTACAGGCAAGTAATGTGAGTCTGAGAGAGATTGTGTTAATTATCAGCAAATTCATCTCTGGTCTTACTCACTGTAAAGATGTACCCAGATTATTTGTGCTGCAGAACAAGCACTCAATCTAAAAATGAACTGATATAAAGCCCAGATAAAAATTTTTTTTGCCTTCAGACAGTGATAATTCTCAAGAGACTAATTTATGAAGAATAAGCCCAAAGAAGTTGGGCAAGCACCTTGTGTTCAGCATTGTTCTTTACTCTCCTTTCAGTATTTCCCCAGGAGAAATGTCACAGTTCAGACAGCACATTGCATATTATAAACCACGGGCAGATCTATTGGAAGATAAATTATGATCATGAACTACACCATCACCAGGATTCTTAGAGAAGGAGCGCAGGAAATGAGGGGAAGGTTCAAGTTTCTTAATTTGACCGTAGAGTTGCCTCTTTGCCTTTGAAAGGTATTTTAAGAAATTGAGCATACTAACTGATAACTAAGCTCCTTCTCTGCCTGAGCAGCTGAAGGTGTAGAACAGAGGACTGAACTTGCTCTGTGGATCATGCTCTGTCATCCCAAAAGGCAGAAAAGAACCCACTGTTCACAAGGGCCTCACAGGTTACTGTGTGTGAGTCCTTGTGCCTGGCGCAAGGGATGCTAATTTGCAAGTCTCTGATTTGATTTGATACAGATGTTTGAAGGGAAAGAAAAGCGTCTGGAGTTGATCCAGGAGCTGCGCACCACCCATGCACTACAAGAAGATGACAGGCTGGTGAAGAAAGCTGAGAAGCAAGTGACCTTGGCCTTACAGCGGCAGAGGAACTTGCATGACCACAAGGTTCTTTCTTTTTCTTTCTTGTTACTTTTTGTTACATTTTCTCCCTTGATTTTTATTATTCCATAAGCAATATTATATATCCTAATAAATAAATAGTGATGAAAAAAGACATCTCCTACAATCCCATTACTCTATCACAGTCAACATTTTTAAACAATGCTGCTGCAGTCCATAATTTGAATGGGTTGTGCCCTCACTGAATTGAATATGGCTTAATTTTATTTGCCAAAAAAAAGAGGAGAAGAAAAGAAAAAAAGACACCTACAGTTTAAAAGTTTTTTACCTTCCAATTTTTCTTAAAAAATTTGTGGCTCTACTGTATTTCAGTTAGCAGGAACTTAGGAGAATGAAAAGTAATAAAAGCAATAAGAAGATTTATTTTTAAACATCATAAATAGCTCTTGTTGGTTAAACTGCATTTTAAATATGTTAATATCACATGATGCTCTGTGTCTTTCATCATGACCTCTGTGCCTTGTCCACTTGACAACAGCTGGTAATAGCAGCTCTTATCCAACAACTGTAAATATTTTCAGGTTATCTTCTGGTGTTCATCCCTATATATACAGATTTTATTGTTGACTACAGTATAGATACACTTTTGCTACCTTTCCCACTTATCTGTAAATCAATGTGAAAAAGAATCAATTTGCACAGAGTTTAGTGGTCTAAGAAAGTGCACTTATAATAAAATTAATATAACCCACCTTTAGTAACACACATCTCTGTTATGTGTGGAATTGGGCACAAATGGTAACAGCTCAGGAATGAGCACATCTTAATTTCTTTTGCATGACAGCAGGACTAGGTGGTCACTGATCTTGGTGAAGCTAGTGTGGGGGAGGGAAGAAGAAAGCCACAGGCTATAAGACCAAATAGAGGGACCAGAGAAAGAGAAGAATGTAGACACTGGAATCTCTGAATCTAGAGTTGAGGGTCATGGAAATGATGGCAACAGGGCTGCATTTCCATTCAGATGAGGAGCAGAATGCCCTGGAAGCAGAAGGCTTCCCAGGACCTGGATAGGAAAATGCCCTCCCTGGATCTGTGTGGTTTCTCATTATAGATTCTGGCAGATACACTTAAACCAGTTCAGGCTTTTCAACTCATTTGTCCCATTTACTGGACAAACACATGGATGATATCATGTCAGCTAAGAGCTAAGGGAGTGAATAGGAAGAGCTGTCACTAAGCCAAGGACTCACGCTGCTTCCCTTCAGCTGTACCTACGTCCACCAGTGACGTGCAGGGGCTGGAGGGAGCAGGCAACTCACAGATACCTAAAGCAATGTTGATCTTCACCTTTTCTCCTTCTCTTATATTTTATGTGGGAAACAATCCAGAAAATGCACAGTTCCCAATTAAATAATGCACTATGTGATACAACTACAGCAGAATCAAAATAAGTTGTGCTACCTGAGCATACCCACATTTTTTGCTGAGGGAAGTGGCTAAACATAACGGGTAACCATCTCGAGATTTTAAAGGTTGTATTTGCCCCTAAATGAGGGAGCTGTGATCCCTGGAGATGAGAAGAAAATCTATTTGTGATCTCTTGGCTGAATGACCACTTTATAAATGTGAGGAGTAGTGAGTGTCACCCTGTCTTTCCATCTCTTCCTATTACGTAAGTAAAGCTGGACTTTGTGGTCAGAAGGCATGTGTGGGCTGGGTGGTGGGTAAGGATGAGGATGAGTGTGTTGGGGCTAGCCACTAAATTCAAATGACAGTCTTACCCAGTAGCCTCACACCTTTGAGACCTGTACGGGTTTCTTCCCCTCATATAAACCAGAGAGGAGCTGAGCACAGAGGCAGCACTTTCAATGTTAAAGTAGCAGGCAGCTCTTGCCCCTAATACCTGTGGATGGGAGAAGGAAGAGGTTGAAGCTTCAGAGGATACAGTCTTCTAAAACACTTGATTCTTCATGTATCAAAGCCAGGACAGAGGGATCCACAGATACTGTGGTTTATTCCTGGTCAAGAATTCCAGGGCTCTATTTTACTGCAATGAGCGCATTGACATATATTTTTCTGCTTCATTCTAAAGATAGTTGTTAATGACTTTGAAGTTATTTAAAAGAATAAAAAGGCCATGGAGTTTCTACTTTCATGTTAAATAAAATAGATGAGTTGAAAAGCCTGCATTGGCTTAGGTGTATCTGCCAGTGTCTATAATGAGAAACCACGCAGATCCAGGGAGGGCATTTTCCTATCCAGGTCCTGGGACCTAGTGCTACCAGGGCATTCTGTTCCTCATCTGAATGGAAATGTAGCCCTGTCTCTATGATTTCCAGGACTCTCGACTCTAGATTCATCTTAAAATCCCCCAAACCTGTGTTATAGGACCAATCACTAAAAAATTAAAAGGTATCATGAGTGAATTTCTAGGAGATACTATTTTATTAAACTCTAATATTATATTTCAATAAAACCCTTGACATTTTTCTTCATGTTTGAAGAGACATAGCTCTTTACCTTCTGGATAAAATTGAAATGAAAATATATGGTCTGCATGGGCACTAATAGAAATGTTTTTGCTAAATCCTCTTCATAATTGATTACAATCCATCAGTGACTGACTAACTGATCAATCTACTTTCTCATGTTTAAATTTGTATTGTAAGTGTTCTTAGTAAGAACTCTTGAGATAGGGTCAGGGGAAAGATAATATATCTAATAAAAACTATGTACATTCTGAAACTGAAGTGACTATCAAGAGTTATGGGTAATCCAGTAACCCTCCTTATAAATCACCATTCTTAGTGGTATCTGTATCCTTAAAATTATATTATTTTAAAGATGTCGCTGATTGAAAACCATTTGGCTGGACTGGAAGGAAGGGTGCTAGCAGACATGTTTGACTTCCTCTGCAAAGAGCTGGTGAGACTCCAGGAAGAGAGGAGAATCCACGCCTTTGCCATGCTGGCTGAACGACAGCGGAGGATGAGAGAAGCCGAAGAGAGTGGTCGGCGCCAGGTGGAACAGAGGCGTCTGCGGGAGGAGGACGAGATATTTAAGGAGGCAAGTGGGACAGTGGGATGTCTGGAAGCTGTTTATAAGGTGCTGAGTAAAACCAAAGGAAATTCATGATAGGAAATGGCATTTGTTTTTTTTATTTTTCACCATTTTCAACAAATATGTATTGAGTTCCTATGTGAAGGCATTGTGGATTCCTTGGAGAGAAAAAGCCAGACATAGTCTCATCCCTCCTAGAGCTTAAATACTATATAACACGTAAGTAAGTATAGAATTAGGAATATATTAAGTTTCATGAAGGAAACAAATGGGACCCAGTGACACATTTTAAATATGTTATTTTGCTTGCTGTGTGGAGAACAGGTTGAAGGGAGGACAGAGTGGAACCATGGCGACCAGGAAAAAAGCTGTTGAAGTAGTTTAGGGCAGGGTGAGAAACAGGGGAAGACACATATGATGTCTAGTTTCCAGCTTAAGCAACTGGGAAGATGATAGTACTGTTTTCTGAGGTGAGAAAGCTGAGATTGCAGTAGGTTTAGGGGTGGAATCAGGAGTTTGGTTTATATTAAGTTTAAAACATCTTTGTGGAGGTAACATTTCAGCAAATGGGTATCCAAGATGGAATTTAGAAGAGAAGTTTTGGCTAAAGATACAAACTTGGAAGTTCGAATACCAGGCTATAAATTAGAATTCTGACCAAGACACAGTGGATATGAAATTCCAAAGTGACCAAGACTCAAATTCAGAGGAAATTTGAGGAATTCAAATACTATTTATCATTTAAATTTCTAATCTCCCGTCATATAACCCTGTTGAAGATAAATATACTTGCACATAAATATACCAAAAAAACAGAATGTACGCATTAAGTAAATTTTCAGAAAAATAACATATAAATATTGAGAAACATAGATACAGAAAATCGTCAACTCATATTTAAAAACATACGCACTTTGCAGGCACATGCACAAAGACATATTCATAAATACAGTTCAGTGTGCGCAATATGTGAAAGCACACACATAGACACACATTTGCCACCTACAGGTTTCCTTATTCACTCATGCACATAGAAGCACAAATATGTCCAGAAACTTACACATTTATAATGATATACTAAAAGACACAAATACATGTATTGCCATTGGTGGAGCACATGAAATTTTCCACCTCTGAACTATTCCAAGACATCCCTTGGTATACCAACATAGATCGCTGTACATAATGGACACTGAGCAAATAAATGTATTTTGGTTGGTTGCTTACTTGGTTGACACTGTATTAAACTGGTCATTTGGTCTCTTCTGTAGGGATTCAAGGTTATGGACTTAGTGCTTTACAGGTAGATATGTAGTAAACATTTCATACTCAGAGTCCTGCTGCAGTGCCAGTCAAGAAACAGGTGCTGGGTCTTTACTGAGTCCCAAGCATCATCTCAGATACAAAGAAATATGCAGACATAAAATAGAAGTGTGCTTCTCCCAAGAAGCTCAAAATATGTTGAGGAGACAAAATGCATACAAAACGAAGTATGCTGCACTTGATAACTTTCCGTATATCTACCTGTAAAACGGGCAAAACATAACTGTGTTCTTTATGCTTGCACACTTAGAGGCCAAAACTATAAAGAAAAGGAAGTGTTCACTGTAAAATCGTGAGATTGGAAAGCAGCCTTCTGAGATCCTGGCCGTGGCTGCATGGATACTGGCTTTACTCTAATGCATTACACTGTATATTTTATGCTCTGTGCTTTTCTAAATGTGTATTCTACTCATGATTTCTAGAAAACTTAAAAAATGAGCAGTGCAGGACTGATATGATAGTTTAAAAAATTCACCAGAGACCCAGGGTCCCTCTAGCTTTCTGCTTTTCTGTCCCTAAAGCATGGACCTCATAGCAATTTTAGATGATTTCTAGTGCTCCAGCCCAGGATATGCCCCATGAAATGAGAAATTAAAAAGGGTGGGGGGAAGATAGATCTTTCCCTTTAAGGATCCTTTCTGGAAGGTTCCTAGATCACTTCTACATGTATTCCCTTATCCAGAACTAGGGGTGTTAGAATATGTAGTCTTTATTCTAGGGACCTGCTGGCTCAGCTAAAATCCAGGGGTTTTATTATTTTAGAGGAAGGAGAGAAAGGACACTAGGAACCACCTCTTAATTTCTGCCATAGGCAGTTTGACCAAGTCACATTGCTGGTCAGAACAAAGCCAGGATCCAAAACAAGGTTATTGATACTGAAGTTCATGATCTTTGTGCATTGTTGTATTGTGACCCCCAAGTAAGACTCGTAATTCTAAAATGGGCCAGATGTTTGAGGGCTGCCCAGAATGGATTGGCAGGTGGATTTGGAATAGACCGACTAGAAAACGAATGGTCAGTAAGAGGGCTATTGACCTAACGAAGGAAATAGATGTTCTAAAAAAAAAAAAGAAGTCAACCAATATTTGTGCATTTTCTATCTTGTTTACAGTAGCCTTCCTGCTTCCTGCTTCTAGTAACTAGGGTATTTGGGGGGTTTTGCAGGTGGTGAAAGTTCATCAAAGTACTATAACTTCCTATCTGGAAAATATAATACTGAAAACCGAAGAGAATACTGCAGAGGAACAAGCCAGGGCGGAAATTGAGAGGATGGCTAAGAAAATCAACGACATTGCTTATGAAATGGAAAGCCGGTATGTACCATGAGAATGGGTGGTAGGATGGACAGCCCACTTGCTGTTACTCATGTGTATTTTTCAAAAGTGTAAGATTTTACCACCAGGGACACCATGCTTCAGTGTCCATTATTTTATCATTACAACTCCTTAGAAGCTAACATGCCTATACTTTTGTATGGTAGGAGCATTAGGAATACAATTTTCAGCTATCTGGTGCAGTCTGGATCACTTTCATTATTACTTACTTTTAGAATGCCACAAAGCATGAAAGGAATGTGAGTCCATAAGTGAAACATTACTTGGACTTCACCCCCAAGATGTTTGCTTTCCATGTACAAGTTGTATCTCTAACATTCCTTTTGGGCAGCAGGACAAATGAAGGACAAGGTCAAATTTGATTTTTTCATGGAGTTAACCAAACTCCCCAGGAATGTAATATTTCAGATCACTTAATCAAGGAAAAGGTGACGGTAAGATTTGAGCAGTGGAGTTCCTTACATAAGTAAGGAGGATCTAAGCATAAATAGACATCTTAAGTAAAGCAACAAAGAAAATAGTTGAATGTGTTTTTCAGTCGAACTCAACTTCAATCGGAGGAAATTGTTGCCGAGTTGGTTTATAGTTTCTTGATCCCAGAGGTGCAAAAGGACTTTGTCAAAGAAAAAGGTAAGCCAATGTAAATGCTTTACTTTATGAAAATTTTTCTAAAGATGGGAACTATTTTCACTGTCCCAGAGGTATAGATGGGGTACAGTTCTAACACATTTGACAAAGTACCCAAAGGCAAACCTTCTTTAAGAGAAATCTTTCAAGTTCCCATAAGAGATGTATTTTGTAATTTGATTTAAAAAATAAATAAATAAAGCAAATGTTGAGAATATACAGGATTTTGAAACTGTAGCAGCCTCTTCAGGCAGTGCACATGCAAGGTGGGTGTCGAAAAGCTGGGATGCCTGAATCTGCTCTGCTGCTCTGCCTGTGTCACAAATATCTCGTGCTCTGCCAAGACTGTATCTAAGTATAAATATTCTTGTCAAAAAGTGACATATTTTTTGAAGGTTGATGCTCTTAGTCAATAGAGAAGGATAAAAAATATGTTTAAAGAAAAAGAATATTCTTCTGGAATTATCAGACTGTTGGTGACAGACCTGAACCCAGAGGGAGGGGTACAACCAGAAGATAAATATTTAAATGAAATTACATCTTGGAAGGTTTCACAGTGAAACAGAAGAATTCTAGACAGGTTTAAGAGAAGTGTAGTATTTCAGATCAGTTAACCAGGGATAAAGAAATGAGAGAGTTCTCACGCATTTCAAGAGAACAAAGAAATATCTTATTTTCCCATTATATGATTGTACTGTAATGTTTAAACCAGTACCCTTTAGCAATAAGCATTTAGTTTTTTTCCAGTGTGTTTTCCTGGAACTAGCAGTGCTGCAATCAAGGTATTTTGCACATACCCTGGTCATACTTCTGAGAGTAAATTCTTAGCAGTGCAATGCTAGAAGTAGGGTATGTGCATCTTACATTTTGATAGATACTACCAGATTGCCACCACGAAAAAAAAGCATTCCAATTCATATTCCCATCGACAGTGTATGATAGTTCCTACACCAACAAAATTTAATTTTCAGCTCAAATATTAAATATTTCTATGTCACCTTATATTATAAAAGAGATCTTGTGGTGCCCAGATCCTTAAGAAAATGTGCAGGTCCTTTCTACTTTTCCTAGGTCCCAAGTGAGATCATCTTGCTTTAGAACAGTTCTACCTGAGGGGATTGAAGGAGGGGGGAAGTAGTGTGTTGACACCCCACCCCTGCCACCTCCCCCAGCTTCTCCTGATTCTGAGGGAAAGGAGCTGGAGGAAGAAGTTGAGGTGAAGGAATCCGGTGGGACTTGTCTGTGGGCAAACTGGGCAAGTCCTTACCTCTTTCCTTGTATGCACACCAAATCATGAAAAACATACAGACAGGAAACACACACTAGGACCTTTTGTTTCTTTTTTCAAGCAAGAGAACCATGTGTATACAGTATATATACTCTTTACCCCAAATTAAGATAATATTATATGCAGACAGTTTTGAAATCCTTTTTTTTTAATTAAAGATAATTGATTGGAAAGACCTTGATGAGACCTGTATATAGATGTAAAATAACAGTAATTACCAAATTTTAAGCGCATCCTAAGTTCTAGACAATAACTAAGCATTTCTAAAAGTACTTTATCTCAATTTCTTAAAATAGCTGTAGGTGTGTTCTCATTTTTCATTTAAGAAAATTAGTGCTTAGAGACGTTATATGACTTACAGATTTGAAACATGGTCTATGTGGCTCTAAAGTCCCCATACTTTCGACCATACTACTGTGAAGTGCTCTAGGTTCCTGTGTGATTTGCACTGTATATACTAGCTGATACCTAAATAGCACAGAATCCAATCCACGGTTCTTCTTACTGTACTTTTCTAGCTAGATGACTTTGGGCATATTACCTAACCTCTTCGTGTTTCAGGTCCCACATCTGAAAATGGGGATATTAATAATAGTCTTTTTTTAGGGTTACAAGGTGGTTTAAATGAATAATTTATATGCCAACTGCTTAAAACAGTACCTGGAGCAAAGTAAGGACAAATTTCAGTTGCTAATATCACTACCACCATCATCAACATCATCATTGTCATTGTTGTCATCATCATCATCATCACCACCACCACCACTCCCTTTTCAAGGGAAATGGGATGCTTAATATACTAAGCCTTGGTTATAAACATTCTTAGAGTACAGAGCTAGGAACACCTTCTAAAGCTGTGTGCTCAGAAACTCATCACCAATCAACAGATACCCTCCATATTAGGAAGTAAGGCTCAAAGAGAAGTATGAGACACCTTACCTTTTGGTCATTTAAGATCTTTGCATTATGAATTTGCATTATGATGCAAAACTATCATTTCTGTCACTACCCTCTTGAGAAACTCTGAGAATGATTTTCTTCAGATTTTCAGAGTAAAAATTGTTCTGTCACTTTGGCACAGTGAGGAATGCACAGCGGAAGCATATTCTTGCAGCCCATCAGATCATCCACAGGCACACAGAAGCCATGGTCAGAAGGAATTTTGCTGAGCAACAGCAAGTGGACACCTCAGACACTGACAGGTTACCTAAGGAAGAAACTCAAAATGAGAAAGACAGCTAAGGTGAGTTTGATTTTTCATCTGGAAGGAAGTAAAGTAAAGAAACAAAGTAGCATCATTCAGCTTTGTGCTATACTCTAACAATCATAATGTGGGGCGATTGTCCATTATTTAAGAAAGTGAAGCACTCCCGTTTGAACTCACACATTTCATCTAGGTTATGGAATGTACTATTGAAATTATTAGAGAATAGACTTGATACAATAGTAATTGGACTCTTATGACCAAAAAACGGGACTCTAGAGTATGTTTATGATTTATTTTAAATGTGACTGTACTCCATCACAAATAAAGCTAAAAAATATGTCAGTGTTATAAAAAAAAAAAGATTATTATGGAGGTAGACAAGATATCCCTTTGGCATTACACTAGTTGAAAACATAGAATGTGGCACAGCCTGCCCAATTCTAGCCCAGATGCCTCCTGCAGTGCCTACCAGGAATTGGTCTTAGGCTCAACTAAACATTCATACTCACAATAATAACATAGACCACGATTTGATTATTTTTGAGTATCAGTCTACTCCAAAAGAAATCAGACAGGAACCACAGTTTCCAGCAGGGCAGCATTCAGCATTTGTCTTCTTGTGGGAGCTCTTGCCATATCCACACAGAAGAATACATAGCTATTTTTCTCTAAGCCCCAGGTTACAAAGCTCAGGTACAAGGAAAAGAAATTCACATTGAATGGGTACAGGAGTTGCCCTGATTTGCGTGCCCCAGGGTTTGTATCTCTTGTAATAATTCCATATCCAGAGTTTCCAGTGTCTCCCCAATGGATTTTATTTGGAGATTGTGTTTATTTATTTTATTTTATTATTTTACTTTATTATTTTATTTTATAATTTTATTTTATTATTATTAAATGTATCAGGGTGACATTGGTTAATAAAATTATGTAAGTTTCAAGTGTATAATTCAATAACAAATCCTCTGTATATTACATGTGTATTTACCACCCAAAGTCATATCTCCTTCCTTCACCATATAGTTGATCCCCTTTATTCTTATCTACCTCCTCCTCTCCCTGCTTTCCCTCTGGTAATCACTAAACTGTTTTCTATGTCTATGAGTTTTTGTTTGTTTGACTTATTCATTTGTTGCTGTCAGTTTTATATCCCACATATAAGTGAAATCATATGGTTCTCAACTTTTTCTGTCTGACTTATTTCGTTTTAGCATAATCTCAAGATTTATCCATGTTATCACAAATGGCAGTATTTCATCTTTTCTTATGACTAATATTTTCATTGTGTATATGTACCACATGTTCTTTATTCAATCATCTATCAAGGGACACTTTGGTTATTTCCATGTCTGGGCCACCGTGAATAATGCTGCAGTGAACATTGGGGCACATATATCTTTACAGATAAATGTTTTCAAATTTTGGAGATAGATACCCAGAAGAGGGATTGTTGGGTCATATGGTAATTCTATTCAAATTTTTTGAGAACCTCCATACTATTTTCCATAGTGGCTGTAACAGTTTACATTCCCACCAGCAGTGTATGAGGGTTGCTTTTTCCCCACAACCTCTCCAACACTTGCTATTACTTGTCCTGTTGATGATAGCCATTCTAACAGGTGTGAAGTGGTATCTCATTGTAGTTTTGATTTGCATTTTCCATAATATTTAGTGAAGTTGAGGATCTTTTCATATGTCTGTTGGCAGTTTGTATGTCTTCTTGGGAGAAGTGTCTGTTCAGATCCTCTGCCCATTGGATTTGCCCATTGACAAAAGTTAGCACACTCAGGAAAGTCCAAAGCTAGTTTCCTATAAACAGCTTCCTATTCGGTATGAATAGTCCATTTATAATTCCTTCTAGCCAGATGTCAGTTACTAATCAGGAGTCATTTTACCTTAAGTAGTGTTGCTTAGTAACATAGTTTACATTACCACCTGTTGGATACTAGGAGAGCAGAGCTAGAGAGTCATTTGAAAGTAAAATTCTCATGAGAAGGGGAAATGAAGTGAACAGTTGGCCTCTAACTTTTCCCTCAGCCCTCCCATGGTGAGGCACATCATTCACTGTTTGGGCCTGAAGGTATGCTGTGATGAGGTTAGGGAAGGCGCCTAGGCTTAGGGGAAATTTGAGCCTGGCATTTAGAAGATTTGGGCATTGGCCTGCTCTGCCACTAACTCTATAATCTTACACAAATAATTTCCTTTCACTTCAGGCTTGTCCATGCGCGAGTGACCAAGAGACTCTCTGCAGGGGCATCTGTAGGGACCTTAAGTCTCAATAAAAGAGGATTATGGAAGGAAGGTTGAGATGAGGGGGAAATTAAGAAAGAGAGCAGAGAGGAAACTGATCAAGGGCTTTTAAATATCAAGCTGTGGCTATAAATCACAGCTAAAAAACTTTTATTTTTAATAATGAAATAACCTCTGAAACCATCGAGGATATAAACCACGTATTTATGTGTAATGTTAAATACTATCTAAATACAAATTCAAGGACCAAAGCATTTTGCCTATCTTATTACTGTGATAAAAGTTAGGGTAGTCATTTTTTTTTTACTTTTAATAAGATTAATAATTTACATAGTTTTTACTTTTACTTCTGAGTATAACACCTGTTCTGTGACATCCATGGTGATATGTGAAATCAAGTCAGAAGAATGTTTAAATTATTTTCTCTTTTATACTTAGTGAAAGTAAAATATATTTCATTGCAACCTATGCAAAGCATATTGTAGTCATAAAATGTAGTTTAAAAAAAATCTAGTTGCCAGGCTAACTACAGATACTTAGCAAGGAAGAGAAACCAATAAATTAATAAAGTATCTTCTTAATACTTTATTAAGTGGCTGGAACATGATACTTAGTGCCCCCCCATAGTATATATTACTCCATTTTCCTTCTCACAGAAGAAAGGAGGGAAGGACAGATGTGAAATTATTAAATAATGCTTAGAAAAGGGGGCAGTAAGCATGAACCATTGATTTAAAAAAAAAATTTTTTTTTTCTTAAGACAGGTAGAGCTAATAAAATAGGAATTTCTGGGCAAAAATCTAGAAGACAAATTCAGAATGTTGAGTCTGGCATTTGGAGCCGCTTTTTTTTCCCCCTGAGGGAATATGCAAATGATAGAAAATATGGCTGAAAGTGTAAGTAATGCTTTTATCAGATTTTTAAAACCAGGGGGACAAAAACTGGAGTCAAAGTCGAGGCCCTGGTAAACCTCCTCCACTTGGAGTGGGACTCCAGAAGGCTATGCCATAATCGTAAGGGTTAATTGGAAGTAAACCATCCCTCACATACTTTGCAATTTAGCTTCTGATCATCTGAATGATCCAAAAAAGAAAAAAATCTCAATTCCAGAAATTGGATTTAAGAGATCCTTGATTCTTGTTGCCTGAAGGATCTTTTCAGAAACAAAACTTAAATTCTCTTTGGAGAAAGTTGACATCATCTTAGACCTCAGTTAATTTTTACAAACAATTTTTCATGTACAATTTCCAGAATACAATTGAGGATATCCACATTATGAGGAGGCACAGCAAACATAAGCAGCAACAGAAATTACAGATAATAGAGACTGACCTAAAGGAATCTAAAATATTTTTTAAATTCCTGCTTAGGACTTCTAGTCTCCATTATTGTGAGGAAATAAATTTCTGTTGTTTAAGCCACCCAATCTATGGTATTTTGTTATTGCAACTCGATCTAAGATAGATTGTTGTACCAGGAGTGGAGGTCTGTTCTAACAAACGCCTGAACATGTGGCAGTAGCTTTGGAACTAGGTAATGGGTGGAGGTGGGAAGAATTTTGAAGCACTTACTAAAAATATGGGTCTTAAGGGCACTTCTAGTGAGGTCTCAGACAGAAAAGTTGAATGTGTTACTGGAAATGTGGGAAAGGCAGTCCGTGTTTTAAAGTGGCAGAGAACTTGGCTGAACTTCATTCTAAGGTTTTATGGAAGGTAAAACTTGCAAGCAATGAAATTGCGTATTTAGCGGAGAAGATTTCTAAGCAAAGTGATAAAGGACCAATTTGGTTCCTTCTGACTGCTTATTGTAAAAATGTGAAAGCAGAGATGAATCAAAGGAGTAATTGTTAAGCAAAAAGGAACAAGAACTTGGAGATGTTAGCCCATCCATATTTCAAAGGAAGAGAAAGAACACAAAGGATATAGCCGAGCAGCTATTTGATAAAGAGCTTATGGGAGTGTAAGAGTAGGAATTCTGCCAACTTGAAATGAAAGTGTTGGAGACAGGATGAAATGAAGGTGACTGTCAGAGTTCTTGGATTTGACAGGATGAGAAGATAGAGCTATTATGCTGCAAATGTACATAATTCTTCAAGAAGAGGGAAAAATAACCCTGAAGGTGATTCAGAGATTATCAGGGCCACTGTCTCAGTTTCAACAGGTCTGATGGCCTCTGCTCAGAATCTTAAGGGTGGGACCACCCGTAGAACCCTAACCTAGCAGAGCTGTAGTGATGGGATCGCCACAGAGAGCCATGAGGTGGGGACACAGCAGAGCTGAAGAAGCGGGGCCACCTAGCAGAGCTGTTAGGAGTAATGTTGTCATTCCAGTGACCTGTAAGGCAGGACAGTGAGCCAAAAAGGATTCATCTCAAGCTTTAAGACCTAGTAGAATTTACCTGACTGGGCTTTGGATATACCTGAGTCCCATTACTCCTTCCTTTTGATTTGTCCCTTTTGGAATGGAATATCTATTCTGCGCCTGTCCCACCATTGCATTTTGGAAGCACATAACTTGTCTGGTTCACAGCTGCAGGAGAATGTTATCTCAAGATGAATCATACCTTGAGTCTCCCCTGTATCTGATTTAGATAATATTTGGATCAGACTATGGACTCTAGACTTTAGAGTTGATGTTCTAATGAGTTAAGGCTTTGGAGCTGCTGGGATGGAATGGATGTATTCTTCAAGTGAGAAGGATGTGAATTTTGGGGGCCAGGTGTGGCACATTATGGACTAAATTGTGTCACCCCAAAATTCATAAGTTGAAGCCCTAACCTCCATTATGTTGGCATTTGGAGATGAGGATTGTGGGAGATAATTAGAATTAGATGAGATCATGAGGGTGGGTCCATCATGATGGGACTAGTTTCCTTATAAGAAGGGACACCAGAGAGCTTGCTCTTCTGTATCTTTTTCTGCTACTTGAGGACATAACTAGAAGGCAGCTATCCGCAAAATGTGTCACAAAGCAAGTGTTAGCCATTTCAGAGTTTAAATCATGTATGTTCTCTGATAAAAATGCAATGAAACTAGAAATCAATAACAAGATAATTCTGCATGTTTGAAAATTAAGAAATGTAGGTGTAAATAGGTGTTCATCAAAGAAAGTATCAGAATAGAAAGTAGAAAATATTTTGAACTGAAAAATAACAAAAATGCTATATATTTATCAAACTTGTGGAATGCTGCTAATGTGGCACTTAACTGGAAAATTGTGGTCTTAAAGATGTTTATTAGAAAAGAAAAGGTGAAAAGATTAAGCATCTTTTTCAACAAATTAGAAAAATAACAAAATTAGATGCAAAAAAAGTAAAAGAAAGATAATAAATAAAAATTACAGAAATTGATAAAACTGAAAATAGTCATGTCTTCTGATTCCAGGTAGGCTGTAATAGGTAGCTGCAATAATTAGAGAAAAGGACGGATTCACTATAAATGTCATATTTTTAAAGACATTGGAGAGCTGTGGAAACTAAGCGGACTAGGTGAACTAAAATGATAGAGAAGTAAAGAGTTCTTCCTAAATGATCTGAGGTCACTGGCCATTTTCTCCCCTTAGGGCATTGGCCACATCTGGGCATGAGCTAAGACTCAGGCTTGCCACAGGCAGAGGGAATAGGGGATATTAAGTTGCTTCATATACTCCTGTACTGTCAAAATTAAAGCTAGAAGCAAGATTTCAATGCCCACACATATTTACATGACTATATTTTCTGAATTTAAACTATACTTCCCAGACCATGTTTTTGACCTTGAAACAAGTCAAAGGAATTTCCATATTTCAAAATCTGCTTAACCATGCAATGAAGACATGCCCACCTAACCTTCAGTTGAAAGTGATTAATCTGCATTGAGATGATATGTTAAAAATATTTCCAGAGAAGAACCTAATGGAATTCTAGAAGTACCTTCATTAGTAATAAATATAAAAGCATATGATCGTGGATAGATATTAGTATTGGCAGCTGAGATGGGAGATGTCTCATTACCTATCACCATTAACAGGTGAACATGTACAGTCAAACAAAATGTTCTCTCTTAAATAAATGTTCCATTCTTCTCATTAGTAGACCTGTATTACAAAAAATATAGTCAATTATTGTTACTATATTTGGATTTTATTAATAAAGAGAACTATGACAATTTGTTTTCTTTTTCTTTGGGTACCTATAGAATAGCCTCGATTTTGTCTTTTTGGCCCACAAAGCCTAAAATATTTGCTGTCAGGCCCTTTGCAGAAAAAGTCTGTAAATCTCTACTCTACAGCAGTTAAAATGAATGAAATAGAACTAAATACAACAACATGGATAAATCTTTCAGATATAATAAGGTTCAAAAAAGGTCAAATGCAAAAAAAAAAGTCTACTTTTATGAAATTCAAGACCAGGTCTAAACTATGGTGTTTATGAATGTATAATTAGGAAATAAAGATATAAAGAAAAGCAAGGAAGTGTTTACTGTAAGAATCAAATAAAAACAATAGTGATTACTTTCAAATGATAGGGAGAGGGTTGTGATTGGGAAGGAGTAAGTGGGAGCATATGGGATTTCTTGACCTAGGTGGTATTTACACAGATGAATGATTTGCATGAATTCATTAAGCTGCACATTGGTTTTCTGTACTTTCCTGTATGTCTCATTTCCCATAATTAAAAGTTAGAAATATGTATGTACATGCACAAATATGTTTATACATGTATTATGCCTGCAATATACACGAACTATTTCTGGAAAGATCAACAAGAAATTGGTGAGTAGTTGTTGCTAGACATGGAAACTGGGGACTGGAGGTCAGACTAAGGGAAAGAGACTGACTTTTCTCATGTTTATATTCTTCTGTAGTTTCAGTTTTTTAATGGTGTACTGCCGGAGCCTGCCGGCAACACTCAGGTCCTGAAAGATACAACAGTTTGCGGCGAAGAAGAAAAGAAAGACAGAAAGTATGGGATCTTGAGGTTCAGTTCTAAGGAACTGACCTCGTCTTTATTTTACAGAGGCTTTTTATACATTTATCATTTCCAAGATACAGCAAAGTTTTCAAACAAACAAATCATCTCCTGAGAACAATCTCTTGGGAACAGTCTCCTGGGAACAGCATATTTATTAAACTTTTACTTATGTGCATAGAATCTATTACTTGGCGTCATAAGTCTTCAACTGCATCCAAGGGCTATGTTCACAGGGAAACTTCCCGGGAACTGTGGGCACAGAGAGCTTTTATCTGTAAACAGATACCAGAGTGCAATGGCAGCTCCCTCGCCAGCCCAGGACCTTATCCCGTTCCTTCTCCAGGGCGGCTCCCCACAGTGTACATATGTTAACTTTTCAGGTATAGCCCAGTTAAAGTAAAGTTTTTTTTTAAGTGCCAAAATTTGGAAATTGAGACCTTGTGAGCTAAGAAACGTTTGGATCATGGGGCTCATAGTGGCAGATCTGGGCTTTGTCTGGGGCTGTCTGACTTCAAAATCAGGGCTCTGTGTAATTGTATCACAGCAATTTTTAGATATATTGATCTGATAATGATTGTTTCTAAAAAGAGGACATAACTATAACCATTTGTGTTGTTTTTTACAGATTATGGCCTTTTATTTTTAAAGAAGCTGTACAAATCGTCATAAATAATTCCAGTAGTCTGTGCTTCTCCCAAGATGTGCACCTCTTATGGGCTTGTCAATGTACGATTCGTAAGGAAGGAGATTTATTTTTCATAAACTCCCAATAATTTAAAAATGATTTTCAGTAATAATAATCAAATGAAAGAGATTTGTTCTCTTTGGTGTTTCCTAGATACTCTACTTCAAGAGAAAATTTTTTCATGTCTCATTTCAGCATTTTGTTAATGAGGATATGTTGACATGTTGACTCAAACAAAAAACAACGTGACTGGGTATTTCTTGAGTAGTTTTGGTTTGCTATTCATAGTACATTAGCATTATCTACGAAGGTTGGAAATATGCATATTCCATGACCCAGAATTTCACCTCTTAGATATACACTTAATAGAAAAGCATGAGTATGAGTACCAAAAATCACGATAAGAATTTTCATAGCATACTATTCATGATAGACCCCGGACTGGAAACTGAAATGTCCATCTAAATTGGAATAGAAAAACGAAGCGTGGTATGACACATAAAAAATGGCACAGCAACTCAACACTGAGCTTTAGATCTAAGAAGTATAAGCATGCAACACCCCGAGGGAGGGTAATGTTGGAGAGCATTCTGCCGGTCTGTGTGTTGACAAGCATTAGGGTTGAATGCATGCTTCCTCATTTAAAGATCCTTAAACAGGAAAAACAATTTAAAAAATGGTATCAATGACAAATTAACGTGGGACTCATGTAAACAACTTACAAAAGAAAATTATGTTACTCTTAGAAAATATCTCTATATAGGAAGCAAAAGCTTCAAAAACTATCCTCTTGGTGTTTTTAATAGGAGGCAAAAAAGAAATGGCCTCAGGAAACTGAAACAGGAAATAAGAACAGAGGCCGAGAAACAGATTTCAGCAGAAAAGAAAGCTGGCTAAGATGAAAAAAATACAGAAAGGTTAAAAATCCAGTGATATCCATTTGGATGCAGAAATCTTACAACAGAGAATAAAATTGGTATGTTGCTGACGAATGTGCTGTCACCCAATATGGGATGGGAATGAAAGGGCAGAGATGAAAATGGCAAGGAAGTTAGCTCTGGATGACCAATCCCACAAGCAATAGGAATTCTTAAAGAAGAAACCAAGATAAGGAAAATAGAAACAATAATCAAAGTTATAATAAAGGGTTTCCTGAACTGAAAAAAATAACTGACCATACAACCTTGAAAGGGTTTACTGGTCCTGGGAAAACTAAGGCTGGGCAATTTTTCTCCCCTGAGGATCACTAACAGAAGAGTACTGTACAAGTAAGGAGGTAATTGAATTTTGTTTTGTTCCTTTAAAAATGCTAATCTGAACTAGATGAATTTATATTATTCATATGTGAATTGAATAATCAGGAATACAGAATAAGAAGAAGCAAGTTGGAGATGATGGGACAGAAGGTAGGAGGAGTAATGCTATATACACAGCAGACTTCTTCAGTGAAGAGCCAGACACTAACTATTTTAGGCTTTGTAAACCAGACGGTCTCTTTTGCAACTACTCCACTCTGCTGTTGTAGGGTGAAAACAGCCACGGATAACACGTAAATGAATGAAGGTAGCTGGGTTCCAGGAAAACTTTATTTACAAAACCTGGCAGCAGGCAGGATTTGGCCTATGGGCCATAGTTTGCCCATTCCTGCTTATATAGCAGTGAATTAAAATTAAAATCAATACCTGCTTTGAAAAACGATTTAAAATGGCTTCTAATAAAGAACACATAATGAAACTCAAAATAGAATATTTTCTTTAAAAAAACTTTACATCGTCTTCCAAATATGCTTTGTATTTAGACAAAAAAGAAAATATAAGGTATTGCAAAATTCCCATTAGGTAATTAAAGTTTACCAGGAGTGGAAAACTTTTTTTCTGATACTGTCAACCTTCTAACTATAATAGCATGAATTTAAACACCTCAATTTAATAACCTTTGTTCTTGAAAATGAAACACCGTGAGTGATGAGCCAAACTTATGCTTCAAGCCAAGTTATCATGGCAATGAGAGTCATGTAGAAGATGGAGGCTAGCGATACAGTAAGTAGCAATACACAGTCACAATAAACTGATTCCTGAAGTATTAGAAAACTTTTCTTGCATGGATTCATAATCAGATATAGTGAATCCTTGTACCACTTAACAAAGGCACTGCCTCTCTTCAAAATGCTTAAGAATAGGTAAGGTGAAATCCAAGCAGTGTGTAGTGTGAGTAAAGGATCTCTTTGGGATGAGAAAATAGTAGCACAGAATTGTTAGGGATTTCAAATTCTTGAAGTGCAGACCAATTATATTAAAGTCTGAGTATATGTTAGTTCAGGGGACTCTCCCACCGCTAACTCTCATCCCCTCCTCAGTTGTAGACCATGGTACCCACTTGAGAATAGAGTTGCACCTCTTAGAAAACTTGGAGTACTTTTATGCAGTACTGGAGGCGCATGGACCCAGTTACTAGTAGAATAGAGAATGCCAGTGAACATGGGCGTGACAGTGGCCTCCGGCCGTGCTCACTACTGTGGAACAAAAACCAAGCTAACACCCTAGCAGTGCAGTGGAATGGGGGTTAAGAGAAGGCTCTGGAGCCAGATGGTCTGGATTGAAGTCCCAGCCCAACGGCTTTGTATCATCCTCAGATGAGTTATTTAACCTCATGAAGCCTTAGTTTCCTCATGTCTAAAATGGTATAACCATAGAATGTACATCATAGGGTTTGTATGAAGGTGTACTGAATTAATTTATGTAAAAGGCTTAGAACAGCATCTGCCATATAGCAAGCACCCCGTAAGCATCAAGTATCTATTTTTTACTATCTCTGCGGGACAGCAGCAAGAGAGACGTCAGTGGAGCATGTTTCTTTTAAGGCAAAGTAACTACACCTATCACTATGTGACCCACTAGATGTCAGTCTCTAACCAATCAGATGAGTTTTTTCATTTCGCTCTGGGAA
Source organism: Cynopterus sphinx (assembly GCA_030015415.1). Classification (NCBI taxonomy): domain Eukaryota; kingdom Metazoa; phylum Chordata; class Mammalia; order Chiroptera; family Pteropodidae; genus Cynopterus; species Cynopterus sphinx. The sequence continues at coordinate 55,379,435 of CM057380.1, read as the reverse complement.
GAGAGTAAGAGACAGAGAGAATATGGATGTGCTGTCATCCTTCCCTCCCCACTAGTGGGGAAAGGCGAGGAACGAGTGTCCCATGCTCTGAAGAATATTGAAGTATTGACAATAGGGCTTCCTCTCTACTAAACATCAAAGCAATAGAAGAAAGCCGAATGTCCCAGAAAAGTTACCTAAAACCATTGAAGAATGAGGCATTTTTTATTATAGGTGACAAATGTTGAGAAAACTGGAAGAAAGGGGGTTACAATGGTTATCAACCATGGCTGCCTATTAAAATCATCTGAGTACTTTGAAAATTGGTTCTTGGACCTCTCACCAGACCAGTTAAGATATAATTTTTATAATGGGCTAATATCCAAAATATATAAAGAACCTATGTAACTCAATAGCAAAAATCCAAACAATCTGTTTTAAAAATGGGCAGCAGATCTGAATAGACATTTTCCCAAAAAGGATAAATAGGTAGCCAACAGATGCATCATTAATCATTAAGAAAATGCAAATCAAAACAACACGGGCAATCACTTCATACATATTAGGATGGCTATTAGCAAAAATCACAAGAAATAAGTGTTGGTGAAGATGTGGAGAAAAGGGAACCCTCATGCACTATTGGTAGAAATGTAATTGTGCAACCACTATGGAAAACAGTATGGAGGTTCCTCAAAATATTAAAAATAGAACTTCTATATGATCCAGAAATTCTACTTTTGGGTGTTTGTCTGAAGAAAATGAGAACAGTAATTCAAAAAGATATTTGCAACACCCTCCCTCCCCCCGCCATCCCTGTTCATTGCAACATTATTTACAGTAGCCAAGATATGGAAACAATCTAAGTGTCCATGGATGGATGAATGGGTAAAGAAATTGTTGTGTACATATACAATAGACTATTATTTAACCATAAAAATAATGAAATCTTGCCATTTGCAATAACATGGTTAGTCCTTGAGGGCATTATGCTAAGTAAAAGAAGTCAGAAAAAGATAAATATCATATGATCTCTCTTATATGTGGAATCTAAAATGAAAACAAACAAAACCTCAAGCTTGGAGATACAGAGAACAGATGAGTGGTTGCCAGAGGCAGGAGATGGGGTATGGGAGAAATGGGTGGAGGGGGTATAATTTTATTTTATTTTTAAAGAATCTGTGTTTCAGATATATAAGCTCACTGAAGGGAGTTGGGGGACAATTTTCCTCAGGAATTTTCCTTAGGAAATGAGTAAGACTATAAGAAGAAAGACTAAGGAACTGTACATAAGCACTATACTGTAGTTAATAAAGTTGTTTCCCATGAGAGTACAGGTTAACAGTTCGGACTCTACTACACATGTATCCTGGAATTGAGTAAATAAGCTAACTGATGATGGATACTGTTTTTTTTTTTTTAAAAGGAAAAGAACCTTTAGAAGAGCAACCAGGCAAGAGTATTATTTTAAAGCATCCCAGGTGATCTAATGTTCATTCAAGATTCCGAATAAGAGAAACCTTTCCCAAAGAAACTGTCACTCCCCAGGCATTTACCATTCAGAGAGACTTACCATAGAAGACAGATCTTCAGTACAGGTTTTAATGATATTTTATTTCTAAAGCCTCAAATACTCCAAAAACAAACAAAAAAAATGTTGGAGGAAACACTGATACTAGCAAATTCATAGCACCTGTACTTCCTCTACCATAGCACATATCACACTTGATTATAATTGCCTATGGAATCATCTCTCTTGCCAGCTTGCCTATTACTTCTGAAGGGAGGGAAGGAGCTGTGCCTCTTGAGTTCACTTGTGTTTATTCCTGGTGCCTGGTCCAGCCTCTGGCACATGGTAATCTCACAATAAATATTTATCAAATGAAATTACAGATACTTAATGTTTGTAGAAGCAAACATTTGTGTGGTTTTGAAAAAAATTTATGCTGAATTGGTATTTTATGCTATGGAATGGATTTTCAAGAACATAATTCAAGTTTATAACAATTTCTAATAAATAAAGGTTTAACATTTTGTGACTCAGCTGGTGAATGTTATCACAGAATTGAGTAAGTCATAAAGGGAGGAAGGGCCTTCTGTCTACATCCTGAAAGGAATTTGTCCTATTATCCATGCACAAACAACATTCAACAACTTAAGAAGCCTCCAAGAAAGGTTTTAGAGAATAAGCAGAAATGTGCTTCTCACTGTTTATTTTACTTTTAATAAAGGTTAACAATGTTATATTAAAATGTGACTATAAAGTCTGCTTCCAATGATGACAGAAGAGGTCAGCAATTCTATACCAAAAGAGTATATAACTGGATAAAATAATCAAAAACACCCATTTTAGGGCACTAGAAATCTACCAGAGATGGACAACAAATTGAAAACCTGCTAGAAATTCTGGTTAAAATAGCAGAGATTCAGGTTAAAACTATTCTCCATCCTACCCCCACCAACCTCAGTCAATGGGGGTGGTAGTCTTCAAACCAGCAGTTTTGCTGCCAGAGGAGGAAAACTTGTTTTAGGATGGGAAGGTGGGGTGAAATCTTTTTAACTTTACACACTGAAAGCAGTGAACTTGGTTAGAAATGAACAGGGAAAACCCATAGTTTTGTTAGCCCAAGAATGCAGTCCCAGTTGGGGTGAGCAGCAGACCAACCAGAAATTTAATGAGGAGATACTGGGAAGGTTGAGATAATTTCTCCATATATCCGTGGCTGACAGAGAACACTAAAGTTTAACCCAGATGAGGGAGGGATTGGAGAAACAAAAGGCAGATGAGACAAATAGAAAACAAATAGCAAAATAGCATGCCTACGTTCAACTATAACACATTAAATATTAGTGGAGTAAACACTCCAAGTAAAAGGCACAGATTGTGAAAATGGATTTGAAAAAAGCAAACCCTACTATATGATGAGGTTTATAAAGAGACATCTTTATAAAAACATAAAGAATGACAATAAATAGATGGAAAAAGGTATACCAAGAAAATATTTAGCATAGAAAACTAGAGTGATTCTATTGATAGAGCTGGCAAAGAAAGGGTCAAGGCAAGGAATATTGCCAGAGATAAAAAAGAATGCTTCATAATGATAAAAGGATCAATTTATTAGGAAAACTGTCAAATATTAACTATGACTTTAAATAGACAAGAAATCAGTGAAGTTATGTAAGATTTCAACAACTCTATCTACACCTTGACTTAATAAAAAAATAATACCCAACCACTATAGGAAACATTTTTTTGCAGTATACATAGATTATTTACAGAGATAGGCCATATTTTGGGCCATAAAACAAGTCTCAATAAATTTCAAAAGACTAAAATCTTATAGAATATGTTCTTTGGCCACATAAAAATTAGAAATCAAAAGGAAAAATAATCCTCACAAAATTCTCAAACATTTGGAGGTTAAGCAATACACATCTAAATAACCTTTCTGTGAAAGAAGAAATCACATTAGAAATTAAAAAATACTGTGACCTGAATGATTGAAAAAATATAAATTTGTAATTTATTATATACAGCTAAAGCAGGGCTTAGAGAGAAATGTATAACTTATATTAGATAAAAAAGTTTAAAACCAATTACTAAGTTCTCACCCAGAGAAGATACAAAAGGAAAAGCAAAGTAAATCCAAAGTAAGTCCCAAGAGGGTTATTTTAAGATAAGAGCAGAAATCAATGCAACAGAAAATTTACAAATAATAGAGATAATTAACAAAGCCAGAATTTGGTTCTTTGAAAAGGTTAATACAATTAACAAACTAGAAAGACTGATTTTAAAGAAGAAAACAGAAATTATTAATGTTAAGAATGAGAGAGAGGGTATCATTGCAATGAAAGAGGAGATGTCACTACAAATTCTACAGGCATTAAAAAGATAATAGGAATGTTTTGCAAACTTAAGACAATAAATTTGATAAAATTCCTGAAATACAGAATTTACCATAACAGACATAAAGAGTAAAAAGAAAATCTGAAAAGCTCTGTATCTATTAAGTAAATTAAATTTGTTATCAAAAAACCTTCCTAAAAGAAACCTCCAGGACCAGATAGTTTCAGTGATGAATTCATCAAACATTTAAGGGTACCAACGCCAATTTACACAAACTTTTTAAGAAAATAAAAAGGAAACATCTCTCATCTTATTTTAAGAGACCAGTATAATTATGACACCAAAACCTGACAAAATAAAGTTACGGATATATATCTCTTAGGAATATAGATGCAACAGTCATTAACAAAATGTAATTAAAACAAATCTGGCACTACACAAACAAAACAAAACAAAACTCAGGACAATACATTATGACCAAGAAGATTTGCTTCAAAGATGTAAGGTTGGTTCAACACTTAAAAAACTGATAACTCACCATATTAGGGAAAAAGAGAAAAGCATTATTATCTCAATAATTGGAGAAAAATTTAACAAAATTCCACACTTATTCATAATTAGAAATTCTAAAAAAAAAAAAAACAAACCATAGGAATAGAAAGGAACTTCCTCAATTTGACAAAAGCCTCAATTCAAAAATCCACAGCATCATGGCCATTGCTGAAATATTGAGTGCTCTCCACATCAAGATTGGTAAAAAGGCAAAAATATCCACTCCTATCACACTTTTAATCAATATTGTATTAATGATGATTCTAACTGGTACAATGAGGCAAGAAAAAGACATAAAGTTTGGAAAGGAAAAAGTAAAGCTGTCCTTATTTGTAGAAAACAATTGTTTACATGGAGCAACCTAAGGAATACTAAGGAATGACACAACTATATAACAAAGTCACAGAACACAGGGCAATATACAGAATATATATATTCCTATACCAGCAGTAAATAATTAGGGGATGAGAAAACATTTAATTTTATTTACAATAGTATCAAAAGACCCCTAAATTTTTAAGAATAAATAAAAGACATGCAAGACCTTCACGCTGAAAATTACAAAACAATGTAATTTAAATTACAAAATAAATGACCTAAATAAATGGAGAAATATGCCATGTTCATATTTTGGAGCACTCAACATTATTGTGATGCCAGTTCTCCCCAAGTTGATCTATAGGTTCAATTCAATTGTAATCAAAATACGATAGGCATTTTTATAACTTCTATAAGTTGGTTTTAAATTTTATGTGGTAAAGCAAAAGACTTAGAAATGGCCAAAACAACCTTGAGCAAAATTGAATGCGCATGCGCCTGTTTTTGAGACTTTTCATAAAACTTCAGTCAAAACAGTGGTGTAAGGATAGATAAGTAGATAAATATCACAGCATATGGGGTCCAGACATAGGCCCATACAAGTATAGTTAATGGATTTTTTTTTTTTTTTCCTAAGCTGACAGAGCTATGTAATGGGGAAAGGAGATTCTTTTCCACAAATGGTGCTGGAAAAAATTGACTAAATGAAAAACGGGAAAATGAATCTTGAGACCTATATTACACCAAATACAAGAATTAATTTGAATTGGATCTCAGTGTTAAGTTAAAAGTTTAAACTATAAAGCTCCTAGGAGAGAACATAGGAGAATGTCTTTTTAACTTAACTGCACAGGACCCCAAAAGTACTAATCATTAGACACACACAACACACACACACACAATAACTGATAGATGTCTATAGCTCCTTCTGGGGGGAGGTCATTTACAATATGACCAATGCAGATACAAAGCCCAACTCAAAAAAGTCTCAGGCTTCTGAAATAGGCTTTTTTTTTTTTGTTTTATTGATCACTTTTCTAAAAAGAAAAGCCTCATCACCAGCTCCTTATATCATCTCATTGTACAGAGGAGGGAACTGAGACGTACACAAAGAATTTAAGAAATGAGTCATACAGTAGCATTGGTGATGTCAGCCAAATGGGACAGTAGACAGCTCCAAACTGTGGTTCCTCCATAGAAACACTGAAAAACAAGCAGTGACTATCAGAAGTAACTTTGCCAGAACTCTTGAAAAGAGTCAAGGGTTTACATTGACCAAGCAAAAGCAACTTAAAAATAGTAGAGGGATTTGTGACATTTTACTAGCCTTTGCCTCACTTTCTGGCTCAGCAGCAGTCCTGAAGACAGCAGCCTATATTCCCAGTGTGGGACCCTAGTCCCTGGTTCTGAAGGGTACAGAACAGAACTTAGTCGCAAATTATTGTGTTTGATGGCCCTAAATTGTCTGGGGCTAACTAAAGGACTGAGGCAACGTGCTGTCTCTGTTTGCCTAACTTGGAACCTGCTCAGGGGAATAAAATGACAGGCATTGCTCAAGAACACTATAAGGCAAACAAAAAACCTACAACTGCTGGTGGGCAACAGATTAAAGCTGAGACATTCAATAAATTGCCTAGCACCATGAGGAAAAGCCAGGGAGGTTTTTGGGAAGATTAGGGCATTTCAAAAGTGTCTGTATACTGGGAATTTTAGAAAGCAACATGCATGACCAGGACAGGACACATATTCAGAAAGACCTGAGAAGGCCTTAAGCTTTCTCCACTGGCTGATCTCTAGGCTCAGGGCAAGCAGGAAGTGAAGGCTGATGGAGAATTTTAAATGGTTAAGTGTTAAAGGAGGGCCCCAGAAAGATCCAGTCCACAAGGAGTATGAGGGCCTGGGGAGGGCGGGGGGACACATTTGTTTTGTTGTGCTTTGTTTAGCTCCTGATATTTAAGGAAATTGCTGTCAAAACACTAACTGAACCCAAGCTAAACCTGCAATAGTTAAGAAAAGCAAGCTGTGGGAAGCATTTGGGATCTTGCTTCCCAGCAATTGTCCTCAGTTTTGGCTCAAATAAACTCTTTAAAAGAGAATGAGAAGAGAGGAGAGAAAAAGGGAAGGGAAGGGAAGGGAAGGGAAGGGAAGGGAAGGGAAGGGAAGGGAAGGGAAGGGAAGGGAAGGGAAGGGAAAGGAAAAATAAAAGAGGAAGGAAAAGCAAATGCTGGGGAAGGGGAAGAATCTGATTTCCAGAGTTAACACGTTATAATATTTAGATGTCCAATTTTCAACAGCAACAACAACAACAAAGTCAGAAAGCATACAAAAAAGAAAGTAAGATTTATTTAAAGGAAAACAATAATTGATAAATTGGCCCATGAGGAAGACCAGACATTGGACTTACTAGACAAAAACTTTAAAACTCTTTTAAATATACTCAGAGAGTGAAAGGAAACCAAGGACAAGAACCAAAGGAGATCATGAACACAATGAGAATACCAATAAAGAGAAATTATTAAAAGGAACCAAATAGAAAGTATGGAGCTGAGAAGTATAGTAGCTGAAGTGAGAAATTCACTAGAGAGTTTCAACCTCAGATTTGAGCATGTAGTAGAAAAAAAATCATTGTACTTAAAGATAGGGCATTTGAAATTATCCAATATGAGCAGGAAAAAAAAAAAATGAAAAATGAACAAAGGCTAAAGTACCGGAGGGTTACCACCAACAGACTAACATCAGCATTAAGGGAACTCCAGAATGAGAAGGGAGTTAGCAAACTAATACCAGTCAAAATAGACTTTAAAACAAGGCAATAACAAGGGACAAAGAAGGACCCAGTAATTCTTCTTCTGGGTATTTATCTGAAGAAACCAAAAATACTAATTCAAAAAGATATGTGCATCCCTATGTTTATTGCAGCATTATTTACAATAGTCAAGATGGGGAAGCAACCTAAGTGTCTATCAACAGATGAATGGATAAAGAAGAAGTGGTACATATATATACAAGCCATAAAAAAGAATATAATCTTGTCATCTGCAACAACATGGATGGACCCTAGAGGATATTATGCCAAGTAAAATAAGTCAAATAGAGAAAGACAAATACCATATGATTGCACTTATATGTGGAATCTAAAAAGCAAAATAAATGAGCAAAACAAACTCAGGTACAGAGAATATTTTGATGGTTGCCAAATGGGAGAGGGGTTGGGAGGACAGATGTAAAAGGGGAGGGGATTAAGAAGTACAAAGTGGTAGTTACAAAATAGTCATGGGGGTGTAAAGTATAACATAGGGAATATCGTCAATAATTTTGTAATAACTATGTATAGTGTCAGATGGGTACTAAATTTATTGGGGTGATCACTTTTTAAGTACATAAATGTTTAATCATTATGTTGTACACCTGAAACTAATTTAATATTGTATGTCGAATATAATAGAAAAATTAAAAATTATTAAAAAAAAAAAGGAATTATTGAACTAACCTGAGCATCCACCAAATGAATTTGGTACAAGGTGATATATAAAAGACAGGTAAGGACCTCGGCCCTAAGGGAGATTATAACCTACTGGGGACTAAGACACAGGTATCACATTCTGCAGTAGAATTTATAAATGAGGTGAAAATGAAGTGCTGTAAGATTCTGAGAAGAGAGATATTGAGGCTCCAACCGCAAGTGTGATCGATAGAGTCCTGGAGCGATTAGAGGTCTGGGACAGCTGAAGCTCAATTTTAGAAGCTTCCCCAACTGATGGAACCTGCTATTTCTAGGAAGGGAAAATCCTTGTCACGGCTTCCACCTGTGATAAAACGGGACCACTTTCAAAGGGAAGGTTTTCCTTCCTAGTCTTCTCGGATACTTTTCTACTGACTCCACCCAAAGACAAAAGGGAGAAGATTCCACCAACACTGCGTCCCAGGGCCAGAGCCTCACCTCCGTGTCTTGCCTTGGCTGGCCCCGTTGCCAAGGGCCTCCTGAGCACACTCTAAGAGATTTGAGAAGGACCAGCTGACTGGTTGAGAAACATCTGTTTTCCTCAGGCTCAGTCTGAATTTACACAGTTAGTGAGTGCCTCACCCTTGAAGTCGACTTGGTTGTTTTTCAAATTCGATGTCTCTTGGAGAGAAGTAAAACATGAAATGAATTCATATTAAGGAAACGCCTAGGCTTATCAGATCTGCTTTTTCCTTATGAGTGGCCTAGGAACACTCCACATTTCTGGTTGCTGCAATAGACAAAGTGTAGAATGGAGATCAAGGACTCGAGTTTCTCCTCCTTCCTAATGTGCTTGAGGTTGACTCGGACCCTCATCTGGGGCATTGGCATACTGTCCTTAATAACTACAGTGTATTTTCTGGGTGTTTTCTTAGCTTGGAGCTGTGCCTGATGCACTCACAGACACAAGAGGCCGGCAGCCCTACAGCCTTTCTCTTGTCTTCTGGTCATTGACACCACACAACAGACTCAGAGGATAGGAGATCCACAAGATCCATGCAAAAATCTTAGTGATTTTATAACCTTTTTCTTAGTTTCCTGTTTCTGCTGTAAATAATTCACCATTTTTATAAAAGAGATAAGGCTGGGCCCTTGTGAGCCAGGAGAGATTAGAGAGATGACGAAAGCTATTTATTTTATCCACGACCCAAAGAGTTCTGGCAGTCTGGCCTCCCTGAGCTGGGATCCTGCCTTTGTTCCCTGGACACAGAAATGTCTGTCTTTATAAAAAGGCCTACTTTCTTAAGACTTTTTTTTTTTTTTAGAGTAGTTTTAGGTTCACGGCAAAATTTTAGGTTCAGAGCTTCCTCATTATGACTCCCCCTCCAAAGTGGAACATCTGTTACAATTGATGAACCCACATTATAATTGACACATTATAATCATCCAAAGTCCACAGTTTTCATTAGAGTTCTCTCTTGGTGTTGTATGGTTTATAGGCTTGGATAAATATGTAACAACACGTATCCTCCACTATAGTATAATACAAGAATATTTTTAATGACGTAAAAGTCCTCTGTGCTCCTAGAAAGGCCTGCTTTTAATCTTAGAAATAAAAGTTTCCTAGGGTGTGTTTTCAACCCTTTTCGGCTTTCCCACCCACTGTGGCTATGACCTTGCCATAGCTTTCAGGAAACCAGACATACTGCCAGACCCCTCGTATAGCCCCAGGGAACATTGGACAGGTCTCTCCATGGAGACCTGAATCCACCATTTTCCTTAGTCTAGATCTTCCCTGACCAAGACCCAGATCAACCTTCCAACCAGTGGGGTTTATACTCCAATGCCTTTCAGCCCCAGCAGAGTACTCTGGGGACAGTCAGAAATGTGACTTAAAGAAAGTGTCATGACTGTGGGTCCCACTCATCACTGCTGGCAGTGAGCTGTATGAGCCACCTTATTTTCTGCATTTGGTTGCAAAGAGCAAGCAAGCAACCACTTGAAAGATGTTGACCCCTAGGAAAGCCCAGACGAAAATGCTCCTCACCCACTGCAAGGGGCAAATTGAGTGGAAGAGAAGAAACCAATTTAATTGAAAAACAAAAAATCATCATATTTGGATAGTCTTGCTTTTCTTGACAGGAGGGCTGGGTTAAAATATGTCATTCAAAACAAAAATAACTCAAATCAAGAAATAAGTGTAAGGAAGTCCACACTTTCACATAAAGATTGCCGTGATAATTTTTGGGGAATCCCTAGTTCTCTTCCCTACCTGTCTAATGGATTGGTCTCCCTCTCCCTCTCCCAGTGTGGCGGATGATACTGCATGTATCTAGTCCACTCCTCACACCTGTCATAAAGCAAAGCAAGTAGAAGAAATATATCGTGTGAAACTCACCATTGTTGTCTATTCTTTTCCCTTGGGAGCTAGAACAGTCATGCAGCAGCTGCTGCTCGGGAACGTGAAGGATTAGGCTGAAGAGTGAGGAGACTCTGGCTCTTAGCAGGGCCTGGAGGATGAGGGGACCCTTAGAACATTCCCCTGAGGCCACCCTCCCTGCTCCCAGTCAGTTAGCTGTCCTAGGGTGGAGCCACGGGTCACACTCCTGTAAACTGTGCTCAGTGCCTTCATCTCATACTCTTTCCCAATTCCTCTGTGCCTGTCTGTCTTTTATGTAAACGTGTGGGCCCTTGCAGGTGCCATCAGAATCCAATATTGTGTTCACTTTCACATCAAGTAACACTATCCAGGAAGGTGGCTTAGACAAAGGAAAAACTGTTAGGAGATCTAAGTTTAAATTAACTTTGCCCCGGTGGCTAAAGTGCAGAAGCCCTCAGAAGCATGAAATTTGCTCAGAACTAATTAGACAAAGCAGATACTAGCAATATTTGTCCCCTTCTGTGTTTTTCAGTGAAGATGGCTGAGAAAAACAAGTTTGGGTACGTAATGAGAGTAAATACGGTAATCTGTTCACATGCCAGTTGGATTGCTGGACTTGGGACTTAGGAGTGCCAGATGATTGCCACTCAGAACCAACATCCAACCTGGACTGAAACGTGGGTAAGAAACAAGATTGGCTCATAGCCTGGGGAATAATAACCTGTGACTGGGACGAGGAAGAGGAAGCAGCGCCTTGGCCTCACTCAGCATGAGTCTCAGGCTCTCCCTGCGACAGAAGTGTTCACCTGTGAAAAGAGAATGACTACGCTCAAGGGGGTCTTGATGTGCTGATTGATCCTTTGCTCCCAATTGTTCAAAGTGGACCCTAAAGGAGAATTCACAGCAAAGAACTTACTGTCAAGCAGGTATGGTTTTCCTTTCTTTCTCTTTTGCTAATGGCAGACTACCCCCCAGCTCCATGCAACAGAAGAGTGAGGACGCAAATGTATCTTAGGTTTGAAGTCAGCATTACAGTGGGTTGTGGATCATGTTGGCTTTGGTGCTCTCCACATCTCCAGGGTGGAAGAAACCATGAAGACAGTTATTTAACATTGAGTCCCATCGTTAATGATGCTCCCCGATCCTGCACTTGCCTCCTAGAGAGATAGTCACAGTGGAAACCTCAATCCTATGTGAGATGCATACATACAGTCGGCCCCTCCCTGTGGCAGAGTCAGAGTGTCCTGACCTAGAAAACACCACTCAGCCCTGGCTCCTCTCGACTTGCTGGGTTTGTGGAACTGGGGTTCAGATATAGCTGCATGATAGGCACAGGGCCTTACCCACTCAGTGAGGGGACCCTGAAGGCCCTGCCATACCCCAGGGTATGTTGGCTTTGAACTGGTGAGTAGTCTACCTCTAGTTGTGAGGGAGGCACCTTGTCCCACAGAACTGAGCCTCTCCTGCTTGTCCTCAGTGTCACCAGGTCCTCTTTCTCCCCACAGAGCCCACCTTGGCTGAGGCTATGGCCAGAGGCTTTGCTTTAAGGCAACTCTGCATTCGATGGACAAGAGTCACCTCTGAGGTCACCAAAACTTGACTCAGTGAGTCAGCTGTAGCAGGCACTATCCCCCTCCCACAGAAATGGTTGTGCAATTCTGCTGCTGGGAAGGTCAATGGTCATCAGTGAGAGATGGTCAAGGTGACTGGATCATCTCCACTGGAGTGGGTATTTGGTCTCTAATGATATGACCAGAGTTCAAAATGTTCTAAGCAAGGCACCAGAGGCTACTGCTTATTTAATTCCTTGGTTAATAGAAAGATAATTTTTTCATACACCAAAAATATTTATTTAAAATATTTTAGTTGTAGAAAATGATATAAATGAATATAATTTAAGTAAAATAACATTAAAAATATAATAAATAAATAACTTTTAAAAACTTAGCTATATAACCAATAGTCTAAACCAGGGGTTATAAGCTATGGCTCAGAGGCCGAATCTGTCCCACTAGCTGTTTTTATAAATAAAATTTTATTAGAACACGACCATGCTCATTCATCACATGTTACCTATAGCTGCTTTTGCTCTACAACAGCAGAAATGAGTAGTTGGAAGAGAGGCAGTGTAACCCCCAAAACCTAAAATATTAACTGTTTGGCCCATTCCAGAAGTCTGCCAACACTAGTCTCAAGCTATCAATTTGTTCCTCAATTATTATGGAATAAACATAACAGGCAACCAGAAAACTGACTAAACTGTTGTTAGTAGGTAAATTTTAAATTATGTTAAAAATACTTTAAAAAATATTTTTATTAAAATATAGTTAACATACAGTGTTGTATTCATAGTAGGTAATAGCTTTTAAAAATTATAAATGATTGTATGCTCCTTATAAAATAAAAAAGCAGTATAGAGAAAGCTAAATTCTCTTTTAGCCATCCTGCAAATGCTCGTACCCCCTTTCCCCCAAAACTAGCTACTGTAACCAGTTTGGTGTGTTTGTTGCCGGATGGTCTCCTTTAAATTCACATGCACACATAAGTATATATATGTATGTATATATGTACTGATAAACTGTTGTCATATTATTCTCATTCTGTTTTTCCACTCAACACACTCCGTATTCATAGTCCATATAGAGACTTCCTAGATATGTATGTAGTTCTACCTCATTAATTCTAACTGCTACATAGCATTCCACAGAGGACAATTCTTTTATTTAGCCATTTCCTTTTTGATAGATAGGTAAGCTGTTTCCAATTTTCCACTCTTACCAAAATGTTACAATGATCCTCACTATACCCATGTGCAAGTGTTTTTCCAGGGGATATGCTGAGAAGTTGAATTGTTGCATCATAGAATATGTACATTTTAACTTTTGATATTGTCAAACTGCCCTCCACAGTGTCTGCACCAAATTATACTCCCACCAGCACAGACCGATAGCTAGTCTAGTGCTCCTTCATACCCTAATGGTTGCTATTTATTAAAATTGTTATTATTTTTCCAATTGGATGAGTAAAAATAGTAACCCATTGTTTAAATATTTAAATTTCTCTGATTACTAATATATTAGTTTTCCGGGGCTGTCATAACAAAATATCACAGAGTGGATGGTTTAAACAAGAGCAATTTGTCTTCTCATAGTTGTGGAGGGTAGAAGTCCAATATCAAGGTGTCAGCAGGTCTGGTTGGTTTCTTCTGAGATTTCTCTCCTTTGCTTCCAGAAGGGCTTTTTCTCCCTGTGTCCTCACATGCATGGCCTTTCCTCTGAGTATGTCATCCCTGGTATCTCTCTTCAGGTTCAAATTTCCTCTTCTTACAAGGATACCAGTCATATTGGATTAGGGCCCACCCTAATGATCCCATTTGCACTTAATTACCTAATTAAAAGCCCTATTTATTTCTCAGTACAGTCACAGTCTGAGAGACTGGGGACACAAGTCAGCTCAGAACAACTAGTGAGGTTAGCCATCTTTTTATACAATTCTTGGCCATCGTTTTATATATTCTTCTTAACTGCTTATTCATATCCTTAGCTCATTTTATATCGGGGTATCTTTTTTTACTCATTTGTAGGAGTCTAATATTTTTTAACTTTGTTTTCATAGTGTTTTTAGTCAATAGAATTATTTACTATTATTGTTATGCTATTATTATTTTGCGGTAGTTGAAGTTCTTAATTTTCTCCTTTGTGGATTTTTCTCTTAGGGTCGTATTTAAGAAAATCTTCTCATCCTCCAAGCTTATGATAATATTTTGGCATATTTTCTTCTAAGGTTTATATCATTATAAAAATTTATCTTTAGTTTACCTGAAACTTATTTCTATGAATTATTCCAATAGCATTTATTGAAAAGTCTGTCCTTTTCTTTTTCATTTCAAATGTCACCGATCATGTACTAAATTCTCACTTTTACACATCAGTTGCTGGATAATCTGTCCTTTCATATTTATTTTCTATTCTTGAACCAATTTTCATTATTGCTTTACTGTTTCCAATTGATTTTTACTGGTATATAGAAAATCTATTTTGTGTTTTGATATTTTGTCCAGTCACCTTACTGAATTCTCTTAATAGTCGTAATAGTTTGTTTGTTCCTCCCTCTCTAACCTTTACACAGCCAAATATAAATTTTTTTGTCTTATTACCTTTTCTTGGCCTTCCAACACAATGCTGAGTAATAGCCATGAAAGTGGGTAGTCTCAGGCCTGATGTAGAGTTGTGTGGCTTGTACACTGCACATTCACACTCAGATATTTTGGGGTATTCTTGTCATGTTCCTGATTTTAATCCATTTTCATTACATACTGTGAACTCATATTTCCTTGGGACTTCTCTGAAAGATTCTTTGAGGCTGGGTTTGTGCCCTGGCTACAACTTGGGGAGGATGTAGGAATGTGTGTGGGCCTGTACTTACATACAGAAGCCTTCGAGTGGTGTGACCTAAAGGGGACCAGGAAGGGTTCCCTGACAACTACTACCTGCTCATTTACCTGCCCCACCTCCTGAACTTCTGTGAAACATCGAAATAACAAACCGAATATCCAACTGACAATTAAGATAAAGAGACATATATAAAACAATTCTCCTCAGTTTCTATAAATTCTAAATAAAGAGTCACACTATAATACCATAGGCAATAACAGCACAAATGTGCACGTAAAAGACAGGCAGGTAAATCAGAGGTCTTTGCACTCTGTTAAATGTTAGAAGAGGGTACATGGTGTACTTTCGACTTGAGCTAATGCCAGTTCTCAATCATTATCTATGTCTAGAATGAGCCTCTGACCTCTTGGATCTGGTGACTGCATCCTGGAAAACACAAAGGCCAACTTTCATTTATGGCCACCTAAAGATAGTAGCTGACCTCTCATATCTGAATTTACAATGTGATTTTTGCTCTCTGAGTTCTCTCTGGGTGGCTTTCCCATGCCAGGGCCAAGGAGGGGGAGACTTTTGTTCACAATCTTTGATCCATTGCAACTTTTTTTTTTAAAATAAATGATCTCATCTTATCCCCATTAGTTCTGTGACAAATATTTCATTCACATAGTGTATCTACTTGCACTATAGGAAAAATCACAAAATAAAGGGCAAAGAAGTCTTATCACTTATTGCCTTCCTTACCTCAAAGGCCCAATTTCCTCATTTGTGAAAGGAATTATAAGACCTGCCTTGTTTTATTCAACTGGGGTTAGGCCTGTTCACCTCACAGGCACCTTGCAGAGATGACAGTCTTGAAATCATTTTATACACATCAAAACCTATGTAAAGTGAGTTAATAAATTAACCAAACTTCTCCCTTTATTAAATAAAACCGACAGTTTTATAAGCTACACCGTTGGCTTCTTAGAAATTCAGTTCCTATATAATTTGCCTTTCCCTGCTTCTTTCTCCTCTTTATCATTTGGCTAGTGCTGCTATACACACACATACACACACGCATATGTATCCACATACATGTATTTGTGTAGATATATTATACACATTATATATATACTTATATGACATGTATTAATTAAGCATAAATATGTGTATGCACACACACATATCTATTATAATCTTGCTGTGTTCAATAGTATCTATCCCTAATATGATGATTTTTCTACCATTTTTCTCCTTTCACTTAGATCCTTTGTTTCTACAATTCCAAATTGCTCACTCTCCTTTCCATAGTCTCGGTAACCTGGTTCCATAGCCTTTCGATTTGGCTCTTTTGAAGATTAAATGTTATTGCATCTCCTCCCCACACCTTTTTCCTGGGAAGGGGCTGTCTCTCTCACCCCCAAATGTATATTGACCTTAAACAGCAATTTATGATGCCAGTCATTTCACATGCCTGTTTGATCACTTCCTCCATTTATTAGAACCTTCAAATGTTTTAATTGCCATACCCTCTGCCCGCCATGTTTTTCGTGTACAGTCCATTTTCTGTCTAGGTTAGGTAGATGTCTAGATCCTTGCTGGTGTGTACTGCTCACCACAGCATTAGCATCTGTCAGCAAGGCAGGAGAGCTCAGGCCCACCCCAGACCTAGGGATTGGAACATGCATTTTAACTAGCTCCCCAGGTGATTTGTATGCACAGTAAAGTTGAAGAATCTCTATCTTAGCTTGTAAGCATGAGCTCTAGTTGATCTTAAGCAGTGAGGAGTCTGAAGCAGACATGGGAGAAAAGGAAGGCAATGGTTTTAACAGCCACAGACCCAGGCCTCACAGGGATTCAAGTGTGGCTCAAAAACTAAGGTCATTAGGATCAGATGCAGTTTAGCCGACCTGGTCATTTTTTTACTTCTCACTCTAGTGTTTTTAACTCCTGTTGCTACTTTCTGCTTCTCTGCCTCATAGCTTCTGCCTCCATGTCCTGCCTTCTCTCAGTGGGTATTACTACCGCCTGTACAAGGCTGGACTGAGAAATGTGGGCACTCACTTCATGCTAATATTTGGGCTTCCTTTTAAATATTTTTTCAATGTTTAATCAACATTTATTTAGTGATAAGTGATGTCATTTTTTAACTGTGGTAGAATACACATAACATTAAATTTAACAACTTAATCATTTTTAAGTGTACAATAATGTTATGTATGTTTATATTGTTGTGCAACCGATCTCCAAACCTTTTAAATCTCAAAAATCTGAGACTCTACCAATTAAACAACAATCTCAATCCCTCCTCCTATGGCCCCTGGCAACCATCCTTTACTTTTTTTTTAAATTTTATTGAAGATTAATTGTAAATATAACTGTATATATTTAAAGGGTACATGTGATGATTTAATATACGTATACACTGTAGAGTGATTACCAAGGTCAAGATAATTAACATACCAATCACCTCACATAGTGGATATAGTTAACTGTGTGTGTGTGGTGAGAATGCGTAAGATTTACTCTTGGCAATCTTTAAGTATATGATACTGTATTATTACCTTGCTGTACATTGCACCATTCTACTTTCTGCTTATGAGTTCGACTATTCTAGATATCACAGTATTTGTATTTTTGTGAATGGCTTATTTCCCTTAGCAGAATGTCTGTCTGCTGACTTCAGTGGGTTGTCCCAGGTTGCCCAAAGGTTTGTCCTTGGGTGATTGGATAAAGTGGCCCTGTGTGACAGGCATGAGTGTCCCTAATCACTCTGCAGAGACTAGTCTGCACTGTCAAGGAGTGTTCTAAATCTCCACCTCAGGATGATGACTACGTTGGTAAGAAAAAACAATTCAGAGTTTGTCTAATTTCTGATCTGTTCTAGCAATACTTTATTGCTCTTTGAATATGGTGCCTCCCTGGACAGCAGCCTGCCAACCGGCCCTTTAATTTGGCTCTGTTCATATCTGAGATTCAGATTTGCTAGCAGGACATCTGAATGGGTCAGTGGATCACTTGTCTCTGGAAGACAGCAAATACACCATCCCTCATAGGCCCCCAGAAAGCTTTTTGTTCAGGTGCCTGGGTCTAGTCCAACCAGGAGGGTAGGTATGGGAGGGCAGGCTTAAGAGCATCCTCCTCCTGCAGGGTTAGGCAAGGCAAGTTTACAAAAGTCTCCTTTACAAAGACAGAGATGGAAAGAACACCATTTGTCCCCTCATGTAATTGCCTTACAATGTTGGCATTTTACCTGACATATCCTGTTCTTCTGACGCAGAGGGAGGGGAGAAGAATACCTTTTTTATATATGAAAAGCTTTCCTCAATTCCTGTGCTAAAAATAAAAGCTTATTTGATGGGTTTCTTTTCAAAACCCCAGATCTCACTTTGACTCCCACTTGCTGCCAACCCATTCTCTTTCAGCCAAAGTCCAGTCTTCCCTGGTCAGAGTTGCCAGAAGGAAAAATAAGCTCAATCTGTGCCACTCACGCTAGATTACATAGTTATCAGCGGGGTGGAGAGGCAGAACAGGGTCAATGACAGGCCAAGAAATCCTGCTCTGCCAGATCAATGGAACGTTTCTTGTTTTGCCACTTTCATCAAGGCATCTGGGCCTGACATCAGCATCAAAATGTAACACAGAGGAGGCTGAGCAGTAAAGGCTCTGTCTGCTATTCTGAGATGGAACCCCTCCTGGAGACTCAGCAGTTTGTGTGGCTGAATTTAATCGGTACAAACAGAAAAGGGGCAGAGATAGATTTAAGCAGACGAAGCTTAGGCGTCTGGATCCCTTATTCACATGGGCTTTTTTCCCACGGTCATATACTTCTGAAAAATTTTCAGAGGTTAAATATTTAACCACAGTTGTCTTGAGATGATTTTCACTTCCACTGTCATATTTTCCGTGAGGTCAAGTGGTGGTGGAAGGGCCACAGGCATGTGGGGACCAGGCTAAGGGCAGCTGAGTTCAGGATACATTTAGCTTGGTTATTTTCAGATAGTTGCAGTTATTTGCATGTTGAGTTGAGTTACTGGTGGCCACCCAGTGTAGAAATGGGTTCCGGGAATGCCACTCTCTACCTTCTCATCCTCTGTCGTGGTAGGAAGGCGCAGGGCCTGAAACGTGTCCCAACACCACCTTGCCCTGTGGTGTCCAGCACAGGGTAAAGGAGGGGAATGAGGTTCAAAATATGTGGAGCCAAAACTCATCTATGGGAAAGTCTTCCATACGGGAAGACTTAGGAAAAAGCATCTTGATATAGACTTTTCTTAAATTTGGAAACAGTCCTCAACAATTGTGAAGATGAAACTTTTTTCTATTATCATGATTAAAAGCAAATTTTGACCAACACTGCTAGAGGAAAGATTTTACTATCTTCCTGTTCTTCATATAAAAAAAAGGCATTACAAAATTACTGTTACATGAGGAGTATAATTAGTCTTCTATTGCTGCTGCAATAATACCGTACACTTAGTGGCTTAAACAATACAACATTTAGTATCTTACAGTTTTGGATGTCCAAAGTCCAAAATCACTGTCACTGGGCTAAAAGCAAGGAGTCACCAAGCTGGGTTTTTTTCCTAAAAGCTCTAGGGGAAAAGCTGCTTCTTTATCTTTTCCAGCGTCTGGCTGCCACCTACATTCTTTGGCTCAAGGTCCCTTTCTCCATCTTCAGAGCCAACGACGTAATACCTGACCCCTTTCCATCATCACATCCCTTTCTCTCACCAGATCCAGGAAAGTTCCTCAGATTTTAAGGAGTTATGTGATTAGATTGAGTTCACCTGGGTGATTCTGGATACTCTTCCCTACTCAAGGTCTATCCCCTTAATCACATCTGTAGACCCTTTTGCCATATAAGGAAACATATTCACATGTTCTGGGGATTAGGATAAGGATATATTTGGGAACCATTAATCTGTCTCCCACAAAGAGACAATCAAACATAGTATTGAGGTGTGCCAGGCAATTACTTAAAATGTTGTATTATTTTTCTGGATTTTGTGATGTTTTTTTTACTTGTCCTTTTTAATATTTGTAATTTATTGTGATTTTTAACATTCTTTCTCATAAATACATGTCTCTTTGAGACCCAATTACTTATTTGTAACTTTGTATTCTTTTCCTGGAAGAAAAATCCCCGAGCTGTAGAAGCTTTCCCCAGATAAGTGAAACCAATGGCACTGCTACTCTCCCATCGACTAAATTTTTCCCACCCAAACGGAAGAGGATCTGCTGTCGTCTGGGCTAGGTCAGCTCATGGGCCAGCAAGGGAGCCAGACAAGGGTTGAAGTGAAGACTACCTGTGTCTCCCCCAGTGACCCCGCTTCTGACTGTGACCTTAGGGAGTCACTTACCTGAGCAAGCCCGGCATATAGACATACTGTAAGGGAAACCCCCAATAACAGATGAGCTTCGTGTGTTCATGCGTGTGGGAGGGTGGTGGGGAAGGGGGGTGATGTAGGAAACCCTCAACTGTACCGCTGGGAACTTAACAAATCTCCTGCATTGGCAGGTGCCACGATTCTCTCCTGTTAATCTGTCAGCTGTTTCTCCTTCGATTATGGCTACGAGACGGCAGCTTGTCTGCCTCGTTCTCCGGAATTCTTTCCTGGCTTTGGAGTTGGCCAGCAGCCTCTCTGCTTTTCTCGTGCTACCGTAAGGCAACACCTGTCGCCTACGGTTGCTCTTGGGCCTTGCTTAATCTTTCCCACTTCATGCTGCTCCCTTTCCCGTTGATCGTGGCCGGTCCCTTGCTTTGCTTGAACTCCTTTCACTCTGCTCTTGACAATTTCTAAACTATGATCCCTCATTCTTCCTTCCTTAGTTTCCCCTCTCTCTCTGTTTCTCACCGGTATTTCAACAGCTTGACAAGGGCTTCTCTCCGGCTCATCATTCCCCTTCTAGCATTTTGCTTTTCCTGCCCTAGTGAGTATTGTCCCCTTCACCTCACCTTTCTGCTAAACTTCACAACTTAATATGCACCATCTTGAACCTGTTACTGGGCGATTTCTTCTGTCTTGCACATGAAGACAACCACTTCCCACACCTATACCCAATTTCCAGCCTGTTGGCCCGGATGTATCCACAGCGCCACTCACCTGTTCTCACGTGGTCTCTAAATATTTGACTCCAAAGGTTGCTAGTTGATGGCTTCCCACCATTTCACACTTTCACCAAGGCACAAAGTCTCTATCCAGCACCTTACTTTCAGTCCTTCCCTTTCACATGTTCTTTCTGCAGGGGGAGGAGTGTGCATACTCCTTCATTTTTCTGATTATTTTTTTTTTAGTTTATAGTTGCAATCAGTCATCTATCCCACATCCCTGAGTCAGTCATCTCAGATCATTTAAACCTTCACACTAAGTGTGCCACATCTCACAGCGTGATCCTCCATCAGTTGGGAAACCTCAGGTCTGTAGACCTAAAGCAGGTTCTCTTTCAGCCTTACTTCGGAACCTGAAATTGCTCTGAGTCCTGTCTCCCAGCATTACGGCAGCAGCTCTTTGCAAGAGTCCCTGTGCGAACCTCTTGTAACCCATCATCCTCTGCTGGTCACAGCCCACCGTGGGGGTCCATCTAGTCATCATCTGTTGAGGCTGCCTCTGCGATCCTTTCCTTGCTCTCTTTTTCAGCCCTGAGTCCTCTTTCGAGCCCTGTGCTACTCTCCTCTCCCCTCCCATTCCCAGGCCCATTCCCTCCCTCTCCACCTTGCTCCTGGAGATCTTTGCTCCTTCTAGAGTGGAAACATAATTTATGGTTTTTTTAGAGTTTCTGTCTGCATCACTCTCCTTCCTTTCTTTCTCCCCAAGTCCAAATGTGTCTACCCTGAAGTGCATGCTGTCTGCTCCAGGCTGGCTTCTGAGTGGCACTCGCCTCCACAGTTCCTCTGAGACCTCCTCTCCCTTCACTTCTTGTCTTTTCTGACCATCCCTGAGGCAGTTTTACCCCTCACAGTGCACACTCCTCGTCCACTTTATGCCCACAGCCATATTGGCCTCTTCCACAGCTTCTATGTTAATTATTAGGATCCTGAGCACTAGACAAGTTGATGAGTAGAGTAAGTTAGTCCAAGTCAGTGGCAGAGACAAGGCCTTCTTGACAATGATAGTAGGACAATGTCCACTACATCTCCAGCCCCAGGGGGAAAAAACAGTCCTTTGACCTCCAGGAGACTGTGGGACAGCTGGGTCCTATTTGATTGCAATTAGTTATTCCCAAGCATATATGTGTGTCATTCATGGAGGACCTCCCATCTCCCTAATTTAATAGGGGATTCAAGGTCCTTAGCAAATGAAATAGCTGCATATATGTATGTTAGCTTGGAAAATCCACTGCCGCATGCACACAGGACTGAGCCTTCAGCAATTTCATCAATTTCTTAGGCAGCACACTATGAGACCACCTGAATGTGGAGCCCATCCCAAAGCTCTCCAGAGGTCCCTTGTGACTAAGCCAAGCTGGTATTTTAAAGGGCATACTGAAAGGCCCTACCTAGTGGAAAACAAAAGAAAAAGGCTCCAACATAAATAGTGACTAAAATAGAAAGACTGAGAATCATTGAATCTGCAGAAAACAGGTAATATCAGCGCCAGAGAAACTTTGGGTCCCTTTAGAAATATGGTCATCCATTTACATGAACCTCTGCTTAGAAAGTCAAGGCTGTAGAACACAAGCCCTGCAACTAGTTAAGGTCCAATGGACAGGCATCATGACCTTGAATATTAGAAGGGAGGACCTGTAGCCCTTCAGGGGGTGTGGGACAAGAGGCTTCTCGGTGTGGCAGGAGTGGCAGCAAGGTTCCTTGGTTTCTTCTGCTGCCACCAGCAAGGAGATGGCAAGAAACGAGGATCTTAGGAAATCACTTTCTGCCCAAGAACAGAGAGCTACATCAAAGGGATCATATGACGTGGAAGACTCTGAAATGCACCGCCTAGGACAAAGTTGCATAGAAATGAATGAAGTTTAATAAATGGCTCACCCATTCAGAAACAAATCTTGGGAAGGACACAGCATCATGCTGAATTAAGAACAGGTTTTCAAGTCAGACTGACTTCAGTTCAAATTCTGGCTCCGTCTCCTCGTAGCTATGCATGTCAAATAATCCCCACCCAGAGAGGGGTGGGGATGTGTGTGCTCAGTCCGGCAAGCCTCAGACATGTATAAACACTAGATCCATTAATTATTTATCCTTTTATTGATGGCTCGTTCTTGCTGAAGATAGATCTTATCTTTGGTATTCAGCCTGAATATTGGATTTTACAGTTACTTTTGCAAGGGCCTCACGGAATGATTCTTTTATGGAATACAGGAGGCGATCATGTCACCCTCTGCTGGCTAGATTTCACAGGTCACCAAGTGGAGCAAGCGCAGGTGTAAGTCTCGGAGTAAACACAGCTGGATTCCATTGACTCTGCACAGCTAATTGGTCTTAGTAAATTCACATGAAAGAGAGATATGGCTGGCACCTAGACACTGTCATTTTCCTGCCCACAGGGCACCATTTTTTCAGGAGGTCTGATGTAAGAGTGGAATAAGATCGAGACCCCAGGTGTTGGCTGGCACTGCCACCCACCCCAGTGCAGACCTGTTTCTAACAAAGCTCCAAGGGTTTTCTATGTTTCTATGGTCTCTTGCCACATAACAATCCTCCTCAAAACTTATTGGATTAAATCAACCACCGTTTTACTTTCTGTCATGATTCTGTGTGTTGATAGAGCTCAGCTTAGAGTTCTTCTGCTCCACAAGACGTCAGTTGGTTGCTTAGCTGGGCCGCGACATCCAGGAGGGCTCACTCACGTATCCGGAGGTTGGTGGGGATGGCTGGAAGCCTGGGGCAGCTGGGCCTCCTCACCTGTGTCATCTCAGGTTTCTCTCTCGTCGCAAGGCCTCACTGCACAGTCACTCCAGCAGGGTAGCCAGACTTTCTCACGTGGTGGTTTAGGGCTCCCCGAAGGGCAAAAGCAGAAACTACCAGGCCTTCTGATGGTTCAGACCCAGAACTGGCAGTGTCACTCCCCCACATTATATTGCTTAAGAGAAGTCACAGACCATCCCAGATTCATAATGGGAGGGGACTGCACGAGGGTGGGAATCCTGGGGGGCGAGATTTATTGGTGGCTGCCTCTGAAGGGTAGCTGCCAGAGTTCTCTCCCTGGGAGAATGGACTGTGGAACGTACCAGTGTCTGCTTAGTGAATGGAAAACTCAAGCAAAACAAGGGAGAAGCTATACTCGAGCTAGGGAGTGGGTTTCTGGCATTAATTCTAGTACCTCCTCATTACGGAGCTGGGGAATTTACTCATCAGGCATAGTTTAAGTAAATGTCTCTCCTCTGTCCCTTTGGAGATATGTCTTCCATTTTCTTGGTGTGTGTCATCTATTAAGCTTCTGTGATTCGTTCATCGTGTTGTATTTACATATTGCTTCCCTTCTAGGCAATGGCATTTATACTGATTGCTCGGGGAGTGCAGTCTTCCTTCACTGTCTTCCTTTGTCAAAAGTTGATAATTTATGTGTAGAATTTCTGCCAACTGTCTCCCTAGCCCCAGACTCTGCTATTCCTAATGGTTCCTGAATGAAGCTGTGAACTTAAGATTCTCCTCCAAAGTGCACTCGGAAACAATCCATTGCCTATAAAAATTTCCTGTCCTGTGATGTCCTTTGATTTTGGAATATTCTTTGTAACTGTGAACACTTAGAGGGTTTTACGCAGGCCCTGAATTTCTGCCCAGACCGTGACTTCCAGCTTTTGTAGAACCTGAAAAAGGACCCAGTCTAACAGAGTACACGGTGTGTGATAGATGCTCAACACAGGTCTGTTGAGTGAAATGACAAATACTAAATAATTGTTGTGGTGAATAAATGAGTTACGTTTTGCGAAAGACCTAGAATATTGTGAGTTTCAATAATTGTTAGTTACCATTTTAGTATCTGCTCCATCCCTTTAAATTATGTATCTTTTTAAATTGAAGTACAATTTATGTATAACATGTCAGTTTCAGGTGTACAGTGTAATGATTCAATATTTGTATACATTGCAAAGCAATCATCACAATAGATCTAGTTACCTCTATGGCCATCCCTTACTTTTGATACAATATCTGCCCCCAAAATGCTAATCTCAAACCTTAGATCATCACCCCAGCTGCCATGGAGCATTTAATATATTTACATTTAGTCATCAATATGTTTGCTATTTCCGCCATCGTATCTTGTGCTTCCTATTTGTCTCACCCTTTTATCTTTCTAGCTGGATATTTTTTCTCCTTCCATTTTTTTTTTTCTATTAGCTCTCAAGTTATACATTCTATTTCTAGACTTTGAGGGGTTACCTAGAAATTTTAACAAGCATATTTTACTAATAAAAATCTGGGTTATTTATTGTCTTTTTTTTTTTCTTTTTCAACAATATAGAAACCTGGGAAACTTTCACTGTGATCATCCTTCTTCTGATTTGTATATTGTTGCGATTTTCGTTGCATTTTGCTTTCTCTAACTCCCAAGACTTTGTTATTACCGATTTTTTTATAGTTGCTATTTATTCAGATTTTACGGTCAATTTTTATTCGTTTTTTAGATCTGCTTGGTCAGTTTTATGGTTTTGGCTCTTATGTCTTCAACCTCTTTCTACTAGTTATTTAAACAGACTCTGTGTTGAATAATTCAGGGGTCTTTGTGAGTCGCATTCTTCAGTAAGTTGCTTTTGCTGGCTCTTGCTCATGGTGCTGTGATTATCTTTGACTTATGATTTGTGAGTTTTGCTCATAGTTCTTGAAAAGTACGTGTGATTCTTTGTGCCTTGGTGGAAAGTGAGTTCCTCAGAGGAGGCATGCATCTGCTTCTGTGTGCGTCTGGGAGCACTGCCAACCCAAGATCACTTTAAATCAAAATTCTTGGCTTGAGTCTTTTGTGAACGCACAAGTACACATTTTGTCTATAAGCCTGTATGAGATTAGGATTATGATTTGAAAACTCAGGAGAGATTCGACCACACATCTGTTCAGTTCAAAGTTCCAGTCAGCCTATTTTATTTCATCTTTCAGGAGGGCCAGGGTCAGGGGACAGATTAATTTCTAATTCATCCTCACAGGTGAAACTGTCACCATTCATGTGCCATCTATTAGAAATAAAAATTTGTGTGTCAAAATTTTACTGAAAGTCTTGCTTTGGTTTTAGAAAAGGCGACATTATCTGTGGTTTGGTGGCCCTCAGCAATTGTCAAATAAGACAGTTCTCCATCTCCACTCACCGTTCTCAGTGCCCATCCCGAGCAGAATGCGAGTCCCTCTCTCAAGGTGGACTTAGCCTGTGGACATCTTGGGCACACTCTATTAATGAGTACAGGCTTTTTGGTTATTCACTGACAGCCCAGCTTCACAGGGACCTGGGCTCGTTTCTTTCTGCATTGTGAACCTGGCTCCTCCCTATCTTTTCCTTTTTCAGGTTAGTTACTCAATTAGTTACACTTTCCTCCCAGCCTGTCCAGCTGTTTCTGGGAGCCTGGGCCACAAAACAACAGAGGGGCCATCCCCCATGTGTGTCCCCAGGCACAGAAGCCATCTTGAACAAGTAGCTTGTCTCGTGGGCTGCTCCCTGTTCGACTGTGACCAGTTCATGGCCTCCTGTTCTCAGTCCATTCAAAACTTACTCCTGCTATCCAGGCCAGATACCCTCTTCTTTTTCTTTCCCATTTCTTCCTCTTACGCTTCTCTCCCCCATGCCCTTGTTCGCAGGTTTTACTCTAGGGCTCTGTTATTGTGTATATAATGGCATGGTTACATCTCTCTTTATAACAACTCCAGCCCCACTTCATTTCTTCCACAGAACCAAACGTGAATGGCAAAATGCCTCAGCCCATTCCTGTTTAGCCCTTTAAATTCCCTGTGGCTGTTTTACTTCTAGTCCAAAAGCAACGTTGGAGGTGACATCTGAAGAAAGCCATGCTGACCTTGTGTACTACAGAGAAGCAGACTGCTCCTGGAAAGCCCACGGTCAATGCAGAGGAGGGAAATGCGGGTCCTCAAATCTGCCGTGTGTGTGGGGACAAGGCCACTGGTTATCACTTCAATGTCATGACATGTGAAGGATGCAAGGGCTTTTTCAGGTAGAGTAACCTGTCAACCTTCACCTACCAGCCACCTCTGACACATTGGGTCACATATAACAGGTCCTGCCATTAGCTCACTGGATACTGTCTTGGGGCCTCCGCTTGACCTATTTCCTAGGTTCATAGTGTGGGCCAGTGGTACCTTCAAAGGCCTCCTAATGAGTCTCAGGAAAGCCATTTATATCTCAGAGAAGTCCTTCATTTTCTGTCTTCCTACCCAAGAAAGGTCTCCTTCCATTAAGATACCTTTTTGTTTCTCCATGTGTTCTTGAATAAAATAGAAAATAAGTTTGTAAAAGAGACAAGAATTTGTAAGTTCAAAATGCAAATGTTAAAAAAAATGCAGATGTTATAAAATGCAGATGGCATAAAATAAATGGTGACTATGACAAAACAAGCTCACTTAGAAAGAGGCAAACGGGAAAGTTCAAACAATGAAGGATTGAAAAGTCCCAAGCTCACAGCAAGACAGGCCCAGACAAAAAGGTTTCCAGCTGAAGAAGAGGAAGAGTACAGCTCAATGCGGGGCTCAGACCAAAAGGAGAGAAGCTGACCAGGAAAGGAGGGGCGGGGAGGAAGGAGTATGTGAGGCAGGGCTCTCTGTTGTCCTCAGGGCGGGCGAGTATGCCGAGAGCAGCGTCTGCCTCAGTGGCCGTGCTTGGGATGAGCATTCTTCAGAGGGCCAGTCTGACTTGGACCTTAGCAGAGTTCTTCTTCGTGGCTGGACAAGCAAATGGAAATGAACCCTAGAGTCAAGGCCAACCCTACAGTCCCAAAGATGGACTGCAAGTCAGCATGTTGTGGGTAGGGGCGGGGCAGGGGCCAGAACCCACAGGAAGACTTCCAGGCCTGGGAGTCTGCGTCTCAATCCCCCCCCCCCCACACCTCTGCCCAACACCCCAGCCCAGTGAAGAAATCCTGGCTCTGGTTTGACATGGTCAAGCTTGAGCCGTCCTCAGGTCTCACAGGGTTAGGTGGGCCTAGGACAGGTCCGAAGAGGCCTGTGTTCCAGCAGAAAATGAATGTCCATGTTGTGTGGATTATAGCGGAGGCCAGACACAGAGACTGTCAGGCCTCATTCAGTCACAAGTGACAGAACACTCCACTCAAGGGGCTTTACCAGCGAGGAAGAGATGTTAGCTTTCATAGCTAGAAATCTGATGGCTTTCGGGGTTGCTGAATTCAGCAACTCAGTTCTCCCATTTTTCTCTTCTGCCATCCTTCGTGAGAGTTCTGACCTCAGCCTGCTCTCCAGGGCCACAGGCAGGAACAACAGTGTTTAGCCTGGGGGCAGAAAGCCCATCACTTCCTCTCTTTAAGAGCAAGGAAGCCTTTCCCAGGAGACCCCCTCATCTTACATCAGCTAGAATGGGGCCCCAACCTCCTCCTGAACTGGCAAAGAGCACCAGATATCTCTGAGCTGGGCGTATGCCAACATGGCCACATGGAGGCAGGTGAACACCTAAGCCAAATCTGATCCTGCCAACAGCATCTATGTTGACTGCCTTGGGGAGTGGAGTCCTCTGCCCTCCTCCGTTCAGTCCTGTCCTGGGACTCCCAGAGGGAGCAGCACCCTATCATGGTAAAAGCCTGCATTCTGGCATCAGACAGACATTGATTCAAATTTCAGCTTGTCATTAACCTGGAGGACAGGGAATGCTCTGTCTTTGACACAATTCCCTCATCTGTTGCCAGACAGATAGACATGATGTATTTTGTAGACTTGTGAGAATTAAATTCGCAAAGCTCTGCAGAACGTCTAGCCCAGCATCTGATCCATAGCATGCCAGCAGTAAACGTGGGTGGCTTCCCCCTCTGCCCTTCTGGATGAATGCATGGTAGCTTCAGGGGTCTCTTACCTGGACCAGCAGGGGAGGCAGAAGGGAGGGGGTGGCACCTATGAAGAACCTGCTCCCTGGGCTGGTCGCTGGCTCAAGGCCTAGGCCTTCAAGTTCAAGCCTGCTGGTCACCTAGAGAAAGGCTCGGTCTCCCAGTTCAGCCTGCAGGACCCAGTCTGTATCCACACCTGTCTGACCCCACGTTCCTGAACCAGCTTCCCCTCATTTTCCAGAGCCAAGGAAGAAGTTTTCTTTTCTATTCAGCTCTGAGAAAGGGAGAAATAAAGTTAGGGCCTCACTGGCTGGGTCTTTTGAGAGAAGTTCAGGATGCCTGGGCTGTCGGAGGGAGTGGTTGTACTGAGGTCTCTAAAAGGCGTTGAACCCGTCATCTCCCTACTTGGCACAGCCATGCAAGGGCATGTGACTGCAGTGCCCAGACAGGGCTCTGAATCTCTTTGCCACACCAGGCCAATCAGGAGAAGCCACTTTTCCCACGGGGAAGCCACTGACCAGTGAAATAGAAATTCTCTGCTTAGTTCCCTGTTCCTCCAGCTGCCCCTGGCTCCCCAGTCTAGGGTGGGGATCGGGGAAGGGAGCGGGCTTCTTATGTTTCCTACACTCCCAGGGTAGGGTTTCCTCTGCTGCCTCTTCTGAGGAGTCCAGGAAGAGGCCACTTCCATGGAACTGTAGCCCTGGTCCTCTCCATCGGTGTTCAGTAACAAGGACAGAGATGTAGGGGAATGGAGACAGAGATGTGGGGAAGCAGCTGGGCCTGGGGCCTTGAGCTGCAGCCTTCCAGAGGTGGTTGGGGCTGGAAGGGCCTACTGAAAGCACAAACACAGTGTGAATGTTGCAGGAAAGTTTCCCTCCCTCCCCTCTGTCCCAGCCACTCTGAGGCCACAAGGGAAGCCCAGACCATTTGGTAGCTTGAAGAGTTAGTTCCACCACCACCCCTCAAACCCACGTACCTTTCCTATGAACTGAATCCAACACAGAGGCAAAGGCAGGGCCCACGAGGGCCCACGAAGGGTGTGGCTATTGTTCCCAGGTTGGGAGGGAGGGGTGTGGCCTGCAGACCCCAGGCCTTCTCCCCAGGGCCTACCTTTTGCTCTTTGCTCCCTCACAGGAGGGCCATGAAGCGCAACATGCGGCTGAGGTGCCCCTTCCGGAAGGGTACCTGTGAGATCACCCAGAAGACCCGGCGGCAGTGCCAGGCCTGCCGCTTGAACAAGTGCCTGCAGAGTGGCATGAAGAAGGAGAGTGAGCAGTGGGGTGTGCCCACGCGGATGTGGGGCCAGGTGCACTGTGAGCCTGGAGCTGAGTGGGAATGGGCCGTGGGGATGTGCACTTGCACGTGTGCAGATGCACACCGTGAGCATGTGTGCACGCGTGCACAGGTCCATGTGGCAACTCGTTGCCATTGTGCAGCAGAGCTTGCACAGAAATTCAGGGGAGGCCTGAAGCTGTGGGCTACATAGGAGGTGGCTGATTACTTCTAGCTAAGCAGTAGCCGCAGCTTTCCAGGGGCTTGGAGACCAGGAGACCTTGGGAGGCTCTGAGGACCCTTGTTGTTATAACATAGGCAGGAACTATATGAGGCCGTTTCCACGCATGCCTCGTTGTAGCAGCAGGAGGAGCTGAGCACTGTCACTCCAGGTCGCAAAGAAGAAAACCGAAAGCTCCTGGAGAGGTGAAGGAGTTAGTTCAAGGTCACCGCTAGGTAGTGGCAAGACTGTCGCTCAAACCAGCAAAGCTCCACTCTTCCCTCTGTGGCACGAAGTTGTCACAAATCACATAGCCGCAGGCTGCAGGCCAGCCTCGCGTCACCCTCTGTCCTCACCTAGAGTCTCTCCAGAGGCGCGCACAGTCCTCACGGGTCTGCAGAAGGGCGAGTTTCCTGTCACCAGCACTTCCCCGCGAGGGGTGTCCAGAGGGGGGCCCCGCTCCTCACAGGTGCCTGAGCCTGCCCCTGGCGCTCT
The DNA here is from genome assembly GCA_030015415.1 of Cynopterus sphinx. NCBI lineage: Eukaryota > Metazoa > Chordata > Mammalia > Chiroptera > Pteropodidae > Cynopterus > Cynopterus sphinx. The sequence continues at coordinate 55,348,619 of CM057380.1, read as the reverse complement.
GTGCAGTGATCATGTCCGACGCCGCCGTGGAGCAGAGACGGGCCTTGATCAGGAGTAAGAAGAGGGAGCGCCTGAGGCCGCCGCCGCCACCGGGAGCCGGGAGTCTGACTGAAGAGCAGCAGACGATGATCAGGGAGCTGATGGATGCTCAGATGAGAACCTTTGACAGCACCTTCTCCCATTTCAAGGATTTCCGGGTACGAGGCTTCAGAGTTGGCGCAGCAAATATGCTCGCTCCTCAAAGCCCCAGTCTCATGCCCGGGGGCCTCAAAGCGTGGTCCCTGGGCCAGCGGCGGCAGCAGCGGCGCCTGGGAACTTGTTAGAAATGCAAATTCTTACATCACTCCAGACCTCCACAACAGAAACTCTGAGGGTGGGCCCAGCATCTGTGTTTCAGCAAGACCTCCCCATCCCAGGTGATTCCGACACATGCCCAGGTTTGGGAATTTTTGCTCTCTCCTTCCACAATAGGTAGGAATCGGGTCTAAGCCATAAATGGAGTTTCCGGAAGGGGAATTGCCCCAGGGCTGCTGGCGTTTAGGGCTCTACCAGGACAGGGGCAGGGCCACTTGGGGGTATGACGGTTGTGAGCGGATCCAAGAAACGTCAGTGATCTCAGCACTGTCAGCCACATGTGACCCCTGTGCCCTCCATCCCTTCCCTGCTCTCAGTGTCTCAGGTGACCTGCCCAGCTCGGAGGACTGGTAGTCAGTGGCCCCAGAAGTCTGTTCTTTCCATCTGTAGCTCCCAGACCCTTCTCTCTAAGTATCCCAAGCGCAAGGTCAGGGCTACTTGGGACACACCCATGGGTGGAGGCTCCTTTACCCATGTCTGACCAGACAGTGATGTGAGGGACCATCAGGTTACAGACACAGGAAGTGCACTACCTGACAGAAGAGCAGAGAGAAGTGTGTGCTCTGTGTGTGTGTGTGTGTGTGTGTGTGTGTGTGTGTGTGTGTGTGTCCTCTCATGCGAGCATGCACCTGCACTTGGGTATCCTCTCATGCTGTGGCTGTGGCTGTGTGCCCATCTGGGTCCTGTGTGGGAACCTGTTTGGGAGAATACATGCTTTCTCTCCTCTCCTGTCTCCACCTCCCACTCTGACCCAGCTGCCGGAGGTGTTTAGCAGTGGCCGTGAGATCCCAGAGTCTCTGCAGACTCCATTGGGGGAAGAAGCTGCCCAGTGGAGCCAGATTAGGAAAGATCTGTGCACAGTGAAGGTCTCTCTGCAGCTGCGGGGGGAAGATGGCAGTGTCTGGAACTACAGACCCCCAGCTGACAGCAGTGGGAAAGAAATCTTTTCCATGCTGCCCCACATGGCTGACATGTCAACCTACATGTTCAAAGGCATCATCGACTTTGCCAAAGTCATCTCCCACTTCAGGTAGGACACAGGGGCTGGGTGGATAGGTATGGAAAGGAGCAGAAAATGACCAACAGGTTCAAAGGGTCTGGAGTAGATCTCTCTGAAGTTGGTGGCTGTTGGCACCCTAAAACTCTCCTTTGCTTCTGACCACATCCCCCTGCCCCCCAGGCATCTGGCGTTATTGGGGAATGAAGCCCTTGCTGCATTGCTCCTTAGCTTTGGGATTGTGGGCCTGCCGTTGAACCTTAATGGGCTCAGCCTCCGCATCCGCTGGAAGGGAGCTGTTAATGCCTGCATTGCAAAGCTGTCATATGAAATAAGAAAACATCTGAAAAGCATCCAGCTCTTACACGACGAACAGTCAGACAGTAATTCCCTTCCCCATTTCCCCTGCCCCCCAAAAGGGCAGGAATCACAAGTTCAAGAGTAAAGAAGGATTTGTAAGGAAAGGGAAGGAAGTCCAGAGGGAGGAGAGAGACAGGAACAGATGCTGAGTCTCCGGGTCAGCCAACAGAAGAAGGCTGAGAAGGACATGAGGACGGGCGGTCCAAAAATCAAAGGGCCGGGACTGCCCAGAGCGAGGCGTGGAGACAACAGGTTAGTGAGAGAAACCCTGGAATACGGGGTGTAAGAGCAAACACAGACCCATAATATGTAGTCTGTCAGGGCTGGAGGTGGCACTGGGCATATCAGTCCTGGGGTTGGCCACCTGGCTTTGCCGGGCTTGGTCAGGTGGAGCTGAATCTCAATCTCTCTCTCTCTCTCTCTTTCTTCCACACACACGGAGCCCCTGATGTTATCAACAGGCAGAGGGCAGGTTATATTCCAGGGGCCCACACATAGGACTTATGTAATGGTGTAAGGGTGACCACAGGCTGACGTAGAATTCAAATTGTGGCAAATTAGGTTCAGAGAAGAGAGAAGGGCCTACTTATACATGGAGACCTGGGCCATCCCCACTGATGTCTAATGACCCAAAATTTAACACCAGGGTGGGAGGTCACTCGCGGCTTCTCATGACCTCAGTTTTGAGAATGACCACACAGGAAGCAGACATTACTATCACCTTCATTCTACAAATAGAAAACTGAGGTTCACCGAGGTTAAGGGACTTGCATAGAGTTGCAGTGAATCGGAGAGGCGGGATCTGAAAGCACAGATTACAGAGTTCAGAGCCACAATCTCTCAGGTCCTGGGCTGGACACTGAGGAGACAAGAAGATAGGTCAATTTCATGGCATTGGTAGCCCAATATCATGGACGTTTGAGGAAAACAGGGACTGAATTTCCGAGGAGAGCAAAGCCAGGCGGAGAGCCTCTCAGGTTAGGAGGGGTGTCAGTCTAATCATGAGCTTAGAGGCAGCCACTGCTGCTAGGCCTGTGCTCAGTGCTGCTGTTATCGAGACCGGGGTTCCTCTCTTGGTGCATTGTCCAAGTTCTTGATATCTCCAATGACGAATTGAGCAAGACACCAAAACACAGAAGAAAAGAAAAGCTTTATTAGAAGCAAAGGTACCCTTTCAGACGTGGAAGCTGGCCTGAGCGAGAGAAGTGTGGCTCAAAGGCCTGGTAACCGCCTTTGGGGTTTTTCTCCCTATTCGCTGTGGGTGGTCACTTTTCTTAGAGGAGTGGGCTGCCTTGATTGACACCTAAGATTGACAGGACCCAGTGATTCATCATTTGCTTTCTGCGCATGTTTGTTCCCAGAATTCAGTTGGTTATAATGTTATTAATGAACTTCCGAGCATGTGCGTCATATTATAATGATGGTATAGTGAGGCTCAGGTGAGCTGCAGGTCGTTGAGTCTTCATTGCGCAGGTATGAGTGACTGGGTGAAACTGGTACCCAACTATCTCCCCACTTATGTTACTTTTAGCTCAAAAATGCCTTCTGGTTTGCTTAATTATGGGTAGACTAGGGCGGACCCCTTCTAGGATAGGATGACCCCAGCATCTCTGCAGGTGGATCTGAAACCCTATCTAACTTTCTTGCCTAACCCTTTTATAAGAGCCATGAACCCCCTTTTCTTTAGTATGGGGTCTCTTCTTCTATATCTGCTTCCTGCTACGACGGTCGTCGTCCCTGTCTATTGGGGTTTTATGGAGCTCTTTCCCTCACTGCCTTATGACTGAGTTCTGGGTATTCCCCCGAAGAGCTGCCTCTGTCCCTAGACAAGGAAAAACGAAGATACAAACTTGTTACTTGAATCATGTATCTAGCAGGTAAAGGAAAACAGGTTTGGTGAATATATTTCATAAAAGAAAGAAAAGAACTTGGATTAAGGGTCCCCTCCCTTCTGGGACTCTAAGGAACCTGTTCTGGCCTAAAGCCATTCCTGCTTTATAATGGGCAAAGGAGAACCTTGAGTTTCAGAGATCCTTATTAATAAGAGCCAGAGGACCTGAGTCACCAGTTTCAAGATAATGATCTAAGTTTCAGGGAGAGGGTCTTTCTCCAAAGAAAGGGGGAAAGAAAAGACTTAACTAGGGTTACTAAAAAGATAAGAATTCTGCAAGTGAGGGCTGGTATCACTGGGAGTGGGGCTCAAGGCATCCAGGCCTCCTGGAGAGAAGCAGCAAACATAAGAAATCCAAAACGGACCACAGGGAACGAGTACCCCCTCTGCACGAACTCATGCTGAAGAGCAGCAGCAGCAGTAGGACTCTGGAAAGACCTGTAGGAGGCACAAAGACAGGATGGCCTGAGAACTAACACGATTTACTCCAGCGAAGCTAAAGGGGAAACCCAGGCTAGGGACCAGGAGCTACGGCTTCGGCTGTGGGTCAGTGGCTGTGCCGGGAGTTAGAGGAGATGGGGCCAGGCTGTAAGGGACCTGGATGAAAAAGCTCCATTGGCAGGAGAGTCCCTGAAGGTAGAAGGAGACTAGAGGAAGGTGGCAGGGGAAGTAGTGTGCTTGACTGGATTGGGAGGGGGTGAGACTGGAGGCAATCAAGAGCAACTGCAATGATCCCCACAGTAGGTAGGAGCCCATCCTACCTCTTCCCTCCTCCCCCCGATTTCTGGATTAGGGGAGGGGTGCTGGCCTGTGGTGACTTCCCAGGAGGCTGACCTCCACTCCCATCCTCGCTTCCAGGGCCTTGCCCATTGAGGACCAGATCGCCCTGCTGAAGGGGGCCACATTTGAGCTGTGCCAGCTGAGGTTCAACACGGTGTTCAATGCTGAGACTGGGACCTGGGAGTGTGGTCGGCTCTCCTACTGCTTGGAAGACCCTGAAGGTGACCGAGAGCTGCCTGCCTGACCTGGCAGAGGGAGAGAAACACAACTTGGGGGGCAGGGAGTGGGGGAGGAGAGGAGCCACACCATGACATGTAGGGCAGAAGGCTGGACGATAGAAGAAAGGCCTCGATGAGGGAAATCTGGCTTTTGGGTCCACTTCCTGACGAGTTTGCTCCTCTTCCTTACCCACCCACCCACAGGTGGCTTCCAGCAGCTTCTGCTGGAGCCTGTGCTGAAATTTCACTATATGCTGAAGAAGCTGCAGCTGCATAAGGAGGAATATGTGCTGATGCAGGCCATCTCCCTTTTCTCCCCAGGTGAGGACCCCCGTATCTTGCTTGGCCTCGCCCCTTCCCAGGCTTGCTCACACACCTCAGATTTAGCTGCAGGAGGCAATAGGCCCTCCTCTGCCCTCCCAGGGAAGGTCCCAGCAGATGGCTTTGACCCCATTCACTGCACAGCCAGGATGGGGACTCAGGCTGATTTCTCCTTGGGTCTGTGGGGGGATGCATAGCCCTCCTAGTGTTCCCCTCGTTTCCCTGCTTGGGGATCTCTGGCTCTGGAGGGTAGTTGCCCGGCAATTTGCCCTCTCTGAGCTGGACTGAGCTTGTCTTTGTCCCCACGGCCTTGTGGGCACCACGCTGCTTTCCCCTTCCCACCAGACCGCCCAGGTGTGGTACAGCACAGCGTGGTGGACCAACTGCAGGAGCGATTCACCATTGCCCTGAAAGCCTACATCGAGTACAACCGGCCTCAGCCCGCCCACCGGTGAGCAGAAAGCAGGGAGGGTGCGTGGGGGTGGTGCCCTGGTCTTCCCACCCTCCAAGGCCCCCACCTATTTTGGGGTTCTCTGGGAAAGCAGAATGGAGCCACTCCTGGGGCAGCTTCTGATTACCTGTGCTCAGGGGCACTGTTCTGTGACCTCCACTGAGGCCTCTTGCCCAGTCAGCCTGAGCGTCAGCCAACACTGGATAAACCCATGCCCAGCTGCTGGGACATTGCCCCCTGAGCACAGCTCAGTCTGCAGGGCCTTCCATATGCCTGTCATCAAGGGATGCGAACAGCCAGGTAGTCTGGAGAGACTCCTACAGGGTCTTCTAGCAAAAATCAGCAATAGCGATGATGGTTACAAATCTATAATAGCAATCATTTATTGAGAAGTGGCAGCCTGGGTACCAAGAAGTTCACATGCATTATCACCTTTAGTCCTGAAAACTGTCCCACTGAGTGGGTGTCTGGTTCCACAGCCAGATGGGATCTGGAAGTGGACCCAGGCTGACCAAGTCCACTGCCCACACTCTCGAGCACTGCCTAACTGCCTCCCAGGACAAAGACAAGCAGATGGGGCAAGAAGCTCCTTCGTTTGTTCTGGTCACAGCCAAAAGCTGGAAGGCTGCTTGGGGCTTTGCCAGACAGGGCTTTTCACCTCTGCACTGGGCCTCAGCAGTCCATAGGCCTGGGCCATGAGGGGTAAAGGCCAGCACTGGGAGTGCTGGTGTGAACTCAAAGCCTCGAGTCCCTACTTGGCCTGCTTCAGTTTTGAGCCTGGCATCCTGGGATGCTGCCGTGGCCATGTCTTCATTTGCTTAGTTTTCCTCTATCTGGAGCCGGGAGACATCATGGGGAAACAGAGGCACGAGGTGTGTCTCAGCCTGGGCTGGGTCCAGGAAGGGATTGCAGCTTACAGTCCCTGCCTCCACAACCACTCTACTCAGTCCTGACCCCCAGCGATGAGCCAGGACAGCAATTCTCGCTCCCAAACCCCCAACTGACCTATGACTTGGCATCAGCAATGCCTGGGCATTCGTGTTCCCAGGAAGTCTCTGTGTGCAGGACTCAAGCCCAGAGCATGAGGGCTGAATGGCGAGTGCAGGTCCACACCTCAAGTCCCCCAGGCTTTCTGCCCTTCCCTTGCAGCTAAAAGAGCAACTACAGAACTCCTCTGAGCCTTGTGTCTTTCGGCTGCCCAGAGATGTCCTGAGATCAAAACCCCCAAACCTGTGCAACTGCGGGGCAGTCCCAGGGTTGCTAGGAGGGGGCAGTGCTGGCGGCGCCTCCATCCTGTCCTCTGGCTGGCCTGCAGGTTCCTGTTCCTGAAGGTTATGGCCACACTCACTGAGCTTCGCAGCATCAGCGCCCAGCACACACAGCGGCTCCTGCGCATCCAGGACATCCACCCCTTTGCCACCCCGCTCATGTGCGAGCTGTTCAGCATCTCGGACGGCTGAGCTGAGTGGCGGCCGAGTTGTGCTCTCAGGACCACAGCTCCCGGGACTAGACGGAGGGACACCGCGGAGGTCTGAAGATGCTGCCTTGCGTCCCCCAGGAAGGGGACTTGCGTCCTCCAGCCCCCAGCCGCAGTCAATGGAGAGCAAAGCCATAGACCCCCACATGGAGAGTGCACATCAAGAGGCAAGGCCACTGTTTCTTAGAAAAGGCCTGCGGTCTGGGATTCAGTGTCGTGGTGGGAGAGGGGAAAGGGTGACTGAACCCTCTGACAGTCTGTGCCCACCCTCAAGTTCATTAGATTCTTGGGTCTTTTTGCTGTTACTCCTACTTCCTACTCGCTCTTCCTGCAGCCTCCTGTCCTGAACTGTAGGCCTGTGTTGATCAGCAGGTGAGTTGGTGTCTGTGGGAGAAAGAAGCCAGAACGCCTATAGCAAATGTCAGAAGCTTGTTCTGACCATTCTGTGTGTCCATTCTTCCCTCCTCCTGGGCACGTCATTCTGTGTCTCTGCATTCATTTAAACACATTATGAAGCATCAACAATATGCAGCCTGCTCTGTGGTGTACACACTGACTCAGACGTGAATCCTGACCTTGAAGAATTCATAGTTCAGGAAAGAAAACAAAGCAGAAACAAAAATAACTTCAATCAAAAGGAGAAGTGACAAGTGACATTAAAAATTTCTGTGTGGATGCTAAGCTATGCTGGGGTCCTGCATGCACTCAGAGCTCCAAGCAAGAGATCCCTGGGACATGGGTTTGTGAGAGGAAGACACTAAGTGGCTGTGTGCACACGTGTGTGACTTGGGATAGGTCTGCTCCATTTCTGACTGGGGTTGGGTTTGCTCCTGGGCTGGAACACCAGGGTGTTGTGACAAGGCTATGTTGACAAGCAGTTAATAAGTGTGCTAGACATGTATGTACCATATGTTCCTGTTTACATATCTATTTTCAAAGCTAAAGAATATGAAAGTGTCTGTTTTGTTTATAGCCATTTTGAGTAAAACATTTTTTTTTTCCCAATAACATTTTAACTGATTTTACATAAGGCATTTCACACCTAAGAACTAGGCTTAGCAAATATATTCCTGGGTTTAATGTCAAATCAAGGCAACAGGATGTTGTTAACTTTTGGCTAGAGATATAAACTCTTTTTTGCTTTCTTTTCAGGGGGAAAAAGACATATGGGAGTGGGAAAATAGAAATCTCACATATATAAATTTCTATTTTTTTCTTTTCTCTTTTTTTTAAACTAATTTTACTATTGCCCTTTATACATCTGAAGACTGGTTGCTGCAAGAACATAAAAATGCATCAATTTATTGGTTACCAGAGGATGCAGGGAGGGGAGAGATAGATGGGGTAAAAGGGGTCAAATATGTGACAGAAAGAAATCTAACTGTGAGCAGTGAATATGCAATGCAAAATATATACACGACTTACTGTTGAATTGTACACCTGAAACTTTCTGGATTTCATTAACCAGTGTCACCATAATAAAAATAAATAAAAAATTTAAAAAGCTTTAAATTTTGATAAAAACTGCATTAACTTGGTTTTCTCATGATTGTTCCATATAAAACTTTAATATACCATAATTAAAAATGTAGTAATTGACTTAAAGTCTAATATTTTGACACAAATGAAGCTACAAGTTAGCTGAATTTTTAGGAACAGGTCTTGTTCTTAAAAATTTTACCACTTTACAAGAAGCAGACCAAACTCGGAGAACATAAGAAATCATCAACACTATACAGCAAAGCAAGGAAACCTATTCCTTGCATGCAGTCCAGCTTTACCAGCCTCTTCTGCATCAAGGAGCTATAGAACACAGTCATTTTTAGAAAAGAAACAGAACAAATTAAAGTTCCTCTCTGCAAATAGAATGAATGAATGCAGCTTTTGCCTCCAGGAATTTGTCTCATTTGGACATAGAAATTTCATTCAGTGTTCATAAATCACATGCGTTTCCTTTTCTTCACTGGAATAATTTTGTGTGTGCTCTTCATTCAAGAGCCTGCAATGGTTAAGTGTAGTCTACAGAAAGGTGAAGGCAAGATGAGGTTAAGATGGGATATAAACTCTCATCTCCTTGTGTTAATTTTAAAAGTATCTGGGCAGTTCCCCAAACACTAAATTCCTATGTACATATGACTTATATATTATAAAAACAAAGTGTAGTCTAAGCGTAAAGATTCAAGGTTAGTTGTACCAAAGTGGTCATAGAAGATACTTCTTTTTGTGGATTTTGAGTTTATAAGACTAGGAGCCAGGTTCAAATTTGCTACTCCAAGTTTTAGATTTCCCTATTGCTCCCTTCCCTGAGCTTTCCAGCATTCGTTTCTGAACCAAACTAAGCATCAGTCTCTAGGCATCCCTGTAGCTATCATTCTTTTTCTGGGTTTGGCCTCAGTCAGATTAGAATGGAGTCAGTCTCCAAAGCTCAGGAGAGAAGACCTTCTGAATAAGTTACTGTTTACCTTCTGGCTCCACCATTATTTGGAGCCACTCGGCAGCCAGTCCCTACCTGACTCAGACTTTAATGATCTGACTAAAACCTTGATATCAAATCTTGTGGGAAGTCCCAGGGTGGCTTCTCCTTTCTGGAGAAAAGAGAATGTAAAGGGAAACATGCATTTGACCGACCATTCCTTCCCATCTTCTGACAACTGTGGGCCTCATCATGCCACTTTCCACAATGGCTTGTTTTTCTCTGGACACAGTCCCTCGATATACCTATAGCCCTCCTAAATCTGAAGGTGCTAAGTGAAATATTTTCACACCTGAAAAACGGGTGACCACCCCATCACTTTTGTTCGCTTCCTTTCACAAACTTCTGTGAACAGGATCTGCAACCTAATCTCTTCCTTTCCTCACTACCTACCCTTTCAGAACACCTAAAACAGCATTCACTATCACTGCTCTCCTGAAATGTGATATCAAAGAACTGGTTGGTCAGTGCTTTTTGGAAGAACTTAGAAATTAAAAATACAGCCTTCCAGGAATTTAAGTTAAATGGCTTTCTTGCTCAATTCCTATTTAAACAGGGCAGGAAATGTTATTAGTGAATCCCAAATACACTTCAATGTCATCAGGAGGCCCCCACCATGAGTGAAATCTTGTATGTTTGCCCTTATCCCACCCTCCCCCACTGCAACTGGTAAACAAATATTAGCTAACCCCCCAAAAACAGAGAGGACCAAACTTTATCCAATATAAATTTTTTTATTGAAGCAGCAGTCACATGACTTTATATCTAGCCTTTAGATTAGGCCTGACAGAGTCAGCCCTAAGAAAAATGTTTCTTTTTGCACTAAGAGACATTACATGTTTACATACATCATCCAGTATTGGAAATGCGCAGACTCAAATACAACATGTGTTGGTTACCTGGGAGGTACAGCTCCACTGTTTGTGGTGTTCATAAATTTTACAGATACTCCCAAAGACCATTACTAATGGCATGAAAAGTTAAAAAGAAATTACAGCTACACCAAACCATAAACACAGTAATCAAAGACAGCAGCTCATATATTTTTTTTAATTTTTAAAATTTGTCCCTTTCAGGGATGCTTTCTTTTCAAAGCAGTTGTCTGCAAACTTCCTCTACACCAAATCCAAAGGGTTCCAAGATTGAAGCTGCACCTCTCAGGGTTACACAATGGAATAAGGTCATTGAAAGAACAAGAACTGATGTTCGTATCTTGATTTTTATAACAAAGATCCATGTTTCTAATTGGAGGGACAGCGATGGTGATGTGACTACACATTGAAGTGGCAAAGTAGGTAGGGTGAAGAAAAGATGGGAACTGAAATAAAGACCACACACTTGTGAATTTTAATTTCATTTCCAGGCTAACCTACTTTTTATTTAATGCAAATTACAGTACCAGTTAACTATTTCCAAACCAAGTCACATAGAACGAAATGTATTTACAAGGGAATGGGGAAAGGGAAAAAAAAACATTGAGCATACTTTTCACAAAAAAGTTTATATTTAAAATGAAAAATAAATCAGTCACAGAGGCATTCAAGTAGTAATAATGTTATACAGATTTTGCTTTTCCTTTATATCAAGACAGATTTGCACAAGTGTTTGCAATAGTTTGTATACAACCCACAGTCCTTTATATATATATATATATATTAATAAATTTTAGATTTATTTTTAAGATGGAAGTGGTCACGCTAATTGGTATGTGTACAGGCCCAAGTGATCCATCGGCAACACATTTATAAATGCAAATTTTACAGGCAAGCACATTTTCAGACATCTATCTGTATCTGCCTGTAGACAGATATAGTAAGGAAAAAAAAACAAACAAAAATTAACACAAGGAAGTCTACTTTGTCAAGCTAACCCCTTATGTACTGGTTGTCATTTTGCTTTTATTGCAGAGGTGCAAAACGGAGCAACAAACTTGAATAAAAACATCATAACCCTTGTGAAAATAATCCAAACCCCAAGGATTACTTTCAAAGCCTCTCAAGCATAGGTAGACCTTAGTCTGGGACTCTACTTTGCTTCTAGTTGTTTTTCAGTGGCTCAGGTTTCTACCAGAAAAGACAGATTTTATTGTAATGCTTAGTTTATTTTTCTATATAGGGGAGAAACTGTTTGGCTCTGTGATTAGATGATCGCTAACATGAACAGGAAATCAGATACAATTTGGTTTAAAACAAAGAAAAACCCCCAAACTCCTGGGGATCCGGCATTGGCCAAACTTCCTTTGGAAGAGTCCAAAGTTAAATCCCTTAAGAAAGGAAAGAAACGAAATGCCAGTGTCTTTATATCCACAGGGATAGAGAATACAATAGTCCTCTCAGAAACCTTTGCATTGGTGCAGACAAGATGACTGGTTAGGCAGGCTTTGTTAAAACACAAACCAAAAATAGGTATCTAAAAATTAAGAGGACTCAAGAAAAATGACACGTCACTGAAAAGAAGGTGAGTCTTCTGCCTTGCTGGAATGAACACACGATTTTTCAAAAACAGCAACCTTTGGTTTGGTAAAGTTTGTTTTTCCTTCTACTCAAAGACATCGTACGTGGAATACTTGGAGGCAAAACAAATCATTTTGATATTTTCCTTTCAAAAAAGGCTTACTTGATGGGCACACAGAAAGAATTAAACTGATTTTTGAAAAAGAGACATTTAAATGACATCTCATTGAACAGGGCTAGAGGGGGCAGGAGGGTGGGAATGGGCTAAGAGTTCCCTTGCTAAAACAGCAGCCCTCTCGGCACAGCAGCACTCCATGCAGCAACTGCAGGTAGTCGTGCTACAGCATTTGAGATCACCGATGATCAACACTTGATACTATTAAGAAATTTTAATTTATGAAAACCAATTCTCTTTCTCATTCATTCATGAGAGAAGGAGATAAGGAGAATGAGTGTGGGTGGACTCTGCTGTTCGTAAGACCCATGATCAGGGTGTGGGGAAGAGACGAGCAAAATCTAATCTATTGATATCCTCCAGCTCTAGGGATCCCTGGCACTATACTAAGTCCCCGGATGGCCTATGTGTAAAATGAAACCGGTCACTGCTACTGAGGAGGAATCAAATGTTCAGAACCGAAACAAAGGCAGGGCTTAAACGAAAGGAGATTATGAACATGGTTTCCTCTTTCCACTCCTGAGCGCGTATCACTGAAATTCACTGTGAAGGGGCACAGACACTGTGTTGTGACTGAGCTATTACTTCAAAGGGAAAGGGCGGGACAGGGAGACATGGACAGAGAAACCAATTCAAATTTTAAAAATAAAAAGCAAAAAAAAAAAAAAAAAAAGAAAAAGAAAAAGAAAAAGAAAATCCTAAAAAATAAACGCATGGAAGCGAAGGCACTCCAAACTATATAGATACACTATACATTGCTAGAGTTATTGTTACAATAATACAGGCCGGTACCTACTGTACAGAGTTAAAACTATATGGCTTTAAAAAGCTCGTCTACATTTTGTCTGATTATTAAACAGAATCGCTGCCCTGAACAGTAACTTTTTGCTCATTAATAACAGTTCCTGGGTCCACATATTTACATACAAAACAATAAAACTCAAATTTAAAAACATTGAAAGAAAATATAATGTACAAGCTTGAATTTGGTGAGGAGCTTTTTATTATTATTATTATTATTATTATTATTTACAAAGGATATTCAGAGACCTGGATCTCACTTGTATAAAAGAGTTCTGTGATCCCACCATGATCCTTAAGAAAATTCACGCACCTCAGCCCTCACACACCCACAATAAAATGAGAGACTAGCAGCTGACTTCTCTCTTCGTCTCTTACCCCATTATTGGGGGGAAAGTGTTTTGTGAAACAAGGACAGATTTTCACGGACTCTAGCAAGTCCAGAGTAGTGTCTGTGTCAACGTTTGGCTGGGCAGTTTGGTCTGAAAGCAAGTCTTTTTCTGTCATAGACCTGTTGTTCAGCTTCTCTGTAAATCCTTCCTGAAAATGGTCTATCAAAGCCACTCCTTTTAGGAATTATGCTGCCAAATACTTTGACTCAGACTTTTCCCAATCATAATTAGCTCTCAGAAGCTCATTATGAAAAATTCAGTTTGTTTGATTTGGTTTGATCATGTTTCCTTTCTCATGAACTCTGATATAACCAGAGGTTTGAGAAACCCCCTTTTGTGGCCTAAGAGCTTAGCAAAACAGTGAGTGAAAACTACGATGGCTCACAGTTGCCTTTCTGGGTATTGGTTCACTTCAGCAGGCAGTAGGACTCTCTTGGAGAGTCACACACACTTGGTTAAGAAGCAGTACAGTGTGCTGGGACCTGCATGAGGGCTGCCAAGTGATTCCACTTCCAAATCACCTGAAGGGTGAGACCCCCTAAAATGATGTAAAGTGGCAATGAGGAGGGTGAAAGGAGGTTACACACAATTAGGGCTCAGCTCTGCAGCCCTGCAGTTTTCAGCTAACCTTGGAAGGTGTGTGGCGAAGGAGTAGGTAGGAGGGAAAGGCGGCCATCACTCAATTGATCTTTAAATGTAAAGTACAACTGATTGTGCCTTAAAGATTCATAGGTCAAGTGACGGCCTATAAGCACCAAGGTGACTAAGGTTTGTTTTAGAGTATATAAGGCCCACGAAGATGTCAACCTTAAAAGTATAAAAACAAACGAGTTGTGAAAATCTATTTCTTCACTGCAAACATAATCCTTCAACCCTCCTTGCTTTCCAAGGAATATTGCTTTTTCTTCAATAACAGAGACTGATTCTTACACCATTCACTGATACACAAAGAAAACAGAAATAAAAACTCTTAATGGGTGTGGGGGAAACATCCTTTTTCTCACGCTTCAACCACTCAATTTTGATATCATGAATAAAAACAAAAGGCAGAATTGGATCTTTGTATATATAACATATATACACACATTTATATCATCAACTTTCCTATAAAGTCAGCAGGTACAAGTGACTGTTTATATCATTCTGATGTGCAGTTTTTAATAGTCCTACCATCTAAAATCATAATAGCCTATCTGACATGCATCAATAAATAAAATTTAAAAAGCATGAGGTTAAAAGAAAGCTGAAATTAAATACAGATTCTAGATTTGGATTTAAAATTAGAACTATGTGCAGAATGTGGCAATTTCTGTAAGCTCAATCTGCAATTTAAAAAAATATGAAAAATAAACCAGTAGACTGTTACAGTTCACATTATTTAACTATAAAGTCCTCTCTCAAGTATATCTTTCCAAGGGAAGCAACTTTTGAAAAAAATCTGGACTACTTTATTCACAGTGGTGAGATCTGCCCTCAGCTGTCTGTCCCCTTCCTCCAGGGTCACCAGCTTCTGACCTCTGCAGCCAGAGTGGCCCTTTTCAGTCTTCTCATAGGTCACCAGTTTAAAACTGTACTACAATCTGTGGAGAACCCTCGGTCAGGCAAAGACCCACCTGTAGAGCACACAAGTTCCTCCTTTGACAGCCTCCTACAAAACTTTCTCCACCACTAGCACTGATTAACAGCAAAACAGAACCTTAACCAACCAATTAAGAATCTTCCCCTTATGGTTTCAAACTTTATTGACATCCAGGGTTACAAATGATACACATTTCCCTTTTTTGTCTGCCACACCTGCCACCAACATGCCAAAGGCAAGTCTTCAAATACCCGAGGATATGGATTAATTTTACAAGTGACATTTACGTCCCCAATGAGTTACACCTGCGAAGCTCCCAACCAATTTCAAGCTGTGCACTATACCAAAGTCTTACACTTGACTTTAAAAGAAACAAAGTTCAAAAAAACTTCAGCACAGAACAAAGTTTTTGTCTTTTTTGGAAGGGGCATGAGGCAGGAGTCCTGTTTTTAAAGTATACAACAGCAGACTTTTGATAAAAAGATTGTCGTGGGAGAGAGATTGTGTGTTCTAGTGCTCCGATTTCCCCCTCCCCACAACCCCTCCCACCCCCTGGATCTCCCTCAAAGTGAGAATACAATGAAATTGGTTTGTATTTATAGATATTTTACAAGGTTAAATAAGAACAACAACAATAATAAAAAAATTGAACACTAAAATGAACAGGTTTTTTCTCTTTTTAATTTTCTTTCCAAACGTGACCAGTGTTGCTGAGTGACACTCAAGTAACTGGTGGTTCTTCCTGTGCAGCTGGCTGCTCGGGACTGTTCAGGTGGAGTTGGAAGCTGATGCAGAAGCGGCATTATTGGTCTGTCCACGGTCTCCAGCATTTGTATCTGCAAATTAGAAGTTCCAAGAGAGGGCATAAGCATGCTATAATACCCCAGAGAGAAAAGCACACTGCCTCAACTGTAGACTGTGAGCAGTGTGGTCCTCCAAGTTGTAACTGGAATGTTGTTTTAAATGTGGCCAACACTGTGAAATCTGACTTTTTTTTTTCTGCTTAGAGCTAAGTCTATGCCTTGGCCTGGTCTTGGTGCAGGATGATACTGTGTCTTTAAATAAGTTACAGATTCAGGTAGCCAGAGACCATTTCTGTCAAAGCTCTTGTTGCCACTGGGATTAGGAGTGTATGAATAGTCAGAGTCTAGCTCACTTAAAAATGCAGAGCTGGAAAAATCTGCTAAAAATTCTGAACCATGTTACAATACGCTATCTGCCTAAGTGGGTGAAATCAGTGGAGTCAATGAAAGTTAATATGGGTCAGTGCTGATAGCCAGAAGTACTATGTGTAAATCAAAATCAGCTGCTTGTTTTTTAAGTACAGTTCCTCTTCATTATTCATAGAAATGGAAGATAGACAATTAGCAAAAAAGGAACAGGCACTGTAGTACCAAGTCACTTATTCAATCTAATAAAGCACCCTGCAGTCAAATATCTTGGCACTGAGCTTACTCTGTCTAATCCTTTTGAAATATGTATAACTTTATAATTAACTTTAACTCCCCCCCTCTTTATTATTTCACAGTATCCATTAACATTTAAGCGGGCATTTATTTGTGTCTGGATTGGCTCTCCATCTCAGGTAGGCAACAGACTGCTATTCCAGTGGCTAAGCTTCGGCTTCCCTGTCATCTCACACATGACTGGAAACATACTGCTGGGCCAATTTTTTCCCAAACACTTCACGCTAAGTAAGCCCTGACCAAGAAAAAAAGTGGCTGGACTGGGATGAGCAACTTGCAAGAACCGTCTTCCTAGAAGTCACACCACCTTTGGCCATCAAGGTTGATGACACCAAAAAACAAACCCAGAAGTTTTGTCTCTTTGGAGACTATAGCTCTCCTATATTCTATGATGAGTAAACAATGTCATGGCTGAATGTAACACTCAGTCTTTTGATTTTTCTACTTTTGGTTTTTTAATTACAATGGGAAACAAGAGACTCCAAAAGATACACGGTAATCCTTAAGGATTAGCTGTTCAGTTTATAATTTCAGTGGCTACTCTATAAAAACTATACTTCTTTTGTAATTTTCTAATTTTCCTGCCCTAAATCCACTTGCCTTTATATACATTTAACTTAGCTTTTGCGGAAAAACTGTTTACCTCTCTTAATTTGAATGGTTATTATGATTAATTTTTTTAATTGCCTTCAAAACAGCGATAGCTGCTTCTAACCCTGTTTTCATGTAGGGAAATGTGGACATTATGGTATCAGGGTCTATGCACTAGCTTCTCATTGCTCATGGCATGGAACCATATTAACTCATTGGTATGGCACATGAGCTGGTGGCAGGAGAGGGTATATGACATAAAACCTATTCTCCAAAGGCAGGTAAACAGCCTTTTCCAATAAACAGTAAATAATTATGCCAAATGCTTCATTCATGACTTCTGGTCTTTCTTGGATATTGCTTAGCAGGGATTTTACTCTGAATGATCACCCAAATTCTGTGCGTCAATAACCTAACATCAATTCCTATTCAGGCCACAGGTTCCTGTAAGTCTTTCTCAAGAAAAACATTCATTTTCACAATTTAGGCACAGGCCGCATTAAAAACAACAGGCCAGAAAAATCCTGAAAGGCCACAGAATTATAATGTTCCTCAAATATTAAAGCTTATTGCAGCATTTCGTATGCTTTGGATGACACTGAGAACCTCTGTGTGATCATCAAATAGCGCTTCTCTCTCATTTTCA
Source organism: Cynopterus sphinx (assembly GCA_030015415.1). Lineage (NCBI taxonomy): Eukaryota > Metazoa > Chordata > Mammalia > Chiroptera > Pteropodidae > Cynopterus > Cynopterus sphinx. The sequence goes on along the minus strand of CM057380.1, from coordinate 55,331,194 downwards.
CTTATGTGAAGATGACAGCTAAAATTGTCATGTTCTAATTTCTCCCAGGACTTAAAAGATTCACTAATCCTCAGGAATTTACCTGCTTGATCACAACATCAGCACATATACTGCCAACACCTACTAAGGTTTAACTACACGTTATCCAGACCTTTATTTGTTCTTTGACAAAATCCTATTTAGCTACTAATCTGGTGATGTCCTTTCACTGGCTATTACCTGTGAGCTTATGACATTCCCAAAACTAGTCTCCTCTTCAAAGGTTGCTTATCTCATCAGAATAAAAAGTGCAGGTCTTTTAAGTACGCATATAACTGAAAATGAACTTACCTATGAACAATAAAATCTGAAAAGACATTCATGCTCCTCAGGTTTGTAATTTAATGATCTTTTTTTTTTATCTGAATAATTTCCAATAATCACTTGATGAATAAAAATTTAATAGTTAAGTCTTTTGATTATAAATATCCTTGATACCTAAAGACAAAGCACTGTACTCATTCATCGAAAAAATTTGTTTGCCTAATGCATGAACTCCACTTAAAAATCAAATCATGCATGTCCTTGCTGAGAAAAAGAACAGATTTCTCTTTTTCTCAGGGGGGGACAAAGTACAAGGAGAAGAAAAAAAAACACACACAAAAAATAAATTTCTTCTAAGTGAGTAGCAATTCCAACAGACCACTCGGCTTACCAACTAAACAAAGCTATTTTTCTTAAGTTCTTCTTGGTACATGCTTATTTTGCTCCCACTTTCAATTCTGTAAACTTTTTTTTACCAAAACTGAATATGGGTCTTCCATAATAAATGCTCATTAATTTAAAATTCTGATAGTCACTTGATTTGGATGTTTATATTAATTTCTATAATTTTCCTTCTCAAGCACTGAAACACTAACTTTAAAAGCAGCCAAGCTCATTATACTTCTCCCGCATTCCCTTCTTTATAGCGGTACTGGTAAAAGTGATGCTACCTCATTATAGGATGGGCTAAGGTCTTTTGATTACAAAGCATCCAATCCAACTATGAATCATCAAAGACTGTACAGTCTCTTGTTTTTAGTCTTTGAGATGCTCTTCTGATAATCATACTGACAAACTTTTAAAATCTAATCCAATTCCATGCACATTTACTGTGAACAAGAGCTAGCTGTACAACTTAATAGTTGTGTGATTTTGGAATAAGTTACCTGACTTCTCCTATTTCTTCATCTGTGAAATGGTAATACCACATATTTATGAAATAAGGCCTATAAAGTGCTTAGCATGATGCCTGGCTTATAGTAACTTCAATAAATGAAAAGGTAAAAGAGACATTTGAAAATACATAAATTTATAGTTTAGTATGACTTCAATAATCACCATCACCACCATGATAAAAATTCATGGCAGGAGCTAGCTGTTAACATCTGAATATTTACCAATGTGCCAGACATTACACTAAGTATACACGCAGGCATGTAGTTTACCCTACACAGCAGCCCCACGAAATAAGTACAATTATTGTTCCCATTTTGCAAATGGCAAAATGGAGGAATGAAGAGATTAAGTAATGTATGTAAGACTGCGGGGCTAACAAGTGGAAGAGCTGAGCAGAGGAAGAGGGTGATGACCTTTATCGGCAGTAGGGAACAGCAGAAAAGATTTCCTGGCAAAGGGAGAAAAGAGCTTAGGGGACTTTCATTCAGAAAGTCCCTAATCCTTACATAAGCCACTGTGATTTCTAGAAGCCTATTTCGATTATCTAAAAGGGTTACTTTAAAACACATTAATGGATTTATGATAAGAATTAGAGTTAATTTATTTTCTAATTTTCAAACAATCTGTATGGGGTATACAGAGTTACAAGTGTTGTGGAAAGAACTAGAGAGCTGATATGATAGTTCACTGACTTCTTAGCTTCCTAGAAAGCAATGCCCATTACCATCCTTCTGATGCTCCTACAGTACAAACAAACTGAAGACAGACTTGAGGGGAAACGGAGAGAATAATCGGCTTTGGAGGAGGAAGATATAACATCATTCTAATACATTGTGGTAGCCACCTTTCAAGATGGCCCAAAGGAGTCATAGGGTTGGCCTGTGAAACCAGCAGGATACTGCAAAAATAATGATGTGTGACTTTCAAGGTTGGGACATAAAGGACACTGGCTTCCACCTTGTCCTCCTCCTTGGATCACTTGGTTCAGGGGAAGTACAATGTAAGACACTCAAGCAGCAGTATGGAGATACACACACATGGTGAAGGGACTGAGGTCTCTTGCATACAGCTTGCACAGATTCACCGACCACATGAATAAGCTACCCTGAAAGTGTATCACCCAGCCCCAGGCAAGCGTTCAGATATCTGCAGCCCACACTGACATTCTGACTACAACCCTATAAGAGACCCTGATCTAGAATCATCCAGCTAGACTGCTTATGAATTCCTGACCCATGTAAACTGTGTGAGATAATAAATGTTTACTCTTGTTATAAGCTGCTAAATTTTAGGGTATCTTGATATGTAGCAATAGATAATCAACACATACATACATGTCAAAGAACTTAAACTCCAGTTAGGGCTCATGCTCACAAGCCCATGAGAGCAGCAATGACCAAGTCCTCTAAAAAATTAGGTATGCTTCTAATAAACTATACAACATAAGAAGACAACATCATATGATCATATGCTTTTTCCCTAATCCTAAGAGGAGTCTATAGTCCTATGGCTTTTGTACTAGATGTGGTAAAGAGAGTTTGTACATGTATTTACTGAAACCAATTTTATTCTGTGTGACTTGAGAAGTAAAAATGACAAGTTAGGCAGTCCCATAGTGAAGCTGAGAGTAAAGCCCTGTGGTGTCAGATTCCCAACAGAGTCCATGAGACTCTGATTTTGGTCTACAGGAAATTTTTATGTGCAAAATTCTATGTGATACATATACATTTTTCTAGGAGAGGATTCAGTTTTTTCCCCCAGATTCTCAGAGATCTATAAGAGTTGCTAGATAATCGTGTCATGAATTAGATGTGCAGCTATCTCAAATACTGAGGAAACTGTCCCACCTAGTTGCCCAGGTCATAATCCAAAAATTCTCACCATGATTCTTCACTTTCCCTTCCCCCTACATCTAATGCATTGGCAAGTCCTATCCCTTCAAATGTGTCTGATCTAACGTGCAAATGGAAAGGGGAAGAAGAGTAAATGGTAGGACTGACTATAAACTGTAGCCAAAGAATTTAAGTAAAAAGAATGGAAAACAATGAAACAGGATGGGAGGAAAACACAGAGAATAAACAGAGGAGCTGGGTTCTAAAGACTCTGCCACAATGTATCAGTATTCCAGAAGAACTACTAGTCTATAAAAGGCAAAGCCTTCTAACTGATATAAATGCTCATTGTCTGACCCAGTAGCAATGATAGAAATGTCCTATCTGCACTCTCAGAGAGTCTGTGAGCTACAAATGGTTGTTTAAATTTAAGTGAAATTAAAATTTAGTTCCTTATTTACCCTCAACATGTTTCCAGTTCTCAAAAGCTACAAAATCATTAAAATTTTTAATATTTTTAAGGCTAGCATATTAGTTAAAGAGCATATTTCAGATATATCAGATCCTTTTTTGTGTTTTATGTGCTTTATAAATATATTTGGGAGCTTATAAAGTATACTTTTATTTCCTGTATTATGTTCTCCCAAGCCCATTTTATGTGTTTCTATTTATCATCTATCCTCTTTCTATAACAGTTAGAAACATCTCATGACAGGTTAACTCCTCTAAAAGATGAGATTTGGGCAGCCTGGGATGTTACTTATACTGTGCAGCTAACTCAAGATGTTCCTATTCATGCTATTTCAAGTGGCAATGTCTTTACTATAAAATTATGTCTCGGATATTAGTGTTTTAACTGATAATGTGAACAAATAAGACCATTATAGAGAATCAAAGGTATACCCTAAGTTTATATTTAAATTGAAATCATTATTTACACTAATGAAATCAAAGTATCACCTATAAAGAGAAACTCAATTTTCACTTTTCTCTTTATAATGTCTACAATTTTGACAATTTTGCACGTGTATTAATGAGAGAGAGGGAGGGCAATCTTCCTCAGCAAAGGATCATCACCTCTCTTTTCATATTATTCTGAGGAAAAGGTGTGGCACAAGACACCAAGTTGGCTTCTGTCATTTCAAAAACAGAACCAAAATTCAGACACCACCAACCAATCCACCAACAAACGTGAAGGACTTATCAAAAAGACTGTATTCGATCTGTCAGCAGCAGAGAGCTCATAGCTCTCTGAGCTCAGGGGCAAAACACATTTTAATTGAGAGGCTTAATTGTTCAGAGTTAGAAAATCGAAGGCCACCAAGGACACAGAAAACATTTTCATCTTTTAAGTTGGGAGAAAAAATCTAATTTAGGAATCAAGAGAAAAAAAAGGCTTATGAACATAAGCAGGTGACTTTAGGCAAGAAACTGAGGAACACTTGAAGAATATCTGGAATAAAGTCTGACAGAACACTCACCAACTTAAAGAAGATTTTATATTACTTTTGGAGGTGGGGGGAAAAATCAGTAATATTTTTGACTTAAGAGAACTTATTTTTGCATAAAAAGAAACAGTTTCTTAGAAGTTATAGTCCTGTTCTGGTGAAATAATTACTAAACTAGTTGACTTCAGGTATCTACATACTAACTTGCCAAATAAACTTGAAACTAACTTGAGGTAGAAACAACCTCATTATTGTCAGTGAATCTGGCAAACTGGCAAATGTGAATGGAAGTCCATATTTCAAACACAGAGCCAAAAGAAGGAAATGGGTATAGCAAAAAAGTTTTTTTTGGCTACCAAGTTGGTAATACCTAAAAATAAGCATGTGCACACTGAGCCTCCCCCACTTCCACTCTGGGCTGGCTAGTGTTAAGGTAATGGAGAAATGAAAAAAAAAAGTGCATTGCCAGTGGGCAGCGTAAAATAGGACACGTATTTTGGAAGGTAGTTTGACAACATACATGAAAAACTTAAAAAAATATTCTTCATACCTTTTGACTCAGCAATTCTGCTTCTAAAAACTGGGACAACTCAAATGTCTAAGAATAAGGCTAAGTTAGATATATTATAGTACAGTCTTAGAATACCAGTTGAATAGTATTATAGTCATATACTCCCACTCCTCAAATAGCATAAACCCATTAAAAAAAAGCACGTCTCTCTGTCCATTCATAAACCAAAAGGTAAAATAATGTTACCTTTCATTAACTATGGAAATGAGAATATTGGAAATGTTTTCCTAAAATAACTATATATTATGTTTTTAATTCTGCCCAACTAAAAATAATTGGCTGGTGATGTAGAATGTGACAGGAATTCTGGGGTAAAAGTAACTGTGATAGTTAAGGAAGGGAGACCACAAGCTCTGGCTAAATTTGAACCATGACTTTAGCAGAATGGATTTCACAAAGTTCAGAAAATATGTATGACTTTGTGGCTAGAGTCTTCACAAGGGGCTAAATAACTAATAAGATACCAAAAATTATAAAAAAAAAAAAATTCTGATCAAGCAAGTGTAAATACTCTCAATGCAAAGCAGAGGGGAAAGAACCAAAGAAACCAACTTAAAAGGGTTTTCTCTGATGAGCTCATATTAAAAATACATAACTTTAAGAAGGGCATATATCCAAAGAAGAACAGAAAATAATAATGTGAATATGAAGAACAAGCCAGGTTTGATTTAAATAAGGTAACAGCTAAAGGTTTTCAAAGTAAGATCATGAAAAGCTAAGCCAAAAGACAGAGGAGACGAGACAGACCTTGTCCAATTCCTATCATGATTCCCCTTTTCTGTTAGAAAGGGTTTTCAACCTGGAAAGGATATAACAAAAATCCTAGTAAACAAAATGGAGCCCAAGGAAGGTGAGGGCAATGTGAACATTTAAATGTCTTTAAACCCAGAATCTATAGTCCAAGAAACGATTTCTAACATGGATTACAGAAATTCAGTTTATATTTAGGCACTAGAAACTTTCTTAAGTCTTAAAAAGTTTATTTTCATCTTTGATAGTTATGCTTTTTTGACAAAAAAATCTGAAAGATTTTAAGTTTTAAACAAAGTATTTTATCATTATACAAATGATGATAACATTATATGTACTATAAAGTTGGTCTGTAAGCTAAGCAAACAACAAAGGAGTAAATAAGCAATCGCTCAGAGACCACCATAAGAATAATCTCTAGTAAACCTTATCTGGTCCCATTTAACTTATTTTATCAGTAACTTCAAACAAGGCAAAAAAAAAAAAAAAAAAAAAAAATCTCTAGTAGGCCCTGCCTTGTTCTGTTTGATAGATTTTATAAATCACCTGAATAGAGACAAAAAATTGATGTTTGTGAAATGTGCAGATGGTATACAACTGTACAGATAATTTAACATCCTGACACTCTGGAACATATTCAGGATTAGGATTTAAAATCCTCATTAGTATGGAGGGCATGTTAGCCATTATTAAAATTTGAAGGGCTTGTTTGTGCACAAATTGTGTTGGTTCAACATAACCCCAGAAAAGAATCACTGTGTGGAAGAAGTATGGGGGGACAAATTTCAGGGTGAAAAAAAGAGAAAAACAACTTTGTAATGGACTGATACAAAAATGGAATGAGCTCATTCTCGTGGTAATGAATTTCCAATTAATGAATATACATAAGCAAGGGATAGATGACTAGTTCTCAGCAGACATTAAGAGAGGTGAACTGAAATGAGTGGTTTTCAAATTTATTTTAATAAAAGAGCTTTCAAATCGAAAGAAACCTTACCTAGAAGACTGATGTACAAAACAAATAAGAGAAAACTGCTCTAGTTGAAATTCCCCACCACAACTCACACTTAACTCATCTGGCATTGGATCAGATGATCTCTAAAGGGGGTCATAGTTGATTAATAAAACCATAACTTCTCAAGATTTATTACTCTAAATGGTCTAGATAAATGGTCTCCCAAATGGAGTAAATAATAAAATCTATCTTTTGGGGGTGTGGAGAAAAATCAGAAAACACACATGCCAGAATATATATATATACATGTATGTATATATACACACAATATATATACATGTGCATATATGTATAAACATATCAAATAAGAAATTATACTTTATGGATAGTAGTGTATATGTAATTTTCAAGAGTTTCTCATGTCAATGAAAGACATGATTGACTATAATGCTTCCAGATAGTGAGGTATTTTAACAACAATTTTAAAAGAATGTGAAAGTTTTTTTTGGGGGGGAGGGCAATCAACATCCATATCCACTAATTTAACACAACTGTTTAAATTGTTGTCTATTTCTATCTAGCCCCTATACACATGTAAACACACATTTTAGCAGTTACCAACATGGTATATAAGAGTTTTAGTTTTTTTCCACATATAGCTTAATTGCCATAAAAATGGAGATTCATAACATATTGAAATAATTTCCTACTGTTGACCATTCAGATTAGACTGACTCTCCTTTTTGTTATTATTTAACTATTCCTATTCATATATCTGTACTTGGTAGCTCTTTTTCTTCTGTTAGATATATCCTGAAGTCAAGATCACTAAAGTGGGATTAGTGAACTAAACAGAATGAACTCTAATGGACATTGATCCACATAGTAATGCTTTATAATGAATCTTAATTCACCTGTAATCACTACCTGAACCTTAAACACACACTAGCTAAAGCACTCTGTACACTTTATGTCTTCTTACTTCTCACAACTCTATATAGTAGGTATTCACTTTCCTGTTTTATGGATAAAGAAACTGAAGGTAAGGGAGATAACAGAAAATGTATATCTTAAGGTCTTATTAAAGAATATAATTCACACCACCAAATTCTTATTTGAAAAATAAACATATATACGTATGTATTTATTTAAATACAGGCAGTCATTAACAGCATATAGTCAATCTATTCATCTAGATCGCATTTCCTGAGGTATGTTTGGTGATATACTGGGCTCTCACTATTTTGGCCCCAAAGAAAACTGTGGTGTTATGCCTTTGGCTTACACTGAGGGGTACTTAAAAGTATCCACATGAAACTCACTAATCACATTTATTATGAGAGTGGTGATGAGAACTTCATTTACTGTATGTCTCTTATGGTACCAAATCTGAGGCCCTAAGGTAGAAATATTTCTAAAACAGCAGGCCCAGAAACACTGCTTCTAAGCTACCAGCATGCTTTTTCTCTAATGAACAGTGGGCAATTTGAACAGATAACATTTCTTTATTTACTTTAGCCATTAGGAAGCTCATGAAATCCTTTCTGGTAACTATTTAAGATACTCAAGGCATCCATTTCTCTAAACTAATTTTAGCTCTGCTCTCGGCCAGCTACTTCTCTAGTAAACTCCTCATACTCTGATTGACTTCAACTTTGAAGTAAACTTTCAAGATCACAGTCCAATACCAGTTTCTATACTTACGTTGAAATTTGACTTCAATAGCTTTAAAAATATATATCTAGCAATGAAATATTTTTTGGCAACTACTATAACCTGAATCAAAGCTACATTAAAAATAGGATTACCCTCGTCTCCTACTAGGCAGACATATTGCCCAAAAACCTTAGTTTACTTTAACTAGTTAAGTTTCTCACATTAAGAAAATCATTTAAAATTACTCTGAACTTAAAACTGTATTTCTCATTTTATTCACAATCTAAAGCAATTCTAATAGAACTCTTAGAAACTAGCTCAACAACTAAATGCATTTAGTTAAGGGTTAGGGTCTATTTCAAGTTTTGAATAATCAATGTAATCCAACCTGGACCACGAGTTTATTCCGTTTATTAACAGCTTGTCTAAGCATTTCTGTCTTCCTTCTAAATAAATAGGCCATATGTATTTTTTAATCCTATATTTTACATTTAAAAAGTTTAACTCACATTTCAGTACACATTTGGTTTTCACAAAATTACTGTAGGAGAGTACTGTCACTCACTTTACAGAAATGAAAAAACTAGTAAGATAATATTGACAACAGATGGATTTTGGCCTTACTGTTGAATAGGAACTAATAATAAAAGATTTTATCTCCTGCAGCATAAATGCCCTTAGGTAAAAATGGGTCTGATTCAATTTAGTTCAATGTAATAGATAATTTAATTAAGTCAGCTCCTGACATCTGATTTTTGTAAGAAAAAAAAAAAAAGGTACCAAATTCTGAGCTTGATTCTGCTACCTATTATATTTCTAACTTCACTTTAAATAGCATCCAGCCTTTCTTCAGAGGACTTTCAATTCATACTTGAGGACTGGGTATTTTCAGAATATCTGTAATGACAGTGATTCGCACTAAATCAGGCCCTACCATTAGCTGGCTAAGGGATCAAAAGTACGTGGAGCTCTACCTTGGGAGACCATGTGGGCTTTTTGTTTTTGATAAAAAGGCCTAATCACATTCTAATCTAAATCTTAGTTAAGTGTATTTGCATCACATTTTTAGCTCTGTCAAATGATTAAATTCTCCAATCTATATTTTATATTTCTTAACAATTTGCCTCCAGTATACTAATGTAATTTACATTCAGGGTGATGGAACTAAAGTGAATCACCTTCAATAAAGTTTGTGCAGACTGCTTTCTGCTATTGCCATCTCATTTGATATATATAATCAAGAATTTATAAGAAAAACATGACTTTTAAAATAACAAGGAGGCAGAATAACATTACTCTGTTACTCTGAAAATACATCTTACAGAAAAAGTATTTATGGGGTCCTTTTGTGCTTTTTGAAAATAAAGCAATATTTTAGTCACATTTATTCATTTGGCTGTGCTGTTTTGTTTATATGTTCACATGTTATCAAATGAAATAAAATAGAGGTAATCATGTCTTTTTAAATATATATATATATGTATATGTATATGTATATATGTATATGTATATATATAATTTATAGAAGAGTCTTATGCATTCTCACCTGAGGCTGCTGTGGCATTTGTAGGAGTTGAAGCAGCTGCTTGAATCCGAGCATGAGGAGGAATAAGAATAGTAGCTAGAGGTGGATTACTTGACAGTTCTAGAGAAAAGAAGACACATATGTTAAAACTCACTCTTAACTTTGTATGTGAAACTACTTTATTGGTAACAATGAACATAAGATACCACAGTAAAAAACACATGTATAACAGAAAAAAGATGTGATAAACCTACATCTGAAACTAAATCAATGAACTACAGAGAATGCCCATGGAAATGTTGTGATACATAATAAAGGCACTAAACTTAGAATATGTCTGAGAACTAAAGATATCTGGGAGAAAGGTATTGGCCCAAACTCTGTAGAATAAGCATATTAATAAGATCTATTTTCACTGTTCATTAACATCAATTTCCCAAACTACCCTGACAATAGACAAGAACTGAGGGTGATGGTGCCAGAGAAAAAAGGAATAAGACTGTAGTCCTTGTGTCTATGTGTATGTACCCACACGGCATGCACAGAACAATCTACCTGATTGTTTACAAGCCAATGCAGATAAGATCTATTCAAACACTAGTGGAAACAAGATTTAACAAACATCTGTTTAAAGTCTCATTGGTTTTATTAAAAAGAAGAATGTTTTTATTCAATTTTATTTTGCTTTGTAACCAATTTTATTTTGCTTTGTTACTTTTTAAAAGTTTGAAATAGGCTTTTTACCTGCATGTTGTAAGGTTCTGTCAACTGTTTACAGAATAGCTTTTTTTAAAAGAATCAAGTTCTGTATATGAGTCTTAAGAAATAATTTTAAAACGATACTAGATCTAATGATGTAGACAGACAGCTAGGAGTGGTGGTAAGCTTGTACACATAAACATCTGGTGTTAGCTTTAGTCAAGTGGCTGTTCTCCCAGTCTGCCTAGGATAACACAGGTTTATTCTTGTTATGGCAGAATTTAACCAGTGAGTGTTCATTTTTCACTTTAATAAATGTTGCGATCTGAAGGAATAATTACACAACCATACTAGCTACATAAAGACATTATTTTTTGAACTACAGCACACATTTTGACAATTCACAGTCATGGCATGGAATTTAAAAAGTTAGTAAATAGTTTCAGTAAAATAAGATTCACATAACAAAACTAACCATGTTAAAGTATATAATTTAGTGGCATTTAGTACATTCACAATCTTGTATAACCATTATTACCTCTACCCAGTTTCAAAACATCTTCATTACCCAAAAGGGAAACCTCTAAGCAGTCACTTCCTATTTGCCCCTCCCTATAGCCCTTAGCAAGGGAAATAATGTTTTAATGCAGTAGCTTATAAATGTTTGTTGGTACAAAGTCCCTGTTAATACTAACTTTTTTAACTTGGTACCTAAATATCCAAGTTTTATACTAAATTAGAAACTAAATGATACCCAATTATGGTAAAAGACAACAAGCTGATACCAAGATTTATGAAAAATAAATGAGCGGAAAAGCCTAAAACTGGGAGAAATTATTCATTATTTTTCCCCATAAATGAGAAAACTTAGGTCAGCTCACCAAGTTAAGTCTTCCCTGGGAAGACAGAAAACCACTATCCTAATGATGAGGTTTGAAGAGATAATATTTTCTCATAATCAGCTTTAGTAGCTGTTATGGTTCAAGAAGCAAAAAAAAAAAAACAAACAAACAAACAAACAAAAAAACCCAAAAAACAAAAAAAACAAAAAACCCTATACTGCTTTATATCAAGTAAATTCAATTTTAATCTACAATCTTATACCTAGGAAAGCAAGAGAATTTCAATTGCCATGGCTGATGAATTTATTGTTCTAATACTAAAAATGAATGAAGGATATGGTAATTATTCTCAGTAACCTAAAACAAAGTCAGATTTACCATCCCAATTAAGATTAAAATCTGCTAAAACAGAAGGGCTTCTTTAAAATCATTTATCCATCTACCCATTCACACCCCCATCCTTTGAACAATACTGAACACCAAACAGTATGTTAGGTCCCAGGATAGAGAGAAAAAGATAAATGTCTTTGATTCAAAGAAATAGAAAATGGAAAGAGAACGAGACAAATGAGATAGCAAGAAAGGCATTCAATCTGATATTCAGGATACTTTTAAATTAAAAGATTTCTATGACCAAGTGCCCAACATCCAAAACAAAATCTAAAAAAGGAAAAGATGATCACAGATTTTGATATATGACTTTTGACAAAGCTACTTTTAAGATAATCTTTAAAATAAACAATATCAGGGTCTGTGGTCACTTTACTTATGGTCCATGTTGCCCATTTTCTATTTGTTTACTCTCTTTTATCAGATCACCTATCTTTCTGTATATTTGTATGTCCAATTGAGGGGCCAATGGACTTGTGTCTTATTTTGGGTAAGGGTACAACATACAGACACACACACACACGTACACGCACATACACACGCGCACATACACACACAGGTGCAGGGCTTGGAAAAAGCAATCCTCTTTTCCTCTTGGTAGCAGACAGTCATTGGCCATGGGTAGTGAGAGAGTGATAACTAATAAAGACAAAGAAGGGGAAAAGTGAAAAAAACAGGAGGCGAGAAAAGAAGTGAAGCTATGGGATCCTGGGGGCTTTGCCGTATTTAAGAGACACAGGGGAGAGTGTAAGTGAAGTCTATAAAACAATTAAGAAGAGCAGGTTCTTCACTTGAAGTTGCTAGTAAGTGGCCTTTTGGTGGTGGGGGCGAGGGGTAGGAAAAGACATTTCTGTGAATTATTTTGAGTAAAACAGCCTAAAAGTAAAGGAATTCTAAACTGGACGCTCACTTATACTTCTATATAGTTCCAACCTCTACTCCCCATTGTCCTTCTCTTCCTTAATTATAGACATTCCCTAAAGTCCATTGCTTTCTATCTATAAAGCTCTACTTCAGAGAGCTTGTTAATTGTCATAGCTTTTGCCTCTGTGAATGAGGCAAGGCTCCTTGTACTCTTGTTATAGTATTGTTTTCTACATCACAAGTCTGTCCCTTTTGTGGGGACAGACTGGGCATTTCTATGGGGTTGTCACAACTAGTCCAAAATGGTTGTAATTGTCTTTTGCGTGCAATAATTAGCACCTATTCCCAATCTCCCTATCTATAGCAGTGAGAATTAAGGAGATAGAGGTAATGAGTATGAACGCAAACTGTAGTGAAAGAATGTAAAAAATGATGGCATTATGGAGGTCAGAAAGAGCAAAGCAATAGAACTTTTCAGGATCAGAAAAGTGCTTGTATTTTGAATATAGAAAATAAGTAGTATAGAAGAGATTGAAAATAAAAAGTAAGCTAGAATTTATTTACTAAATATGTATGCTAGGCTTCAGAGCAGGAAGATAATTAAGAGAACAAGGAAGTCTATAATATTGAAGTGGGTCTAGCTTTGGATAAGTAAGAGGTAGGAAGAATAAGAGATAAGACTATTACCTCAGAGACATGGTTCAAAATATGGCAACAGGTTCCAGAAGGTTGTAAAAAAGTTAATGCATGGTAAGGATTTCTTCAACCAACTGCAGATGGCATGAAACCATTCATCAAAAAACCACATAGTAGTTTATGAGGAAATAGTAAGAACATTTGATGTATCAATCATTATGTGTTCCATAATCAAACATTGTGATAGATATACAATTTTTATAAAAGTAAAATAAATTTAAAAATAGATATTGACCAACCAAAATAGATATCGATTAACCAAAAAGCTTAACCACATTCATTTAACTAAATTTTGCTATACTGCTTATAATGCAAACCATAGAAGGAAAATGTCCATGAAAACACAAACTGGATAAACTCATCCATACCTAACCACCTGACAAAAGCTGAAGTTTCCCTTAACCTAAAATTTCTGTTCTTCCAAATATAAAATTCCCAAAATTAATGACGAGAAGAAGCAGGTAAGAAACTTTCTTAGGTTTCTTTTTTTGGGGATAAGGGGCAGGGGGTAGGGTATACACTGTCTTAATTGTGTAGTATGAAAGCTGAGGATAAATTTAAAAACAACAATGTGTTAACCAGAGGGAAGAAATAACCCTGTTTTGACTAGACCTGTCAGCCATAGGGTAGAAGGGAATATTCTTCATTAGCATTGAGGGAGCTCAACCTGCAGGCCCCCAGGAAGGAGACACTAAAAAAAGAGTCAAACTTTGTGTGCATCAGGCCTCTTATGTATGTGTGAAAATTGCCACTGATTGCCCACATAGTTAACTGATATTTCTCTCCAGTCACAAAAAAGGTTTTAAAGGTTAAAGAACGGTGTGCCCACTTCATTTGTGTACTTTTTTTTGAGCAGTAACTCAAATGCTGAGATGGTGCACCTTCATCTCACATATTACTATATTCTCATGTTGCTTATTTATATTTAGACACATTTTTTTAGACAAACAAGTAACCCCTACACTCATTGCCACCTCTCTCCTCGCCTAATAATTTCAAAGTGCCTAAAAAATCCCTACATATTCCATACTCATTCAGAAAAATCAAATACTAAACTAATTAAAAGATCAGACAAATAATAAATAAATAATTGCAAGGCTTACTCTTGCTGCTTCGTGATGCTGGTGATGTTTCAATGTGAGGATGACATGATACTTGTAAAAGCTATCACTACTTTGCTTTCGAACTGCCCAAATGGGAGCATCGCAATTTATACTAGTCACCTCCAAATGTCTGAATGCATTTATTGTACATTTACAGTAGCACTATATTTTAGAAGTTATCTAGCAAAATGCTAATATTTTTAAAGTTCTAGTCACTAAAAAGAATAAGCTTTAATAACTTAAAAATCTTATATTTAGGATTCCATTCTTGATGAAGTTTAATAAATGTAGCATTACTATGAGTTCTTTTATCTAACTAATAATAACCCTTTTGAGTGTTTAAAAATTATGCTGTCAGTATTTTCAATTCTGGAAGTCGACCCATTTTTCTGTATCCATTTACACAATGATTTTACATATCTTACCTCTAGCATGGCCTATGTTTTTAGCTTTATTTCTTATTTTCTTTTGTCTTTCTGGAGTCAATTCATTTCATAAACTGAATTTTGGAGCTGGAAGTGTTCTTGAATATTCTTTACTCCTACAACCTTATTTTTTTAATTGAGGAAATCAGAGACAGTGCCTTGGCCAAGATCTGTAAGTTAGAGACTGGCAACTAGACTTTAGGTCTGACTTCTTTTCATATGAGATATATGTTGCAAAGGTCATCAAAAAAATGTGAATGCAGGTTTGATCTTCCAGCTGGACCCAGGCCATTGGAGGCAACTCACCTCCTCCCCTCTTCTTTGGAATTTGTGCTCTGCTTGCCTTCCCTGCTCCTAAGAGTTGGTTCAAGGAAATAGCCTTGAGATAGAAATGTGGTGTTGAAGCTATCTGAATTGGGTATATGACTGACCCTGGGTATGTGCCTGACCAGTTAGGGCCTCTATCAAAAACTTTTAAGATCTGATGGGCTGGTGCTGAGATCTACTCATCTTGCAGCCTGCCAATCAAGACAAGCCTGGAAAGCTCCCTATCTTGCTTATTAAACCTGCCACCAACCAATCTGGAGTGGTCTACTTTTTCTTTGGTTTCTCTCTGCTCTCCAAGTATGGAGGCCAGTTTCAGATTACACCTGGGAAGGTTTTGCAGAGGCTGCAACACAACAAATACTGCATATTTTTATTGCCTTGGTTATCATATACCACCAGTGTTCTGGCCTTCCTGAAAGTGTATCTATCCAAACTATACACAGAACTGTAAGTCAAGATATCAGTTTTAGATTGTTTTACCTTTGTCATTCTACATTCTTCTCAGTATGGCTGAAGAAGCAGGGTGGACCAAATAATCTCAAGGAAAACAACAATTCTCATAAATAATTGATAATTTAGATCTTAAAAGCTGGAATACAATCAGTTATTTGTCATTACCACTCTAGTTGCCTGAACTAAAGCTTACTGCCCCCTTTTAGGGCACTCATGAATTTTCTTAGCCTCTCCCTGCAGTGTATTTCTTCTGGTTTAGCACTTCAATACCTAGAACGGCTTACTCACCTAGAAAATTTACTCTTCTAGTTTATAAAATATTAAAGAATAATTAGGACATGAATTCCTTTGATAAGCATGAACAGATCCACCTCTTCTTTATTTAACAGAATAAGCCATTTATATATACACAAATTTCCTCAAGTTCACTGTCTTATAGAGACCTTTCATAGCCATTTTCACTCAAAAGAACACAATAGAAAACAGTGAAAGCCATGTAAAAAGGCTTACAGTTTAGTGTTAAAAAAAAAATGGAGGGGCACTGCATACATAATAGAGCAGTTTCATTTTATGATTTGATTCATTATCTTATATATAAAGAAAGAGTTTCGGTCTTACATAAATTTCTCCTTGCTATTATAAATTATAAGGTAGTCTAAAAATCAGAAAGTCCCAAATCAAGGTTTATAGTATTTGCGAATAATACTGGAAGATACTTCATTACCACAGGTGGTTGAAATACTATGTCGACTTTAGATATGGCTAAGTGTAAGGCAGGCTAGCAGAAAATGCCCAGGACATAGAAAGGTAGATAAGCAGGTGGGCTGACTATATTTAAGTAAATAACTATTTTATAACAGAAAAATCTGATTAAAATTCATTGCTACAAAGATCATAGAACCTAATTATCATAAATAAGTTACTTAAGGTTTATAAATAAGTAGTCTATTGCTTTCAAATGAAGGAAGTATAGTCCTTTGATGAGCTGGGCTTCTAGAACATTTTTGTTGCCTATCCCCAACTTGTTCTCTTTCTATTCTGTGACACATCCCTTGTTCTTTTTAAAATCTCCTTCTCTGATGCTTTTCCCACTTCTTTTTATGTTCTCTTCCCTTTATTGTCCTTTTTTCATTTGCTTTCTGGAACCCCTTTTTTATTTCACCTATCTGCTTTCACTTTCCTCATGTCCAAATACTCTTTCCCCTGTACCCCAAGACATCCACAGTCCTCTTGAGTTTGCATGATGTTCTCTGGCTGCCTCAAATATTAACTCTGATTTAAGCAGTTCTCCTTTCTTTTGGTCTTGCCAATATGCCACCACTCCTTAGCTCTCCACAAAGCTATCTTTCTTTCACATAACCCAACTAAGTGGTAAGAACAGTAAACTCTTTAAACTAAATCATAATCCTGCTGATATAAATAGTTGAAAATCATTATTCACCCCTGCCCAACTCTCATCCTATCCTATACCCTCAGGAGGATGATGCTTGCTAAAACAATTTTACGTGGTAAAATTTCACATAGATGAGGTACAAAATTGGGATCAGGGATATGTGTGTTGGTGTTACTTGGAGACTCACCTTTAAACATACAAAATAACCAATTTCCCAATATATTCTAGCCTTGGAATACACAACAAATAGGTAGATAAAAAAAATTATTAATTCTTGTTAAGATCTCTTGATTCTACCTGCTTCCCAAGGCTGGATTCAGTTACGTCTAACCTTTAAAATCCAATGATCAGAGGAAAAAAAGGGAGTGTGGTAAAGTTATGTCCTGGCTTCCAATGTCCAGATGCAGATAATACTGTCAGTCAACGGGTTCTAAAACACTGAAGCCCCAGTGCCAAAAAAATGAGAGATCTGATAGTATCCTGAGTTGTGGATCCTAGACATCAGAAGGATTTCAGAGTTTTCTTTTCATATCTGCTCCTCTATTCTTTTTCTAGATGATCACAGAAATACTTGTTTTGATTAATGAAAGTAAAGCTAACTGTCATTTATGGCTAATTACTCATAGTACAGTAACAAACATCAAATTTTACTTAGTGTTGTTATAACCTTTACTTTAATAAAACACTGTATTTTATTCAAGTGTATATAGCCTTCATAGTTCTGTTCATGTGGTAGGTTTACCTTACTAATTAAAACAGTAATAACAACTACACAAATCATTAGAAATGTCCAATAAATACTAGTTGCATGAAAAAATACTGTGTTTCTTTAAAGTGGTATGTATCACTCACTCAAATATTCATTAAGCACCTACTCTATGAAGAGCAAGGATTATTTTATTTCATTTGGGAGAATTAGTACAGACCACTGAAAATTTGTGACAGAGCTGGGTACTATTCTGCTTACAGTAAAACCTCACTACCAGCACTCCCCTCACACACACAATTTTCTCATCTGTGGACTCTTTCTAGCTATACAATCACCTGCAGGATTAGTTCTCCTTCAGAAACCTTTTGTGTTACCCAGTTTTATTCTGATCCATTAATTGCTACTAACTAATATGTGCTTCAAAGTTGCATCTGTACAAAAGTTGCATCTGTACATCTCTGCCTTAGTAATAAACAAGATCACCATTTGGAAACAATGTTCTAAAATCAGAATATAGGGGATCAAATAGAATGTCATCAAATAACATCTCTTCCCTGGAAAGCTGTGTCCTTACATAGAAACACTGTGCATGTATAATAGTGATATAGAAAGACAAAGAGAAAGTGCTATTAGGTGGCTACAGCCCGGTATCAGAATGAATGTTACGACAGGGCATTTTAACACAGAAAAAAAGTGGAAGGCCATCCATACTCAAAATGATGGTACTTTCAATTTAATACATTTAGCTTTATGAAAAATGATTTCAAGGATATACTTACAGGATCCATTTGAATAGGCACAAGTACTCAAATACATCCTTTTATCTGATATCCACAGAATCACAAATACTTTGATAGCCACAGAGACTGCATACTGTGTCTATACACACTACATCCAACTATACACATACTTTTCAAATCCTCAAAGACATATACACATTCAGACATACACTGAACCATATTTATGTTTGATATTCTGGGCAAATATAACTACTTGAAATATTGAAATAACTTTCATTTCTTTTTTAAATCTTGTAAACATAAGATATGTATAAATAAAGTTTGAATTTAATTATTTTTCTTTAAATTGAACCTTTAAAAAGGCATGTGTCAATGCTGAATGCTTCTAACAACTCTGGAAGCTACTAAGGACATTAATGATAATTGATTCTATTAACAGTATAAAAACTGCCCTTCACAAAAGTCCTCCCAATATTTTCAAGACTATATTCTAAAATCTAAGCCAATTTACTTTCATGTTAATCTGTATTATAAATGTAACTTATTAGAGAATAGCTAAATAGCATTTACCAGGTCCTGATCCAATATAGTGCTATAAACTTAGGATCACAATGAGATACCACATCACACCCACTAAAAAGATTATTAAAAACAAACAAACAAAAAAGGAAAATAAGTGTCCATGAGCATGTAGAGAAACTGGAATCTTTACACATGGCTGGTGTGAATGTAAAATGTAAAAGCCATTGTGGAAAATCTGGCAGTTCCTCAAAAAATTAAACAAAGAATTACCACATGACTCAGCAAGACCCCCCAAAATTGAAAATAAGTATTCAAATACTTGTATACAAATGGTCATAGCAGCATTATTTACAATAGCCAAAAGGTAGAAAACAAACCAAATGGCAATCAACAGATGAATGAATAAATAAAATTTGGTATATATGTATGTTATGGACTGAATGTTTGTTTGTCTCCCTAAAATTCCTATGCTGAAGCCCTAGTCCCCAGTTTGCTGGTACTTGCAGGTAGGGCCTTTGAGAAGTAACCAGGGGTCATGAGAGTAGATCCCTCATGAATGTGATTAATGGCCCTATCAAAAGACACAAGATAGAGGTGATCTTTTTCAATCATATGAGGTTATAGGAGGAAGGTTACCATCTGCACTCCAGGAAGAAGGTCCTTGCCAGACTGTGAATTTTTTGGCACCTTGATCTTGGACTTTCTGGCCTCTAGAACTATGAGAAATGTTTGTTGTTTGAGCCGCCCAGTCTATGGTACTTTGTTATAGCAGCCTGCACTGATTAAGACATGATACAATGAAATATTATTCAGCCATAAAAAGGAATGGCATACTGATACACTCACTATGTGGATGAACCTTGAAAAACTTATGCTAATTGAAAAAAGCCAGACACAAAAGATCACATATTGTATGATTCCATTTATAGGAAATATCCTTAAAAGGTAAATCCAGAGACATAAAGAGGAAGTATTAATGGGATTGCTGGCTTAACAAAATTTTTTTTTTTTAAGAGCAATTAAAATGTTTTTGAACATGACAGAGGTGGTAGTTGCACATTGTGAATATACTAAATGCCACTGAACTGTTTAATTTAAAGTGGTTCATCCTATGTTATGTGATTCTTTACTAAGTTTTTAAAATAGCTTAGGAATTCACAGAATAACAAATTTAATTGTTTTTAAATTTTATTTTCTTTAGTAACAATGGAAAATTATTATCCAATAACTAAAGAATCAAATGTAATTATAGAGGTCCCATCCCCTATCCCTTTACCTGTAGGAGATACATCCTAAGACTCCCAATGGATGCCTGAATTACAGATAACAGCAAACCCTACATTTACTATTTTTTCCCCTACACATAACTATGATAAAGTTTATTTTACAAATTAGGCACAGTAAGAGATTAACAATAACTACTAAAAAAATAGAACAATTACAATAATATACTGTGAGAAGTTATGTCAGTGTGGTCTCTCTAGATATTTTATTGCACTGTATTCACCTTCTTGTGATAATGCGAGATGCTACAATGCCTATGTGATTAGAGGAAGTGAGGTGAATGATGTAGGTATTTTCAAGCTACAAATGACTGCAGGTACCTGAAAAGCAAAACCACAGAAAAGTGGAGGGCAATGTACCTCAAAAACATTGCATATAAAAATTAAAAACGAATCCTAGAATTTTAAATCTGATCAAAAAGGTTTAAGTAATATCTCAGTTCCAATCAATACAGGTACACACACACACTGAGGATTATGCACTATGTGTCTGAATATAAAGAGAATTATTCTCCACATGTATCTATGATAAATATCATATTGTTATTTGGTTCCTACAAGTTGGTCATTTGACAAGGGTTTTTCTTGTCATGTATTATGAGAAATGAAGTGCTCACTGGAGGAGACACTGAGTGTGAAAAAATCCTCAATCAATGTTAGTATGAGAAACTTTAAGGTCACCTGAGAGAAATGGTTAAGAAAAAAAAAGGACAAGAAATTTAGCATTAACTCAGTTTCTGATGCTAAGACTCCACAGTCCAAGGTACTGGCTGTCACTATATACAAAAGCCTTTTAGAGACCACTTTAAAAAGCAATTCAGTAAATGGTTATATTGTGCAGATGATAAACATATACCTAAAGTACCAAAGAAAAAAGAACTTATCGTGTTATGTAAATGGGTATTTGTAGAATTTCCAATGGTGGCCTCATATAGATTCAACAAATGTTTCATACAAAAAATTTACTTGATGTAACCTAAAATCCATGATAGATGGTTCAAAAAGTAGCTCCACTGATCACAAAGACACATATGTACATGAAGCATATAAAGAGTTTGAATAAAATTATTTCATGACATTTGAGATGTAAAAAATGTAGAATTCCTAAATTCATATTAACTTTATATAATATATAATTTTAAATATATTTGAGCTAACCCAAAATAACCTTCTAGGATCTTCTTAATGGGAAAATAGAGGATCACTTTAAATTCAAGGATTATCAGTACATGCATTAGAAAAAAGAGCTTCATCATAAAATGATGCAAAGTGATTATTTTGAATGCTAAGTGATATTTTGGGATTATGATTTTAATTTTCTCTATACTTCCTTTGTTATTTTCAACCTGTATATATTACTTTTGATTAAAACAAAAGCAATAAGAATTAAAAATAAACTTATTTTCTTAATAGTTCTAAAACTTATATGACATGGAATCTTAAAATCTTTGCTCTATAAGTCAAGAAGAATCTCCCACTCTAGCCTTTTGCAGTTGGAGTAATCTTATCTGCAATATTTGACATCTTCCAACTTTTTCCTGATAGAGATCAACATTTTCACAACTTATTCCATTGTTAAACAATGTAAAACTTCATCGATTCTTTAATAACT
Organism: Cynopterus sphinx; assembly: GCA_030015415.1. Lineage (NCBI taxonomy): Eukaryota > Metazoa > Chordata > Mammalia > Chiroptera > Pteropodidae > Cynopterus > Cynopterus sphinx. Next base: position 55,309,199 of record CM057380.1, on the reverse strand, counting down.
TTATTCAGTCTCTGTTTGTGCCAGGGGTCTGAATATAAAAAGAGGTCTTTATAGTAAGCCCACACACATGTCGATTGCTCTCTAGTTGCCTGCTACTGTTTTCAATATTGGAATCTGGAGAAAGAATAAATGTTTACCCCTTTCTTAGAAGACAGTCTTTGAGGTATTTTTAGACAGGTCTTGGGAATCCCTTAAGTCTTCACTCTTTCTAGGCTTTATATTCAATTCTGTTATTTTGTATACCCTACCTGCCATTCATTAATATTCTTCTTAAAATAGTGTAGTCAGGACCTAAAACATTCCAAAATGATTTCTGATCAGCCCTAAATAGTCAGAATTAATAGTCCCAGGATATCTGAACATTTTTCTTTTACGAATGTAGTTTAAGGCTACATCAGCGTTGTCAGTAGTTACATAATACTGAGAGTTTAAGACTATAGTCAATAGAAATCATCCAAGTCTATTTCACCAGCAACTCAGGTCCCCCAAATCCATGGCATAGGCAATGCATCTGTCCACACTCAAATTTAGAAAAATTTAAATATATGGGGGGAAATTCATCTTAGAATCAAGAAAATATATCTACTTCCTGGTCATAGAAAGCTGTCTCTCTTTTTTAGCTTGAATAAGCTGACCAATCAATCAACTATTTATTGCTCTTTTTTCTCTTTTTTTTTTTAATCTATGGGGAATTGTACTCTTTTAGCGTTCAGTTTAAGAAGAAAATCACATCGTTAAGACAGTTCTGTTGATTAAATGAATCACTTAGGAGTGAAAAGTAAAGTGAACACAGAAGTGGTGAAGAAATGACTATCCCTGAATCTTTTAGAAACCAGCAATGTACAAATTCAATTTTCTTTTTAAAGTTTTCTCAGCAGCAGCAATGGTGTCAAGCCCCAGAGAAGGGAATTTCTCTATGAATGTCCCTTACACATTTTTATTTTATTTTATTTTTTATCTGAATGGTCTTTATTGCTGGTTTTATGCATCTCACTCTAACCCAAATCCTTGTGTACACAATGCTGGGGACCACTTCCCCCTCTACCCACAGATTGCTCTAGGTCCTTTTAGCCCTAAGAGTTTTAAAATGTTTCAAAATGTTTGCCTCTTGGGGCCTTAAGTACCTGATAAGAAAGAGTCAGAGCACTCCAATTCTCCCCGTTTATAACATATCTGAATTTATATGAGTACAGACACAAATTTATTTCTAGGTTTTAAAAACTGGATGTAAATCCTTGGGGAGCAAAGAAATGCTACACATTTCAAGTTTCAGATACAAACCTGAAGGTTAAATTCTATATTAGTTGTATTAGTGAAATCTCTATAACTTCTCATATGCCAGGATTTACTATAATCTGCTAAAAATTGAAGAATCTGCTGCTATTTTGTTGAAAACCATACAAGTAGTGGCCCAATAAGTGGTTAGAAAAGATCTTTTCCATTTGCATAAGGACTTCATATGTCCACTTTTGTCCTACAGATTTTAATTAACAGAGTGTACCTTCACAGCCATGTACTGTAGCTTTCCCAGAAGGGGTAAAAGAGCTAAAGGTTTGGAATTACCTTGAGTGGTGAAGTTGAAGAGTGCGGGTGTGTCTCGCCCATTTGGTAGTTTAACATTTGGGTCCCGTAATTCATCAAAAAATGAATGTGCACAAGCTTCCAGTGGTGTCAGTCTGGCAGTTGGTGTATACTCCAGCAGACGACTACACAGTGCAATTGCTTCTGGTGGAGTTCGGGGTCGGAAGACCTGCAATATAAAAAATAGAAAGAACAATTAATGTTTATTTTAAGAATTTTAGCAATTTATCCTCTGAGTTAATTCAGTATTTGTGAAAGGAACCTTCTAGAATGAAAAGAGTTAACTTTATATGATTTACCATATTGGGGTGAACTGCTAATGAAAGACTGAGAAAAGCTCAGAAAAAAAAACTAGGGGAATTAAAAAAGAAACCTATATATGCTAGTCATAAAGCAGTATAATCAAACATGTACACAAAATATGACAGGCACAAGAGAAGGGGGCAGAGGTTCTGGAGGTAAGCACAAGAAGAATATACAAAATTTTAGAAGCTTTGACTGTGGTAGCAGATAAAAGGTTGCCTTTTTTAAGCAGAACAACTGTTGATAAAGGTCAGCACTGTTCAAATTTGGCAATCTGATTATTACAAAAGAAACATTATTTACTCTAGGTCTATACATGTTAATGATATGGCTTTACTTCTTTAATAAACAGAACCTATCAGTATTTGAAGGAATTCCTGAATACTCAGAATCTGACAAAATCTCCAAAATTGTTTTCTCAAGTAACTGTTTACAATGAACGTGGCAAGATTACTCTCAGCTGAATGACTATTTTAAAGTTTTAACCAGAGAGAGAAAAATGTATTTTTCATTAAGAATCATAAACTCACAGAAAAAGTCAACTGAAGACTGTTGAGGCAAAATGCAAATTAATTTGCTTAAAGGAACAGAAAGCTTTCTTCTCATCTATGTTTATAAAGACATAAAACTATGAAAATACACTGTTTTAAATTCTTGACATTTAAAGAATAAAAGTAGAAGGAGGAAATAAATAGAAACAAATGTAAGTAGATGGACAGAAAGGCTTTAAAATGAAAGAAAAAAAACATATATCTCTAGATAGGAAGAACATAGAATTAAATAGAAAGTATGGTAGTGCCGTGGTGAAGATAAACAGACATAAAAAGAGGAGCAGAACTGTGTATATGGAGGGAAATATACCCACAAGTGAGGAAAGAATATGTAGACTGTGACAATGCATGGAGAAGCCTGGGAAGCTAATGCTTCCTCATGAGGATGGCTCATGTAACATAGGCTGAAGGTAAAAGAACTAATTACTACTACAGAGCTCATTAGATTTCAAGAGACTATTTATAAGAGTACTTCCTACAGTGAAAACCTTTTTTTTTTTTTTAAAGTTTTTGTTTTTACACAAAGTTTGTTATTAACGAAGATATTTCCATGGAAATTAAGAAATTGGTTTGAGAATGGTCTTGGGAATTTATTTCAGAAAACTGAAGGCCTTGTCAATTTACCTGGCTATGTTAGAAAACCCTCTGTAAGGTCAAAAACTGCTTTATGTTTATTCTTTCAGAGATTTAACTTGCCTCAGTCAAGAAAAACCTTATTGTATTATTTGAAATACTTAGATCTTCCAATGTTCTTGGTCATTTCCCCCTCTCTTGCTCCCTAGCCAGTTCCATAATCAAACTCATAGATAAAATAATCAGAGGGAAAAATGACATATTTTATCCCTGAGGGCAATTTGCATTTTTTGACAGAATACATTTATTTTGCTAGCTAATGAAAAATGCTTCTGCACCAATATGGGAGAACATAAGTTGGAATTAAAAGTAGAAATCAGTTTCTCCTGCTAACATTCAAATGTATGGTAGCTGGACTGTGAATGTATTTTAAATTTTAAAATTTCATGTAATAGTAATGATTTTTTAAATTAAAGTTATTAATAAACCAGTACTGTAAATTTATATCTGATCTAAAAAAAAAAGTCATCTACATCTTTTTGGTATCATTCAGGATACAAGCGACCATCCATGTTGGTATTGAGACACATATAAGCCTATTTTGCAAAGGAATGCTAACTCATGGGATCAAAGAGTTAAAAAACAATAAAGAAAACATTTACTCCAAGAGCCTACATTAACTTCAAGACTAAACCTGCCTTTTAAAAAAGCATTAATTATTACTTTAAATCTTCTGTGAGATTCCTGATGAGAAAAGTTTGGCTCAGTATTTTATGTATAAAAGTTAAAAGTGGAAAATAATCTGAGGTCAAAAACCAGTGTCTCCTAAAATTCAGATTTCTGACCATAAATACAAGGTATGGTAGCATGCAAGTTCCAAAAATTAAAGGCAAAACTAGAAAACAGGTCTTTCTGAATTATCTTTGTGTCTAAAGAAAAGCAAACCAATAACTACTGAAATTTGACTTTTAATAAAGAAGTTTCTGCTGCTGCTTCATTCCTTACTCATTTAAATTGCTTAACTTTCAGAACCTTTGGTTCTATGGATCTTCATCAATATTTATTCTTGTAAAAATAATAATTTTCAAACCTCACAATTCCTAACCTTCAGTCTAGATGTCAACAGATCACTTAGGACTGATATCTAAATAAACCATAAGCAAAACCTCTATGATACAGTGAATAAAAACAATTCAGAGCTACCTACATTGTTTTTTACTATTACATTTCGAGAATGAATAACTGTTTAGCCTTTCAAAAGAAGTTTTCCCCTTAGTTTTATAGACCTGCCCTGAAATTTTGGGAAAAAAAAATTAAGTACATACCCGCACTCCTGAGGTGAAATGTCCTGTTCCTGACGAATCCTAAAGATGATAATGCAGTGAAATAATCCAAACAGGGGAAGTCAATCCAAAAGAGAATAGTCCAGCAAGGAAAAATATATCCAATGTTATAAGAAATCCATGGTGTGGGGGGGGGACATAGAAAATGTTTATACAGTTATAAACTTTAAACATCAGTCTCCACAGTAGCAAGTCCAAGTTTTAAAAATTATTTCACCACAGTGTATGTAAAAAAATTTTTTGATTGCGCAATGGTGAGGCATAGTAAAGAAACATTTTAATTTTAGTTTATTATGTTCCAATGCCAGTGCATTTATTAAAAAAATACAAAACCAAAAAAAGTTAAAATCAAAATGAAATCTAGAAGTAAAGTTCCCAAAGTAAAGTGTTTGGTCTTCTATGACCTGGATTCATTGTCCATTGACAAGGCTGGGAGGGGGTATATTAAGACTGCTTTTAAAGATATGAATTCCCAATATGCTAATTTTTCTCTATTAATGTATTCCAGTTACACAGTATAAACATTTTTTTGCTAAATTATTAGTGATGAGAGAAAAATAATAAATATATTTAATTTATATTACTACAGATTTCAAGCCAGATATTTTCAATTTGTGTGAACTAAGAAGGATCAGGCCACCGCGGATTATTCTCCATTGTGGATTGACTTCCCTGCTAAAAGATACTTGCTGACATTTTCATTATCTTAGGACTCTTCAGGAAATACATATCACCTCAGGAGTGCGGGTATAAACTTACATTTTCTATTGTGGGCTTTGCCCCCTCATACCCTTGCACCCATTGCTTAGAAAAAATATAGAACGTTTTTTTTTTTTTTTGGAAAAATTCACTGAAAAAAATAATCCTACATCTTTGAGCACTACAAATTCAACACAGTTCCATCTTCAAATATGCCCAATTCACCCACCAAAAGCTAAACAAAAATATATACAATAAACAATACAACTAAGGGACAGTCACAGTTATAGGTGACATGCATAGTAATGTACACCAACACCTAGGCACAACGGAGCCAAATACACAAAGAAGGTAGTAAGGTCTATTATGTCTAGGTATTGAGAACAAACAATGGCAGAACTCACCAATAGCTGTGAATTCCCTCGGCTATTCTAAGAGAATTTAACATTCTTTTAGGATAGTTTCCAGTGGGGGAATTAAATAAATAATCCGCGGATTACTTTTAGTCTGCAGACTAAAATTTAGTACACGGATTAAAATCCGGCCCATTAGAATAAAAATCTTTCATAGACTAAAACACAATTAGGTGGGCAAAGTATAAAATTAGACTGAAAAAACTGAGAGCACAAAGTAAGACTCAACAGGGCCAACTAACAATTAGTGCGCAGACTAAATATGGCCAGCCAAGTATGTTAGCAAGGCCATGAAGAGCCCAAAACACCCCCTGTAAAAACTAAAAATAGAAGTAAATAAACAAAGGAAAATAGAACAAAGCAATAAATAAATAAATTGAAAGAAAGAAAAGAGAAAAGAAAAATTGAAAAGAATCAAAACACTGACATGAACTTTTAAGTGATTCAAATACTACCTCACCTGTGCAGCATTTTTTTAAGTTGAAACAAACTCTCGTCACAAATACTAGCCCATAGAAGAAAATAACAGAAAAAATTAATTTTTTCCAAAAAGAAAGTCTTCTGTGGTATTAAACAAATGCAAATGTGTTCTTAAAGAATTATTCAAAATAAATTTGCATTTGTATAACTCAAAAATGAGAGGCAATTTCCCCCTGACATGTCCCAGAAGAGACTTTTGCCATCAAATATCAAATTTTAGCCTGGAGCTAACTGTTACGACTGAATCTTAAGCCATTTAAAATGGCCATTTACCAAGTCATATATACTATACTGTATTAAGGCTTATGGCTGATTCTCATAGCATTAGCTCTCAACAATTCTACTGTATTAAACAGCCAACCAGAGTAACATAAAATGCCTATAGGCAATGATAGTCAATCTCAGCAGAACACAGAACAAGTGCTTTGCCTCTTGTGAACAGCTATTCCTCCCTAGTTTTCATTATGATAAATGTACAACGTAGACACTCTTCTCTGGTTATATACAAAATACACAGCACCCCATGTTAAAAAGTGATAAACTATGCAAGCTCCTAAAGGGCAACCCAATACTGGCTCTCAAGTCATCTATTAATCATTTAAATTATTTGCAATTTGTAAACCTAAATACAGGACTAAATGTGAACGATGCCATGGATTTGTTAAATAGTTAATTATAATGATTAACAAAACCTTAAGTCTACTTAAGTGCTCATATAGTAAAAAATTTTTAAGAAACACAAACATCCTTCCCTTAGCCACAATAGAGCTAGCTAACGTTCAATAAATTTCATCTAAATAAATTTAAAACCTTATTCAGTTTTCCTAAGCTCTACTACATGTAAAAAGTATATGGTTTGATATCAACAACTATGCAATATAATTTCTCCCTCTAACATTGTTCAATGATAGATGTTAGATAGTTCAGGTTTACGCAGAACTGCAATTTACAACATGTCCACTTAATCCAATTTAATTTCTTATTGTTCATGATATACTTATTATAGTAGGTTGACCTTCCTAAGAATATACAAGCATTTCCTCCTCATCTTAAGGAATAGTCCCCTAGGCTACAATTCCTAACCTTATCTATACCTAAACAAATCCAAATTTTCCTTCAACAGCCTTTCCACTGCTTCCTTCTGTCACCTTTTAGGCTTCCTTTTCCCACTACCATTCTCAATGAAGATCTGTCTTATAATAACCTATAGCATGTGAAATATTGTTGAATACCTATAGAACACAATCAAGTACATGGTTATATATTATCATATATGATTCAATATGTGCTTCAATTGAATCAGTTATATCACTTGTAAGCTTTTTAAGGACAAAGTCTATACATGTTACTTCTTTTGCACCCTTTATGGTATCTAGTATAGCACTGGTTACATAGGTGACATGGGTTTTAAAGAACAGATGGTAAATTAAAAATAGATTTTTGCCTTCTTTTTCAATCCACTCCAATCCTATCCCCTGTTCCCCAGAAGTGATCTTAAAACTAAGTCTTAGTATTCTTTCTCTTTTATATTATTCTTCTCATATATGAATTAGCCATCCTAGCAACCTAGTTTCTAGCAAAGAAATGAGAGTATAACCAGTATAGTAGAAAAGTGAGGAAGTCTACTCACATACGAAACTGGATATTAGAAAAGAAGTGATTATTCTAGCATTAACAAAGATGTTGGTAGAAAATTCAATAGAGGGCATAGTGTTTTCATGAGACAAATGATAACAGATTAGTAAAATGTTCAGGGAGGAAGGGATTAAGTAATAACAGAGAAACTGATTTAATACTTAAACAATAGAACAAAACAGACAAGTGGAAATCTGAACCAATAAAAATTCTCAGCACAGTTTTTTTTTTCCTGAAATACATGTAAGCAAAATGAGTAGGACACAGACTAAAAGGTAGATAGAGTGAATCTGCAAAAATGTGTTTGAGTGCAATTTTTGTTTTGTGCTCTCTAATACCCTCTGAAGGCATTTTACGCTAAACTATAGTTAAAACAGGTAAGCTTATTAAGTGAAAAATCCTGTATTGTATGGCTCAAATTTGTAAGATTCTTTAGTCTTTAAAAAAATAAGTATAACTGTTAAGCTTTAAGCATAGAGAATAATAAATACATTTATTCAGACTAATCTGATTCCTTTGATAGCTGAAATGACCTCAGAACTCAATTTTCTGCTTATTCTGTTAGTTAGCTGGAAATATTACTATTCATTCATTTCGAAGAATGTGGACAATTTTCTAAAAAATTAAGTATGGAAGGACTGATTTTTGTGGATAATGCTTCCTGGGATACTTAACCAATGATCTGTGGTCCTACATATCCTAGAAAGACTTAACTATTAAATAAACTGTTATGTATGCCAAAAACTTAGCAACAAGCATTTTAAGGTAATGGATATCCATTTTGTTATTACCATAATGAAAGAGAAAATAGGAACTGCTATAATATACATAGTATAACTTGGTAGGTACTTACAGGAGTTATGTGGTGGAAATAATCATGGAAAGCTTGAATAATTAGATAATATTTTGGGGGAAAAGTGAGATTTAAGGTCTTGAGAAAAGGTCAAGACTTGGTAAGGAGAGAAAAAGAACAACATTCTAAGTGTGAAAAAAGATATTAGTAAGAGGCAGAAATGAATGTAGCTTCTCTGGGGATCAATTAGGAGAACAGTTTGATTAGATTGAAATATGGAGCATGACTGCACAATCTCTTTAAAGTGAGCTATAAGCAGGACAACACTAACATATGAGTTAACATATAAAAAAAACCGACCTAAATACAACTGAAAGACATCAGGGCCCTTGAGATTCTAATCTACTTCCTTCTACTAACCAGTTATATCAAAAGTTTCATTTACCTGAAAGAATACAAAGAAGTTACCTGACTTCAAAGGATTATTTACTACTGGGACAAAGAGAGAATACTTGTCTTAAAGAACTTTAAACAAAAGGTAAGCACAATCAGGTACTCAAAATGGGAGGAAAACTCATATCTACTACAATACAACCTTATTATAAATCCCTAACAAAACACTAACTTTTTAAAATTCATTGCCTAACAATACGCATTTAAGGGTGGAGGAGCTGGAGAACTTGGGAAAGAGACCAGATTCTATCAACTAGATGCTTCAGGAAAGCTTAGGAGCATGACAGGAACTAAATAAAACCCCTTGTTTTGCTGGAAAAGAAAGGTAGAAACGATTAGGAACAAAGTGAATGTATAATCTGTCATCAAAACTGGGACGCCTGAAAGTGAAAGGACTTGCAATAAATAATTATGCTGGATAAATTGGGACATATGATCACCTTTGTCATTATATATGTGTCAAATTTTCCTAAAGGCAATGAGGAATCAGAAGAATTTTAAATAAGAGTGACAGTATCACATGTGCTTTTAAGAAAGCTAACTTTGACATCAATGAGAATGTGAAGAATGTGAAACTAACTGAAGGAGGGAAATTGGTAAGGAGGTAGGAGGTTGTTTTAATAATTCTATGATATGATAATGGCTTAAAGTCAGGGCAGTAGAGATAGGATGAATCACAGAATTGTATTGGAGGTAAAATCTTTACATTTATTCAAAACTAAAATAAAATAATAATCCTTTATGTGCACACTTTCTACTTTCAAAAGAATCCATCGAAAAGACAAAATAAAACAGTTAACTGCTATATTACAAAAGAAAAAATCTGAGACACAAAGAGTAGGAACAGTGCTTAAACTAGATCCTCACTTCATACTTTAACAAACTGTCATTTAACCATACCTCCATATTCTAAATGCAAAATTTAAGCTTTTCTTCTTCCAATTTCCACCTCTACTTAATTCTCAATCTACTTTTGCATCAGTTCCTTTTGCTTCCCATCTGGCTTTTATTCTTTGAAGTGTACAGTATACACCCACACCCATACAGAGGTCTTTATCCTCCTCACCCCCACTCCCAAGAATGGTCTCTGTCTGGAAACATTAGCACACCTATTTCATTTCTTACTTAAACCACAAATGCTTTATCAATAAATTACATTGCTCTGACAATTAAGTAAGAGTCAAGGGCAACTTACTGGATTTCTAAAAATTCTCAAGATTCCTGCCACATACTACATTGGGATCATCCTATGCTTTTGTTTCTCTGTTTACCTTTCCTACAAATCTGAATCCCTCACCACAACGTTTCCATGGAAGACCTTCTCTTTATGTCTACCTACTTTTTTTGAGAATACCAGCTCCCAACTGTGGTAATATAGCTGTACTACACTGCCCCACAGGAAATCAGAGTTCATATACCCACAGCCTCAGAAAATGAGGCTAAAGGGCATTCTAACAGAATACAGCAGCAAAGCAGCTTTTGTTTCTATACTGTTTACCTGTCCTCCAAGGGCAAGCAACCCTTCTCTTTAGAAAACATTATGTATTCAAGGGGAGAAAAAGAAAAAAGAAAGAAAAAAACTGCTGGTTGCCAAGCATAAAAGAGCATTTCTTAAGGTGGTGTCTATTATCACAGTGGACAGGAAAGGGAACTTACTGAGTTCCCTTTAGAAATTTAAATCTTTATATTTTCATAATGTATTTTTAAAAAAATCAATAAGCACATTGTGGATCATCTAGATTTCTCTAGATCAGGGGTTCCCAACCCCTGGGCTATGCGTGGCCTGTCAGGAACCAGGCTGCACAACAGGAAGTGAGCAGCCTGCCAGTGAGCTAAGCTTCATCTGTATTTGCAGCCACTCTCCAGCACTAGCATCACCACCTCAGCTCTACCACAGATCATCAGGCATTAGATGCTCATAGGAGCACAGGTCCTTAGTGCCAAAAAGGTTGGGACCACTGTCTTAGATGACACAGTAGTCCCATAAAATTTCTGGGTCTGAATTTGCTTTTGTGTTTACAACCACAGTAACATCAATCTAGTTGTGTGCACTAATGAGAAATTAACATAAGCATATTTATGTAATAATAAATGCATTTGTACCGAGTACAAATCCAAATTATGTCAAGGCACACTATATGAATGAAGAGTTCATGGTAGTTTGAGCACACAAAGAAAATAGGGAGAGAATTGAGTCATTCTACACATGGTATAGGAATGGAAATCTATGAAAACAAACAAATAAAGGGGCTTTATATACACTATCCAAGCTTTAAAAACATTAGTGTAAAATATAAAAACATCAGGAATCCACAGGGCAAAGGAAGGTATAAAGCATACAAATTTACCACAAATCTTCTGTTGGCTGCATTTTAATTATAATCAATTATTTCTTACATTCCATTTGGCTAATACTGGAATTGAAGAGATATAATCCAGGGGAAGAATGCAGAATATGACATACATTAACACTGGTTGCAGTCTTGATTTTTAAAAAGGAATGAGTATGAGGACTGTTAAATAGGTTTCATGACCTCAAATTCAGCATTATACTGGTCAGAAACTGATGAATAAGATTATATCAAAAAGAGCTTTATTTTTCTTGCATCATAAAAATAACATGCTTATTAAAGAAAATATAAAAATATGGAAAAGCAGAACAAAGAAAATAAAATCATCTACATTCTTCTCATCTAAGCTAAAGCTCATGTTTTGGACTATTTCCCTGTTTTTATTCAATAGACAGAATTCTCTTTGCTTTTTGCTTTTCCTTAACATGGCTGGAATCACGGTACACTACAAACCACTCATAAACACTTTAACTTGAAATAACTTTACTGGATTCAAACTGCAACTCCACCTCTAAATTCAAAGAGGCCACCTGGGATTCTCTGAGTTTAGAGCCAAGTGAGGGACCCTAAATATCTTCTGACCCAGATTCAAAAAACTTTAAGTACAAAGATCAAAGAATGGTTTATCTCAGAATATTTAGTGTTTGTTATAAATTTAATAAGGAGGGGGAGGGGGCAAGATCTTGGTCAGTGAAAGCTAGTCTATAACTCTAGCACTAAAATGCTACTGAGGTCTTTGATGACTTTTCTGAAGTAAAGATAGGTAATGAGACTATGAGAACTTAAAAAGAAGTAATCAGAATCGTAACACATTTTAGAGAAAGAGACATACTCTGAATCTGGGAATGTAAATTATTTCAACTATAGTCCTAAATTACCTCACTGCAATTTAAAAGCTCTATAATTAAATGAACTTACCAACATTCAAAACAAACTATTATATGTACATTTTTAAATACAGAAAGTCTCTGCATGATATAGATATTAAAAAGTTGAACATTTCTAACCCACAAAAATATGTGATGAAATATAAGTAAGTGGTACATAACTAGAAGTTTAAAAGATCTGGCATTACACGCACACACGTACGCATGCACGCAAATGCGCCCAAGCACAAATGGAAGTTTACTGGCTTTGTCATAGCCACCTATTTAATCTGGGAAAAGTCACTTAGTATCTTTGGTCAGAGTTTCAAAATCTATAAAATGAGGAAGCTAGAGATTCAGTCTAGATAAACCTTACTGATTTTTTTTCTCCCTCTGAACACTTAACCTCACAAATCAAACTATGATTTTAATAAAATTTCTCTTAAAATCAATTGAATTAAGTATTAAAGCAAAAAAAAAAAGTCTTCTGGTAAATTAGTACTTATGTTTTTTAGAACTGGTTCCATCTAATGCTGAGGTGACACTTTCTCCAATAGCTAGTGACAACCTGTTCAATATCAATTGCTTTCAATATATACTCCTAGCAAGATCAAATCTGCCTTTTATTTCTCAAAATATTAATATAAGAAAACACACTATATAATCTATAATGTCTATATATTAATAGTTTAAAAAAATAAATACATAAAATGTATGTTTCCACACGCTGTATAATGAATAAGCACATAAAAAAATTAACTTCTGTATTCTAAGTACTCAAATTTATATATGACTTTTGCTTCTAATGAAATTTTATACTTTAATGATATAGGTACACTGTCCTCATCCTACAAATAAAAACCCATGCTGGAAACTGTCTACAGAAAATCAGTGGGGTTCATGAACTAGTAGTCAATATGAAATACTGAAGTACAACTACCCTACTATCTCTACATGCAGAACTGCTGTGTACTGTATACTCAGGAAGCCATCTACTATCAAAATAGTTTAAAGAACAGTGAGAAACTCAAGTTTCAGTTACCTATTGGTAACGTGCTTTTATAAAAACTCTATTTGACTCACCTTAGTCCAAGGATGTGCCTTAATTTGAGGAAATTTGAATTCTGTATAGTTTGGGTTCATTTCTCTAATTTGCTCCCTTGTTGGTGTCCCCAGGACCTAGATAAAGAAAGCAAGTTATTGCCATATTTTCTGATATGTAGTCTTTGTTTCAATGTATTGGTTTCATTGGAAAAAAAATTCCAAAGATTTAAAATACATAACTCAAACAGAGCAGACTTTGACAAAGACTTAATTTTTAACTGACTGCAGACCCATGCTATCCTACCCTGCACAGACTTTTACAATAATAATGTTAAGACAGGGTTGTAAAAAAAAAAAAATCACACAAAAAAAAATCAAGTAAAAATCAGGTATCTTCATTCTATCTAGAAAACAATCTATTACAATGATGGTATCTGAAATTAGAATAACTTTTATTCATTTAGTAAAGTATAGCCAAAGGTTTCATTACTAATAAATTAATCAGGAGAACCCTACTCAAACAGTCATCAATAATTTCATTCAATTACTGAATATTTAGTGTTGTACTGCACATAATATAGAGGATCAAAAAAATAAAAGATTTCCTGTATGATGAACTTACATATTTGTTATAAAAAAATTTTACTGTAATACAGGATCAAAATATATTGAGCACTTTATTGCCTCTACAGATGCAGTAATCACGGAACAAAGGAAAGTACACAGACATGTCTGTACAAGAAAGACGATAGGAAGAAACATTAAATACTGAAAATGAGAACTTTCAAAAAAATGACATACATTACTCATCATTATAACTCTAGAGGGCCTGGTAGAAAATAAGTTTGATAAAAAAAATATTAGGCCATTAACAATTCAAGACAGTTGCACAAAAGGAGTGGAATGTAATGATACATACTTGATTTGTAGTGGCAACCAGTGAATAATGAGGGCAAAGTAAGAAATTCTGTATTTTTTTCCATTGATTCTAATTCTCTAGACTTCATTAAAACTTTCAGACTTTAATCAAAATCTTAACTGTTGTTCTTCAAAAGACAATTTTAAGAAAATGAAAGCTAAACTAGGCTGACAGAAAAATTTGAAAACAATATATTCTACAAAAGACTTGTATCTAAAATATACAAAGGACTATTAAAATTCAAAAATAAGACAACCCGATAAAAATAGGCAAATGACCACTTTACTAAAGAAGACAGAGATGGCAAATAAGTACATGAGAAGATGCTCAACATCATTAATAATCAGGGAAATGCTGATTAAAACTGTAAGACACCACCTCCACACTTACTAAGAGGGCTAAAGCTAAAAAGACTATGTATACCAAATCTTGGTGAAGATTTGGAGCAAATGAAACTGCTGGTGGAATAATAAAGCACCTCAGAAAACACTCTGGCAGTCTGTTAAAAACTTTATACTTACCATACACCATAATTCCCACTCTTAGGTATCCACCCAAGAGAAATGAAAGCATATGTCCACACAAAGATACTTATACAAATGTGCATAGTATCTCTTTTGCAACTGCCAAAAAGTGGGTCCATAATAGGTGAATAAGCAAATAGTGGTTTATCTATACAATGGAATACCACTCAGTAATACAAAAAGAACAACATGGACAGATCTAGAAATAATTATACAGAGTAAAAGGAGCCAGACCAAAAAAAGTACCTACTGCATAATTTCACTCTTTTGAAATTCCAGACAATTTTCTGTCTCTAGTGATACAAAGATGATCCATGGTTGTGAAGGGTTGGATGGAAATATTACAAAGAGGTACTAGGAAATTACTGGGGATGATGAATATGTTCATTATTTTGATTCCATGCTGATAGATTCACTGGTGTATATATGTCAAAAAGGAATCCAGTTAACTATAAACTTAGACGTTATTGCCCAAAAGATAATTTCTGAACAAACCCCTAATGTCATTAAAAAGAAAAGATGTGTAAAAATAATCTAAATTATAACACATCATTCTATCTCTGATTTCTAACATTGTTCTGGGGGGAAGTTCACTCTAGGGCACTGGATACACAGTTATACAACTTTCCTTCCTTCTTGTAGAATTCCAGCTTTAAAGAGAGAAGCAAAATGCTGTCTATTACTGGGAAGGAAAATATCTGGCCTTTGATACCTGGAGATATCAGACATTTATAAGTCAAGAACTATCCATACTTTAAATATAAAGGCTAAAGAAATTTTAACTTACTCTTTATTTTTAATAAAGTAAGCACTTACATATTCTATATTAGACCACTGAAAAGTGTGTGTGTGTGTGTGTGTGTGTGTGTGTGTGTGTGTGTAGGTACATATGTACTTGGAAAGAGGGAAAGGAGTAAAAAAGAAAGGAGAGTGAATTTAGCAATAATTCTGTACCCAAATGCAACTCCACTGGATTAAGTACCGAAGAAAAACAACAGCCATGACATGAAGAAATAGTATTTAAAAGTACATACCTTCAGAAACCCTACAACTTACTACTAATTCCATTTTAAGGTATATATCCTAACCTAAAAAAACTATACATACAAACAACACTGTTCATAGTAAAATATTGTAGGAAAAAGCAAAAATCCAACAGTAGAATTAATAATTGTGGTATAGTCATACAAAGCTATACTAACTAGCAATGAAAGTGAATGAATCAGAGCTACACACACCTTATGGATGAATCTCACACAGTGGTGAGTTTTCATTCAATGATTTATAAACACAGTATGACTGCCTTATATGAAATTTAAAAACAGGCAACGCTAAACTATATTTTAGTTTACATAGTAAAATGGTGTAAAACTAAATCAAAAGCATGGGAGTATTCATTAGAAAATTCATGTACAGATTATTTAGCTAAGAGGATGTAGGAGGAGGGATTATAACTGGGATGGGGCATTAAGTAGTTCCTCTAATTCTTAATATGAGTGGTAATTATAGGCATATTCACTTTAATACTGTTTTATACTTAACATTTTAAAATATATTTTGCATTATATTTCACAATAAAATGACATTTAAGAAAGGCCCAGTAAGTATTTGTTGTGCAAACCAGTAGTTCAGTAGTTTGTTAACACAAGACACACTCCTAACTCCCTACAAGCTGTTAAGAATGCCCTAAGGAATGAGAGTTGTATGATGTACACATCAGTAAATGCATCCTTTTACTGTATAGACAGAAATCACATGGCCTTATCAGTTGTTTGCCTAACTTTCCTATAGGGGACTGTGTGAGAAAACTGAAGACTTACGAACTGTTTAATGAAAAGGCAGCACGCTCCTTGGAGTGAATGTTACGATTCTTACACACACACACACACACACACACACACACACACACACACACCTAAGAAAATTCTTAATGGAAATAAATCTGTAAAATGTAAAGCAGATGAGAAACATATGTCACAAAGACAAGGTTCGCTTAACATACAGTCAATAATATATTTAATGTGAAAGCAAGCAGGTATTCTATATGTGTATGTGTATATTAACACTCATAGCCTTCTGCCTAAGTTCATTCTTATATCCACTTAAAACCATTTCTCCCAAATACTTATAATTAACTAAAGTTCCATATATATGACTTTTTTAAAAATCATTTTTTACATAACCAGAATCCTTTAATGTCGACTAGTGCATCCTGTGGATTTTATCACAATGAAAAATAATCTGCTTTGATAGTGATGATATAGTTATACTTCTAATTGGTGGTCAGAGTTTAACTGTGTTCTTTACTTTCAAAATATGAATATTTGTGATTTAAGCTTAATTACTAACTAGTAAATGAAATCATTGATCTATTCACTATCAATTATTTAAAAGCAATTGAACTAAATAAATTAGCCTGTCACCACAAAGTGGCAATAGAGATTTTCCTATTCCTTTGTTTTTCAATTACTAAGGTTATTAGATGGGGAAACAGAAATTCTAATGCTGTAGTTTGTTCTATGTTTAATTTTTCTTGCCAAATATTCAACTACTATAATAATTTTTTCAATTCTTTTTATTATTCTTTCATTTTAAAACCAGGTTCTCCCTAGGCTGGCTAACAGAGATGGAAACTAGATGGGAGGTCCCCTAGTCCATGGGTTAGAAAACATTTTCTGCAAAGGGCAAGAAAGTAAATACTTAGGCTCTATGGACCACAGAGCTTCTGTCGCTATTCAACTGTCACCGTAGCATAAAGCAGCTATAAACAAAAATTCATTTGTAAGTATATTCAGCAGATTGTATTTGACTCCTGGGCCCTAGTTACCAAACTCTAATACAGTCCAAACATTTCAGAAATGAGAAAAACTGAGGCCCCCAAAAAGCAACTTTTCAGAAGTCAGAGCTAATCAGAGGCAGAGCTAGGACATAATTTAAATCCTATTAGTGGCAAACCAATTTTAGGAGACGGTATCAAATAATCTGTTTACTGAACTTGGTTGGAGGACAAATTCCAATTTTGGAAGTTGTGAAAAATGTTGATGCTATTAATATTAAGCACGAAAAAATAGAGGCAGAAAAGAAAACAATATTTAAGACATTCGAGAACCCAGAGGAGTTCTCCACCAAGTGGTAGATACTAGGTATATCATCTAGAAAAGAAGTTGAGGCTAGAAAAGAGCTTTGGTATAGCTCCTGACGTACAGGTATTATTAGGTGGCTGTGACATTGTGTATAATAGGTGGAGCATGCTTTAGGAGAAGAGTGCTAAAGATGGGGACCCATATTACACAAATATATGGAAAAAAGAAAGTTTAAAAAGAAGGCTGAGAAAGAAATCCAAGAAATTGGAAGAGGTCCCACAATGATACCATGAAGAACAAACAAGAAATGGGAACATTTAAAAGACACAGAGGCAGGTATCATATGACATAATGAGCCCAGCAAATTAAGCCCAACAGGTGTTCAATGAAGTTGGCCATGGAGACTTCCTTTCTGACCATGGTGAGATCAGTCATGAGAAGAGTAAGCAGACCACAATTATCAGAACTGAGTAAGTAGAGACGGCATATATAAGTTCTCTTTTTAAAAGGGATACCAGTGAGGAAAAGGAGAGGACAATGAGAAGAACTATTTATTGAGCACCTGGCATGTAAAATCTCTGTGCTATGTAAATTAATTTTCTTTTCTCACTTAAAGTTTATAAATACTCTATTACCCTATTTATACTTAAGAGAAAACTACGGTTGACTAAGAAAAACTGACTTCTTAAAGTTACAGTTTGTCAGCGGTAAATATGGGATTCAAATGCATATATAGCTGACTCCCTAAAGTAGTCTACCCAATATTAAGAGCAGAAACAAACATTTTAAAAAATAGTTTTTAAAACCACTTTTTGAAACTCCATTGATTATACCATAAAATAAAACCTGAATCCTTTTGAGTCGTGCAGGATATGTTATATATATATATAAGGTCATAAGGCTGTAATTAAAAGTTTTTTAAAAAAGTTTAGACTTCTTAACAACTTAAAAAAACATTTAAATAAAAATAATATCTTAAACTATAATAGATTTTAGGCAAAAGAATAATATGAAGAAATACAGTTATCTAATTAGCTAAACATGAACAAGACCATAACAAATCTCAAAATTATTTTATGTTTGTAAAAATTATTTTAATGACTTAGTGGTTTTGGTAAGTCACTTTCAGTCTTCCTTAACTGTAGATTCTTAATGCAAATCCCACGCTTACTCATGCTTAAGTACATCAGCAATACCAAATACACAAATTTAGTATTTGTTAGTGATTGTTTCACATGTGTAGAATTTTGGTTGGAATGTAAAATGGTGGGCAAGTACTATGAATGTTTACATTATAAGTAATATTGCAAAAATTTTTAATAGCAAGGCCTAAGTTGCAGAAATTATTATTGTTATTGAATTGCTTTGTATATAAATACTGTGCATATCTAACAGAGAGCCATTACTATTTTAAGGTGGTCAAATGTAAACTAAAAGACTTTTATAAAATAGTGCAATTCTGTATAACTTTGCATTAGCAGTTTAATAAATTTTGAATGCCCTGTAAAGGCTTAAGAAAAAAAAGCTTCTAGTCATTATGAAGTAACTGATAATAGAATTAACCTCCAGCTGTTAACAACTGGAAAACTGACAAGCAAAATACTTTTTAAAGAAAAGAAAATGACCCAGAAGAGGAAAAAAAATCAGTTGACAAAGATCCAGAAAGGACGGAGGTGACAGAATTAGAAAATAAGAACTTTAAAACAGTGATGAGATATGAAAAATTAAAAAAAAAGACTAACATTAATTGTACAGTGAAAAATACAGCATGTTATATAGAAACATCATTGGAAATCTAATAGTTTAGAGATCACAGAAGAAAGACAATTAGTGATCTTACCAAAAAAAAAAAAAAGAAAAATAATCAAAGCTGAAGCAAGAAGGTACAAAAGGCTAAACAAAACCCATATATACATATGATTGAAGTTTGAAAAGGGGGTAGGGGGAGTTGGGGAACAGATGCAGAAAAACTACTAGATGAGAATTCAATGAAAAGGTCAATAAACTCCAAGCAGTATAAATTTAAAAAATACCATACCAAGTCACAACCAACCAATAAGAGACACTGATAAAGGAAAAATCTTTCCCAAAACAATAAGAGACTTATTATATTCCGATACCTTATAACAAAAATGACAGCTGACTTATTGGAAGGAATGCAAACCAGAAGAAAATAGAGACCTTCCAGAAAAAAGAATGAAAAAAAAAAAGGCTTGAAACCAAGAAATCCTATATCCAGTTAAACTGTCCTTCAAAAGACATTATTAGGCAAATTAAAGCTAAGAGGTTTTGTCACCAAGAGATTTTCACTAAAAGAAAGCACTTCAGGATGAAAGAAAAGGATTCCAAATGCACATTCTGATCTACACAAAGACTAAAAGAGCACCAAAAATGATAAATATCTGAATAAATGTATGACATTTCCCCCTTGTTTTTAAATTTCCTAGAAGCAACTGTTTAAAGCAAAATAACAAGAGCGCAAATGATAGGAAGAGGAAATGGAAACCTACTGTTATAAGGTCTTACTCTGTATGTTAAGTGGTATATTATTATTTGTAGACCATGATAAAGATGCCAATTTTCAGTCCTAGAACAACCTGTAAAAAAAAATGCAAGGACGTATAGTTTCAAAAAGCCAACAGGGAAAAAAATACTCGTCATATCCATAAGGTGGCAGTAAAGGGGAAAAAAAATGGAACAATAAAAAGAAAAACGTTATGGTGGAATATTTAAACCTAAGCATATTGATAATTACACTGAATGTAAATGATCTAAATGTTCTAATTAAAAGGTAGAAATTGTCAGACTCAATAAAAACAAGACCTAAGTATATATTGTCTGTAACAAATGAACTTTAAAAATAAATACTCAGGTAAGGAAGCAAAAAGATATACAATACAAACACTAATCATAAAATAGAGTGCCTACTTTAGTATCAGAAAATGCAGACCTCAGAACAAGGAATCAAAAATAAAGATGGACATTTCCTAATGTTAAAAGTAATTTTAAGACTAAACTTAAAACATTGCGAATAACATGTGTTGATGAGAATGCAGAACAATGAAACTCTCATATGTTGTTGGTGGGAGTGAAAAATAAAACTGCTTTGGTGAACAGTTTGGTAAAATTTCTTATAAAGTTAACATGCACGTATATATAACCAGCAATTTCAGTCCTACTTTATTGAAGAGAAATACAAACATATGTCTGCAAAAATAGATGTAAGCAAACATTCTGTGAAGCTTACCCATTACAGTAAAAAACCAAAAACAAGTCAAATGTCTAACCACAGAAGAATGGATAAACAAATTAGGGATATATTCATATAATAAAAAACAATTCAGCATAAAACAGAGTAGATGATAAAAGCAAATAACATGGATGAATCTCGAAAACATGATATTGAACAAAAAATACCAGTTACAAAAGAAACATAGTATATGACTACATTCATATAAAATTCTAGAACAGAAAAAACTAATATGTAGTGACAGAAAGCAAACCAATGGTCACCTGAGACAGAAGATGGGAGACTGCAAAGGAGCATGAAAAGGGTGATAAACTACACTGGTTTGCCTGGGACTATCCAGGTAAACACCTCAGTTCTGGGCACACTGGGATATTTGGTCACTCTAGGCTACATTCAAAAACATTTTTGGGGTGATGGAAATGTCTTCCATCTTGACCAGGATGGTGGTTATATATATTTGTCAAAACTCATTAAATTGTACACTTAAAATGGCTCATTTTATTACATGTAAATTACATTTCTACCAAGTGGATTTAAAAAGTAATATAGTCCATTATGTAAATTGTGATGCTTTAACCACGCTAAATACAACCAGATGTTTATTCTTCTAATGTTGCTATTTTAAGACTAGCATTAAAAGTATCAGTCTATCAAAACTTAAAATAAGAATTTTTTAAATATAATATATATGTCTTTATGAAAACAAAGGTATGAATTAAGATGCAAAGGAATGTAAGAATGCTAGGTAAAACATAATGGAAGCATTTAAAAGATTTTTTCAGCTTCTTAAATTATTCACTCATTCATTTATTGAGTTCCTATCCTCAAGGAGCTCAAGGACAGACAGACTTATACATAAATCAACTACAATCAGCTAAAGCCAGTATAACATAAGCATAGAAATATGTGTGAAGTGAAACTGCTATATTGCACTGGGGAGAGAAAGGGATTCTGGAAAGGGTTCTGGAAGGAGACACAGAAGTTGATCTTATTTAAGGAATTTACAAAACAAATGAGTCAGAATTCTGCACACTAGGTATGAAGTAGAGAACAGCATGATTTGGATAACTGTTAACAACTGAACAGTAATAGAAACTAAAGATTGGATAATGGATGATGGATGATGGCAAATTTAAAGGCTAAAAGTAAACAAGTGACAGATAATGAAGTGCAAAGATTCTAAATGTATCAATACCACAAACATAAGGCATTTTAATAGACTATCCTACTTCTACTTTTGAGTATATCTTTAGGTTTTAAATTAAGTTTATTAGGTTCAGAGTATATTCCTACTAGATTTACTCCTGCTGAATTATATGCTGTATTTGGAAACTTTGAAATAGTACAATTGTACCTTTTCATTTTATAGATAAAAAATAATTTTTGACATGGACCTTATCATTTCAAACACAAAACAAGTTTTAGGGTTCCCTTAAATTTCAAGAGATGGAAAAATAACATTTTTTCAAAACTTTCAGACTTAGGATATACTTAAAAAAAAACTTATTTCTGGATTTCCTAAAAACTGAGTTCCTCTAGAATTTAAAAGAAATGAAACTGCATAAATGTTCCGTATACTTTTTTGTAAGTAAGATATCACACACAAAAAGGGTGGGAGAGATGTTAAAAATTATCACACCACTGGAAAGAGTACGCATTCTCAGTGATTTATTATTAGAATAAGACCTTTCTATTGATTGCAAAACAAAGAAAGAAACAAACAAAACTATTCTTTCGTCCACCATTAGATCACTTGGGAGTGAGGGGTGGAAAAATCCAAAGATTCAGAGATCAGCCTGCACATTCCTTTGGGTATACTGTTCCATCCCTTATGAGTATAATCAATCATTTCCTTTGTGTCCTGTCACATCCACATTTAGTAGGTTTTTACTTGATTTAATTAAAAATTTACCAACACACTGATAAATATCGAATTAGGAATTATGATTTATTTCTTCAAAGAAATAAAGCCAAGAATCTGATAAAAACAATACAAGTATTTTACAAGTATTTACAATAAATACAAATATTTTTTCATAGCCTTGCTTTTTAATAGCTCAACACCAGAGGTCGCCAAACTTCAGTAATTCAGTTACTTGAAGTCTTTAAAGCTTATTTCTTGACCTAGGTAGGTTCCTGGATAACCTTCAGAAAGCCCAAGGATTTCCTAATATTATGTAAAATTCTGGCATGTATCAATTTTCTGGAGGAGAGTCCATTGCTATGAACAGATTTTCAAAGTGGTCCATGATCTAAAAGCTTTTAAAAGTTGCTTCTCTCATCATTAATAAACATACAAAATTTAAATAAGAATGAATTCCAGTGGTCCCTGACCTTTCTGGCACCAGGGACTGGAACCCCTATGAGAATCCAAAGCCTGATCATCTGAGGTGGAGCTGAGGCAGAGATGCTAACACTGGGGCACAGTTGCAAATACTGATGAAACTTTGCTAACTCACCCACTGCTGTGTGGCCCACTTTCTAACAGTGTTTTGTAAATGTGCTAAGCCATGGTGAGTCTGACCTGCTACTAGATGCAAGTAGCCAAGGCCCATGTATACCCTGAAGGTATCTGTACTGTAGTCAGCACAAATCTCTACCTTTCCTGGAAACAAACTTGCTTGTTGGAGCCTTTGTAAAAATAAACTGTTATCCCTCGCCAAAAAAAAAGAAAAAAGAAAGAAGTCCATGTCCCTGGGAACCCCTGTATTAAGTAATCAAATATTGTTTATATAATACATATAATATATATTGCAAGTAAAAATCTGTAACACAATGTGTTATGGGGTGTATGTACATATGCCAGGGAGTGAGAAAGGAAGGCAGGAGTTTAATATGTTGTCCTTGCAGTCTATTAATAACACAAGAGCTCTATAATATGAGAACAGAATATCACCAGGTAACATATGATTAAACTTCCAATGTATGTTAGCAAAAATATTTCACTGATCAAAAAACTTAAGAAAAAAAGTATTTTATACTTATAAACTCTGATTTAATTAATATATTACCCCTCTGTTTGAGACTATTTGATAGTAAAAATGTTAAACCAGGAGAATATAAGCACATAGGTGCTGAAGAAACCATGATATGGAGATAATCATAAATATAAAATGTTTTCTAAACAAAGATGGTGAAAATAATGCTAAGTTTTAACTGAAAGCAAAGAAACCCACCATAATAACCTTGATTGCTTTAGAAGAAGTAGAATTAAACCTAGTCCAAAGACATGTCAAACAGATGAGTATATTCATTACAATGAGATTCAGATGCTGTTTCCTTTAATTTGTGGTCACTTTTAAAAATTACTAATATATAATAAATATGAATTAATGGGGTCTAGATATTAAGCTGATATTAAGGATAGCTTATTGTTTTCCCTAGATCTACAAAACTCATGAATAGATGTACAGAGCACAAAGAATTGAGGACTTTTTGGACTTTACAAAATGGAATACATAGGAGCTGTAATAATGTCAACTGGCAAATAACGGTAACTCTATTAGGGTGTGACCACAACACCCAAAATCACAGAAACATCAGGAGTCTGACCCCCCAACTACAGGAGCCGATAAACATAAAGAGTCCACCTTGTAAGGACCACATAAGCTGAACAGACAATGCTTAAGACTGAACTGAGAGAGATCATCAGGAAATGGGTATGCTGAGAGATGAAGACTCTGACTTTCTGCCCATCATAGCTGGTGGCTTAAGACCAATGTATACTATTAATACCTCCAGCCAATAAAACTCGCTTTGGAGACAATGAAGACTTTCATCCCCATGCCGTCACGTAAAACTCTGTACTTCCTCTGTGTGTGTGTTTTGTATTAACCTGCATGGATACCTGATTGGTTTATCTGAGAAGGGTCCACTCAATAAACTGGCACTGTGGAAAGACACAAACATGTTCAAGGGTGTTACTTCGGTAGCCCCTTTCCTTGCTCACGACAATAGAGGATATCAATTTAGCTAAAGATGAATCAGAAAGAATTTCTACCATCCAACTCCTCCTAAATACGATGGTGGTGGTAATCATCAACATCATCTTCCTAGGATTAATATAAGGATAAAATGTGGTACTGTACATATAGTGCTTATTAGTGCAGTGCCTCATACAGAGTTAAGGTCTCACTAAGTAGCAGCTTTATGATTAGCAGTAGTTTCTCAGTGCCTGAAAATGTATATTTCTGAAAAGCCAGTCATCAATCAAATTGGCAGACCAGGAAAACAATTATTTAGACAAATGTTTATAACAAAATGTGGCTCTCTCAAAACTTTACTTAAATGTTTTCGTTTTCTCGCACAAAACACTTGAAAGCATCTATTTTTTCAGTTTCCCTAATTGCAAAAAAAGAAAAAAAAGATTGTTAAAAAAAAAATCAGTATCACGGAACAGTAAAAAGTGAAAATTGTCTCCTTTCCCTTCCCCTTGATTGTACTCTCCACTGCTAAATCTATTTCCTTCAAAAACTCTTTCCATTGATAAGCATCATAAGAAATGAAGTCCATCTACTTAGCTGTAATAACATAATCAAAAAATTATTTGAATCATATTGTTTTTACTTTCAATTTTTTTAAGTTTCTGCTAGAGATAAGATCTGACTAGCTTTTAGCTACATAAGAGCTATCTACACAGATATCTAAGTTGAGTAACCATTGCTGAGAAAATTAAACAATAGTTTATAAAGTTGTTTTATAAGAGAAATTAAGTAACCCTAATTGCCTTATAACAATTTTATTATTGCAATAATTTAAGCATCTATATGTTTGTTATGTTTGTCCTAAGAGATACATCCAAGTTTTAAAGGTTAGTCAACTAAAATCATAGAAGCTATACTGAAATTTTATCAAAAGGTGTGACTAATTCTGCCCTAAAACTCTTTCATCAGAAAGTAATGGTCAATTTATTATTAAGCATAAGTAAATGTGCATGGAATAAATGAAAGCATAGCTCCATGAACATTAATGCATTTGAAACTTGAAATTCTACAAAATGGTTGGTTTCTTTCAAACTTTTAGTTTTTGTGATATTTTAATTCAGAAATTGAGCTCTGGACTGAAGCTCACTTTTCCTTACTTGAAATCTGTTTTAAAATTTGGAGGGAGTAAGAGAAACTATTAGTAAAACTTCCTGCATTCCTAGGTCTAGAACTTCCCTAGACTGCTTCTACTTCAATCCATCTGGGGAATTTGGGGTTATTTGTCACTTATATAAGAAAGTTAGTGATGAAATCTTCAGCAGTTAAATACTGCATATAATTTATTTTCAAAGGCAGTAACATATCACTTAACTTTAATGATATTATTCTCAGAATCAATTATGAAATTCAGAATATAATCATACAATAGAATTATGCAGTCATTTAAAAAAAGTCAAAACATATTTTTTAATGTGAGAAACACATTTAGTTTAAAGTCTATAAAACATGGCATTTTTAAAAAAGATATATGCATAGAAAAGTATAGTATATAAAAATATTTATAGAAGTTATTTTTCACAAGTAGCAAGAAATTGTTTTTGCTTTATGTATTTGTATGTGTGTTTTCTCAGTATTCTGCACCGAGCATATAAAATTATAACATATATAATTATTTAAAAAGTAAACATCATTAAAAAATATTACTTTCAGAAGACTCTTTTTTCTAAATAACTCCATTGGTGTGACTGATGGCAGAGGTGCAAAAAATGATATGCTATATCACTAAACTGATTTTGTGAAATTCTTGGTAGAAGTGCCCCCAAAAAGCCTTATTTTTTTAACCAGGTATCTGAAACTACATCAGATAATTTTTGGTATTATTTTAACTAGTATGCTAAGGACAATTTTAAGATAAAAAAAAAATCTTATTACCTGAGAAGTCCTTAATAAAATTTCTTTTAAAAAATGTTTTTAAAATCCAAGCATTTTAAAAATATTTTTAAGTTAACTGGCATAATGAAATGCTGAGCTGATAATCCTTTGCATGAAATCAACCTCAGAAAATTAAGTGTTCTTCATACTTAGAAATGATTTTTCATGACTTTCAGTTCTGTTCTGCTTTATACTTTTGGTTTATTCTGAATATTTTGCAAAAGCCTTATTACAGGGCAGGGAAGGAAGAGATTTTAAAAAATTATCTAGAATGAGATAAAGTTAGTTCAGTTTATAAAACTGTGTTACTCATGCTATAAACATTGGCATGGACACCTGAGCCAATAAAACTTAATGAACATATACAGCCACCATACTAACTTTTCTTATTAATTCCCAGGTAATTCCAAATTCATAAATAAACAATGGTTAACCAGCGATCCCTGACCTTTCTGGCACCAGAGACCAGTGCTCCTGTGAGAATCTAATGCCTGATGATCTGAGGTAGAACTTAGGCAGTGATGCTAGCACTGGGGAGCAGCTGCAAATACAGATGAAGTTTCAGTAGCTTGCCTGCCACTCACCTCCTGCTGTGTGGCCCAGTTCCTAATAGGCCACAGACTGGTACCCATCTGTGACCTCGGAGCTGGGGACCCCTGTATAGCAGCTTAATTCAAATCTTTATGGAAAACTATTTTGGTGCCCTTGAATAGTAAAACATAACAATAAAACAAAGTCCCTGTTCAGAAAGTTTACGAAATAATGAGGCCGGTCTACCACACATAAAATTCATTAAGTCTGCTATAAGATTGTTTAATTTTTTGAATAAACTCAACTCAGAGGGAAGAGTATCTATTTTACAGGGGCGTGCTGCTACCCAGATACTCCAGAGGAATCTCCATGAGGTTTTCATAAGAAAAATGGAAAAAGAGAAGAAAAGAAAAGATTAACATGGACTCCCCAGTTATCATAAGGACTAACAGCTCATGACTATTATCTCAAAAAAATCAAGAACTGAATTCAGGACCTGAGACCACTTTCATGGAAAAGTCAAAGTAATTCCTGAAGCCCTGATTAGCAGTAGTAACAGAATCTGTTTAAAAAATAAAATGTCTTCATAACATTTGACTTCGAAAGCTAACCTACACAACTTCTCTTTTCTGATTTACAACTTAAATCACAAAAACTGAAAGTTAAATCAGAATTAACTATGAATTTTATTTCAATGAAACACCAGATTTTCAATATTTAAGGAACAGATGTACAGAATTAACAAGATTTAGATCTAGATTAAACACTCACATAACCCTACAATGTTTACTAACCTCCATTCATTAAGATTTAGAGCTATGTCTCTCTCACACACACACACACACACACACACACACACACACAACCCAAAATGTCTATTAACCTTAATGTAATGTACAACATCAGCTCACCAAATGGATGGGAGACTAGTACTGATATTTCATCTATCCTGAGCAGTCACACTTAGGAATGTAAAAGGGAACAAGAAGCTGGATATTCTAAAGTGCCCTGGGGTGCTAATTCCATTATCTCATATTGCTTTCAAAACATTTATAGATGTGACTTGAACTATAGTAGAACTATAGTATATAGGTGATGACTCTGTTCCTTACAGATAAACGCAAAATGACAAGAAAACACATAAACAAAAGAGTGTTTTAGAGTTGGCCTATTGCTACAAATTGATCACAAACCAATTTGCGAAAAGTAAGCCCTGAATGCAAATAAAGTTTTAAACCATCAATCACAAACTTACAGTTTCTACTAAAATCTATTAAATAAGCACAAATCAATACTGGCAAAAAACTGAATTACAAGGACCAAAGAAAAAGTGTTAACAAAACCTCAACATAAAGTTTTATAAGATTGAGTGAGTGGCAATTATGAGATATGGACTTATCATAGATGTGCACTTGGCTGCAATTTCATCTGTATCATCGATGAATTGATTAAAATTAAAAACAACGCTAAACTATAGTTAGTTGAGAAATGACACAATTCTAATAAGCTAAACATATATGGCGAATAGAATGGCAATATACCCAGAGATGGTGAGCTGAAGTTCATCAAGTGAAAACATGGGGATAGAAGACATGTTCAATGGTTGCACAAGAGCCGGGTTCAGCAAATTATGGCCCAATCTGTTTTTATAGGGCCTGTGAACTAAGAATTGACTTTACAGATAATCATTTGCAATCAATGTGATAGGAAACACAAACTTTGAACTCCAATTAAGAGAAATGTGAGAGCCCCCCAAAAGAACTCCATTCTAATTATTAAACTATATTACCAAAAACAGTGTACAGTTATTATATTTTTAATTTCATCCATGAACAATCTATGAAAATTTGTTTTCTTTTGTTAATATATATCTCAATGATAGCCTTGATTTGCATTTTAGCCTACAAAGCCCCAAATATTTTACCTAGCCCTTTACAGAAAAAGTTTGCCAACCCCTATATCAGAACATTAATTTGAGTAATAGGGAATACGTAGGCTTCTAGGAAACAAAAATTCAAAATATTTGAATTTAGATCTGGAATCTGAGGGTAGTGTGGGAATCAGGAAGGAAGTAGATCTGCTGAACAAAGGATAAACGTTCAATTTGAAACTAAAAGATGGTTACCAAAAAGGAAAAAAAAAATGACTGCAAATACGTAGTTGTCTCAGGTGCAAACCGTAAGAAATTACATGGATAATAAGGAATATTCTTGATCACATGCTGGTCTTTTCAACCACACTTGCACATACTAATATCTAGCAGAATCGCTTTATCAAAAGCAACATATTTTTTTATAGAATTAAGTACAAAGATTTTTAAATAACTTAATCACAGTCCTGTGTACAACTGGTAAAGGCTACCAAGAGTTATGGCTCAGTACAATCAAAACTAAATTCAAGTTGTCCAGATACAGAACAGGCTACATCCCTAATTAGTGACCTGATGGCTGGAACTATTGAACAAAACACTAAAAAACCTTCAGTCAGGAATATAAATAAGAAGGTTTTGCCTTGGATGGAGAACTGTACTACATGGCCTCTATGGAGATTTTCAATTTTATACTTCTATTAAACATTTGGAAAATAAAGAATAATGCCCAAAAGACAGTAGGTTTTGCGGCTTTGGCCAAACTGTAACCTTAGAACAAACCAATCTAGTAGCCTAAATATAAAGACATTAGATTTTTTTAAAAAGGGGGGTATAAGATGTCAAATATTAAAAACTTTAAAAATTACATTTAAAAACTCAATTAAAATCCCACCCCTACTGTTCTTAAGGACAATACTAATTCCAAGATATTTTGAATCTGGTGGCGTTAATGAAAGTGTTGACAGACCTAATACATAAAGATATATAAAACCTATGAGTCAAAATTCTACTTCTCTCAGTGGTCTACTCATACATGTAGATATTCATGGTTCCATTTTGTACTTACATATTAAATAAATATGACTATCTCCTATGTGCTCAGTAAAGTATTAGGAGCAGAGAATATGAGTGAGCAAAAATAGACATAACTTGTGCTCTTATTTAGCTTATACAAATTTTAGTGAGCTTGCAGCTTTTAAGTAATTTAATTTTTTTTTTGCATCAGATATTCAAAATGACTTCTCCAGGATCATATAACAGTAGAATGACTCATTAGAAACTGAAAGGCTGTGTTCTTATACTTCCCCTATAGCTGAATTTACTATGTAATCTTGGATCACTTTCTCCATTTAAGTTTTTCATAGATGTGTACATGTATGTACTCTTAGAATAACAATAAAATTATTTCCAGTTCAAAAATTCCAATTCAACCTTCTTACCTTGATTATTTCCACCAACTGATCCACACCACTATCCCCTGGAAATATTGGTTGTCCTAATAATAGCTCAGCCAGCACACAGCCCGCAGACCACACATCTGAAGAGAAAACAAAAGCTTATTGATATTGTTTAGCTTAAGCTGAAAAATATTTGTATATATTTTTTAATTTTACTTTGAGATCAGAGAATAAACATCACAATCAAAAGATTGCCCAATCCAGAACAGAAGAAAATATCATCAAACTATTCTTAAACCATTTTAAATTAAGTGTTAAATTCACTAAAAATGAAACAAGGCCAATAATAATAACCCAATAAGAGGTAAAGTCCATTTAATTATCAAATATCAGGTGTTCAAGTCTTCAACAACCAAGACAGGGGAATTCTAGTACCAAAACAGAGCATGATTATATACTTATCACACTTAAAAATAATTCAAAGTGACAATTTCTGCAATTAGCAGGTGCTTACAGAGTAGCAACAACCAAGGGTTTAATCTCCTGTACAGAGAATTGTAAGCCAATGCAAATTCTGTTAAACAATTTTAGAACTTTAAATGGTTTGACTTTTATGTTGTAATATTGACAGAAAAATGTGCTTAAATATATAACATATCATTTTTAAATGATGCAAAGATAGAATATACTTAATTTCACAAATAGAAAAATAATTCACTTTTAAGTCAAAGTGGAAACCTCAATCCCTGAGGGGAAAAGTTACTTGTATTAGTACACTTCTATATACCTTTGTATTTGTCTGTTTACAAATCTTCCAAAGTTTTAAGAGGCAAGTATTCTAAGTCTAAAAAGGGAGGCCATATCTAGGCTTATTTGGGTTCAGAAGGTCCCAGAGTTAAACAAGTGGCATATAGTAGTGAGTCCTAAGTCTAAAAGAGAAAACAAACTATGTCGTCCTTCATGAGAAGATTCCAAAAAGCTGCTAGGCACATGGACATTTACAGAAGTAATGCATTCTTAAAAGGGTCAAATGTTTATATAAACATGCCTTAATGTGTCAGATGATGTGGTCATAACTTTTTCTCCTACAGTACAGCAGGTCTCAAGTATGGTCTACAGAGCCAGGCCCTTTTCAGAGTTCTGAAGGGCAAAGCTATTTTCTTAAAAATACTAAGATGTTATTGCCTTTTTCACTGTATTCACATTTGTACTGGTGGTACAAAAGAAATGGTGGGCAAAACTGCTGTCCCCTTAGCATTTTGTCCTTTGACAAAATAACAATGGTAAAATGGTAATGTGTTTCTGTTTAGTAGCATTTGTTCATATTAGAGAATTTCTACTTGTATCAAAAGACAAATTGTCCACGTTCTGGTTTTTCTTAGTTTTCTATTACTGGGGGTGGGGGTGGGGTGTTTGTTTGGTATTTGTATGCTTTTGTTTCTGTTTTTGGACTAAGGAATTCACTTCAGAAACGATATAAAACAATAAAATAATTGTGATCTCCACTCATACCTAGCCTAAGGCTGTACCTCCTTTCTTAGCTTCCTATTCATATCCAGCTGATCATACTCTCAATGTTCAGCTCCTACTTGTGGGCAAAAATGGAGTAGAAGAGATGGTCAATGAAGACTGAGTATATCTCCATTCAATTTCTTCTATCACTGATTTTTGTGAAGAACTCTACAAAATCACTGGGGTTAGCCAAAATACTAATGAAAAAGTCAGAATTATTTTTTGACCTAAATTAAAATTAAATAACGAAATGAGACGGTATAATAGGAATGTCAACAATATGGTCATATCTCATTACTTTCATCATAAACTTAATGGATGCAAATTCTCCAACTGGTGATCATGCTCAGAAGTGAGTATTTCAGGAAAATTTAAAAAAAAAAATAAGGAAAGAAAATGTATACTTAGGATTTATTTGAGAGTTAAAAACAAATATAATCACACAGAAAGCACGCTGTCACAAAGGATTAGCTTTATTATTCTAGTAATCCAAGAAATCTCAAAATAGGATAGTAAATACATTTTAAATTCTAAACGGCAATTTTTTATTTTTTTACATTCAACACATGTTTGCATATCGATCATCAAAAAGAAACATTTAAGGGCACAAGTATCATTATAATAAATTTAAGTATAGATTAATAGTAGTAAATTACTAAAAACAAGACAATTAATAATAGCAAGCCATTATATTCAGATTCAGTACTTACCTATACTAGAGGTATAATCAGTGGCTCCAAAGATCAACTCTGGTGCCCTATAGTACCGAGAACAGATATACGAAACATTGGGTTCTCCTCGGACCAGCTGCTTTGCACTAATAAAAAATAAATAAATAAATAAAAAGCAGAGATTCTTTAAACTAAATTTAAGTCTTAAAAGAAACTAAACTGCTATTATTCACAACACTGAATGTTTATCTAAGATGCATATAATTCTAATCATAAAACATATGGAAAAGAAAATATGAACTATTAACTATCTCTGACAAAAGAAACTTAAAATTTTAACACAACATTAATTTAAAAAAATAACAGCAACTTTTGAAGACTGCATTTGTCAACTATCACCGTAAGGAAAAAAGAGCTAAAAAGGCACAAGAGGATAGATGCTGAATTCCTTCTGACCTTCTGTGTTCGTTCCCTAAATTCCACCTCTAAAATACAAAGAAAGGGTAGAAAAATGATACCTCTCCCCACCAAAAAGCATAGTAATAGATTATAAGATAAGAATGAATACTTTTCACCCATCTTTTTTAAGAGTAAAAAACTGAGCCACTTTTTTATAATCCGACTTATGACTCAAAGTGAATATCCTAAGGCTTAGAGACCCAATCTTCTTTATTTTCCCCCATCTTTGTCAATTTGTTAACTGTCTAAATATCTATTACCCAATTAAAACAAGACATGTTCACTCCTTTAGGGCAGAGATGATTCATAGATTATGAATTCTTAACTCTGTTGTCCTAAGATTAATTACATGTTCTCTTAATGCCACTTTCCTTACAAAATTTTGTGGCATATATTTTAAACATTAATTTAAATTAAAATTAGTTTCTTTTGCGATATCTCTCAAGATAACTTGAAGACACATTATTGAAATACATAAACTGCTGCAGAAGCTAACTATTTTGACATACAACAATAGCAGAGATAAATACAGGAAATGAATATAAACAACAAAATCAAAATAATAAAAAAGTAACAAGGAAAGGATATGAAAATTTTGAGGTAAAGGTATGGGAAAATCAGACATAGATGAAAAGTGGTCACAAGGGTTTCAAAGTCTGGACTTTCTTTTCTTCTATTTATTCCTGGTCCATGAAAACTCTTGACCTTAACCTATTTTTCCTTCATTACAAGTTCTGAAGGTGAGAGGCAGTTTACTTTTTAGCATTCTCCACAAGTACTGACACACATCGACCATTTCATAAATTAATAAGTATCAATCCCTATTTTTAGGCTGCAAGAAAATTAAGATACTTTTTCAGCATAACCGATAAAACCTTTCTACTTTATGAAGGATTTTATTAACAAGACACATTCCAATTATGTACTCAGAAATTCAATATAAGATAAAGAAGATAATATTGGAAACTTCACAGCCTGATGATTTCTTCACTACTAAATGAAGTTACCTCTTCAGGTGAGGCTGGATGTAACTTACTGCTCTTTGAGGGTTGAGAGCATCTAATATAGTAGTCACATATAGTCCTAAAGCCCAACCAGCCCTTCACCTATTTCCAGGTTCTACTTCATCCAGTAAAAAAATTACTAACAAGGGAATAATACTGTTTTCTTCAAATCATCACCAACCTGGGACTAAGGATCTAATGTGTATTTTAAACGCTACTTGCCAAAACCAACAGTTAAAAACCAAAAAGGCAACTTTGTTATCAGAGCTATTATTAAAAACGAGCTATTATCATACAAGTCAAGTCCCTGTTTGAAATTTACAAGAACAAAGTGATTTCTATGTCCCAATAAAATGAACCATAGCAAGTGTTGACATTACAGTAAAAGCAGAAACTACTAAACTTGATGTCTCATAGTCTTTTTACAGTCTATACCAATCAGTCACTCTCAGTGGGGAATACACCCCTAAAAATAAAACTCATCTAATTTGGACAATTTGTCCTACATATAATAGTAGCACTTTGTTTCAAGCATCAAAAAAGAGTTTTGATGTAATATCTTTCATCCCTTCCTATAGTTGAAGGGACAGAATTATAGCCTGCAAAATGAGTTGGATCCTGTAATAGGCGTCTGAAATTAGGAAACTGTAAAAAAAGGGAATGGTCTGAAAAAAAATACCCTTGTGAGACTAAGAATAGTTAACTCATGACAGAGCAGATATGCTTGTTAAGACTTTCAAGTGACAGCCTATAGAAAATATATCCTGTATTAAATCTAAACTTTAAACTGTGGGTAGATATAAAAGTATTACAAAGAAGTATGAATACAGCTATTTGCAAGTGTGAGTCAATATCTATAAAGAGCTGAGTTGAAAAGAATTTGTGAGAATGAAAAAAATTTGGAGACAATCCAAGTTATGTGGAGACGTCTTAGGGAGTGAGAGGAGTGCGATTACTCTAGGTGATTACATTAGAGACAAGAGAGGTTAATTGCCTTAGTTACTTGGGGATACAGGCTTGACTTCATGCTGAAAGGTCAGACCACAGAGGCACAAGACCCTGGATACCATGGAGAAGGAAAGGATGAAGTCTTATTACACAATGTTACCAAGGAATGAGTTTAAGAAAACAAAGTGCACTGGAGTTTGCAGGGAAAAAAAAAGTAAGAATAAGAGACCAAATTATAGTGGAAAAGGAAGAAAATACTGCTACTAGATCTTTTGCCTCATCTCTAAATTGAGACTAACTTGGAGTTTAAAAAGATACACAGTAATATATAATAATCAATATTTTTTAAAAATTAGTTCTTACTGAAAAAGGAATATATATACATAATAAAAATTCAAACAATAAAAAAGTACTATCAATGAAAGTTTCCTATCTATACTATACTTCCAAAATCCCCTTCCTAGGGGCAATCAATGTCATGGATTTATAATATCATTCCAGAAATAAGCCATACATATATCTGTATACACTTGACTACATTCTGTTTTTAAAACACAAAGGAGAATACTACACATAAAGTTTTGAATTTGCTTTTTTAATTTAGTATTTCTTAGAGATCATTCCTTTTCAATTCATAGAGAGCTACCTCATGCTTTTTTCCACAGCTGCATGTATTACATTATATGTGCATGTACCATAATTTATCTGGTCATTTTCTCACTGACAGACATTTATAAACAATGCTATGATAAAAATCCCTGCATATACACTATTCTGAAAATGTCTGTTTCTAAGGGAATAATTCCTAGGAGTTAAATTGCCAGGTGAAAAATTATATGCAGTTATAATTCTGACAAAATTTACCAAAACTACCTTCACAAAAATCTGCACTAGTTTATAGTCTTTGAATAAGGAATACAGCGTTTTTAGACTGACATTATAAAAGAAATATATTTTAAAACAGCATTATGAGGTGGAGGGGTGAAACAGGAGAGGAGGGGAAAAAGGGAGAAGAGAGTTAGCTTACCTTCCAAAGTCACAGAGTTTTAAGACAGCTGTATCGGGGTCCAACAAGAGGTTCTGTGGTTTAATATCCCGATGGCAGATTCCAAAGGAATGAATATAGGCTAAACTTCGGAACAGCTGATACATATATAACTGGAATAAATAGTAAAAATTAATTGAATACTTTCTATCCCAAACAAATCAGCATTCTTAGGCAGTAAATAAAGTAACAGATTAACAAACAGGTGAAATGCTGGGGATTATTAGCACTCAATCGTCCTTTAACAAGTTTCATGTCATGTTTATATTAATTAGCTAATTAAAGTTTCATTAACTCCATGTTATATTTATAACACCCTTTAATATCTTAAAAAAGAAAATTTTACAACATGTCATAATTTTTTACTTTACTAACATCTCACAAGTCTGCTAAGATTGGGTGGTTTTTTTCAAACAGATAAAAAGCTTGGAGAAATAATGCAAATTATGTAACTAATAAGCAGAGAAGTTTAGACCAAAAGCCAAGTCTTGTTTTTTAAGTTCATCGTTTCTTCTTTAGAATAATAATTTTCTGAGATGTTAGCCCCCAAGTTTATTGACACAGAGACCTGGAAAAATTCACACGTGAACTGAGAAAATCTATAATCAATGATCTATCAAGACATCAATAACCCTATTATTAACATCATTACATTTCCTGTTCTCCTTCAGAAATAAATAGACTTTAAAAACGTCATTTAAAAACAGACCCTAGCTGACTACTGACATTAACTTAAAAGAATATTTATTTTATTTTTTAAGGAAAAAAGTACTGAAACTGCATCTGCATGGAAATAAAAATAAGACTCCTGACTGAGGAAGAGAGGGAATTTATGTATGAAGAAAGTGAGTACAGTTGACTCTGAACAACACAGGTTTGAACAGCATGGGTTTACTTACATGTAGATTTTGCCTACAAACATACTGGAATTTTGGGGGGATGTTTCCTTACTACTGTAAAGCAGCAGCATTATCAATTACACTAAGCTACCATAAAGCTATCATATTACTGCTTCTTTGCTACCAGTGCATGAATCATTTTACCTGTAAATATAAATTTTTTCACATTTTATTTTCATTTTTGTCTTTTTATTTTTATATTTTCATTTTTGATGTCTAATGTTAGTAATACATATAATGTCTACAGTGTTTTGTATCATATAAAAATATTGATATAGGTACTAAAAGCCTGATGATTTATCTTGTGAACAAATGACGTAAACTTACAGTATCAATAAATGGTATAGTATTAAGTGTACTTCCCTCACGATTTTTCTCTAGCTTAGTTTATTATAATACAGAATATAATACATATATCATACAAAATATGTGCTAATCAACTGTGGTTATACAAAAAAATCATTCTCTTTTCCACACAGGGGAAAAGGGAATGCTATATTTTTCTTTGTATGCCAACTTTGATATGCATAATAAACTTATTTTTTAAAATACACAGATGTCAAGGATCTCAACCAATATATGATGTCAAAAATACAGACAAATGGGCACAAGGTTCTTTACTATGTTGTTTGTAATATTAAACAAATAAAAACAAAACAACTGAAGGGTGAAACAAATAAATTAGGATAAAGCCATGCAACAGACTAATATGCAGCTGTAAAAAGAAAGGCAAAATAGCTATATCCATATCTATAATAGAGAATGATAGCCAGAATATATTTTTAATTTAAAAAGGTAGAGAAAATGTATATATTATGTAACCATTTACCTAAAAAGGAGATGAGGGATAAAATAATTATATACATTTGCTTATTTAAAAAATGGTAGGATAAACTATTTTAAAAATTTAACTATTTAACTTGGAAAGGGAAGAAACAGGGTAGAGAAAATGGGGATAAAATCTAAACTTAACGGAATATACACTGTTTTGTAGATTCTCCTTTGAAACTATGTAAATATTTTCTATTTTGATGTAAAGTTAAAGTACAATTAACTTAAAAAAAATTTAAAACACAATCTACAATAAAAGTAAAATGAAACAAAGCTTACTGAGGCAAAATCACCCACAGAGGAATTATTCAATGTTTCTTTAAAATAGAGAAATTTGACTGTTCATACCTAATGGGATATACCATGGGGATAAAAAGAGTTGCAAAAAGATCTTAAATTATTTTCAGCTGGTGTTGGTAGTGTTATCTCAAGACTACTGTGAGTGTGGGACAGAACAAGAAATTAAGCTATCGTTGAAAAATGGAATTTTTAGTGTAAGGAAAGGAAATATGGGTAGAAAATCATTAAGCCTCCCTAATATTTAATTAGAAATATCAATATGAACTCATTCTGTATTTATTTTTGGAATGAAAAAAAAGATGCATTTTATCTTTGAAAAAGTTATCCACCCATTTCCTAGTTTTCTCCACTAAAATAACCTAAAAACAATAACCAACACTATGGTCATCAGCACCATTAGTACCCCTAATATCCAGACACTGGTCTCTAAATACCATTTCCCACTAAAAGAATAAGCTCTCCTTGAAGAAAAGGCTCATTCCAAGTCTGGGAAAGAAATGTATTAGATGAACCTAGAATACTGTCATGCTAGAAAGCAAGGAAGCTATCAAAGATTAATGACCCATGCAAAAAGCTTTAAAACAAACACACAACAACAATAACAACAACAACAACAACAACAACAACAAATACCTCACTGGTCACCTTTAGAGGATGCTATGGAATCATTATAAATTTTGGTAAACACAGGAAAATAATCAAATATATATCCTATCCTGTCTTTCTAATATAAACGGTAGCCCAGGGTAAGCTAACAGTTGACATGGGAAAGTTTCTGTTTATGGAATTATTGTAGCTTATAATTTAAGAAGAAATAATAACATTAAAATATCATTATATAACCCTTGATGAATTAATGGATTCAGGCAATTATCATCAATGGCAATAAGTATCACAAAAAGAAAGACATTATATTCTTCCTTAGGAAAGCACTCAACACTATATATGAAGCAGTCTTGATTCCTACAAAAATTCACCTAATCACCTCTATTACAGAAAATGAAGGACAGTAATACGTTGCACTACAGTATAGCAATCCAATCAGCAAAATCCAGACCAAAAAAATTATACATCAAATGACCCAGTTTCTTTCTTTAGCAACTAAATTAAAGAGAGCAAGCAGGAGAGGGAAAGCAGGGTTACAGATCAAAAGAAACATTAGAAGCACATCAGCCAACTGCAATGTATGAACCTTACTTGGATCCCGATTCTAACAAATAATTTTTTAAAATATGTATAAGACATACTGGAAACATAGTCACCGATATTTAATTACAATTATGCTGGATAAATTCCCAGGCACTATGTCATGAGTTCTATCAAATAAACAAGATGAATTTATATTAGGTACCAAAAATTAAATAACACTTTGATAGCCTATGCATATACAAAATTATCAAAAGTTTCAACTTCAGCTACAGATATAAGGTACATATAAATGGCAATAAAACACTGACTTTAATAATACTTATAATTATTTTTTATAATTTTGTTTGCTATGTTTGCTCTTATTTCAGTCTGTGGCCAATAAAGGTATCAGAAATTAAATTAAAAAGTGCCATGGCTAGCAAAATTAAAGTCCATAATTGTCCGCGGAAAAATTCACTTGTCAGAAAGGTGACAAGTATCTTTAATACCTGAGTCATGAAAGTTTAAAAAGTAAAGGTTTTACACTTTGAAACTGTGAAAAATTTAATGAAGCTCTAGCAATTAATACCTACTGTGCAGTTTTTTCTCTTCAGTAATAGATTTGATAATATAGTTAAAACACACCCAACCCTCTCCTTGGCTCATAAGTATTTTCCAAAATGGGAAATTGGTCCATTTTTTACATACCTTGACATAGATCACAGGGAGCGTCTGTTTGGCTCGACTATAGTGTCTGGCGACTCTGTATACTGTTTCCGGGACATAATCCAGCACCAGATTAAGATAGACCTCATCTTTCTGAAAAGTTTATTAAAAACAAATAAAGGAAAAAAAAAAAAGATTAGAAGCCAGTTTTTAAATACTCAAAACGAATGCTCTATACATTCATATATTCAAATTTAAAAAAAAAATTCATGTGTTCAATTTTAATTATACAACATTCAGAATATAATTATAACAATAAAACAATCTACCACACCTTTTTGCTAATAATTTCATGGAAAATACATAGTCATTTCAACACCGTTAAGACTCCTAATCATATTTAAACTATTATTTAGGTTATATGATTTTATAAGATATCACCTCTGTCACAAAATTTCATATTTTCTAGTTTGAGAATCAATGTCCTCATATCCTATCAGAAATGGTGTCATGGTAGTAAAGTGAGTATTGAATTGGAAGCTAAAAATGTGCATTTTTAGCCCTACCTCTGCTGCTGATGTGTGTTATCTCTCTAGGCTTCAGTTTCTTCAACTATATGTAGAAGTTGGACTAGATATTCTTCAAAATTTTTCTCACCTTTACCAAAAACCGTAGTTATCTAATAGTCTATACTTAGTAGAACAACCACTTGTCTTCTATAATTAACTGAAAGAAAAAGAATAACTTACAAGGCA
The DNA here is from genome assembly GCA_030015415.1 of Cynopterus sphinx. Taxonomy (NCBI): domain Eukaryota; kingdom Metazoa; phylum Chordata; class Mammalia; order Chiroptera; family Pteropodidae; genus Cynopterus; species Cynopterus sphinx. The sequence goes on along the minus strand of CM057380.1, from coordinate 55,268,467 downwards.
GCAAGTTACCATACTCACAAGTTTATTGCAGGGTCACATGTTTAAACATCCATTCTCAGCAGCATAAAGACACCAATCCAAGATCATTGGAGAGAAAGAAGGGAATTCCAACTAAGTACCAAGTAGGAAAGAGGAACAAAGCGCTAACCTTATCCTGAATACGTGAACAATCAGATAAGTAAACTGAAGCAGAAAACAAAGTTGAGAATCACTGTGTTCAAGACTAGAATTGGCTACAAAGTGGGAAAATCTTCAGGTAAACAAGCTTTCACAATCTTCCCAATTTGAAATCATCTTAGCTTCAAGTGAAATTTTTTAATTTTCAGCATTTATTGAGCATTTTCTATATGTCAGTAGCCACTGCAGAGGAAGTAAGGGTGCAGATATAAAAGAGATGACATCTAAACTGAATATGAAAGGAATATTTCAGGCAGAGAGAAAACCATATTCAAGATGTGGGGTCAAAGAGTATAGCAGAGCTCAGAAAACGGTTTAATGAGATAGCATGCCATTGACCCTACTACCTTTTCACTGTCCTTCACTCTTTCACGTTCTCTCCTCTTTGCTCTCCATATTCAGCTTAAATTCTATAATCTATTATCACCCTCGCTCTCTAACATGGAGGTCAGTAAAATAAAGCAAAGGCATGCTGCCTGTTTTTATAAATAAAATTTTACAGGAACGCAGTGATGCTCACTCATTCACTTAAATATGGTCTATGGCTACTTTTGGGCTACAATGGCAGATTTGAATAGTTGTGACAGAGACCACAGAGCCTACAAAACCAAAAATATTTACTATATGGCTCTTTATGACAAAGACTGCCGAGTCTGCTCTAGTATATACCATTCTCCTATTGTCATACTTTTTTGATAAACCACAAGCCTGGTTAAGTCCAATTTTCCACCTATTCCATTCCTGTACTCAAGAGATGTATATGGCTGCAAACCTAAATTCACATTAAATTCATCATCCAGAAATTCAATGAGCCCAGCAAACATACTCTATTTGCCTAGTCTATTCACTTTTCCAAACTACTTGATTTCTTCTCTCCTCTTCAATCTCTAATACCTCTTTTCTCCCATTCTCACCCTCATCTGATGATCTTGGTTGCATCAATGCACATAACCACCTTCCAGGATCTATCCCCATACACTCTTCCTTCAGTTTTCTAGAGAAAAAGCTGATTAAACAACTAAGGCAAACCCTGTTATTTGTAAAAATAATAACTTAGTGTTATTTCTCCTATCATTAAAAAAACTAACTATACAATATTTTTGGCCTCCTTTAGAGTAAAATTCCTGAAAAGAGGTATCTAAACTGACTTTTCCCCATACCTGTTTCATCTTACTCTCTTTAAAACTTACTCCAGCAGAATTTCACCACCACTACTCCACAGAATTGTTCACCAAAATCAGTAATCTCCTTTGCTGCTACACCTAATGCCAATTTTTACTCATCATCTTAATCTCTCCCTTCTACTTGGCTTAGTACTACCATTTGACAGAGTTGATCACGTTCCCTTCTTTGAAATGCCTGCTTCACTTGGGTTAGAGAACAGCGGTCCTCAACCTTTTTTGGCACCAGGAACCGGTGCTCCTATGAGAATTCAATGCCTGATGATCTAAGGAGGAGCTGAGGTGGTAATGCTAGCGCTGGGGAGTGGCTTCACTGGCTGGTCTGCCACTCACCTCCTGCTATGCAGCCTGGCTCCTAACAGGCCACAGACCTGATACTGGTCTGTGGCCGGCGGGTTAGGGACCCCTATTATAGAAAACTTAACTCTTCTGGTTTTTATCCTGTCTTAAAGACAACTTCTTGCTCTCCATTTCTGTATTTTTCTATTCTCCTTTATTTTTTAAGTAAATGGAGAATCCCAAGGTTCAATCATCAGAACTCCGTTCTTTATGTGAGCTCACTCCCTTGATCATCTTAACCAGTTTAACAGCTCAATTACTATATACTGATGACCCCAAAATTCACATATACCCTGGACCCCTGCCTTTAACTCCAGACTACTATATTCAGTTGTCTAGGTGATAATGCCCAAACTAAAAACCTTAGAATAATCAATAATATCCTACTCCCCTCTTTCCCTCACAGATATACACACACATTCTGCATATCTGTGTGTGTGTGAGAGATACTAATGGTTTCACCTTTAAAATTTATCCAGCATCCATCCACATCTTATAACCTTTACTGCTACAAACCTGATCTGAGTCACTATCACCTCTAACCTAAATTATAGCAATATACTCCTAAATCGTTTCCCTGCCCCACTTTATCCTTTTACAGTCTAATGAATGTTCTAATCCCAGCTATACACATTGATTGCTCACTTGCTTCAACTCCTTCTAATCTTTGCTCAAGTTTCACTTTCCCTAAATCACACCATTTACAATTGTAACCCAATTCCTCCACCCCACACTCCCATCTACCTTCTCCACTTAATCTTTTCACATGATATTACTACTTTTAACCACATAATTTACTTTTTATTTTTTGCTTCCCCTGACTAGACTGAACTCCATAAAAGACTTTTATCTGTTTTGTTCATTGCTCTATCCCCACTGAAAATAGTGCCTAGTTCAAAATAGGTGCTCTGCAAATATTTGCTGAATAAATTTAAGTTCACAAGCAATGGATATTATTTAAAAATTGAGGTGATAGCCTGACAGGTCTGTTTCAACTCAAACAGTACGATGAAAAGTGGGTATGGAGAGGAGGAAAGTTGGGAAAGTGAGAATGAAAACTGAGCACCTGGAAACCTACAAGAATCCAAGGCCTTGACGAGGACATAGGCAATAAGAACTTTTAAAAAAGGTAGGTGGGTGGGAGCATGAATATTGGGAAGTTAAATATGGGAGTAATAGAGATCCTGAGAAACAAAGAAGTTGGAATTAATTTTACATTCTCTCAACTTGGGAAACTAGGCTAGTAACAAGACAGAGAAAATATGGAGAACAAAAAGGTGTGAGGGAAAAAATTTGTTAAACTTTTATTTAATGAATCACAAAACATTTTAGGTGGCTATGTTCCACAGGTAGTTGGAAATACAGGTTAAGTCACAACTCGGAAAATAAGAGTAGAGTACAGCTAGAGATTTAAACAATAGCTGAAACTATGAGAACAGACTCACTCAACTAAAGAAGAGTGTGTACAACAAGAGAGTGAGGAAAGTGAGTATGGAATCCTGAAAAACACAGCAGATAGCATTAGAAATAACTTAGCAAAGACTAAGAAATATAACTAAGAGGCATAAAAAAGGAAAGGAAAAGACTAGCATTGAGAGATCCAAAGCTAAATTTCAATGGCATGAGGGATAAGGATTGAAAAGCCGCTGATCTAATATATCACGGTTCATGAAATGGCAGGTAAGAAATAGGAGGCAGTTAATTTAATTAGTTCTAACAAAATCTGTAGTGTAGAAAATAAGGAGAGAACTAGGAGCTGGCACCTTGAGGGAAAGCACAAAGAAAAATTGTTTATGTGCTTTTTGTTCATATCTTTAGTGGCTAAGAGAGACCTAAAATTATTTGTACACTGAATGGATAAGAATAGAATAAAGCTGTAAAAAAAGAATAACTGATAAAGCAAGGTTCAAGAACATCACAAGCAGAGGGGAACAAGAACACAGAGAAGTTATACAGTGTAGTATTAAGAGACAAGGTAAACACGAGTCACACAAAACTACATAGAGTCCTAACTCTGCTACTACTAGTTATATGACCATGAGCAGTTACTTAACCTCTCTAAGCTTCCTTTTCCTGTAAAACAGTGCTAATAATGGTTATCTACTTTAAAAGACTATCATAAGATTATAATAAATAAGTCATATAAAGTTCTTTAAGCACATTACCTGGCACAGAATACTCAAATTTTAACTATTACCATCTTTAGAAAGGAATAGATAATACTTTTTTCCCCCTTACTGTACATCTAAAATAAGTGATTAGGTGTTAGGGAAAATTGTTAGTAAAATTAGTGTATCTCTGATGACCTATTTTTGGTAAAGAGATGAGGCATATGTAAAACCGAGAGTAGCAAGAAAAATGCTAAAGACTGATCTTAAAATTTTAGAGATCAAGATTTAGACAATGATCAGTCCCAACTGAAAGTGAGGTCCAATAATGAGAATAAATAAAAAGGATGCTAAACTGGTGCCAAAGGGATTGCTGTATTAAGTAGAATTCAAGGAACGGTGAGTCTCAGGTGTTAGGTCATTAACACAGATGTCAAAGTGACACATTTTTATAAACTATTATTTGATTACAAGGTTTCTTGATTTTAATAAAGCAAGTTTGTCAAAGTTAATCAAGATATATTTATGAATGACCTGGAGACGTATTTAACACTGTATTACAATTTAATTCATTTACTAAACAAGCATAACAAAAGTGAAGAATAAAAAGATTAAAAAATAAATGCCAAGGTCAAGGAAGGTTTCTAGTTGTAGGGCTATTAGCTCTGTCTTTCATTTGTCCCAATCACTGTTTTCATAAATGATTTCATTTATTAGGGGTTGCAAATGTAAATGTCTTCAATGGTTAAGTAACAAAGGAAAACGTGTGAAGCCACAATGTAATGCAGTAAAGGGCAGTAGTTGGTAAGTCAGATAGTACAGGAAGTAAACCAAAAGCATTCTAAATGAAAAAAATATTAACAGAATCTGCTAGCCAAACAAAACACAACAGAGGTTGGATTTGGTAGCCAGTTTATAATTTCCAACTTCAACACAACTACCTGAGATTGATACAAAACTGCAAAGAACGGCTTAAAATGAAAGACCAAAAAAATTTTAAAAATCATAATTGTCTGGAATGCTAAGCCAAACCCACAATATAAAATTTAACAAAGATAAATGTAAAGCCATATGATTAAAATCAAAATATCAAGTTAGTATGTGGAATGAAAGACTTGACAGTAATTCATCTGAAAAATAAATGATAGGTTTAACTGAAGACAACTCAAAAGGAGTCAATGTTGAGGTGCAGTTAATGAAAAACAATGTGATTAGATTACAGTAAAAATAATTCCACTCTACTTTGTACATCAGGCTTCATTTGACATACTGACAGTCATTTTCAGACAGTGTATTTTATTCATAATACTAACAAAGCAAAGCACATCAAAGAAGGGTTAATGAAACCACGTCTGATATAGGTTGAATGTTCCAATTTACTATGAGAAATATGAGGGTTCAAATTATATTGCAGATTAACATAAGCCTATATTTTTGCTCAAATAAACTATTTACTCCATTAATCATCAAAAACTTGCAATATTCTTCAGAAACATAGAAGAGGTTTATCCGTACATGTCTGACATTTGAAAGCTGTCATTTTGACTGTCTTCATTTTCTGAGTGAGACACTAGAGATGTCTCATTATACTCAAGATTAGCTGTAGATTTTTAAAACCAAATATAAAAATACAACACATAAAAGTGTAATTCAAATAGACATACTGACAACAGTCTACTAATATAATAAGAAAGTACTAATTTCAAAGAACAAGTACTAGGCTTCCAATAAATTTGCCAAGGAGTCACTATTACAAATCCTTTAAAAGGAAACTGTAACATACAAAGTATATCTTATTCAGAAATCTTCAAAAAATTACATGATGTACAATTTAGGGAGTATTTCTCTCAATGGTTCATTTTCCTAGTTGTCACTTTTAACAATAAACTACTAACTGCTGATAATCATTCCTCTAGGAACCATTCACTGAGTAAGAAATTTAAATGACAAAATATTGATTACATCTAACAACAACTTAAGAGCTGGAATAACTCTATCCTACATTTGAAAAGCCGATAATACTATGATGCTCTTATCCCCAGGTGATTTTTGAGCTCAAAGAAACAAAACTGCTTGAGGCTGCAGTCTGAAATAGAATCATGTTATAATTCTAAAAATTTGATGTGATACAAAGCAGCATATCGGAGAACCCAGTAATAAGACACACCCAACAAAGTATTATGGTAATCCAGGGTTCTCTTCAGAATTAGGAAACTTGGACCAGCGAAAAACATAAATCACTTAAAAATAAATGACTTTTCTCTGATGTGTGTGCCAAGGTGGCTAGAGATAGGAATAATACTAACAAGAATCCTTTAGCTTGGAGACTGGGGGAGGGAATGGAGAAAGGAAGATAAGCACCTAGTATATAACAGTAATTATACCAAATTTCATCTTCATCTCATACCTTCAAATAAAATAAATACTAAAGTTACCAAAGTTAAAAATATATGTATCATAAATGTACCAGAAGAAAATGTGTGTTTGCAAATCCTGAAGGACAAAATATCTGTAAGCTATTAAGGAAAATCATTCAAATTTGATTACATAAAAATGTAAACTTTTATACTACTTAAAAAAATTTTTTCTAAGTGACAATTTCTCAAAAAATGTTGCTTATATATGATAAAGAGCTAATTTGTTTCTGTTTAAACTACAAATAACTCTTGAAGTCAATAAAAAAAAAGACTAACATCCCAACAGAAACAATGAAAAGGGGCATGAAAAACATTTGGTCATACTAATGGCCAACAAAAAAATACAAAGATGCTCAACTTCATTTATAATTAAAGTATAAAAAAATAACAATTTTATTTTATTTTTTTATGTCTGCAGCTCCTGGTCTTCCTACGTGGTCTCCCATCCCAATACTAACCAGGCCCGGCCCTGCTTAGCTTCTGAGATCAGACATCGGGTTTGTTCAGGGTGGCATGGCCGTAGACCATGGACTGTGGCTCCACTGGGTTGTGAACCCAAGACTTTTGCGTGTAAAGCAGATGTGCTAACTACTACACTATGGAACCACGTCCTAAAAATAACAATTTTCATCTATGAAATTGGAAAATTCAATCTGAGAAACCTAAGTATTGGAACAAGGTCATGGTCCACTATGCAGCACACCACTTCTGGTGAAAGCCCAAACTCCTGCAGTCTTTTGGGAAGTCAGTGGGCTAATATAGTCATCCCAAAGTGAAGACATACAGGCACCCAATCGACTGAGCAATGCCATTTCTAGGAACTGAGTCTATGAAAAACAATTCTGTGTGTATATATGTATGTATGTATGTGCATATGGCACAGAAAAAAATGGCTGAAGATTTGTGAATAGAAAGAAATAAAAATAATCTACATTCCAGAAAGTAAAGATGTACTCAAACCAAAACAAAAAGCCCACATTAATGCGGGGTATGTCAAAGGGGTACAGATGCTAACTGAAAAGAGCTCCCAATGGCCAAAGCTGTAACGATCTGATTAAAGTATTAGATTATAACCCAAAGTATAAAAAATACTGAGTTCACACTGATATAAATAATTAAACAGATTTATAAATGAGGGAGAAGTGGCAATCACTCATGCAAAAGAAATTCAAATAATTTATGTAGTCACTCTGCCCTTAAGAAGGAGCATAACTCCCGCCTTCTTAAGTATAGGCTGTGCACAGTAACTTCCTTCCAAAGGCTGCAGCATGGAATGATAGTGGCAGGGGCGGGGGGGATTGGTGCGGGAAGAGTAACTTAACAACAACCAAAAAACTAAAAAAATACTAGTTCAGCCATGTGATCAAGGTTAATAACAGTCACAAATCATGTTGACAGCATGTACCCTTGATGTGATAAAAATGGCACTCTGGTATTTTTTCTAAATAACATAGTATAGCCCCAGTTTATTACATATAAATATCAGACAAATTCTAATAGTGAGGCATCCTACAAAATATCTACCTAGCACTCCTCAAAACTGACAAGGTCATCAAAAACAAGGAAAGTATAAGAAATTGCCACAACCAAGATATATAATAAAGAGATATAATAAAATAATAACTTAGTAGTCTAAATGGGACCATAGAAAACTCATTGGGTAAAACCTAAGAAAATCTGAATAAACTATGGACTTTAGTTAATAATGAATTATTATTGTTGATTCATTAATTGTAATAAATGTACTATGGTAATATGTAAATAATAGGGCAAAACAGTTGCAGGGTCCATGCACATAGATACAAAAAGGCATACTGTTATACTGTTGGGAAAGAGGATTAACATGTTCCAAAATAATATATGTGTGTTATCACATTAACATATGATACATGTGCTCATATATGCATATATATAAAGAGAAATTTGGGGTTTAAGGGGAGTGAAATATTGTTCTGTGTTATTTCATTTTTTTATAATATGCATGTAATATTTCTCACAAAATATTAAAATAACATAAAAACAAAGTTGGTAATGATATTAAAAATAAACACCTAGATTCATATTTTCAAGCAGATGATAATTATCATCTTATTTGCTTTAACGTTTGTAATTTATGAAGAGGTCTTGATAATTTACCCACCTCAAGAATTTTGCAATACCTATATAGTCTAAGTCATAGTCCACTGAAAATGTCAGCATTTCATCAGTAAAAGTTTCATCTAGACAATGAATAGAACACTTTAATAGAAATCAACATAAAGTTTTAAGGAAGACATAAAACTGGGCTTACTTAGGCAACCTCTATCTCAGTGAATAAAATTCTGTGCTATCAGTGATTTTCACACAGTAAAGAAGGTGACAAAGGAACATAGGGGGGAGGGGAGAGTTATAGTTTGTAAACTTAAACATATACAGTAGTCTCCCCCTTATCCATGATTTTCCTTTCTGCCGTTTTAGTTAGTTAGGTTTAACTGTGGTCGTAAAATATTAAATGGAAAAATTCCAGAAATAAACAATTCTTAAGTTTTAAGTTGCATGTTCTGAGTAAAGTGATGAAATCTTGTGCAATCTTGCTCTGTCCCACCCAGGATGTGAATCATCACTTTGTCCAGCATACCTATGCTGTATAGGCTACCTGGCTGTTGTTAGTCACTTAGTAGCTGTCTCAGTTATTTGATCGACTGTCATTAGTAACAAAGTGCTTGTGGTTCAAGTGACCCTTATTTTACTTAATAATGGCCCCAAAGCACAAGGGTAGTGGTGCTGGCAATTTGGATATGCCCAAGAGAAGCAGTAAAGTGCTTCCTTTAAGCGAAAGGTATATAAAACAAAACAAAACAAAAAACAACAGTATAGTATATAGAGGGTTCAGTAGCATCTGTGGTTTTAGGTATCCACTGGGGGTCTTGGACCCCTTGTGCATAAAGAGGGACTACTATATATACTTAGCTATAACTTTGCACTGTGTATATGTGCGTGTATATAAATAATTTCTATAACTTGGGGTTTCATTTAATTAAAAAATAACAACATAAAGTCCTATTCATATAGGGATCAAAACAATCACTTATGAACCCATTTCTACTTCCCTACCCTCACCTCCCATTACTATTCCCATACTCCCATACTTTATATACCAGAAATTTCAAATTACCTCTAATACCACTACACAAACCATGCTGTTTAACTCCACCAAGCCTTTCAAATATCCTGTGCTTTGATCTTGATACACACCTACTCTGTGCTATTTATCTAAATAGCCCCTATTTTAGTCTTCAAAACCCCAGATCAGCATCACCTCTATGTAACTAACTCCTTTGCTGGCCCTCTGGGTAATTAATTACTTTCCTCTATACTACACTTCTGTTCATAGTAAAAATAAAACTCCATGTATCATTCTGTAGCATATTGTATATATTGCTCTTCTCAGACTCATTTAGACAGACCTTGTATTTTGTCTTTGTACCTAAAACACTATATGGTGCCAGTAAACTGAAATGAAGCAAACTTTAAAAATTAAGAGAGAACGGGTGGTTAGAAAGAACACAGACTTTACAGAAGAATCTACATTTGAAAGTGGCTCCCATGGTTACTAATTATGAGACACTGGGCAAATTCTTTAATCACGCTAGACTTCGATTTTCCCAATGATAAAATTTACAAAATACTATTATCTATTTTATAGCACTGATGATTAAATGAGAAAAATATGTAAATGCACAGAAAAAAGCACTTTATGAATCACAAGATATTAAAAGAATATTATTTGTATTCATGAGTTAAGGCATTATATAATCTCTACGTTAACCAAAAGAATATCTCTAAGAATTTGAATCTGATAAAAATTATCAAATAAAGGACATATTTATGTTTTAAAATATTTATTTTGGTTTATGTTTTAAAATATATTAAAATATATAGCAAAATGGTAGTAATTATTGTGCTTATTTAGAATTCTTTACTGATAAGGTATACAATCAAAAGACAGAAGACAGTCAATATATACTCAACTATTACTTTTGAGTCTATTCTTTCACATATGGTATGTGCCCACTATAGTTGGAAGCCTCTATTTTATTCACTTTTCTATATACCACAGCAATTTTAATAAGCAGTCCCTAAGCAAAGTGTAGAAAATAATAAGGGGGGTGGGGGGAAGCAGGACTTCTGCAATGGCAGAGTAAGGAGCTCAGAAGATCTCAGAAAAGCAAAAATTTAACTGGTAAATGATTTAACTGGTTAATAAAAGCAAATGGAAATTGTTTTAAGGGCATACAACAAATGACGAAAAAAATCTCAGTAAGAATAACAAGAGTCTGTGGCATTTCAGCAAAGACCTGCAGCTCCCTTACCCTGCCATCCTACCTCCATGTTTGGGAATCTTTACCTAGCAATCTACTCCAGACAGGTTTCACTCCAGGAGAGGCAGGCTGTGTCCCATTTTGCAAAAGATGTATTCCAGCTGGGCACAGAGAATTGTGTCCCTTTTCCCCAACCAACCCCCACTAATAAGTCAGAGCTTTACTCCAGATATAGCAGGTTGGGGTTCTGTGAGCCTCATCCTCCCTCAATTGATCATAAGGCAGAGCTCCCATGCTGGAAGAGGTAAGATGTGAAGACCAAGGGCTGCCATTGCCCCTCTTCCAGTACCTAGTAATAAAGCCGGGGAAGTTACTCTGGGAAAAGTAAATTTTCACTCACAGGGGAACAGATGTTCTTCCTGTTCAGAGAGAAGGGCAGGCTACGTGCTCACCAAAACAGAGCGACTTTATTTGTAACACACTAGAGAGAACTCCATGCCTTTGGGCATTGTCTAAAAAAATGGAGATCTCTTTGGAGAGCAATTAAGAGGAGGTTGGTAGGTCCATGACACAAGCAAAAAGACAAGACACAGAAGTTTAATACGGAGAGCCAAGGAAAGAGAGAGTCAAAAGAGGCTACTTGGGATCTCTGGAGGTCAATAAAGATATGCACAGGTGCTAGGCAGAGCAGAATGTAGAACAGACTGGAAGCATTCCCTAAGTTGATGCATCAACACACCAAAGAAGCACCTCTGGCACAAAAGGCTTATCCACAACTTCTTAATAATCACAGAATGAACAATAAGCTACTCTGACCCATAAGCAATTCCCAGGAAGTAAAATCACATTTATCCCTAGCAGTCAAAAAGACTATGAATGCCCACAGCTGTACCCTCTGAGGAACAATCACAAGAGAAATTCCAAGCCCCTGGTTAAACTCCCTTAACTATAACAGCATCCAAGCCACTCACACATCCAGTGGTTAAGAATAAAAATATAACTAGCTTTGGGAACTTAAAGCATAACCTCCAACCAATAAGTAACATTAAGAAGATCTCATATCAATAACTTTAACTTCTTCTACCTTAATAAATTAGAGGGGAAAAAAATGTAGGGAGGAGGCAAGAGAACTAAAAGTTACATCAAGCTATATTCAGAGACTGAAGTGTACTGATTAGCCCAACTGTCAGATCACAGGAAACCTGCAGAACAAAAGATTTCTGCTGGGATTACTAACAAACCATTTACCCATACCATAAATGGGTAAAGGGAAAACAGGAAAATGGAGTCTTCAAGTCTCAGCCTACACAAAATAAATACAATTATTCATTCCCTAAGGCTAAAACCATGGGGAACCTATGGATCAAAGGCTTGGAATTGCTAGTAAGCCTTTCTTGCTACACACCATTCCTTTCTTTCTATATATTCTTATCCTTTCACACTGTATGCCCATATCATTGAAAGAAAATGGGTAAACAAAGTCTTTAAACTGTAATTCACAGAAACTAAGAATGATATAAAATGAATTCTCCAAACACTAGGGATCTCTTTAAGTGTCTTCTTCTCTGTCCCTCTCACTTGTTTTTAATCTGTCCCTCTGAGTCTCTCTAAGGCTCTCTCACTTTTTGTCTCTGAGAGGAGGCCATGCTGTTTATGGAGTGTTACTCCTTCTTTAATAAACTTAACCTTTTGACTCTAACTCTAGCGTGCCCTTAAAATCTTTCCTGCTCTCAGTCAAGAACGCTTTTCTCTCGGTGCAGGGCCACTTGGGAGAACTTGCCCTGCCTGTCCTGCATCAAAAAGAGCAAAATAAACCCACAGCAAGTTGCAAGAAAAAAATAAAGACAGGAACAGAAGTAAATGAATTAAAGAACAGAAAAGCAACTAGGGGAAGAAAGTCAATAAAGCCAAAAGTTGGTTCCCTGAAAAAAAAAAAATCAACAAAATTGACAAACCTTTAGCTTGACTGACCAAGGGGGAAAAAAAAAACAACTCAAATTATCAAAACCAGGAATGAAAGAAAGAACATCACAACTGACCTTAAAAAAATAAAAAAGAATTTAAAGGAACAAAGTATGAATAACTTAATGCCAATATATAACTCGGATGAAATGAACAAATTACCAAAATAGACAAAAGAAGAAACAGAACATCTAAATACACCTATTACAAACAAGAAATTGAATTACTAATTTAAAATCCTCCTACAAAGAGTGCCCAGGTGTAGATGGCTTCATTGGAGAAATCTACCAAACTTTCAAAGAAGTATTAATACCAATTCTTCACAAAATCTTCAAAAACACAGAAGGGAGAAAACACTTCCCAACTTCTTTTATAAGGCCAATAAAACCCTGATACCAAAAACATACAAAAACAGTTGTGGGGCGGGGGCTGGGAGAAATACTACTAATCAATATCCCTATGAATACAGAAGCAAAAGTCTCTAAAAAAATACAATCCAGCAATATATAAAAATACACACCATGTTCAAAAGAGATTAATTCTAGAAATACAAGGTAGGTTTAGCATTCCAAAAGTTAATGTAAAACACTTTATTAATAAAAGACAAAAACCACACGAAGATTTCAACAGAAGGAAAAGAAAACATTTGATAAAAATCCAACAAGCTTTCATGATAAAAATGCTCAACAAACTAGAAACAGAAGGGAACTTCCCTTCTATTGATAGATGATATTCACAGCTAACACCATACTTAAAAATGAATGACTAAATACTTTTTCTCCTAAAATCAGGAAAAGGACAAGGATATCTGCTTTCATCTCTTCTTGGCATTGTGCTGAATGTTCTAGTCAGGGCAGTGGCAAGAAAAAAAAAAAGGCATCCAAGACATTATACCTTGACTAAAGAGTTAATTCATCAAGATAGATATAACTATTACATACATATATGTACTAAAGAGTCCCATATAGAGAGAAAGCAAATATTGATAGAATTGAAGGAAGAAGTAGACAATTCCACAATAGAGACTTTAACACACCACTTTCAATAATGGACAGAACACCTAGCTGGAAGAGCAATAAAGAAATAGGGACCTGAACAACATTATAAACCAGTCAGACCTAACAGATATCTATAGAACACTCTACCCCCAAACAGAAAAATATACATTTTTAAGAGCATATGGGATATTATCCATGATAGGCTGTAAATCTCAATAAATTTAAAAAGACTAAAATGTTATGAACTATTTCAACCACAACAGAATGAAACATGAAATCAATAACTAAAGGAAAACAAAAGTCACAAATGTGTGAGGATTAAACAACACAGTCTAAATAACCAACAGATCAAAGAGGAAATTAAACACTCTTGAACAAAAAAAGTTAGAAAATACTTAAGAGGTCAATGAGAACAAAAATACAACATACCAAAACTATGAGAGCAATGGAGGCAGCACTCAGAGGGAAATCTACTGCTGTAAATGCCTACATTAAGAAAGATCTCAAATTAATATCCTAACTTTACACCCTGAAGAACTAGAGAGGAAACTAAACCTAAAGCTAGCAGAGGAAGGAAATAATAAAGATTAGACTGGAGATAAATAAAATAGAGAACAGAAAAAATAAATAAATAAAATAGATTTAAGGAAACCAAAAGCTGATTCTTTGAAAAGATCAATAACATTGAAAAATCTTTTCCTAGACTGGCAAAGAAAAAGAGAAGACACAAATAACCAAAGTCAGAAATGACACTAAGGACATTACTGCTGATCTTATAGAAATAAAAAAAGAATGAAAAAAGAATACTATAAACAACTACATGCCAATAAATTAGATAAGGAAAATAAACTGATAAATTCCTAGAAACACATCAAGTACTCTACAACTTAAGATGCAATACAAAATCTCAATAAACCTATGTAACAAGTAAGATTGAATTGTTAATCAAAAACTTGCTCAAAAGTTCAGGACCAGATGGTTTCAATGGTAAGTTCTAACATTTAAAGAATTAACAACAATCCCCTTCATCCTCTTTCCCCGAAAAAAAATAAAAGTATTTAAATTAGTGCTTGCCATATAGTAAGCACTATATAAGTTTTGGCTACTATAATAACTACTACTAATATTATTATCAGACAGCAAAAGGCCTTTTATTCTCTCCTCTTAAAGTTCTGCAAAGAACTGTACAAATCTCCCCTTGTTCAACAGTCATTATTACTAAGATATTTTAAAATATTACATGTCTAATATGCTGCTTCTGGAGAAATTTACATTCTATGCTAAATAGTAGAGCAAACTAAACACGCTCTGGAGACTGACTGCCTAGAGTTGACTCCTAACTTTGCTACTCAATAGCTGTAATTAATTTATTTAACTTTGATTACCTCAACTTCCTTTTATAAAGGGAGATAATAACAGTACCCATTCTTCACTGGGATGCTGTGAGGTTAAAGTGAGTTATAAAACATGTAAAGGGCTTAGAGTAATGTCTGACACATAGCAAGTGCAATATATATCTGCTATTATTAAACAATAATTTATAAAAATATGTAGTAAGTTAATTTTATTAAGTGTTAATTACAAGCCAGGTGCTACAATAAGAACTTAATAAGCATTAATTCATTTTTTCCTTATAAAATCCTTATTGTACAGATGAGAAGGAGAAAAAGGAGTACAAAAGTAAAAATCTTGCACCAACTGCTATCAAAGGCAGAACTGGGATGCAAACCCAAATATTTCTAGCTACAATGCCAGTGCTCTTTACTTTTAAGAACAGATTCACCTTTACCCTTTCCTCCCCAGAACTAGTGGCACACAGGCATAATTAATCACTGCACTCTCCCTGACTCCAGAAGCAGTGGTATATAGCCTTCTCCTTCTGCTCACAGCACTCCACACAGTTACTACCAAAAGAACAAAGTTGGTATAAAGAATAAAATCAATTTGCCATTCTTGCTTTATATAATGTCTCACATACAAATAGAGGGATTGTTTTATTTAAGGAAGGCTTTCTCCTTATTAATCAACCTGTGATGAACCATAGGTAAAATATTAATACTAGTAAGGTTACTTATAAAAATTTTTCTTAAAACTATTAATCGATTTAAGTAAAAGTTAAGGCACCTTGTAAAGGCACAATGTGGTTTACACCTACATCTTTCAGAGGCTTATGGTTCTACAGAGGTAAGCAACTCAGGGAAGGCAGTGTCAGCTGGTCCCACACCCCAGCTTCAACTGGAACAATTTTGCTTTTTATCTATTCTATCTTTAGAACAAGGGTTCTTCATAAAATTTCATTTAGGAATAAAGGAATTTCTTTCTACTGCCAAATATTGTTAGTGAAAAGAATAACTATTCATTTTTATACTTGGAATTCACAAAAGTATTATAGGCCCAGTCTTTCAAAACATTCAAAAATCCCATTTTTCTCTAATCAAGTAGAAAAAGTGCTACTACTTTGTACTAAATCAGTTACTAAAAGCTATTGGGTAAGCTACCATATACTAATTGATTATATGATGCTCCAGTTACTATAGCAAACATTAATGATTCCAATTAGAAGACTATGACTAAGACTAATTCCATCCTGCTTGATTCCTTCTCCTAGTTACACTGACTACTCTTTCCTACAAGTATAGGCTAAAAACTGATTATTTATAACCCCTAAAGAAAAGTCTTTAAAATGGCAGAGTAGAGCACAATAAACAGAAGGTCATCAAAACAGACCTATCAGTCAACCCATGGTCTGTGGAAATACCTGCCACATATTATAACAATCCTACTTTAACATCACCCAGAGCTAAAAAGCTCTAATGGAAAAAAATTATGATGAGGCCCTGGGGTATTTTAGCTATATTTCTAAAATTAAAAGTAACAATGAAAAAATAGTTAAGAGCATTATTATAGCACAACTCAATGGAATAGTATATGACCAATAACTACAAATATTATGAGGCAACAAGGGAAAGATTTTATAAAATCTTAAATATTTAATAAGGTTACAAATAATTATCCCTACAACTATATAAAACATGTATATATGAATAATACATGTAGGATTGAAGTTAAGTCAGTATTGTGAGTGGAATTTTTTCTTCTTTAAAATTTTCAAAAAAGGGAGTAGTAGAAGCTCAAGAAAAGAGAGATACCAAAAAACAAAATGAGGAAGGCTCATGACAAGTGAGAATCCATACAAAGATTTAGAAAGGATCAGATATTCAAAGAAAGAGAGTAAAATGGGTAGAAACCCAATGAAAGAGGGGTATATAAACCCAGAGAAAGAGGTTGAGAGATCCATACAGGAAACAGCCAACTGAGGGTGGGGAAGGGGTGGGAGGTCCAGCAAGACACAGCCAGCCAGCCATATACCAGTCAACAAGAGAAAATAAATGTGAAGGGTGACACAGACCAAAGGAGACAGACAGAAGCCCGGAAACAGAAAGATAGAGACCCAGAGCCCAGAGTGAAAGGTTCAGGAACCCAGACAGTAGAGAGAGACAGTAGAGAGAGACTGAAAAGGGAAGAAAAGGCTTAGAAGAGTAAAAATGATAGAGAGATGATGATGATGACAGGATTACAAAATATTCCCATATACACTTGAACTCATCCATGGAACCTAACCAAGCCTCCTTTCATCCCTATAATCCTGAAACTTTAAATTCTTCTTCTCTTACCCTTCCAATGTCCCTAGCTTGATCCCCTAATTCCCTCCTCAAGCCACCTTTAGGCTCATGTTTTTACAATTGATCTGCAGGAGCTTCCCTTGAGCTCTCTGAAACTCCAAAAAGAAACTCCTCATAGAGTTTCAAGCTCCAGTGTCTTCATAGAGGTTGTTAAGGTACTGGGTTTCCTTGCAGCTCTGTCTAACAAAAACTGCTCTCATCCTTCAACATATTCTAAGACCAGATGGCAGTACTGGCAAACCACCGGCTCTTTGCTGTCCTGACCTCAAACAACATCCCCTCTATCTCTCCTTCCCAAACTCCTGAGAGCTTTACCACATGGCTATTTACCCTATCTACCCAACCTCGTCAATGTTATCCTTGCATTTAGCGTGCAGCCCCCAACTATGAAGTCATACTATACCTGTCAACTGGGTATCTCTCTATTTGCATGTCTCAGAGGCATCTCAAACTATTATTATTTCCTCTCCCCAAACTCTTCTAATATATGTACACAGGCAATACATGTCTTTGTTAGCAAAATCTCTACCTAATATAGGACTATCACATTCAGAGAGAGATATTTTGTCTTTAAGGATTTGTAAAATTTTATAAGACAGTTAGATCACTTTCTAAACAGTAGTTCTGAGTTTATGTGCTGTAACTTACTCTTGGAGAGTCAGAACAGATAATAATAAACCTCAGCTCTGAATCCCAGAGCAGAACCCATCTCATATGAGATGTATTATTTATTACCTGGTCTCATGGTGATAAGTTGGCCCTGCCAGAAGAATTTGGAAAAAAGGAAGTGGAAATCATGAATAGGCCAAGAAGAAATTGTCTTTTTGGCAGCTGGAATATCATGGGAGGTCCTGATCCTGTGTATTTCTGCTATCTTCAGAAAACCTTCCTCTTTTTTTGATAAGGAAGGATCATTATTTTTGACAATCTATCACAACTTTTCTAACTGATTTTTTTTAATGGTGCTATACAAAATTAAAAGGTGTATTTTTTTTTCACTTTATAAAATTTACAATCCTCAAGAGAAAGTTCTGAGATAATATATTTAAAAGTATATCCCTTTTTTATAATAGACAAAGGTTTACTGTCCTGGTTAATCTCCCTTTAGGACTTCTCAATTGCTCTTTATCTGTAAGACTGTTTAAGATAAATAAGTAGTACTGAAGAGCAGCAGAGAGGAAAATCATCCTCTGGGATTTACTGATAACACTCAGTCCACTGTCACTCCAAAGGCAGGTTTAAGTGAGAAGGGGAGACTGTAATGTGGGCTTCCACAAACCAAAACCCGACAGGTAAGCCTTTAGGTGCTGCCACAAATAGAGCCTTACATTCAAGAGGTTTGATATTTTCTCCTTTCTGCCTTTTATCTTCATAAGAGTTAAATAAGGTGATACTTGTAAAACACTAAAACTGTACCTGGCATATAGGGAAAGCACTATAAATTAAGTAGTTAAGAGAAAAATGTTTAGGGCTTTGTAAGGAGACTTTTGCAAGTGAATTTGAATTCAATCCAGTGAATCATGGAACAAATAATTTTGACCTTTACTTTCCTCCCTAGGGTATTATAATGTCTACTATCTAATAACAAAAAGCCATGAGGATGCAAAATTCCATTAAAAGAGTGCTGTGAACATAAAAGATGCTCCATAATTTTATTTGAGAAAGGACAAGAAAAAGTAAAGACATGCCAAAACAGATAAGATTAAAGATATAAGAGGCAATTTACTAGGTTAAAAAGAAAACCTAGCATGAATGAAGTAATTGGCTTCAGAAACAAAAGAGCTCAAACATTTATGAGCGTTTAAAGTCCCTAATACAAGCATCATGTAAACTTAAGAAGGAATTGAGGCACCTGAAAAACAAATGTCACTGAAGGGCCAATGCAGTTGTCAAAACATTAGCTATGACACACTGACCACCACCACCACCACCACCACCACCACCACCACCACCACCACCACCACCACACACACACACACACACACACACACACACACACACAATTATATGTAGGTATGTATATCACAATCCTGACTTAATATATAGGTACCTTCCCATATAACAGGCTGTCACGAAAAAAAAAAATTCTAAGGAAAAAAATCTAAATAAAATTTACTGAAAAATAATTAAACATTGGTACATTGAAAAATAGTATGTGAAGGAAAAAGAACACTGGCCTAGAAATTAAGAGACATTATGGATTTAAGGACTTAAGATAGTATGTACATGATATCTGAGGTTCAAAATATCAAATTAACTTATTCAAAGTCATATTTATTTGGCCAAAAAGATTAAGTGGTTTGTTACTGGCCCTGCCACCCGACCTCAAACCAATAAGGGAAAATTTTAAACAAAAGATTGGATGTTGGAAGAAGGGACACTGAACAGACAGCAAGAAAAGATCATGGTAAAACAGAAGAAACTGATATTCTATGCTTCCAATTCCAGTGAGCACAATAACATTAATTCTTATATCTTCTGAAGAAAAAGACCAATAGGGCAGGGAAAGGGGGGTGGATTCAAAGCATAAAGTCTTCTTTAATTATCCTTTGCTTTCACAGACTTAAATAATACCATAAATAGTGATCCCTTATAACAAGCTCTGAAATACTATACATTTTTTAACTTTTCCCTATCTAAAGATAGGTTAAACTTTCCTCCAATGTTTAAATCTTATTCTGGTCCTCCCAAAGTCCTCCTACTTTCCTTTCCCCTCCGATACTTCAACTTAACAAAACATAATTTTCCTCTTCCAATAAACAAGTGAACTAACATGGTACTCCAGAAGCACATAAAGAACATAGAAAGTTTAATACACACACACATGTACGTGTATATATATGTATATATATATTTGCTTTAGAACTGACAGATTTTTTAAAAAAGAAAATTATTAATAATTCATTCCCTTTATCATTTAACATTTTCTTGATATAACTAATGGTGATCAATGAGCTCAGAATCACTAGGGCCTCTTCCATTCAATTAGCAAAACTGATTCACTTGGGGGAGGGAGGAATACTTCTATTAGAATAACAAGTATATAAGAATATTCAGTATATGCTTTCTGCATGACCTACCTTCTCACCACTTGAGTAGAAGAAATAACGCAATCGGACTATGTTACAGTGATCTAGCTTTCTCATGATTTGAAGCTCTCGGTTCTGAAAAGGAAACACAAAAATATATTTTAGGGATAACTGCTACTCATCATATTGACTAATGCTTCTAAAATAACAGAAAACATCACAAATGGCAGACTATAGATACTTTACTAAAAAGCATGGTCAATAGACCAGTTCCTGGCCTGTAAACTATTCATTACTAGTCCATGAACTATTTACTACTGCTCTGCAAATCAAAGTGAAAATAAGAGTTTAGAATTTTTTATAGCAACTTGACAAAACAATTTTATATCAATAAATCTTATAATAATAAAAGGTGGGGCCTATCTTTTATATTTCTTTAAATTTCACTTTTTTAGTAATTAATTTGTATTGTTATTTTATAAAAATATCAGTCCTTGATGAATTGGAAATTTTAAATTGGTACTTTACCACAAACAGTTTGAGAAGCACTGGTCTATAGGAGATATCTAAAATGAACTATTAGTACTATAATTTTTACAACTATAATAAAAATCAAACTTTTCACAAAACAAATAAATTTGGGTGCTAAGAAAACTCTTACAAGCCCTACTGTGTTCTAATATACAGAAAAAATCTGAGCATTAACCCCATTTAGAAGGTTGCTAAGTTTTAGAGAGTTACAACTTAATATACTAGAAACTGTATAGTCTGATAAATTTACAGACCACACAAATAATTTCCACCTTGAGGAGCTTCAAAGTTATGGATATTCTTCATGAAAAGAAAAAATTAAATAACATAATAACCTCCTAACACTGTACATTTTACAGTAATAATTTTAAAAGTATATATTAACAAAAAAGATAAATTCCAACAATATACCTGGGTTATCAGAAATCAGTCAATAAAGGCCAAATTACACAACACAGAAAAAGAACACTAAAATACCAGCTGTGTGGACAGAATATATAAAATTTCAGTTAAAATAATGATTTAGAAGAGCTACGAAACATATATACTTGGGAATTGGGAAGGTAAATGTTGTTAAGGTTCGGGGGAAAAGGCCAAATAAGAAGAATGGCGGATGCATAGAGGATGATGAGTCGAATAAGCAGAACTGTAGTAGAGCAGAGTGGGCTCCAGTTCTTAGAAGATGGTACCAGAAATAAGCAAACGTTCTTTCTCTTCTAAAAACTTCCAATACGCTATATGATTTTTCTAGCATGTCCTCTCAGTGAAAGAGGAAACTCAAAAGGCGCCTCCTTCTGTCCCTTTAAACTGACCATGAAAGCTGGGCTTATATATACAGTGATATTTAAAATTCTTTATAAAGTATCAACCATTCATTCTATTAATTGTTATAAAATGCTTATACCTGAAGCAATAAACAAACTTAGTATGTTATAATTGCTGTAACAAACATAACTGAAGTCAGACTCTAAGTTTTGACTGTTAAACAGAAGTCCCAGAAAGCTTTAACAATTTCAAAACTGTATCCATTTCTATTTCAAATTAAAGCTATTTCTGGAAGTATATCTATATTTTATGATTCTCATCTAGGTAGCTAGTTTTGAGAGAGAACTGCTGGTAAGCTAAGACTCACTTCTCTCATGATATACAGATGCTATGATTGACTGTTTTTTTTAAAATATAGACAACTATGTTAAAATAAGCTTTTTTTCCAGACTCATTAACCAAAGTAACAGACAACTATTAAATTCCCAGATAACAGAAGTTTGTGTAAAAAGAATACATAAGTGATGACAAGTACATGGACCATTTTAAATATTTATCTACTCTTACTCTTCTGTTCCTATTCTTTTCTTTTAAAAAGTTTTAAAACATAAATTTAATAGAGCAATATTTATAACTTATTAATCCAATATAAAGTTCATGCCTGAGATGTATTTAAATATACAACTATTCCAAGCCTAGACATTTTTGCTGAGTTGATCTTTATTAGTTCACTAAGGACTAATACAAAGGAGGTAAAATCTGAACACAAATCTGAATAATACAAATATGAGAACCACATGAAGATATAGGGGAAGAGCACTACAGTTATAGGAAACTCTAAATATAAATAATGCCCAGGAGTGGGCTTGGCATATTCAGGAGATATAGCTCTTAGGATAATACAGAATGCTAAGTGAATGGAGAAAGGGGGAGAGATAAGTTAAGAGAGGAAGGCAGTAGGTGGGGTATGTCATATAAACCCATTATAAGTAACTGAATTTCACACTCAATGTAAAGAAAAGCCAATGAGGTTTGACCAGGAAAATGGTATAATTTGATTCATCTTTTTAAAAGATCATTCTAAAACTGGCAAAAAATTTGAGGAAGAGAGTGGATCAGGAGTTCTATTTTTCACCTACTAAGTTTGAAATCCTGATTAGATATCCAATAAAAATACTAAAGCTCAATATAGAAGATGGGGCTAAAAGTATTCATCTGGGGGTCAGCTGCACTTTGGGGACTTAAAGCAAGGGACTCTATAGTACCTATCACCTAGGTAAGAAGTTTAGATTAAAAAAAAAAATCATAGGTA
Organism: Cynopterus sphinx; assembly: GCA_030015415.1. Taxonomy (NCBI): domain Eukaryota; kingdom Metazoa; phylum Chordata; class Mammalia; order Chiroptera; family Pteropodidae; genus Cynopterus; species Cynopterus sphinx. The sequence continues at coordinate 55,245,664 of CM057380.1, read as the reverse complement.
TGAAAAGGATTTTATCACACAGAGGAGTTAAAAAAGTAAAATGCAAAACGTAAGAATGTTATTTTAGAGGCCAAGTAGAAAAAGAGTTTTCAGAAAAAGGAAGTGACTATTTACGTCAAAAGCTGCTGAAAGGTTGATGAAGATGAAAACAGAAAATTGGCATTTGAGTATGGCAAATGCAGGATCCTTCTGACTCTTACAACAGTGATTTCAGTAGAAAAAAAAATGACAAAAGCATGACTAGGGTGAATTAAAATGAGGCTAGGAGACAGAAGAAAGGGCTAAGAAGGTAGAAAGTTCAAAAAGAGGTGAGATTTCCAGCTACAGTAGAATGAAGAGACTGACAAATTCACTCCCCCAAAATATCAATAAAAAGGACTACATTGTAGAAATCAACCATTTCAGAGCTCCAGAATGTGGCCAAATGCAACAACAAGTAGAAAATCATTGATTCATAGAGAGCTGCTAGATACGGGAGTTAGGACAGTGGGGGCCAGAGGCCTTGTCAAGGAATGTCACCATCCTCTACTATCACCACCCAGCTCAGACAGTTGAGATAGTTTTACCATGGTAGGGTTGGCCATAAAAACCAGGAATTCTGCTTCCAGGGCAGGCTACTAACATTTGGAACAGAGAACAAAAACTCATGTCTAGTGGCAATGGCAGTAAAAAGAGCAAATTTGGTAGGAAACAAAGTGAAAAAACCCATAGCTCTGCTACCCTGAGGATGCAGTCTCAGCTGAGAAAAATGATAAGACTGGCAAAATACTAAGAAATTCATCAGGGAGACCCTGGCGATAAGAGGAGATAAATCAATCATCTCTCAATATATTTCTGGATGTAAGGCTGTACATACATGCCGGGGAGACCTAAGAGGGCCTTGAAGAAAGCTGAGACCAACTTAAAAACTGCCTGAATTTTGAATGTACTCACCAAGCCATGTATAGAATCATCAAAAAATGATGGTAGCTTTATAAACTCAAGATGTTTGAGCACAATCTCTAACCAAGTGTCTCTAACCAAGTGTCGGCTGACTACTAAGCTATGCAAACAAAGAGTCAACCTCTAAGTAATCAGGCAAAAAAATAAATACATAAAATAAAATAAGAATAAATTTAAAATAGAATTCAGGGGCTTCAAACTGTGAAGAAATATTCTATAGATTAGATGCAGGCAAGTCACATGTAAAAAAGAAACCCCTCGAAATAATAACCTTCAGGAGAATTTAAAAAATGTAGGAATCCAGAGTTACTATATTATTTAAAACATCCAATTGTCCAAAAAAAATTGTGAGACATGCGGACAATAGGAAAAGACCTATGTATGATAATCAGGTTAAAAAAAAATGCAGTCAATAGAAATTGACTCTGGGTTGACATAACTGTCAGACTTAGCAGACAAGAATAAAAAGCAGCCATTAGGTACAAAGAACATGAAAACTGTAAAAATAGAAGAAAACACAGAGAGTAAGGTTCTTGACAATGGTCTCAGCAAGGATTTTTTAGATTTGACACCAAAAGCAAAGGTGTTAAAAGCAAAAATAAAGTGGGACTCCATCAAACTAAAAAGGTTTTGCACAGCAAAGAAGACCATCAACAAAATGAAAAGGCAATCTTATTGAATGGAAGAAAATATTTGCAAATCATGTCTAATCAGGGGTTAAGATGCAAAATATACAAATAATTCATATAACTCAATAGCCAAGAAAAAAAAATAAAAGTCCACATCCATGCTACCTTAAACAAGCTCAATCCTGTCTGATCTCAGAAGCTAAGTAGGGTTCGGCCTGGTTAGTACTTGGATGGGAGACCACCTAGAAAGACCAGGTGCTGTAGGCATAAAAAATAAAAATAATAAGGAATTGTAAGATGACAAAGTCCTTGCAATCTATGAGGTCAACCAAGGGTTGCCTATCCTAAAAAATAAAAAGCCCACAAAGAGGCCAATTAAAAAAACAGGCAAAGGACCCAAATAAAACACATATGAATAGCCAACAGGTATAGGAAAAAATGCTCAACATCCTACTCCTCAAGGAGCTGCAAATCAAGAGAATGAGACAGCATGGCACATCTATCAGAATGGCTATTGCCAAAAAGACAAGAAATAATGTATTGGTGAGGATGTGGAGAGAAAAAATCCTTATGTACTGTTAGTGGGAATGTAAACTGTTGCTGCTATTATGGAAAACAGTGCAGAGGTTCTTCAAAGTATTAAAATGAGAACTACCATTTAATCTAGCAATGACACTTCTAGGTACATATTCAAAGGAAATGAAATCACTGTCTTGAAGAGCTACTCCCATGTTCACTGCAGCATTATTCAGAATAGCCAAGATATGGAAATAACTTGTCTATCAACAAATAAATAAAGGAAGAAAATATGAAGTATGTATGTATACAGTCACATGCCACTTGACATTCTGAGAAATGCATCATTAGGTGATTTTGTCATTGTGCAAACATCATAGTATACTTACACATAGATGGTAGCCTATGGCTGTAATTTTGTGGACTAACTTTTAAATAAACGGCAGTATACTGTTTGTTTACACCAGTATCACCACAAACACTCAAATATTGCATTGTGCCATGACATCACTAGAAAACTTTCAGCTGCATTTTAATTTTATGAGACCATTGTCATATATGCAGTCCCTAGTTGACTAAAATGTTTTCGAGACACATAATTCTGTGTGTGAGTGTGTGTGAGTGTGTGTGTGTGTGTGTGAGAGAGAGAGAGAGGGAGAGAATATTATTCAACCATGAGAAATAAGGACATCTTGCTATTTGCAACAACATGGGAAGAACTTGAAGGCATTAGTGAAATAAGAAAAACAGAGAAAGACAAATACTGTATGATATTATTTCTCTTGAGTAATCTAAAAAAGCTGAATTCATACAAACATACCAAAAGGGGTGGTTACCAAGGGCTGGGGGATGGAGAAAGGGTAGATGTTAGTCAAAGAGCACAAAATTCTAGTTATAACATGAATAAATTTTGGGGACCTCATGTACAGTATGGTGATATAGTAACTATAGTTCATAATATGGTATTGTATATTTGTAAGTTGCTAAGAGAGTAGGTCTTAAATGTTCTCATCATAAAAAAGAAATGGTAATTACAAGATGTGACATGTTAGCTAATGCTATAGTGGTAATCATTTTGCAACATGTAAGTGCATCTAATCAACATGTTGTATACATTAAACTTACATAATGTTATATGTCAACTGTATCACAGTAAAGCTGGGGAAAAATTTTATACAGAATTACATAAATAATTATGTTCAAAGAATTAAAGGAAATCCTATTTTTTAAATTAAAGAAAAATATGATGACAATTACATAACAAATTGATAATTTCAATTAAAAAATACTAACTTAAAACTTGGAACGAGTTGAAAGGTATAACAAAAGAAGTGAAAGAGCCACTACGTCCTCAAAATAAGATGTGAAATGGCATTAAAAAAAATCTGTGAACTTAAAAATAGAGAAATACAAATTATCTAATTGAAGGAACAAAGAGAAAATAAAGGCTGCAGAAAAATAAACAGGGTCTCAGAGACCTGCTATAGGATAACATCATACCTATCAACATATATATAAAGGCAGTACCCAATAGAGGAAAAGGGAAAAAAAGGAGAAGGTAATTGAATAATCGCTAAAAACTTCTCAATTCTAATGAAAAACACTAGTCTGCTGAACCATAAAGCTTAACTAACCTAAGCTTAATGACTCTCAAAAAGGATACACATAAAGAAATTCACATTTAGGCACACCACTTTTGAACTGAAGCCACAAAGAAAAAATTCATGAAAGCAATAACAGAAAAATGATTCAGCATTTACATGGGGAAAACAATACAATTAACAGCTGACTAATTACCAGACTAATAGAGGACAAAAGACAATAAAATATATTAAAAATTTTGAATAAAAAACCTGCCAACCAAGAATGCTATATATACAGAAAAATAATTCTTCAAATGTAAAAAAAAAAAAGACATTTCCAGATTTAGAAAAAAAGAATATTCTCTAGTAGAAGGCCTGTCTTTATGAAATATTCAAGTAAGCTAAAAGAAAATGACATCAGGAGGTAATTCAAATCCATGAGAAGTGAGAGCCCCAGAAATGGTAAATATAAATGGGAAAATATAAAAGACTGCATATATTTTTCTTTTTTAAATTTCATCAAAGACATAAACTGTATAAAGCAATTATATGACAATAATATGTTATTAGGTTTATAACAAAAAAATAGATATAACACACATGACAATAACAGCAGGAAGAAAGGAGGAGAAAATGAAACTATCTTGGAGAAAAGGTGCTATATTTTACTGGAATTAAGTTTATATAACCAGAAGCAGACTATGATAAATTGAAATGCATACTGTAATTCCTAAGGCAGCCACTAAGAAAATAATTATTTTAATGTTAAAAATCAACACTGGACCTAAAATGGTACACTAAAAAAGATTTTTTCAACACAAGAAAAAGTGATAAATGAGAACAGAGAAACAAAAACATGAGAGAGAAACGGCAACACGGAACAGGTAATTCCAACCATATTAAAACTACACCAAATGTGATTGACTAAGCATGCAATCTAAGGCAGAGACTGTCAGACTGGATAATAAAGCAAGCTCCAACTATATTCTCTGAATAGCAGACACACTTTAGATTCAAAGACACAAATAGCTTGAAAGTAAAAGGATGGGAAAGGCATACATGCAAATGGCAACCAAAAGAGATCTGGCATGACAATGTTATTAGCTGACAAAGTAAATTTTAAGTAAGAGATAGAAATATTCCCATTTTCTACCTGATAAAGTCTGCTTCATAATCTAATCCTTCCGTATTAACTTAATCTTATCTTCCACTCATGACCAATGTGATCATAAAGAGTTCCCATGTCTCACTCTTTCTTTATATATTATTTCATTACCAATTCTAAACCACTAATCACACTTAACATCTCTAGAATGTCTCAACCCTCCCTCCTACCTACATATATTCTACTCATCCTTTACGTTCCTATTTAACTTCCACCTCTTTCACAAAACTGTCCTTAGCTGCTCCAACTCACGCTAATTTTTTCTAATCTCTATATTTCTATAGCACCCACAAACATTTTGTAATTTATTACATACTTTCATGGTTTTATTTTTACAACCAGAGTTCAATGGTGCTATATATAATTAATAACACTTTTAAACACACACACACGCACACGCACACACACACACACACACACACACACCCCTTGTCCAACTAGCTTATCATAAGTGCCTTCGAGCAAAGTCCAAATTTTGTATCTTTCTACATTACCCATGAAGCTCTCAAAGCAGGTTACTTTGTTTTTCACACAGTAAATTCCGTTTCTGTAATTGCTTCTACCTTAAAACTTGCTATACACCAGTTATTTTCCAAACTATGGATCTGACCAATCTGCACTACATAGGGAAGGGGAAAGCAACCAGAACATAATAGAACTTGAAACATAGTAAAATCAAGAACTTTTTCATTAAACTTGTTTTATTTTTCCATGTACTGGACTGTAATGTAAAATATATGTCACTATAGGATCATGGTTAAAATTCTGAAATACATTATAGTGAATAACCTATCTATAAAGGCAATTTTTTCCTAATATAAAAAAGATAAACCACATGTAAACTAGATTCTAACTAATCATTGCAATCTTTAAAAAAAAAAATGACTAAAGATGAAATATCAGACCACTACCAGAAAACCTAAAAGAAACATTTAAAAAAATATCCTTTTGTTTTACCAATAACTATTAACATGTACCTACCTCTAAACTAGACTTAGAGGCTTTTGTTAATTTTTACATGATTTAATACCTTGCACTTAAAAAAAAAGGAAAGTAGGAAAAATCCTTTTGAAAGCTAAAAGTATAGAGTCAAGGGATTCCCGATAGGAGACCTTATGTAAAGTTTGATAAAAGAAAAGCAAACTTTTAGGTGAAGCAACAAACAAACAGCAGCTTAATACTGTGGGTATATTGGTAGGCAGCACATAGCTGTCTGGGTATACTGGTAGGCAACACATGGCTGTCTATCATCATTTATTCTTCACCAAATTTCATTCTACTAGGAGATCTTTCCCTCCACCGTAGAAAAGGCTCCATTTCATAAAATTTAGTAAAACAGTATTAATTTCAAAAGTTTTGCTCCAAAGACTATTTTCCGAAGATACATTTTCTTCAAAAAAAAAAAAAAAGAGCATTATCCAAAATTCTACTATCTATCCTTAGTAATCAGAATAGTACTGGAAGTGTTTAATCTATCACTAAATCTTTGATTTCACAGTAAATTCAGATGCCCCCAGAAAACCCCACAGTTGGCTAGAATATCACCTCAAAATAACTCCATGTGTACAACAAATATTCTGAAGCCAACTAACTATGTGTCAGACCCAGGGCTCTGAGTATACAAAAATTCATAAATCTTCAAGGTTTGAAATTCTAGTAGGTAGAATCTGTGAAAAGTCTAGCTTGCTCAGAAATGCTATACGTAAATGGGGCAAAGAGCTAAAAAAAAAAAAAAAAAAAAAAGCTTATTATTCTGAAAAATTCTGTAATGGGTTTGGGTGGAAAGTGGTCGGGTGGAAAGTCTTAAAGTGCTAAGAAGTTTGAATATTACAAGCAATAAAGAACCACTGATGTATTCTAAGCAAGAATTTGTTTTGGGAAGATCAGTGGGTACAAAAAGAAAGTTACTAAAGGTTGGGGAAGATAAATTAAACAAGGACCTTCACTAAAGTAAGAAATAGTGAAAATGAAAGAAAAAGAATGGCTCTGAGAGGCAGATAAACAGTTTTTTGTTTTTTTTTTTTTTTATCACCTACTGCTATTGACTCTGTAACTGCAAGAAGGAAAGTGAGTGATAACTATCAAACTTCTGACTCTTGTAACTACTAACATGGCAGTAGAGTTCACTGGTCTAGGAAGCTGTTTTGGAAGCTGGAAGGAATGGAATGAGTTCAGTTTGGGACACATTCAGTTTGAAATGACTGAAGGATACTGAAGTGGAAAGGTGCACAAAGCAATCTGATATGTTCATCTTATCCTCTAGCAAGAAGTCTGGATGATTCTTGAAGCCATAGGAATGGTAAAATTGCCTGTTAAATAAGAGAAAAGTGGCTAGAGTTTCCAGCAGCAGAAAACTCTATAAAGGACACTAAAAGAAACTAATCAGGCAGTATAACCCTAGACACTGGTGTCACATAAGCCCCAAGACAGGTAAGATATTCAGGAGAAGGATCCTGGAGAATATCAATATTTATGCAGGCAAATGAAAAGAAATAATATGAGAGACTGAGAATAAGCAAAGCTGCAAAGGAAGAGCCACAAAAATAATACCCTAAAAGAAGGGTCAACAAATATTTTCTCTAAAGGGCCAGATAATAAATACTTTACCCTTGTAGGTCATTGTCTCTGTTGCAACTACTCAACTCTGCAGTTACAGTAGAAAAGCATCAAGGACAATATGTAAAGAAATGAGAATGGCTATGTTCCAGTAAAACTTTATTTATAAAAACAAAAGGTGACAAACACACGGTTTTCCATTTCCTGCTCTAGAAGCCAAGGAAAGTTAAGTTCCCTACAGTCAATCTCTTTTGGAATTAATACATAAACATCATATACGCAGTGGATTTTCTAATATTAATTTACTGACCAATGTTTTGGAAATTTATAACATTTTTCTTTTACATCACTATGATTAGGTGGTATATAAAAAATCTATTGTAAATTATAGTCATAAAATATATACCACTCAGGTAGGCTTAAAATTTTCTTCAAAGAAACTCCAATTTTTTTTAAAAAAATGAACAGGATTTATGTATGCTAATTTTCCCTATCACCCACACAAATAACTTGCACAGTATTGAAAAGGGAAGAGAAAGGGAAACAACAAAAAGGATGCCTGGAGAGCTTAAAGGACTTTTATTTTCTGTCAGTTTAAGAACTGCAGAAGTAAATATAAACCAGGTTCTTAAACACTTAGTTTTCAGAGGCCCCAGCATATGAATCAACTCTAATTTAAATGCAGTGCTCCTTTAACCCTGTATTTTTGAAAGTCAATAATAGCGCATTATTATTAGCATAACAATGACAATGCCAACAATTATAGATTACTGAGAATCAAGAGCCAAGCATGTGCTAAGAGCTTTATCTTCATGAATTCATTTAATCCTCTCCACTAACCAATCAAGAAGGCAACATTTTCCCCACTTATAGAGAGGTTGAAGGCATAGAGAGGTTAAAGGAATTTTCTAGCAAAAAGCAGAAGCAAGATTTAAATCCAGGTGTCAGATTCCTAATCACATGCTCCACAATAAAATGTAACTCAGTTCCATCAACTTTCATTTATTATTATATGCTTGGGGGAACATAATTACAATAAAGCAGGACCTCAGTTATAAAAGCAGTTATAATTCATAATAAGGCAAGTTCACAAGTACGTAAATAATACTACATGACAAATGTTAAGTACTATTAGAAGTATCCAAAAAATGTGAGTTTTGAATAGCAAAAGAACATTTTTGCCTGATATTTAAAAGATTTTTCATGAAAGAATATATACACAATTAAGCTGGATCTTAACTAGCAGGATTCAGTTCCTCTCTAGGACCATTAGTTTTCTAAAAACATATACAAAAATTAAAACTCCTCTTTTTTTTTTCTACTAAGAATAAACTAGAAATGGGGGCATCGTCCTATATACCACTAGAATACAATCCAAATAAAATCTCAGGGTACTACATAGAATATGCCTATGTGCTATAACTATGGTTTCCACACAAATAGATTGCTTGGTCACTCCTTGAAATGCAGTCTCTAATTGCATCCTAGGACAACAAATTATCTTGATTTTCCTCCTTCCTATTTGGCCAAATTCATAGTTCCTTTTGCTAGTTCTTCCTTATCTCCCAATTTTATATTCCCAGACCAGATCTCTCCTGTACTCCGAAATCTTTTAGCCAACTACTTACTTGACAATTCTTCTGTATCTAATATACATCTCGACTTGACATGTCATGAGCAAAATTCCTGATCTTAAACCTGCTCCATCTATAACCTTCCTGTCTCAATTGTTGACAATTTTACTCTTCCAGCTGCACAAGGCAAAAAATTTGAAATGTAGATTCCTCTTTCTCTATGACCTCACATTCAATCTGTCAAGAAAGGCTATTGGCTCCACCTTCAAAACATATCCAAGATCCCACAGCAATTGCACTCTTGGGCATTTATTCCATAAAAATGGAAATTTATGTTTACATAAAAACCTGTAGATGAATGTTCACACTAGCTTTATTCACAATAGCTGCCAGATGTCTTAACATGGGTGAATGGATAAATAAACTGTGGTACAGCAGTTCCAAGACCCCCAGTGGATGCCTGATGCCTAAAATAATACTGAATCCCATATATACTATTTTTTTTCCCTAAACATACATAACTTCGATATAGTTTAATTTGTAAATTACATAAGAGATTTATAATAATAAATGATAATAGAACAATGATAACAATATACTATAATAAAAGTTATATAAATGTGGTATACCCTCCCTCACCTCTCCCTCTCTCTTTAGTTGCCAAAAGAATAACCATGTGATTAGAGGTTTGGAGCATCCAGTCCCACCCCTGACCTGGAGTCGGGGGGGGGAGGGGGGGTGGAGCTTGCGTTCAGTTGCTAATGGCCAGTGACTTAGTCAATCATGATTATGTAATGAAACCTCTATAAAAACCCAAAAGAACAGAAACTTGGTCTTCCCCCCCGCCCCCCGAGAGCGCTTCCATGCTGGGAAACCAGGTTTCCATATGCCACCCGGCTGGGTCCCAAGCTTCAGGAAGACAGAAGCTCCTTCCTTCAGGACTTTACTCTGTGTATATAGCTGTTAATTCATATTCTTTAATAGCCTTTGAAGTAAGTTGGTAATCTAGTGAGTAAAGAGCTGTTCTAGAAAATTAACTGAACCCAAAGAGAAGGTCATTGAAACCTTCAATCTATAGACAGTTAGCTAGCATAGGTTAAGAGCCTGGGCTTATGGCTGGCATCTGAAGTATGGGGGAAACAGGGGACAGTCTGGTAGGAATGAAACCTTAATTTGTGGAATCTGATGCTATCTCCAGGTGTTTAATGTCAGAACTGAGTTGAATTCTTAGACACCCTGCTGGTGTCTGACAATTGTGTTGGCATGAGAGGAACACGTCCACCACACTGGAAATAGGTCCAAGAACCCCCAATTTATTAACATCTTGAAATAACAAAATTATAGAAATGGGGGCAGACTACTGGTTGCTGCAAGGGGTTAAATTGGGAGTTAGGAGTGGAAAGATGAGGAAAGAAAAGGGTGTGGTTATAAAAGGACAATAAGAACAGGGGGCCCAACCCCGCTGGGGCTGCAGACAGCAGGAGGGGAGCAGCAGGTGAGTAAGTGAATATTCATTTGTATTTGCAGCACTCCCAGCACTAGCATCACCATACCTCGGCTCACCTCAGATCATTGGGCATTAGATTTTCATCACTGGTCGCTGGTGCCAAAAAGGTTAGGGACCACTGTATATAAGAATCTCTGTGATGATGGAACTGTTCTCTATCTTGACTGTGCTAATGAATACACAAACCTACACATGTAATAAAATTGAACAGAACTATACATACACTCATGCACACATACAATAAAAGGAGTATATCTGAGAGTCTGAACAAAACCTGTGAATTGTATTAATGTCAATATCCTAGTTGTGATATTGTAGTACTTTTGTAAGGTGTTATAATTGAATGAAACTGGGTAAAGGGTACATGAGAACTCTATTATTTCTCATAATCTCATGTATACCTACAATTATCTCAATATAAAAAACTATGGGTGTGTATTTTTATCTCCAGAAGCTGATCACTTCTCACCACCCCTCTAACGCAAGTCATTTTAGGAATTTCTTGCCTAAATTTCTAAATAACTTACTAAATGGTCTCTCAACATCGCCCCACTTACCTTCCATCTATGCAAAATAAAACAGGCAGAATGATCTTACATTTTAAAATGTAAGGCAGATCATGGCAAACCTCCAGTGGTTCCCCACTTTGAATAGAGTTAAAGCCAAAATCCAAAACAAGGCTTCTACCAACTGCTCCATCTATCCACACCACAATCTCTTCACTAAGCTTACCTTACTACTTGCACCTCCCTCACTCCTTTACTATTCTAACCATCCAACTGTTCCTCTACTTCTGACAGGCACCCTATCAGGGTCTCTGTATTTGCTATCCCCTCCATCTGGAACCATCTTCTTCTAAATACTTGAATATCTAGACCCTCTCACCAACATCAACTGTTTCTTCAAATGGCACAGTCGCCTCAACACTCACTCCTAGCATTTCTTCTCCCCTATTTGCTTATTTTTTTCCACAGAGCAACAAATCATCTAACCTATTACATCTATTTCCCATATTTATTCACTCCTGTCCATTTCTCCCCATTAATAAATAAGCTTAAAAATGGCATAGATTTTTGTCCACTGTTGGATCTCCAAAACCTAGAACAAAGCCCAGCGCATACTGCGAATACTCAATAATCAACCGCTGAATGAATATTTGGCAAGAGGACATAATACACTTACTGACAAAAAGATACATGACGATGCATTTTGTTGTCAGACATGTCACTACCAGTCAGAAAAATAAAGGGAGAACTACAGAGACAAATAAGTACCTAAATGAAGCCCTATTCCTCCCAACACACATAAAAGAATACCTCCCATTCAAGAAAATAAAGCTGTGATATATTCCTTGCTCTTAAATCACTCTCCAAATGAAGATTAAGAACTGGTCAAAGGGCCCTATACTCATAGGGGAATGATGCAGGTCTGAAAATACCACAGGCTCTAGCCCATCAAAAAGTTATACACACATATAAAAGCATTCATCTGTTCCTCATTGTCAACACATTACAACAGTAATGAGAAAACTAAAAACTCCCTCTAATTCCTCCAAACCTAAGGTGACTTTGTTTAATACAAATCTTTGCCTTCAGTCAGCATCTTAATGAAAGTAACCCTACATGGATAGCAGTTTAATGTGCTATTTAGTATCTCCCCATTCTTTCACTGACATATACTTAAGTATGTCAATGAAAAAATATTCTAAAGAAGGTATGTCAATGATAGAATTCAAGAAGATACAATTACTTTAATAAAGCTTTGTAGGACACATCTATGTGAAAGAACACTTACCTATCCAACTGAGAAGTCCCATGCCTAAATCTCCTCCCCTCAAGAAAACCCTTCATTTTCCTACTCAGTATGGAAGCATTACCAAGAGTCAAGTACTACGTAGCAATGACCAGATAAATATTCTCTTCAATAAGCCCTAAAGTTCAATTTAGTTGTGTCTAACCCAAACAGTGACTATAAATATAAATCATGCAGGTTGTCTAGACTTTATAGAACCACAACTTGAGGAGAATCTACAGGAAGATGTTCCAATATACAAATCATGAACTCCCAAATCTGATAACAAAATACATGATCTGCTTAATACTCCACATTCCAAATATTTGTCTTATCATCGTAGATTATAAACTTCAAAGCAAAGATTATGTTGTATTCTTTCTGTGACCTACACAACATCTAATTTAGTTTTTTGTGCATTGTAAATATAGAATGAGTTGTCTAGCCTTAGTTTACACTTGATCCTGTAACTAGAAGTCAATGAAGTTTTTTTAGTGGAAGGATAAGGTATCCATCTGCAAAAAGACTTAAGTTGGACCCTTTACACCAGACAGAAATGGATTCCAAACAGATCATAAAATGTAAATGTAAGAACTTAAACTATAAAACTCTTAGAAGAAATTATATAGAGTAAATCTTTGTGACCTTGAGTTAGCCAAAGTTTCCTAGATTTAACACCAATAGCACAAAGAACAAAAGAAAATAGATAAATTAGACTTTATCAAAATGAAAAACATTTGTGCCTCAAAGTACACTACAAGAGAGAGCCCACCAGATTGGAGAAAACATGAATCTGATGAGGGATCTGTATCCAGAAAAAAAAACTCTATTAAACAATAAAAAGACAAATAAATCAATTTTAAAATGATCAAAGAAAGAACTTCTGGTCTCCAGTACAGCATGCAAGGAGCTCAAAAGTCTTCCCTCCTATCTTTACAATAAAAAAAAGAGCTGGAAAAAATGAAAATTAATAACTCTTCTTAAACCCATCAGAGAACTGAGGTCACAAAGCAAATTGCTGCCCTAAAAACTAGAGAAAGGCAGATACACAGAATCACAGCTTATTGGAGTAGTAGCACAGGAGCAGAAATTGCCTGTGGAGCCAGTACAGAAAAACTAAAACTGTAATTGATTGAGGTGCAATGTGAACGAGTTCAAGAGTTAAAAACTTTAGAAAGGGTCCCACACTTTCCTCATTTTTACCTTTAGGAACCCTACCAGGTTCTCTGCTAGGAGTAGGAGGGAAAAAAGTTGCCATTTTATAATAGGCCCAGAGTATCTGTCCATAAGACCTGCCCTCATGGAGAATGCTTCTACCAGAACTAACTTAACTCTGGGAAAGAAAATACCCAAGTCTAGTCTACTCTAGACTTATAAGTGAGGGGAAGGATATACCCAATTCCAACTTGATCTAGTTTTCCAGCTAGCAGACCAGGAATTTAAAACTGATTAATATGCTAAGGGCACTAATGGGAAAAGTTAATAACACACAAGAATACATGGGTAATGTAAGCAAAGAGAAATGGAAATTCTAAGAAAGATTCGAAGAAAATGTTAGAAACCAAAAACACTGTAACAGAAGTTAATAATGCTTTAGATGGGGCTCATCAATACACTGGACATGGAAGGAACGAGTCAGTGCGCTTGAAAGAATGCTAGTTGAAACTTCCAAAACTGAAATGCAAAAAAAAAAAAAAAAAAAAAGAACAGAATATCCAAGAACTGTAGGATGCATAATGAGAATACTACAAAGGGAAAAACAAAACAAAACAAAATACAGAAAAGGCATTTGAAACAGTAATTGAGAATTTCCCCCAAATTATGCCAGACACCAAACCACAGATACAGGAAGCTCAGAGAACATGAAAGAAGAAAAATACCTCAAAATATACAAGTAGGCATATCATATTCAAAATGCAAAAGATCAAAGAAAAAAAAGGAAATCTTGAAAGAAATCAGACAAAGGAGACCTCACCTGTAGATAAGCAAAGATAAGAATTACATTGAACATCTCTTCAAAAGTCATGCAAGCAAGAAAAGTAAAATATTTAAAATGTTTAAAGAAAAAATGCCACCAATCTAGAATTCTATATCTAGTATAACTATCATTCAAATGTGAAAGAGGAATAAAGACTTTTTCAAAAAACAAAATCCATGGAATGTGTCAACAGTGGACCTGCCATCCAAAAAGTGTTAAAATAAATTCTTCAGGAAGGAAAATGGCCTAGGTGAGAAACTGGGATCTACGTTATAAAAAGGAGAAAGAGAAAGAATAATGAAAGCAAAATATATCGTATCTTCTTTATTCTTAATTGATCTAATGGAAAAGTTTATTCAAAATAATAATAGCAACACTGTATTCAGTGACTATAGCTTATGGGTTAATGAAGTTAATGGCAGCAATCTTATAATAGGAAGGAGGAACTGGAAATACTCTGTCATAAGGTGCTTGCACTGTCCATGAAGTATTACATTTTTAATTTGAAAGTGGACTTCAAAAGTTGTTAAATAAATACTGTAGACTAGAGTACAACCACTAAAAAAATATTTTTAAGAAAGAGGTATAACAGATATGAGAGAAGAAAAAAATGGAATTATGTTAAATATTCAGTTAAAAACAGGATGGCAGAAAAAGAGAGGAAGACAAAAGAAAAACAAGGACGATGATTAGAAACAGTAACAAATGTAAAAACACAATCCAATTATATCAGTAATCTCTTTAAACATCAATGGTATAAATATATCACATTAAAGACAGAGACTGCAAGTTGACTTGAAAAAGTTACACTTATATAATGCTATATGTCAATTATATCTCGATTTGAAAACTAGAAGTAATTTTTAAAATAAGTTGAATAAGACAACTATATATAATCTACAAGAAATTCACTATAAATTCAAAGACAGAAGAATGGAAAGTAACAGGATAGACACAACTAGAAAACTACAGACCAACACACCTAATGAATACTGATATAAAAACCCTCAACAAAATACCAGCAAACCAAACTCAAAAACACACTGAAAGGATTATACACCATGATCAAGGGTTAAACTTACAATGTAAGGATTTATACCTGGAATGCAAAGATGGTTCTACATATGAAAATCAATCAATGTAATGCACCACATTAAAGTCAAATGATCATCTCAACTGAGGCAAAAAAGGCACTTAAAAAAATTCAAGACTCTTTTATGAAAAGAGTGCTCAACAAACCAGAAACAGAAGGAAACTACCTCAACACAATAAAAGATATATTAAAAGCCCCAAATTAACATATTTAATGGTGAGAGACTGAAAGCTTTCCCCTAAGATCAGAAACCAGGCAAGAATGTCCACTCTTGCCACTATTATTCAACATAGTACTTGAAACCTTAGAGCAATTAGACAAGAAAAATAAACGATAACAGGCATCCAGATTGGAAAACCATTAGTAAAATTACTTCTGTTCCCAAATAAGAAGATCTTCTATGCAGAAAACCCTAAGGAATATTTTTAAAAGCCTGTTAGAATTAAGAAGTGATTTCAACAGTTTCAGAATACAAAATGCGCATTCAAAAATCAGCTGAATTTCTATACACTAACAATAACCAACCAAAAAAGAAAGCAATCTCATTTACTATAGCACCAAAAAAGGATAAAATACTTAGAAAAAAATCTAACCAAGCAGGTGAAGGGACTTGCACACTGAAAGCTATAAAATGCCTTCAGAAGAAAGCAGAGTAGAAAGACATCCCATGCTCACGTTCTGGAAGACTTAATATCATTAAAATGTCCATACTACCCAAAGCCATCTACAGATTCAGTGCAATCCCCATCAAAATCCAATGGCATTTTTTGTAGTAACAGAGAAAAACAACATTCCAAAATTTATATAGGATCTCATGAAACCCCAAATAGTCAAAACAATCTTGAGAAAGAAGTTGAAGTTAGAAACTTCATACTACCTGATTGAAAACAAACCACAAAGCAACAATAATCAAGTCAGTATGGAACTAGCATAAAGATAGATGTAGAGACCAAAAGAACAATATAGAGAAATCAGAAATAAACCTTTATGTATACAGCCCAGTGATTTTCAACAAAAGTACCAAAACTATTCAATGGGGAAATGATAGTCTCGTAAGCAAACAGTGCTAGGAAAACTGGATTATCTACTAGCAAAAGAATGAAGACAGACCCTTACCTTACACCATACACAAAACCTGACTCAAAATGAATTAAAGACTTTTAAAACCTAAAGCTATAAAAGTCCTAAAAGAAAAGATAGAGGGAAAGCTACCGGACATCAGAGCTGACATGTATTTGACCTTTGGTGACTGGCTTATTTTGCTTAGCATAATATGCTTGAGGTTGATCCATGTTGTGACAAGTGATAGGATTTCCTTCTTTCAGTGCAACTGAAAAACACAAACAACTAAAGCAAAATCAGAAAATGGGACATCAAACTTTTAAAATTTCTGAATGTCAAAGAAAACAGCATTAGCTCACTTATATGTGGAATCCTTTTAAAAAGTTATACTCAGATGGTTACAAGGGCCTTGGGAATTAAAAATGAAGATCTTAGTCAAAGTGTATGTCTTCAGTCATAAAATGAAGTTCTAAGAATCTAATTACAGGATGGAAACCCTAATAACACTGTATTGTATACTTGAAATTTGCTAAGAGAGTAGATATTAAGTGTTCTTGCCACCCACACAAAAGATAATAGATGTTAATTAACCTACTGAAACCAATCATTTCGCCATGTATACATATATCATATCACTACATTGTACACTTTAAATTCATGTAATTTTATTTGTAAACTATACATCAATGAAAGTGGGGGGGGGGCGGAGACCAGCAAAAAAGAGTTAAAATTGTAAAGTTAAAATGTATTTTTTTCATAAAACAAAAACTAAAGTGATGGAGAAAAATATATCATACTAAATATAATTCAAAAAAAGCTGGCGTAGTTATATTCATTTCAAACAAAGTGGACTTCAGATCGAGAATAATTACCAGGGATAAAGAGGGGTATTACATAATGAAAAAGAAATCAATTCTCCAAGGAGACATAACAATTCTTAATATGTATGTGCTTAACAACAGAGCATCAAAATATTTCACAGGCAAAACCTAACAGAATTTCAAAAAGAAACTGATAAATCCTCTATTACAGTTAGAGAATTCAACACCCCTTAATCAGTTACTAACAGATGCAGAAAGCAAAAAATAACGACATAGCTAAACTGAATGACACTATTAATCAAATAGATCTAATTAACATTTATAGAAAACCTTATCCAATAACAATACACATTCTTCTCAAGCTCAAATAGAACATCCATCCACCAAGACAGACCTAATTCTGGGCTATAAAACATACATTAGCAATTGTAACATAATAAATATCATAAAAGCATGCTCTCACACCACAATGAAATTAAACTAGAAATCAATAACTAGATGGCTAGAAAATGCCCCAAATATTTAGAGTTTAAACAACATACTTCTAAATAACATAAGAGTCAAAGAAGTCTCAGAAGAAAATGCAAAATATTCTGAGCTAAATTAAATTTTATAAGATGCAGTGAAAGCAGTGCTTAGAGGAAAATTTACAGCAATGATTGAATACATTAGATAAAGAAAATCCAAAATCAATAATCTAAGCTCATATGTTAAAAAACTGAAAAGAACAAATTAGACCCAAAGAAATCAAAAGAAATAATAAAAAGGAGAGATGAAATTGAAAACAGGAAATCAATAGCAAAATAAATCAGCAAAAGCAAAAGCTAGTTCTTTGAAAAGATCAGTAAAACTGATAAACCTCTAGCCAGGTTAACCAAGAAAAAAAGGAGAAGACATAAATTACTAATATAAAAAAGAAAAATCAAAGAGGAACCATCACCACAGATCTCATGAACATTAAAAGAACAAAAGAACATAACAATGAATTCTGTGCCCCCAAATCTTATTAACCAGAGTAAATGGACAAATTCTTTAAAGACACAATCTACCAGAATACACACAAGGAGAAATAGATAATCTGAAAAGGCCTACATCCATTAAAAATTTTTGAATTAATAATTAATCATCCTCCAAAATAGAAAATAACCACGCCCAGTTGGGTTCACTGGTGAATTTCACCATTTAAGGAAGAAATGATATCAATTCTTTTCCGTCTTTTCTAGAAGACAGAGCAGAATAAATATCTCCTATTTCATTCTATGAGGCCAGTATTACCCTAATTCCAAAACCAGAAAATGACATTAAAAGAAAGAAAAACTACAGACCAGTATCTTTGATGAACATAGATGTAAATATACTAAACAAAATATTTTAAAAAACTGAATAAAACAATATATAAAAAGAATATATACCATGACCAAGCAGGATTTACTTCAGCTATATAATCCATCACACCAACTGGCTAAGAGGAAGCATCATCCAACCACATCAATAGATGTAGAAAAAGAATTTGATAAAATTTAACATCCACTCATGATAAAAATTCTTAGCAAACTAGGAATAGAGGGATACACCCTCAGCCTGATAAAGAAAATCTAGAGCCAACGTTATAGTTAATGGGGAGAAACTAGATGTTTTCCTGCTAAAATCAGAAACAAGGCAAGAAAGAGTATTCTCACCACTTCTATTCAACATTGTCTTGGATGCAATTAGAGGATGGATGGATGGATGGATGGATGGATGGATGGATGGATGGATGGATGAATGCGTAGGCAGGTAGGTAGACAGGTGGGTGGATAGTACACAGTTTGGGAAAGAAGAAATAAATCGTCTCTGTTCACAGATGACATGACTGTCTATGTAAAAAATCTCAAAGAAATCAACAAAAAATAACTCTTTTGGAATAAATAAGCGATTTTGCAGGATACAAAGTAAGGTATAAGTTAAATATATTCTTATACACCAGTAATGAACAATTGGAATTTGAAATTTAAAACACAATACAATTTACAATAGCACCACTCTTCAAAAAGTAAAATATGTAGGTATAAGTCAAACAAAATATGTACAAGATTAACATGAGAAATACTATAAAACTCTGAGGGAAGGAACTGACAATCTAAATAAATAGGAACATATTTCATATACGTGAATAGAAAAGCTCAATACTGTCGAGATGCCAGTTCTTCCCAACTTCATCTATAGATTCAATGCTATCAAAATACCATCAAAGTTATTTAATGGAATCAAATAGTCAACACAATATTGAAGAACAGTCAAAGGACTGACACTGACTGACTTCAAGCCTTACTATAAAGCTGGAATAAAAGATGATGATGTGATGATATTGGAAAAAGAACAAACAAATAGATCACTGAAACAGAAAAGAGAGCCCAGAAAAGCCACCAAAAATGTATGGTCAACTGAACTTTAACAAAGGAACAAAGACATTTCGACGCAGAACGGATAATCTTTTAAACAAATACTGCTAGACAACCACATGCAAAGAAATGAATCTAGATACAGATCTTACACTTTTCACAAAAATTAACCCAGGACAGATAACAGACCTAAATGTAAAAGACAAAACTATAAGATAACTAGAAAATAACATAGATAACCTAGGTGTTCTTGAGTTTGGCAGTGACTTTTCAGATGCAACACCAAAAGCACAATCCATAGGAGAAAAACAGTTAAGTTGGACTTTTCATTAAAATTTAAAACTTCTGCTCTAAGACACTAATGAAAAGATAAATCACAAACAGGGAGAAAATCTCTGTAAAACACCTATCTGATATAGCATTGTTATTCCAAATATACAAAGAACTCTCAGAAGAAAGAAAACAACCATTATAAATGGCAAAAGACTTGAAAGAACATCTCACCAAAGGTATGTGGATGGCAAATAAGCTTATGGAAAGATGTTCAACATATATCATCAGAAAATTGCAAATTAAAACAAAAATGAGTTACTAGTACACTCCTATATTAGAATGACTAAAATCCAAAACACTTACAATACCAACACTGGTGAGGATGTGAAGCAACAGGAACTCTCATTCACTGCTGGTGGCAATACAAATTATTTTGCACAGTCGCTTTGGAAGATAGTCTGCCAGTTTCTTGCATATGCTTACCACACAATCTAGCAATCGTGCTACCTGGTATTTAACCAATGAGTTGCAATCCCATATACACATAAAACATGCACATGAATGTTTAGAGCAGCTTTATTCATAATTGCAAAAACATGGAAGCAATCAAGATGTCCTTCAATCGTTCATGGATAAGTGAACTGTGGTACATGCATGCAATAAATTATTCAGTGCTAAAAAAGAAATTAGCTATCCTGACATGAAAAGCTATGCAGACACATTAAATGTACATCGCTAAATAAAATATGCCAATGTGAAAAGGCTATATACTATATGATTCAAATTATACTGATTCCAACAATATGACATTCTAGAAGAGGCAAAACTACTGAAACAGTTTTTTAAAGAATCAGTAATTCCCAATGGTTGGGGGAGAGATGAATAGGTGGAGACCAGGGAATTTTCAAGGCAGTGAAACTATTCTGCATGACACTGTAAGGATGGATACATGTCTACACAACACAAAGATTGAACCATAATGCAAACTGTTAACTATAATTTACTGAAAATGTATCAATATTGGCTTAATTCTAACAAATCCACATTGTTAATAATAGGGGACACTGAGGAGGAAGAGTGTATGTATATGAGAACACTGTACTTTCCACTTATTTTTCTGTAAAACAAAAACTGCTCAAAAGTCTATTATTTTTAAAGAAGTAAATTTTTAATTTAAAAAAAATCAGTGGGAAAAGAATTCAACAGACATTTTTCCAATGAACATATGCAAATAGCCATAAACACATGAAAGGATGCTCAACCTCATTAGCCATCAGGAAATACAAATCAAGACAAGGAGAAACCATTTCACCCTAAGATCGGTATAATCAAAAGCAGGTAATGAATACTGGCAATGATGTGGAGAAATGACAATGGTGATAATTTTGCTCATGGGTTTGTAAAGTTTCTTCAAAATGTTAAATCAGAGTCACTACATGACCTACCATACTTCCAAGTATATACCCAAGAGAACTGGGGGAGGGAAGGTTGGAAGACCCAACAAAAATTTGTATGCAAATGTTCAGAGTAGCATCATTCAAAAGACAAAAAAAAAAAAAAAAAAAATGGAAATAACTCAAATATTCATCAACTGATAAATGGATAAACAAAATGTTACATATCCATACAGTGAAATATTATTTGTCCATGAAAAGGACTAGAGTACTGAGACACACGGTACAACATGGAAGAACCTTGAAAACATTACTCTAAATCAAAGAAGCCAGACACAAAAAGGTCACATATTATGATTTCATTTATACAAAATGTCCAGAATGGGGAAATCATTAGAAATAGAAAATAGAATGAGTGGTTGCCAGGGCCTGGGAGAAGAAGAGGAAAATACTGACTATTAATAAATACAAAGGTTTTTTTTTTTTTTGAGGTGAGAAAAATATTCTGGAATGAGATAGTGATAGAACACTGTGACTATAGTAAAAACCAATAAAAAGGTGAAATTTATGGTATAGTTATTATATCCCAATAAGGCTATTATTTAAAAAGAATCAAGCAATGCCCATCCACAAAAATTAAAAAGGTTTTATTGAAACTAGTCAGAAGGGCAAATCTAACTCCTGATACTAAATACTTCTTTGAAATTTACCACAAGTATACAGAACTTTGGAAAGGTATAAACACTAAAGAATAGTAAAGTAAAAAAAAAAAGTGATAAAATTTTAAAGCACATTATTCCTTACACTATTTTTACTTTTTAACTTTTGACCCCTTTCTCCCAATTATTTCACCCACCTCACCCATCTCTGGCAATCACCAATCTGTTCTCTGCATCTATGCAGTTTATGTTTGTTGTTGCTGTTGTTTAGATTTCACATGTAGACTATGTCTTTCTCTGACTCATGTTGTCACAAATGTTAAGATTTTCAAATATATATTCACATACACACATATATCCACAAATTCTTTATCCATTCATGTACTGGTGGACACTTAGGCTATTTTCATACCTTGGCAACAATAAATAATGCTGCTATGAACATAAGGAAGGGGTACATCTATCTTTTTGAATTAGGGTTTTTGTTTCCTTTGAATAAATACCTAAAAGTGGGATTGCTAGATCATAGACAGTTACTTTTTTTTTTTATCTTTTAGAAACCTAATTACTGTCTTCTATAGTGGCTGCATCAATCCACATTCCCACCAAAAGCGCACTGGTCTCTCTTTTCTCTACATCCTTGCCAACACTTGTTATTTGTCCTTTTGATAACAGCAATTCTAACTGATATGAGGTAACAGCTTATGGTTTTAATTTGCATTTCTCTGATGACTAATGATGTTGAGCCATCTTTTCATGTACCTTCTTTGGAAAAATGTCTATTCAGACAGTTTACCCATTTTTTAATTGAATTGTCTTTACTATTGAGTTCTATAAGTTCTTTATATATTTTAGATATTAGCCCCCTATTAGATATGATTTATAAATATTTTCTTGCATTCAGTAGATTGCCTTTTCATTTTGTTGACTGTTTCCTTTGCTGTGCAGAGCTGTTTAATATGATATAGTACCACTTATTTTTGCTTTTGGTGTCAGATTCAGAAATTCACTGTCAAAATTTATGTCAAGGAACTTACGGCCTATCTTTTCTTCTAGGAGTTTTATGGTTTCAGATCTTATGTTCAAGTCTTTAATTCATTTTGAGTTAATTCTGGTGTAGGGTATAAAGTAGTGGTCTGGTTTCATTCTTTTGCATTTGGCTGTCCAGGTTTCCCAACAGTATTATTTATTGAAGACTGTCCTTTCCCACCTTGTATTTCTTGTCTTCTTTGTTGTAAATTAATTGACCATATATATGTATGAGTTTATTTCTGGGCTCTCCATTCACAACAGAACAGTGACACTTCACAACTCCACCCCCAAATCCCAACCAAAAACATTACATTTAACTGCTCATTTGTGCAAAAGAAACCCTGAAAAAATAAACTAGAACATAATGAGATTGGTCATCTACAGGGAGTGAGTGGACAAGACCGGGAATGACAGAGAATGTGTATTTCTGACTTTTGGAACCATGTTAGTGTTTCACAGACTGAAAGAATGTGGGTAAAGTCCCAAGAGGGAACATATAGAAACTGATGAACAAAACTGTATTTCAAATGAATAACCTAACTATGCTAAAGGGAAAATTTAAAATAAGGCAAGAAAAAGAGGAACTCAAATACCTCTGAATAGAATATATGGGCTTGATTCAGTAATAAAAAATGTAGTAAAACTCTCTGGAATCAGACCTTGGATTCAAATAACTTGCCCATTTATCCACATGCTAAGTGTGCGACCCTGGACATGTTAATTTATAATCCCTTTGTGCATAGTTGTCCTAATCTGAATAACAGTACCGATCTCACAGTGCTAAGAGCAATTCTCAAATAAAACCACTCACATAAACCTTAGTAGATTTGAAGAGGATTTGCTATCCTCAATGATTAATCCAATAAATCCTCACTATGTGGGTATCCAGGAGACACACCAAATAAAAATGTTGTCATGAAAACATTTGCAATTTCCTAGTGTTCAAGGGATTTAGAATAGCAAGATTCATATGGCTGACTGAAATTATCTGGGAAATTTCATAAAGGAAGAATCCAACATGTGTCTCTATACACCTGCAAGAGTTAGAAAGCAGAAGAATGGAAGTGATCTGGGAAGCTGAATGAAAACACAGAGGCCATAAAGATCAGTGTATTTAAAGGATAGTGATATAGGGGGGTTGGAAACCCTGAGTGTTGGGAGAGGAGGCAAAATTATGGAAGTTCCTAAATGCACAAATGAACTGGGCAGGCTTTATTTTCAATACTATGAGGAACCACCAAAGATCTGTGCATCGGAGAAACAAAATGACCAAAGTGAACTGTGGGATTATTCTAGTGCTGGTATATAAAAGGGATTGGGAGTGAGAAGACCAGAGGTAGAGTCTTACTATTGGTGAAGCCAAATGATAAGGGCTGACTTGAATAGTGATTATGAGAAAAGGAAAGAAAGGACAGATAAACAAGGCAGAGAGGAAAAAATCAAGTTTGATAATGATTGGACAAGAAGTATGAGAGGATGGGAGGTATAACAGAATGGGACAGTCTTAATGAGAAGGTGAATAAAACCATTAGAAGGAAAAAGAAAAAAATAAGAACAGACAGAAATTCTTTCCATTGGGTCTTAAAAGTTAAGTCAGGGTTGCATAAGAACCCTTGCCAATTTGGGATAACAGTGCGACAACATTCAGATATCAAGATCAAGTGAGCATCTGGCAACATAGGACTAGTGTTTGGAAGAGAGTAAAAACTAAAGATAAAAACATGAGATTTAAAAAAGAAGAAATTAAAAAAATTAAAAAAAAAAAAACCTTTTTAGAATGTTTGAGACATTCAAGAGCATACAGACACTAGATACTATTTTACAGTAATCACCTCTTATTTTTATAGTCCTTAATGTTTAGCATAGTTTCTAGCACATGAGAGACTCTCAGTAAAATTTTGCAAAAGTGGGAGGAGCAGAGAAGGGAACAGAACTGCATGGCTTATTAATGGTAGGGCCTTGATTACAGCCCAGGTCTTATGATTTGCCACTATACCATTATATAGTCATGACCCTGCATAGGATGCCCTAAAGAAATGGTGTAAGAAATGAAAATAAAATGAACTATGGAGATAGATAAAGTTAAAAGGGGGTAAATGATAGTGCTGAATCACAGATTCAAAAAAAATTTTTCAAGAAAGCAAGCATAGTCAGCTGTATCAAATGGTTATACAGTATAGGCAGTGTTCCTCTCATCTCCTACACGAGTGAGACCCAAGGCAAGGAAGGGTCACTTTTTAATTTAAAAGTATAAATCAAGAAATGTTAACCTACCTTTCATAGCATTTTAAATACATGAATCACTCATAACAGTGGTTCGAAAATAACACTGTGATTTTCAGTAAATTTTAACTCTACCCAATACACAATGGAAAATAAAGCCACTACTAGTTAAACTAAGCAAAAAAAAAAAAAAAAAAAAAATGCACAAATGAAATTTTAAGCAACAGACAAAAACCTGAAAAAATAATCATTTACATGTATTGACAGCAACAAAATACATGAAAAACCAAAGGTCTTACCTTAAATCTCTTGTCCTGTAATACTTTCTTGATGGCAACCAGTTCTCCTGAATCACAAAGTTTAGCTTGATATACTACACCAAATGACCCATTTCCAATTACTTTAGTGTCTGTATAGCTGACTTCTTGTGGCCTGTCGGGGCCCTGCCCAGGAGTTGCCACCACTGTAGTCACCTTACTGCCATCCTTGTCTCCTAAAGATTAAAAAAAAAAAAACAAAAAACATAAAAAATGAGAACGGTAGAGAATTAAACAGAGAAAATTGCCAAAGTACACAAAATAAACTACATTCTTTGTCACAAACTATTTTCAAATGCTCATCTTAGTTTATTATATAGAATGGCTTCAACTATTTGTTTTGATTATAAGTAATTTTTTTAACCACCATTTATTCAGTCATTCTATAGACCTAGTAACATTCTTAGTTTATTCAAGTGACACTATTAAATGAAAACAACACCATAAAGTTGATAATACTGTTCCTATTTAAACATAATTTGAAGAAATGTAGACCCACAAGGATTTGAATGTTTATCTGACCAACTTTGAAGGCCCTAGTTTTTCTTCAAAGCTTCCTTATTTTACTTGAAAACATGAGCAATTGAAAACATCTAAACATGTTGAATCTATGCAGGCCATTCTGCCTCTAGTTTTTGCTTTGAGTTTTTACTTCTCCATATCTTATTTCTTTATAAGAAAATAGTGAAATACCTCTCAGAGAAAAGTCAGATAGTGAAAAGGAACATTGAAACAATTAATTTGGGGGTAAGAGATGTAAAACTTAAAAGAAAAATCAAATCTGTTCTAAACAGAGCCTCATTCAAGTAGCTCACTGACTGGCTCTGGGATCTCTGGCCAGTCATGGCCCTCTCCTTACCATTTTTGTGCCCTCCCTCACCCCCATGTCAATGCAGACTCTTCAATTCAAGCTCAAGAGCTATCTCCTTCCTGACTAGGCATAGTTCATAATCGTCTTTTTCTCTGAATTCTTAAACTATTCTAAACCATTCTGTGTTACCTAGAACCTAATTTTTAAAAGCTTTAAATTATTCTTTTATCAATTTCAGAATACACAGATTCTAGTGACTACAATCACTGTGAAGTCTCTCTTCCCTGACAAATCTAAAGACAATTCTCAGTAAAATGAAAGCCCTTAAGCTCACTGGCTAAACTGCACTTTTTCTTTTTACCCTCTGCTACTCTTCCATTATATCGATTGTATTTTTAAGATACTAAATAAATTCATACTAATGTAGTAAAAGAAAAAATGTGATATTTAACTCTAGATACAAAAGCAAGATTATGAAGTATTCTTTGTACTTCACATATAAAAAGATCAAAAATGTCATCTAATTTTTCAATGGTTTGAGTGTTTTTCCCCTACCAAATATAAAACTGTTAGATAAATGAATATCTAAATGTTAGAGGTAGATTATAACGAGTATTTTTAGCCATTTAAGCTCACAGTGGTATTACTATAGACAAAAAGTCAATAGTAGGCAGTCTATATTTTATGGCCAACTACCTTGAACATAGATATCTTTAGTTTCCAGGTGAAACACACCAACAGGTACAATTTAGTTAGCACAAATCCAATACCACTTGTAGAAAGAACAACTCAAATCTCGTCAACACAATCATTTTTATTACAACGATTTTACATATGCTTTAAATGCATAAAAATTCAGTTAGCAGTTCTCAAAAGCTTTCATGCGCTCCCTTCACATTTCACTTCCTAGTAAAACAAATATTAAATGTACTTGATAAAAAATTAGTTTAATCTAATCTGAGTTCTAAATCATGCTCTACTCCCAAAAACTATTCAATATTACTTCTGTTTCTAACCATGTTAATCTTAACTACAAATTTTCAGGTGGACTACAAACCTTACTATGTTATTTTCATTTTCATTTCTAAAATAAACCTGTCTTTGCCTATAATATTGTACCCCTAAAGACAGAATCAGTCTTCTGAACTTAAACTCTAAAGAGATCTAGAAAGGTTAGATCCAGAAAGGTTAGATCCAGAAAGATTAGAATGCATGGTAGTGAATGCATTTTCTTTAATCCAATTGTCCCAAATAAAAAGATGTGATTGCAAACAGTCTGAGTCTTCCTTACATCACAAAGACAATAAAAAAAAATCAAGCACTATGAATTACTAACTCCAGTAAACAAGTTGTTTGCAAAAAATTTCACAAGCCTAATTCACAAAACAAAGTATAATTATTTTTAATTTAGATTAATGATTTTTAAATGACGGTTGTACTCTACAATTTTAATTGAGACAAAAACTGTCAGGGATAAAACCAAAAATTATGCTTTTCTACTGTATAACCATATTTCAATAAAGTAAAAAAAAAAAATCAGTCATAGCTTAGTACTTGTTCCAATAAGAGAATTTAAGCAACATAAGTGTGATATTTTCCCCCTCTTTCCTCCTCTGAGGCTACATTTCTAAGACAAATTCACATTTCAGAAAAATGGTATCAGAACCTCAAGAACCAGCTATGAAAGATATCCATCACAACTCTGGGTTGTGGCATCTCTTCAGCCTCAACTACTATGCCTGGGAATGTCTATCCCAGCATCGTGTTTTGCATATGGGAAAATCCACAAATAAGATAATTCTGCAAAAACATTGAAAGCAAATTAGAAAGATTAACAGATAGGTCCTACAGATGCTATCATTGAAAGAGACTCTTGAGGTCTCTTAACTTGAAACTGCAAATGGATGTGGACAAGGGCCAATTCTTCCACTTCCTTGTACTTCTAGTAAAAACACTACCCACTATCTTAGCAGAAATTAAAAGATTTACTCTATTCCCTTTCCAGCAATTATAGAAATTGCTGAGAACTCTTATAGGCTATACTCTATTAATATGAAATCCTTAGGTATGCTAGGAAGGAATAATGAATGGCTCTCAGGCTTTCTACTTCAAGCATCCTAAACTTTTATTCAGAAATCATCAGAGATCTGAAATGGCAGAGCTGTAAAAGATAGCAAGATAACACTGGGGATGACTTGGCATGAACATTAGTAGCGCACAGGACAGTCAGCAGATAGTGCACTGAGGAAAAGCGTGTAACTATTTGGCATTGCAATTTGCCGACTTAGCAAAAAAACAACAGCTGTACAACATTTCACTACACAAAGAACTTTCCAATTCATTGTTTCCTCTACTCTAATACTTAGAATAAATGTAGGGATATAATATGTTTACTATGCAAATGAAGAAATTAAGACTAAAAGGGATTAACTTGTCTGATATCATAAAGCTTTTAGCAGAACTCTTCACTTGCCTCATGCTGCCTCTGCTACATTTTACAACCTTCCTAATATAGTTGGAAAGACTAACTTCATATACTATTACCTACCCCAAAGCAGCAAATAATGTTTCTGAAAATATCATGTAAAAAGAGTAATAAGTAGTAAGAGAATAAATGAATAATCTTTCACATTTTTCAGGCCTCAATTATTCATTTTTTGAAAGCTAAAAAGCTATCTCTAAAGGTACTTTGGCAACATCAGATTTTGAAACTTATTCCAAAGAAAAGCATATGGAACACAAAATGAAAAACAATTGATTCTGTGATGTTCCATTTAACATTTGCTAGTAGAGACTGGATAATTTTGGATGTTAGAAATAGAGCAGCATTTTAAGCACTGTTACCAAGAGACCAAAATACTCCTGAAAAGCTAGAAATCATAACAAATCTGCCTCATTTTTTAAAATAAGTCACAACTTTGCCCAATACTAAACTTCCCAGAATGCATGATATAATGAGTCTCACACCAATTACAATAAAATTGGTCTCCAAAAAAAATGCCACTGTCTCTCAGCAGAACAGTGAACAGCAAGGCTCCAGGCTCTCTGACCAGAGGACTCCTGGGCTCCTCTATTTCAATTAAAATTCACTCAAGTGGTGTTAATGTCCTATCGTGACTATAACACAGAATTAAATCCCCTACTCTTTAGCATAATAAATCTTAAATCTATAAATCACAATAGACTCCTCATGAAGCAATGGAAAGACGGCATGTGACAGAACCATTTTCTACTGAAGGCTATTAAATATAGAACACAGTTTTTACAAGAGTCTTAGGCATATCCCAAAATGGTACGTACAACCTAGTTTTCAATCTCTCAAACACAGGTTTGTACCTGTAAGCAACACCTTGTGGGTTATCTTTTTTAAGTCTTCTGAAGTCAACCCTCAGACCAATACACCCTGAGATGAATGTAACAGTCCACATCCAAAATATAGAGTGAGCATCCAAAGACAAAAGGCCACTTCAAGTATGTTTAAATATTTAGAAAGTATCTGATACGGACACTCTTATCTCAAATTAAACACAAGTTGGTCACTTAATTTAATGTTCCTTAAGATTCATGAGCAGAGAAAAAGTAACAATTGCAACGTTTTTTAACTGAGATTTATAGAGATGTTAATAAGCCATACTACTGATACAAACTTAACTAATCAGCTATGACTGTCTCTAAAAATACTTCCTTTAACTAAATAAGGTCTCTATTTAGAAATAACAAAGTTTAAAATCTGTAACAAAAGCCCAAAGAAAGGACACACCACCACCTGTGATCACAAAGAAGATACAACTTTTTTGAAGTTATTTTTTACCTAACAGTAGTAGTATTAGTAGAGAAAGTAGCAATTGTTTCTCTAGCAGGAAGAGAAATACCAGGTAGCTATTTTTATGGATGTTTAACAACACTCTATTGAAAAGGAATTATCATATAAATTACTCAAAAGAACCAAGAACCTTATTTTCAGGCATGATTAAGGCTGTTCAAAGAGTAAACATTGACCACTGTCAAATTTTCAGGTTTTTAAATCAAAGTTCAAACAACTAAGTAACATCTGGCTACATAACTTCTATTAAAACAAGATGTTCTCCCCAAAATAGCCAAAACAGCTTAGAAACATGCAAACAATATAAAAATTAATAAGCAAAAGAAATAAAAAGCAACTGAGGTCCACAGAATCAGTTATGAAAAATCTAAAATAACCTTATTCTTGTCATGAAATAGGGGTTCTATCTACTCCATGATGTGAAAGCTCTAGCCAGAGTATTCATATTAAAAAAAAAAAAAAAAAAAAAAAAAGGGAATACCAACCAAGCAGCTGAATCAGTCAACTCAACCCTAACGATCAGTAGCATGATAAAAAAGAAGAAGAAAACTTTAGGGCAATTTCTATTAACCCTGATATGATAAAAATCTTTCTAGCAGAGCCTTTTCCCTTAGATACCATTCATCTCCACATAATTCTACCTAGAGGACTGGAAAAAACAAAACAAAAGAATTACTAAGATTCCTTTGGGGACAGATAAACAAGAGGAGAGGCAGAGAAAATAAAATAGACATATGTCATGCATGGACTGGCTTTTGAAGCTGTTCCCCTGTATATCACTTCTAGGTGTAGGAAAACATAGTGGCAGAAGATAAAGTTCACACAGAAAAGACTCCAGTCCTTGACAGCACAATAATATCGCTTTCTCAGTCACAGAAAGACATCATGCCAAAGAAATTAATAAGCATCAATTCCGAAGAATCATAAAATTCCAGTTAAGAAAAAAAATTTCAGTCGTTTTTTCCTTAAATGCATAATGGTGTAATATGTGCTCTGAAGTCATACCAAGGTTTTAATCACATATTCTATCACTTAATATCTATAAAATGGAGATAAGCTGCTACTTACTATATAGGGTTGTTATGATGATTAAGTAACAGGGTAAGCAGTAGGTTTTGTTTTTTTTTTTTTTTTCCCAAGTGTATACCAGATAGTGGGTACTCTATAAATTATAATTTCTCTGAACTTTTAATTATTGGAAGTGGAAACAAGAGAAAAAAATCTACACTGCTATGCTCTTTTAACTGCCCTTACCACAGTGCTTATCACATGTTTTATTATTATTAAGAGTCTGAACGGTCACTTGACTACTAGCTCTTAGAAAAGCTAGACATCATCTGAATCATTTATATGCCCCTAGTGCTTTAATTAGAGTTCAGCAAATTTCAAGTGCTCACCAAATGTTTACTGTTGAATTTGTGTAAGAATCACACTACTTCATGCTAAACATTAAGCAAAATTTTGCTTCTTATATGCTTGCTTAGTCAGATAGAAATCTCTAGGGATATGGTATACAGAAAAGCCTTACAATGAGTAAAACAGAATAGAGGGCTTACTGAAAATATGGCAACAAGCAGCCAAAACAAATGACCCAATTCGAATTTATTTCCGAGTAAGAGAATTATTGTTTCATAACCCTTTTTCAAATCTGGTGTGTTTAGAGCATCACTATGACGTAATGAATAAGAACTGGGGGAGGGACATGCTGATGTCTGAAGTTCTATTTCTATAAATATATATGCAAGTATATTTTCAGAGTATCATTTTAAAGTTTGTAAGCAGCACTCATAGTAGACCTAAGAATCATCTGGGAGAATTTACTAAAAATGACGATTCTAGAATTTTACTCCTAAAGAGACTCAGTGGGTCTGTAGTGGGGCTCAGGAAACTATTTTCAATAAGCATCCCCCCACCAATTATTCTTAATGCAATTTCAGCTACCATACTTTGAGAAAAATCACAGTCCCATTTAATTCCCACAACTACCTCGTGAGGTACTTATACTAATCATTTAACAAATGGGAGCAACTAAAGTGCTCAAAAAGGTTTGGTAATCTGCCCATGGTAACCCCTCCAATAAATAAAGTGTACTCACGAGATTCAGATCTGTCTATTAACCGTAAAACCTGTACCCAACTAACTACACTGCTTTATGACCATGCCATAAAAATAATACAGGGATTGAGGTCCTAAAGTCAACTTTCTATTTCCCTCAAAATGAAAACTTAAAATACTTTACAGAAGGTTCTGATGCAAGTATGTATCTATTAGATACCCAATCTTTTACACTGAAATATCCATACTTCTTTTGAACTAATTTTAACTGAACACATTTTTTTACTCCCTCTCAAAACCCATTTTACTTTAAACCAAACAAACCAAAAACCTTTATAAACTATGCTAATTTCAACAGCCTGAACTTAAATATTATTTTACTTATAAACCATGAATTGGAATCAAGAATATTTTCCTTTTTTTCTAACTCCAGCGAACTGGAATAAAATCAAACCAAGCCCAAAATGGATAAATATTTCACTTGGTCTTAAGCCCTTACTTGAAATAATATCAAGATGTATTTTAGACACAGGTTTATTTCCCATGAAAATCTAAAGGACTTGCAGTGTATGTGTAAAGAGTTTTGGCTTTTAGGAATTTACATTACAACCTTTAAATCTTAAACATGCTTATCTACTTGATCTACAAATTTTGTTTGGGAGAGAGTAGGAAGTATATTTAAATTTTTCTTAATGAGAAAGTTTACCATATTACCAAAGAAACAGTACACTAACTATACATGCATGGAAAGAGCAAAATGGTAAATACTTAAAAGAAAAAAATTATTTTTAAAAATACAATGATTCACTGATCCAGTGGTCACACTTCTGGCAACTTCAGTCTTAAGCAGCCACTAATTCTGAAGAAAGCCCGAAAATAGCTCTCAGAAAGCTGATATATTTTATTCTAGTCTTTAGTGAGCATAATATTAAAATTAATACTCTACAAAAAAATTTCAATGGATTAGTTTTGTGTTTGGCCTGCCAAACATCCCCCTGATCTTCAATACTGCCTTCTAACAAGCCAAATCCCCACAATGTAACAACTGAGTATTCAGTTTTTCCTCTGAAGTATACACCAGAGTTATCTCCCACCCCTAAATCCAAACCGCTTTTCCGGTAGCAAGGCATACAAACTTCCACCTTTACGTGCTGTTTTAAATTATAAGCCTGAAAGGTTGTTAACATTCAAACAGAGATAGAGGAAAAAAGGTGGGATGGGATTTGTTTCTTCCCAACAACTTGCTTACTCTAGGTTGGTCCCTTATGTCTGACCAATTACAATTTAACAATGTGGCTGAAAAGGGGGGCAGGGGAGGGCAGCTGTAATAACTCATAAATTCCTAACCAGGCAGGTCATGATGGGTAGTCACACTCCAGGTTTGTAACTTATTTAGTGAAAGGTTTTTAAGCAAGCCCTGTCCATTGTTCTTGTGCATCTACGTTAAAACACCTTTGAAATGCCAGAAATGATACCTGTCCAGGGTGTGACTGCCCTCGAGAGAGCACATAATCCTAACAATCCTGGAATCCAGTCCACACTTTGCCTTCTCCTACCTTCCTTATTTTTCCCCTCCTTAATTTCAAATGCGTAAAAGAAACTGAAAAACAGTTATTCTCAGGAGCACTGAGATCTTGCTTTCCAGCAACTGTCATCAGTTTTGGCTCACATAAACTCATAAAAATTCTTTACAGGTTTGCACGTTTTTTACATTGACACAATGACTATCCAATCCATGAGGGCAGCAATCATATCACATGTTTATTGCCAAAAGCTCATTTTATGCCTATGCACATAACAGGCTGTAAAATATTTTTTAATTTATAAGTGAACAAATTTCTACAGGATTTCATTATACTTTGACACTGCTAAAGGTCTGAAAGTTACTAATAAGTACCTCTAACTCTTCATGTAAGATGACAAAGGACCCTGTAATCACCTCTAAAAAGGGCTGAATCATGCAATAGACTAAAAAGGAAATGCAAAGACAGGGTTCACTGATTTGACAATTTTTTCTGGACCAATCCTTATCACCACACACCATCATCATCTGTCATCATCACAAATAATATATCTGTGGTGCACTTAATAGTTTACAAACATGTTTAGACCCATTACCTCATTTTAGCCAGGCAATAGTCCTATGAAGGAGGTAGAGCTAATATTAAATTAAGAAAGAACTAAAGTTCACAAGGTAAGTAAAATTGCTCAAGGTCAGTAATATTGAAAACTACAATTCAAGTCATCCAATTCCCAAGTTTAGTACAGTTTCCAATGTCTATAAAAATGAAAGCAAACCAAGCCATTATTTGTATTTCAAAATAAATCTATAAAAATAACAGTCCAATATAACCACGCATTTTAAGCACCGTTTACTATAGAAGAAAAATACCTTTTAATTTAGCCTGAAATGAAAGGCTACCAGAGCAACAAATCATCTAAAATTAGTAAAAGGAGAGCTAGAATTCTCCTGAGGAAAATCAAATCAGTGAACTGATAGCAAATATTTAAGCACTTGAACAGATCAGAATACAAAATAAAAAAATCCACTGGTTAACCATAGCTGCCACTTTTGCAGGAATGGAAAGAATCTCTTTATGAAAAATAAAATAGTCTGGAAATAAGTAAGAGCTCTGTCCTTTATTTCATTCTACAGGGGACCCCACACATTTTCAAATATTGGTTAATTAGTTTTTAATGAGTAATCATGCTATGTTTATAGTTAATAAGGAATATGCCTAAGAAAAAAATATGTAAAATAACATTGTCCCAACTGATTTTAATTACTTGGAATCAAATCCATATTGGTTTTTGTATTTGAACCTCTCTTTCTCCCTCTAAAAATTGGCTTAAAAGCTCTAATACTCTCCCCACAAAACCAGACTTCAGAGACCCTAGCAATGTCATTCAAACAGGCCAAATCCCAGGCCCATCTCTCCATGAAAGAAGAGTACTACTGACAGATTAACTAGGTCAATTTACAAAGTAGAATCCACTTAGTATTTCTCCCCACAAAACTCTTCTAGGAGAGATTCTAACGTTGCTCTATTAATTAAAGGCCTTTGGAATGACACAGTCCTACACTCACAGTGGGATTATAAGATTTGGCTCCAATTGCTACTGCTTATAAAGTATGGCTGATCCTCTTGCTAGTGGGTCATAGAAGAACATGCTGGAACACCCAATGCCAGGACAGAGTACTTCCACACAGCTGACTCATTACTCAGTATCGGAAGCCTAGAGTACTTAAAGGTAAGAAACACCGTCTCTTAAAAAAGAACTTTCATCCTTAGGAAATACCTACACGTCTAATCTTGGCCTTTGCAGATGATCTTTGCCATCTTCTACTTTTACCTATTTGACCTGATGATAAATTATGACTGCACCAGCATTAAATCTGCTAACAGTGACTGCTGGCTAACTTCCCTTTATACCAGAGCTCCACAATCTGCAGAAGTACTGGAACACATATTCCTTTTTAAAAGAAAATCAGTGGAAAAAATAAGTTCCATTAAAATGGGGTAGGGGGATCCTATACTTTGAGTACTTGTACTTTAATAAATCATCTCTATGTGACTTTGCAAATCATTAATCCTCACATGTATTTATGCTATGTACATCCTTTCTATTTTGTAAGTATTCTCTCATATTAATGTCACACAGTAGGCTCAGAGATAGAAAGTTTCAAAGATCTTGAGAATAAAAAAGGAAAAAAGATAAAATAGAATTTTTGGTTTAAATATATTGTTGTTAGTGATTAACTCATCACATGCTTAATAAGCACTATCAGTGTACCAGACAGGTACTATGCTAGGAAACAGGGTCACAAAAAAAGAAAAAAAGAGTAAAACAAATAAGGCCCCTTCTTTCACAGAGCTTTCCATTCAAAGAGAATGTATTAATGGAATCTGGATTCATTATTTATTCAAAATCTGGGTTCAATATCTCCTACAACTTGATAGAGCCAGGTACCTTACTAATTATTTTCACATAATACCTCACTTAACAATCCAGTGAAATTACCTCCACCTCACAGGTGAGGAAACTGAGGCTCTAAAAAGTTGAGACTTATTCAAGATCACAAACTAATAAAAGGGGCAAATTAAAACAGCTGTTCTAACTCGTTCTAACTCCAAGTTTGGACTCTATTAATAACATATCAATCTGCTTCAAAGAAAAAGTCAAATGGGAGAAGGTATTACTGGATTCCCAGATTATAAAGTCAACTCATGAAAATTCTAAAATCTTTAAAAACATTTCTGTCATGAACCTATGCAAATAACAGGACCAAGATTCCTTGAAGACTTTTCTGAGTTGAGTCCCTCCAAGATTCTGTCCAATACAGCCCTCCATTCTCTATACATTCATGTTCCACAGATGAAATTGTTATTACATTCCACTGGGTCATAGCTCTAACTCCAGGCAACCCTATGAATAAAGTTTACAATGTCCTGTCCTCAACATCTCTGCTCAGCTCCTGCAGACTCATGCTTATGGTTTTTTCATGGTGTCAATCCATCTCATATTTGGTCTTCCCCTTTTCCTGGTGCCTTCTATTTTTCCCACTAGCAGTGTCTTTTGGAAAGTACACTGGCTTCTCATGATGTGCCTAAAGTAGAACTGCCTCAGTTTTACCATTTTATACACATAGATACGTGAATACATGAAATACAATGAAATAAAAGTTAGCTGTCAAGTAAACATCTGTAGAGCCATCCTATTTTCTCACTATTTTTCATTATCAAAACTGAAACGACCTACTCATAGAAGAGATCCACAGTAGACAGAGTTTATAGTTTCAATGATTTGATATGATAAAGTCTTGTGTTACTGACAACCCTGTAGATCAACAAGATCAACAGAAAGCCATCTAACTTATTTACTTTTAAAATGTTTAAATTTCATCAAGAAGAAAAATATTCTTCTCCCTATCTTAAGACCCCAAACAACCCATAGTCACTTATCTTTATCCCAGGAACCTGCACTATCCAAAAAGGGGCAAAGTAAACATTAAAGGAGAAGAAAACAAATGTACCTAATAATCCAAGCACCATGATGAGAGAGAAGAAATGGTGGATCTCAGAGGCCAAGAACAGCAGCTGAACCTATCCATGAAAGCAATGAAGAAACACCTGCCTGAGATAAACTGTGTCCCATGTAGACAGTAAAACCCATAATTTACAAATGTTCTTGGAAAACTGAACTGATCCCAAATAAAAAAGAGATTATATTCAGGTTATTCAACTTCTTGGGTAGGGTAAATATTCATAATCTAGCCAACAGTATACATGGACTACAGAAATTAACCTGACAGTGACAATCTTAAGTTTTCCTATAATAAGAAATTTTCCAGATTCATGTTTCTGGGAGAGTATAATATACAATTTGTAAAGTATCTGTCCAATACAGGTATACAAATCCTAATTAACTACTAATTTTCTAATTTTTCATCTTACATTTCGACTATGAGTAGTGTTACTACATTAATAGTTGATACACATACACACACATCCCATGTCTCTCTTTCCTGAAAATTCTTCCCTCCCCTCCACCACTGCGTTGAGTACCTGAATGTCTTCACCCAAGTATTTCCTTCTACACTAGACTGTGAAAAATCAACAATAAATAACAAACTCCCAGCTTTTATGACCAAGAGCATAGACAGAAAAGCAAATATTATTTATATAAATAATTGTCCAGTTATAGTAAGAGTATATGAAAGAGACTTACAGGATGCAATGAGCCTATAATGGAGGATCTAGAATCTGATCAGGGTTTGAGAAAGTGTTATTTCAGCTGAAATCTGAAAAAAAATGTGAAAGAGAGGAAGGGACAATTGAGCTGGGAAAAGATAATAAAGGCATGATAAAAGAAAGACCATAAAGGAGTTTAACAAAATATGTGAATAAAAGAAGGCAGTCAGTCACAGAAGACCACATATTGCATGATCCTATTTATATGAGATGTCCACAGTAAGCAAATTAATGGAGATAGAAGGTAAATTAGTGGTTGCTTGGGGCTGGGGCAGTAGGTGAGGAGTGACTGCTAATGAGTTAAAGATTTCGTTTTGGGATGATGAAATGTTCTAAAAGCAGATTATAGTGGTGGCTGTACAATCCTATAAATATACTAGAAACAAAAGTGAGTTGTTCATTTTAGATGAGTGAACTTTATGGTATGCAGATTACATTTCAATAAAGCTGTTAAAAATAAAATAAAAATACATCCTTTCTGAAAGGGTAGGGAGTAAAGTGGTTAAAGCAGAGTGAGAAATAAGAGGAGAGCGGGGTTGGAGAAGAGGCCAGGAGCTGTATCAGATTTGTAGGCCATTTTAGTATCACTAGGTTTAATTAAATGACTTCTTGTCTGATACCTCAGTACATAATCTTCACTGTAACTCGAAAACAGTTATTTGAAGAATAGATCCAATTCCTTGCCCACATTGGCTTTATAGCAAAATCAGATAAATAATATAACTTCTTAGCTAGCAAATATTTTAAATAAAACTGAAGTCACTGACAAGTGAAAGGTTTCTAATGAAGCAGAATATAAAATTAAACATCTTGCCACACCATATTCAGAAAAACAATGACTATCAGTGAAAATAAAACACCTATTGTTTTACTTCACAAATTGAAAAAGTGGAATGAATCAGTATCACTATATCTCTCCTACTGACAAAAAAAAAAAAAAAAAAAAAGCAAAACTGTTCTTTTTAATTATCCAAAACTTACCTGCAGCAACTAAACAATGAAAAGAAGAACAAGCTTTTGCTATCAATGACAAGAGAAAGGAGCCGGGGGCGGGGGTTAGAAAATGAAGCCACAAGCTGCATGGCATGGCTCATAACACTGCTCATACTTCTATAAGCAATTCTGAAGAAAAAATGGTCAACAGAAAAAAATACTAAGAATTCTCTATGGTTCTCCTCAACATAGTAAAACACGAAACTTGAAAATGCTGTAGGTAGCTATGGAAAGGGGTGGCAAGGTAGGGAAGGAAGAGTCCAGGAAGTCTACAGCTAAGGTTTTTACCTCCCAAAATATCACCTATGAACCCCAACAAAGGCAGAAAGGGCAGCATCTTCCATGTTAGTGTACTAAGTTGAAGGACATAAAAAGAATATACACCTGGCTTGGTGGTGGAAAAGATGTTCAGAAAGAACTGTACCAACCAGAGGACTTTTCTCTACTTAGCTCAGTACTCAGGCTACAGAAGAGTGGATTAAAAACAACAGCCACATTCTCAACAAAGATATCCAAGAGGTGATAAAGGGAAATAATTCACTAATGGAAGTTATATCAAAACTAATATTGTTGCCCAGTTTAACCATAAGAAAGTTGAAAAAACTGACACAAACATACTACAGGAAAAACATGCAAAGCCAAACCAAGAACTGTATCTGGAAGGAAACAACCTAAAGAGCTGGAAAAAAATTACTTCCAAAAGTTCAGTGCAACAGAAGAACTTAACAATAAATAAATACAAGAGTCCAAAAATAAGGTCATAAAACAATAGAAAGATATAAAAAATGAAAATTATTTTGGTCTTTCTATTAGTTTCCTGCACTAGCATTAACAAATTACCATGAACCGGGTTGCTTAAATCAACAGAAATTATTCTCTTGGTCCTGGAGACAAGTCTGGAATCAAGATGTCAGCATTGCTGCACTCCCTCTGCAGGCTGTAGGAGATCCATTGCTTGCAAGCTCTTCTAGCATCTTGTAGCTGTCCACATTGCTTGCTTTGTGGCCTCAAGAAGGCATCATTCTAATATCTGCCTCCATGGTCACACACACAGCTGCCTCCTCTGTGTGTCTGCTTTCTTCTTTGTATCTCTTGTAAAGATATCATCAGTTTGATTCAGATTCCATCCATAATCTAAGATGATCTCATTTCAAGATCCTCAATTTAATTGCAACTTGCAAAACCCCTTTTTCCAAATAAGATAATACTCACAGGTTACTGACATTTGACATTGATATCTTGGGTGGAGGGGGGGGGTGACCTTTTGCATTTTTCAGCCTACCACAGTTTACTGTTTCTTTCTTAGCTTAGCAAAGCAACCATAGATCTACTAAACTAGAAACAGCAGAGAACAGAAGTTACTTGGTGAAAAATTAAGAGGAAATCACAATAATGCAGTAAGAATCAATGAAGAAATTAAAGTAATTCTGGAGAATATAAATGTGGAGAACAAAGATGATTCAACATAAGGATAATTATTGTTCCACGAGTAGACTCAAACACATGAATAGAAAAAGTATTCAAAGTACAAATGTTCCTGATACTGAGTGGACTATACCTGCAGGACAAAAAGGTAAAATGTTTACAAGAAAGAACTAACTCAGAATAGTCAATGTACCCTGGTTAAAGTCAAGTGTAAAAAAAGATTCTATCAGTCATCCAAATAGAAAAAAAATTAGTCACTAACGATGGGTGGAGCAGGAGATGTGTGGAAAAACCAACAGACTAGTTATGAAAAAGCAGACCAAGTTTTTTTTTATACCACTGCATGGCTTATAACCTTGAAAAAGTTAAGGCACTCCTTTCTAGACCTCAGTTTCTTAGTACTTAGTACTTAGTACTACCAGTACAAAACTGAGTTCTGGGTCCAGGAAGCAGCCTTGTAGAAAGAAGGGTGAGGATTAAAAAAAAAAAAAAAAAAAAAAAGGTAAGAACCCAATTTTGTCCCTGGATAGCCAGTTTTTGTGACTGTCAGATCCTAAACCTCTTTTCCCCATGCCCAGACACATGCATTCAACAAGGAGCAGAGGCGGAAGTGGGAGAATGGAAAATAATGTTTGTTAAACACTTTACATCAAGTACAGTGTTGGGTATATCATACTTCACTCACTCCTACCGATCCCTCAATGCAATTATCATGCTTTGTTTCACAGGGAATATTTAACTCTTAAGTCTATACACTTTCCACTAATTAGTTCTTAAGCAATCTACTCTAATTAAATAATTGTATAAGTAACCACTAAATGTACTGTCCACAAGGCGATAAGACGTCTGCATTTTTCAACACAATTTTTGTATAGAGTAAGCTCAAAATTTCTTCGGTGAATGAATGAATGAATGAGCAAAATAAACTCAAGTACCATCTCCTCTCTCACTTTCCTAACCATTCTAAACTACAATGATTATTCCACCTGGAGTCACACTGATCTGTCTCTATCCATGCTGTCCAATACAACAGTCACTAACTATATGAAGCTACTGAACACTTGAAAATGTTTAAGTATGAACTCAGATGTGCTGTAATAAATGACAGATTTTGAAGACTTAACTTAAAAAAATAGAAAATGATAATAATCTCAGGTATCTTATTTTAATAATCATAATTCACACGTGAGCATGCTCCACTAAAAGAGGATATCATCAAAAAGTCATGACCATCTTTTCAAAAAGTTGTGCTACATCAACTAGAGATCTACATGCAAAAAAAAAAAAAGAAACTGAGCTTATACGTTTCACAAAAATTAACCCAAAATGAATCACACACCTAAAGTAAAATGCCAAACTATAACCCTTCTAATAGATAATGGGAGAAAACCTAGGTGAATTGTGTTTGGTGATAATTTTTTAGATACAACACTAAATCACAATCTGTGAAAGAAAAACTGGTAAGTTGAACTTAGTAAAAATTTAAAACTTCTGCTCTGCAAAAAGACACTGTTCAGAGAATGAAAAGATAAGCCACAGACTGAGAGAAAATATCTGTAAAACATGCATCTCATAAATGACTTGTATCCAAAACATGCCAAAAATTCTTGATTCAAAAATAAGAAAACCCATTAAAAATAGGCAAAAGACTTGAACAGACAATTCACCAAAGAAGATACACAGGTGACAAACAAGCATGTGAAGACACCTAACAGCATATGTTATTGTTATGTCATTAGGAAATTACAAATGAAAATGAGATATCACTGTAAGCCTATCAGGACAGCTAAAATCCAAAACACTGAAGAAGATATAAAGCAACAGGAACTCTCACTAACTGCTGGCAGGAATGCAAAATCATACAGCCACTTTGAAAGTTAGTTTGGCAGTTTCCTACAAAACGAAACACACTCTTACTATACAATCCAGCAATTCCACTAATGGATATTTACGCAAATGAGTTTAAAACATGTCCACTCAAAAACCTACTCAAAATGTTTACAGTAGCTTCACTGTAATTTGCAAAAATGTGGAAACAACATAGATGTCCTTCAATATGTGAAAGGGTAAAACAAAATCTTAGTATATTCATACAAGGGAATAATAGTCAGCAAAATCAAGAAATGAGTTATCAAGCCACAAAAAGACATGGTGGAACCTTAAATGCATATTGGTAAATCAAAGAAGGAAGTCTAAAATAGGTTACACACACTATATGATTCCAGTTATGTGACATTTTGCAAAGACAAAACTATAGAGGTATGTAGTAAAAAAGATTAGTGGTCGCCAGGGATAGGAGGAGAGTAGGAATGAGTAGGTGGAACACAGAGAATTTCTAGGGCAGTGAAACTATTCTGAATAATATTATAATGATGGACACATAACATGCATTTGTCAAAAGCCATAGAACTATCCAACACAAAGAGTAGGATTTAATACCAATTATGAATAATCAACTATGGACTTTAGTTAATAACAATCTATCAATACTGGTTCATTAATTTTAACAAATGTGCCATACAAGATATTATAACAGAAAAAACTGTGGGGATGAGGAAGTATATGAAAATTCTCTGCATTTTCTGTTCAATTTTTCTGTAAACCTGAATCTACTCTAATAAATGCATTCAGTTTACAAAAGTGGGGGAGGGCATTACAGCACAATGGTTCTAAGTCATTTGAGTGTGTATCTCTTGGGAAAATTTATTCATTATTAAAAATATGAAGGAACAGAGAGGTTTGAGTTTTTAGTTTGCTTTGCTTTTGTTATCTTATTATACATGCCTGGCCCAATCCCAAATCTAGTAAAAATAAAAACTTTTGTGAATAGGACCCTAACATGTATTTGTTTATAAAATTTTTCAAGTGATTCTACTGTCGACATGATGCAAACAGCCAGGAACTTTTGAGTTAAACAATATGGTCTGATTGCTGCTTTGTGCTAAATTAGTATACAACATAACTTCTTTGTAGCCTTCCCTCATGGCACCCTTCCCCCCATTTCCTCAAATATAAAATGAAAGAGTCTAACTTGAAAGACAGGAGCATGAACCAGAATACTACAGTGACTTTCAGCTCAAAATTTCTTTCCCCACTATAGAAATATAAGTTTCAACTAAAACAATTTGTAAAGCAGACTCCTTTATCTTAAACCTAATTAAGACAAACAGAATTTTCATTGTTTTAACTAAGGTGATACAAACAATAACTAAACTATCTTACTTGATCAAATAAACCAATGCCTTTTCTATCAAAATTCTCTCCCCACAAAAGAACATTTAGTCTTTTGCAACTTGTTTGAGGTAGTCAAAAAGATCATCAAGAGTGTAAGTTAAGAATTGAGATAACTGTAAGAAATCAGATACTCTCAAGAAGG
Organism: Cynopterus sphinx; assembly: GCA_030015415.1. Lineage (NCBI taxonomy): Eukaryota > Metazoa > Chordata > Mammalia > Chiroptera > Pteropodidae > Cynopterus > Cynopterus sphinx. Next base: position 55,201,932 of record CM057380.1, on the reverse strand, counting down.
CAATCCAATTGATAGGCTGCCATTATCTCTTACAGGTAGCAAATTTCTCATATTTCTTAACATTCATGTGAGCAAGGACCAGCACACACTAAACCCAATGCCAGCATGGTTCAATTTCCATGTCTTAAAATTGGTCTAAGTATCATTTTGAATGTCAAAAGTCTCAACCTAGAAAACTAAGATTCATCATTTATCCTCATCACCTAATACATAAAAGAGTACCTGTGTACCTATCATATAACAAGGTATACAGCAGAAATCAAGTGTTTTTCAATTAGTTTATAGTTATCAAATAGTTATTAAGCATTTACTATGTCAGGTGCTATGCTGAGCAATGGAACAGAATAGTGAGCAAAACCAAGTCCTTGTACTCATGAAGTTTATTTACACTCTAGCAGCAAAGACAAACTAATATATGCCAAGTAGTAATAAAGTCTATTTTAAAAACTAAAGCAAGGTAAGGTGCAGGGTATTTACTGACTGGAAGGGGCCACAAGGGAGCCTTCTGGAATGCTGATAAAAATGTTCTATACTTAGCTTGATCTGAGTGGTAGTACAGTCACTGAGTTGTAACTTAGGCTTTATGCAATGTACTGTATATAAATTATACCTCTAAGTGTTTTTTAAGCCTGCCAAAAGACCAACCAGCTCCAAAGATGATTTCTTCATTAGCACAATTATTAACATATTTCCAGGTTTAAAGACTATATATCCCCATAGCTAAATACAGTTACACTTTCTAGAACCACATAAATGGTTTTGTTGCATTATAATCTATCTATCTATCTAATTTTCCAATTATGATACATTTACCTCTCTTGTCCCACAGTTCTCTTAAAGCCAATAATTAGTAAGCATCTACTGTATATACATAGTTAAGGCAAAAGAAAACCAAACCCACGCCTCAACTTACAGTAAAAGATAAAAACAAAATGGTGCTAAAAAGGAGTTCTACAACTGATCATGCATGATAAATATAAAACAGAATATATATATCGCTTTAAAAAAAACTTATCTTTAACCACTTTTCTTCCCATCCCCACGGATCCAAAATCCCAGAGTTTCTGTTTTGGGTAGAAATGCAATGAATACAAGAACTGTGTGCTCAAAACATTACACAATCCATTAAGAGATAGTCCAACGTAGTAGTGCTCAACAGAGTGTAATCTGGAGCCAGACAGCTGGGGTTAAATTCTGGGTCTACATCCTACTACCTATTTTATCTTAGCCAATTTTATTTCACTTCCCTGTGCCTCAGGCTCCTCATCTGTAAAATAGGAATAACATCATATAGCTCATAAGTTATAAATGAGTTAATTTATATACTGTGCTTACTTAAAACAGTGGTTGGCACATAGAAAACACTAGACGGGTGTCAATGACAACTACTACTACTTCTGCTAGGAATCTTACCATGGCTGGCACCTAGGTTCCACAAACACGGCAAGGGTTAACACTCCATTTCTGTTCCCACTGACACTCACACTAACTCAGTTCTTTAAAACTGTTCCTTATATACGCACTGTGTGGAACACATCATATAATGCTTAATGGCACAAAATACTCAATCGACTTACCAAGTACAAAAGAGGGAGAAAAATCCCTATATATGAGAAGAGAGAAAGTTAGTAATTAGGGTAAATCAGTCTCTTTTTAATAGGCTTAGCTAGATTGTTTCACTTTGATGAATGTCCTCTTTCCCCAAAAAGAATTTCTATGACTCTTCTCTTTATCTAGATGACAAATAAATAATTTACTATGACTATTAATATATAATCTGTCTACTATAGATCTAACATTTCCCTATATATAATCAGGGGATATAAAAGCTGTTTGAGACATAATTCCTGTCCTGACAGACTAGTAAGGAAAAGTCTAAGCAAAAACAATCAATTCATTCAGTCAACACTCTTGAAGGAGTACTTAGTACCCAGCTCCAGGCCTGGCCCAGCATGGATTTTAAATTCGACGAGGGTAACACTATTAAATGGATAGAACTACAATGGGTAGGTGTGTAAAGGACAACAATGGTGTAAAAGATATGAAGGAAGCAAGGAACAGGAAATAATCTGGAACATGGAAGACTTCTTAGGAAAACAACATATATGCTACATTTCGAAAAAAGATAAATTTATAAGAAAGATAGAGTATAACATTTCAGGCAGAAGCAAATACCAGATAGATTGAGATTCCCTCTGAATGAGAAAATAAGCCAAGTGAGGTAGCTGCAAACTTTACGCTACGAAAAGGGTTTGAAACTTTATAACGTAAAAAATAAATAGTAAAGAAATGATTCATGCAAGAGGATACATGGTCAGACTTCTGAATACTTACCTGAGTAAGAAAGAAAGTTAAATAAATAATGCTAGAGACATAAAATCAATGACAGCCCAAGGGTAGGCAAAGTTTTCCTGTAAAGGGCCAGAGTAAATATTTTAGGCTTTGGAGGCCATACGGTCCATTTCAACTACACAAGTATGCCTTTGTAGCATAAAAACAGCTATAGATAATGAATACCTAAATTAATGAGCAAGGCTATATTTCCATAAAACCTGATCCTACAAAAACTGGCAGTTGAGTGACTATATTTGGCCTGTGGGCTATAAATTTGTGAACCCCTTAATAGGCAAAGAGTGAGAAAGTCCTAAAGTAGTCTATAGAAATGAACAAGAACAGATTCCACAAATATTTAGGGGCTGGAATAGACTTAAAGAATGACCAGAGGTGGAGAATTAGGTATAAGGATGAAACACCTCAACTCCTGAGAACAAACTCAGGGATCCCCAATGAATGATGGTGCCATCTACCAAGATAAGAGAATACAAGGAAAAGTAAAATTGAGGTTTCATCCTGTTTAAGGAAGGAGATGTTGAGGAGAGAAAATTATTTCAGTTTTAACATGTTCAATATAAAGCAGTTCTGAAATATTCAGGAAGTGATTCCAGCAGGTCTGGATATTGAGAGATCTGAGCTAGATACAGATTTAGTCAAAGTAGTAGTTAAGATCACCCAAGGGAGAAGGAAGGTGGGTAGAGTAAAAACAAAGGCCTAAGGTAAGAATTTCAACTTCGGGAGGAAAACTCTGCCCCCATTCCCACCTCCACCCCCACCTTACCATACCCCCCAAGGAGAAAACATCCTGTAGGAAAGAATGAAAGGTAAGAATCTGAGAAGCAGAAGAGCATTTTCAGTGGAGTAGAGTGCTAAAAGTTTACTGTAGAGCTAAATTAAACTAGGATACAATCTTTGTGAGGAGGAAAAAATTAGTGGGCCAAACACTGAAGAGATCTAATAGGATTTAGGATCCTCCAGGTACAAAGAACATAAACAGATGCAGAGTGGTTAAAAACGAAAGAAAGCCCAGAAAAGGTAAATCCATAGGGACAGATAGCAGATTGGTGGTTGCCAGGGGCTTGTGGGAAGAGGGAATGGGCAGCTAATGTGTACAGATATTTCTTTTGAGGTGATAAAAACGTTTGGGAACTTGATAAAAGCGGTGGCTGCACATTGTCAATATAAATGCTACTGAACCATACACTTTAAAGTGTGTTTTGTTGTTGTTGTTGTTACATCAATTCCATGTCTATTTTTTTTTAAATGGCAGCGACAAAATTAGTAGGCAAGCCTGAGAAGAGAATACTGGGAAATAAATCTGTTTAGACTGTGAGCAACCAGATTATTATAAAAACTGTCAAAGAAAGGCAGAAAAATTTAATCAGATTAAAACAGATAACAGAGGACACTTTCAGGCATCTCTTCCAGTTTTCTTAACAAGAATGGTAATAAGACAAAGCTCAACTGTTTACTTAGGGAACCCAATATGCTTTATGTGGGGAAGTGTAACTGTGAAGAAATAAGATAAAAGCTGTTGTAGGTGTAACCTTTATCACCAATAAACGGTTTAAGAGTGTATAAATGGGTAATTGAAATGAGCACTAACGTAAATGTGAAAAACTGACTGCAAAAAGTTCCTTGATTTTTCGGGTCTCCCTATATTTACACCTTTCATAATGTCACTTTAGGGTCTTTTCTCATCTCTTGAATTTGAACTGGACTGATGACATGATTTGGCCAACAGAAAGGGAGATTTTCAGTTTGCCAGTTTTGAGCCTAGGCCTCAAGAACTCCTGCATGCTTCCGTACCTCTCTCTTGGAAATATGCTCTGCTCTGACACCCAGCCAACCACCAGATATGAGTAATACCACTCTAGACAAGCTAGTTTTAGCCTATCTACCAATGAAGCTGTGAGGAATATAAGCAATCCCATATAAGATCACTTAAGCTTGGCCCAGATAGCAGATCTAACCAACTGTTCTAAAGACTCAAAAGCAATAATAAAGGAAGTTTTGGAGTGGTTTGTTAAATAGGAACAGCTAACATACACTAATGACAGTAGTGATGACAGGAAATGGCCATTCATTAATCTGGCATGAATGCTAAAGTTATGTCACCAAATACTAATTTGTTCAGTGTGGTTTAGGTTTTATAAACATCTAAAACTTAAAGAGAAAAAGAAAACCTAACCATTAAATTCCTATAATTACTCTGTAATTAGGAATCTAAAAATATGTATTAAACCACCACCACCTTTTTCCCTAAAATTACAGCAACTTAAAACCATTATAAACATAAATGCAATTTTTGATAACATGATGTGTCTTTGACAAACAACTATCACATGATAGCAACTACCTGAAATTGGAGTTTTGAGGATATTTTTCCTCTTCTGTAACAAAATTCTCCAGAAAGTTCTAAATTTTCTATGTGTTACTACTGTGACACTTAATTTTCAGAAGCACTTTATCATAGAGTAACTTTTTAACACAAGGCAATCAAACCTTACTCAAAAAGTCAAAAATACCTAACCAAGCTAATTCAATACCTCTCACAGATAGTATAATAGTTTTATCAGGCATCTAACATATTTCAACAGACAACAGAGATCTCAACTCTTCCCCTCAATGAAAAACTAGCACTGCTTTCATGGTCAAATCACTGACTTGTCACTGCCAATGCCAACAAATTCCACCTATTGATGAGAGGGTAATTTCGTATGCAAGGCAAGAACCAAGGCACTCATGAGTTCATCTGATGTGATTGCAGATATGGAAAGACTTGCAAATAGGAGGTACTTAATATAGAAGGCAATGAAATCTTTAATAATTTTTTTTAATTCACTCCTGAATTTCGCATGGTCTTTTTACTAAACCTGCTATCAATAAAAGTAAAATCTGCTTTTATTAATTTTAAGCAAGTAAAAAGTCCTGTATGGGTTTAGCAGTATTAAACTTTAAACACTATTAACATATTCAGAGGAATTCTCAGAAGGAAACAATTTACTTTACTATTTTTAAACATAATATATGCTCTTCTTTACAAAGGAGGTCTGTGGGTGTTAGAGAAGTTCAATGGCCAGGATTACCTTACAAATGTATTGTTACATACACAAAAGCTACAAAAAAGAAGTATCTATTAACATTTTACTATATCAAAAAGGTACAGATTTTTGAACAGGACTTTAAAATGTTTAAAGAGTAGTACAATTTATTTGATAGAAGAATGACTAAATTGATGGTTACCAAATATCCTAGATAATTTCTGTTTCTTTTTTAAGAATACAAGTCTCAAACAAAAAGGTGAATACAGGCTTTCTCAGACCATGACACAAACCTTAACTTCCTGCCCTCTGAGTACTGCCCTGGGTTAAATTACAGGTTGCCCAGTAGTTTTGATACTAAGCCTGCAATATTCATGAGCCTCACCAGGTTACATTAATTGCCTCTCCTAAAATAGTCTACAATAACTCCAACCTTCTCCCTCCCTCCCCTTCTCTCTCTCTCTCTCTCTCTCTCTCTCTCTCTCTCACACACACACACACACACACACACACTTACTCCAAGTAAAATATCCCATACCATAATTCTAAGTAATCTTTTACTCTCTTCTCTTATTTTCAAATACTTTTTAGTATTCAATCCAAAAATAGATTATAGAACTTCAAGAAAGGTTCCAAAAACCTCTTAAAAAAAATTTTTCCTAAATAGCTATAACAACCAACCTACTCAAAAATTAATCTTCTTGTTTATATATCCTACAAATTCTCACTGCCCTCCCAGAAACAAAATCTACAGCATGATTATTTCAATCTATTCCCTTTTCAAATATACTCCTCTAATCAAGACTTCCAGGAACATCAAGCTTATAAAGTCGAAATCCTAGAGACAGAGAGAAAATTATTATTAACAGCTAGCATGTATTGAATCTACCTACTCTGTGCCAAGTTGTGTTTTTCATGCATTATTATCACTTAACCTCCACAATGGCCCTATGAAGTAAGTACTATTATCATAATTTTAAAGATGAAAAAAGTCAAGTTCTGAAAGTAAGTCATTTGTTCAAGTTCAGAGCTAGTGTTAGAGTTTGGATTCTAAAGCAATCTATAGAGCTCTGCATTCTTTAAGTGAAAAAGCAGTATTAAACCATATCACAGACTAAGCTTTATGCAACACACCAGATCTCCCTTACGATCTACAATACTAATTAAAATTAGTAATCGCATTCAGAGAATAAATCTAACAATTGGTGATCTCCAGTTCTTAGTTACGTAGGTGGAGCACTTTTGTAGAACAGGCGGTATTACTGCTAGGATCAACCACACTAATGAGTTGCAGAGATGGGGAAGGGAAACACATTCACACAAGGCAAAGTTGAAACTGACTATTAAAAAGCTACTGTATGATTATATTCAATTACTGTATGATTATATTCAATAGCCTTAAACTGTTATATTTTAGAATGTAACTGTTTCTATATCCTTCAGCAAAACAGTGACTGATATTTATGACAACTCAAGTATAATAGGCCCTCCCCTAACATCATCCTTTCGCCACAGGAACTTAAATCTCATTTATATCCCTTAGCCTATTGAAATTGGTTTTGTTATATGTCATTTTGCTTAGTCTCAGAACCTATCAATGATATTAAATGAGGACTTACTGTATCATAAAAATGGTATGAAAATTATATTAAGCATAATCAAAAATACATTTTTTACAGTTTGTACAAAAATTACAAACAAAAAGTTTTAAATCATTTCTCTATAAAGTTCAAAATGGTATTTCCCGATCTCTCAGTCCAATCTTATTCTCTCTTCTCTTCTTTAGAATATAAACATTCTCAAATCCTTGTTTTTGTACACTTCTAACTTTCACTGCCCCAGCTTAACAGGCAATCTTCTCAAAGAGTAGCCAATACTCATTATTTTCACTTCCTCACCTCTATCCTCTTTACTATAACTCTGCACCCATCTTCCCAGTTAAGATTTTTTTGCTGAAGTTATCAATGCCTCCTAATTCCTAAATCGAATGAACAATCTGCAGGTCTTATTTATCCTTTTAAGCAGAATTTAACATTTCAGATCCCTTTCTCCCCTACCCTCCTCCTCTTTAAATTCTGGTCAGTTTAACTTCCAAACCACCACTCTTGTGTTTTCCCTGTTTTCTCTTCTTACTACTTTTTGCTGGACCATTTCCCTCTGCCTGTCCCTCAAATGTTGGAGGGTCCCTGGCATTCTTCTATTCTGTTAAAAGTTATCAAAAGGTGATCTTAACCTGCATCCCCCCATTTATGCTACACCTTTAACTCTGTAGGCCACTTAACTCTCCTCGCAGCTTTTCAATGCTTCACACATATTTTCACCTGAATATTTCAGGCACTTCAAACTCAGCCAGCATAGCCACAACTGAACTGATCTTGGAAAGCTAAAGAATAAAGCCTTGAAAAGTGTAGATATACTGAGAGTTTTATTTTCTTAGAAGTGGGATACAGTCCCTATTTTAGTAAACATTATCCTCTCCATCTTTCAACAAAATAGCCGGAGTAATTCTTGACTCCTTCTTTCTTTTGACCCAAGAATATTATAAAATCTTATTATTTTTAAATCCTCTCCTATCTCTTTACTCCCCCGTCATCTCTAAACAATATCTTGTTTAGGCTATCTCATAATATTCATAATTGTTTATGGCTACAATACTTATCACATAACATGTACATTTCTTCATTAACCTGCAAACTTAGTGACAGGACATCGTGTCTTGTTCTTTTTATCCAATGCACCTAGGAACACATAAAGAGTAATAAACATAAGTCTGGTGAGAGGGGGACTCCAAGATGCTAACTAACACCTCAAAAGACATACAATTTATTAACATTAACAAGTAGTTATTTATGTGTAGTTCAGCTTGCCGGCATTTTTCAATACTAAAGTAACCTTCATCACTGTACAGCAATAATAGAATATCAGTTCTGCATATTCAAAGTGGCATAATATTCTTTTCTTGTTTATGTTTGTACGTACGTTTTATATTTCCTACAATAATCATATATCACTTTCAACACTGGTGAGAAAACTATTTTTAAAGCAAAGTGCCACAATTAACATGAATGAAAAATCTTTGTTTTTAAAACAATATATTGTGAAAATGGAAACTGGGGTTGGGGAAATGCATCAGGAAACTAAGAGAACATATCAAAAAAGAGATACAACATTAAGCAAAGACTGCTAAAACTACTACTTTCAATAAATAGTTAAGCACACCCAGTGAAAAGGTAAACAGTTGTACAGTGTCATCTTAGTCAAAAATGAAAAGATGATGGTAAATAATGCGGGTGGGATATTTGAAAAGTTACACTCAAATTCATTCCAGATTTAAACTGTCATAAAAATACAAGAGGAAAATGTAAGTGAATACTTATATTAGCAGTTCTCAAAGTGTAGTCTAGATTTCTGGACCCTTTCAGGGGTCCCAGAGACCAAAAATATCTGCATGACAATAACATTTGCTTTTTCATTCTCATTCTCTGGAGTAGACAATAGAGTTTTCCAAAGGCAACACATCGTGATAGTTATCAAAAGAGCTTAAATGCAGAGGCAGATATGAGTATTCTGCTTATCTTCTATTAAATCAAAAAGATATGCAAAAATGTAAAATTTCTCAATATTTTATTTGGAAAAATGTAATTATTTTTCATTAAAACATGTTAACATATAAAGGACTTATTGTTTCTTAATAAGTTAATAAATATTTATAAATTTCTCAGTTTTAATTTCTAATGTGGCAAATGTGTACAGATGTAACCCACATGAAAAAGAGTTCTGCAGGGTCCTCAATAATTTTTAAGAGTATAAAAAGGTCCAGAGACCAAAAAGTCCAAAAATTGCCAATTTATATAGGCTGAGCAGGAGCAAGCTTCTCAAAGCATGACTCTAAAGCAAGAAGACCAACCAACAAGTATTTTGACATAAATACTTTAAACTTCCACACATCCAAAAATAAACATAAGCAAATTTACACACACAAAAAAATGACAAGTTGGGGAGAAATACTTGCAACATATAACAATAGGTTCATAGTATTCACATATAAAGAGCTCTTTCCTATAGTTAAGTAAAAGACAAATATCCTCTAAAATAGGATTGAGGACATGAAAACTAATGGGAAATCAGTATATTACACAGGGGCTAACATGCATGTTAAAAAAGTAAACCTCAAATTTATTAGTATTCAAAACTGTCCATATAAATTATTGTTAAGAATATAAATAGTTACAACTTCTCTAGAAGGCATCCAAAAATATGGATCAGAAATCTTAAAAGTGTACATACTCCTCAACATCCAACTCTATCCTGACGGGATAAAAACATATGCAAAAGCCTGCTATGAGAATATTCATTGAAGCATTATTTATCACTGCAAAAGTGAAAACTAAAAACAAATGTCTACTAAGAAGGAGATGGTTGAATACATCCCATTGTTAGGATTAGTTATTACTTGGTGATTTAAAATGTTGTATGTGGAAAAATATCTTTGATATATTAGGTTAAAAAAAGGCAGTTATAATTCTTGATGATTCATTTCAGTAAAAGATAATACATCTATGTGCAAAGAACTAGGATGTACCAGGAATTTTAGGCACGTAAGTAATTTGCCCCTAAAACCATAAAAACCTCAACTCACAAAACCATTAGATAGTGGACACCCAGATTTGACTCTAGGTCTCACAAACTCTGCAACTCAAACCATATTGTTAAATGCCACCTGTACACCAAAAGGTTAACAGTTTTGGTTAAGTAAAACAATAGGACTATCTCCCCACCCCAGTTACCTTTCTTTTTCTTTTCTCTTCCCCCAATTATTTCTTTCCGTAATAAACATGTTTTACTTTTTCAATAAGAAAAAAGAAAGTATTTTTATTTTGGAATACTTGGGCTCAAAAGCCAGAGATTCAATTAGAGGGGAAAAAAATTTGCAAGACAACTTTCAAAATCTGTATATCTTGTTATTTAACATTATCTACAATCAAATTAAAAACAAATGAATAATACTTTCAGCTTCCTTTGGAAATTTCATAAAAAGTTTATGGACCTCAGCTTCAACAGACCAGGTTTAAAATCCATGATAAGCTATAATCCTTAAGCAAATTACTTAAACTCTCTGAAACCTAAGTTTCTTATTTATAAAATATTCATCATAAGTCCCACCTCTCAGGATTGTTATAAGGACTGTGGTAAAAGAACACAACATGCAAAGAGTGTAAGATATAATATTCAATAAATGTTAATCCCTTCAAAAAGACATACATACATACATACAAACTCTAGTTCAATGGGAAATTGATATTAAGATTATGCTGTGATTCTACATCTTCTCAACGGTTAATGGCTCATTCTCACTTTCAATTTAAATTAAATCAAACCCCCAAATACCCAAGGAAATAAATTCTCATGCCTTTTGGGAAATCCAAGCTTAGGAGAAGCACTATGAAACATTTTTTACCATCTCTTTATGGCTGAATCTGTCCTACTTGACTTTTGTATTCTCAGGTATCTAGCAGATTGCTTAGCATTCGGTTGGCAGTTAAGTACTGGGTGAATAAATGTGGAGATCTTAGAACATCTAACACTCTATTAAATGAGCCCCATTAACACTCAAGTCTAAAGCCTTCACACAAAACTGTGGTGCTAACTAACATTCATCAACAGTTTTGGTTTTTAAAAAACAATCATACAGCAAGTTTCATCCAGCTCACTTCCTTACAATTCTTATTTCCTGAGAAATACACTTAAAAATACAAAGTCCCTGGGATGAATCTTAAAGTTAGAGAGAGAACCTAAAGTAAGAGAGTCTTATACCTTAGTCCAGCTCCCTCACCAGGATCAAAAAGGCCAGAATCTCAGAACAAGATAAAAGGTTTTCCCCCTACTTAACTTAGTCTTTTTGGTATTCATTTAGCAATAGTCAATAGCAATAACATAAAAATTAAATCAATAATTAAATAAATCCATGGTCTGTGATTATGCAAAAATAAATTCAGATATTCCAACTTGTATATAAATTTAATTTTGTTACTAGACCTACAGTGAAACAGCCATACTACAAAACAGCTAGGGAACTATAATCTTCTGTAAACGCTTAAATCTCACCTCCATTGACCAAATAGAACATTCAATCATCACACAAATACTGAGTGTCCACTATTGATTATTCAAAAAGATTCAATGAAATCCCATTAAGTACCACACATTGCTTAGATCTCTAGGAACATACAGTTAACTAAAGAAACAAAAAATCCTTGCACTCGCTAGAGTTTATATCTTAAAGGGAGGGAAGCAGGAAGGGCAGAAATAAAGTAATTATATATTACAAGGTAATAAATGTTTTTTAAAATGCAGAAAGGGGAAATTGCAAAAGTAGGGTCAGGGGCAGCAGCTGCAATTTTTAAAATAAAGAGCCAAGAAGGCCTCACTGAGAAAAACATTTTAACAAGGTCTTAAAGATAAAATTACATAAAACTAGTAGAAGTTCTAGTCCTACACAGAGCAGATTCATAAGCAGCAATCTCATGAATTAATTTTCTTAATTCTTGAAAAGAACAGGAGCAAGAAAGACTCAGAAGATCTGAGAGAAGCTAATTCTTAAAACGTAAAATAATCATGAGTTACAAAATTCATACTGAAAAAGAGAAAATATCTGATTATAATACCATGAAAATATACCAAGTCCTTTTTTCTCTTTTATTGTTTCTCTCTCATTCCTTCCTTCCTTTATTCTTTCCTTCCTCTGTGATAAAGCTTTACTGCCAGCAACCACAAAATTAACACTTAAAAGATTTTGTTGTTTTGCTATTCCTTGTCATACTTCCATTTTGAGATACTTAAACTTAACTTTCTATTCTTTTTCTATTTCTATTACCCAGAAACACCATCAAATTAACACAAATCAAAGACTATGCTTCATTTTAATCCCTATTTTCTGTGTTCACCACAAGTTACTTTTAGATTTAAATTGTTACTAATGGAACTCTAATTAAAGGTGCTTAGGGAATTTACTATTCAGGAATCCTGAAATAAACCCTTTTGCAAACCAAAGAACATTTTAAAAATAGGTTTCTTGTTAGACAATATATGTTCACTGTAGAAAAACTAGAAAATGTAGTAAAAAGAATAAAACATATTTGAATAGGATTACAAGTATAAATATTTGGGAGAATATTCTGTTTTCTTTCTATATATTGTTGCAGTCAATGTAATCACACTGCACATATGCCTTTGCAATGCGCTGTTTTCAATCATTCTTATGAATTTATTTCCAGTTAAATATTCTTCCACGTCATCATTTTTAATCCTATTGCGTGAATATCATAGAATTGCTGAAAAGATTAAATAAATGTAATGTATTACATGGTAGAAGCATTATTTAAGTAGTATTTTTGTTATTAGGCCCAGGATTAAAATTTTTATAAACATTCATGCATATTTAAATTTGTAAGCATATCCTTATTTCTTTTTTTCTTTAAAGCCCCAGATGTAGAACTTAAACTCTGCCAAACTGCCCTCCAGAAAGAATATACAAATTTATTTTCATTTAGCAACACATCTTCCAAAACCCTATCACCAACTAAGTATTATATTTCCAAACTCTTGTCAGTGTGACTGAGGAGCAAGGGTGTTTTGGTCTCATATTATTTTTGTGTTTTGTCATTTATACTAAACTGAACACTCTCATATATTGACTATTTTTATTTCTCTTTATATAGATTGCTTGTCAAAATATTGTAAAGTGAATCACTCCAATATCCATGGTCAGAATATGCATATGTTAGATCTCATTAGAGCACATTACGTGTATCGCCATTCTATATAAACATGTTTGTTTATGTAATACACTTTAACAAGAAGAGTAATATGCATTAATTCCATTATCACCCCCAAATTAGTATCTTCTACTAATATTTTAAAAACAAAACTCTAGTGGCAAAGTCTAAGGGTGGAAAAGGATTCAAATTAAAGTCTATAAACTACCTAATTATATAACACATAGTATCTCCATTAATACATTCATTTAAAAGAATAAAGTATTGACAAGGAAAATGTCCAACTAATAAGTGAAAAAAAAGAAGAGAATAGTTTGTATAGCATGATCCATTTAATTATATGTAAAAAATTAAAACAAAAATAGAGTGGGAAAAATAGGGAACCAGCCGCTGTCCTAGGTACTAAGAGTCCAGTGGTGAAAAAGAGCAAAGGTTTTATCTTGTTTTTATGGAGCTTACACATTGAACTCTGATTGTTAATAGGTACCCTGACTTTATCTGGATTTATTTTTACTATTAAGCCTCAATATATTTGTTCACAATAAAATTGTTCGCAATATCTTTCCAAATATAAGTTCGAATCTAAGAGGAAAGTAAAGAGGAATACAGCTACGCACACTACTTTCTGGATTTTAGGACAGTAATTATGATACAGATAATTTAGAAAGTCATACATACACATATATATAAAATATATTACCTAGCATTAATGGAACAGAAGAAAAAGAGATCTCAAAATCACTTTTAAGTCTTATTTATGCTCAAGATCTTTTTTCATTATCCAAATCTAAAGTTCAATTGATATTTTATTTAAAAATCAAATTGCAGAATATTCATGATATGCTCCCAACTTTGTTTTTAAAAAACCATTGTAGTAGTATATATAAATGACGTACTTGCCTAGAAAAATATCTTGAACTAACCTATCAGTAGTAATTTCTGGAGACAAGCACAGAGAAAAAGTGGGTTAATGGGAATCAGAGAAAACTTCACACTTTTAATTGTGTATATACTCTACTGTTTGAGTATTTATGGTAAAATAACATCTTTATAATAAAAATAAGAAACAAGATACTTAAGTAAAGTATCAGTGCCAGAAGAACCAGGCACTGGTCCTATCAAAATTTCCCTATGTAACACTTCTATGTCCATCAATATAGAATTGCTTGAATAAAAGAAAATCAGAGCTATATACGTATTAAAAGCAATAAAGAGTTCCATATACGATGAGTGATTTCTATGATTTTTGTTAAATAACAAAAAAAAAACAAAGATGAAAACAAAGAATAAGTTTTATCTAAGGAGAAATATAAGTATACACACACTTAATTTTTTAAATAACCAAAACCTAATAAAAAATGGTTATCTATGAAAGAGAGAGAGGAGAAAAGACTTTTCTGAGTATACCTCAGATTACAGTTTTGTTTTTCAGAATCATGTAAATATTTTACATAATTATAAAACAAAATCAAATCAAATCAAATCAAAATAGATTGGCAAAAACTGACAACAAAATGAACACATAAATCTAACTATATATCAAATGAGTGGCTTAACCTCAGAGAAATCATTTTTAATGATTTTAAAACAGTAATTTGATTGTAAATCCCCAGAATTTATATTAATTGCAAGAATTATTGTTTTCAGCAACCATTTTTTGCAATCTCAAAATAACAACACTAATATAGATATAAGTAATAAAACTAGTAATTCGGTATTCTCAACATTTCAGCACAAAAGAAAACTATAATATAAAGTTTAAAAAGCAGATGGGGAAATCCTAAACCCCAAAATCGGCTTTGGAAACATTGGTATGAACTCATGGTATATTTTCTCATTTAAATAATCATGCAACAAATTCAGCAGTTACAGAATACATAAAAATCAGCTGTATATTTTTAAATACCAGCAATAACCAATCTGTTAAGAAACAATTCAGTTTCCAGCAGCATTAAAAATTTTCAATTTACAATAACATAAAATATCACTCAGGAATAAATTTAACCAAGGAGGTATAAGACTTGAAAACTACATAACATTACTAAGGGAAATTCAATGGACTTAAAAAAATGGAAAAACATTCCATGTTCATGGATCAGAAAACAATATTATTAAAATGTGCATATTACCCAAAGCAATGTATAGATTCAACACAATCCCTACCAAAACCCCAAAGTCCATTTTTTCAGGAATAGAAAAGAAGATCCTAAAATTTGTATTAATTGCAAAGAATTCTAAATAATAATAATAAATATGTCGTTAAAAAAGATTAAGGAGGACTACTTAAACTTCCCACTTCAAAACTTTCTACACAGCTACAACATTCCAGACAGTGTACTGTACTACCGGCATAAAGACAAAAATATAGATCAATGCAACAGAATTGAGAGTCCACAAATAAACCCAAGTATCTATGGTCAAACTGATTATCAACAAGGGTGTCAAGACCATTCAATGGGAAAAGAAGAGGCTCTTCAACAAATGGAACTTGGACAACTGGACCCTTACCACTTACACCACATACAAAAGTAACTCAATTTGGGTCAGGGACCTAAATATAAGAAGACCACAAAATCCTTAGAAGAAAACTTTTGGGTAAATCTTCATGACTTTGGATTTGGGAATGCTTTTTCAGAGGACACCAAAAGCACTAGGAGGAAAAAAAGAAAGTACAATCAACTTCGTAAAAATTTAAAACCTCTGTTTATTAAAGAACACTATCAGAGAATCAAAAGACAACCCACAGAATGGGAGAATGTATTTTCTATCATGTATCTGATAAGAACCTAGCATTCAGAATATATAGAGAATCCTTACAACTAAACAACAAAAAGACAATCCAATTTAAAAATAAGCAAAGGACTTGAATAGACATTTCTCCAAAGATGATATACAAATGACCATGAAAACATGCTCAACATCACCAGTCATTAGGAAAATGCACGTCCAAATCACAATGATATAGATACTAGTTCACACCAACCTTGATGGCCATTGTCAAAAAAATGTAAGATAACAAGTGTTGGAGAGGACATGGAAAAACTGGAACCCTCATACACAGCTGATGAGTTTAAAATGGTGCGACCACTGTGAAAAACTGTTTCAGTAAATTAAATATAAAAATTACCATGATCAGCAATTCCAGTCTTCAGTAAATACCCAAGAAAAATGACAAGTGTTCTAACAAAAACTAGTACACAAATATTCGCAGCAGCACTATTCAAAACAGAAAAAAGGTGGAAACAACACAAATGTCCATCTAATGAATAAAGAAAATATTCACTACCTATTTGGGAATACCAGGTTCCCTAAAAAAAAAAAATAAATAATAATAATAATAATAAACCCTCATTCTACTAGAAGCCAAGTTCAGTACCCATAAAGAACTAAGTGGATGGAAAGAGGAAGGGTAAAGTAGAAAAGGAGAAAGAAGAAACCTGTGACTCATTCTTCCCCTCCCTCACCTTTGTGACAAAGCAGTGAGGTGCTGCTAGCTACTCTTTTAAAAATGTCCTGGCAAGGACAAAGGGTATTTTACTTTTATAAGAAAAGGTTTCCAATGAAAATCACTCTGTCTCATGCTGTGAACACTGCTGGATGTTCTTAGAGGTCCCAAGGATCTTGGTTATTTCAAAGCAGGAAATTAAAAAGAAGGGAAAAGAAAAATTTCAGAAGGAAAGAAGCTTATGCCCCCACATCCTCAAAATCGAGGAGGAAAAACTGCAGGGAAAAAAATACAGTAATCTGCTTAACTCAATTCACAGTTAAAAGCCACAGTGGTTTTAAAAGGTTCTAAATAAGTCTCCAAATTTTCAAAGGGCACCTCAGACCCTTTAATCCTACGGAACAAAACTGTAGAGATCCAAGTTGTGGGGTGAGGAGGTGGCGGGAGGGGGGGGCGGGGAGAGATCTTCACCTTCCATAGCAATCTGGTGTGCCCATCACAGTTAAACATTTAATAAGTAATGGTAAATGCAAACCAAACTGCTACTGCAAAGAGACTTACCTAAAAATAGTTTTCAAAAGAAAAATATTGTCTATAAAGACTGACTACATAGACATCAGATCTACTTAAAATAACATATCTCACATTAAAAACAAACAATAGCTTTATGGTACAAGGCTAACATCTGCTGATTACTACTAGTATCCACTGAAAAAGTACCACATCCCTAATAGAAACTTTAACTTTCTTAATACCCTATTAAATATATTCAAAATGGAATTTCCATTACTTTTTTAAAAGCGTCTGGGGAATATGAGACCTGAAACCATAAAACT
The DNA here is from genome assembly GCA_030015415.1 of Cynopterus sphinx. NCBI lineage: Eukaryota > Metazoa > Chordata > Mammalia > Chiroptera > Pteropodidae > Cynopterus > Cynopterus sphinx. Next base: position 55,184,498 of record CM057380.1, on the reverse strand, counting down.
CCTAGAAGAAACATAGGCGGTAAGCTCCTTGACATCGCTCTTGGTGAAAAATTTTTGGATCTGCCTCCAAAAGGAAAGGCAACAATAGCAAAAATAAACAAGTGGACATCAAACTAAAAAGCTTCTGCCCAGCAAAGGAAACCATCAACAATATAAAGACAACCTACTGAATGGGAGAAAATATTTGCAAATCATATATCCAATAAGGGGTTAATTTCTAAAATATATAAAGAAATCAATTTATTAGTTTAAAAAAAAAATTTAATGGACAGTGGATCTAAATAGACATTTTTCCAAACAAGACATATAGATGGCCAACACATAAATGAAAAAGATTCTCAACATCACTAATTAGATGAAAATGGAAATCAAGCCCACAATGAAATTATCACCTCACAAATTGTTAGAATGGCTACTATCAAAAAAGATTAAAAAATTAACAAGTGTTGGAGTGTTGGAGAGGGTGTGGAGAAAAGGGAACCCACATGCATTGTTGATGGGAATGTAAATTTGTGCAGCCACTAGGGAAAACAGTATGAAGTTTCCCAAAAAATTAAGAACAGAACTACCATATGATCCAGCAATTCCATTTCTGGGTATTTATTTGAAGAAAGCACTAATTCAAAAAAATATATGCACCCCTATGTTCACTGTAGCACTATTTATAACAGCCAAGACATGGACACAACCTAAGTGTCCACTGATGGATGAATGAATAAAGTGTGGTATAAGTATACAATGGAATTATGATTTAGCCATAAAAGAGACTGAAATCTTGCCATTTGAAGCAACATGGACAGACTTTGAGGGCATTATACTAAGTGGAATAAGTCAGAGAAAAACACACACCATATGATTTTACTTATATGAGGAATCTAAAAAAACAAAACAAATAAAACTCATAGATACAGAGAACAGATTGATAGTTTCCAGGGGAAATGGGGTTGGACGAAATGTGACAGGGGTCAGGAGTTACAAACTTCAAGATATAAAATAAATAAGTCATGGGGATGTAATTGGCAGCATGGCAATTATCATCAATAATATTATAATGCATATTTAAAAGTTGCCAAGAGAATAAATCTTGAAAGTTCCTATCAGAGGGGGAAAAAATTTCTAACTTTGTATGGTGGCAGATGTATTACTTTGTAGCATACATAAATATCAAAATATTATATTGTATAACTCAAACTAATATAATGTCATAAGTCAATTTTACCTCAATTTTTAAAAACAGCAACTGGTGATGATTTTTCCTCAAATAAATTTTATAAAAAAGATTTCAAGGCTTTCTTTATGACAACCCTACACACACCCATTTAAAAAAAAAAAACTACAACAGGTTACAGAGAGGTAACAATCTATACCAAAGCTTTTATTAGTTTTATTACTACTAATAACAACAGCTAAAATTATTGTATGCCAGACACTGTGCCAAGGACCTTAAATGCATAATTAACTTCTTTAAACTTTACAATCACCTAGTAAGGTTAAGTATTATTATCACCACTTCTAAATAACGAAACTGAAGCTATAAAGTTAATAACTTGTCTAAGCTCACTATACCTGATTTAAGACAGGGTGGGTCTGGTTCGGCCTTATAATGTGCAAAAATAGATATAAAGCTATACATACCTAAACGTATATCAAATCTCACTCAAAAAACACTTTTATTCGCCGAGAATTCTCTGAAACCTTCCCTTCTGGAACATGGAATTCATCTAAGCAATGTGCAGGAGGGGGTATGTGTCAGCTAGTCAATTTAATTATCCTTTCCTATTATTGCTCCTTCATATTTAAACAAAAACCCGGTTTAACTTTATAATTTCTTACATCAAAAATTAAGGGTTCTTAAGAGCATCAGTGATAGTTCGGTTATCTGGAAACTCTACCTCACATAACCACCATGTACAGTATTCATGTAACTACCCTGACAAATTGATTTCAATTCAAATACGTATTAAGTGACACAATATAGAAAGCACTGTGCTCTATCTACATTGCAAAAAAAGTACAAAGGTGAATAAAATACTTATTTTTTTTTTTTTTTGCCATCCTGGAATTTTTAATTCTCTTTAGGGAGAGACAAAATAAGTCAACTAGCATGTACCAGGAGAACAATAGAGCGCTACAAGAGTTACATGCAAGTGAATTTCATGCCTGGGAGTAAGGGATGGAAGACTAAGTGGTGGGAGTGGCATTTGAAACTGAAAGCTGGGTAGGTCTTTGAAACAGCAAGGGGGGAAAATGTATGACAAAGAATATTTAGACTAATAAAATTCCCTCAGGACCAGGACAATCATGACCATGACATGTATTGTAACAAGCATACCATTAAGAATTTCAATATAAATTTTAACAGTTGTGCTAAAATGTGGGAGAAAAGTCTTTACTTCCTATAGCAAGCACCTTGCTAAAGAACATAAATGTCTCAACCTCCTTTACTGTGGTATAAAAGTTCAAAATAAACTGAAGATGTGACTAAAAACAAAACAGCAATGAGACAAATCAATGAAGTGTTTTTAAATCACATACACTTGTGCATAGACTATATGATTAAACAGACTGACAACAATATTATAATTAATTCCTAGACAGTATTTTAAACCTGCACTTAAAATATGACTATTCCAAATCAGGATGTGCTATACAAATGTAAAATACCCACTAGGCTGTGAAGATTTTGTACCAAAAAAAAAAAAAAAGTAAAGTATCTCATTAGTAAATTTTATATTTGATTATATGTTGAAATATTTTGGATACATTGGGTTAAATAAAATATATTATTAAGTTCACCTGTATCTTTTTATTCTTTTTAATGTGGCTCCTGGAAATTTTTAAATTACATACGTGTCTCACATTTGTAGCTTGCATTATATTTCTATTGAATAGTTTGTTTTTAAACAACTGCTTCATATTAGTATTGTTCAGAATTCTGTACTTGATTCATATTGTTGTGTCATGTTGGCATGATAATCACTTGATCATTACTATACAGAGTAACCTCTCAAACAGCTACACCTCAGTGTTTAAATACTGAAAAGGTGAGATATCTGCCAAAAAAGTGTGTCAGCTTCTTAACTACCCTTTTGAAGCAAATGTGGAGAAAAACAACCAACTAACAACTTTTCCAGATATATTTACCAAGCAGTTAATGCTGGCTGATGTCATGAGATAATGTTAGATAGGAACTACTCAGTGATACAAAGACACAAGATCCAAGAAATAGGAGAGTGGGCACTAAAGAGCAATGAAGGAAACCAGAGGATGACAGCTGTACAGCGAGCCCTGGAGAACAACCAAGCCAGATCCTAGCAGCAGAAAGAGGACTCTAGGAAAAAGGACACTCTAGGAAAAGAACAGATGGTGGGGCAGGATCTAGAGAATACTTGGTAAAATTTGAGGAAACAAACAAGATGATAATTGCAAGTAACGTAAGAAAAAAATGGCAACAATAAAGGATTTTTTAAAAATAAGAAGCATAGAAAACATGATTGCCACTTTGAAAACAGTTTTAGAGTTTTTTAAAATATTGAACAAAATTACCATACAATCTAGAATTCCACTCTTAATCCCAAAAGACGTGAAACAACATCCACACAAAAACTTGTTCACAATTCTTCATAGCAGCATCTCACACTAGCCAAAAAGCAGACAGCAATCCAAATGTCCATCAACTGATAAATGGATAAACAAACATCATTATTTCCATACAATGAAATATAACTCCACAGTAAAAAAAAAAAAAAAAAGGAAGTACTGATAAATGCTATACTATCAATGAACCTAGAAGATGTTATAGTAAGTAAAAAAAAAAAAAAAGCCAGTCACAAAAGGCCACATTATATGATTCCAGTTCTAGGAAATACAGAGAATAAACAAATACATAAAGAGAATAGATTAGTGGTTACTAGAGTCTGGAAAAAGGGGAATATGGGGAATGTCTGCTAATGGATACCAGGTTTCTTTCGGGAGTGATAAAAAATGTTCTAAAATTAAACTGTAATGGTTGCATGACTGTGAATATACTAAAAACCACTGAACTACCAACTTTAAATGGATGAATTTTACAGTATGTGAATTATATCTCAATAAAGCTGTTTTTAAAAGGAAATGTGATCGTTGTACACTACCTGCTTCTGCTAAGAATAAAGCTGATATCTAGAGACTGAGTATTAATCGTTTAAATTATAATTTAAATAAATAATTTAACTAAAAATAGTGACATAATTATATTATCATGATAGCAAAAAGATGCCAATAAATAGCATCTACCATAGTGAGAAGACAATAAAAAAATATAAAAATAATTTTAAGAAATAGACAAAGAGTATACTAATTAAAATATGACAAAAACTAGAGGAAAAACTGTCATAATTAAGGCTGCCTCTGAGAAGTAAAAATGAGGGACAGAAGATTAGCTTCCAAAATAAGAGTTTTTGCAATATTTTATTTCTTTAAATAATATGTATTACTTTATAAAAATAAAAAATATATATTTTAAAAAATGACTAAGGAATGCTTGGTTTATGAGCAGAATGAAACCATGCGCTCTTAAAGAGGTAAAAGGCACAGGCTTCATTAACATTGACGCACTCTGCACCTCTGATCTCTCAAGAGAACAGGTTTTTCCATCTAAAATGTTAAAATGAAAAGTTAGAAGAAAAAACAACTTACCCTTTGTCTTTTTCTTTACCATGAAATAACTATTTCCAGCAAGAACACAGATATCTCTACTTGACACTATAGATCATTTTCAAAGACACAGCGACAAATATTTTTAATGTGCTACTAAGTGTTCATTGGTTATGACTATTAGCATTTTACCTCTTATTGCCAAGAGAAGCATTCTCTCATCTTCGCTTACTCCCCATCTAACTCACATTCAGAAAAATAAGGATTTAGTCATCTAAAACATTTAGATTTAGTGATAAAAAAAACAATTTTCTATACTGACTTAAATTTTGTCTTAATTCTAACATTCTTATGCTAAAGCTAGTGTTAATTTATGTATATATGCACAAAATACAATCCCACAATAGAAATAACTTGTAAAGATTCAGAATACCTATGGAAGGATATGTAAGAAATAGGTATGTTGGCTGTCTCCAGGAAAGGAAACTTATAGTTACAGAGTAGGTGCAGGAGAAAGATGTCACTGAATATCTTTTAAATTTTGAATCGTATGAGTATATTCCATTTCTTAAAGCAAAATATGTAAATAACCATGTAATTGTCTATCATACAACATCCAAATAACGTTATGGTGATTACTAAATATTATGTAAATATGATATAGACATATAATTAAATATTAATATTAAAATATTAATAATAAAACCCTACCAACTCAAAGCATCCCCCTTCTCTTCAGAGTTTAAATAATGTGTATACTGTGGAAGCTCTGAAATTCCAATAGGACCGCAAATGCATCAGTAATACTGTCAGTCTGATGCCAAGCAATACCTCCAATTATTCAAGTGCTGCCTATACAAACTCAAAAGTCTAGGAGTAGTAATTTGACTCAAATAACTTTAATACAAGTCATGACGAAAGTGGTTAATTAATTTAAAAGAACTGATTTTAAGGAAGTAGGGCAGTCACATTTTTAAAAGATAGGTTAGGGTTCCTTAGAAATCTAACACACACAACCTTTTTAGTTGTATTAGCCAATTAAGCCCCTAAGAATTTCTTAGACCTCCGAAAGAGAAAAAAGAACTTTTCCATGATGTCCTTTTTCTTCAGATCAACAATTAAGATACCCATCTTTTCAATTCTCATTATATAGGCCATATGTATATTTGTTAAGTTACTCTCCGATAGCTAATCATAATTCATAAGAAAGTTTAAATGACTATGCAGTACCTTCAAGCATTCCACAAACAGAAGATATGGGCAGGTCAAAATCCAAACAGCAACTCAATATATATCATAGAAAAAAAAAATAAAACAACAAACTTTAAATCAGATAAAATGCTGTGGCTGAGTAATAAATGTAGATGGGCAAGGGAAGAAAGAGTTGGAAACAATACTGTGGGCTAGCAAACTGACGACTTTAGTACCTTTATCCATATCACTGATATCCAACCAAAGTTGGTCAACCAGACAGAGATGAGATGACCTAGATCTCTTCCTCATTACTTCAGTGACCAACAAATTAGAGAATGTTTGATGTACTGAGAAGCTATGACACAACCCCGGCTATCCAGAGGAGACTTTCAGGACTTCTGCCCTTTTAAAAGCCAGTGAGATTAGTGTAATTCAACCTTCTCTAAGTCAATATTTTGAACAATTTACCAGAGTGATTTCCCCTGGAACTGTGTGAGCCTACACTAAGTAATCCCAATATGCTTGTTTTCCTGTATCGTCTATCCTTTCTTTTTAGTAGGTGTGATGCTTAGTATGAGTATCCATTCATTCTCTGATAATTTGCAGTTTAAGAAAACCAGGCAACTGAATGAATTAGAACTATGTGTTAATAATAAATCTAAATAAAAACCTAAAAACAAACCTATGGGCAAAATGTATGCACCATTTGTCTGGAGATTTCAGCTGTCCAGGAGCCTTTCCTGATTTACTTCCTGATTGTCAAACAGCAAGCAATTCCCTAAAGATGATGTTCCAAATAACCCAATCAATGTAATTCTACATTGATGCATAGCTGTTATTCTCAAAAAGAAAAAAAAAAAAAAGGCTCACAGTTCCAGACATAAATGTCCAATAGATACTTGATTAATTGATTATGCACAGATTTTAAAAATCTTTCATAAAGTTTGCTGTCAAATATTAAAAGAACTAGAACATTTAGAACACTAAACAACCTAGAGGAAGAGAAATAATAATCCTTAATAATGGCTAATTTGGAGAATCACATTCTGACATTACTTGGAAATATAAACAATAGATTTACTTATAAACAATCAATATTTTTCAATAAAAATCAGACTAAACATTAAACAAAAAAATACCATATATTGCTTATTTTTCTTCTTGTGCTGGCATAAGCCCTAATATTTTCGTTTTTAATGTTCATCTTAAGACATTTTCCCTGAAATCTTAAAAGAGTTAAGGATTTTCTCCCAATATAACTTTTAGTATTTAAGTACTGTATTTGCTAACAAGCATGCCTGAAACTAATTTCAAAAGCAGTACTAATAATGAAAGTCTTACACAGTCACGGCTTAATTATCAATGAAAGACTATCCTAAAAGCAAAAGGCACTTTAGCTTATCTCTGGAATCCAAGTGTTAAGGTAATAACAATCTATTCTCAGTAACACACAATAAAGGGCAAGGGCTCTAGAATCAGAATGCCTGGGTTTAAATTCTAGTGGAGCAACTTTCTGGCCAGGTAATCTTGGACAGGCTGTTTCACCTCTCTGAAATGCATTCACTTCATCTATAAAATGTAGATAACAGTATTAGCTATTTCATAGAGTTGTAATGATTATAAGGAGATACTGCATATGAAGAATACTTTGTACAAACTACTTTGCACAAAATACTTTGCAGAGTACTTTGTACATAGGAAACATTCAATAGACACATCACATTATTATTCACAGCCACCTTCCATTAAAGTGACCTATTTAGTTTTCTAAGCCAAGGATTTCAAAATGATACAATTAATGGTAATTTTAAAAATGAAGTACTAACATTACAACTTTGTAACAATGTTACTAATATTTTTACCTGTGCAGCTACCACTGCTGTACATTCATTTAAATTATATCATCATCTAAAATACAAGTTTTTTTAGAAAAATAGTTATTCCTTGTCAAAAATGTTTACTTTTTATTATTAAATTGATTTGAAAGAACAATTAAGAAATTAACAACTCCAGACTTTGTTAATAAGAGAACATGTTAAGGGTTCATAAGGATTCATTGTTGGCCATGGTACTCTGGAGACAAAAGGAAAAGCTGGTTTGGCACAATTAGTTGTTAAAAATAAAAATAAAAATAAATCTACATCACTGCCTCAATCTGATCAAATCAAAACGCTTCTAAAGAAACTATTAATATAAAAATATAAGATTCAACCATTTACAAAATTTTATCTTCTATACTCTTTGAAAGTAAACCTTTCTCCCCAAAACATAAGCAAAGTGGGAAGGGGGATTGCAAACTAAGATTCCAAATCAACAAAGTTGTATCTCTGTATTTTGTACCAAACCAAATTACATTGGACAAGTATATATTGAAATAGTTTGCTGAAGGTCCATTGTCTACTGAGTATTTATTCATTTTTTAAAAACTAGTATAAAAACTTGCGTAATAAGAAATAGAATAAATGTCCCTTTTTAAAATCAATTTAATGGTAGGAAACTTTGAGGAAAACAAATTGTTCTCCTTTAACTCTACCGTCAGTTTTTCCGAGTTCTATTTACCCAGGTCTTTATATAAATATACATTTCTACAATACATTCAACCAATTTTAAAAACATTTATATAATCAAAAAAGATTTGTACAACCTAAGATAGGAGCAAAGATTTCAACCTCTACTTTAAAACCAATGAACCATGAAACCATATTTCTATCTTTGAAATCATGCAAGATTCCCTTTTCACACATTCCCTCCAAAAAAAAAAAAATGCTAGAAAACATGTTAAACATTCCAACAAGTTCATTTACTCATGGTGATTATGTTCTTAGTAGTTCAATATCTGGGAAATCAGGTTGGTCCAGTTAGTACTAGCATATGCTCCTGTCACACCCACTCGCCCTAACCCTCCAGTCTCCATTGTAGGGTGGAGCATCACAAGAGACAACACCTTACCACCTGCCTATCCCCATCCCTGTCTCACAATCCTGAGTTTTAGTAAAACAAGCACAACAGCACTCTAACGAATATTTATTAAAATGTATGGAACTGTGGCACCAGGGTCAGCACATACATGTTTCAGAGCTCTCTCTAGACATTAAGCACACACAACAGTCTCAGAATCTGCTGGTACTTGGAAAAACTCTCACTTCCCCAGCCTGTTTCTCCAAAACAGTGTCTATCTCAGGCCTGCAACTCAAGTTCAAAACAAGGGGCAGACAGACAGCACAGGGTGCATGTACTAATAATTCAGTGGAACTATGTGAAAAGGGATGTCACCTCATTTTCTAAATGCAAACTCCCAATCAACCATAGATTGATTTGTAAAACTGTGGGTCCCTTAGACGTTTTTTCCTAATACCTGTGCCTCACAGTCATTTCATAATTAGCCTTCTACAGGTACACTCAACAAATGAGCATGCAATTCTCATATGAAGGTCTTAGTGTTTTAAAAACTCTGGAAAGGTCTGGTTGGAAAAGGAATTAAAACTTAATGAAAATAAGGTTCTGGTTTTCAACCTCACATGAGCTCTCTTCCACATCAACATGGATAATCTAGAAACTGGCTAAATTCTAATAACCTAATTTTTGGATATCACAAAGACATTAAACTCCCTTGGGAATAGAGGAACTCTAAATTGCCATCTACTCTTTGGTTTTAATCCCCATAGGACTAAATACTGTACAACAATATGTAACTACTAATTATTATTCTCTCTTCACCAAAAAAAATTTTTTGATCTGAAAAAGTTTTATATGAGGAAATAAGTGATACTTCACTTTTTTATTCTTTCCACATCTTTTATTTAAGCTTAGGTGATTAGCTAAATTTTTACAAACAGTATGCAAAAAAGACTTATCAATACTATTTTAACCAAAATCACCATAGACAGTCCCTTACTTTCTCTATTTGGAGTATAATATCACGTGATTCTACAGAAGGAAATATTAACAGTTACTTAATAACATTTGACTCTGGATGAGAACAACAAAAAAAATGTTGGCTTCACTATAGTAAATAAAAAGAAATAGTTCAAATATACTGTTTTAAACTTGGGATGAATGCTTAACTCAACAAAAAGGCAAAAACTACTTTAGTTATAAAGCCAACTTTTAATTTCAGCTGGAGCCTTCCCAAACCAAGTGAAGTGTGCTATTATTATTACCATTATTTTAAATGCAAGGTTTTCCTGAGAATAATCATATTTACGAAAAGTAAGTTTTAAGTTGTACGAAAGACTAAGAGCTATGTAAAATACCTGAAATTTCTAAGTCACAGTTTAGGTCACAGCAAAAAAATATTTTCATTGTTTTCAGACAAATTACTTTGGAACTATTTTAACTAAGTTTCAAGTGTGAGGATTTTTAATCTACATAAAAAATTATTTTCTTTTTTAGGACTTTAATTGAAAACATTTAAACAAAAACAGTTTACTATTCCCAAAAATAATTTCAAAATTTTTAAGTGCAGAAAAATTAGAAACTGTGCAATTTTAATAAGCTGGAAAGTTAAATATCATTGTCAGTAACCAAATGCTGTCTGCTGAATTTCAAGGGAACCTATTGTATATTAAATTTTTAAAAAGTGAACTCATCCACCCTCTCATCTCAGCACTTTCTCAACTTTCCCATTACAATCAACAATATAACTTGGCGGTCAAGTCTTCCAGACCGATAACATCAGAATTTATTTTTAACTCCTGACTCCTTCCCAAATAGTCCCCTTCAATCCAATCCAAAATCCTGCCAGTTCTTCATTCACACTGTTCTCTCAAATGTGTCCTTTTCATCCCATTTTCATATTTACTTTATATTCCCTCATGATTTATAACATACCTACTACCTCCCTAAAAGGGCTCTAATGTTTCTACTCTAATCCATTGGCTCAGTTGCCCAAATCATCTTTTAAACATCTCGGTTCAGCAATCTATGATGAATTCCAATCTCTGCTGAATCCCAACCAAACTCTTTCAAGCCCCCTCAATGGTCCATCAATTAATGTTAACACATTTCTCAAATTTCATCTCTTCTTACTGGTCCAATTTAGGCCCTTTAATTCAGATTTACCAACTTTCTTGGTAAATACAAAAACCATTTTATTTACCTGTCATCTAAAAATCACCATCTCTGTGCCTCTGTCCATTCCTTCCATCTAGTAGTATACTTTATCACTTGAAGTTATTGCCTCCTTTTAACACCTGTCTTAATAAGACACACCTCTGCAGTAAGCCTTCCCTCTCCAACCCATCTGCCTCACCTCTTTATTTTTTGTCCCTCTGAACAAAGCATTCTATTTGTATTTATAATCTTACAGACATCACAGTATTGTTTTCATATTCTGTACCATAACCTGCCTCTACAACTAAATCAAAAGCTTTTGAGGCCAAGGTCTACAATTGATCATGTAGCTCTCTTTTGAATAGGGTTGCTTAGAAATACCAGCACTGTAACAAATGTTTAAAGTTTCCCCTTTCTTCTAAAATGTCCTTAAAGTCAAAGTTGTCAAAAACAGTTAGCACTAAACTCCAACTTTTTAAATGTTAAGTTGACCTATATGGTAATTAAAAATTAAACATTTTAACCTACACACTTCATGAGAGTTACCCCACCAGTCAACATCCATACTATCAAGAATTAAGGAGTCATTTAAAAAAAATCCTGAAAACAAAATGAAAAGTCCAAAATTTTAACATTATAAGTTACTTCATTTTGCTCTCTAAAATAGATCTAATAAATTAATTACCTAAAATTGATTTCGAGTGGTTTTTAAATTATATTACCAAGCTGGAAAGCAAACACTCCAGTACCACAAGAGGCTCTTAAGTAGCTATTATAAGATTTGCTTCATCATAGCTGAAAATTACCCCAGAATTTTAAAATATTCCTTTCAAATGACTCCGTGAAGTGCTTAGAAAGCTTGACCCTTCCCTGAAAGATGCATCATCAGCTTCCCTCTTTACATACTCTTCATTCTGTACTAGCTAATCACCAAAAAAAAAAAAAAATTTAACTTTCAAAAATAATCTTCCTTTTGGCTATTACCTTAAACTATCCTGTTTCAGGCAAGTTCCAAAAGCCGACATGAATTTAAATCCTGAGTTCAATTAAAATCATTTTATGTTGCTTAAGGATATAATCAACTTCACATAACAGCATACATTTTTTTTTTAATCTCAGTTCTTCAATTCTCTCCTATGCAACAAAATAGTTTTTCTTTGCCCTTATGATGCCCTTTTAAAGAGGAATAAGAAAATAGTTACTTTTGTCAAATCCTGGAAGTATGTTTAAATTAGCTATCATTAAATAGCACATAAAAGTATCCAAAGTAGATACATTGGAACATCGGATACTTAGTATACGAAACACCTCAAGAACACAGACTTTATGGCACAAATCTGGGACAAAAGTACAGACTAGCAACAACCCTGAACACAGCCCAAATATCCCATTAGATTCAGGACCACAGCCTTGGGTAAAAACTATGACAGAAAGGTCTAAATCCATATTCTTATAACTAAATTCATAGTTTTATCTAAATGTGACAGGAAACCGATCCTAGAGTATTTTAAATACTCCTAAGAAGGTACCCCTGAACTCTAGATCATTTAACAAGTACTGAATGTAACAGCACCCCCAAATTGAAATTAAATGATGTCAGTAACAATTAACGTTGAATTTAGTACTTGGCAACATGACAATATAAACTTCAAAACTTGAACCTACTTCCAAGTTACCTTGTGATTAAACATAAATTATATAGTGGTAGATTGGTAGTGGCAAAACGGTAAGGTTGAGATAACATTAAACCACTTATCCAATTTAAAACAATGCATGTAGAGATACTACTGCTACTGAGTATCACCTCCCACCCGCCCCCAGGAAAGGGAGGAATCAATGCTAGCTAGCTTCCCAACCTGAATGCTGGTTACTGAGCAAGTTCATCTCGGGATTAAGAATACTTTGTATTGTCAGTCACACAAGCAAGAAAACGTTAGGACACTGTGAGACTCACTCTATTAACTCACTCTATTAAGTATACAAAACTATGATAACCTCTGCGACCTGAGTTAACTAAAATATCCCTCATTCCAAGAGGTACAACTGAGCAAACGTACATAATGGTTTATGAATTGTCTTGTCCTCTGTATCCAAAAGGATGAGCAAGTAAACACTTCCATCACTATTTTAACGTGGAAATACTCAGGCACTTGACAAAGCTGAGTACCAACAGCAAGGAAAGTGTAAGAAAAATCATCCAAATAAAAACCATTCTCTCAATTCAAGGTTAATGAGACCAGGGGAGGGAGTATGGGAGGAGAAATGAGGGAACTGCCTCATCTTTGAAGACAGGCTTTTGCCTTTTTCCATTATCTCTTGATTGTTTTACACCAGGAGGTCTAAGATTTCAAGATCCTGGTATTTCAAGGGTTGTTATTTTACGGGTGAGGTGAAGAAGGGATGTTTAAATAAAATCAATACTCACTGCTAACTTTCATGCTGCCAAAAGCTGAAGGCTGCTGCACTGGCTTGCAGCTCTCCGCAAAGGAGGTGGTTCTGGGCCGCCCTGACATGATCACTCTTTTTCCGAATCACCTTCTTTTCCTTCCTCCTCTTCTTCCTTTTATGTTGGGGTGTTAGGTTAATGATAAATGCAGCATTAAGTTCTCCCAGAAGAAAAGGAAAAAGACAGTCTTCTTGGCTTTTCACTCCTTTTGTATAGCTATAAAAAAACGAGCGATGTGTTTCTCCTTCAAGACAGATCAGTATGGATATTTAACATGTAGATGATTTGGGGCTGGGGGGAAAAATACAATTCTTTCCCCCTCCCTTTCCTTGGAGGGGAAAAAAAAGGAGGGAGAAATCCTAAAAATATATATATATATATATATATCACGCGAAACGGGGGCAAATACTTGATTCAAAATAAGTACTTTGAATATTATCTTTTCCTCGGGGATTTTTTTTCCGAGTCAACGAAGAAGGGAAGCGGCGGAAGGATCACGAGTCTCACGCTTGAAAAGGAGGGGGATGGGAGGGACGGAGGGAGGGAGGGAAAGGGAGGGGGTGGCGCGGAGATGCGACGGGAAACGCTGCGGCTCCGGCAGCGGCGGGATCCGGCTGGCTGCCCGCGGGGGCCCGGCGACCTGGAGGGCGGCAGAGGCGCGAGTCAGTCAGAGGCGGGAGGTGGCTGTGGCTCCTCTCCTCATTGCGCCAGGAGCAGCTGCAGGCGGCGGCTGGATCCAGCGGCCATGGCGGCGGCGGCGGTGGTGGTGGCGGTGGCGGCGGCGGCGGCAGAGGCAGCTCCCTTCAGACCCCGAGCAGCGGCTCCTCGACTGCTCCCCATACGCCAGGGACATGGGAACCCAGCAACCGCTTCCGTCCCTCGGGGCCCCCTCCCCCGTCCGCGGCACCAGCGCGGCCGCCCTCCCGCCCCTCGCCTCTGCTCGGTGCCTGCTCAGGAAGTGTCCGCGCGCTGCCCCCAGCCCGGAGCCCTGTCAGCGGCTGTGGGGCCGGCTCCTCCTTGCTTCCTTCCTTCCTTCCTTTGTCACTCGGCCCGGGCGGCGGCGGCGGCGGCGGCGGCACAAGCCCGCATTCGCCCGGGTCAGAGGCTGCTGTGTGTGAGGAGCGCCGTCTGCGCAGCCGCTGGGCTCTCCCCCACGCCCCCGCCCCCTCCCCCTCGGCCTCCGCCTCCTTCCTCCCCCACCCAGCCCTCCACCGCCCAGCGCCCCGCCGCCCGCGGAACAGGCGTCTGGGAATCGCCGAGCCAGCCCCGCGCTCGCCCGCAGCTTCGGCGGCCGAGCCGAAGCCCGGCGCAGCCAATCACGGACGTCGTCTGTTTCCGGCTCCTCTCGGGAAAGGGCCGGGGGACCCGAGGCACCAATGAGAAGGCGCCGCTGGGAATCCACGCCCGAAGAACGAAAAAGGCCGAAGGCACCCGAAGCAGAAGGCGGTGCGTTCGCCGCGTTCCCGGGCTGGCTAGAGGAGACGTTCGACCGTGCTGGTGGCGGCCAATCGGAGTGGCCGGCCCTCACGGAAAACGCGTGAACAGCCGACGGCGAAACCCACACTCGCTGGCAGAACAGCACGCCTGGGCTCCGTGTCCGCTCCGCGATTGGCCCGCCGCGCCGCTGGGAGCGGACCTCCCCCGGCGATTGGACAGCGGAAGGGGGCTTCCGAGGACATCTGGCCAGTCACAGTGTCTCCTCCCTCGCCCGGGTGGGGAGAAGAAGAAAGCACAGGGAGGGCGTCTATAAAGCGCCTTCCCATTGGCCTGAAGCCTTGGAGCTGGAGTTGGGGTGAAAGGGGAAGGGAGGGAGGCCGACGGCCTCAGCGGCAGCCAATCGGCGCTCGCTGCCGTCCAATCGCAAGACCTAGCGGCCGTGTGATTGGCCTTCGGGCCCCGGCGGCGGCCCCGGAGCCAGGGGCGGCTCGCCCGGGGTCGTGGCGGCTGCTGCCGGGCCCCGAGGAAACCGCAGACAGGGAGCGCGGGCTCGCACACAGCCGGACCGAAACTGCTGCGGTCGGCGGGGCTGGGCTCGGCGCGCTCCGGCGGGCAGAAGGCTAGGGACTACCCCCACCCAGGAGAGGCTCTGCGCGCCCGAGGCTGCCCTGTGCCCGGCGTAGAGCGCCCGGAGGCCCAGCGTCCTCCCAGCCAGGGCCGGCGGCATCCAGGGTGCCTCCCCGGCCGTGAGCGAATTCTCAGACAAAGCTCCCCGCGCCCCGCCCAGCCGCGGGGTCCATTGATCAGAAGGAGGCCGGGTGCGCCGGGTGCGCGCGCCAGGCCGGCCCTCTGGAAACGCCCCTGAGAAATGAGCTCATGCTGGATGCGCGCGCGCTCCTGGGGCGCGACTTCCCAGCCAAAACGGGCCCCGAAATCAGGTGAGGGGAAATGCCGTCAGGCCGGATGTCCGGAGGATTCCGAGGACATGGGGAGTCAGAATAGCCCTTAGCTTTTGGTCCTTTGGAACCAGGGTGATGTACAAAAGTGTCATTTAAGTAGATGTCACATTGAGGCTGGTGTTCGTTGTTCCGCAGGAAAGCAATTCCTTAGGTTTGCTTGAGGACAAGCTTAGCTACGTCAGATCAGCAGCAGCAGTGGAACGGCCGGTTGCCAACCTGATTCTAATCCCGGGGTTCCTGTAATTTCCATCTGCAGAGTCACCTGTTAAATACTACCTCCAGAGAGCCCATGTAAAAATACCTATAAGATGATCAGAGTCCCTAACTATTGCTTCGAAAAACTGATGAGGGACTTAAGGCAGACGAAGTGAGCTTTGATAGGTGGCAGGAAAAATCTAGATAGGGTATGCAGACAAAGGTCTACAGGGTCCAGAAAATTAAAGCAAATGAGTGAAAACGGTCTGGTGGAGGACAATGGGGAATGATAAGGAGTGTGGCAAATTGGAGTCTCCGTGCTGTAAGTGAAGGGAGCAGCTGTTCAGTTCTCGCAGATTGTTGCCCTCAAAAATGTGGGTCCAGTGTTCTGAGATATTCTATATATTTTTTTTCCTCCAAAGAAGAACCCTAAAGCTGGATATTTGCGTGAAATCTCTTGATTTTTAAATGTTAGCAACTATTATTTCAAAACCCTGAAGGCCAAACTAAAAACATCCTGGGGTAAATGTGGCCAACAATCAATTTATAATCTCAAACCCAAGCATAGGTTTTATAGTGCAACAGCAGCAGAGACTCTTGTTCTTTGCGATTAAGAGACCACGAGGTCTCTGGATGTCATGGTGGAAAGCAGAGAGCGTTAAAAAGCAAATTCAGTGCATGGCAACTTTGTCAATGAATGTTGCCTGACAATGGAAACATTCTGAAAGACCTGTAGCCCCTGTTGCTGTGAGGCCAAGCTTTAAATCCTGTCTTCCTCTTTGCTCTCTATCCGTACTCCCAATTATACCAGCAGGGAAGTGAATAACAAATATTTAGGTTATACAAATTGGAAACATGGTTACTCTTTTGTATAAAATAAACTATAAAAATAGTCCACCTTAAGGCAATGATCACTAGCTTTACTAGTAGGCTTCAAATAGTTTGAACTAATTCGTTTAAAAAAATATATGACCAAGACAGAAATTTTATAGGAAAAAAATGTATTTCAGTCTACAGTTAGGACTTAAGGAGAGAGAAGTTTTATGAGAAAATACAGAACTAATGAAATTAACATTAAGTGTTCGACCTTCCCACCTGCTGTTAAACACTTATCAGTTTGTAATCATTTTAATAGTTAATATTTACTGAGTATTTATAATGTGCCAGACACTATTCTTAAGTTCTTTACACATGCTACCTCAAGTTTATAATAATCTTGTGTCATAAGTACTGTCATCTCCATGTTTCAGATGAAGATACTAAGGGCCAGGAAGGATTACTAACTTACAAGCGTCCACGGAGCTGAAGTAGAACCAGGATTCAGATTCTTTTATTTATTTATTATTATTATTGTTTTAGGCTAGGCAACACTTGGTTGACCTCACAGATTGCAAGAACCTTGTCAGCTTATGATCTCTTATTTTTTATTTTTTACACCTACAGTACCTGGTCTTCCTAGGTGGTCTCCCATCCGAGTACTAACCAGGGCTGACCTTGCTTAGCTTCCAAGATCAGACAGGATCAGGCTTGTTCAGGGTAGCATGGTCATAGACAGGATTCAGATTCTTAAGCCCTACTCCCTACTCTCAAAACCACAGTCCCCACCTCTCCTGGTGTATCTCATTTTATCTCAAAGTCTAAGCCTATGTCTTGAACTGCATGTGCCTGATTGTGAACATATCTCCTAGTCTGGTTTAAACACTTCCGTTTTCTCCAGGGCTCATTAGATAGATGGTCCTGTGCAGAAATCAGTGATTCTGAGCCACAGTAACAATAAACCAAAGGACTGGAAAAAGTTTAGTGTAGGAAAGCTGGGTTGATGAGCATGTCCACAAGATAATAGGTGTAAATTAAAAATACATAATGAACCAGCTTACATAGTAATAACAAGTAAAGGCATACTTCAGAGAGGCTGCGTTCCAGACCATCACAGTAAAGCAAGTTGTGATCTTTTTGCTGTGAAAGGTCTTGCTTTCAACTTGTAAAAATCTCAACATCTATGAAAATGCAATAAAGCAAAGTACAGTAAAATGAGGTATGCCTGTATTTGTATAGCACTTTGCACTTAGAAAGTACTATATGTATAAAGTTTAGGAAGTACTATTAAACTATTAGTTTTTACAAATGAGGAAACTTACACACTTGAGTAAGCAGCTTGCTCAAAATCACTTAGCTGCATTCTTAGTGGAAACTAGAAGAAAATATAAGCAGGTTTAATAAGGAAGATAGCAAAAAGAATATGACAGGCAGTTTATATAGATGAACCTAGAGTCAACCATTTCAAACAGAAGTCCATGAACAAACTCTTTCAGGACCTCATTTACGTAGCCAATATATAAACACCTGAATGTTGTTGGGTGCTGGTCTTCAAAATTTAATAAAATATGGTCTCTGCTCCAAGTACTTGCAGTCAGATACAATGAGGTAGGAAAGAGTTGTTTAGTAATGAACCAGAGGAAAGCTCTCCAATATCAAGGTCAAAGTGAAGATTAAGAAATAGGAAAAATAAATTTAATGCCTATTCAAGTCTTCCCAAAATCTCAAGAAAGAGGCATTATTAGCTTTTTTTTTTTAATGGGGGAAGGAATGAGCAACAAATACATTGCTCAAGGTCATGTAATTAGTAAATGGCAAAGCTGTGATAGGTT
This sequence comes from Cynopterus sphinx, assembly GCA_030015415.1. Taxonomy (NCBI): domain Eukaryota; kingdom Metazoa; phylum Chordata; class Mammalia; order Chiroptera; family Pteropodidae; genus Cynopterus; species Cynopterus sphinx. The sequence goes on along the minus strand of CM057380.1, from coordinate 55,165,932 downwards.
GTATACCTGAGTCTTTGAATTCAACCTCTTTCTACTAGATCACTCTGCCATTCATCAAAAGGTATCATTGTTTATCCTATTTATATAAATTATGTACATGTGTGCTTCTACACGTGCATACCTAGGTGTCTGGAAATACTAATTTTGATGGCATTTTGAATGATCTTTATTATCTTCATGCATTGTCTTTATTTTCCATCTTTACATAAGAAACAACACTCAGTAAAAACAAGACTGCAGAAGAACAAAAGAGAAGAAGAAGCAGTGTAAAATTGCTCAATTTGATTAGGACTTAACTGAAATTTACAGAAGCACCCTTTGTAACTGGGCAAACACTTTTAGAGGCATTCAAGAAGGCAATTTCAGGGCTGAGTAGAAGAAAGAACCAGAAAGATAGGGCATCTTTAAAAGCTCTGAAGCAACAGCAGAAATTTCCCCCTTCCTAGGTAGGCTTTGATGCCAAAAAGAGATTGGCTGTTAACACATGCAGTACACCATTTAAAGTGGTCAACTTATGTTAAAGTAAGGGAGATGAAGAAACTCTTTGACTGCTAGAAATCATCAGCAGGAGCTTAATTTGGCAATAGTATCAAGAGTCATTTAAAAAACTGTTTTCTTAGATTAATAATAAAAAACTCACCCAGGCACTCTGCTAGGTGTTGGGGGCACATAACCCCATTATATGGTAGGTACAATTTTTCTGTTTCACTGATGACTAAACTGAGGAACAAAAGAAGTAAGTTGCTCACATTCACACAGCTAGAATGTGGTTTTCAAACCTGTAGCTTAACTCTAGTCCCTTAACTGAGAATTTCTCCTTAGAAAATTATCTAAAAGAAGTAATCCAAAAGAAACTTTACTCAGATCCATTTAGTGAGCATTTATTCAGCTTCTGGTCTCTTTGTAGGACACTATGCCAGGCCTTAGGAATACAGAAGTGCAAAAATAAATAAAGACATTTAGAGATGATTAGTTTTGCTCCAATTTTGGAGGAAGTCTCATAGAATAGAGACATGTAAAAAGACAACATCATAATGTCATCTGGGCAGCTATGTACTAGCCCAGAGGAAGAGAAGTGTCCCAGAGATCATTTTCTGGGTTGTATATACCCAGAGGTTGTCCAGGATAATCTTCTGGAGTGCTAGAAATATTAGAACTTATTTTTATCTTAAAAAGTAAGAAATTACCTTTTTAGTGGCTAATTTACTAGTAGGCACTGGTTCCTTTTCTCACTCTCTATGTCAAAGGAAGTGGTCTCACATGGTCCACAATAGAGTTATCCTAAAGGAAGAGGATGAATTTCTATAGCCTAGAGGGTGTGTGAATACCAGGTATGCTCCTGGTACTTTGCTTATAATTAATTGAGTGGATTTCCAGTCATAATATTTGATTTTTAACTAAATTGATCCTCATGGGTTGAAAGTGATTTCTTCAAATAAAGTGTAGATTACAGATTTTACTAACAATGCAAGAGTAAGTAAACAAAATGACAAGACTAACATTCTCCTTTTCATGGTGAGAACTCTTCACCAGTCTCATCTGTAGGTAAAAACAATATGAGCTAATCAAATTTGATAAGAAATGAGCCTGAAAATTTTGAAATTCTCAAGAAGAATTTTTGAAATATGAAGTTACCAACCACTATCATTAGAGTCAAAATTTGCCCTAAATTTAAGTAAGATTGAGATGTAGCTAATGCCAGTGTGAAGTCTTCACAATTCCTAAAACATTTAAAGACTATGTATACATCTGTAACAGAGTCAATAATTGGGGGGAAAGGGTTGAGGGGCAAGAACAAAAAAGTTTGGGGCCTTAAATAATAATTTATAAAATATTATTATGCCTCTCATTTTTATTCCTGTGTACGTCTCATATGTGCATATCATATTTAAGAGTATATGTTTTACAAATGATTGGTTCAATAGTATAAGTTTTATCAATAAATATGAAGAGTATATTGGAGCTGGTTATTAAAAGTATTTTTACTAGTAGGGTATAAGGTAAAATTTTGTAGACCACTATTTTAAATAAAAATGGTTTTCCAGATAGGTGAAGGGAAGAACATCGCTGACAAAGAGAAGAGGTTATACAATGGCAGAAATGTATGTAACGAGGTATTCAAAGAGCGGGAGCTGGTTTGAAATTATGTAACATATGAGATCTGGACCTAGCGAAAATAAAGGAAAACAGTATTGGATAACAGAGGTATAGTTAAGTAAATTATATTAAGTTTCTATTATTCAGCCAGTAAACATAATAAATACAAAGACCAATAATAACTCAGAAGCAATGCTAAATGAAAATATAGAACTTCAGATTGCTTATTATATTTGCATATCTAAAATATATGTACATTTGTATCAAGATTAAAAAGGAAGATAGAAATTAGAATAATTTTGTCAATATATTGGCATGTTAAATTATCGATTAAAACATTTACTTTAAATGTTCTTAATATTTCTACAATAAATTTCTCTTTGTTTGGTTTTAAGGAAATGGACCCCCAATATAGCTCATTTTTTTACTGTGGTCACACATTTGTCAGAAAGCACCTGCTGATTATATGGAATTCTTAACAAAATTTCTGTGCAAAGCTTTGCAACTAATATTTTTACTGATAATCCTTTGTAGCATGAGTTAAATAAAATTAGCCAATATTTATTGAGTATATACTATGTATAAGACATCTACTATCTGATATAAAGAAGTACATGAGCCACATGGTTCTGTGCCCTTAGGGAGCTTATTCTTTGGGGGAAATAACCATATGAAAGGTTAAATAGTTATTAAAAATCACATTTTGAGTCCATAAAATGTTGTGAGGCAGGACATACTTACTAATATGATTGTACTCATGTTTGAGTGAATTGTTCATGCTGTCCTATTTATAATAGGTAGGTAAAGGACTTTAAAGTGGATCTTAAAGCATAAGTAGTAGGATTTGGACATGAAGAAAGGAGAAAGGACATAAATTACTTTCCATCACTTCATTTCTAACTCATCAGACAACCCTCCCACCCCCCATGCCCAGTTCATAAACTCGTAGGTGGGTGGAGCTGTCAGAGCCATTAAGAGCTGTATGAGTCTGTTCATCTAACTTAGAAAACCCTTTGGCTAGAACAAAAGCTAATAGAGGAGACTAATGGGAGATAAGGTTTAAAAGGTAGTGTGGGCCTAGATTTGGCAGAGCTATGAATGTTCCACAAAGAAATCTGGACTTTGTCTCAGACGATGGAGAATTATGGGAAGTATTTGGCAGATGTAAGACATTGTCACTGTAGGAAAGTATGGGGGGGGGTGAGTAACACACTTTACTCTGAAGATTCTTCTGGCTGGTCTAATAATCAAATAGACATGGGGCAGATTATAAGAGAAAAATAACCAAATTTAATACATACATATGTATGGGAACCCAGCATGAATATATATGTGAGAGTGAGAGAGAGAGAAGAGAGAGAGAGAGAGAGACCCCATATGCTGGAGAGGTTCAAAGAGAGATTGTGGTATATGAGGCATCCTGAGCTAGGGATGAAGTAATGCACCTTGAAGCCTTCAAAGGGTCGTTGCAGGATGATAAGAAGAGCAGATGTTTAGTAAATAAAAGTTTGTCCTGCCACATGGGTGAGTCAGAAAGGTTATCGCTGATAATCTCTCATTATGAGCTAGGTCTCTAATGCAAGTTCTCACTTGTTAAAGGAAGGGGCAGAAGTTTCTCTTGGTCCTGAAGCTAAAATTGCCGTTAGCTCAAAACAATTCACATACACAGAAAGCACATCTTGGGGTGGTTCAATTTGCACATTCACAAAAGCCTCTGAGGAAATATACACTGTGTGGTTATTCCTGTTGCTGAAAATGTGCCCCAAGTAACAAGACACAGCATATTTGGTCATACTACTTATAACCAATAAGGAGTGGCAAAATGGGAAAGTAATGGATGACTATCCAGAAAGAAGAGGGACAGGGTCTGAAACATTGCCACTATAAAGTGGATTCTGGCTATATTTAAAGTTTCATATCAAACCTTTGACAGATCATACAGTTACTGTAATTTTAACATCTAAAGGAGGGTGTACTATCTAAGATAAAAGGAAAACAATCCCTCCATAAATCCTTTTAGTTTTTTTATGCTTGCAACATTATCCCTAGCTCAGGGTATAATCATGAGGTTAGTATATTATTACTGATTAAATTATTTCAAACTATTTGGATTTCATTTCTTGTACTCTGTTTTTATTCACATTTTTTGAAAAGTCAAGAATGTAAATATTTTCACATTGAACTGAATAAATGAATTCACAACAGTACATATGTGTCGATTGAACTTTGACTTAAGCATATTTCTTTATAACAAATTGAAGGTCATTTAGCCACGTCTTGTGTGCATTAAAATGTAATAAATATAGGACTGAGAAATTCTCAGAACAAATATTTTAGGAACTCATTAGCCAGCAGTACATCAGAAATACTTATTTTCTTCTTCACATGGAAGTAAGACTCACATCTCTCAAAAGAAAGCAAAAATATTTGATTCTATATTCTATAACGTGTTGATGGTGACTGTGAATATGAAAGAAAACTGGCATTCTGTTTCTTAGCTATTAAATATTTTGACTTGTGGGAGGATAAAAACTTGAAAAAAATTTAAGATATCTCATGGATTATTTGACAAGGTATTACAGAATGCAGAGAGAGTCTGTATACCTTAAGGCAGACCACAGTTTCATCTGAATTCTGGCCATCAAGATGCATCATTGGTTTGACTTCATTTCTATGTCCTGTAGGATGGAACTCTGAAAGGGAATGGAAGAGAATGCACAAAGCCCCAGGAATGTGTGTTCTTGTGTAACGTCCAGATCAGACAGTAGTAGGAAGTGCCAGATAATAGACCAGAAAGGATTCTTGTGGCAGAAGGTTTATAGCTCAGTATTTTAAACCCATTAATATTTCACCACATCTGTTCATTATTTTTATAATTTATATTGCATATTCATCAGTAGTGTTCAGCATTTGAAGATAAAAATAATTTAGGAAACCATCATTTCTGTAAATAACTTACTATTTTAGGAGCACTCAAGAATTTTAGGAAAATATTAACATATATATATATATATATATATATATATATATATATATATATATTTTGAGTTGGCTCTATGTGCTCTTCTACTATCTCTAACCATTTCAGTTACAATCCAGTTTTCACATTTAGTCTTGTTATCAGAAGTGGTCCAATTCTATTTTTTTTTTAAGCAGTAAACATGTTGGCTGATTCTTTAAATTTCATAAATTTTGCTGGTCTGTGTTGGAAAACACATAAAAAGACACTATTGAATATCCTGATTCTATCGAGTGCTTATTGTGTATCTTCTGTGTGCCCAGAACTGTGCCAAATATAATGAGAAACACATTTGCATATAGCAAATTGAGAAAACTGCTGTGTATGTTTTAAGACCTGACTATAGTCTGTTCAACTGCAATTTTAAATATTTTCAAGGTCAAAGGGGTATGAGCTCTCAGAATTAAAAACAAATCTCTTACAGAGCCAAGTCAGCTGGAACTCTGAGTAAGTAAACTATTCTATGGAAGTTAAGCTTTTAATCTAGCATGAAAGGAGTTAAAGTGAAGTACTTCTAAGCACCAGAGAAACCATCCAATGGGGAAAAAAATCAACAGGCATTGCTAAAAGAGGACATACACATGGTTTGCCTTTATATGTAACTTTCTTCCTGCTTAAATGGAATTTCATGGAGATGTAAAGTATTTCTCTTGATTTCAATTGATGTCAGACACATAGTAGGAACTCAGTAAATGTTGGCAAAATGAGCAGAATGATTTGTAGTTGAAAAGTAAAACATGATTATAACCATTAAAATTGCAATTGTATAAAATATTTGCATATGGACGAGGACTCAGAAGAAATAGCCAAAAAAAAAAAAGTTGTTTAATTTGTTAGTTTTCTGAATTTTTTTTTATTTAAGATTTTTTCATCATCATTGCTGCAATATATTTGGGTATCAATTTTTTAATTAGATGTATTCAAATATAACAATTGTAGCTTGGGACAGAGTTCTATCTACCTCTGGAGTTCAAACATGTCTTGGCATATCTTGCAAATTGATGGGTTTAGTATGTTAAGAGGTGGTTAACATAAGGGTCTTGACAGAAAGACTGCTAAAAGATGTGGGTACCATTGAAGAGGGGGTTTGGCCAGGCTACTTTTCAGTCGATTTTCACTGTTACAATGCAGTAGTCAGTGTTCTATTGGTCAGTGCCCATGCCATGCTAGGTATTAACATATTTCAGATGTCACTCTTGGATTGAGGGGACATTGCCTAACCTACTCTAATGCAGCTTCATAGATTCCTCTTGGAAAGCACTATAAGTAGAAGTAGGAGTGCACTAAAATCTTTATTATCACAACATATAATCCACAGGTGAGTGATTGGAGACTGGTTTCCACTTTTGCAGGAAACAGGACACAATTTTGCAATATTAGAGATCCCAGAAAACACAGAAGCATTTTGATTTCCTTGAAGGCCACAATGGAGATCATGAAAATTTCCAATAGAAGGTGGTGGTGACCCGGCTTAATGGGGCTGGCTCAATGGTAAGTACCAGAAGTGTTCAAAGACAACAGAAACCTCAGCAGCAGACATCCATGTGACCACAGATAAGACTTGTTCTTGATCTCATATTATGAAGGTTAGTTCAGATTACAGAGCAATTTTGAATAGATAAAAGAATAGATAAAACTCTGTCTAAGGGCTCTTAGACATTAGAGTCAAGCATTTCGTGAAGAGCTGGGGGTCCTGCATCAGCAGACAAAGGAGCCACTAAAATATGAATTAAAAAGCCATTAGTAATAAATTTATAATTATGGTTTTTAGTTTGTAAAGAATAAGATGTGAGAAGTAAATCTACTGTTTCCTCATTCAGTGGTCCCCATTTCCACATCCTTATTTCTGTGAGCATTTCACAGGACTGAGGGTACTAATAGTTTTTTAAAATACAGAGTATTTTTTTTATAATATGACCTATAAATTCAGGCTAAATACAATTCTTCATCTGCTGTTCAACCAAAGAAACAGTGATATGTTCCAATACTGGCAGAAAAACTAGCTGAATTGAATTTATTGCTATTTAAGGTCCTTTGAAGGGTAATTTTGGATGTATGTGATTTACACCTAAAATGCTGTTTTTAGGACCTAAACCTTATCAAAGAGGCAACTCCAGGGTTTTACCTTTTATACAGTGCTTAATCATTTATAATGAACATAGCAGTATTGGATGTTTCAGGAAACATATAATGTAGTCCAAACTGGTAATATTACTTCCATTTTACATATTTTTAAATGGAGGCAAAAAGAATTGTAATTAGCTTTGTGAGCTCAATTTTACCCCATTGATCAATAAATGTTCATTGAGTAGCACAGGTATATTGCATTTCACTATGTTCTTGAAATCATATTTTTAAAAACACATGAAGGTATGAGACATCCCTTTTCCAAAAAATTTTCCTTTGCCTTCTTTTTCTATTTATTCCCTGTATATGCTGTAGTAATTGGGGTTTAATAATTGTATAAAAATAAATAGATGCCTTGGAAAACGATGCTTTCAAAGTACAGAACAATGTACATGGCATCTGATACATGAATCAGAGTTTTATTTTGTTTTGTTTTGTTTTTTAAAGAAAAGATGTACATATAGTCTCACCAAATTTGAAGTACAGTTACAATTGAAATTTAATTGGTAAACAAACACCAAATACCTATTATGTGCAAAGTGTCATCCTTAATGAGAGCTAATAAAAAAAGAATACAAGATATGATCACTCTCTTTTAATAATTTTTAATCTGGCTAGGAAAGGATAAGATGTGAACAAGGTATATTTTCCTCAACAAATATTTGTTTAATGAATGAATAGTTGAATGGCTATAAAAGATCATTGTTGGTCCAAAGTAGCATATGATATATATATCAGTATATTATATATATATATATATATATATATATATATACACATATATACACTAGCTAGTGCAATATAATATGTATATATAATATGTATATATAATATAATATATATATACAACACACACACATTCAGGGGATAGCTAAAATTGAGCATGAAACAATCTGCTGGTCATACCCCTCTTGCATATCCTCTCCTGTAATATCCTCATGAGAAAGGAATTTCATTGCAAAAATTTTTTAAAGGTGAAGGTCTGGGACAGCATACTGGGAAGATCATAATTACAGTTACTCTAGGTAACTATAGGTCTGTTTAGTTAATAAATTTCAATGGGATATTTGCCACACCTAAAAAGTAGTAAGAAGCGCAAGGCCAGTGCCCAGAAGGAAATCTGGAGCTGTATCAAGTGAACAAGAATTACCCACATAAGATTGATCACAGACTCCATAAGGATGAATGAAGCATCTGAGAAACAGTGGAATTACAGAACAGAGAGCTGAGATGTTGATTTTCACATTTAAGGGTTGTGAAGAAGATGTGGAACAGTAGAAAGAACAATTCAAGAGGGTAAGTGGTAAACTATTATATTGACTTTATTAAAAAGACTACAAAATGATATAATTAGCATTAAGAAATCCTTAGAGTCTTCTATAAACTATGTAGACTCGGAATTATGAAGGTTAGTTCAGATTACAGAGCAATTTTGAATAGATAAAAGAATAATTAAGTTTAGGTAATCAAGAATTAGAGGTAGTGAAGAGTATACTAAATATACTAAGAAGATATGGGGATAATAATGTTTTCTGGAGAGGCAAAACAGAAATTATCCTGATCCCAATAGTGTCTTGAGGTCAGTATAATGAACATTCCAGAAGCTTCCAGAAGCCAAGAGTTAGCATAGAAACAGGTATTCTTCTATATAAGTTAATTCTTCTATCTAATCTTAAATTCATAGAATTTTCATTACTTGCTAAAACAATGGCAAATCAAGCCATCATTTGGAATATTCCTCACAGAAAAAGTACAAATTAAATTGAGATATGCCATATGAATATTCGTACATTTGCAGGGACATTAGTTATCTATAGGATTTTGTCAATGACACCCTAAAATTTATCTCCACAGTGAATGAGTCAAATGTTGCACATTTTAGGGACTGGTTCAAGAAATCTAATAGATTTTTTTTTTCCTTTGGAGATTGGCTGAGAACCCAATGAATGTGGGGACAAACTTCAGTGCTTTTGCCAGGTGCCCATTTAGAAGGCTGGTCCTTTGCCTTGAACTTTAATGTTGAGGTCATAACTTATAGGCATCCAACTGACAACTTATGATAGAGAGAGGCCTCATGATGCTCCCTAAAGAAACAACTTGCTCCCTGCCAAAATTAGGATTGCCTTGCTTTAGGAAGAGGATGCATACTATGCTGACAGCCAAATGACGATTTACCAAACATATCAAACTCCATCATGGACAGCAAAGGAGCCTCATATAATCCAGAAGACAGAGGATATTAGAGATGGCCTTCTAGACAGTTGATGCCCTAAGGACCTGCTGAAGGCTATGTCAAAGGCCAAATAATAGTAACTAGGCATTGTGACAACTTAATGACCTGGCAAATCAGAAACCACCTTTGGTAAAAATGATTCCTTGAGTGGGGTTTTTAAGCCCAAAGTGTTAAAGCCTAGGACAGGTATAGCAAACATGAGCACAATTTATTTTATTTCTGTACCTAAGGCAGACATAGATAATTGATAACTCAGACTCAGGGTCCCTCTCAGTCAACAGAGTTTTAAGTAGCCACAACATATCAATGGAAATTGTCAGGTCATTTAAAACTTATTTCCTTGCCGGTAGATTACTCCCATGTGACAGATGACTAGCCTACCTTCAGATGAGTGGCTAATGGTCCTAAAAAGCACTTGGCTATGGGAGGGGCTCTCAACTCCCAAAAGGCTAGGGATCATAGTAACTGAGTCAATGTATACACATGAGGATGTCCAGAAAGTCAGGGATCCACTTGCCATTCAGCTGACCCCCGGAGGCGGACTTCCTTGCTTCATTACTCATGGCCCACTGCCCAAGAGTAGCTTCTCTGAGTAGCCATCAGTTGAGTAAATCTTTCTATAATGAAATGCTAGTGCGACCAGGTGTCCTAAAAGGTGTCGGTGGTCAGTTGCTTCTTGGCCTTGGTTTAAGACTATTTCTGTTGTTGGAAAATACTTGGTGTTTGAGGGGATAAAATGAGCATCACCTGTAAAAAATTGTTTGAAAACTTTAAAGGCCTGCAGTCATGTAGGCGATATGAATGAAGATGATTATTGGGAAATAACAAAAAGTTAAGCCTTGAATCTTTCCTTAGGCTCACAGTGTCTTAATTAGCTCTATTCAGTATGACAGAAGGGGAATCTTTTTCCTTCTGGGAGGCAAAAATAATGAGATGTTTGTCTTGACTTTGCTATTATTATATGTGTGTGACATCCCTAAATCCACTCCAGTGCATCCTACACACTTGTCATATTGATCTAACTCTCATACCACTGTCATCACTTCACCCATCTGCTCAGGAACCAAAACTGATTCCCTTGTCTAACTCTAAACTCTTCAGTCTTTCATTCAGAATTCTCCTTCAATTACATACCCTTGACACTCACCCACCAGCCTCCACCACCTTTGTAATCTCCCCTCTTCCTGTTTCACATTGTAAAAGCAGGAAATGTTGAAGATGGCAGTCATCAAAAACATGGTACTCCTCCAAGCATTTGTTGTTGAGGAGACTAAAGCTCAGAGAAATGAGGCAATATTACCAAGGCCACACACTGTCTTTCCACTCTGTCCAAGACAACATGCTTTCCACACTCCATACAACTTGTTCTTCTGGTCCTATGCACTGGGAAAAGGTGAGCAGAACTGATACCCAGGGAAAATTGTAGCATGGGGTAAATGATATATAAAGCAATATTGAGAATTAAAAAACTCAAAACTCAATGTGCTTGCAATGTGCTGTATTTGAAATCGATGACTTTTATGTAGAATTTGTCATCCTCTTAATAGAGAATTCACTGAAGCTGGGAATTAATCCGAAAACTTTTGTTCCACTGGCTTTGGAAGGGATTTTTGTGACAATTGTCTTTTATGTGAATAGAATGAATGGTTCAAGGCTAAAATGATTAATAGGTATGTCAAGGTTTCCCTGGGGAATGGCCCATCGAGTTATTAGCGTTAGCCAAGATTTTCCTCTGAATTGAAGCTAACAAGGTCATTCCAAGGGCAATTGCTTTGGGGACCTGAGGACAATGACCCTGTTACAAATTGCCCAACTAGAAGCTAGGAAACCACTTCTTCTTTAGAAGGTTTATGTGGTAAAAAATGAGAGGTGGTTGGTGATTTAAACCTTACTGGCAGGAAGAGGGGAAAAAAATGAAAAAAAAGCCTTGATTACAAGAGTACTGTAAAAGAAAATTAAAGGAAGTTTTGTAAATGTTCAAATACATAATGTAATTCAAAATGAGACCGATCAACTTTCCACATCTACTTTGGTGAACAGATAAGAATATTTATCATTTTTGTATTAAGTATTTGGAGCTAAATTATTCCTTATGAAGTAATTGAGGGTGTTTTAATGTTTTCTTTAGTATTCAAATCATCACCATTAAACTTAAAAAAATCTCTCATCATTTTTATGCATACTTATTCAGATTATTTAAAATCCCAAACAAATTGAACCTGAATTAGTGAAGTTTTAATATGTCTATAAGTAAATGCATTAGTCTTGGTGTCCAGGTTCAGATTTAGTATTTTCCAGACTTTGCCACTAAAATAAAATTCCCTGTTGCACTAGAAGCTGCCTATAGAAAAGTTCAAAGGAGCAGACTTTGTCTTCTGCTCCACAAAATGGAAAATGATTGTTTGTTCTAATGTAAATATAAACTTCCCCCACTCCCATGTACACACATGCACACGCACAAATTCTTTACTCTTCAAGAAGATCTTTCATTTCATCCATGGCTTCCGCTAAGAGCCCTCCATAAGCCAGGGTGAGTAAGCAGGGTATGCTTGATCTGTATTTAGGAAAGACAAGAGGTCCCGTCATCCAATTTGAATGGGGAAAAGTGGTGGCACCTTGCATAAGCAAAAGCTCAATAAATGTTGGTTAAATTAATTTGTTGACTACTGAAATGAGAATTCTTTGAAATTGAAGAGTTCTGTATAAATATAGTGTACTAATAATATAAAACTCAATAGTAGGCAATCAGTCCCTTGGAAAAATAGTTTTTTTAATTCAAGAAAAGCAGCAAGATGTATTTTTACAACCTCCTTTTCTCAGGTGGGCTTCTGTTTCTTCTCTCTGTTCATTATAACCTCCACAGTGAACACTAATTCTCTTGCTTGAGACCAGAGTAACTCTACCTCTTTTCAATTCTTTATTGACATTATACCTCTTCTCAAAGGGCAAGGGAGTGAGGGCTATCTTGTCCTCATGTTTGCTTCTTGCTCCAAAAATAGATTGAAAATCCTTTATGCTTGGCTTGGCCTTTTGGGACATCTTGATCCATTCCAGTGTCTGTCTTCCTGACACACCAGATGCGGAACCATGTAGGGCTCTCTTACTTCTTGCGGGTTAAATGCACATCAGATGGGCCTCTGATCCTCTGCCTTTGCCATGGTCTCAGCCTTTCACAGATGGAGCCTCATGTAACCTCCACCTTCAGGCCCCAGTCTGCCTGAGGCTGTGAGTCCAGAGGAGTGTCAGCAGCCTCAGCACCAAGAGTCTGAAATTAGGGTTGCTGACCATAGTGTGCTAGTAATGAAGAATTGAAGCCTGTGAGGCTTTGGAGTAACAGCATCTTCAATCTGTCTTGGCCTCAGCCATAGGACAGGGAGGCAGCAGGGTGCAGTGAAAAGAGCCTAAGGAGCCAAGCAGACCTTGAAGGCTAAGGTTAGTACCCCATTCAGAGCCTTAGCTATGTGACCTTGGGCAAGTCACTGAACCTTTCTGAACCATCTGTTTCTTTATAAGTAAAGGGGAGGTTGTCTCTAAGGCCCATCCTCTACAGGGATCTTGCTGGTAAGTAAATTTAGTCTTCTAAATTACACTGTTTTCCAATTCAAGAAAGTAGAGGCTTCCTTTTTAATTTTACATCTCAAATTATCTTTGCCTAATAGGATGATGAAAATTTACCTAATAAAAAATCAATCATCTACCTACTTTTGCAATTTCTGTTAAAAAATTCTTGTTTTTTTTCATACCCTTAAACCATGCCTTTAAACCATAAAGCTATTGGAGGGCAGAAATGCCTAATAATAAAATAATAACAATAATTGCTAGTATTTAGAAAGAGTTAATTCTGTAGTAGGTACTGACCTAGGAGCTTAATATAGATTGTTGTACTCAATCCTCGCAACAATCTTATAAAGTAGCTACTATTATTGTTGCTGTTGTATAGAAGAAGATACTGAGGCATGAAGATTTAAGTAACATGCCCAGGTCCACATAGCTAGTAAGTAGAGAGGGATATAGTAGAGAATAAGAAAGTTCTTAGTTAAACCAATAGGTTATTCTTTTTTTCTACTTTAATCAGTGTTCATGTCTAATTCACACCAGATAATAATGAGTAAATGTATTGCCTGATGTCATATTCAATTATTTGTTGAATATCTTCAGGTTGCAAAGCAGTGACTAAGAGATTTGTACTATGGAGCATTATAAAAAAAAAAAAAAGATATGGTCTCTGTCCTCAAGAAAATCAGAAGCTAGTTGGGAAGAAGACAGAGAAATAGTGAATTCCAATACAAGTAAAATGCAGTAAGTGTTTTAAGAGTGCTACAAGCTAAATGCCCAAAGGGGGCAGAAACACAGTTCAGGGGGATCCTGAAACCATGATTAAAAAGTTTATCTTGAGTTGAGACTTGATGGTTAAGGAAGATCCTGGGAGGCAGGCAAGTGAGAGAAAGACATTCCAAGCAAAGTAACCATATGGGCAAATACTCATTCTGAATCACTGTTGACTCACTAACCTCAGGGCTTGTTCCTGGAATAGCAAAGAGTTTGGGGCTTATAAGCCTTTGAGTATCAGCGAGGAAGTCCTAATTTGGTAGATAATAGCAGAAAGGCAGAATCAAAATCTTGGAGTTGAAAGGTCTCCTAAGATCAACTGATCCAATAACCCATCCAATGCCTAAATCCCTTCTGAAACCTTCCTGCCAGTGGTCATCAAAGCTAGGTTCACATACTTCTAGACAGATACATTATTATCTCCTAAGCAGCTCAGCTCATCACCTTCTGGAATTACATTACTCATTTATTTATTTGTTTATCCACTTATTGTCTCTCTGTCAGTTCTAGGGTAGAGATTGTCTTGCCTATCATGTATTTTCAGTGCCCAGCACAGAATAGACATACTATAAATATTTGTTGAAATGAATACATTCCATCTCAGTACAACTCTGTGACATTTATTAAATTTTTAGGTGACTTCACGGGATAGTCTTTTAAATGTATGAAGACAACTATACTACCCCTCCTCTATTTTCTCCAAGTTGAATATCTCCAGTTGATCAGTAATTCCTCATGAGATGTAATTTTGGGGCCCTTCACTATTCAGATTACTTTCTCATATAAATTCCATTTTGTTTCTATTTCTTTTAATGTGTTATTGCAAGAACAGCAATACTCCCAACTTCATAACACACTCTAATCAGAGAGATCAAATCCTCTGGTTCTAGGTCTTACAATGTGACCCAAGATGGCACTTCGTTGAGGTCCACTTCACACTAATGCCTCATATTCATCTAATTGTCAACTAACTACCCTTCTTCCCACTCCATCTGCTCCCTGCAATGTTCTACTGCTTGCTCACACCTCTCCTGCCTTGACTTGTACTGGTAGATTTTGAAAACCTAGCCCAAGGCTCTACATTTAGGAGGCTATTACAATAATCCAGGACAAAAGACACAAGGTACCTGAACACATGCATTATCAATGAGATTTACAATCCACGGACTGAGTGACTGCTAACATACTTTTTTAATGGTTCCTCTTTCTCCAGACCACTTATGAATTAAGAATTAATTCCCAGCTTTTTTCTATCTCATTGTCTCTGAAGGAAACATACAACTCTTTTTAAGTCTTCATATATAAATAGATAAATATATATTATACATTCATATATATTTCCCCTAGTTATAATATAGAGACATATTGGAAAAAGTCAAAGGCAGAAAGATTTCTAGCCTGGATGACTGAGAGAATGGTGGTTCTGTTAACAGAGTCAGGAAGTTCAGGGGAGGACTTTAAGGTGACAATGAAGCATTTGTTTTGGGGACATGTTTAAGTTGAAGACCTGAGGGTATCTAGAAGCAGTTCAACATGTTTTAGTACTTTGGATTTAGAGAGCAAAGGTGAAATTAAGATTTGTTACTCATCAACAGAGATTGAAGAATGTCTAGACCAAAAAAAAAGACACAGCTAAGAACAAAATCTTTAACAATGGCCACAAACAATACGTATTTGGAAGAGAAATCTCCCAGAAAGAGAGAGAAGCATGCTCAGAGGGTATGAGGAAAACTCAATGTGTTTAATGTTGGATCTGCCAAACCTAGACATTATTGCAGAAAGGAGAAGATAAAATCACACACATCAAGTAGAGCAGAAAGCTCCTGGAGAATGAAATTCTTAAGAGGTTACTGAGTTTATCAGTGAGGTAGAGGTTTGATAATCTTTAAGAAAATAATTCCAGTGAAGTTGGAGTCAGGTTGCAAATGAGGAAGAGATAAGGAGTAAATTCTAGCAATGGAGTCAAAGCCATAAATGTAGGCTATTTCAAGAAGCTGTTGTGTGAAGTAAAGAGAAACAGTTCCATGAGAGGTGACTTTTTGGTTGTTCTAGCTCATCTCCCTCAGTTTCATAGGTGACTGAATGCCCACTGCAGAAAAATGACTTGTTTAAGGAAGTGTTGTTACAGTGATTGCAGCATAGTCTTTAGGATCAGAGCCAGATTGAATCCTGGATTCATTCTTAGCTAATTGAATGACATTAATCTATTCTCTTCACCTCCTGAGCCTCAGTGTTCTAGAAAATGGAGCTAATGATCATCACACCTGCCTCATATAGTTGTTGTATATATTGATTGAACAACATGTGAAACGTGATAGAAATTCAAAAACTGTTGATTCCCTCCACTTTGTATAAAGTTCCATGGCTAATGTGACAGAAACAGAACTCAAGGCAAACCCAAGTCTTCTGACTTCAGGCCAAGAGCCCTTTACATACACAGGAGCTCTTCAAATAGAGGTACCCCTAGAGGTATGTGAAAAATTTCCAAGGCATACAGGAGAATGGACAGTTTTAAGGAACTGGTCTAAAGATCCTCAAGTTCCATATGAACTGTTTGCTAAATTTGATCTGAGTATGCACCTGCGCTTGAGAGTTTTCTTTTCCTCATCCTATTTTGCAATGATTCTTCTACTTTGCAGAGAATGACATTTTAAATCTTACAGTCACCCATCACCCTGAAGTGTTAAACCTCCAAAGCAATAAACAGAGAGACATCGTGACAATTCCTTTAATCAAGATATTATAAACTACATCTCAGTCTCATTAAGAGATACAATTCTAATAAAATTTTACTTTTTAGGTTTAATAAGATTATTAACATTTGCGTTAATGTAGTTTGTTTTGTTCAGTTGTGCATTTCTAACCACTGTTTCAGTGCTCAGTGCAAAAGAAACTCTCAACACTTAGAGCTTTATGGTCTCAGGAAGTTATTTAAACTCTCAATTTACACATGTATATATTTTTGTTGAAAAAAGATAGGGTGATCAATAAAAGACTTCCAAACATAGAAATATACTACATTAGGTTAAAATCTGTGAAGGAAGTAGACAAGGAGGGAAAATAAACCGTGTAAAATTTTCAACTATAAAAGAAGAGCTTGTCATAAACTTTTTAAATAGATGAAGTGGGTATCAAGATATCACGGCATTTAGATATCATTGGTAAACTTAAAAGAGTGATGAGGTAGATTTATTTATAATATGCTGGAAATTATATTCTTTTCAACTCTTTAAACTTATCAAAACATTTAAATGTCAACTTCAAAAATATATTAAAAAGAATATAATTAAAAAAAAATTTTTTTTAGGATATATTGCCTAACTACCTATACAAGTTCACAGCCTTCTCAGGATATTACCCTTATCTTAGCCTCTGGCTGAGGGAGATCTTTTTATTATTATTATTTTCAAAAACCAGACACACACAGACACACAACATATGCCCAGGGCTCTTTGGTCCTCTTCCTTTGACCCCACATTCTCTCTTTTGCCCTTAAGGATTATGTCTTTGGCTTCAAACCCTGTAAATTTACACTTTACTTTTTTCAGGCCCAAGCACAAAATCCCCTACCACTACCACCACCATCACACACAAATACACCCTTTCTCGTTTTCTTCTGAACTTTTAAATTTCCTGCAACATTCTTAAAGTTGCTTTAGTCATTAGGAGCTCTTCCAGTTGGCATCTTCCTCCATCTATTGCTGCAGTATTAATTCTTGACTTCAGCTTTTATCAGAATCACCCAGAGGGCCTTTTAAAACACAGGCTGTTGGGTTCTACCTCTGGAGTTTCTCATCTAGTACATCTGGAGTAGGGCCTAAAAATTTGCATTTCTAACAAATTCCCAGGTACCTGGGAACCTCGCTTTGAGAACCGCCGTTCTAAGCTAATGTCTAGTCTGCTCAGCAAAGACCACATAGCCTAACAGACAGGTAACATCATGTGGCAACTAAGAGGGGCTCCAAAAGAGATATACCAGGCAGAAGTATATTAGCTTTCTCAAATAGATATATGATCTAAAAATTCTTCATGATTGGCTTGATTTAGAGCAGAATTCAGAGAAAAGGGCTACAAACGGGGAAACATTTACAATATTTCACAGCATCTGCCCCCCAAAATAGAAGAACTCACATTCATGATGGATCTTCTAGATGCCCAGCATTCCACTAGGCAGGCTATCACGTACTACTACCCCATTTAACCATCACACCATTCTTGCAGTCTAAGTTTTATTATTTATTATTCTTATCAATTAATTAATTATTATATTATTTTATATTGTATATAATAGATAAATAATAAGTAACATTTATTATTTATTCTCTTAACTGCAAACTGAAGATCAGAAAGTTTAAAGCCATTGGAAATTGTCTTTCAAGCTATTCACTTATTTCAGGAGACCATACAGAATGAAAAAGTTATTAGTTTGTCAGCCTACCACTACAAGCAAGTAAATACTTCAAGAGAATCATGTAAAATCATTTAAAGAATCAATAAAGAGAACAGGCAGATTTCATAAAAAGATGAACAGTTAGTCCCATCCAGGTTATTCATTAATAAACAGTGATTCCATCAACCACAACTCAGTCCTTACAGCATTATTAGAAAAAAGAAACTACCAATAATAATGCATGATTTAAAAACTCAACATAGAAACTACAAAAATCCCCAAGTTTATAAAATATTTTAGCATCCTAGAGAATGGACTGACAAAGACTAATATTTAAGGAATGTTTCCCTCTGTATGGAGAAATTGCATAAGAGTGTGTGTGTGTGTGTGTGTGTGTGTGTGTGTGTGTGTGTGTGTGTGAAGTGTGTTCACATATTATTATTCTCAGTGTCTGAAATCCAATAAATATTACCAGGCAATCAAAAAGGCATATTTTAACCTACTGTGAAAAGATAAATAAATCAACCAAACCAACTAAACTGACATAGATTTTAGGTTTATTGGATAAAGACATTAAAAAGATATTCCACAGATTCAAAAATTTAAGTAGAGACATAAAAGTTATTTTTAAAAGGATGAAAAACTTTTAAAGATCAAAAGTACAATGTGAGATGAAAAACACAAAGGATGTGATTAAAAGTTGATTAGATGCGGAAGAGATAAGTGAATTTGAAGCTATAACAATATAAGCTACCTAAAATTTAACAAAGAAAAAAGAGAAATAAAATATTGATTAAACATTAGCAAGCTGTGGGGAAGCTTAGGTAATAATTAGATTTCCTGAAAGAGTGGAGAGCAACTATCAGAAAAATATTTGAAGAAATATGGCCCCAATTTTTTCAAATTTAGTGAAAACCATAAACCCATTGGTCCAAAAATCTCAGCAAACCCTAAGCACAAGGTAGATGAAGAAAACTGCTTAAAGACACATAATACATAATAAATTGTTCAAAACAAATGATAAAAAGAAAAACTTAAAAGAAGTCAGACATGTTTCATATAGAGAAACAAAGATAAGGATGACAGGAAATTTCTTGTTGGATACAAGTGAAAGGAAAGTGTAATAACATCTTTAAGGCACTGAAAAGAAAAAAATAACTGACAACCTAGAATTTTATATTAGGGAAAATCTCAAAAACAAAGGTGGAATAAAGAATTTTTCAGACACCCAAAAGCTGGACTTTGAAAGAATTCATCATCAGTATACCCTCACTATAAGAAATGAGATTTCTATTTCTACCTTTTCAACCCAGATGTCTTTTTTTTTTGTCTTATTGTACTGACTAGAAGCTCCAAAACAATGCTAAATATAGAATGACCATTTTTGTCTTGTTCCTAATATTAAAGGGAGAAGCATCTTTGTAAAAAGTCTAAACTCTCTTTAGTCATCCATTTTGAATGTACTGTTCCCTATCAGGATCATACTAACTTTTGTTCCTAGGTAGAAGGCAAATAAGAATCAGAGGGTAAAAATTACAGAAGACAGAACATGATTTGACATTAAAACAAAACAAAAACAAAAAAACATGCCATAACAGTGAAAACCATTAAGAAATGGAATTGGTTGCTTTGGGAGAAAGTGCCTTCCTAGAAGTTCCAGAGGGCCACATGCTATGAGCAGTGCGGCAGTGATTTTATCCTTCATGAGGGAAGAAACCAGCTGACCTCTTCAGTTTCCTTATGGCTGTGATTGTTCTGTGATAATCTGAAGGCATGACATGTTGCCTCAAAGAAGGGAAATTATAAGTAAACTATGTCTTTGAATGCTTAATACAGTGTTACATAAAAGCGATTCAATATACCACTATTTTTTCAAACTTTTCAAAGGTTTGTTAAAATCCAAAATTTCTGTAGATTTGTTCCTCACTTTATCAACTAGATTCCATCTTTTTAAAAAAGACCTTGTTGTTTTAGAGCAGTTTTAGATTGATAGCAAAATTAAAAGGAAGGTACAGAGACTTCCCCTATACTCCCTACCACTACACATACAACACCCTCCCACCAGAGCACACATTTGTTAGAATTGATGAAACTGTATTGGCACATTATCACCCAAAGTTCATAGTTTACATTAGGGTTCACTGTTGATATTGTACATTCGATGGATTTGATATACCACTATATTTTTACAGAAATATTTTATGTTCAAATTGTGTTTAAAATGCCATTTTGACATGTTCTTCAGGGTATCTTTAGCAGTTATTCATTGTAAATCTTTGGCACTTCACTGCTCAATAAAGAAATTCCATTGCACAAAATGTTTATACTTGTTAGAATTTGTGAAGCCTGCTAGAAGAGTTTCTGGTTGTTAAAAGAAATCCATGATTGGATAAGATCATAAGAAAAAATGGTGCTGACAATTCTGAGGGTATTGGACTCTGGGTGTGTGTGTGTGTGTTTATTTGCTTTGGTGGGTGTCTCTTTGACCTCATTAGGTCAGTGGAAAGAGAACAAATGCCTTTTCTCTTCTTGATTACACCACCAGGAAGCCCCAGGTAGCTGAATGGAAAATGCTTCAAGACACAGGAACAGATACATTCCAGAGAGAAAATAGGACAAACAACTAATTAAATACTGAACACTGTAAGAAAGATCAACACAACAGCCCTAGAAACCAAAGTGGTGAAGTGAATGAGGCCTGCAAAAGATTTGTAGTGAGTGTCAAACTTAGATCTGGGTTGACATTACAGATGATTTAACAATAATTAACAGTGAAGTAGAGTGGGACTCCATTTGTACCTAATTGCTCATATTTATTATATAAGAATTAATACATGCAAGGGTGTATAATAAAAAGTCAATCTACCTTTTTGCCTAATCACTGTAACTTCAATAAACCTAGTCTAGAGACAACTACTGTTACCAGTTTCTGGTGTTTCCTTCTAGAGATAGTCTAAGAATATACAAACTGGGGTGGGGGTGGGGTCATAACTGTACCATAATGGACACACTGTTCTGTAGTTCACATTTATCTTTAATAATATATCTTTGAGACATTTCCTATTTGTACATAGAGTTCTGTTTCATTTTTTTTTAAATAGCAGCATAGTTTTCTATTGTGTGGAAGTACGATTATCTATTTGACCAGTCTGAAAATCATAGATATTTAGATCTTTTCTAATGTTTTGCTAGCATTTTTCCTGCTGCTTTTAAAAAAGTATGCACTTTAATGATTTCTTTTAATAAATATGCTCGACAAATGTATCAGCTAAGAAATAATACTTTATATCTATCAAGTTAGCTAAAATAAAAGGTTTAAATTCTGTATTAAAGGGCTTATGAAAAATAGGCACACTGAATGTTTCTAAGTATATACTGTATATTTAAATTTGTCCAAGTATCTTTGTAATTACTCTCAAATATAACTGTTAATCAGAATTTCCTTAAGAGTTTTATACTCAAAATACAGATGCTTGGAGTTTCTGATTTAGAAAAACATAATTAAATTCTTTATACCTAGGAGTAGGGCTGGAAGAACTGCTCTACCATCCTAAACCCAAGCTCAGATGTGTACATCTTGGCAGCTACCAACACATCTAAGTTAGTTCTTAGAGGAAGTGACCTTTAAAGAACTTGTCTTATGAATTCAACCTTATTAAGGGATGACATACTTCACTGTCCCTGTTATTACGCATTAAAAAAAATTTTAGGAGAAAAACAGACAAAGAGTTCATTGTATTAACAGAGCTAACTATTGACATAAATCTCTTGATCCTTATTTATCATTGTAAAAATATAATATAACATAGTTTTAATGCCTCTGTACATATTAATTTGTTTTTTCCCACTTTATTTCATATGCACATTTGGCTATATGAATATAGATCGCAAAGTTATCATTTAATAGTCATCATTTAAATAGTTAAACATTATCATGTTACATGCTTACTTTATATTTTGCAAAACCCAGGCCTCAAACAAGGGCATTTGGGTTGTGCTCAGTTTTTCTCTACTATAAATGGTAAAGCAGATTTGAATATCATTATTCAAAAAACTTTCTTTGTGTTTTGTTATATACGTTTGCAGAGAAGTTGTATATCAAAGGGGTAAACATAGAATAATTTTGCTTGTATAGATTGACTACAGGAATATTATAAGTCCCTGTGTTCTGAGGGATGAACCAGTGTGACTGTTTTCCCAAGGACTCTCCAGCAAGGGGTTTTATTCTTTTTATTTTGGATAACCTGATAAACATTAAGTTTTATCTCATATCTTGTGAATTTATTGTGTGTATTTATTAAAAAGCATTCTAATGGTTTACATCAAGGACTTGGGCACCGACTACCTGGATTCAAATTCTTGCTCTGACATGACTTTCAGTAAGTTACCTCCTTCCTTTGTGCTTCAGTACTCTATGTTTAAAAAGGCAACAGAGGTACTAACTTCAAAAGCATACTGTGAAAATTAAATGAGTCAAGTGCTTAAAACTGTTCCTGGCATTTGATAAGCACCATATAACAGCTGGCCATTATGAGTGCTCATTAGTGCCAGGGACGGTGTTAGACTTCAGAGATAAAACTGTAAATACAACAGACACAGAAACAGTGTCTACACTCACCACGCTCACAGACTAGTTGGGGATACAGGCACTTCCAAAACTGCATGGCAGGCATGTGACAAGGGAACATATTGGGAAGAATGCCTGACCTGAATATTTGATTTTTGCATTAGAGAAGCTACATAAATGTTCTAAATGTTGGTTTTAAGTTATATTTCTTTTCATGTGAACTATTTAGTCATAGCTATTGTATGCTTGCTTATTAAGTATTATATATGTATATATGTATATTTTTCAACTTGAAAGCAATGCTCATTCTGTTCCAGCCACATTGGCCTCTACTGTTCCTTTAACAGCCAAAGGCATCTTCCTTCCTCAGAGCCATTGACTTGCTGTTTCCTCTGCCTGAAAAACTCTTCTTCCAGAATCCAAATGGCTTGTTCTCTCTCCTCTTTCAAGTCTGCTCTAATGTCACCTTTTTGCCGGGAGATCTTCCCTATCGCCCTATTTAAAATTGTGAGCTCCACTGACCTCTCTCCTTCCCTTATTTATTTTTCTTCATTATACATTTCACCTCTATACTAGAAAACTTATTTATTTTCTTTATTTTTAGTCTCCACCATTAGAACCTAAAACTCATAGAGTCAGTAATTTTGTCTGTTTTCTTCTTTACTGAATCCTCAATAGTTAAAATGGTGACCAGGACTTAGTAGGAGCTCAATAAATATTTATTGAATAAATAAATGGTCATTTATACAAAATTGATATTATAACATATCTATCATTCTGGAACTTACTTTCTAATTGAAAGATACATTTTAGATATCTTTTTATGTAGGTACATGTAGATCATTATTTTTAATAACTGTGTAATTGTTTAAAGTAGTATGAACCATTTAGTTTTTCAGTAATAGATATTTTCCCCAATTTGTTATGACCGTAAACAATGCTATAATAAATAACATACCCATCTTTGTGCAATTGTAGTTTCCTTGTAAGATTTACATATTTTGAATATTAAGCTTCTGTCCATTATATTTATTGCACATATTTTTCTGGTGCTTGCATTTACATCCTCCCATGGTAAACACTTCAAACTAAAAATGAAAAGAAATCACCCTCTTTATCCCCAGGTTCCCTTTGTTCTCATATATCATCTCAAAGAGACAGTGCTTATATGAGCATATATAATTGAGCAAACTTCCATAAAACACACTTCTCTTTACTACAGTCAACATCCTTTGATACTTTCTAATTTTTTATTCTATTAATTTATTTCATTAAAAAAAATGCTTACAGAGACCTTCTTTCCAAATTGATTTCAAAACAGCTAGTTCATTGAGACTCACAGTTTATAATGCTCTGTCCTCTTCTTCCTTAACCTGTGTTGAACTAGTCTATAGAAGCAGGCACCCATTTGAGTTTTCCTGTATGGCAAGCTGTTAGCCCATTAGAACTGGAGTCCTCCTTTGAATCCCAGCCCAATTAAGTAAGGTCTAGTTCTTATCTATTCTTTCCCAAGAGTTGAGACCCTGCCATCATACCTGCCAAGAATGAACAGATGGTCTCAAACTAAGCTACTGCTACAGATGGCAACTACCTGACTTTGAATGTTACTGTCTGGTGCCTTGCCTTGCCCACCAGATTGATATTAGCCCCACTTACACCCCATCTGCCTAGAAAAACAAGGATATCATTTTAAGACTGTTGGCTCACTTCCATGTTTATATTTTAGGGAGTTCACTCTGTGGGATGGGAACTGTTTCCAGGCAATGCTAGCACTTAATATCAGGAAGGGACAGGATCATAAGTTTTGAAGTTCTCTTTATTCAAATCCCTGCCCAGCCTGAGTTTAGAGGTGCAATGGAAAATGAAAAAGTGCTGCTAGGATCCAGAATGGATCATAAGTTAGCATAACTCTGCGCAAGCAGGAGGAGGTCAAGTACAGATGGATAAACATAGAATATTGGGGTATGCAGTAGCATTGTGACACTTGCGTTGCTAAGATCCGCCCGAGACTCACAACAAATGACAAGATTGTGTCTAGGCCCCACCAGCTGGTGGGTCTAGGCTCCTTCATTGGTCAAAATCATCTCAGTAACAGGGTGACCCTAAGCATGTAGATTAGGGGCATCCAAGCCTGCAGCTGAGAGTGCCGGGGCAGGCAGGGACTTACAGAAAATAATCAAGAAGAAAGGTTCCTTGACTCCTACATTAAATCCAGCTGAGAGCATAAATCCTCTCCTTGGCATTTGACTCGGGACCAGTGAGGACATCATATTGGGTAAATAATTTAAATGCAAATTGATATGATCAGGATTTGAAGAGCAGATCAGAGCAGATCAGCAGATTTTGCTCAATTAGGAACAGAAGGAAATACTTAAAAAGAAACATGTTCTATTCTTGGAAAGGATTTTTTGAAGAGTGGGTTTATTCATTCACTCTCTCACCCACTTCTTTATTCATTTATTATATGTAACACACTTGCTAATGGATACCTGCTTTCATTCATTCCTGCGTTGTCAGATATGCATACATTTTTCTATTTTCTCTGTCTCTTTGGATGTCACTGAGCAGTTAGGAATGTTTAAGGAACTTGTACAACTTAAATATGCAGATTTCTTAGGTAACATTGTTTGACATTAGTGTCAATGGGTCCCTGATGACCAATGAAAAGCACTCAAGAAGTTGGTTCTAAGGGGGAAGTAAATTCATTTATGGTGTTTTTCTCTGTTGGGTAGCTGATTCCCTATAGAGCAGCAAAATAGATGGAGAATTAATGACAAGATTCTGAAAAAGAAAATTGTAGGAAGTGAAAATATTCAATACAAAAACCCAGATGTCAGCAGAGATGATTTTGTCCTTCGAAACTTAAGAAATATCTGGCCCTTCACCCACTCACCTCTGCCCCCCTGCCCCGCCCATTCTGAGGAGGCATCTCTGACCTCTGCCATGCTGGGGGAGCAAAGGCACTATAAGCTCATATTGTCATAGTGTCTCTTGGCTCCAGTTCTGGTTTCCAGCGTCTCATTTGCAATTTCTTCCCTGTGTTCTGTCTGATCCAATATAAACCTTAGCTCTTTTTTGTTGTTGTCATTGCTGTTGTTTGGTGACATCCTCCTTGTATTCCTCATCTCCCCAAATCTCACATGAGACATTTAAGTATGCAGTAGAGAGTAGAGTTTACTGCAGACTTGAGATGAAATGAAGGTTTATACAGACATTAGATGTTGCTCACTCTATGTCCTTTCTTCCTCTCTCTTTGGCACTCCAAACAAACTCCAGGGCTCTCAGTCTGGGGATAGGAGAGATGTTGGTGCTTAATTAGACTCATTAAAACCGCTTAAAAGCTAAAACAAAAGGGGCCCTTTCTGCATTTAGTAGCACCTAATAACTGGTAGATGTTTTGACATTTCAATATTTCCTATACCAATTAGAACAATTCATGCTAACCCTTAAAAGGAAAGAAAAAATAGTCAACTGGAGTTTAAATATACTTTAAAAAATTATTGTACTAATATTGATTTATTAGTATGGATAAATTCTATTTAGCTATCAAAGGATTACATTTTGTTACACTGCTTGCAATGGGTTATTACACTGCTTAAAAAATATAAATTTTTAGTGTAGACAATTGCTAGAAGAAAACAAAAATTGACTCATTATTTTCCCCAGATTGCCTCTATTAGTATAGACTTTGACGATTTGTTTGTTTGTTTGTTTGTTTATTTATTTATTTATTGCTATTTTCCTTTTTCAGGCTTGTTAGAAATATAGGCTACCCAGTGGTACAGGAGAAGTGGCACTTTGACCCAGTTCTTGGTACCAGCTCATTGACCAAGGACCCTGACCTGGATCCACAGTAGGACCCCAAACACCAAATCACAAATCAAGAATTGGTTGAGGCAAGGCAGTGGAACAACTGGAAAGGTCAAGCATGGGATTCATGTTCTAAGGGAAACTCTTAGATCTGAGTGGGAAGGGTTGCAAAGAGATCAGGGAGGCTATATATCCATCCATCTAATGTGGTTCAGGACCTCCAGAACAGTGCAACTATCACTACTTTCTAATTTTAGAACATTTTTATTATCCCATAAAGAAACTCCTTACCCATTAGCAGTCACTCCCCAGTTGTTTCTTGACCCTTTCTATGGCAGCACTGTTTTGGAGGTCCTCAGGGCCCATCCTCCTATGATGGGTATCTGTATGTCCATAAGATCTGGAGCTTTTTGTAGGCAGCTGCTGATGCCACCTTCAGTCAGAAGGCAGTCTCTGTGGAGTCCAGGACCTCCAAGGTCTATGAAATGATGTTGATAGACTCAAAATAGGATCAGGCAAGCCAGGATCATTAAGGGTGGCTAAGAGGCCAGTCTGTATCCTTTGGTCTATGAGGCCTAGGTAAGGTTAAAGGTCAGGAGGCCAAGAATAGCAGATGTGTTATAGATAATTCAAGTTGATTTTTCTGTTACCTGCATCCAAAGTATCCTAATTAACCATGTGTGTCAGTGTGTGTGTGCATGTGAACTGTATTTTAATCTATAGTAAATCCTCACTTAATGTTGTCGATAGGTTCTTAGAATTATCATTGCAGGAAGCAACAACATACGATGAAAACAGTTTTACCATAAGCTAACTGATATAAATAAGAGTTAATTTCTTATGATATCTCATCAACATTATAACAAAACAACGTTGAACAAAACAACTTTGAGGACCTGCTGTATAGATATAGCAGATAAATTCTGAAAGACTATCTAAACACAGTTTAAAAGATGTTCTCATGAAGGAGGTTATGAATGATTTTTTTCTCTTGCTATATATATTTTTTAATTTAAACAATGTACTTGTCGTATCTGTCAAGGTTCTTGCAAGTAATAGAAGCTGACCAAGTCTGATTTAAGGGGAAGAGAAACTTATGGAAAAGATCTTGAGAAGTGATAAAAACACCTGGTAGTCTGCTAAACCAGGTTGGAAGAAAGGCAGTAACCAGTGAGCCCTAAACTGTACCTGGAACGAGTCTGGTGAGGACACTGCTATTGCTGCCACTAACCTCTGGCCACAACTGCCACTAACTCCTGGTCACTATGGCTCCTAGTGCTGCCCAGCCTTAAATGCTGGATATCACTGTTGCTGACTTGGAAGCTCTTCTGCCTTCACTGGTCACCAAAACGAATATTCGCCACTTTATTGTAGTAACCCATGCCTGCAAGTCTGGGGAGTTCACATCTGCTTGAGCATAGGACTTTTCCCATGCCCAAGGAGAAAGGAGCTGGGAAAGTGAGAACCTGAACTTCCAGTTTCTACAGTGGAAGGCAAGATATGCTTCCATCAAGACTCATACAGGTGGGGAGTTCTCCAAATATGGGAAGTCAAAATAAAAATAAAACTTTTCCTTTACTCTTATAACATTTTTAAAAAGTAATAAGGCAAAACAAAACAAAAAGTCGAACCCATGCCAAACCAAATCAAAACGAACTAAACAGACTAATATGAATGTATTTTAAGAAAGATCACTATTTTTTTAAAATAGAGAAAATGAATGCACAAATATTAAACACATTTGAGAAAAATATAATTTTTTATGACGTCATCTAAATGTATGTACCTTTCACATTTGAAACATACTTATCTCACATTTCCTGGTTTTCTAACCAAAAGCTTGATTTCAAATACCTGCCATTTTTTCAATTTCTCTGATGAATTTATTGTCACTGGAAGCTCTTTCTTTTATTGTAGCAACAGGTAAATTAGACAGTAAATTAGATATAGTCTAGTAGTCTAGTAAATTAGAACTAGTTTGATGTTTTAAGCAGTTTCCTACAAGCATGGTTAATGGAGCATGAAAAAGTGGTTCTTGACTCAGTTATATTTATTTACTGTCAAAAATAGAATTTTTTAAATTGTCAAGAATAATATGTACTCAATGATACATTTTACTAGAATTAGCAATAACTATATTAACACAAGCAATTTAGAGTAAGATTCAAAAATATCCAAAGGCCTGGTACAATTAAACGTTTGTCTTCATCTCTTCCACATTTTCTTTCCTATATTTTCTGAATCAAGTACCAGAACAATTTTCTCTAAAATGCCAATTTCATCATGTCATTCATGTACACAAAATCTTTCAATATCTCTCTGTGCCTTCAGGAAAAACCTGGATTCCTGAACTGACATTAAAATTTCAGTGTGGCAGCCTCAGATCTATCTTTTCCAGCTGTGTCTCCACTGTTAACTCCATGTGAACCTATAATTAAGGGCAGTGGGTCACTAAACAAGCCTGGTTTTTTTTGCCTCTGTGCCTATGTTCATACCACCTTTTCTACCTAAAAAGCTTTTACCATATCTTCCTACCCATATCATTTTACCTATTTTTAAAAACTGGGCTCATATCTCATGTCCTATATAAAGACTTCTCTCTCAGCCCACTTGAGTCAATCTTTTGAATTCCTATAGCAAAATAATAATAAATAATAATAATAATAATAATAATAATAATAAAATAAAAAAAAATTCAGCTTTCCAGTTCTTACTGGTGATATCAGCTTATGAGTGTGTCACCATTTGTTACCACTAATCATTAAAGCTGGAGATTGTAAATTTTAAACTAATTAATTAATTAAAACAGTTTTAAGGTTTTTCTTCCACCTTAGCCTCACCCTTCATCACCTGAGTCCTGATGGACTTTCTGGTTGAGGTGCTACGTCTACAGATAGCACTCGAGATTACACGTAACTGCTTCTGTCTGGAAGTGTGTGTCCCACTGTAGAATTCTAAGCGCAGCACTTTGTTATTGACTCAGCTCATCCATTTGCCCAGTGCACAGGGCTCACATTGGAGAACCAGTACAGGAATAAAGGGAAGGGGAGGACCTTCGAAGTGACTCTAACTCTGTAACGAGCCTAGTAGCTTCAGCAGTTACCTATGGGGTGGGGATATTGGGGAAGGAGTTACAGTTTGGGTGTACAGACATGCAGGAGATCCCAGTGAAGCTTCCAGAACAGGGAGGGGTGCAGGGATGGTAGAGATCACTTTGTACTGAAAATTCCTTGTTTGGGAGAACATACGAAAGCACCCCCATGCCCACCCCTGCTTAGACTCCAGAAATAGTTGGGTGGAATTTGAGAGTGGTCAGATTTCCCAGAATTGTAGATGACAGCAGAGCCAGAGAAATGCCATTTTCGCTATTACTGTGACTCTATTCTATTTCAGACAGGTGTGGCCTGGGGCAACATGGGCTATATTCAGGTGTGTTTATTTGTCATTTTAAGGCACACAGGAACAACAGAGAGATAAAAATAATTGTACTGAGGTGAAGGAGTTATGGGTAATTTTTGTGGTAACAGTTCAATAACAGTGTATATAGCTATGAAACTTAGCACAAAATTAAGAAATATTAAAAATATAAAAATCTTACTAAACTGTTACCATAAATTATATATATAATATACATATACATATATATATGCATCGTTAAAGGCACGCATTATTCACATTTGTTTGGGAACAATTCCTGACTGGACACTTCATGGGTCAATGAAAGTTCCCACACTAGGGTCTGTTGGCCCCTTCAGATTGTTAGGAAAAGCCAATGTGGTTGGAGACAGAAAAGGGTTCTGTTAGGACCTGAGCAGGGAGAAGAGAGGCAAGGAGCCACCACTTGCACACCAAGGAAAAGATAAAAGAAAAGAAGAAACTAAATGATACAAAGTTCCCTGGATATTAAGGTCAGTTTGGGGTAAAATTGGGTTTTAAATGGAATAAGTCTTCAGTTCTAATCCCAGTACATTTTTATCTCCCTGGACCTCTTTTTCTTCCATTTCTATTTCACATCTTTATTAAAATTTATGAAAATATGTTTCATTTCTTTGCCTCATTGGGACTTTTTCTTGGGGCTTTCTTGGCACAAAAGCTCGTCTCGGCCTATTTCCTGAATGCCAGTTCTGGCTTTATTGTCAAGCCCTAACTGGGGGCTCCTGGATCCCACACAATGCTCTGTAGGTCCTCAGGAGATTCCCCTACATTAAGCCGGCCATGAACACACTGGTCGCCTAACCGCCTAGCTGCCACCTACTGTTTCGCCCTGTGGGTGTTCATCTACCAGGTAAGGCCTCTGGCACAAACCTCGGCAATCCATATGATTGTGTGGATGGCATGGCCTCCTTCCCCAGGTGGACCCAATTCCTGCCTTCTGTGAGAACAAGCTCTGCTCTGACCTATAATTCGTCTGACCTCAGGAAGGCCTGGGAACAGTGTCCTGCCCCAATTACAGAAAGCAGAGTGTGGTTGAGGTCAGGCCCGGGCCATCCTTGCTGGGCTTACTGCCCTGCGGATGTTTCTGGGGTTTACCACGGTTTAGTCAGCAGCTTCTTCAGCCTTCAGGAATATCATTTATATTCAGGCTGGAGTCTTCCACAGTTCACGTGACACCCTACCTTCACTCCCATTCCAAGAGGCTTGCTAATTCTTATACCTGACTAATGCAGATACTAAGAAAACTTCACTGGGACTGCAGTGGTTCTGTATGAGAAACCCTTGATTTATGTCTTTACCAGGTTTATATACTGCACCAGATGATCACAGGTATCACAGCCTAGTTAATGTTGAGAAATTCTTTGAAAACCAGACAGAGAACTTGATCTGGGGTCCAGGTTTCTACCAGCTGGAACTGTATGGTTAACTCCCAATATCTTGAAGAAGTGTCTGGGCTTTTTAATACCCTAACATTGCCAAATAATGGGCTTTCTGTTAAACACCTAATCCCACTGAAGTCACAGTGACTAATCCCACTGTGACTTCAAGGTATATGCTGTAAATCAGCCTTCTCACACTTTAATGTGCATGTGAATCACGTGGGGATTTTTCAAAAATTGTAGATTCTGATTAGGCACATGTGGGTGGGCTCTGAGAGTCTATATTTCTAGCGAGTTCCCAAGTGATGTTAATACTGCTGGTCTGAGGAACACAGTTTGAGTGGCAAGACCCCAAAGGAGGCAGAGCGTATGAAAACATTCCAGGACATAATTCCAATTATGCCTTTCTATGGACATAATTTTCTTGCAGCTGGAAAAGAAGTCACCTTTAAGACAAATGGAAATGTCCTTCATCTCTTGGCTTTTGTAATCTTCTCCCAGACAGATGATATTTCTTTGTTGGCAGAGATAAAGGAACTGATTAGTGTCCTACAGAAACCCAGACATATGTCAGTTTTTCCACCCCACTCCACATACCCTCCCCCACCCAAATACTCACCTAAACACACCCCATGCCTCACCTACCCACCTAGTGATACTGGCTGAAATTCAGATCTTTAGGCCCCAGGACAGGGCAGAAAAGATGATGAAAAATTGTTCGGTGGCTGAATAATGATTAGCTCTGGAAAGCTGGGATTTTCAGAGAGGGTAACAGGGTCCTTTTCTCTTCAATCTCTACATGCTGTCCAGGTGGTAGTTGATAGCACGCTGGACTGGATACTGTGGGCATCAGAGATAAAGAAAACCATGTCCCTGCTTTCTAGACACTTGCTGTCTAATGAGGAAGACACATATTGGCAAATAAGTATGGAATGCAATATTAACTCTTATGATACATATCTGTTTTGACCACACCTGGTGAGGAGATGGGGCTAAGGTTTGCAAAAGGACTTAGAAAAGGTTTCACAGAAGAGTGGCATGGGAGCTAGGACTTTTTAAGGTGGAAAAGGAGGCACGCGAGGTAGTCTAAATCAGAGTACCCCGTCAGGCTTCCTTGAGGGAAAGGCTGGAAAAAGAAAGCAGCTCCAAAGGGGAGTCCAGGACCAAAGCACACGATGTCAGGGAGGGGACTGAAAGCGGAGCAAAGGAGCTTACTTAATGTTAGATAAATATTTGGTCAAAGGGAGCTCCCGCTGAGGTATGAGGGTTTTCTCTTTACTCTTCTAGTGTTTCTCTGAGTGATTTTATAAGTATTTCTAGTAAAGGTAAAGGTAGATAAGAAGGAATCGATTGCATATTTATGAGCTCCTCTAAGAGAGACATCAAAGCCAGACCTCTGTGCTCCAGGTACAGGCCAGCTGTAACAGTGGAAGGGGCATAATTGCCATCTAGTGGCCCAAACCCACAAGTCTGAGCTCCATTCCAGGCATTTCTAGTCTCTTTAGTTATGGAATCATCATGGCCTAATCAAATCAGTTAGTATAACCTCCTCTGTTCTCTTCCAAGTCCTAGCCCCTTAGTTTGCTTACTGGAGAATATTGATCTAACTATGAAAATGTCAAACAAGCAGTAATACATCAAAAAATAAACTTATACTAAAGTGTAAATAATTACTCAAAAAATGTCAGTGACTGTTCCTGCCCCTGTGTCTAATTTGATATAAGAGAGAAACTGATGGAGAAACCGTTGAGAGCAGAAAGAACAGGGGTGGGGTGGGGAGTAGGTTGTCCCTGAGAAGAGAGACAAACACAGGAAGAGGCAGCTGGAGCAGCAGCTGACTTTGATTTTATTTGTTTACCTTCTCCTGGGAAGGGGCAAATAGAAGCTGCTCATGATATTATTTTTAGAGCTATTTTCAAACAGTGTGGCTAGAAAGGGCTGTGGTGCTATTCGGCTATGAAGAATATTTAACATGTCTAGCTTTCTTACAGAGGGCTTTGTT
The DNA here is from genome assembly GCA_030015415.1 of Cynopterus sphinx. Taxonomy (NCBI): domain Eukaryota; kingdom Metazoa; phylum Chordata; class Mammalia; order Chiroptera; family Pteropodidae; genus Cynopterus; species Cynopterus sphinx. Next base: position 55,132,544 of record CM057380.1, on the reverse strand, counting down.
CTTAGGTGTACCAGCATGTTAAACATTCTGAAGAAAGAAATCCCATATCAGTGTACCCTGAATAATATGGGGTGGCTCCTTGGGTACCATGGGGGGCCCTGGCATGGCCTTCTTCTGGTGCCAGCTGGGGGTGAACTGTTTTATTGTTTTCCCACTGAACATCACTTCTCTAGGGTCCCTTATGATTTGCCTAAATATTAGATTACTCGGTGAGAGCTCAAGGGCTCCTTTTAGACTGTGAGAAAGGTATTTTCGAATGAGGGGACTGACATGTAGTGACGCAGAGCCATTACAGAGCAGGTGAGAGAGATTAGAATGGAGTCAGGGTGGATATGACACAAAGGCGGAGGGATCAAGGATTTTATAATCGGACAGATCCAGCACTCATCTGGTCTCTTATGAGCTACGTGAAATTTAGACAAGTTAGCCTGTCTCTCTGGCTTCAGGTTTCCTCTTCTATAAAATGGGGATACAAACAATTAGTGTGACTGAGAAGATTGAAAGGAGATAAATAATGTAAACACAGAGTCTGGCCCTAGTAGGTGCTCAGTTATTTTCTTATAGTGCCTACCCTCAGATCTCCTTTCTAATTACTCCATTTCCTTCACTATGCCTCCCTACTATCTGTTGGAAGGCTACCTCATCCTCCTGTGCTGCTGGAAGATAGCCCTCTTCTTGAAGGATTTCTTATTTGGTGGAAGACAAATCCACAGTGAGGATATATTAAGGAAGAGTCTCCTGAGTGTCTCCAGGTCGGGGGCCTTCTTCTTCATGGAAGGCCCAGGCTCAGTTTTGGAATTTCTTCCTCCCTCCCATGCTCAGGGGCTGTAAGTTATCCCTTAACAAAAATCCAGGGATGGGTAGCTTTTTCCCTGGGCATTAATTCTTTGGTGCCCCTTTCCAAAGAGGTACTTTTTACCTTCTCAAAGGTCTGGGTTAAGCATATAAGCCTTGGCTGCTTTTAATATGGGCTGGTACAGGGTAAGGTACAGGCTCTTTCTTTTTTTAATCTGGTAAAATAAAAATAACATAAACTCTACTGTTTTAACCATGTTTAAGTATAAAATTCAGTGGCAGTAAGTGCATTCATACTTTTGTGCAGCCATCACCACAACTCAGCTCCAAAACATTTTTATTATCCCAAACTGAAACTCTCTACCCATTACATAATGACTTCACATTCCTCTCTGGAAACACTATTCTACTTTATGTTTCTATGTATTTAACTATTCTAGGTACCTCATTAATGGAATTGTACAATATTTGTCCTTTTGTGTCTGTACGGGCCTCTTTCAAAGGAAAAACAATTACATATTACAGATTTACTCTAGTGACTAGTCTGATGTTACACACACATACATACACATATATGTGTAAAAGTGGTATAGAATCCTATGTTTACAGCTCTATTTGCAGCTTAGGCAATTAGAAAACAAATGATCAAACTAAACCTAAAAACCCACAAAATCCTATATAATGAAATTTAATGTGAGATGTGATGTTTTGCTAAAACAAATCCCCAAAGTTGTTTAATAATTGAAAGAGTTTTGGTTCTAGTTCTATATTTAATTTTTGTCTACATTTTAACTTGAATTGTTTTAATGGGGGGAATAACTTTGCATAAATAAGTTGTAGGAATTGTCACTAGTAACCTTAAAGCTTGGTTTGATAGTGCAGGATAATCAGACCACACACTTAAGTGTAACGATGACAGCAAGCAAATCCTGAAGACCAATTTTAATGAGATGTTACTAGAAAATAATGCAAAATGATCTTTTCTTGAATATAAGATTAGTGTTGTGATGCTATTAAAATCTGAATTAAAGGGAGCATCTAATCTAATTCTTATTAGAGTTGGGAATGGAAAAATCCTTTATTGTAATTACATTCTATACTTACTGCCAATGAACTCTTACAAGTTTTACACACACAAAGATAAACTCCAAGCAGTAGAATCTGTATATGAAATCACCTGCTGTGTCCAGGTCCTCTTGAACCCAGCAGACTTATAAAACTGTTCCAATTATCTATTGCTATGAAATAAGCCATCCCAAAATTCGTGGCTTAAAATGCTAACATTTATTTTGCTAGTAAACTTATGATTTGGGCAGGGCTTGATGAGGACAGCTTGTCTTTGCTCCACTAGGATTTACCTGGGGTGGCTTGAGGATTGGGGGATGAAATCATGAAGGGGTGGGTGGTAAACTTTTTGTGTAAAAGACCAGGTAATAAATTATTTTTGACTTTGTTCACTATGCTATTCTAACTACTAAAACTGCCATTGTAGTGTAAAAGAAGTTATAAATAAGTGGGCATGGTCATATTCCAATTAAACTTTATTTATAAAAAGCAGGCAATAGGTCAGATTTGGCCCTCAGGTCAAAATCTGCCCACTCCTGACCTAAATAAAAGTTTGCTCACTCACATGTCTGGCAGTTGACACTGGCTGCTAACTGGGACCTTATCTGGGACCTCCAGCCAGAATACCTACATGTGGCCTCGCCAGGAGACCCGAGCTTCCTTGCAGCATAAAAGTATGTTCCAAGGGCAAGTGTTCAGAGAGAAAGAGCCAGAAGGGAGCTCCATCTTTTTGATGACCTAGCTTGAGAAGTCACATAGCATCACTTCAACCACATTCTATTTGTTGAAGCAGTCACAAAAGCCTACCATGGTTGAAGTAGGGGAAATACAGACTCTGCCTCTTGATGAGATAGTGACAAGGTTCTGGCAGAGCATGTAGGACCAGGAATATTGCTGAGCCCATTTTTGGACAATACAGTCTTTCCCACTTGCCATCTGCCATGCAAAGATTCAATTCTCTCACAACTTTTTTACATTTGAACCATTTCAAAATCCTCTGTTGTACACCACGCTTTAACATCATTTGAATTTCGTCTGTTGTGAAAGCATTCACAGACACAACCTTAAGTACTGAAATTTCATGGAGCATTCTAAAACAGTCATCCAGACAATTCAGAACAAGCTAAGAATTATTTTTATATTATCACTAAAATAATAAGCCACGTTTCAAAAAAAAAATCTGAGAGAGATCTTGCAGCTCTTTAGAAATATCTTCTGCATTTGAGAAACATAAATCTGAGCCTTAGGCCAGAGGGGTAAACAAATTCCTCTCAGCCCTTATATGGTCCAGTCCAACTTCCTAGAGTGAAGGTCAAAAGTCCTGTAATCAGAAGCTGCATGCATTTGCGGCAATAGTCCTCTCCCCAGAGCTCCCTTGAGAAGCTGTAGTTCAAGGATTTCATCTTGGCCATCTCTGTGTCTTTCCCTAGGGTACACTGCTAACAGCCCCTAATTGCTTTTAACCATTTTCAGCTGCACTGTGGTTCTTCAGAAGCCCCTCACAGCAGTATAAGGAAAAGATTCTTTCTGCATTATTGTCTGGAGTTCTGGTTGACGTAACTCAGCTTTATAGATCATCTTCCAAAAATCTTTCTTAGGGTTTTGCATGGTATCCAACCTGTAGGACTGGATACCTGATGTAGGCTGACAGTTAATAGAAGAGAAAGCATGGGAACTTTCCTGTTTAAACATCTGGCTGCTCTTTCTTGGACACTACAATCTTCCGAACAAATAAATCTTAAGAATGCTTCCCACCATGACAATGCCTTGCTGAGACTTTCATTTGATACTTTCAATGACAGAAGACATGAGAAGCATGTCTACACATATGAAATACCCCATTCAGAGACTCTGTGGTGGCTGGATTGAAACACTATATCTGAAGTCTCTAGGAACAATGCAAGCACACAGCAGACCTTCATGAGAGTCAGGCAGGATGGTGGTAATAGCCCACATCTCCACACCTATAGTCTCTTCTTTCTGAGTTGTTGGGTGTTGAACTTCTCACAGCTGGTCCAGGGACAGAGGGAAGGGGGCCCAGTTGGTATGAGGCTTTGGAGACCTTTACTAAGCAGCTAGAAGGGAAGTATCAGCATATCCTGAAGGTGGGGAGACACTTGGTTAAAAGCTATTCTGCTGTCTCTATTGAATTTAGTAACTGAGAGTCTGAGTACCATTTCTCCATTTCACCTGTACGTCCTGGAAAGAGAGTCTCTATCTTAAGGTGATTTCCCTCTTTCCTGCTGTTCATGACTCTACTGGGAGTCAAACTTTTTCTCTATGTCTCATGTAGTTGCTGCAGAGATAATTCTGATGTTAGAAGTAGAGGCCATTGATTTGACAGGAGGAAAGCAATGACTATTCAGAAACAAGTCTCCTCTCATCATGAAAATGCCCCTAATTAAGAAATCCAGAGACTGATTCTGTGTCATAGAAACATAATTTCCTTTGACTCAAAGAGTTCCTGAAATTGCTGTAGGCTATCAAGCATTCTTGATTTCCTGGGTTAAATGGCTTTACCCTCTGCTCTGAGTTTTCTTGGACAAAACTGAAATCTCTTCCTTGGACCAGGTGTGGTCCTAGTGACTTGAGCCATAGGTGTGAACAACAACACAGTTCCTGCCCTCCAGGTATTTACAGTGGAATAAAATAATCTGTAAGTGGTTAACCCTGAATGGTATGTGTGGATCCTGATAGGTGAAAACTTTGTTTAGTTATTGGTTATTGGTTGAATTGTGTTCCTTCAAAATCCATATGTTGAAGTCCTAACCCCCAGCACCTTAGACAGGACCTTATCTGGAGGTGGGGCCTTTACAGACAGACTTAAGTTATAGTGAGGTCATCAGGGTGCACAGCCCTCAGAAGGAATCAATCCTGCCAGCACCTCAATTTTAGACTTCCAGTCTCCAGAGCTGTGAGACAATCAATTTCTGTTGTTTAAGTCATCCAGTTTGTGGTGCTTTGTTACAAAAGCCCTGACAAACCAAAATAGATACTCAGTGGTCTCCTTCCACTCTTGTACAATCTGGCGGTGTGTGGTGGCGGTGGGGGTGGGGGGCGTGGGGCAGGGACCTTGTGTGGAAGGAAATGAAATGTCCTCATGTTTTGCATTTATTAAACATTAGGTACATTCATTCATTCATTCTCTATCTCCTTTTATTTATTTTTAATTATACTTACCACAATCTAGGAAATTGTTTTATCTTTTTACATGTTCACTATTTCTCCACTAACTTCAAGTTAGGTGTGCAATAAGTACTTGTTGAATAAGAATTTATTCTTCCTTGTTTCTTTCTCTTTCTCCCTTCATTCAATATTTAAGCACCTCTTGTGTCTATTTGTGTGCACAGCATTCTATGCTCATCCTTGTTAGAATATAATGAGGTTCAAAGAGTGGCTCTTGTCTCTAAGTAGTTTGCGATTTCAGGAGAGACAAAGCATGCCCACGTGAGGGCCTCCATTCCACTACCAGGTAGTGGGGAGTGTGTGCTAGACAGGTGTTGGATCGTAACTGCTGCTGAGACACAGTGGGCTGGAGGTGTGCAGGAGAAGACTCATGGAGGAGGAGGGGCCTGCACTTGAGATGAAAGAAGGGAACAAAAGAGAGTATAGGACAGCATAGAGTGTTCACAGTTCATCTGCCTTCCCCAACACCCAGGGGCCTATGTTTAGGGAGGAGTGGGAGTGCTCCAGGCCTGGGGTAGAGCAAGGCATGAGAATGGAGATGATGGACAGAAGTCAGAAACTTCATTCTGGCATCCCAGGAGGTCAGAGCCAAAGCCCAGGGGCTTTCAACTCTGGCTACACTTTAAAATCACCTTGGAAATTTAAAGAAAATTTATATTGCCCAGACCCTGTCTTGATCTGGGATGTCCTGGGAACTGAAGGCCTGGCTCGGAGGAAAGAAATCCATTTAGGATGTGGATTGACAGCAGTGGCTTCTGCCTTGAAGACTCAGACCACTCTGGCCCAGCCACGAGACTCCTGTCATTCCAGAGTGATGGGAATAACTGCTAGAAATAAGACATCTGGCCACATTCCACTGTATGGCCTCCTTTTCCTGAGTGTAAAAGTGACTGCATAGGATATCAGAAGAATGTGTTGACAGATCTGTATCCTGTTTCCAATTCTCTAATGTATTTTATAGTGGGAACAGTAGCAATAGCAGCAGAACTAACTTGGTTTCTCTCTTTTCAGGACCTTTCAGCTTTCTGTAGGGGTTCATAGAAACCATCCAGGGAAGCAGGCTTTGTTATTGCTTGTTTTTACTTGTTTGTTTGTCCTGGGAATGCTGGGGAAATTTGGTCCACAGTTTTAGGGACCTTACTACTTGGGTTCTGTTAGCTTCATTTCTTCTAGCATTATCAGAAAGGCCCTATCATAATGCTTGGCATATAGTGGACTCTCAACGAATGAGACAGCAGAGATCCTATGAAATGCTAAACTTCAAGTACAATCTGAAAGAAAAATAATCCCCCATTTTTTTAATTTGTTCAAGATACTCTTGGTACAAACAGAAATGTAGGAGCAAAGAGAGTTAGCCAGTCTTCAAAGTAAACCTAAAAATGTTGATTGAGATCTATGAGGCATCAAGTACTATGTGATATATTGTGGAAATGCAATGATAAAATTAAAATGCAATGATAAACATGGCTCTTGCCCTGCAGTCTCTCGTAATCTAGTTGGAGAGGCAAGAAATGAACATGGGAAAATTTAACAACGAAAGATTTATTTAGCAACCCAAGACAATGATACAATTGTTGTTAAGGGGCATTTTAAGAGTATATGATTTGTTGCCTAATAAATTCTGAGGCCAGTTGGAACTGGTCAGAAGAAAGAGAGGTCCCTTCAGGCTGGGGTTGTTAGAATGAGGGTGAAAGGGGCTGGTGTGAGGAAAAGTGTTGAACCTATGGGGTTCAGAATGAGCCACCCCAAGATTTGCCTAAGTAGTATGCAGATTATTTTAGCTTCAGGCTCAAGATAAATGTCTGCCCTTCCTTTTAACTACCTAGAAGAACTTGTATTAGGGGCTTTGCCCATAATAAGAGATTATCAGAGAGATAACTTCTTTTGACCTATGTATATGGCAGGGCGAACTTCTATTTACTGAAAGTCTGTTCTTCCCATCATCATGCAATGGCCCTTTGGATGTCTTATGTACCTCCATCCTTCTATCCCTGAACCACTCCTGCATGTGGGGCCTCTGATTCTTTCATGTATGTGGGGTTCCCATACATATTTATGTATTAATTTGGTTATTTTCTCTTGCTAATTTGTCTAATGTCTGTTTGATTATTAGACTAGCCAGAAGAAACTTGAAGGTAGAGGAAAGTTTGTTTTTCCCCCATGAGCCTGAGGTGGACCCAGGTGAGCTCTGGTAACAGTAAACCTGTTTGGCAGGAGCTAGGAGAAGAGTTTCAGGTAAGGTGAGAATGCAGGATGGTTGAGATCCATGATGGAGGGCCAAACCAAAGAGAGATTTCATCCGGCAGGAAGAGGGAGCAAAGAAGGGTTTTCAGCAAAGTAAGGTCTTGGTTGAGTTCAAGAGATTCTATGGATGGCCCTCCCCTGGTTTCAGCAGATCTGTGGTCTGTTTCTAGTCTAGTAGAATCTTCTGGGACCTTTGCATAGTGTCACGTTCTTGTGCCATTTAAAGGGCACGCTACTTAAGAAAAAACTTTCAGCTTGGGGGCCTAACTGTGGTCTTTTACTTGTTTTCAGTATTACTTGTATTTGGTATTGAACTTCCTGAAAGGGATAGGAGTGACCAGGTACCTTTAGAAAGCTCCCTTCCAGCCTTCAGGAAGCTGTTCAATGACTCAGCAGTAGAGGGTTTCGCAATAGGCTTACAGAACCAGACTAGCTTGCTTTTCCTAAGGAAAACTCGGTGTCCCAAGAAAACCTCAGAGTGGGCCCCTGCCCTGCTGGGTTGAAATTCCTTCTGTCTTCTGTTGACATGCCTGTAGCACATGCTTTGGAATCAGCATCAGGGAGTCCAAAAAGGGCTTTGGAATCAAGTCAGATTTCAGTTCAAATGCTGGTTCTGCCTCTAATCAGTTGCGTGACCTCAGGCAAGTTACATAACCTCTCCCTGTTACAGTTTCGTCATCTGTAAAACCAAAACTACTACCACTTTGCAGGGTTGTTATATGTATTAAATGAGACAGTATTAAGTGGCATATAGTAGTTGTCCCATGTATTTTTTCCTATTACAAAGCATATAAATTAGTTGTGTCTCTTGGCTCCAACCTAAAAAATTAGATTTCCTGACTTTGCAACTGCACCTTTCCTTCTAGGCCAGTCTTAATATTTGAGCCCTGCAGGTGTTTGTGCTCCCTACAAAAAGTGAACCTGACCTTAGAAGGTGTAGAGGAGAAAATTCTGTTGCCCAAGAAGTGGGCTGAACCAATCCTCATTTTGCCAGATCTATTGGGAAGACCCTTCCCTGAGGAATAAATAGAAGACAAAGAAGGAAGATTTTGGTATAAAGCAAGAAAACATAAAGAGGATTTCTAAATATAAATTTGTGTTTCCCAAACAACTTTCTAAGACAAACACATAGTGTTTACCCTGTGCCAGGCTCAGTTCAAACCACCTTACAAATATTAATTAATTTAACCCTTTTAATTACCTTATGAGGTAAGTATTATTGTCCCAGTTTACAGCTGGGAAAGCTGAGCCACAAAGAGGTTATGCAACTTGCTGAAAGTCACTCAAACATGTGAGTGATTTTAAGCCCAAGCATTGTAGTGGGGGTAGAAAATTATCATACAAAAATTAATGGAGAAGAAAGCCCATTTAAAATGTCTTCTTTTGACAAAGAGTTCAGATATTATCACAAAGAATTTAAACAGGTGGATCAACAACATTGCTGTCAGTGATGAGATACCTAATCTCTGCTTCTCAGGTGATTTCAGCTCTAATGAGTTACCTTACTAGGGCTCCCCTTAAGACAGTTCTGGGTAGGCCATTCTTCTTTTATTTCTTTTGGCAAACATCTGCTGAACACCAACTGTGTTCCAGGCACAGTGCTAGGGCACCAAGATAATTATAACAAGTTGTTGACTCAAGAGCTCACAGTCAAGTGGGGAAAATGAGAAATGAACCAACAGTCACATACACACTGAAGACAGGGCAGCTCTGCCTTTCTTCATAGAAGCAAGCATCGTTTTCTCTCAACTCAGAACTGGAGCCAGCACATTCATTTATAAGAGAGGTGACTACCATAATGTGCCCACTGACAAAGCTAAGCAGGATGCCTTGTTTTTTTTTTGCCTTCCTTCTCCACATCTCTTTTGTATCTTTCCATCCTTTGGACTTCTTGTCCTCCTTTCCTTATTTTTTCCTGTCCTCCTAATTGCCTGAAAACCTTTCCAGGGCCTCTCTCAAGCACTTATTCCCTGAGCCTATGTGTCTTTATTGTATTTGAACATCCAAAGGTAAGTCAAAGAGTGAAAAGGGTTGGGAGACACTGACCCAGATCTTGCCAAGCTCATATCAGGTTATATTGCCTTGTGATACTGGCATTTCCTGTCTCCCTGTAACCTCAATAGTGACCTAAACATCCCACAATGTTCCTTAATTCAAATGCAGTTTGGCTGGGTATGCTAAGATCAGGAACACTTTGGGAGACAGATTAAAGGAGATATTAGAGGAGAAAAAAAGCAAAGTCTGAGGAAAAAGAGTAGCCTCTCTCCTGCTTTCTGGCCCATAAATGCCATTTCTGCATTAGACTTTCCATGACAAAGCCTAGTATTACTGGAAAAAGTGTATCAGTCAGAGGGAATAAAGAAACTGCTTTGCTTGGGGTAAAGAGAAAGGGGACTCAGGAAGGTGACGATGATTAAGATTAATAGACTGTCCTCCAGCTAACAATGTTTGTTAGTTACAAGCCTGTGAAGAAAGCATCTTTAAAGGAAAACCTTTATAATAACAACTTTATTGCTTATCTTCTATTAACTCCATTATTCTACCTCATCTCTTCCTAAAAGACTTAAAGTACTGTCATTTTCAGAATTCAGTTACTTATGGGTGATGTTGTTTCTTGCTCTTAACCTATTGGAAAGCAGTGAAACCAGATGGCTCACCTCCCTTTCTGCTGCTTTGCTAGTCTCCGAACAGGTTCTTTGCCTTCTTTTGTTTCATCCACTTATCTGCCCAGAAATCCATCCATCAAACATTTATTGAGCTTATCCTTTGTGCAAAGTTCTCTGATGGCTACACCAGAGAATACAAAAATCCAGAGATACACTTGAAGCTTTTAGAAACTTGAAATCTGTTGAGGAAACACATTTAAATATAATAAGTACAGACACAAGAGATTTTGTGGAACTTGGGTTAACTCTTCTTTTTAGAAGTAATATGTTTCTTTAAAAGCATTCCTTCTACATCTGATGTTTTTTTCTTCCTCTATGAGCTCCTGAAAGGCCAAGTTGATCCTTTAGGAAAGACAGTTTGGGCCCATGCTGGGAGATAACAACTTTGGAATCAGGGTGGACACCTCCAACCCCAATATTTCAACCAGCAGGCAACACATGCTTGAGCCAGAGTCACACCTGGCTGCATGCCAGATCTTAGGACCAACAGAGACCTGCATTGCCCGGATGACAGAAGCAGAGGCAATGCTTACTTGTCCACGATTCCTTTAAACAAGTTACTGCCCTTTGTTCAAGAGCATGCCAAAAGTCACGTCACATTCATTCCTTGAAGAATTTCATCCCTGGATTAGCTGGTTTTGGGTAAAAGACCTAGGGAAAGTGCTGGCATTGAATGGGGTGAGATGGTGCAAGAGCAAATAGCAGATTGGAAACAGAATTTCTGAACAGGTGGTTGTGGTGTTTGGCATGTAGTTTTTGAACCAAACAATAGGGAAGACTGGGGTATAGTCTCCATGTTTTCAACCAAGTCTATTAAGGATTACAAAGTCATTCTAGATAAAATGGATAATAGAAACCTCTATATCACTGAGTTTGAAACATAGGTCCCCCCAAGCATCCTTTTTATTTAACTGGGGTGAGGTCAGTTTTACTTGTGGGTGTTCAGGAAAGGCTAAAGAGAGACTGCATACTCCACCTGAGTCTGGAAGGATTAGTAATTCGCAAGGGATGCAAATAGGAGAAACAAATTCTAGATAGAAGAAGGATAGAGATGTAGAGGGGCTGGGATATAGGAGCAGAGAGAGTGAGAGGACTAGAAGGATAACTCTACAGCCTGCATATTCCATGTCAACGAACAGTCGGCTGCTAGTGGTGACATACGGGATAGAAAGAAGCTGAAGGAAGTGAAGCCCAACTGCAGGACCCTCCATGGTGGGGAGTGTTCAAAGTTTCCTCTTTTCACTGGGGCAGGTGTTTTTGGGATAGGAAGCTGCACAAGGAAACCACAGAAGAATCCATTACAAATGGAAGTTTGGTAGAAGATATACTTGGAACCGAGAGTACCTTAGCAGCAATGCTGATGGTTTCTCTATATCTACTCCTTTGGGTGGTCCAGCCTTCTCCATGCCCCCATTCCTCAGCCCAAGACCACAACTTCTGAAGAGACTTGCCTTGGGAGTCATTTCTCTTTTATTAAGGTATCACTCGGACAACAAACAAACAGCATAAGCAAAAATTACAAACCAACACACAAAATAAATTATGACATCGGTATGCAAAAGTAGATGATAGAAGAAACTGTGCTACCAGGAGGGCCTCCCACTCCAGTGTCTGGAGATTTGCTAGGTGTTGACAGCCCTGAGAGCCTGTGATAAATCTTCTGTGAGACATTTAGAGCCAAATTCCCCACTCCGGGCATATCTAATGTTGTTCAAATTCCTGCACGCGAACATGTACACACAGATGCACATACAGGGAGTGGGAGCAGGGGATGGCCTCTAAACAACAACCAGCTCAGTAACAAGCAAAATGGACCCAGCTATGCTTTCTTGGTGACTCTGGAAGGAGACAAGTTCCTGTCACTCATCCTTAACCAACTCCCTGGCTCCCTTGGGAGGTGCAGGTAGGCCTCTGAGGCAGTGAGGGCTGCTTCCCACGGCAAGGAACCCAGTTTTGTTATCCCGGGGCAGGTGTCCTGGACTCCAGGATGGGCACATCTCAGCTTTCCTACCCTACCCTTGCTTTATTGTCTGGCCTCCCAAGCCCTGTTTGCCACTCCCAGAAGTTGGAGTGAAGATGTACGTTCCCAAGAAAATCTATCAACTTGGAGTCCATGAGCTGTGGGCAAGCCCTATATCAGCCACTTTCTAGTCAAGTGATATCAGGGAAGTCAAGTGATATCAGGGAAGACCTCAGTTTTTGAAGCCTCATATTTCCCATATTCCTCATATTCCCCATCTGTAAAAGTGGGAACGAGAGTGTCTACTTCACAGGGCTATCATAAGGAATCACTAAAATTTGATACTGCCAAGTGCAGTGCCAGACAACATAAATGTTCAAAACCTATTTTCTTTCTGGCCTTCTTCTCTTCCATTTCCTCTACTCTATTTCCCCATATTCTGTTTCCAGGACACTAGTTTCCACCATGTATCCATTGGTGGTCATGTAATTCCAATGGCACCAAAAGTGACTTTGACCAACAGGGCCTTCCTGACGCCAACAGAGATTTCCAGTGTGTGCTTCCCACCCAGTCCAATACTGCACCACTGGCAGAGTCAAAGATTTGGACCACGAAGCCAGGAGATAGTCAGGGCCTCTGATGCCATCCAAGCCCAGGAGAGAGATCTGAGTAGCCTGTGGCCATATGGAGACCTGACTGTCTCAGGGATGATGGTGAGGTGCCATAATGATGGAAAGACATGAACACCAAATAGTGCTATAGAGGTGGCTCTGAGCTGAGTGTGGCCAGAAGCTGGGACCTAAGGGTGTTGCTGTTTACAATCTTCAGCGGAAACAAAATGACCCCCTGCCAAGATTGAGACACTCAAGGACGTAGGAAGCATATCTTTGTAGCAGGTCTGCCACTAAGAGGCCAGTTTGATGGGTCACAGTCTACAATTCTGGTTCTGTAGAAATTTTCCTCCATGTCTCCATCTGTCTGTCCACCAGCCATCTATCTGGTGTGTGTTAAGAGTTTTGTAGAACAGAACACAGGCTGACCCAGGCAGAAAACCCTCTGTGCTCTTTTAGCACCTTTTATTCAAAGAGTATCTTTTATGGTCACTCAACTGTAGTCTCTTATAGGAATGCTGTGAGGTAGTAACAAGATAGACAATACTCTCCTTTTATGGATCAAGAAGTGTTCAGGATGACACAGTACTCAGATGAGCATAGCTGAAACACAGTAAGGGCTGGTCAAATACAGGATGCTGGTGTTCCCTGAAGGCCAGAGCTGGTTTTCCTCCTATAGGCCTTAGTAAGGCTTGTCCTGGACTGACCTCCAAATCCAGATATGCTCTGCTGCTTTTCACACCAGTGTGGGTTTTAAGTCATCTTTGAAATTCACAATAGGCTTTGAGCAGGCCCACAGCTGTTCCCAAGAAGCCAGCCCCCTAGCATGCTCAGGATTGGTGTCTGACGAGCCACTGTCACTGGAATCAGAGGAACTCTGGAAGCAGACTTCGCAGTAGGGCCGGTGGCAGAGGCAGTAGAACTCGTCTGAGCTGCTGGACTCAGTGTCAAGGAAACTGCATGGAGAAGAAAGGGAAGGACGGCCCGGCGACCCTGGGGACCTTGGGGACTGCAGCTGCCACTGGTCACACAGATCTGGTGAGGGTCTGGATAGGCATGGGCCAGTGGGCCTGGGTGCCTGGCCAGAACCAGAAGGCTGGTGAGGAAAGGCTGCATGATGCCCACTGGCCCTTTGAGGCTCTGTTTGGTGTTGTTTGCTATCCTTCAAGGTGCCCGGCTTGCCTTGAGAATCTGAAAGTAGAGAAGCCTTCTTGGAAAAGAGTACCCTGGAATCAGCAGTCTGGGGGTCCAGGCTGAGACTGTCTCTGTTATGCACATTTAGCCCACTTTGTGCCCCAGAAATAGTCCTATTTGCCCGATGCTCCACACATGAAGGCACAGAGCCCAGAAAGTGTGAGCGAGCCCGCTGCGCTGCCCGCCTTCTCCTTACCATGTATGGGCTGAAGCCCAACTCCTTGGAGAGGGGCATCTCCTGGGGTCTGTGGGAAGCACTGCTCTTCCAGGGCTGCTGGGGATGAGAAGGGGAAACGGGGAGGGAAGCCTCAGGGCCTGGGCCCAGATCTCGTAGGACTTCCTGAAGCTTCTCCCTGATTATTGAATTGACTCTTATCATCTGCTTTGGAGGCTCCCTTGAGTTCTCCAGCTGCCCCAGTCTCTGGGGAGCAGAGCCTCCTTCACCTGGTATGAGACTCTGGTGGGGGGCCGTAGGTACCTGGTCACTTCTTTCTGCATCCTGGCTTTGCTCAGCCTGTGTCTTTTTGCTGCAGTCCAAATTTAAATGATCAGAAAAGTCTTTCAAGTCACGTATCTCCTCCTGCCCTGGGGAGGAGCCAGTGTCCTTTCCAGGCCCCTTGAGGCTTTGTGCACTTGAGAAAGGCACTGAGGTACTCTGGGAGTCCTGGGGAGCTGCACTGGTATCATTCTGAGAGTCAGAGAGACATTCCAAAGGCCTTTGAGCTGCCAGGCTGTGCGCAGGGGCTGCAGCCTGGCCATCCTTGCTGTAGGAAGAGGCAGGTGGCACGGCTGATTCTGGGGGGTCATAGGTGCACTCAGCTGACATCAGCCTCACTAGCTTCTCTTTGGCATTGTTTACTTGTTCCTGCAGGCTTTCAATCACAGCATTTTTCTGTAAGATAAAAGCAAAACCACCAACAAAAGATACCACTGAGGGTTTTCACACTGTATCTCATGGTGGAGAAAGTGTGGTACCAGACGACCTTGGTTTACATCCCAGTCCCTCTGTGTATTAGGTGCTGATCTTAGGCCCTGAGGAAGCACCTCCATGAGGTGAAGTTAAGTTGATGCACACAAAGTGCTTAGCAACATAACTGACATGTGGTGCTCAGTAAAGGTCAACCATGATTTACTGTTGTATGATCTTAATCCCCCACCTTATAGTCTCACACTGTGGCATTGTCTGTGAGACGGGAGGGTAGAGGAGGCATAGCTTAGCAGCTTGCTGGCTGCTGCATACCCTTTCAGTTTTCCTCAGAACTGAGAGGAGCAAGCTGCTCTGCACGACACCAGTCTGAATAATATCTGGGATGGCCCAACTCTGGTTTTATCACACTTTTGCAAAATACAGATGAATCTGAGACACATCTCAAGGGGATGATCGAGTGGGGAAACAAGTATTTTGCCTCTTGCTAAACGGACAAGAAAATGAAAAAATGGAGAGAAGGGTGGCACTTCTTGGGCCAAAGAGATAAGACTGGAGCCAGGAGGAGGCCAATGAGAACCTCAGGCTGGTCCCTTGGTTGTACCTTGTGGGGTGAGAGGTGAAAGCTGCCACGTGGCACTATCAGTTATCAATCATCTCGAAGTATGGAGTTGAAATTATTAGAGAAGCTTGTTTTATCTACCTATCTATCATCTATCTATCTATCTATCTATCTATCTATCTATCTATCTATCTATCCATCTATCTATTTTTTAATAGGATTGTTGGGCCTAAGTCTCTGACAGTTTGATTCAGTAGATCTAGAATGGAGCCGGAAGATGAAGGAGTCTGGGGGCAGTTTTGCTACTGAGCTGTCTATCTGTCACATGGCTATTAGTTGATAAACGGGCTGTGCCCAGGAGGGCTGGCAGGTACAAGCTGCAGAAGTGTACCCATTCCAACTTTGAGTTCACGGGCATGAAGTAGGAGGAAGAGTACCAGCGGTGGGTATGCCCCAAGCATCCTTCAGTGATATGGCAGTTGATTCTCTAACTCAGACTTTATGTTGACTTTCTGAAATCCTGTGGGAAAATGATGGTCCTGGGGAAGACGATAGGGATCAAGGGTTTAAGAAAAGTAATAACACAAGCATTGTGTTCTAGGAACTCCTTGCTGAATACCAAAATGCTGCCTCTTTGCTATCACGCTCTTTAGAAGATGAGGGTAAGCACTTGGACACTCATTTATCATGCCCTAGAAAAAAAAAAAAAAAAAAAGGATGTTCCCTTCTCTAGAATACCTGGTACAAATTGCCTAGGCACCAAGCCTGTGGTGTCTTTTCAGGTTGACATGGTAGCGTTGCCCAGAAATGACCATTTCAGAAAGCAGTACCTTAAGTAAACTAGGCCAACAGTAGCTTTCTGGCGGCAGCTCCAAGGCAGATCTATTGCTCCCTTCTTGTAAGCAGAAAGGTGATCTCTCTGATTACTGGGACTCCCAGTTACTTTCTGGTTTAGTCTACTTCTTTTATCTTCAGAAGGGAGTCCCAGACCAGTGAGTAACTGGTGAGTAAGTGGAAGGGACTTACACCTGAGCACATGTATGCCCGTTCTCCCTTCTCCTCACCCGCAGAGTAGTGAGGCCTGGGTGTTGCCAGAGAAGTGTAGATGACTCAAGGACTCACCAGGAGCAGAGTGGATGAGTAACTGGGAGACATTCATTCAGGCTCTTCATGATACCTGGGTGGTGCCAGGTATCTCTTTGAGGATGTCATAGGGGTGACTGTGCTGGTTGCTCAGGAGGAATCCCAAACCTCTTCCTCCTCAGCAGTCCCTCCTCATGAAGCCTGCCTTGCACATTGTCAGGCTGGCTTTAGGATGCCCTACTGCCTCACAGAGTTAAGAAGAAGCCCCCAGCTGATGACAACTACCCGGCAAGTAAACTCTTGAGCGCTGTCTTTTTGTGCCTTATCCACAAATTTCTTTGAGTATAGAAAAATAGTATAAACATGGAGCTGGGAAGCATACTCCTCTCCCAGCAGACCAAACATTTAAGGTTGGCTGGTGACAGATTCAGAAACATCAGCCTAAACAGTAAATTTCTCTCCTTTCTGAGAAAGAAGTGGGACTGTTTTCACTATGGCTGCATACTAATTAATTAGAGGCATAGTGTGAGCCACTGCCATTGTGAGACTAAAATCTGACCTACCATGGCAGCTGCATTTAAATGAGCTTATTAATTATTACTTTTGGCACATCCGGGGAAGCAAACGTGCACAGGCATGTTTCATAAGGTGCACGTCATAAGGAGAAATGGAATCACTTTCTTGTTTCTATGGTTCAAGGAAGAAAGATAATAGATGGGTTTCCTCTGCTGCAAAGTGTAGAAGGGAGGTTATTCAATCTTTGGGAAGGTTCTATCTGCTGGCCTTCACACAGTCTGGGAAGTCAGTGATGGATGCTTTCCCAAAGAGCCTTTCAGGGACCTCTGGCTATAAGGGCAAAGGAGGCAAGAATGAGAAGATGGACCACTCAGATCATGGGAAAGTAAGAGGAAGATACAAGGGTGGCAGAGGGGCTACACAGGAGGGAACTGCAACCAAGAAGCTGGAGTCAGGGTTTGTGCACCTTTTGAAGGAGGACAGATACTGTGTGACCACCAGGCAGTGCCGGAGCTGGGGATTTAGATACTGAACCTCTCTAGGCCTGCTACGGTGCCCTGGGATGGCTGCTGTTCTCAGGCCTGTTCTGGGAAACATGTTCCAGGTGTAAGGTGTTCAGGGAGAGGCCAGCTTTTTACTGCCTATGCATCTGCTTCCCATTAGGACCCTTCCTCTGCAAACTCAAGGCATCTTTTGGAACAGAGCAGATTTAGTCACTGCGTGGGAAATGGGAGCATGGCAGAAGTACAAAAAGCACGTCACAAATTACCATAAGGTTAAAGAGTCAGGCCACTTGGCTGTTCCAACATTAGCTGATTGTGAATGAAAACCATCCTGGCTGTTCTCGCCAAATTTCTGGCCTTCTGTTGAGCTGAAAAAAATGTTTCTTTGAAGCCTTCACAGAATATCAAAGGCAATGCTACTCCCTTGCCAGGTGGGGAGAAATCTGGCTTTGAAACAAGGTTCTGAAAGCTTCATATATAGTGATGTAATGGAGAAGTATTACTCTGATAGATAAAAAAGGTCCAGAACTGAGCGTATGGTGTGGGAGAGGGGCACGAAGAGTGGGTGCTTGGGGAGGTTAATCCCTTCATTGGCTGTGTTTCTCAGGTCCCCATCACACTATCCTCTTCATAGGACTACTGATATCCGGGTGCCAGCCCAATTACAGAAAAATATAGTTTCCCAAATAGCACCTACTCAGGTATGTTCTGAAAAGACAGAATATAATTTAGTTAGTATGAAAATACTGACTAATTCTTCTGGGCCCCGTGCCTCCTTTCTGAGGCAGCACACCCTCAAGCTTTTTCGTGTGCTTTCTTCAAGCCCACACCACACTGCCCAATTCTAGGAGAGGTGCCAACTCTGGCTTCAAGTCCCCCGTTGTTGCCACTATGATATTCAGAGGCCCTAGTCAGCCCTCGTCCCCATCTTTAGACACTTCTTAACTCTCTGGGTTGGTGGTATGATTGAGATCTCTAGATAGAACCAGGAAAAGACAGTATAATCTCTTAAGGTCTTGTAAATGAGGACACCACTGTGTGTGAAGAAAGAATGTATCATACAGAAGAACCTATCATCCACTACAACTCAGGGCCTTTGCAGTGCTATTCACCTGCTTGGAATGCTTTCCTTTGCATTCTTTGCCTGGCCACTTGTACTTGACCTTTAGCTCTCAGCTCAGAGAGTCTTTCCTGGTAGCTCTAAATTAGGTTCCCTTGCTCTCATCACCCATTATTCTGTCTTACCACCCTAATTTTTTCCTTCGTAATTCTCTTGATCAATATCTATGCACTCCATTAGACTGTGAGCTCCATGAGGGTAGGAACTATGTTTTATTCATTAGCATTTAGCTCAATGCCTGGCACACATCTATTCAGTGAATGAATGGAATAAGTGAGGGGCAGTAGTGGGAGAGACTGGGGGTCACTGGGAAAATGTCGTGGTTTTGCCAGAGGCTAAGGGAAGTAGGAATGGCTAGGAAGTAGGGGAAGAGAAGGAGAAGAAAGAATGTTAACAGTGCAACATCTAGGGCCCACCAGTGCATGACTGGAGTTCTTTATAGAGAACCCACTAGGCAGGGATCTGGCTTACTTCTGTGAGGAGCCTTTCCATGGAGTTCTTCTCTCCTCTAGTGTGGAAATTCTGTTCCTCACCATACTGGGTATGGCAGCTTTTGCTGGGAGTGCTGAAATATTTGGCCATGCATCTGATTGTTTGGTTTTCCTCTTCAAATGCCTTCCATTGCTTCAGCTGTTAGATAAAAGAACACATGTTATTTATTTAATTACACACCCAGAAACACATTCTCTCTCTTCCTCAAAAATACCAAGGAATGACAGTGATACACAAATGCACAAACGACTTTCTCTCCTCAACATGTACTTTCCTCTGAAAATCTCATAGATAGTAGTGGCAGAAGGTATAGAGAATGCTAAGGCTATACAGTTTTTTTTTAAAAAGCCAAAGGAAGATGACAGGTTGAAGAAACAACAGTTTTAGTGTGACCCACTCATTGCTGAACTGGTCAAAGAAAACCAGAGTTGGAGTATATTTCTAGGGCCACATTCTAAAGCCGGAGTTTAGGAGCTAGAACCAGGTTAAACAATCTAACCATTGTATGTTTCTAACGAAACTGTTTCTAGTTATATGTAGCTGTTCTTAATTAGCCTCATTTGTTGAGTAATGGTGTGCTTACTGCGAGTTCCTTGCTGGAGGAATTTCTAACCCAGTTCCTTGCTGGAGGAATTTCTAACCCAAATCAATAATCAAGGCTCAGATAGAAAACCACAAATGGTAATAAAAATCAATAAAGATGATAGAACATTAGGTTTGCGATCTGACCATCTTTTTCCCTTAAAAAATGAGGAGACTCAGGAGTACGACTTGCCTAGGTCCATGCAGCTAGTTAGCGGCAGAGCCACAGCTGTAACCAGGGCCATGGGCCACATTGCATGACTTCAACACAGCTGACGAAGAGAGACTGTTAATGGTGCAAGTCCTAGGAAAAGAGTCTCAGGAGAAACCAGTTTTGAGAAACAACCTATGGAAACTGGTTTAGTTTAACAGACATGGAGCTGAACATAAAACATTCACAAATGGGGGCTGGGTCCTGAGCCTTTGGGAACCTGCCTCTACCTGGTGAATGCCAGTGATGTGGACGCCAGAGGGAGCCACAATTCTGGAGGCTTCTCTTTTTTCCCTTAGGAATTCTCATAACTAAATAACTGAGAGTCCCAGGGATGCACGCCAGGCACTCTGGTACCTTAGCTCTAGAAATGAAGCTGAGGTGCCTGCGGGAGCCTCACAGGGATCCTGGGCCTTTTCTGCTCACGTATTAAACATTTACTAACCTACATTTGGTAACTCTCACATAGGATTCTAAATCCATCCAGCAATTTCAACACTACATGCTCATCCAAGTCTCCTTGAGTCCTCTGTTGATTTAGCATGAGTCCCTCAATGTTATCAGAAATCTGTGTGACCTGTGCTGGGTCAGGCCAGGAACTGCCCCCTCCGATGCCCCTCCAGAAGGCCTCGTCCCTAGAATGCTGTCAGCTTACGACCTTACTCAGGAGTTACTGGACCCTGGCACCACAGGGTCACTCTATGGTCATGAGCTGATGGAGTAAATCTCATTTGTTCTCCTAGCACTGACCCCAGCAGTGTCACAGTATCTCTACCCATCCTCAGGGCCTCCTCGTTTCCTCAGCAGTACAGCTTTTTCTCTCTTCCCCAGTACCCTCAGTCTGAGCACTCTCTGCAGGGCTGCTGGGAGAACTGCTCAATGCGGGTGTAAGGGCACATTCAAGGCTTTTGACCTGTCTCACCTTAAGCTAGCCGGGTGGAGCTAGGGTGCCCTTGACTAAAGCTCACTCCTCCTTAATTCCCATTTGTTAAGATCCTGGTCCTTAAGATTTGACTCTTTGGGTTTCAGGAATATGGCAATAAATGACCCTCAGGTCACAGTTGCAGGCCCTCTCCATGATCCTTCTTCCAGAAGGGCAGGCATATTCTAATTTTCTCAGTGTCTGACCTATGTGGGTATGGCAGGCTAAATAATGGCCCTCCCCAAAGTGTTCCCCTTTTAATTCTTGGAACTTGTAAATATGTTACTTCACATGGCAAAAGGGATTCTGTAAACATGCCTAACGATTTTGAGATGCAAAGATTTTTCTGGATTATCCAATGGGCCCAATGTAATCACTCGTCCTTATGAGAGAGGCAGGGGAGACAGAGTCAGAAAAAGAGATGTCACAATGAAAATAAAGGTCAGAAAGAGATCTGAAGGTGTGATACTGCCAGCTCTGATAACAGAGGAAGAGGCCATGAGCCAAAGAGTACAGGCGGCCTCTAGAAGCTGGGAAAGGCATGGACACAGATTCTCCCCTAGAGCCTCTAGAAGAAATGCAGACCTACCGGCATCTTGATTTTAGCCAAACAAGACCTGCTTGAGACTTCTGATCTCTAGAACTATAATGCATGTGTACTGTTTTAAGCCACAAATTTTGAGGTAATTTGCCACAGCAGCAATAGGAAACTTATACAGCAGGAATAAATCTCAAGGATTCAATAAGACACACTAGGGCCTTGAGAGGTTCACCCCATTTGCCTCTCTTACCTCTTGCCACTCTTTCCTGGTTTCAATTTGTGCTTCAAAAAGTGCAAAGACTTGTGGTGCTCCAAACATTCCCTGTCCTCTCATTCACCTCTCTGCCTCTGGTCATGATGTTCTCCCATCTGAAATGCCACCCACTGCTCTACCCCAGTCTGTTCAAAGAACTCTTACTCCTCCTTCAAGATTAGGCCCGAACGTACTATTTTCTGAGAAGATGTCATCAAGTTCTCAGACTGAGGCACCCCTTCGTCAGCATCGTGCAATACACCTTCCTCAAACCCTTAACAGGTATTATTATTCCTTTTGCATCTGCTCCAAACTAGAGATGGACATAGAGATGGGGCCATGTGTTGAACTGCGTGTTCCCAGCACTTAATAAATGGATGGGTAAATACATGAAAAAAATGGAGAAAGTCTTCTTTTAAAAAGCTCACCTGTCGATGAGGGGCACTAACACATATCAGACAACTCTAAGGCAGAGTACAAAGTCCTAAGTACTTTCACAGAGTGGATGAAACATTTCAGGGGTTTAGAGCAGAGAAAAGTGTCCAGCCTCAGGACCCACCTGCTGTCAGAAGTGGAGGAGGGAGGAGGCGTGTGGGGGATGGCTCACATTCAGGTCACAAAGGCAGAGGCTGGCTTCTTGCTGGCCATAACCTCTGTGTTTGACATAAACACTCAGGCATTTCCTGAGGGCCCCAGGGAGAATGCTGCTTGCTTTTTCAGCTCACCTCCTTATCCACTTCACTCGGCTCTCTAGGGCCACCTAGCTTCGCTTGAGGTACCTGTGCCATTCTTTTCATAAACCCCTCCCACCACAGTGCAATCCGAAGGCTCTACCCGTTTTGCTCTCCTCAGATACTTTTCCAAGTTGGCTCAGCTGTTCTACTCTCCCGGGAACACACAGTGCAGATCTCACAGGGTGAATCTTCTACCACAAGCCAATGAGTTAAAGGGGAAAATCAATTCAAGAGTGCATAAAAAAAGGACAAACCTTAGTTACATTTATATTTTGAAAGAATTGATTTCCTTAATCTAAAAGACAATAGACTATAAAAAAATATTTTTAAGTTTCAGGTCATGGTCAGTTCAAGAGGAGAAAAAGCATGAGAGAGAAAACAGAAGAGGAAAGAGTAAGAGAAAGCAAGCTCAAGACAGCTAGGAGAAAAAATGGGAAGAGAGGCACTATCCCTTGAATCCTATTTATGAGACAAATCTAATATCTCCTAAAAACTTCCTCTATTTTGCTTCAGAAGAAAACAGCTTCTCCAAATCTTCAAAACTTTGTGGTCCTCTTCTTATGAACTGCATAATCTTCATAGGTCCTTTCCCCCTGAATTTATAGTCTTCCTTGCGAAGAACTATTGTTTCCTAGTATAGTAAATACATTCTCTTGGCTTTCCCCTCATTATCACAGAAGGCTGCCATCTAGGCATCACAAACATTCAAGGTAGAAAGGGGGTAGATGTGATGCCAGCCACACCCATAGCTTTTTCAGGAAAGCAAAAACTTCTCAGAAGTCTCCCAGAAAAACTTTCTTGTTCAAAACTGTGTCACATGGGCACCCCTAGCTATACGGTGGCTGGAAAAGCAAGCGTTTAGCTCTTTCAGCCTATATAGTGGAGGTGAGTAGGGAAGAAAGGGATTGGCAATGGGCGAATGGGTTACCAGTCAACAGTGTTGACCACAGGGCCTAAGGGGTGGTTTTCCCAAAAGGTCCCTCCCCACTCCCCTTTCCCCAGTTCCCAAAGAGGAACAGGCCTTGCTTTTTCATAGCCCTTTTCTGTTACTTTCTAGACAAATAAGACTCAACTCTTAATGGCTTCCTTCAACTAGTTCTCATAACATTAAGATTCAGACTGCACATATCTGTTAACATACTAAAAAACACTAAATTGTACACTTTAAATGGGTGTATTGTGTGGTATATGAATTATATTTCAATCAATCTGTTAAAAAATATTTTTTTAAAGGTTTAGCAAAAATTCCTCTAGTTTCTGGCACAGAGGCAATACCCATCCTTGGTTTTTAGTGCTGCTGCTACAGATTTTTCCATATTTGTTTACTCTTTGGATCATTTTAATAAGAATTTATGAAAGGGAAGAAGAGTAAAAGACCTATGCTTGTGTCATATCATCATGCTACAAAGTGCACTCTTTCTTTTTATAAGTACACTGAAACCCTCCGTCAGCCAATGCTTTATCAGATAGCGCCCTCATGGAGAAGTCATTCACAGTCAAGTAGAAGCTTCAGTGGGAACCCAGATGACATTTTGAGGGGGTAGTGGGATGAGGGAGGGCTCAGGCAAAGAAAAAGAGAACTAGAAGGAAAGCAGACAAAGTGCCTAAAGCCAAGTTCATTAATTCAGATGTAGGTGGCTCAGTGGTACCCTCAGGCATAACATGAATAAATCCACATCACTTTCTTTTTGGAGCCTCTGGATTCCTTGCCTTTTCCTCCAACTCTCCTTTGTCCTCTTTACTGTCTGGACATTTCTGCTTCTACCTTCCTCCCTCATTTGTTTTTCCCCCATAATCTCCATAATATGAAACACATATTTTTATATAGTTTTTATTTCTCCATATTGTAAAAAGAAGAGGAATGCTCTATATTTTCCTCTAATAAAAAGAAAGGAAAAGCATTTAAAATTGCATAAAGTTCCAAATGAGTTTTCCCTTATATATCCTCAATCCCAAAAAGGACAGAAAGAAAGTCTCCTCTCTCCTGGATGAGTGAAAGAATGATATTATCAAGATAAAGAAATGATTGGAGAAGGGTGAAGCAGACTGAAGGGTGGGTAGAAAAGCAGGTCTGCGGAGCAGCTGCTAGGAATGGAAGCAGGATGCTGCCACAGCTCTGCCACTCTGGCCTGCCCTCCTTGCTGACTAGGAGCAGAGATACCTTCCTTCAGGAGAGCCAGGAAGGAAGAACAGAGGGAGCCAGCTTGCTTAGAACCTACTTTCCTCTGATTCTTCAGTAAATGGTAACCAAAAGTCTCAACAGAAAACACAGTGAGCCATTTATCATGCCCAGCAAAGCTTCTGGAGTGACTAGGAGGACCAGCCCTGCCAAATCCACCTTAGAGCATACCTGGGGGATGAAGATGAAGCAGTTGATTATGGTTGTACAAACAAAGATTCCTCCAGACGTGAGGCCAAAGACCAGGTTGGGCCAGGAGTGCAGGTATCTGGTGACCACAAAAAGAAGTCCAGCGGCCAACACCACGAGGTTGACCCCGACCATGATTGTTAAAGACTGATTCACAGGAGGAGAGCTGACATGGTCAGTTAGGCCAGCCACGTAGGCACCGTACAGCAGCAGTAGACCCTGGAGACGGAGGGGAGAACCCGAGGCTCAGAAAAGTGGAATCACAGGCTCGAGGTCAAAGAGTAGGAGAGTTGGGGCCAATTTCCTCATCTGTAAAGTAAAGGTAATAATCCTACCTTAAAGGTTTGCTCTGAGGATCTACTCAGACACAAAAGGAAGCTTAGGGTGTTCCCTTCCTTTATTAAGTAGATGCTTAATAAATGCTATTTTCCTCTCCTGCACTGAAAATTAGTTTATTGGAAGGCAGCAATTCAGCCATCATACATGACTCTGTGCCAGGGCGAGGCACAAGCCAGGATGGTGGAGGTGGGTAGGAGCCCTACAGAAAGGGCTGAGGGCACTAGGAGGGTAGCAGGCACATTGTGCTGCTCGTGGTGAGGGTTGCTACATCCACTGTGTGGTTTTGCACTGCATGGAGCCGAAGGCCATGTGGAAGCTGAAAGAGCCCTGTGGTCTGCTTGTGAAGTCATGTGCCTGTCCAGGGCTAGAGCCCCAAGGAAGGGGCTCTTTTTTTCTAATTTTCCCCAAAGCACCATCTGCTTGCCAAGCTCTGCACCTGCAAGATTGCATCTGCCTAGAAGGCGTGCCCTTTTCTAATTGACACAAAGGATCTCTATAGGCTAGCAGCGGCTCTGTGCCAGTGGGTGTTTATGGGAGATGAAGAGTGGAAACAGAGGAGAACAAAGGCAGGCTGGGACCTAGATGAGACTGTGGGGGCAGGCATAGGCAGCAAAGGCTCCAGCTTTTCATCCTCTTTGTGACATTCTCTGCCCCATCACTGGGAACCCGGGGCCCTATTCTTTCCTCTTTCCCATGAATATAAACCTATTCTCAGATTTCTCATTTGTAATAAGAAGAAAATGACTCACAGAACCTTAAAGTGCTACTACCTTTCTTGGAAGGAGCTGCATTTAAACAGAAGTCAAAGCTTTAATCAATAATACATAATAGACAGGTTTAACACATAATAATACATAATATATAGGAACGACATTTTCCTCTACTAGGTGCGAAGTGTCCTGCTAGGTGTGGGGCAGAAAACAATGCTACAAAGAGAAATAAGTCATGGTCCTGCCTTTCAAAGAGCTCTGTCTGGTAGGGAGATTTAAGGTAAGTACACAAATGTCTTGTATTTTATACCACAGAATGTGAAGATGCCATGGGAGATGAGGTGGGCTGGGACTATGGGGATTCAGAGGAAGAACTAACGATGAAAGTAAGTTTAGTTACCAGCAGGGCACCTGCCAGTAACCCTGAAATCCCACAATGTCATCAACTCCACCTGCAGGGACAGCACTAAAGATAATTTTGGGTAGGACTGGCTATGCCTAGGAGTCAGCATGGCAGAGATGCCTTATGGGTGCCCTCAGTGCCCAGTGTCCCAAATGGGGCCTGAGGGCCAAATGTGGCCACCCTGAGATCTTCAATGACTAGAATATAGACAAGTCAGGAGGCCAGTGGGGCCTGACTTTTGGATAACTGATGCCATCAGGTGGCATTTGGCAACTACTAGTAGTTTAATCAAAAGTGAATGAAATTCTTGTAATTTTGAAATGTTCAAATCTGATTCTTTTAAAATGTCTTAATTTCATTGAAATTCTTACCAGAAGGGAACTAGGTATGAATAAAGCTTCTATACATCCATGACTCCTGTTTGAGTGAATCATATGTACTTGGATGTCATTCTTCACTGCTGAGAAGTGTGGGGTAGAGGGCAGCTGACAGACTCAGGTGGGGCCTCCCAGAACCTAATGCCGAGATTTGGGCCCTCCTCAGGGACTGCTCGCGGACCAGGGAGCCCATGGGGGTCTGGCCCAGTCAGTTTCTGATCCTCAGCACTCTTTCCCCTTTTCTTTCTTTGTTCTTCAGAAAGATATTTCAGTGAAATAAAATGGAAATGGGATTATATAAAAGGCAATGGAGAAAATAAATCAAGTTCATCTGTGAAGTGAGTTGTTACGGGAGCAGTGCTGAGTTTCTGTGCTGGGGAGGATATGCTCTTCTATGAGGACTCAAGGAACTGGGAGTGGCAGTTTTTCAGAACCGTCTGGGGGAGCAGCAGAAGATTTATAATAATAGCATCTAACATTTACCGAGCTCTTACTATGGGCCGGGAGTAGTTGAAAACTCTTATCATGCATTAACTCTTTAGAAACAGAATGGTCCTGAGAAGATATGATCATAATCCCCATGTTATATAAGAGGACGCAGGCTCTGAGAGGTTAAACGAGGTTCTGGGTCAGCTAGGAAGGGGTTGAGTCAGAATTCAAACCCTGTTCTGTCATAGTCTAAAGCTCATTTTCTTACCCATTAGAAATAAACTAAAGATCAAGAGCTGTTTGCTTCCTAGTGTTTTCTTTTAAAAAACATTTCTATCGTAGCAATATATGCACAAGATTAAAAAGCAACATTTCCCTATCCCCACCCTCCCTATCCCCCTACCTGAAGTTCAGGAAGCAACCACTTGAACGTTTTCCTGGTAGTGAAGTGAGTGGTTTACTTTTAAAGACCACATATTTCTAGAAAATCTCCTACTCTTCCTGCAATCAGTCAACCAGGCCTTTCCACCATGATAGTCAGCAGGCAGCCTTCTGCCATGCAGGGCTTGCCCTGTTCATTGGAGCAGGTCTGCTCTATGCTCCCCGTAGCCAGATTCTCTGTTCCTCCAAGCTGAAAACCAGCTAATAGGATAGTTGGTTCTAAGGACCTCCCTTAGTGCCCTGTATAGGTATCCTGCACCCTATGGAAAAGATATCCCACTTTTGCCATCTAACAGAGACAAATGAGTCTAACGATGGCAGATTCATAGCAATATGGGAGGCGCTGTGATGTAGCTGGAACCTCTCAAATGACACCATGGGTGTTGAAGTCTGTCTTAGGGCCAACCTTACTTGAGAAAGTTAGGTAGGTGAATGACAGCAGGATACCTTGATCCAAATCTTCCTTGTAGGAAGAAAACCAGTATTGCCAAACCAATTTGAAAAACCAGATCCAAAAATGGGAGAAATGGGAGAAATGGTAGGTGAATTTCACATGAATTGGGGGAGGACAAAGTGAGGGAGTCCAAAAAAATGAAAAAGTGACCCCCCCCAAAAAAAGTAGAGAAATAATGTCATGACTTTGAGATTTAAGTGGCAACAGATGTCTCCCCTGGTTTCAGTGTTTTTTGCAGAAATCACTTTGTTAACTCCCTCTTTATATCCATTTTGTTGGCGACAGACTACATACCAAGGAGATGTGGTTACCAACCTTGCATCCCAAAACAAGAGCAATCCAAACATCGGGGTACCGGGAGGCACAGAAGTGTGTGCTGGTCAGTGAGCAGGACACTTCTCTTCTTGTCACCTAGGAAGGACACAGACTCAGGACTGAGGGTACTCATGATTGCCAGAAATACATAGCAGATCCCTGTGAACATCCTGGAGCATGAACTCCTCTACAGTATATTTCCTCCTTAATATATAAAAGCTGTAAAATTTAGGTGACTCCATTAGAATCTGAATGAGAAGGACTCTTCATTGGAGAATAAGATGATAAGGTTGGGCTGATAGGTGGATGCTTGGTGACAGCAGAGTTTATCCCGTTATATACTTTGTTACTATAATGATTCAAATTTTGGTACATCAGCAAAACTATAAATTATTTCACATCATGTTCCTGCTATTTGTTAAAAGTTGAACCCTGAAATATTAAATCTGTAATGTCAAGATTCCACTGTACCCCTCAACTCATTGTGAGGCTGGAGACATAGATTTCCTGTTAATTGAACACTATGTACTGGGCACAGTTGAGTTCTTGACCTGCATTGTTTCACTTACTTTTCACCAGAGCCCTAAGAAGTAGGTAGTATTATTATCTCCATTTTGTCTATAAGGAAATTGAGACTTAGAGAGGTTACATGACTTTCTCAAGGTCATATGGCTGGAAAATGGTTGAGCTGGGATTTGAAACAGGGTTGACTGACTCCAAAGGCCATCTGGAAATTGTACCTTTACCTCTCATCGATTAGGGGAAGGCAACTCCTATAGCTGAAAGTTCTCATTATTGATAATGAGGAAGCAGAGATAACTGTCAGGCAGACCCAGTGTGCTGACATCTCAGTGAATGCTGTTGGAAGGCACTTAGGGTGGGAGAAGCATTGAGAATAGTGGCACTTCTTGCAGACAAGGGGAAAGCCACTGATGGCAGCCACAGTTCCTAACTCTCTCTCTTATTGGGACCATTTATCTTCTTGTTGGGAGGATGACCACACAGTGAATATACAACTGGGAGAATGACCCCCATGTACCCATGGAAGCCAGACCCTCCCTCGCCGACCCCCAGTTCAGGAATTAAATTCTCCAGGGATTGGGCCCCTCACCGTCATACTGACACCAAGAACCTGGAGGCACTGGATGGGATCAGTCAGTACCCATGTCATGAGCAGGATCACATCAGCTATTACCAGGGCTGCCACCAACCCCAGCAGCTGCATGTCTTTGATTATCTGTAAAAGAGTCAAGGTCATAATTTTCCTTAGCTAACTGGCTATAAGACACAGGGGCTAGTATTCTCATGAATAGGCTCGATGATGAGCATTTCCCAAAAGCTTCACATCCAGCCTTCAAAGGTGAAACAAATACTAAATATTTATAAGGTTTTCTACATCTATATCATCATTACCACCGTTCAAGAGATCCATTTGCTTATCTTTTCTATATCTTGCATTTTTCCATAAAACATTCAAAGATCTTATAAAATAAATACTCTATTATTTCTAGATATATTTATACAAGCACACAGAGATGTGGGAGTGTTCACATAAAACTATTAACAACCATTAGCCTGAAGGGTGGGATTGAGAGCTAAGAGTGGTAGAAAAGTATTACTAGCATTTTCTTTATACTTACAAGAATCACTTGGCCTAATACAAAGAAAATGTGTTACCTTTGTGACTACAAAAATAAAATAAAGAAAATACACAGCCTGGAACAGTGACGATGAAAAATATTAATAAAAAGAGAAAATAAAGAGAATTATGATGAAGGTTCAAGTGAGAAGACTACACAACATCCATGAATTGGGGCAGAAATGTGGATCTGAGTTTTTGTCAACCAATGAAAAGAAGGAAGCACAAGCAGTTACATATTTCATGGTCTTTGTAAGATAAAAACAAATCAACTGCTTCACCAAACTGCTCAAAACCAGGGGTAAAAAGTAAAACTTCAAAGCAATCAGCAAAAACAGATATACATAGAGAGAAACAAGTCATCAGATTTCTCATCAGAGACCAGGCTAGGTGAGAAAACAGTGGAGAAAAATATTCAAAGTACTAAAAGTAGAAAAAGAAAATCTCAACATAGAATTCTACATCCAACAAAACATATTTTTCAAAAATAAAGTTGGAATACAGACTTTTTCAGATAAACAAAAGCTGAAAAAATTCAGCATTCGCATGGCTGCATGAGAATGTTAGATACCCTTCTATACAAGGAGTTTAAGAGCTCTGAAAATGTTAACTTCATGAGAAAAAAATGTGATCAATTTTTATTTTTTAAATATCTTTAAAGGATAACTCATTTTTAAACAAAAAATAATTGTGTGGGGCTTATAACATGCAAAAAGTGAAATTCACAACACAAAGATTGAGAAGGTAAGAAAGAGAAGCATACTATTGTGAAGTACTTACATTAGGTGAATACCAATTATACACAAACTCTTCCAGAAATCGAAGAGGAGGGAATACTTCCCAATTTAGTTGATAAGTTGGCATTACCTTAATACTAAAGCAGAAGATTTTACAAGAAAATTACAGAGCAATATCCCTTATGAACATCAATACACACATTATAAGCAAAATAAATCCAACAATATAAGAACAAGATAATATATCATGACCAAGTGGAGTTTGTCTCAGGATTCAAGGTTGGTCTGAGATCCTAAAATCATTTAATATAATCCAACATATGGATAAACTAAGAAATAAAAACCATATGACCATGTCAATAGACACAGAAAAAGCATTTTACAAAACTCAACATCGATTCCTTATATAAACTCTCAACAAAATAGGCATAGAAGGAAACTTTCCCAACTAAATAAAGAGAATCTACAATGAAATTACAGCCAGTGTTTTACTGAGTTCTAAAGACTGAATGCTTTCCCCATACAATCAAGAACAATTTAGGAATGTCTTTCACAAAATTTCTGTTAAACACTGACTGTACTGTTGTTTCTAGACAGTGCTATCATACAAAAGATTGGACAAAAACTGTCTTTATTCACAGATGATATAATAATCCATGTAGAAAATCTGATGGAATCTACAAAAAAGGTATTAGAATAAATAAGTTAACAAGGTTGCAGCAAACAAAGTCAGCATACAGAAATCAATTATATTTTTCTATATTAGCAACAAATAAATGGAACGTGAAATAAAAACAGTAACATGTATAATAGCATAAAAATATAAAATACTTAGAAATAGAGCTAATAAAAGATGTCAAAGATTTGCATTGAAAACTACAAAAAAAAAAATACTGAGAGAAATTAGAGAAGACCTAAATAATCACCGATGCACATAACAACATAGATGAATTTTAAAATGATTATACCAAGTAAAAAAGAGAGTTATAAAAAAAAAAGTACATACTGTATGATTCCGTTTACATACAATTCTGGAAAATGCAAACTCTTTTATAGTGACAGAAAGCACATCAATGCTTGCCTGGCTGGCTACAGGGACAGGGATGAAAGGATTGGACGGGAGAGGGAGAAAAAGGTGCATGTGGAAGCTTATACAGCACATTTCACGGTGTACACAAATGTCAAAACTTATCAAATCATACACTTTGAATATGTGCAGCTCGTTACATGTCAATTATACCTCAATAAAACTATTTAATAAAAGCTCTTTAATAATCGGTGTTCTAGAGGGATAGATGAACTTCTTTCCCTTTAGGCAATCTTTTCCATACGTGTGGGTACTCGCAGCTGAGCTTTTGATAAGTGTTCACCATGATTCAATAACGTTTGCTAGAAAAACAAAACCCACCATTCCAGAGAAGTAAATTCTGATTGAGAAATATATTGGGTCTGTGCAGGGCCTTTGGATAAAGAGTTTGATGATAAGCTTTGAGGGTGGGGCAGCTCTGTCAGGGAACCTGATAAAATGGGGGAATGTGGTTAGGATGACAACTGATACCAGGGACGTGAAGGAGATATGCTGCCAGGTAGTTTCTAGGTTGATATTATCTGCTGAATGGGTGTCCTCTGCCTTGCTGGTCTATGTTTTTCTAGCTTTCAATGAATAGTGAAGCTGCCGTCTGCAGACAAGCAGTGTGCACTTGCTGCCTACTCACCACTCTCTTGTCTGGGACCCTCTGGGTAAACACCTTGTAGAGTCGCCAGCTCTTCCCCAGAATGGGTCCAAACACAAGGGAGGTCCCAATGCACAGCACAGACAGTCTCACCTACAGGTGGAAAGGGACAGAAGCAAGAGGGATGAGAGGAACCTTTGTCATTCTCCACACATTCTGATCTGCAAAGCCTGAGTCCACAGAGGGCATGGGGCAAAAGGTGGACCTCACTGACTCTGAGTTACAGGGATTGCCACCGAAAGTGTGCACACCAAAGATAAAGGTAACCACCATCCACAGGAGCAGCTGGTTAAAAAATTATCAAACTTTGGCATTATATTCAAAACAAAAATTTTAAGACTTCACTTACTTGAATGAGAGTCTCCATTGAGCTTCCCACGGATGCATCTTGATCTTGAATCCCAAAGAGATAAGCGCTGCTATAAGTCAGACAACTGCCCAGTAAGGTCACAATGTTCAGATTGGGACTGGACATCTTCACAATCCTAGAGGGAGGCAGGAAGGAGGAAACTTACAGCCAAGACCCTTGCCCTAGGAGTGGACAGAGCTTCTCCACCAGCATAGTCTCCAGTGCAGCCACAGAAGTGAAAGAAAGGCCACTGGGAGGAAACGACTTTAGAGCCCCATGAAATAGCGTTATGATTTATTTAAATTTATTTTTAAAAAGAATTAAATTCTGTCATTTCTCCCTCGGATGACTCCAAGTCTTTCAAAAGAAAGTCAACTTCTAAAAACAGGTAGTATCAGAGAAGAGATAAGAGTTATCCACATTTATGTTTGTTAAGAGATGCCGTATGCAGCCTAGTGATTAAATAACTAGCAGGTAAATACCTAAAGAGATACAGTTTGAAGCCTAAACTACAGTTTGAGCTGTAAAGTACTATTTGGAAAAAGGTTTGAGACTTTTTTCGTATACTATTTACTTCATTTGATATGAAAATTGTTTTCCTGTGTCTACCGGACCAAGAAAGGAAGAGGAAGCAGGGGCTGAAAGAGGGAAATTTGGAAAGGGTCTTTTCTTGAGTTTTAAATAAGGTTACAGAACAATTCAAAGATTAAAGGGAGGTATGGATAATCAGGGTCTCAGACAAACCTTATGCGCCAGCAGAGGCTCAGGTATAGAACAAGGTAGAAATGTGTGAACTGGTTAACCTTAGGGGAAAATCAGGCTTAAGCTGTTTTTTCTTTGTGTGTGTGTGTGTGATCCACAACAATTAAGAAGTAAAAGTAACTAATAGCAATTAAGAAAGAAAGCAATTATATTTGAGTTTTAGTCTAAATAATGTATTTTACATATGTGCAATATTTATACTGAGTCATGATAATTATACTTATTTTCATTTTTAAAAATATCTCAAGAAGAAAGCATTATTATCTATGTACCTGGATTACCTGGCTGACCATCTTAAAGCCTAGAGCCAGGGCAAAAGCAACTGCTTCGTGCAGCCTATTTTAATGGCAGACAAAGTCCACAGGAAGCATTAAACAGTTTGCCAGTGCTGGATTCGCAAACATCATAATACCATTGGCCCAGCTTGATTACTTTGCGGCTGGCAGCATAATTACGTCCATATACATAAGAACACCAAACCACTGCCTCAGGACTCAGGCTCCAAGGACAGTCAACAAAGGCCAAAGAATCCAGTTGAGCTTTCACTGGTCTTGGAGCAAAATCTTGGATTAATTCCCCCCTCTAAAAGTGATAATAACTTTCATGCATCCCCCTTGTAAAATGGGGGTAATAATACCCCTGCCCTTCAAAGCTGTGCGTATTCAATGAGGCAGTATAGCAAAGAATGTGGCACAGGACGTGGCACCTAGTAAGTATGTTCCCAACATTAGCTGATGACATTATTAGTTTCACCATCTTCCAGGCTTCAGAAACCTAGAAATCACCGTTTCTTCCCGTTTCTTTATCGCTAAATCAATTGCCAATTTCTTCCATTTGTTATTTCAAAATCTCTCTGAGTTGTCCCTCACTCTCTATTCTTACAACACCACATTTACCCAAGATACAATCATGTCAGGAGCAATGGAACTGGAGTCAGTTGCGACAGCTGGGAATCCTGGCTGTGCCATTCACAGTTGTGTGACTTTGGGCAAGTCATTTAACTCCTCTAGGCTCCTGTTGCCTTGTGTATGAATTCAACATGATACCATCTTTCATATTCACCCCAGATCAAATGATGTGTGTGCCAAAACTCTTTGAAAACTCTAAGGTGATGCAAAAATACTAATTTTTAGAATTTTAGTGTAATTTTCAGCTCTCTGTAACCCCTTTTTCCCCTGATAATTTCTATACATTACTTTCAGACTTATTTTCTTAAAATACTACTTTCATCACGTAGCAAGAGAGCTACACGTATAAAGAATATTTTTCTGTTGTTTACCAAAGTCTCCTGTATTTAGATTTAAGATCTAGCCCTATCCTCCTCTGTCATCATGTCTTCAAATTGCGGACTGAGAGTAATCTTCCCTAGTTTTTTTGTCTCTTCCCATAGGAAGGCGGAATATGTAAATATTGACTACTGAAATGAAAACAATGCTAACCAGCAGCTTCACAAAGCATTTGATAAGAAGACTCATACATTTAAGGGACCAGCGCTGACACCGATTGAGAAAGAAAAGTTCCACTGACCTGGGACTGGCCACTCGGTGCAGCCAGAAGTTTGAGCAGTGGCACCACTGCTGGGTGGGCTCCTGCAAGACCAATAATCATGGCCATTCTTCCTCATGGCCACTCACAAGCTCCTGGGGATGAGCTGTAAGTATCTCATGATGACTTCCTCACCAAGCAACGGCCCGGGATCAATGGCCACACATCTGTGTTGCCTAGATCGCTGATGGGTAGGTTTCTTTCTTCACTTTTTTCTAGACCCATTTTATTGAAACATCACTGCACAATCAGGTCTCCTTTCATACAATCCAGTGTTGCATGAAATCCTGATTTAGAACTCCTCCCTGTCCCGATTTAGTTAGGAGAAACTCAGTTATTTTTGACAACATATATATTACAGTCTTCACATCTCAGAAGTTGATGCAAATCCATCTTTCAAATGGACATGTTATGAACTTACATGTGTATATTTCGCAGTAAAACAATTTTGCTGAAACTTGCTCCAGAAAAAAATGAATGAAAAATGATATAGCTATTTTGTTTGGCCAAGTTACACCTGTGAAGTGCTGAAAAGTGAATCATCTCCAATTCAGCAGGAGAATTATGCATGTCTAGGAAGGTCTTTGCTACTTTGATAGGAATTCAACCACTATGATTTATATTTTCTTACTGAACGAAAAGATGGAGCCTGCATATCCTGAATATTTTACACAAAGCAAGAAGATTTAAATATTACATAATTATAAAGAACCAGTCACATCTAGGTTACTTGTGTTGCATTTATGAAGAGATAAAAGCTTGGATTGGGTTATTGGCAGTCAAAAACAAGGTGGGATTTTTTTTTAAGGATTATATAGTTATCTCATCATTTTTTTCTTCATTTATTGATTGACAATATCAGGCAAGAGCGTTCTTGATTTTTCTATTCTCAAATAAATTCTCAATACATATAGAGAAATATATTTATCTACATCTGCAGGACCACATCAAGCTAGATTATCATCTCAGTAGTCTTGAAGACTTCAGATGCATAAGTAACATCTATCAGCTCACAGGTATGATGTTGTAAAATTCTTTATCAAGTATTGGTTTCAAGTATAATAAACCTTGGAGTTATAGAAGACTAACTGGTCACACTATTCTTTTTAATGATGGTTAAGAACTGAGTTTGGAAAAGTGGCCTGCAAATGGGGCTCAGGGTACCTCTTGGTTTGCCTTGACTATTAGAAAACTTTCCTAAGATGTCACAGGGTCATGCTTTCTAAAATGCCACATAGTTGATATAAATAACATCACTGAATTTTAAACATATCTAAAACCAAACATGATGTTTTTCCAGAACACTTTTTAATACAATAATTAAGATTAAATTGTGAAAATCCATTGAATTTTTTTCAGTCCACTGTTTTTGATCCATGTTATTAAAGGATTATAAATCTATCTCATTTGTATTCCAATTATTGAATGACATCATCTTTGGTGTAATGTGTGTAATGTAATCAAAAAATGTAATCATTTTTATATCTTGCTTATTTCTTTTTTATTTTTTAAATTAATTAATTAATTTAAATTAATTAGTCAATTAATTTTTTTGCTTATATCTAATGCATTGACTTCAAAATCCGAACCCAATTCAAATTCTGTATACCTCAAACTAATATTTGTGTGACCTCCAACAATTTATATTCAAATTTTGTATCCTAAGGACAAGAGCAGCCTGGCCCTGCTCCTTCCTTTTCTGCCTGGGCCCTATCCTAGTAGACCATCCTAGGAGATTTCCCTGCTTCTACACTGGATCCTCCCTTTAACTGTTTTCAACACAGCAGCCAGAGCGATCTGTTAAAGGTAAATCAGATCATGTCACTTCTCTGCTCAAAACCTTGCAATGGCTTTCCATCTCACTAAGAGGAAAAGCCAGCCTTTACCAGGGTCTACAAGGCTTACACATTTGGTCCCCATTATCTCTCTACCTCATTTCCTGCTTTGTCTCCTGTCTACTGCACTTTTCACAGGTCTCCTTGCTGTTCCTGGAAATACCAGGCACTCACACACTTTGAGGCTTTTAAATGGCTATTTCCCCTGCCTGGAATGTTTAATTCACCCATCTGCATCGTTTATGCCCTCTCTCCCTTCATGTCTTTGTTTAAACTTTACCCTTTCAGGGCTATGTGACAACCCATTTAAATCACACTCTTCCCTCAGAACTCCGAATCCTTCTTATCCTGCTCTATTCTCTCTATCCCCATCCCACCGGTACTTGTTACCTTGTAACATATGACATAATTTACATATTTATTATTGTGGTTGTTTATTGTCTTCTCCCAATTAGAATTATTCATGATGTACTCTCAGCCCTAGAACACTACCTTGCATATTGCAGGCACTCAATAAAATACTGCAATGAATGAATGAGCTTCCCATCCTCCAGCCACCTCATAAGCTTACCTCTAACACACTTGCTCACTGACAGCCTACAGATCTCCCAAAATTCTTTGGTTCCTTTGCTTCCTCAGTTTATCAGCCTCTCTTCTTTTCTCTACCCAATTTCAAACCTCAGGTTGGTTATCTGAACTGTTCTCTCACCAACATTCAATTCCCTTTCA
Organism: Cynopterus sphinx; assembly: GCA_030015415.1. Classification (NCBI taxonomy): domain Eukaryota; kingdom Metazoa; phylum Chordata; class Mammalia; order Chiroptera; family Pteropodidae; genus Cynopterus; species Cynopterus sphinx. The sequence continues at coordinate 55,095,214 of CM057380.1, read as the reverse complement.
AAACAAGCCCTTTTGCAGCATCTGCACCACAAAAACTCTCCTCAAAATTACAGTCCCTTGTCTGCTTTTACATTCAGGCAGCTGAGTGCTGGGGAAGAAAATCATACAACCTTGCAGATTGTTGACACCCAAATCAATGGTCTCCAACATCAATCAGCGAAGCTCACTATGCTACTAATTCTTTTATTTGTTCTATGAGGAATTTCTTAACATTTTCTTTGTGAGTGACTCACCTCACTGAATTCAAAGAGCATGTATTTGGATCATGCCCTCAGTCTAGGTTTGGTGCCCTCCTTTATGTCCTTATAATACCCCAGGGAATATGAGCATCAATACAATTGTCATGTTATATTACTGGCTTTTTTTTATGTTTGTCCCTCTAGGCAGTTTCTTTTCCTCAAAAGCCGGTTTGTTTCTCATTCCTCTGTATCTCAGCCTCTAGCACAGTCTTTGGAAAATGGCAAGTGTTCCCTAACCATTAGTTAGTGAATGAATGAATTCACTAAGGGATATAGAAGGCCCATCTTTTCTTCCTTTCTTTGTCTTCTCTAATCTCCTTTTTCCTTGGCAATGCTCTCTGTTAGGTGGCTAATGGCTGCAAAGCAGCAGAGATCCCTGACATCAGAGGGAGAGTCAAGAGCTGGTTCAATGTCTGTGTGGTAAGTTTCAGGGGGCTCCCTCTGGTCCCTCCTGGGATTGCTGAGGATTCTCTAGCATTGCTGAACACAAAAGGGCCAGAGATATATTTTGAGGGCTCCTAGTTTTGTAGATTTCTATAGACACTGGGTTTTGACCACTTCGCAAATGCCCATAACCAAAACCCACATTGGAAAAGCCTCTTTATCTGGATGAGCCCCTCCTTTGCTTCCCGTCAGCATGGTGCTGAAGGGAGACTAATGATAAGTGAGAGAAAGGATCAGTGTGAAGCTTCTGCTCTCCTATTCTCTTTGTTTGTGAGAAAGTGCAGCATCTTGGGGGTGTGTATATTCACATATGTGCACGCACATATGTATTTACTTGTCTCCAATAAAATCAGGCCACTTGAAAGAGTCCTTTCTATTGGCTGAATTCTTCCTGGAGAATTCCCCCAGGCAATGCTTTTGTCCAATATGTCTCTTACATCATGTGTTGAGGGCCATGCAAGCCCAGTGATATGACAGCCCTTGTCGAGCAATTGATGGATGAGACTGCATCTTCATGACCACACAGATTAGACTCTCAGTTTACATCTGCTCAGAGGTTAACAACACACATCCCATTCACTGGCTTCAGAAAATCTTCTGATCTTGGACTGATTTGCTGCTTGCAGCTAGCCTAGGAAGCATGCCTTATCTTTACATCCTTACAGGCAATAAATTATGTTTTATCATGAGCTAAAATACTCAGCTCTGCCTCTTGTCCTGGCTGGGCCTGTACACTAAATTTTCCTGCTTTCCCATAGCTGTAAGTACTGACATAGATTTGTTTTACTTGGGGAGAGCAAGCTCCCTACCTACTATTCTGTCAGTGCAGGCCTGCAGCTACTAAAGCTGGAGAGGTACTAGAAAAACAAAGGCGTTCTGCCTGCATAATAGCTAAATGGCTGGACCTGATGAAATCTAAGGTCCTTCCAGGTCTTCCTTTAACTTACTCCAGAGGCAAGTTCCTTTTCCCTGCCACTGGGAAAATAAGCCAGTCGTACTTTGCATTTCTGCTTCTCTCCCTTAAGCAGGAACAACAGGCTGACCTGATTAACAGAGATGCATTAGAATTTATGTCCCAATCAGTTATCAATCAATATTTAGTTATTAAGTGCAAAAAACAACTCTCTAAGTATCCTGTCCTCAAATTCCCTTTTAGCAGATGACTTCAATGTCTCCATGTTTATTAGTTACTATCTTTTTAATGATCTTCCTGTGTCAAAAATTGATTCAACAATTCTTATATATCTATTTGTCAACGTAGTAAGAACTGGAGACAGGAAGGCAAATGAAATATAATTTCTGTCCTTAGCTCATTAGGATATCACCTCCCTTGTTTCTAACCTTTTCACTCTAAAGACAATTTTCTTATTATCATTTCATCTTTTAAAGTAGAATAAAATTTTAATTGGAAATTAGAAGTTATTTATTCAGTTTTCTTACTGGGCCATTTACCAAAAATCTATGTATATGAATGTATGTTTATTATAGATGTTTATATATGAATATGCATATAACTTTCAGTGTACAAATTTCAGAATGCATTGCTCTCTTGGACTATGAACAGGCCTAAGGATCTATTTAAAAATGCATCCTTGCAAATATTTTTAAAGCTGAAATATGGAAATTTAGATGTAACACCAAATGCCATTACTTCATTATACGAGCTCAAGTTTAGGACAGTAGTGAAAGAGCATACGGACAGATTCCAATAAGCTGGTGATGAGAGGAAAAAAGCCCCGAAGGGTACCCTTAGTGGAGAGGAGCTTGCATGGCTTTAATTAGGGGTACTCCATATTGATTTAAAAAAATAGTTTCAAAATGTATTTTTGCCATTCTCATGCAATTGTAATATATTTTATATGTGTATTTAAATGCTAAAAACAAAAAAATCCTTGTCTCTCATATAACCTCAGAATCTAGAGTGTAGGCATGTGTTTTAATTTATAAAGCCGTGATTTCAACTTCCTTTCTCCTTTAGCTGTTGGAGGCGGCCTTGAGCAATTCCTAGCAAAAACCTTATAGCACTTCCCAAAGGGCAAAGCAGATGCCCTAATTTTAAATAGAGCACAAGCACAGCTGGCCACATGGAACACCCAATCTCAGGGAGTCTGCTGTGAATCAGAATACTATCGTCTACCAGATGACATATAAATTTGTCTCTGAGGCAGGAAAGATTCACCTGCCATCCTAGAGATGTTTCCTTTCCCTTTTCCCTTGTTCTCATCCTCAGGTTTGCGGCAGGAGAACTGTGGGCCTTGCTGAATTGGAGAGGAATCCTGAACAACTACAGCTGCTGGAATCATTCCCCACTGGGCCAGAATCTGGGAATTCATGATGAGGGACTGGGTTTGACTTAGCTGTGTCCTCATTGGCACCTTCTACAGGACCCCGAATCCAGTGAAAACTTACTAAATGCTTGTTATCCTGGATAAATCATTAGACTGATAAGGTTCTTAGAGGTCTGGTACTTAGAAGAGATAAAAGGGGGACTGCTAGAAAGGCAGGACCTGCTTACTTCCCACAACTCTACCCACAAAATTGCCTAGGACAGGATTTGAGTCTTAGGGTTATAAGGAACACAGCTTAAACCAGTAATCAGACCTGACCCCCTTGTTTCAAGATGCAGAGACTAGAATACAGTTTATAGCCAGATCGGGACCACACTGACATAGCTAACTCAGATGTCCTAACTCCTGGTTCCCACAGTTTTCTTTCACCTCCCCCTAGGTTAACCTCACTACATGGGACCCTGTGTCCATCCTGAACTTCTGCTAGGGGCCTTCTTGACCCTGGTTCTAACATCCAACAGTGGCATTGGTAGGCCAAACATTTTCACCTGCCTTCTCAACTGAGACTCCTCAAAGGCCCCATTTAGTTGGCATTTATCATCCAGGAGAGACAGAGAGGAAGTCCTGAATGTCCTGGCATGCCTTCCACTGGGCTCTTCCTGCCCATTCTGGTTCTGATTGCTGGCCTGGACCTCGGACCTTGGCAGGGTTCTCTTACGACTCCTGGCTTTACCTACTGGCTGGAATCCCAGACTGAATTCTTGCTGCAATCAGCTTTGGGCTCTTGGTTTCCATCATTGTCTAGTGTCTCCAAGTCCTGGCCCTAGCAGTGGCCCGGAAGTGTCTGTCCTGGGCTATGATAGGAGTTGTATAATCTGTCCTGTTATCTGATATGAAAGGAACAATTGTTAGATAATCTGTGTGTGTGCGTGTGTGTGCGTGTGTGTGTGTGTAAACAGCATTCATGGATTAATGCTGAGGTAACATGATGTAGTGGAAAAACTGTGGATTTTGAAATCAGATTGACTAAATACACTAGCTGTATAGGGCAGGCGACTTGCCAAATGCCGCTGAAGTGGTTTTTTTCATCTGAAAATGTGGAAAATAATATATATCCTCTTGAATGCTATAAAGGTTAAAGATGTGTATCTAAAGTGGAAAGCACATTTGAGGCCTGTTATAGAAAGTTAACTACTAATTTTAAGTTAAATTGTCTGTATTTACACATATAGACATTAAGTGCTGGTTTTATGAAGAGTTCAAAGTACTGAAGGATCCTGAAGTATTTTTGACTCATCAAAAATTACATATTACAGATGATTTTGACTATGTGTTTTCTATTTCTTAGAATATAAGTAATGCTGCAGAATAATATTCAAAAGAGTAGCCCACCTTGATTATATATTGAATACGTGTTAGGCAGATGTTAAGTACTCCGCATATACTACCTAATGTAGTCTTCACAGTATTCTGAGATAGATACTATCTTTACCCCTATTTTAAAAAAGAAAAATGGGTGGGATTCAGCTAAGTTCAAGTTACATGACTAGTAAGTGCCCGAGCTGGGATTTGAGGTAGAGTTTGATTCCGGAGCCTGAGCATTTATGACATTTAACTTTTCCCTGTTCACACACATAATCTATTGTGAACATTATTAAGGAAAAACTCTTAGCCCCTCTCTCCATTTGACATGCCCCCCGCTCAGGATCTTTTCACCCTAGTATTGAATCCTCCTCAAGCGAGCAGGACTGAACAACGGAATTAGAAAGAGGCTAATGAGCCTGGACTAGGTTCTATCAATGGTCTCCAAGACAGGAATCTCCTCCACTCCTCTTTCTTCCTGTCCCACCTCCACCAGCAGTGAGCTCTCCTTCTTCTTGGGACCCATTTGAGCATCATGTCAAGTAGTGCTTTCTAATTTAACTTTCCCCAGAAGTCCCTCTGTGCTTGCTTTTTCTCAAAATCCTTTTCTATTTTGAAATTATTTAAGGTTCATGAGAAGTTGCAAAACAGAACAGAGAGTTTCTGTGTACCCTTCACCCAGCTTTCTCCAAAGATAACATCTTACATAACTAGGGTACATTATCAAACCCAGAAAATTGACACTGTTGCAATAGTATTAACCAAACTATAGACCCCATTCAAAGTTGACCAGTTTCTACATGTACTCCGTGTGTGTGTGTGTGTGTGTGTGTGTGAGTTCTATGAAATTTATCACATGTCTAGATTAATGTAACTACCACCATCATCAGGATACTGAACTGTTCCATTGTGCAAACAAGACCTCCCTCATACTACACCTTTATCTTCACGTCTTCCCCCACTGTCACCCCTGGGAACCTCTGATCTCTTCTTCACTATACATTTGTCTTTTGAGAATGCAAGATAATCATACAGTATGTAACATCTTGAGATTGGCTTTTTTTTTTTCACTCAGCATAATGCCCTTGATATTAATCCAAGCTGTTGCACGTACTAACTGTTGTTCCTTTATATTGCTAGATAGTGTTCCACTGTATGGATGTATCATAGTTGTTGCACATTCACCTGCTGAAGGATGTTTACATTGGTTCTAGTTTTTGATTATTATAAATAAAAGCTGTCGTATGATTTGTGCGTGGTTTTTTCTAATAAGTGTTCATTTCTCTAGGGTAAATACCCAGGAATGCTGAATTGCACAATGAGTACGCTTTTGATTTTGTATGAATCTGCCAAAAATATTTTCCAAGGCAGCAGTAACATTTTACACACCCGCCAGAAATGTTTGAGAGATCCAGTTTCTCTGCATCCTTGCCGATACTTGGTATTTATTGTCAGTATGTGTGCTTTTGGCTTGTGCGGCATGTGTTGGTCTTGGAAGAGTAGAAACCTTGGACATCAGTTGATTATCAGCCCTGTGTAGTTATTTGCACTCTGACTAGGCCAAATTTTGGAGGGGAGTGAAATGTTTTAGGCTCCAAATTCTTATCAAGCATCTCCTATATGCCAGACATTGTGGCAGGTGCTAGGAAATACACATACACACACACACACACACAAAACTGTTTTTGCCTTTGAGGACTTAATATGTAACACAGAAAAATAATAAGTAATAAGTGAAGAGGTAGATATGATTATAAATAGGATTATAAAAGAATGGATAGGTAAATACGTAGTAACATAGGTATATGCGAAGTGCTATGGGCATTGATAAAGGAAATACACCTTAGAACATTGGTTCTTAAATTTCAGAATTGGTAAGAATCACCTGAAGAGCTTGTTAAAATACAGATATAGTCATTATCCCCAAGTTTCAGTTTCAGTAGGATCTAGGAAAGGGCCTCAAGGATTTGTATTTCTGACAAGTACCCAGATTGTACTAATGTTCTAGTCCAGGGACAACATTTTGATGGATGAGTTTGTCTTAAAGGATGGATAGGATTTTGTCAGGTGAAAAATGAGAAGAGTCATGAAACAAGAGAGAGTACAAAAATATGGTGATGAAATTGCATGGCATACTCCAGAAATGGCCATTTCCTGGTATAACAGGAGCACAACTTAATTCAAAAGGAATAGCAGAAGTTGTAGATTAAAGCCAGACTGCAAAAGATCTCAAATGCTTGTCTGAAGAGTTGTGTTGGCAGTATAAGTCTATGTTTGAAAACCGGGTCTATGTTTGGAGAAAAGTTCCGGCAAGAGGACAATAGTTCAACTGGACGGGAAAGACCAGTTAAGGAGCTACTGCAATAATTTAGATGAAAAGGAGATCAGGGCTACCCTTGGGCAATGGAGATGGATAATATGAGACAGATCTGAGAGTCATTCAGAGGTTTAATGTCTAAGACTTAGTGACTAAGTGAATATGTAGGGAGACTAAAGAATCCAGAATGAAGAATAGATAGACTGAGACAGGAAAGAGAAAAGTAGAGAAAGATTAAGGTATGGTATGAGTCTGGCATTTGGTCCCTGAATCTGAATTGACTGAGGGACATCTGACAGTATCAACTATGAAGTTAGACAATGGGCTTTGAAAGAGGCAGAGCTTGGGGGATATGTTGCAGGAGGGATTAAGACCAGGTGAAGGGTAGAGTGTAAAAAGTGAATCAAGACTGGGACCTGGGGTGATAGCAACATTAAATAGGTAGGTGGAGTTCGGGAGCCAGTGAAAGCAGCTAGGGAGAAGCAGAGAGGTTAAACCAGGGCATTCAAGTATCATAAAGTCAAGAAAAGAGGTTTCAGAAAGAAGGAACATAGAAGATGGTAAAATGTGGCTTTGAGGTTCAACAGGATGAAATCTGAAAGATCAGTTGGTTTAATGACCTTGGCAAGGGTCATTTTAGTGTAATGAGGGCATGGGTTGAAGAGTGAATTGGAGATGAAGAAGTGGAAGAGGCTAGTGAATATCACTCTTTTAAAGAGTTGGTGATAATAGGAGAGAAAGGGCTGGGGCAATAGCTTCAGGGAGAGGTATGACCAAGAGAAACATTTCCTCCAGAGGTTTTTGGTGTCTTGAGGAGTGCCAACAGGTTTCAGTGATTAATCATTATTTATTTGTCTACCTGACTCAAAGTACACAAAACACAGAAACACTCACTGTCTGATCAGCTACTACTGATCTATCCATAGGGGGCAATTTGAGTGTGCTAATCATGCCGGTATCTTTCTCAATAAATTCAGAGGCACATAATTACTTTAGTCTTATTGTCTTTTGGTCTCTGAGCACTCTCTATCCCCCATTATTAGCAGCAAGAATTTGCACTATTATTCTAGCTTTTCCCTTTTAATAGATTTAAATAATTTAATACCTTTATGTGTTTTGAACTCTCTTCAAAGGTGCTTCTCAAAATCTCTTTTTCTCATTTTGTACCTCATCTGACAAACTGCCCCGTTCTCTTCTGGGGAGCCTTTGACATTCTTTGAGAGATGTCCTTTTCCCTCCAAAGTGTCTCCAATCTTCTTATGACTTTCAAAAGCCTACCTTTCAATTTCCTCCTAGTTAATATGCACCTTTTGTCAGTTTCCTTTTGAACACTGAATAATTGAGATAAATTTTCCAGGTTCATGGATTTAATTGTGTCATGACTAGTAGCATTTGTTAGCTCACTCATGTCTATGTCCTAAGACCAACTCCTCAGGTCACCAGGCAAGAACCACAGCTGAGACCTTTTCTCTAACTGTGGGTGGTTTGAAACTTTCTGTTATGGAAAAATTCATATTATCAAAAATTCTTATTGAAAAGCTTCCCTCTTCTTCTTGACCTGATTAGTCCAATTTTAATACTTTGCATGATTCCTAAGTTTCTAAATTTTTAATATTTCTATATTGGTTTCATCAGCTTGGTCATATAGTCTGTAGCTCTGGTTCTCAAACACTGGAATTACCTAGAGAGTTTTAAAAAAATTACTGCTGGTGTTCTGTTCCCAGATATTCTGATTAAGCTGGTATAGGGTGAAGCCTGGGTATCAGGATTAAAAATCACCATAGGAAATTCTACTATGAACCAAATTTGAGAAACAACTGGTTTAAGTATATTACTGAAACAAATATTGTACTTTAAAAATTATCAAAAAATTTGAATATGTATTTTTCCAAAGAAAGTATACAAATGGCCAATAAGTGCATAAAAAGATACTCAAGGGAAATGCATATCAAAATCACAATGATCTAAGTAAATCTAAAGCACAAAACCATTTTAAACGCAATAGGTTAGCTAAAATAAAAAAGACAGATGGTAACAAGTGTTGGCAATGATGTGGAAAAATTGGAATCCCCATACATTGCTGGTGAGATTATAAAGAAGTACAGTCACTTTGGAAAACAGCTCAGCACTAATGTAAATACAGAGCTACAATATAACCCAGCAATTCCACTCCTAGGTGGAATATACCCAAGATAAAGGAAAACACACGACCACACAAAAACACATACATGAATGTCCACAGCAGCATGTTATTCGTAACAGTCCAAAAAGTAGAAAAAAACAAAGCTATCAACTGGTGAACAGAGAAGTAAAATGTGGACTATGCACATAACAGAGCATTATTTAGCCATAATAAGGGATGAAGTACTACTTTCTATTACAACATGGATGAACATTGCAATTATTATGCTAACATTATGTTGAGTGAAAGAAGCCAGACACAAAGGGCCATATGATTTATGATTCCATTTATGTGTATTTGCTGGATTAGGCAACTGTGTAGAGACAGAAAGTAGACTAGTAGTTGTCAGAGACTGAGGGAAGGAAGGAATGGAGAGAGACTGCTACTGGGCATGAGGTTTCTTTTTAGGGTAATGAAAATGTCCTGCAATTAGACTGTGGTGATGATTGTCCAACTCTGTAAATACACTATAGACTTCTGAACTGTATGCTTTAAAAAGGTGAATTTCATGGCATGTGAATTATGTCTCAAAAGAAAAAAAAAGTATATTACTACTGATATCTTATGTGCTTAAGAAATTCTTACCCATGGAGATTTGAGAAAGATGCCCTTGCAAAAATAGTTCTATTATACTGTTCTTTGTTGTTTGTCTCACACAAAACTAGGCAACATTCTTCCTTTTCTTCTGAAACTCTAAAGTCCAAGGTAAAGTCTCATGGTGTGCCAGAAGGAAACATCTGGCTCTGGTCATAAGAGGAAAATAAATTCTGGAGAAGGAAAACTAGAATGTCTGGAAAGGTCAACAGGGATGTGACTAAAACCTATTAAATCACTAGGAAATCTTGAGTATGGTAGAATGAAATCCTGGAATACTTGAAAGGATACCACCCAAAGGTTCAGATTTGCAAGTTTAGGACATAAAAAAATAAAGCAACAACTTCACAAATTAGATCATAATTTAAGGATGACTGTTACCTCCCAAGACATTTTATAGGCAATAAAATATAGTTTTAGAAAATGGTCCCATAATAAATTATTTGACCAAATGAGTTACCCACTAATAGGAGTTTTTGTTTCTCTCTTTAAAAATCAATTTTTCATTGTTGTTCAGCTAATCTCCAGAACCTTTTTATCCTGCAAAACTGAAACTCTATACCCATTAAACAACAATTAACTGAACATTGACGGAAACTCTGTACTCATTAAACAACAATTCCCCATTTCTCCCTCCCCTCAGTCCCTGCAACCACCATTCTAGTTTCTATTTCCATGATTGACTATGATAGATATTTCATATGATAGATACTTATACACTATTTGTCTTTTTGTGACTGGCTTATTTTACTTAAGGTAAATGCACCCATGCTGTAGGATGTGCCAGAACTTCCTTCCTTTTCAGGACTGAATAATATTCCATCAAAGGTATACACCACATTTTATTTACCCATTCATCTGTCAAAAGACACTTAATTTGCCGCTTCTCTTTTACTGGGAGAAGGGCCCATCCACTAAAGTTCACATCTAGAAGGTTAACCTGTCTTCTCCTAACAAGGTGCTTGGTAAAATCATCAGGATCAGAAAGACTGTTAGAATTGGGGCTCAACTGGTGGGCAAAGAGGTTAGACCAAAAGAGTTTGAATACAGGAGTCTAGGCAGAAGATCACAAGATTAAGACACATAAATCAGAGGCTGGGAGCATGAACATAGTAAAGACAAGCAGGGGTAACTTAGGAATTGAGTATTCAAGAATTTTTAAAACCAGGAGATCATTCTAAAAATGGGAAATACACAAAGAGTCAACAAAGGAGTAAACTGCAAGAATCAAGCAGGGTCAGGGAGTGCAAAAAATTAGCAAAAGCCCCAGTGACTACCAAGACCAGAAAGGCCCAGGTGAGCACAGATACCTAAAGCCAAGGTCTAGCATAATGGCAGGCACCTGGCCACCAGGGAGAAATAAACAGACTAAAAAGGCCCTGGCTGCTCCCCTTTGGTCTCTGCTCCAGGGTGTGCTGATCTGGTAGAGATGGGGGTGGGTGAAGGGAAATAGATAAACCAGGCCTGGGAAACTTATACTGAATTTGAGAGCTGACTCCCAATATTCAGAAGGAAGTGACTACTTTGCTTTCATCAAGCTGGTACCAGTATTCCCAGGGACTAGATTTGGTGCGGCTGCAAGAATACCTACGTAGTGAGGATGCCTGAGGTCCAAGCAGTGCTAGTTATAGTCTGAAGGCTGTAGTGGACCTGGTATTAAATGAATTTTGTGCTAATTTAGACCATGTGCTTTCTTGTACCTAGAACCAAAGTGTGCCAAGATTCTAGGGGTGGAACTAAACTGAAAATGGGGAGTTAAGGGGGGCTGGCTGCAAAAAGAAGAAAAGTATAGAGGTTAGGAGACAGTCGGTTCTTTGCAGTCCTAAGACACTGGTCCAATGTGAAATTTCCCAGATGAAAAATAATTGTTCAAATGTTATATAATATTACCAGTTTTTTAAAATTTTTTCTTCTCTTTTTAAAGAGTTCAGAGTATATAGGTACAGATTAATAGAAAAAAACTGTTTCTAAAAAATTACATTTACAGATAAGCTTTTCTAATGTGCCAGTATGTGTGTGCTGAGGTATGTTTTCTAGCAAACAAAATGCACGAATAAATCTATCATGGGCTGAAAGGCAGTGGGGGACAGCTGCAGCCGCAGCATCCAGGACTGACAATGATTAATTCCTACATCTGCTCAGTCAGATAGAAACAAAGGTCACTATGCATAGATTAGCATCCTGATTACCACCTCTTCCCAACACACACACACACACACACACACACACACACACACACACACACACACACACACACACACAGCAAGAATAGTATCTATCGTTTACCATTGTTAATGGCATAATTCCAAATGCCTGAGAAATGTTTACACTCTGACACCCCTCCTAGAGAGCAAGCTCTTTAGTGGGATGCAGATGGAATAAGGCATAGAATATGATCAAAAACTGATTAATGTAGGCTTACTGTCTAATCTTGTTAGCATCCAAATTAAGTGAAAATTTGATGCTCAGCTACATTTACAAAAACAAAGGGAACAGGAAATTTCAGAATAAATCTTGATTCAGTAATTTGATCAAAGTAAGAAAGCCTATTCCAGCAAAGCAGTTGAATGAATATGAACATTTGATATTATGTAAAAAAGGTACTGGGAAGTCGACTCTCCCTTTGTTCAACAGTCCCCTGAGGACACTGCCACCTCCTTTTCATGACTCGTATAATTGTGGATCCCTGAGAGTTTGGCTTTTTAAAAAAATAATCTTGGGCTAGAAAAGGTAATTTTTAGGTGCACAAATTATAAATATTTAGCTCTGTGAAATTATCACAAAGAAAGTATCTATGTAACTATGACCCAAGTAAAGAAAGAGAATATTACAACACCTCAAAGTCTGCACTAATAATTATACTTACCTTCCTCCATAAAGATAAACCACTATCTCGACTATTAACATAATACTTTAGCTATGTCTGGTTTTGAACTTTGCAAAAGAGGAATCATACAGCATGTGCTCTTTGGTGGCTAGCTTTCAAAATTTGACTTTTGTGAGATTCTTCCATGTTGCTGGGTGTGACTGTAACTTGTTCATTTTCACTGCTGTAGAGCAGAAGTCCCCAACCCCCTGGCCACAGACTAGTTCTGGTCTGTGACCTGTTAGGACCGGGTTGCACAGCAGGAGGTGAGCAGCAGGCAAGCAAGGGAAGCTTCATGTGAATTTGCAGATTCATCTGTATTTGCAGCTGCTCCCCAGCGCTAGAGTCACTGCCTCAGCTCCACCTCAGGTCATCAGGCTTTAGATTCTCATAGGAGCACTGGTCCCTAGTGCTCCTATAGTATCCCTTAGTAAGACTATCATAATTCATTTATTCCTTCTATTACTGGAGGACATTTGAAGTGATTACAAATAATGCGACTGCGAATATTCTTTACATAACTCATGGTATAAACATACATACACTCCTGGGTATAGTTTAGAAGTGGATTTGCTGGCTCACAAGGTATCCGTGTTATTTTAGAAGATATACCATATATTTTCCAAAGTGGTTGTACCAACATGCACTCTCACTATAGATGAGAGTTTCATAGCTTTACATCTTTATCTTAACATTAACTTTAAAAATTCAAGCCACTTGGCATATGTCTCTGACAAGAGGAAAATTCTGAGATACCCTAAATTAAATTACAGCCGGCCAGAGGATGGGAGGAAGAGACAAGGGAAGCTAATCAGTTAATAGCCATGGGCTGAAACCAGCAAAAGACTGCTGGCGTTCCTGAATGTATGCTGAAGCTGTGAATCAACTGCCTGGCAGGCAGGCCATTTCAGTGATTATGTAGAAAGAGCAGCTGACCACGAGGTGCCACCACATCTGCTTATGCATGAACTTTCCAGACTGTTGCTCACAACCAACCCCAAAACTTCAAGCATTCCGTCTTTACGGTCTAGTCACCTATCTCATAACTTTCCCCATGTTCACCTCCTTTCCTCCCTTTTATCTATAGCCAACATCAATTCTTTCAGAACTTACATCTTTCTTCTCCAAACTCATTGTATAAAAGAGCCCTGCCAACCCCAGGACAGGCATGTTTATATTCCCCATCTAGCCCTGCTGCTATGGATTAGACTGCATGCCTCACAACTTGATCTTTTTTCTGGCTAGCATATGGCTCAAACCCTTTATTTCAGGACAACTTTCTGCCTGGAAGGTTTTGTTTAACATCTTGTAGTTTTAATTTGCCTTTCCCAGCCATAGGCAATTGTTAATCTACTTTCTGTCTCTTTAAATTCGTCTATTCTGGACATTTCACATAAATGGAATCATAAAATACACGGTTTTTTATGATTGTTTATTTCACCTAACATAAGGTTTTGAAGGTTCATCTACATTATAGAATGATTTAGGACTTCATTCTTTTTTTTCTTGCCGAATAATGTTTCATTGCATGGATATACCACTTCATTTCTCCATTAATCAGCTGAAGGACATTTGGATTGTTTCTGCTCTTGTGCTATTATAAACAATGCTGCTATCTGTTCCACTGGTCTATTTATCTATCCTTGCCCCTATAGCATACTTAGCATGTCATAATTACTAGCTTTATAGTGAATCTTAATATCCAAAAGAGGAAATCCTCTCACCTTGTCCATGTCCATTTGTTTTCTCAGAGTATTTCTGGCCCTTTGAATTTCCATATAAATTTGAAAATCAGCTTGTTTGAGTTCCCAAGAAAAGAAAAACTTGCTGGAATTTTTATTGCAATTATAATGAGTCCATATACCAATCTGGGGAGAAATTATATCTTTAAAATATTGAGTCTTCTAATCTATAATACATCATTTATTTGAGAACTTCTTTAACTTCTCTCAAAAATGTTTTATGATTTCTTATGTGGAGATACTGCATGTCTTTTCCTACTGTATTAGCCAGGGCTCAATCAGAGAAACAACCAGTAGAAGATATATGAATATGTCACAGGCAGTTGGCCTATTCAAGTTTTAGGGCTGGTTAAATAATCTTAAATTCTACTTTAGCCATTTCTGTTCTTGAACTAAAGCAAATGGAGCATGACTTTAAGGGAGTGCTGTAGGTACCTCTTTTAAATGTTAGAGGTCTATTCTTAATAAAGCAGCCAGTGTTCCTGTTAAATGTAAGGCGGGTCATGTCATTTCTCAGTTCCAAACTCTGCAATGGCTCTCTGTGACACTTGGAGTAAATACCAAAATCATTACATTGACCTAGAAGATCCTACGTGATCTGGACCCCATTACCTACCTGACCTCATATTCTTTTACTCTCTGCCTCATTGGCTCTGCTCCAGCCACACTGGCTACCTTGCTTTTCCTTGAACATTAGGTATGTTCATGGCTTTGCATATTCTGTTCCCTCTGCCTGGAATGGTCTTATGCCTTTCAAGTCTATACTTAAATGTTACTTTGCAAGGCTTTCCCTGGCCAAACTCTAAAATAGCAGCTACCACCTGATATTCCCCAACTTTTTAAATTTATTGCCTACTCACCCTTCTAAGAAGGCAAGGTCCACATGGGAAGGGAAGCTTTTTGCCTACTTTGTTCTTTGATGTAATTCCAACCCCTGGAACAGTATCTGATATATTGCTGACTAATTTAAAAATAAATGTTTGTTAAAAACAATAGATACATTAGTAAGAATCTGATAATTTGTAATTATGAGAGACCTTTTAAAAGCACAGAACTCTGTGATCAAAAGAATATCAAGAACAGATTTAAATGGAATGACAAAACTGAAAGGGTAGGTTAGAATGAAAGGTCACCAGGAAGACTGAGAATCTGACTCTGGATGTCACTCCTTGGGCTCCTGGAGGGGACAACCATTAAGGAGGAGATAGAATGATGGGAAGCAATTGCTAACCTATGCTCTCACGGCACAGTTTCATGCAGAGAATGAAAATATCCATCTCTTATGAACTTACCTTTATCATCATAGTCTATATTCTAGGTCATTTAATTTACTCATTCAGGAAACGTGGAGCATGGTTCAGGCACAATGGAAATACAAAGATGAATAAGATGTAGTCCTAAATTTCAGGAGCTCATTATCTGGTAAGGGAGACAGAGCCAACTCCCCACCCTCACTCCAATTCAGTAAGCTGTAATGGGGCAATGACATGTCTGTCTTTAAAAATGGGTGCACAAAGGATGGTGTGTCCACCACATCCCGGGGTGATACCTATTCAAGTCTGACTGGAGGATGAACAAACGGAATCAGAGGACTGTGTAGAAACCACTCCTATGCATGAACCCTGATTCTGCCTCATTAACATTCACTGACCCACCTGTATTCTATCCCACAGCCAGTATGCAAGAAAGACCTCATCTCTGTTCTCACCCATAGATATTTTCACCTTATTCTTGTTTTTCACCGTTTTTCTGCTACCATACCTGTGTGCCAATGGCTTTTGACTTGATGATTCACCATCTACTTTATGTTTTATGCTCAATCTTTAGGAAATGATAACTGATACGATTTTTTTCCCCCAGCTGTAAACCTTACCTTTCATTTTGGATAAGGCTTCTTCTCTGGCTACTCTACCCCGTTCAGTCCTTGGCCCTAAAACACTATCTCAAAATTGAGCTTTACGGGTGGTATTTATTTTAAGACTGACTAGCTCCTCTTCTTCCTTCTTGGTAATAACTAGCAAACCAAAATTTATAGAGAAGATCTCAGAAATCCTTATAGGGCACAATAAGAGTGCAAACTTTCTTGTAGCCAGTAAGATCAGTCCTGCTTTCATTGCTCAGCAGTCACCTTCCTTTCAGCAATAATTACTCAAACCACAAAGAGGACAGACCTGAAAAAAATCAATGTAAAGGGGGCACAAAAAATGAAATCTTACTATTTGCAATGACATGGATGGACCCAGAGGTTATTATGCTAAGTGAAGCAAGTCAGACAAAGATAAATACCATATCATTTCTTTTATATGTGGAATCTAGGGAACAAAAGAAACGAACAAACTAAATGAAAACAGATTCACAGATATAGAGAACAAGCTGGTGCTTGCCAGAGGGGGAGGGATTTGGAGGGTTGGGTGAAAAATATAAAGGGATGAAGAAGAACAAATCAGCAGCTACAAAACAGCCATGGGGATGTACAGTACAGCATAGGGAATATAGTCAATATTATTGTAATGGCTGTTTGTAGTGCCAGATGGGTGCTAGAGTAATTGGGGGAATCACTTTATAAATTATATAAATGTCTAACCATTGTGCTGTACACCTGAAACTAATATGAAATAAAATTTTTTTAAATGATGAAAGAAGCACAGAGTCTATTCTTGCAGTAAGGCATTATTTTTTGAAAAGTCATTTTTAAAAAACAGAATGTACTTTTTGGATTTGCTCATGTTTTTCCATCCAGGTGATGCATTTAAAGTTCTCAGGGACCCTTAAATCAAATTTTACACAGTCTCCTAAACATAATAGGTGTTTAGCTCAGTAAACATTTACTATTGGTATTGATCAGCCTCACTCAGGTGATAATATAAGGTTTTCAGGAAATAAAGGACAAAGAAAAGAAGAGGACAAATCTAATCCTTCCCAAAAGTATGGAGATCTTGAAACCTATTTGATGGAAAATAATGTGAAACCTGGGGAATCAGAGAGACTCTTAGAACAGTTTGATAACATGCTTGAGAACCATGACATATAATGTGTTGGATTTTCTGAAGGTAGAGAGAATAGAGCAGAGTACATGAGTTAAGTAACTCAACTCTGCTGGTTGCTGCCAGGTCTGCATGAGGACCTGTCCAGGAAGGAAGTTGTGGTAGAGGAAAGAGGCCACAGGGATGAATACATTTCAGCTATTTACCAGCATCTGGGTTTTCAGCTGCCATTCCAGCCCCAGGGTGCAGTCAGAGATGGCAGGTGCCTCTGTGCACAGTTCTGAGTGTTGGAAGACGCAATCTGCCATATACCCTGAGCAGCTGTGAGCATTCTTGCTGGAACACCAAGAGGCAAGGCCCTGACTGCTCTTTACCCAGACCATTTCTCAGAGTTGTGTCTGCAGTGAACAACCTTGAAGGATGAGGTAATATCTCTCCCCAAACAAAAAACAAGCTTGTTACAATTCACTATAAAAGTGATGAATTCCCAAGGCTCAATATCCTCTTCTTTAATGGCAGCCTACTGTATGCGCAAACGTCATCCATCACGGGCCCTGCATTATCCTCATGAGACTTGGGGGCCTGGGAGCCAGCACGAACCCAACATGAAGCTCTGACTACTGCTTTTGCCGTTAGTAATGAAGTACTTTGTCTCAGACTCAAGAGTCTTATATCTTTTCTAGTATCCATAAAATAGTAACAGGTTAACCTGTTAATGTGCAAGAAAGGCAAAAGCTCATACCCCACACAATTCTCACTACACAAACTTCTGGATTCCCTAGACAGTAAATCCCAGATACTGGAGATTATTATGGGAATGCCACTTTCAATTCTAAGGAATAACAATATGTAAATAACTCCCATCTACAATCATTATCATAAGTGATAGTAAGCTCTCAGAATAAAAGACAGTCCTTTAATTGAACAGGTTTAGCTATATGCAGAGCTTCTGACGTTGCCTTTATTTTATGCATTTCAGAGGAGACACCAGGAAAGCTACACTTTTGGCCTAAAATATCTGCTTCATTCCAAGAATTAAGTTATTATGATCCTTATTAAACTGTATAAAGAATCTAGGAAAAAAGAATGCATTCACTCACAGCCGACATTAATATCTAGCAAAGTTATCAGATGGGTTTTGGGTCACCTAGCAGGGCCTTTTGGGAAAAAATATCAGATGTGGTGGACTTTCTTCCTTCATAGGAACCTTCTTAGAAAAATAAGAACATCTGTAGACTACATTTCCAAATAGCTTTATTGAGTATAACTGACATACAATAAAGTATACATATTTAAAGTAATGATTTGATAAGTTTTGATAAACGTATACACTTGAGAAATACCACATTCAAGGTAATGAACATATCCATCACCCCTTCAAGTTTCCATGTGTCCCCTTTGTAATCCCTCCTTCCTCCCTCTGTTTCATCCTCACTTACCTGCAGACAATCACTGATCTGATTTCTGTCACTACAGATTAGTTAACAATAGACTTCCTTAATTTTCTAAAATTTAGTGTAATTGGAATTATATAGTACATAATCTTTTTGTTTGTTTTGGCCCGACTTCTTTCACTCAGCATAATTATTTTGAGATTCATCTATGTCGTTCCAAGCATTAATAATTCATTCTTTTTAATGAGTAGTATTCTATTATATGGATATACCATAATTTGTTTATCTATTCACCTGCTGATGGATATTTGTACTATTTCCAGTTTTCGGGCTATTAAAGTAAGGCTGTTAAAAACATTGGTATACAAGTCTTTGTACAGAAATATAGTTTTGTTTTCCTTGAATAAAAACCTATGAGCAGGATGGCTGGATCATATGATAGGTGTAGGCTGAATTTTTAAAGAAACAGCCAGACTATTTTCCAAAGTGGCTGTACATATTACATTCCTACCAGCAGTGTATGCCAACACTTAATTTCATCAGTCTTTTTAAATTTTAGTGACTTTAATAGGTATATAGTGGCATTTAATTGGTTTTAATCTGCATCTCCCTAGTAACTAATGGTGTTGAACCTCTTTTCATATGCTTATCTGCCATCCATACATATTCTTTGGTAAACTGTTCAAACTTTTCCCATTTTTACTTACTGTTTGTTTTCTTATTGGTGAGTTCTTAGTGTTCTTTATAAATTCTGGATATAAGTTCTTTATCAGATACATGATTTACAAATATTTTCTTCCAGGCTTTATTTCTTTATGTTCTTAAGATTCTCTTTAGAAGATAAGATGTTTTTAGGTCCAATGTTTTCTTTTATGATTTGTGCTTTTAGTTGTATTTAGGAAATCTTTGCTTATTCCAAGGTCACAAGATTTTTCTCTGTTTTCTTTGAGGAATTTTAGTTTTAGATTTTACAGTTAGGTTTATGATCCATTTTGAGTTAATTTGTGAATATGGTACAAGATATAGATCAAAGCTCGTTTTTTAATGTGGATATCCAATTGTGCCAGCACCATTTGTTGAAAACAACTACTGTCCCTTTTCTGCTGAATGGCCTGTGCACCTTTGTTGAAAAGCAGTTCCCATATATATGTAGGTTTATTTTTGTTTTCTACTGTGTTTTGTTGATATACATGTCTATTGCTACCCAATACCAAACTGTCTTCATTACTACAGATTTGTAATAAGTCTTGAAATCAGGTGGTCCTAGTCTTCCAAATTTATTCCTTTTTAAAGTTCTTTTAGTTATTCCAGGTACTTCACATTTCCATATAATTTTAAAAATCACTTGTCAATTTATTTTTAAAAATGCCAACTGGGATTATGACTGCGATTGGGCTTAGTCTATATATCAGTTAGGGGAGAATTAACAATATTGAGTCATCCAAACCATGAACACAGTATCTCTCCATTTATTTAGAATTTGTTTAATTTCTCTCAGCAATGTTTTATAGTTTTCATCATAAAGGTATTTCAGTTTGTTAGATCAGCAATGTTTTGTAGTTTTCAGTGTACAAATATTTTACATTGTTTGATTTATCCCTAAATATTTCATATTTTTGATATTGTAAATGGTATTGTTTTTAATTCTACTTTCAATTGTTTGTCTTTAATATTTAGAAATACAGTGATTTTGTACATTGACCTTGCATCCTGCAACCTTGCTAAACTCATTTATTAGTTCCAGCCGTTTTAAAAGAAATCAATTACATTGAGCTTTCTACATAAATGATCAGGTCATCTGAGGGTAAAGCCGTTTTAGTTTTTCCTTGCTAAACTAGTTGCCTTCTACTTGTCTTTCTTATTTTATTGCACTGGCTAAAATCTCCAATGCTGAGTAAAAGTAATGAGAGCAGACATCTTATCTTTCTGTTCTTAATGGGAAAGCAATTAGTCTTTTGCCATTAAAACGATGTTAGCTACAGGTTTTTCATAGATGCACTTTGTTAGGTTGAGGTAGTTCTGTTCCTAGTTTGTTGAAACTTTATCAGAAATGGACATTTGAATCTTGTCAAATACTTTTTCTCTATTAAGAGGATATATATATTTTTTAAGTTGGTAAATATGGCGAATTATTTTGATTGATTTTCAGATGTTAAACCAACCTTGCATTACTGGGATATACCTCGCCTTGTCATGATGCATTTTCATGATGCATTATCTTTTAGATATTTGATTGGATTAAATTTGTCAAAATTTTGTTTAGAATTTTGGATCTATGTTCACGAGAGATATTAACTTATAAGGAGTTTTTTTTTTGTTGTTAGATTTTGATAGCAGGATAATACTGTCCACATAGAATGAGTTAGAAAATGCTCCATTATTTTCAGGGTTTTAGAAGAGTTTGAGTAAAACTGGAACAATGCAGGCACAGATCAGCTGGGTGCCTGTGGCTCAGAGTCTTTTGCAAGAATGCAGTCAGTGGGTCAGCCTTGGCTGCAGTCCTCCAAGGCTGGGCTGTGGGGGAGGGGGATTTGCTTCCAAGTTTATTCACATTGCTGTTAACAGCTTTAGAAGATTTATTTTTAAGCTCACTGATGTGGCTGTTAGTAAACCTCAGGTCCTCCTTGCTGGCTGCCAACTGGAAACATCAGTTCCTTGCAATGTGGGCCTCTCCAAAGGGTAGCTCATAACATGGCAGGCAGCTTCCCTCAAAGTGAATGAGTGAAAGAGTGAGACGGATCCAAAATGAAAGCCATAGTCTTTTTGTAACCTTGTCCCAAAAGTAACATCTCATCTATAATCAAGTCAGTAAGTCCAACTCATACTCAGGGAGAAGCAATATCACAAATGCATAACTTTCAGGAGATAGGAATCATTGAAGAACATCTTAGAGACTGCCTACTGAGTTGTTCTTAATATTACATAATTATCTTTCTAATAGCTGTAGAATCCTAGGTGATATTACCTCTCCCTTCTGTATTTGGGTAATTATATCTTTTCTAGAGGTTGGTCAATTTTATCAATCTTCATAAAAAGCTTTGGTTTCACTGTTTTACTCTGTTGTTTTTGATTTTCTATTTTACTCTAAGTTTTATTATTTCCTTTCTTCTGCTTACTCTGAGGACTCATTTGCTCTTTTTAATTTTATGTTTTGTAAAGTAAAGTTTGTAATAAGGAGTTAAGTGCTATGATCCCCTTCTCCACCATCAAGTACTGCTTTAATGGCATCCAACAAATTTTGATATGTCACATTTTCATTTTTACACAATTGAAAATGCTTTATACTTTCTCCTTTGATATCTTCCTTGACCATGAGTTATTTTAAAGTGTTCTATTTAGTTTCCAAATATTTCTGGATTTTCCAGAGACCTTTTTGTTATGGATTTCTAATTTAATTCCCCTGCAGTCAGAGAACATACTCTGTATGACCTGAATCCTTTTAAATTTAATGAGACTTTCCTATATCCTGAAATATGATCTATCTTGGTAAATGTTCCGTGTATACTTGAAAAGAATGTGCATTCTACTGGTGTTGAGCATAGAACTATAAAAATGTCAATTAGATCATGTTAAATGATAGTGTTATTCAAGTCTTCTATATCTTTACTGATTTTCTTTTATAGACCTTTTAAAATTCTATCAAAAATGCAATATCTGCAACTAAATTTGATTATTATATTACTTTATTTTATAAAAATATTTTTTCTTTCCTATGGTACATGTATGTGTGTGTATATGTATACATATGCAATTAAAAATTTAGGGACCTCAGAACTGAAATGAAATAAAGCATCTAATTGTGATGCTGTACCTTTGAACAAACTTTATTATTTCAGAAAGCATTTTAAAATTGGGCTATCTTATCTTTCCTTGTCTAACCTCATAAGCTACTTAATTGAAAATGTGTGTTTATTCACACAGCCTCTTAATATTTTATTCTTCATGCCAAGTCAAGCTCCCAATGCAAGCAACACAGGCAGCAAATTTAGTTATTTCTACTGTAACACTGTTTACAAGTCTTCCTATTTAAACAGGCCAGATAAATGCTTTTAGAAAACCTTGCATTCAACAAAATTGTGTAGAAAAATAGTTACAGAAAAAATAGTATAGAGCCATAACACTTGAAACATATTTAACTTTGTAAGCAGAATAAAAATAATAATTATACCAATTAAAATACTAGCATTCAGTAAACGTCCACTACCATTTGTACCAGTATCATTAATAAAACCTGTAGCTGATTTTTGCAGCCTAAATCTGCAAGATGCAGGTCCTCAAGGGTATTCATCTTCAGCAAATAACATCATCATCAAAATCTGCTCTGAATCTGTGCTTTCTTCAACCATCAATTGTTTTTAAACACAAGAGAAATGTCCTCTCTGCTTCTTCATCTATTCCTACAACTTCACCAGATAGCTTCATGCTGTAGGAAGGCCATCAGTTTTTGAAGGTATTAAACCAGCCACTACTTGTTTTTAGGGAAAGCAGTGTCATATTATTCTTAGCTTAAGACTTCCTTCTTTAACTAAAAAAGCTTGCCTTTGAGTTCTTCAAAGCACTGATTTTCTGGGAAAATATTACATATGAACCAATGGTGCCATTCTCTTATTTGCCAATCAGATATTAACTGCATTATAAAAATGTGTTGCAGCTGAAAAGGCGATATTCCAGAGTTCCCTAACCTTGAAATGTATTATTTTCCTAGTCATTTCCTTGGCAGCATCCACCATTGAGATTAAAATCTCCATCCTCCCAGAATCACAGAAAACATATTTACTAAGCACCAATTATGTTCTAGAGTCTGTTCTAAATGTAGGAGAGTGGTGAGCATGATAGACAAGGTCGCTGTGTTCATAGTCTTTACATTCTGGTGGAGGATACAGACAATAAAAAGATAAATTGCTAAATAAGGTAACATCAGAGAGTTATATTTGCTTTGAAGAAAATGAAACAGCGATGGGATATGGAATGAGATGTGGGGTTGGGTGGCCATTGGGTGGAGAGGCTTCATTAGATAAGATGATTATGGGGGCTTCTCTAAATAGGTGACATTTGAGCCAAGACCTATACAATGAGAAGGAACTAGTCATGGGAAGATCTGGAGAAGACTGACTGATAGGCAGTGGGAATGGTAGAGGACAGTAAGTCAAAGGCCTTGAGGTAGAAGTAGGCTTAGTGCATTTGAGGAACAGAATGAAAAGTGGCTGGAGCAGCTTCCAGGGTGTACTTAGGACAGAGTGTCATGTATCACTGCCACATGGAGGCTGATTCAGCAGATAGAGTTATTGTTGCTTAACGATTCCATTTCTTCCATTACTCAAATGGCCAGTGGCACCCCAAACTGGCTGCTAGACAAATCCAAGTGCCAAACTCAGGTCATGGAACACAACACACTTGATCATCACGAAGTAAAAGGCTGGATGGAGCCAGGTGAGTTTGGCCTCTCTGAGGAAGTTGCTGAAATCTGATGTGGGCTCCATCCAGAAACATTGCTGTGGGCCAGGGAGTCAGGGCTATGGCAGGGCTTCTCAACAGGCAGCCTGGGACAGCTGGGGCAGGATGAGGGTACAGTTTTGGAGTGGAAAAGATGGGGTGGTCCCTGAGGGAAGGATCAAATAGCAGTGAAGGCAAGACCCTTCAGGAAAAAGTTACCATTTTATTTTTATTTTTGCCAACCCTGGGAGCCCACAGATAACTTACCCAGATGAGCTGGTAACTTTCCAACCAATCATAATTATCTAGCAGAACGGACAGGTAGGAGGGTTCCACGATTTTTGCAGACACTTTAGCCGACCCAGACTGGTTCTAAATGTGCTGCCATAAACTTTACTGTTGCTTTGGAATATTTCCCTACATGCTCTCTGTGTTTAATACAAATATTTGATCTTCTTAGAAGGACTACACCTTCCTTTATGAGGCCAGACTCTTCACCCTCTTTTGGGGAGTCTTGTAGTAGTTAGCATAACACTGGGCTAGATCTTCCTTCTTCTCAAAAAGGAACTGTACTACAAGGCCAGGACCATTTGGGGGGTGGGGGAACTTCTTATAAGGCTTAATGCCACAGCAGGAGACAAGCTCTGCTGATACTGGCTAGCACCTCATGGTGCCAAAATGATACAAACATTCTGAGATTCACGATTCAGGTTGCACAAGATGAGAAACCAGGTATTGGGCTGCTTACCTGTTCTTTCTGCAGCGAATTGTGAAGCCAAGAAAGAAGACTATCAGAAGAAGTCCACAGCTGAGAAAAGTCCAAACAATACCCAAGAGGACAGGAGACAATGAAGAAATAGTCTTACTGCTCTGGTGGGAAGAGGTCTGAGAACAGAACAAAGAGAAGCTATTAGAAATAAAGGCCCTTCTCTAGACCAAGCATAAACTGCCCCATCATCACCAAAACCCAGCAATATGTGTCCTGCATGAGCATTTCTTCCTCATGCCTTTATCCCCTCATCTCTACCAACAACATGTATATCTCAGCAGCTCTGACACCCCATGGCTGCTTACTTACAATTGTTGTCTTGCAGAGATCATGAATAGGTCTCCGATCCAGCTCCTGGTCAGGAAAACTGTCACATAGTTCAGAGCAGTTTATTTCAGGCTCCATGTCATCACGTGCCCTGTTGGTGTGCACTTATTCAGTCTTGGTTACCACTGGGAGGTAGCCAGCGGATCTTCGACTACAACACAAGAGCAACTCAAATCTTTTCTTCAGAGGTGCCATTCTGGAGCTGGCTTCTGGCTCGGAATCTGGGATGAGCAATCCATTCAGGTGGAAGCAAAGTGTTATTTCACTAAGCTCCTTCATCAGTCACCCTTCAGGCTCTCCTGGTCCTCTTGTGCCAGTGCATACCATAAGGCAGGAGTGGACATCTTAGTAACCATTAGTGATGATTCTGGCTTGCCACCAGATGGCAGTCACTGCTCCAAGTACTCTCACACAGGTCGCGAAGGAAAGGAAAACAATTAAACCTGTTAACAAATTGTGTGTGTGTGTGTATGTGTGTCCACACACACAAAACACAACACAGACATGCATATATAGATATGTGTAAATGATTTATCAGAGGTTTAAAATATTTTATAGATTTTAATTACACAGTTATATTTTTATTATGTATAGTTATATACTTTATGTGCAACAAAGGTTTAAAATAGAATATATATTTAAAGAAATATATTTTAAACCTCTTTAATACGCATACTTTAAAAACAAAGACAAAGCACATCTGACAATTTATAGCTATAAAGCTCTACAATCCCTCCTCATATCCTTTTTATGGCCCAGCACTATTAAAACTTTAGACATATGAGACACATCTTTCTTTTTTCTCTATTGGAAAATCCTCTGCCTTTGTAAGATCTTTCCATGCAACTCGTGGCCTAAGCTCTGTCTGATCCTGGGGGGCGGTAGGCTCAGGTGCCCCATGCTGACTGTATGCAATGTCTGCTGGTCACTCCAGCTCCTGTTCTCTCAGGAAGTGGAGGAACTTTCTATGTCCAGTCAGCTGGGGCCACAGAAGGATATGCCAAGCCCTTAGGCAAGAGTTTTTTATTTGCTTGTTTTTAAACTGCAAGACTACTGGAAGTGGGACAGGCTACTCAGGTAATAGGGAGAGACCTGAGGACTCTAGGAATACCAACAGAGTGAGTGAGTAGCCAGAGAATGGTGTTATTTCTCTCAAAAGACTCTTGCAGTATAAATACTGTGGTCTAAAAAGAAGCTCTACTTTGCAGAACAAAAATAGAAATGCAGAAGAGCTCTGATGAGCTCCATCAGAAAAGGTAGACGTGCCTAATTCTTTAAAGCAATCTATCCTGTAATACAGAAAATAGTTTTGAAATTTTACCAGTGGGAATTTAGAAGAGGATGGCACTTCTGCCTAGTGTTTTTGAAATAGCTTAACACATCTTTCTTTTATTGTGGAGAAAAAAATTGAAAAGAAAAAATATCAATTATTACTTCAATAGTCATGGATCATAGGACTAGCGTTGAAGCGAGAACAACAGTGACAGGTGTAGAATGCCATCTTTGAATTCTGTGTGCTTAGCCATGAACAATATAGCACCAGGTGCTGCCCAATCATTAGCCTCTCTCATGGTCCTGAATTATTTACTAGGTTTATTACAAAGAAATCCCGAGAGAACTAAGAGCCACTATCTTCTGTTAAGACATTTACATTCTTGTGCAGTCTAGTCAGATTACTAAATGCAAAATTAAGAAGAAAATATAAAAACTTAACTATTTGCATCCTAATTTAATTAAAATTGTTGACCCCCCCTTTCTCTTCCTTTCATTTAAAATTAGACACCCCCTATTGTGCCCTCTAGCATAGAGCAATACTGTAAGCCTCAGGGAGGCCTATACTAAATGATGGATTGGAAGGTATATTTTTCTTGTATTTCCTTTTAATCATACTGGCAAATAAGTACACATATATTTGAACAATTATCAAGTCCATGTTTGTGTATCCTTAAATCATATTGAAGTACACATCAGTGTGTGCGTGTGTGTGTGTGTGTGTGTGCATGCGTGTGTGTTATATCCTCATTTTGTTCCCACTACAACAGTGAGGTAAACACCACCAACCCACCAACTCCTCATTTTCAAATAAGGAAAATTAAGAACAGAAAAGTGGAGAACATTACTCCAAATCTGTGGAGGCAAGAACTGAATACAGAACTTTATATTCCAAGGTCAATGTCCTTCCAGTATTTGCTCCCTACATGGGGCAAATACTCTGGACTGACCTTTCCCAAGAAGACACCAAGTGGCTTTGTGGGTTTATTCACATTTAGTTTCTAGTGCTTTGCTTCTATGGGTTCTCTGGAACGTGGCACACACTAGTGCATCTAAACCAGCAGTTCCTACCTGGGGGGATTTTGTACCTCCAGAGGACATTTGGCAATTTTTTGAGACATGAGGTTGTCAAAACTGAGAAGAAGGTGCTAGTGACACCTAGTAGGCAGGGGCCAAGGATGCTGCTAAATATCCTAAAATTCACAATATGGTCCAAACAACATAGAATTAACTGGCCCCTAAATGTCCATAATGCTAAGGTTGAGACACTCTAGTCAACACTGTAGATCCTAGAAGGGCTTACAACTGCAGAACCAGCTTAAAATGGTCCTATTCTGTTTTAAAAGATACTGAGTTGCTTCTCAGAGAAGCACCAAGACCACAAGTCATGGCAGCCAGGTCATGCGCAGAGGAGAGAACTCTCTGACCTCAGGCTGCACTGGAACCGAAGCCTCGCTTTCCGCTCTGCCACAGAACCAAAGCACCACACAACTGGAGCTTGAACACCAGCACCCTTTCAGAAGTCAAGGGTCTATTGTCTAGGAAGACCTGGTGTTGATGTCCCTTTGCCATAAATGGCCAAGTTCCAAGGTCCTCCAATTAAAACTTGTCCCACCAGCACCTCCACATACCTGTAACCCCTGATCCCCTATAAACTCTCATCTGAGCCCGGTGAGCAAGATGGATTTGAGGCATCATTAGGTCTCCTATCTTCTTGGTTGGCACCTCCTGGATCAACAAACCTTTTCTCACTCTAAACTGACGTTTTGAGTTTCTGCCTTTTGAAGCATAGAGCACACATATTTTGGTTCAACAACAAGCTGACAATCATAAACCTAAATCATCTCTGGGAGATTCTGTGAGCATGATGGGGTGGTCCATCTGAACATAAATCTCTTGGGGGATAAATTTCTGAATATACTCCCAAAGTCCACTAGGACAGACTGAACTCGCTGGCATGGAACTTTGCATGCGAGGCCCCCCTTCAGTCCATGGTAATCCAGTGTAAGAACTTTATATACCATGATACCTGGCTACCCCATGGGGCAGGCATTCAACTCCAGCATTAGCACACATTCACAGAGATTCACACATGAGCTGGTGAAACAGAGAATGGCTTAGTCTCTGAGAGGAGAGAGAGGAATGATTTAAAAAAATGTTGAATGATTGGGAAAGTGGGTGGAGAGTAGCATGTCCGAGAAGGTAATGATGAGGCATCTGACCACAATGCAGATAAAAAATCCAAGGCACAAAGACAAAGGCCTACTCCTCCAAGAGCACCCCTCACACATACATGAAGTCTCTAGAGGTAAACTGTCACAGTAGCAGACCCAAGACCATGCATAAGAGGGCTTACAATTTATTAGACAAAGATTACGGAATCCTGTCCGGTGAATAGGATCAGGAAAGCAGACACTGCATCAGCCATACTGTTCCCAAG
The DNA here is from genome assembly GCA_030015415.1 of Cynopterus sphinx. Lineage (NCBI taxonomy): Eukaryota > Metazoa > Chordata > Mammalia > Chiroptera > Pteropodidae > Cynopterus > Cynopterus sphinx. The sequence continues at coordinate 55,066,561 of CM057380.1, read as the reverse complement.
TGCAAGATGGTCTTTTATAGGTTCACAACTCTCAACAGCACCATATTTTTTTCACGAAATCTTCCTTTTCCCCCTATACATTATTTCTGGCCATTTTGAAATACTAGTCTTACAACTACTGTCTTTTAAAAAGTTGTTCTACGGCTGGTAAAATGTTTGCTTCTGTTCATGAAAAATGAATAGCTATAGGTATTGCCCTCCCGCTGTAAACAGTTTGAATATCAGAAAAAATATATGAAACTACTTTTTTCAGACATTGGACAACAAATAGGATTATGGAAAACAAATGAGGTGAACCCTACAATTGACTGATATATATAAAGTAGAATATAAATAAATATTTTTCCAGTGACTATAATTGACCCCCAGTTACTGCCTGGATGCAGTTTCCAGGCCACAGTAAAAAGAAGGAAACCCAAAAGGAGCCTAGAAGTCTTGCTGAAGTAAAGAGAATAGACTGAATTTTGAGGCTATCAAGGAAGGTAGAATTTTTGAGGTTGAGTAATGAAGAGGTAAATACAGACAGAGAGAGCGCTTTAGAAATCTGCAAGGGATCCTCTCAGTCTTTTTTTGAATACGGATCTAGGCATGAGTGAGAGTAAACTACTTGAAGTGGAGGAAGTAACCACTGGTAGGCGGTAGCTGGACAATTCCTGGAGCTTACACAGGGCTGGGAATACAGATGGTTCCTGACTCACAATGGTTTGACTTACCATTTTTTTTGACATTACAGTGGTACGAAAGTGATAGGCATTCAGTAAAAACTGTACTTTGAATTTTGAATTTTGATCTTTTCTCAGGCCAACAACATGAGGTGATTCTGGGCAGCAGCAGAGAGCCACAGGGCCCAGTCAGCCACGTGATCTCAAGGGCAAAAAACAATACAATGTACTCTGTTGTCAGTGGTTATTTTTTGATATTGTGTTTTGTGTTTTTGTATCCCATCATATGTATAAAATGCCCATTTGTGTCTCCTGCTTCTGGTGAGAAAAAGAAAAGAAAGAAAGGCAATTACTCTTGAGATAAAACGTCAAGATTTTTGACTTAATAGTATTTTCCAATTACAATGGGTTTATCAGGACACAACTCCACCATGAGCTGAGGAGCATTTTATACTTGTGTTCCCACCAGCCAGAGTGGAGAAACCTCATAATATATAGAATATTGGATAAAATGTCATATCTTAATTGGGGAACTAAATTAACCATAGAGTAGAAGCTAGTCTGGACGGCCCTAATAACACTAAAAAGAAAGCCTCCAAAACACCAGACTAATCCACAAAAAAATTGAACTGTTTTCCAGAACACAACCCAATGCTCTTTAAAGAACTACAGTAAGATCCAGCACTCAATAACATAAAATCAAGAATGTCTATCATCTAACAAAAAATTACCAGGCATGCAAAGAAGCAAAAATATAATCTATAACTATACATTTTTTAAAAAATCAATAAAAATAAAGAGAAATAACATAGACAATATAACTAGCCCACAAGGACCTTAAAACAACTATTACAAATATGCTCAAAGATATAAAATACTACATGAATAAAATGAGGAGAAAAATTAACAATATAAAAAAGACCCAAATAGAATTATAGAGATAAAATATAATTCTGAAATTAAAGATACACTAGATTAGACACCATAAAAGTAAAATATTGGTTAACTTAAACACAAAGCAATAGAAATTATCCAAAATAAAATATATAGAGAAAAATTATTGATAAAAGTGAATATAGCCTCAATGACTCATGGAAGAATAGCAAGTGACCTAACACAGATGTTACTAGAGTTCTGAGCAAGAAGGGAAGAAATAGGAAAAATATTCAAAAGAAATGACAAAAATATTTTTTTATATTTGATGAAAAATATAAACCCTACAGATCCAAGAAGCTCAACCAACCCAAAGAAGAATAAACATATACATACTCCAAGGCACATCCTAATGAAATTACTCAAAACCATAGATAAAATAAAATCTGAGATGCAGCCAGATTGTTTACAGAGGAACAACAATAAGACTTAAAACAGATTTCTCATTTGAAATTATGTATGCCTGAATACAATACCCAGTGAAAATGTCTTTCAGAAATTAAGATAGAATAAAAATATTTTCAGACAAAGAAAATTTGAGAGACATGCGAATGTTAAAGATAGTTCTTCAGGCAGAAAAAAAATGATACCAGATGCAAATCTGTATCAGTACAAAGAAAGGGTGCCAGAAATGTTAACGTGTGGGTAAATGTTAAAAAAAAAATTGTTTTAGTTATTTTTAAAGCTATACTCATAAACATCTCTTCACTGGAAAAAATATATATATGTACTGGATTCTCCTTTATGCCCACATCACCTATAATATTTTATTTTTCACACACAGCTGCCTTGGTTCATATTCTCATTGCTAGCTGAGCTGGTGCCTGCCTACCAACAATAAAGATGAATTATAAAAGGCTTCCAAAGCCACGGTGTGATAGGATGAATCTGTAAGGGGATGATGTATACACATTAATGCAGAACTCCATGGCTACACAGTCCCTTCCTACCCCCCACCCCCCCCAGAACTCAATGTTGCTGTTAACATTCATTCAGCTTAATAAATATTTCTTTGAACGCCAACAATATCACAGGCACTATTCTAGGCACCTAAAGTGCACTATCTTTATAGAATTTGTTTTACAATGGAGAGAGTCAAACAATAATCAATGGACATAATATAGAAATAAATTAATATTTTGAAGGTACTACAGACAATGGAAAAAAGTTAGATCAGGGCAAGGGTACTTGGGAATGCTAGAACAGTACTGAAGTGATTTTAAATTAGGATTCCAGGTTTGGCCACATAAGTCTAAAAATTTAAAGGCTGTTTGTTCTACAGTGAAAATTATGACAACTTTCCACATTAATCTCTCTCCTATTATTACAGGAAATGAGTGGTATTGATGGTAAAAAAATGACTCTATTAGAGTCGTTTGACAATGATCAGTTAAACAAACTAAATTTTGGAAGGATTTGCTTCTCCCTCTTTCTTCGGCAAGTTCTCACATTTCAGGTAACACTCAGAGTATTTAGAGCTCTCTGTTTAGACCGAGCTCCACTACCTACAGACTCCTTCCATGTACATCCTCACCTGAACTTTCCCTTTTTGATCTAATTCTATTAGATGTTCATATTTCAGTGATTCCTGAGAGTTTCGTCTGTTGCCCAGGTATGTAATTGTATTTAAAATTGCTTTTTAATTGATTAGGTATTTGTAAAACTCAGAAAAGTACAGGGAAGAAAATAACACTCAGGGTTAAGTATTAACACTTTGGCATATTCATTCCAGACCATCCCTCCCACTGATCAGGACTCGCCTCCTGAAGAAAATCACTCTACTGCTTTTGTATAAATAACATTTATTTTTGTTTTTTTTTTAAATAAGAAGTATCACATTTTTTTTTAAAAAAAATGAGGAAATATCTATGTACTATTATGATTTCTAGAGCATATTGTTTTTTAAAAAGCAAGATGCATAAAAACATATATAATATCTGTCTTTTGTGTAAGAAAGATGAAAGTCATATAGATCATTGGCTTATTTTCAAAAAGAAACAATAGAAGAATAAAAGCATTACCTATATGAGGAAGAAAAGAACAAGGGGAGGTGTCAGGGAGGAAACAGACATCTCTGTATATTTATAGTTTTGACTCTAAAACCATGTAAATATTTTACTTAACTTAAAAACAAAATTAAATCAAAAAGAAGAAAATTAATCTAGAAATTAAAAACAAATTGAGATAAATGAACCTAACTATATCAAGTTAATGATATAACCACATGAAGAATTATTTTAAGTAACAGTAACTTGATTATACATCCTAAGGACAAAAAATAACCACAAAGAAATCTTAAACTGCCCTGAGTGAGTACTGTTCATATATATATATGAATACACACACATTTACACATACACACACACAAGTTTCTATCAGATAAAGCAAACAAGTAATTATATTCATGTCATTGGAAACTAAGATTTCGCAGAGATATACATATAAAATAAAATAAGGAAAAAACTGTCAATCTTTAATTTAAATGAGAATTTAAATTAAATAAATCAGAATTTATTTTTTTTCTAAAACATTCATATTTCCTAGTCTGTTAATTGAGGCTTGGAAGTAATTACAACCCAGTAACAACAAACACTCCCAAGTGCTCGCCTGACTGGAGTCTTCGAAACCACTTTTTGCGAAAAGGAATCAGTTTTCTTTAGCAAAGTGGACATTTTAAGTTATGGTGCTGAAAAAAAAAAATACAACATAAACCTGGGACATCTTGTCATACTAGAAAACAAAAAAGTATCAGAGACTACAGGGTCATGCCAAAAGGACCCAAGAGTCGACTGGCTTCCCGGCTAGCCAATGAGAGGATAATTGCAGCATCAAAAAGAATACCAAAATGCACTGAAACATATATGGCACACAGTAGGTACTCAATAAATGCCTATTGAATAAATGAATTTAGCCTTGTAGGTATTAATAGACTCCTCCATGAGGACACACGGCATAATTTCTCTTCCTCTCAAATATCAGGAAAAGTTAACCTTCTGGAACATTTTTATCTCATGAATGGTATGTTTCCCTCTCTTGGCTATTAAGAAGTTCAGAATCAAACATGCGATTCACTTACAGCAACTGTGCAGTGTTAGGTATCTCTGGCTCATTTGATTATCCTATGACTTATTTCCCTTTTGTCCTGATTTCCTCACCTCTTTATTTTTCACTCTACTACATGTTTTATACTAAAAGCAGGAAAAAGGACAACTGGAGTAATAGAAATGTTCCTATCCAATGTGAGAAATATTGAAGTACCTCAGCCTCAGGTTACCCACTAAGTGAGAAAAGACAGAATCACATGCAAATGCATGAAAAGTGAATCTCTTCTAATCACCAACAGCACTGTATTAGATGTTCACTAAAGTTCCTTCTGGCACCAGTGTTGTCTGGGGTATTAGCTCTCTATTAACTATGCTAATGTAGGCAGCAGATACATAGATAATTATAAACAGCAGGGAATGTAAAATGCATTTTTAATTACTTTTGAATAACTTGTGTTATGTTCCCATCGGAGATTTATAAACATCTAGACTATGGGTAACTTATACTAATAGTAAAATTCGCTTCTATTCCCTGAACACACTTTGTTTTTCGTGGGGCAGAAGGCAGGTGCAAGTAGGGCAGAGGGGATTCAACCTCTCCTAAGACCACCTGCCACATAGATCCTCAACACAGAATATGGCTCACAGTTGTAGATCCTTTCTAAGAGAGCATGGGCATGAGATGAGGGTGGGAAAGTATTCCATATATAGGAAGAGATAGTTCAGTGAGAGAAAGAAGGCAAAGTCACAGAATGGTGGAGCTAGAAGTAACCTCAGATATTATAAAGTCCAGTCTCTTTATTTCATGGGTCAGGAAACAGCCTCACAGAGGTTGAGAGGCTCAGAATCACACAGTGAGACCGGAATCTTGGTCTCTCAAGTTCAGTGCTCTTTCTGTACTACTTTAGAAGACCTTTAAAGGAAGTTATGGGTGGCCTTTCACATATTTGGGATAGCTGAGGCAGAGGCCTGGACTTGGGGAGGCAGGCAGGGCCATAGGGGTAACAGCTAAGGCTTAGTTAGAAGTTCATGGAAGAGGTCCAAGAGACAAAAGGAACATGGTAGAAGGGGAAAGAATAAGTTTGGAACTTGTATGTTTTCTCCCCAACAATGTAAAGTGGACTAAATTAAACTTTTCTTAGAATCTCAGATTTGCCTTATAAAAGAGGGAGAGATGATTTAAGAAATCCCTTTAATGTGCCTCCAGTTAAGGTTTCTGCATACTTTTATGGTTTAATAAATATGGTCTGAATAACCATCCCAAAAACCCCGGAGCAGAGTTCGTGCAGGGATTCTTGATTCACCAGAGAAAAAAGCAGGGGGAGGAGAGGTGGCTGCTCCAAACACATCCCACTTAGGGGATTTTAAAAGCTGAATGGAATTACTGGTGTCTCTTGGAAGAGGTGGGATGTGGGAGGCGGGGTGGCTAAAGAGAGTAGACTTGATTCATTGCCTTGTCTAGTCTGGGTCTTAAAAACAAAGTGTTGGGATCCTTGGGCTTTGTATAAATTCTTGAACTATTCACCATTCTTTCCTGATCCCTGAGTCCCAAAGCCTCTCCACTCCTAAGCTTCCCAGCTCACAGATAGTGATTTTCCCACAAGCTGGAGAACATCTTGGCCAACATTATAGACAGCTGTTCACAACCTTTTAGCTTCATATTACTTGTAACTTTTCTTCTACTAAACCTGATTTCTTCCTTTGCTATAGTGATTAAACTTTTCTGGCTGCTTGGCAGAATTACAGTGAATCAGACTGGCTATTGGCTTGGGTCCCCCACAGGATCTGGGACACAATATTGTAAATAGTTAAGTTTACTATAAACAATAGGTCAACTGAATACAGGGCACATCCCAGAGCCCCTGGGCCAATTCAGCCCTCCATCCCAGTACCTGGAGTTTGGCTTCACTTCACATATCCTAGGACCATCGGGTGTAATGAGTGGCACTGCAGTGGACAAAGCCAAGGCTGAACTTATGTCTCAGCTCCATCATTTTCTATCTGTGGCTTTTGTTAGTTACTTAACTTCTCCATTTCTTAGCTGTCTCCTCAATGAAATGAGCCTACTACTACCTGTACCTCATATGTTTTGTTGGTGATTAAATCATACATATAAGATGTATGCAAATGTAACCTATACCTACTAGATCAGCAATAAGCATCAGCTTCTTTCATTTCCATGCCATAGAGGGACTCTGTACAGAAGACTTGGGGTACATAACTAGGGTTACCCATCTTGTTTCGCTAAATTTTCCAAGTTCTGAATCATTAACGTATATTCTAACATGAAGACAGTGGTCCTTATACTGCACTTAAAATCAGGTTTTATAAGAATAATAAATAGTAGATCCCCAATGATAAAGACCACTTTCATTAATTCAATAAATACTGACTGATCAACTGCTTTGCGCTAGTTAGTCACTATGCTAAGAGCTAGGGATGCAGCAGAGAATAAGTCAACATGGTTTTGATTTAGTACCTAGCACAGTGCCTGGTACATAGTAGGTGATCAACACCTATTTGTTGAAGTAGACTCAGAGACATTTAGAAAGCATTATATAGGGGTCCCAGACTCCTAGGAAGGATCCTCAGGGCCACCTAAATGCTCCTATCACTTAGGAGCAGGTTTGATTCACGACAGAGGGCTGGACCATCCCCCTCTCATGCAGTGAGAGTATCTCTTGCTTTCTGGGCCCTGCCATGATGTTTTGCTTACTTGTTCTATACTCCCTGGGATAAGGTGAGGCAGCCACACTTACTGGGCTGTCAGTCACTACTGCCTTACAGATCGATCCTAGAGACCTGTTAATATTCCACACTATTGCCAGGGGCTGGAGTTGGGAATTAAAAACAAAAAATAAAACAAAACAAAAAAACCCAGCAACATACTAAAACTCTCACCAACTTCCCAGAATTTAATTGTTACCTAAAAGCACTTAGGTACTATTATGCAAATTACACATGCATGATTTCCATAAAAACCAGTCACAAATGTTAATTAGTGCTCATTAATATGCAATAAAATTCTCATTTGAAAACTATTAAGAGCCAAGAATGAATTCCACTTGGCTGCCCTTCTTTAATGAGAACTGCTGTGAAGAGCTCTGTGCTATTATTCATCAGCAAAACAGTAAGTTGTCACGACAAATCAAGCTTCAGGCACCAGAAGAACCAGAGAGTGATCATTTGATGGTTTCAGAGGCTAGTTTTGGACAGCTCGAGTTTTATGCTGCTACAGCTGAGACCTCTGTCCTATCAGGTACTCAGAACACAGGTTGAGTGATTTCATTAATCTCTCCTGCAAATGGAGCCATGGGAATCCTGAGCACTCCTTTAAAGGACATCTGTGAGGGTGCCACACAGCTGGAAAGAGGTAGATAGAACTTAGTTCCTGAGGGTCAGTGTGTTCAGGAGACTGAATGTTCTATTCCTCAAAGGGAGCAGAGATCCAAGGCCCTTGGAATTACTGGGGCTCATCCCTGAAAAGCCTCCGGGTCAGAATTTTTATAAGTGAACTTACATGCTGTTTCTCTAGATCTCAATTTCAGTTGGACACGGGATTTCTCTAAACTGTTGTTCACTGTTGCTGTACAACCCAAGACATCTTTGAGGATAAAGATGAAAAAACACAAGCTATCAACATCAGACTGTTCATTCTGCAGCCACTTTCTTGACAAACTTTCCTAAACTTCGTCTGAAAGCAGTGGGTAAGGAATAGTTTTTCTAAGTATTGTTTAATCTAGTGGTTATCACACTTTAGTGCCCATCAGAATCACCTGGAGAGTGCCTCGAAACACACTATTGCTGGCCCCCACCTCCAGAGTTCTGATTCAGCAGGCCTGAGAATCTGCATTTCTGGTAAGTTCCCAGGTGGTGCTGCAACTGATGATCTGGAAATCATAGCATGAGAAGCCCAGTCCAGCCAAAGGAAATATAGGGCTTTCACCAGAGTTTAAACCATACAAACCCTTGACATAACCTTTAACTTGTTTCTCCAAGCTGCTGTGATGAGGCTCATACACACATTTATATACCAAGTCATTTGAATCATTCATTAGAAATTAATTTCTGACAAGTACTATTGAGAAATTAGACACGTAGAATAGTTTTCAATTTTTTCATTCTTTAAATCATGATTCTTAAATTTCTTTGGATGTGATGAAACTATAGTCAATCTCCTGAAAAACATATACAAATACATTTACAGTATTTTTCATACAAAAGCAGGAGGGGGCCTCACAGGCCAACCATCAACTCCTCCCTATAAATCCCATCGTCCCAAATGAAGAGGCTCATTTCAAACCACAACTTGGTTTAAGCAAGGGATTAAAATATTTTAACTAAGTTTTCACTTATATTGTTCTCCTTAATCAAATATTTTTTTATATCACAAAACTGTTTATTATATGACTTTTTTACAATACAAACAAAAAAATACAGAAATGTCATATGTGACTATGGCTTAATGCAGAATCATGACTTTTTTTTTCAAGAGGTCACAAGTCCCATTTCTAGCAAAGTAAAGAGACTGCACATAGAAATAGGTTGGTCATTAACTTCACAATTTTGCCTAGAAATGATCTCCTGCTACTTATCTAAAGTATAAAAAGGGAATCAAAGAAAAGTTTCCTGGTTGGTTCCTATCATATGAAAGATGCTATATTCTATTTTAGCAGGGCCAATATATGGAAAAATCCCTGAATTAAATGTATTACAAAAATGAAGCAGAAAGAGATTCTGGCTAATGTAAGCACTACATTAGAATATATAAAGAATCCAAAACAAAAAAAGAAACAAACAAAAGACTGTAAAAAAAAAAAAAAAACAACTCTATGTGCATTGTAAGGATATAGTTTTTATTCCTATTTTTAAACAATGGAAATGTCAAAACATAGAGTTGCTGTGCTAGACTAAATTACATGATTGTATATGCTGCATTGAATGAAACCTTTGTATGATAATTATCATAGAGAGCATAGTTGGCATCATATTTGGCAATTTATCCTGAATGAAAACCTTTCAGAGTCCTTTACTTTTGGAAATCTTGTAAACATTCAAACCACCAGATTGTACAACAGTAAAATGTTTTCTTGCATTAAATCTAAGCCATCTGTTTAATAAAAATAAAATGTGGGAAAGGTACTTAGAGCTGTTAGTTTCTAAGTATACAACACCCTAGATAATTCAAGACATCTTAAGTTCTTTGTGGCTACTCTCCAACAAAACATGGTTGCACTAAGATGATAAAGGCTATGGCAAATTCTGTCACCAATTAAAACATTTTAAGAATCATTTTTTAATGTTTATTCTTTAGTGTAATATTTATTTTTAATTAGAATAGTACATTTATTCTTAAGATAATTAGTGACATAAATGAGTAAAAAATCTTTTGTTATTTGTTTTATTTTTTCCAACCTGTTCTATGTTCCTTTTCTTGTATTTTTTACTTTCATTTTCCTATTAGTCTTTTAAAAACAGCTCTATTAAGGTATAAATTACATACAATAAACTGCACATATTTGAAGTGTTAATTTGGAAGTTTTAACATATGTATACACCTATAAAATTATTCTTCCATTTGAAATAATGAGCAGGCATCAAGAGTCCTCTAACTTTGTTCTTTAAAAAAAAAGTTGTTTGGCTATTCTAGATACTGCACATTTTCCCATGAATTTTAGAATGAAATTATCAATTTCTACAAGAAGGTCATCTGGGATTTTGACTGAGATTGCATTACATCAATTAGGGGAGAACTGGCATCTTAACAATACTGTCTTCTAACCCATTGTCTTAGTGAGCTCGGCTGCTTTAATTAAGTGACTTAGACTGAATGGCTTATAAACAATGGAAATTTATTTCACACAGTTCTGGAGGATAGAAGTCCTAGGTCATGGTGCCAGTATGGCTGAGTTCTGATGAGAGTCCACCTCCAGCCTGCAGATGGCTGACTTGTTGTAGCCTCACATGATGGAAAGAGAGCTAGCTACCTAGCTCTCTGGTCTCTTCTTATAAGGGCACTAATCCCACTGATGATGGGAGAACCCTCCCAGAGGCCCCATTTCCAAATATCATCACACTGAAGACTAGATTTCAACATATGAATCTGAGGTAGACACAAACATTCAGTTCGCAGCACCCATGAACAAGGTACATCTCTCCATTTATTTAGGTCTCAATTTCTCTAAGAAAGGTTTTGTAGTTTTCAGTATATACACCTTGCATATTTTTTAAATCAAATTTATCCCTAAGTATTTCATATTTTTTGATGCTATTATAAATTTATTTTTACTTGCAATTTTGATTGATCAACTATCAATATGCACAGTTGATGTTTGTATATTGAGATTGCATTCTGCAACAATGCTAAACTCATTCATTAGTTATAGGAGCTCTTTTGTAGATTCCATTGAATATTATATATAGATAATCAGGTGACTTGCAAATAAAGACAGTTTTTACTTCTTCCTTCCCATACTGGATGCTATTCATTTCTTTTTCTTACCTTAATGTACTGAGTAGGACCTCCCAGACAATGTTGAATAGAATTAGTGAGAGTGAACATCCTTGTCTCTTCTTGATGTTAGGGGGAAAATATTAGGTCTTTTACTATTAAATATAATGTTAGATGCAGGTTTTCCATAGATTCCTATGATCAGATTAAGGAAGTTCTCTTTAATTCCCATTTTGCTGAGACTTCTTCTTTAACAGATCTGGCCTTTCACACTCTAATATTTCTTGAGTACTTTAGCAGTTTGTCTTTTAAGAAATTTGTTCATGTCATCTAATTTGGTGGAATTACTGGCATAAAGCTGCTTATAATATCTGTAGAATTTGTAGTGCTGTCATCTCTTTAATTCATACTATTAGTAAATTGGGCCTGCCTTCTTTTTACCCTGATCAGTCTGGCTAGGGTTTATGGATTTTACTGATATTCACAATCAATCGGCATTTACTTTCACAGATTCTTTTTTTTGTTGTTGTTGTTGCTGTTATCTATTTTATTGATTTCTGCTTTGATATTTAGTACTTCCTTTCTTCTACTTATTTTGGGTCTCATTTGCTCTTTTTTGTTCTAGTTTCTTAGAATGGAAGCTGATAATATTGATTTGAAACTTTTCTTCTATAAGCTCTTAGCACTATAAATTTCCACCTAACTACTGCTTTTGATACATGACTTTGCATTTTCATTCAGTCCAAAATAATCTCTCATTTCTAATTTGACTTCTTCTTTGACTTGTGAGATTCTGAAACATACTGTTTAGTTTCCAAAAATTTGAAAATTTCTGTTATTGATTTCTTGATTAATTCCATTGTGGTCAAGAACATATTTTGTGTGACTTGAATGAATCCTTTTAAATGTATTGAGAATTGTTCTATGTCTCAAAATATGGTCTATCTTAATAAAAGTTCCATGGACAATGAAAAGAAATGCATATTTTATTGCTAATGGGTATAGTGCTCTATAAAGATCAGTGAGGTCAAGCTGATTGATTGGTTCCTTCTTCTATGTGCTTAATTATTTTCTGTCTTCTATTACATCCATTACTAAGAGAAAGCTAATAAAAATGTTGACTATAATATGAGTTTGTCTATTTCTCCTTGAAGTCATATGATTTCTATTTCATGTATTCTGGAATTCTGTCAGGTGCTTAAATGTTTAATATTGTTATGTCTTCTTGATGAATTGACTACTTTATCATTATGATTTCTTTATCCATGGTAATATTCTTTGCTCTGCAATCTACTTTATTTAACATTGCTATTCAGCTCTATTTTGATTAGCATTAGTATAGTAAATCTTTTCCATCCTTTCTTTTAATCTATTTGTGTCTTAATATATAAAATGTGTTTCTTGAACATAGCACACAGTTGGCTTTGCATTTTTATCTTATCTGGCAATTTTTGCCTTTTAGGTGAGGTGTTGGGATCATTTATATCTAAAGTAGTTATTGGTGTGTTTAGGTTTAAATGCATCATATTGCTATTGTTTTTTATTTATCTCATCTCTTAATTGTTCTCTTTTCTCTTCTCTTCTGCCTTCTCTTATGTAAATTGAGTATTTTTATGGTTATATTTTATCTCTCTGTTGGCTTATTGTCTATACTCATTCTATTTTCTTTGTGATTGTTTTCATGTTTATAGATACAATTTTAACTTATCAGTCTATCTCCAGTGATATCATATCATTTCATATGTAGTATAAACACCTTACAACAATAAATTTTCATGTCTTCACTTCAGCCTTTATGCTGTTATTGTCATATACTTCCTTTTACATATGGTTATAAAACCCACAATATGTTTTTATTTTTCTTTAAACTGTCATTTATATTTAAAGGAGGTTTAAACAATAAGAAAAATCTTATATATTTTCTCATGTCTAGTGCAACTCTCTCCTCTCCAATACTCGGTCCTACAAACTCTAGCTGCCTCGGTCTCTCTAGACTTGAAACTGTCTCCTCAAATCAGGGAGACTGAATTCTCTCTTTTTGCGCTAGCTGAAAGCCTAGCGTGTTTGCATTAGTCAGGGTCCTCCAGAGAAATAGGACCAGTATTTTATACATAAAGAAAAGAGATTAGTTAGAGGTTTTGGCCCATGCAGTTAAAAAGGCTGAGAAGTCCTACAGCCTGCCATCTGCAAGCTACAGACCCAAGAAAGCAATGCCATAGTTCTAAGGCCTGAGAGCCAGACTGCTGATGGTGTAGGTGCCAGTCTGAGTGTGAAGGCCAGAGAACCAAGAGTGCCAAGGATAGAAGAAAATCAATGTCCTGTCTCAAACAATCAGGCAGAGAAATTCCAACCTTCCTCTGCCTTTCTGTTGTTCTACTCAGGCCCTCTACAGATTGGATCACACTCACTCACACTGAAAAGGACCAACTGCTTTACTCAGCTCACAAGTTTAAATGTTCTCTTCCAGAAACACCCTCATAGGTATACCCCAAAATAATGTTTCACCAGATAGCTGGGTATCCTAAAGTTCACTCAAGTTGACATATAAAATTAACCATCACAGTGCCTTCAGGCCTTTTCACCTTGGTGTGCCCTACTCTCCAATTATTTTTCTATAAAATTTAAGACTGTAAGTAGCTCTGATTACCTTCTTGGCTTTTTAGCATTTGCTTTCTGTTGGGCTTTTTGTTTGTTTGTTTGTTTTTCTACCTCTTGTGCTACTTTAAATTAGTAAATGATTTGGAAGGAAAATTGTTCAGATTATTGGGCTGATTTCTCTGTGCCTGTTTTCTTTCCATGATCATGGCCTCTCATGTCTTGGTTCATTTATCCTGGAATTCCTTCTTTTTCTTTCTTTCTTTCTTTCTTTCTTTCTTTCTTTCTTTCTTTCTTTCTTTCTTTCTTTCTTTCTTTCTTTCTTTCTTTCTTTCTTTCCTTCCTTCCTTCCTTCCTTCCTTCCTTCCTTCCTTCCTTCCTTCCTTTCTTTCTTTCTTTCTTTCTTTCTTTCTTTCTTTCTTTCTTTCTTTCTTTCTTTCTTTCTTTCTTTCTTTCTCTCTCTCTCTCTCTCTCTCTCTCTCTCTCTCTCTCTCTCTCTCTCTCTCTCTCTCTCTTTCTTTCTTTCTTTTTTTGATTCCCCAGCCTTCTCAGACTACTGAATGTTCTGTTCAGCTTCTCTGACTGTTAGCAGCTGCTGTTTGCTTGGGTTCTTAGCTTCTCCTCAGGTGCTACTTAATAAATTGTAACTGTCTTAAGAGAAAAACCACCCTAGAATGTGGGATACTCAGTGAGTTTCTGCTCTTTCTGAGGTCTTAGCTCTTAAGTTCTGGCTGTCTTAGTGTGTCTTTACGCCTTCAAGTAATCTTTTTAAATCTAACTTTTCTAGATATCTCCTATGACAGCAATGGTTTACTATTGTGTAGTTCATTATAACAGAAACAGATGTTTAATGTCTTGTAATATGTTTAACCTTAAAATTTTTTACTGACAAGACCAAGCTCTTTCAAAATAATCTTTACAGACACAAATGACAGTACAAACAGTATAAGATATACTACCCCTACTATTAACTATGACACCAATTAAGATATATTAAAGAATCCCCAAGTTATAAAAAAAAGACAAACCTTAGAGGGACTGGTTACTATCATTATTACTGGTCAGTGCATATTTAAAATTTAAAATTTATGTAAAAAGTATATATTAGCATAAAAGCTAGTGCTTATCTGTAGATTTATACCTGTTCAAACTAAAGTTAAAGTTTCTCTTTAGAAATTAATTGCCATAACTTCTATTCTGGGTTTTTTTTTTCTTCCTTTAGTTTTCAATCTAGGGCTCAGAAGTCCATTTCAAAGCTACTGAGTAAAAATTGTAGCATGTGTTATAGAAGACAATAGCAAAATGTCTGCCACAGGACTTCATAATTTCTTTCTCTCTGCTTAACTAATGTTTGTATTCTGAACACAGACTCGCCAGTGGGTTTTTTAATGGGGATCAGAGATCACAGATTTCCATAAAAGGTTCATGAGCTCACAGCCCCACTGGTCACACAGTAGCCATCAGCTGAGGATTTTAAAATCTCATTTACTTCCTCCTCTTTTGTCAGTTCACTTTTTATATTTCATTTGTTTGTACTCACTAGCTTCCCTTAATGCTTCTCTGATATTTTATCCAGCCCTGGTGTGATGGGGAGTCCCACTCCTCTCTAGTCTGGTAGACTAGATTGGAGTTTTACATCCAAACAAGAACAAAATAAAAATGAAAGCCAAGTAGTCCTGGGAATCTCGCTCCTAACACTAGGTTTGTTAAAATCATTTGTTTAAAAACGTTCGCATCTGTTGCTTGGCACTGATCCTTAAGCTCCAAGACCCCTATCTTCTTAACTAATTATCCTCATGTCAAGCAATCAGTTGTAGTTGATTGACTATATACTCATAAAAGTCCCCAAAGCCTAAGTCCCTCAAATTAGAACACTGAGATGGAATTGAACAATCCTTCTCAATCTAACTATTAAAGAAAGGGCATAACAAAAACCATAGCAGATATGGCATTGTAAGAAAGCACTATAACAGCCTATTCTCTCTGAACACCCCTCTGCCTCCCCCGCCCACTATGATCACACTGTTCCTGCTACAGATGAAGACCATGTATAATTCCACAGTGTGGAATAAATGAGCAAGTGGGGTATTGTAAACAGTCTGGCCAACCAGAAGCAACAGAGACACAATGCAATGAGATATGCAGACCCCGTTCCCCACTGAGCTCGTACAATCCACACTTGGCAAGGATGAGTTCTCACTGCAGGGCTCTCCTGCCTAAATATGCAGGCTTCCCTGGAGAAAGGCAGTGGGAGAGGGTACAGAGAGACAAAGGGAGAGAGGGAAACAACTTCTGTAGGGGAGACCCATCGTAAGAATTAAAATTGTGTGTATTCCCTTTGACCCAGAAATGCCAATTTGGGGAATCTGCCTACACAAATAAATACCAAAGTATAAAGCTAAATGTAGAATGTTTATTGTGGCATAATTTGTAGTTAAAAAAAATGAAGGATAAAGTAAAATATCTATCAATACAGAAATAATAGGGAAAATTATGGAATTTCTTACAAAGAAATATTATGTAGCTATTAAAATAATTGGATTAATTAAATGTATATATCTAGAATGATGTACATAATAGAAAATGAAGCAAATAACAGTAAGTGGTATTATAGGATCCCATCTACATATGAAATATAAAATAACTCAACATGTTTGTTTGAACATAAAAAAAGTGAAAAAATTCACACTGAACTTTTAATAGTGGTTTTGGCAGGAAGATGGAAGGGAGAGAACATAGAGGTTAATAACATTTTCTTTATATACTGCTGTCTTACTAGACTTGTTGCAATGAGTGTGTATTAATATTATAATTTAAAAATGTAATAAATTTAAAACATAAAAAGGATTTGAGACTTTAATAATTATAAATAATACTACAAGTAATCCCAGACCCCAGAGTTTAGTGGGGTGTGTAGTTCCCTGGCATTTGCTTTAAACTGACCCTGGTGGGTAGAGGTGAATAGCAACTTCTTTAGGTAAGAGGCTTCACTTTTGGTACCTCGACAGAAGTCAATTAAAGCACAGATGAGACAGTGCCTCTGGAAAAGGCTAGTGGCTCTGAAATGAAAACTACATTTGCCTCTCCAAAGCCTCAGCCACAGAACTTTCCAAGGGGCCTCCAGGGCTAGTGAGTGCCCTGTAGAGGCATGGATGAGAGTAGGAGGCTTTTGTCTGGAAAAAGCCCACTACTGCAACCACTGACAACCTTTGTTGGCTTCTGTTCCATACTTCAGAAATGAGATGCACAAGAATGACCCAGCTGCTGCAGGAATAAACCTTAAACTCTATGGGAAAGATGTTGCCACCCAGGTTTGAAGTGTTCTATATCAGTACTTTGGTGGAAGATTCTTTGAGGACCACTGAAAGCCAGCTGTGGGCCTCCCAGTTGTTGCCCATTCAGGCCTTGGAGGTATGACACTTGCCTCAGTATTTGCAATTCAGTTTCATGCTAATAGAAGCTTCCAGATCTTCTGGAGGGCAATAGATATATGATATTCAATAATAAAGAGAATAATATGCATAAACTACCAGCCTGAGAAGAATGAACTATTTTGATCATCCATCCATCTTCCAACATATTTTTTCACTTGTACAATCCTACTGTCCTTGAGCCATGCCTCTTCTATCTCCCTAACTTAATCTCTTTAATAGAGTCTTAAGTTTTTCTTAATTTTCACAGAAATGCTTGCTATAGCAATCATGGAAATTATTATAATCCCACTGCTAGCAATATTTTGGAATAGTTTCTTCTTGTCTTTATACTTACTTTTTAAAGTAGGTCTGCGTTTGTGTAGCTTTGCGAGTGTAGATGAATGTCTCACATGTATACCTAATATTATGAATCGATATGAGGAAATGTGTGGAAGTGTGGAAAGTGGTGCAGATGGCATATTACTGCTGCTGTCTGCATGGCTGTGGTGTGGCTATGTGTTCTGGTGTGTCAAGCCTGTATTAATACTCCTCAGACTGTGACAGTAGTCTCCATGTCTCAGCCCTTCTTTTCTCCCCATAGTTGCCTTGGAAGTCAGCAGTATTTGCAGGAAAGATTCCACGGGTGGTTATTCAATCTTTCATCCAGTTTTTCACTTGCAGATCATTGGGTACCCAGGATCTCAGCAGGTCATTACTCTCTTCTCTTTCTTGTCTACTGCTTTTTATTGTTTCTCGCTCCCTCTTTACTTGACCTTCTGGTTCTATCCTAACAGCACCCCAAAACAGGCAGTCATCTCTAGCCTGGGCACAATCACAGAATCATGGAAATGTCCATTTGGAAAAAGTACTCATGCATGCATTCTGTTCACCTTTTTAGAGGAAACACTACAGTTAATGTGGCTCCTGGGAGATTCCACTCCACACAGAAAACAAGTAGTTTTAGAATAAAGCTAGGAAGGACCATGTTGGTCTGAAGCCCAGCCAGACCAACATTTTAGGCCTTCACTACATCTTCAGTCCAGACCATAGCTTTAGGCTCTTACCATTTTCCTAGTTAAGGCATTTGCTTCTGTCTTCTTGCTTAGGTTTCCCCAGTTACCCTTGGAAAATCAGGATGGAGGGCTGGCCAACTGATAGTACGCCTTTCCAGAATAGACAAATGGTAATGGAAAGACCCAGAGCATTCATTCCTAGGTATTCACACTGTCAGTCTGAACAAGTACCCATGGCAGCAACAGAGCAATCCCAACCAGCAAGGCTGTGAGCAGAATCATGAAGCTTCTCTAAGAGGCCTTCCCATTCCCTTTCTTGATCTTACACCAAGAAATTCCTTCTCCTCATCAGGACTCTAGTGCTTTCAGGCTAATCTATATACATGCAGGGCACCTCTCTATAGCATGGAAGAGTGACTTCCCCAGAGCCATCACTTCCATAATTATCTCTTCCTTATCACAAACATCAAAGTGTAGATTACTGATAGGCTTAACACTCCTCCCAACTCCTCCCTATTTTCACAATGAGTTAAAAAATAAACATTTGGGGGATACTTTTGATAGGAACCTGCAATCTGAAGGAAGAACATATATATGGAACATATATATGGAAGGTGGCTGGCCAGTTCTGTCTTTGGGTTATTAATCTGCATGACCTCAACCCTCTCCAGTCACTGTCCAGTAGCCTGGTCAAAGCAGGCCTCAGTTCTGCAGGGATGGTCTGCCAGCCTCATCTCTTCGTCTCCTGTTGCCTAGCAACCCACATCTCAAGTCCACTGACCCAGATTTGAATTCAAGAGATAGACCTTCTCAACTCTCCCACTGAGGCAAAGTAGCCATGAAGATCAGAGGACATAGCATACAGCCTATGAATTCAGTTTGACTCATAGCATTCTGAGTCACATATAGTGTTATTTGGGGCGGAGTGGGGGGGAAGCAGGGAGAAGGTGGTTAGTAAGACTTGTTTCTGGTCAGGCCCAGGAATATATTGAATGAATCTGATCCCCCTCTTGTTTACTTCCTTTAGTGTAGATTGTACAAAGTAGACTGGACTGGACACAGGAGAATATTCTGGAAGTGCCTTGGATAAAACAAACCTCAAGACCTTGCCTGGGCTGGATGAACCTTCCCAAAATTGCTCAAAATCTGACTTAATCTCTGGTCAAAAGTCACATGATTCCTCACAACAAACAGGTTAAAGTCAATGCTCCTGTGTCCCTGACAAGCTAGCCTTGAGGTTATCTCTTATATCAAACCTGTCCTGACCTGACCCTCCCACCTCTTTACCTTACTCAAGCCACACCACCACTTTGGCAATGACTTGACTGTCTGCTCAAGTTATTCTGTCTTTCAGGAATGCCCTTCCACACCACAGCTGCCAAAGAGGCACACCTCCTTCAGAACTTGGCTCAAAAGGCACTTCTTCCTTAGAGAAAAATAATTACTTTTGAAATAGCTAACCCTCTATCCCTAACCTGCCCCCACTCCACCCAGAAACCTTGGCTAGCCTCCACTCCTTCCCCCTTATTTTCATAGCAGGTGTGATAATTATAGCACTCAGCACAGTTGTCTGGCATATAGGCCTTGTCTACTTCAAGTCTTTTACAAGGCTAATTCCTTCATTCTTCTATGACAAGTTCTTTCCCACTATACTCTCTGGATTCACACCTTTAGGAGTATTATATTAACAGACTCTTCTTTTTCAATCCATTTTCATCAGCACATGCAGTCTTTCTCCTGATCCAGACACTATTAATGCCCATTCTCTCTTATGTGCTCATCCTTTCCCACCCCTATACAGCAGGGTGCTCTGCCAGGTGAGGTTCAATAACACAGGATGTTCTCTAGCCATATCATCTATCTCTGTTTGGGTACCTCATGATTATGACAAGTGTCTCAGAAAAACGCCTTGAGAAATCTAGATGGACACTGGTACCCCATGGAAACACATAAATATTTTATCAGGCTCTAAACAAGACTCTTGCTCATAAATATTTAAACTCCTTAATAGCATAATACTCAGTGGCTGAAAAAAGTCAACTTGTATAGGGACAGGGAGCTGAGAGGAGGAGGGGAACACAACAGTAATGGCAGCAGGCATTCTCTTGTCTCTTCTAAGGATATAAACACTGAAAGTACACCCGACGGCTCCCTGACTTACACAGACACTCATTTTCCAAGTGTTCTTCCTCTAGAGTGGGAGGTAGGTCAGTGCCAAATGAAACTGCCTGGGGAAGGTGCTTGCTGGGCTGCCGGAAGGCTGCCGCATCAATTGCAACTCCCAGAACCTTGCCATACTTCTCTCAGCACTGGGGCACAAAGATTTTCAAATAAAGTACATAGTACTCAAAATGAGACAGACCCTATAAGAATGTTCACGACAGCTTTATTTAAATAGCCCCAAACTGTAAACAACATGAGTGTCCACCAATAAACACATGGTAGATATTCATACTATGAAATATTATCTTGGAATAAAAAGAAATGAACTGATATACTCAACAACATGGATGAATCTCACAGACATTATGTTGAGCAAAAAA
The DNA here is from genome assembly GCA_030015415.1 of Cynopterus sphinx. Taxonomy (NCBI): domain Eukaryota; kingdom Metazoa; phylum Chordata; class Mammalia; order Chiroptera; family Pteropodidae; genus Cynopterus; species Cynopterus sphinx. Next base: position 55,045,907 of record CM057380.1, on the reverse strand, counting down.
AAAATCAGACACAAAAGTACATACCATGGGAATTCATTTGATGTTCAGGAACATAAAACTAATCTATGATAACAGAGATCATAAGTAAAGTTGCTTGTGGATGTGGGAGTGACTAGCCAGGGGCATACAGAAATTTTTTTAATAATTAAAAATTTTTTTCAATTATGGTTTACATGCAATATTATATTAGTTTCAGGTGCATGAGAAATTTCTGAGATTGAAATGTTTTATATCTTGTTTGGGATGTTAATTTCTCAAAACTGGCCCAGCTTCTAGCACAGGGTTCAGCTTAGAAGCACTGTGGGGATAAAAGAGGCCACTGATCTCCAGGATCATCATTTACCTATTAAATATTGATTGACTTAAATTACCTAAAAGGACTTCTAGTATTTTGCCAAGGGAGTTCTGCAACCCTTATGGGAGCCAATGCCTTATTTCTGTTATTTATCTAATTAATTCAATAATTATTTATTTATTGCTTAGAATGTGCCAAACAAGAATGCAGCATGAATAAAAAATTTCTTGTTCTTAAGTAGCTTATATTCCAGTGGGGGATATACAGACAACTAATAAAAAAAACATATATATTATATAATGCCAGGCAACGATAAGTGCAATGAAGAAGTAAAGCAGGATCAGAGAACAGGGAGTGAAAAAAGAGCTGGTTTGGATCAGGTGGTCAGGGAAAAGGTCATATTTGAAAAAAGACCTGAATATATCAAGGAGAGAAGTAATACAAGTATCTGAGGGAAGGGTGTCCAGGCACAGGGAAGAGCAAAGTACGGGAGAGTGACAGCATATGACATTAAACAAGTCAGAACATACAGGGCTTTGGTAAGCCCTAGAAGAGAGGAGGATTTTATTCAAAGTGTCAAGGGAAGCCACTGGAGAACGTTAAACAGGAGAGTGACATAATACAACTGATGTTGTAAGAATGAGAAAAAGAAAGCAATTAAAAGATTTGCCTACGATTCTTAGGAAAGAGTCAGAAGAATTAGACCCCTATTTTTTCCCCTCAACATCTTAATATCCTTCACATATCTATTTCTTAACCATCTTTTGATTCAAGTTCTGTCTGGTTCCAGATCATGTATGTCTGGATTCCAAACACTGACTTTTACTAATAAGTTATGTCTCAAGCTAGTTATAATGTTATAAAAACAGAGGTAGGTAACTTTTCTGTATGTCTGAAATTTTTCATAATAAAATGTTGGAGAAAAAAAGAGGGATTTGCATATTTATCAGGCAAAAGTCATCAACAACTGTATATGAATATTGTGGTCCTCTATACCTTTCTGCAAAATAAAGGCTCTGATTTTTAACTAAAGGTAGAATATTCCTTTCAATTTGCAAATCCAACTTCTCTGACCAAGACTGTCCACGTTCCACGGTCTCTATGGCATGTCAGAGCCTCAGTGCTTCTTTCCTCTCCCCCTGGCCCTAATCACTCTTTGAAAACCTATAAGGGAGTGGAATAAAATGTGAATTGAGGGGTGGGGCACTTTTCAGAGAAGTCTTCACACTCCCCCAACCCCATACCGTTATGATTGAACAACAACAACAATATTAATACCCTCAGCAAGAAACAAATTGTTAAGCGCCTATTGTTCTTCCCAAAGAATTTCTTTCCATCAATCATCCTCCAACTCTTTAGACAGCTTTCTAGGCTTCATCCCACCCACCCCCTGGGTCTCCCCTAGACCACAATTCTGCTTTCACTAGACTTGAAGTTCTCTGTCCCCGGGCTACCACAACTCTATCTCTGACCAGGCTTAATTCTAGACTTTATTGAGGAACAGGGAGAAGCTAAAAGCTGGTGGTAGAAGAGAAGATGGAAATACAGACAGCACTCCAGAGACATTAGCGGACCTCAAGTGGAATTAGGCTGGCAAAATGAGGACCAGAGAGCCACCACCTTGCTCCCAGGAGATCCCTAACTCAGGCATAGCTTGCCAAGGCATTTCATCCTTCAGACTCAAACTGCCTTACACTATATACAACCATCTCCTTGGCCATTTATCTCCACACCCCTTTGCTCCACCTGTAGCAAAGGAAAAAGCTACTGTTTTTACAAGCCTGGCCCTTACCCAGCCTGCAGGGAGGCTTTCTAGGCTGTACTTTTCCCCTGGTGGAGAAAACTTCATTTTCCTTTACAGGCCTTGCTGCCTAATACAACGATATCAACACTTTTTTCTTCCAGCTTTTAATCCCCACCTGGAAATCTTTCATTTTTACGTAGGGATGCGATCATTTAATGTTATCCCCCATATCCTGGTTAAAGGACTGCACAGGAAAAGACCTTTCATTGTAGGCTAGGACATAGTTTGCCTATTATTCATACACCCAGTTACCTAGAGAAGCAACAAAGGGAGGACTAAGAGGTATCACGCCATGCCCTTTCTCCCCCAGGTTTCCTCTTCTGCAATGGCGAGGACAAAACTCAATTCTAAGGAGAAACCTCACGGTCTGTCTGCATTCTGCCGTGGCGCTTGTAGACCTAGGCACGCCCCGTGCACGCCGACAGCGCAGCCTGCGGTGTCCGAGGGCTGCTGGCCAGGGCGGACGGGCGCGGCAGCTCCAGGGCGACTGTCCTCAGCCCGCAGCGGGGCAGGTGGACGGAGCGCCGCGAAGTCCCGCTGCCCGCCTTTAGGACCTCAGCGTCCCGGCGGGGCAGCCCGTGCCCCCCTCCGGCCCTGCGCCCCGGGGTGAACGGGCCCCCCTGCCAGGCACCCGGGGGCCGAGTTCAGGGGCGCGCTGCTCACCTCGCCTCCCCGGGTCCCCGACGGCCGAGCAGCGCCGAGCCCGCGGCCGGCGGCGGGGCTGGGAGGGGCGCCGAGGGCCGGGCCGGGGCGGGGCGGGGCGGGGACGCGGCTGGACACCGCCCGCCTCCACGGTCCGCACCTCCCACCTCTCGGCCGGCACCTGCCGCCTCTCTCTCCGCCCGCGCGGGCCCCGCGCTCGACCCCGGGCAGCGCCGGGCTCCCCTCCGGGCGCCCGCGTCCCTCCCCTCCTCGCTCCGCCGCCGGGTCCCCCGGGCGCCCCGCGCCCTCCCGGCCTCGGTGGGTGCCACCCAGCGGCGCCCTCTCCCGCGCCTGCGGCCAGAGGCTGCCCCGCGAGGCGGCCCCGCGGGCTCGGCTCCCCAACGGTCAGGACTGGAAGGATTCCCTGCCAGTGTCCATTTTTTTTGTTTCTTGGGTGGCGTTGCCCACTAGTGTTCTTCTCTCACATGCTGCCTGTTTTACGAATTCTCTGCGTTGAGCTTGCACTTCTTTTACTGTCGGAAAGACAGGAATGGTACTTCCCCGAGGAATGCTACAGGAAAGCGGCAAACGAGATGTCCACCCTTTAAAAGTACGGGTGGGCGTTTAAGACACCCCGAAGACGTCTTAAACAAAGATAATCCAGGGAGGAGAGGTCTGGAGAGGGCCTTGAGAATCGATTCAGACTGTTCATATTTTCATTTATTTCATTTTAAACCCTCAGACGTATGCATGCTGGTTGGGAAATAATAGATATTTCCTACTGCCTGGAGGAAACCCTCGGCGGGCAAGAGGGTAAGGGAGGAAAGTCGCTCTGGCTCCAACAGGACGGTAGTGGCTTTCTTAGATGCCATAGGCACGATGTTACCCAAAAGAATTCTTTTCACAGAAAGGTTCAACTGAGTGGGAAAATAGGGAAGAGAGGATAGCCAAGGGTTTCCCCAAAGCAGTGAGCATAAAGCTGGATTTTCCAAGGGCAAAAATTACGTCTGAGATTTTACCCAGGATTTACAGAGTCCTCATTCCATAGAGTCAGACCCTTTCCTTTGAAATGTGCAGAAACGGGGCGGAGGGGGGGGGGACTGAATTAATTCTCCTCCGTGGGGGCTGCGCTAGTTAAGGCTTGTGAGTTCACTTTTTCTTTAGGACAGCTAACTTCAGAGACCAGAATCAGACTCTCCATTTTGTGGTTCTAGATTAAGGATTTGTCTTTCTGAACTCAGAATTTCTCTATGGGCTCTTAGTCCATTATTCTAGCAATTTCCTCTATATTCTGAAAGATCTTTCCCTGAATGTGGTTCCCACCTCCAATCCCAATGTTTTCTTTTTCTGATTGGAGTATCCCCAGCCCCTCAGTTGCCAGGCACAGAGGTTTTACGTCTTCCTCCAAGGCCTGCCCTATTACTTGAGGAACGTTCCTGGAATTTCCCTCCTCCTTTGCATTCCCACCCTGCTGCTTTGTTAGACTTCAATTACTTTGGGCTGAATCATTGTAACAGTTTCCTAACTGGCCTTTTTGCCTCCTGTCTCTCCCCAACCTGAACACACAGACCTGCAGAGCTGCTCTCTGCAGTTGGAATACAATCTAAATCAGGGGTCCCCAACCCTGTGGCGGGGAACCAGTACTGGTCAGTGTCCTGTTAGGAACTGGACTGCACAGCAGGAGGTGAGCAGCGGGCAAGCATCATCTGTATTTGCAGCTACCTTCCTAGAGCTAGCATCAGGGCCTCAGCTCCACCTCAGATCACCAGGCATTAGATTCTTATAGGAACACCGGCCCCTGGTGCCAAAAAGGTTGGGGTCCACTGGTCTAAACTACTTTCATGTTTGGGAACCAACTTACCTTTCCAACCTTCTGCCCACTCAACTGTGTGTTGCAGTTCTACCAAGCCAGGCCACTTGCCATTCTTTGAATATACTCTGATTTTCTGATGCCCCTCTTCATTTTGCTAGCTCTGTTCTTTGATCCTGCATTTCTCTTTATTTCCATCTTTACCTGTTGAATCCTCCAAAGCCTTTGTGATTCAATTCAGACGCCTTCTCCTTTAATGAAATTCTTCTAGATCTTCCCAGTCAGAACTATGAGATCAATCAATGTCTTTCTCAGCACTCCCTGTGTGCTTCTGTTATTACACTCATTACATTTGGTTGTATGTTGCATCTGGTTGTGTCCTCTTGTCTCTCCACTAACTGCCAGGTCTGCAAAGCAGGATATGTTTCTGACTCATTTTCATCCCCCATGGAAATCAGACACAGACACATTTAAAAGTATATAACCATTCTTTGGTTGTATATAAACTGGTGATTATTGCAAAAATTCAAATACATCAAAGTATAAGGAAGGAAATACACCCCCATACCCTGAAATAACCACTATAAATGTTTTCGTGATCGTATTTTCACTCATCTCTTTATGCACATGTCCATCCATATTTACACACATGCAATCATTTTGTGTATGCTGTATATTCTTTTAGACACCTCTTTTCTAGTCTTTTCTTACCTGACTTTCCCCATCACTACTCTCCCTCATTCTCAACCACTTTAAAAGTAAGCATGCTAATATAACTTCATATATATGTGTCCATTTTTATTTATTTTATACAATGAGAAATCAGTATATACACTTCTCTGTTTGTTGCTCTTCTCATAAAATAGTGTCACAAAAATTCTTCCAATTTAACTGATATTCCTCTAATTCATTCTTTTATTTTAGAATCTGCATAATGCTTTGGATGTACCAAAGTTTATTCAAGAGTTTCCCTATTCATAATATTCAGATTCTTTAAAGAAAATTTGCCACGGTCATTCATGTTTCAGTAAACATCCATATGGGTGTCCAAATGCCCTGGTACTTAATTTTCTGAAGAACTAATTTCTAGATAGGAGTTTGCTCTATTTAAAATGTTAATAGAGTTTCTTCTAAAAGGATGTAACAATTTTAGCCATTCTGGTAAGTGAATAGTGGTAGATTGTTGTTCCTCTAATTTGTATTTCATCACTGCTAGTGGGGCTGTTCATGTTTTCTGTTTTTCTATTGTGGATGTTCTGTTTTCTAAATTATTTATTCATATACGTAGTTCATTTTTATTTTTGAGTTACTGGTCTTTTTCTTTTCAAGTTGTAAGAATTTCTTATAAATTATGGATAATAACTCTTGAATATGTTGTATGTGTTCCAAGTACTTTCCCCAGTCTCTTCATTTATCTTTTAACTTTGTTTGGAATTTTTTAAAACCAACTACAACTTATTCGGATTGATATGTTAATTTCACATGCCTTACAACTAGAGTCAATATAACACTTAGGAAACTAAAACAGATTTGCAGTTTCAAAATTCATGGGGAATCAAATCTTCTATTTCGGTATTTCACTACTCATTCCAGAATTTGATATATCATCATACTCCCCATTAACTCACATTGCCCATTATCAAACATATTTGTTTGATATTATTATTATTACATATTATTATCTGGCAGAATCACATTAAATAGACCATTTCAATAAATCAAAATTTTGATTAATGAAGTGTTAACACATTTAGTGGTCATTGTTTATTTTTTCCTGCCACATATCTACTCTTTTGGGGAAAATGCCTCCTGCTGTTGGTCCTATGCAATTCTAGAGGTCTGCCAGTCTTGGAACCCACTCTTCTAAACACAATAGTGGGCATGACCCAGCTAGGATGAATTCCTATCCCAGAAATTTGCATCTTGGAATTTAGGTTAGCAGTGGCTTAAATGATTGTCCTTAATTAAAATCCTCAGATCTATCCCATTGTTTTTAATTTAATATATTTAGTTATTTTCTTAGTGGTTGCTCTGGGCATTGTAATTAATACCTAGACTTAAAAGAACCAAGTAGAAATTCTGGAGTTGAAAAGTATAGCAATGGACATGATGAATTCACTAGAAGAGCTTTAATGGGTAAAAGAAAGAGTCAGAAAACCTGAAGATAGGTCAACTGAAATAATCCAGTCTGAAAAAACAGAAACAAGAAAAAAGAATAAATCCTCAAAGAGTTGTGTGACATCACTGAGTGTATGAATATAATCATAATGGGAGTCCTTGGAAAAGAAGAGAAAGAGGAAGGGCAAAAACAGTATTTGAAGAAATAATCACTTAAAATTTCCTAAATTTACACATTAATTTACACATAAATCTACACATTCTAAGTACAATAAGCTCAACACATTATAAGTACAATAAGCACAAAGATATCCACACCTGAACACATAATAGTCAAACGATATAAAACCAAAGACAGAATCTTTAAAGCAAAAAGAGAAAAATGGCTTTTCACATACAAGGGATCTTCAATAAGACTGACAGCTAACCTTTCATCAGAAACTATGGAGGCCAAAAGGTAATGGAGGACATATTCAAAGTGCTAAAACGAAAAAACCGTCTATCAGGTATTTCATATCCAGAAGAACTATACTTAAAAAATGAAGGAGAAATTCAGAATGAAGGAAACAAACAAAAGGAGGAAAGGTTTGTGGCTAGAAAATCTCATACAACAAATACAAAGGGAGTCCTTTAGGCTAAAATAAAAGAACAAATTAAAGAACACCAGACAGTAACTGGAATACACACGAGGAAATAAAGAGCACTGACAAGTAAATACGACTTCATAGGTAAATATGTGAGACAGTATAAATGTATTTTTTATTTGTAACTCTTCTTTCTGATTCAAAAGATGATTACATAAAGCAGTAATTAATTATAAAACTATGTTGATGGGCTTCTAAGGTATAAATTAATAGAAATAATATGTGAAAATAATAGCACAGAGGACGGAGGAGGGAATGGAGCTATATTGAAGCAAAATTTTTGTATGCTACTGAAATTAAGCTGGTGACAGTCCTGTGAATCAACTTTTCCCCACCAATTTCAGTGTTTGTTGTTTCTTTTGGTTCTTTTCATTTGTTGTAGCTGCTGCTATTGTTTGTTTGTTTATTTAGTGACTTTGCTGGACTTATTTTGTGAAGTCTGTGTTTTTTGTTCTGTTTAGCCACTGAAATTTCTGTTAAATTAGCTCAGTAGTCAAATAATCATTGACTAAGGTTTCCTTAAATTCCTGAACCAATAATTTCCCCATCCTTTGCTGAGGAGCTCTGTATGTGTGTGTTGAGGAAAGACTTCGATGCTCCAGCAGTTTACAGTTCTGCCTTAGCTTTTGCCTTTGCTTTTCAGATATTCCAGGCCAGCCAGCGATGAGAGAATAGGGCCTTCCCGGGTCTTTTGTGGTTATGCACAAAGCTCTGCACCTTCACTTGGCTTTCTGCATCTTCAGGAGCATGTTGGAACTTTTCAGATCCCTCTATGGACATCTAATTTATCAGATTTTTCTTTTAAGTTTTTTATTGGTCAGCCTCTTGTTTGCCCCAACTGATATCGCTTCCTCAGGCAACTGTGATGTTAAAAAATTGTCACCAATTGTTTTTGACAACACCTTGGGGATAGAGGTTTTCTTAGTGACCAAGATCTGAGTCAAGTAAAATAAAGATAAGCCCTCTGAATGGGATTTTTCCAGGAAGCTGCCAGATGGTTAAATAATGACGTTCTTTGTGGATGGAGCCTTTGGGAGAGCTCAAAATCCATCGTGCTCCCTCCAGTGGCTGCTAGACTGCCATTTTCCACAGCTATCAAAGTTGTGAAACTGTTGGTTTTTCAGTCTACTGCAGAACTGGAGCGAGACAGATGAGAATAGGCCAAGTTAAAACACTATGAGGCTTGATGTTTTTATTGAGATCTAGCCATTTTATTTAAATAATGTTCCTCATATTTTTGCAGGCTTTTGATTAATTTCCACAGTTCTGAGAAAGTGGATTTTTTAAAAAAAATTTAGTGTTCCTGTTGCTTTTATAAAGGTGTGGATTTTTGGAGGTCTTGGCTAGTCTGGAAGATCTTTGCTTAACTATTTCCTTTCTAGTTGACTTATAACTAAATATATACATTTTTGTTAAATATATATGTTATGTTAAATATAACTAATTATATGTTTTTGTCACTATTTTGAGGGGAATATTTTCCCCATTTACATAGTTGGCTAATATAGAGAAGAGCAATTAGGTTTTAAAATGTATCTTAAATCCAGCTACCTTACCCAATTTTATTTTAACTCCATCCTGTTTTTTAATACAGAATCTTTTGAAAATATAAACAATCATATCATCAAAAATAAATAATTTAATATATTTCTAGTATTTATAACAATTAAAACTTCTTTCATCTTACTGCATTTACCAGAATCCAGGTTATAGTGGTGAGCAACAATGATATAGGAAATTTCCTGTTTCATGACTGATTTAAACAGAAAATGGCTTAATGTTTTTTCATGTTTAGAATAATTGATGGGTTTTTTAATTGAATAATTTTATCATATGTAACACTTTTCTTTCAACAATCAATGCTGAATTGAATTGAGCTCTTGGTGCACAAGGTCTTGGGGAGCTTTTAAATTTAAGGTTTAACATTACTCTAGTCTGTTACTTAAAGGTAACTCATGAAGTGCCTCATGACCTGGAATTATTCAGGTAGCCAGCCGAATTGTAAATTGAGATATTAATACAGGGAACTTGAAGAGGGCTACAGAGCACACCCATGCGTGTTTTAACAGAAGCTATCTGAAGAAAAAATTTCTGCCTGAATTGTTGTGACATTAATGATTCTTCTTAAGTGGAGTGAGGAGTGCAAGGTAGATCATAAAAAAGGGCAGGTGTGATGTTTGGCCATAGGCAGAGCCATTATTCTTGCTGTAGGCTCTCCGGAGCTGTCATCTGAGATCCAGAACACTGAATCAATGCATTGAAGTTAACGCTGGAACTCTGACCAGTTTAAGCTCTAATGGTCCCCCTTCTCCTATAACCCATGCCAACCTTTATTATGAAAAAGATAAGCTCTATTCTTCACCATGTTGGCTGCACACCTTGAGTCTCTTTTCATTTTGTTCCACTTGGAATTTAAAATAAGGCTTTAAAATTTTTTACCTTGAAATTGACCTGAAAGCCAGTAAAATCCCCCGGTCTCACTCTCCCTCTTTAACCAACTAGTCACATTGAGACTGAGTACTCAGGTCAGACTCCTGAGATAGGCTCCCTGCCTGACCTCAAATTGACCTCTAAAAGCTGTTTCCGACTTCTACTGGTACCTAGAAGGCAGCAGGTAGTTTGTGAATGGTACATTCTCAAAATGGACCATTGTCACAATGGCATTCATTTTTTTGTTATTGTTTTTCGACAAAAAATTTATCAAATACAGGGGATATCAACTTCTCTTTCCATTTTTTCTTACTTTGGTCCAAAACGTATGTGTTGGAGAGTGTTAAGGAGAAAGCTACAATCCCTTTTATTTTCGCCTCCCACTTGTTTCTTGTGGAAGATAGAATGGTTTGTATGATTGTTGTTTTAGAAAAGAGATCTTTGCATTCTTTTAGCTAAGTCCCTCCTCAGCTTTCTTTTGGAATGATGCTGCCCACATGAGATGTGCATTCTTTGTATGGTAGGCTAGCTGGAGCAAATCCTGCTTCTGTAGATGGCCTTTGTTTGTACAAGTTCTGCCTGTGCTTGGGTAGTTAAATTCAACTTGAGAAGGAGTGTGAAATTCATTTTAACCTCTAATATAGGCTGTGTTCTCCAATCTAGCATTACCATAAAACGCTGGTGTTTGGATTATGGTCTGATTCCTGAATTGATATTTCTATTATTCAGAACTCAGAGGCAATCAGGATATGATTCTCATTCTTGTAATCCAATTTTTGGTGTTAATTTTGTGCAGTATATTGCTAGAAACAATGAAGAAGTTAAATAAGTATGTACATGGTCCCTGTCCTCAAGAAATTTGTAGTTTTGTAAGTGGAGGTAAGATATTTACACAAATAAGAAATCAAATGAGGACATCATCATCAAATATTTTGAAATCATTTTTTTTTTTTGGCTTAAGGCTTTATGACAGAAGCTGAGGATACAGAAATATGTTGTGGTTTCTGTATCATACAGAGAAATCCTCACAAAGAAAAGGGAACTTGACTTAGTCTAAGAAGGACAGGATTTCAAAGAGCAGAGGTAAGAAAGATGTTTCAGATAGAAGAAATAGCATGATCATAAGCCTGGAGGCAAGACTCAAGGCAAGCAATCCATGTTGATAGAACTGGAGGGATCTTTTAGGGGTGCAATGGGAGATAACGAGACTGGTAGATTGGAACTAGATTGTGTGACTTCTTGGTTGCTTGCCTAATCAGAGGGCAGTAGAGCCTAACGGTTAAGTGTTAGTGACCCTGGGTAGAGAAAAAGGGTCCTGATAGAAACTAAACTCCTTAAGAGAAGTAAAATATCCCTCAAATAAATACTTTCCTCTATAATTTGTTCAGCTTACAATCATATAATATCAAAACTGGGAAAGGCCCTAGAGATATTCTACTTTAACTTTCTGATTTTAAAAATGAAGAAAGAAGCTGTGACACTTTCCACTCACACCCTCCATGCCTCGCTCCACTCAGACATGGCAAAAATTTCCAGCCCTACAGAGACCGAGTGGTGTGTTGAGCCTCTGATCACTGTTCTCCAGAAGTATGCTGGTGACAAGTGCAGTCTCCCCAAGACTGAGTTCTTGACCTTCGTGAATATAGACTGGCTGCCTTCACAAAGAACCAGAAGGACCCCAGTGTTTTTGACCATATAGTGAAGAAATTGAACATCAACTGTGATGGGCAGCTAGATTTCTAAGAATTTCTTATTCTTATTGGTGGCATGGTGGTATCTTGCCATGTCTCAGTTACCCATTTCCAGAAGTATACCTGAGGAGCCCTTGGAGCTGGCCTCCAGACCCACTTTTTCCTTTTGGCCTCCCCATCATCATCATCATCTTCTCGTAGACCACACATATCCTAAATCCCAGTGCACCCACCACCCCATGCAGGCCACTACTGCTGGCAGCATTAAAACACTATCATTTTGTAAAACATGCACAGATGAAGAAAGAAGTTCATAGATATGAAAGTGGATATTTGTATAAACACTAGGAGCATACCTGAAAAACTTAAAGATAATGTTAATGTAAGAAGTCTATCCCAAGAAATAAAAACAACAGTAGGATCATCTTTGAATGGGAAGTGCAGATGTCCTTCAGAATTCTAATAACACAATGGGTAAGAACTGTTTCAGGAACACAAATTAAATAATTTATAAGGCGAGTGGGAAGATTTCTGGTCTTTACATGTGTGGACACTGGTCTTTGTGAACCAGAGGGACTGAGTCACAGTAATTAGTAGATTATTGTTAGGGTTGTTCTTTTTTTTCATGTTGTAGTCATGTACTTAAATGACTCTCAGGTTATTTTTTCAACTCCCAGCAAGCCTTTAAAAGGTAAGAGACATATTTTGTTGGTGCTTGCTGGGATGATGGGAGGCCATTGCAGAGAGCTGCCATTATGAGTCTTAGAAGGGAACTCACCTTTTAGGCCTCACTTGTCAGACAGTGAGTTCCATAGGACAGGCAGGAACAAGATGCAGAGGGGAACACCTGTGGGAAACAGAAGTAAACATTATATTAAGAATAATTAAATTAATAAAATAGACATTCTTCAACCCACTTTCGTCACCAAATGTTTCATGCACTGTGGCCAGAGGGAGAATTTTAATGAGCACCAGACTCCCCGAAACTAGACATCCAGAATCTAGCACAGTTGACACAAACTGTCAGTCCTTTGAGGCTGGAAGCTTTCTGGTTGTCCAGACCTTCTAGAGGATGAAAGTTGAGAAGGACTGTAAGGACTCTTAAGCAAATGTCTGTTTTGCTTTTAAAAAAATCAGGTCTACTTATTTAAATAGCATACAATTTACCCATGTAAACTTCATAATTCGGCAGTTTTTAGTACATTCACAGATATCTGCCACCATCACCACAGTCAATTTTAGGGTAATTTTATTACCTCAAAAAGAAACTCCAGCTAGTGAGAATGAAATGTAGAATTATATATGATTCAGCAATTCCAATTTTGGGCATAGCCCTTAAAAAATTGAAAGCAAGGCCTTGAATAGATATTTGTAGACATGTGTTCATACCAGCGTTATTCACAGCAGGCAAAAGGTGGAAGCAGCCAGTGTCTATCACTGGAAGAATAGATTTTAAAAATATGGTATATACATATAATAGAACATTATTTAGTCTTAGAAAGGAATGAACAAGGGGAGAAGGGAGGTAGATGGGGCAAAAGGGGTCAAATATGTGGTTCCAGAAAGAAATCCAACTATTGGCAGTGAACACATAATGCAATGTATGTGTGTGTGTGTGTGTGTGTGTGTGTGTGTGTGCATGCCTTACTGTTGAATTGTGCACCTGAAACTTACTGGATTTCATTAACCAATGCCACCATAATAAAAATTAAGTCTTACTTATGTTACAACATGGATGAACCTTGAAAACATTATGCTAAGTGGAATAAGGCCATCATAAAGTGATGGATATTATATGATTATGCTTACATGAGGTACCCATAGTAATCAAATTCATAGAGATAGAAGCAGAATGGTGGTCACCAGGGGTTGAGGGGAGGGAGGTGAAAGATAAGGAGTTATTTTTTAATGAGTGTAGAGTTTCAGTTGGGGAAGATGAAAAAGTTCTGGAGAGGGATGGATGGTGGTGACGGTTGTACAAATATGTGAATGTGCTAAATGCTACAGAACTGTACACTTAATAATGGTTAAATTGGTAAATTTTGTTATGTAATATTTTACTACAAAAATTTTTTTAAGGAGGGGGTATCATAAAGAGGCCCTTGGAAGAAAGATCCTTTCTAGCCAGGCCCCAACACAACTAAAGGTCACAGTGCAGAAAGGGTGTGGACTTCGGAGGCAGACAGGCTTCTTGCCTCCACTTGTGAGCCATGTGACCAAACACACTCTACTTGTTCTCTAACTTCTGTTTCCTCATCTTGAAAATGGGAACAATAAAGCAGCATAGTTCTGATAGTTCTGGAGCTTTCTGAAAATCTAAAATTCTGTTAGACCACTACAGTATATATTCTCCAATATAAAATGTCATAAAATGTAAAAGAAAATATATGTTAAAATTAAGGAAGCCCCATACTCTTTAGCTATCACCCCCTAGTCCTCATTCCCTCTCCCCACCATCCCTCAGCCCTAAGCAACCAGTAATCTACTTTCTTTGGAGATAGATTTCCCTATTCTGGACTTCTATATTAAAAAATCATAAAATATTTGGTCTTTTGTGAATGGGCTTCTTTGCATTTTTTGCTTGTAACTAAGCTGCCTCTGACCGTGAGAAGCTGCATTTTCACAGTGGAAACTTAGGAGCTGTGGGCAAGGCCTAGGAAGGGCTTTTGGGATCATCAGGAATTAAAACTAAATGAAAGTACTAAAATTTAAAGCAGTTTTAATTTTTTTATTATAAAATAATATATTTATTATAAACAAATGTCAAAAAATGTCAACCAGCAAAAATAACAAAATTAAAATAAATCAGCACTTATCTCACCATCCAGAAATAACCACTCTTAATATTTTAATAAATATTCTTTCAGACTTTTTGCTATGCATATTATATTCTCACACACATCATATTAAATGTTTTTTAAATCTTTTATTTATGTTTTTAAAGTTATAAATGCTTGTCATAAAGCTACTAACATAGTATAGAAATGTAAAATTTAGAATTTATTTATAATCTCTTCATAAAGTTATATATATCTTCACTTAAGAATATATCATGACATATTTCATATTAGCTTATAAAATTTATTTCTATTTATTTATAGTAAAGCCTATATGATTGTGCCATTATTTTTTTAGCATTCTCTATTGATAAAATTAATGTAGCTTGTAATTTTTCACTGAAATTACACAATCAAGATATTTACACTTGTTTCTTTGTGTTAGTATTTCCTAGAAGTTGAGTTTCTAGGTCAACAGGAATGGAAATACACTGTTATGTAACCAGCCTTTTCAAAAAATCCTACTAGTAAATTATGAATCTCTTTCCATGCTATTAAATATTTAATTTAGCTGCCTAATATTATAATCTATGAATGCTTTAAAATTTGTTTTCCTAATCTCCTAACACTAGAAATTGTTCTTTCTAGATTTTCACTATTATAAACATTTTAATAATCATTTCAGCTAAATATTTGCATGCATGCTTAAAATTATATTCCTAAGATGAATTCCTGGATAAAGAATTGTTCATTCAAGGAGTATGTACCTTAAAAATAATAATTTTTATGATTCTTTTCTTATTACAGAAATAATACATGGTCATCCTAGATTAGAAAATACAGATAGGCCAAAAAACCAACATGCTTTACCTTGCCACCCCGAGGTAGCCACTGGTAACGTGAGGTAACAAATGGTAACTACTCTGTCTGCATACTTATTTTTACATGAATGCAAATATAGAGTACATACTGCTTTGAAATACCTATAATAAATATCTTTTCATTTATCTCCATTATCATTGCATCTTATAGATGCACCAAAATTCATCTGCACAATCCTTATTGCTGGCATTTAGGTTGTTAATGTACATGTTGTGAAAACTTTACAGATGAATGCAGTACATATAGGGGAAATTATCTCACTGTCAAGAAGCCCTGAACAAAAGTCTCCTGACTCTTCATGGACCTGTGGGCCCTGGAGAGGGAGAGAAAGATAAGAGTTAGCAGTGGAAAGATAATGAGTGAAAGTGGAGAAGTGTCTCAGACAAGGCCCCCAATAAGGAGGGATCTGAATGAAGGCATCCGAGTTGGGAATGTACACAGGGTATGAGCATGGTGGAGAAAAGGACAGCTAAGTCAATGACTACAACTCCCTCCAGGAAATTGCAGTGCATTGGCAGTGCATCAAGTCTGGTATGGGAAGGGCAGCTACTCCCCATGCGGCCTGCCAGGCAAAGCCTTGTAATTTCTTATGGCCAAGTCTGAAATATTACACATACGATTTTGGCCTGGAGCTGGACTCCTCAATAAATCATGACAAGTTGCCAAAACTTGTACAGTATCCCTTCCCATCAGAGTATGCAATACCAGTAGAAATAGAAATTTGTCAGGGACCCAATAGGGAAGACTGAAATGATTTCTTTAATGGTATATAAACTGACATCTGAGGGTGTGACAAAGAGTTCCTGAGCACTACTGGACAGCTGAGACTCCTAAGCAGGTTCTGATGTAATGTCCCTCCCACCCCCATTAAGGAGATAAGACCGAGTCACTTCCATTATCTACTCAGCTGAGGGATCTACTTTCCGAGTGAATGCTCAACTTTACTCCATGACCTCAGAAAGTTATGATGAATTCCCTAAATTTTTATTTCCTTAAGAAATAACCTATTTTGATTCATCCCTTATAAATTTCCTCTAAACCTTTTGATATTTTCAACTTGCACTATTTCATTTCAATTCATTACCAACTGTGTATGCTGCTTGTATTAAATTTTCCTGCTTCACAATTTAAATACTTTGCAATGTAACACAAAGTAAGCATTCTCTGGTACCTCATTCACAACTTTCATGATTTCATAATCTTTTATCATATCTCTTTTCCATCTTCATTGTTTTAGGATGGTCTATTATTTTTTAACTTGTAAAGTGAATGATTCTCAAGTCCTTTGGCCACCATAGTGGACCTTGCTGTATTTTATTAAATTATTATTATTACTACTACTATCAATTTGAGTATCTATAATAGAGAAACACTGTTGTAGGTTCTTAGAGAGGGACAGAAATTTGAAAAACTTATGGTCCCTGATGAACATATTTTCCTCCCTTAACCTGTAAAAGTGGCCCATTGGGCCATCTTTAGAGAAAAGATGGGAGAGGACATTTTAGATGAACAACCTATTCACTAAGCCACAAGGCTGTTCAATTCTTCTGTAATGAACATAGATGGAAATTAATTTTCTTAACTCTTTGTGTCATGGATTCTCCACAAGGTTAAGGGTGACTGGACCTCACAGTTATAGCATTTGCCTAGAGATTATCCCTTTCTGTAATGACACTAACTACCCAGAGTTAGGCAAAACTTCACAGGTTAAGGGCACAGTCCTCTACAAGACTGCTCTCAGATGCAAACTGCAAGTTAAGGGGTTCCCAGGCCACTGTCTGACATGCTAGCTGCACATTTAGGGGTTCTATTGTCCTCTGAGGTTTGATAATATTCTAGAATGACCTACAGAATTCAAGAAAGTGCTATACTTACAATTACAGTTTTATTATAGCAAAAAGATACAAATCAAAATCTGCCAAAAGAAGAGACAAGGAGACAAGTTCAGGACAGTCTCAAAAACCAAGTTGCCATCATCCTTAAGGATGCATTGCCTTCCTAGTTGGAATCAATGTGAAATGCATAGGAAAGCTTACCTGGATTTTGGTGTCCATGGTTTTTATTGAAGTCTCATGATGTAGGCATAATCAGCTGAATCGTTGTCTATATGGCTGAACTCAATCTAAAGATCCCTCCCCCTCCTGGAGGTTGAGCTGATATTACATAACATAAAACCCCAATCCTCTAATCATATGGTTAGTCTTTCTGACATAGCTAACCCCTATCCTAATTCATCTCATTAACATAAACTATCTAGTCACCTAATTAGTATAAACTCTCAGGTATGGTCTGAGGGGCTGGCCATGGATAGCAAAGATACTCCTATCACTCTGAAAGTTCCAAGGATTTTTTGGTTACTTCCCAGGACCTCAGGACAAAGATCAGACAGATTTTTATAATACACTACCCTTGAGCTCTCTCCCTAAGCACCTCTACAAGGTGTGCTGGTTTGTCATCTACCCTCCAGACCCAAGATTTACAACAGATTCATTGCCTTCTGGTAGTGGATCCACCCTTCAGGGTGGCAGAAGCTAATTATTGGCGTTCAAGCATATTCATACAAAATAGTCCAACATCTACACAGGAAATACTAATATTATAGCAGGGAGATTGGAGCTCTGCATTTCTAATCTAGCTCCTCTTTCTTCCTGTTCCTGGAGAAGACAAAGTAAACTGAGAGGTTTGGTTCTACCCAAAAGTTTTCAAAACTATTGAAGGGAATGTCAGGAAGGGCTCAGGCAATCTAGGTATTCCCATATGCTGTTGATGGTATTATTTTTGGAGGAATAATTTATAAGTAGCTAAATGCATATAACAAAAAATTGAGGAATTTTTCTGCTTCCAAATTGCATTTAAAACCCAAAACTAACACCATACGACACTAGGTAAGAAAAACTAGGTATGTATACATTTTCAAGAAAGCCATCAACTGATAACCTTGACATAGAGTCAAACACCTCTCTAGGGCTTCTGGAGGGAAGTAATACTGGCACAACTACCATCAACACTGCCCTAACAAAATACTAAGTCAATTTAAGAAGACTGAGAAGGAATGGGAAGAATAGTCAGTGACGGTCTTGTGAGAAAGGACACAGTGATCGCAGTGAAAGTCTTTTTCCTTCTTCTCTGGGGATGTTCCTCTCTCTGAATCCAAGTGGATGGGGTGCCAAGAGAATCATTAACAAAGATTGGGGGTGCCAGCAAAAAAGGAAGATAGACATTTATTTTTCTAATGGCAGTCTGCTTAGGTATAGACAGGTTTGTCTTCTCCCATGCCTACCTCATATGAGAACAAGAGTAGGAGAAAGTGCAGAGTGACCAGTTTCTCATGATCTGGTTTGGCAAGGACAGTTGGTTGTCCTACGGATTGAGATGATTCCACAGAAGGTATCTGGGCTAGAATTATCTTGTTAGTACTTTATCCAAGGAGGTTACCCATTCAAGGAGCAACTACTGTGATATAAAGGCCCCCAGTGGTCCAGTGGTAGGAGCTAAGGTAGAGAGTGGAAGAGGCTTAGCTGGAACTGTATCACCCACATGGGGTAACTGTGCAATAAAGAGGGAAGTCTCATGAAAACCTCATTCTTGATGCCTGTCACACAAATAACATCATCCATCTGCCTGGATTAGTCAGAGAAGCAGCATGACCAATAAGAGATGTTTAAAGTCAAAGTGTTTGCCTTTCCCCCACCACAATTCTTTCTCCATTTCTATCATTAAAGGAGCCCCTCCAGGTCTCTCAAGGAAGGGAAAAGATTTAAATCATCTATGAAGTTTTAAATGGACTGGAAAGTTGTGTTATCTACTCAAGATACCTTCAAGAGCCCAAAGGATATTCAACATAACATAGTTGAAAGCAATGATTGGAAAAACAAAACCACTTCACGTTTATACTCTTCCAAGAAGAGAGTCTCAAAACAAACCAGTTACATTTTCCTCTGTTTTGATCCTGCAATTCCATGGTAAGGAATTGAGATGACTGATATAGTAGGTAACATATGACAAGTTATATATACAAAAATGGTTATTGCAGTACTATTTGTAATAGCAAAACAACAGTAAAAACAACAACAACAACAACAAAATCGCAACAAAAAACTAGAAACAAGATAATGTTATTAATAGGATACTGGTTAAATTAATTCTTTCATAATTACACATTTAAAAACAACAAAAAGATTGAGGCAGAACTGTATGTGTTGACATAGAAACAGTTCCAAGATATTTCGTTAAATGAAAAAAGCAAGGGGCAGCATAATGTGCATGATTCTTTAAAAATAAAAAACTGTATAAATATTTTGAAGTATTTACTATATATACTGATGATGTAGAAATAAAAATATTTCTGGAATGCTTTGTAAGAAGCAAGAGAAATTTTCTTTGGAATAAATGGTAGGGAGATATTCATGTTTCACTTGATACCTTTAGGTTCTATTTGAATTTGTCACTGGAGGGCATGTGACTACCTTCTTTTAACGCTAAAAGTAAATAAGTAGGTTCTACAACAATGTGAATGTATTTAATGCTATTCAACCGTACATTTAAAAATGGTTCAAATGCTAAGTTTTATGTTATACATATTTTTCCACAAAAGAGGAAACTATATATAAATTAATTTTTTTCAATTTTTAAAATTTTATTAAAATTTTTTGGGTGACATTGGTTAATCATATTATATAGGTTTCATAGGTCCAATTTGATCATGTATCATCTGTATATTGCAGTGTGTGTCCACCATCCAAGATAAAATCTCCTTCTGTCACCATATATTTGACCCCTGTTACCTTTTTCTTACCTCCCCACTCCCCACTTTCCCTCTGATAACTGCTATACTGTTGTCTATATCTGTGAGCTTTTGTTTGTTTCTTTGTCTTGTTTGTGTGTTGTTTTCAGTTTTATATCCCACATATGAGTGAAATCATATAGTTCTTGAGTTTTTCTGCCTGATTTATTTTGCTTACTATGATAGTCTCAAGATCCTCTTATGCTGTGGCAAATGGCAGTATTTTGTCTTTTCTTATGGCTGGCTGAGTAGTATTCCATTATATATATGTACCACATTTTCTTTATCCAACCATCTATCGAAGGACATTTGGGTTGTTTCAATGTGTTGGCCATTGTGAATAATATTGCAATGAACATAGGAGATATATACAAATAAATGTTTTCAAATTTTTCAGTTAGATACTCAGAAGAGGGATTGCTGGACCCATAGTAACTGTATTCTTAATTTTTTGAGGAACTGCCATACTATTTATTGGCTGTAGCATTTTACATTCCCACTAACAGTGTATGAGAGTTCCTTTTTCTCTACATCCTCTCCAAATGTAGATACAAGAAGTATCAGGAGAAGACTATGGAGCTGTGGGAAGAATACTGAGTAAGTATATGAGAAAGCTCCAAGGTGGCAGTAAAAAGAGGTTTAATGCCTTGTCTTGTGACTCTCATTGAAGGCTATTGCACAGGAGGCCTACTGGGGCTTTTATGGGGGGCGTTCAGAAAGGAGCCAGGACATGCATATTTGTCTGGAATAAGTTGGGGAGGGAACGTGGTAATTTTTTATTTCTTTTTGAGTTGTGATTAGACTCTGCACTGTTGTGTAAAATTAAAGAGCAGACAGATTTATTGGGCAGTGTGACCAGTTTTCTATCTGAGTAACCCAGGATTTGACTTACACAAAGTCCTATACAAAACCTGGACTGGATTCTGAGAGGATGAGCCACTGTCCTGGACTCATGGACCCCGGAATATCAGAGCTGAAAAGGACATTGGGTATGTTCAATTTTACTTATGGACACTGAGTGAGACCCAGGAGTGACACATATCGGTCCAAGTCACGGGGATGCTAAGAGACTGAACCAGGACTGTAACTCGGGTCATTGGGCCTCTTTGGTCAAGTACTGTTTTTCTAAAAAAGTGATGCCAGCACTATTCTAGTCATGACTTGACTGTCTTCACTCCATTTCTCTTCCTGTTAATTGCCCAACTGCTCTTAAGAATTGAGGGTCTGGTGTTCGGTCATTATTTTTGATACATTGCAGGATTCTGGTTGCTAATACCTTACCTAGAATGTTTGCACTCATATATGTGAGATTAGTCTATAGTTTTCTGTTTTCATATTATTATTTTCCATCAATTTGGTGATAGGTATTTTTTCATCTTTTAGTATCTCTGAAATCAGGATGCAGCTGACAATTGCTGTTGGCTAGGCCTGATTCATGACATAGATGTCGTTGCCTGAGCTTGTATGAACTTATCTGAAACCTTCCACGGGCACCTGCGCAAGAGTGATGCCAAGTGAATGTTAGCAATTTGGAAAAAGAAATACTGGAAACCATAATGGACCCTCTTTTGGGGAAAGGTAGTATTATCAATGCTTTTTTAAAAAAAATATTTTAATTTTTTGGTTGCTGTTGGCATACAATATTATATTAGTTTCAGGTGTACGGCATAGTGTTTAGACATTTATATAACTTCTGATGTGATCCCCCGTAAGTCTAGTAACCACCTAATACCACACATAACTATAACTATATTATTACTTATAGTCTCTATGCTGTATTTCACAGTTTTGTGACTATTTTGTAACTACCAATTTGTACTTCTTAATTCTTTCACCTTTTTCACCCAACCCCCTAACCTCCTTCCCATCTGGCAATCATCAAAATGTTCTCTGTATCTATGAGTCTGTTTCTGTTTTATTTTGTTCATGCTTTTTTTTTTTTTTTTTAGATTCCTCATATAAGTGAAATCACAGAGGATAATACTATATGGAAAAGTCCAGACATCGGCAGCTTTGAACTGAAAAGTGATTCAGAAGCGCTAGAGAATGAGTATGAAGATGTTTTATTTTTTTATGCACAAGAGTGATAGAAATGATCTTTTAAAATAAGCTTAAAGCAGTGCCTTCACTAAATTTAAAATAAAAATTCTAAGTGGTAAGAAAGTATTTTTGTAATGGTATATAAAATGTGAATTTTACAGATACATTGGTAAATTAGGTTAGACGAAATATGTCAACCATATCTAGCTTTGTCATTAAACCTTAAAATGAATTGAAGAGAGTCCCATTTTTTTTCTCTAGGCTTTGAGCATTTAAGGTAACATCACAATTAACTAAAAGGTCAACTAATGCTTAGCTGTGAACTCATGTTATCCTGGGGTCTTTTCCAATGCAAGGTTTTAAAGTACCATTTCATGTTTTTATGCTAATTGTCTATTTGTATTTTCCTTATTTCAGAATCCATTTTGATAATTTGTATTTTTATTAGGAAATCACCCATTTTTTTAAGAATTCATTTGCTGCCATAGTTTACTCTTATAATTTTAAATTCTCTTTTACCTGTAGTTTCCTACAGAAGTCATAATCTTATACACTTTCGCTCAGTTTTTCCTTAATCAAGCCAGATTTTTCTAATTTTTTCAAGGAAGGCTTTTTTATTTATTTGTACTTTCTATTGCATTCATTTTTACTTTAATCTTGATTAATTCCCTCTTCTAAATTTCCTTTACTGCTTTTTTCTAATTTTTAATGTAAAACTAACTTTATTTTTCACATTATTTTCTTTAAAAATGAAAACATTTAAGGTGTATTTTTCCTTGTAAGTACATTTTCCTCTGTGACATTTGGGTTTTGGTAAAAAGTAGGTTTTTTTTTTTTATACTTATAGATACTTCATAATTTTCTTTTGATTTCTTCTGTGTGGTTTTTGGTCATCTTTACATTATTTTTAACTTTATTGGATTAAGATCAGAGAACATAGTTTTTAGAATCTGTTAAGGTTTTCTTGTGGTCAAATATGACTGATTTTATAAAAATTCTGTAAGTACCAAAAAATGGTTTTATTGTTATTTGAAAGATATTAGATTCCATACAGAACTATTACATAAAGGTGATTGACTGTATTTTTTCAATTCCTATGTCATCAGATTTGTCCAATTCTGAAAGTCTTCCACTGTAAATACAGTTTATAAAATTTTCTTTATTTTGTATCATTTTTGCCTTAGGTTTAGCTGTTATGTTGTTTGGTACATGTACAAATGTACATTCTTAGTCTATGATTATCTCTATATTTTATCTATATATTTCTGTCTTTATTTTGATCTGTTTATTCTAAGGTATGTTGCTTACTACCATTTCCTTCCTTCTTTATCATCTCCCATTCTGTTATGATTAATCTGTTATTTGGCTAAAGCATCTTCTGAAGTATTTTCTTTAGTGGGAAAACATAGGTGTCAGTCTCTGACTTCTTGCATATCTGCAAGTATCTTTCCCTGTGACAGTGGAATAATGTCTTGGCTGATCACAAAATTCTTGAGTAGCAGTCCTTTTCTTTCAGAAGTCTGCAGATATTATTCCACTAACTTTCAGTCCTGTGATGCAGATAAAAGGTCTTTTTGTTGTTGGTGGTGTATTTTTTTAAATAAGGCAACTCAATTCAGCTTGAAACTTGGAGAGCCCATTCATTCTGTAGATTCAGATATTTCTTGGTACAAGAAAAATTTCTCCTTTTATAGGTTTAATTATTGCCTCTCCTCCATATGTGCCTTTTTCTCTATCCAGATATCCTAATAGTGTATACCAAGCCTCTTTGATCCATCCTCAAGTCTCTCACCTTTTCTTTCATGATTTCAATTGCTTTATCTCTTTGCTCTGTGCTTTGAGATATTTTCTGCATTTGACTTTCTAGACTACTAATTTAGGTTTCAACAGTGATCATTCTCTCCTTTCATTCATGCAGATTTAAATTGGAAAATCTTTTCCCTCTCCTTCCCTCCCTTTTTCCCTCTCCCCTTTTCTCTTACCCTCCTTCCCAACCTTTCTTCCATTCTTTCTTCTTTGATGCAGAGGTCTCTTTTCCTGCACCTTTATCTTCTTGGCATATGTTTTATCTGTTCTGATTTTTCTTCCCCTTTGCTATTGAGCCCCTTTGGATATTTTCTTTGTTGACTCAAGCTCAGGGCTCCTTGTGGAGTAGCTTAAGAGGCAGCAGTCATAGATATGGTGAAAAGCAAAAAGATCCCTTCTTTTTGAGCTCATTGCATTGAGATAAGTTGTCAGCAAGATTTCTGTTGAAGTGGGAACATACCCTGCTTTCTGTTCTTTGCAGATTGCTTCAGCCTTTAAGGCAGGGAGGACACAGCACACATTCAATTCATTTTCATCTTCTTGGGAACAGAAAAAGCCACACATTCATTAAGGATTGAACCAGCCTTTACCCTTAGGATCCATAAGATGTCTGAGCGTCAAGTTTCCCCTGGATTTTCATTTATCCTCGCCCTGGGCATTTCCAATGATGGTTTCTCTTGTAGTCTTTGGCAGGGTAATCCTGGCACCCTTTCTTCCCTCCAGGACTCACACAGCCCACAGCCTCACTTTCATTTGCATATCCATAGACTTAGCTGCCATTTGACCAGCATTTGGAGTCACTAGTTGAAGAGAAGGCAACTATATTCATTGCCATCTCAGTGTCATAGGTCTCACCTTACTGAGCCCTTGGAAAACATATCCTTCCTGTCTAATTCTGTGACCTACACACAACATTATCATAATGCAGATGGAAAAGAAAGACAAAGAAGAGGAAGAAAAGGATAATGAAGAGAATAAGAGAACGAAGAGAAAAAGCAAGATTCAAGTACCAAAAATCTTCAGTGAAATACTTGTCTTTTGGTTCTTAGTACTAAGGAATTTCCTTAAATCAGTGTCTATGTCTAATATGAACTTCTCACCTTCCTAATTTAATGAGGGTGTACACCCATGGGACCTGTATTTCTGGATCTGTTAGTATATGAATTATTGCCTAACCCTGTCTCGGTGCTCATGGTTGCACAAAAAAAAGAGATTAGATGCTGAATATCTGGGGCTAAAGGGCACATATAGGAAAGTCATCAGGGTAATAGGCTTAATAATAAGCAGATCCCTCCAAACCCTAATTTGGGAAAAGAGACAGCTGGTTTATTTCAGAAAAACTACTTGGCCTTTGCTCTAAGATAGATTTGGCATTACATCTCTCAAAGAAAAAAAAAAAAGCATCACACAGTGAACCCAGTGTGTGATAGGATGAGTCACCTAGCAGCTTTTATTCCTCTTAGCCATGTGGTCAGCTGAAAGTAACCCTCCTCTCTGTGCCCAATGATCAAACTTCATTCCTTGGGTGTGTGTATGAATATGTGGGATTGCATAAAGATTTGGGCTTATCTGAATGTAAATACTGATTTGATTCAAGTTCCTCTCCTTAATAGTACCTTGATGAGATTATATTACCTGAGAGTTCATGAGGATAATCAAAAATAAGTAAGAGTGAATCTTCTTTGGGAAAAGTTTATAACAATTAACATGAACATACACATATGTGGCAATTTGCAAATAATATATGTATGTAACTTCACTGTGGTTTACATATCCATCAACCAACCTTCCTCACTGGGGCATCTATGAAACAATCAGCCAAGAGTGGCTGGGAAGCACCTTGTACTTCTTTCCTCCTTCTGGATACATCAACTCCTGTATCTATACTTGTCTGCTTCTTAGTGTCAAGGTCGAAAGCTTCACTGTCAAGAATTCCCAATTTATCATAGCTTGATATTTAGTTCTTATACTACTGGATTTATGTCTCAACTACATAGAGCTGTGATCCTGTTGTTCTCGTTTTTCTTTTCCTAACAAGGTGTTACACAAACACAAGGAACAAAAAACCTGTTGAAAGTGTGACTCCTGTGTGCCTTGACTTTTATAGTGGTGAGAGGAGTTTGGACTGGGAAAAAGGAAAGTTCCAAAAGAAAGGGAGCAGCAACATTTTGGAGTTGAAAGTACAAAAACCATATAACGGGTAGTGCACACGTGCAAGTGTGCATGCACATATACACACTCATACACAATACACTGTCTTACTAGTGTCGCTGTGCCTCTCCGCTGACATAATTGAAAAGTTGCCTCCATATATAATCTAGCTAGCATAAATCACAAGAACCTTAAGAAATACTTCTAGTGACAATCGTTAAACTTTAGAATTGCTAAAGTAAAACCTCTGAGGTATTTATAAATAAGATGGGTCTCACACTGATGACTAAGTTGTCCTCTTAAGTTAAGTGGTATGATAATGACTTCTCAAATTCCTAGAGCAGGACGGGGTTAAAAATATTACAAGTATACCATAGCTTAAGTCATTGGTATCTAGTAATCATCGGATTCATTCTTATCCATTGGTTAATTACACACGTCTTTCATGAAATGCTATCTTCAACAGAAATAAAAAACAGATAATTTCAAAGCTGCCCATTGACATGTCATCCCCTACAACAAACCCTGGGAAGTAGCACAAAGGGTAGAATTCTAATTCAGAATCAAGGGCAAGGTTCTCACTGCTCTACTAACTCTGCTGCTGGCTGCATGTGCATTGGCTTAACAGGAAAGATTAAAAGACATGAACACAGATGACTAAAAGGGTGTGGTCAGTAATCCAAGAATTTACAAACATTTGAAAGCTACAAAAATAGAAAGGCGTTTTGAACACAGATAATTGTAGACTCAAAGTTAGCAAGAGCCTCAGAGGTCATTGTCATTAGCTTTTACAACTCTTATAGCAACATTTAAGTATTTATTTGTAGAAAGGAATATGCACAGTAACATTTTAAGAATATTTTCTTTCCCATGTTTCCACAGCCTCATGAACAAGTTCACGTTTCCATTTAAATCTTTCACACATTTACAGGTCCTTAAGAGTGATTACTCAAATTTAAGCAGTAAAATAATCATATAGTCTCATAGCCGGATTATAAACTAGGTAGAAATTATGCATAGTGCTTATAAGAACGTATAATTGTGTTGAATTTTTCTGTTTCCATTAATGGGAATCTGTTTATTAATTAACTATAATGCTTTCTTCTAGGCAATTTTTTAAATCTTTATTTTCTTCTTTCTTGCTAATGTCAACCTATTATCACTGCCGCTTAGGATGTCAGCCATGTGTTTATCTGTGGTTAAAAGAATCAGTGTATGACTTGACAAGGTCTTCACCCATAGAAAGGTTATCTCCTGCCTTGTGGCTATTACTTGAAATATCTGACCAAGCCATCCTTTCATGATGTTTCTGGTTAAGTTGATCTGTTTGCTGCTTTTGTGTTCCATGATTCAGCAGATCCTATGACTTAGCTGCAGCTGGTTTCAATAAGGCCAATCCACTTGAATATACCAACTGACATGCTCAAAACACTTTCAGTTCAGAAAATGACTGATAGGAAAAAGTAAAGACCATTGGATTAGCAAGCAATGGCAGGTCTAAAGTAGACATTCAATAACAACATTTTTTTTTTTTTAATAGATGAATGGATTCTAACCCCAGCTCTATTACTATGTATCTAGGAGAACTGGGCAAATTGTGTCATCACTTCAGATCCATTTCTTCACCTGTTAAAACCCTAGTCCACTGACATCAAGTTACCAAGAGGGGACTCCCATGCTAAACAATTATCATCCTTGCTGGGCAACTGAGTCACCCAGGGTAGTTTCTAGAACTATTGATGCCCAGATTCCAATCCAAGGGATCAGATTTTAATCAGTCTGGAGACAGGGCCCAGGCATTTGAATTCTGAAAACTCCCATGGTGATTCTAATGTTCAACTAGGGCTGAGAACAGCTTCCCAGAAATAATCTTTCTAGCTTCTTTTTCCTCCTTATGGGACAAAAACAAACTCATCTGCTTAAATGGCCAAAGTCTAATGATACTTGCTCCAGGTTTCTCTATTGGGCAGCACTACAGAGTTTAAGATTTGACCAGACCTCCTCTGGACTTGTGGTGTGTTCTGGTCAGTCTTATGCAACGCTATCTAGGGGTAGACAGCTCCTGCAGGCAAGTGTGTGATTTGGTTGGTTACATTCACTTTAAGAATACAAGAAGCTCAATTCTGATTTGATTAAGCTGAAATTTAGATCCCTTTCTCAAGTCTATGTAAATTTTTTAATTGATTTCAAATCAGGAGGAAAAAGGTATGATAAACTGCACCGACAAACTTCACCAAATCTAGGCTCACCCGTGTCATTAAGATTAAGGCAGATTTTTGAATAGGCTTTGTAAATAGTTATGAGGACCCAGACATTTATTCTTACCTAAGGTTTCCCACCAGATCTAAAATTCTGAACACAGAGGAGATGCAGTACAGAAAGCATCACTTTGCATTGACCTGATGCAACATAATGATTTCCTGCTTTATTTACATAGAGTATTAAATAAAGCAGCATACTAGAGTGGAAACAGCATTGAAGTGGGAATTCAGAGGCTTGGATTCAAGATTTAGTTATGTGAAGTCTTGGGCCAGTCTCCCTGGGGTTAAATTTTTTCCTCCCAAACAAGTGAGTGAGTCAATTTCAGACCTTTAAAGTTTCTTCTAGCTCTAACATTCTAGGGAACGCTAATGGAATTGCTCATGAAGTTGGCAGTGACTGATGACTGATATGATGGGACATGTCCAAATCTCCCATATTCCCTGAAACATTCTGGCTTCTTATCTACAGAGTGAGACAAGCTGCTAAAGAAGAAAATTTTCTTCTGATACTTGTTCTAAGGAGAACATTCCCAGCTGGGGAGGGTAAGGAACAGTTTTATCCTCAGGAAAAAAAAAGAGATCAAGAGTTACATCCAATGGTTTTTCTCTTGTGCCTTCAACTTTCTGAGCCTGTCTTCATCAAGAAGACTTCCTATATACTAACCAAGGAAGTGCTGAGCTTTTGTAATCTCAGTAAATTTGAAACAGCAGTTTCATAAAAAATGTTTCTTTCCTATGTACTGTTTACTTCAACTCATAACCAACCAAAATATTCTTCCAAATTCTGGAATCTAAAAAAATGTCAGGTTTCTAGTCACCAAAATAATGGCACCAAAGACCAATACTAAATACTGTAATATTAATGTTGCTTAGTTAGTATTATACTTCTTTGTGTTAAGATTGCTTGATTCTGAATTATATGCAAGAAGTAATTGGTCTTAGTCAGCAAAACGACCTCACCAATTTTTTATTATAACATGCATCCATAAGTCTGTTAAAGACTTGGAAGCAGAAGGAATTCTAATAGAAAGAAAGGGACTTGGTCTAACTCATCTTTTATCTCATGTACCTGGCACAGATAGTAAATGCTAATATATGCTTTATTGAAAAAATTCAATAAACAGATGAGCAATGGTATAACAAAGTAATCAGGCAAATATCAATATTATAAGAATTTTAGTTTTTTAAAACAAA
This sequence comes from Cynopterus sphinx, assembly GCA_030015415.1. Taxonomy (NCBI): domain Eukaryota; kingdom Metazoa; phylum Chordata; class Mammalia; order Chiroptera; family Pteropodidae; genus Cynopterus; species Cynopterus sphinx. The sequence continues at coordinate 55,016,579 of CM057380.1, read as the reverse complement.
TGTGTCTATTAAAGCTAAAACACTATTACTTTCCCAGAAATAGAATCAGATTTAAGCAAAACATGTTTAATACAATACGACACAATGTTTGATATGGTAAAATTCACACAGAGGATTAGTTAATAGAAGATCACATTCTTTTGTGTGTCCTAAGGGAATAAAGGAGGTATAGAACTGAAGTGGCTTAAATATTCTCTTTCGAGCATTTACCAATACAAGGTAATACACAAATTTGATGCAATAAACTATATCTTGTCCTGAAAATAAAATTTAATTATTAAATCATGTTGCTGAATTACATTTGTTACCATTAAGCCTTAAATATCCATATACCTATAGATGTTCCTAATTCACAGGATTTCAAATACAGAAAATTTAAAAATCAGAAAAGTAATCTGACTAAACTATGTATATCTTCAGTATCTTGTTGATAAAGTCTCAAACTTTATAAAAAGTTAAAATACTGATTATTTAAAATATTCCCCCATTATGGTTTTGTTTCTCATGAATACAAATTGGACTCACAAATGTCAACCATGTTTTAGTGAAAGGACTCTCTTAAAATATCTGTTGTTGACAGAAGAATTAACCAGTTTAGTAATGTTTCTGTAGTACCAGCAATAGTGATGTCAATCTTATCTTGGTTTCTTCCCCTAACTGAAATTTGGAATAAAACAATTTTATGCAGTTTATTCACAACCAAAGGAAGAAAATAAATTCTGGTGAATGCAGATAGTCTCTGAAACCATGGCTTTCAGACATGATGGTATATAAATAACCTTCATTAAACTAATACATTTTAATATTTACTAGACTGAATACTGTCTCTTATGATAAATTGAGACAGACTAATGCTAGGTAAAAGTCTAGCAGCACGCAAATCAGTATTACCGTTAGTGTAATTTTCTACATCAATTATTGGCAATAATGGACCAAGGAAAGAGAAAAAAATGAAGATATTTACATGCAAAGATATTAAAATATACCTGCACCTTTCAACCTAGTACTACAAAGAAGCCACTCACAAAATATGCTAGGCCGCATGGCAATATCTTTATATAGTGTTATTAAAGTGCAGTTGGTAGGAAACTGCTGTCATCCCTTAGTGGTAGCAGATATATTTTCTTTCTGAAATAATACAAAAGAGAACATACCTTTTCACTGATTTTATTTCAGGGTACCTTATCCTTATGGTTTTGACCTTCTGACAGTATGCATGATTGGGATTCCCTCTCTGGAAGCCCTAGACTCATAGACGTTAGGCCCTTTTTTATGGGAAGGAATCCTTGAAGATCAGTTTTTCTCCCTCAAGTCAAATGCAAAGGGTGACAAGGCTGTTACAAGCAACTGAATTAAACAATGTAGTTACCCATGCTTTAGGTCTAGTACAGAGTATTTAAGGCACATACTTTTTGAGTACAACTGAAGACACTGCTACCTTTAAAAAGATCATGACTATTAATAGAAATACAAAATTGGATGCTATTAAATTCATCACATTAATGTTATAGAATATTGTGTTTAATGCAGAGACAGTGAAGGTCAAGTACTTCTTTTCCATACAGGAGGAATCAGAACTATGTATTATATATCATTTTACCTAAAAATCTATACAATAGCTTTTACTGTTAAACAGCCAGCTCACTATTAAAAGCTCACTATTTTGGACTAAATGGGAGTAATATCTATACTGCTATAATAAAATCTCTACTTTGAATAAGAAGAAAGGGGGTCATCTAGGTAAAAATTAGGTATTTCTAAATACATGTGGAGTAACTAATTTTATATACACATACTATAACTGATAAAGTTTTGCCTACAAAAGGTCTTATTATTTAGAATAATTTTTATATAAAATGCTTTAAAATATCAAACTTTATTTGCAGTAAATTTTTGTTTAGCGTTTTTTCTTTATAGAATGAAAAGGTAAACATTAACCAAGGCTATACCACAAATTCCAAGTTAATGTGTTATCACTTACTCTGTTTTGAAAGAGCAAGGTTGGCTATAAAAAAATCCTGTTATTTGCCGGCCCTTCTTCATGGAGGGATGCAAACAATCTCCAAATAGTAAAAACTAAAAAAAAAATTAGTGATAAAGGCTTTCAGATGGTAGTCAGTGGGCCCCTTAATTTTAAAACAATTCACTATTACTGTAAAGAACTTTTTTGGCTCATGGTTATACTTGGTGACATCTCTTCCCTTGCCCGTTTGTTGCTTTAAAGGATTTCTTTCATTTCACACTCCAGCAATGAGCCTTTTCCTTCTCTTCTTTTGTTTAAAATTGGTATTTACAATGTTTAAAGATTCTTAAAAATTCTTAATATAAAGAACTTTAGAATAAGAGACTCATCTGACACACATTTAGCAGTAAAATATGAATAGTAACTCTTAGGCCTATCTCTACTACTCAAATACAGAGAATATTGAGAACCCTAACTAGTCTGTCCATAGGTGAGCCATTCTCTGGCCCATAGCTCAGCCATTATCTGGTCCATGAAAGTAAAATATCATATTAGCTTATCTTACTATTTCCTAAAATCCTAAATTTAGGTCACAACTCAGTTTAGTGACACTGAGAACTGGATTCTAGGAATAAAGATTACTAAGAATGTTCAATGAACCCATTTCAGTTTCAAATATTAGCACTGAAGAATTGCCTTCTAAACACATTATTGCTTTGGTTAAGTAGTTTTATCCATACAAGTTTTGGTCACTAAAACTGCCCAATGGAGCAATATAAAAAGTTATTTCATTATGAAAATTGGTGCAGATTCTATAAATCTCAAAAAATATAAAGTTTGTTAACTGTAGTTTAAACATAAACATGTAACAACTAAAGACATAAGAACTATCATTTTAAATACATAGTTGGCTATATGATTCAGGAGTTGATTATCTGGTTTTTAGAATATCTCACCTTCTATCTCACCTTTTGGTTAATTTCTATAATGATCAGTTATGAAAAAGGGAAAGTAGGGAATAGAAACAGGGGAAATCTTAGAAATTATTAGCAGCTCTTGTAAAATGTTAGGTTAAAGATTAAAAGAAAGATAAAACTAACAGCTATAATGTAGATTTCAGTAAAAGTCACCAAAGACAGTTAGACACGGAGCTTGGATTTTCAAATATACATATAGAGAACCATAAAAAATATTATGTCGAAAGATATTTTGTAGCATACTATGGAATATATCTATATTATATAGCAAAGGCTAGAAACTGTTTCTGGTTAGATGTATTTACATCTGTAAAAGCTCTTCTTTCTAGGAAGCCAGAAATATGGCATGTAGGTTAAATACCAAATTTACATACCAACCAAATTATCTGACAAAGACTAACTCTTAGACTACCCAAGCTGTCACTCAGGTTAAGCTGGTTGGTAATGAATTAGGAAGTAAAATGAGGCATTTAAGCCAGAAAAATTTGGTCCTATTGAGTATTAATACATTATTTTCTATGAAAATATTTTATGTATCTAAACTAAGTCACTTATTGTGAAACATTTTGGGCTTGCCATTGAAGCAATGCTTAAGTCATCTTTACTGTTCATAATTTTGTAGCATGTAGCTTGCTGTGGCTCAAATGGAGAAGTAAACAAAGATTTTTTATTACTTCCATTGTATATTATACCTATGTACTATGTTAGGCAGTAGAAATATACTAGATTACTTCTAGAGATAAAGAAAATTTCATAAAAGGATAAAAGATTCTAACTACATTATAACAAGGGGAAGGTATTCACTCATTAGCAGCGTTTCACAACTGCAGTCATGAAACTCATGGTGTTTCATGAATTAACATATAATAAACAAACAAACTCTAAACTATCCTATGGTATATTTTCTTCTAAAAAAATATATGATAAAAACCTAATACATGCATATATCATTATTGTAAAACAATCTACTTTTAAGAAAGGGTATGCTTAGTCAGGACTGCCAGTAAGTCACAAGCGAGATCAACTCATATTCCAATACATTTTGGACCTCTGTATTACTGTATAGCTAACATTTACCAATGAACCACCATGTTATTATAGGCTAATGACCTAGTGATTGTTAGTATGTGTTTTGTATTTTATTTTATAATATCAACTCATAATTGAAATATTAATTTTTATTGCATATTAAACTGATTAATAAAATTTGGTCACTTCTAAAAGCAATTAATTTGTGAAATTATTTTTCTGCTTATACTTTAAATACATATTTAATACATTTTTATGTAATCAATATATTATTTTCAAAAAATATCCTGTGGTTAAACTGGTTTTGGTGCACTATTGTGTACAAATACAATGACTGCTGCCCTCAATTTTATCTGGCTGTTGTAATGTTTTTCTAGTGTTTCTTTAAAATGTAAAGAAAGTTACAATTCAGTACACACAGGCAATGGAGTTGTACCTAATAGTTAAATTTTTAAAATCATTTTCCCATTCTTTTAATTTAAGATACAAAGAAGCTTTACTAGCTTACATTTCTTTTCTACCAAAAGAAATGTGACTGGGTTTTCAATCAAAAATGATTCTTCTGTGTTATGAACAGAATGGTTAAGACTGGTCTCCCATTAAGTGTAGTCATTTGTAGGGGATTACTTAATGTTTAAACAAAAAATGAAGTTAAGCTGGCCATAAGCTCAGATGTCAGATATTCAAGTTTTTTACATAGTTCTGTTAAAGCATATTTTGAAGTGTTCTGCATAGTATGTCAGGTTATAGGCTGCTCTGGCATCATTTCTTGAATAATCTTCTAAATAATTGCTAGGACTTAAGGCATTATAACAGTCATTGCTGGACTAAGGGTAACAATAATCACTTGGAATAAAGGGGCAGAACTTAAGAGTTTTAAAATCCCACATAAAGTTATATCCCTTACTTTACCAGTTAGTAGGTCAGAAAGGTTTAGGTCCTACGTAACCATCTGTGAGCTTATCTGAATAGCTCTGCAATACAGGTGTATGGTCAATACATGAAGGGAAGGCTAATCCTATTATGGTATAGTGTTCATCCTAAACCCACGGACAACTCTGATAATAATTACAGCTTTGATCCTTTCTTTCTTCATCTCAATTGTCATAAGTTACACCATTCATGGTTTACTATAGCACTGCTCTTCAGAATGTTCTAGTCTGCTGTGAACCTCTAGTCATGTGAACCTTGAGTGAAAACTGCAAACAATCAGCCAAATTTGAAACTGCCATTCAGAACAAATCACATTCGAAGAATCCGAACATGGAACTGGACTCATTCCTATTGAATGGGTAGATGAAACATAAAATCTTTTACATCACCTCTGACTCTTTCATGGACATTCAAGATGAAGATAAGGTTTCTAGCAAACTTCAAAGTCTATTGTCTTTTCTAACCACCTTTGCTCTCAGTCTTTTAGTACTGTATACCACCTTGCACTTTTTCAACCAAGAAGAACTTTTTGCATTCTGCGTGCAGCAACAATGGCTTCATCTTCTGAGTCAGATTCACTCTGGGACGTAGTGTGAGAGGAACTGCAAGGGGAAGAGCACTCTGGCGAACACAAGTAGTGCATCAGTGGGAGGCGGTACTTTCCACAGAAGTCCACAAATTTTATTTGTCTGACACAACAGTCAAAGTAGACTCCTGCAGAGAAAAAGGAATAAGTGCAAAGTAATTATTACAAAGCAAAAAGCCACTGTTTATTTTTCAGCCATTTCACCAGCATTCTGAAGAAATGTCATATACAGTCTTCTTTTTTGTGAATCTTAAGCAAAACTAGTAAATGCTTCTATCGCTGTTTATAAAAATATTGCAAGGTTTTAGGGATGGCAATTTGGCTGCAAAGAGAAAGCCAGATTTATCTTAAAGGGAGCTGACATTAAAAGGACACTGTTTACTTAACTTGTTTTCTCTGGGTGACTTTCTGGACAGTGGTTGATGAGAGATTATAGGATATCTAAAGTGCCCTTCCTCCATTTAAGCCATTCCTTGGTACTATTCTACAGCTAAGAAACTTTAAAAAGTCCACAAACCTTCTTTAATTATGATCTTAGAGAATTACTTAAACACAAAATTTGCAGAAAGAAGATGAGTTTTGGTATCCCTGTTTTTATGTATTGGGAAGCAAAATAAAAAGAAATAAAATGTTATCTTACATTTCCACAGGCTCTAAATATACAGGCTTCAAACTGTTTCATTAGTGGTCTCACTTGATTTTCAAACAATTATATACTGTTAGGTAGACTGAAATTAGTATTCAGCTCTTTTGATTCCTAATTTAGTACTCCTAACTGTGGCCTTTCAGCAAAGTAAAAATGTAGCTAAAGCTGAGAGGAAAGCAGAGGTTGCTGTGTCTCAGGGTTTTAGTCACTCCTCAAAGATACTGCACATCTCTAACCCATGAAGGCTGTCATAATGGTTGCAGTATAATTGAAACATATAGAACTCTGGGTCCCATCACCACTCTGAAGAGGATTATCAACCTCTATACCTTACCCAAGTTTCCTCTGGCACAAACTACTCTGTGCGTAGCACATAAGGGACCAAATAAAAAGATGGTGGCCAAGCAAAGGAGAAAAAATGATTTCTAGATATTTTTTTCTTAATACTTCTCCATTAACTTTTTAATCTTCTGATCCTATAATAAGTTAATAACTTGTAGTTTAAAAATAAAAATTAATGGTATGTTACTTTGAAAAATTTAGGAAAGTAGATAAATTCAATAAACTGGTCAATCGATATTGATAATAAACCTCCCAAAATGTGTTGGTTTCCTGACAACAGATAAAGTAACAAAAGAAAGATTATAGAGTTACCATGAGCTAAAATAATATAATACTACCTTGTCATTTCTAAGATCTCAGACTATTTAATACCTCACAAAATATAAAACTTTTGTTTCCAGTTCAGTAACTAATGAGTCTGAGGGCAAATATATCAATTATAATTTTATATATTATCTCAAAATTTAAATTGATAACTTTTAATGTTTTTGTTCCTAAAATAAATAATACATCCATATACTGAAGAATTAAGAATCCACTTCAGAGAGAGAAAAGAGAATTCTTGTAGCAGTCCATTTTAGAAAAGGACAAATTTAAGGGAGAGATTAGATTTAGACTATTAAGCTTGATGGCCTGGTGTGAATTTTGTCCCTTGGGATTGTTAAAACAAGAGAGAGGCTGAAGCACTTCTAAATTGACACAGCACAGTAAACCCTATGTCTAAAAGTGAGTGGCCAGAAATGACCCCGAGTATTGTCTTCTTTAAACCAATAATGCCTTTTTTTCTCTTCTAATATTCTTTCCAGGAACGTCATCATTTTCTCTCTTCATAACCTTATAACAGTTATGAGACATGATGGAACTTCCAGGGAAAATCTCAGATGGCTCTGATCATCATTATACAGCATTTCCTCAGCACCTACATTTATCCTACAATAGTAAAAACCTTTCTGTACACCCATTAAATTAGATTTTTCAAATTGGATTTTATGAGGGAGGCAAAACAAAATGACCTGCTATCAGTCACCAGCTCCCACCCACACCACTTTCACTCCAGGCCCTTCCTAATCTGGCCTCAATGTATATTTTACTCTTTTCTCTCATTACTACCCTAACTGTACATTTAAGCCAAATTATTACTCATCCAACATTCTTCCCCATACTGTTTTATCTTTAATTTTAATCACTCCATCTGAAAAGTTTATTCTCAATCTTACCCTATGAAATCCAAATCATACTTCAAGAATTGTCTCATCTTTTCCAGATCTAATTATGTACTCTTTCCCTTTGATTCCTAATAGTACAGTGAATTCCTACTTCATTCTGCCTTATATTGTAATATTTGTTTAATTTTCTTCAAATGCTCTAAAAACAAGAAATTTTGAACCATGGACTTAAAAGAAAATATAATTCCAGGGTACATTCTGAAATCTGCACATATTTGGCACACAGTCAGCCCATTCCTAAGTCTTGAATCATACTTTATAATGGTACCTAATATTCAGAATGGTAACTCTAAGAACATGTCCCTCAAATAAATAGGAAAAGTAACCAAACATTTTATAGCTTCTTTTCAAGCAATTAAGACTGTTTATGTTTCCTTTGTGTTTCCTCTCATTTTAACATCTCATGACAGTTCCAAGACAGGATGAGACTTTCTAGGTATTTTCCTTATGTATAAATCATGAAGTACTATGAAAAGAATAGAAAGGAGAGAGGGGAAAAAAAGAAATCCAAAGGGGGTGAAATGTCTTACTTTCTGGCAAAAATGTAAGGCAGAGACTAACTGCCTTTCTATGAAAGAAGGCAGCTAATGAAAACAACACTTGGATCATCAATTTAAAAAACAGCTAAATAAATGGGAAACAAGGACACTGAAATAACTTACCTCCACACTTTGGATTTGGGCAATTACTGGCTAAACTCAAGTATCTAAGAAGATTCCCAGGAAGATCACATGGAGTGTAAGAAATATTTCGAATTTTAATGGTCCGTGCAGCTAATTCCAGAAGAGTTGGAGGGTCATAGGTTAAATCTCTAACAAAACGAACAACCAATGGATTTCCTCGCAAACTCAATTCTTCCAAATGAACAAGGTTGAGGATTTCCCGAGGCAAGTAGGTCAGCAAGTTATTGTGAAGACTGAGGGAACGAAGGGAATGCAACCTAGAATGAATGCAGTCAAAAACGAATGACAATCAGCAAGAAAGTTAAGTGAAGAACTTGGTTTCCTCATAACAATAAGCAATTAAGATAAAGGTCAATGGAAGTAAAATAAAAAGGTGCTGAAACTAGAGTGCCGATTTGTAAATGTCATGAGGGGCTTCTACCCATAAAATCTTAGAGAGTTTAGAAAACTTAGGAGTATTCTAACGTACTAGATGAAAGCTAAATGCTAGATTTAAAGATTTTTTGACGGGGAGTTATCATTCAAATACCCATAAGATTTTAAATGCAATGGGAATGAAGGCTCTTCATATTATCTCACTAAGATAGGAATGTTTCATATCGAATATAAAATCAATAAAACCCATAAAACATAAGAAATCTATGCCAAATGAATACTCTATTTTTGGTTATGGGAAACAAGTAAACACATACTTTGAGGAATAAGCCAGAGCATTTAAAATCAACATTAAAAATAAACGATCCAATTTACTTCAAACCTCAGAAATGTAATTCTTATGTTACTTTGAGAACATAATTTTTTTGCTTATAAAACATGTTGGTGAATGCAGAACAGTAATTCCTAAGCAAGTATCTCTAAGTATACATAAGCTTCCTGAAACTACTCACTGTGAAAGCTGAGGAGGCACACTTTGGATTTTGTTGTCACACAATACCAAGTAATTTAGAGAAGGCAGATTTGCTAATTCTGGTGGGATTTCTTTGATGAAGTTTCCTCCAAGATATAAACATTCTAAACTGCAAAGATAAATGAACAAAAACAAACAAACAAAAAAGTAAGCAAGCAAAAGCTGGACAAGATACCCCGAATGTCTTTACTATAGTGAACACATTTCATCTATTCATTCAGCAAATGTTTTACATAGTGCTAGTCTCTACAGAAATAATGCAATCTTCAGGGAGCTTTTATTATAAATAAATAGACAAGACACACCTTATTTTTGTTAGTATTTATTTCATTTAGTCTCAGCTCTAACACTTACCAGTATAAGAACTTGGGCTAGTTAATTATCTTGCTCTGCCCCAGTTTCCTCTTCTTTAAAGTGGAATAATGTTACTACATATCATGCAAAGTGCCTAGTCAACAAATATAAACCAGACACCTACCATGTGACAGGTACTATTCTAGAGAATATAGTGGAAATGAGACCAAGTTTTGACCTTACATAGCTGATACTCTAGTAAAAGGGACAGACAATAAGTCAATGCATTTGTATATATTTTGTCAGATATCTTTAAATGCTACAAAGAAAAAGAGTGGTAATCTGATGATAATGTTCTAGATAAGGTATCATAAAAGGTTTCTTGTAGATGACATCTGAAAGGAGATATGAATGAAATAATTGAGTACAAATCTTTGAGGTGGAAAAAGCTTGTTGTATTGTGAAAACACAAAACAGTTAGTGTGGGTAGATCAGGGTGACAGAGGTAGGAGAGTGATAGTCAAATAGGTCAGACAGGTAGCATGAGAAAGCCAGATCCGAGGGCCCTTCGGACTTTAGCAAGTTTAAAAGAATTACACTTAAAATAGAAATACTCCAATCCATTAATAGTAAAGGAATAAAAAGAATATACCAAGCAAATCTCTGTCATTTCACATCTGGACTACTCTATTAGGCTCCAGTCTGGTCTTTCTGCTTCTACTCTTCCCATCACGTCCCTCTTTCCCTGCTGCTTCAGCAGCTATTTTCCACATAAGTATGATCCTTCTAGAGTGTAAGTCAAGTACATCCCTTAGAAGTTCTTTCAGCAAGGACCCACCACAGTTGTTAATCTTTAAGGCCTTTGTCTCTGATATTTTTTATTTTTTCTCACTCCTGAGTAATAAATAACATGGCTGGGTATAAAATTCTAGGTTGGCAGTTACTTTTCCTTAGCACTAGAAAAGATACTGCTCCATTATTTTATTTCAGCCACTATTACTATTGCTCCTTGGTAGTAATCTGTTTATTATTATGAGCATTTAGGATCTTTCTTCTTTATTTAATCTTATTGTTCTGAGGTTATATATAATAAATTTTATTTTAATAAAATATAATAAATTTTGTCATGATGTGTTAAGATATCAGTTTAGAGTACTCTCTTTAATTGTGGGAAACTCTCAGCCACTATTATTTCAAATATTGCCTTTTCTATATGCTCTCTATTCTCTTTCTAGAATTCCTAGCAAAACAGATGTACTTCAGAATCAATTCTCCGTGTCTCTTAACATTTCTTTCATGCTTTCCATTTCTTGTATCTTTTTGTAATACATTCAGGAGAATGCCTCTATTAGACCTTTCAGCTTACTGACTCATTCATCAGCTGATTTCAGTCTACCATTTAGCCCATGGAGTTCATATTTTTTTATTTCCAGGAATTCCATGTGGGGTTTTCACAATTGTCAATTTTTAAACTTCTCATTCTTGTTTCATTGATGAAGTTCCTTCCCTCCTTTACCACTTCGAAGTTAGGAAACATACTTTAAAGGCCTTTATAGATTGCCTTATTTAAAAATTTTCTCAGGTATGATTTCTTTCATTTGTTTAATTTCTTATCCATTCTTCATATCTGACTTCTTTGACGAGCGGCAACTCAAAAAGCCAACTTGAATCTGAAGTTTTGTCATTTAAAAAATATATTAATGATACTTTTTCTATTTCTGATTGTATAAGTCTTTTAGATTTATAACAATTAGTAAAAGTAAACAAGCTTAAATTCTAATATGAAACTTTTTATCTTTCAAATATTACCTTGTAGTAAAAATCAATTACTTGGATACAAGACTGAATTCTCCTATATGTAAATAAATGTCCAAGCACTGGTGAAAAACCTCCCTTGGCTGAATTTTATGGTCCTACCAAAAATGGTTAAATTAATTGTCATTTACTCAGACATCTCTATTTCTCAATGATGAGAGTTACTAAAATAGAATAGAATATTTGGAGGCCCCAAAACAGAAATTACCCTACAAAAAGAATTATTTTAATGAGAAGACTATCTGGGAAAAAAATTATCAAACCTGGAAGTCCCTTTATAAAGGATTCAATAGTTAAATAACTTGCAAAATAGTCTACTGAAGAAGAAAACAAAGTGAAGAAAAAGAAGAGCGAGTCTGAGCACAAATTTAAATATTTGTCCTTTCTATTTGTTTAAGTCAGGAATCAAGAGAAACTAGTGCCTGGTAGTTATTACTCAATGTCATTTTCTCTGAATGCTTTGGAGTGCGTAGGGAGGTATACAAACAGAAGTAATTACTGTGACTTTGGCAAAGAAGGATCTGATCTAAAAATATAACCAAGCCCACGATTTTGAAATTATATAAATTCTCTTTTGCAATTGATGGGTATCATTAATCAGATTATGTAACCAGCATATCGAATGTATATTTTCAGGCTTATTTATCTCTTTGAAACTCAAGTAATTTCCAAAGTTTTAGTGAGTTAAAGCCTTTAAATGATTTGTCGGAATTAAATTTCTAAAACAGGTTTTTCTGTAAGGAGAAAGGAAACTGTTGTTGAATTTAAAACAAAACTGTAGTATTTAAAAGATTTTGTGTTTGTCACATTGTGGCTCTGTTAATCAGGCCTGGAAAAATTCCATTCTTTCAGTGCTTGAAAATATAGAAAACAGGAAAATCATTCACAAATTTAGAGAAAAATTCTTTCTTTCCTTTCTGTTTTGTGTTAACAGACTGACTTTAAATTTGTTTCTTGAAAAGTATCCCACTCTTCCAATTCTTAGGGATACTGAAGTAGGTGTCTCTTCTCTAGCAAGGGCTAATGATGCACTGAAAAAATACACCAGAGTCCCTTCATGCTAATCAACTTTGACCACAGATACAAGTGGAAAATGTTGTGCTTCTCCACCCAAATAAAAATGACATTAAATATAACAAAAATATTCACTAGTCCTATATTACAGTTGGTTAAAGGGAGATTAAATTAAAGTGAGACAAATTTGTACACAGACAGAAAGAGAAACAGAAAGACAAGACCCTTACATTTGTGGATAGTTTTCTTGAGACAGAATCCCCATATTGAATCATTTTCAAATACTGTCACTCACCACAGGCTTTTAAAATATTTTATGTGTTCAAAAGTAGAAGCAAAAATGGAGGAATCATCTTTTGGTACTTGCCTCAAACTAAGGCAATAAAAGAAGTCAGAGGGAAGAAGTTGAGAGCCAGAGAAAAATTCAGTGTGTGACTCTAAATGGGGGAAAGTGTTTTTATTTAAACTTTATAACACCCTATTTATCATCTGCTCCAGTCACCTCTTCTGTAAGGTATCAATGTATTGCACACCACTGTTAAAACATTCCAAGGCATTAATATTTAGCTTCTGTTTTTATCATAATCCTCATCTTTGATTCCTGAAACTAAAGCAAACAGTGAGAGAAGGGTCATGAGCAGAAAATGTAAAAATTATTTGAGTAAAAGATGTGATTTGAGTAAAAAATGAAACTCACTGTGCTCAAAGCTACTCTTCAGATGTCTAACACCCTGGAAGCTAAACAGCTCTGAAGCTTTCATTTTCTTAAATAAAGTCTAATATCCACTGGGTGATTAGTTATTAAGCTCTTCCTCAATTAATGTCTGAGCTAATTGAGAAGGATAAAAAAGGTCATAAGAAACAGGTAAAAAATACTAATTACACCTACTTTTTCAACACAAAAATAAAAACAAGTTTGTCCATATATCAGCCGATGAGATAAACCTACTTGCTGAAGAGTAACCTCATACTTTGATGGAAAGAATCTGTATCCACAACCTTATGGTTCATACTGGGCCTAATTTACTGCATGGGAATGAGGTTAAGCATAAAAATAATATTTTTGGCACCAATTTATTTGTTATACTTCAAAACCGATCCTTCAGAAACCATTTTAAAATGGTTTGCCACCATGAAAAAGGATTAACAAAGTACAGAAAATAGACATAAAGAAACCCTGCTAAATCTGAAGAGGTCAATTACACCAATTAAGCTAATTAACATATTTGTTATTCCTTCTTGAAATGATAAAGCTTGGGAAGAAAGGGAATCTTCACATGGATTAAATACTCTGTAATATTTTTAAATTGCTGTTAAAGAGGATATATATCTTCCTAATATCCAAAAATACCTGAACTGGTTTTTAAAGCAACGTGGTTTAGTATACAATATATACCAGGGTTACCTATGAGGTCTAGGGAGTCCATGTATATACTAAGAGAAGATGGTGTTCTTTGGCAAGAATTTTAGGATTTAAGTGACTAAATCTCCACCTCTACATTTCTGAAGCTTTAACGCATTATTTTAGTAGTAAGTAAGAAGCCTTTAAGGGCCGAAGCACATGAATCACACTTGCTTCAAGCAAGTCACTGATACTAAATCTTAAGTTTCCTTCTCTATAAAATGAAGAGAGTGAATCAGACCATTGCCTGGGCTGTTTTTACTTCTAAGAGTAAATTTCTACATGACTCTCTTAGCCTACTCTCAACCAATTTATATTTGGAGCATGGCCTAACACTTTACTGATTCTTATCAGTAAAGAGAAATAAATGGAGAATGCAACTAAGTTGTGACATAAAAGTTCCCCCACACAATCCCATCATACTTTGGAACCAAAGGCACAATGACCAAAAACAGCCGAGAATATTGGATCAACCAGGCAACAGCTTTGACCAACTTGATCAAATATGCAACAGAAGAAAAGCCAAAAAAAACTGTGTTCTAGCCTTATTCCATCACTGTGGTAAATTCATGAGTTTGGAGTCAGAGATCCCAGAGGTCAAATCCAGTTCCACCACTCACTGGCTTTGTGATCTTATGACTTAACCTTTCAGAGCCTCAGTTTCTTCCTCTCATCTCATAGAGTCATTGTGAGAATTAAAATACATATTTAAAGCACTTATAACAGAGCTTACTGTATTGTAAGTATTCAATAAATGGGATATTTGCCTACCCTTTTCCTAACTAATAGTTGCTCTAGGTTTTTCTAAGTATATTGAGAAAATTCAAATGAGTTTATAATTATGTAACGCCAAAATTAGAAGGAACCAAGGCCTGTCAATTTTGCATCTACATTTCTCTCAAATCCTTCTTTCTTATTCTCTCTCCTGACATCACCCTGGTAGAAGTCACTATCATCTCTCATTCTACTAGAATAGCCTCCTTCTAACTAGCCCTCAAAATCTCATCTCTCTACCTTTCCCTACTTAATTCTTACCCAGCAAGGAGAGATGCCCTTAAAACTCTGTGTAAAATAAAATAAAAACTTTACTGTGGTCTTCAAGATCTGACATGGCCTAGGGTCTGGTCCAAATAATGTATTTGCCATTTTCCCTCTTAGCCACTTTCTCACTACGCTCTAGTACAATGTCCTCCTTTCAGAATTTTGACCTTTGGTCCTTCTCGCCTCTGGGCTTTCACATGTGCTGTTCCCCTTCCCAGTTAATTCTGACTCTCCCTTCAAAAGCTCATTTCAAATGTTTCTTGCTCAAGAACCAATCTAAGTTAGGTCCCTCTGTTATTTTATTTCAAGATACTCTGTACATCTTTATAGCACTTATAAATGTTAAACAATTTTAATTAGTTAGATGTCTTATTTAATGTCTTGTAGTCTATCAGCTCCATGAGGGCAGGATCATGTTCACCACTGTATCCCCAGCACCTTATACATGATAAATACTAAATAAATATCTATTGATAAGTAAATGAAAATGGTCCAAATGCCTCATTGTGCAGATTAGGAGACTGTAGTCTGAATGTTAAGTGACTTGCCTATGGCTGGGACACCAAGAGTACTTATTCTCAGGCGAATGTTTTTTTTCACTACACTTAACTCTGAGGTCCCTACCAGTTCTAACATTCTGTTATCTCAGAAAACCAATAAAAGATGTGAAAATATTTTACAGATGGAAGACACTTTTTTCCCCCTACTTTGGACAATATACTTGCTCTTGCTTTCTCACTTCCCTGCAGACCACCTTTAGGGGACTTTTGCTACTCATTTCTGTTTCTTTTTTCTATTTAATTCAACACATATTTACTAAATAATGCACGTGAGACAAACTTGTAAACAAGGAGTTATAATCAATAGGGTAAATGCAATGGCGGGATGAATGAAGTACAGAGGAGGTACAGAATAGTTAATAAATTAGATGTCTGGGAAGCAGGAAAGAAGGAAAACAAGGAGATGACCCTTGACATGGGTTTTGAAGGATGAATAGGAGTTTGCCAAGTGTAGGCAAGATTCCAGACAAATGGAACAGGACATGTACAAAGACATTGCATCTATTCAACACGTTTTTAGTTAGTGCCCATAGCTGCTGGTAAAATGCATGGCTCACTGAATTCCATAAACAGTACAATAGTCCCCCATTATCTGTGGCTTTGTTTTCCACAGTTTCAGTTCCTGTGGTCAACTATGGTTTGAAAATACTAAATGGAAAATTCCAGAAATAAATAATTCATAAGTTTTAAGTTGGGCAAATTCAGAGTAGTGTGATGAAATCTCGTGCCATCTTGCTCCATCTTGCCTGGGTTGTGAATCATCCCTTTGTCCAGTATGCTACCTACCCATTCATTAGTCACTTAGTAGCTTAACAGTCACAATACCACACAGCTTGTGTTCAAGAAATCTTTATTTTACTTAATAATGGCCTTGAAGTACAAGAGTGGTGATGCTGGCAATTCAGACACAACAAAGAGAAGCCATAGAGTGCTTCCTTTAAGTGAAAAAGTGAAAGTTCTCTAAAAGGGAAAGAAAAGAATAGTATGCTGAGATTGCTGAGATCTAAGGTAAGAATTAATCTTCTACTTGTGAAATTATGAAAGACAAAGCTACTGTGCTAGTTTTACTGTCACATCTCAAACTGCGTAGATTTCGGCCACAGTGCTTGGTAAGTGCTTAAAGAGGATGAAAAAGGCATTAAATATGTGGGTGAAAGGCATGACCACTGAAAGACCATATTCACAGAACTTTTATTACAGTATATTGTTATAATTGTTCTATTTTATTATGTTACTAATTTCTTACTGTGCCTAATTTACAAATTAAATTTGTCAAAAATATTTATGTGTAGAAAAATACATAGTATCTATAGGGTTCCATACCATCTGAGGTTTCAGGTCTCCACTGAGGGTCTGCAACCACAGCCCCTCCCCATTGCCCATTACGGGCATCTACTGCACTACTAGGGAGAGAGAGGAGGGAGCAGTCAACGTTGCGGAAAGCAAGAGTTAAAGCGGAGTACCTTTACGTCTTGCTACAAGGCACAATAAACTCTGATCCGCAGTCGTGGAAAACCACTAAAGACTTGGGGAGTGGGGAAGTGCCAACCTCAGATTTACATTCGTTGGAGAGGCTGCTCAACGCGGAGGGAAGGCTGAAAAAGACTTGCCTCCGACACCTGCACGGGACAAACACAACGCGCCGAACACTGTGTCACGCATGTTGCTGCCTTAGCCGACCTGGTCAGGCAGTCCTCACTGCCAAAGAGGTAGGAGGGAGGGCCTGGAGGAAGGCGCTGAGTGCCCGGCCCCAGGCCTTCCTCCCCTCGGCGGGGGACGCGCTCACCTCCGCAGGTTCTCGATCTCCGCCGGGATGCTCTGCAGCTGGTTGCCGCCCAGGCTGAGCGTCTGCAGGGCGCGAAGCTCCAGCACCGAGGCGGGCACCTCCTGGAAGCAGTTCCCGCTGAGGTTGAGCACCTGAAGGCTGCGGGCGAGGGGCGACTGCGCCAGCCCCTTGGGCAGCGCGCCGGGCCCGCCGAGCCGGTTGTTTTTGGCCAGCAGCGTGCGCAGGCCGCGGAGCGCCAGCAGCTCGGGCCCGAGCGCGGTCAGCGCGTTCCCGCTCACGTCCAGCAGCTGCAGGTGCGGGAAGCCGCTGCCCAGCGCCCGCGGCAGCGACGCCAGACGGTTGTGCGGCAGCAGCAGCCGCAGCACCGCCTCGCGGGCGCCGCGCCGCTCCTCGCCGCGCGACTCCAGCTCCGACTCCAGCGTCTCGGGGGACATGCTGAGACGCGACCAGTTCAGCTCGGCCTCCCCGGCCTCCTCCATCGCGGCCGCCGCAGGCCGCGCGGCCCCGGGACCCGGAGATGGCCGCAGCGCCCCGGAACCTGAAGCCAGGGCCGCGGCGGCGGCGTCGGCGACGCCGGGGGCGGGCGCTGCGCGCGCGCGCGCTCCCGCCGGGTCACGTGACGCGAGGCGCCGCTCCGGGGCCCGGCGCGGCGGGGCGAGGGGGCGCTGGCCGGAGGCCCGGGCGGAGGCGGGGCGCTGTCTCGCGGCCCTCTGAGCCCGTCCGGGGGTGGGCGGCCGCCCTTTATACAGCCCCTGGAGCCTCGCGCCCGGACCCCGGGGTCCAGGGCCGCCGCGGTCCGCAGCCGCCCGAGGAGCGTTCGGCTTCGCAGCCTCCAGGGTTCTCGCGCGTCACGATGCGCCGCCCCCTTAGTCCCCGGTCGGGAGTCCGGCCCCCGGGCTGCCGGATGCTGCGAGGACACAGGGGTTTAGCGGCGATTCACCCCCTTCCAGCCGGCCCTGGCCATTTACAGTCTGGGGGTTAACCAAGCTGGCTTCGAAGTGCGAAGACAGCGGGACGAGAGATCAGAACCCCCGGCTCCCACCTCGGGCTCTGCTCTCCCCCAACAATGGATTTATCTCAGCTGCTCCATCCGTAAAATATGGGTGCCAGACTTGCCCCGCTTTCCCTTCAGGATTTGTTGTTTTTTTTTTTTAAAGCATGATTCATGTGTGTTAAGGGTGTTTCTCCATTCTCGCTATAGAAGTACTTCTGTGGTTTTTGGTTTAAATTGCCGTGGCTGGAAACATTGCGGAGCCGTGGATGAGGTTCCCGAGTTTGCGACAACTGATCGATTTAAGAACTCATAAAGCATTGAGATTTTACTGCAGGTTCAAACCACAGATAAACTGGGGAAATCCTGACTCTGGGTTTAAATCAGTACTTCTAATTAACATTTTCTCTTTTGCCCTAAACTCAATCTTTTCTGCAGTTACTTTTATAATTTTGAAGTCATGAATAGAAATGAGAAAAATATGCAGCATTTTTTTACCAACCTTGTGCATAAAAATGTTAAGAGATTGTGTATGATCAATGACATTAAATTGCTTTCCTTCCAAAAATGAGAAAGTTTTTCTTTTGTATGAGAAGCTTTATGCTTTTTACCTGCTGCCAAATTTTTAGTTGAGTTATAGTTGTAGCAGTATATCCTTTGTCAGTTTAAACCAGGGATAGAATGTTTTTAAAACCGATAGTGTCCTGATTTTGAAACCTGTTTTAAAAGAGTCCTTTTAAAAATTAGGTCTTGTTTTGGATGAAGATCACATTCTGGCAGGAACCCTAACATGTGAAAATCACAAATACGTAATAGTTTCATGCTTTGAAAATGTGTTTATGTCTATGATAAAGTGACAGGAATGTAATGTAAATTAAGGGGGAAAGATGGACATGGGCTCAATAATGGAAAATGAATTACCTGATAGAACGTTTTGGAGAAATGTTTAGATTAATATGAGAGTATTCTTATTGATCATTTTAATAAAATCCTCTCTATCTCAGCCACCGTAGGCACATCTCTCTTCCTTGTGGCCATAGAAGTCTAAATGAAACAGCATCCAGCAACACTATAGTGGGCCTTGAAAGTATCCAATGAGGCTGGAGAGTTCTGAAAACCCTCTCGGAGATGAAGAAGCTTTGGTGGCTTGTGGAGCTTCACAGTGCTAGGATCTGTCTTGTAGCTAGCAGAAGGAGATGTCAGAGAGGCAGTGGGGGCACTGGAGAGCATAAAGAGAAAAGGAGATAACATAATGCATTATCTAAGGAAAAGGATGGATTTCAGGGAATTGGGAAATACATAGCATATTTGTCCACTTATCAAACCTTCACCATTAAGCTACTCTTGGGTCAAATTGACTGTATTTCAGGAGAAGTCTTCTGACTAGAATGTTAGTGAAAAAAGAAGGGAGACCAAATGAAGGACGCTTTCTCCTTTAGCCACAATGTTTAGGTTTTCTTACAAGTACTTTTTTTTTTTTTGCAACAAATACAGCCGTTATAAATATTAAGTCTCATGGAGCTCCTTGCCGAGCTTTTGTTGCAACAGCTTGGTAATAACAATATCACCAAGCCCTCTCCCTGGGGACTGCCATGTAACAGTTCTTTTGAAGACAGGCTAGACCCCACCTCAATTGCTTCTCTCTGGCTGATAAGAGGGACCAGCTGTGATCCAGGTAAGCTCTTTCCATAAAGAATCCATTTATTTGGGAGAAATTGTTGCCCATGATTGTGAACGAGAGAACCAAATGATGGATAATATGACTGAAGTGTTTAGATATCTACTCCTACTGTTTCTGGTCCCTTTACACTTAAATGTCCTCATAGAACTAGGTCATAGATTTTTCATAGTTTTTCTGTTAAATGAGGTGAAAAGGGCACAAGTCTTAGAGACAATAACTAGATGCACTGCTGGAATTTTCTGTTTTGGCATAGTTGATACTCATCAATAGTGTATGAACTTCTTTTTCTGTTTTTTTTCTTTGTTTTTTCTTTGTTCTATATATAATGGAACTTTGTGAGAATGTTACACCAGATTCCATTTTATTCAGTTAATGCAATAAACACTTATTGGGTGCTTATGACATATGGAATACCATGGTGGACATATGAAAGAAAGACAAAGAGGACCTAGCCCTGCCCTTAGGGACCTTACAGTTGAATAGGAATGAAAAAATTTGCGAACAAATACCTATGAAACTAAGTAGACCAGGTTATAAGGATATTTTTAATTATGGAGAAAAGCTTACAAATCAGTGTCATGAAGAAAATTAAACTGCACACTAAACTGTATATACAAATTGAGTTTTCTTAAAAAGTACATATATAAAGACTGAAAGAGAATACTCCAAAATGATAACAGTAGTTCTACGGGTGATAGACTTAAAGGTGATTGTAATGTTCTTTATTCCTTTCTATTTTTTCAAATATTTTTAAATGATGAATCTGGGTTTCTATTAGAATAATTAAAATAAGCTTTATTAAATGAGTGAGAGTACTATAAAGTTCAAAATTCAGTGGAAGTACAGAGGGAATTGGGAAGGCTTTAGGATTTATGTTTTCATAATGATGAAAAACTTTCCATCTTGGAAACAGATAATGAAATTTTGAGTTGAAAAGGTATATTATATTCCTACAACTTTTTTTCTTTATAACATTTGACCAGTCTCTCAATTATAGCTCTAGTAGCTACTAGCTGGCATGTTACCTTTTAAATTTTATATTATTTTAGATATGTCTTTAAAATGTTTTACTACATATACCATAGAAAGCTATTTTTCAAATCAATAATTGTTGTTAATCACAAGTCATTTTCCTAGATAGAATAGATGGACTTGGTGAAGAATCTCTCTACCTGTCCCGTTGACCCTAGAAATACTTTATTTGATCATTGACTGGCAAGGGCTGTTTCTTTATCCTCCTGTTCAGTATCTGTTAATATTCAACCCATGAATATGTATTCTCCAAGGTTTACTAGGCCTCTAGAAAAGAGACTTATAATATTCCATGAGCCAACTGCCTCATCAGCCCGTGCTGTTTTCTTGGTGGATGGCCTGGGTGATGAAACGTCCCATGGTATATGGTGAAGTTGCAGAGGTTTGTCAGGACAGAATTTAGGTGGCATACACAGGTTTCAGCTAACTTGAAAGGTGACAGCTTGGTTCTGTATAACACAAGATAGATTATTTCCTCTCTCTACATCTCAGTTTCCTCACTTATAAATGGAGATAATAATAATACCTATTTTACAGGCTTATTTTGAAGATTAAATTTGGCATTTGTAAGCATTTGATATATAGTTGTTATTATGATGATGTATAATAGAACTGGAAGATTGTGGTAGGTTCTTTTTTCTTTTTAATAGATCACAGAAAGAAGAGCAGGCAGGAAAATATGCTAAGAAGATATGATAATCTTTCTTTGAAATAGTAAGGGACAGAAAAAACATTAAAGAAATAATTGCTACATAGTGTGATTCATGCAACAACAAAAGCATGTTTCATATACAGAAAAGGGAATGATGAACTGGACATGGATCAGGAAGGGTGGTCTTGTCACCAAAGATCTCATGGGTGAAGTTGGGGGAGAGGTTGAAGTGGACAGCGAAAGAAAGCATGTCAGAATTCTTCCAAGGGTAGGGTTAGAAGAGATTAGAAGATGATAGACTCATTTTTTATTTTCTGGGATTCTTAGCCCAAGAGGGAAAGAGTCCAAAAATAAACATAGCTGTGATAGATGAGAGCTGGAGGGCAGGAGCATACGTGTCTCCTGATTTTCTTTTACTGTGCCTGGTTGAAAAATTTAACTGCAGCAAACCTCAAGCTCTTTTGCCAAATAAGAGTTAATGTAAAAACCCAGGGCAAGATTTCTGCTAGGCCAAACCTCCTGGGGCTGAAATAAAAAATGAACTAATTGTTTTATTATTTTTCCAACCAAACTCTGAAATGCCCCAGGTGCAGTTTGATAGGATTGATGATAAAGCTGTGGCCACATGCATCTCCAAGGGCTGGTACTTTGCATCCAATGTAACCTGGCTTGCCTGGGCTGAGAGGGAGGTCTAAGAGGGACCTGAGCAACTACAGTACCATGGAAGTCTTCGAGGAGCAGATGAATGGCTTCTACAGTGTGTTCTCCATCCTGAAATACCCTGTCAAGTTGAATGAAAAATATATCTGCCGTATAACATACTGATATGAGCCACCAGTCCTTTAGAATCATCTGCAAGTACCCAAGTGAATGAAAGCAGGGTACGTTTAGCCATAGAGAAGTCATTGGTTATTAATGATTACTGAATGCTAAATGTATCAGGCACTTTGGGGCACTTTGGGGCACTTTGGAGATTTAAAGAAACATCAGGAACATAAGCCTGTAGCCTGGGACAACTGAAGGTGATGAGGTGGAATCTCTTTGGGTTTGAAAAAAGACCACACAGTTCAGGGACTGACAGCTTTCATCCCGATTGATGTGGCTGTTACTATTGATGAGGCTTCCGTTCCCCTGCTAAGAACATCAGCTTTATGATGTGACAGGCTGAGTAGTCATAGCTGCCATTTATCAGCCTCTCACCACATGCCTGGCACTTTATGTATTTCATTTTAAGTCCTTAACCCTGCAAGGTAATTGTTGTTCCCCTCCTATATGAGGAATTTAAGAAGTTCAATACTTTGACTAAGGACAAGGCTAATAAGCCCTAGAGTTAGGATTCAAACCCATTCTTTCTGAGTCTAAACTTTATGTATCTTATTATACCACACAGCATTTCTATATCTAAGACCCACAGACTGCCTGAATAGATATGAATCATATAAGTCTGGAAAAGGGAGTCCTCTGTGTAATAAGTAATGAGACCAGAAATGAAGTCACTGCTCCACTCAAGAATCCTGGACAGTCTTAACATTGCTGTATAAATATATTCTGGGGGAACCTAACAGTTCCTTGATAGAGTCCTTGAGAGAAAATTTGATGGATAATTTTTTGTGTTGGTTTTATTCTAGACTGTTTTCACATTCCTCAGGGAAAGATTCAAAGACTTGAGAAAGCATATAAGAAAAAGGAATATTTATTCATTGAACACATACTCTGTGCTAGGGCAGACCTAGGTACTTTCACATACCCACAGTAACCACTGAGGTAGATACTAACATTACCCCATTAAGCAGAAAAGAAAACTAAGGGTTAAAAGGTGAATTACCAAAGACCACATAGCTGAAAGTGTTAGAGAATCTAGGATTTGAACCAGGTCTAACTATTAACAAAAGCCTGGGTACTTTCCACTATTATATGGTTGACTCAGGAGCAACATGTTCCTTGCATTATAGTATCCAAAGCCTCAGGCAGAGTGAGCAATATGCAGCCATGTGTAGACCTACCTGCCTCTGGTGATATCATGAAATCTTACACCATAAATTAATTTCTTCTACTTTCCTGTGTACTTGACTTTAGTCCTTACCAAGACCTCTTGAAGGGTTAGATATCGCAGGGACTTTAGCCATCATGTTCTACTAAGCACAACATAAGAATGAGGAAACAAGTTTAGAGAGGTAAGATAGTTGTCCAAGGTCATACAGCCTTGGTACAAGAAGTGTAAAAGGAGTCTGATTTCATGCAGAGATTGACAGGTCACCTTTCAGGTCTGGTCATGGCAATGAATTAAAGCATTCAAGAAACTTTTGCAATACTGGCTCTCCCAGTAACTCTGTGAATATCATATAACTGTTAAAATTACTAAAATTTTTAATGATATAGGGAAAGGCTCACAATATAATGTTAAATTTAAACAGGCAAGTCGTAAGCTTGTATGTGTAGTATGAACCCAAGTTTAACTGTATGCAGATTAAAAATATAGGAAGTATAATAATAATTATTAACAATAATTGCTGGTTACTTCTGCATGATGAAATTATAGGCAATTTTTATTCTCTTTTTTACTTGTCTGTATACAACATTCTATTATAAATATGCTATTATAGTCCAAAAAAGCTATACTTAAAAAACATTTTTTAAAATCTTTATAAAATATAATTCACATGCCATAAAATCTATCCATTTGAAGTATGCAATTCAGCTGTTTTAGTATATTCACAGAATTGTGCAACCATTATCATTATTAATTTTAGAACATATTTATTACCCTAAAAAGAAATCCAATATCCATTAACAGTCACTCTCCATTTCTTCCACTGTTCCCCCAGTCCTAGGCAAACACCAATTTACTTTCTGAACAATATAGATTTGCCTATTTGGACCTTCCGTATAAACGGAATCATACAATATGTGGTAACTGGCTCCTTTCACTCAGCATAATGTTTTCAAAGTTCATCATCTTGTAGCATGTATCAGCACTTTATTTTTACTGCTGAGTAATATTTCATCATATGGATATACCATACTTTATCCATTTACCAGTTGATGGAAATTTGGATTTTTTCTACTTTTTGGCTACAATGAACGATGCTGCTGTGAATATTGGTGTACAGGTTTTTATGTGGACATGTTTTCAGTTTTCTTGGATATATACCTATGAGGGGAATTGCTAGGTCACATGGTAATTCTATTTTTTTAGCCTTTTGAGGAACCACCAGACTATTTTCCAAAATGGCTGCACCATTTACATTCCCACTAACAGTGTATTCCAGTTTGATGTTGGAACAGGGTTCCACTTTTTCAACATTCTAGTCAGCACTCATTATCTCTCTTTTTTATTTTTGTCATCCTAGTGGGTGTGAGTAGTGTCTCATTGTGGTTTTGATTTGCATTTCCTTGATGGCTAATAAAGTTGAGCATCTTTCATGTGCTTATTGGTGATTCCTATATCTTCTCTGGAAAATATTCATTTAAATTATTTTCCCATAAAAAATGGGCTACTTACCTTTTTGTTGTTGAGTTGTAAGTCTTTTTTATATATTTGGATACCAGTCCCTTATCTAATATATGACATAAATATTTTCTCTCCTTCTGTGTATTATCTTTTCACTTCTTGATGGTGTCCTTTGAAGCAGAAAAGTTTCTGATTTTAATGAAGTTTAGTGTATCTATTTTTATTGTCACTGTGCTTTTGGTGTCATATCTTACAAATCATTGCCTAATCCAGGATCACAGAGATATACTCATGTTTTCTTCTAAGAGTTTAATGATTTTAGCTTCTATATTCAGGTCTATGATCCCTTTTAAGTTATCTTTTGTATGTGATATGAGTTAGGAGTCCATCATCATTTTTTGTTTATAGATATTCAGCTTCTCAGGACCATTTATTAAAAAGACTATTCTTTACTCCCATTGAATTGTCTTGACATCTTTGTTGAAAACCAACTGACCAAAAATATAGTTTATTTCCAGACTCTCAATTCCATTCCATCGAACTATGTATCTATCCTTATACCAGTACCACACTATCTTGTTCACTATACCTTTTTAGTAAGTTTTGATTCAATGAAGTGTAAGTTCTCCAATTTTGTTCTTCTTTTTCAAGACTGTTTTGTCTATTCTTGTTTTGACATTTAGGATCAACTTATCAATTTCTACAAAAAAGGAACCTGGGATTTTGATAGAGAATGTGTTGCAACTATAAATCAGTTTGAAGGGTACTGCCATCTTAACAATATTGTCCTCCAATCTATGAACATGGATGTCTTTTCATTTATTTAGGTCTTCTTTAATTTCTTTGAATGATATTTTATGTTTTCAATATATAAGTCTTGTACTTCTTTTGGTAAATTTATTCTTAAGTATTTTATTCTTTTTAAAACTTTGTAGATGCAATTGTTGTCTTAATTTAATTTTTGAAATGTTTTTTGCTAGTATAAAGAAATACAATTGATTTTTGTACATTGATTTTGTATCTTGCAACCTTGTTGGAATTGTTTATTAGTTGTAATAATGTTTTTGTGGATTCTTTGATATTTTTCATATATGAGATTATGTTGTTGGTGAATAAAGACAGTTTTATTTTTTCCTTTCCAATCTTGATTACTTACATTTCATTTTCTTGACAAACTGCCCCAACTGGAACCTCCAGTACAGTGCTGAATAGAAGGAGTGGGAGTAAATGTCCTTGTTTAGTTCCTGATCTTAAGAACAAAGCATTTTAATTGATATTAGCTGTGGGTTTATTGTAGATTATCTTTATTAGGTTAAGGATATTGTCTTCTATTGCAGTTTTTCTGAGAATTTTATCATGAATGAATTTAGAATTTTGCCAAATGCTTTTTCTGATTCTATTAAGATAATTATGTGGTCTTTATCCTTTATTAATATGGTACATTACATTGATTGATTTTTGTATAATGAACTGACCTCCTATTTCTGGAATATATCACACTTGGTCATGGTATATAATCCTTTTTTACATGTTCCTGGATTGTGTTTACAGGTATGTTGTTGGGGATTTTTATATCTATATTCGTAAGAGATATTGGTCTGTAGCTTTTTCTTCCAGTGATGTCTTTTTTAGGTTTTGGTATCAAGGTAATATGCCTTATGGAATAAGCTGAAAAGTATTCCCTTTTTTTAAAAGAGTTTGCCAAGGTTTGGTGTTAATTCTTCAACTTTTAGTTTTGTTTATTTTCTCTTTTATTTTCCTATGCTCTATTTTATTTACTTATACCATAGTCTTTATTATTACTTTTTTTCTGCTTGCCTTGGGTTTAGTTTGATTTTCTTTTTTAGTAACTTAAGGTATAAACTTAGGCTATTGAATTGAGATCTTTCTTCTTTCTTCTTCTTTTTTTTTTTAAGCATTTAAAGCAGTGATTTTCCTCTGAGTGCTAATTTAGCTACATCTCATAAGTTTTGGTATGTTGTATTTTCATTTTCATTTGTCTCAAAGTATTTTCTAATTTCCCTTGTGATTTCTTCTTTGATCCATTATTTAGGGTTGTTTTGTTTAATGTCCACATATTTCTTACTTTCAAAATTTTATTCTGTTATTGAGGTCTAATTTCATTCTATTTTAATAACCTTTGAAAATGTGAAGTGTAAGCTTTGGGTAGAGTAGTGGTTCTTCTCCAAGCAGCACTCCCAGACCAGCAACATTGGCGCCACCTA
This sequence comes from Cynopterus sphinx, assembly GCA_030015415.1. NCBI lineage: Eukaryota > Metazoa > Chordata > Mammalia > Chiroptera > Pteropodidae > Cynopterus > Cynopterus sphinx. Next base: position 54,989,343 of record CM057380.1, on the reverse strand, counting down.
GAAGCTTGCTGGAAAAGCAGATTTTCAGGCCCCACCTAAGACCTCCAAAAACTCTGGGGATAGGCCTAACAATAAGTGTTTTAACAATGCCTCCAGGTGATTTTGAAGCACTCTCAAATTCAAGATCCACTGATGTAGAGTTTCGGCCTTCTGGTTGGCAAAGACACCCAGAGCATCTCTGGCCTGTCCCTCCCCGTGAGGCTGGAGTGCCTTTTCCTCAAAGCCATGGGTAGCAGCTGAGGAAAGCAGAGCTCCTGGCTCCTTGCCCCATTCCAGTAAAACAGGATGACCTGGGCAGACTCACAGATTTAAGTGTCCTGTTTTGTGATGTCCTTTCCCTTAAAGAAAAAAAAAAAATAAAAAAGTCTTATTAAGCCTTTCTCACATATTTAGGAGTAGAGGTCTTTGACCATTACAGTGGACCATAAACTCTTCTGAGACACTAAAATAAGTTATTAATGATTTGACTTTAAGGCAATCCCTTTTTTATGTCCTCCTAAATTTCAACACCTAAAAAAGATCCTGGAAATACCTAAAAGGTGAAAAGGTGCCTAATATTTTACTTTTCTTGACCTCTTTTTATAGGCTTTGAGGTTCGACATGCTTGTTTTTCTAGTCTCATAGCTTTGTTTTTCAATACAAAGCTCTTGCTCATTGCTCTGAGCTTACTAACTCCTTGTGGTTTCTTGATTGTATTTATTTTTTTTTTACTCTGTGAATCTTTTTTAGAGACTTTGTCTATGCTTGAGATACCTTTCTATTCTTGGATTTTTTTATAGACGCCTGCTCATCCTTCAAGATTTGTTTCAGACTTTAAATCCTTAATTTTCTTATTCTCATTTCCATTTACTTGATTCATTCATGAAATATTTTTTGAGCTACAACTCTGTGCCAGATACTCTTTTAGGCATTGGGGATGCAACAAGAAACAAAACAAATCTCTGTTCTCGTGGAGTTTATATTCTAGTAGTGGTATAAAATAGGTAGTAAATAAATATTAAAATATGTTTTGTGTCACAGTACGAGTGCCCTTAAATTTCAACACCTATAAAAATATCCTGAAAATGCCTAAAACCCCCTATACTTTACTTTTCTTCACCTCCTTTCATGGAAGGGATATTGGAAAGAGGGAATTTAAGGAGATGGAGGGTTGCAATTTTAACTATGCGGTCCATAGGAAGCCTCACTAAGTAGTTAAATTTTAACAAAGACTTATAGGAAATGAGGAAGCCAAGCCTTTGAAGCGGGCAAGGGCTGATGGATTTGAGGGACACCAGGAAGAGAATGGAGAGAATGTGTGGGAGAGGATAAAGATAATTATCAGAAAGATAACAGGTGGCTGGATTTCATGGTCCTTTATAGGCCATTGTAAAGGTTTGGCTTTTGCTCATACTATGGGAAGAGATAGAAAGCTATTAGAAACATAATATCTTATGATTATTGAAACATAAATGTGGGAGTTATCTGGGGGACTTGGTGGGTTTGGCTTTGGAAGAGATGGAAAGCTATTAGAGAGTTTTGAACAGAGGAGTGAAATGATGTGACTTATATTTTAAAAGTATCTTTCTGGCTGCTTTTGAGGAAAGACCCAAGAGAAACCAGAGTGGGAACAGGGTAACCAGTTGGGAGATTTTTACAGTAATACAGATTAGAGAAGATGATGATTTGAGCCAAGGTGGTAGTAGAGGAAATGGTAAGAAGAGATTGGATTATGTGTATATATTTGAAGGTAGAGTACGTAAAATTTGCAGATAGATTGGATGATGATGTGAAGGAAAGTGAGGAGTCAGTGCTAACTAAGGTTTTTGCCCTGAGAAACTGGAGGAGTGGAGTCGTCAGTGATTCTGATCAGGAAGTCCTGGAGTTTGGTTTGAGATATATTAAGTTGGAGATGCCTATGTTGGATATGTGAGGGGCAATGTTGAGTGGGTGATTGGATATGAAATCAGAGTTTAAGAGAGAGGTCACGGCTTGAGACATAAATCTGGGCATGTCAACCAATAGATGATATTTCAAATTATGAGACTTGATGGGCTCACCAAGGAAATAGTCATAGATGGAGAAGAGTAGAGGTTCAAAAGACTGAACACTGGGACTCTGGAACATTTTCAGGTCAGAAATAAGAGAAACCAAGAAAGGAGGATGAGAAGGAGTGGACAGTAAAACAGAACGGAAACTGAGAAAGTGTAGTGACCTGGGAGCCAAATGAAAAAAAGAAATGTTTCAGAGAGGAAGTTGTGTGATGACCTGTATGAAAAGCTGCTTATGGGTCAAGTAAGATGACTGAGAGTAGATCATATGAGAAGAGGAGCATGGGCAGTGTTTGGATTCTGAAGATAGATAACTGGACAATTAACATAGAGGACAGTTTTGTTTTGTTTTTTCCAAAGAGGAGCAGCAAGAAATGTGTATTAACTGAGGAAGTTATAAGGTCTTATTTTTCTTTTTTCTTTTTTTTATGAGAGAAATAATAGCTTGTTTGTATGTTGATAACGAGGAAATGAAGAGCATGAAGTTGATGTAGGAGTGGAAGGATTTGCTTATGTAAGATTATGAAAAAGCGGGTAAGACAAAGCATGTGGGCACAGATGCACATAGGTGAGTGCTATGGTAGTGGGTACTTGTGTAAATTCTTTTCTGCTTGCTTCCAGTTTTCTTAGTGAAAGAGGAGACAAGTTTTTAGTTGAGTGTGAGGCTGGGGATGGTGATGTGGAAGGTTTGAGGGGAAAGAATGAAATAGTCACCTAGGAGAGTAGGAGAGAATAACAAAAGAAACATAACAGACTTTCTGGGCATTACTAAAGGCATTTCTGAGGTTCATGGTCATGTAATTAAAGTAAACCCTCAGCATGGTTTTTTGTTTTTCTCCAGCCACATTCAGGTGCTTGTGTGTGGACAAAGAATGGGAGGAGAGTTGAGTTAACCAGATGCTGAGAGTGATGATAATAATTATTCATGAAATCTAAGCTGGGTTAGGAAGGACGAAGGATGCAAAGGGAGGTAAGAACAGTGAAAAAGGGTTAGGGTCATTTGGTTTTAGGCCCTGATGGCAGCCAAAGAATTTTTAGAGTTGGGTACTAAGATCATGAGCTGGAAGGACAGAAGGTAGTGGTTGGATGGTTTCAGTGCTTGAAATTGAGATAATGGAGTGGTTGTGGTTTATTGTTAATGATGAAATCTTAAGTTCTAACCATGGGGAGGGGTGCTAAGATAAGATGGAAAAGAAGATCCTCAGAAAAAAGGGTCCAAGGGAAGTCAGTGGATGGATTATAAAGAAAATAGCGATATCAAGAATTATGACAGAAGTGATGTTGCACAACTTCAGACCCAGCAGCTAAAATCAAGGAATGCTAGTAGGGAGAATAGGAAACTGTTAGATGGAAGGGCAGTGGATGGAAAGTTTAATGACATGAGATTTTAAGCTAGACATTTGAGAGAGAAGGGAGGGAGGATGATCTGGAAGCTGTAATGAGAAGTAAGGAATTCATCTACCCCAAGTATAGGAAGAATGCTGGAAAGAAAGCCAGAAGCACTTGAAAGGGCTGGTGGGGGAAGAAGTGTCCTTAGATAAGAGCCAGATTTCAGCCAGATTTCAGTCTGAGCAAGAGACTGAGGGGGTTATTAACAGAAGAAGTTGAGACTAAAAGGAGTTCACTAATGGTTGATAGCAAATTCCAGAGGGAAGAGTAGAAGGGTTTCAGAGAGTTGGAATGGGTTGGAAATGGGATCAGAAGAAGGAGCTTGGAGTCCACAGGATGAAGGATACAATGGAGATGTGGGGCTTCCTGTGGTATAAAACATGAATAGGGAAAAGGACATAGTGAGATTAGATATGGTGGTCTCAAGGCAGACCCTGAGGGCAAAGTTCTAAAAATTATGAGGGGAAAGAGGGTCAGGGTATTATCAGGAGCAAACAGAGTTCTGAAGTCCTCTTTTCATTCTCTGTGATGGAGATGTGAAGGCCAGGGTGGAATAGCTTATCTGGAACACGTGAGACTCTGGGACTACCTTTTTATTCTTGTAGGTGATGGGGTAGAAGTTGGAGAAAGAGAAGCAAGATACCCACATACAGTAGCTCAGGTTATGCATGTTACAATTCAAGGGCACTCCATTTACACAGACTGGCACCCCTGAAGGAGTGCAATGTGACTGCCCTGGAAAAACGCACTCTCCATAGTACCTCAAACACATTATATCTGCAAACTTATTGCGTTGTCAGGAGACTGTGAATTCCTCACAGGCAGGAACCTTTCTCTCTCTTCTGGCTCCTGAAAAATAGTAGGCTTTTGGAATAGGTGCCATTAGCTCTTAATTCCTGAGTCTTAACCATCATGGCCTCAGGGATACAAAATAACTTGGAACCTTGAAGTGGAAATGCAGAACTTTATTCCTTTTCTCAGGATACATCAGGAGGATCCTCCATTTTACCCCTATGGGTTCACTCTCACAAGCTTATCAGCAGATTCTGCAGCTCTTCCTGGGCTTGGCACAGAATGTGGTGGGATTTGCTCACTGATGACATCAGCTTCATTTATCTGTGTCTCAGCACCATAAACCTAATAGATGCAGTGGTGCTACTCCAAGGCCCCAGGCCTGTTTTGTTTCTGTTTTCCTTCTCTCTCTGAAAGTTGATAGCAAATCTCCCATTCCAGTCCCTTTTCTCTTTTGGCTTCTGTAATTATTCCCCAAACAGTATAGTTAAATTAATGAATGAATAAATCAGGATTTTATCTGACAAATAAAAGAGTTGCTAAAGGTGAATGACTTATTCGAGGGCCACTGCTCTTAACAACAGTGAGAATTCATTTTTCATAACTGTTCTTTCCTGTGTAACTTTCAGAAATACACTGTAGCTGAATGCAGGGTATGTCTCTGATGCAAAACTCCAGCCAGCCATGTTTCCTTTCTTTCTCCTTTTTTCAGGGAGAAAGTAATCCTCCTACATCTGACTACTGCTAAGAGATTTGAATCACATCTGCCCAGGAACCAAACTGTCTTGCCCAGGGCTCCTGGTTTTCTCTTATGGATGATATTCTTCTTGTCCTAGGCACCTATCTGCCATAAAAAGAAAAAAGTAGGGAGGTAACAGGACCAGTGTGTTGAATATTGACTAAAATTATAGGAGCTCCCTTATTTTGTCTATCTTAAGTCTTTATGTTGAAGTGTTGTTTCTCTTTAATTCTGTTTCACTTATAAGATTTACTTTTATTTGGCCTATGCCTCTTAAATGTTATGATCTCTGAGTAAACTTTAAAAATCTTCACTCAAAGATGAAGGACAGTTAAAATCCTGATGAACTGTCTAATCTGTATATATTTCATTGATGCGCTTCAGTGACAGACAGCTTGGAGCATTAAGGGCAGAGCAGGTTTTCTGTAAGCCAGATTTTTTGTTTTTTGGTAATGATGTTACATGGGCACTTTGCTAATGCAGAGGAGAACCTGAGGAAGTGACATCTCTGAAAATGATTATGGAATTATTATATTTGTAAAAGTATTCTCTGGGCATTACTAGACAAATGCTATGGTCATTTTGGAAATAGAAAGAAGGCAAGACTAACTTTTGAAATTTTCTGACTTGCTCAGTTGATTTCAGGGTACTTATTTTTCCTAAATCCCAGCTTTCAAATCTCTTATCTCTGTGCTTTTTGTAGAGATTCTCCTTTGTTCTTTTTGGAAATGAGGGTGGGGCAATGTCTTTCCTGTGGCTAGGCCTTGTAGGTATCAAGCTTAGGTTGTAGGAGAGAAGAGAAAAGGCATGTAAGAGAAAAGACAGAAAACTGCCTAGGAACCAGAGATTTTAATAGGCTCAAAACCAAATCTTTTGAATCATTGGATTTAGATAAAATAATTTCCATGGAGGTCAGATATACATCTGCTTCTAAAACTTCCACATTCACTGTCATGGGAAGAAGGCACACCAGATTTATACAATTGCACAGATTTAGCATGTGCATTCCTAAGTAAGTTTTCACAAGGCCAAACCTTTGAGGGGTAAACTGGAGGTTGCTGGGTGACCCAGACTGGCTGGCATGGCCCTGGATGTATCATCTCTGGGGAGACCAAGTTGGACTGGGGATCACATATCAGAGAACTACAGACTCCTGACCTAACTGCACTCACACATCTACTTAAACCAAAGCTAGAGGATGTGCAGTTAGAACTAAATAAACTTAGGAAATACTTATATGTAATCAGCAATTATATAATAGAGAACACTACTAATAGGAAATAATAGTTCAGGTTGATGATCTTTAATATAAGGGGAAACATTGTGGCAAAGTAGAATGAGTAAGAGAGGGACCCAGGCCAGGTTTGAATCCTGACTCTGTGCCTTGCTAGTTGTGGTCTTAGACAAGTTCCTTAAACTTTATGAACTATATGTTCCTTACATGTAAAATATCTTTTCATGGGGCCACAGAACTATTACAAACGAATAAGTAAAAGGCCAACAATCAATAGAAAAATGAGCAAAGAGAATGAAAGAAAAGGACAAGGACCTTTTCATAGAAAGATGCTCAATCTCACAAAAGGAATAAAATAAAAATAAAGCAATGAGTTATCATTTTTCCTCTATCAGAGACCCAAGTTTGAAGACATAGCACTTGCAAAAATGTAGGGAAATAGGCATGCTTAGTGAATGTAATTTTGGTACAAATGTAACTGGGTACAACCTCTTTGAAGGATAATTAGCAATTATAAGCAAATTTATGAATGTACAACCTAAGAGAATTTTTTGATACAATTTGGACTTTTTTTTGCCATGTGTATATATTACTTGTCAATAAGAAATGTGTTAAATAATTTTTTAAAAATTAGCTCCTATTGACAGGAAGACCCTCTCATTCCAGCAGCAATGTGATGCTTCCTGTTACATCGTGAAACAGCCCTCAGCAGCAGTAGCCAAGTGCTTACTCTTCCATCCCACAGCCATCCAGATTTATTACAGAGTTCCGAGGGACTCTGCTTACATCTATCTACTCATTCATATTCTTTTTTTCCCTCCCTCCTTCCCTTTAGTTCAAAAATAATCCAAGAGGACTGATGGGAACTTAATACAGGTGCTCCAAAACTAAAGTTAATTAAAGCTATTTGTACTAATTTTCACAATTCATATTACATTTTGATTACAGGAAATTTACCTTCTGAACTATGCTTCTTTCAGGCTATTTTAATTTATTTTCACTTCCTGAACAGATACTGTGATAGTAGGAAAAGTGCTCCCAAACCATGGTAGCAGGTTGAGAGAGAACAGCCAGTACTAAAAGTGGTTGTGGAGAAGGTACCCTTCAAATTGGGCTTAAGATTCCCTTCTAAGAATGAAAATCTGAAGAATTTTACTGTGATTGAGATCAGTAATCTGTAACAGTAACATAACCAGAGATTGCCTTTTAATATTTGATCGGCATTTGAGTAATACCCAAAATCCAATCAAGGTGACCTGGCTATAATTACAGAGAAGCAAGACTTCTACATATGGCTCAAATTAAGAAAGCTTAAACTTCATCACCTAAAATGAGCTCTTTTAGAAGGTAGAGTTATTGGGGGTAGGGAGTACATGATGCCTATAATAATCATTTGGACAGCGAGGTGGGAAGCAAGCGTTGGTTGGTTATGTGTCTCTAAGATGGAGCAAAGCAGAGTCTTAACCAGCCAACATTCAGTCCACTTGGAAATGTTTATTTCCATGGGTAACATGTGTATATCAGGTAAAAGCCATTAAGGTTAACCATCCAGACCCTGGTATGCTTCCTGTGGCAGCTACCCACATTTATTTGGTTTCTCATACAGGTTTAACTGCAGCCAGCCTCACCTGATCCATCCCAGTCTCATAAGACACATGGGTACTTTAGGCATCACTTAGTTTTAACATCTTCCCAGTATAGGAATATTCCCTGACTTATCACTTCTTACTCCAGACCCACCGTCTATCATTCTTTTAAATAAACTTGTTCTATCAGTCCCTGCATAAACATTCCCTCTCAGCTGCAGTCAAGATTTTATTAGTAGAAATTCTTCAGGCTTCTTTTAAGGTTCCTGAAACCCAAATCCACTTTTATCAGGTAAACTGTTAACGTTCTCACAACTTTATTTGGGGGAAGGAAACCAGTACAACTGTTACTTTAATTTCTTTATTTATCAATAGTATCCAAAAAAAATCAGGAGTTATAAAAACAGGTTAAATGCAATATGGAAGCCTACTAAATACATTTTACAAACACACAGGCAACAGAAACTTGTTCAAATTGCTTCTTGAAAATTGACTATTTGAAAACATAAGTGTAAAAGAAAGACATTCAGACTGCCTTACATGGGCTTATTAGCAGGTGGAGGAGCCCTGCTTTCCACAAACAGTGATGGAGTCCAGAGTCATGGCATGTGAGGTTTCCATGGACGCTGGATCTTAACAGAGGCTGTAATTAATGTTTATAAAACCGTATACACACAAAGCCTAAGGAAGCTTATGGTCTAAGCCCTGTGCTTTTAGAGAGCTGGAGGAACTGAACCCAATTAAATCCTATTTGCTCCATGCAAAGCTCTATGCAAGATTCCCCAAGCTAGGCTATTTAGCAGCTTCTCATGGATGGTCATTAGATTATGTGATTCTATGGTGCAGACAATAGCTTTCTTATTTACAGGAGGAATGCAGATTTGCTCTTGAAAATTCAATGTTGCAGGGTAGGGTAAATCTTGGATGGCAACCACTGTCCTAAATGTAACGATGGGGAGACACTCCACTCCGTCTTATTGCTTTAGACTGGTGCTCTTACCCTTTCTCTCACAGTGTCCAAGGGCTCGCAAAACTTAATCAAGGTATGCTGTTCAGTTCTCCAAGGCACTTGGACAGGAGGTGCTTTTTAGACTACCACATCTGGGGTTTGAAAAGAGCTTTTAAAGTGGAATGATACATAAAATTTGTAACAAAGTGGAATGTTCTCCTTTCAAAGGACAACAAGGAAAATTGTTTAGAAGAAATTCCATTTTCAGCACATCTTTCAGAGTTGCCTGTGCAGTACAACCTACATAATTTCCCTCTGATGGTCTGTAATCTGCTTTCTGAAAATGAGATCTTATGTCAGTTTTTAATCTTTATTATTCCAATGGATCCTAAATATGGTATTGAATGGGTTAATAATCAGAGGCCAAAAGACACAGGAATATCTGACTTCCCCCAATCACAATTTTAAGATTTGATTTCCATTTTCCCCTTCTTGAAATGTTAAACCTCTTTTTGCTTATCATCTCTAAAGGAAAAGCCATTTCAGTTTCTAAGGTCAAAAAGGAAACGTAAAAGTGAAGACAAAGTGGAGTGGTTCTCTTTCCCACTTTCTTCCTGGGCAGGCTTTTCCCGAGAGGACTCCACATCACAGCACAACCTGTGGGGCCATTCAGACTGAGGGCAAATTTAGTCATCTTGTTTTTGGCTGCCTGACAACAAGGTTTCATTTATCCTAAGGAGAGGAAGGAAAATCTTAGGATCCTGTCTCCTCTGGACCAATGATCAAAACCACAGAACTTATTGTTTATGAAACTGAAAGGTTAATGCATTCCTACCTACTCACTGAGGAAAGTGAGGCCCAGAAATAAGAGGAGACAGGGACACAGTCACTCTCCTAGTTAGTGGTCGATCAGTGAGCATATTGATAGGCTGGGATAGCTAAGTCTTACTTGGCTGCACTTGTCTCCATTCTTTGCAATACTGATTTGCATGAGCTTTATCAGAATAAATGAAAACAAATTAGCTTTTCTAATCTTGAAAGCTTTGTATGGAGACACTTCTCTTCCCCTGGCTTCTATCTGAGGTGCCCGCTGCTACTCCAGACTGACTGCTGAACCTCTGCAATCCAGCGGGGCTAACTCCGGGCTGCATCTAGTATGTGGCAGGGTGGAAGAAGTCTGGGTTATAGCAATCTCTGCACCAGGAAGAACCCCAAGCTCTCCCACCTCTGAAATGGCAGGGCTATGAAGAAATAATTACAAAAGCTTAATTTCTAGTCAAGAAAATAAAATATTCAAAAATAGCCAACAATAACATAATGATAATAACTGAAGAATGAAGTCAACTTGCCAAAAAAAAGTTTTACAGAAAAATAGCACCTTTGGTAAAAAGTATTTTTAAAATTTGGTTAGGTTTCTAAGGGGCTGAAAGTACACAAGTATCTGCATCATTTGGGTGCACCCTCCCAGAAACTCCATCAAGTCTGAGGGACACTGGGTAATCAGCAGGATGGCTGTGTATCTAGAGGCAGTGGTTGGGGCCATGAGGAGAAGCACAGATGCTGGAGTCTTTTATGTTGATGGCAATGGAAAGGGCTGGAAGCAGAATATATTCTTCTCCATTGAGCTTCCCAAACTCTTCCTTTAGGGACAGCTAGTTCTCTCTGGCATTGCTTGCACTCCACGCAGTGTGTTTATAGCTTTGGTTGACTCAGAAGTGGTTCAGATCTGGGTCTATTTCTCTCCCATCCCTGATGCACTTTCCTTACTTGCCTCCAGCCCCCGAGCTCCATTTATACAGTTTCTCTCAAAGCACTCCTAGAAGGGAAGGCTATGGCCCTTCCCTTCCTAGCCAGCCACCCTCATTTCCTTTATTGCAAAACAAATAGACAAAATAAAACTCATTGCTATACAAGCAAATACTGGTGATTTGGCAATTGTAGCAGACACTTGCGTATACTGGACTCAGCGCTGAAGTAGAAGAGAAGGTGCCAGGCTCTTGACACCATTGCCAGATGCCTCTTCATTAGATCTCTTTGGTGCTCACTCTCTTGGATTTTTCAGCTGTTTCCTTTGAGAAGCAAGAGAAAATAAACATTATGAAATATAAAAACATTACTGACATTTATCTAGTCCTCAAGACTTTACATAGCATTGACAGATACATGTGAATTTTAGTTCTGTCTACTTGTCTGCCTTCTCTGTGGATGGCAAACAATATGAGGGCAAGAATCATGTCTTATTCATGACATAGTTGTGTAGGGGCTATCACTGAATTAAGAGTTGACCTCATCTGAACTCCCATGAAACAATCAGGGCAGACATTATTTTCCCCATTAGAAAAGACAAACAGGATACTAAATGGAAGTGCTATGAGATGTCCTGACCCAATTCCAGAGAAGCATTAAGAGCAGCAGGCTCTGGAGGCTTGAGATTGAGTTGTGACTGCGATAATTTTGGGGAGGCTTCGGGCATACTATAAAACCTTCTGTGCCTCTATGTCTTCAACTAAAATGTGAGAGTAATAAGGTACCCCCTCTTACAGTGGTGGTACATTTCTCCAAAGAAGTCATTCTTCTTATGGCCAATGAGCACATGAGAAAATGTTCAGCATCATCAGTCATTAGGGAAATGCAAAACTACAATGAGATGCCACTTCACACCCACCAAGATGGCTAAAATAAAAAATAACTGACAATGACAAATGTTGGTGAGTTTGTGGAGAAAATAAAGCACTGCTGGTGAGGATGTAAAGTGGTACAGCCACTATGGAAAACACTCCAGCGGTTCCTCAAAAGATTAAACACAGAATTACCCTATGATCCAGCAATTCCACTCCTAGGTGTGTACCCCAGAAACAGAAAACACATCCACACAAAAACTTGTGCAAGAATGTTCATAAGAGCATTATTCATCATAGTCAAAAAGTAGAAACAACTAAATATCCATCAACTGATGAAGATACATAAAATGTGTTACATCCATGCCATGAAATGTTATTAGCCATAAAGATTAAAGTACTGATTGATGCTACAAGAATAAACCTTGAGACCATTAGGCTAAATGAAAGTAGTCAAACAGAAAATGCTCTATTATATATATGTGTATATATAAAATATAATTCCACTTATATGTGTCCAAAACAGGCAAATCTATAGAGTTAGAAAATAGATTAGTGGTTACAAGGGGTTGGGGGAGGAGAGAATGTAGAGTGACTTCAATGGGTGTGGGGTTTCTTTTTGGGATGATGAAAATGTTCTGGAATTAGATAGTGATATGGTTGACAATCTCACGAATACACTAAAAACCATAAACTTTAAAAGGGTGAAATTTATATATGAATTATATCTTAATACAAAAATTAAATAGGAAGTAAGAAGCACCAAGCAACAACAGTGCCTGGCATCTAAAAGACACTGTGTGGTCCCTATCCATGGCCACTTGTCTTTATCATATCAGTACACTGGCATGGTTTCTGACTGCCAGCAACTGCATCTTTTTGCTTGACGTTTTCTTTGGCTTCTGGACCTGCTCTGCCACACATACCGGCAGGCCAGAAGTGCCAGGCAATTTAGGTTTGCTGGTGGCAGCCCTCAGCCAATGGTTGACTGGCTTTCATGAACCCAGTTGCCTTCCCCCTCAGGCATGGTATGACTGTTCCCAGAGTTCCGCATCAGGACTCAGCTCCACTTGCCCACAGGGGTAACTCTCCTAAATACACGCTCTTTATTGCTTCCTTCCCTTCCTGGGCTCACTTCCCAACTCCCTTCTGGTGTTTCCTGGGATTGCCTCCCAAATAAACTATTTGTACTTGAGTCCTTGCCTTAGCATCTGCTTCTGCAGGAACTCAAATAAGACAGAGATCCTTAAAAATAAGACCTATTATAATTCACTTTCCACTATCTACCCTGACCATATCTCTACCCTAGATAGAAGAAATTCCTAGGAAGTTCTTTTTTTCTGTTGTGGAGTGGTACTCATCTGGAGACCCAAGGCTGCTGAAATGTGGAAATACAGGATAGGAGATTTTGCTTTTGTTTAAAAAACTAACATAAGGTTTCTATTATCATTCTATTATTATCAGTCACAATAATGACAAAATTCATATGAAAATCAAATATGAGCAATTATTTTTGAGCAATTATTAAAAGTTCTTGATTTTCAAGTCAAATATTTTATCTCAAGAGTTTAGCAGTTCTTGTGATTGTAATATTCCTTAAAAACTTCTGTCAGAGAGAAGGCTTCTGACAGGTGATCTAAAGAGCAATATTCTTTAAGACTATCTGGTGAACCAGCGGAAAGACAGGTCTGGGAGTCCAGCATACCAATGTTCTCTCTCCAGGCCCTTAGCAAAATATGCCAGTGGACCACTATTCTAAGAACCTTTGCCCCAAGAAGGCCTCCAACTTAATGACATAGAACCTGAACAGAATTCTTTCCTACCATCTTCTCCAGTCTCCAAGAAGCAGAACCTTGAAGTTCTCTGTGTTAGTCAATTCCTGGCTGTTTTCTAGCCAGTTGAGCACTTAACTTTAATCCTTTCTGCTGGAGTCCAAATTCATTAATTTCATGCTCATTGAAAGCCAACTACATAACTGTGCTAAATGCAGGGATGCAGTGGTGAGCAAGCCACAGAGCCTGCCCCCCTGGAGCTCACAGTCTTTGGGTCTGGGCACTGGACATGACGGGAAACAGTAACACCACTTTAGACTGTACTCATTTGCAAACTACTTCTAAGAACCATTTTCAAATCACCACCTGTCTGATTCTTACTTATAAAACAATTTCCTAAGTTGTAACTTACACCTGCTGGAACTTGTAGGACCCGGCAAAGACCCTATGGGAACTGTATCTTGGTTTGATATTATAGGTATATCATTCAAGACGTGATATATTGAACAGAGTGTATCTCCTTGGTCCCCTGAAATATCAGGCAATGTCTGAGTGGTGGAAGGGCCTGGTGGCAGAAGAGATACCTGACCCCGCATTGAGGCTACAACTCACCTGGTATTTTTGGAGCTCCTGGACATATCTGGTCATCTCCTCCTCTCTCTGGGTCTGGGCCCCTTTCTGATTCTTTCCTATAAGAAGAACCAAGGCTTAGAGCAGTGGTGGCTGAGGGAGCCAGTTGGGGATCCCACCAATATCTTCTTTTTAGATTCTTAATTTTATATCCCATTTTTAAATGGTGAAAGAGGGGAACTACCCGAATTTCTATGAATATGAAATGTCCAAGTGCTACTGACACCTCTGAAGTAACTCACTGTAAACAAAGCAATCTACCCCACTCTTCTCTGGTTTCCATTCATGCTGCCTTCAACTGCTCCAGCACATCCATGCTGGCCCTGCAGGAAGAGCTACGGATAAAATCTGGATCCTGACTCAGGAAGTTCTTCTGGGTCAGTGATTCTCAATCTTCATGTACCCTCATAGTGTCCTGGAGAACGTCTGGAAATTTAATTTCTTGGATTCCACCTTTGGAGACTCTGATTTAATTACTATGAGGTGGGGCCTACACTCTAGGGTTTCATAAGGACTCTCTAGGTGGTTGTAATGTACAGCTGGCGTTAACAACCACTGCATCTATGTTTCCCTAACTTACACAGTGATTAAAAAAGAAAACTTAGAATACATCTTAAAAACACAGATTCCCAAGCTGCTCTTTTATAGATTCTGATTCAGTACATTTAGGATGAAGCTCAGGCACCTGCATGTCTATCAAAAACGGGTCTGTTAGAAAACACTGCTCAGCCACACCTTCCCGACTTCAGCATCAGGCTGCCCCTCATGGCAGTTTCTCTCAGTTCTGGCCCCAGCTGGCTTCACATCTCAGTGCCCCTTCTTCTTTGCTGTATTGCCATTTGTGATCTAAGACCAGACTAACTTTCAGGTACTGACCTGAAAATGACTTGGAATGCCACCACTACAGTGTCTTCTCAGATCCATGGCCCACACACCAAGACGTGCTCAGGTCTCTGGGGGAACCACCACTGAGTGCTCTTTATACTCACTGTAGGGCTCTAAACCTGGACCATCCAGAGAGCATAAACAGTCTAGTGCACCTGTGGAAACAGGCACCATCCATGGGTGCAATCATCTGGATTTTGTCTGTTGTGTGTGATGAGGCTTGTTATCTAGATGATCGTAAACCAGCCATTTACCAACTGCCTCCATCTTAGAAATGGATGGCTACCTTTAAAAAGCCAGACCAGGAGCAGTTAGGTGTGGAAAGCTACTGCAGGAAGTTTTGGGAAGATGGGTAGAGGATGCTTCCTGGTTGGGGTAGGCTGGGCACTGATTTGAGATGTTCTCTCTTGGCTTCAGCAGCTATTGTGTGCTCAGACTAAGCTACCCTGGCTTAGTTTTGGCCTCCAGCAACTTTGAGGCATTTCTAGCCTCTGGCCTCTTCCTGCTCTTCCACTTGTCTATGGAGTTAGGCTGGTCTCCTGCTCTCCCACTCTGAGAAGAGACTTGGTCCCAGACAGTGGGAGATTAGCATCCCTTGGCTAGTACTGCGTTCTACTAGTACTATTGGTGTTGCCTGGGCTTCTTGTCTAGAAGAAGCTCTTCTTGGGTCCTTGACCTCTGTCTCTAGTTACCAGCTTACCTGACCTTGAACATGATCCTAGAACCACTCTGTTCTTTCTTATTTCTGTTGACTTTTTAAGATATTATTTTAGGTTCAGTCCACCTAGTATAAGTTTTGGGCTTGATTCCTTCCAAATGACCATTTTTTTCCCAGACTGAATGTGACCTGGCTTCACTCTTATGTCTTGCCTCTATCTGAATAGTGCCTAGGGCTTGGCTTTGATTCAGAGTCACTCTTATCTTTGACATCACTGTAGCTCAAGACTGTGACAGGACTCTAGTGGTTCCAACATACCCTTGGACTTCTTCACTGGCCCCCAAACTCTAACATCTCTATATCTCAACCCACTCTGACCATATCTCAACTACTTCAAACTTCTCTCTTTCTCTCTTTTTTTTTAGGATTACCCAATTCTGTTAGTTCAAAGAGGGTCTAACAAACATTTTTCCTTTTACTGCTGAGGACAGATGACAAGGAGAAGTCATTTTGTCTTTCAAACACCTGAGTCTGTTAGATAAAGGATTTCCTAAGCTATCATAAGGGTTAAATGAGTTAATATGTAAAGTGCTTAAAGAGTGCCTGGCATACAGTTCTCACTAAATACATGTTTGCTTTTATTATTATTACTATTCCAATCTCGTATTAACCTTTGATCTTTCCCTGGGTCTTGAACCTCTTTTGTTCCGAGCCCTGGAGTGATTTTCAAACTTTATGTGCTTGGGATAAGTGCTTTGCCCTCACCGCTGCTCCCTGGGAACTCTGACATTACAAGTTTGAATCTGTCACTTTCTCCTCAAGTTCCTTGCCCCCAGCCATCATACTCTTCTCCATCATCCCCACCCTGCCTCCTCTTGTGGTGATTTCAGGAAAGCAGCTCTCTCCTGGCTGTTCCTTTTTCTCGCCTGAGGCACAGCTCACCGTCACAGGTCATGGCTGTGCAGACCCAGTTCCCGCAGGCGCAGACGCAGCGGTTACAGTCCACCTCAGTCTCGGCTCCATCTGCATACGTTTCATCCTCCAGGGCACACTCTGTTGGCACCAGAAATAAGGGACAACAGTTTAGAGTGAAGGTGGAACACAGTGTCTTGGCTACAGTCTGTGCACCTTACCCTCTTCCTAGACAAGAACTGCTTGCCCCTCAGAGGCACTATATTTGAGCACTGCTGCCATCAACCCAAAGGTTTGGGGACCTGAACATCACCATGGAGATGATGGGCTGGGGCCTAATCACAACTCATGGAATGGGAATTTTATTAGCAAGCTCTGGAGAATTCCATCAATTCCCTCAAAATGCTCCCACTTTCTATAACTCCTTATTTCTCAGGTTAAGCATACTCTTCTCTGGAGGGTTGAAGGACGGGTTGAGGCACTGGAGGAACTCTTGGAAGCTGAGTTTCCAGTCAGCATTTTCATCAGACAGTTCAATGAGAGCATCAACACAGAGTCCTCTGAAACAAAACACAGGAGAAATGTCAGCCAGACCACAGCTTCACTCCCAAAGAAAGGAAATAAGCACCAGGATCTTATACATCTGGGGCTTCCAGAGGAGACCTAGAAGGCAACTGTCAATGGAGAAAGTTTCTCTCTATACTGACTCCCCACAATCATTAACCATTCTGACTCCTGTAAGCATCCAACCTTCGGCTGTTATACCAGACATTAGATCAAGCTGTTCAAATGTTCCTTCCTAAATGATAAATATTTCCTGAGTAGTCTTGTCCACCTTGACTGACATATGTTTCACTATCTGTACATTTTCCACCTGAAATTGCCTTTCCACATGGTATAAATGTCAAGCAAACCAAAGTAGGAAAATCGAAACAGAAGAGATATAGATGACATGAAAGGAATGTGTGACTTTAAAGAATATGGAATTCGGCAAGCCTCACCACTATTACCATTCTAGCAAGAGATGTTTCAGAAAAGTTTTATAGAACCCCAACTTCTCACTCTCCCCATAGCCTGGATTTAAGCCCTAGCTTAATCACTACCCAAATGGCCTAGCGCTAGTTATTCAACCTTTCTGCATTTACTCATCTGTAAAATGGGGACAAGGAGTCTCCCTTCACTGGGATGTTATAAGGATCAAACAATAAACTTATATAAAAATTGTCTAATTTTAAGTCATCAAAACATAAAGGATTCTCAGATACTATACTTTACAATGATGGACTGTTATTAAGAAAGAATCCGTCTAGAATCTGGGCTTCATGCTTTATATTTCTTTTGAATGAAGAGCTCCTTAAACTATTTTTAATTTTTAATAGTGTACTGGAATCACACCAGAAGTTTCTTAGGAGTTCATTTTTATTAACGCTTACTATGGACTAATACCAGAGAAGGAAAGGGACATGCTCACATTTATAACAATTAGGGTTCTCTATATGAGGTTGCACCAGTTATCTTAAAAATCAGAACTAAAGCTTTATATTAGATTTACAGTTAAGTGCTACATTAAAGTAATTCCTTCAGAAAATTGACCATTAAAATATTACCCACAACACTCAGAAACAACTTTGAGGTGGCCTTGGTAATTTATTTTAAAATCACATTCTTCTATTCCTTGCAAGTGCTAGCCAAAAACAATAACTATTTGATCAGATACCAGTGCTGCTCAATCTATTAGTTCACAGTGTTTGTAATGGTCACAGAATGGACCAGGACAGAACTCCCAGTTTGCTTTTTTTGCTTTGCACTGGCACTGGTAGCTCCTTTGCAGGTAGAAAGGGTTCAAATCCCCTCTCTTATCTAGCTTTTCCCTCGTGGACCACTCCCTGCATCACTTAACTCCACTCACCTAAGCAGCTTGTTGTTCTCCTGGTCTGCGTAGGTGGTGATGTTGATGGCGGTTTCATTCTGCTCCACAAATTTCAGGAATTCACTGGAGTCCAAGCGAGAGTCACCATTATCAAAGTTCTAGAAGGGCAATGAAGAGATCTTGCAAAAAAAATGTTATAGAACCCAGTTCCATCAACTCCCCCACTTGGCTCAACCCATCTCTGGTTCCTCTTTTTCTTGACATATTCCAACCCTGCCTTGGCTTGGCCTCCAAGAGCTACAGGAACAAAGACTCGAAGTCCTAGGGCACCCAGTGAAGGTACCTGCACTTAAAGATGTGAGTGAAAGTGCCTGGGCAGAGGTCATTGAGGGCCTTTCAAACTCAGTCCCCGCTCAGGAGGACAGACAGGCCTGCACTGCCCGAGATGTCTGGTCTGGGGAGCTTGAGAATGCTCTGACAGTCCCATAGTCTGGACTGCACCCTGGGTTTGGTCCAGCCACCACGTCTCATTCTCAAACGTTAACAAACATAGAACATAAAACAACAAAGTTGAGAGTCAGAATCTCTGTGGTGGAGCCCAGGATATGTATTTGTACCACACTGCTGGGAGACGATGACACCAGTGGCGCTCAGGGCTCACTTTGGGAATCATAGGACCATTTCTCACTGCCTGATTGTCAGCCTCCCTGGCCACTCCCAGTGTTTAATTTTCACACTGGCGCCCCTACCCGACCACATCAGTGAGAAGTCAAAGGGCTCGCACTGATAACTTGCAGATGGAGGTGGTGCCAGGTCCCCCCTCTCTGCCCAGTGCTGTGGGCTCCACTACAGACATGTGCACCGGTCCTTGACTTACTCAGCTCAGGATATCCTCATGACCCAGCTGATATCCTGTGAGCATGAGGAGAGGGTGTAGCAAGCTCAGGCATTGCCCCCACTTTGGCAAGATGTTAAACTGAGACTTTAGCATGCTGGGACCATTGAAGATGCCCAGACCAAGAGATATTGCAATAAAGGTATCAATTTCAAGACTCTGATCAAATTCCAAATTGGATACTGCTGTATTTTTGAATGGTTCCCATGGGCACAAAACTTTTTTTCTCCAAAATTCTTTTCTAAGATTGCTTCCTACAGCCACCCTGGAAAATAACCCCCATTATACATCCAGGTTTCTAGGTAACAAGAAAGGATAACAGCCACTGACTCTCCTTCCGTAACTGCCAGGGTCACATGTATTCCACTCTAAGGTTGAAAATTATTTCCATGGCATGTACACTGATGAGAACGTGTAAGGCAATGATGTAAGCTCTTGTTTAGTACCTATTCATCATTCTTGTCCCAATTCCTAGGAACAGGTTTCCGATGTTCCAGTCACCATATCCTCACACTGAGGAAACTTCCCTAAATGTTCACCTTGTGAGGTTTGATCAGTTCATGGAGAGACATGATATCGGGTTGGCCAGGTGCCATTCTTAGCAGCAGAGGGCTTTCTTGAGTCCAGATGTTGCAAATGCTGGACAGAGCAGAGCAACTTTCACAGACCCCAACACCACCAGGGCCTGGATACAGAGTGACTGTGAGGGGAGGAACAGTCTAGCAATGGCTGTAGACCCGGAGGGCACCAGGGGCACCCGGAACCCAGCAACTACAACCCGGGCAGCTCCCAAAGGGCAGTGCTAAGTGCACTTGCTTTGCATTTAGTGGGACCAGAATCCAGGGCTGAAGCTGAGGGAGGTGCCAGCCTGCCTACACTCATCTCATGAGGGCTCTATTGGGTTTCTTCAGGTCAGATCTGTATGTGGAATCCAGAGGAAAACAGAGGTCTGTTACCTGCCCCAGAAACAGCCGGAAATGTCTACGAGGCCTGCCTGAGAGGTCATGAACTTGGACCGTGAGTCAACCTAATTCACTTGAACTCTGTTCAACCAACCAGTTACAAAGGCATAGTGCCTGTGTGTACCCGCATTTCCCAGCTATATACTTGAGATAAAGCTTTTCTTCTGTGTAACCACAGTGTTGTTAAAAGGCAGGAAGATGTGTCACGAGACCCACATTTAGGGGTTTATTTCAAGTTTGGAGACTGTTAAGAGGAGGTGGGCTGGGCCAGGTGCTCACCATGCACAGCATCTGGGGCAATGGGGAACATAATACTTGGGGAAGGGAGATAAGAAGGCTGGCTCCAGTTTCAGCCCCGGCTACCAGGAGTCTGTGTGTGAGCGTGTGCACACGCGCACGCCATAAAGGCGCTTTTTACCCGAGTCTTCCCTTCATTCTGCTACGCTTTCACCTAATAGTGACTGAATCACTAGCTGAAGGGACAGTCTGATTTTGTTCTTACCCAGATCCTGATTAGATTTGCTTTTCTACTAATTTTGATAAAATGAATGCCAGTTGGTTCAGAAACATATCTGTGAGATAATCAGATCTCTCAGCAACAAGCAGCTGTTAGCTTACTGGAAGGACACTGAAGACTGAACCACACGGGACTCAGATAATCATCAAAAGGTGGAGCGTATGATCCCTACCGGCTCGAAAGACACTGCTAGAGTGTCTGGGAAGAGTGAGCGCTGTGTTAGTCATGATCAAACTTCCTTGGTTGGCAGTGAGAATGTCCTAGAGAAAAGCTACTTACTCAAGGGGACTTGTAGGTTTCCAGCAGGAGCCTGTCAGAAGAGGTGGGCCTGTGTCGAGAGGGGTTTGGGACCCAGGTACTTAGGAATCAAATTAATAGCAGGTGTCAGTGATGCCCAGGACAGGGTGCCACCAAGGGGCTACTACGAATGGTTATGAGATCCCAAGGCCCCTCAGAAATATTGTCCTGGGCCCCACAACTTCCATGCTGTACTGACCATGGCAAAGTCCCTGCTCACAGCAGACCCTGCGGGTGCTGCACACTCGGCTTTTGAGAAATCATTTTCTTTGTTACTTTCTGCTCATGTCTAATTCTCCTGGTTAGCACTATGATGTGTTTTGCTGTAGGTAAGCGACCACCCCCTGCCTCCAGGACTCTTTGATGTGGGAGTGGTCGAGGCAGAGGACAGAGTAAGAGGAGCTGTGCTTTCTCACCCACCTATCATCTCAAACATGTGGAATCCAAAGAGATATACTTTCTGCCATAGAGGAGAGAACTCTCTATCTAAAGACAGTAACACAGACATACACAAAAAAATAAAAAATAAAGACAATAACAAAAGCGAATCTTAAATGACTATTCTATTTCAACCCAATCCAATGTTTTCCCTCTGTGTCCATAACGTCAGTTAGAAAGTGGAATCCAGAGACTACGATAGTGCTGACCACATCTGGTGGCCACAGAGCTGCCAAGAAGTCTCTAGTGCGTCTGGGGTTGCTCCTATATTTGGGCTGTTTGGGCACTGGGATGGCAGGCCCTGGAGGTGCTCAAGGGCGTCTATGTCTGGGCATGAACGTCTGAGGGCATCGACCCAGATGTGTGTCTGTAGGGGAAGGGGCTTTTGTACTTATGTGGGAATGTGGGTGACTGAATGCGTGTCTGTGAGGAGGCTGTGTCTCTATGTGGCAGGCACCTCTCTGTAAGTGATGTGAGTGTTTGTGTGCACTATTGCGTTTGATACGTTCATCTCTAAGCATGATGTACATATATGTGTGTGTGTCTGTGTCCTCATCAATCAGCTGGAAGAGTGCCTTTAACTGCTTCTTCCAACAACTGTCTCAAGTTCTCTGAAAGATCTCCAAGCCTGCTCATTTCTAAGTACTCCCTCCTCCCTTATTTTCCGTTTTGAAATCAGTATCTCTCCCATCCATAACCGAAACGATCTGCCTCTTCAACTAAATATGAAGGGAGCAGCAATATCTAGGTCATGAAGGATCCTGGGCCCCTGAAATGCCAGTCCACGGCCTCTTCTCAGATGAGGAGGAGCCCTGCAGGCCAAGTTAATGACTTGGAGAAATGTCAAAGTGGGTGGGAAAGAGGCTGAAGTGGCCTGGCTCTGGGTGAGACCAGGAGATAATTCATATGAACAGCCAGATCTATAGGTGTCTTACTGGGTAAAGGGACAGAGCCCGGCATATTTTTTATGGACAGGCTCTCTAAGACCTTGTGGTTTTATCTACCCAAAGGGCATGTATGTGTTAGATCCCAGAGGTTCTACTGCTGGACTCCCACTGACGAAGCTGGTCAGAAGACAAATGTCCCAGCTCCACGGAATGATCTGCGATGAGGAAGCATACCGCGACTCTGCACAGGGTTACACTTCCCCGTTGTTGGGGAAGATGTGACCAGGCAGTGGGAGAGGACGTCTCCTTTTCTCTGGGACTGACAAGTCTTTGACCCCAAGTCTAGATTACCTTAAAGTACTTGTCTAGGATTTCACTGTAGTTGTTGCCTTTAGAGAACCAGCCATCTGGAATGATCTCCGCTTCCAGCCACTGGATGATGCGACGCCGGAGCTCATCGCGGTTGGACTGATAGCAGACGACTGTAGGAAAGGGGAGGGAGGTCTGCTGGGTGGAGAGGACCCCAGAGTCACCCAGCACCCACTACATGGGCTGTGTGTGTGTCATCACTTTGAATTTCCACAGCACTCAGGGAAACAAGATAGATGACCACACATGTGTAACAGAGCAACAAAGCCCAGGTATACACTGGAAAGCGTCTCAACCAGGAATCAAGCTCATGTCTCTAAAAAATTTATAAAGATTGAGAATACCGAGACAGAAAGATTATGTTGCTTAGCTGAGAAAAAAATCAGAGCAGAAAATTAAAGGACATTTTCATTAACTTTGGGATGTAGAAGGAAAAAAAGTCAATTAATCAATAAGACAGCTCTCTGGCTTGAAGATGAGCTGAAACGATAAGTGAATAAAAGGTAACATTATGATTGTTTATGCCAGTGGATTTCTGATTCCCTCTGTATAGCTTTTCCTTCTCTCAACAACTAAGTCTATCAAAACTTTCTCCCACCCAAATGTTATACTGCTTGAATCATCCTTTATTATAAACAATAGAAAATGGGGCCAAGGAAGGGCCATGTTGAAGCTGGCTCTGGACAGCTTTTGTCAGCCACATGGAAAGAACAGGTGGGGCCGAGAGTTAAGCGAATAGGGAAGTAGAGAAGGGAAAGACTTGGCAAAAGAAAATTCCTGGAAGACAACACATGTTGGGATCTGAAAAGGGCACCGAGCCAGGGCAATGAAAGTCTGGGTATTTCTCCCCTCTCCACCATATCTTAGCTGCGTGATTCAGGGAAATTCGCTTGGCCTCTCTGAGCCTTAATTTCCTCACCTCTAAGATAATTACAGTAAGATCTACCTCACAAGGTTATTTGAAGATCTAAGGATAAGTATATGCTAAAGGGGTCTGTAACTATAAATCATGATGACATTTTACTTTTTACTCATAGAAAATTAGGGAAGAGGTTTTACTGGCATTTCCAATTATCCCCTTTCAAAAAAGTGTCTCCTGATTCTGTTCATACCATGACATCAGCATGTCCCATATAGCTTTGAAGGAAAGCATGGGTGGCTTTCATGTCCTTGCAGTTCAGTCAGTACTCAGCAAAAATGGAAAACGTGGTCTACATTCTGACTTAACCAGTTGCTTCAAATGGCAAGCACACAAAAAATGCAGTTTTGTAGCTTTTCTGAGCTATGCTGAGGAGCAACCAGTTCTGGTTCACAAGTGCTGACACAGAAGATACCGTGACCTTCGGGAGGGAATGTAGAACATGAAATTTCTGTCATGAAAAGAATTTCCTTCCTAAGATGCACACTATAGAGAAAAAAGGCACTCACCTGGGCTGGCAGATGGACTTACAGATTTCTTCTCTGCAAGATAAAAGGAGAAAATATATAATGCAAAGTGAAGAAAAAAGAAAATTTCTCTGTGTTACTAGGATTAAAACTGCCTCATATTTAAGGGGACTGCTTACAATCTTTTCATCATTTTGTCTTGAGTCCTTGCCCCTTTCCTTCTTCCAGACAGAACCCAAGTATGTTGATCTTCCCTTTCCTGCTCTGTTTGACATTTTGGGGCCACTGAGTTGCCCTCTTGGTCTCACACCTTGTCTTGTTAGGCTGAGGGGCGGAGGGGTCACTGGGACTTTGAGAATTCACACAGAATCATTACTGGCAGGGGAATAGAGTAGAGACCAACGTGTGGGAAACAGGTTCTTGTTTCTCCAGGGAAGTTCAAGGCTGAGAGAGGCTAGGCAGGGTTGCGGCTTGGCAGGGAGCTGGTGTCTAATTAGTCATGAGCTTGGAACCCTTTCTCTGTTATTCTAATGGCAATAGCTTGAGTGCAAAATAGAGGAAATATAATGCTACCAGGACTGAGAAATGCCCAAATTTAAAAAGCATGGGAAAAGTGAAATTTACCTGCTTTTTAAAAAGGTACAGAATTCATTTAAACACTTTCCTATTATTATTGTGGTCCCTTATCCACTATCCAGCTGCAGACTGAGCTGGGAGACTATCAGGGAATCTAATGCAGGAAACCCTGGGCAGAGGTGTGGGGCATCCAGGGCGAACCCAGCAGGCTCCTGAACGCCAGGAAGGTACTCCTCCAAGAACCCAGGTGGTCTCCACGGCTTTGGGTGCTGTGGTCAGAGTGGAAAGGACCCTAGTAGTACACGCCACACTGCTTAGTTTCCTGGCTCCCCATGGCTGGAGTTGGAATGCAGTAAGAGTACTCCTTACCTTTGCAGTGTCCATCATAATCGACCTGGATTTTGGATCCAGTGAGGCAGGCATCTCGATGCAGCTCACAGTGGTTGAGGTAGGTCTTGCCATTGCTGCCACACACAGGCCTCTTGTGAGGTTTGCATTGCTGAAACAGACCCACGGAGGATGTTTGTGCAGCCAAATGTGCCAGCACACGCATGAGCATGTGCGCACGCACATCGACCCATCTTGTGAGGGGACTTCCACCAGCAGAAATGGCCTCTATCCAGTCAGGGCATAGGGAGCCCCAGCGCTGGTATCAGTAGCCCTATCCCCTCAGTGTTGGAGGCACCCCGTCACCTTGCATACCCTCTGTGCTGATCCTGGTTCAGTCATCTATTCAGTGAAAAAGTAGAACCCCCTGCCCCGCCCCTTCCAGTCCAGCTCCTATCAAATTAGCAGAAAAGGAATTTTATTAACAATCAGACATTTGGATTCTTCATCACTCTGTCACTTTGTGGAAAGTCACTCAGTGTCTTTGGACAATCTAAGAACACTTAGAATTTCAACATTCTCTGACACAAAACAACCAGAGCTGAGAGCTGAGAATGTGGAGAAACTGAAAAGCAGGCACCCCCACTCCCCATTCAACTTTTCTGAATTATAAGGATCTTTACCCTTTTGCTTTGTTTAGTATTTTGGGGCCATTCTGTTTCCCTTCCAATCTTATACTAACTGTTGCGAGGCGGGCAGTGGAGGTGCCTGGGTCTTTGTGAAGTACTACAGAGAATCATTATGGTCAAGGAAATGGATAAAGTTCACTCGGCAACTCGGTTCTACTTCGGCTATTTAAAGTGCCATGGGCACAGGCAAACTCGGTGTCTTAAGACTTTTGTGGTTTGTGAAAGGAGGGAGTGGGGAGCAAGTCCAGCTCAAACCTAATAAAGACACCAAAGCAAGAAAGAGCAGACATGGGGAAAAGAAGAAGAACACTGGAGCTGGGAGGCAGCACAACCTCTCTAGTATACAGAAGAGAATACCAAAGCCAGAAAGATAAACTGTACTCAACCAATACTTATTACTGAGTCCTCACTACATACGGGGCCCTCGGAAAGGCCAAACATAATCTCTGTCTTCCTGGCATCCAGTGGCAACTGACTTGCTCAAAACCATACAATCATATGTGGCCGAACTAAGACTAGATGCTGGGTTTCTGGACCCTGAGTCTGGCTCAAGCTACCCACAGTGGCCAGGTATAACTCCAGTGAGGCCCTGCCAGAGTCCCCAGAGATCTTATTTTCAGGTTACAGAGTTGGAGGACTTCCTTTCTAGGGCAGTGGATCATGTTCCTTCACCTTGGGACGAAGTTGGGTGTATTTATTTGCAGAAAAACATGTATTTCTAGACGTGGGCTGGTTTGACAGAAAGAGAGAAAAGGCCAGCCATACAGGATATTTATTTCTGCCTGAGGAGCAAGAACTCATTAGAATCCTGTTTACAAAAGAAGTATTTCTCAAAAGCTCACTTTGCTTTTGATAGTTCATTAAAAACCAAATAAAACCAGAGAAACCTGCATTCTATTTTTTTTTTAAATTGCATATTCTTTGACCTACTAAGCCTTAGTGGGAATCAATCCTACAGAAATAAAGACAGCAGCATGTGAGGCTGTTCGCCTAAGGATGGTATTACTTAGTAGTAAACAACCTAAGTGTCCATCTGTAGGAAGATGATTACATAAATCTGGTTCTTCAATATCACTAAATATTATAAAGCTGTTGAAAAATGAGTTAGAACCATATGTGCTGACTCGAGGGCTGTCCGAGGTACATGAATTAGTTCAAAATGCAAGTTGCATACATATATCCATATCTCTCTATATACTATATTTTGTACAATACAGAAAACCTATATGTTTATAGTACCAAAGGAAAAAAAATATGTGGAACAAATATCTACCAAACTATTAACACTGTTTATCTCTAATGGAATTAGAGCTCTGGGGAAGATTATTAATTTGATGTTTGTACAAATGTCTGTGCCATTTGACTTATATAAAGCAACTGTTCATTTTGTAATTTAAAAATCTTATAAAGCTAAACATTTTTTAAAAAAGAAAAGGTATCTCTACATCCACATCTGAATTTTAACTCCTAGGATGAAAATTCCACTTCTTTCAGATAGACAAGGTATGTTTTTATAAAGATGATGAAATTGTTGGCACTGACTGGCAGCTCCAGCCAGGTAGCCACACTGGCCTTGGCCACTGTCCTCTCTCTCCTGACCTCAGGACTTACCTCAATGCAGAGGCAGGTGGGCTCTCCCTTCTCTGTGACTGCACATTCCCGGCCGGCTCCACAAAACACATTGGCACAGATCTTGGATTTGCTCCTTAGCTCTTCCTAAAATACAAAATCATAAAGGAAACCATGTCACTGAGATGAACGAAGCTGTCACGGGATGAGCCAATGATGGTGATTAACTTTCAGACTCAGGCCTCAGACTGGAGTCATGGCTCATGGTATTGAAGGGTCCTGAACAGCCAGAAGCTGTCCCAAACAGCCTCTGCACCAAGCAGCCTTTCTGAGACTGCTCTATCCCAGGCCAAGTCCTTAAAACTATTTTAAGAGTTCTTTTCTTGCATGTTCCCTTTCTTCTAAGAATGTTTATTGTGTAATAGAATATTATCCATTATATGCCAACGCTACACTAAGGGGTGAAGATATACATGCATAGTCCCTGTCCTCAAGAAGCTCCATGACCCTCTGAGGAAACACAGAGAGACCTGTAGGAAGCAATATGGAAGCACAACAACGGGAGCACAAGGGAGCGGGAGGGGAGGAGGGCGAGAATCAAACGAGATTCTGAAGATAAGATACCTTAACCGATTCCTAAAGGATAATAAGAGTAAGCCAGACAGAAATGGAAACATTTGAGAGCAATATGGATATCTGAAGCACCAAAATCTTACTGAGTAGTGTTCAAGGCGATATCATCTCAAAAGGCAAAAGAAAAATAGCTAAACCATCAACGTCTGGATTTCCTATTATTCAGCATGGTCTTATTCAGCTGCTGTCCACATCTGCCTCTGGCTTCAAGACTAAGAGGGCCAAACCACCTGACAAGCAGCAGAACCATTCTCAAACCACTTATGGTCAGAAACAGGCACCAGAACTGGCAAGGCCAGGAATGGTCCTAATGTATGCGACTGAAAATGTGGGTGATTGTAGGTTGGCGATACATTCCTTCTGACACATTAACTGGTGGCCAAAAGCCAGCCCCACCTCATTTGCTCCTTGGGACAGCGGTAGTGGTGGCTGAATGAAGGAGAATTTGATTCCTTCAGCCACGCTACCTGACTGGCTGAGCAGGCCATCACCACCGGCCTCTGTGCCCCAGCCCACTGGGGTAGCAATTGCTGTGACTAAATCAGCAAAGATGGAAGGAATTGTGATGGGGTCATGATATCTATCAGCCGTCGTCAAGTGGGGATGCAACCTAAGATTCTGCCCTTCAGGCCATGTCTACCGTGTCACGCAGAGAACACAAAGCTTTTAACACTACATTCTTATAGTCGTCGGTAAATGTTTTAGACCAAAGAAAGATTGGATCAAAGAAGGCAGAAAACAAAGTAAATATTCAGAGGCCAGAAGCCCGGTTCAACACAGCTGGTCGGCTGCCACCTGGAGGCTGCCTTGCGAACTCCAGGTTGTTATTTTCCGTCCCGAGCCAGCTTGCCTGTCACGCAAGGCTCCCATTGGTCTGGAAGCCTTTCCATGTTCACATTTCATTGGCTCACATGCTGTTGCTAAACCCATTCCTTTTCGGGTGTTGCTAAGCCAAATGCAATCAAGCTGGCAGGCAGGGGAGAAAAAAGGAAGTAACTCCCAGAAGGCTGGGAGGGCTGGAGAGCTGTCTCCTAAACCAGGATAAAATAGAGCATATTCTGCAGGCAGAGTTCTCTCGGACACTGTGCCTGGGAATGGAAAGCAGCTTTCAAAGGGAAGAGGAAAAGGCTATCACTGACCAGTGTAAAAAAAATTTTAGATAAAACTACCTTCTCCTTTCCCTTTCCCGAAACAACATGCTAACTGAGGGATACAAATATATAACCCTCGGTGGGTGTGTCATGTGAATTACAGACCACAAATGTGTAAAAGAACATGCTTAGGCAGAGGCCTACACTCGAAGACACACCAGCACACATCTCCACAGGCAGACAGCCACAGCCTTTAGCATTTGTTAGCTGTATGTCCATAACGAGTAACTTTAATTCTTTAGCCTCAGTTCCCTCATCTGTAAAAAAGGTGTATATACCAGCTCTGCCCTGTGAAGATTAAATGAAATAATATACTTAGAAGTACATCATAAACTCTAAACTCTATGAAAAGTGTTATTAATGTCGGTGCTTATAGAGCTTCCTGCAGAATAGCCTGTGGCATTTTATAGAACCTCTTTTTATCTTATGTCATTTTTAGTGAGTATTAAGAATAAAAGCTTTTAGTTATAGGTTGAATTCAACCCAAGTCATTGTCCAGAAATAGTTATCAAAAATCCACTTGAAGAAAGACTCTTTTAAAAACATAAAAACTAATATTTGAATAGTACAATTAAAATTTACAAACTGTTTTCATACATATAATTTCATCTTTCTGTGTGGACAGCAAGAACATGTTTGTTACCAACCTCATTTTATGGACGAGAAAACTGAAGATCAGAAAGGTTAAAGTAACTTCCCCAAGGTCCCAAAGCTAATGATGAAGGAGCAAGGATTCCAACCCAGATCTTCAGACAGTAAATGATCAAGCTCTCATTTATAAATACCTGGCACTCTGCTAAGAGATTTTTATTGTGCATTATCTAATTTGAACTCGACAACAATGCCATAAGTTATACATCATAATTACACCCCCATACCACAGATGAGGGAACTGAGCCTTATAGGTTAAATAACTAGAAAGCAGCAGAGCTAGGATTCTACCCAACCAAAATGAAAAGTTCTGTACACACACACACACACACACACATAATTTTTAATTTTTCATATTCAGAAAACTTAATGGGGATGTGATCTGCATAATAAATGTGGAGAGAAAGTGCTTAAGACTGCATCAGAGTTAGATGTGAATTCCCACACCCTGGCTCTGTTCCTTACTTGCTCTAGTGGTGGGCAAGGCACTGTCTTTAAGCCTCAGTTTCCTCACGTGTACAGTGGGAATGCCAATTCCTGCAAGGGCCGTGTGAGGATTAAATAAAACGTACTGCATGTGGTGGAATGCCTGCCACACAAGTGAAAGTGGCCATCACTACCGTGGGCAACTGATTTTCAGACAATTTTCCCACTGAGATGCTCCTACCACTTTGGACAGTCGCTTCCCACTCATCCTTCCTTATACTGGAATGACAATATGGAGAGCAGGAAGACTGATTGAATGAAAAAAAAAAAAAAAAAAGGAAGGAACTAACAACCCCTGTTGTCCTGTTTGAAGACCACAGAGAAATGCTAGCATTCTTCTTTGCAGGTGGCACATCTGTCAATAGGTGGCAATCTCTCTCTTTGTCTCACAGAACCCAGAGCCGCAGTGCAAAAGTGCAGTCCTGGCTACTCCAGCTCCTTCTGGCTCCATCCTTTCTGAAAGATGTGGCGCATGAGGTGGGGAACTGGAGCAGGTGCCCAGTAGGCACAGGTAGCAGGTACCAAGAACTGGGGATTTGCCCACTTGGGAAAGAATGTCTTACCTGACGCTCTCAAGTCCTCCCAAATTCTTCCCATTCACAGGCATGCTTGATGCAGAAATTAACAAAGAAGACACATTTCTCCCGAGAGGAGGCTTCTCCGTGCCATTGAAAGCCCTTCCCCAAACCCTGTCTTCTCTAGCAGGAATGTCAGGAGCATCCGCAAATATCTCCTGGAAAGTTCATTAGAGCAGGAGGTGGTCTTATCCGTCTGCTGAGTGACTGATGCTGAGTGGGAGAGAACATCTTAAGGAGATGCACACAGTAAGACAGTGCTCATAGGACGTGGCAATGGCTACCCAGCAGGGAGACGAGTGGTGAGGAAGAGAGAGATGAAGCAGAGCAGGTCTTGCAGCTGATCTGAGTGGGCAGTGAGGGCCTTGGAGAGTCTGGGATGAGGCAGATGACATGATGAATGTAGTGCTTTGGAATGCTGTGTCCAATCCCTTCCAACTTAGAAATTCTGAATCAAAGTAAAGAGTAGCCAGGATGGAAAGAAGCTGGAGGCAGGGAAACCCACTAGGTGTAAGGCAGAGATCTTGTGGGGGGTGACAGTGGTCTAAAGCCCACTGCTAATATTAACGAGAGCACCTGCAGCTGGGTGAAGTTCTTTGCAGATAGTTGTCTTCACAATGTCTGTGCAGGTTTCCGTATTTTTAGTCCCACATAACAAATGGAGAGGGATTGAAGATTCAGAAAAGCTCTGTGATGTGCAGAGGTCACATAACTAGTGAGTCAGGACTGAAACACAGGTCAGCCTGACCCCAGAGCCTAGATACTCCCTTACTGGAAAGGGTACAGCTGCAAGGGAGCACACAGGGAGAGATCACAGGACACAATGCAATTCTTGCAAACGAAACAGAATTGTTTGCTGTACCGCCTTAACAATTTTAGGAATCAGGTCCCAAGGCTCTGTGAGAATTTCATCTACATACAGATAGCCACACTGGCACATGAATATTCTCTCGGAGTGTGAGGCCACAGGTATACGAACATGTCAGTCTGACTGTTCCTGTGACAGTGTGATTGACTATGGAGAGGAGGCGTGCTTTGGAAATGCAGATACCCTGAAATATTAACAGAAATCAACAAAATACTTTTTTCCAATGGAGAAACGTCAGGTTTCTAGCTTTATCCTTCTGCATCATCTCCCTGACTTGCTTCTTTGTTGTTTTCATTGTGTTACAAGCCACAAGCATTGGGGGTTTGGTCTAATGGTTAATTTTCACAATACAAACTCCTTTTGGCAAAAAACCAACCAGGAACTTTTACTAGGGAAATAATTCCTCTCTGAGCAACTGCCAGCCACTGCACGGTAATAATGATACTCTGTACTTGGACTGCAGTTTAGATTAGTCTTTAATTGTTACTATTATTTTTGACTCTCAAAGTCTTTTAGGATAGACAGACAGGGGTTATCTCTGAGGCCCTTCCAGATGTAACATTCTACCAGGAAGAAACTGAGACTCCTGGTTACACTGATCCAAGACCTCACGAGGCCTGGCTTGAGGTCTCCAGACTTTAATTCCAGCCCTCTTTCCTCTAATCCACTTTGCCTCTTTACAAATCAAAGCTAGAAAAGTGCTGTCTGGGATCCAAGATTTAAAAAAAAATCAGCAATTATTTTTGCAACTGAAAAAGATCCTTTGCAAGCAAAAGGGAAAAGCGAGTTATTTTCGTAACCACCCCTAGAGGTGACAGTGTGTCTCTGGGCCAACCAGCATTATGTCTGAACATAAAACACGCTTTGAATGTTTTAAAAGTCTTCTGAAATAAAACAATTTCTGGAAGAACAATGTTCTTTGGCAGGGGAGAAAGCCTGTAAGCAAAGCCACAAAACGGCATCTTAATACACCGTCAGTCACTACAGTGAACTGTGCCCTCCGTCCTTTTTCCTGCTCAACTTTTTTCTTTTTTGTGGGGAGTGGGGTGCGGACGGTAACCCTTATGTAAGCCAAGGTGGAATTTTGGCTCCATCTGCCACTATTCTGTGACAGAGCAGCTTTGTTGACATGAGAAAGGCTCTCCCTGCTTTACCAGTATTAGTCATGGAAACTTCATGGGAACACCAGGGCCCCTTAGATACGCACAGCACCACAGAGTTGGGACAAAGAAATTAGCAGAATTGGGTAAAGCGGGAGACTAGTGGGTGTTGGTTGGGATGCTGGCTGCTCCCAAGAGGCCATTCTAAAATGGAACCTAGTAGCACAGGCCCAAGAAAGCCAAAGAGAAAGCAAAACTACTTCAGGATCTTTAAATCTAGCTGGAGCATCCTGTGACCTTGCTCAAATTCTCTGATTCTTTTTCTCTGAAAAGAATGGGTTGGTACATCCTACACATCCTAGGGAATGAGGAGGAATAAGGTGATGTCTAGCAGAAGTCCTCCGTGCATTTGCAGGGGCAGTGTCCCGCTCTGCATGTGCTCACAACGAATCCCTCATCTTGAAGTTAATGCACTAGGGTCAGACCCAGGTTTTGTGGGACCTGAAGCATAAACAATATGAGGTGCCCTCCTTAATGAAAGGAATATATATGCAACTATGACTGCAAAATTGGGCACAGGGCCTTGGAAGGGACCATGCAATAAAAGGTCTAAAACTGAGGCTTATTTAGCTTGACAGCAAATCTGACTCTCCATCTACACTATTATTTTTTTCATAAACAAGGCTGCTTTTGCACTGTTAGTCTATTAGAGCCCTATTTAATGTTTTAAGCACACATAGTTTATCTCAAGTGGATTAAGTGTTTGCACGTTTTGGCTTCCCACAGACCCTCCACATTGTCCATCCTAAGAAAATGCTCAATAAACATTTTTTACATTAAATGTCACTTGGGGTCCATTCAGATTAGTGTTAATGTCAGTTGCCAGTGACAGTGGCATTCAGGATGTTTGGGGAAAGTGTGGCTGGGCTTTATGATATCAAAATAAGAAAAGGATGTATCACACCCAAGAGGATTAGCTTCAGGATTAAAAAAGAAAAAAACTATATGGACCTATCATTTAAGAACTATCCAGTTCTCCTTTGTATAGATTTCTATTTTCAGCCTCTATCACACAGCTTATGGGTTAACATGCTCCTGGGATTTTTTTACTCATGCGATAATGTATTGTATACCTGGAAATTAACTACTTTCAAATTTCAAATAGGACAAGGCTGCTTACCTTACCAATTGTCTTTATTGTTTTACAGATTCTGTCACATTCTCTAAGTGTCTGCCTTGTCAGACTGAAGGTCCTAAACTGCCATCTTCACAGGGAAGCCCTTTCTTTGGAATGTTGCTTCCCCCTCCATATTTAGGTTTTTCTTGGGGAGGCCCAGATACAGCACAACAAACTGGACGCTTGATTTTTTCCATAATAATAAGTTCCATTTTCTGTAATGGTCTTGTCCTTTGCTAGCAGAAGTATACAGCATCATTCAGTAAGCACCTACAGAGTTAGAAATAGGCTGGGCACTTTCAAACAGGACTGAGAAGAACCCCACGAGAATCTATAAAGTTAGAGGATTCATCCCTGTTGGCAGTGAGGAGACCACGACTCTAAGCTGTGCTGTGACTGAGGCAGGAGTCAAGGAAGCTCTGACTCCAGCACCCAAGGAGGGTGTTTATGCCTACATCCCTTCAGGTCCCGGTCCACAGCGATGAGCTGGGGTGTCTCCCCAGGGAGTGCTATGCTGTCTCCTCAACTCAGGCACATCCGGTAACTCCACTGTGACTGACAGAGTCTATCAGGCTCCGCAGTCTCTGTCAATAGTCCTCAGAGTTATCCTTGGGAGTGTCCGACATCCTGTCTTCCTAAAGAGCACTTCTGGCAAGTCCCGTGGCTTCACAGTTCCACCCTTTAGTTTCTTCGGAACGCCTGCGTGGAACCTTTTAAGCCAGACCACTTTCTGCCCTGAATGAGCCTGTTCGGTTTCAGTGTGGTGTTTCTCTTCCATTCTCCAACTGTCTGCCTAAGAGCTGTCCAGTTTAGAGAACAAAGTAGGGGATATGAATAGTGCTCCAGTCTTCTTCAGTAAAGGCCAAGGCAAGTAACTTAAAGCCATCAGAAAGCATATTTGACAACAAAAGAATGATAATAGTCTCTGACCAGCATGGCGCGTGCTCCGCAGCATAACCTTGAAAGGCCTTCACAGAAGTCTCTAACCCAGTAAGGGCGATGAAACGAACTCACACGGATCAATCAATCCTGAAGGAAACAGAACTGACTCCAGATGGGGCTTCATGGATGAAATGGGGCTTGAGATGAGCCCTGGAAGATGGTAGGATCTGGATGGAAACCCCAGAGATTTTTGAGCAGGAGGGTTTTATGAATAGTTTGGCAGTAGTACATGGGAAGAAATGGTTGAGAAATAGGGGGCACAAGGAAACCACCTAGAAAGAACCTGGGGTGATGAGGGTCTCATGTAAGGTAGTGGCAGGGATAAAGAGAAAAGAAGGAATTTGAGAGAAATTTCTAAAGAACAAGGAATGTGGCAAAATACTGAAGAGAGAGGAAGGGAGACTCGGGGGAGCCGCCAAGATCTTTGGCTCTGAGAGCCTGGAAGGTTGCTGGTGTGTCTGTCAGAGATGGATCCCCAGGAAGCACTGAGTGGGGGAGGGGAAGCTGATGATGAGTCAGCTATGTACGTGAGTCTAAGGAGATGCAAAACATCCCGCTGACAGGTTGAGAATAAAGGACTAGAGATGCACATCTGGACATCTATAAGTCGCATAGGAACGAGAAATGCAGCCAAGAGAATAAATGAGCTCAGGAGGGAAGGGTGGGAATGGAGGGTTGAGGGTAGCTAAGGAGAGGAAGGGATAAGACACAGACAGAGAGGAGCAGGAAGGAGAACAGGTTGTCATCAGCTCAACCTGGGGACTTTGTGAAAATCAGAAAAGGTGACTTTTCCTCTGGGCAGATGCAACACCCAGCCAGGTTACATGGCTTGGCAAGCAGGGTGCAGGTTGGAATTTAGTTTCCCTGACCTACTCATGCAGTGAACAGCCTGCACAACCACATGAGGATTCTGAGGGCAAAGCAGCCAGAAAGCAGAGTAGATCCTTTAAACCTCTACTAAAACCTAAACCAGTTACCCAGAGTGCAGAACAGGCAGAGGCTGTGAGGTCCTGTAAGGAGAACTGATGGAGGAACCTGGAGACAGACTCTGGACATGTTTTTGCCTCTAACATGCTCTGTGACTTAGGGCATGGTGTTTGACCTCTCTGGGCCTCAGTTTCCCGATCTACAAAATAAAAGGGTTGGGATGATGCCAAAATCCTTTACAATGTTAGTATCCTCTTAAGTAGAAAACACAAGAATTTACCATTTCAGATGTTCCTAAATAGCAAACTTTATTCTCCCAGAGAAGGTAATCCAAACGTTCAAAATAAAGAGATAGTTACATATAGAACTTCTTCAGGGTATTTCAGGATTTTTTGCTGGATTTTGTTAGGGGAATTAAAACTCGTTTTCATAGTCAAAGAATTTTCATAAGCAATGCCTTTTCATTCCCTTCTGGATCATGGCAGAGGAAATCAAGGGAGCAGTAATGAGGCCCCAATTGAGTGGCCCGATTTCACTAACCAGTTAACTGGTTGGAAACTTCTACTCCCCTTAATGACATTTTTACTCTATTTGTATTTGCCTTACAAGAGAAAAAAGAAAGAAAAGGGAGAGAATGGTTAAAGAAAATTCACATGAGATTCACAATTCTTCATTCCTGCCAAGAACCTGTCACTGAAGTATGTCTGGGACTGCCAGGGCTCACATTTACTCAGTGCTCATGGTCTAATTATTTCCACATGTAGTCCAGGGAGAATGGTTGATTAAAAGTTAAAAAACAAAAAAACAAAAAAACCTCCAAAACCCACACCTAAATCCCAATACCCTCAACTAAAGAGGGGAGACAGCTCTAGGGCAGCTGTGGGAGTGTCCCCTGCAGGGCCTGCCACACCTGGACCAACATTCCTGTACGTTCCTGGCACCCCCAGCAAGCCAGCCCTCCACTTCTCCAAGCCTCTCTAGCCTAGAACCAAACAGGATTCACATTGGCAGGCTTCTGAGTGGAATGTAGGATTTCTTCCCCAGCTTTGGTGAAAGGCAGATGAGATATGGATGGAGCTCTCTCCTCTTCTTTTGCCCCGGGGTCTACTAAACTTAAGTAGCCTCTGGGTGTTCCTGAGATCACAAATCTACTAGGGAAGGAAACCCCTGTGGCAGAGAACTTGGGGACCATCTCTGAATTGGGAAATAGCCCTCCTCCACTGCATTTGTGGCTCCTTTCCATTATTTCAATTTGCACATGCCTCACCCGAATACTGAAGACCAAGCCATCATTCTTCAAGGTGGTTCACAGGACTGGGCTCTGATTCAAATGCCTGGCAGCGTCACTTACTGGCACCTACTTGGCCACCTTTAATAAGGTATTTGGCACATTGTTCAGAGTCTTCTTCCTCTCTCCTGGGTGACTTCATTGTTTCCTTGGCCTCAAGACACTTGGCTTCTTTACCTTTAGTAACCCTCCCTTATGTCCCCTGGCTACAGCTGTATCTGTGGATAGAGCAGGTAGCCACAGCAGCTTTAAGTCACAGACTAAAATGAAGTGTGTAAGGCTCCTGAGGTTCTACATTTTGAAATGAGAACTCCTTACCCTTTGAAAATATCAGCACCGTTAGGTATTGTTAGATGCTTCTTTAACCTTCAGATGGGCAGTGAATGGCCCACAAGAACTGCTAAAAAAAAAATGCCACCTTCTGGAAAGTCTGATTTATTGTCTGGAGTACACAAATTCTTCCTGTCCTTCAAAGCTTAGCTCAAGTTACAGCACTCCAGCTTCAGTGACCTCTTCTTTTTGGTTGATATGCATTCCTCCCTCCTTCTCTGAACTTCAATTTCTCTTTGTCTAAATTCATGTTTTTAAATTTTGATTGTGCCGATTCTGTTCTCCCAGCTGCACTATCAGTTCCTAGAGCACTATGGTTATGCTTTGAAGTTCTTTCATATGTCCTGGCATAGTACCTGTGCCACTCAATCAGCCTTTGTTGAATTGAGTGCAAAAGTGCTACTGAACCACACTTCCCAGAGGTCTTGAAGAGGAGCAGAAGGACAGTCCTTGTGCCAGCTCCTTTTCTGGGGCTGACCCCTTCCAGGACCCGTCTTTTGAAGAAATAGCTTAAAGACCCCACCTTTCTTCACTAGGCCATAAATACTCAGCAAACAATTTCACTAATTCGATATCGTCTTTGGCCCACAGAAAGACTTGGCTCTGTGTGTGTGTGTGTGTGTGTGTGTGTGTGCGCGTGCACGTGCGTGTGTGTGTGTGTGTGTGTGTGTGTGTAAATGGACAGGAGAACAATGGGGACTGAAAATGGCTTCCAGTCATTTCTTTTGTCCATCATCAATGTATAACCTAGCTGACATGCTGAGGGAATGAGAATTTGGTGGAAACAGGATAGAAGACGAGGTAATATGGGAACACAAGGCACCTTGGAGGAAGGCAAAATTGGGTGGGACTTCAGAATGTAGGGCAGTAGCCTATACAAGGGAAAAGTAGAAATGAAGAGAAGCAAGTGAGAGGTTAAGAGAAATTGTAAAAATGGGCTTATTATTCAACGCAGTTGTTTTGTGTTATCTCTTCCCAGGAAGCCCACTTCTACCATCTCATGAAGTAAAAGGGAGGCTTCTTGGTCAGTCTCCCTAGACTAAAAAGAAAGCTTCTTGCCTGGTCCTTCTCCCTCTCCCATCCCCAGGATGTTCCAGAGTCTTCAACCACTCCCCGTCTGGCTCATCCTTGCAGTGGGCTGGAAAACACTGCAATGTGAGTTGCTAGTGAAAAACAGGCTTTAGCTGTGCCCAAGTGGTTTACTTCCCCTAGGGCTGGGCCCTTAAAAGGAACTGTGATGTCCCACCAAGAGCTAAGACAATCTGACACATGAAGGGGGCCAAGTCGGGGAGATAGCGGGGAGGTCAGCGTTGCCTGGAACAGAATGGAGCAGAGAGACTCAGAGATTTAGCACGACAGAGCAGCATGAGTCTCTTTAAAAACACAGACAAAACCTGGCGACCGTTGGGGACAGCGTGGCTGCAAAGCAGCTGTCAAGTTTCTAGCATCTTGGCAATTATTCTCCAGCCCGAGGAATGCAGAAGGGGTTAAAAACCCAGCAAGAAACTCCTGCTAAATGAAGTCTCCATATGTGCATCTCGGTATGGTTCTAGGAGAAGCAGACAGATGTA
This sequence comes from Cynopterus sphinx, assembly GCA_030015415.1. Taxonomy (NCBI): domain Eukaryota; kingdom Metazoa; phylum Chordata; class Mammalia; order Chiroptera; family Pteropodidae; genus Cynopterus; species Cynopterus sphinx. The sequence continues at coordinate 54,950,668 of CM057380.1, read as the reverse complement.
ATTAGAAGTTCTCAGGCGCTATGTTGCCATGGCAACTGCTAGCCTGGAGAAAACCAGGAGTCCAAGAGACACCGTCTTCCAAAACAACATCAGAGGTGGGTGGTTGGTGTTCATCACCCTTGGATTCCCCAGGTAGGGCTGTGCCTCCCTCCAGGTTGCCCTCTCCCAGACTCTTGAGGACCCTCTCCACCCAATTCCCCTTCGTCCTTACTGCACCCACGCCCCCTGCCCAGATACACACCCAGAGCAATTCCAAATGCAAATAAAAGGCTTCCTTCAGGCAGCTTCCAAAGGAAGAAATTAAGGAGGAGTCCACTCTTGGAGGAGTTTGTAGGGGTGACAATTCTTAGGGTAGTCTCTTGTTCCAGGTGCTTTCTGGATTTGAGTCTGAGGCTCAGTGAGCGAAGATGCAAGCTTGATTTATGTGCCGCTATGGGGCTCAGCTCCTTTCTGGTGGGGGGATGCTGGATGGGTGCTCCAGGACAAGTAGGGGTACGTGAGCTCAAGCAGGAGAATGTTTCACCTTAGCAGGGCAAACTTATATTTTATCAGCCAAACTGGGACTTTTTTGAGAGTAAAAAGGGACCTTTTAAATAGATGCACTTGGACAACAGGCATAAATTGTGACACGTGGTCACCTTAAATCATTAAGCCATCTAAGGAGAAATATGTTTCTTTTATTGAGTAGGAATTCTAATCTGGGGTCTCTGATCCCCTAGAAACCCAGCCATAGATTTTAGGACTTGAATTTCTTAGGATACAAGCTAGAAAAAATGAGAAACCCAAAGAAAGGACTACTCTGGGCATGGACTGCCTCTTACAGACTTAAACCTCCCTTGATTCAACTGCCCCATGAAAAGATTCATGGGATTCTGCTATTGCAAAGCTTTGGAATCTGGACCACTTTTGCTTCAAAACTTGGGCATTACAAATCTTCCCAACAGCTTCTCTAATGAGTGAATCATTCATTTTAAGCACTGTTGCCAAAGGGCGATGGTTTTCTAGAATTTATGGCAATAATGTGGTCAACAGAGTGGGATCATTCCACAGCAGAAATTACTAAGTCTCCCCTGAAGAGGGGAGGTTTCCAGGAGTGCATTCTTACACATTCCTGAGCAACTGAACCAAAAACAGAACCAGAAACAGATATCTGTGGTCATGAAACCCAGGGAAAGGTCAGACTATCCCAGGGAACCAGCAGAAATGACTGTATTTTAGGCATAATGTAGTCAGCCTAGAAATTATGAGCATGTGGTTCAGCCACAAGGTCTGTTACAAAATTGTAGGATGTTTAAAGGGTAAAGCCCACCCAGGGAGCATCCCTGGTATTTTCTAAGGACTTTGGGAATCACAGCCATTTGGTAGGAGTGCCTAGTCATTACCTGGCAACCATGGCTGGTGGTGGCCCTCCTCTCTCAACCCTGACTCAAAGTTGGGAGCCACTGGGGCTAATGTGCCTTATTTACCTGCACCCAAACCCTGATGGGCCCTGGACAGTGGGAGGAAATCTCTGAGCTTCCCCAAGATTTGGGGGTGGTAACGAGGGGGCTCTTTACAACCTGTAATCATCAGTTAACACTGTCGCTCTCTGGTAGGCATGCATGTCAGGAAATTCAGGCGCCCACTGCAGGTCTCCTGGGTTTTAATAGTCTAGTTTAAAAAAATGTTAAACTTTCTGGAACAAATAAGAACTAAGTAAAATCAATCCCTTTGAAAAAAGCAACACTCCAAATACAAATTAACTTGCATTTCCTTATCGTTATCTGAGGCAATATTGGACAAAACCTATTTGTAAGCAAGGAAGCAATATATGGGACAATCAAGCAACAAAATACTAAATACCATGCTGGTTGCTGGTGACTGAAGAAGAATGAGGCACACAGTGAATGTCCCTAAGCTACTGACAGTTTAAATGAGGAAATGGAATATAAATATATGTGGAATTTTAAATAACAGAACAACACAATCTAATAAGAGCTAACTCAAGACAATGTATGGCTAAATGCAATGTATGGTTAAGTGACAAATCTCGAGAGCAGTGATGTCCAATCAAAATATAATACCATCTCATAGATGATTTTTAGTAGCCACATTTTAACAAGTTCAAAGAAACAAATAAAATTATTTTAATAATTTGTTTTACTAAAGCTAATATAGCCAAGGTGATTACCATTTCAGTATGTAATCAATATTATTTTTTTAATTAAAAAATTTTTTGCGGTTACAGTTATTTAATATTACATTAGTTTCAGGTATACAGCATAACGGCATGGTTAGCTGAAAAACTTATGAGATATATAATCAACATTATTACTGAGATACCTAACACATTTTTTCCATACTTTGAAATCCGGCATGTATTTTATACTTACAGCATTTCTCAATGGGACTACGCACATTTCAAGAACTCAGTAGCCGCTTGTTGCTAGTGGCTTTTCTGAATGAACAGCACAGCTCTAAACAATAAGTATGAGTAACTGTGACAAATTACTGAGGGCTGAATTGAAGAGAGTTTAAGTAGAAAGAGTAATATTTTAACTTGGAATGTTTTAGAAGTGGTGCATAAAACTGGAGTCAACAGGTGTTACCTGAACACACAGTCAAGGCAGCACACTGGGCTAGATTTGGAACCAGGGTCCTCAAGTAATGAACACTCAGTTTTTTGAAAATGGAGAGTCATCATGGGCACTTAAACCTAAATCTGGCTCTGCTTTCAACTTGTCCTTTCAATGGACAAGTCACTTCCCCTTTTTGGTCTCCTCTATAAAGAAGATAAAATATTTGCCACCTCCTGTCTTTAGGACTCTATATAGTTTCTCTCATGAAACAATGGTAAGGGGCTAATTAAACTATATATTTGGGGCCTTCTCTTAACTATTTAAATACACCTTTGTGTGTGTGTGTCTGTGTGTGTGTGTGTGCGCACAAAAGTCCATGGACAAATTTGGCAATGAAGTGGATTATTTCTCAAAGCTTTTTTTTTTTTTTTCATTTTCTTGGCTCAACTGCTACACTCTGTTGCCACCAGTTTTCAATAATACTACCCACATACACACACAAGCACACTTTAGTGTCTTCGGATTAAAGTCAATGAAAACATGCACATTCTATTCCGCTTGAGACATTCCTGCCTTGCATTCTTTCCTTGGAGCAGTTGGGAAGTCACAGCTGGGGGGAAGAAGCTGTAAAACCTACTTGTGCTGGCCAATGAGGCCTAAGCTGACAGGAGGCCCACCCATGAGACTGGCAGGCATTCTACTCCACTGTAGCAAACTCCCTATTTCTGCAGAGGTTAACATCCTGGAGACCCTCAAGCTGTACCAGCAATGCAAAGACCTCCTTTTCTCTTCATTTTGCTTTCCTCCAAGGACTGCATTAAATACTCTAAACAAAAACCTACTAGCTTAGTGGCAAGTCATCTGTAACAGACTGTCATTTGTGGTAAAAACACTCCCAAGTATCAATCATACAGCAGTATAGTTCTCAAGACTCTGTTCTCCTTCATTTTTAACTGACTAAACACTGGAAAACTGCCACATATTTAGCTAGTTTTGGTTACCCTGACTCTGTTGAAAAGTAGAGCAACAGGCTATGGAAGTCAGGAAACTTGGTCTACAGGCGAACCGTGAGAGGAGGGCTGCAGGCAAGTGGGGGTCTGGTTCCTGGAACGCCACCAACTGCTGATCACTGTGGCATTGGTACAACTTTCCCAGGATAGACTTCTCTGAGATCTAACGTGTAAATCCACGACATTGTTTTATCTATCCTGGGGAGATTACACTTGCCATTCAAATGAAACGGGAGAGAGGAAGAGCAAAAATAATCTCAAAAAGTAAACATCTCAGCAAACGGTGACATCAGAAGACAAAATGACCTGATAATTTAGGGCAAAGAATCACCAACAACAGAATTTAATGCTTAGTTTTATATTCCTTTTAGCATTAGCTTACTCTGCGAATCGTGCCCAGTTAAATCAGAATTGCTGATTATGGAAGAAAATAATAAATAAATAATAAATATTCTGCTGGCATCTGTTTAAATTCCAACTTCACCCAGAGCCTAGAGAATCAGAATCCAGGTGTGAGACTAAGCAAGCCCAGCATTACTACCACGTTCAAGGGTAAGCAAAGTATTGATGGATAAGCGTTGTCAGCTATCTTCCCAGGTGCACAAATACTTGTAGAATCTGACGCAGAGATGACTGCTGAGTACAAAGATTATAGGCAGGCTACTGTCCACCTTCTCAGATCCCATAGGAGACATCTGGATTCATTGAGTGATCCATTTGGTCAAGGGATTAATTCAGCAAATGTTTACTGAGCACCTACTATATGCTAAGCTCAATTTTAGGTGCTGGGAAATCACTGGTGAGACAGTGAAGGGCTCTGTCATGGAGTACATATTTTAGAAGAGGGACAGTGAATAAACACAAGTAATAAGATCATTTTGGATTGTGATGAACATTTAGAAGATACGTTTGACAGTGAAATCTGGGAGAAAGGGCACTACTTAGATTGAGTGGTTAGGGAACACTCTCTTGAGCTGAGACATGAAGGATGAATGGAGCAATTCAGACAGAAGAAAAGTGCAAAATTCTGAAGAAGGGAAGAATTTGTTATGTTCCTTGAAAAGAAAAAAAAAAAAAAACGTTTGGCTGCAACACAAGGTCCAGCAGGGAGAGCAGTGAGAGGTAAGCTTGGAAAAGCAGGCATGGTCTGGAGCCTGTAAAACCTTGTACACGCTGATAAAAAGTTTATATTTCATTCTCAACAATACAGGGGCCACTGGAGGATTTTACATAGGAGAGTGATGTGATCAGACATGTGTTTTATAAAGATTACTCAGACTGCTGTGTAGAGAAGTAGATGGAGAGAAGCAAGAAGAAAGAAGAGGAGAGCAGCTAAGATGCTACTGCAATTGTCCAAGCATAGAACAATGGTGGCTTAGACAAGGGTGGTGGCAAGGGAGACCGAGAGCAGCCAATGGATGTGATATACTCTGACAGTAGAACCGATAGGACTTGCTGATGGACTTGCTGATGGGTATGGATAAGAGGAGTAAATAATGAATAATAATCATAAAAAGATTCCTGAGTACTTCAGGTTGATAAAGAAAAAAACTGAGCTAGTTCTAGGCAGGTCTGGTCATGGCCATGCCAATAGTCCAGTACGGAGTCACTCTCAAAAGGATCTACCTTTGGACTGGCTCTGGGATCCAGATCAGTCTTTTTTGATGAAACTGAATTGGTTGAGGGAATGAGTTCAGCAAGACCACTAAGACCTGGGGTCACATGTAAATAGACTCTGCTTATGGAAATCTGTCCAGGACGGACCCATGTTTCCAAACTGTCGCAGGAATACTAGCCTTGGAATATTTATGGTAGTTTTGGAAATGGTGTTCTGTGGTGAAAGGTCTGGGAAACATGGCTTATAATACTTCCCTCCTAGAGAGGATAAGATTTAATGCACATGAACATTGTAAGGCTCTGAAAAGTCCTGCGACTAACAAACCATTTAATCTAGCACATATGTTAATACCACTCATACACAGTGTAGGAAATATGAATCTAGGTTCTGTATCTCTCTCCCTTAATTCTACTGTGCCCTGGAATTCAAGCAAAAACAAGAACAGCTGCTGCTATTTATTGAGCACTTTACCCGTTACAAGGTACTTTAAATCATTATCTCCTTTGCTAAACATTACATACAGGTGACATTTTAATATGTATCTTTTACATTATTGTTTGTTCTTGTGAGTTTTGATTATACTCACAGTATTTCCTCGTGAAGCTATAACATAAAGACCAGACGTTCTTCCTTTTATCACCCCATCTCCATTCACTTACCCAAATACAATTAAAAGTGACTGTTTCCACCTCCATCACTGCCTCCTTCCTCTTCCCCAAGTCCTCATCACTATTTTCCTTCTTCCTTTTACTTCAATTCTAAACAAGGACCATTTGGAGACAATTCACATGCTTTGAACACTCTTGGGCTTAGAATCCCTAATTTTTGTCTCTCTCTCTCAAAAAAATGTCATGACTTTCTGACTATGGCTGCTGTCACATCTAAATCCACAGGCTGGCAATCTAGAGCATAATAGTCCTCAACTATCTGGGAAACACACACACACTCACTCACTCACTCACTCACTCACTTCACCAACCTGGGCAGAAAGGAGGACATTTTCCTGGACTTAAACAACAGATCACTGGAAATGAGGAGGTCTTTACATTCCAGGTCACAGTAACACGAGTAATGACCATCACGAAATGACAATCCCATGTACACTACAGAAAACAATGACAGCATTACCTAGAAAAATAACTCAAGCACCAACTGAAATATAGCCACTGTGGAGGCACCCAGCTTGCTCTCTAATCCACACAACAATTCACTGAAGAAACATAAGCAGGAAACGAAGAGCTTAATTAGCCAATTAGTTGAGCTGTAAAATAACCAACACAGCGGGGTTAATAATCCTCAAGCATTGGTTGTTCTCATAGGACAAAATCTCACCTTCACGGTTTCTTTATTTATTTTTGTGTCTTTTAAGAAAGAGAGTGCCTAAACAGGGTATGTAATGAACACGCATACAACTTTTATGGTTTCTTATTGTCATCCAGGTTATATTATACATGTTCCCCTACAAAAAATAAAAACACAAAGAATCTTTTTCAGGCCTTTCTCAGAAATAAAGCTAGTAACTTGGTAACTTTCCTTTAAACAATACCTGCACAAACACTTAATGAAATGTTATTAAGAAACAAGTCAGCAGTGAGTACTAAATTTATTATACCCAACATTTAGCAAAGACTTGAATATCTGGCCTCTAAACACTTCCCAATCCTCTTCTCTCTTCTAGCCTTGTCCCCCAAGAAAGGAAATTGAGAAACCCCCAAAGAACTCACACCTGAAGTGGGTGGGTGTCCTTTTGCCGAGGTTTTCTTTGATCATTAGCCGGCCCTTGGTGCCATGCAGAAAGTTACTCTTCTGTTGAACATGACGCAGAGTGAAAAGCTTTACTCTAAAATCAATAGCTAAACCAGGAAGTCTGCTTCTCTGTGTGTGGCTGTTGTTAAGGCCAGGGCCACACGGGATAAGGACAGAAAACATAAAATGCCAAGGATAGAAGACTAAAAGAGGGGTGGGAAAACAAAGCACAAATTAACACAATTTTGAAATATTTTTAGGACTCTAAGGAGAAGCCAGGTGAACTGACTGCTTCTGATATAGACCTCGGCCTACCCTCAATAATTATAGCATTGTAATAATATACAGTGAAGACTCAAGGAGGAGGATGCCCTTGGAGACATGATGCTGAGTGCTCTGAGCATTCGTAATTCTGCCTCCACCAAAAGCAGGTTTTTGTGAGCTGATCTGTGCCGGGCCACCAAGAAACCACAGCTGGGCCCTCCTGATAGGAACTCTGACAGTGAAGGAAGCTCAGTTATGTCTGAGGCTGCTCAGTTCAATAGCTTCTAGCTGCTTTAATAGAAATTTCACACGTACCAATTTCATGCTGAAGTTTAGATAAGCTAGGTATCCTGGTGACAGTCTCTAGAAATTTCTCTGGAATGGCTTTGAGTTCTTCATCCATTTTATTTTCTTCTGTTGCAAATGTTATGCCACAGACTTGAGTCTTTCTTCATAACCGAAAATAGGCTTAGTTAGCCTAATGCTAACACAGAAGTTAGCTGGACATGCTAGCCATGGGATCTGAGAGGAAAAACATACCTCTGATTTTTGGAATGAGGTAGAGAATAAATAAATGAATGGATGAATGGATGAATGAATGAATAACATACATTGATTAATGTTCACTGACAGCCAAACTTCACAACCACAAAAATAAGCACTCCTCATTACTATTTTCTCTGTGCCTAGGCTCAAGAATCAGTAGAAACAATAAACTAAACAGTCAAATTAAAGGAAGTTTAATAACATACGTGCTTCTCTTCACTGGTTTCCATAGGAATTTGTTCTTGTGAGAGAAGTATATTTGAGCTATAGGTAGATGGTCATGTTCTCCAAGTGGTGAACATTAAGTCAATTAAGTAGTGACATTTGTGTGTGTGTATCTATGTATATAGTCTACCCTGGAGCACAGCCAAATTTAATTCAATTCTGACACTGTACAAGTAGCCTTATTAGGAAAGCCACATGCAGCCTTGGGCTGGCCCTCCACTCAGGACCAAGTCAGCACAATTTAGCATCCTGTGATTATCTAGTGGGATTCGGGAACTGGAGTGCAGTTAAAGAACCAAGCATTTAATCAGTACTAACACTTTTGCACTGGCCTATTTCCTTGCTGTGCTCACCCTAGCGATTCACTTAATTTAACTGCTGAGGTCAAGGCCAAAGAGCTGTTTCCTCAACTATAACCAAAGCCCTGAAATGATTTAGTGAGGAGGGCATGGGGACCAAGGCAGCAACTTCATCATACCTGCTCAGGAGACCCAGGGTCCTGGTCATGGGCCAGGTAACACGGTGAGAAGGCAAGAAGCATACCAGAAAACAAAACTAGGGTCCATGAACATTTTCAGACAACTATTTTTGTAAGCCACTTCCCTACTACATCATTATGTCTAAGAAAAAATGGGAACACTTACAAAGGTCAGGAAAAAGTTTCGTTTTTATTTTTTTAGTAAGTTCAATAAAAACTCAAGTTGCACACTTTGAAATTTTGAGTTGTATTCTTTTTCTTTCTTTTCTTTTCCTTCCTTCCTTTCTTCCTTCCTTCCTTCCTTCCTTCCTTCCTTCCTTCCTTCCTTCCTTTCTTTTCCCTTTTTTCTTTTTTAAATTAATTCCTTGCTCAACCTTAAGAGGACCCAGCATTCTTCATTTCTTGCCCAGTGGAAAATCAAGCAATTCCTTTCTATAAACAGCATTTGAGATTCCTGGGCACAAGGACTGTTCAGTGCCGCATGCTGTACTGTTTATACCATACTCAACACATGCAGGAGGCAGTAAGGGACACAAGATGCCTCCTGCTTTTACTCATTCTCTTTTTCCATTCCCGCACCAGCTTCTCTTTCAAACTATTCCTCCCTGGGCTGTCAACTAAGACAAGAGCTAATCAAATATTCTTACTCCATTCAACTAGAGATGTGAAAAAATAATAAAAACAAGATAGTTCGTGGCAAACTTTGAAGGTAAGGTTTAGACTGTGATCTGCGAATTATTTGGGGGTAAATGTTGTAGCCACAAACGCTGCCAGCGAGTATTCTCGGGGCAAACAGGAAAAGGGTTAAGAAGAATATTTTGATAATCCAACCTAAAATGTCTGCCTTCTTATTTACGGACAGGATTTCCGAGCTGGCTTTTGGAGCTCACCTACTCTAACCTCCCTATTTTGCAGATGAGGGGTCTAGTGACTTGCCCAAATCCACGCTACCAATGGAAGGCATGAAGTGTGTTACCTGAGTGCCACTGTCTATCCTGGTTATTTGCTCCAGCCCATCTCTGGCCAATCAGAGGAGGGTGGTTCGGAGCCAACTCACATCAGAAACCTCTGTAAACTCAGCCACAGCTTCAGGCAACACTGCTGGTACTTTCTCTCAAGACAGCAGAATCCTGACAGTCTCATAAATTCACTCACCTGTTTCCTATGTGTGCGGTCATGCCAGTTCCCCTGAGACAGGTTAAGACTGACTGAAAAAACTAGAGGAACGTGTGAGAAGAACCTAAGTCAGAGCTGCAGAACTGTACAGATTGTGCTTAATAGGCGCAGTGCCAAGCAGACACTGTCTAGACATTAACTGGCCTCTCCAGAGAGGGGTGCGGGGTGGAGGGGGAGCAAGGCCAGAAAGCCTGCCTGCTTTTTGTTCAGCTAATGCAAACACATGACACAACCACTGACAGGTTCCAGGCTGAGAGTTCACTGTCTAAGACATTCCTTCCTCGGGGCTGGAATTCAGCTGTGAGCTGAGGGAAGTTGTGCTGACCCAACAATCAGAGGAAAACTAGGAATGCTTTTCTTAATTCCTGGGGAATCAGAGTTCCCAAACTAGACTGAGCTGGGCAACAGCCAAAAGTAGCACATTTGTGAGCGCAAAAAAAGTAGATTTTTAAAATTTCCATTTATATCATCCTAACCAATCCATTAGGAAAAGCCATAAAAACACAGAACTGACTTTTGATAGAGGCCTGTTATAAAAATTTTATAAGACTCTGAATGATGTCAATTTATAAAATGTACAGATGGAGAAATGGCCACCATAGTCCAACATACATCATATATCGAAAAATGTTGGGCTTGGAAGTTGTGCACATCAGTTAGAAAAACAAGTGCCCCTTTCTCTGGGTGGGCAGACAAACCCCACATCAGGGCACATGGCTGGGTAAGCAGAACGCAGGGTAAGGTCAGCCCCTCTCGTGCCCTTAGCCAGCCGCACTGGTGCAGCAGACAGTCTGAACCACCATACTCAGCACCTACGCTGGAATCTTAGACCTGTCTGCAGTTTGGTCTTATTCAGTGTGGAACAGTTGTAGATATATATTAAGGACAAAGAAACTGCCTTAAAACATCTCCTAAGCCACTGACCATTTTGTGGCACATGCTCTGATGGAATAATTACACTTCAGGGGGTGAGGGGGTGAGAGAAGAAGCCAAGTCGAGATTGTGCCCATATCTATGTGGCCAGAATGACCAGGCCTAAATTGTCCGCCCAGGCATTGAACAGCTGATATAACATGAAGAGGCCTGTCCAGCATTTTTTTCGAGTCCCTGTTACCTAGAGAAAAATATTTTTGGTTTGTTTTCAAAGTCACTTTCAGAAATAAGACACAGCGGGCCCGGAACACAGAGCACTTGCCTTGACAGCTGAAGCCCTGGGTTTGTACCCTGGCTTTACTATTTTCTAGGTGGCTGATTTTGAGCAACTGACGCCTCTGAGCCACAGTTTCTTTATTGATAAAAATGAAGATCGTAATATCTTCATGATCAGGCTGAGAAATAAGATAAAGGCTCTTTCTCCTCCAGCTCATTGTCCAGCTACCACTTATTTTTCAAGGCTCAGCTTGGGGGCACCCCTTTTTAGAGGACTTCCTGGACCCATCTCCCTCCTCAGTGCTAGGTTAGGTTCCCAGCCCTCTCCTAACACTTACCACACTGGATCACTCAGCCTGTGTCCCTGTCTGCCTCCCCTCCTAGACTGAAAGCACCTTAGGGGTAGGCTCTGTGTGTTTGTCACCAGCACTAACTCAGTGCCTGACAGAAAAGATGATACTTTTTACTTTTCTTTCTTGAGTTATTTTGAAATTTTTACTTGGGTGAAGCAAAACACTGCATCAAGACTTTGTGCAGCTTTCTTTCTGCATAAAATACGAAGCCTGGGGATGTTGGTAGCACCTAATGCAGCCCAAACACTCCAGGATGACCTCTCTGTAACGGTGGAGGAAGAAGATGAGAAAGAGAAGACAAGAGGGCAGAAGGGAGACATGAAAGGAGAGCAAAGAGCAACATGGAAGCAAGAGAAACCTGGCTCGGGGGCCTGTGAATGGGTGGTCACGTGAGGCTGCAATCAGGGCCAGCTGCCAGACGCAGCAGTGCGGAGGCTCAAGGTTTGTGTGCAAAACACCTAATGTGTTGCCATAGTTCCCGAAGGGACAAGTCTAGTCTGATCCAGGAATACTTCCTACCCTAAGTTTGAGAGGAGGTATAGAGGAGGTATTCATTTTTCAAATAATGAAAGCAAAAGGTTCTATTTCTTGGCCTGATCACATTTTTCCAAACCTCAAATTCAGAAGTTGTGGCCAGTAACAAGACATATTATAGGGACCATAGCAATAATATATGAAAACGAGCATACCAGAAAAATACAAAATATCTGGCGGTCACCTCCATGTTCTAAGAAGAGACACGAAAGAAAGACACTGAAAATGAAAAATTCCAGAGAAGTTTGATTATCTCTCTCTCTCTTTTTTTTTTTTTTTTTTTGTTTGCCTTTTCTCACTCTGCTTCCCTTTCTAGTTCTCTCCTTAATTCACTCTGCCTTTAGGGAGAACGTATGCTGGCTCACATAGTCTACTGCCTTTTCACAGGAGATGCTAAATGAGTATGTACTTAATTCTTTTCCTGGAGGACTGATGGGGCCATAGCTTCACAGAGGAAGCATCAGAAGTTTGAAGGCAAGATTGGCTCAGTGGAAACAAGGGTTCTGATACAAATTCTGGGTGTCAAAGCGTCCACTGAAATAAATATCCTGGCTGTCTTTCAAAAAGAAGGTGATCTTTAATCCCTAGAGAGACTAAGAGGAAAGGAGAGTTCTGCAAGCATGAGTACATGCATACACATGCACCATGGCTTTTAGAGCTGTTCCAATAAATAGATGCCATAAGAAAGATAATAATAATAATAATAGCTAACACTGCACTGTTTCAAAACACTTTTCTAATTGCTTTGCATGTAATTAGCTTGTTTGTTTCTCACAACGGACGTATGGGTAGATACTCTGTAGTAAGCCTATTTTTAAGATGAAGAAATAAACTCAGAAAGGTTAAGTAACTTCCCCAAGATCCTAGGGCTATAATAAGGGCAGTAAGAGGATTTAAATTTTGGTAATCTAGCTTCAAGGCCTGAGTGCCAAACCATTATGCTATACTTTCAAAGGTAAATCAGTAAACGACCCAAGCCAGCACACAGGTTCTACAAACACAGACAATGTCAAGTGGATGTTAAGGTATAAATTGAGAATTCTCTTGTTCAAATCATTAGTCAAAACATTGCCAGTGCCTAGTAGGAATTGGTGAGAAGCACTTCATCTCTTACAGACATTTGGTGTTGACCATATGCCATAAGTAGAAGAAAACTTTTCTATTATTAAGTTGGATAGATAGGTAGAGAGACAACCATTATTCCCATGTCACAGATGGGGAAAGTGAGCTCAGGGAGGTTCAGTAACTTGCACAAGGTCTCACAGCCAGAGGACATCAGAACTCAAACCCGCTCTACTACCCCAACACCCTCATTCTTAACTGAAGCTAGAGACATCAGGTGGCTTTTAAAAGGTAACATTGGTAAGAAAGGGGCCCGGCATGCCCTCTAAGTCAAGGACTCTTTCATTATTTTACAGTGTCATTCTTAAAAATAAAAAGATTCTACAACCGGGTCTGTGTGGAAGACAAGAAGTGGAAACACCAAGTATGAGAACAAGAGAACAGAAAGAAGAAAGGAACTCAGTGGAATCCTTGAGTGGCATGAAAATGGGAAATCAGAGGAAAGCACCAGCACTCCAAGAAGAGGCACAAGTTCCGATGAAGTTCCACACAAAAAACTGCCACCTAGTCAAGTGGCACTAGTCAAGTGGTCAAGGTGGACAGGCTGAAATAGCCCCAAGCAGTTCCAGTGGAGCCTCTCAAATTCTGAGGTGTTCATCCCACTGCCACATTTCGGAGTTCTCTGAACCAGCGGCAGGAGGTGAGGAAAGGGTTGGTAATTGTTGTAAAAGCCATAGATTTGGACCTAATGGCCAGCTCCATTTGGGCTGTACTGTAGCTACGGCAGCAGCAGTTCCTTCAGGATAGGGACCTATATGGTGTGACTTCCAGTTCCACACTATTCTTTTGCCTTTGTGCAAAGTGCCTAGCATAATGGCTAGCATTTTTTCGGGAGATTAATAAATTACACTCATTTACTACCACTGAAGGATAAAAGACTGTGGGGAAAAGACAAAATTTTGCCTCAGATACAAGGATTTTAAATCTTGAACACAATAAAAAGACAGAGAGACATTCTCCCTACATCAATTAAAGACAATATCTCACGACACATACATATATAAATCTGGGCTGGCAACTTATGGCTTTTGCCATGTGTCACATGACTCGTTTTGGCAACAGCTTAGTTGGTCACAAATAGTGCCGAAGATTATTCGGGGGACATTTTAACGGTCATAAATTCAGACCTAATCCTGGGAATAGCTTATTGGTGATGGCTTCCAAATGCGCATATAAAAAGTCTGTGAAGAGATTACATGGAAATCTTCCAACTGCAGCAGAAAATGCAGATTTATAGGACATATTTTGTACTCCAAATACCCAAAGAGCTTTCTATTAGCACATATTTGCCAGACGGCTGCTGAGGCAGAAAACTGTCATCTATGACAGCAGCAGCTCTTAGTGCCTTAGCAAGAGCGACTGTTTATTCCATCAGAACAGCCAAGAAAATTCTCATTATATTTCAGTTGATGGCCAACATCAGAAGGTTTGCCTTCCTTTAAGGTGTTCAAATTCATTAAAAGAACTCAGAAGCTTGGTCCAGGAACAAGTGCTGTGTTTTTGTTTTGTTTTGTTTTGGTTTTAACATTTTCATACATTTTCTACTCTGGTCCTCTCACCTATAACTAACTTCAAGTCACACAGTCCCCACATCTGCCTCTAATTACCTTAATTTGACTAACGATATACCAATATTTGTCAAATTAGACTGACTTTTCTAGCAGGAAAGGCAAGTATCTTTGTATAGATGCAGATATGAACAAAACCAACTTCATCTGTGTCATTTCATTCTTAAGTATCATACTGTGACATTTGACCAACCTCACGGTCCTCAGTGAGCATATTAAAGCTTTCTAAATAATAATTAAAAAATAGCCATACATATTTCTGTTAGTAATAGCCGGAATAGCATGACAACTGAGATAAATATCAAACCAGTAGTAGTACTGATTATAAGCAATCATCTTTCACAAGACCACCAGGAAGTATAGCCCCTGCTGCTACCGCATTCTTTGTCCCTTTGTCTTATTGATTGTTAGTACCTGAGTAATAACAATAATTTTTAAAAAAGGTTCTGTAACAGTTGTCTGTTAGTGGAGAATAATCTGTGTAGAACGCTGAGTCGTCTTTTTTTGCTCCAACCCAATAAGTAAATCACCTTATAATAAATTCTGTTCTACTTTACAGAGTTGCCTGCTTCGTTTTTCTGGTCTGAAGATACCTTCTCATTACGGTGGTCATTACACATCTGCACCACCATCAGACAGTCTTTTATCTCATACACAGACCAACTGATTGCTACCTAAAACATTGTTGAGGATTTTCAAACCTCTCCCAGGCTCATAAGGAAAGAATTCGGTGATTGATTAGCAACGTCTGTCATGGATAAGGGATAGGGCAGTAGTGACATGCAGGCTATGTCTGTGCCATCTCTGCAGCCCATTTATCTAATACTGTTGGGAATTCCTATATTCTCTAGGCTTTTTTAGAGTATATTTTATTTTAATATTTTATCAGAAAATGATGCATTAACTTAATTTAAATAAAGTGTAAATTTCTCTTGAAAAAGAAGAGGGGTCACAAGAACCCTCATGATGAATTTTAAGACATTTTGTTACACTGATCTACAAAATTTTTACACAATTGTGAGGATAAGGTATTGGAGTGAGGGGTGATCTTCTTTCTAAATTAAATCAGAATCATCTGCAAATTTTGTAAACCTAAGTTATTACTGTTAACTCTTAACTCTTCTACTGTTAGATATGTAATAGGCTTTAAGTTCTTAGCTAGCATAAAAAATGTGATAGACATCTTATAAGCAGAGTCCCTTTAAAAGTAATAGTGACCAGGAAAGAGTGGTCAAATAGAAT
Organism: Cynopterus sphinx; assembly: GCA_030015415.1. NCBI lineage: Eukaryota > Metazoa > Chordata > Mammalia > Chiroptera > Pteropodidae > Cynopterus > Cynopterus sphinx. The sequence continues at coordinate 54,935,079 of CM057380.1, read as the reverse complement.
TGAATTTTTTCCCCTTGATTTAGTTTCTCAGTGTAGATTACAGTGAGCTCTGGAATACCCACCAAAGCTGATCCAAAGTTTGCTAAAATTGATTCATATCAATAAAGACTATATTTAACTATGTTAGCTATATGTCCTTGTAGCTAATAAGAAAAAAAAAATTAACTTGTACTGCAAGTTAAATACAGGTTAAAATGCTTACAATAATATTCAAATTGCAAGTCTCATTTCAGTGGGGTTAATTTACCTTTTCATTAATTATTAAAGGTTTATAACTGTTAAAATGAATTAAACAAATGTTGCTGGGCCGCACATCAACAGACTAAACTAATTAAACCATAATGATCCTTGAGTGATGAAATGTAACTTTAATCACATCTACTGCTCCCTTTTTTCATTGTTTCCACACACCATGCGTTCTTAGTCTCCTTTCTGCCCCGACTCCCTCAGTCTTGGTTGGGTGGTGGCTACATAGGTATATCCATATGTAAAAGTTCATCAAGCTATACATTAAATATTTGGGCATTGTACTAACATAAAAGAACTTTAAAAATCAAGAAAAGCTCTATGATAATGTAAAATAAAAATAACTGTAAAAGTCCTTGTTTACCATCTATAATATACATTACACGGCTGCAGATTAAAGCACCTGGCCCACCAGCAGATTATAAGCAACCTGAAAGCAGATATCATGTCTTATACTCCATCCATTACTCTGCCCTGTGTGTAGGGAGTGCTCAGCCTGCAGAGGGAATACTGCCTGATGGGCACCTTGAATGGAAGGCCCATGCTGTTACTCACTCCTGGAGGAAGGACCCTGCACCAAAGTCACGTGCACCAGAAGATAACGCTTCAAATTACACATTTGACCTGTAGGACATTAATCAACTTGCTTACAAAACTAACCCTCCTAAGTGTATTTTTTCAATCCTATAATATCTAGTGTCAGTAAGCTAATACTATTTGTAGCTACTTGAAATTTTAGGTCCAGATGTCCAGCTATTTGCAGAGGAGTAGGGAAAAGCTACTGTGACATTTCCAATTCTCCACTTGTGACCACTGGTATTTACAGCTCATCCTTTACTTTCTCCATTCTCCCAGAAACACATGTCTTTCTGCCTCAATGACTTTATTTTCTTTGGGACATTGCATTCACTGCAGCCCATGCCCTCATTCTTCTCTACATCACAGCTCCTTCCCAACCAACTCCTCTGAGCCCAGGAACTGACTCCCACTTTCTGGGAACTGACTCCTTGCTTTCTATCACCCAATCCAGAGACTTCCATGGGAACAGTAACATGTCCCCTTTCTAAAGTCACTTTCAACAGCCAGGGCTTCAATCTGCAGGGTGCTTGCCCATCTGTTTTGGCTAAACAGAAGAGTCCCTGCTATGTTTTAAAATCCCAGTTTCCAACAATGGTCTTTAGAATCACAGCAAATAGTTTATTTGCCAAAGGATAAAGGAATAAGAGATTATTTTAGCAGTTAGTGTACAAGATGGATGTTAAAACCCTAGTTTTGCTGAGGCTCGGAGAAATTAGAGGCTGTGCCTTAATCTACCATTACAACAATTCTAAAGAATATGGAGGAGATTCCACATCAGCCAATAAAACTCCTCAAAGTTGAATAATTGTATATTGATAATAGGGTATAAATGAGGTTAAGAAATCTGGCTTTAGAGAGATGATGCCCTAATAATCTTCTGTCTTTCTGAATAATTGTTATTGCTCTTGTTACTGTTAAGTGATGTACTAACAGTTCGTGGGTCAAGTATTCTTTTACTGGAATGAGTGTTCTGATTTGTGAATCAGTCCCTGTACTTATGTGACTTATCATAATGCATGTATAGATCTGAATGCTGGGAATCAGAGTGCCTGCGGAGAACTACCAAAGGAGAGCAAGAATATGCTTGGGCACTTGCCAAGGCTGTCTTTCAGAAGACATTTTTGCTACAGGGTCTCCTTCAGCCTGCCATGTAGGAGTGGACTCAGATGAACCTACTGAGACTCAAGGGCACATGTGCTCTAACATCAGGTTCTCAGCCTTTCCCAGCCTCCACCATTGACAGTGCTCAGTCAACTACAGTAATTTTCAATGGGTGGGGGATGGGTGAGGAAGAGTGAGTAGGTCCACAGAGCCCCCTCTCCAACAGAATCTAGAAAAGGGGTAACGTTGCAATTGTTAGTTGAAGCATTCTCTCTGCTGCTGCCAACTCCCACTTCTCATCCATGCCAGATGCTAATATATGCTCATCAAGGGAGATGTGCCAACCTCTCCCCACACACACCCCTTTTAAGACTCTAAAGAGGGCATGGGTGGATAGGGCAGAAAGATGATGGAAACTGCCTAAAGGAACACGTTGGTGATGGAGAATTACAACAAAGAGAAGGTAAGAAAGAGAGGAAGCATTCAAAAAAGCAACTGTAAGGTGCCAAGTTAGAGGCCATGGAAAACATTCAAAATCTAACACTTTCCTTAATGAGATTCGTTACTAGATTCTTCAGTCTACCCAACAGGATTTATAGACTAGCTTTAATAACCTCAACAACTATCTCTTCCCAAGCTTGGGACACCTCTGATTCTGCAGATCTACTATTCCAAAGGCTTGGCTTCTTCAAATAGCAACATGATTTGTCAGGCAACTGCATTAAAAAAAAAAAAAAATGCTGAATTGAGTCCTTGTGCTTGTATATGACCAAAAAAAGCTTTATTTTTAAAAAGTTCAATAATATTTGTACAATTTGAGCCCTGCTACTAATGTGGATTCATGTCAATGAAGACAGAAAATATTATTTGGCTTTGTTTGCTATATGTTGTTATAGCAAACAAGGAAAATAATTACTACTGCAACCATTGTTAACTGCACAATAAAATGCTAAAAAAAAATATCCAAATTGCTAGGGTTAATTTACCTTTTCATTAATAATTAAAGGTGTATTATTAAAACATGGATTAAAAACTTGCTGAATGTTACCAGACACCAAGAGACTGGATTGATTAAAACATAATCCTTAATAATCAGGAGTCATGAAATGTAACCTAGATCATACCCAGGCCTCAAGTCTTTACACACCCTGAGTATACGGCCACCTTTCTATACCCACTTCCCCAGTTTTCATGCCTCAGCACTCTTGATTTTGCCTCTTTCACCATGGAATTTGCCAGGGAATTCTGCGTGAGTACTCTCTGCTCTTCTACCTGAAGCAGGAAATTGCTGCTGAGGGAACTTCCTATGAAAGCTAAGCTTTTTCCAGCAATGCACTGGAGGGAGTGGGAGGGAGTGAGTGCAGGCTGCCTACAAAAGATCCAGGACCTTGGGCCAGCCACACAGACTTGTGGAGAGAGAACCCACAGCCTCCTCACAACTCATATTCTCATTCTAGTTCACAGAGCAATTTCACACACTAGCTGGCAATTCCTAAGCCTGCGATAAAACCAACCTGGATTCACCTCATCCATCACTAGACCGCAGCTGCCTTTTGTGGGCCACAGCAGGGATGGAAGGGTGTTCCTTAGCCAGGGCTAAATCAACCAGTGAAGAGGGATCCTCTGCAAACTCCAATTCTGGGAAACAAACTGCATGAGAAGCTGACCTGGAATTCAAGATGGGCTCCAAAGGTGGAGGGAGCTGGGTTCAGATCCTTTTTCAGAACTAGCTGTGTGACCTTGAACAAGTGACTTAATCTCTCTAAACCTGTTTTCTTCCTCTATAAAGTGGGGATAACAAAATAGAACTTACAAGGTTGGAGAAGCTTTTAAAAATGATGCATACAGCCCAATGTCTGCTATACAAGACAAGACTTACATAGCGGTTGTGAGGTCCTTGGGCAGGATAACGGTTAAGAACCTAGGGTGTGATACTAGACTGTTTGGGTTTAAATCTTGCCCCCACCACCTGACAGCTTAGGGCACTGGATAACTTATGTAACCTCTATGACTCAGGTTCCTCATCATTAAAATGAAGTTTTATTGCAACACAAAGTAGATATCCAATAAATATTAACTGTTTTTTATTTCATTGTAAAAACAGCCTGTGTTTACAGCTCAATCAATACTGTAATCGTGAAGACCTTGCACTTTTATAATTTTTCTGGGCAGAGTCAAGCTGCAGTGCTAAGGGTGGAGCTAAACTGTAATATGAAGAAAAAAATTCAAAGAGGGAGAATAACCACCCACCAGGGAGCTATTTCTTTTGTAATGTACATTCCATTTCTTCTCCCTCATGCTTTTTAATTCCTTCCACATTTCCTGTCATAATCATCAAATGTTTGGTTTCTGACCTCACTTTTCTGGAGACTAGAGCCCAGGGAATTTAGAATTGTTTATTTTCTGTCCATAAACTTTTGAGTTAATGGAGGGGCTTATGAGCGAAGGGTTTGTTGGCTTGTTTGTAGTGTCTCAGGAAGGTCACTGAAGTTGGAAGAAAAGAAAAAAAATTACCCCCAAAGCGCTGAAATACTTTGACTGGAAACGCCAAGCCCGCAGGGAGCAGAGCAATGGATGTGGCTCACCCTTGAGCAAAGCTGGCTTAAGGGACAATTTGAGACTTTAAAAGGCGGTTTTACGGCCTCGAGAATACGAAATCCGGGGGAGGGGGCACTTTATAACGGCAGAAAAACAAAATCAGAGATTTTGTGATGGGTTTTTCTGTTATTTTCTTTCTTCTTTCTCCCCCGAAGAGACAGACTGGGAAGGGGAAAGTCCCCAGCTCTTTTCAGTTTCCTCTGAAGTGGAGGAAAGCACTCCCGGCGCCTGCCCTGTCTCCGCCCCCGCCCCCGCCCCCACGGCCCCGCTCGTCCGCTCGCCCCCTCCCCACGCCCCCTCCCCGTTCCCCGCCGCGGGACGCCCGCTGACGGCCCCAACTTCTTCTCCCGACTGGGAGGTTTAAGTTTCGTGAAGCAGCGCGCACGCCCGCGCCGAGCGTCCCGAGTCGCCCGGCCGCAGCGGGGGAGCGCATCCCCGGGACGCGGCGGCGCCCGCCCCCCGCGCGCACCCCGGGGCCCGGCTGGGACCCCCGCGCCGCCGCGAACCTACCTCGGCGCGGACCCAGGCCACCGCCGCCAGCGCGAGCGCGAGCCAGCGCGTCCACATCTGCGGGAGAGGCAAGAGGACACTGAAGGCACCGGGCCCCGCGCGACCCCGGCAACTTCCTGGGGTCCCGCGGGCTCGCCCCCTCCCCGCGCCCAGCGCCCACCCCGCGCCCAGCGCCCTCCCCGCGCCCAACGCCCCCCGCGCACCCGACCCTCACCATGGTCCCGTCCCGAGGTCCGGAGGGGGCGGGGAAGGGCGGCCGCGGCGAGCTCGAAAGCGGGAGCTCCGCCGATCGCCAGCCTCGGAGGAAATGCGACCCGGCCCCGCCGCCCCGCGAGACCCCTCCTTCCCCGGCCCCCGCCCCCCAGCTCCTCCCAGGCCCCGCCCCTCCGGCAGCGGCGGCCCCCGCGCCCCGCGCCCGGCCCCGGGCTCCCCCGAGCCCGCGCTTCCCGGCGCCGCCCAAACCGCGCTCCCTGTCGGGCCTCCGGGAGGGACGTGGAGGCAGAGGCAGGAGGGGTGTCCTGGGGGACACTGCAACAAAGGTCCAGGGTGTGTGTGTGTCGGGGGGCGGGGGGGCGGTACCTCAGCCCTAGGAAGGGCCGCTGGCTCGCGGCAGCTCGGGCTGGCGGCGGCGGTGGTGCCCGGGTGGGCGGGACTGCGGGGGCCGGGGTGGGGTGGGGATCCGGGTGTGCGGCGGGAACCTGGAGCAGAAGGCGCCCTGCATCCTGGGGAGCCGGCGCTGTCCCCCACGGTTGATACTTGAGAGGTGCAGAGGTGCAGAAGGACCCCCGCAACCCGCGGGTCACTGCGCCAGAGGGAGCAGGGCCTGGAAGACCCGCCAGCGCGGGGAAAGCTGCTTTGGGTTCAGTTGTGGGTTTCCTGGGGTTACGGTGGTGACAGCCCCGCTCTGCTGGAAAGATCCTGACTCCAGCGTTTGCTAACAGCCTCCCTCTTCCGTCCTTCCCTCCTGTCCAGGAGAGGTGTCTCTTCCTCTCTTCTGCCCACACCTCACCTGTGTCCCTGCCCTAGGGACCCCTGTCATCCCAGGTACCCTTCATGCTCATGCTCCCGATTTCCACCAACTTCTTCCCAGCGACCTTCAAATGTGTGCTGCCTCTGGCAGTATTGACTCCTCCAAACTCCACTGGGGTATCTTTCCTACCTTGCATCCGGTGTCCCTGGTTCCCAGCACAAATCCGTTTGACACCTCACATTTAACATGCCCAAGGCTGAGCCCTGCTTTCCACCAAGCTTCTCAGCTGGCTTATCTGCCTCTTTGAGAGAAGTGCCAGGAAAGCAGTTCTCCACTCCCCAGACCCCGTAGTCACCATATCCTGGCAGTTTTCCTTTTGAAATCTATGCACCCCTTCGCTTCCATTCACATTTCCACTTCCCTAGGCCAGACCTTCATCCGCCCTCACTGGAGAATTCTGGAAACCACCTCTGGTTGCCCTCCTGCACCAGGCTCTCACTACAACTCACTACCTTCCTCACACTCTTCTGCTCAGAAACTTTAAGCACTCTTCTTCCCTCTTTAAATCCAAACTCTACCTTTCATGTAAGTCTTTCATTACTGGGGCCACCCCATCCATCTAACCTTATTTCTGCTACTTAATATACTCCCTCTGTTCAGATCAAACCAGTCTTCTCATTGCCCTCTCAACCTGTCACATTCACTCTTCTACTGTGGTTTGTTGAGTGCCTACTGTTGTGATTTTAGGGGCTTCAGATAACACCCATATTCCCCATGCATGTTCACAATCCATTGAAAAAGCTGCTGATGTGAGACCAATGGAGAGCAAAAGGCCAGCTTTGTCCCTGGTAAAAGCTAGATTGGTGGCCATGGCTTTGGATCTTCAGGGAAACAGACCTGCTCATGCTTTACCACAGAACTAAATAAAATAAGACACGTTGAATGGCTCTCTTAGTACCTGGCAGTTACAAGCAGAAATGGAAAATGCGCTTGTGCAAAATTAAGGATCTGAGGCTGTGCCCTCCCACCCCCCACCCCCAGGGCTGATAGAGTGGGTAGAGGTGCAGAGGGACGTCTCTTGTGAAAACTGCTGCAGTTTTACAGTTTCTGGAAAAGCAGAACACATGCTTCCTAGGGCAGGCATGATCCATCATCACCTTTCCTTTTTTTCCTCCTGTCTATTCCAACTCTGTCTCTTTTTTCTCAGGACCCAAGTAAAGTTTCATTGTTTCTCTATAATCTTTTCTGATAATAACTTGACTTAGTGGAAGGCACAGGAAGTTTGAGGTCAAAGGAATCCACCTTTTAATCCTGTCACTACCATTTACTTAGCTAGCTGTGTGACCTTCATTAAATTCCATAGGCTCTCTGAACCCAGGTTTCTGCGTCTGAAAGTTAGCAAAGATAATGCCTTGCAGGTGGCTGTGAAATTTAAATATGGTACATTATAGAAAGTACCTTGGCAGGTAGTAGACTTCCTCAAGTGATAGCCATTATTATTTCATTGATGTGCATTGCATCTGAACTGCAGTTGGTACTATGTGCCAGGTACTACAGAACCACTCAACACGTCTTATTATCACAATACGCTGAAAGGTATTTTTTTATTGTTTTTATTTTCCAAATAGGGAAATTGAAGCTCAGAAGTATTTGGATACTTTTGCAAAGTTAGCAGTTGGTTATGCAGACTTTTGACTTGGCATTTTATTGCATACTGTTTGTTATAGCATAACCTTTAACACTTGTTCACATAGGTGTTGTTCTTTATTTTCCAGCTAGACATTAAGTTGCTTAGGGCATAAATGATGTTTTTCATATCTTTATTTTCTCTGCATTTGGGGTAAAATGGCTGGAGTTGACCATACCAGAATTAAAGATATCTGCTCAGTCAAGGATACCCACAGGGAAAAAAAAGATAGATTAGAAGATGTTCACTATCTGAAAATAACATGGAACTCATAAATGCGACATGCAGATGTGACCCTTGCAAATCAATAAGAAAAAGGAAACCCAATAGAAAAAAGGGGGGCGGGGGCAAAAGATAGAACAGGTAATTCCCCAAAATGCTATCCCAAATGCCCACAGGTAGAAAAAAGATGCTTAAAGTCTCTGGTATTATATAAGCTACACAACAACTCTGTGAAATCAGTATTATTACCTTTTTATAAATAAGGAAACAGACACAGATTTTTAAGTTGTCCAAAGTTACACAATAAATGGTAAATCTTATTGTACTCTCATCACATTAGACAGTAGGACAATAGGTGCATTCTTTCTGGTATACTGTAAAGACTAAGATCATGGGTTTAAGAGCCAGATTGCCTTGGTTCAGATATGTGTTTTTAGTAAATCTTGGCCTCACTACTTACTGTGTAATATTGAGCAAGTTATTTACCCTCTCTCTGTCTCAGTTTCCTCACTTATAAAATGAGGATAATTATAGTACTAATTCTGTAGGGTATTGTGCAGATTGAATTTGTTAATATACGTAAATTACTTAGTACAATTCCTGGTACATAAGCTTATAATTAATGTGTGCTGCTAAGGAAATAACTCAATAGAAAGACCTTGCTGTACTGATGATAGTCCTGTGCTACAGAGTATGGTTAACTTAACACTCTACAATAAATGAAAAACAAAACAACAATACCAACAAAACAAGCTGCATGAGAGAGCGGACAATTATATCAGTGAGGAATTTTTTGATTGCAGATGATAGAGAAGCAACTTAAATGGCTTAGACAGTGAGATGGAATTCATTGGCCCATGTAGCCAAGATGTCCAGGGGTAGGTCTGACTTTAGGAAGGACTTCATCCAGGAGCTCAGATAAGGTTGCCAAGGACCCAATTTCTTGCCATATCTTTCCTTTAGCTTCAGTGATCTTATTTCATCCCTGGTTCCACATGGTGTCTCTTGGGAATTCCCATCTCAGTTCTCAGGGTGGTAAACTGGCTGCAGCCCTGGCCTCATCTCATTCTTAGATTATGTCATCTGGGTAAGGGAAAGAGCCTTGAGATCTGCTACAAAAGTCTTAGGATTCACTTTTTTTTTAAGACTAAATTGGGCTTTTCGATATCCCCATCTCCATGCCAGTCACTGCCAGAGGGCAGGGCTGAGGATGTACTCAAAAGAAAATCAGGTTAATGTTGGCAGGAAAATATGCTAATGAATGCTGCAACTAGCCAAACAATGTTCACTGCAGCAACGAATCATCAACTTACACTGTGAAACCAGTGTTCCCCAGAGTGGGGTGCAGGGTTCTCAGAGGGCACGAGCAAAGAATATTATATATTTTTACTTATTTTTAACCTAAAAACAGAAAATGACTTTGCAAATATGTAGGTAGACTCTGGTGCCTATATTTGGTTCGTTATGTCAGACAGTCATGAGTTACAGCCCATTGCCAGGTACCATGAGGAGAGAGTGGGTGTTCTCCCACACAGAGGGGCTGGCAGCAACTGGTCCCCTTTAACATACTGTGATATAACACAGGGTGCCCACCGAATTTGATTTACATATTACACTATCTAGTTTTAACGAAACTAGATTAAAAATATTTCAGCTACAAAACCAAAAATTGAGGATAAAACTTTTTTCCTATTAATTAAGAAAGGGGCAGAGCTGACTTGTTTCCTGCTTCTGCAAAGAACTGGCTGCCTGCCACATTAGCAAGGCAAAAACAATGACTCAATCAGATGTGACAGTAAGACAGTCAAAAAATTCAAAACTAACACTAAGGCTATTTGAAATACAGATTTGAATTTATTATTATCAGTGATATCTTCATCTTAAATATGCTTTGAGATATCTGTTAAAAAGACTTAGAATAGCAAGAACTTTAGAAACCAGGCATCTGAAATGTAAAGACGAATACCTACTTTTTGGGGGGAAGGGGGGTGATACTTGAAAATATGCAATAGTCAATTCAGTACTTTAGAATATTTTACTCAATTTAATATTAAATGTTTAGAGACTTCTTTTAGGTTTCTTACTTAATGGCAAAAGATATACTTTCAGGAGAAACAATTGTCTTCCTGCTCTGATCAGGAATAGAAGGGGTAGGACCTGGAAAACAACATGATGACAAGCTAAAATGTATTCTTTGGTCAGTATACACCACTGAAATTGGCAAAAAAATTTTAAAATACATCTGAAGATTAACAGGAAAAACAGGTATTCGACCAAATTACACCATGCAGATGGGCTATATAGGGAACAAAAATATAGATGTTTCAAATATTTCTTGGCTTATTATAGTGGCTAGAATCTGTTTCAATAATGAAATAAACCAAGAACTGCTTTATTTGTGAGCAACTAAAGAAAGCTATATTGGAAAAGATACATTCTTAATAATTAATTTCTTAATTTCTTCTTTAAATAAAGTAACATTTTCTGGAAGAATTATATAGTGAAGCCACAAAGGAATGGCTATTTTAAGTGGATTGGAAAAATTCAGGGTAAGGTTGCACATCCACCCTCACACATGGAATTCTTGGCCGCACCATTCACAAATGAGCTACTGCAGCGAAGACACTGAAGCCAGAGCATTTTATAGAAAGTCACTGATGTGGTTAATTTTATAAATGGATATGTAGCAGAATTTCGTAATACTTAGTAATGATATGGGAAGTGACTATGAAAATACATTATAGCACATTGAGGCTCACAGATGATCTTGGGACAGAGGCCATAAATGTCGTCGAACTTGAAAACACAAATTTTTGTTTGACATAAAGATGGCAGTTCCAAATTTGCTGTCTTTTTATATGATAACAAGTAGACTGCTACCTGTCAGTTAAAAAAAAAACCACACACGATCTACCACTTTGGTGAAAGTTTGTGATGCTAATAATGAATCTGAATATACTTGCTTTTTAAAAAAGTGTGCCATAAAGAAAATATTTTGAAATTGGATCCCTAGAAATGTTCATCATTAGATGATTTTGTTGTTTAAAACAATAAAGGTGTGGCAGCCATAAAAACTCATATATGCACATTTAAAATTTTTCGACGAGATTTTCTAACCTATTTAAAAGCCTTCCAACAAAGAGTTCAAGTGGTTTAATTACTTATTTAAGAAAAATATAAAAATTTAACAAGTATCAGTTCTTTTGAAGAACAAATAATTTCTGGAGCAGACAGAAATTTACTAGCCAAATTTTGACTGAAACTTTTGCGTGATTGGTTTACAGAACTAAAAAATGAGTGCTGAAACTTTATGAGTGGGCCTGTGCTGCACATCTTCCATCTAGATCTACATATATTTGGATGTATTAGTCAGCTAGGGCTGCCATGCAAAATACCAGACTGATTGGCTTACATACCAGCAATTTATATTTGACATAATCTAAGGCCTGCAAGTCTAAGGTTAAGGTGCTAGCAGAGTTGGTTTGTTTGCAGGCAGCCCCCTCCTCACTGAGTCCTCACATAATCTCTCTGTGTGCATGCATCCCTCTTCCTCTTTTTATAGGGACACCAGTCCAACCACATTAGAACTCCATCCTTCTCACCTCAGTTAACCTTAATTACCTCATTAAAGACCCCATTTCCAAATACAGCTACATTGGGGATTAGGGCTTCAACATGAATTTTGGGTAAACACAATGCAGTCTATAATAGTGAGTTATCTTTTTCTCTTCTGTAGTCGTAAAAATGAATATTAAAAAAACTCAACTGAGAATCACATCTTCAGTTCTATCACAAAATGTTAAGCAAATATTTCTAAAATAAATAAAAACATTATGCTCACTAAGTTTATTATTTTTTCCTTGAGAGCAAAAAGTTTGACCATTAACAAATAAACTGAAGTGTTTTTAATTGTTGCTTGTTTTATCTTTATCTTGTTACTTTATATTTTGTGTTTTATAATGTGCATAATAGTCCATTGTTGCTGGTAGGGGTATGCCACCATAAAGTCTGAAGACCACTACTACGGAAAAGAAGATTTCACACTTAAAGCCAAAAGAACACTTCTAGAATTGAGTACAATATTTATTGTTGTTAATCATATTATCATGACATTAATCACATTCATTGTGTCATTTTGTTTAATCAGCGAGAGCACCTGTGACAGGAAGCTTTCATCAGCAACTCGGAGAAATAAACTATTTATTAAATATTCATTCGTGTGTTTACTGACTTATACGGAGCAACATGTCATTTATTTATTTAGGCAAAGGAAGGCTATTTTATTGAATGATTGATCTATGTAATCACCAAGGCCAGTATGTACAGGTAAGAGAGGAGCTTTATTTCTTGGTCCCTTCTTCCATGCTCAGTCTTGACGTTTTCCTCCTTCTTGGCCTGGAGTTACTCTCCACGGTGCTTACATGCTTGCGTGATCTTAGACCTGTGGGCCTCAGCCTGGTCAGCCAGAAGTTTCTTATGAGCCTCGTCTGTGGATGTGTTCCATGAGAATCCGCTTGCTCTTGAACACATTACCCTTTACTTTCAGGTACGGGCTGTGATGCACAAGGCTGTCAATCTTAGATTCGCAATATCTTCTGAGCAGTCAGTAAAGAATTCTCTCTCTCCTCATCCAGGTTACCTTCTCAGGCATTCAAGGACTGGCAGTGCCCTTTCCCTTAACTATACCCCATGCCTGCTCTTCCTGCGAGCCAAGGTGTTTTTCTGGCATTGAGCTTGGAAATGGGACAGTCACAGGCTCCTGGATGATGAGTCCATCTTTGATCAGCTTCCAAAGCTGCTTATGGGAGTTCACAATAGCAATTTCATTGGTCTCTTTGGGGTCCAACCAGACTTTTTTGCCACAACGTAGGACACTGGAGGTGAGCCTCTTCTGAAACTTAAGCATACTCATGAGCAACATATGATTTCAACGTATGCCTATTCTGCCCTGTGTACAAATGCTAACTCCACACAATCTCCTCAATTTCTGAACATTCTGTAAATTAGTAGTATAAAATTTCATATTATATTCATGGAACTATGATTTATGACAATCTACTTGTCACAAGCTTGGCAGGCCAATTAATTTGAATAAATAAAGGAATTTCATATGATAAAATCCTCTTGATATTCAGTACAGTCCCTTTGCAGCCAGCATGCTTTCTCCTTGCTTCTGGTAACCATATCCATTTTCCCTCTGGAATACGATTCCTCTTTCACTCTTTATCTGCGTGTTCTGCTTAACTCTAGAAGTAAAGCAATGATCTAGAGTAAACCAATCACTGAATTTTATTCCCCTGGCCACAGTTCAGGAGTAGGCATCTGAAAAGTCAGGACAATAGGGCCAATGAGATTCAATTCCAAGATTTTTGTTCTACCCATCAGAAAAAATAACCCTTCTTCCACTGGCTTGGGTACAAGATAATGTGAGTCTGAAACTGCAGGGGGCACCTCCTGGGGCCTGAGATACTACCAACTCTGCAGAGGCTGAGCCCAGAGGTGGAGCCCAGTTTTATCATCAGAGCCTCAAACTGAGCTGGACCTGATTAAACCCAGGCTTTTTAGCTTTGTCTCCTGCTTGTTTTTGTTAAAGCATCTTAGATTGGGTTTTTTGGTCACAACTGGAGAAAATCCCAACTGATCATCAAGCCATAAATATAATTACAGATTGTTTAAAACAATAAAATAGCATAAATAAATGCAACAATCTTTTAAGCCTAATATTTATAAGAGCTATGAAACATCAAAGCTGGGAAAAGAAAATTATTTTCTCAAAACACTTGCAGAAAAACAGATGTTCTATCCACTGCACCAGGCTGCCTCCTCCATTTCCCAGCCTGCTAGAGACCTGGAGATGTGTATTATTTAAAGACACCTTTAATACAAGTGACTAAACTCGACTCATACTAGCCTAAGCCAAGAGGACATTTATTGGCTAGTTAGAGTACATGGGGTTGAAGGAAGAGTTACACAATTAAGGTCTCAAAGACTTGAATGAGATTATGGTAGGCTAAAAAAAAAAATTTCCCTCGATCCCCACCAAGATTTAATTACTTCCTAATCTCTGGAACCTGCAAATGCTACCTTATATGCAAATGAGTGAACATGCTATTACATAACAAAGATGTGATTAAATTAAGGGTCTCTAAGGAGCAGCTTATCCTGGACTAACCAGGTGAGCCCTAAATGCATCCTAGAATAAGAAAGGCAGAAGGATAATAGACACAGAGGAGAAGAGATGTACACTGAGAAGGCAACATGAACTTGGAGGCAGAGATTGGAGTGCTGTAGTCACAAACCAAGGAGCAGCCGGGAATGGTGGCAGCCATCAGAAGCTGAAAGAGGCAAGGAACAGATCCTCCCCCAGAGCCTCCATAAGGAGCACTGTCCTGCCGACACCTTGATTAGAACTCCAGAACTGAGAGAGAAGAAATTCCTGTTAATGTAAGCCATTAATATATTTTAATTATATTAAATTTTACATTAATATTTTATGGGAGTCCCAGGAAATGATGAATATAGGACTCAATGCTGTAAGTTTTTGCTTTCATTGTCTCTCTTTCATCAGACTCTCTTATCCTGCAGCTTTAGGTTCTCTCTATGTCTGAGGAGATGGCTAGTACAAGTCCCCAAACTGTGTCTTGCCAGCTTTGGAACCCCACCAAGAAGAGAGCGTTTATTTTCCCAAGGTCCATATGTCCATCCCAGGGAAGAATTCGGATTAGTCTCATTTGTGTCATGTGCCCTCCCCCTCTGGCCAGAAAAAAAACATATATCCAAGGTAGAAGTCCAATGGTTGGCTGGGTCATATACCACCTTCCCCATAGCAGGCAGCACACTGATTAACAGCTTCACGAACCACATAATATTGAGGGAGGAGGTTTTTCCAAATAAGGAACACTGGGCAAACTGAAACTGCAAGGAAGTTGGCCAGATTCCTGGGCTCTTTCCCACCTTGGGACACCAGAAGAATAGAATTTTCCCAGAGACATAAGACATTGGATAGGTTGGTGTTGCCCTGAGAAGACCCTGGGGATAAGGGTTTTCGTGGCCAGAGCTCAACACTGAAGAGAGCCTTTCCCCTCTCTCTGGCCTCTTCATTTCAACCTCCCTTCCCTATTAGTCTCCCTCCCTCCCATACCCTCCCTTTGTCTTTTTTTTCTCTTCTCTCCTAGCTTCTACACTTGGGAGAAGAAGCAGGATGCTAATGCACCAGCTTTGGGCTTTGCAGAAAGCAGGTGATGCTTTTTTTCCTTACTGAAAAGAAAATGCCTTCCCCTGCCTAGTTTTGGTGAAACACTCTGTTATCAGCATAATCACTGATATTTATCATAAAACATCACTGACAGAGATTCTCCCAGGGCCTGGCTGCTCCTCAGGAGTAAGCCAGGTTCTTTTGAGCAATGACAGGGCTTCTTTCAGATCCTCAGGTATTATGTTTAATGGGCCGGCAAAACCTAAAAATGGAAGTGAATAAATGCAGCTTGTTAAAGGAACTGACCTACACACGAAGGTCATGCAGTAGAAGAATTTGGCTCATTAAGAATGTGTGAAAGTGGCAGAAAATGCTCATTTTTACTGGCTTTTCATGGTAAACATTAACCTGCTAATACCACTGAGAGTGAGCCTACCAGAGATGCTGCTTGGAAGCCACCTCCATTTGGATCTGTCCCCTTGACAGCTCCTCTTTGCCCTCATTAATTTTTCAGTCACTTATGGCTCTTACAAAGAAAGCTGACTCTTTCAAGTTACGGCCTTAAATAGCTGTAATGGATGTATGAGGGTGGGGCATGTAATATCTCTGCAAGGAATAGACTTATAATTTCTTTTTTCAATGTGAGGAAATGGTGCTACTCCAATGTGAATAAAAATGTATGGACCCAACTTGGGGGTCCCCAAGGCCACTCACTCTTAGTTTCCATGATTCACTAGGATTCACATGATTGGTCACTAGCTGTGCTCACGATGATAATTTATTACAGAGAGAGGATACAAAGCAAAATCAGCAAAGGGAAAAGGTACTTGGAGCAAAGACCAGAGGAAACCAGGTACAAGCTTCTAAGAGTCCACTCCCAGTGGGTCCATTTAACTCCTCTAGCCACAAATTCAGACATGGGTGAAATGTTGTCTACCAGGGAAGCTCATCAGAGACTGTGTGCCAGGGTTTTTACTGGGGACTGGTCATCTTGGCAGTCTCTGCCCAATGCATACCAGAATTCCAGACTTTTAGAAGGAAAGCAAGTATTTAGGATAAGCCATACCATTTGCACAGTTTAGACACTATAAACCACTCTTATCATTTCTGGGAATGGTGGGAATCCTGAAATTCAAGTTTCCTGATGCCAGTCATGGATCAACCTTGTATTAGGGTTTCTAAGGAAGGCAGTCTCAGGCCTTCTGTGTTAACTCTTTAATCCCTACAGTTTACCCATGGCCATAGCATTTTCTGCTCTGGCCATGGGTGAATTGCAGGGATCAAAGAGTAATAAAACAGAACTTAGTAAATATAAATTAGGAGATACAGCATGAAGTCTCAGATGTTTGTCATGTCCCTAGGATGACATGTGTTCATCTTGCTATCCTGGCCCTTAATGATGAAACAAGAGATTTATCTTCAAGTCAAAAGTTAAGATGTATGGTTGGACATGATTAAGACCAAAAGTCACTGAGTCTGACGAATAAGGGGAGCTCTGTAGTGGGGGGGGGGGTGACAAACTGATCCAATCCACTGTCTCTGGAAGAATAAATGCTAGAGATGGCCCCCAGAGCTGGCATTGTGCCTGGTGACACCACATCACAGCTAGTTGGACAGCTGTCCCAGGGAGAGTAAACCCAATTTTGTCTCCTGGATTGTTCTTGTTTTCAGGAAAGGGAAAGTGGGTGATTAGAGTTCAGACCAAGTGAGACAATATTGAATTATGGTTTCATATCTCTTGAAACCCGGTATGCGCAATATTGGAAGCCTGGTATGGCCAACATGGAGATAATGCCTCCTGGCTCACGTTCTAAATCCTTGCAGTAAACACATTTTTTCACTAATAGGGGTATCTTTTCCAAGCAGCCTGAAAGAGGCTAGCTAACCACAGGGGTAAATATTCCCTTTACAAAGGGATTCAGCAACTAAAATGAGAATTGCTTTACTCGAGGACATCCAAAGAAACTTGAAAGAGTATAGTTTAGGCCAATAACAGGAAGTAGTACCTTACACTGCAAAAGGAAATTTCAGAACACTTTTTATACCCTTGAAAAAAAGCCACAAGTAGTCTTAACAAAAGTTTTAAAAATTATCTGCGTGGTTGAATCATAAGGAGTTTTGGGAAAAGCTCAATATGTTGAAACTATTTCATCTCCTATGAGATGGATGGCAGAAAAGAGAGTGATGATCTCTTATGACATAACTGGTGTCCTTGGCACATGCAACATCAGTACAGGATGAATTTAGGATGGTCTGGAGCAAGGGTTCTCTTGATGAGGCAGCCAGAAAGGGCTGTGATGTTGAAAGTAATCTCTGAACCAGCCGAAGCATCCTGATGGGCTCAGCGGGAGGTAATATTCAACCCTTGTATCCCAATCAGGTTCAGAGGCAGGAGTCTAGTGTATTTACCAATTTGTCAGTAGATTAAATATATCGCAAGAGTCACAATCTGGGGACTCTGCCAGGAAAAGGGTAATTAGAAGTATACTTTATGGGCACTGCTTAACCCAGAATGTCCTTGTGAAAGGCCCCTCAGAGCACACAGTTAATGTGGGGGAATGCGCCATCTGCAATCTGGCTAAGCACTTCATAGACTCCCATTGACATGTCGTTGGCTGAGGCAGGGCTGTGATTACAAAGGATGGTTTCATTCCAACACCAACACCTTCTTAAGGAAAGGATAACCTCTCTTTATCTGGCATGTGACCTTTTAGTTGAACTTGAAGTATTTGGGGCTGTTCAGAGATAGTGCTAAATGGCTCAAGAATACTTAGTCTGTGATGATAGTTCCCTAGTGAGCTTCCTGCAATAAAAATGGTAAAGGTTGTCTGAGACTATCTGCTTTTAGTATTAGAAACATTTCCATCTTTTGTTATTAAAAATAGGCTCTGGTTTTCTTAGACGGAGGGGGAAATGAATAGCTTTCATAAGTATTCAGAGCATGGTTATGATTTTGAATAGAGTAGTGGTTAAAACTATAAATTCTGGGGTATTAGAGTCCTGCAACTTTCTAGCTGCTTGGGCCAGTTACCTAAGTTCTTTGCTTCTTTGTTTCTTCTGTAAAATGTGAATAACAACAACAACAACAACAACAACAACAACAACAACAAGAATATCACACAGGACTTTTACAGGGATGAGATTGAGTAACGTATATAAAACACCTAGCATAGTACCCAGCACAGAGTGAGCACTCAATTACTACTATTTATTTAACTATTTTATGTTTTCATAGGTAGTGAATTCTGTATTTGATTGTTCCTAAAACTTTCAGTATCAGAATTCCAAAACTGGAAGTGGTCAAGAGCAGAATATTTTGTAGACATTTAGCAAGGGGAGATTGATTGCAAAATGCAATAGACCTTTGGCAGTTGTGGATTTCAGTTTTGCAGTTTCAGCTATCTTTATACAACCTCAATGGTTCATGATATGGTCTAGTTTATTCATATATGTCTCACCTTAATCTGAAAAGGATATAAAAGTAGTCAGGATGTAGGAGGATTGTTTTGAATACCCACCCAGCCATGTCCTTCCCTGAGAACTGTACGACCCCTCCTCCAAAGAGATGGCCCCCAGAGCTGGTATTGTGCCTGGTGACACCACATCACAGCTAGTTGGACAGCTGTCCCAGGGAGAGTAAACCCAATTTTGTCTCCTGGATTGTTCTTGTTTTCAGGACATAGACGAAGAAGAAATTGAGGATCACACATCATAATAGGTACAATTTATTTTTTCTTACAAATGGTTCAGGAAATAAGGTGTATATATTAGAGAGAGAAAACAAGTAAACATCACAGAGTTATAACAATTGGTAAGTCTAATTAAAAGGTACACAAGCGTTTAATGTATTATTCTTTCAATTTTTCTTTGGTTTAAAATCTTAAAAGTTTTATGAGCAGAGGACCTGAACAAACACTTCTCTCTAGAGAACATACAAATGGCCAACAAATATATAAAAATATTCTCAACATCACTAGTTATTAGGGAAATGCAAATCAAAACCACAATAAGATACCATCTCACACCTGTTAGAACAGCTATAATCAACAGGACAAGTAATAACAAATGTTGGAGAGGATGCAGAGAAAAAGAAACCCTCATACACTGCTGATGGGACTGCAAATTGGCACAACCTCTATAGAAAACAGTATAAAGTTACCTCAAAAAACTAGGAATTGATCTACCATATGATTCAGCAATCCCTCTACTGGATATTTACCCCAAAGACTTCAAAACCCATATCCAAAAAGATATTTGCACACCAATGTTCATAGCAGCATTATTCACAGTGGCCAGGACATGGAAGCAACCGAAGTGTCCTACGATAAATTGGCTAAAGGATCTGGGGTACATATATATAATGGAGTATTACTCAGCCATAAGAAGAGATAAAATACTACCATTTGCGACAACATGGATGGGCCTTGAGATAATCATGCTAAGTGAAATAGCCAGACAGAAAAGGTTGAAAATCACATGATATCACTTATATGTGGGATATAAACCTAAAAGCAACAAATGAACAGGACAAACAAACAGAGACTCGTGGACATGGACTATAGATTAGTGGTCACCAGAAGGGAGAGAGGAGAGGGGAGGTAGGAGGTAGATGGGGTAAAGGAGGTTAAATATGTGGTGAAAGTAAGAAATCTAACTATGGGAAGTGAACACACAGTATAAACATATATATATATATATCTTACTGTTAAAATGTACAGCTGAAACTAATTGGATTTCATTAACCAATGTCACCATTAAAAAATAATAATAAAATAAACAAATAAATGGTGAAAAAAATCTTAAAAGTTAGAAAGAGACTAATGAAAAATTGAAAGTCCTACTAAAAAGATTAAATAAAACAAAATAAAACTCCTTGAGTCAGAAATTAGCTCCAGAGCCTCTGGCCATCTCTTCTAAACTTTGAGCTGAGAAACTGAATGTTAATCTTGTGTGACGGAGCTAAGCACACACAGGGAGACGCTAGAGAAGCAGAGGCACAGAAACACGCTGAAAGCAGAGAGCCAGAGATCCTGGGAAATAAGGAGCTTAGGCTGGATTCCTGATCTCCTGTTTCTGGTTCCAGTGGCTTGGTTCTGGTGTAAGGTCTGGCTTTTTTTCTGCCTCATCGAGGCCCATGAGATACCCTGGTGTTCTTCTATTAAATTCTTTTAAAAATAATTTTGCTTGTAATAGCTTGAGTTGTTCTGGTCCTTGTGAACAAGCGGACTTGGATCATACCCCCTGGCAAACCTGTGGTGATAGGTGCACTGGGGCACGTATGGCACTCTTCTGAGCTGATGAGTGAAATGAGTAGCTCGGCTAGAGATTGTGTCTAGCAGACTGCTAGCAACTGCATCTCAATGGAGTGTGTAGGACATAAAATACAAGTATTAACAGGAAGCATGATTCCTTTAGAGCTTTCAAGAGGGTAAATCATATGTGTAGTGGAAGCATATTCCTCAAGACATGAGGTAGGGTGGGGCTTGGAGGGAGAACATTCTTTCCTTTTCTGTGCTGAGCTAGAGTCCTATCCATAGCCTCTTTCTACCAGGTAGTAGAGTCTGAATTTGCTCACTGGGTTCATTGTTTTCCTTCTTTTCTCCTGGTTAGATATATTGGGGAGGATGTGCTATAACCCTGGGTCATCCCCACTGATGCATGCCTGGAATCTCTAAAGATTCTTCTGCTGGCCCACCTGCTCTTAGGGTCCAGACCTGCTGCCTGGGTGCACAGAGACTCGGAAGCAGCTTCTGGCCTCTTGGCCTACACCTTCTCAAGGGCCAGACCATTCAACCGACCTCTGCCTCGCTGGCTTGCGGTCTTACCACTCCCTGGGCTCAAATCTCCCCAACAGATTCCGAGAGCTCTGTTTACCTTCCTCCCTAGCTTGTATAAGGACACAGGGTCATCTCAAGTCGCCTAGGTGACATTCTCTCTTCCCTCTGTGCAACCCTGGAATGGAGGACCAGATCGTGGACCCCTCCTAGAATTTTTCTCTATCATTTGTGGCACATTTTCTTTTAAAACAAGTGTTTTATTCTTATAGAAATAGTATATTTTATTGTTTTCTTTAATTACTAAATAACCAGAACTAACAAAGAGAGACTTTCTATGTTGCTCTTTTAGAAACATGAGATTCACAATTTAATAATATGTAAGCTGGAATGATTTTATGCCCTGAATCATTTTGGGTATTAGCTTTTGATATCTAAAGATCAAGCTTTTGGATCTCTAAACTCTTTTTTCTTGCAAAGCTTATTTTGAAACCCAAAAGCTACAACTGACTGCTTTGTTATTTGCATTTTGTTGTAACAAACCTCTGGGGATGCAGCTTGGGGTAGCAGAAAAGACATAAGGCTTCAGATTCAAATCTAGGCCCTGCCACTTAGAAGATGGGCTATAGTTTACAATCTCCTTCACTTCTCTTAGCCTCAGTTTGCTCATTTATAAAACACAGATGAGTTGTGGAAATTACATGAGATGACATTCAAGTTGCATATGTCAAATACCTACCTAGCACAGGCCTGGCACATAATAGGCAGGTCACAAATATAGTCCCTATTCTCTATTTTTAGTTGTCTGCTCCAAGGACCCCAGTATGCCTCATGGCTTCTCAGAATCCTTCAGAATTTTTTAAAAATGTATTTTTTTTTTCTGATTTTCTGAAATGTATATAATGACCATGTGTTAATTTTAAAATAAGAGGAAAAAATCATAAAATCTACCAAGGGAAGTACACAATGAATTCAGTCATTTTGTCATTGCTGAACCCCAATGGAAGATGTTTAAGTGAGTGATAGTGACAGATGCCAGAGTACATGCATGGATGGAGGGCTGAATGAAAGTGAGGAAGTAAAGATACATGCAGATCAAAGCGTGAAAATGGAGCTGGATTTGGGGAAACATTTTTTCAGATGGGAGACTACTTAGATGTATTTATAGGTGGGAAGGAAGTAGCTCTTGGAGAGGGAAAGATTACAAAAATACAAACGGAAGAGCAAGGCCTGTTCCAGTCAGTGTCACTCCAGGAAAAGTTCTTCACCCTGTCGATGACAACTGGTTCTGGTTTCCACACTTTTAAGCCAACCTCATAGTATTCTCTTAGAGATACCAGCCCTAGCTAGCCGTCCCTCTGTCCTCAGAGATCTGAGTTCCAGTTTGGTGGGTCCCTTGTCTGAGCTCCTGGAGATACCTACACAGACAAACAGCCTCCAAGTCTGGGCTGCAACTCAGCAGGTCCTCTCCTATAAGCTTCTATATTCTGATAACCAACCTCTTCCCTTTTCCCCATCCCTAGGGATGGTAGCTGCTTCCTGCAATTCTATGTTACCTGGTGCTTCCCTTTTACCTTTTAGTCCCCCAAACCTTCTTAACTAATTTCTTCAGTTAAGTTCTTTTTATAAAAAATAACTGGTGTGGTTTTTGTTTTCTTGATTGAATCCTTACTATAGAGTCACTTTATTAGTTTGTTGTAGCAAATTACCCCAAATTGGGTGGTTTGAATAACAGAAATTTGTTTCATAGTTCTTCAGGAGGCTAGAAGTTTGAAATCAAGGTGTTGGCAGGATTGGTTCCTTCCGAGGGCCATATTTACCTCATGTCTCTTTGTACAGTCTTCCTTCTATGTGTATCTGTCTCTAAATGTCCCCCTTTTAAAAGGACACCAGTCGTATTGGATTAGAGCTCACCCTAATAACCTCACTTTAACTTGATACCTCTCCAAAGATCCTCCCTCCAAATAAGGTTGCATTCTGAGGTACTGGGGGTTATGACTTAACATTGCAGGGAGTGGGTAGGACACTATTCAATCCGTAACAGCTGCCTTCAGCATGATGAACAGCGATTGGAGAAAACTGAGTGTTTAAGTTTTGATTAGCTCAGTGTCCTTGGGCAAGTAGCTTAATCTCTCAAAGCCTCAATTTTTATCTTCTACGAAAATATTATATTAAAATATTATCTAATTTAAGTCGTTGAATATTTTTAAAACCTCAATTCTACTCTCTTATTTCTTTTTTTTCTTGGTATTTTTCTAGGAGAAGATAAATGTGTCGCTCCTTCTTACTCTTCTCACTCTAGTATTCTTACCTAGTTTACATGGAGAGATGGCATTTGGTTGCTCACAACTGACTCTGAGACTTGACTGACAAGGGCTGTACGGACCACGATAAATTCACTCTCCACTAATAGCTCTCTGCAAAACCTTCATTCTTACTCAGGTGGTATCACTAGGGCTTCGACCCAGCCTCCCTTTGCTCTGTTATTCATGTCTCTGCTTCTTTTGGCATCATCTGGGTGTGCCTTCATTAGAGACCCCACTTTCCCAAACAAGCCTTGGCCAAGTTCCTTGCTGCCAACCACACCCCCTGCCTCTCAGGAGAGAGTGCTTTTCCACAAACGACTTTGTTTAAAAATTCTTGTTCCTGGAAACTAACAAGCTGTGAGTTGCTTTAAATGTAATAGTTACCTATGAACAGCACAGCTAAATATAATCATGCAAAATGCAGTATTTTGAAACAGAAGAGTGTCGTTTAAACAAGATTTTGAATAGTTTTTTTTTTTTTTTTGTCCATGTAGTGATACATTGAGATACCTCCGTGGAGACTATATTATTATATGATATTTTGAAAAGAAATGAAATTTTTGGAGTGGTGTGATGATTAATGTTATGTATCAACTTGACTGGGCCCTGGAGTGCCCAGATAGTTGGTCAAACATTATTCTGGATGTTTCTGTGAGGGTACTACTGGCATCTAGTGTGTAGAGTTTAGGAGTGCTGCTAAACATCCTGCAATATGCAGGACAGCCCCCCACAACAAAGACTATCCAGCCTAAAATGTCGATGATGCACTGCTCTTGACACTTCAACTTACTGACTTCATTCCTGTCCGAGGCATCAACCACCTTCCTAATTCCAGCCCAGAACAACCTCCCAAACTCTGCCTTACACAACCAGCGGCTTAGCAGAGACTTTTACCTGGAGATCTCAAAGCCTCCTCAAAACATGTCAAAAGCCCATTTTCATTCTCATTCAACAAATGTAAATAAGCGCTTATTATGTGACAGGCACTATACTGGTGATGAAAATACAGGAGTAAAGAAGACAGAATCTCTGCCATCTTAAAAATTCTGATTTGGTGGAGGGTGAAGCAGTCAAAGAGGCAATTATAATATTGAATAGGAAGTGGTCATGAGTCCAACAGAAGACCAGGTTTTAGAGTTTGTGACCAGAAATATGCCATAGGAACTTAATTCTTATTTATAGCAATAAGCCTATAGTAAAATTATAAGGTAAAAAAATAATTACATGTCATTTCATTTAAAGTCGAAGTTTCAAAGAACCTATCAGAGATATTAAGTGAAGACTTACTGTTCATGTGTATAATTGTCATACTGTAGTTCCACGACCATACTGAAATTTCCTCCAGGACCAGTAGGATGTGCTCTGAGGGAAAACAAATGTAAAGTGGGGAAATATAGCTCATTTCCATAAAATAAAAGTTTCTACCAAAGGGCAGAAGAAATTCATAAATAATTGATGCCAATTAGAGGTAAGCAACAACCTAGCTGGTTCAGTCAGACATCAGGGCATTAGTGGATAGAGCCAGCCTAAAAGTATAGTGTCAGGGTGAACCCTCCTCTATGCCACCTGTCAAAATTTCTTCTCCAGTCGGCCAGCCCATTGATCTCACTGGACCCCTAAGAGATCCCACCTCAGTCCTCTGAGCCTCACCCTATAGCTGCCTTCCCTGTAGCACTTCTGCTCCCTTACTCCTACCGAGGTTGGCTCTCCACTCCTCAGAATCCTGTCACCCACCATGTGGGACTCCTATTAGAAGTCCATCAAATTTCAGAGCCAGAGGGAGCTTACAGAGCATAATATCCCACTTCTTCATTTTACAGCTGAGGAAACACAATTTACAGCTGAGAGCTGTTGGAGGAAGCCATTATCTGCTATTCAGGCTGAGTAACAGAGAAAGCCCGGCTGCAACAAGAGAGGCCATGAAGCAAAGAGATGCTTAGAAAGGTGCATGGATGAGAGACTGTGAAAAAGGAGTCCCAGGTTGCCTGATTTCAACTGTTCTTGAGGTTTGCCTGCAATCCTGTCTTTATGCTCCATGAGATTCTCCTGGACCCTAATTGCAATTCCCCTTTACTGCTTAAGGTATCTAAAGTCAGTGTTCGTTACACATGTGTCTACTACTTCACACATGTAATAGACCAGAATTCAAGCATGTAAAGTCATGGTTTTGGAGAAGAGCTCTACAGACAGCCTGAATCCCCAGAAAAAGAAACAAGTGGGCCCTAGAGCAAATTAAGCATTGCAGAACAAAAACAACAACAACAACAACACTCACACACACACACACAAAAGACAAAACTGAACCTGTCTACTTTGGGCACATTGTGAGAAGACAGAGTTCTTTGGAAAAACCAGAAATGCTGGGAAATATGGAAGGCAGCAGGAAAAGAGGAAGATCAAATATGAGGCTTATTGACTCCTCGTATTGACTCTAGCTATAGGCGTGAGTCTGCAGGAGCAGAGCAGGGCTGTTGAGGACAGGACATTGCGGACATCACTCATTCAGAGTCGTCAGGAGTTGGAGCCAACTCAGTGGCATGTAACACACACAAAGCCACCTGTAATAGAAAGGGTGACACTCCAGCTGAAACTATCAATATTGATGTATTAGTTTCTCATGGCTGCTGTAAAAAAATACCACAAACATTGTGGCTTAAAATAACAGAAATTTACTTTCTCACTGTTCTGGAGGTCAGAAATCCAAAATCAGTATTGCTGAGCCAAAATCATGGTGTCAACAAAATAAATGTTCCTTCCAGAGGCTCTAGGATAATGTTTCTTGCCTCTTTTCTCTTCTAGGGGCTGCCATCATTCCTTGGATTATTGTCACTGCAATCTCTGCCTTTGGAGTCATGTTGCATTCTCATCAAATCTTCCTACTCTTATAAGGACACTTGTGATTATATTTCAGGCTTACCCACATAATCTAGGATAATAGCCCATCTCAAGGTATTTAATGCAAACATCCCTTTTGCCATATAAGTTAACAGTCACAGTTTCCGGAGATTAGAATGTGAATGTCTTTCAGGGGGTCATTATTCAGCCTATCACATTTAGGATATTTGAAAAATGAAATGCCAGTTTAAAAGGGTGTTAGCTGGTGATGGAGTAGTAGAGAAAGGTAGAGCCAATGAGTGTTTTCAGCACCAGTTTGAATAAAAGGCATCTAGACACAAAGAACATAAGATCTGGCCCTCAAGGTCGGCATATCATCCTGGAGGAGATAGATGCATCATGCATCATGTTGTTGTGGTCCAGGCATTAGCTATTATGATTAATTGGCTAGCATCACTTGCATTAGACACTAGCTGAGTAATCATAAGGAATTTTCTGATTTGGCTGCTTACATAGATTAATATACAGTGACAAAATAAGCTGATTTGTACACCAAAGTATTTGCTTAGTTGAATCATTACATTTCTCACTTTAAATGTAAAAATTAAAATTCTGTTTTATTGCTCATTAGTTTCTATGAGTTTGGGTAACATGCATCTGGCTCTGAAATGAGGTTTGTCCATTTTAGAAGCTCAGAAATATAATTTGCCAACACACTAATAGTGAATCTATCCATGAATGGGGCGGTCAACCTGAGTTGTAATCTCCCGGTCCTAATTTCAAAGTCTTAAGGAACGAGTACAATTAGTCCAACCTGAGTCAATTTCCTACCCTGGAACAAACAACTGTGGCCAGGGAAGGTGACCTCTTTGAATGTACTGCTCTTGTTTTATATTCATTTGGGTGGGATAGTTCAGTCTCCTCAAAAGTTGGAGAATGTGGCAAACAGAGGACGCAATGGTCCACTGTACTATAACTCCCTGAAGACATTCTATTTCCAAATGCCCCTGTGCTGTCTGCTAAGTCTCCATGATTATGTATTTATGTGAATTTTCAGGTTCATCGTAAAACTAGTTTCTTCTTTCTTCAACGTATTCTTCTCATTTCTATCAAATTAATCTCTATAAAATACCTTTTGATTTATAACCTATGAACACTATTACTCATATACCATCTCTGTTTTTCACCTTACCTATGTAGCCCCTGTATTTTAGCACTTAATATTTTTAAATCCACTCACTCTATAAATACTTTAATTTAAAAAATAAACTCTTTCTACCATAAATAAAAAACTAATATCATTTTCCTTAAATAGAAGATAATTGTACAAATAAATAATTCAGGATGTTATGTAGTTTCTAACCATGGTTTTGACTGCCGCGACAGTGACATGTACAATGTACAATATACGCTGCACAATATATAATAGGTACATTACTAAAGTTAGTGTAAAATGGACTCCTCACATTCAAGTTTACAAAGGAAATTGTGGAGAACTAGTTCCATAGGGTTTATACCCTTAGC
Organism: Cynopterus sphinx; assembly: GCA_030015415.1. Taxonomy (NCBI): domain Eukaryota; kingdom Metazoa; phylum Chordata; class Mammalia; order Chiroptera; family Pteropodidae; genus Cynopterus; species Cynopterus sphinx. The sequence continues at coordinate 54,907,532 of CM057380.1, read as the reverse complement.
CAGATCAATGATATTTAAAATGAGTAAGAATTTGGGAGGGGAGGAGAATTTGTAGAGGATCTCTTAGGAGGGATCTGGTGCTATGCCAGAGACCCAAGGGAAGAGGACAAACTTCTCCTCAGATCTAGTGTGACAAGTTTCCTTGGGGCTACATGGGGAGCTAAGAAAGGTGTTCCCTGCCATTAGCGGATATAGAGAAAAGGCAACAGACTTCCACCTTAGAAAGAGTGGAAGTGGCTGTGTTAGGATTAAGCTGCACACCCAGAGTTTCGGGGACAATAGAAGTGTGATTATTTCCTATGGACGAAATGTGGGCCACTTGCGTGAATGGGAACTGGAGTGTGGTCAGATCCCTTGGGTCCTTCTAATTGAGTGGCCTGGTGCAATTCTAGCAAGAAGCTGCTGGGGAATGCTGACTTCTTAGGGGCTGTGAAAGGAGTCACCAGTGACTATTCAGACTGGAAATGCTTGAGTCAAGTGCCCTGCCACAAGGAGTGATAGAAATCTCATGAAAGTGCCCAAGCAAGGAGTCAAACTTGACCTTCCTGGCCCACAGGGCTCTGAGCCACCAGCCAGGAAATACTGCTCTTGCACCTCTACTTCTCCTTCCTTGGAGACCTCTCCTTTTCTAACCCTGGAAATAAGTAAAACAGCTGCTAACAGGTGAAGCAGGAAGTGAGTGAAAAGAGCAGAAGCCAACCACACTCCCTTTCTAGAGGGCATGTTTCTACCTACTGTGCTCGAAGTAATTTTTCCCAATAATACTAAAACAAATACTTAATTATAAAGAAAAAAAGTTTAGTGGCATGCCTCCCAAGATCATCTTGCACACCACACTCTGCCAAAAATCTTACCTAGCAGACTCCATCTCTCACTGGACCCAGCCAGGCCATCTGTGCAGGGCAAAGTCCCTCTTTACTATTCACCATTTCTTGGCCTCCAGTCCTCTAGTGATTCAAATCTGCTCTCTCTTCAAAATTCCTCTGTTTCTTTTTTCCAGATGTTTTGATCAACTTACAGTAAACACAGAAATCTATATGTAGTCTTAGAACAAAAATTGTTATTTTTTTGGTTTCTTTTTCATCTGTATTTATAATTTGCACATTTTTAAATTGACTTCAAAGCCCTATCAGTCATGAAAATAAGCAAAAAGAAGTTACATTATGCCAAATCTATTATGTATGGCAAACAAGGACTGGCTACTATGCAAAGTGTGCTGTCAATATTCATTAAAAACAAAATCCTTAGAGTTGTGCTGATTTATGAAAAGGAAAAAGGAACAATCTGGATTACATAAATGTACTCAGCAGAAAAGATTATAGTGAGATAGTGATATCTTTGCAGCCAGCTACAGTTTGCTGTAAGTTAGATAACTTCTACGGGCATCTTTGTAAACAATGCTATAAATAAAACCCTGAAAAGTTTCTAATTACTTAAAATGCAAATCCTAACCAAATGCAAAATCCTTTCTGTAGGATCAGAGCCTAGTAAAAAGGATGAGAGGGAAAAGCAGAAGAAAAACCAAACTGTTAGCATTTTGAAAACATGTGTCATCTAAACAGAGGGGAGGAATTATAACTTTTCATCTTGTAAAAAAATGGAAAACCTTTCAAAGCTAACAAGGTGGCTAGGATCTGGTGCTCTGTTCTGTTTCATCCAAGTGCCCCCTACTAGTCCTCTAGCGGGAAGGATACTTCAGCAGAGGTGTGTCTGATCGCCTTCTCCAACCCCTCTGTGATGGTCGGTAGCTCAGCATGCTTGCTTTGAGGCACCTGGCTGTTCCCAGTTCTCTGGGTGTAGTCTAGTGATGGTGGTCCCTAGTCACTCAGCAGCTAGCAGTACTATGAGGGTATTGCCATGAACGTAAAAGGCCAGTCGACGCTCACAGCCTTGTTGAGGGATGCCTTGATTATGTGTGTGGTCAGATTTAGTTTGTAAGACATGCCTCCCCTCCCCACTAGTAGTGGCAGACAGCACCTGGGTGCAGCCAGGGGCAGGCCCTTGAGTGTGACAGTGGTGAGGCTGGGCTGGCAGGCAAATGGCAGTGGTGACTTAGCGGCAGCTTAACCCTGGCATTTGTGCCCTGGTTTGTGCACCCAACTGCGTACTCCCTGAGCTCCCAAATACTTATTTTTCCATTTTATTTTTTGTGTTCTGCTTTCTCTCTCTCTTTTTCATTCCTTGTTTTGTTTGTTTGTTTGTTTCTTGCCTTTTGGGAGGTTCCTTGGACTTTTTTAGAATTCCATTTTGATTTATCTGTAGTTTTCTTGAGTGTAACTCTTTGCACAGCTTGTTTAGTAGTTGCTCTAAGTATTACATTGTATATGCCCAAGTTGTCAATCTTTTGGTATCACCATTTTACCCATTGAGTAATGTTAGAGAAACCTTACCTCCCTTTATGTCCCTTTACTCTCCCTCTTTTATAATAGAATTGTCTTAAATATTTGACAATTAGAACCACATTACACAGTGTAATTTTTAATTGTCAAACATAACTTTGAAAACTCAAGAGAAGAAATTATATTGTATTTACCCATATTTTTGCTTACTGTGTTTCAAGGTTCCTCCTTTTATTGTATTCTTTCTTTTTAGAGAACTTCCTTATCCATTCTTTCAGTGTGAGTCTACTAGTGACAAATTCTCTTAGATTTCTTTCACCTGAGACTGTTTAATTGTCCTTTCATTCCTGAAGGATATTTTCACGAGGTGTAGGAATCTGGGTCGAAAGTTCTTTCCGTTCAGCACTTTAAAATATTGTGGCACTTCCATTTGGCCTTTATGGTTTTTGATGAGAAATTTGTAGTCACACAAATTTGTTTTCCTCTATAGGTAAGGTGTCATTTTTTTTTTTCTGTTTTCAAGAATTTTTTTTTATCTTTCATTCTCAGAAGGTTAATTATAATGTTTCTTGGTATGGGATTCTTTGGGTTTATTCAACTTGGGGTTTGCTCAGTTTCCTGAACCTGGAGATACATGTCTCCTGCCAAATTTAGGAAGTTTTCGGTTATTATTTCTTTGAATAATTTTTCAGTCCTGTCTCTTTCTCCTCTTCAAGGACTCTGATGACACAAATGTTGAATCTTTTGTTATGATCCCATAAGTCTGATGTACTGTTCATTTTCCAGACTATTTTTTCTCTGTTGTTTAGATTGGGTTCTTTCTATTGTTCTTTTATTTCACTGTTTCTTCCTTCTGTCTTCTCCAATCTGGTGTTGAACCATCAATTTAGGTTTTTATTTTTGTTTTGTATAAACTTTCCATTTGATTCTCCTTTATGTCATTTATTTCTTTGTTGAGACTTTCTAGTTTTCACTTGTTTTAAACATGTTTGTAATTGCTCATTGAAGCATTTTTATCATGGCTGCTTTATATTTTTTGCAGATAATTCTAACATCTTTGTTATCTCATTCTGGCATCTATTGATTATCTTTTTTTTTTCACTCAGTTTGAGATATTCTTGGTTCTTATATGATGAATGATTTTTTGATCGATACCTGGACATTAAATTCCTAAGGTGGGGAGCCTCTTGTTACTGGACTGATAGTTCTTATTCTCCATGTGGTCTCCACTGGCCCGAGGTGGAGGTGGCCTGGTTTCTAAGTATGGTGGCGAAAGTCCTGACTCTTCAGTGGGCCTCCTCTGATACCAACCCAGGAGGGAGATTGAGGAATGTGTGGGTGGGGATGAAAGTTCAGTCTCCCCACACGGTCTCCACTGACATAGTTGCACTGCCCCAGGAAGGTATTGGGGCATCTCATTACAGGTGTACAAAGGTAGAAGTCTAAGCTTCCCCTCTGTGACACTGCTGGTGTGGAAAAGGCTGAAGCATGGTTTTTACTTTCTGTCTTGCTATGATGCCTATTTTCTGGTCCTTCAGCTAAAGAGAGGAGGCTTTTGTGGAGGATTTCTTCTGTCTGCATCTGTCGGCATTTCTGAGTTGCACACTCTTCAGTTCCAGGTCTGAGATCCATGAGGCCGAAAGAACCCAGGGAATTTATCACCATGCCTTCCTTGGGTTCTGATGTTCTGTCTTCTCTCCACGTTTCAGAGTCTTCTTGTGTTTGTTTTATATTTTATGTCTAAGGTTTTCAGTGGTGCTTAGTGAGAGTTATAAGGAAAGTATGTCTTCTCTATACTTCTGGGAGCAGAAGTCAGTGTGTCTCTTTTAAGTCTTAATAAACACTTGGTGATTTGACTCTGGGACATCATTTTTCTCCTTTTTCATTTTTACCCTTCATATAAATACCAAAGAATAAAAGCACCAAATTAGTAATGTATTTTTAATTAATTAGTTAATAATATAAATGTGTTTAATCAAAAGGTGAGTTGATTTTTAAAAAACAAATTAATAAAATGAATACATAATTTAAGAAATATGTCTACCTAGGTATTTAGATATTTTTATGCAGATAGGTCTATGAAAATTAACAGATTTAAAAACTATATATGTATGTATATTATATATACGAACTGGGTATCTTCCAGAGGCCATCAGAACTGAAAGCTTGGTGATAGAAGCCGATAGTGACCCTGGACACCAAACCCTGGTCAGAGTCAGGAGTAGTAATGTTTCCTATTCTGCACACAGGTAGTGAACCAGGGCACTTTGCGTTGTGTCTTCCTAATACATACATTCTCATCCATCTGTCTCTAAGACAGATATAGCAGGATAATCAGACAGACGGACAGACAGACACACTGACAAAGTAGGTTAGTAGAAAAGTGACTGAAATGGTCTGAAGATAGGAAAGGGACTATGTGAACAATTAGGAGGTATTGTGTGGGATGAAACTGGCAATTGATCACCCACTATGTATCAGATACTCTATAAACATCATTTCATAATTTCTTAAAGCTTGGTATTATTACTCTGTTTTAAATACATAAACTGAGGCCTAGTGAGGTTCAATAACTTACCTAAGATCACATATAATAATCGCGGAGCTCAAATTCAACCCCCAATTTGTCAGATTTGAAAATTTTGCTTTGCTGCCTGTCTTTCGGGAAGAAGGTGGGGTTTGCGGAAAACTAGAGTTAGGAGATCAGGTGAAAGAGATGCTTGGTAAACACATGAGAGCCACAGAAGATTGATAGATGTGACTGGAATTCTGTGCCTTCCCAAATGTCATCTATTCTCACAATTGTGCTGTGTGTTATCCTAGAGTCTGCAGCCTGCTCTTCCCAGGATGAACTTTTATTTCAAGGGAAAAGCCTGGGCTGGGTTCTGCTTTACTTTCATATCTGAGAGGAGATGGCCAAGTCTCCTCTCCCTGAGTGTACATGACTAAGAGAGATGGGAGGGGGCCCACAGCACAGGGACCCATTGCCAAGAACATCTCAGGGTGGAGAGACCTTTGAAAATTTTTTCCACTCTACATCAGACAGGGTAACTGATTAGCTTTTAATTGGTTTCAGCTGTTCTTAACATATTGCATAGAAAACTTTAATGTACTTTGCTAAATTCAATATTTCTTATGGTTAACAGATTGAAAGCCAAAAACACCCTTGAAGAAACATCAGCAATCAGTGCTTTGGATCATAGCAAGTTCTTTGCTATTGTTCACTCATTTGGAATGCTCTGGGAATGCTAAATGCTTTGGATTGGGTTGAGAAAAGGAATAAATCTGTGTCTAATAAGAATTTTGGGAAGATAGCTTCCTAGAAACCAAAAAATATGGACTGTTGTCTCAGCTTTCCCTGTGTAGCTATGTGATTTTGGTAAACCTTTTCTCTTATCTGAACGGCACTTAGGCTCTTAATCTAGAAATGAGGAGACTGAGCTTAATACCTCAAAAGCGCCTTCTAGGATATTTTAATTATCCTGATGTTTCAGTACAATTCTGGAAAAACAGCAATACATTTCTCTCTGGTCAAGAAGTATGCAGAACAGCAATGGCAGATTGTGTCTTGGAACACAGTGAGGGAGACATTTCAAAGAACATATAGGTTAAGGCTTAGAATGCATTTGAGTCTCCAAAGGCTAAAGGACAAATGAGGGGCTGGGGAAATCACTGTTTCACTGTGTATTCTTGGGCAAGGACACTTTAGTCCCCACCCTTCATGTTTCCATCTATGAAAAGCAAATAAGGACACCTACCTGTTAATGCAAAAATCTTTGGTCAAAAAGTGGGCTGCAAATAGTGTGTACCAGACACTCAGGGCCACAGAGTGAGTGCAGCTATAGTAACTGCTCTTCTCAATCCCCTTCCTGTTCTTCCCCTAAACTGCTCATTCTTCAACTTTCTCTTTGCCTTTATTTCCTCTACTTTGCTACTTCTCTCTTGCTGAGTCACCTTTATGACACATTAGGGTCATAGGCTTTCACAATGGGAGCAAGGTCAAAGCTGGCTCTTGCAAATGCTGGAATAAAGAGCCGTTGATTTTGGCTGAGGTGGTTCTCCATGAGTTAATGCTCCTTGTAGATGAAGTAGGTTTGTATTAGCAACACACAGAACTATGATACTGAAGGCAAGACTACCTATTAGAAATTGCAGCTGCTTGTAAAACTTCATGAGGGTTATGGTATCAATGTGGATCTCTCTTTCCCAGAACCAAGTCATGCACTGGGAATCTGAAATGTGGAAGAGTTCACTGACTCACCCATTTGGGGTTGCCAGCCTCATTAGATTGGAAAAAGAAAGAACTGTCCTCTCCCTCTGAAAATGTCACGTGTCCATCTAGGAGAGGAAAGAAGGTTTGTAGGCAGCAAGGTCTTCCCAGACTCATCTGGTGACTCTTTACCCATCTAAATAGAAGTGGCCTACACATGCTCTTTTCCATAAGAAGTGGAACAGTCTATCTCTCCAAATGTCCTAGGGGAGCAAAGCAGACTGTTGAGTGAACCCACCGACTCAGCAAGTCCACAGTTCTTCTCACTGTTGTGGGCTAACTGTTCCCTCAGAACTGATTCTCTCATGATTTTATTTAGAACCTCTTGCTCAATCTTTCTCTAGTGACTTGGGAATTGCACAGTATTTCAGGCATTCTTTCTTTTAAGTGTTTACCCATGGTTGTAAATGAGAGGAGTGCATTAAATAGAAATGAGAAACAAATGAAAATGCTTTGTAAACTCTAAAGTACTAGTGTTGTTTACTATTGTTGCTAGAACCCCAGGGACCCTCAGCCATTGGCTCCTGTTTTCTATGCGCTGAGTCAGGAAGTGGGGCCCTGTCGTTTGGTGACTCCTGCTCATATTCCTCAGGGAGAAGCCCAATCCCATCCTTCTAGCCTGGGCAGCTTAACAATAAGCCCAGACTCATCTTATTATTTCCTGATTCTTCTCTTCCTTCCCCTAGTCATAGCAATACCCATACTCATTGACCCCAGACATTTTCCCTCATTTTCCAACTCTAATTCACCTTGGGTTATAAACAGATGATGAAAGACCACATAATTTTCTTCATTTTGATGATAAAGGGAATGTGAGGAAGCTTTTATTCTTAGGGAACACAGTCACTCTGTGCTCCCCACATGTTGCTTTGGATGAGGAGTGGGAGATGAGGGTGTGGTTAGAATTGTGCCCAATTCCCCCCACGTTTTCAGCACAACCTCTGTTTCTCCCCTGGATTCTTCTCCCAGCCCTTCTGAAGGCTTCTCTTTCTTTCTCTGGCACCCTTTTAGTCTGAACTCATGTAAACTATTAGTGAGCCAGGCCATGTTTTTAAACATAAATTGAATAATAGGGGTTTATAAGGCTAAAACAAGCTATGATTATGAAAGGTGCCTTGAATATTAAGTTCTACACTGCTGCTTTTGAATTGATCTTTATTAAAAACTGATTATAATTTTTCTGGGATCAGGACTGCTAAAAATATTAGGAATTGACATGGAAATTCTATGCTTTTCTTATGCCCAATTTCCCTACCTGTTTTCAGCTAGAAAATCTGACATATCTTAAGATATGATGCTTTTGCCACAAGCGATAAATTTAATTTTCAACCATTGCACCTTGGAAACCAAAGACACTCAGAACATTGTTATTTATATGAAGAAAAAAAGATTTTATTTTAATCAATTAGGTTTAATTTAACAGTAATTAGGTCAGCTGGGAGAAATCTGCATTTTCTCCCTCTTCTTTATTGGTGATGAAATACTGAGAACTATCGCATCTCATGATTATGCATTTAGATATTGTGCTATCAAAAAGCACCAATAAAGAAAAAACAATGAAATGAAACAGATAAATAGAAGAAAACTGTATCTACTTGGTAGGATGATTATTACAAATGCCTCCCTAAGTGAAGATCTTGTGTTCTGAAGGCATTATATTCTTAGGCTTTGGTCCAAAGAGACTTCATTTTCTGTCTGCTAGGATTTAAAAGAGACTGCTAATGCAAGGACTGCAGTTTTGTGAGCCAAAGATGTCTTTTTTTCTGACTCATGCTAAACAGGACTGAACAGTGCGTTAAGATGCCCATCGAGTTTTCCCAAAATTTCAATTAAGTATTGCAGAATTCCACTTGGCTCAACCACAGAGTTAATTAAAATGTACATTACAGAATCTGGTAAACTTAAAAAAATTGGCACTGAGAAAGCATAGGAACAGCTACTAAAACTCTAAAAATAACAGTTCTCAGAGAACAGTTTTCAGCCTCATATTAAACACATCAAAATTAATTTCAGCTGCATCAAAAAGTTGGCATTCAAGTTGGTCCAGAATTTGTTTTTGTGTTTTCAATTGGTCTGAAAAGAACGGCAAAAACATTTCTAGGGTTTCAGGATGGAAATGGAGAATTTATCAATCATGAGCCTGTCCACTGAGAATGATGCAGCCGTCTTGGCTGCTAACTCCAAGCTTTCCATTAGTCGACCCCACCGTAAACCAGAAAGCCTACACTCCCAGAAGAGCCTGCCTTGAAGAAAATTGGCACTTAATGGTTATTTCTCAAGTCAGTTACTCCAGCTTTCAAGAAGAAAAATAAAAGTTTCAGAAGTCGCATTTAAAGATAATTCAAGATGTGCCAGACAGGTTTTTGTAGAAAGGTGTTGTTTATTGCAACATTATTTATCGTAGTGAGAAGTTGGAAACAGACAAATAGCCAAAAAGAGGACTGGTTAAAGATTTTATGATACCTTCAAACAATGGGATACTATTTAATCATAAAATAATGTCATATTGTAGTGATATTAAAGTGTATTAGAAAATTTTAAAATACATTTATACATTAAGCTAATTATATATATATGTATATATATATATATATATATATATACACACACACATATGTGTGTGTGTGTGTGTGTGTGTGTGTGTGTGTGTGTGTAAAGAGGGCAAAGAAAGCTCCAAAAGTTAATCGTGGCTCTCTTTAGGGCAGTGACAAAAATCTGAATTTTTTCCTCTCTGCCCTTTTCTATATGTTATTTGTAATTAAAAAAAAAGAGAAATAAATGGCATAAAAAGACATTATGTTTGCAGTCTCTGCCGAGAGATATTGCTTATTTTAATCTCTTATTTTAAAACTGGAACTCTCAAATTACTTGACTTCTTTAGAGATATATCTACTGCTTTTATTTCTCATTAGTTTTTAAAAAATATCTGTCACTTCCTATCACATTTGGAAGTTTTTTGCTCTCTACTTAGGCAATGCCTTGGGGAAATTGAATTTGAGTGTGCCTATGTCACCAGAAATGGCCTTAATTTTGTTTCTGTGAAGCCACTTTAAAAGTTATTAGATGGTGTTAATAGGCTGTTAAATTGGTCAAGAGGCTACCAGGACTGAAATAAAACTGTCCTTTATTAATACAAAAACCTCTGTGGACAAACTTTACCCTCAATTCAACATGCAAACCTTAGAAACTAAAAAGAAGACAGACACGCTAAGCCAGGGTGCTCTTGCGTGCAGAGCACAAATCAAGCTACTTAACTGAGGTTAGAGAATTAAGTCTTTGACCAATAAGACTGCAGTGGGCAAAGATCAGGTCTTAGGTCAATATACTCTTGCGTGGGAAGATTCCTATCTACCGCAATTTCACGGCACAGATGAGAACGACACTTGGTTAGATGGAAAATTCCATTAAACTCTATTATCTAAGATTTTTCGGTAAACTGTATTGTATTTAATGCTCCTGGTTTGAGACACATATGTTAAAAAACTACAAAATCTCAGTCTCACACCTCTCTCTCTCTCTCTCTCTCTCTCTCTCTCACACACACACACACACACACACACACACACACACACACACACACCCTGTAGTGGAAAGAGAGAGACATTTTAAGATCATGACTCATAGCAATAGTTGGAATTCCCAGTGTTTCCTCCTTTCACGGCCCTCTGCTCATGACCTGAAAATCCGTTTTTTTTTTCTCCCTGGCACTTATATTTCTTTCCTCCACTTCACCCCTTGCACAAACCTAGTGCATGAAAGATAGTGGAGCAACAATTTCTCTGTGCTTCTAGTCTTAGAATGCCCAGGTTGCGTGCTCTAGGGAGACAGTAGAAACTCCAGGCCAAAAGATGTATGGCGAGCTGGCTCGGGGTAATGAGATACAGGAGAATGCAGTTGCTTGGTGCCCATGCTCTGGGGATAAAGACCTCCAAGGCAGAGGCAGAGAAGAGTAAACTGAGAAAGAGTAGCGAGAGACCTGAGGGAAAGGGTTAATAATGTGGGCAAGATCTGGGCACCAAGCATGGCCTAGGCAGAAAAGAGAGTGAGGCAGTGGAGAACTGATGAGGAAGGGCTGGGTAGGAAGTCTGCTGGGCCAAGAAGTTTATTCCAATGGAGCTCTGCAGATTTCAGTTTTAGTTTTGTATGTCTGAACATATCTTTATTTTCTTCATCGCTCAAATTGTGATTTAACTGGATATAACAAAGTGGCAGCATTTAATGTCATCGTTGAGAAGTCTGATAGAGTTATTCATATATACATATTTGACACATTTAAAATTTCCTTTTATTCTTTATGTTCTAAGTCTCATTACAATGCTCCTAGGTGGGGATTTACTTTTATTTATCATTATGTTATTAAGGGTGAACTCTGAATCTGAAAAGTTACATCTTTCTTTTGCTCTGGAGAATTCTCAGCCAATATCTTTATGTTAAACAATGTATGTTATTTCTCTATTACTCTTTTCATTCTCTTTTTCTGATTCTCATAACATATGCATGTAACTACTCTTTTATATATTTAAACCATTTGTCTCTCTAAGTTGAATTTGGGGTGAAGGCCTCAGATTAATCTTTCTAGGGACCAGTACTTCCTTTACTCAATCTAGAGTTTATTCCATCTATTTAGTATTTAAACAACTTTGAGGGATACCTTTCCATTTCCAATAGTTGTATTAAGCTATTTTGTATACCTGTCTGTTCTCACCTTATTTATGCTTGTTTTGATTTCATAATGCCTAGTTCTTATTATAATTGTTATTCTCTTATATCTTTGCACTTCCTTGTTTTAACAAATCCGTTGTACTGCTCATTAAAATTAATTTCTTTCTAGAATGAGTTCCTGTTCTTTTCTATAACATTTTATTTTATTTTTTAATTTTTATCCCCCTACCCTCTGGTAACCGCTAGTCTATGGTCCACGTCCATGAGTCTCTGTTTGTTTGTCCTGTTCATTTGTTGCTTTTAGGTTTATATCTCGCATATAAGTGATATCATGTGACTTTCAACCTTTCCTGTCTGGCTATTTCACTTAGCATGATTATCTCGAGGTCCATCCATGTTGTCACAAATGGCAGTATTTTATCTCTTCTATGGCTGAGTAATATACTTCATTGTATGTATGTACCACAGTTTCTTTAGCCAATCTTCTATTGTAGGACACTTTGGTTGCTTCCATATCCTAGCCACCGTGAATAATGCTGCTATGAACATCGGTGTGCAAATATCTTTTTAGTTATGGGTTTTCAAGTCTTTGGGGTAAATACCCAGTAGAGGGATTGCTGGATCATATGGTAGATCAATTCCTAGTTTTTTGAGGTACCTTTATACTGTTTTCCATAGAGGTTGTACCAATTTGCAGTCTCTCCAGCACTGTATGAGGGTTCTTTTTTCTCTGCATCCTCTCCAGCATTTGTTATTACTTGTCCTGGTGATTATAGCTGTTCTAACAGGTGTGAGATGGTATCTCATGGTGGTTTTGATTTGCATTTCCCTAATAGCTAGCGATGTTGGGCATCTTTGCATGTATTTGCTGGCTATTTGTATGTCCTCCCTCTAGAAAAAAGTGTCTGTTCAGGTCCTTTGCACATTTTTTGATTGGATCATTTGTTTTTTTTGTTATTGTTATTGAGTTGTTATTGAGTTCTTTGTATATTTTGGATGTCAGGTCCTTATCAGAGGCTTTGCTTACATATCTATTTTCCCATTTGGATGGTTGTCTCTTTACCTTGTTTATGGTTTCTTTTGCTGAGTAGAAGCTTTTTAGTTTGATGTAGTCCCATTCATTTATTTTAGCTTTAATTTGCGTTGCTTTTGAGGTCAAATTCATAAAATCATGTTTAAGTCCAAAGTCCATGAATTTTATTCCTATGTTTTCTTCTATGCATTTTATTTTTCAGGTCTTATATTCAGATCCTCAATCCATTTTGAGTTAACTTTAGTGCATGGTGATAGACAACAGACTAGTTTCATTCTTTTTCAGGTGGCCTTCCAGTTTCCCAAGCACTATTTATTAAAGAGGCTTTCCTTTCTCCACTGTATGTTTTGGGGTTTTTGTCAGAAATTATTTTCCCATATAAATATGGATTTACTTTTGAACTCTTGATTCTGTTCCCCTGGTCCATGTGTCTGTTTTTCTGCCAATATCATGCCTTTTTTTTTATTATTATTATTACTTTTGCTTTGTAGCATAATTTGAAGAGGAGCAAAGTGATGCCTCCAGTCTTATTTTTTTTTTTCTCAGGATGGCTTTGGCAATTTGGAATCTTTTGTGCTTTCATACAAATCTGATTATTTTCTTGTTCTATTTCTTAAAATAAAAGCTAATGAGATTTTGATGAGGATTGCATTACATTTGTATAATGCTTTAGGTAATAAGGTCATTTAAACTATGTTGATTCTTCCAATCCAAGAATGTGGAATATCTTTCCATTTCATTGTATCTTCTTTGATTTATTTTAATAGTGTCTTATAGTTTTCATTATATAGGTCCTTCACATGTTTCATTAAATTTATTCCTAGGTATTTTATTCTTTTTGTTGCAATTGCAAAAGAAATTATTTTTTCCACTTCTTTTTCTGATGCTGTTATTAGAATATAGGAATGCTATGGATTTTTGAATGTTAGTTTTGTATCCAGAAACATTACTGTATTTGCTTATTGTTTCTAGTAGTGTTCTTGTGGAGTCTTTAGGGTTTTCTATATAGAGAATCATGTCATCTGCAAATAGTGACATTTTGACTTTTTTGTTTCCTATCTGGATGCCTTTTATATCTTTCTCTTGCCTGACTGCATTTGCTAGGACCTCCAATGCTATATTAAGAAACAGTGGCGATAATGAACAGCCTTGCCTTGTTCTTGATCTTAGAGGGAAGGTGTTAAGTTTTTCACCATTAAGTATAATGTTGGCTGAGGGCTTGTCATATATGGCCTTTATTATGTTAAGGTACTTTCCTTCTATACCAATTTTATTAATTTTTTTTAATCATAAATGGATGCTATATCTTGTTCAAGGCTTTTTCTGCCTCTATTGATATGATCATATGATTCTTATTATTTTTTAAAATTTTATTATTTACTATTATTATTTATGCCTGCAACATCTGGTTTTGCTAGGTGATCTCTTATCCAAGTACTAACCAGGCCCAACTCTGCTTAACTTTCAAGATCAGACATCAGGCTTGTTCAGGGTGGCATGGGCCTAGAACATGGACTGTGTCTCTCCTACAGTGTGAACACAGGACCTTCTTCATGTCAAGCAGACGTGCTAACTGCTACACTATGGAACCATATCCGATTCTCATTTTTTAATTTGTTTATGTAGTGTATCACATTAATTGATTTGCGTATGTTGAACCATCCTTGTGCACCTGGGATGAAATCCACTTGATTGTGGCATATAATCTTTTTAGTATGTTGCTGTATTCGATTTGCTAGTATCTTATTTAGGATTTTTACATCTGTGTTCATAAGAGATATCGATCTGTAGTTTTCTTTTCTTGTGTTACCTTTACCAGTTTTTAGTATCAGGATATTAGCCTCATAAAATGAGTGGGGAAGTAGTGCCTCCTTCTTGAATTTTTGGAAGAGTTTGAGGAGAATAGGTATTAAATTTTCTTTGAATGTTTAATGGAATTCGCTGGTGAAGCCATCTGGTCCTGGAATTTTACTTTTCTGTAGGTTTTTGATGATTGTTTTCATTTTCATACTGCTCATCAGTCTATTTAGATTTTCCATTTCTTCTTGGTTCAGTCAAGGAGGTTGTATTTTTCCAAGTACTGGTCCATTTCTTCTAGGTTATTAAATTTGGTGTTATATACTTTTTCATAGTATTCTTGTATGATCCTTTCTGCAATGTCTGTTGTAATTTCCCCCTTTTCATCTCTGATTTTGTTTATTTGTGTCCTTTCTCTTTTTTCTTTAGTGAGTTTAGCCAGGAGCTTATCAATTTTATTAACCTTCTCAAAGAACCAGCTCTTTGTTGCATTTATTTTTTCTATTGTTTTTTGTTGTTGTTTGTTTTCAGTTTCATCTATTTCTGCTCTAATTTGACTATTTCTTTCCTTCTGCTGACTTTAGGCTTTTTTTGTTCTTTCTTTACTAGTTTTTTAAGATGAAGCATTAGGTTGTTTATTTGGGTTCATTCTTGTTTTTAGAGGTAGGCCTGTAATAATATGAACTTTCCTCTTATGATTGCTTTTGCCGTGCGTGTCTCAAAAGTTTTGATATGTTGTACTATCATTATCATTCGTTTCTATGTATCTCTTGATCTCTCTTTTTATTTCTTCTTTGACCCATTTATTCTTCAGTAGCATATTGTTTAATCTCCATGGATTTGTGGTTCTTTTTGCTTTCTTTTTATAGTTGATCTCTAGTTTCAAAGCATTATGATCAGAGAATGTGGTTGGTATGATTTCAACTCTCTTATATTTGTTGAGTCTGTCTCTGTGCCCCAGTATGTGGTCAATTCCTGAGAATGTTCATGTGCACTAGAGAAGAATGTATAAGCAGTTGTTTGGGGATGGAAGGCTCTATAAATGTCAATTATTTTCAGTTGGTCTAATGTGTCATTTAAGGATGTTATTTCCTTATTGATTTTCTGTTTGGATGATCTGTCCATATCTGACAGTAGAGTATTTAGGTTCCGTATTAAGATAGCGTTTTGGTCTGTTTCTCTCTTTAGTTCTGTTAATAATTGCTTTACATATTTTGGGACTCCCTGATTGGGAGCATAGATGTTAATAAGTGTGATGTCTTCTTGGTGCATGATTCCCTTTATCATTATGAAGTATCCCTCAGTTTCTTTTTTTATCTTTTTTATTTTGAAGTCTATTTCATCTGATACTAGTACCACTACTCCTGCTTTTCTCTGAATGCCATTTGCTTGAAATATTATCTTCCACCCTTTCATTTTGAGTCTATATTTGTCTTTGGAAGTGAGATGTGTCTCCTGGAGGCAGTATATGGTTGGGTTTGTTTTTTGATTCATTCTGCAGCTCTATGACTTTTTATTGCTGAGTTCAGTCCATTTACATTTAGAGTAATTATTGAAATATGGGGTCTTCTTATAGCCTTTTTATCTCTTGCTTTCTGGTAGCTCAGTGTTTCTATTGCTGCCTTATCTTTGTGTTTCTGTTTTCTTTATTTTTGTTGGCTTTTGTGGGTTTTCCTTCTTGTCCTTGTTTTATGTTATATACTTCAGTTCTGAATCTTCTGTGTGTGGTTACCATTATGAATATGAAAAGGATAGTTATATATATGCAGTCATCTATTTTCTTCTGTGCATGCCTTATCTTCATTTCCTTTTGCAAATTTGGATTTTTAAATTCTCCCCTTTTCAGTCTTTGGTGTCTCAATTTTTCCTTATATATTCTGAATGCTCATTACTGTCTTACTATAGCAAATCTCTTCGTATTTTTAAGCTTATAATGCCCTGTTCTTAATAATGTTTGCACTCCTCTGCTTTATCAGCCTGCTATTCACCTTACACCTAATTATTATTATTATTATTATTATTATTATTATTATTATTATTATTATTTTGTCATTTTGTTTTAGGTGAGCTGAGCATTTCAGTATTTCCTCCGGTAGTACAGTCCTCATAGTGGAGAATTCTCTCAGTTTTTGTATGTCTGAAAAGGTCTTTATTTCTCCTTCATATCTACAGGAGAGCTTAGCTGGATACATTATTTTTGGCTGGTAGTTCCTTTCATTTAATAGTTTGAATATTTGATTCCACTCCTTTCTGGCTTGTAGGTTTGTGCTGAGATGTCTAATCTGATGGGTTTTTCTTTATAACTTACTATCTTCTTTTCTCTGACTGTCCTGAGAATTCTGTCTTTGTATTAAAATTATCAAAAATCAACGACAATGTGTCTTGGTGAAGGACTTTTGGGGTTGAGATAATCGGGTGTTCTGTTGACTTCTTGAATTCTAAGCTTCAGCTCATTCCCTAGATTTGGGAAATTCTCATCAACTATTTTGTCTTAAAATGCTTTCTGATCTCTGTTCTTTTTCCTCCTCTTCGATAATGCTCATTATTCTTATGTTTCCTCTCCTGATGGTATCAGCTAGTTCTTGTATTTCTCTTCCATTCTTTTTCATTCTTCAGTTTCTCTCTTCTTCCTTCTGATTTATTTCTAGATTTCTGTCTTCGATATCACTGATTCTTTCCTCCATTTGATTGACTCCATTTTCCAAACTCGTTATTTAATTTTCCAACTCTTGTTGCAATGTGTCCTTTATCTCCAGGAGGTCTGTTCAATTATTTTTGAGGGTTTCAACCTCCTTTCGAAAGAACTCATTCTGCTCATCTAGCTGTTTTTTCAGTTCCTAAAATTATTGATATGATTTGTTTTGGATCTCATTGAGTTTTCTCAGAAGTACCATCCTGAATTCTCTTCATTTAAGTCACATATTTCTATGTCTGTAAGCTTATTTTCTGGAGATTTTTCTCTTTTTTTCTGAGATGCCTTGTCACCTTGGTTGTTCATGGTGTTTAATGTACTATTTCTCCACCTGGGCATTAATGGAAGTGTGTTCTGCTATTTTTTCTCTGGAAAGCAGATTTATTATATAAAGGTCTCTCTTTAGCATGCTGCAAAGAAGGTACTTTTCTTTCAGTTTCCAGTAGGTGGTGTTTAAGCCTCTTGGATCCTTGCTTTATATAAAGCCTTAATAATGCCTTTTTATTTTTTTGTAGATATTTAATCATGCTCACTACCATCCGTTTCAGTCCCTGCCAGTGTCAGCAACAATTTTGGTAGCATTTGCTCAGATTTTCCTGAGGTTCTGTGGTGTTTGGTCTCAGAGGGTATGGGGAAGAGGCCTCTGGGTTGAGGGTTGAGTGCTGAGGCTAGCCTCGGTTTGCAACCACAGCTGATAAAAATCAACCGTTGCTTTTCTGTAATTTGCTTCTCTGTTTTCTGCCCACACAACTGGGCTCTGCTTCCAGCTCATGGAACTTTCACAGGTAGGTCTGTTTAGGGAACCCGCCATAGGAACTCGTCACACCTTCTCCCCTCCCTTTCCTACTACAGGGAGCTCCAGCTGCTTTGAAAGCAGCTTTTTAATTTCTCCCAGTCCACCACCTGACACGAGAGTTCTGACCTGTGTTTGCTCTTCTGCACAGATCCCACACTCAGATGTGCTAGTGTGCAGTTTGGGTGTTTTTTGTTGAGTTTTAGATGTTCAGCTCATTGTTACTTTAAGGGGAGTGATCTAGAGACATCTCTCATTAGGCCATGTTTAATCCCATCTCAATTCGTGTTCTGATTTTGTATTTTATTGACTGTATTTTTTCAGGATTAGAGTTTGTGAATCTTGGAATTTTTATTTTCAAGTTTATTTTGAATTGAATCATTTTTTGTTACTTGTTTTCAGCCTGCTTTTATCCTCTCTTTTTCTGTGTCTATTTCTCAAAATCCATTGGTTTTGTGGTTGTATCTTTACCTGGCCTCCTGGAATTGATTTCAGAACCTGATGCTGTAAATTTAGTTCAGGGCCTCGGCCACGGTCATATCAGTGATTTCTCAGGTCCAGTCACCAAGCTAACATGTGGGTTGGTTCTTGTCTTGATTTCAACCTTGGATCTGTGTGCTCGAAACTCCTTAGGCACATAGCCTCTCCTAAGTCATAGCTCAGGCAGCCTCTGGCTAATTCAGGTCTCTTGTCTAAGTGGAGTAGGCTGAGGAAGAGCCACCATCACCTAATTTGGGACCTGGAGACCAATAGATCCATGACTTCAGCTAAACTCACTCTTCAGCATTTTGTAGCCTTTTTTTTTTTTGTCTGTGGAGATAACAATCTCCCCCACCCTCACACTTGAATTCTGCAATGTTATTTTTCTTATCTTTTTTTATAGCTTATCTATCTTTGCTATGTGTTTGGGGGGAGAATAGCAATGCCAAAGTGTGAGCTTTTTATTCCTTCTTATTAGAATTCCAGCAGCTGTTTTTTAAAATCTACCTTGCCATACTTTTACTTTTCTGTGACAGACAAGTGACCACTAATTAGTACACATGCTGTGGATTGTATATTTAAGACTAAATGGGAATTTTGTATTTAGCAAAGTTAGAATGACCTGCTGGTTATAAAAATAACAGGACATTATTTTCCTTGTCAGAATCAAACTGTTCTCATTGGACCAAGAACTGTATCTGACTTAATTAGGAAATTCTGTGGTACCTCAAGACCTAAAATCCAGAAAAAGCTAAATATATTCTCTAAAGATTTTTAAAAAGGTATATAATCATAGGATTTTAGAGCTCAAAGGAACATCAAAGGTCATATATTGTTGGCACCTCATTTGTGGACCTGGAAACGAAAATGTAAAGAAATTAAAGGTCTAGCTCTAGGTTAAATGGTATACTGGTAGCAAAGTTAGAGCTTAAATAATTTTGTTCTCCTAAGTTTGTATTTCTCCAAGAAAGTTGTCTGTAGCATATACCAGAATTGATAGAACTAGGATGCTGATAAATGATTTCTACAGCAACGTTTAATTATTTACAAAGTGGAGGCATTTCACAGAACAAATTACGTCTAGGTTTCTTAAGGTCTCAATTTCAATCTACTGTGTGTTTTTCAAATGCAGATGTGGGCATATCATCATTTTATTTATTTATTATTTTGCTTCAGGCAGAAAGCTAAGTTATTCAGGATGCTTCTGATCTTTTCTTTCACATGACAATGTCTTATTAAGTATTTAATTTAGATAAATGTAAAAGAATAAAAAATAAGAATAGAGTTGAAGATAGAAGTATAGTATATTTCAGGGTCCACAGTTGCAAGAAGCTGAATCTGGCTGATTCAACAAAAAACTAATTTATTACAACAGTAAAAACTAATTTATTACAACTGCTGCAAGTTGAACACCAGGTAGTGAACTAGATGCTTACAAGAACTTGGCTTTACTGAAACTACAATTGCCTCCAGCATCAATGCCATTCCTGGGCAGAACACACCATACCGTGAATAACACCTTTTGGAATTGTTCAGTGGGTTCATATTGCTCCAGTCATGGGAAGTCAGTTGTAGCCCCTGCTGGTCCTGAAAGCTAGTGTCCTCTTCCACCATCCTCATCAGCTAAATAGAATCTGTGCAAAGCTTTCTTCTTGAAGCAGGAATCTACTTTGCTTGAATATGCCTAACTGACTTACTCTGGCTCACAGGCTAGTAACCTAGCTACAAATGAGGGGCTGGGGAAACAAGTTTTCTGTCTTCTCTCGTGGAACACTGGGCTCAGAATGTGGAAACTTACTCAAATATAGCAACAATAGTCAGGTGCCAGGCAACTAGAAAGTCTGCTAATGTTTTCTACATTTAATAAATTAAAATTGGAAAACAAACAAAGGAGCTGAACTACCCATTGGGTTGCACATTGAGCAAGACCATCCATTGAGCTAGATATTCTCCACTTACTGCTCTAAATCCATCCTCCACCCTCCTTCATGCTCCAGGAGGCTGACCTATACACATTGCATTAACCAGCTTCCTTGCCTTTGGCCTCCAGTTGAGTTTGGCTAGTGGGAGGGGCTGGTAGGGGACTGGTAGGAAGCAGAAGGACATGGTTTGAGCATTTCATCTCCCAATTCCCTCCTGGCTGAGTTGCAAATTGTTCACCTGAGGCCCTCTTCTGAGTGTCCCTTTTTTTTTTCTATAGCTGGGGTTCTGGCTACTGCACCTGGGTTTCTTCACCTTCAGGCCTAGTGGTTCCCATTATTGCTGCCCCAGGGAATTTACCAGTCCCTTGTGGCTTTCTTAACCCTCTCCACACCTTGCAAATAGCTTCCTTTAAACTTTCCTTAATTATTCTATTTGCATGTCCTTTTAGTTCCTTGCTCAGATCCTGAATAATACCTCCATCCCCACTGTGACACATGCCTGCGTCTTATTTTCTCATTTCACCAAAGTGTTGTAATACTTTTCCTTTTGTTTTCTTCTAAAATACAAATTACTGATTTAGACGAATGTAAAATTTTAAAATATGACTATAACAGAAATCTGTCATATTAGGGTTTCACAATTTATGTATATTTATAACCAAGTTCTCTTCAGTCTTGGCAATGCATCATAACAAAGTTCTAAAAAATCATGAACTTGGGATTTCATTTCAAACCAGGAGGGAGACTGGGTCATATATATCTTTTTCAAAAAAAAAAAAAAAAGTGTATTAGCTGGTTCTGAGGCAAATCAAAGAGAGATGTTAAAGAGAAGGAATCACAGACAACACAAAGTGGTAGCTACTGCTCCTACCTTTCCACATACTCCTATGGATATATTACCTTCTCCAAGAGTACCAAAACTCTGAGAAGGCTAAAATCAGTACACTGAATGATTTTTTTAACAGAGAGAAAAATTATATGTGTCTAAATTCTCATAAAAAGGCTACAAAGGGCTTCCTTGTTTAAATAGCTGTTTTCCCTAGTTGTTTCTGATTGATGGATAATTTTCTCTCACATTCTAACATATGTCTGCCATTTCTGCCACATGTAACATAAAATCTTCTGCACATAGCACCTTTACTAATACAAACCAGCAATGAATCAGTTGAACTGTACTCTGCTTAAAAAAAAATGAACATCTCAAGAAAAACAAGTTCATATAAATAAAAGTAACAAATTTAAAAAAATTAATTGGCAGTGCAGGTTCAACTCTCTCCATTGTGTCTACTCTTGGAGTCATGTATGTCATCACTGACTATAAGAATGCTAGATGGGGGAACTGCATTATGTTTAGTCTTTAAAAAAAATATTCAATTATGTTTAATATTTACTAAATGTCTTTTGTACACCTGCCTCTCTTCCGAGTTTTATATGAAATGAGAAATATGATATGCAATGCTCACCTTGAAAGAGCTTCCAATACAATGAGAACAACAGTGAAAATTATTGAAATCATATTAAATGCTTTTGTATGGCATTTAATAGAGAGAAGTTCAGAGAAATCTGGTATGTTCCTATATAATACATATTTCACTGTTTCTAACTGGTCAACCAGCTTAAACCAGTTAATCTTGGTGGATGATCCACTTGGCAACTGTGATCACATCTCTGTTTCCAAGACTTTTCTTAATATAAACTGAAATTGTGATTCATTTTTAACATTCATATCATATCACTACTCCTAAAATGGTTTCATAATAATGTTTCTAACACTCGATTTCTTGTCGTGCTCTTGTACAGTACATTTTTTGAACCTATAAATAAAACTTTATTCTCATTCTTATTTAGGTACTCTGGTTGTTTGACACCCATTGTTCTAATTCATTCAAATAATTTGAACTCTGTTTTGATCATTCAATTTATTAGGGTTCCACCTCAACTTTGGTGACCTGAAAGTTCAACTTACATGTGTCTTAATTATAAGAAATTTTGGTGCATTGTGAAGTTCATAAAACCTTATGTTTTTTGTCTTTTTTAAAATAATTTTTATTTTTCAATTACAATTGGCATACAATATTATTTTAGTTTCAGGTGTACGAAATGGTGATTGGACACATACATTTTGAAGTGATCACTTTGATAAATCTAGTACCCATCCGACGCCATACATAGTTGTTATAATATTATTGACTATATATCCTATGCTGTGCTTTACATCCCCATAACGATTTTATAATTACTAATTTGTACTTCTTAATTCCTCCCCCTTTTTCACCCACCCCCATCCTCCCTTTCATCTGGCAACCATCAAAATGTTCTCTATATCTAGAAATTTCTTTCTGTTATGTTTGTTTGTTTATTTTGTTCGTTAGATTCCACATTGCATGAAATCACATGGCATTAGTCTTTCTGAAACCTTGTTGTTTATGTTATCTCATTTTACCAGCAGTTTCTTGCAGGTGAGGCCACCAAAGCTCAGAGCAGCGAGGTAGCCTACTAGCAAGGGCAGAGCCAGGATAAGGACACATTTTTTTCAGACTAGTGCCTTAGTGCTTTTTCTTTCTTTAAAACATTATATTTTTAAAAGACGTCTTTTCATTTATTCTAAATTTTACAAGTAATATGTTAAATAACATTAAATTTGCATTAGAAAACACCATAGATTAACATTGCCCTTGGCTCTTCCTCAAACCCCACATCCCTCTCCAGAGATATTCACCAACTTGGCTTAGAATGTATGTTTTTGAGACCTTTGCCCATGCTATTCTTCCCTCCTGGAACTAGTTCATTTTGTAGGGAATCATATTGTACTTGTTTTTCTTAAATTTATCTCTTTTACTTCATAATATATTCTAGAGACATTTCCATGTCAGAATTTCATATATTATTCATGTTTTTATTAGATACACAGTGTTCCATTACAGAGATGTGTATAATTGATTAACTTTCCTTTTGTTGATAGACATGAAGATTGTTGTCAGTTTATTACTTAAACAATACTGTATACAATATATTGTATATAACCCTTTGCATGTATGTATGGGAATTTCTCTAGGCTACATATCTGGGAGTTGAATTGCTGCTTGAAAGGAATATGCACTTAATATCTTGATAATAAATGCCAAAATTGTCCTCCAAAATGGCCTATTAATATATATATTACTGATAATGTGTAGGATAGCCTCTTATATTTCTTCTTCTATGAATTGGTTATTCTTATCCTTTTCATAATATTGTCTCTACTATGCTTTATATTATCTTCATATGCACTTCCCCCGAAAAAGTGTTGAATATGACAAGAATACGTACAGAGCTAAAAACACCCTTAGAGACCTTCCTCTATGATAAACGTGGACCCATTAACAGATACGTGAATGCAATTGTCTGGCCAGAGTGGGTCTCTCTAACCAGTTTACAATTCTGTTTTGTTTAAATTAATAGTATGAGCATCTTTGCAAAATATCATGCTGAAAAAAAGACCAAGTATACCTGCTTTTCTTAATAACTATCCTTTAACTCTATCAGAAAATAATGTGAAGTTAGTTTAGTCTGTCTTAATGGTTGGCTCGCAAATGTTTATGTAAGACACATTCTAGAATATTGTAGAAAGCAATGCTAATCTCGCTCACTATAGATTCCATTACCCTTTCTTTTTTCCTTTTAGAAAATCTATATTTTTGCCTGACTTAGATTTCTGGTACCTGTCCTATTTTCAGTTTCCCTGAGATGAGAAGCAGTGGTTCTGAGACCTACAATCTTTTGTTCATTCTGCAAAGCCTGTAAACCAGGTTTTCTCTGACTCCTCATTTAGGTTGAGCTCCTGTTTTTTCTCTGTGATATCTGTTATACCCTTCTCAGCTTGAAGATCACGTTCCTTGCTGGAGAAGAAAAAGATAATTGAGTAGCTCTGCCTTTTCTCTGTTATCATTTAACAGAATCTTCTCTAAGCAGTCAGTTTATCCTTTCCTTCATCTTTTTGATTCAAACAGTGTGTGTTTTTAAAGCCCTTTCGGTGGCCCTCATCATCAAGCACTCCTCAGCTCATTCTGGATTTTTGCTTTTTGTCACTTTCTTAAAGGGTTTATAACTTTCTTATTCACCCTGGTTTGTGTTTTTTTTCTCTCATTTTTTGTATGTGGCATTTCAAAACATAGACTCATCAGAGAATGCCATGTTGGTAAATATTGGCTTTTGCAGATAATTGGTATATACAAAGTTTAATTTCTCCATTTCATGATTAAACATGAAATTCAGTGTGTTCCTTTTTATTGCCTTGGGGTTATATTTATATGAACTGATCAACTTTTGTTTTTCTAAAGCCTCAATTACATGTCTATTATGACCAAAAGTTCTTTTTTTTTTTAATTACAGATTCTAGGATGACATAATCCCTTTCTTTCATCTTCAAAAGAGCAAGGACTGCATTTTATTTCATATGAATGTTGAAAGATTTCTACCACATAAACATCACCCACAAATCCTTTCTTGCTGGTCAGAATTGAGTCTGGTGTAATGGTTTCCTTCATTCCTTCTTGTTTTTTTGAGAGATGAAATTATTTGGAAGATAAGTCAAGAATGAATGTATTAAATAATAAAAATTATTGTAGAGATTTTGAACAGATGTCTAAGTAGTTGAAGTAACATCAATACCACATCTTGCCTCTGTGATGTTTTTATCATTTGATTTAGGAAAGCATCCTTCAGCTCTTCTATTTTGCATGGCAGTCTTAGCATGCTCCCACAAATAGCAGTACTCTCGCTCTCATTTAATCCTCACCATATGCTCTATGCTGTACTTGTAGATTCATATATTTGCAGTTTTGACACATGGCGGTACTATATATTCATTTTTATCAGATTTGTTTATATTGAAAAACATATACCATTTCATTGCTTAAACCAATTTCATTTCCCCAAGTCTCAGGAACATCTAGGAAATTGTATTTATCTGTGTAGTAGATGCTATTATATACCACTCTTCCCCTTTGAGAATAAAAAAAATTATTACTTCAGCCACTGGGAATGTCATCCAAGCTGCTCTTCACCTGTCAGTCTCTCTGGGGACTGCCTCAGCTGAAGAAAGCTGCCTCATCTCCCAAGGCCATTCCCCTTTCAGTGTGGCCTGCATCCAGTAAGTGACTGATGTAGGGATAAGAGGCCAGGCCCTCTTGCCCCAGTTTAGGACAGTTCTGAAGGGTCACAGAGAACTCAGCAGCTCTGGCTGAGGCATTTCATTAAGACAGCATTGGAACTCCATTTCTCCTTCTGTTCAGTTCTGTCTCTTCCCTTCCTGCCCACAGAGCAGTCCCTAATAAACTTCCTGTAAACTGATCTCAATCTCAGGGTCCTGAGAAACCCAACCTGGGACAATCTGCTTGTCTTGACATTTCAA
The DNA here is from genome assembly GCA_030015415.1 of Cynopterus sphinx. Lineage (NCBI taxonomy): Eukaryota > Metazoa > Chordata > Mammalia > Chiroptera > Pteropodidae > Cynopterus > Cynopterus sphinx. Next base: position 54,882,152 of record CM057380.1, on the reverse strand, counting down.
TGATACTGTATTATCTTGTGAGTTGAAATATGAATGATTGAGTCTTGAGTTTTATTCCTAGTACTGATTCTTCATTATTTTCTTAGAATTATTGAGATTCTCTTTCTCCCACTATAAATATTCTTTCTATACCATTCATGTTAACTTGCATTCATGTGACTTAGAAGTTTCTTCTGAGCCTTTTTCTCTCTTTCCTTCAAACTTCATGTGAAGTCCTTCTGTCCCTAAAATATTTTTCTTATCTTTCTAACATGCATTTTTTGCTTTGCCAGGAATCTCATTTCAGTATTAAAAATTAGAGTTGAAAAGAAAATATTGACAACATCTTCTGAGACTTTTCTTTCCCAGTAATCTTCTTAATCCTCCAAAGGCACAGCTTTCAACTGGAAGAGCCAAAATAGTGTTGATGCAGTCAGTCCTCTGCTTGTCACCCTCTCTAATCAGCAGCTCTGGGTCTGCTATTTGAGGTTCTCCCACTGAGGGTATTCAGGGCAAGCACTACCTCTCCAGGGAGGGCCCAGTAGGCTCATGTTCTCGGAGGAGTTCTCAGGGGCGAATCAGCCCTGTTTGTCAGCTTGGGCCCTCTGGGATGGATGATGGACAGAGTTGAGAGTTCAAGAGTCAAGATAAAAGGGGAGGAAACAGACTAGGGCAGAGAAAGATTTCAGACTGTGAAGTGGATGTGACACCTGTGAAAGGAAAGTAGGAAAGAAGCAGATTTGGGCAAGGAGAGCCTCAGATTGAGTTGCAGATCTGACAAAGTTTCAGTCAACCCAGTGGGGAGATTTGGAGCAAAGACTGGTTGTTAGAGGTGTCCTGTAAGAGGCAGAAATGGCTACACCCTACCCCCCTGCTATGTCCCGTCATTGGTTGGGAGCTGCCCGGAAAAACCATGGCCTGGGTTTGAAAGTTTAGGCAGATTCTGATGATGCTGCAGCGGGAGGCTGTCAAGGAACTGCACTCCTTGTGATGAACAGAACGTTCATTCTTGAAGAGAGTTACAAGTGATGTACATTGTGGCTGCCACAGGGGAAGGGGCTGCCTCTCTTATGCCATTAGGATCTCCTTTTCTGTGAGTGTTCAGGGAGCAGCCGCTCCTGGACTTTAGTGGACCCCTCTTCCTATGGCACAGTTATATATTCTGGCTTGACCATGTATCATCAGGGGGCCTAGAAATCTAGTTTGAGGTGGATAGAGGAAGACTTTTTCTGTAAAATAAAGCATTTCACCTTATGAGGAAGCTATCTTTTTAGGACAGTACAAGAACATGTGATCCTCAGAACCCAGTGGAGTGGGATGTGCTATTGTGGCTTTTGCATTCCTAGATCTCCCTGCATGGGGAAAGCCCAATGGTACTCTGGTTTCACTAGGAAGCTTCTCCCACTTCAGCCACTTGGAAGTTATTTTGTATCATCTCCACATCCTCAGGTTATCTTTTATTTCTGATTTCTTTTCAGTAGAATTCCTTTTCAGTATAATTTCTTTAAGACTATTTGGGGCCCCTCTGCCTTTCTAATGGTAAATTGTAGCACCAGAGAGACTGAGATAAAAACCTTGGCTGCTCAACATGAAGGTATAGTGTATTGGCTGCTGATATGGCTGAAGACAGCTACCTGTTTGCCAATAAGCAGCAGCGAAATAGGCATGGACGACATAACTGAGAGGGTAGGCCTTAGGCAGGCATGTCATTGTCGGAGTAGAGGGACCTAGGCAAAATCTCTTTTATTCTAAGGTCCAAGCGAATGGGGCAAATTTAAAGCCTGGAGAATAAACCATGCTTGTGACTTAGATCGTCTTGATTGGTAATATTCTCTGTGTTTATTTTCTCATTTGTCATTCTCCCAGTCTGTAGTTCAGCCTTATCTAAACAATCCTGCCTCTTAGAGGCTGTGCTACAGTGTTCAGAGAAGGATCATTTGTCTGTGCTTTGATCAGAGCTTTTGGAAAGGAGATGCTCAGTACAAAGGGGGCAGACACTAAAGCAAGGTGACTCTCATCAGGATGTCAACCTTGAGGATGGCACATTTCCCACAGGGCTGTTCCTCAAACCTTAGCATTCTCTCTTCTAAGACAGTGATCACCGCATTGTACATACACAACAGATAGTTGAGTAGCAACACAGGCAAAAAGAGAAAAAGCACTCACCCTTCAAGTCCTACATCTTCCTCTCTCAGAGAGTGTACTTTCTCGGTCTTAAATCCTTCTTATAAATAAATAATCTTATTAGTAATAGTGGCTAACACTTAAGTAGTGATTACTATGCAGAGGTGTTCTGAGGACCTTATGATTATACATTAAACCATTTGCTCTTCACAACAATGCACTCTATGAGATAGGTGCTATTATTTCCCCTACTTTGTAAAAAGTAAAGCTGAGGAATAGGGATGTGAGTGACTTTTCCAAGGTCATAACCAGCAGATGAAGCCAGGGTGTCGAATAAAGCAGCCTGGCTAGGAGCCTGGCCAGGAACCCCTAGGTTATACTGCTCATTTAAAGATTTATCAAGCCTCCCAGTGGTGCCTTGAAAATTTTTATAGGAAGGTTCAAAAAGAAGTGATTACTTGATAAAATTTTAGTTAAAGAAGTGTCCTGTGCTGGGTGGAATCTCCTACTTGTTTCTCTTGATGGGTACCTATATTGCCATTAGCTCAGCGTCTTCACTGGGCCTGCTAATTCTGGGACTTCTGAGAAGGCTCTTTTAAGTATGAAGGTTGATTTCTCACTAAATTGTTACTCTCATTTCCCCCTTCCTACGTAGTCTTGGCCTATTAGCAAACAATTAATGCCTAGAAAGGAGCTCACCTCCACGGTGGCATTCTGTAATTTATTTCTTCCCACCTGTTTGCCAGGACTGTTCAGTAAGCCTTTGAGTCTAGGAACCTGTGAGAAGCATCTTAAATTCACTTTAGTCTTTTCTAAATTGTTATTTTTTACCCTTAGGAAATAAGTAAAGCAATAAATGCTTAGTTGTAAATTAATGTGAAAAGTACACTAATTAATTTAAAAAATGTTTTTCTAATGGAAGGGTTTTTTTAGTTAACCTTCCATCTCCCATTACCTAGAAAATTAAATTAACAAGAATATATGATTCCCTGAGTAAGCTGGTTAATCTGTATTTCAACATAAAACAAAGTCAATATTTTACAGTCATTAATCTTATTTCTCTCTAGAGAATTTATTCATTTGATTAATGTTTTTTTTTGTAACTCTCTTACTTACCTTATAAATTTTTCCAATCTAGTTTTTCCTTGTTTGAGAATGGTTTAAGGATTCTGCCCCGAGTATAAAAAAAAATGTTCAATAAATTGGCCAATGAGATAAATATCACAGAGGATCTACTCATAAGACACGGAAATCCATATCATTTTTCTCATTGCCTAAAGCATGGCAGTTAGACATCTGTGAGGTCCTAGTTTGTATTCCAGCACTGGCTGGGCCATACTGCTTGCCCATAATATTATGTGATGTTTGTATATTACTAGCTATTAGACTTAACTGTGAACCCAATGCTGTGTCCTTTCACCAAGTTTGTGGTGTAATATTTATAAGATTCTTCAAAACCTGTGGAGCATTTCCTAGGTTCCAAGGAAGTTAGGGCCATGCTTCTCAATTCATTGTCCATGACCACATATATCATATCACCTTAGGGATAGTGTTAAAATGCAAATGCAAAGGCTCCTGACAGAGCTACTGAATGAGAATATTCAGAATCAGGCCCAGGCATGTGAGTTTTTACAATTCTTAAGCACATCGAAGTCTGAGAACCATAGGCTAGCCAAAGCAAACAGTATAAGTTGTGTATCAATTGTAGGTACACTGTTTTGTGGATACCCACAATCTATTCTAAAATTTATATGGAAAGACAAAGAATTAGGATAATCTAAACATTTTTCAAAAGAACAAGGTTAGAAGTTTCATACTACCTGGTTTCAAGACTTCCTAAAAAAGTATAGTAATCTAAACTGTGTGGTATTGGTCAAAAAAAAAAAAAAAAAGATGTGGCATAGAGACTCCAGAAATAGACTCACACAAATATGGTCAATGGGATTTTGTCAAAGTTCAAATATAATCCAACAGAGAAAGGACAGTCTTTTCAACAAAAGGCATAGTAACAGTTGGATGCCCATATGCATCAAAGTGAACCTCAAATTATACTACAAACTTTATGCAAAAATGAACTCAAAATGGGTCATGGACCTAAATATAAAATGTAAAGCTGTAAAACTTTCAGAAGAAAACAAAAGAGAAAATCTTTGTGAGCTTAAGTTAGGCAGTGTTCTTAGGAAAGCAAAGTGTAAATCCCTAAAAGAAAAAAATTGATAAATGGGACTTGATAAAAATTATAACCTTTGTTTTGCATAGTCATTGTGAAGAGAATGAAAGATAAGTTACAAATGGGTGAAAATATTTGTGTGTCACGTAACTGACAGGAGACATTTATGCAAAATATATAAAGAAGTCTTAAAATGCAACCTTAAGAAAACTCAATTAAAAAAGAGGCAAAAGATTTGAACAGATATTTCACCAAGAAGGTAATAAATGCATGCAAATAAAAATGTGAAAAGATGCTCAGTATTATGATTTAGTAGGAAAATGCAGATTAATTCCACTATGCATCCACTAGAATGTCTAAAACAAAACAAACTGAAAATTCCAAGGAGGATATGAAGCAATTGAAACTCATTCATTAATGATAAGAATATAAAATGAGACATCTTCTTTATTAGAAATTTGGCAGTTTCTTATAAGTTAAACATAGATTTATCATATCACACTGCAATCCCACTTTTAGGTATTTATCCAAGACAAATGAAAGTTTATGTTCACCCAAAAACCTGTATGCAACTATTTAAGGCTTTATTTATAATTGCCAAAGACTAGAAACAATCCAAATGTCCTTCATCTAGTGAAAGGGTAAACAAACTGTGGTATATTCATATAACAATACTACTTAGTAATAAAGAATGAACTACTGATGCAGTCACCAAAATGGATGATGCTCAAATGCATTTTTCTAAGTGAAACAGGCCATATTCGAAGGCTATATACTGCATGATTCCCTTCATATGGCAGTCAGAAAGGATCAGAGCTACAAGGACAGAGAACTGACCAGTGATCACCAGGGACAAAGGGAAGGGGATGGTTTTGACTACAAAGGTATAGCATGTATGAAGGAATATTTTAGGGTAATGGAATTGTTCTCTTAATTGTGGTGTTTACGTGGGTTTGGCATGGCTCAGAGCTATACGCCAAAAAGTATACATTTTACTTATGTAAATAAAAAGAAAAGAATCAGTTAAGGCATATTTGATATAAAACTGTCAATTAAAACCAATGTTTACTGAGAGCCTGTCACGAGCAGGGCTTGGATTGGTGGTATGAAGAAAAGCCTTATAATCAAATCCTTCCTTCCATAGGCACCAATCTACTGGAAGACACAAACAGATACACAAGTAATTACCATAGGGTAGTGGGAAATATGTACCCTACAAAGGAACAAAGAAGATGTAACTGGAGAACATTGGATTCTGAAAAGAAGAATTGTAAGCTTGGAGAGCTATATGGCTGAGTCACAGCAGAAATAAATCAGATTGAACACTGACCAAAAATTAGATGCGAAAAAGTTAAGAGCATGGAAAAAATGTGATTATTGATCAATGCATGTAATGCTATTTTTTAAAAGGCAAGTCAAGTAATTCAGTACTGATTCCTCCTAAGGAAGTGAAATGAAGAGATAAAGGTTGTGATGTGACATCATGTTGACTTTAGAGTCTATAATGTTTTCTTTTATCTAGCCCCCTACCCCCAACAAAAATAGTTGCCTCCTCAGAGAACTACTATTGGAAAAAAAGGCAAATCTTCCATATTTGGAATAGAAAGGTTATCAGAAAACACCTCTGTTCCTCCTGGGAGTGAGGAAGTCACCTGGAAATTAGAGCCTAAAGAGGAGGTTGGTGTCAAAGAGGTATAAAATTAACACTGTTCCCTATAGCATCATGTGTCTAGGATAGTGTTTCTCAAAGCATGGACCCTGGACTAGCCACAAAGCTTCATATGGGGACTTGTTACAAATGCAGTTTCTAAGGCTGTATGCTAAACCTTCTGAATCAGAAACTCTAGAATTGAGCCCAGGTATATGTGTTTTAGAAAGCCTTCTGGGTGATTCTGATAAATATTTGGGAAGTGTGAGAGTCTGAGATATCCAAACTGAATGCTATGCTTAACTATTGTAACCAGATGAAGCTGAAAAAGAAATATCAATTTCTAGTGACCCCTTATCCAGACCCTTACTTGGCCTAATTGAAGATTCTTCAGATCAATGAACAATGGGACTTATTTTAACAAATCATGTTAGATGTATGGTCTGGCTCCATTCTATCTAGACGATCAGTTTTCAATGCTTAACATGGTATAACCACCTCGATTCTCTTCCACTTTTCTAAAGCACTTACAAAATACTGACTTTCCCCCTTAGCAAACTAGCCAGTGAATTTTTTTTTTTTTTTTTTTTTTTTTTTGCTGATGAATATTTTCTTGTCAGGCAAATAAATAAACCATAAACACTGATTTCTTATTGTTAAGCTCTGGTGGTCTTCATTTTATTCTTTTACAGAGAACAGGCCATCAGCAAGTGACTTTAGGATGTAAGTTTATTTTTTCATCCCTAGGCAGGTCCTTTAGAATTGGAAGACCTGCTTTCTAATCTTTGTGCCAACCCAAATTGCTGGGAGTCTTTGGGAAAACTATTTAACATCTCTGAGAGTCAACTTTCTCATCTGTAAAGAGCAATGAGGCAATTATCCCCATCTCAATCAACATAATGGATTCGAAGTTGCTTAGTAAAGAGGAAAGTAGATATATATGAAAGCATTATTATTTCTCACTACAGTGCTCAAAACGCTCAGTCTTTTCCCTTTGCCTGTAGCACACACATGGTCCAGACCCCTCTGTAGGCCTAGCCAATGGGGCAAACATCATTGTTTTGGAATTGCACTGGGCGAATAGGATAGCAGAAAAAATTCCAGCCTGAAGGATCATGAATAAAAACATTAGATAATTATAGGAATGCATTATAGACTTTCCATCAGAACTTAGAAATGACATTGCAGTTTGGTGTGTGGTTTACAATTAAAAATATTCTGATCTTTTTGGAATGAGCAATTGGCTTATAGCAGATCCGAGCTTCCCCAAAAAATGATCCAATGGAAGCTCTTTGCGTGTCCAGCATCTCATTACCTGGCATAACAAATAGGGTACAGCTGATGTCAGGGCCTAGCACTCCAAGGAAATACACGATGTCTTCTGACAAATATGTGGTAATTTATGTAGAATTATTCGCTAAGGGCTGAGTTTGTTCCTTGCAGTGTGCACAGCATTTCTGGAGAATAAAAAAATAAATATTTTTCTGCTTAAATAGTATCCTGACCCAAGGCAATTGTTACTGTAATGTATCTGACATAGGAATGATCCTGACACTTCTTCAGGCCCTTTAGGAATAAGAGAATTTTTCTAAAGTATCCTAATGTTGAAAAGGAAAGTAAACATCTAGGCTTGGCTTAAAAAAGGCTTAGCAGAGAATAAGTTTAATGGAGAAGGGAAGGTAACTTATTTATCTAGCACTTACTCTGTGCCAGGCACTGCACTAAATGTACATATTAACCTTATCTTTGTGATAACTCTGTGTGGTAGAAATTATTGCCCTCATTTTAACAGAACAGACATTGTGGCTCAGAGCAGTTTAGTGGCTTCCACAAAGTCACAAAACACAGTTTATGGCAGAACCAAGATTTGGATTTAGTAGGTAGTCTCTTATTTGGACAGTTGTAAGAACCCTGCATGCTAGGTAGCTTCCCTCTGCCCCTCCAGAACCCCTCTAGCCCCTTCTCCAGCTCATTCTGCAACCATAGAGGCTGCCCCAAATTGCCTCTGGTTTCTAGTTGTGTTTGGCCTATGGGGAGTATTGTCAGGAGGTGAGAAAGAGGGAAGAAGAGGGAGGCCTAGGTATAAGGCTCTGCTCCCCAGTTCTCTTCTGCTTCATTGACCAAAGATCTTAGCTCCTCGCCACACAGAATGTGTCTTTGGGGCCTTTGATAACCACTCCCTCCTTCGAGGGCCCTATACCATGGCCACATCATCTCAGATCTCCCATTTTCAGTGTGCTGTGTAGTTACAGAAAATTCCCTACCAGCTTGTAAGACATCAAGACTTAGAAATGACCACCCCTTCATTTTGTTTTGTGTTGGTTCTGATTTAAATAAAATTGTTGAATGATGGACAGTTCTGCTTATCCTACAGTGTTCTATCTGGATAGCTCCTGGTTCAATGTTTGGAGTGTCTCTACTTGTGGCTCCAGCTCACTGAGTAAGACTAAAGGGTTTTTATGAGCAAAAGCACTTCACTGAGCCATATGTGGTTTCCGAATGATGACATTCAGAGTTTGGTGAAAAATAATAACAGAGTCTGACATTTTTATGACATTTCTAGTCATACTTTTGTATTTATGGCTATATTAGAAGCTAGATGTATGTCCAGAAAAAAAACTGCTGAACACAAAGCTATAGTAAAGTTATATTGTTAAGGACAGGAAAATGACTGAACTCCAGTCCCTGAAGGTCATGTCGCTGAACTACTTCACTGAGCTAATAAAACTGCTCTGTTTTGGCAGTGCTAGCTAACGCCTGTTTTCTGAGTGAATTAATTCTCCATGAATTTAGAAGAATAAAGAGGAAATAGAAGCATACTACTGAGCAAGACATAAACTGCGTGCTTGTAAGTATGTTAATGTAGCCACAAATACAATCTTTGATGATCAACAATGTCACAGTCCTAACATTTTCAAAAAATTTTTCTCGTAAGTCTAATGTCATGCATTGAGGGACAGTGATTTCCAACAATTAGTTTCATAATATTTTTATGTTTGAAATGACAAGGCTTTCTGAAACCATCTTCTTACTTGAAGGTAATTATTCTATTATTAGATAATTACAGCACTTAACACAAGAAAGGAAGATAGAAATGAGTAGTATTTTAAAATGTCTTTCTGTAACCGTAGAATGTTTTTTAATCTCTAGCAAGACTTCTTCCTTCAAAGTCTATTTTGTCGGGTATTAATCTAACTATACCAGATTTACTTATATTAGTGTTTCCGTAGTATCTCTTCTCTCATCTTTTTTATTTTCAAACTTTCTCTTTTTATTTAACGTGTGACGGTTAAGTAGCATATAGCTGGGTTGTTTTATTATTCGGCTGATACCCTTAGTCTTTTAATTTAATTATAGACCATTTACTTTGAAAATAATTAATAATATAGTTGGAGCCTAACCTCTTGCTGTTTGTCTTCCATTTGTCCTCCTGTACTTTGTTCTTTTATTTCTCATTTCTTGCTTTTTTTATTAAGAAAACATTTTTATTACTTTATTTTTCTTCTTTATTTGCTTTTTAGTTATATACATTTACACAATTCTTTCAGTGATTACCCTAGAGATTTCAATAGCATCCTTCATGTATGACAGCCTACCTTAATTGCATACTTTTGATTTTATCACTTCCTAAATGAGGCAAGAACCTTTACAATAGTTTAACTGCATTTACCGTCTTCCCACAGTTTGTGCTATTGTCATCATGTATTATGTAATTACAAATTTCTACATATTAGTAACATGAAAAATCTTATTTCAAGTATTATAAACATCTATGAATACCCCTCCTATATTAGGTCAATCTAGCAGTTTTTTTTTAAATTAAGTTTATTGGGGTGACATAAGTTATATAATTTTCAGATGTACATTATAATTTGACATCTGTATATTCAGTTGTGTGTTAACCACCCAAAGTCCACTCTCCTTCAACTATCATATATTAGATCCCCTTTATCTCATTCATCCTTCACTATCCCCTATATTTGACCCCCTTTACCCTGTCTACCTCCCCGCTCCTTCCCCATCCCCTACCCTCTAGTAACCACTAGTCTATAGTCCATGTCCATGACTCTCTGTTTGTTTGTCCTCTTCATCTGTTGCTTTTAAGTTTATTTCCCACGTATAAGTGATGTCATGTGATCTTCAACCTTTTCTGTCTGGCTTATTTCAATTAGCATGATTATCTTGAGGTCCATCCATGTTGTTGCAAATGGCAGTATTTTATCTCTTCTTATGGCTGAGTAATAAGTCCATTGTATATGTGTACCACACCTTCTTTAGCCAATCATGTATCATAGGAGACTTCATTTGCTTCTGTGTCCTGGCCACTGTGAATAATGCTGCTATGAACATTGGTGTGCAAATATCTTTTTAGTTATGGGTTTTGAAGTCTTTGGGGTAAATACCCAATAGAGGGATTGCTGGATCATATGGCAGATCAATTCCTAGTTTTTTGAGGAACCTCCATACTGTTTTCCATAGTGGCTGTACCAATTCGCAGTCCCACCAGCAGTGTATGAAGATTCCTTTTACTCTGCATCCTCTCCAGCATTTCTTATTACTTATCCTGTTGATTATAGCTGTTCTAACAGATGAGAGATGATATCTCATGGTGGTTTTAATTTGCATTTTCCTGATAGCTAGCAGTGTTGAGCATCTTTTCATATATTTGTTGGCCTCTTGTATGTCCTCTAGGGAGAAGTCTCAGTTCAGATCCTCTGCCAATTTTTTGATTGGATCATTTTTTGTTGTTGTTGTTGTTGTTATTGAGTTGTATGAGTTCTTTGTATATTTTGGCTATCAGGCCCATATCGGAGGCATTGCTTGTAAATCTATTTTCCCATTTGGATGGTTGTATCTTTACCTTATTTATGGTTTCTTTTGCTGAGTAGAAGCTTTTTAGTTTGATGTAGTCCCATTCATTTATTTTAACTTAACTTCCCTTGCTTTTGAGGTCAAATTCATAAAATCCTCTTTAAGTCCAAGGTCCTTGAGTTTTCTTCTATGCATTTTATTTTTCAGGTTTATATTCATATCCTTAATCCATTTTGAGTTAAGTTTGGTGTGTGATGATAGACAACAGACTAGTTTCATTCTTTTGCAGGTGGCCTTCCAGTTTTCCTAGTACCATTTATTGAAGAGGCTTTCCTTTTGTCCAATGTATGTTTTTGGGCTTTTGTCAAAAATTATTTACCCACATAAATATAGGTTTACTTCTGGACTCTCAATTCTGTTCCACTGGTCCGTGTGTCTGTTTTTCTGCCAGTACCAAGCCTTTTTGATTACTTTCGCTTTGTAGTATAATTTGAAGTCAGGCAGAGTGATGCCTCCAGCCTCTTTCTTTTCTCTCAGAATGGCTTTGGCAATTCAGGGTCTTTTGCACTTCCATACAAATCTGATGATTTTTTTTTGTTCTGTTCTTAAATAAAAGCTAATGGGATTTGATGGGGATTGCATTAAATCTGTATAATGTTTTAGGTAATAAGGTCATTTAAACTATGTTGATTCTTCCAACCTAAGAACACTAAATATCTTTCCATTTCTTTGTATCTTCTTCAATTTCTTTTATCAGGGCCTTGTAGTTTTCATTATATTGATCCTTCGCATGTTTTGTTCAATTTATTCCTAGGTATTTTATTCTTTTTGTTGCAATTGTAAAAGAAATTATTTTTTTCCCCACTTCTTTTTCTGACACTTTATTGTTAGAGTATAGGAACACTATGGATTTTTGAATGTTGATTTTTGTATCCAGAAACATTACTGTATTTGCTTATTGTTTCTAGTAGTGTTCTTGTGGAGTCTTTAGGGTTTTCTATGTAGAGAATCATGTCATCCACAAAGAGTGACAGTTTAACTTTTTTTTCTTATTTGGGTGCCTTTTATATCTTTCTCTTGTCTTATTTCACTTTCTAGGACCTACAATGTATACTGAATAACAGTAGCAATAGTGGACAGCCTTGCCTTGTTCCTGATCTTAGAGGGAAGGTTTTTAGTTTTTCTGCATTAAGTATAATGATGGCTAAGGGTTTGTCAGACATAGCCTTTATTATGTTAAGGTACTTTCCTTATATACCAATTTTATGAAGTGTTTTGCTCATAAATGGATGATGTATCTTGTTCAAGGCTTTTTCTGCATCTATTGATATGATCATATGATTCTTATTTTTTAATTTGTTTATGTGGTGTATCACATTACTTGATATGCATATGTTGAATCATCCCTGTGCCCCTGGGATGAAGCCCACTTGGGTTTTAGATGTTTCAAGAGGAGAGATCTGGGGACATCTCTCACTCTGCCATGTTTCCTTTCCACTTGGTCAACTCTTTTCCACAAAGGTTCTAAGGTCTCAATCTAGGAGTTTTAACAATATTTGGATCTCTGAAGCTTAACATACACAATTGTTTAAAAAAAAAAAACTCACGCAAAGTTCAATGTAGGTGTTCCTCATTGAGTGGCTCTTCTGGGCACTTCTTCTCTGACTCGGGGATCCAGGTTTCTTTCATCTTGTGACATAGCATCTTCAATACAAGCTCTCCAGGGTGGTTGTGGAAGGGGCATAGCATGGGGTAGGTTCACTTAATCATCTTGGCCCAGAGTAACCCACACACTTTGATTCACATTCCTTTAGCTAGAATTAGTCACATGGCACCACTTAGAGAGTTGAAAATATTGATCCTTGTTGAGCAAAAACTTCTCGACATCAGCTCTATACTATAATGAATCTTCAGTGGTCAGCCTGCTATTTCAGCTATACTTCTTACCTCTGGCCTTACCACACACACATCCATCCACATGCAATCCATTGTGAACTTTCCTAACACAAATATGATTGTGTTACTTCCCCACTTAGCACTCATTAATTATACTCCACTTCCAATGGAAGGAAGTTCAAAACCTTTACCCAGGTGCTTGAGATAATTTAGGATCTAGTCCTTCTAGCTTCACCTCCAAAAAAGGCCTTGTCTTAGATGCCAGTGCCATCAAACTGCTTTTAGTTCCAGAAACTTCATTGTTGTTACTTGCCTCTGTACACTGGCACATGCTCTTCAATCTTTCTGAAAAGTTCCTCTATGCTGTGTCTAGTGGGCACATTTCTACTTCTCCTTCAAAACTCCATATAAGCATCTTTCTCTGTCAACCTTCTGTAGCCCTCCTCTTTAAGTGGAGTTGATCCCTTAGTTCCTGTGTGCCACAACTAAGCTTTCAGCAAATGTCCTCAGTTGCACCCATTACACTAAATTGAACTTGTATTTTTACATGTCTGTCTCTCCCTTTTGAAAGTATAAGCTCCTTGAGAATTGGGGCTGTGACTCTTTTTATAGTATCTCCAATTCCTAATATAGTGTCTGCCACATGATGGAAGTTTAATAAATGTTCATGTAATAAATCATTAAATGAGTGAATAAATGCAGTGCAATATAAAATATTTCTTACACTTGAATTTAAGTTTAATATTTATTCAATATTTAAAAATTCCTGGAGAAAATTATGAACTTGTGTTACATTTATTGTATCTGCTAACAAAGAAGAATGGAAGGCACTAGATTAAAGCCTTATGAAAATACACTAACATAAATTCTTATGTTGGTGAGGGAGCTTCCTCACACTCAATGGAAAAACTTAATGAAAGTGATACAAGAGTGAACTCAATCTACAAGGAGGTTAAAGTAACAGATTCTTACTTATGCAGAGATAATAGTAAAAATTTCACTGGGAAATGGAAGAGCACAGAGAACATTGATAAGGGCTAAAAGGATTTAGGTTATTGAGATAAAAAGCTTGAGGAAACATTGTTTTAGTCTGCCAGCATGCTTCCCTGAACTACTCCCTTCTGAACCATGAAAAAAACATTAAACTATATAATATAGGTTTTGAATTAACTGTAAGTCATTCTTTGAAAATCATTGCTTATCTATTTTATATACAGTATCTCTTAATTAACTAGTCTGTTCAGTTAATCAGCTCATCATTTCATCTGTAACCAGTCTACATAAGAGAAAATCACTGGATAGTCAAAAATGACAACAAAGAAATCAAATGCCCTGGCGCTTGTGTTATCTCTACTGAACCATTATTAGTTACTGTCATAATTTGGATGGTCTCCAGTATGAGCAAAATAGAACTTTGCCACCCAGGGTAAGCAGAATGGGTTAGAGAGGACCTGGAGTGAGGCAGGAATATTTTTTTTATCAAACCGAGATAGCAATCAGGAAAACTGTCCCAGCTATTGGGACTCATACAGGGCAAAAAAGAAGTCTTGAAACAGACTCAGCCTTCATTTCTGACTGTGGTTTTGACAGGCTATGGAAGTTTCAGTGGGAAGTTTTCTTCTTCATCAATTTGGAGACCAGGGACATAAGGTCATCTTCTAAGTTGAACTAGTAAAATTCACAGACAATGTATGTGATTAGTCATCTGTGGGAGTCAAGCAAGAGAACATCTGAAATGTGTGGATCTCACAAAGCTCTAATCAAGGTAGGTGATTTGGGTAAAATCAGAGGAAGTCAGATCCAGAATGTGAATGTCATTTAGTAGAAGGTATTTAATCAATTGAATTGTACATTGGCAGGAAGAAGATTGGATGTAAAGGAAGTATAGACAGAGGCGGAAGTGGTCTTGGGCTACAGAAAATGAAAACCCAAGGAATCTTAACTTGGCAGTGCCCAGCCAAACTGTGTGCAGAAAGAGAGAGCCTGCCCATTATGGCTATAGAAATATGCTCGGTGGTCGGACAGCAGTGCCTCTTCTGATCTCTCTTTAGCAGCTATGTGCCCTTTGGTCAGCATCTGTGTTCATTTGTTGTTGGCCCTGGACATTATGGTTCTGCAACTGGCTGCCCTGAATGGCGGACATAAGCTTTTTAGTCCCTGAGATGTCTCCCATTGTAAATTCATAAATTTGCCATGAATAACCTCATGGATTTGATTGACCCAAGTGACCCTGGATCCTGAAAACTTCCGAGATTCTCATGAGGGTAAATGCTGACATTTGGAAAGTGATTAAGGGTTTCTTCAATGCTTACTACCCATGAGACCTCTTGGTAGTCCTTCCCTCGGGAATGCACCAACCTCATTTTCAGTCCCTTTCTGCCTTCAGCTGACAGTACCATAGATTTCAATGAGGTCGAGTTGTTAATCGAATCAGACCTAATGATCTATTTATAAAATTTTTATTTTATTATTATTTTCAAGCATACAGTACGTTGGTTAGACATTTATATAGTTTATAAAACGATCCCTCTAATTTCGCTTTCTCTCCTCTGGCTCTCCACCTACCTATTACATTAATGCTAACTGCATTTCCTATGCTATGCTCCCCATCCCCATGACCATTTTTAACCTACTAATTTGTACTTCTTTAACCTTCCCAATGACCTATTTTTTAAGTAAATGTTTTGTTAGGTCCCATTTATTCTGAAAAAAGTTCACAAATAATAAACCTCCTACACATGTATTTTTAAAAACTCTATAATATCCTAACTATAAAAACAGAAAATATCTTGTAGAAGAGAACTAATTTATAATAAAATAATATGTTTTTGACTAAATAAAAGACAGAATAAAGTAGTTAGTAGCTTTGAGATCACAGTAAATGTGACAAAGACAAATGTAGATGAAGACAGGTGTGATGGCAACTCAAACACCAAGAGTAATGTTCTGTTGGTGAAGTGCTCCTCTGAAATACTGACTTCTGTTAGTAAAATTCTTAACCAAACAAAGTATAATCTTCTCTTGCTTTAAAGATACTTACAAAAAATTTATTAAAAATTCAGTGTATATTAAGATTATGCAAAATGAACTTGTATTTCCAAATAAAATGAGATTGAATTTCTTACCCAGACAATATAAACAGGTTTTCCCACATATATGTCCAGTGTAACTTTTGAAGGTTGCAAAGACACATGACATTTCTTGGTTTCAGTGTCTATGCTGCTCATGACTTGATAGCTAGCATCCTTGATTCCCTCTCACTGAATGCCACTAGTGTCCCTCTCAATAATGGTGACAATCAAGAATGCCCCCTCAAGTTTCCAGTATTTCCCTTACCTGTTGAGAGACACTAAGTGAACAGGAATCGATATAAGGGTCCAGCAAGGCAAATGTGCCTTATCCTATGACACAATCATTTCATGACCTAGCATCACAAAAAAACCTTGGCTGGCAGGAAGAAGGGACTAGGCTGGATTAGAGTTGGGACTAGGTCTAGAAGGAGAATCAGAGATCCAGGGAGAACGATAAATCAGAACTTACTAGAGAAAATCAGGGAAGCAGTTCCCCAATGGGACTTGGGTTGACATATCTGGAAGAGCTAACATAGAAAGAACTGTGGTTTTGGAGCTACATGGGGACTCAGGTTTGTTCTTGGTGCCAGAATCCCAGATCTGGTTGAAAGGGAATAATTTGGAGTCAGCACAAGAAGCTGAAAGCAGTTGCTTGCTTCCTAGAACTTGGGTCTGGGAATGAGATTTATTTCCAAATTCCTTATGCATAGCCCCAGCCAGAAACTATTCAGTGACAGGCAGGAGCTTAAATTTCTCAAACAGTAGTAGCTGAGGAAAAAAAAAAAAAGTATGAGAAACAACAGCCTCTGTTTATCAGGGCCATGCATGTGATTGAAGAGAGGATGTCTATACAACATTTGATTTTCTTATATTTAAAGTGTTGGGGTTTTTTGCTCTCATTTGAACACAAACTAATCAACTCATCTTTCAAACAAAAATACATGATCAAGGGAACAAGATTTGGGGATTTACAAACCATTCCTTGCCCAACTCCACATCATTTATCTGTTGGTTTCCTTTGGGTGAATATAAAATATCTCCTTGGAACTTAGATTTGCAGTCCATTTCTGAAAGTGGGGTCGTGAAGGTGTGGCCATAATTTGAGGCAATGCTTATACTGAATACTACAATTTACAATGGTAAGTACATAATTTTGCCTGGGGCCTGACTAAGGCCAGCCTTACAACCCATGGTTTGTGACTCAGGAGCCAGACAACACTCACATAAACCCAGTATTCCCCAAAGATTCTCTCAACAGGATGATGCCTCACCCCGTGAGTGTTTCCAAATTCCCATCCAAGACAATTATCTAATCTCTACTCAGGATTCAAATTACCTAATGTTTTCACCCTGTTGGGTTTAGCAGTTCCCTTGTGCACATAGTTCCTGGAAAATAATAATAAAAAAGATGCTTTTATTTCAATTACCATCCTTTCAGAGGTCCCATTACTTCATTTGTCCTACATTCATTATGGTAGATGTTCATGAGAACACATTCAACTTTATAGTCCTTGATGGAATGCATCAGCAAAATTGAATCTAAGAGAAAGAGAGAGAGAGAGAGAGAGAGAGAGAGAGAGAGAGAGAAGACATTCTGTGCATGGGAAACGAGTTTCCATTTTAGCAGACAAAAAAAAGAAAGGGATTAAAGAAAATATCTGCTATTGCAAACAATCAAGGAGATAGGTAATATATTTTCTTCTTCCAGATGTTTTGATTTAAACATGCTTAAGATATTGCTGGATACATACCTGAGGTCCTGACTCATTTTGTTGACTTTTCACTCTTCTGTCCCTGCATCTTTCCCACTGTAGTTTGATGTCTTCTATCTCCATGTATATGCACTGTCCTCCAAGCCTATCTCTGCCCTACCTTTTGAGCACACATCTGGGTAGACTTGAGGTCTACTTACCTTTTGGTTGTGCCCTTGGATTTGATCTCTGTTAATGAGAGGCTACTAGAAGTAACTCTGGACAAGGCATTCTATGAAAATTTATATATGTTTGCTAATATATTTATTTGTGCTTTTTTCTTTGTGAATATGTCTTTAGAGTTTATTCTTCTGTGTATCTCATTTTCAAAACCTAAAATCAGAAAAAAATGGCATAGTTGCTAGAAGCTTTGTTTAACCATCTCATGACCAAATCAAAGTTGTGACAGAAAAACAGAGCAAGCAGCAAGAAAAGTCACCTGGGATCTGGATGAACAGAAACTACAACTAGGGAGAGAAATAATGAATCAACCTGCAATGGTAGGAGGTAGGAAGGGGCGAAGATTGGAGGCTATCTTGTCCTTAGTGGCTGAGTGGAACAGAGGCTACAGAAGCGGCAGCTGCAGACGCCTCTTAAAGAGGCCTTGTCTGCAACTGGACCTGCTGACTCTGTGATGGACCTGCTGACTCTGAGCACCAGCACCCAGTGGGCTGCTTGGGGATGGACACCAAGGACTTACACGAGCACATTGAGTTGTCAGAATGAGGGACGGAGGCAAGGATCTCTCCCAGGCAGAAGTGCTAGTGGTATCCATTGTTCCTCTGTTGAGGCCTCCCCTCTCCCAGTATGCTAATGCAGTGCTACCATAACTGAGATATAATCAAACTGGATGACAGATATCATTCTGCACAGAGGATTCCCTGAAACTCTGTCTCCCCCAACTTGTGGCCCTACCCAAGCCACATCCAGGTGTGTCCTAGGCAAATCAGGTGCTCCTTGCTGAGCAGCGCCAAGACTTGCACTAGTGGCAGTGGCCTCAGTTTCTGGCATGGTTTCTTGAGGCAACTATAAGCATAGCATCTGTGGATTGCTTACTGAATCTTAACAAGTGGCCCTGGAGAGGCACAGACTGGGGCTAAACTTGGCCTGCAGCTAAATCCCTCTTAGGACTGTGCCACTGGACACCTACTACATAAAACCACACCAATAATACTGGGAGACTTGGGAGCTTTGCTTAGTACATAGAAACAGACACAGAAAGGCAGCCAAGATGGGAAGACAAAGAAGCAGAAAACATATGAAAGAACAGAACAGAGATCCAGAAATAATGGAGTCAAACAATCTAACAGATTCAGAGTTCAAAATACTGGTTATAAAGATGCTCAACGAACTTAGGGTAAGTGTAGATTAATTCAATGAGAACTTTAACAAAAAGATTTAAAAAAATGGAAATGGATATTATAAAACAGAACCAATCAGAAATGAAGAACACATTATCTGAGATGAAAAGTGTATTAGAGGGAATAAACAGAGTGGATAAAGAAGGGGATCAAACCACTGATATAGAAGATGGGGATGCCAAGGTCACTCAATCAGAATGGCAAGAAGAAAAAAAGCCAAAACTATGATAATAATTTAAGGAGCCTGTGGGACACGATTAAATATAAAAAAAAAATCCATGTTATAGGGGTACTTAAAGGAAAACAAGAAATTAAAGATTTCAAGAAAAATAACAAAAAATTTCCCTCACCTGATGAAAGAAAAGACATACAACCCCAAGAAGCTCAGAGAGTCCCCCAAAAGATGAACCGGAAGAGGCCAAGACACATTATAATTAAAATGCCAACACTTAAATATAATGAGGGAATCTTAAAAGCAGCAAGAAAAAGCAGTTAGTTACCTACAAGGGAGCACCCATAAAAGACTGGCAGCTGATTTCTTGAAAGAAACCATGCAGGACAGAAGGGCTCAACACAAAATGTTCAATGTGTGGAAAGCCCAGGATCTACAACCAAAGTCGGAGGACAGATAAAGAGCTTCCCAGACCAAAATAAGCTAAAGGAATTTATCAACACCAAGCCAGTATTACAGGAAATGTTGGAGGGACTTCTTTAAGAAGAAAAAAACACCTATCGAAAACAGGAATAAAGAATGGTGATAACTACATTCCTATCAACAAGTACCTCAAATAGAATAGAATTAAGTGTTCCAACCAAAAGATAGAGTGGCTGAATGGATAAGAACACAAGACCCCTACATATGCTGCCTATAAGAGACTCACTTCAGATTAAAAAACACACACAGACTAAAAGGAAAGTGATGGAAAAAGATATTGCCTTAATGGACCTGGAGAGCATTGCGCTGAGTGAAATGGTTTGGGTAGAGGAAGACAAATATAGCATGATTTCACATACATGTGGAATCTAAAGAACAAAATAAACAACAAAAAGAAAAAAACAGAAATAAACTCATAGAAACAGGATATTTTGAGGGTTACTAAGTGGGAGGGGTTTGGGGAGATGGTAAAAAAAGGCAAAGGGATTAAAAAGTACAAATGAATAGTTACAAAATAGACTGGAGATATAAAGTGTAGGATAAGGAAAATAGTTAATAATGTAATAAATATATAAGAGGAAGAGGAGTACTAGATTTAGTGGGGTAATTGCTTTATGAGTTATATAGATTTCTAATCACTACGCTGTACAACTGAATCTAATATATATATGATTGTATGTCAACCATAATTGAAAAAAAACTCATTGAATTATACTATGTAAATATGAGCAACTAATTGTCTATTATATTTCAACAAAGCTGGAAAAGAGAAAAAACATCTAAAATCAGATTTTCCTGCTCATAAACCTTTAGTGGTTTCTTAATATCCACAATATCAAGTCCAAGTTTGTTAACATAGTTTTCAAGATCTTCTATGATTTGCTTCCATCACACCTTTTAAACAAACTCTCCAGCCAAAATGAAAAAAGCCATAAAAACCAGTGGTGGAGTGTGTCCCAGCTCAGTCACTAATAAGCAGCATCTTCAGGTGAGTTACTTATACCTTTATATGCCTCAGTTTTCTTAATTGTAAAAATGAGATAATAGTAATAATTTGTATTGCATGAGAATCAAGAGAATTCATAAATGTTAGTTACTGAAAACAGTGTCTGATACACAATAAGCATCATCTACTATTAAAATTATTATTACTCATTATCCTCAACACATTTACTTTTTTCTATTTTTGTACTTTTTCTCACCATTACCAATTTATGGGATTTTTTCTTCCTCTCTACCCCTCTAGACTTTTTTCCAATCTTTTAAAATCTTAATTGAATTTTTTCCCTTTTCCCAATTATCCCTGGACTGTTCAATTTACAGTGTTCTCTTCTTCATGGTAGTTCTTTCTATCCATTCTAGTAATTTTTCACATGACCACTTGTTGTTTCATGGAACTTTTTGTATTGTTGCCTTGTGACATTAACTTCCAGTGTGATTTCACCCGGTCTATCCCAGTGAGCCTATGAGTTCTTTGAAGACATGACTCAGGCTCCTCTTTGTATAGAGTTCAGCATATCATCTTTCCAATAGCAGCTCAATAAATATCTGTTTATTTGACTTGCTTTGATCTATGGATTGAATGCAAGTTTGTTAAGTGCTTTTGGAAGCAGTGAGCTAAAGGGAGTATAGAAGAGTTGGAACGTTTTTATTCACTTGTAGGACATTTATGAAGTGTCTGTGCAAGATGCTCGACTTCCACCTTGCACCTGTGAGGTGCAACCCTCTCACTCCAGGAGAAGGAACCGGAACTGTCTGATTGGTAGCGATCCGCTAGAATGAGATCAGGTGCTGTGTTTGCCAGAGTGGTCAGTCTTGGTAACCAGACTGGCTTTTAGAGCAGCAATTTGGCAGGATGCACGGAGGCAGGGAGAGGCCCAGGACTGGCTGTAACATAAAGAGGTCTCTTAAAGAGCAGTTGTTTCCACAAAGTTTTACAAATTCAGACCTTCCTTGGCTGCTCAGATTTGCTCCTGGGTAGAAACCTTTGGCATCTAAAAGGGCCAGGGTCACGTAAGATAATGTGGTATTAGATCAAGAGCTAGTGTGGTATTGGGTCAAGACTCAGATTGTATTCCAGATTCTTTCACTAACTCTCTGGGAGACCTTGGATACTTATGTCATCTCCATACTCTTCTCTCATCTGTCAATGAGGTTGTTGAATCAATATGTGACCTCGAAGGTCCCTGTTATCTCTAAAATTTTATTATTGTAAGGCTTATCTCACAGTGGAGTCACTGGTATCTATAAGGGGAGAAACTAAGACCTCCTTTGGTTGGAATTTAGATTATTCTTCTGGCTAGTGGAGCTCAACTAAGTCAGTCTCTAGGGTGTGGGATGGTCTCATTTATTGGGAGTGGTCCTGCTTACAACAGTCTTGGAATTCTTCCCCTTATCCACCAAATCTGAAAAAGGAAGGACTTGGGAGATAAGATAATGAAGAGATAGCAGGGTAATACAGGGCATAGGTCTTAAATTGGGGCTATCTCTGTTTATCTAGTCAGCTGTCCTTGTCTCTGGATTATCACTGAATGTTCCCTTTTTGAAGTTTTGACAAAAGGACTGAAGTCACAGTTGCTGATGAGGGTAGAAGTTCAGGGAGATGAAGCAAGATTGCATTGAGGCTTGGTGCCAAGTGATTAGAAAACCACACAAGCCTTGGGCTCAGCCTTACTGGTGCGTTCCCCAGGCCTTCTCACCACTCCCACTGCCAGGAGGCACTCTCTCCTTCAAAATGTCCTTGGCTGCTTTTCTTAGATTCTCCTGGCTGCTTCTGCTCCAGCACCACCTCTCCCTATCAAATGAAGCTCATACTAGCCCCTCCCCACTAATTCACATCCATTCCCCGGCTAAGGCAGCCAGTCTGCCTTCTTCACTTACATCAGGCTCCAGGGACACGAAATCACTGAGGTCATGTCTCTTTGTGCTGGAAAATCATGCTGAGGAGGAGGATATTGCAGCTGCTGCCATGGGAAACTGTGCTGTATTCTAGGATTGGGGAACAGTGTGGCAGACAGACAACTATCTGGGGCAGATAACATGTACAAGGATAACAGTTCTTACAGGACAAATAGCCAAACACAGAAGCAGACATCTGCCTCACTTGCTTCTTTCATATTCTTACTTTGCTTTCCCGCTTCCTGGCAATGCAACAACAGCCCTGCTAGGTGCTCAGCTCTGTGACCCTTGCTGGAGGGGAGTGGAAATAAAGAGAAAATGCATAGCCTTAACCTCCAAGGAGTTTGCAGTCTGATCAGAGAAAAAAGACATACACACGTTTGCAAGTTAATAAGCATGGGTGAGAATAAGGGGTTTCACTTGGCAACTACGTCGAGCTTAAGCATCTAAAAATTCCAAGTTCATTTTTCTGGAAAGACGATCCATAATTATCTGGTTTCAAAAGCACAATGGACCATCAGCCCCCCCTCCCCCCCACCAAAAAAAAAAAAAAAAAAAGATGAAGAACTGAGCTTAGGTTAGAAGACCTGGGCTGGAGTTCTGGATTTCTACTTGCTTACTGTCTAATCTCCCTGATCCTCAATTTATTAATCTCCAAAATGAGGGGAATAATTTCTGTCCTACCCCTTTCATAGTGTGGCTGTGAGGATCAAATGAGACAAGTATGTGAAAGTGCTTTATAAGTCATAAAGCACCATACCGGCAATAGGTTACCATTAATATTTAAAACCAAAACACAAAGCTATGCAGAATGACAGAGCATGGAGTTTATAGGAAACTTAGAGATGTTTATGCTAATATTTTTCTCTTACAGACTATGACACTGAGACCCAGAGAAGATAAGTGGCTCAGAAATAAATAGCTCATCTAGGGCACAGTCAGACCAGAGAAGAGCCTCCTTAGGGCTCTGCTATAAGGGGAGCCAGGTGTCCAGTGTCCAGAGCAGTTCTCTGCCTCTGTGAGCTGGGGGTCCTTCTGTGCTGCAGGGAGGGCCTCTTGCTTCCTCAGCCTCAAATAAAAAAAAAAAATATCTGGCTAAAACTGGATTTATTTACTTCCTCAGCCTACGTTGTTCCAACCCCCATTTCCATTCCTTACCACCCAGCCAACGCCTGTGAAATGGTTTCCAAAGGGAATCTGGATTTCAAATTACATCATCATCAAATAATTGATGCCCATCTGGAAGAGATCCAGAGATAAGTTGGGGACAGCTTGTGTGGAAAAGTGAGAGGCCTGGTAGCCAATCCAAATATTGCAGGACAATCCAAATATTACAGACGAAATTTGGTGAGCAGGGGCTTTCTGAAAAACCATTTGCCAAGATGGCTCACATCTTTGTCAGCAAACACCTAGGCACGAGTTCATGAAACAAATGACAGAAGCAGCTTGATAGAAAGGGCCCTGGCATGTTGGTGAGACAAGACCAGTGGGACTATCTGCTTTCATGGGTCCATTTCTCTCAGCTGCTGCTAACGGCCTCTAGTGATCTAGGTGTCCTTTTTGTTTTCTCCAGTCTGGAAGAGGACCTGGGGAGCCGGCTCATCCAGGTCACGCCTTTGTCTCAGTGCCGTAATACCTGCAGCACTGAGGAACATAGGCTCTGTTCTTTCAATAAAGAATCTACCTCCAGAGCAGAGTGCTCAGACGTTCTCTGTAACCCATTTATCTGTTTAACTGTTGTCAAATCTTGAAAAGGGGGCCTCATGATGACCTTAAGAGACCACTGTGGCTGTTCATGTGTTCCTCTGGCTCCTATTGATTACAGGTGGGGACCAGCCACTAACCAAGTTTTCCGCTTAAAAAAAAATGCCTTCAAATACTTGACCACAGTGGACCTCCTTAACTCACACTTATCCAGACTTATTAATTAAAAAAAAAAAAAAATTTATAAACTAACTTGATTATAATCTTCTCCACTGTTTTATAATCTCTCATTTGATCCCCTGTTCTTCCACCCCTCCAAAAGCACTCCTTCACAGTGCTCCCTCTCCGTTTTAGGCACCCACCTCTCTTCCCTAAGAACCTTCCCATCTTCAGTTCACCAACATTTGAACAGCTGTGCAAGCATAAAATGTTTAATTTGGGAACAGTGTCTGTGGGAAGGAATGCTTTGTTAGTTTCTAAAGTAATGCAAAGCTTAATTTAGAAAGTCATATAGCAATTCTTTTGGTTCTGGAAGTCAGAGAGATTATGGATTGCACTGCAGAGGCAACCTGCCTGATGTTGTTAGCACTTTGCAGCACTTTTTTTTTTTTCTGCAGCAGTTTCATTTTTATTCCCATTTAGAGACACAGTGGGTCAGTCTACTGGAAGCGTTTGCTCCCCTGAGGACAACACCTATGATTTGTTGTCTCCCTGTGCGGCCAGGGACTACCTAGGGCAAGCAGGTGGTGAGTGTCTTTAAAT
The DNA here is from genome assembly GCA_030015415.1 of Cynopterus sphinx. Classification (NCBI taxonomy): domain Eukaryota; kingdom Metazoa; phylum Chordata; class Mammalia; order Chiroptera; family Pteropodidae; genus Cynopterus; species Cynopterus sphinx. The sequence goes on along the minus strand of CM057380.1, from coordinate 54,857,321 downwards.
GCTGGGTTGCATTGCATTGCCTGTCTGCCCCTGCTTCCTACTTCGATCTTTAATTTGCTCCAAACAGCTTCTAGAAACAGGAAACAATCATGGTTACCAAGAATTAAGCAGGGCAGGGGCAGATGTGATTAGATCATAGCTCCACCACCTTCCTTGGCTCCAAGAGGTTTAAAGAAAATTAAAAGGCCCAAATTGAAGACTATCATGACCTATTAAAACTAATGTTAGAATCTGATAGGGACACACATGATTAGGATCTGAACAATAATGAGAACCTGGAGAGGACCGGATAGATTTGGAGGTGGAGGCTATGATATGGAGAAATCATGGATACGTCACTGCCACCACCAAAGTCACAGTGTTTAGAGCTGGAACTGAGGCTCCTACTGGGCAACATCGTCCTGAAGTCACCTATATGCTGTGCATGCTCAGAGCCCCCATTTGGCCTCTGTGGACGACAGGCTAGGCAGCCTTCCATCAGATGCTGGGGTACATCTTGACTGTAGTGGAATGTTCTGAAACTTAAAACATGCTCAGTTACAATTGTTAATTTCCTGGGGCCTAAAATCCCAGAAAAAAGAATTTAAACTCTGCCCTCACCCCACCAAGGGGTCAGATATACACAGATTGTGCAATGAGCTAGAGGCCCCTGGAGGTCAATGTGGGGAGAAAGACCATAAGAAGATGCTCTAGAGAAAGTCTGCATGAGTGAAGATACTCTGGCAGCGTGAACCAGATCCATTGGGGGCACCTGAATGTTGGAGGACAAAAGGTTCCAAATAGAGCACAAGGCCGAGTCCCTCCATTTCCCACACGGAGCCCCTCAATCCCTAATCCCGAATTCCAGTGTGTTCTGGAAATGAGGGGTCTTGGATCTTAAGAAACAAAACCTGCATCATTAGAGGTACAACTAATCTGGTGTGGGCATCTTCTCTAAAATACCAGGAAAATCTTGTCCCGCTGGTCAGGAAGGGAGACTTCTACTAGAGGTCAGTGGTTTGGGTGGGGGTGGGGAGTGGGGTGGGCAGCAGCCTGGCAGCAACTAATAAGCAGAGAGACTGTAGGCTGACAAGGGCAGCGAGCCTGGAGGGCAGACACAGGAGAATATATACATGAAAAAACATGACTGCACAGCCAAGTGGTGGCAGAATTAGCTACTTTTGCTGTATAGCGTAGTCTAAATTTTATTCAAAGTGTTAGTTTTTGTCAGATCTTGAGATCTTTCAGAGCTCAGCCTGTGGGTGGGTTCATTTCTATTTATTTTTCATTAACATTTACTAGTGGGCCTAGGATGATACCGAAAAATAACAAGAAAAAAAAACATAGAAACCCAGATTCGGAGAGAACAAAAATTACAAATAGAAATACACAGAAAGAGGTACTGAGAGAGTTTGAGAAAAAGGATGAGAGGTAGAGGAGCACAGAGGAACGCAGAGAGAGGGAGGGAGGGAAGGCAGGGGGAGGGGAGGAGAGAGAGAGAGAGAGAGAGAGAGAGAGAGAGAGAGAGAGAGATGGAGACTGATTAAAACGGTAAAAACGGTATTCTGTGAGACGCTAGCTGGGTCCCCAAGGATGAAGATCAGGCCATCCTGGATTGAGCCTTCCGGTATTAAGAACTGAAGAGGAATCAGTCTATTGTTTTGTTTGTCGGGAGGTTTTGGCTCCTGACTACAAGGATGCTGGCCTTCTGAGACGCTGCCTGAGCTCCCCCTGCTGGCTGCTCTGCAGAATTTCATCATCTGGGTCTAAAGTGGAATGGGATTACGTAAGTGTTCCTGAGTTTTACCCACCCATCTTTCCTTTCCTTTCCTCCTTTCCTTTCCTTTCCTTTCCTTTCCTTTCCTTTCCTTTCCTTTCCTTTCCTTTCCTTTCCTTTCCTTTCCTTTCCTTTCCTTTCCTTTCCTTTCCTTCCCTTCCCTTCCCTTCCCTTCCCTTCCCTTCCCTTCCCTTCCCTTCCCTTCCCTTCCCTTCCCTTCCCTTCCCTTCCCTTCCCTTCCCTTCCCTTCCCTTCCCTTTCCTTTCCTTTCCTTTCCTTCCCTTCCCTTCCCTTCCCTTCCCTTCCCTTCCCTTCCCTTCCCTTTTTCCTTTCCTTCTTTTCTTCCTCCTTTCTTTCTTTTCTGTTCCTTTCTTCATTTTTTAATTTCCCAAGTTCCTGGTTTCCCTGAAGCCTGTTGCCTAATGCTGGAGCTTGAATGCCCTGATGATTGCCACAGTCCTGTCATCCAGTGAGGGCAGTCCTGAGAAGACACATCCTAGTGAGGGTGCCTGAAGGAGGCTGGCTGAACAAACATTTTTGAACACATACCACATACAAAGTACTTTGGAGAGGCCTGAAGGGAGCTCCATTGGACTTTGGTCTTTTTGCCTCAGAAGTGGCTGCTACCATTAAACTGGCCTCTAGGGCTGGGATGAGGGCCCTCCCCTGTCTGGTTCTGACCAACAGGACCAGACTTCCAAAATAAGTCCTGAGAAAAGCCTATCAGGGCAACAGTAATGATGCATCTCCCTCTTCCTTTTGGTTCTCCCCCTTCCACCGCACTGTTCATCTTCTCTGCACAAAGAAGAGGAATTGCAAAGTGCCAAGCCCATGGGGTGGGGAAGGAGAGAAATATAAGTATCCCCAATGGTCAAGCCTATCTTACTGCTAAGAATAGCTTTTCTCCATGAGAGGATAAAGGCTCCTCCTTCTCCTCCTCCTCCCGCATCCTCCTCCTCCTCCTCCTCCTCCTCCTCCTCCTCCTCCTCCTTCTCCTCCTCCTCCTCCTCCTCCTCCTCCTCCTCCTCCTCCTCTTCCTCCTCCTCCTCCTCCTCCTCCTCCTCCTCCTCCTCCTCCTCCTCCTCCTCCTCCTCCTCCTCCTCCTCTTCTTCTTCTTCTTCTTCTTCTTCTTCTTCTTCTTCTTCTTCTTCTTCTCCTTCTCCTCTTCCTCCTCCTCCTCCTCTTCCTCCTCCTCCTCCTCTTCCTCCTCCTCCTGCATCCTCCTCTTCCTTTTCTCTCTCTCTGATTTTAAAGGAGCAGCACCCAGTCACAAGAAGACAGTGCACTCTGTCTTTCCTAAAGCAAGTTCTGAGTCACAAAGGCTGGAGAAGGGCAATGTGGGAAGATAGAACAAACATCCAGAGGACCAGGGAAGGAGGTGAGGGAGGAGACAGGAGGGAAATGGGGGGAAGAGAAAGAACTGGACACAGGAATCTGTGTTGTACCCTGTTCCCTGGCTTCTGTAGCCCCAAGCAGACTGATGGGGTACTAGGACCCCTAGGGGATGGCCCTGGGGTCTGTACCGAAGCCAGCTAGGGCTCTATGCAGTGGACCCTCCACTCTGGCTGTGCATGAGGATCACCTTGGGGGAGAGAGACAGATTTCCAGATGTCTGCCTAGGACATATATTCACATAAGGATCCCTGTACTTCCCCTCAGAGGTTAGAAACCTATACTATGTCTCTAAAAATTAAGTTTTCTTTCATAAAAGTGCTGTGTTTCTCTCAGGGCAGAAAGTATAAACGTTCCAAAAACATTAAGTCAGAGGCATAGGGTTATTTTCAAGAACTCTGGGTGAAAACACCAGATAGGGATCTCTTTACTTTGTTAACTAAAAATTAGGCAGATTTTTATAGTTAACTGCATTGTAGAAAGCAGTAGTGGCTCTCTGGGAAATAGAATCACTTAATATTTAATCTCTTGATCTCCCTTTGGCCACTGTTTCGCTTTCTTATCCTTATTTCTTCCACTAGCTTCTCTCTTTTTCTTTGACCTCATTCTTCCACTAGCTTCTCTCTTTTTCTTTGACCTCATTCAGCCTTTCGCTCACACAGTCTCGTGGTCTCCCCCAGGCTCTGACTTCCTTCCTCACTCATCTTTCATGTCTCTCTTGGATCTGCTTCCCTAGTCAGGGTCCTGATGTGGAAGGAAGGAGAAAGAGAGTTGCTGTCTCTGCGTGGAATCTCCATATGTCATGCCCTGCAGAGTTCTAATACAGAAAACAGCTATCCCACAAAACTTTAGGAGAATCACACCACGTTTCTCTTTACTCAACACTCAGTCTACAAACCACCTCTGGACAACTACTAGACAGTTAGCCCATAAATTGTACTGTCTCCTATCTCAACTAGGCCTCCTCCAGTGCTACCACAGAGAAGTAGTTTAGTCACTCATGAGTCAATAGGAGCAAGATGGCTTTGGCAGACACTGCCTCAATACAAATCCTGATGATCACACATGAGAGTGGTGAGTAAATAACTGACACCGGCCCAATGCTGCTTCTGTTGAGAAAAAGGGAAAAAAACCCACAACCAAAAAGTAGAAAATGGAAGAGAAATTCTCCGCAGAAGATGTTATTTCTCTGGATTGCTACAGACGAACAAATGGTAGCAATTTCCCAAATGCTCATGAAGAGGAGCTGATTTTAGAAGAAACCTGTTCAGCGGCTCGGTGTCGTGGGTCTGAGCTGCCCATGAGCAGCAGAGGGCAGACTTCAGTTACCAACAGAAGCTGCAGACGGGATGGAGCGAAGGGCAATCAATTTAGGGTTCCAAGGCTGTCAACTGCTGAGTCCAAGCTCCTGCACACCACCACTGCCCCCGCTTCCTCCCCTTCCCGCCCAGAGACCACTGTCCAAGATGCCTGCCGGGATGCAGGACACTAGATTTTACGGAATCAGTTCTAAGCAGGGAATGGCATGACTGTAAATATTTTCTTGTTTTTAAGGTTAAAACCAGGGCAGAAAAGGCTGGTTCTGCAGACCCCCTCCGGGTGCTGCAAGCTGCCCTTCTACTGTGAGTCACTCCTGCCACAGTCCTGTGAAGATTACATGTTGTTTAAAGTGGAGATGTTTGGGCTTTGTATCTGATTTGGAAAATCAGGTGCTGTGTCCAGGACTTGGTGAAGAAGTGCCTGCTGTTAGTCATTCCTTTTGTTTAATAAATATAGAGAAACCTGTCTCTGGGAAACAGAGATAGGAATGGAGACCACTAAAATGTTTCCTTAAGATCTGAGCCAGCCTTAGCAGCCCACTTCTAGATATATGCTCAAGACAATAGAAAACATAGGTCCACACAAAAACCTGCACGTGAATGTTCAAGGTGACATTATTCATCACTGCCAAAAGGCAGAAACAACCCAAGTGTAAAAGTAAACAAATATGATATATCCATGCAACTGAATATTATTCAGTCATAAAAGGATGAATTACTGACACACATTACGACACTAATGAACTTTGAAAATTTCATGATGCTTGAGAGAAAATAGTCACAAAGGATTGCATATCGTATGATTCTATTTATTAAAAATGTCTGAAATAGACAAATATACAGAAATAGAAAATAGATTAGTCGTTGCCAGTGGCAGGGGGAAGAGAGGAATGGGGAGTGACTGCTAATGAATATGTGATTTCTTTTGGGTGATTAAATTTTCTGTAAGTAGAGAGTGGTGACGTACAACTCTGCAAATGTACTAAAAACCGCTGAATTGTACATTTTAAAAGAGTGAATTAAATCTCAATAAAACAGTTATTGAAACATTATTTATTTTTTTTTATCAGGACAGTTGTTATAGAACATCAGAGCAGGAAATAAGGAGAATAAAAGAGATATTTGACTTCTGGGAGAGCCAGTCTTAGCTCCAAGCAAAAAAAACAAAAATAAAAAAATATATATTTTGAATGAAAATAGATTTAGTGCAGGCTGAAAATAGAGATAGCCAAGCTCAATGTCGGAAGCAAGGAGAACTATCCACAAAGCTGAGCTGACCCTACATCTTCTCCAACCAACTGACTGGTAAAGAGCTGACACCTCCCTGGTTGTGCGGGCTGTGGTAACACGGGTGCTGTTTCACTCAAGGCAAGAGGGCCACGTTTGTGTTGATGACATGGTGATTTCCCAGTCAGAGGAAAAGAAGGGAGAATCACACTCCTCAGGCCGTAGTAACAAGAAAGACTTCCCAAGCTCTCAGGAGCTGGTGAGGAAGGGAGGTGATCATAGTCACCAGCTCAGCTGCTGGGGCCTCATGGTGACATCTGAGTTCCAGGTATGTTATGCCAACAGAGTCTAGAAACTCCTGCTCTGTTCCTCCTATGGCCTCACAGCACTTTGCAGAGAATGAGTGCATGAGAGTCCTTAGCAAATACCGAGGAAAGTGGAGGAATGAAGAAACAGACGAGCACGGAACTGAGAAGACCTAGTGGAGTACCCTGGGGTGACTGGACCCACGGCCAAGGTACAGCCTTGGTCGACACATCAGAAAGGAAACACCTGAGTGAGAAAGACAAGGAGAAATGATTTATTGCCCACCATTGATCAGAACCGAATATTCACAGACCCCTGGGCCTGCCTCGTTGAGTCCTGAAGCATTGAGCAGAGCGAAGTCTCAGGCACTCCTGAGCGTGCCCTTCCAGGACATACAGCATGCTTGATGCACTTTTCATTTCTTATCTTCATCCAATGCCTGGACAGAAACTGGAATACATTCAGGCACCATTGCATGCTATCAAGTCATAATTTGTTTCACTTCTAAGACGTGAGGAAACTCTATGAAAGTATATGCCTTTTAAAATTTGTGTTTACTGATTTAAAAAAAAAAAGCAGCAACACCTTCCTATTTTGTAATTGTTTATGGTGACTAGGGAAAGCAAAGATATTGGAGGGTAATAAAATATTTTCCAGTCCTGTGTTTTTCTCTAAGGCTGGTCCTCTGGGTAAATGGTACGCATTTTAGGGAATCGGGGACTGTGTCTAACTATGTCTTACAAAACCTGTATAATTATAGATTCCACCAAGAGCTGGGAACTCAGTAACTAATTATGTAGCCAGAACTTCAAATGGGTGTTGGCGCCAGAGCTCATAACACTTCCAGTTATGCAGTAAATAAGAGTTAAAAACAACTGGCTAAATACCAATCAATGGTTTGTAATGAATTTTATGAGTTCTGTAGTGGAAGGAATTGGATTTGGGAGTTGGGTAGATCAGGATTTAGTGCTTGGCTACTTCCTTCAGTTATTGCTTGAGTAAATGTGTGTTAATCCCCTGCTGTGGGCCAGGCACCATGTTAGGCACTGACAATAGAAGCACAGATGAGAAAATCTCTGTCTTCAGGGAGCTGTCGGTTGCTAAACTTCTCTGTATCTAGATCTGTAAAATGGAAAAAAAAATTGATACCTACTTTGAAAGTTGCAGTAAGAATGAAATTGAATAACATAAGCAAAATGCCTAGGATACTGCATTTTAAAAAAGTGTTGCTTCCTTTCTCCTCTTATACACCCTCTTGTTATTGTTTGCTCCCATATACATCTATCTTTATTCGGACATGCCTAACTTAAAGTGGGCCATGGTTTTGAGTGGAAACCCCAAAGCAAGCCCATTAAACAGATTGTGTTACAGTTGAGAGCATGGGTCTGGCGTCAGAGAGATCTTCTTCAGGAACCAACTCTGTCACTTGCTGGTTTGCGGCAAGTTATTTAATCTTTCTAAACTTCACGTTCCTTCTCTTTAAAGCGAGGCTAATAGCTGTGGCTTCGGGGAGCTGTTGGGAGGTTTAATGAGATACTATATATAAAACACACCCCAGTGTCTGGTACATAGTAGGTGCTTGGTAAAAGTTATTATTTGTTTGTCTTAGTCTTAAAATATCAACTTTCAGGGCTGACACTGGTCTTGAACAGCATCATGCCCAACTCCTCATTTTATAGATAAGGAAACTGAATTTCAAAGCATTTTGGTCAAGTCATACAGTCAGTCAGTGGCAGAACCAGCATCTCTGATTCCTGCCCCAGTGTTCTTTGTCTTACTTTGTGTTCAGGGTGTGGATTTGACTTGAATATTGGCTTCTGGGAACATTAATGCTGTGGTGGAAAGCCATCTTCTCTCCTTGGGGTTCAATTTTTTTAAGTGCGTGACAGAGTTGGCTAGATGATTCTACTTACGGTTCTAAGACACAATGTCTTTCTGAAGATAGGCTAGGAAACACAGGTAACCATGAACAACTCCACCTGGCCCTTGCTCTGTTTAAACAGTTCGGTCAATAGACATAAGATTCTCCTCCACACTCTCCCCATGCCTGGCTTTAGAGGTGGCTGCTCTCTCACAGGAGTGATTTTCATACAGTAGATCATAACCTATTAGTGAGTCTTGAAATAACTCTAGTGGGTCAGCACTTTAAAAAATGAAATAAAGAGAATTAGAAATACCAGAGTGCATCAGAAGTTGTAATGATAAGCATTATTTTGTGAAATCTTTGTTACATATGCCATATATGTGTGTGTTGGAAGGAAGAAAGGAAGAAAAAGAGGAAAGAAAGTGAGGGAGTAGGAAGGAAATGCAGCGCTTTCATAATCATACAACCCGGAGGAAACACTGTTAGCATTTTGGTTTATGCTCTTACAGACTTTTATTCACATGCATATGCCATTTATCTTGCCACTTAGAGGACTTCAGGGTAATAAGTGTCACGTAAATGTACAGGATGGATCCTAACCAATACCTAGTCTTCTGCAGCATGAAAGAAGAGCCTTGGCTTTTCTCTCCATCCGCTTCTCTCCTCCATCTTGCTGTTATCCCTCAGACATGGAGACAGAGACCCTGCTGTTCATGAGAGGCACAGTGCCAACTGACCCAGTGCACTGGGAAATTCTGTGTCAAGGTGCTGTTGAATATTGACTTTTAATGACCTCGATGATTTAATCATTATATAGGGGTTTTTTTTGTTGTTTGTTTTTGTTTGTTTGTTTGTTTGTTTTAAATTGAAATCCAGAGAGGTCATGACTTGCCCAAGGTCTCACACTGCGAAGCAGAGTCGGGAGTCTGAAATGTCTTTGCTCCACAGTGTGAGAGCTTTGGTTTGGCTCTCACACTGGTTTAATCCATTTGCTGTGCATTTTAGATTCCTTTATTATTGTGCTAATATATTCGATTTTATTTTATATTTTAAAAATAAACTAGTTAAACTTGTTCTGGTGAAGAGATCATTCATTTAGCAAATCTCCTTGGATTTTGTGTCTGCCACACAGAAAGTCTTAAAAACAAGTGTAAAGAAAAGTTACCCTTGGGTCCAGCAGACAAGATAGAATTGGATTCTCTCCAAAGCCAGTATTTACACTTGGATGCCTCTGGCTTTCTCATTTACTTTAATAAGCTATTTCATGAGGTAACTCTCTCTTATAGATACTTTTTTTAAAAAAAAGGCAGGGGGTGGGGAGATGGTTCTTAGGAGAGAGCAAAAACTTAAAACTGAGAAGTTTAGACTCTAGTCATGATTCTGCTGGGTAACCATTAGATTAATCACTTCTCTTTGAGCCTCCTCATTTATACAACGTGGTGGGCGGACTAGACTACAGGTAAGTGGGGACTCAGGATTTCCAGGACATATTTTGGGCCATGTTTGGAGATCCGAAGTGAAGGCTCAGAGGCTAGACTCCAAAACCTCACTGCCTTCTGGACCTCCCCTACTCCTCTCTTATTTTCCCTGCAGGGGGAAAGTCGGCATGAGATTTTACTAAAAGAAAAAAAAAAAAGTATGTTCTGTTGTATTTGTTTGTTCGTTCGTTCGTTTGTTTGTTTGTTTGTTTTTAGCATTTAAAAATTACCGGAGCAGCCAGATGATCTGAAAGAACCTTTCTTGCCCTAACATTCTATAATTTCCAAGATCAAAGATTGGCTCCTGGCTTTTCTTTTAGAGGTTTCTTTGCTCTTATGGACATGCTCACCCATCACTCCTTAATTATAAATACTTTCTTTACTGACTTTAGCTGACTGCTAACTATGTATTATGCGGGCTATAAAAATCCTGGAAATGAGCTTGTCTGGTAATCTTGCCTTAATAGCGTTGCCACCAGCAGGGGACAACATTTGCAGCATTGCTCATTTGCTGACCAGGGATTTTATTTATTTGTTTAACTTGCAGGCGTTCTGACCATTTTGCAAAAACAGTTCCAGAATCATCCCCAGCCCTGGCTGGCACAGCAGTACTCTCATTTGTATGCTGCTGCTTTGTCCAGAAAAGGCATTCTGCAACTCTGTTCCTAACTGCTCCCCACCTTGGTAAGCAGCTCTGCAGATTGGATCTTGCATTCTCTCCCGCACATTTTGTTTTTCTGGCTGTCTGTGCGTGCAAAGTTGTCTCTGAATGCCAGTGATCCTTGGCTGCCACTGCAGTTGGTGCTGAGACAGACTGTGCCAGCCCAGCCCTTCCCAGGGCACCCAGCCCTTTATGGTAGAGATTTATGTCACTCACAGTGTAACTGCTTTGCCCAGAGTGGAGCAACACCAATCTCCCTTGACAAAGGACTAAATCAGACTTTCATTTAAAATTCGCTAAAGCTAAAAGCAGACAAAGATAGATCAGCATTTTCTACTCACTGTAGGTCAGTAAGGTTTAAGAACTTGCTGCTAGATGTGTAAAACCAGGATATAGGGTAGGGAAGGCAAACAGTGATTTAAGGCCTGTTATGCATCACACTGAATATTCTTTACCCCGCTTCATTCTTATAATATTTCTCCTAGGTACTTTGTACTCTGACCCCTATTCATCAGAGAGACTGAGGTTCTGAGAGGCAGAGCAACTTGTCTAACACACAGTTAGGATATAGGAATTGAATTTGTTCTATTTGGCACCAAATGCCATGCTCTTTCCATTCTACCATGCTACCTTCTTGATGAGGATGCTGACTCATTTAGGAAGTTATGTAAGCTTGTAAATCACACTGAGATTCCCAGATAATGTGACTGCATAAAGAAGAACAAAGTATTGCCATGACAGCTTTGGTGCAGCAGCACCAGTGGAGAGAGGCACTCCACCTTCTGAGCAGGATTATGCAAAACTGTTGAGGAGGGGCTGCACCAGTGAAATCTACAGGACACAATCATTTGTCCCTCCCCCTCCCAACATGATTTTAATTACAAACATATGAATAAAGCTATCTATCCATTGAATGAGCCAAGTAGTTACTCAAAGTTCAAACTAAACCTTAGCCACCAGCAGAAGATATGCCAAAGGTGCCCAGGATCAGGAGGTTCCGTACTACTTAGAGTCATCTCCTTCAGAAGAAATAAGCAAGATTGGTCTTTAGCATCATCCACATATCCTTGAATAGGGGAGTATCACAATCACATTTGCACTTGGGGAAGCTATCACTGGCCTCTGTGTGGGGAGAGAACAAGAAGAGAGGCAATATAGTAGGTGCTTTTGGTGCCCTGCTCATGTCCCCTTGGTATTCACCTCTATGCAGCGAGGGCCTGTCACAGTCTTTGTTCTGGCTGGCAGTACGAACCAGAAGTGTTGGGAAGTTCTTGCCCCTCCAAATAGCCATCAAGCAATGATGAGTGGAGAGTTGGCAGATAAACACCACAGCTCCCTTGCCTGCCAGTTGGGACAGCTCTGAGGTATGTTCTGTACTGACTCCCAGAGCTTCCCAGGGGACAGGGCTCCAGCATCCTTCAGTGCCGGATAACACTCTCTATGTTGGCTCTGTCACTCCCTGTCTCACTTTTCGACTCAGGTCCCAGTGTCTCCTGGGATTACCTTGCAAATAAATTATTTCTACTCAAATCCTTGTCTCAGGTTTTGTTCTTGAGAGAACCAAAATGAAGACTGATCAATATCTCAGTGTAGAGATAACTGATGGCAGCCTGGATGAAGGGAGCAGAAGTGCGAATGGAGAGGAAGGAACGATGTGAGCAATATGTACACTGAGATTTCGGACTTCAAAACTGGTTAAATAGAATGCTAACTTCTGGGTGGATGCTGATGCTTTGAACTGAACTAGGAAATATGTTATGGGAGTTAAGAAAGTAAATCCAATTTCATCTATGTAGGAGAAAGCAGCATTTGGCTCTGTGATGTCATTTGCAAGAGTGAAAGTACCCCCTTTGCCAAAAGCATCTTCCCAAACTGTTTACCATGTTGCTTGAAATTCTATATTATTCATTTCTTTGGCTCATTTTTTTCCAGAATCCTATTTTTAAAATTCTCCTGAGACTATTGATAATTTTGTTATGTGTGATAATAGCATTGTGGTTATGTAGGGGGGAAAAAAAATCCTTAACAGTTAGAAATTCATTCTGAAGTATTTATGGGTAAAATGAAACACTGTCAGGAATTGCTTTAAAATAATCCAGGAAAAAGAAAAGTGAAACATATATGTAGGGAGGATAGATTAAATGACACATTGGCAAAATATTAAAATGGTAAAAGCTCAGGTATAGTGAGTACATGGGATTCATTACACCATTTCATCTACTTTTCTGTGTAGTTGAAATTTTCCATAATTAAAAAAAAAATAGAAGTTACCCTGATATTTTAAAAATGCTCCCGGAAGATATCATATTCAACTAACTTTAACACTTGTGAAAAAACAACCACAAAAGTGTGTTTTAAACTTCGGTTAGGTTTTATATTTTTAGAATATTTACAAGGAATGCCAGTCTGCTTCTTTTAAGAAACAGTCTTGTTAGGAGCTGGATTTTAAAAGAGAAAAGAAACTAAGATTCAGATGTCGAATATTATATGTCTTGTCACGCATTGTATCCTTACCACCGTTCTCTAGAAAGGACAAAGGCAGCTAATGACTTTCCAACATACCCCGCCAGGGTGGTCCTACCTCACAGTGCTTTATATATAGGATTTTGTTGTGTCACCAAAACTCCCTCTAAGGATCCATTTCACAGACGAGAAAATTGAAGCTAGAGGTGTTAGGTCTTTTGCCCAAACACCACAGGGTGATAAAATACAAGGGCATTGGGAGATGGCCTGGGTTTAGCTAGCTCCAAAGTCCACTACATTTCATAGTTTTCAGATTGGCTCACCCCAGGGGCTGGCCTTAGGTCAGATGGCCCTACAAAGAAATGATCATTTGCAAATGGGCTTCCACTGTATTGATCTCTAGGGAGGTGCTCTGCTTTTGCAAAACAGAATAAATCTAAACCAAGAAAAACTAAGATTGTGTCCTCTTGGGCAGGGATGATAGCATGGTAAGAGTTCATAGACCAAGTAAGGAGTGTCAAGGAAGCATGGAGCCTGTTTACCCCTCATGGGATTGACAAGATCTGCTGAAATCTGGAGGTGGTGCAGCACCTGGAAGAGCCTATAGGGGTTAAAAGCAAAGATAAACTGAACTGTAAAAAAGCAAATAACTACATGAGTAAATATAAAATGTTTAGAAAAGCAGTGTTTATGTAGGTACTTTTTTAAAAACCAGCTTTCAGGTCAAGTAAAAGAGATTGTTAAGTAAATTATAATTATTTCCTCTAGTTGCAGTATCATGTATCCATAATATTATGGATATTACTATCCATAATAAAGACTACTGAAAATGCTAATTTAAAAACTTAAGTGAAAAAGCAGAATACAGTATATCTATAACATGATTACAATTTCTACAAACATCCTCTGCGTGAAAAAAAAAAAGATTGGAAGAAAGAAATATCAAAATCTTGAGATTTTCCTTAGGGTGTAGAAATATGGATTTTTTATATTTTAATATTTTATTCCATTTTTTTACTTTCCTATAATGAAATGTATTATATTTAGAATAAAAATATGTAAAAAAAATCAAACAAAGAACTTCCTTTTACTTTTTATGTTTAATTCAGGGTAATAAAGATGTTTACAGGAATAAAAGAAGTTAAAGATATTTATGATGTCATAATAAGAAGATAAATATAAAATCTGAGAAAATAATGGTAAGTTAGATCTTAGCTGTCATACACACATGAAGCAAACCTCATCTCTGGGTCTACATGAAACACTGAGAGATCTTTTCACTTGAAGATCACTCTAATGAGAACAGAACACAGACCACTAGCAATAGGTTTGCTCTAGACCTCAACAGGTTAGATTCATATGCCAACATTTTTAGTTATTCATCTCCTTGGAATTTTTAACAAGTCACAAGATGTTAGACTCTAACTCTTTCAGGGGCCCTGATAGTTTTTCAAGGGCCAGACTGATGCCGCATTTTAGAAAGCCAGAGTCAATCCAGGCAAAAAATGTCAACTGTATCTTTTATCTGAATAGGGACCCACTCTTCAAGATTGTTAAACCAAAAACTATACTGCCTACAACCACCCACAGTATCTAGAGTTCCCTCACTAGGGAGAGTAGTTTCTGCTGGTTGACTCTGAAATTGAACTATTGGATATGTCATTTAGAAAAATGACATTAAGTAGATTTCTTGGAGAGGCTTCTACCAAAATGTAAGAAAAGAAATTTAAAAAGTTTCTTTATAATTCAGCCAGCACTGGACAGCGTACAGGGTCCTGAGCCAGACTCCTCAGGGGATATGTAGAGTAAGAAACAGAACTTTCTCATAAGGGAGAAGGACTGAAAAACAACCATCACACTGTAATGCCAAAGAGAATAAGAGAAGTAGTCTGCACATTTAGGAAAGAGAAAAATCACTTCTACTTAAGGGTTTAATGGGAAGGTTTCCAGAAGATGGGGCATTTTAAAGTGGACTTTGCTAAACCAAAGATTTCAGTCAGCCACATCAGCAGGAAAAGCACAGGGTGGGATCGATAGAGGAAAGAATATCATCAAGGAAAGGAAAAGATGAAAAAGAGGACATCACTTTCTGTTCCAAAATTAAGAAAATACAAGTGGCTCTATAAAGGACCCTAGGAGTCATGGCATGGCCTGTGTGTGCATTTTGTTTTGCTGAGTATAGACTTATAAGCAGGTGAAAGAGGAGGTAGCTAGGCTGGGAGTGCTCTCAGAGCAGACTTGGCAGGGGGGCAAAAGAAAAAAAATGATGGAGCCCCTGCTACTATAGAGATAGGACCAGAGGGAAAAGCACTGTTAAAAGGGCATTGTTAGGGTATTTTGCTTTGTGATATGCCCCTTCCTCTGTAACCGAACACAATCTTCAGAAAAAAATCTATACTACTGGACAAAGCTTTTGACTTAAATTTTTAATTTGGGGTTGGGGGTAGGGGATGGGTAATAAGTGTGGACTATGGCCTGGAAGTTGACATGGGATGAAAGCAGAGGCAATAAGAGGAGTGTAGGCACATTTGGTTATTATACTCTCTTTGAAGTAAAGAAAGGAGACTGTCATTTATTCATTCACCCCTGCAATAATGTGTCCAGCACTGTGTTAATGTTGGGATGCATGGTGAGCCCAGCCTGATATGGTTAGTCCTGGTCTTCAAAGGGTCTGCATTCAGGTAGGGGTGTGAGGGGAGAGGGGGCAGGGGTTAGGGATTAACTAATAATAAAAATGTAAAAGTATGATTGTAATTATTCTTATGAAGGAAAGGTCTACTAATGATCTATGATAGCTCATAAGGGTTTTGACCTTGTTGGTTAGTTAAGGACAAATAGAACTGAATGAGTTTTGAAAGATGAGTAGGAGTATAGTGTGTCATGTTTGTGACAAAGTGAAGAGTAAGTGCAAAGGCCCTGTAGAAGGAAGAAGTTGGAGAGAGGCCTATGTAGCTGGAGCACAGATAGTGATGGTGAACAAGTAACCAAGATAGCTGAAGAGGCAGGTCTTTATGTCATGCATGGGTTTAATTAAGGGTTCTAGGATAATGTATACTTAAAAATGTCACTCTGATTCCTGTACAGAAAAGAAATGGGTGTGGCAAGTGTGAATAAATATAAGAAAACCAACTAGGAGGTTATTGCTTTCCCTAAGTAAAAGATGATGATAGGGCACTAGTACTTTATCCTAAAAAAGAAAACATGACAAAGCCTCAGCTAAGAGGATTAATTTTATGTTAAACTGACAATTTGCAAGAAAATGTCACCTTATACTTGTAGGAGACTTATTGTTCCTTTCAAGTACAAATATATGCTTATGTAAGTGAGGTTAGTAATAAGAACAGATCTGTGCTAAGACTAGGATGAAAAAACTGAAGAAGAGGCATGCAAAATGTAATATTCATAAGCTTTTGGATATGTCTACATGACAGATGTGTTTCAAAGTGTACTGTATATTTTAAGCAGAAATCTATTTTTTTTTTTTTTTTTGCCTGGTTGGTTTGTATAACACACTAAATGGATGGAGTGAGAAAACCATTATGTATGAGTTGCTTTGTCTTTATGATAACAATTCACAAATGCATGGACATTAAAATGTTTCCATATTGCCTTCAATTCACACTGTATATTCTATCTTGCTCAAGGAGAAATTAACAAACCATAGTGGCAATTGGGAAATTATAATACATCTCCATATTGAAAATAGATTAAGTAGACAGAGATGAATAAATATATGAGAGATCTAAACCACAATTAACAATCTTGATCTAAACTTGCACTGAATGACTATAGAATATATGTTCTTTTTAGGCTCACATAAAACTATTATAAAAATGACCATGTATTACAAGGATGTGTTTCCTTTATAATAACTCATTGAAAAACATATGTATGATTTGTGCATTTTTCAATATGTATGTTAAATTTCCAAAAAAAAATGGTTTGTTAAAAAAAAACAAAACTGATCACATATGAAGTCCCAAAGAAAGTCTCAGTGAATTTCAAAAGATTAATATTATACAAAGTACTCTGACAATAATGTAATTAAATTAGAAATTAACAATAAAAAGACTGATAAAAGAAAAATCAGTAAGTGAAAAATGTGTTTCTTAATAACTCATGAGTTAAGGAAAAAAACAATGAAAATTATGAACTATTCAGAACTACATGACAATGAAAATATTAATAAAAACTTGTGGAGATGTAGCTAAAATGAAATGTACAGAATTAGATAAATAAAAAATATATTAAAAAGTGAAAATAAACAAGATAACCATTCTGCTTAAGAAGCTAAAAAGATTAGAGCAATCTCAAGAAAAATAGAATAAGAGATAATTAACAAAATAAAAAATGTGTTTTCTGAAAAGATAAAGTAGACAAACCTCTAGCAGAACAGAAAAAGGAAAAATGAAACAACAGATAAATAATATTAGAAACAAAAAGAAGGTCATCATTATAAAGACAGTGGAGATTGAAAAAAATCATGAGATTAGAAACTCTACAGCAATAGTTTAAAACAAAATATTTGAGAAAATGTAAATTACTAAAATTGATTACAGAAGAAAAAGAAAAACTGAACAAACCAACAACTGTTAGAGAAACTGAATAGGCAGCTAAAAGTCTCCCTTGAAAATAGATGAAAGACCCAGACAGTATTATGAAGCCTTCAAACAATACAGTCTGTCTTCTACAGACTGTTTTGGAGAGTTCAAAAAAGAAAGAAAAAAAAATATCTATCCTACACATCTCATGTAAATATATTATCCAAACTATACAAGAACAAAACAAGAAAAAGCAAATTATAGAGCCAATTCACCTATGAACTTCTATAACATTTTAAATAAAATGCTAATAAATTAATTCATCAGTCTATTAAAAAACATACCATAGCCATGAAATAGACTTAATTTCAGAATGCAAAATGACTCCACACCAGAATGATTTACCAGGGTTTCCAACTTTTAATCAAATTATCAGTGAAAAAAAATATGGTAATATATCAAAAAATGTAGAAATAGCATTTAATTAACTATCACTCATTCATGATTAAAACAACTTTTGGCAAGGAATATAAGGGAATTTTCTTAACCTGATAAAGGGCTTATACCAATTTTGGTAATTTATATTTTCTCAGCCTAAATTTGGGAGTTTATTCACAAATATACCTATGATCCTACCCAATTAAGAGAAGGAATGCTCTTCATATTGTCACAAGCTGGACTTTATCTGCTTCTTACAGTTTCTGTATTCACCCGACCATCTTCTGTTCCCTGAAACTCTGTCCCACACACATGGCTTGACCACAGCTGAATATTTGCATTTCTCTCCTTCTCCAATTCACCATCTCATTCCACCTCTTCTAGTCAAATGCAGGTTACATATACTTAGCCTTTGTAATCCATGCCTCAGTAAACTCTGATAAATTCTATTAGGAGATTTCTTAGAGAAATAAAAGTCTTCAAAACATGAAATATTCATTGATGTAATACCACTTGTGAAATTGCTCCTGACTTAAATTATTTCATCTGTGAATCCTAGTGCCTATCCTTATTCCTATCAAAGTCTTGATCGTCCATGTGGAACTATGCATCCCTCAAATAAAACAGAAATCTATTGCAAATTTTGCAAAAAATATGAAATTGATTAAAGTAAGGTTGGTGAACTGCGGGATCCACATGTAAAGTCACTAGTAATCTCACTGAGTCAAACCAGGCAACAAATAAAAAAACAGAAAATCAATTAAGAATAATAATTTCATCAATGCTTGAAAAAGTCATTTAATTTCAAAAGATTAAGAGAGGGCCTTGTGAAAACTGGATAAAGTTCTCCAACATTTTTACAAATATGACCCTACTGCAAAAATCTAATGCAAAGTGAAGGATAATAAGCTGTATTAAAATAAGATCCTCATAAATTAACACGGTTTATCACAATTAGCACATAGTTGTAATTGTAACCTAAAATGTGTTAAATGTAAGATAAATTCATTTTCATAAGTTTTTGGTAGCATTATTTTAATATAAAATCCTAATCAAGTCTTTTTTCCTTCACTCTGGACTTTAGGTCTTGTATTACATAGACTCACTCTAAGAGGGCCTTCTGGGAAAAGGAAAAAGGAAAGAAAACTTTTTGTACTCATCTCTGTTTTCCAAACATACAATATTGTAAGATTCCCCAAAGGAAGCTATTAAAAATACAGATTCCTGGGTTTCCCAGCTAGTCCATTTCGGAATCTTTAAGAGCAGAACAGACCCTATGACTCCCTATTTTTAACACCCATCTTAAGGGAGCCTTATGATAAGCAAATGTGGTAATAACCACTTTAACTTCAAGCAAAACGATGTTTATATTTCCTTTCTTTATCTCTCTCCCACTCTCTTAACCTTAAAAAGTCCTTTATGTCAGCAGAATTGTACCCATTGTACTTCTTTTTTCTTTTAACCCTTTACATGCCCTTCTTCCTAGATCAGTGTCCAATCTATAAGCAAAAGATTTTTGAAACTTTATCGATGTAGTCTTCAGAAGTTTTAGAATTTACAAGTTGCTCTTGCTTTTATTTTCTTAATATTTTAAAACATCCTTGAAAAAAACAGAACTTCCTTAATTTTGTTATCGTTGTTTCTTTAAAATTGAGTGTGAGCGATCTGTCTCGTTTTTTTTGTTTTTGTTTTTGTTTTTTTTACATTCTCTAATCCTGTGTTCTCATGAGCCCATTTTGCACTATATTCATTTGGACATTCAACTGCCATGCACATATTAGCATATTCAATCTGTTCTTTCTGTACTGCCTGGTTGTCAGCTTCTCAAAGAGAAACATGACATCCTTCATTTTGCATTTTCCCCACTGAGCCTGGAAGATCAACTGACGGGTGTGCAGTATGCTTCACGCAGTGGGCGCTTAAAAATATTTTAAAACAGTATTAGAATGTTGAATCAATTTGACAGCAGTGCTGCTTCTCATCCCTTCAAGCGCCAACACTTTCTAGGTGCCTCCTTTGCCTAGCAACCATCTTCCAGAATACCTACATGCTCCCAGACGGTTCACGCAAGCTGAAGCGCTCTTTTGAACCAGCTTTCCTTCAGGTTATGGAAATATCGTTTACACGTTTTCCTCTGAGTATACGACTGGTACCCACAGCCTCTGTCGTGCATCTTGAAGTAGTTCTTTCCCCTCGGTTACCCTGGAGAAGGGACCCAGGAGGGATGGAGGTTTCATTTCAGGTTATTGTCGACTTCTTCCTAAATCACCGTTCACAGTAAGACACAATGGCCCTGCGCATGTTTTCACATCTCTAAGAACGTTCTTCATTCTCAGCATCTGAAGAGTGCTACAGATTTTAGGTAAGGGGTTGTAGCATTTTAGTTAAGATTAGGGTTCTTCACGAGCTTTATTCGATACCTCACTTTCCCTGCCCTGACCTACTGTAGTCAGGCAGGCAACACTTCCAACATCCCTCCTGTGAAACATGAGAAACAGGCTGTTACTTATGTTACGTGGCTCTCATGCAGTAAGGGACCCAAAAGCTTATCCTTTTTTTTGGGGGGGGGGGGGGACTAGGGAATTAAGTTTCACAAAGCACCTTGGCATTTATTCGCGATCTCATGTCATCCTCACACCCGTGCTACGTGGGCAGAAGGGGGGTCATTAGCTCCAGGATATGGACGAGGGGGCTCAGAGGCGGTGAGTGACTTCTCCTCTGAGATCACACGGGCTGGGGGATGGACACCCAGGGAAACAGGCCCCCACAACCGGCCTCAGTTCCCGCCTCTGCCGGTCCCACCCCACACAGCTCGGCTTCACGGAAGCAGCTCTGTGGCGTGGGTAGAGAAGGCTCCGAGGAATACGGGGAGCGGGGCCGCGGCTACGGCGCGACCCGAAACCCGGAACGCGAGAACGACGCCCCTGCGCACGCGCAGGCCGCTCTCGGCGGGCCCGGCCGCGGAGGCCGGTGGCGAACGGAAGCGGAACTCCCTGCAAAACCCGCTCGCAGCCCCCGGCTCACGCGCACGCGCACTCCCGCGGGGTAAAGGTCAGCACGGGGGGGGGAGGGCCTCGGGGCCGCGCAGGCGCAGTTACGCTTCAGGCCGCCAAGATGGCGTTCCCCAAGTACGAGCCGTCGCGCCTGGCCACCTTGCCCTCTACCCTCGACCCAGCTGAGTATGACATATCCCCGGAAACCCGCAAGGCGCAAGCCGAGCGGTTGGCCATAAGATCTCGTCTGAAAAGAGAGTACCTGCTTCAGTACAACAACCCGAGCCGCCGAGAGCTCATTGTGAGTGGGGGTCGGCCGGGGCGGGGGGCATCGAGGGCCAGAGCTCGGGCGGGCCCTTCACCCCCACCGGCTAAAGAGACCTCGCAGCGGGGCGGCCACCACTCCCGATAGTATCTCAGACATGGGTTCTTTTCCAGGCCCAGACGACTTTCTAGCCCTTTGACCTTGGGTAGAGAGTTTGATGGTCAAGAGAATGGGTTCTGGACTCACGCCGGCCTGAGTTCGAGTCGTGGCTTGGTCACTTCCCGCCTGGGTGGATCTTGAGAAAGCTATTCCACCCTGCAGCGTCCTATCTGAAAAATGGGAATAGTATAGTACTTAAACATTTTGTGAGGCTAAATAAGGCACGTGACCGGCCAGGTACAGTGCCAGGCTGATAACGAGTGTTCGAAAATGTGGTGTGTATTTCTTTTTAAAGCTGTTTCGCCCTTTCCAACTCACAGTTCGTAGCAATGCTGCTTTCTCCTGCTGGCAATTCAGTGATTGTTCAGTTTACATGTTTAAAGACCCAAAGATCCTGCAGCTTGTTCAAGCTTTGGGCTTTGGAGTCAAACACCAAGGCACTACATGCTAGCGCGCTATATGACCTTGGGCAATTTGCCTAACCCTTCCGAATCTTGGTTTTCTGATCTATATATATGGGAATGGTAGTACATTTTTTATAGAGTCGTTGTTAGGTTAAATGAGATAGTCTGTGTATCATTCTTAGCAAACTGACATATGCCCAGAGAGTTAAGCTATATCACTGTCCCCATTTAACAGATGAGAAGACAACTTGGGAAGGGCAGGTAGGTCATAGAGTGATATTCTTTTAGCAAGTGATAGAGCAGAATTTAAACCTTGGTCTGTGTAACCCACATCATCTATTTATAGCGATACCATCTTCAGCCAGAACCTTATTTATTTGGGATGATGGTATGGAGAAAGGCATTATATACATACTCACATGATTGGGTTTGATGTGCCACATAGTATGATGTAGATAAAAAGAATAAGGCCTTGAGTCAGAGTTGAAGTTTAAGCTCTAGATTTTCTTTTATCTAGTTCTGTGACCCAGGGCAGTTTCAATTTTGTCATGTAAAAGAGAGGAAGTGATAGGTGCCTCCTTGGTTGTTCTGTTTGGTAAATGAGTGCCTCACACTTAATCATATGTTGATCAATACATGGGAATTACTTGCCTAATCTTTAAGGATGATTGGTTCAGTGAATAAATAAGTGCTCAAGGGCCAGGTCTTACGTTTTAGATGTTGTGGTAACAGTGGAGAACGAAATAGGCAAAGACCCTTGTCCTTATAGAGCTTTCTTTCTAGTGGGGGAAACAAGTAATAAGTTAAAAAATTAAATCATTTAGCATGTTAGATAGTGATAAGTGATAAAGAAGAAAAATAAAGCAAGGAAGGAGATTAGGAGTGTGTGTTTGTAGTAGGAAGGAAGAGCTGCTGCAAATTTGAGATAAGCCCAGGAAAGGCCTCATGTCGAAGGTGACATTTGAGTAAAGGTCTGAAAGAAGTGAGGTGAGGGAGCTGGAAAAGTAGCATTTTAGGCAGAGGGGACAGCAAGTGTAAAGATACTTAGGAGCATGCCTGGTTAATTACAGAAACAGTAAAGAGACCATTGTGGCTAATGTGGAGATGAGTGAGGGCAGAATAGGAAGAGATGAGGTCAGAAAGGAACCTGGGACTAGATTTTAGTGGGCCCTGTAGGCCACTTTAGATTGGATGTGAGGTGTAAGAGAAAGGGGTCAGATGACTCCAAAATTCTTGACCTAAGTGGTCAGAAGAATGAACTTGCTTTTTACCAAGATAGAGAAGAATGAGAGGAGCCGGGATGGAGGTGGAGTGGAATATTGGGAAATCAGTGTGGGATACATCACATTTGACATGCCTGTTAGAGACAACATGTCAGTGTTGGCAGCTGGATATTATGTCTAGAGTTCAGGGTAGAGGTCTAGGGCTAGAAGTATAATTTGGGGAGTCATAAGCTTGTAGATGAATATTTAAAGCCATGTGACTGGAAGATCATCAAGGGAGTGAATGTAGATGGAAAGACCAGCAAAATCTGAGGTCTGATATTAAGAGATTGGAGAGTCAGGAAGAAGAGAGCAAAAGAGAATAAGAGGGAATGAATGGCCAGAGAGTTAGGAGGGAAACCAAGCCAGTGTGTGCTCTGGAAACCAAATGAAGAAAGGATTTCACAGTGTTCACTATGTCAGATGCTACTGGTAGTCCTTTGGATGTGGAGTAGTGTCAAAGAACTATCTCCCATGGCATGTGTTTTGGAACCTCTCTTAAGTAGTACCAGGCTCAGTAAACTATGGTCATGGGATAATTTTATGAACTGAAATTGATTCTGGAAGGCAGGTATGTCATATCAAAGTGTAGAGAGGTGACTGGTAGATTGAGAATTCACGGGAAAGTCATTCAAATATGTTAATAGAAGGGATAGATACAAGAGTAGATGTAGTGAGCTCCAACATCCCCTTGACCTATGTCTTGTGTCTTCACCTTCTTTACTGTTTCTGCAGTTTGATTTAAAATGTTGCTCTGCAAGATCCAGTTTAATTATTTTAGTCCTGCCAATCATGATTTCTTGGTTATGATTGGCAGGACCTTGCACGTTCTCTTTCTGGCTTAGCATTAAAGTTTTAAAGTTGATTTCATTTATTTTTTTTTTATCAGTTAATTGTGGTTAGTAGTTTTGTAGAATTATTTGGAGATTTCTGAAGTATTTGAACCAGAATCATTAGAGAATTATTCAACAAGTACTAGAAATGAAAGATCTTCCCTGAAGCTATTTAGGAATATTCAGAGTATACCCTTAACTGTAATAGAGGGGAGAAAAAGGTATCTCTTAAGCGTATCCCTGAAAGTCCTATTAAGATTGTTTCTCAGTGTAGCCTTGCTTAAGTTCTTGTAACTTTTTCTTTTCATAATTTTAGGAAGATCCTGCCTTGGCTCGTTGGACCTATGCAAGATCTGCAAACATCTATCCCAATTTCAGACCCACTCCCAAGACTTCACTCTTAGGAGCTGTTTTTGGATTGGGTCCCCTTTTCTTCTGGTATTATGTTTTCAAAACTGACAGAGTAAGTATTAGGACCTGAGGTTTATTTGTGTAATAGGTTCCCCCTGTGCTGGCTGCAGCTCTTTCTCTAAATGATTGCCACCAGTGCACCTCCCATATTAGCCTTCTACTATTCCTTCACTTCCTTTCTTATCTTTATTCCTTTCCAACAAGATAAAAACATAGTTTGAATTATATATTTGATTTTATTTTTTTATTATTGGCGCTATTATAGAAAAACACTTAAAAATCACTGTAGTCTGTGGGTCTTTCAAATTTAATAGGTACTCTAGAATTTAAAGTAATGAATTGGTTATATTTCTTGGATTTGATTTAGCTTATGAAAGAGTTTTCTTAGTGTATTTTAGATAATGTAAGGAGATTATACTGTGAAATTAAGCAAGAGAATAATTACTTTAAAATTTTTTAAATTTTTTCTCTTTAGAATATATGCACAAGTTAAACCTATTAACTTTTAGATATTTACAAATTTTTATATTTAGTGTTGGATCACTTGTTTTAAAAGAGATGTTTATTTGGTTACGTATTAGCATACATAAATCATTTGGTGTGTTCTTATTTGCATGAATTCTAGTTATATTGGCCATATTTTGCAAATTATTGTTAAAACTTATTAATGCCTTAACAACAGAAAAGCAAAAGCAGCGTGTGCTGGGAATCACTGCCATCAGAGGCCTGGATATGTGATTACAGAGAAAATCAGCTTATGTTTGACACTAGAACAGGGGTCCCCAACCCACAGGCCGTGGACCAGTACTGGTCCATGGCCAGGTGGGAACCGGCCGCATGGCAGGAGGTGAGCGGTGGGTGGGCAAGCAAGTGAACTTCATCTGTACTTGCAGCTGCTCCCCAGCGCTAGCATTACAGCCTCAGCTCCACCTCAGATCATCGGTCATTAGATTCTCATAGGCACACTGGTCCCTGGTGCCAAAAAGGTTGGGGACTGCTGTACTGGGCCATTCTGGTACTAGAACCCCAGCCCTAGCCCCCAGACCTCATGTTGCCATCCAGACTGGGGCCTACCTATCCAACTCTGCTTTAAACCAGCCAGTCCACTCTCCTGTTAGAGTATATATATTTTGATTATTTGGTAAATTATCGCTTAATAAAAAGATAGGCCACACTTACCAAGAGGTGTTTGCATTTTGCTTTCAATATATACTTTTTAGCGGGGTAATACAATTCTACTTACTAAGATGTGGGTAAGATGTTTTACAACAGCAATGTTTTCTTATTGTTCCTTTATTCAGACTACCTCACTCACACTGCTTTAGACAGTAGGGGATTAGAATTAGGTTTGGAGCATCTCATTCCTATTTTTAAGAGGGTTGTGCCAGAATGCATTGTTTTTAATTTTTTTTCCCCCCTCTTTCTATTCAGGATAGGAAAGAAAAACTTATTCGGGAAGGAAAATTGGATCGAACATTTAACATCTCATATTAAGTCTTGCAATGTGACTGTGTGTATTATGTTTAAATAAATCTATTAATTATTAAATAGTTTTTCTTTCTTAATTCAATAAACATTTGCTGGACATTGGAGAATCCCTACTTTGTGAGTGTACATAGTTTAATGAAGAAACAGATGTGTGTTCATTTATTCATTCAACAAATGAGTGTCTACTACGAGCAGGCATTGTGCTCTGTGCAAGGAATGCAACCGTCAGACAAACTTAGTACCTGTGCTTAAGTAGTGCATGCTCTGGACAGCTGTTTATTCAACAATTACTATTCGAGTGCTTGTTATGTGTCTGGAACTACTTAAAATCTAAGCTCTTGTCTGGCTTCAGCCCCAGTGGTAAATGCAGCAGTGTCATAGAAAATATGATAAAGATTTAGGAAAGCAAGAGAGGCAACTGATTGGGGAGCTGTTCTGTCTAGGGAGATGGTATTTGATCTAGACTCTGAAGTTCTCAGGGCTGACAGAAAAACCGGAGCATGAAAGGGCAAGGTGCATTGAGTGGGTATGGTGTGATTGGGGCCACTGTGAGGTGAGAAGACAGCAGGTGGAGCCTGTAAGGAACAGAAGTAAAATGGCTTAGAGCATTGGGCTTTGGAGGTCAGATTTGGGCTAGAACCCTAACCTGAACTTAGCAGTTGGAAACCAGACCGCCATTGCCTCATCTATAGCATAGGGATAGTGATGCCTACCTCATAAGGTCATGAAGATGAAAATAAGAGTATTGCTCAGTAACATAAAGCCTACCCCATGCTTTTGAGTTCAGTCTTGAAACAGTAGGGTGACAATTTCATCTATGGAGGCAGAGTAAAATCAAGTGCTACAGGAGGAACAGCATGTTCTGTAGGGCTGTTTTACGTTAGTATAGTGCTTTAATTTACAAGGTATATTTATAACTATTCTGTCATTGGATCCTTATGTAAACCTAGAAGAGAAAAATTTGTATACAGATAGTTGCTGTTAGGAAGTGATCTGAAAGAACAAGTGGGAGACTGGTAAGTGAAGCACGCATAGAGGGAAAGTCCATCAAGTGCATTTAGCCAGTTGCTTCTGGGAGTGACCGTCTTAATTCTAGGGACCTCCTGAGGAGTCCTGTGGAATGGACATAGAATTTTCTCTTCAGACATGGGAAAGGTAGATATTTATCCACCAGCTCCTCCCCTTGCTGGTTAAGAACTATCTGGTACAGTTAATTCTCTTATATTTCCAGACATGGGCCTACCTCAGAATGGCTGATGGTATTAGGCATGTCACATGGAGGAGGAAGGAAACAAGGCAGAAAGTAAATGATGTGCTATTCAGCTGAGATGAAGTATTGTCTGAGAGCTGCAGCAGCAATGAGAATAAAAAGATGGGCCAAGAGGAAGGGAGGCAGACACAGAGGTGTAGGATTTTCTCAAGCACCCCATGCACTGGTTAGATCTATGCACACATCAAGTCCAGTCTGTGCCATGTTCAGGGTGGTGGCTAGGTTTAGTCTCAGCACAGGAGGGTTAGTGGAACAAGCTGCTGTCCACACTGTTGGATCAAGTTGAGGTTATAATAATCAGCATTTCTCCCATGGTTTCCAGATTTCCCTTCTCTTGATCTTCACTTTAGCAGGTCTAGATAGCTTGCCTGATGGAGTCGCCAGGACTTTCATAGTGACTCTAGTATCACCAGGCCTTTGTTGCAGCAATTATCTCTCTCTAGTAATCACTGGACATGGAAGTACCAATATGCACCACAGTCCCCTGGGTGCCAGGCATATCCTTTCCTGCCCTCCTTGTGTAGCGATAACTCTAGCTCCTTTTGACAAAGTCCACTTAGTGCTGCCATTATGGAACTTTATTTTTTTTTTGGTCTATTGTATCCCAGGTACAAGAAACCCAAAATGACCAGGAGATAGTTATAATTTCTGGTAAAGTCAAATCCCATGATACTATGACACGTAATAAATAGGTTTGGTTTTTCTCCCTGTTTCTGTCAGCTAAAAACCCTTGCAATTTCTTAAGGAATGACAGAATAAAGCTCTCTATTGTTATGTTCATGAAGTGACTTAAGGAGAACAAGCCATGTGATTAGAGGGTGGGAACTTGTCATACCCGCTGACCTTGCTTTTGTATCCCTGCTCAGCCACTTACTGGTTAAAAGAGTGGGACTGGAGAGTACTTAAATTCTCAGTTGTGTTATCTTTAAAATGGATATATTAATAGTACACTTATTAAACTTATTGTTTAATGAGTTATTTATAAAGTATTTAGAACAGGCACTCATTAAGATCTCAGTGTTTACCATCAGTTTTTAAATCTGATTGATAAAAGCTTTAATTTGCATTTTATTTATTATTGAGGTCTTTTTTTCATATATTTTTGTCCATTTGTATTTTTTTTATTTGCTCAAATCCACTGCCCAATTTTTCTTCTGTAATATGTCAAGACATAAACAAGATGAAGGTATTAGTCTTTGATCATACCAGTCTTCTTTCATTAGGACTTGCTCTAGTATACCTTAGTAATAGGAAAAATATTTACAGCATATTTTGGTGGATAAACTGAAAAGGCAGTACCCAGGGAGATACAGACATAATTTTTAAAGCATTTTTTTAGCATTGAGAATTATTGAGCAATGTATTCTTAAGAGTTAATATTTCTTATTACAGACAGTGCCCCGTATCTTACCCAGGAATGGTCTGGTGAGAACAGCAATTGTCACCTTGTCTGAGCACTAAATGCTGCCAAGAGTTTGATGTTGGTAGCTCTGGGCACTGGGCACAGGATCCCACACAGGTACTGCTGCTTCTCTTGACTTATTACTACCACAGCCACTAGAAAGAGTTCCTTAAGATCTCTATATTGCCATCACTTGCTTCCAAGTTAAGGCGTATATGATTGGCTGAGCCCTGGTCATGTGTCTGAGTTTTAGCTGCAAGGGAGACTGAAAAGCAAGCATGTGGCATGTTCAGCTCTAAAGTGTGAGGCAGATAAGGAATTCTCGAACATAAGCAGTTCAAGTACTGAGCATCAAAAAGAATAACCTGTACTGAGAAAGATAATCAGGCACCAGATCATAAGGCCCTTATCACAGTTAAGGACTTTAGGCTTCATCCTAATGGCATTGGGAGCCATTGAAGGTATTAAGCAAGAGTAACCTGATCAGAATTACATTTCTGAAAGGTCGTTCTGGGTCTTGGAGGATGATGGGGCAAGAGAGGCTGGAGGATAACCAGTAATCAGGCTGTATAAGAATTTATGCCAGAAATGAGTTTTAGTTTTTGATCCAGCCCTCAGTGAAAAACAAAGCACCTTCTGCCAGTCACAGGATGACTCATTTGGACTTGAATTTGTCAAAAGCTTTATGAAGGTCTAAATATATTATCTCTATTAGTTCCCCTTTATGCACATGCATGAAGAGCCAGTCTTCATAATAACTCCTTATCCTTGTATGACATCCCTTCCCCATTCTGGAACAATGCTGCATTTCTAACAGTCTGGTTTGTTTAAATACTATGTCTTTTTACCCTTTATTATGGATCCTACCTGTAGAACAAGATTACATTAATGCTCTGATGCAAATTATATCAGGTTCAGTTCTGATTTATTTTTTTTATTTTTCTCTCATTTCTGGTGGTACCTGATACAATGTTCTCATAACACTAGGGGACATAAGAGAGTATTGATTATCTACATTCTTCAGTATATTAATGGGATATTTGAAGAAATTAGAAATCTGTACAAGAAACTGTCTTGATCAAATATGCACAATTGACATGGACAGCATTTTAAAATTAGTAAAAATATAATGCTATATAACTATTTTCAAAGATTTCACTGCTACTTTTGTGTGAACACAAAAATTTTATTGTGTTCTATTTGAGGACCCATTTGTATCTACAAGTGTGATTGTGATACTTTCGATAGTTTTTCTTCTGGTTGCCTTTACTGCCATTTCTCTGAGACAGATTCCTCCTCCTGCTGATGCCTGCTGTGACCTGGAGAGGCCCTGAGCAGTGTTATCTACCTAGAGACCCTTTGTCATCCCAAGAAATTACAGTGCACATTGATCTCATCACCAAGTTTCAGGATTTAAAGGATTAAAGTCAAGTTCAAAGTCAAACATCTGACCTCTGAATGTCCCTGGAGATGGATGGCTGGTGAAACATCTGACATTTCTGGAGCAAACCTGGCACTAGAGTTCAAGTTCAGTTTCCCCATACTCACGAGTATCATCTTATCAGTTCTGAATCAATTCTTTACTTCTATCACCAATTACATTTAAATCATTCATCTCTTATTTAATAATAGTTTGGAGGTGGGGGAAGGAGGCAACTGGCTGAGGCTGTTCCAGAAATCAATATAGGAAAGACTCAGGAGCTGCAATCTGATATGAAGTTGATGTGTGTAGGAGGAGAAGGTGGTAGAGGACTTTTTTTGAAACTACATTTATACAATTAAGCACTTGTTTTGTAGTTACATTATATGTTTCATATCGATTAAAAACAGTTTTCTTAAAAGGATTTATTCGTACTCTATGTAAGATGGAGACAGCATTGAAGAATATTATATGGAGTGGCTTGCATGAGGGTAGATGAAGATGGGGGTGGGCTGTTACCCTGAAGCCATCTTTAGGAGTTGGATAAGCAGTTCCCAAATCATTTCTGCAGAAGGGGTGCCACAGAAGTGGTTTGGTCCTATCAGGGTGTTTGGGATGAGATACTGTTCGAGGTTGCAGGGAGAATGAGCTGCTGTTGGTCTGCAGGTACTGGGGATGGTTGGTTTCCTGGAGCCACTGGGGTGGAGGAGCCTATGTCCTACAGAATTCTAGTAGGATACTGGCCATCAGGTCTCTGCATTGATCAAACTTACTGAGCCCCAGTCATTTACTAAGCACTGAGGATACTAATACGAAAAACACAAAACTCTGTTGGAGGAACTCACAGTGAAGAAAAACAGCACTTGTCAAGCTTTTGTTTGTGTTCCAGGCGCTAAGCTAAAGAGCTTTACACACCTCTGAACTTATCTTAAAGATCCCTATTATGCAGATGAGATTTAGGGAACTTAAATAATTTGCTCAAGTCCTCTTTGCTCAGCTAATAAGAGCCGAGGTAGAACTTAAATTTCAGCAGCCTGACTCCAGAGGGCATATCTTTAACCATTCACTGAAAAGCATGAAGACCGATGGTGTAGGGAGTCCAGTACTGAGAAAGGACACTTAATCCGGCCCAGGGGCCTTAAGAGATAATGCCTTCAAGAGCAGGGACTCCCATGTGCACTTTTTGGTTATCTAGCACATTCACAGGTATAAAAATGTTAAAGCTGGAAGGATCTTTAAAGATCTGCCAGTCTCACAGCCTAACTCTATAGGAAAGGTTTAGACAGGAAAAATGACGTTTCAGATTCTTTAAGAAAGCCTGCCAATTTTAGGACGAGTCTAGGTTGTGATTAAGAACTACTGCTCTGCTTGCCCATGTCACCTCTTTAGTGATTTGAAATGAGACTGTTGGAACAATTGAGACAATTGCCAGTCAACCTTCTCATACAAACAGAAGAAAAGCCATTTTAATAGAGATGGATTTGGAGAGAAATCAGCAAACATTTGGAACATTTTCTGTTTAAAGCAAATATTAGCAGATTGACTCAGGTTGTGGGAGTGAAGACATTGGATTCAAACCCAAGACCTTCCATATTATTCTTGCCAAATTCCCACAGAAAGGTATACGTGGTGGGCACTAACTGTTACCCACTGACATCTACTTCCCCTTTCCTTCTGATAGACCCTGATTTTTTTTTTTTCAAGAGACTGGTGGAAATCCCTATATCTGCATCCTGCGGTGGAAGGGTATCTTGTCCAAGGTTGGGTCCTGCCTTGGGCCCCAAGCTGCCTGGAGAGGTTCCAGCCACCTGAGACCCTGAGCTGGAGTAGATGGGCTGGAAAATGATCTTGTTTTCATCAATCCTTAAATGCATACATTTATTTCAATGTTTAATATTAAAAGTGTTTGGGTCTTTAGAAGTTCGGTGATGTTTTTGTGACCAGAAATACTCTGCAGGAACTTAACTGTATATCAATTAACCTATGATAAAAATGGTTTTGTTATACATTGTTTTGCTTAAAGTTATAGTCTCCAAGAACCTGGTGTTGACGTTGAGGACTTTTACCAAGTCATTTTAGATTCTCTCTTAGATGTCACCTTAATTGAGCTATTACTATGCACTGTTGAGATCTTAAATTGAGCTTCAATATAATTTTCTTATTTTAACACCAAAAAGATGACAAAAAGGAGACAGTACTTATAAATTTTTCATTTTTTGGGCTTCTGTTACTTATTCCATTAGAAGCGTACATACCGTAATCTTCAGCTAACTGCTAGTTTATTTAGGGACAAGGACTTGGCTTGCTCATTCCTGTGTCTCACAGTGGGTGGCACAATACCCTCCCTGAGGCAGGAACTGATAAGTATTCACTGAGTGACAATGGCAATAATAAACAATAACAAGGATAATAGCTAGTGTTTGCCTAAGCTCATTATGTGCCAAAGGCAGTGTGGTCACCTTCAATGCCTGGTCTCATTTAACCCCCACCAAATCCCTGTGAAGTAAGTTGTTTGTTTCTCTCAAATGAAGTAAGTGAGGCTTAGGGTGGTTAAGTTACTTGCTCAAACTCATTCAGCTATGAAAGCACAGTCTGGATTCCAGTCTGGATTTTCCTTAGTTACCATTCTTCCAAAAAAGAAAAAAATTAAATTCATGTATAATGGCTATTATATTAATAAATACATAATAATTATATTTAAACACAAACATACCAAGATCAAAATATGCCTCCAAAAGAAAAAAACCAATCCCTGCATAATAGCTACTTGTTTTTCAGTGCTTATTTATTTATAATAGCTACTTGTTTTTCAGTGCTTATTTATTTTAAGCAATTTACCTATATTAACTCTTTTTATAGTAACAAATACTATAAGGTAGGTAGCATCATTATCCGCATTTCACAGCTGAGGAAACAGAAACTCAGAGAGGTTAAATAACTTGCTCAGGGTCACACAGCTGACAAGGGATAGAGTCTAGATTTGAACCCAGGCAGTGTGGCTGTACACATGTGCTATTAATGATGCCCTACACTGCCTCACAAAAAGGATAAACTTTGGACATACCTAAGATTTGTGATGCAATTATATAAAGTTGATTATATCAAATTGAAGGCAGGTTGATTGCTGACTATAAGAAATTTAAATGTCAGCTCTCAAGATTTTGTTTTCATTTTTATTTTTATTTTCATTTTAACCGGTAAAATATCTTTCCTGAAGGACAAAATTTCCTTTAACCCCAGAGGTGATAACTCTATCATCACTCTGGAAAATTACAGTGCAGAAACTGCACAATAACTTGTAACTTCTAGACAGTTTACACCTAGGCCTTACATTTCACAACTTTCCCTTCTTCCTCCTCACACTCTCTGTGCCCCATGGGGGCACCTTTACAGAGATGGTGCTTTCTGGTGGGAGGCAGTGTCCCTCCCCATCACTGCCACGTAGCCTGCTTTTCCTGCTGGGTCCTGCTTCGTTATATACCTCATCCCATCCCATTCTAGGTCTGGGAATATTGTGTGCTTTTGGGACTTTTTTCACCTCTTCTGTAGGCTCTAGGAAACCCTGATTTGGACCAAGATCTAAAGTTAGAAACAGAAGTTGTTCTGAATGCTAATTTTAAGGTAGTTTCTAAAACAGCATTTCTCAGCCTTACCTGTGCATTGGGATTGCCTGAGGAGTTCCCAAAAAATTCTCATTTGGGTTCCATTCCCAGTGTTTCTA
The DNA here is from genome assembly GCA_030015415.1 of Cynopterus sphinx. Taxonomy (NCBI): domain Eukaryota; kingdom Metazoa; phylum Chordata; class Mammalia; order Chiroptera; family Pteropodidae; genus Cynopterus; species Cynopterus sphinx. Next base: position 54,824,248 of record CM057380.1, on the reverse strand, counting down.
ATTTAGTTGATCTGAGGTATGCCCTGGGCACTTGGAGTTTTAGAAGCTTCCTGGAAATCCATCGTTCAGCTTAAGTTGAGAAACACTGCGTCAAGAGCAGGGTTTCTTAACTTTGGCACTATCAAAATTCAGCACCAAATAATTCTTCATTAGAGAGACTGCCTTGTGCATTGTAGAATGTTAACCTGCATCTCTAGCCTTTACCTATCAGATGCCAGTAATACTTTCCCCAGTTGTGACAATAAAAATGTCTCTAGACTTTGCCAAGGGGATGGGTGCAAAACTGTCCCTATTGAGAACCATTGGTTTAGAGCCATAGTTAAGTAGCCTGGGCTATGTGAGAAGTCTCTTAAAAATAAAAACAGAGAAAGGTGGCTTCTACTGCACCCTGGAAAATACAGAAGATGCCAAAGGGGATCTGGCAGAAAATCCTCCAGTCATTGGAGAAAACCTAATTAGGGTGCTTTTTATTTTTTAAAGGTCTTTTTTTATTATTATTATTAGTTCTAAGCAATGAGATGATACATTTGTTGGGGAGCCTGGTGGAGGAGGTACAATAAGTCTTCACTTAACATTGTCAATAGGTTCTGCAACTTGAAGCAAAATGGCATGTAAAGAAACCAATTTTACTATAGGCTAATTTATATGCCAAAGAGTTAAGTTTCTATGGCATCTCATTAACGTTATAACAAAATGGTCTTGAATGGAATGGCGATATTCAAGAATAGGGAATTAAGGAAAATAGTACAGGTCTTTATAGATGATCTGAGGCACTGCACAAGGGAACTAAATCTTTTTTAAAAAAAATTAGCATGAATAATCTGGCTTGGGGGAAATATTATTTCCAGCTGACCATTTGCTGCCCACAGTTGGGGGGGATAATGTGCAAGGGCTTAGATGCCAAATGGATGCTGTAAACCCAGAATGTTGCTGTAGCTCTAGGCAGGCTTTGCCACCAAACTGATGACAGAATGAACTGAAATAGGCGAGAGTCTATGTATGTGCCTAAGATTAGGATTAAAATGAGCTTATTATGGAAAGGCTAAGATTTGGGAATAGAATGTTTTATTGGTTATCTTAGTTTGGGTTATTTAGGAGAAGAGCCCAGGAAGCACCACAGGAGAGTGGGGAGGTGAGAGGGAAGAAAGCTAATGGGCACATTATCAGAATTGCCACCACGGCAGGGAGCCAGGGCCAGACACGGGTCTCAGAGGTATGGGTGAGATAGCCGGCATTTCTACCCACTGATTCCTGCTTTTCATTGGTTTAAGTCTGCTTTTAGGACTGTTCAATCCTCAGCACTTTTGCTGGGTTCAGATTGGGGTCTCAGGAAGAGTTGCCAGTGTGGTGCTGGCAATTGGAAGGATTTAGTGCACTGAATGGTGATTGCTGATGGGATATAGGTAGGTCACTGGCAACTTCTGCTACAGTGGTTAATTTAAAAATTTATTTGAAGATTAACAATGTTTAATTTTTAATAAATACTTCTTTATATTAAGGAATATTAGAAAGGTGCACCAATCATTGTCACGCACAAAGATACCTTCACCTTACTGTTTGAGACCATGAAATACTACTGTCAGAAACCCAGCAGTCACCCCAGCCTTGTCCTCAGCTCTTCTTGCCCTCACACCTTACATCTAGTCCACTAACAAGTTCTTTCAGGTCTACTCCAAAACATATGGGAATGTACCTACTTCCACCCTTGCTGCCGCTTCATTAATCCAAGACAACGTTGTCTTTTGCCTGGACCATTGCAGTGGTCTCCTCCTTGGCTCCCATATTCACTCTTCTTTCAGTTTCTTGAACCCACAGGCTTTTTCTTGGAATGCTCCTCCTCCCCACTACACCCCAGCCCAACCCTACTCCTCTAATGACTTGCTTCTTCCTTTACTTCTTCATTGAAGATATTCCTCTCTAAAGAAAGACCTCCCAATCTCACTTGTTAGTCCCAACTCAGTTCTTGCTTGTTTTCTTATTTTTCTCAATTTGTGATTATTTTATTTATTTACTTACTTACTTACTTACTTACTTATTTACTTATTTCTGTCTCCCTCTCTAGAATGTAAGCTCTGTAAGAACCATGTCTATCTCCTTGACCACTCTAAATCCTCATAGGGTTGCCGGATTTAGCAAATAAAAATATAGGCTTCCCAGTTAAATTTCAGATAAACCCTGAATAAATTTTTAGTATAAGTATGTTCAAGGGACATATCCAATTATTCAGAGTTTATCTGAAATTCAAATTCAACTGGACATCTTATATTTCATCTGGCAACCCTAGATCCCGGGCCCTGACACTTCCTGACTCTCGCTACTTACTGTTAAATAAAGATCTGGTAGCAGCATATCAAAGTTGCTACTATGGCAACGAAGTGGGGGAAATGTGTTAAAACTACAGAACTACAGTAGCGACAAATACCATTTCCCATTCCTTTCTCTTCTGTTGTGCCTGTCTTCTCACTCTGTGAGAACCTAATCAACTCACCCCAAAGTCCTGGGCCACCCAGTATTCTGCAAGAGATGCCAGTCATGGGAAGGGAGCTGTCAGGAGCCGCTTTCCTATACAACACCGCCTCTGTTTTGTTGTGGTCTGAGCACAGGGGCCCTTGATCTTCTTTGGCCCTGACCTCCCCAGATTGTGAGCTTGAGAAAGGAAAAAATAACTTTGTTCTTTTCTCATTTAATTTTTTTTTTTTTAGGTGAGGAAACCCTTGGTTGACCTCACAGACTGCAAAGATCTTGTCAGCTTACAATCCCTTATTTTTTAAATTTTAATGGCTACAGCACCTGGTCTTCCTAGGTGGTCTCCCATCCAAGTACTAACCAGGTCTGACTCTGCTTAGCTTCTGAGATCAGATGGGATCAGGCTTGTTCAGGGTAGCATGGCCATAGAGAACTTTGTTCTTTGCAATCATTCATATCCAGAGTCTCGCTCTGTAGCTGGAATATAATAATGACTCGATGCAAGGTTATCAAATGAACTGATGAATGAATGATAGGGTGACTGACTGTCCTGCTTGGACTAAGACTGAGGGGTTTCCTGGAATGTAGAGCTTTCCGTGTGAAAATCAGGACAGTTGGTACTCTCAGTGAATGATGCTCACTCTTGGTGATTGGACTCCTTGCCTATTATTCTGGCTGATACATGACTACCAAGATAAGATAGCCTGGTGCCCTAGCTGCCCATCTGTTTAAGGATGACACTAGATGTTTGGAGCTCTGCTAACCCCCTTTGCTTCCCTATGCCTGAAATGACTTCTAGGGCCTTGTCCTTGGCTTCAATCTGAGCTCATGGTCGTTATGTTGGCCTGTCCTTCCTTGTGGCTTGGGCTTGTGATCTCTTGTAGATGCTCTGGACTGATGCTTCTAGAATAAAGGCACTCAAGCTAAGCACATGCAAAGGGGTCCTGGTACAATCTCGTGGACCCCAAGTCCTGACCACTACAGGTCTGCCCCAATCAAGTGCTGATTATGACAAATGCCACTTTCACACAACACTAGCAAGTATTTATTGAATAATTAAGCTGACAGCCACAGAATCCTCCAAAGAAATTTCTATAAATGTCTAAGTCACTTGACTATAAAAAAGTGAGTTCTCATTTTAATTAGCCCCCTCCCACAACATGCCAGAAGTGTTTAGAATGAACTGCTGTACACATCCATTCTCAACTGTGGTAGTAATGCTCCAGTCTCAATTAAGTCCTGCTGAATTCCTGGAATTGGGGGTGAAGTGGCTCTTGAGAGGCTCCCAGCACTTGTAGTAGTTCTCATCCAAACAGTTAGAGGTTTTGAGCCCCCATTTGGTGACAGCCATACTTAGAGAAGACTCAAACATAAATGCCTGTAGAAAATGACAAGAAAGAAGAGGTGAGGTGGATAACAAAACACATTTGACTAGATGTCAAGAGAGACAATGTGGGTAGGCAGAATCTTTGAATAATAAGTCATGTGTGCCAGTATGGTGGGAAGAGCAGGCTCAGGTCCGACTCTGGTCCCACCCCTTATAAGCAGGTGATACCTTGTGCAAGACCCTTAACTTCTCAGAGCATCAAGTTTCATTCTGGACAATGGAATTGGGCACATAAGTCTCACATTGTCCTTGTAGCATTATGGAGTTAAATTTGCTAGACCCAAGGGCAGAGCTGGGAGAATCCTAGTAATATTCATCTCCTCAAGGGCCTTTAATTACGGTGGTTATGTCTTTGTGAAGAAGGCCACACTCCTCATTTTGCAGAGGTGGAAACTAAGGCTCAGAGCTAAGAAATGACTTGTCTAAAGTGATAGTAGCAAGAAGTGGCAGAGCTGGGATTAGAGCCTTTTTTCCTCAGTACTTAGACCAGGAGATGGGCGTAGGAAAAAGAAAAGGCAGAAAAGAGAGTGTGAGGAGGAGAAGGAGAGAATTAGGAAGTAGAAATGCTGTGGCCCTTTTAAAATATCTATTCTAGAAAGGTATGAATGGTGAACATTCCACTGTGATCAGGTTTTTGTCAGCAATGGAAAGAATATGCAAGTGCTCTGTGCATGGTAGACATTCTGGCTTCACTGATGGCTGACTTTTTTTTACCCACTGTGGCTTTTTAAAAAATAAAATAAAAACAGAAACAAAATAAAACCCTATAATCCTTATGTGCTCACATTTTCGGAAATATTAACAATATAGATGGATAAAAGAAAAATAAATATTTTCTTGTACCACAATCCACAGAAGTCACATTAATGTTTTGGTGTCTAATATACATTAAAGTCTTTTTACCTCAACCAATGGAGATTACTGTCCCTGCTTGACTTCCCATGATAGGCTTGATGTGAGGACCAGATGTGATCATGTGGAAGTGCATGTTATAAAGCAGTATTCAGATATATCAGGGCCATTGTTATTGTCTCTTTACTGACTGCTTCTTAGTAGACTTGCTGTCTGACTAGAGTAACAAAACTCATCCCAGCTGAGCTATGAAGACAGTATTGTATAAAGTTAATTTATTCCAAACTAGAATTAAGGATGAGGCATAGAGATGGCCCAGCGTCCAAATTATATAATGGGAAACGGTGAGGGAAACCAAAGTTAGGTCTAGGTAAAGTGCTGAACCCTCCCTCACCAGGTCGTCTGGGCTCTCTGGCTACCTAGAGTCGCACTCCTGAACCATCACATAGGAGAGTTCTTTGTCACTAGAGCTCAGGCCCTGGACATTACTCAAAGTCTTGCTCCTCATAAAATCAGCTGTCCTGTGCCTCACTGATACAGAACAGTGTTCCCTGGTAACACCGACAGTGTTATTAAATGGCAACTCTGGAGTGGCCTGTGGACTTCCAGGGGGCTTCAGAGGCAATAGCTTACCTGAGATTCTCAAACCATGTCTCATAGAAATGTAGGGGTCTACGGAACCTCCGCAGAGGCCCTTGCAAGGGGTGATAGAGCTGAGGTCAAGCAGGTGGGACTTTTCTTACCCTCTCCCTACAGACCAGCTCCACCAACTCTGGCCCCAGGGCTGGGACTGAAGGCAAACTGCATTGGACAGAAGGACAGATAATGCTTAGGTTGTTTGCAAACTGAGCATGGAGTCAGGCAGGTCTGTACTATAGATTTTAAAATCAGTTAACATCAGAGGCATTTGCTTAAAACTGTAAAGCAAATTTGCATATGATTTAGCATAAAATTACTCCTTGTGGTCCGTAAACGCTACCTCCAAGAATGCAAAAGTAAAATAAAATCAAGTGCGGCAGCCGTCTGCAATTGTGCTCAGCCTCAGTGTTTACAGTCTGACACAAGAGGAATACAAAACAGTTTTAAATCCCATCAATTTCATCCCATGCCAAAGGAAAGCTCAAGAAAATGAGAAAACTGCAGGGGACTGCTGCTCGCAGCCCTGAAGATAGTGATACAAGGTCTTCTTGACCCTCCGTGGTTTGAGAAACCAGCGGAAGGTGACATCATACATTCTCTGCTATTGTGGCCCCAGAGGATTACTTCAAAAGGCAGGAGTTGTCTCTGAGACAAAGCACATACACACAGGACTGCATGCAGATAAGGGAAGATCCTTCCTGCAGTACACCATCCTATATTTGAACAGTGCTGGATAGTCTGTAAGGTTAAATCAGAGCCACCTGCTGGGTTAGGTACCATACCCACAAGTTAAGTGACTTGTTCAAGGTCACACAGGAACTAAGGACTAGAATTTGAACCCAGGCCTGACTCCAGGTCTGAAGCTTTTTCTACCCCTAGCACATCAGAAATCTAGGAAAAACACAGGGTGTGTGCCTGCACACATGGGAACATACACACAGACACATACTCTCCTCTCCTGACTCCTCTGTGACTTTAACAAATAAAAAACAGCCACATCTCTCAACAAGATTGGAGAGCCCAGAGGCCGCCAGAACCTGGCATTTAACTTACCATGGTGCCATCGGCAATCCTCTCAGGTGCCAGCTTGGCTTTGCTGGCCTTCTCAAAGCAGTCAGCGTCAGGCCCGTGGGGAGTCATTGCACTGTGCAGACTGCCTCCTCCTGGCAGGAACCCACCTCGCTTTGCCTCATAGTGACCACTGATGAGTCCCATAAATTCGCTCATGCAGTTCCCTGGGAAGGTTGAGGCGGTATTGTTTCTATTACACAAGGTAAGACCTGTACATGCTGAGACTATTCAAACATTATTTCCACAGAATGCTAAGAAGATAGGAGAACCTGATAATGTTTTATAAGATTAATAAAGAATACAGATCAATAGAAGAATAATCACAAAACTTTCATTAGTATAGAATTTTTGGTAGGCAAAGCTCTATTCCATGGCCATGTAGATTATCAGAGGTCTTGTGTTCCACTGCCTGAAAGAAATTGGTCTAGATTTAAAGAAAATTAAGGTCTGGACAAGAATTTTAATAATAATTAAAATGCAAATTTTAATAAAGAATGAATGGACTCCATCATTTGGGCTTATGATCCTCATATCAAAATTATCTTTATGTGTGATTTTGAACCCCTTCTCAACCAATCCCACAGTAGTACATGCGTCACCATATTTCTGGTTGCTCATATAGAAAACTGAAGTGAGGTGTGTACGTGTGTGTGTCTGTGTGTGTGTGGTGTGTGTTGATGGAAGGGTGATGTAATGGAAAGAAACTTAGACTTGGAGCCCAAGTCTAAGGATCCTAGACTTTGTAAAACCCAGCTTACAAATGCTATATTCTAACAAATATTATCTTCTATATCTGAATCCCATATCATCTTATTCTTCCATTCCTCGAAATGCCTCTTAGATTTATTCTTTTTTATTTCCATTGACATTCTCTTCATAGAATTCCAAAATCTTAAAATTGGAAGCAATTTCTACTTCTACTCAGTAGAGAAGAATTTTCTATATCATTTCTGACAGATAATCTCCTGGGCTCTGTCTGCATGCCTCCTGTGAATGGAAGCTCTCTACTCACCAAAGCTCGGGGTGTTAAAAAGTTTTCTCGGATTAAGGAAATTTGCTTTCATATAAGTTAAATATGTTGGTGCTAGTTGTGCATTCTGTATACAAAAAATTCTGTACACAAAATTTGACAAAAATCACAATGTTCTCATTCTTTAAATCTTATGTTTCCTTTGAAATAAAGCTTTTTATTAGAATAGCAACACATGTAAGCAAGAATTAAATATAACACCTGAGTAAATTTAAGTGCCTTTTAATTCATCTACCCATCCATCTGTCCATTTCCCACACATCCATCTGCCTATTCATTCATCTAATATATATAATTGGACACTGTGCTAACTACTGTGATAGAGATGAATAAGAATTAACCTGTCTGAAGTTACTCATAATCTGTCCCAAGAGAATGCTAAGACTGCAAATCATGAACAGAATAGAGAGAGATGGCAGCGGCGACTCTTGCAAGGCCAAACATATGACATTATGAATGCTCCACCCCTCTTCCTTACATGCGAAATTCAACCAAGTGCCAAAATACTTCTGTAATTGACTAGGCAGCCGTAACCACCTTGCCCAGAAAGCAAAATGATGCTGTAGGCCCCTGCAGAAAAGGAAAGACCCATAGCTCTATGTGCTTCTCCATGAAGCAGGATAGAGGAAAAGAAGTGACTATAAGCATAAAGTATCTCTATTTTAAAAGCAGTTCTGCTATGATTTAAATATGCCATCACACACATCACTCCAGTATGTATCATCAGGGTCACCTTCATGGACTAATTTTAAGAAGGGAGCAAGACAGAATTCAGCTTTGATATGAATATGAATTTATGTAGCAAAGAGTTTGGTGATGACTTTTCTATATCATTTTCTGTATTTTAAAGGACAGTGAGAGGGTAGATCTTGCCTTTCTGATTAATGTTGAATCCAGTTGACTAAGGCACATTAAGATGACTGGAGGCGATATTACACAAATAATCCTCTACTTCTATAAAGTCACATCAAGGTAGCAAAATTTTTGATTATTGCTAAAGCAATATTTTAAATATCTCTGATAAAAAATAATTTCCAACTTGGGGTTCTGTGGTTTTCCCAACTAACTTGAGGCAACCACACCTTTCTTCAGATCTATCTATCCTGGGCCAAACTGACTTGATAGTCTTTTAAAAAATTATTAGTAGCACATCACAAACACCATTTGTTTCAGGCAATCTGAACTACAAACCAAAGTCAAGGCATGGGTTGAGAGCTGTAGCCCAGTAGCAGACTTGTCCAAGTCTGATTGCTCTGTTATCCCTTTCCTGGGTGGGGAGACAGCCTCAGGCCATCAGCAAGTGCTCTGTACACCTCCTGCATCAGAATCTCATGACTCCCTAGTTCAAAATGCAGATTCAGAGGTTCCACCTCAGAACCAGCTAATTAAACTCTCTGGGAGTGGTCCCTCGTAATAAATATTGGAAAAAAAAAGGGCATCCTAAGTGATTTTATGACCCATATTGTTCTCAAACCTCAATACAAGAACTGTATGAAATAGTGAATTATCAAAGACTAGCATGTGAGATCCAGGCTCTAAGCCAGAGCCATTCTCTCTCTCTTCTCATCAGGTCCTCTAAGGGGACTAACTGCCAGGAGGAACCAGGGCCTATGATGGGCTTGACACTCTTCAGAAAGGACATAGTTTGTTACAACTTTATTCACAAAGCCACTTGTATCTTATAGTGGTAACTAATGGTATCCTTCTCTCAACCATAGTGGTGCCACCTAAAAAAGGTGCTGGGATTTGGCCATGAAGTGGCCCATCCCAAAGGCATCTACACGTGTCTGAGCTGCCCATCCAGTGCATCATTCTACCCTGTTGAGCCCTGGTACCTGGGAGCTGATCTGTATAGAGAGGAGCTTCATAGGAACAGAAGGCCCTGAGGTTAACTAAGGAGAGGAGTCTGTTTTTTTTAGAATGTTCCCGCTCAGAGTATTTCCAGAGCTCTATGTACAAAAATGCAGTTTAGGAAGTAGAATCATATATTGACCTTTAAGTTGGATTTACAGCTACTTCTGCACAATTAAAAATGCCAGCCTCATTAAGTGTAGCCATGAACTGCCTTATTCTTGGTGATTCATTCACTTAATAAATAAATATTTATTAGAAGCATATTAAGTACCAGGCACTGTGCTAGGCACATCAGTTAGTGGTCATGAGAGTCTGCTCTGGCATCTGATTGGCTTCAGTTAAATCCTAAATCTGCCACTTAACTAGCTGTGAGGCCTTGAGCAAGTTACTTAATCCTTCTTGTGTCAGTTTCGTCTTCTGGAAAAAAAAGGAGGGGGCAGGGGATAATGATACGACCTATCTCTGACAACTGTTATGAGGATTAAATGAGCTGATGCTTTTAAAGAACTTATAACGGAGTCATGGAAAATGATCAATAGCTGTTAGCTTTGAGTAATAATAATATTAATAAAATAAAAAAGTAGATTTGGTTAAGTTCTGTTATAGGCAAAAAATGCTCTGCAGAAACTGCTTTCAGAATAGGATCCATCCCTCAGTGTGGACTACAGTCTGCTCTACCCTCCCAAAATTATTGGAGAAGGCACGTTTTACTGGCCTTTGAACTAGACTTAGGTAATGAGCTTTCCCCAAACAACAAACTAACCAACAGCAGCCCACTGTTTCTCTTTCCTCAAGAGAAGCATCTGAAATGTGAAGAAACTTCTTGCTTCATGCTTTACCAGCCTTTCTGCCTCTCTTCTGGGTCAGAGGAACTGGGCTCCAGGCATGCAGTGTTTCCTTTTCAGAGTCAACACATGTCTGCCACCCCACGGAAGTTATGGTATTTAAGCAGCTAGAGGTCTGGAACCAGGTCAGGGACCAGGCCTTGGACACAGGATCCTAAACTCCAGCTAGGGCAGGGCATCCAGAAACCCCTTCAGCAGTATTCCCAACAGGCGACACTCATCGCTTTTCTGTCTCTGGTTTCCAATTTTGGCTTGGCAAAAGAGAGACTTACTGTGATAGTAAGGAGGCCTGAAGGTCTTATCAGCAACCCCCCATCGAGGTGGGAAGATGACAAAATCAGCGATAGCCACTCCGGGGCGTAGAGACTTGGCAGTCAATACTGTGAAAATGGATGGGTCCTGAGAAAGCACAAGAAGAGGCTGCACATACGAGGAAAGGGAGGTGGCTGGACAATAACATGCATGTCACCCACACATGAAAGGGTTTTAGAATGACACTCTAATTTCTGATCCAACCACATAGGCCAAGCTAAGAAGCCTGGCTTGTTTTTGAGGTGTAATAATCACTCATCTGATTTTCCCCTCTTGTTGTGCTCGAAGTAACAGCAGCTAAGAGGATTCTGAGCTGCTTTTTCACCCTGCTGAACCCCGTTTCACGAAGTACTACCCTACAGGTCTGAGAACCTGTGGCGCCTGCCTCCGAATCTCAGGTCACGGTGACCAGAGCTGTGGTGTGCTGCAGGGAGCTCTCAGCAGAAGGGATGCTTGGAGTAAGGTGGAAATAGAAATAAAATATCATCCACGCATTGGCATAAATGTAGGATCTGCTTTTTTTTTTTTTTGGTTGTGGGGGGTGGGTGAATGAAAGAGATTCCAGCTGGTATTCTCATTGCTTTCTTACCCTTGTTTGACAATTAGGTTTAAAACACAGCATGTACACCATAGTTTGGGTGGTGGTAGTGTGAAGGGGAATAGGTTGGGGTGTGATTCTGATTTTAAAAGATCCTTCGTAATTGAAATCAACTATCGTGTTTGCTTTCAGATGCTGTGCCATGGTCACGATTCAAAGATGATTGAGATCTATTTCTTGCCCTTTAACATTATTGGTGGAGGGGCAGGGTAGGTGGACTGAAGGAGTAATAAAACAGGTACATGAACAACTAATCACAGCAAGGTGCCAAGGGCAATCTAGCTTTATAAATAGAGATCCAAGGGAGCACAGAAGAAAGGTGCCTATTTTTACCTGAGAGGATAGAGAAGGCTTAAGAAAGGGGGGTGACATCTGAAATGGGTACTGAAGAATGAAACGAGAAAAGAAGTGAGAGGGAGGGAGGAAGAAAAGAAAGGTAGGAAGAAGGAGGAAAAGAAAAGGCATTTTTTAAGCACAGAAAACAGGAAAGGCATCAAAATAAACACAGATTTTTATTAAGAGGCAATAAAGCTAACACCCAGAGTGCACAGGCAGAAGGGAGAGGGGCAAGAGGTGGCACTGGAAAATTAGTCCATGGCCAGATGGTGAAGAGCATCAAATACCACGCTTCAGAGCTCAGACTTAATTCTAAACCACAGGGAGCCTGCAAAAGGTTTTCTAATACAGTAGTAGAACGATCAGGTCTGAAATTTGGAAAAATAACTATAGCAGCAGAACAGAGGAGATTGAACCTGGGTAAATGCAAGTCGAAAACCCAGCCCTTATTGCTGTGAGAGTTAACACTTCTCCATCTGTCATGAGAAATGATCTGAAATTTAAAGAAAAGGTAGTGAGGCTCAAATAAAGCTCTATCAGTGTCTCAGGGTCCTTTTTCATGCTGTTTTGGGCTTGGTGCCTCATTTTCTTTTCCCTTTTGGTTTTATTCAGAGTTGTTGCTCTTCAGAAAGGCAGTTTTGTGCCCCCAGAGATAAGCTGAACTGGCTCAGAGTAATCTTTCTGTCTCTGATTCTCTAGCTTCTGCTCTAATTATCCCTCCAGCCTGTGGGATAAGTTAATCTTTTATAAACTAGGTTGCAAAATGTACTTCCCTCCAGGATCCCAGAACTAGCACTTCGTTGAGAATGTGGGGCCTTAGGGGCCTGCACTGTAGACCAGGGACCTTGTGTGGCCCCCTAAATAAATGAAAGATATGATCAAGTTCAAATGCTAGTCTTTCTTTGGTTTAAATATAAGTACTGCACATTATGAGTCACTTTAGAAGAGAGCTGTCTGCTCCATCACGGCTAGAAGCAGCCAAGTGGAGGCACTGGAGTAGGCAGCCAGAGCTAGTGGACTGTTGGTATTTGTGGGTAGGACAGGGAACTTTCCAAATACAGAAATGTTCCCTTTTTATCACGCCATCACTAAGATTAGCAGCCAGTTTTCTTTGGGGGATAAACTTTCCATGAAGAAACTAAGTTTTAAGTCATCTAGGACAGTTACTATGACTAATCTGTGTAGAGAACTGAGATGTGCTCATGGGCGAGTTTTGAGAGTCTAGCTTGGTTCCCTCACTGGCTATGTTATTTATTCCTTCTCCAAAGCATTGCGGCAGATGATTCAAACTCCTGGCAGCACCATCATAAATGGCTATATTTCAGGCTTCCAAGGGTGACACTAGAAATGTTATATCTGTAAACCCCTGTCACCCAAGGGTTGCCCACTCCCCAAAGCCCCTCCAGGGTCCAGACTTACTGCATGGTCAAAGGCCACTGTGTTGATGACCATGAAGTTCTCCAAGTTGTACTTGTAGGGGGTATAGTTCCCATGCCAGGCCACAACATTGAACGGGGAGACATTCTGATTGCAAAAGAAGCAGAAAAGGGTGATCTTATCACCTAATGCTTCTGTACGTGAGATTCCACAGTTGGTACTTGGCATTACTAGTTTTTAATTTGATTTTATTCTTATAACTTAATAATAGCGTCCTTTGGGAGAAGTGTAACCCTGAATCATTCTGTGGTTGCTTCACATACCCTCAAATCATCCTTCGTCTAGCCACTAACCTTATTTTTCCAGTTCATAAGCTGCAGCTGCATTTGATCACATGCGTAGCAGAAGCATAGTACATTCTCTAAAACAGCACCTTTTCAGCAAGTTTTAACACAACTGTCAGAATCTGTGGATGCCAACAATTCTCAGGCCACACAGGCCACCCTCGGTGTTGCCTAGCATGTACTGAGGCAGGCATGTACTGTGACTCTTCTCTAGGTAACTGCTGCCTAGAGTATCTTCCATTAGACACAGTGCTTGGGTGGTGAGTGCAGGATGGCAAGAAAGTCTCTAATTATATATTATATTAGTATATATTATGTTATAGATTACACATTATTATTTTATTGTCTATGCCTTTGCTCATCTCCTGAGTTTACCATGCTGCTGGTATAAACCAAATCATGCTATTTTAACTGTGTTCTACTTATTTTGTATCGATACTTGCTAGTTTTTGAGATATGGTGGCCATCGATGGATATAATCTTGAATGATCTGCTTCTTAATTTGTTTCCCTTTTCAGAATATGTTACCCTGTTTGTATGTTTCCCCATCACTTACAGAGAGCTACATACCCCCACTTTATTGTCTACACATAAACAATTAATTTCAGAAAATGAGCTCCCTTCTATTCATAAAACTCATTCCCACTTGTATGCTTTTGCTTAAGCTATTCCCTTTCCTCTTTATTTTTCCTTGATAAGTGGAAAGCATGGCCTTTGAGTCGGACAGAAATGGGTTCAAATGCTGGTTTTACCAGTTGCTGTGACATTTGGTAAATTATTTGTCACTATCTAGCCTGTTTCCATGATAAACAGTACTTTATTTGTAGTACCTTAGTGGTGTAGTAAAGATGAAAGAATATAGTATGTGTAAAGTATCTAACACTGTCCTTGGTAATTGGTAGGTACTAAATAACTATTCGTTCCTTCCCCTGCCTATAGACCCTCTTATGTTACCTGTTTGGCAGCAAACAGCTTGCCCTGGTATTTATTAATCACAGTGTAACCACCTGGTACTTGGCGATCTTCATACCAGGCGACAGGTATCAGGAAATCTCGAGGATTGGCCAAACCATTGGCTCCTAGAACACCCAAAAGTCTTTTAGTTACTTCTGAAGTCACATAGGAAAAATGTCCACAGTGGCACACAGAAAAAGGGTTTTCTTGCTTGTCACAATTTATTTTTATCATTTAAAGACTCATTGGATTCCTAGTCTGGTACTATTTTTAGAAGGACCCAAGGGGTTTGGTCAGAAAAAAAATCGTGAAAATCATCATTATGCATCACATCTAGCATCACCTCCTAAAGTTGTAGAGTGAATATGGTTTATAAAAATACTTTACATGCACTATCTCACCACTACAGGTAAGGGGAACAAAGAAGAGAAAGAGACTAGAAAAGAGGACAAGGGAAAATCGTAGAACACTAGACCTTCTTCTTTCCAAGAAAATCCTGAGCACTCTAGAACTCATCTACAGTCCTTGCTCCACGGTCCTTGAGAAAGAAAGGGTTACATGCTGTTGCCCCAGATGTGCCTCTGCTCCTCAGACAGAACTCAGAATCAAACCAAGTCTGTAAAACTGCTCTCCAGCCTGACAAACCTGTCAGGGAGAAAGTACTCAGGACTTGCCTGCTTACCTTTGCTTTGTGAATATTTCCCCCAGAGAAAGAAAATAAATCAAAGACCAAAGATGAAAAGAATAAGTGCAAAAACATAATTTAACTTTGAGAGGAGAGACCTGGGGAGTGTTTTATCATTTGCAGCTCCTGGAGTTGAAAAAAAAAGCAAACTCCCAGCTGGTTAGAAAATTATATATATTTTCCAGAGGGTACATGTTCTCTGGAACCTCAAGGCTATGCTGACTGCAGGGCAGCAGGAAGCCAGGTCAAAGTGGGAAGAGCGGGTGGTGAGCAGGATGACAGACGGCCCACCATGGCTCCAGCTGCCTCTCTGCTGCCTCCCACCTTCCTCTGACTGGATCCTCCCGGGGGAATGACCAGAAGGCATATGCTGGCCTGTCCTGGTTTTGCTCTAAAAAAGCTGTTGACAAAGAAGGGAAGAACTGGGAGGTGTGGCCATCACCTTCTGCAAACATGCCAAGATGAAACCCAGGGCCAATTCTCCCAAATATTTTTTTTCACTAAGAGATGTTTTGAGAGCAACCTCTCCTACTACCTTCATTTCTCTTCTGCGTGCTTGCTCTGACTCCAGCTTATCAGAAGAATAGAGGGTGGGGAAATCTTAGGTCACTTTCCAAAGTTTTAATCTGCCACATGGAAGCTGCGGTTTCTAGCTCCTTCATAGCACTGAGTGATGTACCTTTTTTGACTGTTAAGTGTGTAGATTTTGCAGAGTGTGCTCAGTAGAAATGTGGGTTCGTATACTACGTCTCTCAGTATTACTCCCCTTTCCATGGGAATATAACCCCTGTGATTATTATGGCTTTCCCAATTTATTGACTACACACAACCAATTAACTTCAGAAAATGATCTTCCTTCTATTTACAAAGCTCATTCCCACCTCTATGCTTTTGTTTGAGCTGTTCTCTTTCAGTTTTATTTTTCCTCAACTTTTCATCAAGAATTAGCCAAATCTCATCTCTTTTCTGAAGCTGTTCCTGGTGATCTGGCCTATAGTAATCCAAACTTCTACATCCCATAAAGTGTACACTGTATAGCCAGAAATGTGTTGTGTACTGTCTTGTTCTCCAATGGTATATACACTGTTCTAGAGAGGAATTTATAATAGGGTGTCTTGGGTCATTTTCTGTAATGGGAAGAGGCTTATGTTACCGTTGACGAGGTTCCTGTCATTACCCTCAGCACAATGTGGATGCCGAGACAAGCTTTTGGATTGATACACTGATGAGCTAATTAATGAAGATTTTGTTTCATCGGTTGGGTCAGCCATACTTCCTGGAGCCACTGAACCTCGAGATCTGAAAAGAAAGCCTGGCTTTGCTTAGGGAGTTCTAATAGGTCTCTAAAATTCCCAGCTACCCTTGGTCTAGAGAAGAAGTTTTCTAGAGAGGAAAGTTGAAGTTTGAGTGAAATAATGAGGGAAGAAGGATGCTTAACTCTCATGCAAGTAAGTATCTGTGTCCTATCTCTCAAGACAGGCTTACAGGCTTGTAGTGAGTTTTACCAATTGGTCCCAGATCAGGCAACTCAAAGTGGACGCCGTAGACCTCTAGGATGTAGCCCCTGGTCTCCTCGAAGACATCTATGCTGAACCGCATTCCTCTCTGGAACAGGAAGCAGACACTGGTGTGCCCTCCCAAATCATGCCCATAGTTATAAAGAAGCCCCAGAGCCATAGCCAGCCCCACATGCCCAAGTAATGCCATAATCTGTTGAGCTATGTTTGAGAGGCAGCCAACTCAAAGATGAATTAGAAATAAACATTTCACTCCTAATAACATCCATGATCCAAAACAATTCTAGTCTATTCTCTTATTGGGTACAGAAATAACCATGCTTTCATTTAGACATTTTTTTAAAAATCCATGTTCACTGCTCTCTATTCACATTCAGGGCCTGATCCAGAGTGTGTATAATATTTAGGAAAGTGAACTGACGATGCTCTGTGCTTTGTGATTTTGTGCTATTTTAAAACAAAGCAGGCACCCAAGCCTGCTTACTCTTCTGTTCAGGGAGCCTTTGCCCAGGCATGACAGAGACATTTTAGAGTTGGAAATAGCAACAGCTGCAACATCTGATTGCTCCCAAATTAGAGAGGCAGGGAGAAGGGGACACATCATTCACCTGAATGATGCAGATCTCATTGGGCTGCACAAGCATCTTGCCGAACTCCGTGTAAATGAGAAGTTTCCCTTTCTGAGGAACTAACAAAGAAGACAGGACAGCAGTGAGCATCTTCTTATGCAAGAACCACTCCGTGAAGAATAAAAGGCTTAAAGGCTGCATTTGCTTTTACATTTCCAATGAAAAGAGCTTTATTGAATCTCATAGGGAAAGACCTATATTCTGACAACTTAGGTTAGCTATTTTATTATCTAGAAAAACATGATTGAAAAAAAAATTGACTGCTTTTTTTTTTTATTTGTCAGATAAGGAGCTTGTGGATTGACCAAAAAGGGAAGCCAAAATAGGACAGAAATCACCCATTTCTGATAGTTCCAGCAGAAGGCTGGCATTTACATGTCTAATGTCTACACCAAAATGTTCACTCTAAAGTACTAAAACCATAAAAAAATGAGCAGACCAGAGAAATCTCTAATAGATACTCCATTTTAGATGCTTGCATGAACATTTATATTTAAATTGCAGATATCAGTGACAGCCTTTTCTTGAGCAAGTTTGAAGGCAAATTGAGTTACCTTGATAAGTTAATCATATGTTGGTATTACTCTTCATTTCTTTTCAGCTGCCCAAATCTCCTATGTTAGAAGGATCCAGCAGAAATGGGCAAAGACAGAGAAACCAGGAAATAGAGTAGGGGTTTTGAGGTACACTAGGAATCTTTTCCAGACCACCAATTGCCTTTAGTCTGTAGATTTCACTAAATAAGACATACTGAAGGGATAAAGGAACATAATATGTATAAAATTAAAAAAGCAGATTGTGTCTAGGGCTCAATTCGCAGTGAAGAAATCTGAAATCTTCAAAACTTACCAATCAAGAAGTCTCCATCTGAATTATAAAAGCATCTGAAATGCATAGAGTAATTCCTATGATTTTTAGTTTTAACATTATCCAGACAAATTCACTGCACAAATTATTGTTTAGTACACACTATGTCCCAGGCTTGGTTCTGAGTATAAAACGGTGTGCAAAATGACCCAATTTCTGCGGTCATGAAGCTTAGAGGCTTGTAGGAAGTCAGACAGCATCAATTACAGAAATATGTTGTTGCTAACTATAATGGTACTAAGAAAGTCAGGTTCAGGGGAATGAAAGAATAGTGGACCTGATATAGTCTGAGGAGTCAGAAAAGCTTCCCTGAAAATCTGGGCAAGGGTTTAAGGAGAGAGGAGAATATTCCAGGCAGAAGGAACAGCATGCACAAATGCTCTGAGGCAGGAGAACACATTACAGGGTGAAAGAACCAAATGAAGGTGGGTGTGTCTCAAGTGGAGAGAGAGGAAGTGCCAGATATGAGGTTGGACCCAAAGAAATATCTCCTATGCCTTGTCATAGGCTGTGATCTTCACCCTGACGATGCCTCAGAGAAGTTAAATGATTGGCCCAAGGTCACTTAGCCAGGAAGAGTGGAATTGCCTTTGGACATATGGTCTGATTCAAAAATCACCGATATTCTGATTTTAAAAAATCTAACGTCTGATTTCACCTGTTTAGAAACTTTAAGCTCACACAGTTATTAGCTAAAGCCAGTCTTCATAGTCAGCTTGACTTGTCACCAATAGGTGGCCATAATGAGCATTCAATGTGACTTTGGACTCATGAATAGCCCTGGAGAACATTAGAAATTAAGACTATTTTAACCCAATCCTGGTTAAGGTCAAAATGCCTCTTGGACTACTCCTGCTTTCCGGTGCCCCATCATCCCTTTTCTATTTGCACTGTTGTGTAACATTTTCGTTTGTGCCACAAGAGTCAGTCAAAATAGAAATGCTCATTTATTGTTATCATTAATAAATGTTTATCAACATTGCTCTGGAGGAAAAACAATAAGAGAAACGACAACCTGCTTTTACACTCTGGCCAGCAGCTTGTGGGGAATGGGGATGTCCTGCCCCAGAACTAAGCCACTTACCTATCCTCCATGGAGGTATTGCAGAGGAAAATGTGGATGGCAAGTCCATTGTTAGACCTGATGTCTCCAGCTCCACACAAGGTATGCAGGCCCTGGGAGAGACCCATAGGAGAGGGAAGAGTGAATGTGAGTACTGCCCAAGAGGCCAGACCTCCTCATGGTCCCTGAGGTCCCTGAATATCATGAGGCAAGGTCCTAGTACTGTGGTCTTCCCTTTGGGACTAGTGAGATATTCACTAGTCACCAGGATCCAGGCTACCTCTGTGGAGCCTGGAATTTACTGACTTATGTTTGGTAGGTGATAGCTGATCCTAGTTGCCAGCCATGGCTCTAGATCTGGATTATTTTAATGGCTGAATCAGAAGACCTTATAGACCATCAATTCATTACATGGCATTTTATCAGTTTGGTGCTTAAGATCAACCTGAATGAGAGTTTCTATTGGAGGTAAAATCAGGTACCCAGGAGACTTAGGGAAGAAGGTTGCAGCTTTAGGGACCAGGTAATGCTCTCAGATATACCACACTATGTGGGGAGACCTCTGCTAATAAATAGGGTCAGCCCTAATTTCTGTAGAACAAGACAGAGGGAAGCACTATGACCAGCTATAATCCTTTTTGCTGATAATCCACAGTCCAAGAAACCTTAGCACAGGGCCTTCTCAAAACAGCCCTCAGCCTGAAACCTGCAGATGGAAAACTCAAAAGGAGGAAGCTCTGCTCCTCCAGACATCCATCATTCACACGGGGTGGATTTCTTCTTAAATTTTAACTCCGTTTGCAAGTTTGGGGTCTGTTTAGATGAGTCCATACAGGCAGGGTTTGGAGTATTTAATATGGATAAGAAGTTCAACATGATCCAAACACTTGGCCTGTGGCTGGGCACCTAGACCCTCCTTAAGTAAGCCACCGACTGAGGCTGGTCTGCAGAATCTTCCACTGGCTTCTTTGAGCCCCACCTCCTTGTAATTCCTCTCCTCCTTCCCTACATACGCTTTGCTCTGAGCACAGGTGTTCCAACACTCTCAGTACCTGTAACTATCAGGCAGAACTTCTAATCACATTGTACTGATGACAGTTACCACTCTGAGCTGATGCTATTCTAGCCTAGGGGTCCATTTTGGGGAGTTCAAGAACTTGGATGGGAAAAAAATTATATATTTATTTCACTAAACTCTGACAGAAATTTATCATTTCCTTCAATTAATATGAATGATGTGAACAACAAACCACAGCAGTATTAGAAGTGCCTATAAACTTAACACACAGAAATCATGGATATTTTTATGTCACATTAATAATTGTTATAGATATCTCAAAATATCATTTATGCTTATACTTCCAATAACCATAGTTATTAGATCTTTTTATAGATTTTGTGATTTAGTGCATTAATAAGGAAATATACATATTAATATAAGGTAAGCCAAATTTATTTAAATATTTTTATCATTGTATTTCAATATAATCGGCTTCTTTGTAACTTTATGTAATTTATTTTATGCATTTGAGAACACAGGCTTCACCAGACTATCAAAGGAGTCTTTGTTCCAAAAACAAAGGAATCTGAAGAAAATAAAAGCTCAATTTCCGTTAGCTGTTCAGAGAGATGTAATACCCTTTGGTGTTGGGGGCCATGTGGTGCTTGTAAGAAAGACATTCCTAGGCCAGCCCCAAAGCAGAGGCAGGTGGTGCTGTGTCAGCTGCCTGCCTCTAAGGCTGCTTCTGCTTGGCATTCAGGCTGCAAATGGCTGGATCACTCACCATGGAAGAGAGGAGAGAAGTGGGAAGGTGTGGATAGCATTGACTTACACTCACAAAGTCCACTTTCTTCTGAGACACTTTTGGAATTTCAAATGGTTTCCACCTAAGCTGGAAGAAAAAATACACACACAGGAAAACTGTTTCACAAAGGGAAACCACAGACTTTCTTAAATAAATAGCATCGATTGTACAGAAAAAGGACAGCTGCTTCCTGTGAGGCTCTGACTACTGGTGATTTTGTTATTTTAAATTTAATAGTTATCCGTCATTTCCTTAAAGGGGTCAGTTGGGTTCTATGTGTAGGGTGTGTGTGTGTGTTTAACCTATATGCATATGTACTGTCTTCATTCTTTAGCACTTTAAATTTAAAAAATTTTAAAAAAGACCAGTGCTTCTTATTTCAGAAGCTGTTTGTTTCTTTTAACATTTTGCTCAGGCACATCAGTGCATTTTGACTGATGCTGCTTTTAAGTCTATTTATAATCAGCTCCCTTTCCTAGCATGCCAGCCTCTCTGTGTGGGCTCCTGACACTGCAAGGAAAGCTTCTACTTCTGCTTCCAGCCCTTGGAGTTTAAAATTATTTCTTGAAGAGAAAGGGAAAAAACCACCACCACCACCACAACAACAACAACAAAAACACCCAGCTGAGATTGGATTTGATAAATGCAGTACCAGGTTCAATTTTTTTCACCAAAACCCATGTTTATCCACAGGCTGCCTGACTGACTGATGGTTCGGTTTAAATCACAACAATCTTTAATAATGAAATGATCTAAGGGAATGGGAAGAAAAATCAGCAGGTCCAAGCCATACTCAAAGTGTCAGCCAGTACTTATTAAACAATTTGGCCTGACCTAGCCAGGCTGGCAGCCGATAAACTTGGCACCCTGAGGACATCTCATGGAGTGACCAGCACCCCGAGGAATGGCTCCACTGGCAGCCTGGTCCAGGCAGGCTAGGTAGGGCCTCCATTAGGTGATGGGGCTCAGCTTATTCTGTATTTCAGAGAGGCAGCCAGAGGACAAAGCAAGCAGCAAGTGGAAAAGGCAACACTGCCTTTCCTGACGTACACAGATAGCAGCCTTTATTTCTTAAAAGTGATACAGGATTATCACATTCTGGGACTACTTGTAAGGAACACAAAATGTTGATTTGAAAAACATTGTTGAAATCATGCTTCATAAAGAAGGAAAAGGTTTAGGGCTAATTAAGAATGCTATTTCCTGGGGAAGAAGGGGAACCTGAGAGCAAGGGTCAAGGAGAGGGTTTCTCAACCTTGGTACTATTGACTTTTGCATCAGGGAATTCTTTGTTGTGGGGGGCTGTTCTGTGTATTGTAGGGTGTTTAGCGGCACCCCTGATCTCTACTCACTATGTGCCAGTAGCACACTCTCGGGTTGTGACAGACATTGTCAAATGTCACCTGGCGAACAAACATCCCCTGGTTGAGAACCATTAACACAGGAGGATATTCCCCTGACATCAGGAAGGGCCACAGCTAAGCACCACTGGCTTTTTGAGGGGAGGTTCTAGTCTACTGCTAATCATTACCTGCTACTGCCCTCTATAGCAGCTGTGTAGAGCTTGCATACCCAGGAAGACTGGAAGATAATATTACCTAGAATCTTGGTTCCAAGTTATTGTTCTAGATTTCCCAACGGAAGGGATTTAAGTATAGGATCAATGGTTGCCTGGGAAAATTTGTAGATCAATCCAGAGATTCTAAACCCTGTTTACCCATAAGAATCACCTGGAAAGTCTTTGAGACCCACGACCAAATTAAATCAGGATCTGTGAAGGTGGGGCCCGGGCATCTGTATTTTATAAAAGCTCTTCTAATGTGCAGCTACAGTTTAAGAATCAGCATTGCCCAACTGAGAGATTCTGTGACTCTTATATTGCTGAACCAAAGATCAAGTTCAGAAAAGCCCACTCAGTCAACCAACCAAGCATTAATCAATCAAGTAAATTGTGATATCTTGGCAGTGACATGCCAATTACCAAATAGTAAGGATGTTTAAATAATACAAGTGTAAAGATTTACAAACCTAAAAGAGAAAGAAAGAAAGAAAGAAAGAAAGAAAGAAAGAAAGAAAGAAAGAAAGAAAGAAAGAAAAGAAAAGAAAGAAAAAAGAAAGAAAAAAGAAAAAAAAGAAAAAAGAAAAGAAAAGAATAAAAGAAGAGAGGGGGCAGGGAAGAGAGAAAGGGTGAGGAGGAGCCCCAGAAACAGGGCAGCACCATCTCATTTGTTGCATTGAGACAACACCTGTGTAGATCTTCCTCAAATACCTGTTGTGGGTAGAAATAAAGCCCTGGCCCCTCGAATAGGTTTGTCTTCTGTGAGTAGGAAAAACTGAACCCAAGAGGCTGATGTGTTGGTTTGGTTAGATTTTTGCTGGTCAGTTTTTCAAAGACTTCTGTCATGAGGAGAGAGAGCCTGGGGTGGCAAGTGGAAAAGCACCTGCATGATGATGTAGGGAGCATGCCTTCAATAGAGGTCACATGCGGAATGAAGCAGTGGACTTGAAGAACCTTCCCTAATACAAAAAGTGATGCCCTCCAAATGGTGGAGATAGTATAGGGAAAGGAGTAGTTTACCTGCTGGATCTGATGACAGAAGATTTTACAAGGCCTATATTCAGCATATCATGCAGGGTGATAAATACCCCAACGTGGTTCTGATAAACCTAGTACCCACAAGAAGAAGCCAGCTTTGGATCTTCAGACAAGAGATTCTGGTTAGGAGCTTTGGTGTAATGTCTTGCTAAATATGAGGAAGGAGATTTGGGGAAAGGATAAACAGGAAGAGTCCATGGAGCGAAAGGCAGAAACATCTGCTGAATCCAGATGTTCAGTTTACTTGCATGTTGTGGATCAGTTATCCTCTGATCCAAGACCAGCCCCAGAGAGCTATGAATTAGGCTGAGCCAGGAGACCTGAGTTCTGCTACTGCCTCTGTGTCAAAAGATTAAATGAATGAATAAATGCCTCAAAGAACAAGACCAAAGCAAATTTGTGAGATTTCTGAAAGTCAGAATGACGTTCAGGGTACAGCTAGTAAACTGACAAATGTTTCTAAAAGCCAAAGATTATTTCTAAAATGTAAATCAGTCCTTTACACATGTGAAAAACCTTTAGTTCTCCCATATCCTTTCTGATTTTTTGTCCAGTTGTTCTAACAACTGTTGAGAGAGAGATGTTGAAGTTTCCACCCATAATTGGGAATTTGTCCAATTCTCCTTTCAATTCTATCATTGCTTCATGTATTTTACAGCTATACCCAGCAAATTCTATTGGAAAATAAACTTTTGCTTACTAGAAATGAGGTGGTCAAAAATAATTTGAAAAGCACATTCAAGGGCGTCCGAAGTTAGAATTAAAAATTCTTTAAAGTTACCAAAGGAAGAAGACAGAGAATCAGTGGTCTCATTTAATAATTAAAATTTGGAAGTCATGCTCAGGATGAAAAGGAAACCAGAGAATTGACTTCAATTATTTCCAGAGTCAGCAGACCAGGAGTGGGACTAAATGATCCAAGTATCCTTTTCAACCCTGAGATTCTTTGATTTACTGAGATTTCTGTGCCCCTCCCCCTGCTTCCAATTGCTTTGGATTCAACTAGATTAAGGAAATTAGGTACTCTCAACAACACTGGCTGGCTAGAGTAAACATAGCATTAGAAGTTGATACTCTCACCCAAGAATTTGGAAGTAACTTGTAGATGTAGTAGTGATGGCACTATGTTTGAAATTAGTTCAGCTGTGGCTGGGAGAGGCCCACGGTAATCCACTACAGTGAGTTTCAGTTCAGACTAGGGAAGGTGTTTGTGAGTGTGTGTCGGGGAGGGTTCAGGGAGGTGTGTGTGAATAAAATAAAACAGTGGCTCATTGAATTCTTCAGCAATCTTGCAATTTGAAGAAAAAGGTAACGTGGTTGATGGGGACAGAAATCAGGCCTCGAGTGACCCATTAGAGTTCTTTGAGGTAAAAGGCAAGAGCACAGGGAAAGAGGATTCAAATCATTATATTTTATTTTGACTTTCAAAAGTCTTCCATGAGGCTACAGAAAAGGTGAACCTTCATGGATTTGGATGACATTTTTTCACAGAAAGGAATCTGGATTCCCTTTCCCTTGAGTATAAAGCTAAAGGCATTACATCCATTAGTGGGCACCTAGCATAGAGCATGAAACATAGTAGTCAGTCAATAAATATTTGTTCAGTGACATTTAATTCTCATAACAACCCTCTGAGACTACTATGACTATTATCTCTATTGTAGAAATGAAAACATTGAGAGTTTAGAGCAGTTAAGTTTTTTTGGGTTTGTTTGTTTGTTTGTTTGTTTTAAGAATGGATGCCAAAGCTCTTTCAGCTTCTCTTTGTAACCTGTACCCTAAGCCCTTTTCTCTCAGGTTGTCTTGATCTGCTTCCCAAACTATTCATGATCCTTGGTTCCTGAACCCAGGCTTTGCCTCCTTTTAATAATCTTGTACTTGGTCTTCCAATCTGACCTTACTTATTACTCCTCCAGTGCAGAGTTGCCCTGGCTTAGTCTAACTCCTGGGACCTGAACCCTGCTAAGGTCTTATCCAATTCCCTTATATTAATTCATTCAAATGATTTATTGAAACTCTCTGTGTGCCAGATTTTATGCTAGATGCTGGAGGTGAACATGATAGCCTTGGCCCTCAGGAACCTATTGCAGAAGACCTGGAAGTGTGGACAATTTCTGATGGGAAAACAAGGAAATAGATAAGTAGAGATACTCTGGAAGAGAAATATAAACAGGAATGCTGCCTTAGGAATAAGTCCTGGCACAGGGCCTATTTAACATTTTTGTACATGAAAAATAAGAGACAGTCACAATGAAATAGTCTGGTTTGCAGACAGCTCCAACATCTTTCCAAGGAGCAAAATGTGAGTTGATGAAAATATAAAGTAAAAAGAGCCAGCAAGCTGTCAAAAAGGGTTGAACAGGGCAACGTGCATTGCAATGTTGGCAAACGCCTGTGAGTGCATTTAGGGAAATAGAATCTAGTTTATTTACAGGCTGATGGGATCGGAACTATTGGAAGAATGTAATCAATAAGCAGTTAGGATTCTATTAATTGGAAAAAGGCACGTGCAGAATAATGCTGGTTAGATGAAGATGGTGAAGACCTAGCTCTCAAGGTGTGAGAAGGTTGGAGTCTGGGAAAAATTGGGGAAGGGATCTTTAAAAATGTTGTGGGCCATATATTAGATATTCTTTAATGTTTTCAGAAGAGGCAAATGAAAACTTGCCTTCAGAAAACCCTAAAGAAAATTAGATAAAATAAGTAGAGCTTCACTATTGCCCCACACAATCACAGTCAAATCTTGAATTATTTTTAATTACTTTGGTCTCTGGCTATATGGGAGCCCGGACCTTACTTATTTACAAATATATACCAAAAAAAAAAAAAGACTGAAAAAAAATCACAACATTAGACATTGTTAACTCTGTATTGGTGGAGTTATTGAGAATTGACGCTTTTACGTAAGTTTTGAATAAAAACGTATGAACGATGGGGGTACACTATTATTTAAAG
The DNA here is from genome assembly GCA_030015415.1 of Cynopterus sphinx. NCBI lineage: Eukaryota > Metazoa > Chordata > Mammalia > Chiroptera > Pteropodidae > Cynopterus > Cynopterus sphinx. The sequence goes on along the minus strand of CM057380.1, from coordinate 54,798,066 downwards.
AAGGGATATATAGTTTCAGTAGAGTGGTTGGGGCAGTCTGAACTGCAAAGGGTTAAAAGCTTAAAGAGCTGGGAAATCCAAGACATTCTGAGAGAGAAGAGGTTTTTGGGATGGTGAGACCTGAACAGTTTAACAATTTAGACAGCAAACATCCTGCAAAGGTATACTGTTTTGAACTAATTTTGATAAATTTCATGTCTTGGAATCAGAGGGAACACTAAGATGTAGTCTTTAATTAGCTTTGAGGTGTTTATCACCTGGCCCAAATTATACTGGTTGAGAGCTAAAAGGTAATTTCCTCAGCTTAAGCTTAACTGGATTAAGACTGACTTTCCAGCAATCAAGAGTTTGACATGTGGTAGTAAAAACAATATACTTGAAAGGTCTCTGACTCTTAAGAGAAATGCTGATTCAGGAATGCTAATTGAAACCCGTAAAATCACAGTTAATTGGATGTGGATTTTTTTGACTGAATTCTGATTTTAGAAGTTAGAGAAAGTGAGTGATGAACAAAGTTAGGTATATTTCTTAGGTGAGATATTAATGGATTGAACCTATAATGTCCAGAGGCTGAATCTAAACACACTCAAACATTTTTTTGCATTAGTTCTTAGACAATTGATTAAACACACACTAAAAGAAAATGAAGGTTTTCTGGGTATAACCCCCAATCTTCCTGGAAGGTATCAAAAAGGTGACAGTGATGATAGCATACCCCATAATGTCCTCTGGGAGGAAATATTAGATAATTCTCAGGTCTTCAAACTCTCAGAGATAACTAATGTGTGGAGTTGGTGAAGCTGATGAATTTTTAAATTTGATCTGTGACAGGTGAAGACATATGTACCATACAAGCTTCAGCTGGGACAAACTGTCAGATGGGTACCTAAATATAATTTTCTCAGACTTTCTTAGTGAGAGTCTGGAGTACATGCTTGGAAAAGGTTACCAGGGGGAAAAGGTGATAAATGCAGATTGCTGTGGTTATTAATGAAGCAAAAAATTGGAAAGAGATATTAACTTGTCAAGAAAGTGTAAATGAAAAGACAAAAGCATAGATGTAGCAAGAACAGCTAGGGTATGTGTACCAAGGCAAGGAAAGCAGGATGGCAAGTGACACAGATCACAGAGCAGGAAGATAATAAACTACTCCACTCCCTTGATGGTGCTGGTTTTACAGAAGCACTATTGAGTTTGGGGGCACATTTGTCTCAGAGTACGTGAGCACAAGGTCAAAAATAAGCAGAGAAATATTGGAGAAGAAATTCATTTGGTGGCCACAATAGAAAGTGTTTGAAGGAGTTCGAAATGAGGAAAGGTAACAAGTTCAAGGAGAAATGCAAAGGAAAGTTAGAATGGGAAACATGGGGAAGGAAGGAGGAAAAAATATGTATTGAGGGTCTACTACAAAGTAAGTAGAAACTTTTGATGTAGCTATTTTGGTGCTTCCATATTAACTCATGCTTTTTAATGCAGTTGCCTCAAACTTCTGCCTTAAAATGTTTAACTATTTATGAAATAATGAATTAACATGCCTAAGTGGCATACTTGACTCTCACCTATAACAGGAGACTTCCACTTTCTACACTTTAATTTTATATCATTTCAGTTTTTATAACTATATGTTACCTTTATGATAGGACAAAATCATAAAAATTCTATCAGAACAAGTTAGCTTCCATCAGTAAGCCACCTGTACCTCAAAAAATCATTGTAAAGGGGTATATTCATGTTAAATAAAATGTAACAATAGTAGTCATAGAAATAATATATAATTAAAGGATAATACTGAGCATATTACATATCACACTCACAGTAGAGTCACATTTTTCTTAAAGGTTAGGTTTGAAACCTAACTCCACCCTAAATAAAATTAGTTAAAATAAGTGGAGCTTCACTATTGCCCCACACAATCACAGTCAAATCTATGAAGATATATTAAGGTAATAGAGGCTCATCTGACTTGTGTGGATGATATGAGCAGGCAGGGGAGGTGGAACTCCTCATTCCACCCCTAGTTATTAAATAACCACAGTTATTTGATAGTTAAATTAAAGGCCCCAGTATTTGAATTCCAAATACCTGCCTATGGACTTTTCCTGTAATTCTTCTTTAGTCTAGCTCAATGGTTCTCAAATTTAGTGTACATAAGAATTACCATAAAGGGTGGCACACACAAAACTCTGTATCCAATACTTTAGGAATGATTTACAAGAATTTGCAGAGATAATTTTGTTTATATTTAATTTTTGTCTTACTTGCTATTTTACAGACACTCTGTTCCTTTGCAGAATATGAGATTTGGCTATATTTGATAGAACTCAGAAACTTAGTTGGGGATTTTATATGCCGCCAGAAGATAAGAATTAGAAAACTTACTGTGATTGAAATATCTTTTTAACCTCCCAAAGTATATAATAAATACTTAATTCCTTTAACCCAACCAGGAATCCTACCAAAGTACAAGTATCCACCCTTCACATTTTCTAATAGAAGATGAAATCGTATAATTAACCAAAGATCTATTTATTAATTAAAAAGAAACAAGTAGAATCAATATAGTTAAAATGACTATATTACCTAAAGCATCATACAGATTTAATACAATCCCCATCAAAATTCAATCGGTTTTTAAAAAAGAAATAGAACAAAAAATCATCAGATTTATATGGGAGCACAAAAGACCCCGAATTGCCAAAGCCATCCTAAGAAAAAAGAACAAGGCCAGAGGCATCACTCTGCCCAACTTCACATTATACTACAAAGCAACAATAATCAAAACGGCATGGTATTGGTAGAAAAACAGACACATAGACCAGTGGAACAAAATCAAGAGTTCATAAGTAAATCCATATTTATATGGGCAAATAATTTTTGACAAAAAAGCCAAAAACATACAGTGAAGAAAGGAAAGCATCTTCAATAAATGGTGCTGGGAAAACTGAAAAGCCACCTGCAAAAGAATGAAACTATCACTGCACACCAAAATTAACTCAAAATGGATTAAGGACCTGAATATAAGACCTGAAAAATAAAATGCATAGGAGAAAACATATGAATACAACTCAAGGACCTTGGACTTAAAGAGAATTTTATGAATTTGACCTTAAAAGCAAGGGAAGTTAAAGCTAAAATAAATGAATGGGACTACATCAAACTAAAAAGCTTCTGCTCAGCAAAAAAAAAAAAAAATTATCATCAACAAAGTAAAGATGTAACAATCCAAATGGGAAAACATATTTGCACACAATGCCTCTGATATGGGCCTAATATCTAAAATATACAAAGAACTCATACAACTCAATAACAATAAAAAAGCAAATGATTCAATCAAAAAATGGGCAGAGGAACTGAACAGACAAATGGCCAAAAAGTATATGAAAAGATGCTTAACATCACTAGCTATTCGGGAAATGCAAATCAAAACCACAAGGAGATACCATCTCACACCTGTTAGAACAGCTATAATCAACAGGACAAGTAATAAGAAATGCTGGAGAGGATGTGGAGAAAAAGGAACCCTCTTACACTGCTGGTGGGACTGCAAATTGGTACAGCCACTATGGAAAACAGTGTAGAGGTTCCTCAAAAACCTAAAAATTGATCTACCATATGATCCAGCAATCCCTCTACTGGGTATTTACCCCAAAGACTTGAAAATCCATATCCAAAAAGATATTTGCACACCAATGTTCATAGCAGCATTATTCACAGTGGCTAAGACATGGAAACAACCAAAGTGTCCTACGATAGATGACTAGATAAAGAAGCTGTGGAACATACGTACAATGGAATATTACGCAGCCATAAGAAGAGATGAAATATGGCCAGTTGTGACAACATGGATGGACTTCGAGATAATCATGCTAAGCAAAATAAGCCAGACAGAAAAGGTTGAAAATCACATGATATCACTTATATGTTGGATATAAACCTAAAGGCAACAAATGAATAGGACAAACAGAAACTCAGGGACATGAACAATAAACTAGTGGTTACCAGAGGGTAGAAAAGGGGGGTAGGGAAGAGGTAGATGGAGTAAAGAGGGTCAAATATGTAATGACAGAAAGAAATCTAACTATGGAAGATGAACACACATATATATATGCCTTACTATTAAAGTGTACAGCTAAAACTTACTGGATTTCTTTAACCAATGTCACCATAAAAAATCAATAATTAAAATAAATAAATAAAAAATAAAAAACAAGTGTGCCCCTTGTGACTCTAGGAGCGAAATTAGAAAATTTGATATGGAACCCATTGAGGAGTCAAGCAGATTCTTAGAAAATGAGCAGCGACTTTGGCTGTAATGGTTTATGGCCCTTTGTAAGATGAGTAGGGGAAGTAAATGGTTAAATGAGTGAAGTCAATGACCAAATGGGGATGGTTTGACAGATGTATTTCTAACCCCAGAGTGTGGGAGAGAAGGTGGTAAAACGGTATTAGTTTAGGAGCCCAGGTGAGATTCTTGGACAAAGTGAAGACAGAGTCCCCAGGTGGCTTTATGAATTGTGTCCCAGGCTAGGGTCCTGACTCCCAGAAGGGAAAAGAGGCTGAAGCTGATAGCCTGACCTTGTGTCTTACAGGTGACTGGGCCTGCATGGCTGGGGGTTGGAGCAGGGGCTGACTTTTTCAGATATGCTCAAAGGCAATGTACAGGCCAGTGGTGGACTAGGGAAGATGTCTGCTTCATGCATTAAACTGCACACAGCAGAGGTTTAGAAAAAATATCCTTGTTTCAAATGGCTAGATAATGTAAGTTGTTAACTCAAATTTTCCCCCACTCTGAATGCCTCCCTTTCTGTCCCTATTGGGGGCAGAGGTGGGAAGAATAGAATTCAAACAGTTACTTAACTCTCTGAGATATCCATAATTAGGAAAGAGATAGGGTAACCAACTGTGGTTATAGATTATTCTGGCTTTGGTTCTACAAAAAAATCTAAGAATTTAGAGGAAGGGGATTTGGAGGCATAGGCAAAATATCTTGGTAAATCAAGGTGAGGAAGCAGATTTCTTTGGGCTTTAGAAAGTTGTAGGAGAGAGAAAGAGAGACAGACAGACAGACAGACAGACAGACTTTGTGTGGACTTTGAATACAGAGGTGGAGGGGTCTTGAACCTGTGACCTGGCAACTCCCAGAAGGAGGGAATGGCTGAGAGACATATCCAGGATGACAGGACCAGAAGTGGCCTTGCAGATTCCATGCCCAAACCTGGCCTAATAGCAGCAAAACAGTGGGCATCTCAACAGTACCCAGGGAGGGGACCAACCAGCAAAGCCCAATTCCCACTCCTACTTTGACATCATTTAAGACCAGTCTCCCAAGCAAGACTGTGAAGAAGTTATTTTCTGCCAATTTGGATAAGGACTTCCAAGACTGAAAAATAGTATAAAATGAAAAACAAATTTACCTGAATTTAAAGTCTGTAATTTATACGTACTATCACTGCCTTTAAATGAATATATCAAAATGGCTGTATCAGAGTCTTGGTTCTTGTCTACTGTGTGCCAGGCACTGTGTAAAGCATGTTCATAGCCATTCTCACGCATAATCTTCACAAAAGCACTGCAGGACAGATGTCTGGTTATCTCAGTGTACAGGTGACACATTGTGGCTCAAAGACACAGCAGGTAGTAAAAGATAGGGATGCAAACCCAGTCTATTTTCCCTGCTGCATTATATACTTGTTATCACTGTCATGCACCTAAGCTCAGGGACAAAGGAAATACACCGGGGTTCTCAGGAGGTTAAAAAAAAAAAATTGAGCTCAATTTGAAAGCAGAGTACATCAGTAATACTGGTGCCTGGAGGAAAAGCCCACTGGTCACTCAGTCAACAGGAGGAAACTTAGGTGTGCAGAGAATGTGATAGCAATCTGTCACCATAAGAGACTTATAGAATCTAGCTCAGACAACAAGCCTCTCATCCCTATATCAGAGTCCTCTTTTCAGATACGTAAGTGTTCAATGTCCTCAGGCCATCCCCTCCTTCTGAGAGTTGCCAGGTCACAGGTTCAAGACCCCTCCACCTTGGTATTCAAAGTCCAAACAAAGTCCTCTCTCTCTCTCTCTCTCTCTCTCTCTCTCTCTCTCTCTCTCTCTCTCTCTCTCTGGTTCTCTCTCTCTCTCCTACTCGTTCTCCACCCCCAACCTTTCCAAAGGCCAAGGAAATCTCCTGCCTCTCCTTGGTTTACCAAGATATTTGGTAAGTTTCATTTAAAAATGGTTAATTTAGATTAAAACAAACAAACCTATGGGCATGTAGATATTTTCACCAGCCTATATCATATTTATTCATCCAACTCACCTTGGCCCTTCAGCTGAGTCTGAACCACTTCTGTGCCTACCTAGAAACCGTTAGGCTAGAAAAACACAAGCTCCCCCCACTCACACATACACACACGTACATGCACACAATCAATTAAATCCAAAATTCCTACCTAAGTTTGAGCAAAAGAACAAATACACTTTAGCACTTATTTTTAAAAATTGTCTAATTTCTCAAAGACTCAAGCTTGTCTATTCAAGGCTTTGCGTACATGTTATGCTCCAATTCATGGGACCCAGTTACCTGATTAGGGTCAGGATCAACTTCATCCCAGTTGTGAGTGACATGGCCTTGGTCAATGGATGTAAAAGGCTTGTGAGAAACTGAAGGTAGAATCCTATACAGCCAGCTGGGGGGGAAACAAGGACACGTAAGTCTTACAGAGATGTTGTAAGTGATATCCAGACTGACTCAGGAGGTACCATCAGGAAGATGCTCAAGTCAACAATAATCTGTGGGCTTTAATGTGAGAAGTTATAACAAAGATCACTTAATAGCCACCGCTTCCCATAGCCCTGGCCTTGTCTCATCTTTCCCGTCCACCTATCACTCTTCAAATTAAGGCTCCAAATCTTGGTTATTCTCATATTGACAAAAATGAAGAATTATCTTTCCCAATGACAACAATAAAGGAAGGGGGAATACTGTGAGGGATGTCCGTGCAGAAAAATTCATAGAAAAGAAATTAGCTTATGTATGTCATCGGACACTAATACTTGCTCTGGAAGGTGAGGGCAATGAATCCTACATAGATTGAGAGGATATGGTGATTTGTTATTTTTGAAATATAAGCCAGTTTTCTTCCTTAAAATTATAAAAGTAATACATGCCAGTGGTAAAAATAATTCAAGTAATTCAAAAAGTCCTGAAAGGTACATGGTCTTCTCCTTTCGTTTCTTCAGGGCCAATCTTCAGAGGCATCAGAGCTTAACAAGTTTCTTGTACATTTTCTGTTATGTCCAAAGCATATAGACACAAAATTGTCAAGCTGTTGTACTAGTTTAATCTTACAACAAAAATGTGTGAGAGTGCCTAATCACCTACATCTTCACAAATATGGAGTATTATTAATATTTTTGGCCTTTTAGGTAAAAAACAGTATTTTATTTTAATTTTGTATTTCCTTTATCACGAGTAAGTTTGAGAATCTATATTTATCGGATCTTTGTAACTTTTTTACTTGTACAAGAACTTTACCATTTTTCTATTGAGTTGTTCTTTTGATGTTAATATTTAAGAGGTTTAGGAAACTAACACTTCTCTACTCCAGAATTATAAAAGCATCTGTATTTTCTTATAGTACATTTATGGCTCCTCTTTCCCTCTCTCATTCTCTCCCTCCCTTCCTCCATTCCCAGTTTTACTATCTGTGTATGTCAAAACTAAGCCAAAGATCTGCCTGCCAGGACCTGGATCTCAGGCTTCAGAAAGAGAAGAAAACTCTAATGAAGGAAGGACACCAGGAGGACGAACCCTCACAGTTGAGAGGGACACTGAAACTAAGAGGGACCAAAGTCCTTTCAAAGGCAGTTTCCCTGACAGAGTACAGAAGGAAGAGGAACACTCTTTCTGACAATGGGAGATCAGATCTGCTTCAAAAGCCTCTGGCCCCATAAGCACTAGGAAAGTCAACTTCAGAGGGTGGAGTTGGCCTGACCCCAAACTGAATCACTTGGGAGATAAAAAGGCTAGATTTGTTGTTCAGTTTTCATTTGATCTCCAGCTTCAGAGTCCAGATGATGTGACCTCAGACCTTGGACTGGAGGCCATGAAAACGAATCCTCTCCAGCTTCTAGTAGTGTATGGTGTCGAGAGCATATATCTGTATCTTAGAACCACCTGTGTGATCCCAGGCAAGTCACAAAACTTTCTTGATCCTATGTTCCTTATCCTCGTCTCCTAGGATTGTTATGAGGATTCGGTTTATGTACTTAGAATGCCTGGAACACAGTAAATGCTCACTTATTAAATGTGTATTGAATTGTCTGTCTCCCTCTCCTCATCTGGGTTTCTATGATGGTCTATGTTTTCCACATTCTCTGTCCTGACGCTCAACTGAAGAGATCAGTTAACTCATATGATAAATATTTACCTTTGCTAGATATAATCTCTGATAGTTTTATGGGTGCCCAGCACTCTGTGGTTTAAAAGAATAGTGACTAACTGTAAGAATTCCAGGCTTGCTTACCTATTGACAGGGCTGGTTCCATCTTCCCACTGGAGGGGTTTTGATCATTTTTACAGTATTCTCGTGGATACTTTGGAAGACTCCTAAACAGATGGGTGAGCCATGCCTAGTGTCCCTTGTGTTTTACCTGAGTTTATAGAACTCCCCAGGCAGCATTACATTGCCCCAGACAGAGATTTAATTCTGATTCAGGGAATGGTGCCAGCTTCCTAATGAAATGCCAACAGCTCTTTTTCAGCCTCCTAGATCAGAGCTCAGCTCCTGCTGGCCAGAGATATTGCTGAATGTTGGGGCAGGCGGCAGAATCCAGAGTCCAGGTGTTTCATTAGTGAATGGGACATAAAGTCAAGAACATAGTCACGGAGGCCAGGTTGTCATAAATTAGATTCAACAGGAATTGTTTATGTTTCCCTTGCCTTGACTATTTGGGGTTGCAGAGAGAGATGATTAAATAGCAATAGAATTAACCCCTGATTTTGACAACTGTGGGAAACAATCTGTTCCTCCCTTCATATCTGTATCTATCCAGAAGAAGCCAAATTGATATTGACATGGTAGCATAGCACCTTCCATGTCACACACTCAGTTCTCCGATAGCCTCCTAGGGGGTACCCTGTTTTGGAGGGAGAAACTCTGCTGTGGTGGCAGTAATTATGATTTTCATAATTAACATTAATTGAGCATTTACCATGTGTCAGGTGACATACTAAGACTTTACATACATTCTTTCCTTTAATCCTCACTACAAATGAAATAGGTACTATTATTATCTCTTTGAAAAAATGAGGAACCAGAGGTTCTGAGAGGGTAGATGACTTGCCCAAGTTCACATCCCTGGAAAGAGAAGGAGCCAGAATGGAAACTCAGGTGTCCTGACCCTAGGGTGTACATGATTAACAACTGAGGGGAGCAATCTATCCTTTGTGTGGCTTGTCATGTTTTTGCATTCACCATCTCATTTCTTTCTCAGCAGAACTTAGGAAAGATAAACGCAGTCTCTTCTACTAAGCAGTACAAGACCTCCTGCTTACCTCCCCAAATCTCCAATATTAGTAGCAGCCCTCTTCACAAATGCCCTAGCCTGAAATTCCTACCATTAGACACTACTCGTTTAACGCAACACTTACTGCCTCTCCAGACACCATACCACTGACTGCATCCGACATGCCCCATGGGAGTTAGTCAAGGGAGTGAGTTCATTGACCTGGCTGTAGGATTAGAGCAAACACGGAATGTGACACATTGTACTAATGAATGTGCCGGTTTCCAGCAAAGGCAAATTCCAAAGAGTTAAAATGTTATTAATTTAAACTACAAGGGGCCATGATACATGATCTTTCAACTATCCAAACTTTTCATGCAAAGAATAGTCAGCTAAGGTACTGTACTCAGTCTTTTATAATTTTGAGTTAATCATTATAACAATAAAATGTAAACTAAAATCCAAAACTCAATTGGATAATCCTTAGGGGAAGGCCAGACTATTAGGAACATTTTCTTCTGAGCATAAATGAGAATTCATACAGGGAACTGTACACGTGTATTTCTAGGCCCTGTGCAACTGCTCTCTCAGCTTCATCCATCAGCCACTTGATTCTAGCTGGAGACAAGGCCCATCCTCCTCAACTATGACAGAACACAGCCTGCGAGAAGTAGGATCTTGGGCAGCCTTGGGAGGTTGTGGCCCAGGTGTAGGAGACAGCACTAAGTACCAGTCATAGCTCCCTCAGTCTGCAGGGCAGAATTAACTTAATCCTTGTACCTTCTCTTATTGGTGCTCCGGGGGCAAGTGAAAGCTGATCCTGAGAGCTGCTCAGCATACAGATTATAGGGACAAACTTGAGGATTGTTCTAAAACAAAAGAGGCAATAAATAACATATCTGAAAAGCATCCCACATTCCCAACAATCAACTCATGGAGAAATTCTGTCCTGGATGGGGATGCTCTGGGCTACTGTACAAACCATCCCCAACCCATATAAACTTCCTGTAATAACTTGTTAGGTGAATTTTCTCCTGATTAGAAAAGTAATACATACTTATTGTAGAAAATTTATAAAATATAACCCATTATTTCATTATCTAGAAATAACCCAATGTTGACATATTGGTATATTTCTTTTCGTTTTTATCCTCCAAAATAGGAATCTTATAAAATGTAAAACCCTGTAATAATCAGGACTTTTTTTAAAAAGAGGAAAGCATTTTTTTTATGCCATGATTTAAAAATTTTTTGAAAAAATTTTTGTTTGCTATATTTTTATTACTGTAACCACCAACACTAGTGTGAACATCGTGGTGCACACATTTTTTTTAGGGCTAATTATTTTCTCATCGTTGTCATATCTAATGGCTGTTCAAGGCAACTACAAGGAAGTCCCGTTAACCCTGGAACTAGAGGATTCCCCCTAAATGGGTTGGGTGCTTTGTCTGTAGATAACCGCTATCCAACTTTAATCTTTGTATTGTCATTGTTCTGTATCTCAGTTGTTTCAATGATTTGTAAAACTCCTAGACACTTCAGAGGCTAAATTATAAGAGCCCTTGTGGGTAGAGGTGCTTGGCCTGAGTGCTGGTCATTAACTCCTATAGTTGAGAACGCTCTAAGCTAAAATTCTATTTATTCATACCTGTCCTTCTGGCAAGGCACTGGGGCAGCGAGGGTCCTCTGAGGCACACTCGTTCCCAAATCCGGAAATGTACTGCATGTGATAAAGACACAAAGACCAGCATTAATGGAATTTAAAGACCATTTCACAGCACCAACAGTCTTCAAAGGTAAGAAGTTTTGTTTGGACATGTGTTTATGTATGGTGCTCCATACATAATATCTTTGCTATGTCTTGACATGTGATTAGGAAAGATAATATGTTCTGTGTGAATTTAAAAAAAAAAATTGAGAGAAGAATGTTGGATATAGACTCTCCACCCTTCCCTGTACTTAGTCGATTTATGGGCTTGTTCTTCATTATTTCACCCCCAAAACAGATTCTTTAATTCTGGTTCCACCATGGATTTCTTAAAAGGGGAGATGCTCAGGCATCACCTCAACTCCAGATTAGTAGTATCTTGCTGAGCCTAGACTGCAGCCTCTCTGAGTTTGGAGCAACATTTCCCATTCATACTCTGAAACAAGCAACTGTAAAAAGAGGAATGTGGATTTAATGTGATAGCAAAACCCTTGACAGAAAGCTCTCCAAATTAGCCTCACTGCAGGCAGAAGCTTACATTATCTGGCCCATATATAGAATATATATGTGAAAATGAAGTTTGAAGATATGGCAGAATCTGGCCACAATGGCAAAATGGAGTCTATTCTGATTGCCAACTATTTACTCCCAGAGAAAATAAAGTTGGAGGGCCTCTCAGCAAAGTATGTAGATCCCATGAAACTTATTGTTACAATACTTAACACACCTGTGAATTCTTATTTACTGTATGACTTCTGTGCTAGTTTACAAGTTCCATGACTTCTGAGACTACGGCAATTTTGTGTACTTCTATGAGACTTGTGCCTGGTTTATAGAAGGTACTAAATAGATATTTGTTTTTTGATTTAGTTTTCACTTAGATCCTATCCTAATCTGAGTATATGTACGGGTTCTGTATGTTAGAACCCCTTTTTTCTAACTTAAACATCAAAACAAATGGCTGTTTTCCTCCCATCGTTTTTCCTAATAAAGGTACTTAATTTTAGCCCAGGATAATGAAAGTGCAGCCTCGCTCAGAGAGTGAAATGCCACCATCTGAGCACATGTCTTTATGAGATATATAAGAAGGATGTAAGTGGGTGGGAGGGTAAGCCTTCCAGAGTTCTCAGCAGCATGGAGAAGGATAAGCCTGATGCAACACGCCAGTATGTGTGAATGATGATCAGACCAATAGCTGTCTACATGTAGAAGGAATATCAAATGTGAAATGTTATGACCGAGAAAGCAATAGAAGGGAAATTACTTTTTGCCTCCACACACAATTTTTTTTTGTGTATATTTGAAAATCTATCAGCACTAAAAATATCAGGTTCTCTTTTACACAGATTGGTTAACAGCAGCGGCATGTAGCTTGGAATGATTTCACTGGGGGCATTGCAGAGATCATCCAGCATTCTGACTCTCCAATGAACACAATTTTCTTTTCTCTAAATAAACCTCGTGCTCACCATCAACAGGATTGATTTTGAGCTGCTAAGAAATGGTAATGTCCCCAAATTATCTTCAATTCTGTGAAATGGAATTTTAGACCAATCTGTGACTGAAGCCAGTGAGTGTTACAGTGACTTCACTTTGTTCAACCCCTGAGTTGTTTCTCTCTGCCAGAGAGGCAGGAAGGTGTGAGGGCTGAGGAATGCAGCAGAGCTATCCAGCAGGCAGGGGTTCATTTACTCATTAGCCTTCCCAGTCTTTTCAGCTCCTAACCTCAGAACAAGAGTCCAGGGTTATATGTTTGTTTGGAGCAAGAAAAAGGAGTCTTAGGATATGGAGCTCTGAAGCATTTTGCTTCCAACTGCTTTAAAAAATAGAAAAGAAAGTAGAAAGAACAGCTGGTGGTTTGGAAGGGAGCCACTCAGCTCCAAGAGAGGTGTGAGCTCTGAATCGGTTTCTCAATCTTCACTGTAGTGCATTGGCTGAAGAGGAGGGTGGAAACTGCAGAGTCATTCTCAAATCAGTTGGTTTTCCTAATCCTCTGAGAGAAAAAATCACAGATGAGTTTGTTAGAGCTTTAAAATGCCATTGTCCCTCACCGCTGAAGGTATTTGAATAAAAGAAGCAATATTCTGCAGCTGTTTCCCAAGTCTCTGAGATCAAGGGCAGAATCTGAACTCTCCTTATATCTGTTATGAAAATCCAGGCCTTCAACCCCAGGTGTAGAAACTCCTATGTACAAACATAAGGTTATACAAAAACAAAAACAACAAAAATTAACATCTAGCAAGTGTGTTTGTATGTTTTCTTCAGTTCGTATTTCTGAATAATTTGATCCCATATAAAAAATGTGTCTTCATTTCATTCCAAGACAATTATATGCATCCTTTCTTTAAAAAAAGAACACATTACTGAACTCCCTGTAACTTCAGTACCATCAGTTCTTTGGCAGCTCCCTGGTATACAGCTTTTTAATTTTCACCTGGTCCTCAGGATATGATTTATTTGTCAAATACGAAATGTTTTCTCCTGACTCTGATTCTGGGTAACACCCTGATGGGACTAGCAGATGGTGCACCTCACTTTCTTTTGTTGGCCATGAAGGAAAGAGAGAATTCAGGGTAGACATAAGCTAAAGCTACCACTTTTCCTCTGGAAAGAGTCCAGTATTTCTAATTAACCCTGTTGAAAGTATAGAATATAGATCGTTAGGGGAATAGGAAGATTATTCAGCAGTAGGCTGAATAATGACCCTCAAAGACATTTATGCCTTAATCCCTGGAACTCGTATTACTTTTATAGAGCAAGACAGGAAATTTTTGCAGATCTTATATTGTAGATATGATCAAGAAAAGGATCTTGAGATGGGGAGATAGCCTAGATTTTTTGGGTGTACCCTAAATGTAATCACAAATGTCCTTAGTAGACAGAGATAGAGGGAGATTTGACTATGGAAGAGAAAAAGGCAATGTGCTGATGGAAGCACATCACATGGAGGGATGCACTTTGAAGATGAAGGAAGGGGCCACAGAGTCAAGAAATGTGGTAGCCTCCCTCAGAAGCTGAGAAAGGCAGGAAAATGGATTCTCCCTTGAATCTCCAAAAGGAAGCAAGCCTTGACAATACCTTGACATTGGCCCAAAGAACTGATTTCAGAGTTCTGATCTTTAGAACTTTAAGAGTATATGAGTTGTTTTAAGCGACTAAATTTGTGTCAATTTGTTACAGCCAAAATAGGAAACTGATATGATAATTATGTATACCAGTGGGACCCATCTTTGTCTGATCATTAAAAGCACCTTAGAAGTTTGTTAAATTCAGACCCAGACCTAGAGAATCAAAATATTTGGTGGTGAGGCACAAAACCTGCATTATAAATAGCTCTTTATTTTAGAAATGAGGAAATTAATGCTTGTTAAAGTAAAACAACTTAAGAATACAGGATGGTCTACCTTAAATTTAATTTTATTATTTTATCTTTTAATTGTTCTCCAGTTGTTCTGCTTTTATGTAAATGTGACTTCATTTGAGGCTTTGTGTTGACATATCCATTAAAAGCAATAAAAGCTGAGAAATATATTTTTTTAACTCGTATAATGCTTATTGATTAGAATGATGCAATCTGGCTGTCTGTGTCTGGATTCCTGATCTCTAGAGCTAACCTTTCCTTGTGGAGATTAGACAGCAGGCTGGAAATAATGCCTTTGAACCTGAGAACAAAGACTAGCACACAATTTATACTGGTGTACTGTTGCCGTGCATAATAAGTTGCTTAACATTTTCAGCAGGATAGGATTTTAGTTATAATTTATTTATAAATGGTAAGAATGGTTTCCAACCCCTGCTGAACTCCCCCATAGGATTTCCATGAGGAACACAGTTTTCTGTACTCCTTCTCTCCCAAGACTTCGACGACCACCTTTGATATGATGACCTCCCAATTCTATTCTCCTAGCCCTACCCACACCCCTGAGATCCAGATCCATATATCTGATTACCTCCTGGGGATCTCAACCTGGCTGTTCCTACAGCAACTCTAATTTGGCTGAAATGCCCTTGAACCCCAGAACATACAAGACTCGCTGCATGTGCTGTGGCTTTGCATTCCCTATTTCCTTTGGCCCCCATCCCTTTTCACACAGCCAATTGCTACTTCTCTCTTAGGACTCAGCTTAGAAATAGCTTCCTTCAAGAAGTTTCTATTGACTCCACCTAGCCCAGACCTGTGGCATAATGTACTAATGCATAGTATTTGCTGAATGAAAGGATGAGAGCTTTCTCAGCTTTTAAGATTCTTGATCAGACATAAAAATAAAAAAGCAAACTTTATTTCACTGTTAAGTGTTTTCAGGATCCCCATCAATTAGGGGGATGCTTGATTCTTTAAACTCGGCATCAATTGAAGGTCATTAGGGAAGTACTCAAATTTTGCATTCTGGAAAGGAGCTCAGAGTCTGGACCCCATGGTCAAGGTTCTGGACAGTTCACATGCATATGTTGGGTGTTCATGGAAGCCTGGGCTGGACACTAGGCATGATTTCAGACACCAGGGACACACTTCCTTTCCCTGGTCTACTGTAGTAGATTCCACTAAGGCTCCTTTTGGAACCGGAGCTTTGGATTCAGACAAACTCAGGTTCTACCACCTTGGGCACATTGCTAAATCTCTCTGAACTTTACTTTCCTTATTGGTTAAATAGAACAAGACTGCCTACATCCCAGATTTAGTTTGATGATTATGAGGGGGGGGCAAGTTTTGCCACCCCAAAATGTGGCTTTTGTAATAATGATTAAAGCTGGTTATTAAGAAACAAAAACCCCAGAAAAACCTTTGACCCTCTCCCTTTCCTATCTTAGGGAATTCAGACGGAAAGGCCTACTGACTCCAGGAAGGGAACTCTAGCATATTCACTTTAGAATTTTGAATTAAGTATGGTAGACAGGAAGGAACCACGCAAAACCTGTTCTACTGGACTCCCCACTGTGTCCCATTTTTTCTGGGTTACTTAGCAGGAATTTGTTTGCCATGTGTTCCCTTTTTCTTCTCTACCTGTGAATTACCTATTTCTCCTTTGAAATCCCAGACTCTGGCCCCTCTTCTCTTTTGTCCAGCATGGCATGTAAACCTCAACAGTCCAATGTGTTTTGGACTTCCAAATATAAATTAGCATAATAAACTTTGGATATTTTCTCCTGTTAATGTCTCTGTTAATTTGACTATTAGTCCAGCTAGAAGGACTTAGAAGGTAGGAGGAAAGTTATGTTTTTATGCCCCCCCCAAATATGAGTTAATTCATTTATAGTACATAAATGCTCATGCTTTTCAATTGTACTTAAACAATAAAAATAAATTATTTCCTAGAGGAAATGCTAGGACTTCCACTGGCCCAGTTCCACTGGCCCAGGGCTACTTGTGAGACTCAAAATAACTTAGTAGATTAAACTTATTTAACTGGTCCGCTAGAGCAGCAGTGCCCCAACCTTTTCAGCACCAGGGATCGGTGTTCCTATGAGAATCTAATGCCTGATGATCTGAGGTGGAGCTGAGGTGGTGATGCTAGTGCTGGGGAGTGGCTGCAAATACAGATGAAGCAAGCTTGCTGGCCCACCGCTCACCTCCTGCTCTGCAACCTGGTTCCTAACGAGCTACGAACCAGTACCTGTCTGTGGCCTGGGGGTTGGGGATCCCTGAGCTGGAAGCAGTCCAGGAAGCTGAAGCAAAAGGAAGGTGTCAGAGAGTAGGGGCTAAGAAACAGACACAGTGAGAAATGTGTCTGCCCATG
This sequence comes from Cynopterus sphinx, assembly GCA_030015415.1. Classification (NCBI taxonomy): domain Eukaryota; kingdom Metazoa; phylum Chordata; class Mammalia; order Chiroptera; family Pteropodidae; genus Cynopterus; species Cynopterus sphinx. The sequence goes on along the minus strand of CM057380.1, from coordinate 54,781,122 downwards.
GTGGGAGAGAGCCTTTATGATAGATACATATTCCCAAGATACATTTGAGAGATGGATAGTAAGAGTGTCATCTTTTAAAATCATCTCTTCCTCATTTCCCAAGCCCAGCCATGCCTACAGACACCATGGCGAAGTGTCTTATGACAGGAGTTTGGACAAGGGCCTCTGTAAGTCCTTTCTCACTCTGATGCTCTGGAATTCTCAGAAGCTTCCATAGTTCTGGCTGAAGAAGCCAAAGCAATTAGTTTGTTACCACAGCCAATAGTTTGCCAGAGAGTTTCTTACCTTCAATGTGGCCATTTTCCTTCTGCAGCACGTATGATGACTTCAGGAAACCCAGGAGGATAGAGAGTATGAAGTCAAAATGCTTGTGATTCTCCTTCAAGCCACTCTCTGAATGTTCACCATTTCATGTGCTCACTGGTCAGCAGGTCGGCAAGTTGCAAGCATTTCCTAACTGATAAAGTAGGGAGAAAGTCCAGCCTCCTAGTTTGCAACTAACTGCTTACACAACTGCCTTTGTGTTTTCTAACCCTAGGCAGTTTGCAGAGGCCAGTCTCCTCTTCACCTGAGGTGAAGATTGGCTAACTATTTGTTCTAGTTAAATAGTTATTAAAGGAGAATTTAAAACCCTCTAGGAAAGGAGCTGAGGTAGTTAGTGCCTGCAACTTGTGGCAGAGACTTATACTCAGTCCTGACTCTCTGGAGAGCAGTGACAAAATTGTGCTCTGACACAGGTGTCTACACATAGATGCCTGAAACAGTGATCAGGTCTAGACAGCTCTCCATAGGTGCTTTCCAGGGATGTGCTGCGTGAACTGTTCAGAGCTTAAAGCATTTCATTTAAAGCAAACTGAGATGTTTACTATTGATCCTCTTTGTTTCTTAAATTCTTATAAATTCTTTAAAAATCTTGTTTCCTAATGCCTTTATTTCTCTAAAGACAGCCAAGGGATTACTTTCCAGCCATGTTTTCCATGACTCTCTTGTCCTTCATTTTAGCTCTTCTCCTTAGCCATGGTCAGGTATCAGCTTCATGGCTAATCATATTCAGGAAAGAAGAAACCATATATTGAAGGCCTATTCTTGCCAGATTTTTCCACAGACATTACCTCATTTAATTTCACAAAAAACAATCTTGTGAACTACGCTTTATCACAAACAGACCAGGCAGGAAATGTAAATGGTTAAGTAGGCTAGGTGATTTTTCAAGATAAGACCTTTACATGAAACTCCAATTTTTAAACACTGGCAACTAGAACACACGAATGAATAAATGAACAAAACCACTGTGGTAGATGCCAAAAAAATGCCCACAATTCACAATTTCCTCCCATCTTTGTAAGCATGCTTCTTCGGAATATGACTTTGCTGCTTCTCCCATCAAGAGATGGAGTCTTTTTTAACCTTTAATCTTACATTGGCTAATAGCGAACATGACACAAGAGTCTTGAAAAGTGCTTGTGCCTTAGGATATATCCATTTGTTGCTACTTGAGACCACCATGCAAAGAAGCTGGGCTAACCTCCTTGAGAATCAGTAACCACATGGAGAGAGAAGTTCAGGCAATAGCCCAAGCACTAACTGCCAGATGTGTGAATGAGGCAATCTGACTTCCAGCTGACTGTACACACATGAGTGATCCCAGGTGAGAGCAGTAGAATCACCAGCTAAACCTACCCCAATTGCTGACCCACAGAATTGTGAACAGACAGAATGGTGTATTTTATGCTGTTTTGGGGGTTGTTCATTAAGCAGTGACAGATAACTGATAATTTGTCAAACAACATGCATGCAGATTTGAAATGGTTATGGGCTGCTGGTTTAGACTCTGCTTTAGATAAATGGGTCTAAGCAACTTCCAGAGGAAGTTCCAGCATACTGCGGCCGCAACAGACTGATTTGCCTGTGTACAGATGCTGGCAGAGGGCCACACCAAAGGGGCCATTTGATAGAAATGAGTGACAGGTTGGTAGCAAAATGTGTGGATTGATACCTGTGGACCATGCAGCTTATAAGACATCTTAGCATATGTCAGCAGACAGATGACTTTGTGGTATTATATAAGTTTCTCTGGAATTTATATGAAGACCTGGGAGGAAAGGGGGTATTAGATCATAGCTTTACTGAGGCTGTTATTTTATTTTCTGTAGTATGCAGACTCAAAAGTAAATTAAAGTCAAAAGTAAATTCAAGAAAAAATATTTCTTATAACTGAGTTTCTGAGTACACTGGGTCTTGAATCTCTATTGATCTTGAAAATTAGCTTTTCGTGGTTAAAAAACAAAATGAATTGGAGCCAATAAGAGAAAGGAAGTTTTACTGCTTTGTTTCCCCATAAACTTCCTAGTAAATCAGCTCTGAAGGAAGATTTATGAGCCATTTCAGTTCTAAGGTGTGAGAGATTTCCTAAAGAGTAAGAGAGTGGTAAGAGATCCTTGACTGGTTGAAAATTACTTTGAAGGGCTTGAAAATATTTAAAATTGAGTAAACCTGTCATCAAACTTTAGTAATTTCTCCTAAGCAGATTAACTATTTCCTGTCTTTGTTTTTATAACAATGATTCAAAAAATAAACAAGTATTTGCTTTGTAACTACTATGTGTTGTGCGGCGTTTCGAGACCCCCACGAAGGACAGAAACCTCCAGATAAGATGTTACAGGAAGCGCTTTATTCACGGATAAGATGTTACAGCATGCTCTTTATTTACGGATTCGAACCCGGGCCCCCACCAAGGGCGAGAGCCCCGAGACTCCCTGTCCCCTGAGTTTTATACCCTCTCGGGGGGTGGTTACGTGACCTTTTCCCTGATCGGTGGGACTCAGGTGCGTCATTGCAGTTACATGCATAAGCCAAGCAGAACGTGGGTGAGCTATTTTCCCTGTTAACATTTTTCTTTAATTACTGTTACTGGCATTGTTGGATAACCTTTTCTTATTGTCCCTTGCCTGGGGCTGGGCCAGATGTTAGCTGCAGGCTTACGTGGAAAATTCCTATAGGGGGATTATCTTAAAGGCCTAGGGACAAGGCCTAGGGACAAGGTGTAAAACAGCCTTTTACACTATGTGCCAGGTACTGTGCTAAATTCACACAGGAGATGAGAATAAATAAAACACAGAGATAGGTCTGATTTTCCATTTTAATTAATGTAATCACAACTTCTTTAGTTTACAATTGTTGAGGACCTACTAAGTGCCAGACACTGAGATGTGGAGACAAAGATAAGACTCAGTCCTGTTCTCTAGCAGGGAGTGCACTACAGAAGACTGACTGATAAATGGGCTATTACAACAGTGCCACATGTGCTATGATAGGAAGAGCCCACATTGCTATGGGAGGAATTAGGGGCCACCTAGCCCTAAGGAAGGGATGGCTTCCCAAAGATGATATCTGAGCCAAATCATATAGAATAAGAGATGGACAGGGCCTATGTACTTCTTGGAGAGATATCTGAACTCATCCAGTTGAAAAACTACTGATTCACAGCAAGAAAAGTGAAAAACATGACATCCAGGGAAGCTGGGGATTATTACAGGTAATGTGAAGGAGGTTGGTACAGGCTTACAGAACAACCATTCCAGAATGGATTTAGAGGTTAGAGGTCTCCAGAACAGACGCCACCAAGGAAAAGATGAAACTGATATATTACCAAATAAACTTTATGGTACTGAGCAAGATTTTACACCCTGTAGTTTGGGACTTCATTTTTCACCATTATTTATTGATGACCTTGGTAAAGCTTAGTGGTTAGCTTGCTGAGAAAACAGACGTGGCAGTTGATTGAAAAAAAAAAATCCTGTATACGTGGACCTGTGCAGTTCAAAGGTGTTATTCAAGAACCAATAGCACAAAATCCTGGTCCTATCCCATACACATAGAATTGGGGCAGGAGTTGGGTGGGGAGAGCAAGTAAGTTCTGGGATCTGCATTTTAAAGAAGCACTTCAGAGCATTTTTATGCACTTTTGAGTTTGGCTATTGCTTTAAGTATGTAAATGGAGGTGCTGATTAATTGTAACTGGTCAGAGCCCTTTTCTACTTTATGGAGCAAGTCTGATAGACTCCAGGTCCAACTGTGCATCAAGCATACTGTGGAATATTTGAGGCTCAGGGCTAGATTTCCTGGGACTCTCCCTCTTCTACCACAGCGATCCGTCTTGGGACTACAGAGAAATGAACTTTTTTCCTTCTTTCCCCTAAACAGTACTGTCCTTTGAATTTTAAGTTACTAATGTAGACACCTTGTCAAGACCTTCAATCTTCTTAAAATATATGCTACCTGTGATTTAAAATTTTCAATTAAACCAACATTAAATATCTGTACAAGGCCCTACCTATCTAGGTTTGGTAATATAGCACACACTATTGAAATTAAGACTCAAAAGCTCTGATTATGACAGCAATAAAGGGCTCTTCATTTCAGTCTGATGGCACAGCACATCAGTTCCATGCCATCATTTTCAAAATGGACAGAAAAACAGCAGTGTCAAGGCACTTGGATTATGTCATGAATGTCTCAATTTCAGTGACTTCTGAGAACCCAAGATAAAGCTGATATGTGTAAGGTAAATGCGTGACACGTCAAGAGAAGTTTTAAAAGCAAGTCTTTATTGTTAAGGAGCTCTGCGGCGGGGGTGGGGGGGTAGGAGGGAGGATTCTCTGGTCCAGAGAGGGGAGGGGCCAGAGAAGAAGCGCTCTGGGGCGGGAGGGCACAGCTTTTTGCAGTTATGTGGGGTAGGGGTATAGGGTGAGGAATATTAATCAAATGCTAATTGAGCATCTGGATTAGGGTGGGGCGCCTAGAGCTTTAGGGTGAGCCCTATTCAGAAAGTCTGGATTCTAGTATCCAGCTGAGAAGTCTCCAGGCAGGCATCTGGCTGGCTCTTCCCGCAGACCTAACAATGTGGATCAACTCCTTTGGGAGCAGCTCTTCTTAGAACACTCAGGTGAAGAGACCAACTCAAATTTTCTAACAAAGAGTTCGCCACCGGAGGGACAGATGACTGGCTATATGCTGTCACTTCTGGTTGCCTCCACAATAAGAATGTTGGTTAGACATTTAAGTCACAGCAGAAAAAAAAAAACCTTTGTCATTAGCAACTTGTTCCAAAAAGAAAGTTAAGAAAATTAAAGATTCGAAAACATTTTTTAGAACATATTTTGCTGTTTATACTTATTATCTAAAAACAATTTTTATAAGGGCTCAGTAAGTCTCAGCAAAAATTATGCTTCAAAACATTCTTTTTGAAGAACTCTTGGCTAATATTCATTTTGGCAAACACTTCGTTTTGTTTCTACTAATACTTGCAATAAGCTTACCTTAGATTATTTAAAAAATTTTTCTTAGAAAACTGTAATTCAGAGTTAAGCCTGACAGCAAGAAGAAATAGAGTTGGAAAGTAATGTTAATTTTTCAAGGTTCACCCTGAAGTCATCAGGGCTACTTTTATTTAATTTTTTAATAGGGGAGAAAATAAATCAGGGTAGATTTTTTTTTTTTAAATTAAGGAAAAGAAAGAGGAAGAAGAGAGGAAACAAGGAGTTATTGATTTATTATTTAAAAGAGGACTACAAAGAGCTTAGTTGGTTTAGGTCTTTGTTCTGCATTCGGTTTCCACTTCCTAACAGCACAGCCTCTGTTAAAACACACTTGTGCCAAATTCTACATACAGATCCTGATTTGCATAGCTCTTTTATGTCAAAGAAGAAATCAGGACTAAGTCTTGTGGGGGAGGATGTGAAGAAAGACTGAAGAATGTTCTAGCTGATGAAAAATGCTTTAAACATTCTTTTCGAATTCCCAAGACTGCCTTTCTAAAACCACTCTCTAACATTCTTATTTTAACACTCCCTTTCAGCATACCTCGATTTCCAAAGTACTTCTGAAATTTAATTAAAATGGAATAAAAAGTGAATGTAGTATCCCACCCCCATTTTTAAAACGAGAAGCTGAAACTTTGTATTTATTACTATTATATTTTAATATGGAGCAAAATTAGGACTACGGAGACCTGCAGCAGATCCGGAGACAGGGTATAGGTGAAAAGGTGTTAAACAAGGCAGCAAATTACAGATCTTGGAAACCAGGTTTACATATTAAAAGAATCAGGACAGAGAATTAAATAAACAAAACAATGGGGGAAAAAAAAGGTGAACAATTATGCATCTACACCCCTCCAAATTTTGGATTATAAAATCTAAGAATCCTAGTCCATAATTCATGTAAATATGTTGCTGTGGATTTATTTTTACCTCTCTCCATAAATACATTGTTGACACAAAGAATGATATTCTTAGTTTATGGACTACAGTTAAAAGACATTTTAGGAGGTGGGTTTTCCTTCAAAAAAATAAAATCTGAACAGGCTATAAATCTTTCTTACTGCCCTTGTGCAAGTCTTAGATGTCACCCTATTTCCAAACAGAAAACACTGAGAGACTGCAGAGAGTTGTAACCTAAAGACTGATGGATTTAAAGAGCTGTCAATTTCTTGCAGAATTCTTTTCTGGTACTGCTGTTCTCTATGTATTATTAATCTATTTATATTTAACTCTAGCCATTAGTCTGCCTCTTCCAGCCACTGAACCATTTGTAAGAGAGAGGAGAGGGAACAAGGATTGCTATTATTAGGCATCCTATGTGTGATGAGGGTGGAGACAAATAACACCATTTTGCTTCTATGAAAATGACAGAGATTGTTTGAGGTGGACAACTGAGGGCTGGTTAACATAACCTTTCCCCTCAAGAAGTACTTAATTAAGCCTTCAGCAAGGAGTGTGGGAAAATTACAGACCCATAAAAAACCATCTAGTTCTAGGCAAGAGTAAATTTACTCTGCAGCAGTGTCACTGCTCATTTACTGTATCATTGTGACGACATCTCCCATTTCCACGAGGCTTTTACATAATCTATAAACAGGGACAGAAAGGTGAGGAACAGAGAGAATGAGGACAAAGTTTGAACCTCCAGCGCTGTTACTTCCTTTCAGTTTTCCATTAAAGGGTGAGGCTGAAGGGTAACACTTTAAGATGATTTTGTTAAAAGGCTGAGACATTAATAATTGATACAGCAAATAGAAAGCTGTGAAAAACAGCTACTGCTTGCTCACTCTTCCAAAGGATGAGTGTAATTCAGTCATAATGAAGGTTCTTTAACGTTCCTCCCCCAAACCTTTTCCGATCAGAAAACCCTGGAATCTGTAAGGTAAAAAAGATAATCACATTAAATATCAAGAAGGCAGAGTTCAAATGCAAATAACCTTTATTTTACTTAAAATGTTGGTCTATTGTTCCTTATCTGCCATTCTGTGGTTTTACTAAGAAAACCACAGCAGAGTAAATAATAAAAATAAATTCTACCAAAATGGAAAATATTTGCCAACAAATTGGTGACAGCTGTCATCTCAGAGGGGATAAAGGTGAATCTTATTCACCTACTGAACTTTTATATAAATCATTTGCATTGTGATAGACTTTGGATTCTCAAGCACATGATTTTCTTTTATTATTTTACAATGTAACCTTATCCCTGGATTTTTTTTGTCTCTTGGATTCTTATTTTCCCTAGACATGATTTTCTTTTGTATTTAACAGAGAAAAATCAGATGCTTGTACCTATACTTTAACCATTTCTGAAAATAAATCTGGAAATCACTTCCCTCCAAATTCACAAACCCATTTTATCAAAGATAGATACCAACCTGACTGCCGTCTCTTAAAAAGTATCTCTTCTCTATGACCTGTGAGAAACGAAGATTTTAAGGGTTTAGCACACATATCTGGAAAAAGTGGCTAACAGCAATGACCACCAATGGGACTAAAAGGCATACATCCAAATTAAGTCTTTTCAATAGCTATAGACATCTGGTTCAATTTGAATCTGATGCTAATTAGATCAGGATCATGGAATTATTTCCATAAGAGCATGTCTCATTCCAGAAAGCAGTAATGATATGTATAAAGAAATGAACAAACAAAAACGACTAAATAATCAGAGAATGACATAAGATCTCATGAAATTCCTAGTGGATGGCAGGAAATTTACCTGTAAGTTTCCTAGCAGTCAGCCCAAAGACAAACATAATCCACAGTATAAATAAGCAAAGCACTTGCCTACAATACTACAGCTGTTCTTTAAAGAGGAGTCTGTATAATTTAATGAACCATCACATCCCTCTAGTAAACACAGTGATAAATTGTATAGGGCCTCAAAGGAGACGAATGATATAACAAAAGCGGTCAATTAGCTTATTTTTTGAACTTAATCTGCACCTTTAATTCAGAACTGTCTGCATTTGGTCAGTAGGAGAAACAAAGTAAAGCAGTGGATATCTTTGCATAAATCCATCATTACAATCGACAAGAAGCCCTCAAACTACCTGTTCTAATATAGTGAGTTTAAGAGCTCCATGTTTTCAGATGATGAAATACATTTTTAAAAAATAATGAATTTAGTTCAATTGTAATGGTTGCAGAGGCAGTACTGTTTTCTTTAAACAGAGCTATTGTGATTATGAACAGTTAATCAGATAAGAATACAGATTAGCTGGAGATTAACTCTAAGACACTGGAGTCTAGAAATATGAAAATAAGAATTCCTCTAAATAAGCACTGAACAATTTCTTCTAGGCTCATGACAGTTTGTTCTCACTGGCCTGAAAGCTAAATCATCCAGGTTCTTTCTATCTTTGAGACTGTGGCTACGTCACTTTTAGCCACAGGGGACCCAGAATTAAGGTTGCATTCACTGGTCCCCAAAGTAGAAAAGCTGGTTCAAGATTAACATACATCTCAAAACATTCCCATAGAAACCAAGAAGGTTCTCTTTCCTCTCTCCAGAGCAGGACAGGAAAATCCTATCATTTTAGGGTGGGGGAGGAATTAATACTAGTCAAGGGAGTCTGAAAGAAGAGTCAAATTCTGTCCTGGAAAATAAATCTTTATGTTAAATTTTCACAGATATGATGTATATGATGTATAGATATCATGTATAAATTTTCACAGATACGATGTGAAATTCAGCTGCCAAGTCCCTTGGTTTCAGGCAACCACATCAGTCTGGAGGTCTGATCAACCACAAACCTTTCTTTGTGATTTAGGCAACAAAGAGAGAAGTTATCTTTTTGCTTTTGCTCATAATTTCCTATTCTCAACTTGCAATGTTCTCTTACCAAATCTTGCTGTCTTATTAAAACCAATTAAGCTCCCTCTGATTTTTTTTTCCAATAAAGCCTTGCCTGACAACTTGTGTCATACTAGTCTATAACCCATTGTTTCTCAAGAATACAATTTATTACATTTAACATTTTAATTTCAAAATTAATAAATTATTGAAAATTTAAACAATATATTGTGGGAAACTTTCCATGTTAAACAAAGATCTATAAGATGTTGCCCGTAGAGGACATAATTTTGTATCAAATGGGAACCAGGGATCTAAACTCAATAGAAAGTTCTTACATTTTAAATTTGAAAACAACGTGGAAAGTGTGGTTCGCTGCTGTGCACCCTATTTAGAAAATACTAATATTTGTACAGCACACTGGGGTAAATGGAAGAAGCTGTCAATCACCCAGCTGCAGAGGCTCTGGCTGCTCTGAGAGCAGAAGGGAATCAATATCTAGGTACACCTGTACTCCATTTGCGACATACTGATTGAGAATTCTGCAATGAGGCAAAATTTCCCAGTCAACTAATATTAAATAGGGAGGGTTGTGGGACTTCTCTTACGCTAACATATTGGATAGAGAGCCAAATATTAGATCCTTACATTGCTAAAAGAAAAATGTTTCACAAAGAGCCATAAGGAGAGAAATGTTTTTCTTGGGAGATTACACTTAAAAGGAAATATAATACAGAAATTAATCTTTTTCAATAATACAAACAGAAATACATCCTATTTTACTTTACTACATAATGTCAGCACTGGGCACACAACTTAAACTTGGTCAACACTATGTGCAATGCAGCTGTATGGCCTTGTGAAGGAAAGACAAACAGTCCCCTACTTTACCAGTATGCTGAGTCGTTCTACATGTTCATCCCACTTCAGGGCAATAAGATGATGCTAACAAGAGTCAATAATTGGAATGCAAAGGTTTTTTACAGGAAAACAACAGGAAAGATGAAAAAGTAATAGTAACATTTAAGTGGCAAATATTAATAGCTGGGAGAGCAAAAAGAACTCAGCTTTAAGTAGAATCTCCTCAGTTCAGTGTCTTGAAGGTAAGGGGTACAAAAAGAGCTAGAAAATAGGGAAACATAAATTGTTTTAAGGGGGGGAATTAGGTATTAAAAAAAACATTTAAATTCAGTTACTTTCATTCTCTGCTTAGAGAACACTGGTGATAGAATAAATACGTCAGCAGGCCTTGAGCAATTATACCAACAGATAAGAGAGATCAAAACAAATATTACTCAGCTTGTGAAGTTCAGAATGAAAGAATAAAAAGACAAAGCATTGTACAAAGAATTTAAACCCTCATAATATAGAAATTAAATAACTTAATTGAAGCCATTTACCTTATCAAAAAACCTACTGAGCTTGACAGCATTGGAAGAACCTGCAGCTAAGTACCGTGGATTTGTGCAATCCTAGAAAATAAAACATAAGATCCACAATTAAAAGTCAGAAATCATAAGCTCTTTGTTGATTATTACTGTTCCGGTAGTACATTTCTATAATAAAATATTAGGCATAATACTCTCACAAAATATTCATGTCATTTTCAAATTCTGATGCATAAAACAAAGAGGAAAGTGTTAAAGAAAAGTAAGGCCACTTTTTGTTATTTAAGCAATTTAAGAGGACAGTGAACCAATGTATTCATCATCGAATAATTCATAAAGGAAGAGAGGATTGCTAATATCTTACTAATAAAACCAAGATACTAATCAAGTGACCCACCTGTATTTACCCTAAAAAGAAGAAATAAAGCTATTATAAAGAATCAGCATTTCACTTTTTAGTACTAGGTCCTCACCAGTGCTTGACTAGTTAAATTCTCTTCAGTTCATAAAAATACTAGGAAGCATGAAAATAGTTAAGAGGAGCAAAGAATAAAAAGAAGAGTTGCAAAGGATTTCTCATTCATTGAGTAAAAGGTCATGCACCTCTGGATAGGCCATAAAGACAATAATAAACAGTAGATATATTTTTTGGTAATAATAAACACTGTTTATTATTATTAAATATCATTAAGTTATTATTTAACAATAATTAAAGAAACAATAATGAACAAGAGATATGTTACTATTAAATAGACTTTTTAAAAACAGGAAAAAAATGAGGCCCAGAAGAGATAAAACATTCTGGAACATTAAATCATTTTAATGACTAGCAAAGCCCTTAGAGACTTACTATTCTTTTACTAAAATTCCACTGTCCTGTTGCCTTTGCTTGTCATTGATTTGCCATCTCAAGAGGCAGAGTACTTTGATTTTTACCTCACATGCCATCTAAGATCAAACTATGAAGATATCATGTAGGCTCCTTTGCAAGATATTTGTCTTTCAGTTGTTTGTCTGTGTCCCTTAGGAAATTACTGAGATTATTGGTGTTGCACTTATTGTTTTGTAATTTTTAAGCCTACATGATTCCAAAGAATTTTATTAAGTCACCTAGTTTTTCCATATATAACATTTCAAGGCTCATGTTTTTAATTTTGGCCAGAAACTATAATACATTTTACACACACACACACACACACACACACACACACACACACACACACAGTGACAACAAAACCCTTCAAAGATCACAGAATATTAAAAAAAAAATCAGGTCTTTAAAGGTAACAAACTGAATCCAAATATCTGTCTCAACATTTCTAGACTGTAACATTAGTTACGTTACTAAACCTTTAAAGTGGAGCTCGCTTATAAAATAGGATAACAATACGCATAGGATTTTTGTGAAAATTAAATGAGACAATGCATGTCTGGCACATAACAGGTACTAAAATATTAGTTTCCTTTTCTCTTCATTCTGAGAAAATGCTATCAGACTGAATTTTCAGACACAAAGTACTTAACATAAAAGATAATTCCTTGTATGGATTAAACAGACTGAAACATTATTGTGCAAGCTATTATATTTGAAATGTTTGAACACATTTATACAGCAGTCAGGGCATATGAGAGGCAAATCTTAGATGGCCCTATGTTAAATATGTTTTACAAAATGGATATTGATTACATAGTCATCAGAATGTCAAAAGACTTCAGAGATAATTCCAAATAGCGCTGAAGTATTAAATACAAAAAGTAAATCAAGCAGCAAGCAAAACCTCCCCCAAACTGAATTTTAAGGCTCCACAATTTAAGGTTGACCAGGCTATGATTTTAAGATAAGAATTTTAAATGTGAAAGAGCCATTTGTTATGGATCATGGCTGAGGGCAAAGTTTGAAAATTAATAGCTCTAAATAGCTTGTTTAAGCCTGGGAAAGGAATATTAACTAGGGAAGATGCTTCAATACAATTACTTTGAAGTAAACACGTAACAGAGAAAATCTGTACTAGACATGATAAGCCTAACAGGATTTAAAAAACAAGTAATCTATTCAAACACTTTGCCTTTTTTTCAGGCACAAGATGATAACTCTGATTCCATCTTTGATGTACACATTTATGTTATAGTCTTACTTTTCTATAGTTTATGTAAATTCATATAGTAACCAAAGATGCTAGCACTATTTTACATTAGTGTTTGAGACTTATATTTACGTGCTGTCTTTTTGCCTGCTACCTTCCTTCTGAAAGTCTTACCCAATTTTCCTCGTTTTTAATTCTTTGCATACTCAAGATCCCCTTGTCATTTCTGTTTTCCTGAAGCAATAAACTGATAAAAGGCCAAAAGTATGTTGTATATGAACTCTGTGGAGACCCTGTGCACCAAAGTACCAACACTTGAGTATCTTTACCTCATGTTAACAATTGGCCTTGCCTTTGTAAGTTAAGTAGGAAAAACATGTATCTGGCCACTAGAACCAGAGACATTCCAAAACATGTTAAAAGTAATTACTGGAACAAAGTAAGTACATTTAATGGTAAATGTCCCATTGGAATAATGTTCAACTGAGGTCATCTCAGCACTTCTTCAAGAAGGATATTATATATTTTAAGTAGCAGAAATCCTCTGGAAAATCATGGTCCAGTGCTGAGTTCCTGGGATATTTATGGTGGCAGCTGAAAAAAATAAGGTACCTCCACTGCAAAATAGAACATGAAAAACAATAGAATGGCAGGCATAAGCTGACTTTAGAAGTTATGGTTCAACCTCAGTTATGGGTTTGAATCAAGCAGTGTTCACAAATGCTGATTCACAGAGTAAGGGCATCAAAATCACCTGAGTCACTATTAAAATGAGATTCCTGGTCCTCCAGCCAGACCTTCTGAATAAAAAGCTCCTGCTCTGGGTCAGTTATTAAAAAAATTTGCACAAATACTGTTGGTAATATGACTATGCAGTCAAATTTGGGTAGCTGTTAATCTAGGTGATTTCTAAGAGTTCTTTCAGTTCCAAGATTCTAAATGTTTTGAAGGATGATTAAGTGGAAAATAGCTTTAATTGTACAGCACAGGCTCTGAAGTCAGAGTGCCTCCTTTGACCTGTGTCACCTTGGCCTAGTCACCTTCCTTTGCTTCTGTTATTCATTTTTAAAATAGGGACAATAGTATCTATCTTATGGGATGATGTGAAGATGATGCATGTGAGATGAAGTATGTAAAGCACCAGAATAGTGCTTGGCACATAAATGCTGAATATACAGTAGCCATTAGTATTATTAAACCACTACTACCACCACACATCTGAATGCCAATGTACTGTATGTACTGCAGAAGTCCTGCTTGTGAGCAACATGAACCACGATTGAAGCTGCTGGCCAGGAACCTTCTCTGGGCAACACTAACTGATTTCAGCCTTTTTTGCCACGACTTCTAATTGAGCTAAATATCTCAGGAAGGGATTTGATCTTTTGTATACATGGAAGTTTATATAAACTAATGCTTATGAAGAACTCTTAGTTTACAGTTTGTTATTTTCTCACTTGTCTATTTGTTTGCCCTTTAAGGTAAACTCTGTAATTTAAGAAGCTAAGAGGCTTTTCTAAAGCAAGAATAAACAAGGTACAGTATCAAGTAACCTTTCTTTGTCAACTTAATTTGATATTTTGACTTTGGTGTAATTTTTAAAAATCTTTTAAAAAAAAGTCCGCAATTTACATTAGTCACAGAACAAAGTCTGAACATTCCAAAAGATCAGCATATAAGGAGGCTGAAGTGACTACGCCCATCTGATAGCCTATGTTGATTTCAATTTTTGCCACATTTTGGACTAGAACCCAAATAGCCTGATATTTAGTAGAAAGCTTCTTTTGTGAAAATATGACTTGTGAAGTCTCTGGTTTTGCTTTCACCTGATCATAATACAAAAATGCATTAGTGAAAATACACACCAAATTAATCTCTTCTGCATTGAAATCCTCAGCCAGGAAAGCAGTCCTAGTTAAAACTTCATGGCGCCTGGTTTCATGAATCTGGTCCAGTTTAGTCCCTATTACCAACAGCGGGATATGGTTATCAGCAAATTGTTCCTGGTCATAATCCCTGTGATAAATAATGAAGAAGTGAATAGAATTCACCTTTCTGATATAGATGTGCAATATTTAAATGCAAATAGCTTATACTCTTTCACTGATATCTCACTGACTCTTGCTCACCCATTACCAATAATCTACTTTTCTCCTAATTTCTCCCATCTACTTACTTATCAATAATCCATCCTTACCATCTGTAGAGTACCAACTATTCACCTAACTATTCATAATTTGTCCCTATGAGTCTTTATAGACTATTTGAATAATAGAGTGCCCACCAGATATACCAAGGTAGACTGACTTGACTTCTCTCAAAGACCTGTCTTCTAAGGCTCAGGAATTTTTCTGTGTAGGTGCAGAGTGGATTCACACCTCAGTGGGGAGAAGACCCAGTAACCTAGCATGGCATTCAAGCTTCTGGATACATTCAGGGGTATGCATAAACTCTATATCTACCATACACACTTCTGTCTATGAATAATAAAGAAAATTAGGCCACTCAGGAAAACAAAAAATAGGGATGCTGAAGGCCAGAATAAATCGTGATGCTACAGCCTAGGGAAAGATGGATTCAGTGCATGGAAAGGGAAGAAAACAGCTGAAAAGCAAAATGAATAGTAAAAGGAAATAATTAAATATCAAACAGTTGTTTGTGACAGAGTATAGGCAATATGAATCCTTAGGGTTAGTAGCCTTGGGTCACTGGATATTATAATTCTTTTTTTCATTTCTAACCAAAGGACAGAGTGATATTCCTTCTATTACTAAAGGGAACACAGAGCCCAATGTTATTGAATTAATTTAAATTCTATTCACATATGAGAAATAAAAGATTTGGATTCTGACATAAGCTCAATTTGCAATAGTCAGCAAAATCTGGTTGCAAACACCTTATGACAGTAAATCAATATTGCATAATCCAATCAATACAACCCAGTTGAGCATGGCTTTTTTTCTTATTTTGACATTTCTTTCTTTACGAATAATCTAAATTGGCGTGTGTGTGCCTACAAAATTATCAGACCTCTTTGCCCTTCACAATAATCTACTGCTCAGCCTTGGAACGCAACTGTTTTAAACTATGTAACCTCCCATTTCATAAAAATATTATCTTCTATTTATTGTATCAAAGCCAGTAATAATTTGAGTTCAAGGCCTTTGATTCTTCTTACCAACATCAACAGTGATTTAGGAGAAATGGTCTAAAACTGAAATCTGCTTTATTAGAGAATCAAGTGTTGAGAGTTCTCCTTTAGGACTATTTCCTTCTCCTATAATCATTAACTCTGGGTCACATACAAATTTTTGCATATAGCTTATCATCTTTGATACACACACACACACACACACACACACATCATGTTGCACATGTGTTTCATGTTAATATATGTATTATACATGTAACATAACATATATGTTGCCATATACATATAATATGGTCTTTTATTTCTCTTTTTGGTTTTCCTTTTTTCTCCCTTTCATTAAATCTTACATCTAGCTTGAATTTGGCAAAATAAAAAACAAATAAACAAACCTGTATCTTACAGACTACTATATTTAACTACTATTTAGAGTATATTTAGAATTCAGAGAAACAAATTTAACAGATACTACAGGCATACAATCAGCAAAATCCAGAATATAGAAAACTCTATAGGACAAACGAGCCATCTTCTTTCACAAATAAACTGCTAGAGGATAAAAAAAATAAATAAAAAAACAAAAGGAAGTGGAAGTTAAGATGAAAAGAAACAAGAAACCAAACATGATGATTGAACCTTATTTAGATATTGTTTTGAATAAACCAACATTTATGAGACATTTAGGGAAATTAAAATAATATTTGATATTAAAGAATTATTATTAAATTTAAAGTGTGATAATTGTATTTCAGTATGTTCAGAGAGTCCTTTTAGTTACACACTAAAGTACTGGATATGTAAGTGAAATGACATGTCTAAGATTCGCTTTAAAAACTAAATGGAGAGACACACTGTGTTCATGTATAGAAAGATGCAACAAATATTCTCCCCAATTTGATTTATAAGTTTAATTCAATTCCAATCAAAATCCAAGCTGAATTTTTATAGATACAGACAAGATGATTTTAATTTTAAATGAATTAAAATAGCTAAACAATTTTGCAAAGGCATAAAATTGAAGGAATCATATTGCCTAATTTTAAGACTTACTATAATGCTACAATAATCAACACAGTGTAGTATGTGAAGGGACAGGCACACAAACCAATGGAACAGAATTAGGGAGTCTAGAAACAGACTCATATAAATATGGCCAACTGATTTTTTGCAAAGGAGTTAAAGCAATTCAATGGAAAAAGGATAATCTTGTCAACAAGTAGTGTTGGAATAATTGTACATTTATATAAAAAAGTCTTAACCAAAACCTCACATATTAGAACTCAAAAAAAAAAAAAATCACAGATCTAAAAGTAAACTTAAAACTATAAAACTTATAAAAGAAACATAGAAGAAAGCCTACATGCATGTTCTGAGACTAGGCAGAGAGTTCTTAGATATACCAAAAGTATAATACATAAAAAAAAAAAAATGAGAAATTAGACTTTATCAAAATGAAAAACTATTGCTTTGTGAAAGGCACTATTAGGAACAAAAAGGTAGTCTACAGACTGGGAGAAAATATTTGCCACTCAAACATCTCACAAAATGTTATTTTGGAGGGTATAATCCTGTGATTGCTATAACATTTCAAACCAATCATGAAGACATCTGGGCTTACCCATTTGTTACCAAGACTCCAGTCAGCACCAAATCCCTGTTGAGAGCTTCCCGTGACCAACGATGCAAGTTTTGGGATGACTTCTTATTTGTTAAGTCGTGTACTAAAATAATACCTAAAATAATCAGAAAAAAAATGTTAATACGATAACAATTCTTCATTTCAGAATGGCAAAGTGAGGCTTGGTAAATAGAAGCATTACATTGCTAAGGAACTTAGTATGACTAACAAACTCAGACACAATTATTTTAAAATTTCCTTTATAAATTCTTACAAGTAATTGTCTACAAATTAACTATAAAATTTTATTTGTCTAATTTTTTTTTTAAAATTCCACAAGGGTTGACAAGAAATATCATTAAATTTTTAGAATGTCTTTTCCTTTTTTCTTCATTCAACACTTAATGTGTGCCTACTCTGCCTGGTCCTTACTGCAGAATCACCTCATCAATAAAAAGAATCAAAACTCCTTCAAACATATAAGAAATTACATGCATTCAAAAACTTAATGGCTTTTGTACTGTAAATAGCACTGTCATAAACATCATAATACACATATTACTTACAGTCACTAAGATATTAAATAATAAAATGTAATAAAATAGTATTGACTTAATTTGATACAATTGTTATCCTTTAGCTGACAAAATGTTTTCCTGTAGATCAACTGGGACTTCATAATCATCTCAGAAGTCTTATTTTTTAGTTCTTTGGGAGATTTAGTTAAAAGAGCAAAATAAATAAGCCATTAGAAGAAAGAAGAGATCGTCAAGAAATATGAATAGCAGAAAATAGACTGACTTCTGAGATATTGAGAAAAATAAAATGTAATGAGGCTTAGAAATATAATTCAACAGAATCAGTTAAGATCCTAGATAGAATGGCAAAGCAGGTAATTATTACAATATGATATAGACATTAAGAAAGCTTTAATACATAGTGAAATTTAGGGTATCTTGTGGTAAAAAAACTACAGGTTTTCAAACTCCCAACCCTTTCATATATTACCCAGATTCTGCTGTGAAGAAAAGACATAAAACTGATGATTCCTCTACCTTCAAGATATGAGATATGTCAACTTGAAAAAGGACAGGTTTGAATTTGGCTCCAGTTTTTAGACATCTGTGCAATAAAAGAGTTTGTGTACACTGATTTGTTCAAGCTGGCTCAGATAAATCTGTATCTCTCCTGATACCTGGAATAGAGATCTGACAGTTGCCCCCATATCCAACTGAACTCACTCTGCTTTCCTCAATGAGGTATTCCATTAGGCATCAGGACAGGACAGAAGGCAGATTTTAAAAAAAGGAATAAAGAGCTACCACTAATGAATATAGCTAACATTTATTCATTATTTATGTGCTACATATTGTACTTTGCATGTGTTATCTAATTTTATTTTCAAAACAGTCCTATGAGGTAGAATTACCTTCATTTAACAAATGTGGAAACTGAGGCTAAGAGAGGTTGAGTAACTTGCCCTAGGTCACATAAATGGCATAGCCATAATCTGAACTCAGATAATCTGGCAGTAAAAGACTGAAGAAAAGCAGAATAAAGTCTCACTTCAGGGCAGAGGAGTGGCAGATATTTCTTCTCTACCTATCTCTGAGTTATAAATATCACAAAACTATGGGTGAGACTTTGGTTGGGAGAATGAAAGGATAACGAAGGCCTAGGTGAGATATATGATGGGCTGGGAGGAGTTTATGTTTTAAGGAACTCTATTTAAGACTTTTGAGATTTTAAGGGCATTTCAGCACTCTTTTCCTTTATTCCCCCTCTTTTGTTTGGGCTGAGAGTTCTTGCTTTGTAATACTATGGGCTAGGAGGGCCATGGTGGGGCCCAAAGAAAGAAGTTAGGATGGTAACTGAACAGAGTATGTTCTAATCTTAAGAGAGAGAAGTAGAGACACTTTAAAAATTTCCTTTGGGGATTACCAGGCTAGTTCACTTCAGTGGAAAGAAGGTAGGATATTGAGAAAAGAAAGTTATTGCTAATAATAAAGACTGTGCATTCGAACCAAGTGATCTTTCTGCCATTTCTCAGGAATCTAAAGATGACAGATGCCAGTAAAGAACCTTGAATATTTCTACCGAGAGAAATAGTCTAGAGTTGGGGTGAAAAAACTTAAAAATTTGTTTATGTATCAGAGATTTTCTTTTAACGTTAAGAAAAAGAAATGTATCTTAGTTTCATCTGTAAAACTAAATTAAAATATATGTAATTATTTAAGTAATATTCAAGGAAGAGACAAATTGTTAATAAATAGTAAGTATAGAAAAGATAATCAAGTAAATGGATTTAGATGAATTTCTTCTTCAGTATTTAATAAGTTCATGACCCATAATTCCATAAAGTTTCAAGGATATGAATAATCTTTATTATTTATTTATAATTTTTATCTTTACATTTATTTTGCTCTTAACTTTTTCTCAAAAAGATCTAAACAAAAGTTCAAAAGTGTTATATATCCAAACTTCTCTTTACCATATCAAATTAACTTTAACAAGTCATTTGGCTGATATAATCCAAGTTGATCATTTGATTCTAGGTCTAAACCAGGTTTCTTTTCTTTCTCTCCTTTTCTCTAAGTAGTTGCCTAATCCATACTTCTCTTACTATTTTTCTCATTTTTATATAGTCTATTAATATATATCATTATTATGTATTTTCTTGCATAAAAAAGTCATGTATTCATACCACCATCTTATAACTGTTTTGTTTCATTAATGAATGTTTTGTTTCTTCAATTAAATTGGGATACTTTCTGATAGAATTCTGAGCTAAATGGAACATAGGTGTGAACTAACACAACTCATCCTGTATTTTATTGTATGTATACAATGGTAAGAACCATCTCTACTTCTTTTTTATAATATCCACAACCGTTTATGATATAGGGAGATAAAATATTGAAAGAAGACAATAAAGAATGAAGAAGGTACTAAATAATTGCAATGCTTACCTAATATTGAATGAAATCTAAACAGTATAAATGAGGTGATATTAATAGGTAAGCATAAACCAGGAGGAAAGGGGTGAGATGCCAAATCTCTGATACAAAAAGACAAATTGAAATTATATTTTGCAATAAAAAGAGGCTTAACAAATAAATTTTTTAAAAATAAGAGAACTCTATAAGTAAATCACATGTGTCAGTGGTTTAGTCTCGACAAAGAGTAGGTACTCTATTTATGAATTGCAATTATGTCCTCTATTACATGTCTCCATTTGGAAATTTGCTCCAGGTACTTGAACATCTGCAAATGAATAAAATTTCTGGACCCCTAAAATCTCTTTTAGGCAGCTTTTTGTAAAATATTACATAGGACTCTAAGGGTAGATAAAGTAAATCTCTGTATCTCTGTGACATCTGGCTTAGACTATGCAATTCCTAATGGTCCTATTATACTTATTCAACTGACTAGAGAAACAGCACTCTCAGGGGCAGTGTTTTGAAAGTTCCATGTTTTATGTCAAGTACCCAAAATACAATTTTATTTCTTAATATTCAGTTTACAAAAAACATAAATAGAAACACTTAGACAAAGTAAATATTTAATGTTTTGAGTTACATGGTTAGAACTTAGACCAACTGTAATGTGATACATAGATTTAAATGAAGAGTAATTGTGAGTAATTAGCTCATTCTTAAATTAAGATGAGTCTAGTATCCAACAGCACTCCATATCGGATGATCTGTACTCAGATTATTAATAAACAGTAGAATAAAAAAATGCTTTACCATTTACAGAGTTGTAGAATACTGCTCTTGTGCTTTTCACACTGCTGGCACTGCCCACAGAACCTCCAACATCCCATAATTCTATATAGTAGGTCTTCTCTTCTGGTGTTCCTTCTTTGTAGTCATGAACCTAAAAAATCAATCCATCAAAATAATTATTATAGCCACTTAGAAAACTGGTAAGCTCTCTCATTCCAGTTTAGAGCATTGGATATTCCATATCAGCTTCTCATCCTCTGACATCTCTTATCGCCACCTCCTATTTTTCAGGCTTCCTCTCTCTAATACTCCAACTGTAATAGGAATTTTTGACTCCACAGAACCTTATATGTAGTTGACTAATCCTAATATCTTCCACAGCTCCCCCCTCCACTTCCAAATCCTCCCTTCCTAAGTTAGCATAAATTCCATGATTTGTCACTTTAGTCACCCCTGTGCCCCTCTCTTACACTGTATTCATTCACCTGACAAAATTCCAACTCTGATTATTTCCACCTTTTCCCTGATTCCATGTCTACAGACCAGCTAGCTGTATGTGAAGCTCAGAAAAATATATATTCAAGTGGACAAAATTCATTTTAAACTCAAGTGTAACTTAGGAGCTGTCCTTCAATCAGTTCCATAGTCCATTTCCTCTTTTCCTCTCTTAGATAATATTTCATATTTTCTTCTTTTTCAGATTTCCAATATTTCTTTGTATCTTCAAACACAACTAACAACTTTGCTTCCTGTGATGGAAGCAATCAGAAGAAAACTTCTATGACTTGTTCTCCCCATAATTATTTACCTTCCTCCATCTGTGCCCATATAATTTACTTTCCCTCCAGCTTTTATAGATAGGCTGTCTGTGTTCCTAATGCCAAATCCCACCTCTTATGCTTGAGATCCCACCTCCTCTTTCTTATTTCCTCCCTCTCCTTTCTCCTAAAAAGATAAAAATCATCAAATTTTACCTTTCATTGGATAATTCCCACCAGCATATAAACATGCCATAATTTTTCCCATTTTAGAAAATAACCTCTTGATCTTATGTACCTCCTCTAGCTACCATGGTTTCCTTCCTTCCTTCCCTTCGCTCTCGCTTTCTCGCTCTCTCCCCCCTTTCTTCCCTCCCTCCCTCTCTTTCTTTTTTTTTTTTTTACAGCAAAAGCCCTCCAGAGAGTTGTATATTCTTAACTATCTTTAATTCTTTTTCCTTATATTTTCTTTTGAACTCATTCCTGTCACGCTTTTGCCCCAATCACCCCACTGAATTATTCCTAATCAGGGTCACCAATGGCCTCCATATTGCTAAATCCAATGATTAATAAACAGTTTTCATCTTACTCTACCATCTGATACAACTAATCACTCCTTTGCTTTGCAATGCTTTCTTCACTTAGCCTTCTGGTTTTCTTTCCACCTCACCAGCTATTCCTTTCCAGTCTCCATTTCGGTTGTCCTCTCTAACTTCTAATCGTTAGAGTGTCCTAAGGTTTAGTTCGTAGACCTCTTTTTTTCTCTGTTAACACTTGCTCTACTTGCTCTCTCGGTTATTCCATCTAATCTTCTGATTTTAAATGTCATCACTACGTTGATGAATTCCAAATTTATACCTATCTTACACCAGTTTCTTTAACTTCAGAGTACCCATATCCACCAGACTACAATTTGGATGTCTAACAGGTACCTCAAATATAACTTCTAAAAATAATTTCCCACTCCCCAAACTATTCTTCTCCAAGTTTTCTTTGTCTCTGTAATAGGCAATTTCATTTTTCCAGTTATTTGAAGTGCAAAAAACTTAACAGTGATCCATAATTCCTTTCATACTGCAAATCCTTTTGCTTTTGCCTTAAAAACATCTAAGGTTTGATACCCAGTAGGTATGCAATATATGTGCTAAATGCACAAATAAATGAATGAACAGAGGTGTTACTCCATACAGTATATAGAGGCTAATTGCTTCTTCCTTTCTAATAATGTTTTGCCTTCAGCCAAATATATATATACATATATTAAAAAACCTTCACTATTCCCTTCTATTCTGCACCCATTTTCTCCTTTATTTAACCTCTAAACTTCGTGAAAATTTGATTTGAACCTTTGTCTCTATTTTCTCTCTGCCTACTCACATCATTTGGTTTCTGCCACTTTGTATTATAGTTTCAAAGGTCAGCACTGAATTCACCATCACCAAATTCATTTTTTTCTCTCAGTCCCTATGTTTCTATAGTATTTCATACTAAAAATCAATCCCTCCTTCATGAAACTCTCATCTCTCTTTGCTCTGTGTATATCATCATCTTGGCTATCCTCCTACCTTTCAATCAATCTTTCTTTGACTTCTCTTTCACCTTTGACTCTCTATATATACCCCAAAGTTCTTCATCAGCTCTTCTCTTTCTAAATTTTCATTTTTGAAAATCTTATCAGCGTTCATGGTTCAGGATCATGTCTATACAAGATGACTCTAACTCAGAATTCTCTCAAGCTTTAGCACCTCATTTTTAAATGCTTTTTGGATAGTCTTGGTTGGGTAACTCAAATCTCTGTTAATCATATCTAGAACTGAATTTATTACCATTTCCTTCTCTTTCACCTGTAATATATTCCCCCTTCTTGGGGAACAGTCCATTATTTCATTGCCCAGGCCACCCATTTGATCATTAACTCTCAGTATAATTTTCTACTCTTCATAAGCACCTCACTTTGTCTTGAACTCCTATAACACTAATTTTCTATATCAGTTGTCTCACAGAACTTACTGTGATGAAGAAAATGGGCAATACAGTAACCACTAGCAGCATGTGACTACAAAGCAGTTGAAATGTGGCTGTTTAACTGAGAAATTAAGTTTTTTAACTTTAGTTAACTTAAATTTAAAGTGCCATATGAGTCTAGTAGTTACTGTATTTAACAACATTAGAATTCTTTTTTCTTACTACCATTCTGCAACGAAAGGTAGTGCAGAGTAGTGATTAGGGGCACAGGCTCTTATATCAGACTGTCTGGGTTTGAATCCCAACTCTATCATTTACAAGCAATGTGATCTTGGAAAAGTCATTTAATATCTCTGTGCCTCAACTGCTTCATTGTCAAATAGGGACACCAACAGTACCTATCTTGAAGGATTATTGTGGGAATTAAAGGAATTAGTATGTAAAATAGGTGCCCAGTCTAACTAAAGTGTTAGCCATCATTCATTATTATTATCTTAAAGATCATTTATATATAAACTTTGTCCAACCTGGTAGATCCTATCTCATATTCTTAGTGAGGCTAGAAACTGCTTTTTAAAAAAATTTCTCCCTATGCTTGTACATTGTTATGCTGCCCAAAGAGGAATTCAATAAATATTGATTGTATGCAATATATAAATTAGGGTTAAAATCCCATTAAAGTGAAGTAGAAATGACAAATCAATTTATTTATAATTTGTGAAAAGACTAAGTTCTCTAAGTCTTGCTTTAATAAATAAGGGTATCCATGCATTTATGTCAGTCCCATTAGACTTGGGGCAATAAAATTAGAAGATGGGAATGAAGAATAACACAAAATAAAACTTTCTCCCTTCAGTTCTGTTATGAACACCTCCATATTGCATCCTAAACCCAAAATGTTAATTACTGAGTACGTACATTAAACTCATTAGCTTCACCCAGTACTTGAAATTAAACAATTACATGTCACCTCTGTCAAAGCTATTTTTAGTTGGCTCTTCACAAATGTGAAATGAGCTAAATGAAGCAACTGTTTCTAAGAGTATTCATGAGTCTCTACTGATTCTGGAGAAGCTCTCTCACAGGTGTCAATAACAAAGAAGCTGTAATTACAATATAAAAGCTGCTATAGAAGAAAGTGTTCTTCCAAGCTATTTAGGTAAAGGTTTTATTAGATTTAATCATTCTTGCTAGAGGGAAGAAATGTTCACTTCATGATAATAATAGCTAGAATGATTTACATATCTATGACAACTTTCCTTAAGTAAAAATGCCTTTTACTTATGTTGTCACTCAAAAAATGCATTCCTCTCAAAGATGGAAGACAGAGATTAGCCCAAGATCCAATGAAGAGCAATAAAAGCAAGGTCACTTTCAGTCCCACATGCTCCATTCTTCTACAATATGTAATTCAGGCCGGAGTGGCTTTAAAGGAGTCAATCAGTACCACACTCATTCCAGTAAAGTCAGTCACATTACATGACATTTGTCTTTGACAACTGCAGCCTTTATTCCAGTGTTACTTGGAACTATGGGCGGGGGGGGGGGGGGAGTTAAAAAACCTGCAATCTAGCATAAAGTAACTCAAGGGAACTCCAACTTAATATTTTCCAAAAGCAGAGGTTTCTAAAGTGAATTGCTACTGTTCTAAAATTAGGTCAGAGTATTTATTGAGTTTTAACCAATCTTATGTTGGTCTGCTCTCTGGAACTTGCATAGAATCACTCCTTGCAGACACAAGCAAGTCTCTACCTTCACATACAGCAACTGTTGGGAAAAAGTTGCTTTTGGAAATGTTGCCATCAGCATTTTAGATCCTATTATTCTCAGTTACTGTACATTTTGGGTCCTTAATTGGTTTCTTATATTCTCATCCTGTTGCAGGATACTTGGACAGAGGGACTGGGACACTGAGGCAATAAGCAGGAAGTAGTGTTTATTGGTACTGGCACTGGATTAGCAGATTCACATTCAAAGGCTGAGCTGGGATTGCAGAGGGGCTTTTTCTTTTATACATATCTTATACTTCCTCATTTTCTTTCTATATAAGGAAACTGTATTTTGATTGGTTGGCGGGCTGTAAGGGGGAGTGACTAACCAGGGCTGGTGATCTGTGCCATGTCAGCAGTGACAATGAAAAGTCCCTTACCTATTATGGGAAGTGAAGTGAGCTTGGCCTCTGCTTCCACAATCCCCAAACTGCTTTTTGTTTCTAATACCCACCATAAAACACCCAATTGTTTCCTCTCTTTCAATCTTGCCACTTTTCTCCTAGAACCCCACTCCATAGTTACAAAATTCCAAAATATTTTTATCCCCAACTTCATTGTATTAACTGATGCCAGCCTCTACTCTGAACACATAACTTCTGCGGCCCTCTGAGATAGATGTTGTTCACTCTTCCTCATTCTAATTAACCTTGGAATTGAAATATATGAAATGCCTGGCTTATTCTCCAAATCTACTTCCAGTACATTATTCCTCTGCCCTTATATGAAAAACCTGTACTCTTTAGAGGCTTTGTACCATCCAGCTATACTCTCTTCCCTATTCCCTTGTCTTCTTAATACCTACTAGCTTTCTGCCAGTAGTGGATTCATAATCTTAACTCTCTGTTCTAAGTCTTGTCATTAACCACTTACACATCCACTGGAAAACTGATTCTACACATTAAGCAGAGTTCCTCAAAATGATATTCACTTACATCAGAATGATCTCAGGTGCTTCTTAAAAGGTAGATTCCTGAACATCACATATAATTGAATCAGAGTATCTGGGGGCAAAGTCCAAGAGTCAAACTAAAAGACTGTAACTGTCAGATTGGTTATCAAAACAAAATTTAACTAGTCATCAAAATTATAGCTAAACTACAGATAAACTATCATTAAGAACCATCTGAAGTCTGCCTGAACAGCAATCCTATAACTAAGGATATACAAGTCTCCTTGAGACTGGTAGGAGGGGCAGAGATTTGAGAATGGCTAGTCCCACACCCACAAGTGGCAGTTAAAAACAGGGAGTGATACCTCTACTGTGGAGGTTCCCCCTCAATAGTGAGGGGTTCCAACCCTACAATAGGATCCCCTGCCTGAGGTTCCAGTGCTGGAAAGAGAAGTCTCTATAACTTTTGGCTGTGAAAACCAGCAGAGATTGTGGCTGAGTGAGATGGAAGGCTGCTAGCATTCCTCTTAAAGGGCCTGTGTAGGATATACTCACCTACAGACTCACTTACTTTGAACTCCAGTGCTGGAGCTCAAAAACTTTCAGGGGCATACAGAGAGGAAATGAATGATTTGGCTTCAGGGCATGGGCTGGAGGGGTAGGTTTCCCCTAGATAAAAATGCTGGCAAGGAACCACTGTTCCTTTGTTGAGCCCTCCTCAACCCTGCTTGCATGCCTAGATGGTTGCCAATTGCCCTTCCCTGGTGATTCTCAAAGGCCCAACCCCACCTAACTTGCAGGCCCACCCAAGCAGCCTCCTTACAAATGGCCTGTTTTGGCTCATGCTGTGCACTTTCTCAAAATCTCTCAAAGATTCAAAAACCCCAAACAAGTAGCATCTGGCTTTGGTATGCTGGGTACCTCTTGCTAAGCAGTCCCAAGCCTGGGACTAGCAGCAGCCAGTCTTGGTTTGCAGTTTAGCCTCTCCCAGGTACCTCCAGGCCCAGCACAAGTGGCAATCACCTGGAGATCACTCTGTAGAGCTCATACAAGTGGCCCTAGGCAGGGCACAGGCAAACCACAGGCAGTAGCTGACCTTGGCCTACACTAGAGTCCCCCTCCCCTCCACCCTCAAGAGTCCCTAGAAACAACACACCCAGTAGCCAGCTTCAGACCACACCAGAGCACCACCACAAACAAACACACAGAGTGTAAACTCAGCAGGCACCAGAGACCCTGCTAAAATGAATCCTGCTCCAGAGGGTCAGCCTCTGTACAATAGCTCTTCTGCTGTAGTCATAGCCAGTTCTCACAGCCAATCAGCCTGAGGGTCAATCCCTCTCACTAATGTGCCAACAGCAATCAAGGTTCAACTACAAAAAGAGGGTATACACAACTTATATAAGGGACACACTTGGAGCACTGGACTCAAGTCACTGGGGAGACTGTACATTGGGTCCCATAGTACACCTACTACATAAGGCCCTCCACCAAGACCAGGGGACATGGCAGCTCTACCTAATACACAGAAACAAACACAGGGAGGTAGCTAAAATGAAGAAACAAAAAAATATGTCTCAAATGAAAAAACAGAACAAAACTCCAGAAAAAGAACTAAATAAAATGGAGACAAGCAATCTACCAGACACAGAGATCAAAACACTGACTATAAGGATGCTCAATGAATGTAGGGGAAGAGCAGATGAACTCAGTGAGGACTTCAACAAAGAGATAGGAAACATAAAAATGGAGACAGAAAACATAAAAAAGAACCAGTCAGAAATGAGGACCACAGTAACTGAAATGAAGACTACATTAAAGGGAATCAAGAGATTAGATGAAGCAGAGGATTGAATCAGTGATTTGGTAAGACAAGGTATCAGAAAACACCCAATCAGAACAGGAAAAAAAAAAAAAAAGAATCCAAAAAAATGAGGACAGTTTAAGGGACCTCTGGGACAATATCAAGTGTACCAACTTTCGCATAATAGGGGTCCCAGAGAAGAGAGAGAGCAAAGAATCGAAAACCTATTTGAAGAAATAATGAGGGAAACTTTCCTAACCTGGTGAAGGAAACAGGCATACAAGTTCAGGAAGTGCAGAAACTCCCAAACAAGATGAACCCAAAGAGGCCCACAGCAAGAAGCATCATAATTAAAATGCCAAAGATGAAAGACAAAGAGATCTTAAAAGTAACAAGCGACAACCAGGTAGTTACTTAATACAAAGGAGCTCCAGATAAGACCATTAGCAGATTTCTTAAAAGAAACTTTGTAGGCCAGTGGGACTGGAATGAAATTTTCAAAGTAATTAAAAGCAAGGACCTACTCTATCCAGCAATGCTACCATTTAGAATTGAAGGACAGATAAAGGGCTTCCCAGACAAGAAGAACCTAAAAGAGCTCATCACCACCAAACCAGTATTACAAAAAATGTTAAAGAGACCTTGAGGAGGCTATAACAAGATATAAAGAAGGACTCAACAATTGGGCTTCTGGATATTTATTTGAAGGAACCCAAAACACTAATTCAAAAAGACACATGCATCCCTATGCTCATTGTGGCATTACTTATAATAGCTATGATATAGAAGCAACCTAAGTGTCCATCAATAGAAGAATGGATAAAGAAGAGGTGGTACATGTTTACTTAACCATAAAAAATAAGGAAATCTTGCTATCTGCAATAACATAGGTAAACCTAGACGGTATTATGCTAAGTGAAGTAAGTCAGAGAAAGACAAATACCATGTGATTTCACTTACATGTGGAATCTAAAAAACAAAATAAACAAAATAATAGAAACATCGCACAGACAGAACATTTTGATGGTTGCCAGAAGGGAGAGGCACGGGGAGATGAATGAAAACGGGAAGGGGATTAAGATATGCAGTTATAGAAACAGTCACTGGGATGTAAAGTACAGTATAGGGAATGTAATCGATACTATTGTAATAACTGTGTGGTGTCAGATGGGTACTAGACTTAGGGTGATTACTTCGTAAGTTATATAAATGTCTAATCACTATGTTGTACACCTGAAACAAACATAATATTGTATGCCAATTGAAAAAGTTATTATAAAAAACAAAATTCATTAAAAAAATAAAAAATTTTATTAAAAAATTCAATTATATTCTACTTATAAGAAGTACATATATTTATAAATGTTGTTGCAAATGGCAGGATTTCCATTTTATGGCTAAATATTTCACTGGTATATATACACATATATGTATATATCCATTTATCTGTTGATGGACATTTTCTTTATCCACTTATCTGTTGATGGACACGTAGATGTAAAAGTTCTCATCACAGAAAAATAAATTTGAAACTATGTGAGGTGACAGACATTAACAAAACTTAAGGAGGTAATCATTTTGTAATATGTGCAAGTCAAATAATTATGTTGTACACCTTAAAGTGATACAAAATTATATATTTAGAACAGCTACAAAATATGCACTTTTAAAGTGCACATGAAATATTTATCTAAATTGACCATATAATGAGACATCAAGCAAATCTTAGCAAATTTCAAAGGATAAAATCTATAGTACATGTTCTAAAGATAATAAAAGTAAGCTATAATTAAAAGAAAGCAATAATTAAAATATAATAAACATTTAAAAATGTTTGGAAATTAAGTGGCACATTTCCAAATGACCCATGAGTTGAAGAAATCACAACTGAAATCAAACAGTATTTTGAACTGAATGATTATGAACAAAATTTCAGAGGAACAGCTAAAGCTGTGCCTAGTTAAAAATTTAGAGCCTTAGTGCTCTAAAAGGAAGCCTGAAAAAAAAAAATCAATGAAAATACCAACTTCAAGAAGTTAGAAAAAAGACAGCAAATTAAATGCAAAGTATGAACATAATAAAGAAAAGAGCAGAAATTAATGAAATAGAAAACAAATATAAAATAGAGAAAATCAATAAAGCCCAAAACTGATCCTCAATAGACCTTTGGAAAAACTGTTCAAGAAAATAAGAAAAAAGCCATATAAAAAAAGTAATAAATACTACTAAAAATTCTTCCTATATTGAAAGACAATAGAAGACATAAAAATTTTTTGACAATTTTTTGAAACAAAAACATGTTACCCAAATTGACACAAGAATATAGGTATTTTCATATTTTCCTTAATGTTATTTAAAAATCTCTCACCAAGAAAACTTTAGGCCAATGGTTTCACCTGTGACTTCTTTCAAACATTTAAGAAATAATACCAATTTTACATAAACTCTTCCAAAGAACAGATACATAAATAACAATTCCCAGCTCATTTAATGAAGCTAGTATAACCCTGATATCAAAACTCCACAAGGAGATTATAAGGAAAATGATAGGCCAATATTTCTCAGGAAATTAGATGCAAATATTTGAAAAAATATTAGCAACTGAATCTAGTGATATGTAACTAATACATCAAGACCAAGTTGAATTTACTCCAAGAATACAGTTGGTTTAACATTTAAAAATCAATATAATTTACCATAGTCAAAAAATAAAGCTGGAACGTTATGATTATCACAAAAAAGCAACTGATAAAACCTAACACTAGTTCATGATAAAAAATTTTCATTAAGTCAGGAACAGAAAGGAACTTCTTTAATTTGCTAAAGCATATCTGCAAAAAAAATCTTAGAGCAAATATCATACTTAAAGATATTACATTGAAAATTCCCCAAGACTGAGATTGGGACAAGGATGTCCACTGTCACCATTTCTATTCAATACTGTACTGGAGGTGGGGAAAAAAACCTAAAGGTAAATTACATGACCAGACTGAGCTCTGGGTATGGGATAAGGGGGCAGGACAGTGACGACAGGGCAGGCGGAGGGTGAGGGAGAAATCTGAACCAATTTCAAATTGTAAAGCACTCTACATTAAATTCCTATCTTAAGTTTCTCTGATCCTCCTTACAAACCTGTAGGAAGCAGATATTATTTACCTCTACTTTGAAGATGACATACTAAAGCTTAGAGAAGTAAACTTATTAGTCTAAGTTCACTCTTTAAGAAGCAAAAGGCAATGTGGAGATTGACCCAAGAAGTGAGAGTTTAAATTTATTTCTTTTCAATGTTATCTCACAGAAAGGGAGCTAGAAAAGTCCAAAGGGAGATTTTGTCCAGAACTTGCTATTAGATCTCTCAAAGTTACATGAAGTTGCCATCTAACTCACTAGATTTTGTTTTTTTCCATGTCTAAGAATTTGGAAACATGGTAGGCTGAAATGGCAGACAAGTTCTCTCTGACATTAAATGTGCGGAAATGCCATAAAATATAAAATAAATGAATAAATAAAGAAGACACATTCAAAAGAAAGAATGGGAAATTCCCAGTAGCTAGAAATGAAGAAAGAACTTAAAATCAGTGTGAGAAGTGGGAACTGACCTAGATTCAGATATAGTTTCAGGGGCTGGTCCCTGGAGTTTTAGTGTCCATCCAGGAATAGAGATCTGTTTTCCAGCTTTTATATGTGGGTGAGTGACAAAGACAAGATTGTATTTCCCTTCAGAAATCTAAACTGTTGATGAGCTGCCCAGTCAGTGAAAGGGAATAGGAAACACTCTACCCACTAGCTCTAGAAAGCAAAAAGACTTTGTCAGGGACCTCAGGTAGGGTGGTAGAGAGCAGATAAAAGGACTGCAAAACCTTAGGCCCATGTTGTAATCAGATAGTAGGAGAAATATGATATAGAGGGCAAGGAACCCCTAGTTGAGAAATTTTAAGGACCACTGAAAACCTAAGGGCTCTGACAGCAACAGAATTAAAAGGCACAGCATATAGGACTTCCGCAAGGAAGGGGAAAATATCCTGCTGAAGATGTGATCATCTTTAAGGAATTACAAACCATACAAAAAGACACATTTTCATAGAGTCAAGATATACAGCAAGAATATCTATTACCCACCCTGAAAAAAAAAAACACAATCTGAAACCATAAGATAGTATGTTTAAATAGTATGTTTGAAATGATTAAAAAGGAAATAGAAAAAAAAAAAAAGTAAAAAAAAAAAAAAAAGTAAAATCATAATGAAAGGTCAGGATATTTTGAAAATTTTTGATATTTGAAAAAGAATCAAAAAGAACATCTAAAAATTATAGTTACTAAAATAAAAAATTGGATATAGTAAAAAGCAGATTAGACACAGGTAAAGAGATTCTTAGTTAACTGGAAGGTAGACAGTACTACACATCCAGAATGCACCAAGGAGAAATAAAGAATAAAAAACATGAAGTGTAGTTAAAAGATATAGGGGACAAAAATCTAACAGAAGTTTAAAAAAAGAGAATGAAGGATGACAAACATTTTGAAAAATGAAGACAGGCATGGGAACAACTTCTGAATAGGATGTCTAAAAGCTAATCCACACCTAGATATAGGTTAGCAAAACTACAGAACATTAAAGATTACAAAAAAATATTTTAAAAGCAACTAGAGAGAAGAAATTATCTTAAAAAGAAGTAATTATTAGTCTGACAAGATATTCTTTTTACTTTCAAAAAATTATTTTAATCCAGTTCTGAAACCTGACCAAACTTTTTATTATTTTACTATTTGTGCAAGAACTTTCAGAATGTATAACTAATTGAACTACCTGCATATATAAGAAATTTCCAATGAAAACACATTTCATATCTTTCAAAAAGCAGGATCTGCAGTCATACTACAGTACCTTGAAGAATAGCTTTAGGAAGAGAATATTTCTTTACAGTAACACCTTTACTTTTTATTTGTCTAGTTCCTGGTGATTCCCCAATGATACAATATATTTGATGTATTTGATGGAAACTCATTTGAAGAATTTTCTTGCAAACTTGACACAGGAAAGGTTTTACCTAAATTAACATTGTTGCTGACATTTGGAAATAGTTCTCCAAAAGATGTTTTTTGCACTGAGGAAAGAGCAATCTCTAAAGCAGCTGTTTGTGAAGATGGAGTATTTAAGAGGCCTCTGCTTTTCTTACCAGGAATACTGGAATTTGTGTGATTTAAATGTATATCAATACTTTCATTTACGGAACATTGAGTTAAAGAAATTGCAAAGTAGTATACAGACTCATTTCCTATTTCTTGAAGATGTAAAGAGGCAAAGAAAGAAAGAGAGGTGAACAAATTGAGAGAGATAGAGAGCAAAAGCATGTGCAAGGCTATGTAAGTCACAGACTGTGGAACAAGAGCTTCAAAGAACTGAAGAAAAATAACTGTCTGAGTAGCCAACTACCATTCCTTCCCTATTTATTTCCTAACTCAGTGGAGAGAGTATGCCAGCAGAACAGACTCTTGGACAGGACTAGCTGGAATTAGCAAACACTAACAATATGTGGGAAGATAATTCAGTGGAAATTGCACCTATGTTTCCTAAATATGAGGTGGAATAGATGACCTAGACATAAAGCTCCAGAAGCTTTTGCCTTTGCACTATATTTCTAGCCCAAAGTTGGATGTCTCAGTGGCAAAGCCTTAGGAAGATTTATTTATGGAATAAGTAAACTCAAGATGTACAGCACAGTAATTAAAATTTAAGTTTCTGGATTTAGACTAATGGTGATCAAACCTTGACTCTGCTTTGTTATGCACTGAGTGAATTTTGTTAAGTTACCTGACTTCTCTATGCCTTAGTTTATATAGCTGTATCTCACAGTTTAAAAAAAATTAAGTAACCATAGACTGGTAAAACATTTGGCATAGTACCCAGCATAAAGCAGGTGTTAATAAAGACTGGCTATTATTTATCATTACTCAATCTTGACCACAGTACTGTAATTTGATTATATAGTTTGAATGAGTTATCTTTAATATGACCACTAAAAAACTAAAATTAGGAAACATACTCTGACATCTACTGAACAGCCCACAGTCCATGACGGATTTCCCAGTACTTGATTTTGACACAGAAGATGAACTAGTGAAGATTTCCCAACACCTGTAAAAGATACAAGAGCATATGAGACATGCTTGAAATTAATATGGCAAAAGTATGACTGAGAATATGCAGTTATGACATGTATAGTTGTTTTAAGGGTGTTCACACCATACCAACCATTTAATAAGCTTTATTAATAAACAGATAGTTGAGGAAAGTGGGTCTCTAAAATTTCACATAAGAATTACAGAAGGCTTGTTAAAGCACAGAATGCTGGGTCCTGCTCTCAGTTTGTGATTGTGTAGCTTTATCATGGAGCTCAAACTTTTCGCACTTCTAACAAACTCCCTGGTGGTTGTTAGTTAATAATACTAGTCCAGCGGCCTCACTTTGAGAACTACTGCTCTAGGATAATTTCACTTGAACAAATCCTTTTCCTTTGAATGGTTTCATCTATTGAGCCTTTCATCAGAATTGTAGAATATTAACAAATCTTGGAGGTAATCCTCTGTTGACTGACAATGGAGAGAATCCTTCCGTAACACCCTGTTAGATGGTCTTCAAGACTATTCTTGTACAGCCAGTGACAAAGACTCACCATCTCACAATTCCTTATTTAGACACTCTAGTTCAACCATATGGAAAAAGAGAGCCATACTCCCTCTTCTATATCATGGCCCTTTACCTTAAGGCAGCACTTGATTTTCTTTTAGTTCTGAGTTCCGAACAACCTAGTATTTAGAGATCTGTATGAAGAGGAAAGAAAATGAGCTCCCCTTAATTTAAGTAATCTGTTAAGGGTGAATTAATCTGTCAAGACCAGCATCATTCTAGTTATAAAATCTTTTCTGACTCCCTGTACATCAATGTATAGTTACTCATTCAATTAATAGCATTTTGATGCCATTATGACAAGCACAGTCAGTGAATCTTTATGTATCATCAGTTGTATCAAAACTTTAGACCATTTCTTTGTGTGCATTATTATATATGAACATATCACTTATGTTTATTTTTTCTTATAAAAGTTACCTTTATAGTCTACGGTCACGCTACCCTGAACAAGCCTGATCCCGTCTGATTTTGGAAGCTAAGCAGGGTTGGGCTTGGATGGGAAACCACCTAGGAAGATAAGGTACTATAGGAGTAAAAAATAAAAAATAAAAAAATAAGGGATTGTAAGCTGACAAGGTCTTTACAATCTGTGAGGTCAACCAAGGGTTGCCGAGAGAGAGAGAGAGAGAGAGAGAGAGAGAGAGAGAGAGAGAGAGAGAGAGAGAGAGAGAAAATAGTTACCTTTACAAACAATCTAGAAAGCATTTTTTAAAAAAGAGAAAAAATCACCTAAAGAACCCTATTGTCAACATATAGGTTTACTTAATTCCATAAGCAAGGTCTTTCTATATGCAGGTTTTTATTGTGATTATATACATGGTGTACTTAAAAAAACAATAACATGCAAGCCTTTATTTACACAGCTGCTTCTGTCTGGAACATCCTACATATCCCCCTCCTCCATTTCTCCTTCTCCATTGGCCTTGTGAATTAATTTGTCAAGATTAGGATAATTCTAGTTATAAAATCTTTTCTGACTAAGCACATCATCCATCATCCTCTGGGTCCCTACTGTATTCTCTACATTTTTCTACAGAACACTTAAAATAGATTATTACACTTGTTTGTTTATAGGTGTTATTCCCTCTGTTTAGTTTTAGCTCTTTTGAGGATCAGCATTAGGGTTTTACTCATTTTTTTCCAGTGCTCGAAGAGGGCCGTAATTAGTTTTTATTTAGTAACTAAAATTTTCCATGTTATTACAGAATCTTCCTAAACATGTTTATTGTCTCCACTGTAGTTCAGACATAGCAATTTACTTAACCATTTCTTCCTTATTATTTAGGGTGTTCTGAAAATGTTCACTACGCTAAGAAAACATTTGTTTAAACTTTCATTTAAAATTAAATTTTTTTCTTTAGTATAATTTCCCAGAAGTGAAATTAATATGTAAAAGGAAATGAACATTTAAAGCTATTTATTTATTTATTTGTTTGTTTGTTTATTTATTTATTTATTTTTGGTGGTGGGTGGCAGTGGTGGTGAAAAGTTCTTGATATATACCAATGACTTTCATCTGGTTACTCTGCCTGAATCAATAAATGAACTCTTACAAATAGTATGGTCTTGTTGTACCTCAGCAATATCATGTATTTGCTTTCTTCATCTTTGTTAATTTGAAAAGAGAAAAAAAAGTGACATCTTGCTTTAGTCTGCATTTCTTTATCTCCAGGTAAAGATATATATTACTATCACATTTGTTAATCAATTGTCTTTCCTCTCTTACAAATTACCTATTGATGTGCTCTGCCCATTTATCTATTGGGCTTTAGTGTTTTCAGTTTACACAATTTCTTTATATATTAGTGAAACATTTGTCTAATATACTTCCCCAGCTTTCCCTTTTATTCTTTTCCTTTTTTTTGCACAGACATTTAAGTTTTTTGTGTACTCAAACTTAGCTTTGCCTTTGTATTTATTGCACTGCATCCATGTATGATCTTTAGGGCACATTGTTTTTTGTATCTGCATGTATGTTTATGTTGGAGGTATATATCTAGGCATTTAATTTAAAATTATACATGTAGACACCTTTCTGTGCTCCTACCTTGAAAGGCTTGAGCTTCTAATTAAGCTTAACCGTATCAGAGTAAGCATCTTTATGCAGTAACATTGTACAGCTCTCGATAAATTAACTGCTTTGGGTGATGAGTTAGCTAACATTGGATGAACTCTAAACTGGAAGAAAAATCGAAGCACCAGAAATAATGGCTATTTATTTCTTTAAGAATTTTTTGAGGTTATGATTCTGTTTCCACCGTTGAACTAAATTAGATTTTTAAAATGCACTGATTTGTTGCGGTAAAAGGCCCAATATAATTAAATAAATATCCACTCCAAATATAGTTGTTGGTAATGTATTATGCTCATCCCTCACCTCTGAAAGAACAAAGAGAAGTCGGTATGTGCAGGTCAGTGAGACTTTCAGAACTCCTTACTAAATTATCAAATCTCTCTATGGGATACAAAATAAATCTCTAAATCCCAAATCACTCCTTTATATATTGGTAAAATCTTAAAAATTTCATGAGGGAAATAAGCTGTTATTCAAAAGTAAACTTTGAAGTTTGAATACAAAGGGAAATGAAAAAAAAAAGTCTATTCTAACCTGTCAGATAGCAAATCACTGTTAAAAAGGAACTGATAAAAAGATAACAACTGATTTTGCACATATCATCTAACATCAGTTTATGTGTGACAAGATCAATCACTTTCCTGATGCATGTGGCTGTGTTTTCTGTTTTACAACTAAACTATAATGAAAAAAAAAGTCTTACTAATTGCCTGATCACTTTTCCACATTTAATAAAGCAGCCAGTTCAACCCTGTTATGTAATGCATTGATCCCACAGTTATAACCCCAGCACCTAATATAGTGCTTGCTATACAGTAAGTAGGTAAAGTATTTTTGGAAAAATAAAATCGACTAGTTCCAACAACATGTAGCACAAACAGATAATGAGATGAAATAGAAAAGGGAATTAGGAAAAGAAAGAACACCCACTTCAAATTACATGAAACTGTGTTAGCTCTGTATTTCAATTCTAAATCCTACGTGTTGATACCAAATCCCTTTAGACCACCATTACTTCCTTCAACTGTAAAACTGAGTGATTTTATTAACTTCAGCACCACTTCAAGCTAAAGAACTGGAGTTGACATAAATGGATCTTGTTTAGAATTTCGTAATGCAACCTCAAGGGAATTTTAAACATGCTCTCTCTAAAATATTTTGTTAATGTAAGTACTATTCAGGCAATGTGAAAATGTTCTCAACCTTTTCTTCTTCCCGACAATGTTATTCAGTTCTGTAAGAGCAGTTTTCAAGCTCTTTGGGGTATATCCTCTCTACCGCCAAGCATCAGGAACAATGACTTTGCTCACAAAACACATTCAAAGGTAAACTCCAAAATAGCACATCTATGAACTGAAAGGTTAGCATTTATTCCAAGTTCTTAAGGAGCATAGGAGGGGAGGCTATGCTGAGAAAGAGAATGACAGTAAGGTGGGAAGAGGAAATGCGGACATCAATACTTTTCAAATGCCAACGCGTCAAAAAAATTTAGGACTAAAGTGGGCTCAGCTTTAAGTACCAGCAACTACATCATATGGCCCTTATCTTAATTTCTCTCTTTCTTGCAATCTAGCACGTAACAGGTTATCAATTAAGATTAAAGAGAGCAAAGAAATCAAGAAGCCCAGCTAACAAACAGTAAAACAGGACTCACCACCCAAAATGTCATGCTATGGTGTAGCTTAGCGTTTAAGTACGGGGACTCTGGTTCAAACCAGTTCTGTCATTTACATCTCTCTGTTTCATTTCTCATTTGTAGAATGGGGTAATATGGCTGATCTCAGTATTAAACAAGGTAATACATGCAAAGCACTTGGAACAGTTGCATGGTTCTTCAGTGCACGTCTGACTTCCTTAAGGAACAAATCTCTTGAAGGCAGTCCTAACTTCGGTCTCAGCACGGCACCCAGTACAATACTCGGTCTCCCTATCTTTTAAAACAAAGGAACTGACAACACACGCTACCCGACGGTCGCCCTGGAGACTGACGTGGAAAACCGCGAAGAAGGCCGAGAAGGACTCGGAATCCGCGCCCAACCGCGGGACGCCATCACGTCGTCAAACAGAGCAAAGTCCTCTGGGAAGTGTAGTCTTTAGGCTTTGAGAGGGATTTCGAGTTCGGGTAGGAGCCAGTTAGTTGGCGCGGGGAGAAAGGAGTAGTTATCGGATAACTCAGAAGTGCCGAAAGCCCCAGAGCTAGGTTAAGCAGCTCACCTGAGTCTCCCAACACCAGTACCTTCACCCGATCCAGGGACGCCATCTTGCCACTGCCGTCCTGGGGTTAACGCCTGTTCCGGGGTGTCGGCCAATCAGAGCTGGGTATAGAGGCAGAGCCTTCACGCTCATTGGCCAGTCCGTGTGACTGTCTTGATGGGCGTCTTCACCGTGCTGATTGGCCGGGCCGGATCACAGCCGCGGGTGGTTTCCAAAGCCGGTCGCAGGAATGCAGCGTGTCCTTTGTCGCACGACGGGCGTGGCGCGCGGAAGCCGGTAGTTGAGGCGCTGAGGGAAGCTGTAGTGGGAGTGTTCGAGGACCCGCTTTGGTAAACCTTATTCCCTGTTCCTTGTTCTGGGTTCCCTGGCCCCGAGACGCATTTCATGATTCCTCCCCCTTTTCGCTCCGTCAAAGAACCATTGACCCCGGAGCGGCGCTTGTGCGACCTCGGGTCGGACGGACGAGCTTGGCTGTGCCGAGTGTGGCCCCTGGACTCGGCCGGCAGAGTCCACGGGAGTTTGGGGTCTCGCCGTGGAGAGGAGTGAACACCACTGAACCGGCTCGTGGAGGGCAGCAGGGTTTAGAGGGTTCGCGGTGGTAAGCGGCTTCATCGGTGAAGGCGTGGAGAGTCCCATGAATTAATGGTAACAGAAAACCACAGTTAAATGGGTAGGATACAAGCTTTTCCAGAACTGAAATAGTGGTGTGTATACGGAAATAGCCTCACTGCCCCATCCTCTTTTATGCTGACACCCCGCA
Source organism: Cynopterus sphinx (assembly GCA_030015415.1). Taxonomy (NCBI): domain Eukaryota; kingdom Metazoa; phylum Chordata; class Mammalia; order Chiroptera; family Pteropodidae; genus Cynopterus; species Cynopterus sphinx. The sequence continues at coordinate 54,741,109 of CM057380.1, read as the reverse complement.
GTCAGCATAACCTCAAAACTGCAAATTTAACCCTCCTATTTAAAACCATTCGAAGTTTCAGAGTGTTTCCAGGAGCCTGTCCTTTTCTACTCTGGAAGCAGCAGTGGAGGAAGTAAATTCGGGGGGAGCCGGCAGGGTAGGCCTGTTGGAAGGACACGTGCTTAGCAGATCTATAGGAAGTTTTGTGGGAGTACTTGGCTAGCTGTGCTGGATGCTGGAAAGTCGATGGTGAGCGAGATTAATTACATGGAGAAGTACAGTTCTAGTCACTGCAACAAAGAAGGTCGGGAAAGAACTACGGGAATTTGTGAAAGGGCAAAATGCTGCTAAGGGAATCCGGGAAAGTCTTTCTGAGGAAATGTCATTTGAGATGTGAAGGATTATTAGGAGAAGAGAATTCAGGCAGAGAACAGCACGTGCAAAGGCCTGGAAGTGGGGAAGACATCTGTGGCTGCTGGAAGTGAGATGGGGCTGACAAGAGTAGACAATGCGGAGAATGTGTTCATTTCCATTTGGTTTCTCCAGCTCTGCCTGGTACACAGTAGTTCTTCAATGTCTGTATGATTAGAAGACATGTGATTCAAAAATAAAACCAACTGTGCAGGGCAGGGAGGTAGGTGAGACTGGAAAGTGACTGAGACTCTGACGTTAAAAAGAGGAAACAAGGGCTTCCCCTGGGAGGTCCCACTCTTAAAAATTTTAGAAGCAGCCAAGCTCTTTTCCTGTTTAAAAGTGACAGCTGCTTTTCAGCTTCAGCTTATTGTTTCCATGTGGGAACATGGTCTCACTTTTCCTCAGATATTTCCCATTTTCAAGAGGAGCTGAAAGTTGAGATTTATGTGAAATCCCACTATTTTTAAGTGTTGACAAATACAGAAAATTTTCAAAACATTTTTGGATCAGATAGTGTGGCAGAGGCTGCCACTTTGAGACTTCTGACCTAAGTAATAAGATTGCGTAGGAGGGAAAGCATATGTGGAGAAGTTGAAGTGATGGAGGAGAGAAGGCGGTGGACAGGAAGGAAGATTTTAGAATGCAGAGATTTCAAACAAGGTGACACAGCGTGACTTCTTTCCTGAGCTTCAGTTTCGTTTGTTCAGCTACCTGTTGCACATCTTCACAGGAGTGATATTTCCTCAAAGACAGGCAACTGAAAGTGAATGCTGCATTTTTTACCACATCTGTTCCTCTTCAGGTATAACCTGTCTTAGTACTTTTTCTGGTTACACTGGCTTAAAACAAATAGCTATATGTTATTGTTTAATAAAATATTATTGTTTGATGGCTATAGTGTTTCAGTTTTATGAGATGAGTTATGGAGATGGATGGTGGTGTTTTACAATGTGGATATATAATACCATTGAACTGTATACTTAAAAATGGCTAATTGGCAAATTTTATATGTATTTTACCACAATAAAAAATTATTTTAAAAATAGTTATTTAAAATTTTTCTATTCTGTCATTCTGTTTTCAGTATGTTATTGGGTCCTTTTGATGTTTCTGTGATAGTTTCATTCATTTTGTTCTCCTGCAAGGTTTTGCTCTTTCTTAGATCAGATTTGATTAGCCCATCATACTTCCACAGTGCCTCCATCTTCATTTACCTCAATCCATTACTCATATTATTCTGAGTCACTTTTCTAAATAGGTCTTATTATGAATACAGAACTTCATGGAACTCTAATGATGCCAACCCCAAAATGAGATAATTTATGTTCATGAATTAATCCACATATCAACTCCACAAGGAAGGCCCTGTTAATCACCTTTTATATATGAGGAACCTAAGACAGAAGTTTCCAAGGTCTCAGGCTAAGAAATGGTGGAACTGAGATTCAAAACCCAAAACCATCAGACTGCAGAATCCTCATGTTACTACTTACTCCCTTGCTGAATAAGTGGCAAAGGGTCCTCCCCTCACAGGTTGTGCATCAGCAGAATATGTAATAGCCAGGCACCAGATTTTGTGTGGAGCAGTGACTTTTTCAGTTTATTAGATTCACCTAAAGAGCTTTTAGAATAAGATGATGCCAGTCTGACCCTCTCAGACCAGCTGAAACAGAATCTCTGGGAATGGGACCAAGGTGGGTACTTTTAAATGTTCCCCAGATGATTCTGCTTTATAGCCAGTGTTGAAAACCATTGGTTTCAGAAAATAAGAGTGTATGCAGTGGGAAGTTAGAAGAATATAGAAATTGGAAATAATACTGGAAAAGTAGGTTATTTTGACATTTGTATGACATCATTTCACCTGTTGGATGTTGAAGCCATGAGTTGTATTCTGCCAATTGTTGAGCATATAAAAAACAAAGCAAAACTGGGTTCAAGTACAATGTTTAGACCAAATTGGAAAGGAGGACAAAGTGTATCTGATAGTATGCTATGATAGTACGTTTGTGTTGAACCCAGGCTTTGCTTGATGCCCTTGAGCCTTGGGCTAGGAGGAAGGCTGTAGGACCACAGATTTAGATCTAGGTGCTACTTTGTTATCTCATATATAGTCATGCTGGAGAATTTAGCAACATGAAAAATATTATTATTACTAGTTTTTCTTTACTATAGGTAGGGCCTATAACATAATTTTCTGCTAATTTTTAAACCAATCATGTATATTTTTATAAAAGTGAATGAAATGGTGTAAGCAAACATAGTCTTTCTTAGCCTTATATTCACCCCTCAAAAAAAATATGTGTATAGATTGATTATTTAGGAATGTCTTTTTAGTATAGTACTGTGGATATAAAAATATTTCTGGTAAAAAGGGGTATTGAATCTGATAAGGTTGATAACCTCTGATTTTAAATAAAAGGTTTAGTAAAAACTAGTGTTAATAATAGCATAGGATTCCCTGTTGAAAGAGTTCAGTGAGATGTCTGTTAAAAATTTCCTTATGGTGTAGGGAATTTCATTTGACATAGTTTGTGAATAGCCTGACCATTTTTAGGTTGGGACATATTAAATCGATACGAAGCTATTCTTATTAACAAGTCCTTTCTAAGCACATTACTTATCATTTTCATTTGTTCATCACAGCAACTTCATTGAAGTTAGTATTATCCTATTTCTCAAAGAGTAAAGTGTGGCTTGAGGTGGTTTAAGGAATCTGTCAGGGTCACACAGCTACTAACACACAAATTAACTGTGAATTCTAACGTCCAAGCTTTTTAACAATCACATGAAAGTCTAGTGCATACCATTTTGGGCTTCTAAAAGACAGCTTTTGGGTCATGAGATAAGAATTGGGTACAATTACTTTGTTCTGCAAGGGATCCAATATTTAAGTATATCTTGTTTTTTTTAATTACATTAATTATTTTTATGATGACATTGGTTAACAAAAATCCAGTAAGTTTCATCTGTACACTTTAACAGTTTTTTTTTTTTTTTTTTTTTTTTTTTAAGAACTATATGGTCTTTAACTGCAAGGTTGGTAAAGCTGTTTGGATCTAAGTGTTACCTTCATATTTATAACAGTAATTTTGCCAAACACCCCAACTGGTGACTACTTATGTGTTGTTTTGTTGTGATTTTATTGTGAGAGCATGACTATGTAAAACATTGTAGAATCTTTATTCAGGAAACAAAGACACTCTAAGGATAGGCTAACTGCTAGGCTTCTTGGGTGTTTTCTTAGCATTCCCAAAGATTTATAGCATTAAGAATAGTGAGACTCCATTTAGCTTTTTTGTATTTCTCTTTCTGAAATAAATTGTGCTTGATATAATTTATCATTGCTATGGCAAATAGTTATTTTTTGGAATCAAGCACACTGTAGATCATGAAAATCGCCATTTAAGAAATATGCTAAGCTTTTTAGGTGTCATCTTTTGTGTGCTCTAGAACAGCGGTCCCCAACCTTTTTGGCATAGGGAACGCAGTGCACCTATGAGAACCTAATGCCTGATCTTAGGTGGAGCTGAGGAAATGATGCTAGTGCTGGGAAGTGGCTGCAAATACAGATGAAGTTTCCCTTGCTCACTTGCTTGCTCAACAGCCACTCACCTCCTACTGTGCTGCCCAGTTCCTAACAGGCCACAGACAGTACCAGGGGATTGGGGACCTCTGCTCCAGAAGGAAAATCTTGCTATCTGTTAAATGTTTAGGCATTGTCAGTCTTTCAAAATGATGAGTACTTTTATGACACTCCAAGGTAGCTACTTAATGGGTCGATTATTCTAGATTTAAGATGATTACTACGTTCTTATTATGCCTAGGTAATATTCTCTTTTTTTCCGAATTTAGTACATTTAAAGTTGAAGTTTGCTGCTCAAAATGGCAGACCCAGATGTCCTCACTGAGGTTCCTGCATCACTGAAGAGGTTAGCCAAATATGTGATCCGGGGGTTTTATGGCATTGAGCATGCTTTGGCCTTGGACATCTTGATCCGGAACCCTTGTGTGAAAGAGGAGGATATGCTGGAGCTGCTCAAGTTTGATCGGAAGCAACTTCGATCAGTTTTGAATAATTTAAAAGGAGACAAGTTCATCAAATGCAGAATGAGGGTAGAGACTGCTGCAGATGGGAAAACCACTCGCCATAACTACTACTTTATCAATTATCGTACTCTTGTTAACGTGGTAAAATATAAATTGGACCACATGAGAAGGAGGATTGAAACTGATGAGAGAGATTCCACCAACCGGGCTTCCTTCAAATGTCCTGTCTGTAGTAGTACTTTTACAGACTTAGAAGCTAATCAGCTCTTTGATCCCATGACAGGTGAGATTTTTCCAGTTTATAAATTTTTCTTTTAAGTAACTTTTAAAAATAAAATGTGTATCCTTTTTTTTTTTAAATCGATTCATCTAATTTTTAAACCAATCATGTATATCATTATAAAAGCAAATGAACTGGTGTAAGTCAACATACAATCATTCTTAGTCTTATAGTCTTGTTTGATTGTCATTCAGCTTTCGGAAGATTATGCAAAGCCTTTTTCCTTCACAAGGGAGTGTACTCTTCCACCCTGGCCTTCCTACCTCTCTTCCCACCTCCACTCCTATTTACAGCTGCAGCCTAATCTGAAGGGTTGACTTCTACCACTTTGAGGCTATTCTGGCAACTTTACTATTGACCTCTTCATTCAACAAATATTTGAGCTCTTGTGCCAGTCACTGCCACAGTTACAATACAGTATATTTAAATGCTTTGTTAGTGGAAGTGTAAAGTGCTATCAGGAGTGTATAACTAGGACGTCTAACCTGGAAAGGCCTCTGGAAGAGGTTAAATAATAGCTGAGACCTAAAAGATAAGAGTTAGCCAGATAAAAAAAGAGGGGCACCCTTTCCAAGTTAAGAAGTGGTTAGCTATTTAGTCTCTTAACCATTTATTAGTGGAAGAAAATTGTCAACATGATACATAATTTGCTTCATTTAAATACTTTAGTTCAAGGATTTTTTTAAAATCAGAATTTAACAAAACACATTTTCTAAAAATGCATTATGTTTAGTATTAACATGAGAAACTTTAAAGTGCTGAGTTGTATAGCTATTTTGTTATTTGGAAACTGACAAAAAGACTTTAGTTTTGCTAATTACTCAGTGAATAAATTTTGTATTTTTTGGAGGTAAAAATCTGTAGGAGGAGTCAATGATATTAAGTTGGATTGTCCCTTTGTTATGGATAAATTCAAGAGTATAGCTTTTTAGTTCATAGATCTCTTTAAAAACTTTGAAAATGTAATTTAAATTTTCACATAAGTGTTCTATTGTAAAAAAATTTACATGTTTAATTTTTAGATTTTTCTATATATTATGTATTGTACAGTTTAAAGATTTTTGAAATTATTTTTTAAATGGGAAATAATCCCAATATTAATTAAGATAATTGACAAAAAGAGCTAGAGATAGCCTATTATATTTTTCCTTATCAACTGTGAAACTGTCATTTTGGATGAAAAGTCATTTAAAGAATTTCTATTTGTATTACCTGTTTAATTTGTCTGAATCTAACTATTTACCTTGAATGGGCTTAACTAGGGGGGATCTTCATTATAACCATCCTGATTATAAGAATTGCTTGAATGTGCTATGGAAGAAAGTTGTAGAATATACCTGGAGTGCTTTCAGAATAGACTAGGAAAATCTCTTGATTTTTGTTGTCCACTCTGACAGATTTTTAAAGGAATTCTGGATTTTGGTTTTGTGATTCTCTGCAGATGTTGGTGTTACAGTGGTCATCTTCATCACTCTTGACTGCAGTGGAAGATGTTATCCTGTCCCTCAGAGAGGGCAATCTAAAGTAATGTTCTTCCATGACATTTATTCATCATTTGATTCTTTTTTATAATTTTGTGAAACTTTCTAAAAGGAAGTTATTCCACTACTTGTATATCAGTATTTAGATGATGCTCTTTGAATTTCACCTAGGATTAGTGTTTGAATGAAGCTAGATGTAAACAAGTAGGTGGCCTGTGGAGAGATGGCCTAACATCCAAATGTAGTCAAGGTTGTTTAAATCAGGGAGTTGTGATAGGGTAGGGGACATGAAAACATTTTATGAAAGAGAGCTAAAACTGAAACAGTTGTTTTGTGCCCAGTCTGGACAAAGACTATTTTTATTTGTGAAGGTTATGGACAGCATGAAGGTGGAAAGAAGGAGTTCAGCAGAGCAAGAATAAGTCACTTTACCAGGGGGGTTGCCCTGGTCAGCCAACACTAATCGTCAGCTTAATAGGCAGTTATGTCCCAACAGTGAACCCTGAAGTATCATGATTGGAAATTCTTATCACTGGGGTCCCTCCTTCTGAGAATGTACTTGCTTTTTGATTATAATTTGGCTTTACACTTGGACTTTTCTTTAAGGAGAGAATGTGCTGATAGGGTGATTTTAGGACCCAGTCTGTCAGTTCTGACATTTTTTTTTTTTTTTGTATTAATAACTTGATACACTCTCTTGTTCTATACATTCCCTTTGGAAACTTTGGTATTTTTCTCTCTGCTCCCTTTCTGTTTTGTTCAGTATTCGTCCGTTCCTTTCGTACTCATTTTGAAGAAGATGGGAAATGAACATTAGGTGTGTGTGTCAGAGAAGGAGGCGGGGGGAACTTTTTCTGTTGTAATATTATAATTATGCTCTGTTTAAATTGATAAATTATAGTTTTCATTCTAAGCTCAGTCCTGTACAAAGCTATTCTATTTTCTGGTTGCTATTGTAGATTGACTATATTTATGACCAAATGTTGGGGCTTTTTGACAGGTATATATCTCCATTTCATCTCAAAAGTTATTGGGTTGAACCATTGTATTATCAAATAGTGGGTGTTCAGGAATTAGATTCGAAGCCTCTTGACTACTGCTTCCCTGATGAAAAGTTCTTAAACTCAAATGTACAGGCTGCTCTTGCCATTGGACAAAGGGTAGTGATGAACATCTGGAAGTTCTGGGCTTAGGAAACAGTCCAGCAAGAATTCTTTTGCCATTGTTAATTCACACATAAGCCAGTAATTATAGCTTTTCCCTACCCCATCTCTCTTGTCTCTAAAGATTGTAGATTCTCTCAAGATTGTAGTTTCTCTCCATACTTTCCATTAGATTTTGCCTTTGGTGTTCTTGGGGTGAACTCTCTCCAATGTTTGATGCTATGTGTGTGAGATAATAGAAAATATATATTGATTTCTACCTCGTTTCTTGGAGGTTTTCTAAAACCTTTGTGATTACTTAAATGATAAGAGCGCTAGGAGCATTTTTTTGTTCTATTTGGTCTTTGACACCTGTTTCTGACACAGGGCTCCTGAAACCATTGTAATTTTCTGGGTGATAGGAATGTCTGTTTTTCTAATGAGGCAACTCTAGGTGGGCTTCTGGATGGGGGCTGGTCACCAGAAGGACCAAAACATGATGAGAAGCTTGGAATTTTCAGCCCTGCCCTCCATTCTCTTGAAAAAGGAGAAGGGCTGAAATGGAGTTAATGATTAATCATGGCTACATGATGAAACCTCCATAAAATCCCCAAAGTAGGAGATTTGGAGAGCTTCTGAGTTGGTGAACACATGCTGATGCTGGGAATGTGGCATGCCTGGAGAGGGCATGGAAGCTATGTGCCCCATCTCACATACCTTGCCCTATGCCACTCTTTCATCTGGATATTCATCTGTATCCTTTATCATATCCTTTCATAAACTGGTAAACGTGTGTTTTCCTGTGTTCTGTGAGCAACTCTAGCAAATTAACTGAACCCAAGGAGTGGGGGGTCATTGAAACCTCTAATCTATAGTTAGCTGGTCAGAAGCCCAGGTGATAACCTGGGTTTGTGACTGGCTTCTGAAGTTGGGGATGGGGTGGGCAGGGAGCAGTCGTGTGGAACTGAGACCTTAACCTGCGGAATCTGATGCTGTCTCCAGACAGACAGTGTCAAAATTGAGTTGAATGGTAGGACACCCAGCTGGTATTGCAGAGAATTGCTTGGTGTGTGGTAAAAACACATTTGGTGACTAGAAGTATCAGAAGTAAAGTATTGTGTGTGACTAGTAAAGGAGACACCTGGGGAAGAAATACACAGTAGAGGAGAACTGGGTTTTTCCCTACGTAGAAAGGAAAAAAGACAAATTTTTCCATTAGACTGTGTATAGATACTTTATTTCATTAAAATGGAATAGCCTAGCCTTTGCCCACTAGTTCTTGCTTCTAAAAACTTAACCAGGCAAAACTAGCTGTTTTACTTCCGGAAATATAAGAAGTTTATGTAATCAAAACAAAAAACAACATGACATGAAATTCCTCAGATTAGCAAAATAGCATTTTGTGATTAGATTTAGCAGGACTTCTGACCATGTAAACAGACTTAGTTTTTCTCCTTTAGTAATCTCAACCATGGGTGACTTGGTTAATGGCACTTCTAAGTTAAATTCAGCAACATACTTCCCCAAAATGGAAGTGGAGATCATATTCTTTTTTTAGATGTTAAGGCTAGCTGATATGGAAATAACTCTTTATTTTCTTTTTTTAAATTAAAAATTACACAACCATAATGTCAGAGATAACTCATTTTATAATGATTTCCAGAATCTAGGAATTGATGCATGATTACATGAAAACTAGATGTGCTCAATTTAAGGACAGAAGCCAATTTCATTGATAAATTGAGTTTTGGGTATGGAGTTTTATAGTGTACATCATTAATACATTTGCAATCCTCTGAATTTAAAAATACATTAAACCTGCTTTTTTTTTCTTTTGCATGCAAATGAGTATTTTACAGTGTTGTTCTGTGTTCTGCAGTGAACTGTTAAGGATGATTTCCTTCAAATTCCTTTTTATTATAAGTAAAATATAGGCAATATATAACTATGTGTCTGTCATATCTGTTACTATTTTATAATAATTCTTTTTTCCATACATTTCCCGTTGCCCAGTTAAACTAAAGCAATTTGCTTTATGAAATTAAGTTTGGAAATTAGACAGAATAAAAGGTGACTTTCTGAGACTAGTATTTTAATATATTTGCCCCTGAACATTTTGAGTTATAAAAGTTATAACAAAGGACTTGATAATGCTTTCAAAGAACATCCCGAGAATGACTGTATAACTTTTGTATATTAAGAGGAAGTTGAGTGCTTTTGGAGGATTCTAAATAATATTTGTTTTCTTTTTTCTAAAAATACATAAGTAATACATATTTGTAAATGTAAGGACTCAAACAGTAGAAAACTAATGTCGAATAAAGAGGCAGCCCAGGTTTTTCCTCTCTATGCTCTCCTACTCAACCCCGTCCCCACTCTTACCAGCCATCAATGTGTTAACAGCTATTAAGTTTTGTGGTTATCCTGTCAATCCTTTTGTGTTACATCCCAACCTCACTCATCTTCCCCCTACACGGCAGCCATTCTGAAATCTAAGAAAGCAAAGTGATTCTTAAATAACTTATAACATGCTTATTAATGCTTGGTCAATTTCTGATAGTATTGTCAGAGTTTTTTAGAGCACTTATGATATTGGTCTTTGTGCATAGTCAGTATGTTCAGGGGACATGGCATTTTCAATTTTTTTTTGAGAGCACCCAAGAGCACAAAATATTTTAACAATTTTCAGTGTAACAATTTGCATTTAGGAAAAATAGCAGGCCCTACTTCATAGGAAGCTCCTTGAATCAAGTCACTGGAGTCGATTTTTTTTTTTAAATCAATGGTTATAATAAATAGAGTGAAGTGGCAGTGAATTAGGATTCCAGAGCCCTGGCTTCTAGTCTTGGGCTATGTTAGTAACTATTACTTTGGGTAAATACTTTAATCATTCTCGGGTTTTTTTTTAGCATGTGTAAAGTGGTAAGTTCAGTCTATTCTATACTGTAAATGGTTTCTCTCAACTGTTCATAGCACTCTTTTTTTTTAAGCATTTTATTTTATTATTGGTTTCAAGTATACAGTACATTGGTTACACATTTATGTAGTTTCTAAAACGATCCCCCTGATTACTCTATACTCCATCTTCTACACACCTAGGCATTACATTACTGCCAACTACATTCCCTTTGCTATACTCCCCATCCCCCTTGACTTTCTCTGAACTACTAATTTGTACTTCTTTAGCCCTACACCCCTTTCTCCCAGCCCCACAACCTCCCTCCCCTCCAGCTGTCACCAGATTGTCCTCTGTATTTGTGAGTCCATTTTTGATTAGTTTTTTCTCTTTGTTCTTTAGTTTCCATGTGTAAGTGAAAGCATATGATATTTGTCTGTCTCTGGTTTATTTCGCTTAGCATGGTAACCTATAGATCCATCTATATTGTTGTAAATGGTAGGATTTCATTCTTTTTATGGCTGAGTAATATTCCATTATAGATATGAACTATAACCTTTTAATCTAATCATCTGTTGATGGGCATTTAGGTTGCTTCCATAACTTGGCTATTGTAAATTGTGCTGCAATGACATAGGAGTCCATAGATCTTTATGAATTAGTGTTTTGATTTTCTTTAGTTGAATATCCAGAAGTGCAACTGCTGGGTCAAAAGATGGATCCATTTTTAATTTTTTTGAGGAAGCTCCAGACTATTTTTCATAGTGGCTGTATCAATTTGTGATCCTACCAACAGTGCATGAGGGTTACTTTTTCTTCACATCCTCACCAGCACTTTTTTTTGATTTATTGATGATAGCCTTTCTGATAGATGTGAGATGATATCTCATTGTGGTTTTAATTTGCATTTCTCTGATGATTAGTGAACTTGTCAAATGTCTATTGGCCATCTGTATTTCCTCTTTGGAGAAATATCTGTTCAGGTCTTCTGCGCATTTTTTAAATTCGGTTATTTGTTTTTTTGTTGTGGAGTTGTATAAGTTCTTTATATATTTTGGACATTAACATCTTATCGGAGGTATCATAAGCGACTATCTTCCCCATTTAGTAGGTTGCCCTTTTGTTGATGGTTTCCTTTGCTATGCTAAAACCTTTTAGTTTGATGTAGTTCCATTTGTTTATTTTTTCTTTTGTTTCCCTTGCTCAAGGAGCTATGGCTGAAAAGAAATTACTATTAGCAATATCAGAGTGTTTATTGCCTATGTTTTCTTCTAGGAGTTTTACAATTTTGGGTCTTACATGTAAGTCTTTAATCCATTTTGAGTCTATTGTATATGGTGTAAGAAGGTGGTCTAGTTTCATTTTTTTTTGCATGTACTATCCAATTTTCAGCACCATTTTTTGAAAAGACTGTGTTTACTTCATTTTATATTCTTGCCTCTTTTGTCATATATTAAGTGAGTGTATAGATGTGGATTTATTTCTGGGTTCTATAGTCTGTTCCATTGATCAATGTATCTTTTTATGCATGTACCATGCAGTTTTGATCACTGTAGCCTTGTAATGTAGTTTGACATCGGGTAGTATGATATTTCCTACTTTTTTCTTTCTAAAGATTGCCATGGCTAAGCAGGGTTGGGCTTGGTTAGTACTTGGATGGGAGACCACCTAGGAAGACTAGGTACTGTAGGTGTAAAAAATAAAAAAAAATTAAAGGATTGTAAACTGACAATATGTTCAATTTGGATGATACTTTGACACAAGAGTTGGCTTTGATGAACACTTAGGGATATTTGTGAAGTAACTTTTTTAGTTCTTTTGTGGTTTGTGAATGCAGGTGATCAAACAAAAGTGTTGTTATTGAACTCTTCGTTTTCTTTTAATCCCATCATTTGTCAAGCTTTGCCTAAAGAATCTTCTGAGCCTTCATTTTCTCCTTGGTGCCACATTCTTAGATCTAGCTTAGATCTAGCATGTTTTTTCTGTGGCTTGGATTTGCTCTTTCTGATTTTTGCCTGCTTGACCTTATGTATGTGTGGGAAGGGAAAGAGCTAGAATTTTAATTCCAGTTTCTTCTCATGCTTGAATAGTATATTCAGTGCATACTGCTTAGTGCAAAGTGATCCAGTTACAAGAAGAGTTGAGATATTTATTGTATTGATTACTTAACAGCAACTCTCTACCAGGTGTATGTTAGAATTCCTTACAGAACTTTTAAAATTTGTTTTCCTGGGGCTTACTCCAGACCTATTGAATCAGCATCTCTGGGGTGGGGCATGGGTATTAACATTTTCACTAATGAATTTTATGAAAACACTTGTTTAAGAACTGGCTTATTGGAAGACCATCTCAAGCCACTAGATATTAGTTCTGATGATCTCATGTTCTTTCTCCAAATCCTTCAATTACTTTTTTATTACTAAAGTCAAAAGTGGCTTTCAACACTCACTTATGGCCATCCTAGTTTATCTTATTAATTGTTCTTTTTTTTTTACCTTTTTTTTTTTTTTTATCTAATTATGTTACTAATAGACTGAAATTGCAGTTTAGCATTATTTTCAACTACCTACTTCTCTTACGATGATCTGGAATGTCTTGCTCTCTTCCTCCTTTCTTTGATCTTTAACTTTCTTGTAAAGTCTACCTCTTGTAAAGGCATACCTTCTCCATAAACCTTCCCTACTGCCCTCAGATAGAAGTCATATTCCTTCTTTGAACTCCAGAAACTTATGTGCTTCATTTTTGCACCAATCCTAGGTTATGTTTCTCTTCAGATACCTTTCATCTCTACTAAACTTTAAGCTTCTTGATGACAGATTCTATGTTCATTTTACTACTGCTCAGTAGAATGGTACTTTGTACACAGTATGTGGTACATCCCTCTCCACCCCACATCTGATTTTGGAAAAACTTATTTGCACTTTTTAATGTTTAATGAAATTTATAAAAATGCTACTGGTGTGTTAAGCTAGTCTTAAATCATTTTCTAAAAAATGTAGAATTTCTTATTTTTCTTCTTAGATTCAAGACCTGGTTTTTGACAGGCCGGTTCTTGTTTACATCTTATGTTTTTTGGTAAGCACAGAACTCAGAGATGTCAGGTCAGCTTTTCCTTTTGTAATGTTTGCCAGACATGGTAATCATTGGGAGACAGTTCTCAATGGGTCTTTCACATGCTTTGCATGTGTTGCAAGTAGATGTACTGTCTGACCACCTTTCCTCTGGACTTGTCTTTTTCAAGGATGTTCATGTGGTGAGCAGAGATATTGTTTCTCTTCAGAGCAAAGGGTAAATTTGTTTACGGTTCAGTGTAATAAAAAGTCTCCTTCCAGAGCATGTTTGCTTAGTCCAATATAGTAAAGATAACATTACCTTCCAGAGCAAATGAGAAGCATGTTTATGCCCATTATGAAAACGTTGGGTTCCTTAACCTCAGGGTTTCTCTCCTGTAACATAACCCACTGCATGTATAGTTGTCACTGGGTCTTCTTTATGTCGCCCTATGGGAATTGGGACTTAGGGAACTGGCACAAAAGCTAACACTGGCTACTGCTATTGCCATAAGTAGCAAAGTCCCTTGTCTCTGACCTAGGAGTCTTGTGTCTTTCTCCAACATCTATGAAAATGGCAGGATAATTTGTTAGGTTATACATAGGATAAAATCTCAAATCCCTCACAGTTCTTGACAGTAATATAAAAGCTACTCCTCAGAATTGTATAATGGGCCCCTCTGCAAGTAACTCTTGTTAAATCTTGATCTACATTAAACATAGCTCTTTGGAAAGTGACTTAGATAAGGCTAGAATTCAGGTTCCTTATGACTATATACTGTGTTCTCTTTTTCCTCCTATTTCCCCATGAAACTAAATATTTCAAGTTAAAAGACTTCCTATCAGCTTGTTCTTTTATCAAATAATGTCAACAGTGATCTCTTTTTCTTCCCAAAATAAAAGCATTGATAGTTTTTATGGATGAGTGACATTGACAAGCATATTGATTTGTTTACTTAAATCTGAAGTTTGGAATGTATGTTGTCTTCAAAAGCAACATGGGGTATTTGGGAAGACTTTTTTTTTTATTGGTGTAGCTTGATAATTTTAATGATAAACTTATAAACTAGATAAGTAGTAAGACATGATATATTGGATAGATGTTAGAGAAAACATCTCTAGGACAGGACAGTATTGAAATTTTAGGTAACGTTGGCTGGGGAAGGCCTCACTGAGGTAACTTGAGTAAAGAACTGAAGTGAGTTTGGGAGATTAGCCATTTACCAGTTTGAAGGGAAAACATTCTGGGTGGAGTGAACAGCAAGTACAAATGCTCTGCAGCAAAGTGTGCCTGATGCAATACTTAGAGAGGCCAATTTGTAATGCTTGGAAGACATGAGAGGATTATATTATTGCTCTTTGTCTTAGCTGTCTTTCTATGCTTCAACCACAGCACTTGCTTTTATGTTTTTATATATTAGGTATTTCTTCACTCGAGTTTGGGTTTTCTTTCTTTAAATATAATTTTGAAAACTACTGAATTAGATAACTTTTTACAGTATTCTCCAGTTTTCATTGATGGTCTTTGTAAGTGCCCATCTTTCAAGAGTTAATGTTAAGTCCTACATCAGCATGTTTAAATGCAGCAGGTATTTAAGAGTTGATTTAGACCTTATTTTATATGATTTATTTTTAATTCCCACGTGGATTATATTCTTTATATTTCTGTTGAAGAAGCTTAGACAGCCTAGAATAGTTAGAGAATAATCTAAGTTAGCATACCAACTAAAACCTCTCTAGCCAAGGTCACTAATTATTCTTTGATATTAATATACAAGCTCATTTTCAATTCTGGTTGACATGGAAAAATTAACACTATACCATTTCTTTATTGAAATACTATACTATTCTTCTGGTTGTACCATTTCTGTCAGGGATTGATTCCTCTTTCCTTGAGTCTATACCTTGACTACCTCTGCTTCTCACTCTCCTTAATCTCCCTGGATACTTTGATCTACTGTATGACTCAGCTACCATCTATATATTGTTGATTCTCATCAGAATTTCTAGTATAAATTTCAGTCTTGAGCCTTAAGCAGTTGTAATAAGTTGTCTTCTAACATATTCATTTTGATGACCATTGGGAAACACGGGTTCCGATATTTAAAGCAACTTTCCATCTTTTCCCCACAAAGGAAAAAGAACTTATTCCTCCTATCTTTATTTTGGTAAATAGTATCTTTACCAGTTGATTAAGCTAGAATTTTTATGTTCATGCCCATTAGTCAAAGAACATCAGAAATATGCCCATAGATAAACGAAGTTGGGTTTATTGATGCTTTCTGCAGCAAGGGAAGCCACCTACCATGGGTAACCATGGAGTGTCACAGTAACACCATGTTGGACAGGGAGAGGATTTGGGCTTTTGTTAGGTAATTTGGGGGATGATTCAGGGAAGTGGTGGGGGTTTGTTTTAGATTGGGTGCTGTCAAGAAGTGGAGGTAATTCTATGGTTGGGTATATAAATAAATTTTCTCTAGGAAGTGAGAAGAACAGGGTGAGGCTAAAACTATAATTGGAAAAGAAACAGTAATCCCAGTCAGCTAGGATTTTTTTTTTTTTTTTTTTTTTTTGTGGTTGTACAGAAACCTTGCTTTTATCTGTACTCAGATTCAGACAGACCTCATTTTGCATCACTTCCATCATGGTCACAAAGGAAATTATCTGATATTGGTAATCTATGTGATTCCGTTTGACAGAAATACATCATAGCCTAGTTATGAGTGCTGTACCACCTCCTAGTTGTGAGGGGCTTTTTTCTCTCTCACTCATTTGGATTAAGTACCATTTGGACAGCAGGAAGATGGATAAAGAGTGTTTTAGACAGCATATACGAACAGAAAATTTACATGGTATTTGCTTTTTATATGAGAGAAGTGGTAAAGAAATTTACTCTACTTGAAATGTATCAGTAGGATCTGGTGTTATGTTGAGACAGAAATGCCTGGTTTGTTATTCTTTACCAGGAAAGAAGGGTTAGGGAGTAATGTTATGTATCAGTCACATATGGAGCTTTTTAAAGTCAAAGGTTTGAATACTTACTATGTGCTAGGCACTAATTCCTTGTATGGTCTTTATTAATCCTTTGGGTGAATTGGGTTAGAATTGAAGCATGTATATCCCTGGCATTGGGAATAAGAACTAAACTGGAGATCCAAGTGGGGCTTAGTAGTACAGAGTGTGATGTTTAAGAGTGTGAATTTCAGGAAAATAGCTTGGGTTTGAATCCTGCCCTGTCCCCACAATAGGTAGTTGTATCATTTAGAGCAAGTTACTTAACCCCTTAGAACCTCTATACTTTACAGATTTAAATGGGCAATAATTATACCAATCTCAGAGGGTTGGTGATACTTGGTAAGCATTCCATGTACAACAGCTGCTGTTATTACTTTGTTTCTATTGACCATGTGACTTTGGACAAATCACAAAACTCCTCAGAACTTCAGCTCTAACATTACTTTGCAGGATTGGTATAAAGATCAAAAAGTGTACATGGAAGCATTTTAGAAAAAAAGTACTATAAAAATATAATATTTATTAATGTCCAGTATATTGTCTTTCAAATGTTTGAATTTACTTAGCATCTAAAGGACTGTGATTCAGTAGTAATATTTTGGGGCCATATTACACAGGATCTAGAATGTTAATGTGAGAAAGTTAGATTTAATGCTGTGGACTGTAGAAATCCAGCTCCAGATAGACTTTAATGGTAGCACAAGAATTAGAGAAGGAGAACCAAGAGGCTTAAAGTCCTGATTTACGAAGTTGTTTCAGGCTAAATAATGGTAGCCTAGTTTAGTGAAATGACAATAGAAGTGAAAAATCTTAGATGTTTCTAAGGAATTACTACAGTTTAGTTACAAGTTGAATGTGAGGGATATAGAAATAAGAATAATAAAGGCTTCTTGAACTTTAATTTTGGAAATTATTGGTTGTGTTTATTTAGATGTAAATAGTTAATAAGATTGAAGAAATAGCCTTGTGACAGTGCACAGTATGGCAAGAGACTGGGTTTCAGATATTTATTTATCTTTCCTCATAATTAGACCCAAATGTGTAATGTACAAAAAGAAGGCTTTTGGGAAAGGGTACAAGTTTCACTGGTAAGTTGAAAAATTTGGGTTTAAGTTAAAATAAGTATAAATTTGTTAGAAATATGATTAAAAACTGTTTGCTATGCTGCAGTCAGATAAAATTACTTTGAAAAGCATCAAAAGATGATAGATATTTGCTATGCTTCAGTCAGATAAAATTACTTTGAAAAGCATCAAAAGATGATAGATATGCAATAACTCAAATATAGCAAAATGTTGATTGTAGAATATCGATGATGGGCATGTGGATGTTCACTGTAACTCAACTTTTCTTTATATTTGGAAGTTTTAATAATAACATGATAGAAGAGGAGTGGAAATACAAATGGTTTGCTAAAGGCTAGTATTGAGAATTTTTCTCCTCTGAACTGAGAATTCTTTTTCTGTAGGAACTTTCCACTGTACTTTTTGCCGTACAGAGGTAGAAGAAGATGAATCAGCAATGCCCAAAAAAGATGCACGCACACTTTTGGCAAGGTTTAATGAACAAATTGAGCCCATTTATGCTTTGCTTCGGGAGACGGAGGATGTGAACTTGGCCTATGAAATACTTGAGCCAGAACCCACAGAAATACCAGCCCTGAAACAGAGGTAAGTGTAGGCCCTGTGCCCTTAACCAAGAACACTTTTAACCTTGCTCTTTCACTACCTGCATCTTGGAGAGCATGAATGGGTAATTTACTGGTAGACTTAAGACTAATGTTCCGTTTCCGTAGATTCTTAGCCCTGCCACACTTGTCTTATTAACTTGTGCCAGTGATGAAATTTGTTTCTACTAAAAGCAGAACATTGTGGGCCTTAGGCAGAAATCTTTAAATAGCCAGGTTTGACTTCAAGTACTAACTCTACTTAGGCCTGCTGCAACTCAGACAGTTGTTAGCTAGTCCTAAATTGGTTGTACCTCTTGGGGATATTGAATTTTCCTAGCCAAATTCTGAAGACTGAAGTTCTACAAGGAATACAGCATTCACTTTTTTGTTTTTGAAGCATTTTAATTACATTTTTCATACCTGCCTCAGTTTTCAAAGCAACTTCCTTGAAAGTGAAGTAGGTATTACCTATGGGTTGATACTTATCATGGCTCCCTATTTTTATGAGTGTATCCTAATATTTGAATTGCAGAGACAGCCTTTTGCCATTTCATAAAAGTGGTTTATATTCTTTTTTGAAAAGCATACATGAGATTTGGGAGTCAGGGATTTTTCTCCTACTCTACCCTTTTTCTTTTTCTTTCTAGTTTCAAACTAAGAGCTTAGAGTTTATACCCTTCCGTAGTACCCAGTAGTCCAAGTTGTAACTGCATAGTTTTGAGGAGCACTCTTAGTATTTTATATGCCCTCCAGTACTGTAACTAAGAAAAGCCAGTTTTGCACAATCTTAAGAAAAATGAGTTTCTTTTGGGTGGTTGAAAACAATCCAATTGTACAGAAATTTTTGTTTTTGTATGAGGTATTATGAATTTTACAATTTAGTATTAAGGATCAGTTAGGATGCCTTTACCTACCTGTGATAACTAAAAACTGAACCAGAAGTACCTTAAATGTAAGAAAAGCTTCTCTAGCATGACCAGAAGTCCTGAGGAGTACAGTTCAGGATTAATTTCATAACTCAGTTACATTCTTAGGAATCTAGATTTGTTCCATGTATATACTCTGCTAAATTCAGCCTGCTGGTTGTACTTTTGGGACTACGAGGTGAACTAAGATGGTCAAGTCTTTGTAGGTATCAAAAATAGATGCAAATGTCCAAATGCAGAAAAAAGGAACCATCTCTTCCCTGTGTCCTATTTAAGATTGAAGAAGACTTTCCCAGAAGGCACCCTTCATCCTACTCTATCCCTCAGTGTCTCACTGGCCAAATTGCTTTATATGCTTATTTCTAAACTAGCATTTGGCAAAAGGTATGTGATCACATGATTGGTGCTCATACTATTTAAGGTTAACCTCCTAGTGCTTGGGAAGGTCCCAGATTTCTTTGGAGCAAATAGCCATCAATTTTTGAATAATATCAACAAGCAAAGAAGGAGAGGGGCCACAATTGGTAGGCAGCCAATATTATCCGTATCACAAATAGCCTGGAATTTTTGTTACTGGTCATTTGGTCTCTTATTGAGAATTAATTTTTTAATCTTTTTCTGTCCACTGAAGTAGTACTTCAATTCTAACATTAAAAAACCTATAAGGGAAATTTATTTTACAAAAATATATAATCTAAATCTGTGAGTTATTTCAAGTTGAAGTATGCTGCAACATTCTCTCTGATTGCTTTCTACATAATATAATATTATCTATGAATTATTCTTGTGTTTTCTTTTCTAACTATAGTTATTTTCCTGTTTGTCACAGTGCTTCCCCACTACACTAGCATTCATTTACTACCACTACTGGTCTCCTGCTTCTAATGTTCTCCATCTACCATACTCCGCCTTCTATTCCAGATCTTTATTTAGATAACTAACTAAATGACGGAGACAAGTTTAAGTTGTACAGCAACATCAGAAGCTCAATAGTAACTCACTGTTGCAAGTCACGTGGCTTCTCATTAGGAATGATGGTAACTTCAGGGATGAAGAAGAATCGGGAAACAGGGAATCAACTGATCAGAAAAGCCTGGTCCCTAGGGAAGAAAGGGGGAAATGGAGGCAGGCAAGAGATGTAGAATAGGGTATGTGGAGCTGCCAGCCATAGCAAAGGACAACTGCTTCCATGTGATCAGGAGGACTGTTGGAGCTAGGTTACAAGGTGTTACCCTGGCTGAGATGGCCAGACCAAGCATTTGACAAGCTCCACCATCTGGATATAGCATCCTAGAAGTAGGATTGGTTTAGCCTTTTTGAACTATAGGATCTGTTTTAGAGCATAACAGTTCTGTAATAGCCATCCTGCCCCAAATACAAAAAAAGAAACTACAATAGAGTAGCATGGGGGCTCAGAGACAATAGTAGTTCACTGATGATTTTTTAATAATAGTAGCATCATTGTTAGTTTGGTTACTGATCTGTAACCAATTAAATTCTAGCATATACCTAGTTCAGGAACCAGAGACTGTCTTTGCAGAACTAGTACACTTAACCCTAGAGCTGATGGACAGTTCCAGCCTTTTAGCAAGACCCATCATTGATATTTAAAGTTTTTCTGTCTTTCTTAAATTGAATTCCTTTCCCAAAGCCTTTCCATTTTTATTATCTCTTTTTTAACACTCGCCTTAAAGAGCTTTAAAAATTGAGTTTGAAATAGTATTCCTCTCTTACTTCTGAGTAAGATCATATCTTTTAAACATTCTAAAATTTCTTATGATGTAAAAAAATTGAAAACTAAATTGTCACTTGTCATCTTTAAGTAAAATGTGTGCATTCTCTCCATAGCAGAAATTTAAATATGCAGGAGTACACCTAAGTATCTCTCATCTAGATTTTTAGCATCATATTTGCTGATGATTTAGATTTGTCTGTGTCTGTGGCGAAGGTATAAATAAAATATGTGTAGTTGACTATTGTTAAAAATATCTTTTAAAAGAAATTCTTTCGAATTTTAAAATTTGTTTGACTTGTGGTCAAATATCTTCTGCTTCAAACTGTAATAAAACCAATCTTGAATTTCCATAATGAAGTACTAAAAACAAAAGACTTTTAAAAAGTAGTTTTGTACTAACATTTATTTTGTCTTGTTTTTTCTCTCTATTCTTGTTTTCTGCTCAAAGTACTGAGTACTAGCTGACCTTCAGAAGATAGTCTTCAGAGTTTCTGTTAAAGATAGAGCATAGATGAAAGATTATATATGGAGAGAAACAGTAGCTTCAGAAAGAGTGAGTGAATCATTTAAGAGTCAGGATGGAGGAGAAATAGGTTAGAATAGGGGTGTAGTTGGCTGGGTCAGAGCTAGAAGAACATTGAGTGGGTGGAAAGAAACAGAAAAGGCATATGTGACTAGCTCAGGAGACCCGTTTGGGGGTAGACAGAAATATACAGCAGGCTCAAAACAACAAGTTGGGGACAGAAGAGATATTCAAAGGAATCACGAAGGCAGCTGGGTTAGAGAAGAGAGACTCAGAATATGGAGTGATCATATAACATATAAACACAGATCAGGCCAAAAGAGAAGAAGAGAAAAAAGTGAATGCTTGAGGTAGACCAAGCCAATTTACACCAGAGTAAGCAGAGTTAGATTATAGTGAAGGCAACTTGTACCAACATAGCCTTTTAGAAGGCATCATGTATTAGGTAAAGGTTAAAGAATGACTAGGGACAGATAAAGATTAAATTGAAAGTAAACAGTGTAAAAAGTAACATTAGGGGAATGCAGAAAGAAAAGATAAAGAGAAACCAGTTATTTGCAACTGTAGCCTAAGACTTTATAGCAAGACGAGTAGATGGATTGGGTACAGAGAGGTACCTAGTAAGCCTAGACTCAGAATAGAAAAACAAGTAATTCGTACAAATGCCATGGGAAATAAAGGTTTATAAGGAGCCTCGGGTATAGCTAAAGGCAGTAGCTGGCAGGCATGGATCAAAAGACTGGATCAACATGGATTGGGCAATTGGAGAAAGCACATTTTTGTATAGCAAAAGTGGCAGTGGGATTGTAGATATTCAGAGGGAGAACAGGAGGGATGGGGTAAGCCCAGAATTATCTCCAGAGGTTGGTCAGAAACACAGTATTCTCAGGGAGAGATGAAATGGGCCAATCAGATACATGGACAGAGATATACATCAGAGAAACTTCAAGTAAGCATGAGGCAGAAAGCTCAAGTAGCTATAAGTGGGCCTAGGAAGAAACGAAGAGCAGTGGAGTAAGCAGGAATTAAGGACTAAAGACGAAGAAAAATAGTGAATGACTCACGAGAGAAGTGGTACAGGACATAAAGACAAATGAAGTAGTATTGGGCTCAAAATGAGACAGGGCTCCACTCAAGACATCAGTCTGAGATCCATGGAAAAGATTTAGAGAAAAATGGAAGAGAAGTAAAGGAGAAACATAAAGCCAAAGAGTCCACCAGTGGACACTGAAAGGAATACAGCAAAAGGTATAAAGAAAGATACAGAGCAGGAAGCTCATGAAACATGAAGATAGTTTATGGGAGAAAACATAGCTGTCTAAACAGAGAGGGAGAGAGTCTTGCTTAGAAGTTAGTGCAGGGAAAGCATAATAGCAGGTGGAGAAAGATAGCCTAAGCTTAGACACACAGAGAATCAGGTATTTTCAAATGAATATGGATGGAATAGGTTGAAAATAGAACAAGCAGATAACACAGGGAGCACTAGAAAGAAAACTTTAACTCAGAGATAAGGAAACATTAGTGTCTAAAGAATGGTAAGGAATGATTAGGCCTGGAACAGGCTAAAAGGATCATGGGTAGTAGCAGTAAAAAGCAAAACAAAATAGACTGAGAATTAGATCATGGTTACTTCAGGGTAGAAATAATAGTAGAAATAATGGATGGATATGGAGAGTCAACATAGGCACAGAGATGGAAAGATACAACTCAGTAGAAAAGTGATTATTCTTTGCATAAGGATGTGCCTTATTTGGTGAGTAGCAGAAGAAAAAAAACACATTAATTCCAAGCTGAAGTCTGGCTTTGTAGAATATTTTTCTAGCTTCACAGCACAGAAAAGAAAGAGAAAAGCAGACAGAACCACTTTGAATTATTCTGGGTTGAGCTGAGAAAATGTTTTTAAAAAATGTTTTGTTTGTTTTAGGTTTTCTTTTGTTTTTAAACAATATACTCATGAAAGATGTGACTGGCAGAGATTGTGTTCCCGTATTCTCCCCTCTCTCTAAGTAGATTTATTGAAACATTTTAAACTATAAAACCTCAGTCATTTAGATACACCAAATGATCCAGTAATTGAGGAACTTAAATATAAATATGATACATTCTTTCAGCCATGCAGCTTTCACCCTGAGATACATGAGTGGCTTCTCAAAATTCTTAAACTTGTACGTGATTGCTAAATAGCATTTATTTGTAATATTTTAGTAACCATCTCTTCTGCTGCTTTTCTTTTCCAACCAAGACTTTAATTATTCTTCTTCCTGTCCTCTTCTAATCTTTTTTGTATAGCAAGGACCGTGCAGCAACTGCTGCTGGAACTGCTGGCCTGGCAGGAGGGCACCACCGGGAAGCATGGGCCTCCAAAGGTCCCTCCTATGAGGATTTGTATACTCAGAATGTTGTCATTAACATGGATGACCAAGAAGATCTTCATCGAGCCTCACTGGAGGGAAAATCTGCCAAAGAGAGACCCATTTGGTTGAGAGAGAGCACTGTCCAAGGAGCATATAGTTCTGAAGAGATGAAGGAAGGTAAGAGAAGTCATAAAATGTGTATGTCTTGGGCTCAGTAGAAAATGAACTTAGTAGGAAATTGGGCAGTTTTTAGTTTTATTGGTAATCCACTCTATCTGTTTTCTAAAACAACTGCTTTATAGCAGGAAGTAAGAAATTGTTAAGTAAGCATTAAAACCAAAGAGTATACTTGTATTAGCCTTCAACTTAGTTGAAGAAACAAATAGTTTTTTAAATCTTTATTTATTTTTAATTGAGGTAAAATAGTACAAAGCGTTCACCACCAAATGTCTAGTAATTGTCTTTCACCATACAGCTGATCCCCTTTACTCATTTTGCCCACCCTGCAAATTCCTTCACCTTTGGTAACTGCCAATCTCTGTTTCTATGAGTTCTTTTTTTTTTTTTTTTTTAATTTTTCATATGACTGAAATCATATGGTATTTGTTTTTTTTCATCTGACTGATTTTACTTAGTGTAATACCCTCATGGTCTATCAATGTCATTGCAAATGGCAGACTAGTATCCCATTATGTATATATATACCACATCTCTTTATCCATTCATCCATTAATGGACACTTAGGTTGTTTCCTTTTTTGGCTATTATAAATAATTCTTTAATGAACATAAGAGTGCATATGTCTTTTTGAATTAACATTTTTGTGTTCTTTAGATGAATATCTGGTGTAGAATAGCTGAATCATATGGTAGTTCTACTAATTTTTTGAGAACTCTCTATGCTGTCATCCAGACCGGCTGCACCAATTTACATTTCCACCTCCAGTGTACAGGGCTACCTTTTTCCTACATCCTCGCCAGTACTTATTGTTCTTGTCTTTTTGGTGATAGCCATTCTACCAGGTGTGTGGTGATACCTCATTGGGGTTTTGATTTGCATTTCCCTAATAATTAGTGAAACTGAACATATTTTCATGTGCCTGTTAGCCATCTGTATGTCTCTGGAAAAATGTTCAGTTCTTCTGCCCATGTTTAAAATTGAGTTGTTTGTTCTTTTGCCATTGAGTTATATGAATTCTTTATATATTTTATCTGTTAACCCCTTGTCAGATGAATGATTTGCAAATATCTTCTCCCATTCAGTAGGTTGCCTTTTCATTTTGATGATGGTTTCCTCTTCTGTACAGAAGTGTTTTAGGTTGATGTGGTCACATTCGTTTTTGTTTTTGTTTCCCTTGCATTTGGAGTCAGATCCATGAAAATATCGCCAAGACCAATGTCAAGGAGCTTACCATCTATCTATGTGTTCTTGAAATTTTATGGTTTCAGGTCTTAATGTTCAAGTTAATTTTTGTATGGTGTAAAATATGATCTAGTTTTGTTCTTTTGCATGTGGCTGCCCAGTTTTCCCAACACCTTTGATTGAAGAGACTTTGCTTTTTCCATTGTATGTCCTTAGCTCCTTTGTCATAAATTAATTGTCCATATATGTGCATGTTTATTTCTGGGCCCCGGATTCTGTTTAACTGATCTGCGTGTCTGTTTTTATGCCAATACCATCTTGTTTTGATTACTATAGCTTTGTAGTATAGTTTGAAATCAGGGAGTCTTTAGGGTATTCTACATATTATCATGTTGTCTGCAAATGGGGACAGTTTTACTTCTTCCTTTCTCATTTGGATGCCTTTTACTTTTTTCTCTTGCCCAGTTGCTATGGCTAGGAGTTCCAACACGATGTTGAATAAAAGTGGAAAGAGTGGGCATCCTTGTCTTGTTCTTGATCTTAGAGGAAAAGCTTTCAGTTTTTCACTGTTGAGTATGGTATTAGCTGTGGGTTTGTCATATGGTCTTTGTTATGTTGAAGTATGATCTCTCTATACACACTTTGTTGAGAGTTTTTATCATAAATGGATAAAATTTGTCACTTTTTCTGCATTGATTGAGATGATTATATGGTTCTTATTTTTCATTTTTTTTTATGTAGTGTATCATGTTGATTGACTTGCAGATGTTGAACTGTCCTTGCATCCCTGAAATAAATCCACTTGATCATGCTATATGATCCTTAAATACATTGTTGAATTAGTTTGCTAATATTTTATTGGGGATTCTCGCATCTATGTTCACTAAGGGTATTGGCCTGTAATTTTTGTGTGTGTGTGGGTGGTGTCCTTGTCTAAATTTGGTATTAGGGTAATGCTGGCCTTGTAAAATGAGTTCAGTTTTTTGAAAGAGTGTGAAAAGGATATGAACTAAATCTTTGAATGGTAGAAGTCACAAGTGAAGCTATCTGGTCCTGGACTTTTCTGTGTTGGGAGTTTCTTTGAGTGTTGATTCAATTTCCTTATTAGTAACTGATCTATTCAGATTTTCTATTTCTTCATGATTCAGTCTTGAAATTGTATGTTTTTTAGACATTTCTTCTAGATTTTTCAATTTGTTGATATCTAATTGTAGTAATCTCTTATGATCCTTTGTATTTTTGTAGTATTAGTTGTAACTTCTTTTTCATTTCTGATTTTGTTTATTTGAGCCTGCTCTGTTTTTTTTTTTCCTTTGGTTAATATAACTAAAGGTTTGTCAATTTTATTTTTTTAAATAACCGGCTCTTAGTTTCATTGATGTTTTCTATTTTCTTTGTAGTCTCTATTTTATTTATTTCCACTTTGATCTTTATTATTTCCTTCTGTCTGCTAACTGTGGCTTTGTTTGTTCTTCCTTTTCTAATTCCCTTAGGTGTAAAGTTAGATTTTTTGAGATTTTCTTCGTTTTTTGAGGTAGGACTTCTTGCTACGAACTTCCCTCTTACAACTACTTTTGCTGCATTGCATAGATTTTGGTATGTTGTATTTCTGTTTTTATTTCTCTAGATATTTTTGGATTTCTTCTTTGGTTGGAATGTTCTATATGTATCTATTAACTTCATCTGATCTAATATGTTGTTTAAAGTCATTTCCTTATTGATTTTCTGTCTGGATGATCAAGACATTGATGTAAGTGGAGCATTAAAGTCCCTTATTATTATTGTATAGTTGTTAATTTCTCCTTTTAGATCTGTTATTTCTTTTGTATATTTTGTTGTTCCTGTGTTGGGTACATATAAACTTTAAAATCTTTTTGCTAGATAGATCTTTCATCATTACATGGTACCCTTTTTTGTCTTTTATGAAACCTTTCTTTTAAAGTCTGTTTTATCTGATACAAATATAGCTACCCCAGCTTTCTTTTCCTTTCTATTTTCATAGAATACCTTTTTTCTTTTTGAATTTTTATGAGTTTATTTGAGTCATACAGAGGATATGACTGGAAGCAAGAACTCAACAAACTGAGAAAAATGCTTCCTACATGGACTATCTTTCACCATCCCTTTATTTTCAGTCTCTGTGTGTCTTTACTTTTGAAGTGCCATGTTGGAGGGCAGGGCTATAGCCTGGCTGTAACATGTATCAGCTGCAGCCTGGAGGTGGGCAGACTTCTCAGGACATATGCCCATCTGTGCCAACAGGTTAGGAGAGTTCCAAAATGGTGTTTGCCAGCTCCAACATTAATAGGATAGTATGAGATTACAGAAATGGTGCCCTCCAGTGTCTCCATTCTCATAGAAAGTCCCAATAGTTTTCTGTCTCTTCGACTTTAAAATTAGTAAGTGGGTTTTCTTCAAATATGGTCTAGGCACTTTTCAAACTGGTGTTTTTGTGCTATTTCCAGGGCAAGTGAGTTTGCATAAAAGTCCTTTAAGTGCAAGGTTCTCTGTTCCCTATAGTTGTGTGGATTTTCTGGACATAATCCCTGTTGATTTTCAAAGCCAGGTGTTTTGGGGCTTCATCTCTTCTGTGCAAGATATAACATTTGGGGTACCTGAGGTGAGGCACAAACCCTTCAGTTCTCAGGGAAAATTTCTATAGTTTGGGACCCCTAACAGTGCAAATCTCTATGTTTGGGGTGTTTTTTTTTGTTTGTTTGTTTGTTTGTTTGTTTGTTTTTTGCGCGAGACCGTGTCTCTGCCTCCCATCTTTTTACTGCTCTTTATCTTTTGTTGTAGAGAATTTGTTCATCCAATTTTCAGGTCTTTTTCAGAGGAAATTTTTCATATATAGTTGTAGATTTGTTATGTCCATGGGAGGAGGTTGGTCAGGATCATCCTATACTGCCATCTTGAACTTCTAAATAACCATTTGTATGAATAGGACAAACAAACAGATTCATGGACATGAAATATAGACTAGTGGTTACCAGAGGAGTGGTTACTAGTGGGGTGGAAGAGGAGGGAGGAGGTAGATGGGGTGAAGGGGGTAAAATATAAGGGGGAAGGAGGAGGGTGAATTGGATAAAGGGGATCAAATATATGGTAGCTAAAGGAAACTGGACTTTGGGTGGTAACTACACAGTAGAATATACAGATGTCAAATAAATGATAACATGCACCTGAAAATTATATAATTGTTATTACCAATGTTACCCCAATAAACTTAAAATAAAAAATTTTTAAAATCTATTTTTAGATGTAAGAAATTGCCATTTTTCTCTTAATTTCTTGGAAAAGTGTTATTGTGTTCAAGGTGGCCAAGTTCATCTCTTTTTTTCTTCTGCTGCTCTAATTTATATGCATTTTATTTCTCTGAATTGGGAGCTATAATTATACACTAGTCCAAACTTTTTAATGTTGTCTCACAAATACCAAGGAGATTGTGCTGCCTTAAATTTATTGAAAGATACCACCTGCGTGAAAGATCAAGGGTACCATCCAAGAAGATTGGTGAAACTTTTTACTAGGCTTTAGAAATTTCTGTGATTATTATTTCATAATAATCATAAGTTTGAGAACTGCAGGGTTTTACTTTTTATATTTTAGTCTTAATTTACAGGATTTAAAGATTTTGGTGGGCGATGATTTAGGAATACGTAGAAAATGGGAAGCTAAGACTGGACACAGATTACTTAGAAACCAGGATACAGGGATGAAAGCGAGTGTGTACCTCTGATTGGACTACATCAGCATTCGAATCAGCATACCCCCATGTATCATTATTAATATGACATCTGAGTATGGTTCTTTAACAGTAAAGAATTATCAGTAACTGAAAACGACTTGTGTTTTGGATTTTCTCCTAACTTCTTTTCAAGTCATAATTAGCATTTCTTTACTGTGTATGCTAAGAATTGTAAAACTAATGTGAAGTTGGGTAGTGATGATAAAAGCAGGTGACAACGCTACTGTGATTTTCTTTGGTGTTTTAATTCAAATCAGAAAAAAGTTTGTTTTTGGCAACTATAGTTCACTCACCCTCCTTCCTGCTGAGTAGCTTGGCTATGATATTTAGTTATTTTGATTTAAGTTGTTCTAGATTATATAGTAATTAGCCTGTCAGCTATTTAATAGGCATGTTTTCCCCAAGTTGGCTTCTTGCCTGTTCTTGAAGCAACCAAACCTTCTTTTCTTTGAACATAGAAACAAAATTGAATGAAATGATTGTTTGCCAATATTATACACAATTAGGCTCATAAGCTTAACCTTAGATGTTTACAATTCTTAGAATGGTAGAACTTGAATCATAAAAGCCTTGAATAAGTTATATAGTCTACTCAATTAAGTTTTGTGAATATTTCTCACTATATAAAATAAGATAATATGCTGTCATATCCTGTCATGAAGGTTTATGGTAACATAATAGGCTCTGTCTTTCAGTGAATGTGTGAATTGAGTCTTATTTGTCCTACACTTAATTTTCCTCAGACTTAGTCATTTGAATATCTTTCAGAATTTTACAGACTTCAATCACATCCTTATTACCAGAGTAATTTCTTTTGATTCTACTTTCCTTACAAATTGTCCTCTTCCCCCAAGCCACCTCCACCTACAGTTTTTTTTAATTGCCTTTTTCTGGACAATCTCCAATTATAATGTCCTTTGCTTGATACTTAGTGACCAGAACAATACATGTTGTTCATGCAAGGATTATTCATCATCAATGATTTGAGTTCTATTTCCAGCATCCTCTGGTTTTTACTTGGCACTTTGTTTGTTGCTTTGGTTCTGGAAAAATATTAAGAATACCAACTTTAGAATCGTTCATGGTTTTTTGAAAAACAATTTTCTGTCCTGTATCTCATTGCTTGGACCACCTTTTCCAGTATATTTCAGATTATTTTAAGGTAGCAGATTTTCTTAAACTTGCTAGTTTAGAAATAGCTCTGTCACATTTCTGGCCAGTTATACATCCTTCAGATTTTCCTGTATTATTTTGTTATCATCTGGGCCTTTAAGCACTGAGAATTGCTTTAGAAATTTAGGAATATTTTTAAATATTGCTAAAATATGAGCATCAGTGAGCTTGACAATTTCTCAGTATATGTCATCTTTGTCATTTATAACTCTATTAGATAAGACTGTTCCTAGAACTAGTGTTTCAACTTTACGATCCATAGATTTTCTCATTTATCCTTATACTTTTGTTTTTTGTGTTCATCTATAACAGAACAATTTTCTTTCCCCCCATATGTCTCAAGACCCTTGTCAAAATCTTTTAGATACAACTTCATTTAGTTTCCAAAACTAAATTGTTTTCTTCCTAATTTTATATTTACTTTAAACAGTAATCAAAATACTATGTTGGTAATATTTAGCTATTAGGAAAAATTTTTAAGAAGCAGTAGTTGCCTTAGAGACTCATGCATTTCTTGTCTTTTTTTTTTTTTTTCTCTCTCTGTTGAATTACTGCATTGGTCATAAGAGCTCTTGGGAAGAAGTTCAGCCTTCGGCAATATTTTTAAGTAGTTAAGTTTTATTTTAATTCTCATTTTTACATCCATGTTTTGTCTGACCTAAATTTAAACTTCTCAATTTCTGTTTCCCATTCTCTTATCTGTCCAATGTCTCATCTCAGGAATTCTGTACTTTCTAAAATGTCCAGGATTATAGCTAATTTATTCTAATATGTTGATGAGAAGATGCTTTCATTTAGTCTGTAGCCAGAATTGACCATTTCTGCGCCTTCTCTTGATGATAATATTGATAATAGATAACATTCTTTTGAGGGTCAGTCCTATTCTAAGCACTTCACAGATATTCATTTATTTTCCACAATAATCCAGTGAAGTAAATGCTATTACTTTTTTTCTTTTTTGTACTTGAAAAAATTGAAGCAGAGAGAAATGAAGTAACTTGTCCAAAATCACACAACTAAAAAGTGTTGAGTTAGGATTTAAATCAAGGAGTCAGTTCCAAATAACACTTTTAATCCTGTTATATGTTTTAAATGACAGTATGTTTGGTATTATTTTCTAAATATGGGATACAAATATTTGTCTTAAATTTTTCATCTTCACTATATCAGGCAAGAGGTGTACACAGAATGATAGATAAGAGGTATGTGGTGAGAGAAGCTCATTCATGATACTAGGTTCCTTTTTAACAAAGAGTTCAGAGTATGCTTATTAGCTTCAGAAAGATAAAACTGCTGTTTATTCAATCATTCATCAAATATTTTTTCAGTGCCTAACAAGTGATAAAGCACTATTGTAGGTGCATGGAATATATCACTGAATAAAAAAAATAAATATCTGCTGTGGAGAACCTACATGCTGGGAAAGGGGTTGACAAAAACAATAGACGTAAGTTCTTCATTATGTTAGAAAATCAGTGCTATGGGAAAAAAATAGAGCTTTAGGAATGTAGGGGTGGGAGTGAATTAAAAGAAGGTGGCATTTGAGTAAAGACAGAAAAACATAAGGGAGTTAAGTATATGGATACTTAGAGGAAAAATGTCCTGGTAGAGGGCACAGGCAGTATAAAGGCCCTGAGGTAGGACTGTGTGTGGTGTGTAAAAGGAATTCCATGGAAGCTACTGTGGCTGGAGCAGAACAAATGAAGAGAAGGAAAAGAGGTGATAGGCAGGCAGGAGGAGATCCAGATAATGTAGGACCTTATAGGCTATTATAAAACCTCTGGTGTTTACTTTCAGCAAACTGAGGAGCCATTTTGATTTTCTATTATGCCAGCTACTATACTTGACCTTTTATAGATATTATTCCATATGCTTGTATTCGGAGCCTGCTTTTATTACTCATTTTACAGAACAAGGTACTGAAGTTTAGAGATGAAATAATTTGACCAAAGTGGTATAGCTTATATGTGAAAGAACCAGGATACAACTCCAGACCACATTACTCTTAAAACCCAT
This sequence comes from Cynopterus sphinx, assembly GCA_030015415.1. NCBI lineage: Eukaryota > Metazoa > Chordata > Mammalia > Chiroptera > Pteropodidae > Cynopterus > Cynopterus sphinx. The sequence continues at coordinate 54,709,299 of CM057380.1, read as the reverse complement.
GTACTTAATTAACTGTTATGCTACTTAAATTCCAGTTTATGAGAAACATTTTGAATATATTATGGACAGCAGCTCAAAAATGGAACCAGTGAAGTCTGTATTATTTTATAATATTGTCTATATTTAAATATATTAAAATATATATTTTATTAGTTGTAAGAGAATATCTTATATATTTAAGGATATTGACTTTCTGGGTCTTCCATCCCAGGTGGCATAGATATAGATGCATTTCAAGACCGTGAAGAAGGCCGTGCAGGGTTGGATGATAATGAAGAGGTTATGCGAGCATTGCTCATTCATGAGAAGAAGACTTCCTCTGCCATGGCAGGCTCAGTGGGGGCAGCTGCTCCTGTGACCACTGCCAATGGCAGCGACTCAGAGAGCGAGACCAGTGAGTCAGACGATGACTCCCCACCCCGTCCAGCAGTTGTGGGCATACATCATCGGGAAGAGGATGAGGAAGATGATGAGTTTGAGGAAGTAGCAGATGACCCCATTGTCATGGTGGCTGGTCGTCCGTTCTCCTACAGTGAAGTGAGCCAGCGACCAGAGCTGGTGGCACAGATGACACCAGAGGAGAAAGAAGCATACATAGCAATGGGACAACGGATGTTTGAGGACCTCTTTGAGTGAGCTTTCCCTGACTTTTCCTCCTTTCTCTAATGCTCATTTCAAAAAGAAATTGCCTACCCTTGAAGGAAAGTGTTTAAGTGGCTTTCTACCCCTCTTTGATGTAAAGAGACTGTTAATCTTGCACAAAAAATAATGGGAGACAAGTTTGATTTTTATGCCAAAAAATTCCCAACAAGGCAGGTTGGCTACAAGCATTCCCTTCCCTGCTATTAGTACAGTATTAATATTTACTGTGTTTTCTTATCTAATCTCTTTTCTTTTCAAGGCATTGTTGCCCTTCTGAAATAAGTGAGGGAAGTCTAAATTCTTTCTGTCTGCCCTCAGAAGCCCACTATGATAGGTTACAATAATTCACTGATCACATTTTTAAAAAATCTGTTCTGACCAAGTATTCTAAACAATTCCTTATATTGCTGCCAACCAAAGCAGCTTGCCAACAGCAAATCATTGATGAGGGAAAAAACAATCTTAAAACTTCATACTGCCTCACAATTGAGGCTGGAGGCAGTAGGTAATGGGATGGGGGAGGGTATGCAGAAAGGGGATGTATAGACCTAAATCTCATGATGAATTTAATCTAAACCAAAATGTTTGTCTTTAGAACTGATCTGACTGATAGATTCTATTGTTTTGCTTACTGCTTTTCAGTTTGTGTGTTCGATGATAAAAACAGAGAGTATGCTTAGTAAACTCTTTGAAGAAATTATAAAAAAGTATGAACTTGGAACAGAGAGTCCACTTAAAAGGTTGGAGTGGAAAGCATTGGGAACATTGCCTTTCAGAATTGCCTGAGCTTGTGCTGATTTGGAAAACTTTTATAGAAAGATGAGACTGGTCCCTTTCTTTTTCCGTTCTTTTACAGTGCTTTAAATTGTTTAATGAGGCCATTCCAACAGGAATGAGCATGTAACAATTGATTTTCCTCTCTTTTCTCTCCCAACATCATTGAAAGCTTTCTTTGTCTCTCTTTTGATTGTTGTCAGACATGGTATTTTAGAATACATCCAGTATAATGTTGAGCATTGTAACCTCAAGGAACGTAGTTAATTTTTGTTTCTGATATGTAGCATGGTATTAGTCCCTAAGGCAGAGCTTTAAAAGTAAGGAACTTTCATATAAGAATCTATAACAATTGTATTTTTTGTAATGCTTTCCTTTGCATTGTAATTTTTAAGTATTTATCATTTTATAGTACATGTGTGAAGTTAAGATAGCTTTTAGAGTATCTGAGCCGTGTGTGAAGTGATGTCTCATTTACCTGGGTTGTATAAATGACTGAATATTGATAGCTCTGTTTTATAGTGGCTGAAATGTGGTAATTTCCAGCTCTGTTACACCTTGGAGCATAATTAAAATTAATACTCTTGGCATTAAAAAAGTTTCAGACTTTTTTTCTTATTAGTCCTATTTTAAATAATAGATGCAATTCTATGTGGACCAAACTTTTTCTGACAATAAGTTGCTTTAAGAATGACTTTTACGCGTATACATGTATACATGGCTGTTCAGCTTTTAAACATTGTTTTTTAAACTTTCATAACTCTAGAATGAAGTTCATTTAAAGAAAATAGTGATCAGATATTAAGTTTAAAACTTAGTTTTGGGTTAAACAATCAGCTCTTTATTTCGATGAATAAATGTTCTCACTTTTTTCTTGAATCTAACTTGCATATTGTACTTCCTAAAACTAGCATTCTTTTTTCCTTTCCCATTATCTACCAACTTCTTAAAGGATCATAGACTATTTACACATTTCTTTATCTCCATCTTGTAATCTGGATTTTGCCCTATTCCTACACTGAAACAACTTCCTCCAGGCCTAACTATCCAGCCTAACAGCCCTTTATTTCTCAATTTCTTTAGCTGCTCTTCAGTATCTGTTGCTGTCAACCCATTCGCCCTCTTTGAAATGTTTTCATTTAGTACCTTAACCATTACAATGTCCTTGTTCCCTTATTCTCCTTACCTCATTGTCTGTTCCTTCTCAGTCTTCAGACTATATTTTCCCCCCTGCTATATGTATGAGCATACTTCAAGGCCTAGTTCTTTTTTCCCTTCTTTGTGTATGTATGTGTACATGTGCATGTGTATGAATTTATATTATGGAAAAACATCAAAAGTGAAGACAAAAGTATAAGTAAGTGTATTCATTGCAACAGTGTTTGAAATTGAATAGCTAGATGGATAGATATAGTAAATATCTGGACTAATCAGGGATGAAATTATTTTCCCAAGAAGCCATGTAGCTATTACAAAGAATGTATTGATAGGAAAAAATGTTCATAGTGTGTTAAGTATAGAAGGATTCCATTTTTCTACATGTATGTACATGTAAAGAAAAAAGCTAAAAATGTGTTTAGGTTCCAACTTTTTAACATATGTTGACTCATTTAATTTTTATAACCTGTGAGGTAAATATATGTGTACAAAGATATTTGTGTGTGTGTGTGTGTGTGTGTGTGTGTGTGTGTGTAATTAGAGTTGAGAATTACAGTGGTCTTAATATGTTATAATGAAAAAGGTATTTCCATTTCGGAAAGAGAATTAAATGGACAAAAGGTCATGTAGAAAAAACATGGTAGGATTAAAGAAATAGAGTGACAAAAGGAAGCTTTTTATTAATGCTAGGATTGTTAGGTGTGCCTTTTTTAAAAAATCCTGTATTTATCATTAGATAAACATCTCTGAATTTGTACTCAAAATTAATAGGAAAATATAACTTAATATATGAAATGTTATACAGTACCCATATTTTGATAACATATCTAATGACTCAGTAGAGTTTGATATTACTTCATCAGACAGGCATATGTCTGTTAAGTGGCATAGTATTCCAGTGAGAAAAGCCAGTTAGTGACAGAATGACCAAAAATTGGAGCCTCTGAAATTAGCAGCCACTGTAACTCTAGGCAGGTCAGACCCAAACCAAAGATTGGTTGACACCTGTAGTCACAGTATCTGTTGACCACAGAATGGCTGGAGTTGTTATCACCCACAGCCTACATAATAAGGGGTGGTTGGTAACTTGTCTCTGAGTGAGATGGGCTGTATTAGTATAACTCATGTCAGCTTCCCAGGTGTCCCAACTTTTCCATTGTCCTTTCAGATTTAAATAGAACATTTTTTATCCTAACATCGGGAGATATCATTTTGTTTTTGGTGGGGGGCGGAATGGGGTATGGAAGAGGTTGGTAGTTTGTATCCTCCTGCTCTGTCTTCTTGCCTCCCTGGCTTCTCCACCTTTTCTCTATACACCTATCCTGACTTCCACAGTGCCATCAATGCAGGTTTGTGTAACAGCTTCATTGAATTTTTTACATTACTGGGCAGGAGACAGGCAATGACAGGAGTTTTTGTCTCAGCATTGCATAATCAAGGAATACAAGAGTAGATTGTATATGTCCTTGTTCTTAAGAAGTCTCTTCACCATTCTCATAGATTTTATCTCAAGTACAATCCTGGCTTTAAATCTTACTAAAATTTCAGATCCCTTTTTACTTCTCTTGAGCAAACCTTTCTTTCCAAAGGCCTCAGAAAATTATACATGTGTTAGACAAAATAACTTTTTTCTTTATTTTATCCCTGGTCCAAGTAGTGCCTTGAAAACGCCTATCAAATCCAAAGTGGCCTATCAGGATATTTCCCAAACCAAGGAGCCATCATTTCCCCACGTCTAAAAGTCAGTATGGGAGGTCAAATGTGATTTTAAAAAGGAACTCTTTTCTCTTCACACTGCACTAAAAAATATTACTCATCATACCTTGCTGTAAGTAAGGTGATGAATAAATAGCTCTGGCCCTTGCTGATTCATAACCTTGTATCTGATGGAAAACTGCTTTCATTCTATCTGTTCTTGGAGTTGAAGGCTTTTTCTTATTTAGATGCCCCTTTTTTCTAAAACACTTTAAGAAATATTACATTTAAGTGATTAAAAGAAAATGTCCAATTTGGCATAGCCTGGTAGTCATGAAACTACCCTGACTACCAGCTCCAGTTAACTAGATGCTAGCGCTGTGACACTGTTATCTGATGTAATCTTCCTGGGACAGTTTCTCAGCTGTCAATAGTGAGATGATTATGCTAGGATCACCAATGAGTCCTTTCTTCTCTGATATTTTATGGAGGTAATACTTTTTAAAAATGAGGCCAAATATTAATACTCCCCCCTCCAGAAAAAGGAATAACAAAAAAACAGAAGTCTTATGTGCTACAGCAATTCAAACCAAGTGAAGGACATTTTAGTTGAGGGCCTAGTTAGTGTATATGGCAGGTTTAATATTTATAATGTAGTAAGCCACAGAATAAATGATCACTAATTAGGTTTCTCTACCTTGTCAAGGTACTTCATGTCTAATGATCAGATTGACTGAGGAAGAATAATTGAATTCTTCATAATTTTCTGGTACTGTTAGGAAAGAATTTGGGCATTGAATGGGAATAAGATTGGGAAGAAGAAAGAGTTAATTTTCTTTTCTATCAGTTGGCTCTATGGGTAGATTCCCAGCCAGAACCACAATGGAAAGACTTAACATATGTACTTTCTTTTTTTCTTTTTTCCTGAGTTTTAAAAAAGTAACTAAGAAATAACAATAAAAAAACAAATATGGAAATCTTTGGAAAGTACATTATACTTTCTTTTTTTCTTTATTCCTGAGTTTTAAAAAAGTAAGAAATGACAGTCAAAAAACAAATATGAAAATCTTTGGAATTTAGAAATTGATATAATTCCACCTTCTATTTAGCATTTTGTTTCCACCGAAGCTATTTCACATGTGTTATCTCTAGCCAAGCTAGGCTACTACTTCGTTTTTAAAATATCTAAAAATCTCTTGGGAAAATGAAGAAGTATTTTAGAAAGAAACTGGCACTATTATAAATTTGTCATCTATTCTATTAGCTTTCGATGTTAATAAAAGAAGCAAAAGAAATTGTGAACAGAATAAGTACAGGTGTCTTAAACATGCAAAGCCAAATGGGTTGAGAAGGGGAAAGAGTCATAAAATATTACCCCTTTGAAGAGCTAAAGGAATGAACTAATACTGATGTGCCCTCAGAGGAATGACCAAGTACTCAGAGGAATGACCAGGTACAAGTACCTCAGGTTCTCTTGAGAAAGAGCTTCACGTCCTTCTAAGTACCAGAGGCTACCTTTCCTATTCCAGTTGCAAAGCTGATATGCCTAGTACGTGACCCAGTTTCAACAATCGACCCACATTTCCTGTCACATGAAAGAACATTGTTGCCTACCTAACGTAAGTAAGTCTGAGAAATTAGTCTAGAAAGAAGGCTGGTGCCAGATCCTAAAGTGCCTTGAATCGTATTAAAGCATACAAGATGGTCATAGAGTTATTTTGGTGGTTGTTATATGAATATGTCAATTTTTGAAAAATTCATCCAATAAGGTACATAGAGAGTAAAAAATGGAACTCCCCACCTAGCCCATCTCCCTCTCGCTACCCCAACATAACTGTTGGAAATAGTTTAATGTATGTCATCCCAGGCCTTTTCTTGGTCTTTAAAACAATGCACACATGGCCACAGATCTACTGAAATGCTTTTTGAATAAATGGCAATCACATAAACATTGCCATTTGCTTTTAAAGTATTTTTTTAAAAAGATGAAAAATTTTCCATATCTCAGTATATTTAGATCTGCTTCGATTTTTGAAATAAGGAGTAGGTAGAATTTTATAATAAAGTTGTATAAAGGTTTGTATAATAATTTCCTTATTGAATGGCGTTTAGGTAAGTGTCCAGGTTTTCACTGTTAAAATGCTATCATGAATTACCCTAATATTTTCATTCTCTGAGTATTTCTCTAGGATAGAATTATAAGAGAGCCATCCAAAGGACATGTCTATTTTAAACTGGTAGATATTGCCAAAATATCAAAAATGTTGTTGGAGAATTTTAATCACAGGAACAAATTGTAGTATTGACTTTAGGTTGGAGTTTAAACCTGTGGATGATTAAGGCCTGAAGTGCCCTTGGTGAGTATTTGGTCTAAAAAATTGTCCAAGTCAGTGGGGATGGAGAAGAGCAGACAGATTTGAGAAACTTTGGGGAGGTAGAATTAATGGATTTGGTGACTGTTTGGTGAGGGTAATGCCTTCGGTAAAACTCAGGTTTCTGACTGGATGGTGGTTCCATTTATCAGTATTTGAAATATAGGAGGAGGAGGAGGCTTTGCTCATGTTTCAGTAAATGGCACCACTATTTCACCTACATGCCCAAGCCAAAAGGCTAATAATTGGCCGTAGTTTCTTTTTTCATCCCATATCCAATTCATCAGCAAGTACTATCAGGCTCAAAATATAATCTAATTTTGAAAGAGCTAACAGGATTTACTGATAAACTTAAAATATACGGTAAATCTGATTTCTTATTACTTTCTTCATGCCCAGTCTACTCCAAGCCACAACTATCATCTTGGCTCTGGCAGCCTTTCAACTAGTCTCCCCACTTCTACTCTTAGCACCTCCACAACCTCAGGGATTTTGACCATTTCCACACACATGCAAGGAGTCTTTTAAAATGTAAATCAGATGATCAACTCCCATCCCCCCAACCCCTTAGAACCCATCACCAATTTTTTTTTTCTGCTGTAGCTTCCTCTCTGTTTTGCAGATATGCCAAGCTTTTTCCTTTGCCCTAGCTTAGGTCTTTGCCCTAACTGTATTATCTGCATAAAACATTATTCTCCACCCTTGACCCTGTTATTTCATTCTCAGCTTAGATGCCACCTCAGAGGAGCCTTCTCTGCCCTGTCTAAAGTAAATCTCTCTCATTCATGATCTTATTTTCCTGTTTTATTTTTTTTACAGCAAAATTGCTATTTGAAATGAACTTGTTTATTTCTTATTTATTTATATCTAGCGATCTCTCCCCCAAAAGACTGTAAGTGCCCTCAGGGCAGGATACTAGCATATAGAATTAATTGTGGCACAATGTTGAATGGGTGGATGGGCAGTTGAATTGGCACTAGGGGAATATAGCCTTTTCTCCACCAAGGCTGATAATTTTGTACCTGCCCAAATTGCAAATATATGTATATTCTCTTAATCAGTTAGTTATATTCACTTGTGGTTCATGGTACCTAGGGCTGTGTCTCCAGGACTAACAGTAGAGGGTGCCAGAATATAGCTTCTTGGGCACAGCCAATGAGAATGCAAGAAGCTTCAATTCTGGGGAGCCATTAGCTTTAATATTAATGGAAAAGGGAATTTAGTGAGTACTTTGTCTAGGCTGCCACCAGCCACTGGCCACATGTGGCTATTTGAGTTCTGAACTGAGATGTGCTATAAATATAAAATACACACTAAAATTTTGAAGACTCATTATGAGAATAAAGAATGTAAAATATTATTAATAATATCTGTATTGATTGTGCTGAAAAGATAATGTGGAAAGATAATGCTGTAGATATGTTGTGTTAGAGGAAATATACTACTAAAAATAATTTCACCTGTTTTTATTTCTTTTTATGTGGCTATTAGAAAATTTTAAATTGCATATGTGGCTCACATCTGTAGCTTGCATTATGTTTCTGTTGGATGGCACCGGTCTAGGGCATTTTCTTCAGGTGCTAGAGTTACATGTATTATACTTAGTAAGTATTTGCAGTTTTTTTCCTCATATACAAGTTTTTGTCCTGAATATGTTGTCCACCTTCCTCTCTTCCACAACCCCTACCAGAAAGCTAGAAAGCGCTTTTTTTTGTTTGTTGGCTCTTCATTCTTGGGACGATAATGAATTTTGCTTCTGTTTTAATTTTTTATCTTTTGGGGTGGTAATGGTTGGGGTGTGGAGTTTTTGTTTCTTTTTTTTTTTTTTTTTGAAGTAGGATGAAAGGTAGGGATAATGTCAGCAATTGTGGTAAGGAACTGAAAAATTTTCAACTACTGAGCCCAATGTGATGTTGAAAGTGCTGCTGACTCGTGGGTAACTGAGGAACCTGAGCACCCTGTGAAGCCATGCCAGAGATGGAGGAGCTGAGAGCCAGTTGGAAGGCAGCTGAGGGCAGTTGGAAGCTCAATGTATTGCTCTATATGCATTATATTAATATATAGTGTATGTGAAATGGCTTATGTGTTTATCACCTGTATCTCCCCTTTGATAGAATGTAAGCTCCATGAGGGCAGAGACTTCATCTTTCGTGCTCACTGTTGTATTCTGGCTTATATCCCTGTCTCAGTGCCTGGAATGTAGTAATACATTTTGATTGAATAAATGTTTATGCAGGCCAGGAGTGAACTGTGACCTCTACATAAAAGACTGTTATTTTCAGTTTCTATTGTTACTCGTATACCTAATTTGTGATGCTATTTTTTGTTAATTATCTTCCTACCTGGAATGCTTATGGATGGTAAGTGCTGATCTATGTAGCAAAGGGCATTTTCCCAGCAACTGGTGAAACCTGTTAACCAAAAGTATATTGAACCTGAACTTACATCTAAAAAAAAAAGTATATTGAACCTGAAGTACATCTAACCCAAGGCTTACTTGTGATTTTCTTCACTTAGTCTATGTTAAGGTCATTCTTTAGAGAGGAAATTTGTAAAGAACAATGACTGCTATTTCTTCAACTAGGAGTTTTGTCTCAAAATTGATGATACTGTGGTTCCTTTATGGCATCAAAGACCCAGATTCCTTTTTAGCTTTAATGCTCAGCCATTCTTGGCAAATGTCTGTTGTTTCATGGTCACCTAATGGTTGATCCATCTATGTTCAGGTAAAAGAAGATAAAAGTACATGCTAGCTGAGTCAATATCCCCTCCTTTGTTGTTGTTGTGAAATTCATATGACATAAAATTAACTATTTTAAAGTGAACAATTCAGTGGCATTTAGTGCATTCGCAATACTGTGCAACCACCATCTCTACCCAGTTCTAAAATATTTTCATTGCCCCAGAAGAAAGCCTGATACTCATTAAGCTTTTGTTCCTCATTCTCTCCTCCCCCCACCCTTTGGCAACCACCAATTTTCTTTCTGTCTATGAATTTACCTATTCTAAATATTTTATATAAATGGAATCATACAATATATGGCCTGTTGTGTCTGGCATCTTTCACTTAGCATAATGTTTTGAGGTTCATCACATTGTAGCATGTATCTATTCTTTTTTATGGCCGAATATAAAATATATCACAGTTTGTTTATTCTTTCTGTTTTTGATGGACATTTAGATCGTTCCACATTTTGGCTATAGTGAATAATGCTACTGTGAACATTTGTGTACAAGTATTTGAGTACTTGTTTTTAATTTTGAGGGCTCTATGCCTAGGAGAGAAATTGCTGGGTCATATGATAATTCTTTGTTTATGTGCTGCTACTTTTTAAAGTAATTCCTCTTTTAGCACTATGTACAATAATTGCTATCATTCACTGAGGAGTGCGAGAGTCGACAGAGAATACCAAAACTCTAGGATTTGTGACCAGAGAGGGTTTCCTGGCAACAGCTACAGAATTATAGGAGGCATATCTGTGAGATAAGAATTCAAAAGACCTGGATTTTCTTTTCTGAAGGAATTAGCTTTTATGAATTGCCCTTTGCATTCATTTCTGGGACTCAGATTCTAAGTCATAATGTGGACTTCTCTCGGCCTTCCAGAGTGCTAACCTGGAACTGATCTCTATGCTCCAGTTCTCTGTCACATAGTCAAGCCTTTAAGTTCAGGTTCAGAGAGGGCTCATGTCTTCATCTGCTGAACCGTGAGGTGAGGCCCTTGTATTTGAACATTGAACATTCTTGGAAGTGGTAGTGATGGCAGTTGTTAAGATCCAGAGGATGGATCCAGAACTAAATTGCCTCTCACAAGTATTTGCTCAGTATGAAATCGGCTTTAATCAGCCCTATTCCAGCAGCTTCAAAAACAGAAGGCTGGCAGCTTTTTATTTCAGGGTAGTGACCTACTGGGAGGTCTAAAGAATGATTCTGACAATGTTTCAAGAGATTCTTTCCCTGCTGTTATGTGCCTGCGTGCAGGTATAATGTGTATGTAGGAGGGTGGAAAAAGGCAAGACAGGATGGGCCTTTATGTTTAGTGGGTAGGTGGAGAGGACCTACTGTGCTGGGTATATCAGTCGCATCTCACAGCTCTTTGACAGGCTATAAAGTAAATTTAGTGATCATTTCTTTGCTGCTTTTTACACTGAGACTCATTAAGCTATAAAATTATGTCAGCGTCGTGGGCATCTATGTCCATACCTCTGGCATCAGTTTAGCTCCTTCAAAACTGACATGGTACTTTCCCTCCCTCCCTCACCTTTGACACTTTGGGACAAAGATACCTACCAAGCAAAGAACTAACTGAAAGCATGTGGCAGTGGCTCTTTTGCCTCCAAAACTACTCTTTCTCAAGTGGTACATTGAGTCACTTTGGAAATTCTTCAATAAGTACTCACTGTGTTTTGACCAACAGATCTCAGTGTTTCAGCATGTGTTTCATTATTGCCACTTCCCCATCCCCCATAGTCCACTTGGTAAGACCCTTTTTAAACTTGCCTCTCTCCAGTAAGTGCTACTCTACATCTGCTTTGAGTTCTCCCTTAATTTCCTCTTTCTCTATCCTGCATCCTCTTCTCCACAACCATCACTTCTGAAACAAACCCTTTATGCCTACTTCCTATGGTGGAGGAGGGTAGTTTTCATTTGCTCCCCAACAGTTTGAATTTCTCCCCACTCTTCAGCTGATACCAGCCATAGTGATTGATTCAGATAATCCACGCCAGACAATAAGGGTTTCTTCAAGATTTTTGTTGAAATGAGAACAAGGCACTCTCTACTAAACTAACCCTAACTACTAGGTAACTAAACTAACCAGCCTAACCTGCAGCTGCTGTGGAAAATCTTTGTCATTGAGGACAATCTGCCAGAAAATGAAACCAACACAGAGGAAAGCAGATATTAGAGATGGAGAAAGACAGATTTCTCACAATAACACTTGAGACCCTGAATCCTGCCACATTTGAAGCCATTTTTACCCTCGCAATTATTTGTTATGTACATCAATACATTTTATTTTATTCTTACGCCCGTTTGAGTTAGGTTTCCATTCCCTGCAATGCCTATCAGCCTGCTCATACCTCCACTTCATTTTTACTCTGCCTTTCTCTCCAGGCCCTTTTTAGGTGAGTGTTGTGCTGTTAGAGGGCTTTAGAATTAGTTAGGATTCATTTGCCAACTAAGTGGCCAGGGTATTTCATTAATTTATTTTCTTGGACATTTTCCAAATTAAAGCAGTTTTGTTAACCAGTTTAAAAAAAATAGTGTCTCACCTGTATCTTAAACCTCCTCAACTCTTCCCTCTGACCCAAATCAGTATTATCCCATACATACACTTATCTAGGCCTTTGTAGTTTACCTAAGTTTTTCTGCCTTACTTGATCTTCACATAAAGCGCTGAGGAAGGTAGAAGAGACATTATTACCCTCTTTCTTTGGCTGAGGAAACAAGTTGAAAGAAGTTTATTCTGATTTGCCCATATTGTATTTATAGTCACTGCTGCAACTCAAACTGGTGTTTGACTACTGATCTAGAAGAGTTCTTTATTTTACATTGTGTTGCCTCCCCTGGGTAGAAACATGTCTCTAACATAAACTCACACTCTCCTCTCCCTTGGAGATCTCCTTTCTCTAACAACTGTAGGCCCAATGGGACAGAAGTCCTTGTTTTGTTTTCAGTATCTCTTTCAAATTGGCTGTCTTCCATTTTCCATCACTGGGATTCCATTTCATCTGTCTGTACCACCTGCCACAAGTCTTTGTTACTGTTATAGGATATTTCTTAAAGATTTAACCTAGTTTAAGAATATGGCTGGTTCTGGGTTATATTATGACTTTGGACCCACTGCTCATTTGAGAATCCCTTGAATTTTTCCACTTTCCAACATCTTTCATATCTCAAGACCTTCCACAAGGTCCCTCAACTCATCCATATCCCTATATCATCTTCTTAATCTGCTTTTTATATTCCCATTCCTGGGCTGGAGCACACAGTAGCAAAGATGTTAACTCATTACTTCTGGCTTTGCTGCTTATTTTCATCTGGGTCTTTCCTGCTATGAAGATCTCTAAATGGCTACAGTGCTTGCTTCTCTCCTCCTTGACCTTTACCTATCTGTTCATGATCTTTCATGTCTGGGATCAGTTTGCTTTCATACAACTTCTATAATAAACATTATTGGTTGCCTGTTCATCCATTGCTCTCTCCCTAATTACCGATTTTTTCTAAGGGATGTTCTTCCCAAGGAAGTACATGTTCTTCTGGAAAAGCAAACTCCACAGTCATCTGTACAGTTGGTCCTGACTGAGCCAAGGATAATTGTAGTAGTAACTGGGGCTATTCATAAATATTCTGGTTCTCCTAGATACATGGTAGGATTGCATTTCCTAGCTTATCAAAGTTAGGCAGGCATGGCCATGTGACTTTCTTTGGCCAATAAAATGAGAATATGTGAGTGGAAGTGATACATGTCATTTCCAGGCAGGAGCCTTTAAGAGCCAGCATATGATCATCAGATATTCACTCTGCTGCAGTGATTGATTGCTAAAGCAAGTGTCAAGATGAAGCCTCTGTCAGCCTGGGTCCCAGAATGACTATAATGGTAGAGCTCCCCCTGCCGACTTACTCTGTCATGGAGTGAGAATAAGAAATATATTTCCATATTAAGCTTTTGAAATAAAGGAGTTGGCTGTTAAGTGCAGTATAAGCAGACCATCCTCAATGATACATCTTCATCCTCTTACCAGTGCCTGGGTCAGGAACCTAGCCTAAGCCAAGCAATCCACAGCATTTCTTGGCCAAGTAACTGAGATAAAGGCTAGCGACCACTGGTACACTGAGATGTGATGGGAGGTTTGCTAAGTAAGGCTTTGAGGAAAGAAGTTTCCTCGCTTTCAAGAGAGCCACCTGAAGATATGGATTCTCTCTTCCATACATGGATTCTCATTTCCATGTTACATGTAAATATGAAGCCTGGAATTACTAGTCACCTTACTACCTACCTCAGTATAAAGCTAACACATGGGGAGAGCAGTACGAAAAGGATAACAGAGAAATGCCAAAGCTCTGACTGAATCATAACCAATCATGAATCTACCTCCGGATTTTTCAGTTGGAAAAGGCAATAAATCCCTTTTGCTTTTTAAGCCATTCGAGCTGGATTTTCTGTTACATACCTCCAAAAGCAACCTAACAGTGTTACTCCCTTTATCAGTTCTTATCTCTACTTCCCACTCTTCCATCCAGTCTCAGAGAAATAATAACTAATAATAGTGTCTATATATAGAAGACATACTGTGTCTTCTGTATATAGATTTGGATAAGCATTGCATAGTGGAAGAGTGGATATCACCTAGAGTTAGGGCAAAAATGAGCAACAGCATGGTTCCAAGAAGGAACATGGCTCATTGAAGAACATTCCAAATAGGTGCTCAGCAGATGTTAGATCTTTTGTTTTTTTCTCATTATGGGAGATAACAGAGCGATTTTCTCTGGAGCTGTTCGTTGTAGGCTTGATATAAAAGAGGTATAGCCACTAACCTATTTAGTTTCTTACTTACTTGTACACATAGTAGGCAGTCAAAGATGTGTGCAAAATTGCAAAGACATCCATCAATGCACAATTCTTCCCCAGAGTCAGAAGCTTCCAAGGGCTTTCTGCCAAGTATTCTACTTTTCTGGCTAAGTCAATACTTGGCACACAGTAGGCCCTTAGTTAATATTTGTTTGAATTGATTCAAATTATCTGGTTTCGGAAGAAGTTATTGCCTTAGTGAGCTTGGTTTCTCATCACATCAACACTTCATCAAACCTCTGTCAGACCAAGTTCTCAATAGGGTATCTTAAATACATGTTATTAAAATACCTAAATAGAAACCCATCTGCTTAAATAGACAGAGCCTGATGAATCAGCCAGAGAGGTGGGAGGCTGATCCAGCCAGACTTGAACTGAGCCTGTGGGGAAGAGGCAGCTCACTCTTCCTTTGCCACTCCAGAGTGCTCACAGCAGAATGTACAGATTTATAAAGGGAAAACTGGATCATCTAGTTAACAAAACATGAGGGCTAGAGCAAGCCACAGGGCAGTGCCTGTGGGCTAATTAACAGGTCTGGCTGGAGCCCCTTGTCCCAGCCGTGGATCATGCTGAAATGTGTGTTAGAGCTGGAGAAAGTGAAATGCAGGGACGTGCCTCTTTCATATTTTCTGCACCTCTGGAATCCAGATTTTGTTTTCATGCCGTTGTAAAAAGCATTTAAAAAACAGAGCAGGATTTATTTTGGGAACTGTAACTGGTGAAGTTACCAAGGACTTAAAGACCTGAGATAAAATACAATAATGGGAAAGCTGCATCCTTTTTTTTTTTTTAATTTCCCCAAGAGGGATTTTGCACTAACATCTGTCCCTGATAAGATGTCATCAAGCCCTCATTTCTAGATGGTCTTGGCTGCCAGAGTCCTAATCATAGTCAACTTTTCAGCTACCATAATTTCTCTTTCCCCACCTCTCTCTACATACCCTGGGTGTGGACTGCACTCTTTTGTGCTGCCATTAAAGAAGGAAAAAGATTTGGGGGTCACTCTTTATCTTTCCTAAGCTCTACTCTTGGTAGCACTTAGCACACAAGGCCTTGCACATAATAGGTGCTCAATAAATAATCTGTTAAACTGATTACTTAGTTCTGGTTAAGAAAAAAGTTTGATGTGCTTTTTTATTACTACTGGTTTAATTTCCCTTCTGCTCTGCTGCAACTTGCCCCCTCGTATCTGTGCCGTTAACCCAGCTCCCCCCCACACACATATAAACACAGTCCTAGTCTATCCCATTCAAGTGTTTCTATTGCTCATTTAGGGTTTCGTTTAGGATATTTTCTTTATTACATGAGAGAGGAACTGAGAATAATGTATATGTGAGTCAAAAGGTCTGGATTCTGGCTCTACCCGTGCATTTTATTTTGGATCTGAGTTAAATGTCAGATTCCTCACCTCTGAAATAAGCATCATGGTAATATATGTTTGACTTACCTCCCAGGTTGGTGCAAGTATCAAATGAGCTAATATGTATGAAAGCCCTTTGAGAACAGAAAAAGCATTTTAAATGTCTGTTCTTATAAGTTCCTAACCCCTTTCAGGTTCATGTACCCAGTAAAGTATCCAGTATTATCAAGAAAGTTTGCCATAGTGTGTCTCCCTGGAAAGTGGGCTTCTTCTCACCTCTCTTCCCCAGGAGAGGTTTATTGACTGTCTTCCTGGGCCTGAATGGGACTCTTTTACTCACAAACACACTGGGGTCTCGGGTCAGGCCGCCAGCTTTGCAGCCTCAGAAACTCGATCTTGGCAGAGACTCTAAATTGATCAGATTCAGGGATGCTGACTCATACTAACTCACAAGAGACTGATATATAACCAGAACACCAGTTGATTAATTTACAGTGGAAAACATTTGGCCTGATCTGCCCCTTTTCTCTGAATAGGTCAGTTGTAAGGAAATAGAGAACATCAGAAGATTGTTCAGTGAGCAGAGAACTTTGACAAAGGGAGTTAGACAATTCGAATGTTTAATAAAATCACAATCTGCTCATCAGCTCTGCTACCTTAACAGGAATCCACCCTCCAGATGGTCTAGATGCTTCTGGCACCCTAGCAGGGAACCCAATTCCAGAATTCTGCTTGCATGAGTCAGAGTGTGCCAGATGTGCCTTTTTCCCCACATTCCATTAGTTACCTAACTCTCCTCTGACCTACTCATTACTCTGTATATGTGTTAATCCTTTTCAGACCTATTGTAGTAGAACTGTGGTTCCCAAAGCCAGTCTGCTGGCCAGGGTGGAGGTGATTGCCACAAAAGCACTGGGGAATTCATGAAAAAGAAAAGGAAGGAAGGAAGGAAGGAAGGAAGGAAGGAAGGAAGGAAGGAAAGAAGGAAGGAAGGAAGGAAAGAAGGGAGGGAGGGAGGGAAAGAGAGAGAGAGAGAGAGAGAGAGAGAGAGAGAGAGAGAGAGAGAGAGAAAGAAAAAGAAAGAAAGAAAGAAAGAAAGAAAGAAAGAAAGAAAGAAAGAAAGAAAGAAAGAAAGACTTTTTTAGCTCTACCAGAAATTTCAATTTATTGCGTCTGTGAAAAAGTTTAGGAATATGAATGTTTACAGGGATCCCAAGTGACTCTCTGATTATTAACTAGGCAAGGGAACCACTGATATAAAAGTTTTATTTGGCTAGGAATCTATACTGTTGCTTTAAGATGACTTTTACATACTGTAATCCACTCTGGATTGATCATATAGATTAATTTTTATAACAAAACATTATTTTCTAGTTCTTAAGGGACAGTCACTGTTGTATCCTTGAACTAACTTCCCTCCTCTCCTTTCCTTCCTTCCTTCCTTCCTTCCTTCCTTCCTTCCTTCCTTCCTTCCTTCCTTCCTTCCTTTTTTAAATACCTAAGGAAGCTTACCAAGAGAATGCTATGGCAATCAAGTGCCAAAAGCAAAAGCTGCTTGTAAGTGATAATAGACTTCGAGGATTAAGATATATAATCCTGATGGCTTTAGGGCCAGTGAATAAAACCAAGGCCTGACATTGAACAATCTAGAGACAATTTCCCTGTGGTAAGTAACCTTGGGTTTTGGCATACTTCCTGAGCTGATATCCTCTAGGAATATCACTTGTGCTCAAAAGTGGCTTTGTGGGAGAGTACAAGTCCCCATTTCACTCAAGGCAAAGAAAACAGCTATCTTTCCTCTCAAATATGGTTCCTATCTCACTAGATTCTGGCAATGGCTTGCTTCCAGCAGAGTGCCAAAATCAAGGAAATCAAGTGAGAATCATCTGAGGGGTGCCAATGTGTGATGGACATCTCAATATATTAGGAATTTTGCTCCTATACTTGATATTTTAGGTTTCAAAAAACTACTGATAGGGGTGAATAGCCCCATTTTCCAGATAAAGAAATTGAGGTTCAAGGGAGTTAACTTGCTAGTTTCTTGTAAGCAGTAAGTGGTAGAATTGGGATTTGAATCCAAGCCCGCTCAGTTCCAAATTCTATGCCCCTTCCGTGATCCCTTGCTGCTTGGTAAACAGGGGTGTTCGAAGTGGGTGTTTTGAGCATAAGATTAATTTTACTCTGCATATGTATTTATAGATAATACTTAAACTTTCACTATGAAGAATTATATATACTATATATTTTTTTCATATATCCCACAATGACAACTGTCACGTTTCTACATATAAAATATACTAGCTTCTAAATATGCATTTTATCATACAGCTAATTCTGATTCCTCTCTGGAAAAATAAAAGCTATAATTCTAGATAGAACTGGGTGTCAGGGTACCTAGTTTATAGTCCTGGCTTTGCCACTCAATTACTTATGATGTGTCTGTGAAAGCTTTTTCCTGCCTGGGCCTTGATTTCTTCACCTGCAAAAAGAATCTAATCTAGATTTCTAGATTAGACTAAATCTCTAACATTCTAAGATTCTAAAAACATGGTGAAAACTATTAACATGTTTCTTAATTTTCGAGATCAAAGTATAGCACACAAATACTAGAAAAAAGAAAGCTGAACATATGTGTCAGAAGACTTTTAAAATAACTAATGAGCACTTTTTAGATGCCAGATACTGTCTTAACTAGTTTATAAACTTGATTCATATTTATCACATAAACTCTACTTGCATTTATCCATTTCTGAGGAACAAAGAGATAAGTAATTTGCCTAGCTAGGATCATATGACTATCAGATAGAGAAACTACTACTGACATCTAGGCCAATTGTAGGTCCAGCAGCTAGATGTGGTCCTATTCTCTCTTGCTTTATGGCTCCCGTTCTGTTAACTGTTCTATTTAAGATTATATGATCTTTTTCTATGATGAAAAAAGAGCTCATGTCAGAGAATTTCCTAGAGACTAGGAGCTGTAAAAAAGACTGAATATATCCAGGTTCAGAGACTATGATTTCATTTCAGCTGTATCAGAGAAAACATTACATTGGTCAGCAGGCCCTGGTCATACACTTCTCTTCCTTAGTTTTATTATAAGCTTTCTTTCCTAACATTAAGCTCATAAGAGTTAGGCCCCAATTCTTACTGGGTCTAAAGGAGGAAATAAATCAATGAAAAAAAAACAATTATTTTCTGTCTGGTACTAATCTCAGGGAGGAGAGAGGAAGAGAAAGATAGAGAATTGTCAAAGGACTGAGTCTTGTACAGACTGAAGCAGCTGCCTTTGACATCTGTCCTGTTCAGAAGATGCCTTTATAGTAACCTGTTGCCTCAGATCTTGTTGGACAGGGAAGTTGGGTAGTTAGGCTGATCCATTGTCTCTGAGGAGCTATAAACACATCCTCAACCCCATCCAGCCCCAAGGGTTGATACCTGGATCAGACCACAAGAGTGTCCAATCCTGAAACCAGGGATAAGAGAATAGGGAAGAAGGTACAGGTAGTGTCACTACTTCTTTCTGTTTTCTTGCTCACTACCCTCATTAAAGAGGCCTCTTTTTCTTTTTTGTATGTGCCTTGTAGTATGTGTGGATTAGGTGTGTTGGAGAGAATTGAAAAAGCCTGTTTAAAATATTCAAGCTAATTTAGAAGTCATTCTGCATTGTGTATCCAAGCATACACTTTCAATAATGTCAGAAAAGTTTGCTTTACTTTTGCAATACATCAATAGCTTAAAACCTAGAGGGGACACAAAGCTGGAAAATATAGCTGCAGAATAAACCAGAATTCAAAATTGTCTAGACAGTCTGGAGTGTCTTGTCTAACTCAGTAAGATGAAATGTATCAGAAATAATTGCGGAATTCTATATTTAGGGTAAAAAAGAAAACCAGCTATTCAGGATGGAAGAGACTTACATGGATAATGTTTGTTCATGTGAAGGAGCTGGGTACTTTCATTAACTACAAGTTGAATATTTGCCAACGCTATGATGTGTCTGCTGATTAAACCTCCCCAGTCTTTGACTGCATGAAGGGAAGTGAGGTGGAGATCAGAGACAGCCTGGTCTTCAGTGGGTTGTGGTCAGACCACATTGAAGTACCTGTGGTAGGTACCACAATTCTTGGGGGATATTGACCAACTAGAGCAAAGTAGATGCTGAGAGTCAGGAAATCAGAGGTAATTGATAGGAATGGTCACATTTAGCCTGGAGAAGAAAAACAGTCAACCAAAGGAACACCAGATCATTGTCTACAAATGTTTCAAAGGCTCTTGTGTGACAGGCAGAATAAATTTGTTCTTCCCTGTCAAAACAGAACTAGTCCACAAAGAAATTAAGAAGGCAGATTTCAGTTCAGCATAAGAACTTTTCAATAGCTGAGCCATTGTCCTAGAGAGAGGGAGCTCCTGGATCCTAGAATTACTATGGCTAGGTCTGTCTCGGAGAACTTTATACCGGGCAAAGGTCAGGAGAGATGTGAAGAAGCATTATTTGTTTGATTTATACTCTCTCGACCAAAGGAGCCACCATTGTCTCTGTTTTTCCCGAGTTGGATTCATTTCATATTTTTTCTTGAGCCTTGACTTGGCAGCTACCGACATCAGCTGGAGGACTAGACATAAGGGTTTAAGCCCTGTGACTTCCCAAGCAGGCACCACCATTTTAGAATTCCTGAGCCCCTTAAGAATTCCACCCACAGTGAAACTCAAATGTATTTGTTTATTAACAGAAAGACTCACTTTGCTTTTTGAGCATATTATATTAAGCCATCATTGTTTCTGCTTCAGAAATATTTTTATTATTTCATATATTGTATTTTTATTTCTTTGAGTTTCATTTAGTAATTCCTGGACACTTTTTTCTTACTTTTAAAAATGAACAAATTTGGTAATATGATAATTTTAATAATTAAATTATTTATACAAAGGAAAAAAAGATGAACAGGAAGTTTCTGCTCAGTTAAATGATACCAGGAAATTTCTCTCTGCAAAGTGCATCCACTCAGTCCTGAAAGTAATTCGTCACCAGTCCTTCCCATCCTTTATTTTACAGTTATCCCACAGACAAAGCAGTCTCATTCTTAAAATTCTTGATCCAGGAGCTTGGGAGAATTTAGCCCAAATTTCTTTCTAGGAGAATACAAGACTGGCTTCAAATTTTTTTTGGAATAAAATAATAACAACAACAAATACTTCCATAGTGCTTCCTATGTGCCAGGCACTAATTAAGCATTTTCATAATATTCATTTAATCTTTATAATAACCCTGTGGTAGGTGCTATTATATTCATTTTATAAATGGCGAAAATATGTCATGGAGAAGTTATGTAACTTGCTCAGGGTCACAGAGCTGGCAAGATGGGAGGCTGGGGAGTTGAGCTTATGAGTTCTGGCTCCAGAATCTAGGCTCTTAACCACCATGCTATATATACCACCATACCATGTACCCTCTCATTTTTAGAACAGGACAGTTTCTTAAACCCATGACTAAAGTTTCTGGTTTTAACATCTTATAATCTTTTTTTTAAAAATGTGTACTTTTTCCATTATAAAAATAATAGCATAGTAGTTAAGACTTCTGACTTTAATGTCAGGTGGAAATGTGCTCAGATGTAGGCTACCCACTGATTAGTTATTTAATTTTTTTAGTTTCCTTATGTGTAAATCCAAAGATTTGTAAAGAGGATTAAGTGAGATAAAATATATAATATGCTTAAGCAGGGTGCCTGGGCCAGAATCAGTGTTCAGGAAATGTTTGTATTTATTAATATGTATTATAATCAAAGAAAATATGGGAAGACTAAAATAGAAGAAAAAACCTCACCAATAGTCCCACCACTGAAATGGTTTTGAGATTTTTTTTCATTCTGTCTTTTATCTATGTGTAAGAGAGTAATGTTTTGTTGCTGTTTATAATTCTGAGAGGGGGTCCTGGTAGCCACAATGCCCTCTGTGGAGTCATGATGGATGGTATGAATAAAATTTAAAGATATAAATTAGGGTATATGTGTGTGCAGAATTTCTCTGCATAATACAGAAAGGTAAATGAGGTTCCCTAGGGGAGAAATGATTTAATCTCTGGATTTGATTTTCTGAGTAGTCCCTATTAAAGACAGGAAGAAGCCATGGAGGGCCCCAAATTTTAGAACTTCCCTATTAGAATGGACTACCTTTGTGATATTTTTTATGCCAGTTTCCAATCTGTTGACAGTAATGATGAATCTCTGAAAGCTGAGCCTGAGGCACTCATGCAGAGAGCCATTTATCTAGTCCTCCAACTCCTCCAAGTCATTGTTCTTAGGGGCAGCCAAGGTGGTCTCATCTGTCTTTTCCTGTTCAAGTTGGGCTCTTGTGGAAGTGGGAGCACACGTGAGCCCACTTAAATCACGTTAGTCAATAGTCTTGTGAATGCCTTATTAGTAGGGAACCTAGACTAGGAAAACTGCTTCCCTGAGGGCTTGGGTTAAGGATATTGCCAAATTAAAGGAGAAAATACTTGACCAAACTAATTTATAATCACAAGCTAAAATTGCTGAGTGATAGACTAGGGAAGAATTTTACTTACCACTAAAATCCAGGCACCAATATTACTGTTTTTATAATTTACTTTACTTATTTATATCCACAAGTTGGATATTTTAGATTGGTTTGAAAGTTATCACTTATCCATTAAGTAAGTCTGGACTGTAAAACAGGTCTTGTGTGTTGCCTGAATTGTAACTCAATGAGAAAGATTAGGTATAAAGGCCCCTATTTCTATGGGGAAAGGTTTTTATGCAGCTGAAAAGTCTTCATTAGCCACCTGTGGATAGATTTTCAGCTGGGTCTAATTAGCCATGATTACTCCTTGCGAGAACTATAGAGAACCAGTTGTGCAGTTTGATTAAGTCAGTTAGGAAGGGAAAAAATAAATCAGGAAAGTTTTGATAAAATTTGTGTATATCTTACAGGATGTTCTGCAGAAAAACATTACATGTAAATTTTCTGTTACGTATTTAGTAGTAAGTCAGTCAAGATGACCCTTAGCAGGTGTACAAACTAAATTGAGAAGAGAATGGGAGGGAGGGATTTGGGTTTAGAAGTCTCAGCAGCTTCCTAGGCAAAGCCAGGCCCTTTCAGGAAAGCAACTGGAAATGTAGCAGAGAGGCAAGCCCAAAGAATCTAAAGGCTGAGGTTCCAGCTTTGCCAAGGCACCGATGCAAGAGGAGGGGGGCTGCTGAGAGAGAACTGGGAAATCCCAAGTAACCAAAAGATCCAAACTTAGAGGAACCATTAGTGAATCCAAAGAAAGCATTCAAGGGAAGCTCTCTCTGAAAGCACTGCAGGGTTGTTTGGCTCCTGTACCAGCAAATTTTAGTTTAGTTAAAAAAAAAAAAAATCTAATAAAAATGTGGCTTAAACAAGATGGATGTCTACTTTTCTCTCAAATTAACAAAGTTGAGAAGTTGGTAGTCCAGAGCTGATGTAGCAGCCCCACAATGTCATCGGTGTCCCAGCTTTATTCTTTCAAGTGCCAACATCTTTAACCTGTAGTTTCCATCTTCAAGATTACCTCCTGGTCACAGTTGGTTTCTGGAGCTCCAGCCATCACATCTACCATACTGGTAGCAGGAAGGAGAAAAGGGGGAGAACAAACATATACTTAAAATTGAGTCAACCAGTCCCCTTTAAAGAGCATTCCTTGTAACATGCCACCTGTGACTTCTGCGTACATCTTTTCACCTACTCTGTTTCATATGAACAATCTTAACCAAAAGAGAGACTGCAGAAATATAGTTTTTAAGGTTGGTACCACGTGCCCTTAAGCAAAATTGGAGTTTTGGTAAGATAAAAGGGAATTAAAGTTATTGAATAGGCAAGTAGCAGTCTCTGCCACAAACCCCCAAACATAGTATGACAGAAAAATGATTTTCAGCTTCCAGTTATATGCTGGGTGAGGCTCTAGATGTATTGGTGTTCCCTGGATGTGCTTTCACTGATGCTGAAGAAGAACAAGATGGTTCATAGGCAGCTTTTTCCAACACTTGGTTCAAGTCAAGTCAGGTTAAGGACAGATAACAATGATATTAAAAAGGAATGCCTAGGAGAACAGCCTGAAGGAAGTGTATCATATGTTTATAGTTGGGGTAAAGTGATGAGATAATGACTTTTCTACTTTTCTGTTATGCATTTATTTAAAATTTAATATGTAGAGGATTTTCTATTGTTTCTTTTTCCTATTTTAAGACTCCTTGTCTTAAAATTGGAAGGCATTTGGGCCAGCCTACTTAAAGTAAGACATATGCCCAATGTGCAAAGTAGGTCAAAAGGCCACAAAATGTGTTTAGGAAACAAATCAGGGCATTTGAGATTGTCCTTGTATAAACATATTGTGTGTGTGTCATATTGAGTTCCATGTCGTAGGGTGAGTCATAATGAGCTGGCAAAGGCCCCAGGAGGAGAAATTAGAAGATGAGAGAGCTGCCCTGGGAAAGTTACTGAAGAGTGGGTAGCAAAGTAGGAGGCCTGTGGGAAGGGGACCTGGGTTCTAGGTGTTTTACCATTCCTGCCTTTAGCCAACTGCTCCATCCTGCGAAAATTAACCTTTTTTGGTCCTGTTTTTCTTACCTCTCAGAGAATAAAACAAAATGATCATTAAATTTTTTTGCACTCCTAAGCAGTTTTATTTTTTTGTGACTAGACATAGTGGGTGGTCCTAGTGCCTGGTCATTTCTATTCAACGTGGGATTTTTCTAATGGGCAATCTTTGTTTCTAAGTACCTCCTGAGCTGGCGAAGCCTTTGACAGATCTGCATTGCAGACTGAGGCTCTTCCTGCCCATGTCTGCTTCCTCTGCCCCTAATGTTTCTCAGGCATTTACCCCAATAAATCTCTTGTGCTTCTAATTCTGTCTTTGTCTCTGCTCCCCGGAGGACCCCTAAAGTGCATAGCACTTATCACTATTTAAACATGTTTATTTATGTAAAATCAAATTAGTGTTTTCAGTACACGGAAAAATTCATGAGGAAAGGGGCCACCTCTACACTTGAAATTTTATCCTTAGTTGTTACAAAATATATAAAAATTCTCAAAAATTATTTGTGACAAGGAAGCTAACTTCTATATGCATCATCTCACTAATCCTTTGAGAGAGTTTCTATTATTATGCCATTTTGAAGATGAACCTAAATGAGAGACATTAACCTGCCCAAATTTGAATCCAGGTATGTCTGATGTCAAAGATCTTCTGAACCTCTACTTAATTCCCTCCTTGAGCTGGTGAAAGAGATCAGATGACTCTTCAACTGAGACCCTTAGGTTCTTGCTCCTACCAAATATTGTAACCTTGATTTGAAAAGGAATATTACCTAATTAATTTTTGTATTTCTCATAGTGTCTAGCATATAAAAGTGTTAGCTCCAAGTGTAGTAAACTGAATGGGTGGTGGAGGGAGGGATTATCCTTAAAGAAGATGATTCTTGCTGCCTCTATAGACACCAGCAGAGGATTGTGTCAGCCCTGTGGATCCTCTAGAGGAATCAATGCCCAGCACTCTGGAGCACAGCTTTCTTTAATCACAATTCTCCTCCCTTCATCTGAGGCTATCTGGCAGTGTCCTCTATAGTTTTCATTTGTGCTGCAAAGAGAAATCAGTGCCAATCATTTTTTCTCTTGCCTTCAGAGTTGTGATGCATTTGATGTAGCTAAGAATGAATATTGCAGCAGAACCTGGAAGGAAACTTAGAAAAGGATTTAGTCTATTTATTTTATAAGGGGAAGAAATTGAAGCTGAGAGACATAAAGCAACTTACCCAAGTTTCCGAGGTAGAACTAGAACCAGATCACATGTCTCTCCATTCCTGACTTCCAGCCTGCAGAAGAAACCGAAGATCTTCATTTTGCTTCCCCACAGTAAGGCTAACCGTTGCTTCATAGAGAGCCACATAACTACTTTTTGCTGAGACGTGGCCCAGGGGAGAGGATTGAGCCATGCGAGTGAATAGGAGTACTGTGCAAGAATCTGACAAGTCTGACTTCTGAAAATAAGATATACCCACTGGAAAGAGACATATAACTGCCTGACGACAGTTACCTAATCCAGTTTGGACCTTATTGCTGGAAAGTCTGACCCAGTTTGAGTTCTCTTGTACTATTTTCTCAAATCTTTAATAGTTCTAGCCTACAGCCATCACCGCTTTCTTCCAAGGAGCTCTTGCAACTACTCTTGACGTTGTATCTGTGTGCATGTTTGTGCCTTTCTGGTGTTATTTTCATCTTATAAATTAAAAAGGAGGCAGAAATAGGTCTTGCCACAGGTCACACTACCTCAATATTAGGACCAATCTCTGTTTGTTTTCAAGGGTCGAAGGGATTCTCAGACTAGAATGATAGACCAGGAAGCCCTGATTCTCTCGTGGCCACTGGTCCTCCTTGGTCCCTTTCAGCCTACCAAGAGCTTGTGCCGCAAAACTCTTAGTGCTCATCATCCTGGTTGGCGGAGAGGCCCTGCTGAGTTTGGACAGGGTCAGGGTACTGGGCCAGCCAAGATAAGAGGCCACGAAGAAAAGATAAAGAAAGAAATCCTTGAGAACTCCGTCAAAACAGTGCTGAGAGCAAAACTCTCGCTATAGACTAAGGATTGGCAAAAAAGTGAAATAGCCCTGTTCAAGGTCAGAGCAGTGAGAACATTCTCAACTTGGAAATTGAAATCAATTCTTTCCTTTCAGCCTGGCAGCTGCATCTGGTGGGTGCCTAGGAAGCTGGAACGCTAAGAGACAGCCTGGCAGCAGCAGTAGTAAAAGGCAAAAGAGCCCACGGATACAGGGCTGGAGTCAGAAAGAAACTCATTCTTTGACCCTTGTCATGGGTCCCTTGCTAATAAAGGCAGAGCCACTCCATGGCCTACAAAGGGCAGCATGGGAGTACCTATTCTTACGGATTTCCATTTTCATCATGATTACCTTCTCATGAGCTCGTTTTTTAAATATAGGAATCATATTTAATCATTTAAGCTGAGGCCAATGTTTTGAAGAAAGTAGGGATAAGAAGAGATGTTTCCTCTATTATAAAGCTTAAAATTCAGGGCAGGGAAGCTGCTGCATTTCTTAGCAGAGTCATTTCTTGCCAAGACAGGTCGAAGTGTTTTGGATCGATGAAGCAAGAAGAAGGGAGGTGGGGGATATAGGAAAATAAAACCCTTTCTTCTCTTTTCTGCTTCACTACTTGGTGGAGTGCATAACGGTGAATGTAGTTTAGGGATGGAGAAGGAGGCAAGGGAAAATAATGGCCAGAGAAGAAAAGCATCACAGAATGAGAATTTCTAGAGACAGAAGAAAATCCATAGTTTGAAAATTTCAGTGTGAAAGACACATTTTCATACATCTATAGTTTATGTAGGTCTATAAATGAGCAAAGAAACTGAGAAGGGAAAGGGAGAGAAAATACAATGGACAGAAGAGTGTAACTGGAGGCAGATCTGACATCCTCTATAATGAAGAAGAAAAAAAATATGTGGCGAAGGCTAACAGTCCATCCTTTTTACATTTCAACTAACCAACATTTACTAAGCACCTATTGGATGCCAGGCATTATGCTGGGCACTGGGTGTTCACAAGTAACAACATAAATGTTTTACTGCTAATGAGTTCGCTTCGAGAAGAGGAGATAGATTTGTTCATAATCTCAAAACAAGGCATAATGTGACAAATTCAATAGAGATACAAGCTGGATGCCACAGAAGACAGAGGAGGCTGAGAATAGCTCCATCTAGAGAATCACGGAAACCTTCATGGAAGAGGTGACATTTGAAATGGAATTCAAAAGAAGATTTTCTTTCCATTTGCTCTGAGCCTTGATGTTTTGCTTATTTGAATAGATAAACTTATTAGATTAAGAAAATTAAATATCTCCCTTTTGCATTAAAACAACAGCAATGATATGTGTGATGACACTTGGGGATATTATCATCATCTATATTTGCTCCAATAGCCACGCAAGGGGTCTTATGGAAACAAGAGAATGCAGAGTCCAGGGAGAACCCAACAAACTCTAGTAAGAAACAGGAATTTCTCCAGGGCAGCTGACAACACATCATTTACGAAAAAGCAATATTGCCTCCTCCCCAATTACATGCTTCTACTGCATCCTTGTGAACGCAGCTTCGATTATATATATATAAACATAGTAAGTATTACAATCAGAGTTTGGACTACCTCATTCAGGTGTTTTAACCAGAGGTCAGCAAACCTTTTTGGTAAAGGCTTAAATAGCAAATATTTTCATCTCTGTTGCAGCCACCTACCTCTGCCATTACAGCATGAAAGCAGCCATGGGCAATATGTAAATGATGAGTGTGGTAGTGTTCGGACAAAACTTTGTTTATAAAAACAGTGACCAGGATTTGGTCTTAGGGCCATTATTTGTTGACACCTGCTTTCAACCATCAGTTTCACATGACTCTCCTCGACCCTGCTACCCTCATACTTCTATAAAATGAAGGGCAAAGGAATGAGCATAGCCTTTCTTTCAACACCCCCATTTGTATTTTCTAATCGATAATTTTTTATATATATTTTATAATAAGAACATTCTATCCCTACTTTTTAACTTGTATTTCTGCCTCTATTTTTTTCTACCTCTAGTCAGGCATATCTTAATGTTATAGTTACATTAAGTTACGTGGTTTAATCTTCTCATCCTTAGCAACAACAGTAGCTAAGCTGCTCTAGAAACAGAATTTCTAGAGATCTAACCTGAAATGTGGCATTGATTGCTAGTTGTTAACCTCAATATTAATTCTCCTCTTTCCTTAGTAATATAAACCCCCAATATTTACCTAGGCATATAGCCATATAGAATATAGACATTTCCCCGTCTCTTTGTAGCTGGGTATGACCAAGTGATTTAGTTCTAGCTAATGTGACATAAACAGACATATTGGACAGCACCTTCCAGGAAACCATTTTAAAAGGCAGCTGGTGAGTGTCGTCTTCGCTTCTTCATCTTTTTCTCCATTATGCTACATGGAAAAATGATGAGATGACTGAACTCCAGAGGGAAGGACTTTGTCATAAGGATGTCAAAACAGTGAGCTGGAAGGAACGTTAATACCCGAGGATTGTGTATACCTGATTCAAAAATAAGCTTCTACCTTGTTTAAGTCATTGTTGCTTGCAGTCATACCTAGTCCTAATACATTCACATGCTTCAAATTTTAAATAAGGCTTTTTTTTTTCTTAATGAAGACTGAGATGAGCTCCATTGTAGTTCTAAAAATGACTTTTTTTTTTAAAAAAGAAATGATTGTTTTAACATTTAAATCATTGAATATTTATGATTGTTAAATATGACAGAAGAGAGCACAGGTGTCTATTTGAATTTATTGGAAGTTTGTACTATAGCTTATAAAGTTTCACGGCTTCTCATGAATTCAGATAAAATGGGAGACAACTGGGAGACATTTACTGGTACATTAAGTAGTCCCCGGATCTGGAGCCTGCCTGATTCTCTTGGCAATGATTGTTAAAGCAGCAGGGCAAAGGTTATGCTCTGTAAGCAGGTGGAATTGACATCATCAGGGTGTCTGAACAGAGAAGTAACTAAGTAGAACCGAGAGTGTGTATCTTCCACAGTTCAGCAGTTGCTTTCTTGCACTTCAGGCTTGCAGTCTGCAGTAATGCCTGTTTCCCTCCCCATCTCCCACCCCAAGCTTGCACTTAGTCCAGCTTCTTAGGGATGGTAGGATACATGGCAGGACCAGGGAGTCTCATGTGTATCAGCTCACACTCTCAATTCTTTGAAGAGGAGCTTGTCTTTTGGTCATCAATCGTACTTGAGTTCTCACACTGCTCTTGTCCTACTTGAGTTCTTTATGAGGGGAGGCCCTGCAGGACAGTGTTTTTCTGCCCAGTGTTCTAATACTGAGCAGCATAATTTGTCTTTTCCTTTTTTATACTCGGTATGGTGTTTCCTGCCATGTTGATTTGTAAGACATTAAGACAGAGGCCAAAAGGTTAGACCCTGGCCCCCTTTTTTTCTCTCTATTGTGCTGTTGTTAACTTGGCAACTGGGGAACAAAGATTGCCCCTTTCCTGCTGTGATTTACTTAAGAAAATGAAAAGTCATAAACCGTTATGCTTTACTTTCATTCCTCAGAAATGCTCTAAGAGGTTACAAAGTTCCTTAAAGATTTGTCTTTCAGGGGCCCAGGGTATCCCAGCCCACAGCTTATCTTTCTAGCCCTTCCTCTTCAAATTATACACTTTCTCCTTCTCATCTTAAGTTGGGAGATGCTACTGCTCATCACTCTAATGATAGACCAGAGACAGTGAGTGCCATGCTTTCTTCATGTCTATTACTTGACACCTCATTCTGGTATTAGTTTCAGGTTTAGTTAAATTCTTTCCTTTTCAAGGAACAGAAACAAATGAGGAGGACAGGTGGCTTGAGCCTGGAAGTCTGTTGGGAGCCAAAGCCATTCCAGAGACTGGCCACTTTCTCTAATTCTCTCAGAGCCATATGGCTTCTCTAAATAATATTGTCTTTGCTACTTTCATTTTACTCTCCTGATTGGCTTCCTCGTCATTTAGTCACCAAATATTTGTTGTTCACTTACCGTGTGTCCAGTACTGCTCTAAGCACCAAGAACGCAGCCGTGAACAAAACAGATAAAATCATGGAGTTCAAACTTGAGTTGGAAGAGACAGGCAATAAACAGATGATAAATGTGTAATGTTAAGTAGCAATAAATGCTATAGACGTGTAAATCACACAAGATGACAGAGAGCAGCAGGGTGCTTAGACAGGATGACCAAAGGAGGCTCTGAGGAGGTAAAATATGAGCATAGACTTGAATTAATTGAGAGAGACAGAGACATGAGGGAAGGACATTTCTTCAGAGGAAACAGCAAGTAGGGCATCAGGAATGTGCCTGTCCTGTTAGAGGATCAACGCAGAAGTCAGCTGGGACCGGAGTGCTGAGAGCAGGAAGAAAATTCATAGATAATAGGGTCGGAGAGCTACTCAGGAGCCAGACTTCTAGGGCATGGCAAAACAATCATGATCAGATTTATAATTTAAGTGTCATTCTGGCCGTTGTGTGGAGAGTAGGATGTATAGGAGCAGTAGTGCGAGAAGCCAGTCAGTAGGTCAACCGGAAGAGAGATGATGACAGCTGGGACTTGCCTTCTCCTTCTGGGAGGTAGAAAGTAGAATGATTGGGATAAATTGCATTGAATATTGAATATGAAGGGAAAAAAATAAATCAAAGGTGATGATTTTTTTTTTTTTTTTTTGGCCCGAGAAACTGAATGGTGTCATTTTCTGAGAAGGGAAATTTTGGGAGAAGAGTAGATTTCAGTAGATGATCAAGTTTTGATTATGGTAGATTTTTTTTTTCTCATCCTGATGAATTAATTTGAATCTCTGAAAGCATCTGTTAATTCTCAATAACATTTCTATAGCATTTAAAGATAATAAATTGATAATGTTAATCGAGATACTTGGCAACAAATACAATTTGGAGCTAGATAAGTCATAATTTTTATGACCCTTAGCAAGTTTAGTAATTAAAAAATAATAAAATAACAACAAAACATTTGGCTAGTACTTACTATGTATCAGGAACTATTCTAAGTCGTATACACTCTATTAACTTAATCCTCAAAACAACCTAGGGGAAAACAGGCATAGAAAGATTTCTGACTTGCTCTAGATCACGCAGCTAATGGCAAAGCCAGTGTAGAAATCTATGTAGTGGTTCCAGGGCACATGCTTTTAGCCTCATGTAGTTTTGTTCTTTAGTCTATTAATATAGTTTATTAATTACATTGATCAATTTTCATATGAAACTACCTGTGCATTCCTGGGATGAATCCCACTTGGTTGTGATTTGTGATTCTGTTTTCAGGTATTTTGTTGAATTTCGTGTCTGTATTTATAAGGGATAGCAATCTAATATTAATTTTGGGGGGATTTCTTTGTCTCATTTTGGTATTAGGATACTATTGGCCTTATAGAGATAGAATCGATTAGGAAATATTTACTACTCTTTTATCTTTTGGAGGAATTTGTGAAAGATTAGTGCTGGATTCTTCTTTTGGGGAAGTTTATCAATTACTAATTAAATTACTTTACTTGTTATAGTACAGATTTTCTATTACTTCTTGAGTCAGTTTTGGTAGTTTGTGTCATACCAGGAAGTTGTCTATTTTCATTTATATTATGTATTTTATTGGCATAGAATTGTTTATAGTATTCCTTTATAATCCTTTTTATTTCTGTAAGGTCAGCAGTAATGGCTTCTCTTCGATTCCTGATTTTAGTAATTTGGATATTCTATTTTTTTCTTGTCAGTCTAACAAAAGATTTGTCAGTTTTTTGACTTTTTCGAAGATTAGACTTGTGATTTTGTTAATCTTTTCATATTGTTTGTCTATTCTCTATTTCACTTATTTCTTCTTTTTAAACAAAAAAAATTGTTTAGACCCTCTGCCCATTTTAAAATCAAGTTGTTTGTTTATTTGCTATTGAGTTGCATGAGTTCTTTATATACTTTGGATATTAGATCCTTACCAGATTTATGATTTGCAAATATTTTCTCCCATTCAGTAGGTCGCCTTTTCATTTTGTTGATGGTATTCTTTGCTGTGCAGAAGCTTTTTTGTTTGGTGTAGTCCCACTTGTTTGTTTTCACTTTTATTGCCTTTGCTTTTCGTGTCAAATCCAAAAAACCATCCCCCAGACCAATGTCAAGAGGCTTATTGCCTATGTTTTCTTCTAGCAGTGTTTTGGTTTCAGGTCTTATGTTGTCTTTAATTCATTTTTAGTTTTTGTTTTGTTTTGATTTATTGTTGTTGAAGTACAATTGACATATTAGTTTTAGGTGTACAACATGATGATTTGATATTTGTATACACTGTGAAATGATTACCACGGTAAGTCTAGTTAATATCCGACTCTCTTCTCTAATATTGATTACTTCCTTTTGTCTGATTGCTTTAGATTGAGTTTTCCTAGTTTCTTAAGGCAGAAGTCTAGATTACTGATTTGTGATCTTTAAACCCTTTTTCAGCTCTATTGAAGAACAATTGGCAAATAGAACTGTATTATTTTTAAAATATACAATGTGATGATTTGATATATGTATACATGGTGAAAAGATTCCACAATCAAGTTAATTAACAATTCTATCACCTCATATATTTAATTTTTGCATGTGTGTGAGAACACTCCATGCAAATTTCAGTTAGGCAATACAGTATTATCAATTATAGTCTCAATGTTATATATTAGATTCTCAGACTTTATTCGTCTTATAGCTGAAAGTCTGTACTTTCACCAGCCTCTCCCCACTTTCCCCACTCCCAATGGCAGTCTACACTCTACTGCCTATTTCTATGAGTTTGACTTTATTTTCTCAAGACTCCATATATTGTAATACCATGCGGTATTTGTATTTCTCTGACTTTTTCCACTTAGCATAAGTTTTATCTATGCTGTTCCAAATAGCAGATGTTCTTTTTTAAGTCTGAATAATATGTTCCATTGTGTGTGTATGTGTGAGTGTGTGTGTATATATATATGTACACTTATAAATATATATAGATATATACTATGTGTATATATCACATTGAATAATATGTCCCATTGTGTATGTATGTGTGCATATATATTTATCTATATGTGCACATATAGATATATGTACACATACTATACATTTTCTTTAACCATTTATCCATTGATGGACATAGGTTGTTTCCATATCTTGGCTGTTGAGAACGATGCTCCAGTGAATATGGAAGTGTAGATATCTCTTTGCTATCCTAATTTTGTTTTCTTTGCATATAAAGGATGATCATATGGTAGTTCTATTTTTAAATTTTGTAAGAAACCACTGTACTGTTTTCCATGGTGGCTATACCATTTTATATTTTGACCAATAATGTACAAGGGTTTCCTTTTCTCCATGTTCTCACTAACATTTGATATTTCTTTTCCCTTAATAGGCATCTTAACAGGTATGAGGTGATATCTCAATGTGGTTTTAATTTGCATTTCCCTGACGATTTGTGATGTTGAGCACCTTTTTCAGGTATCTATTGTCCATTTGTGTGTCTTTTTTAAATATTATTTTTTATTTTTGATTATAGATGTCATGCAATGTTTTAGGTGTACAACATAGTGATTAGACACCTATGAAGTGATCACTTCAATAAATTTAGTACCCCTCTGACACCATACATAGTTATTGCAATACTGCTAACTATATCCCTTATGGTTACTTTATGAAGATTCATGACTATTTTGTAACTATCAATTTGTACTTCTTAATCCCTTTTTCCTTTTTCACCCATCCCCCAACTCCCTCCTCCTCTGGTAACCCTCAAAATGTTCTCTGTGTCTGTGAGTTTGTTTCTGGTTTATTTTGTTCTTTAGATTCCATGTGTAAATGAAATCATGTGGCATTTGCCTTTCTCTGTGTGACTTACTCCGCTCAGCATAATACCCTCTACCTCCATCCATGTTGTTGCAGATGTAAGATTTCATTCTTTTATTAATTAATTTGCTTGTTTGTTTACTTACTTATCTATTTATGGTTGAGTAATATTCCATTGCAAAGAGGTACCACCTCCTCTTTATCCATTCATTCATTGATGGACATTCGAGTGGCCTCCATACTTTGGCAATTGTAAATAATGATGCAATAAACATATGGATGCACATGTTCCTTAAAAGTAGTATTTTGGGTTTCTTTGGATAAATACCCAAAAGTGGGATTGTTGGGTTCTTCTTTTTCTCTTATTACAGTCTCTGGTTTAAAGTCTATTTTGTCTGGTATAACTATTGCTACCCCAGAATTTATTTTCATTTCCATTTGCATGCAATACATTTTTCCATTCTTTTACTTTCAGTATGTGTGTGTCTTTTGATCTGAAGTGAGTCTCTTGTAAGCAGCATATGTAAGAGTCTTGTTTTTTTATCCATTCAGACACCCTATCTTTTGATTAGAGCATTTAATTCTTTTTCATTTGAAGTACTTGTTGGTAGAAGTAGTTATTGCCATTTTATTATTATTTTTTTTCTCATTAAAGGAGTCCCTCCAATGTTTCCTGTTATACTGGTGTGGTGGTGATGAACTCCTTTAGCTTTTTCTTGTCTAGGAAGTTTTTCATCTGTCCTTCGATTCTAAATGATAGCTTTGTTGGGCAGAGTAACATTGTATGTCCTTGCTTTTCATCACTTTGAATATTTTGTGCCAATCCCTTCTGGCTTACAAAGTTTCTGTTGAGAAATCGGTTGACAGTCTTATCAGAGCTCCCATGTAGATAACTAACTGCTTTTCTCTTGCTGCTTTTAAGATTCTCTTTGTCTTTAACTTTTGGCATTTTAATTATGATGTGTCTTGGTATGGGCCTCTTTTTCATCTCCATTTTTGTGTTTCTATCTCTTTGTTGAAGTTCTCACTGAGATCATTGATCATCCTTATAAACAGTGTTTTGAATTTTCCATCTGGTAGGTTGCTTGTCTCCATTTTGCTTAGTTCTTTTTCTGAAGCTTTGTTCTGTTCTGACATGTGGGACATGTTTGTCTCCCATTTTGGCTGCCTCCCTGTGTTTATTTCTATGTATTAGATAGGGCTCCTAAGTCTCCCGGTCTTAGTAGAGTGGCTTTATGTAGTAGGTGTCCTGTGAGACCCAGTAGCACAGTCTTCCCTGGTCACTTGAGCCAGATGTTCAGAGTATGTCCCTTGTGTGGGTTGTATATGTCCCTCTGTTGTAGTTTAGCCTTGGTTTTTATTTGCACATCGATGGGAGGGATTGACTCTTGGGCTGATTGGCTGTGAGGATAGGCTGGTGAGGGGCTGACTCTATGGTGCAGGATTCGCTTTAGCAGGATTCTGGGGCCTTCCCAGTCTGCCCTTCAGGTGTGTCCTCTTCAGATGCTATCATGGGTGGTACTCTGGTGCTGGCCAAAGTAGGCCACAAGGTGTGCCAGCCTAAGGGCCTTCTAGATGGGGCTCAGCTGCAGATCAAGTTCAGCTGCAGGCTGTGCTTTTCCTGGGCCATCTGGTAAGAGTCACCAAGCAATCTGTAGATGGCTGCTACCTGTGCTGGGCTTGTAGATGCCTTAAGAGGCCAAGCCAGAAATCAAGGCTGCCTGATGCTAATGCTGGTCTTGAGGCTGTTCGTCAAGAGGTATGGGGAACACCCAAGCCAGATGCAACTTCTTTGGATTTTGTGAACCTTTGAGAGATTTTAGGAAAGTCTGCAGCATGAGCCGAGACAGGCCATTTGTATGGAATAAACCCCTGGAGGCAGCTTTGGTGGTCCCATAAGTTAGGAGAGGTGGAGTCTCAGGGACTCTCCTGAGCAGAGCAACCTGTGTTGAACAGGTAGATGGAGACAGATATGGTGACTGCCTGCGTCTGAAGGCTGGAAGTGGAGAGGGCTCAACAGAAAAACAGTGGATACTGCCAGTACTTCTCTCCGGGAGAAAGCACCCTTCTAGCCCCCGCGCTGAATCCAGACAGCTTAGTTCCTTTCTATGTGTCCCTGGCACTTTTTGAGAAGCTGCCTAGTGCTGGAGCTCAAAGCAAGTGAGTCCGTCACTTAGTAAGTTCGGGTGCGGACCCTTTAAGAGAAACATCTCTATGACTTCCCCAGCTCTCCGTCTCACTCAGCCACAATCTCCACTGGTTTCCACAACGAGAGGTTGTGGGGACATCTCTTCCCAGCATTGGACCCCTGGACTGGGGAATCCTGTGTGGAGGCCAGGACCTGTTGCTTCTCCAGGGTGTGGGCCTCTGCAGCCAAGAAAACTCTCCAGATTCCCAAAGCTGCATGCAATTGTAGGACTGGCTTGTTTCATGTCTCTGCCCTTCCTACCAGTCTTGAGGTAACCTTTTATATTCCCAGTTGTAGGACTTCTGTTCAGCTAGGCCTCAGGCGACTCCTAGAGATGATCGTTCTATAGTTATAATTTTGGTGTGCTTGCGATAGGAGATGAGCATAGCATCTAACTTCTATGCCATTTTGACTGGAGCCCCTTTATGTCTTCTTTTAAATAAATGTTTATTTAGGTCTTTTACCTATTTTTAATGGGTTTATTTTTGTTGTTGTTTGTTTGTTTGCTATTGAGCTGTGTAAGTTTCTTGTATATTTTAGAAATTAAGCTCTTATAAGATATATGCTTTGCAAATATTTTATACCATTCCATAGATTTCATTTTGTTGATGGTTTCCTGTGTCGTGCAGGAGAATTTTAGTTTATGTAGTCCCACTTGCTTATTTTTGCTTTTATTGCCTTTGATGTTGGTGTCAAATCCAAAGAAATTATTGCTAAGACCAATGTCAAAAAGTTTACAGCTTATGTTTCTTCTAAGAGTTTTAGAGGTACAAGTCTTCCATTCAAGTCTTTCATCTGCTTTGAGTAGATTTTTATGCATGGTGTAAGATAGGGGACCAGTTTCATTCTTTGGCATGTGGATATCCAGTTTTCCCAACACCATTTATTGAAAACATTTATTCTTTTCCCATTTATTCTTTCCCATTTTGTATTCTTGGTACCTTTCTTGGAAAACTAATTAACCATACATGTAGAGATTTTATTTCTGGGTTTCTAATTCTCTTTCATTGATATATGTGGTTTTTTAAAAATGTCAACACCATACAGTTTTGATTACTGCAGCTTTGTAACATAGTTTGAAATCAAGAAGTGTGATGCCTCCAGCTTTGTTTCTCTCTTTCAAGATTGCTTTGTCTATCAGTCTTTTGTGGTTCCATAGACATTTTAGGTTGTTTTTCCTATTTCTTTGAAAAATGCCATTGGAATTGGTTAATTTCCAGAGTTCTGAACAAACTGATTTTGAATATATTTTGCTAGTGTTCTTTTTGCCTTTATGGAGGAATGAATTTTTGCTCTACCATTTCAGAAGTGTTTCTCTTGAATATGTTAAATTTTTAAAATATTTATTAGCATAAAACAGGATTGTAAAATTAACACCATATAATCTAGAACCAGGTTTGCTTGGATATATCTTGGTTCTGCCAAATTTTAGTTGTGAAAATGTTTGTCATATTTTTTTCTCCTGTGAAGTGAGTATACTAATAATACTTGTTTTATAGAGTTGCTGAGAGTATTATGAGTTAATCACAAATAAAGCATGTAGAATAGTGTTTAGCAAACTATGGCTTGTGGAACAATCATGCCCACTATTTTGTTTTTTAGGGCCAATGATCTAAGAATGGTTTTTATATTTCTAAATAGGTTTAAAATCAAATGAATATTTTCTGACACTAGAAAATTATATGATATTCAAATTTCAATGTTCACAAATAAAGTTTTATTAATAAAAAGCCATGCTAATTAATTTACATATTGTCTATGGCTGATTTTGCACTAAAACAGCAAAGCTGAATAGTTGTGAGCAAGGCTGTACGGTCTAAGAAGTCTCAAATATTTATTAGCTAGCCATTTTTAGGAAAAATTACTTCTGATGCAATCCATTGACAGGCAAGAGAGCATTCAATAATTGTTAGCTATAATTTTTACTAGACAGCTTTGAGTTACTGCTCAGTCTCTGTTCTTTTTTAAAGGTCTATCAAATAGTTTACACTGCCCTAAACTCTGTCTCATTAGGTCACATTGTACTCACCATGGCCTCCCAATCTCAGTATGGTCTGGCTTGTGTCTCTCTCTCTCTGAGCTCATCTTCCCTCTTGCTCATTCTGATGTAGTTGCCCTGGCCGTCTGTCAGTTCTGGGAACATGCCGAGCAATTCCTTCCTCAGGGTCTTTGCATTTGCTTTTTTTCAGTGTTTGGAACACTCTTTTCCAGACCCTTCACAAATCTGGATCTATATAATTTTTCAGGTCTTAGTTTACATATCATACCTCAATAAGTCTTTCCCAGACTACCTTATCTAGAGTAGGGTCCTCACCCCCTGCCATTCCTTATTCAAATAGTCTATTTACATCCTTCATGGCAATAATATAATCTATCGTTATCTAATATAATATATTTATTTCTTTAACCAATTTTTGTCTGCTTCCCCACTAGAATGTTAACACCTTCATGATGGGAACTTTACATATCTTATTCTTTATTATGACATGGTAATGCCCTTACTAAATATTTGCTGAATAAATAATATTTTAGTTTCAACACCTATGACAAAATATATTCATTCTTTTTATTTTTATTTTTTTACATTCCTGTGTGAAGGAAACTGATTCCCCTTATTTTTTTGTCCAAGAGTATGTCACAGGTCTCTGACTGAGCTATTATTTTCTGACTTTGGTCAGATGCCCTTCCCCGGTCTAATCAACTGTGGCCAGGAACTGGGACTGAAATGGAATCACAAGGAGGCAAAATATGGCTTTCTAGGTTCTGTGCTTTTAGCAGGAGCTGTGGACATGAGTAGAGTGCCATCAGAAAAAAAAAAAACTTGGTACTTTTCCTTTACTGCCTGCCCTCTGTGCAGTTACATCTTCCTCTGCTCCTACATGAAATCTCGGGCAGATCGCAGGGTTAATATACTCACAATTAGATAATAAAATCTTATCTCCTCTGGTTACTTGATTTTCTCAAACAGCCTTAATTCAGTAATTAATATGTCTAGTCCAGTGTAATAGTAAATATTTTGAATTTAATTCAGAGTAACACCTTCTTTTCCCCAACTTGAGCTGCTACAGTGGAAGAAGCGTGTTGTGCAGGTGGATGTGAATTGTTTCCCTTGTCTTCTGCCTCACTCACTGGGATCACTCTGGCTCCTTTGATACTGAACTGTGGGGAGGCAGGAGAGGTGTGGGATAGCAAAAGTATGACTAACACTGCTGTAGTGGTCTTAATTTCCTCTGCGTGAGGTGGAGATGAAAGCAAACTCTCTAGTGGTGTTTTTGTGGCCTCTTTAGGGATCATCCTGTTGGGTACTCAACTGTAGCTCTGTGCCCTGTCTTCTTCAACCCCTCAGATACCTTCCCACACCTTCTATACCCAGTGATACTCCTGATCCTTTTCTGCTGAAGGTCATCTTGTCCTTCACAGAAAACCCTCCTGGACACTATTCTAACCAGTTCCTGGTCAATAGCATCAAGCCTGTGTTGTTCACAACTGACTCATAGTAAATAAGCACCTTGGCTCTGTTGTCAGCAGGAATGTAGTCACCTACCAGCTGCAGTGCTCT
This sequence comes from Cynopterus sphinx, assembly GCA_030015415.1. Classification (NCBI taxonomy): domain Eukaryota; kingdom Metazoa; phylum Chordata; class Mammalia; order Chiroptera; family Pteropodidae; genus Cynopterus; species Cynopterus sphinx. The sequence continues at coordinate 54,669,563 of CM057380.1, read as the reverse complement.
ATTCTGCTGCCTTACGTTACTTCAGGCAGTCTCTAACCCTTTAGATTTCTCAGAGGTGACCTGGAAACACATACTGAACTCTGGTGTTTTTCTTGACATCCCTCTCACTGGGCTTGAAGTGCAATACAGAACTCCAGGTTTATGCCAGGTGGGCATAATGGCGGAGAAGAAATGCCACATTACTTCCACAACTCACTCTGGAAGAAATCCTTTTCTCAATCTTCTAAAACTGTCTCAGCTTCTCCAACCTTATTTTTCTAGTCAAGGAATGGGTGATCAACAAATGGCTATAAAAAAGCAAGTCCTGCTTGGAGGATCTAGTACCTAACTCTGGAATGTGAGAGTAGTTGGTGTTCATTATCCTAGGGGTTTTGGCCAAAGGCAGACAGTCTTATTGTAACATCTCATTACAAATGTCTAGTAAGTACCCTTTGAAACGTTAGTTATTTCATGCATGAAACAGTCGTGTGTGTGTGTGTGTGTGTGTGTGTGTGTGTGTGTGTGTGTGTGTGTGTGATAGTTTTTATTCTAAATATTGCATCATACACTTTTCAATCTGTTCTGGAGGGTTTGCGAAGGCCTGTGGCCAAAAAGTTTTAACCTTAGGTATAACCTAACTTAGACTATTGTGTCTATATCAAAAATATCATGAGCAAAAATTAATTATTTAAAATAGTTTCAGGTGTGCTAGTTGGGGCTATATAGTTTTATTGCATGGCAGATTCTACTTGTTTCCCTTGAGGCATCATTTTTGTAATACAGCTTATAAAGGCAGCAGGAGGTAGTTCTGCGTTTATTATGTGTTGGTGGAGTGAGAAAGAACAATTTCTAATTTCTGCCAGTAAAATTCTTTTCTGTTCCTGTCTGTTGAGCTTGTTCTGGCAGTAATCATATTCTCCCTCCCCTTTTCTCCCCTCAGCCTTAACAGAGATACATTTGTGCTCATGCTGGATAAATGCAGGAAAGTAGAAAAACTACTTTTTTGGAACCATTAATTTTTTCTTGAATGCTGAAATTAGGATTGAGTAGCCTACACATCTAATTGTCTTCTCTGCTATAAAGTGGAAAGAACTTATGAAGATAGATGAAGAGTTAAATGCTTTGTGGCAACTTATTAACAGTCTGTATCACTTTATCCCACACCAATTATTTTCTGTCCATAGCCCTATCTATTAATTGACTTATTTAAAAAAAAATGTATTTTTTTGAGTTTGGATGACATTGTACCTGGATCAGAGTAGGTGCCCAATATATGCTAATAAATGGATGAATCATTTTCTAGGTGTATCTGCCTATATGGGTACCATGGGTACTATGGTATTCAAGGGGCCTCATGTCAGGGCTGCTTGATTAGAGAGCTGTCCATGTATACAGAGCTGAGGTCAAGTGGCTATGAAGGTGGAAGGACGGTACAAAGTGAATATTCCTGTTCTAGTGGATGCTAATTGTCTCTGAACTCAACCCAAATAAGAAGTTTGACCTATGCTTTGTGGTCCCACAGTTGATCTTAACTGGCTAGTTGAAAAGTAATGGGGTAGACTCTTACAAACTCTGGCTTAAAAAAAAAAAGATCTGTGAACCATATATACATTACTTCCTGCTAATGCCTGAATGGTCAATTAATATACCACTCAGAAATTCAGTCCCATCAACAAAGCTGTTAATTTTGTTCTCTTCTATAGCTGGTAAGAAGCTTGGGGGAAGACGGCTCTTAGGAGCCCTGGGGCACTCTCACATTGAGGCCTGACTCTCTTACCATAGAGGCTACACTCTCTAATCAGAAAGGGTAGCTGGTGTAGTTCACCATGCATGCCTCTCTTTTTAAAATGCTCCTTATCTTTCCTGTCTTTTAAATCTACCATGTTAGTTCAGATCTCCTTACCTCACGTCAGATTGTTGCAACTCACTTCTGGGGGGCTTTCCCAATTCCAGGCACTTTGCTCTTTTGCCACCACCCTTGGGCAAACTTTTACACACTGTTTTCTCATGTTACTTCTGTTGCCTGTGTCCCACTGAATTAAGTTTACATCCTTATTCTGGTCCTACTTATCTAACTCTATCCATGCTACTTTTTTCCCCCTAGTCTCTGCCCTAGTTCAGCCCAGGGTCTTCTGTCACCTTCACCTCTGGGTTTCTGTTCATAAGGTTACCTCATCTAGACTTTTCTTCCTTCCATTTTATGTGGGTGAAAAACCTAAGGCTAAGAGAAGTTGATTTTCCTGAGGTTGTAATCCATTGAGCTGGATTTAAACCTATTCTGATCCTCCAGATAGTGCTTTCTTTCCTTAACCACAGCTGCTTGTTTCAGAATCGGATTAGTATAGGATGGAATCCATAAATAGAAATTGCATTTATGTAGCACCTGCCTGACAATAAAATACTACTAATCCAGGACAGCATTAGCCCTTGAAAACTGTCTCCCTTACTCTGGACCCCAGCTATAGCAGATGGCATTTTAACACGTCATCAAATTAATCTGCAAAATATAGCTCAACTTTTAATATCTTTCCTATCTGTAGTCCCTTAAAGAAAACTTAAAATTCAAAAAAAAAAAAAAAAATGAAAAGAAAAGAAAAAAAATGAAGTGGGATGCCCACAATTTGTTTCAAAGTTACTGAAATTCTCCATTCAAATTCAAATTCCGTCATAGGGGCATTGCTCCTAATTGTTCTAGGTTTGTACTTCGAGCTGCACTCAAAGTTCCAGCAGTGTTTTTTTTTTTTTTTAACGATTCTAAAAAAGGATAGGATAGCATATGTTCAAGCTGAGCTAGCTACTAGGATGCCAATAGTATGTTTCTGTAAACTTTTGATTGTAGATTTCCTATGCAAATAGGACTTCTCAGGGTTCTGGCTGGTGTTGGTTTTAAATGAAGACATGACCTTTAGTTCAAAAGGATATCAAACATTACTAGACTCTTATTCAAAGTCTTTTTTCAGGATCCTCAGTGCAGAGGTCTGGTTTTATAATATGGCGGGTAACTTGCTAAATAACCAACAGGTATCTTTCTCTATCTCTGTTTCCTTCTCCAATGAAGGATGGTAACAACTGTCTTTTTCCATTCTCCCCAGAATATCAAAGGATTAAGGATGTTGTAAATATTGTTAAAAGAGTTTATATTTTATTATGTAAAAATCTTAATATAATCACATCATGGCCATAGCTAAGTTTTATTACAGGCACATACAATGGGCAGTTTTTGTTGCTCATTTAATCAGCCTCACTATTTGTCATCACCATGTTGATTTCAGTCTGAAAAGCCAGAATTTCAGAATAAACATTAAATTTGATTCAAACTAACAATTCTCATGGCCTCAAAAGATCTTCAAGGGGAATTAGAAGCTACACATAGCTGTCAAAATCTGCCTCTGTAGAAATCTCTTCTTAGATTTTAGTGTTTCAGTTCCAAAATGTAGTTGCTAATAGCAGAAGATGTGTTAACCTCATTCCAAACTTTCTAAGCCATGATGGAAAGCTAATAACCTGTGGTGAGCACACCTATTTCTTTCCACTGTCTTCCCAGTAAATTAAAACCACACATTATACCACAAACCACATGCCATTCACTACTCATTCTTTTTTTTTTTTTTTATTTCAGCACCTACAACATGTAAAATATTCTTTGCGATTATAAGAATGGGAAGGAAGGTTCAAAGCTGAATAAGACACAGGCTGTGCCCTCTAGGAACTCATAATCTAATACAAATTTATTACACTATCAATACCAAATTTTTATTTCACATATAATAACTGAATTATGTTTCTACCTTTCTTTATGCACATGGAATGGTATAAGAAGGTACAGATGAGTGGTACAGAAATTGGGTGTTAGGACTGGCTCTGTCATTGACTAGTTTACTTCTCTGGGCTTCGGTGTCCTCAGTGTAAATTTTCAAGCTTTAGAGTTCAGCTCATTCCTCCAATGTTCATCAGCAATTATCGGACCACATGCCAGGCACTGGTCCAGTCACTTAGGTTACCTTAGTGACCTAAACAGACACATATTCCTGCCCTCCTCTTCTCTTATATTCTACAGGGAAAGAAGATAGACAATAAACAACATAATAATAAATGATATAGAGAATGCTGTAATGCTGTGGAACAATAAGCATAATGTAAGGGGGAATCTGGAGTGTGGGATAGGGAGGAGTTGCAAATTTACACAGAAAGATCAGGTAGAACTAAGAAAGTGCCATTTAAGCAAAGACTTGACAATATCCTGTCCAATGCCCTTTCAGTGTATTTTTCCCCACATGATAAATAGAGAAGTATTAGAGCAGTGTTGGAGGAAACACCACAGATATGGCACCTTTCCTTGCTTTACTCTTTTCTTGCCGTTGAAGTTAGATACATGATCTAGAACTTCTCTGGCCAATACAGTAGCCACTAGCCATATGCGGCTGTTGAACTCTTAAATTGTGGCCAGTCCAAATTGAGATATTCTGTAAGTATGAAATACAAACCAGATTTCAAAGAATATAAAATATGTCATTAATATTTTTATATTGATTGCATGTTGAAATGATAACATTATAATCTTAAAATGATAATATATAGTATGTTGGGTTAAACAAAATATATTTTTAAAATACATTTAACTTATTTATTTTTACTTTTTTAATGTTGCTACCAGAAAATTCAAAATTATACATGTAGTTCACATTACATTTCTATTGGGTAGCTCATGTCCAGAACTTGAAATAGAGTTTTGGTAATAGACTAAATGTTGGTCTTGCCTTGCTAGGTAGATGATCTCTTATTTCTCTGAATCTCTTACCTTTGGGCATTCTTTAAAAATCTCTCTGTGACCTTGGGGGTCAAGGAATCATAGAGTTCTAGAATTCAGGATACTTGAGGGCTCTAATTAAGATACAATTTGGGAGGGGCTGTTAGGAAAAGAAATTTAAGTTCTGGGATAGCAGCATGTTTTAGAAACGATAAGACAAGCCATTTTGATACAGTTGTCATGCTAATAGAGTACATTAAATCTATCTTTAATCTTTATTCTGAACTTGATGACAAAATGTTAGTTGTCACAAGGGTTAATGAAGGTAATGTTGGTATAACATAGGAACCATTTCTCCAAATTACACTTATTCTAAGAGGTCAATAAACTTTGAAGAGCCAAATTTAAAATTAGGAAAAAAGTCTATCTAAAATACAGAAACCCCCTCCCTTTTTTTAAGTAATGGTATAGTGTGGGACGATATAACTCTAGACATAAAACTCTAAGCAATTCACCTTCTAGAATCCTGAGTTCCCCTGAATCATTTTTTTGAAATTATTTTAGAGCTAAGAACACTGATTGTTCAGCTACCTCTCTTAAATCAGGGAAAGAACTAAAACCTCCAGCTCATGAAGTTTTCTGTTCTCTTTATGATGATTCCCTGAAGATTATTTGTTCAATAAATATTTATTTACATGTGACAATTATGTATATGTAGCAATAAATACTTATTTATATGTGGACTAGAGATTCTACAGTCTCCCTTAGGAATCCATTTCAGTATTTCATTCTTCTGATAGTAAATAAAGCCTTGTGGTATATAACTAAAAATATTTATTCTAAGCCATCTTTCCTTTCCCTTTCCTTTCCTTTCTTTTCCTTTTCTTTTTCTTTTTCTTTTCTTTTTCATGGAGAACAACTGATGAGCACTGGTCTCTTAAAAATTTCAAGTATACTATAAGAAGTTTGAATACAGTTCATCTCTCTCTTTATTATTATTTTTTTAATTACAAACAGCTTTATTCAGCAGTTTTAGCTCACAGAGATACATAGTGAGGCTGCACTCCTGAGTGACCTATAAAGAGCCATCATGGAATCAAACATCTATTCCTACAGTAATTCCTTTAACTCAGTTTATTTTTCTAAAAATTAAGATTATTGGGGTAACATTAGTTAATACCATTATATAATTTTCAGGTTTACATTACCATTTGACATCTGTATATTCTATTGTGTGTTCACCACTCATCTCTCTTTTCTTATTTCCTTCACCAAATCATTGTATTAGCTGCAAAGCTCTACACAGTTGCAAAGTTTTGTTCCCTACCTTGTGTATTTGTGCCTCTGTCTCTAAATCAACTACATTGAGTTTTCTTTATTGAATCTCATCTTGTTTTATTTCTAATTTATCACGGTCACTTTCAATGTTATTTCTTTTACCTCATCTTACCGAATAGATGTGTTTCTGAACCTGTAGGATCAGACTCCATAAATCAACACTCTACAAAAATATATTTTTTAATAGGGAACCAAGAAAAACCAGGCTTCACTGAAGAATATAGTAGAGAAGACACAAAGAATGTGAGATTATGAGGAAGTCAACAGAAAACCAGATAGGAGCCACTTACCACAGAACACCAGGGAAGAGGAAGACAGAATTTATTGAAGATAAATTTATTCTTAAATAACCCAAGTTAAATTATATAACTGGATCATCTCAATAAGTAGGCTATTTAGAAGACCCCTGCCCATCCAGTATAGAAGAATTCAGATTGGGCTCTTTTACTTAGAGCACTTTTCTTTGAGAACTATGGAAAGGAAATCTTTTTTAGGTCCCAAAGGTTCTTCTAGTCCTTCTTTTTATACCAATATCAGCATTGACGGGTTACTCAACCTAATTGCTGTTGTCTTGCTGAGCACCAAGTAATACTCTAACTGAAGTGAATATAATCTTTTCCCACTGGTCTGATGAATCATTGCTTCAATAAATATGTAAAATACTCTTGAATCAGTTGCTTATTGATGGATCAATCATCTTAGTTAAGAGAGGGTAGAGTAATAATACAGCCTTTTGTGAGTTAAGAGAGAGGAATTCTTAGAAAAGTAGATCACAATTCCAGGTGTCTGGTATAACTGTAATTATCTAGTTTCCCTCTCTGTCTCCCTCTCTGGTCTATAAACTTGTTGAAGGTACTGATTGTATCTTATTCATCTTGGGTCATCTCATGTCTCACTTCAGGGCTTGGAATAAAAGGCATTTGATAAGTAGTTGGTCAGTAAATGAATGAATCTACAAATGAATAAATAAAATTGTCTATTCATAAAGAAAAGTAAGTGGCAATATCAGTATTTCAAAGCAAAATCATTCATTTATTCTAAAGTCAATAATAATCTACTTTGTGTATAATTCTACTCAACACTGATAAAACATTAAAGTAATAAAATTTCTTAATTTTATATAAATTAGTTTGGAAGATAAAACAAATATTAATATATAAAAAGAATTAATATATACATAATGTATATGTATTTATATAAGTATATATATCTACATATTTGTGATACTACATGGGAATGAAAATCAAGGTGATCATCTTAAGCAAGGTGTGGCCTCGGTTAACTAAGGAAAGTAGCAAGTAAATCTTGAATCTGATTTTAATTAACTAATAGCCATGAATTGATGGGGAGATGTTGAGAGCTACACAGACAAAGAAATCATAAAAAACATCAATAAATATGGGAATAATCAAGAGTTTAGGGGAAAATAGTAAGAATATCAATTTAACTTATACCATGTAAAGAATACTAAAAGGTGAGGATATATTAGTAGATATGTATTTATTTACCTATCTGTTTAGTCTAGGCAATTGGAAGAAATTGGTTGTTCTTAAGAAGAATGACAGTATCAAAAGGTTTTTTTGAAAGTTGTGCCAGGAAGAACTGGAGACCAGAAGAAGAAAGTCCAGCTAGGAAGATATTGTGATAATATAAAGGTGAAATGATTAGGGCCTGTATAAGAATGATGACTAAAGGATTAGATAGGAAATAAGAGATGTGAAATATATTCAGTAAAACAAACCACAGAGCTTTGTGGCAGGACATATACATGGAACAAAGAAAGATAAAAAGTAAATTTGAGATTATGAGTAAGGGAAAATTAAGAATACATATGTCATTAATGATAATGGAGAATTCAGGAAGCTATAATATTTTGAAGGGGACAGTTTTTGACCTTTTAAGTTTCAGTGTCATTAAAATAGCTATCTCTGGAAGTAACTGGAAATTTGAGACTAACAAGAAGGCAGGGCTGATTTTTTTCATTTTTCTTCCTCTTAGCCTGATTGCTTCTCTACTCCAAAAATGATTTTCTGTTTGTTTTATTTGCTGACTTTGGAACAAATTGGAGCCTGGTCCCTGCCTATTATAGGAAGGTAGTACAAGTCTCTAAGACAAGGCAATTCTTTTATTTATTCATTTATCCAAGTGATATGAACTGAATACTTTCTCCGTGTCAAGAACAATGCTGAGTGCTGTAGACACAGAGATGAAAAGTTGACCTCTTAGTAGTTATCCAAACAAATAATTATGAAAAATATAATAATTACAAGTGAAACCCAGATTACTTAGTCATCCTTGCTTAAGGGTAAAATTCAGGGTACAAAATTTATCATGAAACGTTGACTCTAGTTTTGTCTTTAACCAGCTCAGCAGAAAATCCAGGCCTTTCAAAAGCCTCCAGAATAGTTTAGGACTCCTTAGAAGTGTCACATGTTTCAGCTACCAGATGACCTTTTTCACACACTAGGGTGCATGGAAAGTTGTGGATCTAAATCTACTTCTGTATTGGTAGAATACAAAGTATGGAGTAATGCCTAGTAGGACATGAAGCTGGTCAAGCAGGGAACAGTCAGATATTTATACTGGACCTCTCCGATTTCTGTAAGATTTCTTACACAATTTACTTTTATGAAACGGTATCTAGCCTTCATAGGAATATTCCACAGGACTTCTGTTTGTTGAGTGGGACAAAGGAAAGCCAACAGATCTCTTTGTTCTGCATCCTTGGAAATCTTTTGGTATGAGTTGGGCTGGCTTCCTTTGATTGGAATGCTGCCATTTGCCTCCTTTGAACTTTTCATCTCTCCTTTCTATATATGGCTCTTCATAGTTAGGTAATCTTCTCCCAATTATCTACTTTTAAGCCTGGACCCTCACTGCATTTGGGACTTAATACTGACGGGGTCTTTAGAGCTGCCTGATCTTTTATTTATTTTTTTCTCGTACCTGTTTTGTTGGCCATAGAAAGGATTCTGTTTTCTCACTAAAAGGTGTCATCCAGACACCTGCAGTAGTGCTGTCTCTCTACTCTCAGATTTTTCCAAGTCTAACTTTGGTTCAAACTACAACTCATTGTCTACCTCCAATTTCACAGATTAGTCCCTATTCCTGTCCTCTTTTTATATAGTCTGCAATACTCTTTTGGCTACTCCAGGTATATCCTAGACCAGTGCATTTTAAACCCTGAATTACATAGGAATCACCTGGGGGTCATGGTAAAATGCAGATTCTAATTTAGTAGGTCCAGGCTGGGGTCTGAGATACTGAATTTCCAACCAGCTAAAGCTGCTGGTTGGTGGATCACACACTGAAGTAGCAAGGTTCTGAAGATTTTCTTCTTGGGGGTCTACACTAGTTTAGTTCTAAGAAAGCCACCTCATCTGGAGGAGATGGCAGTCACCACTGCATCTGCCTGGCCCAATTTTGCTTCATTTCACCATGTTCCTGGATCCCTGAGCTTCCAACAGGGCCTCTCAGGGAACTCAACATGAGTCCAAGTGGAATCATCCTCACGTCTGATCACCCAATGTCAAGGAACCTTGCACAGGTCCTTTTCCTGCTCAGCCCCAAAGTTTCCAAAGTACCTTTCTGTGTTCTGCTTTTATTCCACAGTGATTGTGTGGAGTTGTTTCCCCTCTTGCCTGGCTACAGAGTGGAGCACATGCTCCTTACTTCTTAGGCTCATAGTCTCTTGAGGTCCACAAACCATATTGGTTTTAAGGGCATTTATTCTAATTGTTTTGGCAAAACATTTTTTACAATGGTTCATAGTAAGAATTATAAACATAAGGAAGTTACAGAGATTGAAGTTCTTAAAATCCTGATTTTGCAACTGTAGTGATCTTCCTCTGAGATGGTAAAATGGATGTCTAAAGCCTCTTCCTTCTGTTATCAAAATCCTACTTTCTTCTGGATGCCTCAAACCTACTATCTGTTGGTTTCTCCCTGTTTCTGTGTTTTTGTGACTGCCCTCTTTGGTTGTTCTCCAATATTTGACCCGTCCTCTTGTGACCTTCTCATTTCTTATATATCTGACTCTGACTCCCTACTTCTGGTCCCTTGCCTGTTTTAACTGGTCTGACTCACCATTTTGCTTCCTCCAAAGATGCAAGGAATCATGGCTTGACAGAAATCTTTCAGCATTTTTAGAATGCTGACTTTGCCAATATTAATTGACTTTGCTCTCTTTGACTGCAGCTCTTGCACCTGACAAATACTTTGGAATTTGGGTGCGTTAGCACTATGCCTTTGTCAACTGCTTGATATGCCAATAAAATGATTATTTTCTGATACTTAATTTGGACTCCTTGTCCCTATTCCATTTTCCAGTTCCAATCCATAGACCTGTGCCAAACAATAAATACTTAGCATAGAGCAATTTAGGACATCTCTCACCTCTGTACAAGAATTATTATTAACAAACTGACAATCCTTATTACTGTTTAAAAGAGTTGTTTTGTATTATAGACTCCAACTGAAGTGAAAGGGAAAATATTATTCCCCATCTACACTAGCCCCCTTTGTATATGCTGTTACCTCTACTTTTATATGCACTTCCCCCTGCTGTTCTTTATGTGGCTGGTTCTTTCTCACCACTTATGTCTTAGCTTAAACATCAACTTCCAGACACCCTGAAGTCCTATTTAAGAAGTTTTACCTTCTTCTGTCATTATGCTTTAATATTTTATTCCATTTATTCTCTTAGCCTAATCACAAGTTGTGCTTATATATTTATTCATTTCTTATATATTTTTTAATCTATTCACTAAATTATAATTTCTGTAAGGACACAGGAACTGTGTCTGGATACTCCAATATTAAATCAACAGCATGTTGATTTAAATAAATATATGTCAGCATGCTATGTTGTAAGTGTTCAATAAATATTTGCTCAATGGATACTTGAATTGGATCTAACTTTGGTAGGAGAAAAATATGCCAAAATTAGCTCAACAGAAAGTATGTTTAAAGACTTCTTAGTGACAGTAGAGGCCTAAAACTTTGAATTGAAATAGACTGAATGGGAAGCCTATAGAGTCATGTTGAGTTCTGTAATTCCAGAAAATGTAGATAGACTTCATGACTAATTAGCAATCAAGCGTAGTTGGTCCCTTGACCTAGTTTTTGCTGAAATCCCTCCTGAGACCATCAAACATAATCAATTATTGGATTAACAGACAAAGATTAATGGTGTCTCCTGGTTTAAATGATTTAAAAAGCTGATGTAAGGCATTCATATTCTCTTAGTCTGTCCCTTGAAAGATTATTATGTGTTTTCTGTTCTTAAATTATTTGCTATAGCTCTTATATAACTGGAAAGATAATTACTTATTGATTTTTATTTTTCTTTCAGCACAGTTAAATAAAAACATGTGTGAGGTCTCTAGGTGAATCAAAAGGCAGTGGAGAGAAATACAGCCTGGCATGATCAAGAAATGGAATTCTGTATGATTTTAGAAAAGTTAAATATATGGTTAAAACTTCATGAAAAGAACACTGAAGAAAATTAAAAGAATTTTTTCTTGTTGTGAGAAGGGAAAACAGGATTCTAGTAAAGATTTTTATACAACTTTCTCAGTCTTTGTTCTCAGAAGAAGGCTTCATTAGGCTTAGAATATCCAACTTTTTAAAACTTCATATAAAAGAATAACACACACGAAAATGGGTAAGTGTAACTATAAGATGGAAAAAAGAGAAAAGTCATTCTTTGTGTGCACAGAAAACAAAATTATTTCCCAGAGTGGGAAACCATTAGAACTCCAAAAGTACTTTATGGAACTAAAACCAGATATGTATATCTCTCATATGATTCAGCAATTCCACTCTCAGGCTATACCCAATAGAAAGGCATACATATATTCACCCCAAAACACGCACTTGAATATATACATAGAGAAGCAGTATTTTTAAGAACCTCAAATTGGAAATTACCCAAAAATAGAAAGGAAAAATAAATCGTGGTATATTTACATAAATAGAATATTATCCTGCATCAGAGAGTTCAGATCTAAAACTAGATGACGATCTGAAAAACTTCATAAATGTAAAATTGAGCAAAAGAAAACAGACACAAAGAGTATATGACATGCTTCAAATTACATAAAATACAAATACAGGGAAATCTATACCATTAGAAATTAGAATCATAGTTACACTTGAAGAGGAAAGTGGACACTAGAAGGGGGCATTAAGGTTTAGAGTTCCTGGAATGTTGCTAATATTCTGTTGTTGGTCTGTGTATTGGTTAAGTGTTATATTCAGTTTGTGAAATTTCATCAAGCTGTATGCTTATGACATTTGCACTTTTCTATAGGTATAATATATTACTTTTTAAAAAGACAGTTCTCTTTAGGGCTGATTCTTTATTTCCCCAACTATCAAACAGTTACTCTCTTTTCCCCCTGCTTTCATCTTATTTTGGTTGATATCAAAATTTAATAGAGGAACAAGGTTCAGTGATTTAAATGGCTAGGCCCAAATGAAAAGAGTGAGAACCGAAGAAAGTTTTTTTGAAAAGGAAGGAGAGCAGGAAAGATTTTTAAAAATAAAAAGGGAGAGAGGGAGGGAAAAGGGAGGAAGGAAAGAAAATAAGAGAGGAGAGAGCACATGAGCAGAAATCCCATCACAAATGTCATCTTTATCACCTCCTTCTGGTGTCTGAGCTACTAGACCGTCTCCCTTAAACAGCTGCTATCTTCCCTCAGTTTATCACCACAGAGTACTCAAGTTTTACTCAGTCTGGGGGCCTTGTCAGGAAGACATGGCTGAATGGAGAAAGGAGAAAGAAAAAAGGGGGAGGAAAGTCACCATCTTCAGAGAGGATTTTTATAAATCGCCACCTGCACACGGTCTTAAAATTTTTACTTATTTTGTCATATATAAGTATTCAATGGCCACTTTGGGAAATATATTCAAATAGCAAACATTATATTGTAGTTTTCAAATCAAGCATTTAAAATAGATACAATTTTTCTATTTACTTCTTAATATATGCAAAACCACTAAATTAGTTCTTTCAGTACCACGACCAAGTTTTATCTTTATTTCAAACAGTATTTATGTAAGTCAATTGCTTTCATTCTCAAACATTTTAATCATCTACAGCAAAGGTCCCCAACCTTTTTGGCATCAGGGATCAGTGCTCCTATGAGACTCTAAAGCCTGATGATCTGAGGTGGAGCTGAGGTGGTGATGCAAGCGCTGGGGAGTGGCTGCAAATACAGATGAAGCTTTGCCTCCTGGCTGTTTGCTCACCTCCTATTGTGTGGCCCTGTTCCTAACTGGCTACAGACAGGTACTGGTCCCTGGCCTGGGGGCTGAGGACCCCTGGTCTATAGGAGACCAAACTGAAAATTGCTTTCTAACAAGACTCTTTTGAGTGGTTAAAACCTAACTGGGCTAGAGCCCATGAGTTAAGTAGCAAAGTAAAAAGACAAGAGTCAAAGAGTTTGATCCCAAGTACCACTGATATATAGGATGATTTGTGATGACCCTGATCTGTTCTTGGCATGTCTACATAATAACTTCTAAACGAAAAAACTCAGTTGGCTCTTTATCTACAGAATACCAAAACTTCAGGAATATTTGGATGATCCATTTTTTCATCCAGAAATGAAGAACTAACATAAACATTGTTACTCTTTTCCAATAAACTAGAAAACAAACTCCCAGAAGTCAAAAGAGCCCCATGGCCTATAGTTTCAGGTAGAAGAAACTCTAATAATCATCATATGTCAGTTCCTTATTCCTGGATAATGTGTGATGGATGATATATATTATTTTATGAATCTGCTTTTATTTCAATTTCAGAGCATAGAAGAGGATTATACTATTTTCAGTTTTTAAAGTTTGAGATATGATTATCATACAACTGGGACTACAGGCTGAAAAATAAATGCCACCCCCCCACAAAGCTTCTTTAAAAAAGGTGTGCCTACAAGGGTATTTTCTGTCTCTTATTGTTTCTTCCATAATCTTTTGCCTGACTTTTTCTAATATTATTCAGTCTTTCATTATCTGTTTTTATTTATTCATTCTTCTTGTTTCTGGGTTCAGCTGGGAGATAATTTAAAAATAAATTCAAGGATGAAATATTCACATATAGACCTTTTACTATTTTAAAGGGGATAGGCATAAGACTTTTGAAGTAAAAATAAATTCTGTCTTACATAAAATTTTATCCAAATTCTATTTCCTTTTGAAAGATCTTTTGATGCAGGATATCATTTTGAATTTTAAAAAATAAATTATTTTCTCCTTAATCTTGAATAATTGCAGAAATTTAAATAATATTTGGTAGTAAATACATATTTTGTTATGTAAATAATTTTTAACAAAGCCTTTAAAAGAAGAAAGTATTTATTTTTCTTCTTTGGAAAAAACAAGGTTTTAGAGTTTTCTTAGACTCTAGGGTATCATGAGATGAAGATATATTCTTTTACAGTTTAGAAAGTATTTTGACAGAAATTAAACTTGCTTAATTCTTATAAAACTATGAGAAGCAAGCAGAGGAAACATTATTAAACCCATTTCACAGATGAGAAAACAGACTAAGAGAGGTAAAGTTCTTTTTGCACAGTTACAGCAATTTAATGGCAAAAATCACCTTGAAAATGGATTTTTGATCTTTAAATTCTGTTTTTTGTTTGTTTGTTTTTTAATCTATACCACAGCTGCTCTCCCTCTCCTTCATTGCCCCACCCTCATCGTTTTCTCTCCTCATTCCACATGATGCTTCTGAGGTAGACTGTTAAGAGAGTGTACTCAAGAAGACATAATGAATCAAGAATTCTGGCTGAACAAGCCTCCACTCTCCTACCCAAGTGAAAAAATTCTGACAGGGCCATCTGTTTAGTCAAGCATGTGCCTGATGGCTGTGGGAGGATCGACAACTGTACTACCATGGATTCGGCCCTAGAGAGTAAATATTGAAACATGTGTTTGTTTCTGTACATGTGCCTCAGGGCTCAGTGATGGGCACATTTTAAGGATCTAAATAATAATAGTGATGGTGATGCTGCCAGCCCTAATGCTATTGCAGTACCTGAGCTTCACTTGAAGCAGACAGATTGCCATTTAGCACATATAGGGGAATCAGGGGAACTCTGAGTAAAGGAACCAGGTGGAGATACACAGGGGTAGCTTTTAGGAAGAAGAGAAAACAGTATCAAGCGGTGATTTAGGTGTTCTTAGACCCAATAATCTCCATCAGTGCTCATTCCCAAACTACCCCAAATAAACATACAATCCAAATTAAGAAAAATTAGTTTTTTATCTAATTGCAGTTTCAAAATAAGACCCATAGCAACTCTTCTCAGATCAGTTTGCCACATAAACACTTAAGTTCCTCCAATTTATAAGGCCTGAAGATGACACTGAGGAGTTTCAAAGAAAATGATGCATATAAAATTAAAATAAAAAGAGTTGAGAGAATTTTTCCAATTGGAGATAGAGGTTTGTACAAAGACAATAACAAGTATGAAGAAAGAAGAGGTGGCTAAAGCAAAAGGAAAATGGTATCATGTTGTAGAGAGAAAAGAAAATGGAAATTGGAAAAGAGGGTAGAACCGATAAGGGTTCCTGAAGGCCAGGCTAATGAAAAAAATGGCTAACATTTGTCGAGCCTCAGTTACACGCTATACCCTGTGTTAGATATCATAATGCACTATGTTATTTTAGTTTCATAACAGTCCTACAAGTCTTATAAATCCTGTTTTAGATGCTATCATGAAGTGGTTTAAGAAGGTGACCGAAGTCACACAGCTAATAAGTGATGCATCCAACTGAATCTGCAGTTCGTGCTCTTTCCCCTTTTCATAATTTGGATAACAAGTAGTTTAGATTGACATTGCTAGGAAGTTTGGAAACTTCATATGTTTTATTTTTTAACTGAATTTTATTTTTGTCAGAGTAACATATGCAAACAGTTTTATAAGTCAAATAGAACACATGACAATTTTTAGCAATTCACTGTTTACTTTTTTCTTGCCATTTCCAGGTATGGTTCCTCAGAGGCAACCATGTACATTTCTTTTAGTTTTTTTTTCATTCTACTGAGTTTTTCGTACATCAAAATGATGTGCTTGACTATTTTATCATTTTTAAATATTAGCTATTGACATCTTGTTTTCATGAATGAAGGTTTATCTTTTATATATTTCCACCTTTTCTTCGTCTCTCTACTTTATCTTCTCAACAATTATGTAATTTGGGGAGGTAAATTAATCTTCAATGTTTACATTATGATGATGGTATAGATACTGCTTACTGCCTAATTAGGTAGTACACCCTAATTATGTTTCCTTGTCATATAACTT
Source organism: Cynopterus sphinx (assembly GCA_030015415.1). Classification (NCBI taxonomy): domain Eukaryota; kingdom Metazoa; phylum Chordata; class Mammalia; order Chiroptera; family Pteropodidae; genus Cynopterus; species Cynopterus sphinx. The sequence goes on along the minus strand of CM057380.1, from coordinate 54,653,183 downwards.
TTTGCTGATTTTGGAGTTAAGAAATTGCCTTGGTTTTTTAATGACTATGTTTTTATACTCCTATTGTTCATTCTTTATAAATGCTCCATCAGTTTTGAAAACATCTCACAATACTATTTCCATATGGTCAAATGCATCAGAAAACGTATCAGTTCCTTTTTTTTTGTCCTTGAGAACTTCTCCTTGTCTTTGTCTCCTGCTCCAATCTTGACCATTTACTCTACTGTCACCTTTCACTATTCTCTTCTATTCACTATTCTTTCACTATGTCTCTTGAAATCTTTTTAAAAATATATATATTTTTTATTTTTCAATTACAGTTGGCATACAGTGTTATATTAGTTTCAGGTAATTCTATCTTTTTATTTCTCACTTTACTCACCTGCTATTGATGGAGCACATCCCCCAGAAATGTCCTAAAAAAGGGTATATGGTAGGTCCAATTTTGAGTACATGATGCCTAAAAATATTGTCTATTCTTATAATTGATCGATGATTTGATTTAGTATAGAATTCAAAGTTAAAATTTCCTTTAGACTTCTCCTGTATCATACAGCTTTCAGTATTGATTTGAAAAGTCCAATCCTCGTGATTTTTATTTTCAGAATTTTCTTGTATCTCTTAAGCTGTTATTGTCTGAGTCTTGGTGACGGAATCCTTATTTTTTTTATCCTTTCTCTTCTACTATCCATCTCATTGTCATTTATTCTATGTTTGAGAGCTTTTCACATCTTTGTCTTCCAAGCTTTCTATTACATTATCACATTGTTTATTTACCAAAATTTTTCTTACTCTCCAATTATTCTTCTCTCTCCATTTATGCTTCATAGCTGCAATAACCCTCCTTTTCCCCCCAAAGATATTAGGTTATGAATAATCTGTTTGGGGAAATATTTTCTATTTCCTGCATTTTCACTGTTTCTTCTATGCTTTTTTTTTCTGTTTGTTTTGGTTTATTTTTCATATTGAAGGCTTTCTTCAAATGTCTGATCACCCTTGCCTGACTATTCATATGAAAGAGTGAAGAACTACAAAACGGGAAGCTTTGTGTTTGGGGGCAATGTAGGGTGATAGAGCAGCCACATAGCTTTTTCATTGAGGACCCCCAAATGCCAATAGCATGTAATTATGTTTTCTATGGAGTTTTCTATGGAGTCATTGTTTGGGGCAGGTACTCCAGCCTTTGTGAAGATAGCTAATAGGAGAAAACAGAGAGGAGGAGAGCAGTCTTCCTATCCAACATGCAGACTTTCATTTATTTCCCATCTTTTCAGCTTCAAACTTCAGTCTTCCTCTGGTGATCTTAGCATCCCCAAATTCAGAGTCTCTCTAGTCTATTTTCCCATGAAATAAACCTCTCGTCTCATGCAAGGATAGAGGAAGAAACCTTGGAGATGTTAAGTGTTTGGCGTATTGATTTCAGTTTCCTATTACCTTTCATTGTTCGCCAGGGACTCCTGTCCTTCCAAATCCTGAGCCTCCGAAGATTCTGTGAAAGAAATCACCCAACTTCTTAATGATATCTTATTCCACAAGCATGTTTTTTGAGGGGGTGTTACTGCCAATATGATCACCATTCTTCCTTGCATGTATCTCAATCATGAGACAATTTATATTTTATCATCAGGACTTAACAGAGCATCTGGTATGTAGTAGGCACACAATAAATATATCAAATTTAATGGTTGATTTCAGGATTGATCTTTTCAAAATTTTCAGATTTCAATTAGAGTTGACATCCAATATTATTTTATATTAGTTTCAAGTGTACAGTATAGTGGCCAGGCATGCATATAATTTACAGAGTGATCCCCGCTACCAGTCCAGCACCACCCAGCACCACACACAGCTACTACAATACCATTGGACATATTTTCTATGCTGTACCCTACAGCCCCATGAGTGTTTCATAACTACCACTTTGTATTTCTTAATCCCTTTCCCTTTTTCACCCAGCCCTCTAAATCCCACTTCGACCATCATTAATTTGTTTTCAATATCTATGGGTCTGTTTTTGTTTTGTTTTGTTCATTTATTTTGTTCCTTAGATTTCACATACAAGTAAAATTACATGTTATTTGTCTTTCTCTATCTGACTCATTTCACTTAGCATAATATTCTCTAGGTCTATCCATGTTGTTGCAAATGGTCAGATTTTATTTTTTATGGCCTAGTAATATTCCATTATACATATTTACAGCAACTTTTTTAATCCAGTTGTCTATTGATGGGCACTTAGGTTGCTTCCATATCTTGGCTATTATAAATAATGCTGTAATAAACAGAGGAGTGTATATATCTTTTCTAATTAGTGTTTTGGTTTTCTTTGGATAAATACCCAGAAGTGGAATTACTGGGTCATAAGGTAGTTCTATTTTCAACTTTTTGAGAAACCTCCAAACTGTTTTCCATAATGGCTGTACCAATTTGCAATCCCACCAACAGTGCATGGGGGTTCCCTTTTCTCCCCATCCTCACCAACACTTGTTATTTGATTTACTGATTTTTTTTTTACTCCACAAGTATTTTTGCTACTTCTTCCTTTTTGCTAAGACAACTATTATTCCTTCATCCACCAAATTATTTTTTTCTTGTTCTCTTTGACCTAAAGAATTAAAAACAAAACAAAAATGAAATTACTTGACCTTATTTTAATGGGGTTTCTGAGATGTGGCAGCTATGTGTATGCCGCATCTACCATGTTTAATATTGTCACAGATTGGGTTCCCTGGAGTCAGATGCTGAGATAGTTTGGGATTCAAGGTTAGAGATCACTATCTGTGAAAGGAAAGAGAAAGAAGCACAGGGAGAAGTCAAACCATGATGCAGGTCTGACAGCTGACACAACAAGGAGCTCTGTAGTGAGCAGAACTAGTGAGAATTGTCCTGCAGCAGAAATGGCCGGGTCTTCATAGCCCTGCCTCACTGGAATGTGAGCCACTTTAGGAAGCATTTGGCCTTGGGTGTAAAGGGAAAACTAGGTTTTCTACCCGTGTTTCTCTCCTGTATGTCTCCTTTACTACTCACACCAAATATGCCACTTCTGACACTTCTGGTAACCAAATGATGGAGGTTTTCTCCTACAACAAGGAATTCTCTGTGACACCAGATGAGTGTCCTACAATTTAACTCAATTCTGACACTATCTACTAGTGTCTATCTCACAGGTTAAGGGCTCAGTGCAGCAAAACTGCTCAAACCCCACTTCAGATGCCAATTGCAAGAGTAGCTCACCAGGTTACCCAGAACTTCTGTCTAATTTGGCTGCAAATCAGAGGTTCCCACAACCTCCTCCCCAGGTTTAATTTACTACAGCAATTGACAGAACTCAGGGAAACAATTATGTTTAACAGATTATTAAAGGATGCAATAAAGGATACAGACAAACAGCCAGATAAAGAGATGTATAGGACAAGGTCTGGAAGGGTTCTCAGCACAAGAGCTTCTGTCCCAAATGGATCTGTGTGCACCATCCTCCCAGAGGTGGATGTGTTTTTCAACTGGACCCCATACTTTTGAGATTTTTGTGGAGGTTTCCTAATGTAGTCATGATCAATTATTAACTCCATTTCTACCTCCTTTCTCCTCTCTGGAGAGGTGTATGTGTATATGTGTATGGGGTAGGGAGAATGGTGCTGGAAATCCCAAGCTTCTAATCACGACTTTGTCTTTCTGGTGACCAGCCCCCATCCAGGAGTTATCCAGAAGCCACCTTTTTAAAACAAAAGATGCTCCTAGTGCTCTGTTTCCTGAGGAATTTAGAAGGCATTTATGAGCTCTGTGTCAGGGATGGGGTCAAAGACAAAATATTACAACAAGAGATGCTACTAGTGTTCTTTTCTTATCACTTAGGAAATTACAAGGGTTTTAGGAGCTCTGTGCCAGGAACTGGGGCAGAAACCATCATATATATTTTATATTATCTCACATGGGTCAAGATAGCTCCCCGAAGCTGAGGCTGACCCTGAAGGAGCTGACAGCTGTAAGCTCTCTGCTGACTGTGCTCCTCACAGCTGGCAACAAGTCCTTCCTTGAATGGGGATCTGGGTACTATATTTCCTTGTCTAGTGCAAACAGGAATCCTAGTATAGGTTTTCTTTTTAAAACAGTTTTGTAAAGATATAATCCACATACCAAATAATTCACCTACTTAAAGTGTGTAATTTGATGACTTTTAGTATATTCACAGAGTTGTGTATCTATCACTATAATTTTAGAACATTTTCATTATCCCCCAAAAAACCCCTTAACTGTCACCCCTCAGTCCTCTCATCATCTCTAGCCCTAGGGAATCACTAATCTAGTCTCTATTTCCGTAGATTTGCCTATTCTAGACATTTCACATAAATGGAATCATACAATATGTTGTTTATGATGGCTTCTTTCAGTTAGCATAATGTTTTCAAGGTTCATCAATGTTGTAACGTATGTCAGTTCTTCAGTTCTTTTTATCACCGAACACCATTCCATTATATGGATATTATTTATCCATTCTTCAGATGATGGACATTTGGGTTATTTTAATTTTCTAGCTATTGTGAAAATGTTGCTATGAATATTCATGGACAAGTTTTTGTGTGGACACGTGCTTTCGTTTCTCTTGGATATATACCTAGGAGTGGAATCATTGGATCATATGCTAACTCTATGCTTAACTGTTTAAGGACCTGCCAAACTGTTTTCCAAAATGGCTGTACTATTTTATATCCCCACCAGCAGTTTATGAGGGTTCCAACTTCTCCATTTCATCACCAACATTTTTATTGTCTGTTTTCTTTTTCCTCCCCATATACAATAGTTAAATTTATTTCCTCAAGACTCAGAGAAACATAATTTCCACATGATTCCTCCAGCCATTTCCTATAGAAAAAGTGATGACAAGACAACCCTCTCAGGTCATTTATTTTATTATTTTTAAAATTTTTATATTTTTTCATTTATAATGGACATACAACTTTATATTAGTTTCAGGTGTAGAACACCTGAAATTAGACATTTATATAACTTGTGAGGTGATCACCCTGATAAATCTAGTACCTATTTGACGCCATACTTAATTATAACACTGCTGATTATATTCCCCATACTATACTCAATATCTCCATGACTATTTTATAACTAACAATTTGTACCTCTTAATCCAATACCCCTTCACTCATCCCCTGACCCTCCAATTTGGCAGCCATCAAAATGCTCTCTGTATCTGTAAGCTCCTTTTTGTTATTTGTTTGTTTATCTTGCTCTCTAGATTCCACATATAAGTGAAATCATGTGATATTTGTTTTTCTTTGTCTGACTTAATCCACTCAGCATAATACCCTAGAGGGTATTATTGCAGTTGGCAAGAGTTTATTCTTTTTTATAGCTCAGTAATATTCCATTGTATATATGTACCACTTCTTCTTCATTTGTTCCATCACTGATGAATAGCCAGGTTGCCTCCTTATCTTGGCTATTGTAAATAATGCTGCAATGAACATATGGATGCACATGTCCCTTTGAAGTAGTAGTTTGGGTTTCTCTGGAAATCTTCAAGCTCCTTTACTATTTTCTATGATTACTAAACATTAATCTGCAGGGTTCTGTGAAATTGACTTTTCTTGCTAATTTAGTTAAGGAAATTTTTAACTTTACATATGACTCTTTACATAACGGTATTCTTTTTCATCTTAGTAAATGCAGTCACATAATAGTGGGCCAAATAGAGCAGCGAGATATAGTCCAAAGTCAGGGACTATAATGAAGAAGTTACATTACACAAAGTAGAAAAAACAACATTAAAAAAAAAAAAAGATAATGGATGGAAGTGACTAACTTATGGAATGGGAAGATAAAGGAGTATAAAGACCTTTACGATGATCTAATTTTTAAAGTACAGCACGTATTTTTGGTCCTGAGGATTCTAGTAGAGATAGCAAAAACGTATCTGAGCCTCAAATATCCTTATCCTAAATATAATATGGTCTGAAGGCATGGTGAATTTTCATATCTTTTCTAATTTCCCTTTCAAATTTCAGCATTGCCTTGGCTATATGAATTCTGGGGGTCTGGTCATATTCTGTTTTCTAGAAAATGGCCTAACTGATTTTCTCAGCTCCTCTCAGGGCAATTTTTTTTTTTCATTTAACTCAAAACTCCCAGAATCCTTTGAGTTCTCACATTTAACCTGATTTTTTCAACTGAGAGGTATGCCTCATCACGGTAAAAGTAATTGACATGTGTTTCCCTTTTGAGCTCAGGTTATTGATTCTCACAATTCTGATTTATTCGAAGACATGAATTACCAAAGACTGTAATGTTTCTCCAGTGTTTGAGGATTTTATAGAATGAGTGAATCCTTCTGACTGTCCATCACCTATTATTGCAAATGATGTACTCAGTAGAGGTTTATAAGATTGTACCAATTCATAATGAACTTTGGGATATGATTTAAATTACTCTTTAAAAAATTAAATCCATGACATCTATTTTTTTTTGTTATTTTGTCTTCTTCTAAATATTTAGAACCAACATTTCTATAGAGAAAACATTCTCAAGTGAACCCAGCTTCAGTAGTTAACAGATTTTACTATAAAAAAATTCATGAAGTAGAAAATGTTTTTCAAAAAAGATGATTAAATCCAAACTCTACTAATGCTCCCAACTCATGATTAGAAGTGAAGTATTTTAATTTTCTCCCCTGATTTTCATGAGACAAAGAATTGTGTATCTGTTTTCTGTTTATCCTTTTTATTATAATTTTGCTGTTTATGCTGCACCATGATGAAAGGAATATTATATGTGAAATCATTATGAATTATTGTCGTCAGGAAGAAGAAAAGCCAGAATGAGTGATAAAAAAGAGAATGAGGGAAGGGTCTGGTGGGGATAGGGTGCGGTGCTGCAGCTGCTACCTCAGCATGAGAACAGAGGCTTGTTATGCATGTGGGGGGAACACACGTCTGCTTCCATCCTTGCAGAGCCCTTATTTCCACTGAGTTCTCTGCTTACTCTAGTTCTCAACCCAGAAGGAACTGGCACAGTGTTTACTACCTGGAGGGATCAGAAATAAAGACCAAGACACCCATGGTGCCTTTGAACAAGTAAGCTTAGAAAGCCACAGAAGGGTGGACAGATGGCTAATAGCAATGGGAGGTGGATATGCCTTCTATAGTATGGCCCCAAGGCAATACTATCTATGGATAGCCAGGAAGAAGAAGGGCAAGATCTCTGCCAGAAAAAAATCTCATTGCCTGGGTAGGGACTGACCAGAGACACTGGCTGTGCATTGATATGCTGTTTAGAGGACTGCTTAAGAAGAATGGGCACACGGAAGCAGCCATTCCCCTGTTGGAAACTGCCCCTGGGCAATTCCTTCCTTTGCCTTGTATTTCACGTAAAACACACTAGCACCTGGACAAAGCTCCTTGGAAATTCTTTTGAGTGCACTTTCTGGGACATGCCAGTTCATATCAGTCTCTTGGGATCACAGAATCTTAGAATTAAAAACCAGAAGAGGCCTTAGAGGTCATTCAGTTAGCCATGTATGCCCAACAGACACTGAGTAAATCATGAATTTTCATAAAGTTTGGCATCAAACTGTGAATTTACATGATCTCACTTTAAGTTCCAACAAATGAGCAGCCTGGCTACAGCCAACATTTGTGTGAGATGCTTCATCCACAGGCGTTAGCTGGTTAATTTGATGAGAAATCAGTTCTTTCTGACTCAATAGACTGTAGCATCACCACTCTGGTCTGGGCTTCATTTTCCTGTCACTGTGACTGATTTCTGGGGCTTTGAAATTCTCCCTTCTCTACTCTGCTGCTGACTTTCTGGTGGGTTAGCTAATTCTCACCTGTGCCCAGCCCCACCTTGCACTCTGCCTTCTCACAATATCTACCCTCAAAGTAGGGAAAGAGGAGTAGAGCTCAGGCCTCATGTTGTGGATAAGTGTTCATTGTCCATCTCCTTTCAACCTGAAGTTCTTCTCTTCTCTTCTTGAGTCAAGATTTCTCCATTCTCCTCATCCCTTCCCTCAGCAGCACATTGGGAGGATTAGGCAGTGGAAAGGCCTACACTGATTCTGATTTAAACATGTGGGTCATGGCCTCAAACCAGGCTAGTCATGAAAAGGGACTACAGAGATTTAGTTTCAAAGAATACCCTCGAGTGGGGTAAAGATTCAAGAGTTTTTATCCTTAAACCAAGGGGACCTCTAGCTACAGAAATAATGAACCAGAGGTGGAATAGGCTGCAGAACTTTCTCTTAAACCTACTTGGCCAAAACCTGTCTCCTGACCTGAGGCCATGAGCCCGAGAGAAAGATACAAGCATGTCAGACTATATGACTGAGATAAGTCTAAACAGGAAAAGACACATTTTACTTTGGAGATGAATGAAAACAATGTTTGTCCATTCCACTTCTGAATCAACAAGTAATCCAACTCTTGTCAGAGAAGTTTAAGAGTTATGATAGTCAAACCTCTACATTAAAGGGAAAAAATTCCTATAAAATCAGAATTGGTGCTTTTCAACCTTGGCTTCACATTGATATAATTTGAGGGCTTTAAAAAAACTGATCCCTGGATCTTACTCTCAGAAATTCTGCTTTAATTGGTCTGGGATGCTGCCTGGGTGTTCAAATCTTTAAAATCTGCTTAGATTAGTTTAATCTAACAATGAAGGATGAGAACCAATGTTCTGAAAAGAAATGCTTGTATATAATGGGGAAACTTTTCAGAAATTAAGTTTCTTTTTCTTTAGAAAGAGAGGTACCATACAGCACCTTGTAATCATGTAGGACTCTCCTTTAGATGGAGAATTACCTTAGAATCTGAGAGTGGTTTCAGACAGGTGGGTGTACAGGAGCCACTGAGGTCTGAACTCAATAGTCACTGCCTACAGATAAAGAAGATATGATTAGATGCTTTGGAGTTTGAATGTTCAAAAGAAAAGTATACTGAACCCTTTGTTGCAGATCCTCAGAGAGAGAAAAGGGATAGAAGTTCAGGGTCAGCTGAGTCCCTGCAGGTGTCTGTATGTGACTCTTACCTTTGCTTTTGCTGCTCTGTGCCAGAAATTCTCTTTTCCCTCTTATCAAGTTCCCAGCTCACACTTCAACTCTCCTCCCCTGTTGTTTTCCATGGCCACCTCAGGTAAAATTATTCTGTCCTGCATTCCTTGGGTATTGCATGTATATTTCTATTCCTGCACTCGTCACATTGTATTATATTTATTTGCTTACCTGCCTGTCTTCTTTCCCAACTAGACTGTGAACTTCCTAAAATTGGGGACTTTACTTTTCATCTTTATGTAATAAATGTTAAGAGTACCTGACATATGGTAGGTGCTTTATAAATATTTATGGAACTAATCAGAAACAATAAGTTAGGTTTCTATTCTAGTTCAAAATCCTACTTAATTTATAATGTAATTGAAATAAACACAAGTAATGAATGGTAGATAGCAATAATATGGAACTGTCTCTGTCTTTAAACACACAGAATAAATAAGAAAAGAAATAGATAATGTAGAAATTTCTCAACCTGCTACCAGTCAATGGTTCAGGCACTGTGTTCATGGGGTAGAAGAGTGGCTGGAGATGAGGCTGGGAAGACTGGGTGGAGCTTGTGAAAAGCTGTGTGTGCTTATTATGGGAAGTATTTGGACTTTACATTATGGTGTTGCATAACTAGAGGAATCCTCCAAGCAAGAAATGATGAAGTCAGATTAGTCATTTAGAGAAGGATCAGCCAGTTTAGGAAGAAGCCTAAAAGCTGAGGGCATTGGCAGCCAAATCATGTTTATGGTAGAATTCTAGATTGAAACAGAATGGCTGTTGCTACAGTTTCATGATTTAGTTCTTCTGAGGCCTCTTGGTTTGTAGATCTGTATCCTTATAATAAACTCCATATCCTCCTTCACTTGAGCTATTTTAAGTAGATTTCTCTTCCCTACAACCAGATGTGCTTTGATACAAAGGATAAAATGAATTCTAAGTCTGAGGTTAAGCTTTAGAGATTAATACCATGAATAATCACTAAAATATATCCGCAATGTACATTTCCACATATCCTTTTATTCTTTAAAGCAGAGGACAAAGTGTGTACCATAAAAAGAGGGCAGAATAGATAAAGAAAAATGTGGTAAAGCAGCAGTTTCCATGATTCATGCATACTTTCTCTTGAACCTTCTTAAAATAACATTTTCATTTATTTATGAGTGAGTACATATGCTATGTGCAAATGCCAAATACACCAGAATAATGGATAAAAGTTTATTTAGAAAAGAAAGAAAGCAGAAAGGGGACATGGAATTGAAGCGTGAAGTTCTATGACATACACAGAAAGCAATTCATTTAAAAATCTATTCCTATAATAAAATGAACACATGAAACAGAAACACTGTATTTTTTTCCAGAAATTAAACAAATGACTAAATTTTTTATGTTCTTCAGTAATTTTAACTATTATGAATAACCAATTAAAGACCTTCTCTAAACCCGTGTATTATTTTAATCAAGAAAAATTTTAGTCGCTTTCTGAATTATATTTGAATTTTAATATATGAGCATTTAAATTGTTCTTAATTTTCTGAAAGTACCTGGTGAGGTGATTCTGGGGTATGATTCATTTTCCACTTCTCTCTGACTCATCTTTGCCATGAGCACTGCTTTTTATAGACATTTGCATAGGTTCAGGCTAGTGGCCCAGCTTCCTCTTCTATGTAAGAGGATTTGAGGAGGCTTTCTGGATTCAGTAGAATATTTCTAGGCATTCAAAATTAGAATCTGGACACAGAATTCTAATCCTATGAAGAGTGGCCCTTTGAGGGAGACGCTTGGGTGCTTTTCGCCTTACTGACCCAAAACCAGCCAGTCCTCAGGATGGCCCTCCAACTGATTCTCATGAGGAGGAGAGAGAAGCTAGGTGAGGTAAGATCTGGCCTTTCCTTATCAGTGTCTGTGACAGAGAAAATAGTTGGAAATCAGTGATTAAGAGATAAGCTCATAGTCAGAAGCATGGAGGCCAGGCTGGCTCAGAGAAAAGAAAAAGTAAAGCAATAACCATAAAAGAACAAGATGGAATGATCTAATGGTTAAGTACACAGGTACCGAAATCAGGATACGGGGGCTCAAACCCCAGTCTGACATTTATTTATTGTGTTTCTTGACCTCTCCAAGTCCTAGTTTCCCATGTGAATAGACAGATGTTAATGACAGTACCTCTTCATAATGTTGCTTTGTGGACTAAATATAATAACAGATGTAAAATGATTTGATTATCTATCTCATGTGTGACAAAAGTTTTGTTAGCAATACGAAACTCGCCAACCTAGAGACCTTAGAGTAAGGGGACAAGGCCTGGGGCAGTAGCATGGAGGGGAATATAGGATAGGTATAGGCTGTATCTTATACTGCCTTGTTCTCTACCTGCACCTATCACAGAGGTAACTCATACTCTTCTGGCTGGGCAGCTTCACCGACATATAATAAAATAAGAGACTTGTAGACTCCTCAGAAAGCAAATAACAGCTGTGTCTTTCTCCTCGACTCAGCTTATTTTCATTCCTTGTGAAGGCCATTCTAGCTACTGAGATTAAGACACATATACTCCCCCAACCAATAAAACAAAACAAAACAAAACCCTCTCTCCAGTGAAACAAGAGATTTAGAGTCAGCGCTAGTGACAGAATATCGGGCTGTCTGGCTTCTGTATGCTGGTGCCTCTCCAGCCCCACACATCTCCACCCCAGATTTGGTTTTCCTGGTCAGACTTCTCTGCATAGCAGCAGAGAGTGTGCTCAGTAGCACTGCCCAATGGCTGACAGACCTGCAGCAGACCACGCTGAGAAGTCCAGGCTGTGATTCAGACTTCAGAGTACATTGGGAGGGTAATTTTTCTCAGTTACCAGTAATGGCATTAGATTTTTTATTTTGTTTGTGGTGGACACTCTGTGGTCACTTTTCAGATTAATTGGTTCTCTTGTCTACGTATTTCTCTTCCCAACTACCTTGTATCTGTGTATCTTTACCCCTCTTTTCTCTCTCATCCCTTTGTTTATTCTTGTAAATGACTGCAGATTTCAATGTATTTGGATATGAAGTCCTCTCTCTAATCTGTTGGACAATAAAGCTTAATTGTGCATCCCTTTGGGAAGGTTCTACTTAATAGCAGATGAAGCTACTCAAAGGAAGCCCCTTAGCCTGCAAACCTCTGCCTATCCAGGGGTAACTGAGGGTCAGCAGCTGACCTATACATCCTACAGATATTTCATTCAGGCCTCAGGTTCCCAGATTCGAGGGCCTCTTTGTGTGGTCATGTGGGCAATCAGACTATCTTTCCAGAGCATGGGACCCTGAACTAGGGACATGTCTGGTGCCTTCCATTGTCCTATCACATGGAGGTTATCTTATCTACATATGTATAACTATTTGCAAAGCACACACACCTATTGTTGATTGTGACTGAAAAATATAAAATATATAGACTAGACCAGAGCACTAGGATTTGACAAACGTGCTCCAGAGATTTCTGTGGTGACAGTGAGCAAATATAAAGAGAGGCAAGCTGGCGGCCTCTGAACACTTCTATCCCAATTTAACAGAGAAACTCTCTGCCTATGAGTTTTAGATATTTGGTTTTGTGCTGGGTATTCTGTATGCCTATTTAAATCCATTATCTGCTCTTCTCCATCTCACACTTTGTCCCTAGGAAGCTGACTTCTATGGACTATATCATTTGGGTTTCCTTGACCTCTTTCATTTGGGTTTAGCCAATGGGAAGAACAGAAGGAGGTTGAAAGGCAGAAGGAGAAAGAAGAATGGGTATTTTTTCCTTCTTTTATAGAATCTGGTTTGGTAATGGCTACATGCCTTTAGCAAAGTCCACACCTATCTGGTGTCCCGCTCCTATAGCTACAATTCTTGCCAGCTTCTGGTAACTGCTCTGCCCACTCTTATGCCCCTTCAGGCCTAGGGGTGGCCATGTCATCCCACTACAGTACCAGTACTTTCTCTTCCCTTGCTGGTTTCCCTTGCCCTAACCAACTTTTGTAAACAGCCCCTTCATTAAACACTTTGCACACACCCCTTTTGAATTTTCCACCTTCGTTTGAATATTCCATGCTAGGAATGTGACGGATTCAGTCTTCTATTATAATATTTTGTTTAGTAAAGGAGTCTACTGCTAAATAAAATTTGAAAACCACAGCACTGGACCAATCAGAAGCATTGTAAGGACAAATGTCACATTCTTTTAAGTGCGAATCACCCAAAAGGGCGAAGCAATGTCTTAAAAAAACTATTAACTTAGATAATTTTTACCATACATTTTAAAGTTACTATTGAGGGATACATTTAATTCAGCACTTAATTTAGTTACCAAATGAAGACTGAAATGACTCTGGAATCAGACAGACTTGAATTGAGACTGACCCTTATGTGTGATTTTATGTAAATTATTTAACTTCCCTCCCTAAGCCTCAGTTTTCTCATTTGTAAAATGGAAGTACAGTTGAACCTTGAACAGTATGAATTTGAACTGTATGAGTACATTTATACAGATTTTTTCAATAAGTACTGTAAATGTATTTTCCTTATGATTCTCTTAATATATTTTTCTGTAGTTTACTTTATTGTAAGAATATAGTAGTATATGTTATATATAACATACAAAATATGGTTAATTGATGGTTTGTAATCAGTAAGGCTTCCAGGCAATAGTAGGCTATTTGCAGTTAAATTTTTAGGGAGTCAAAAGTTAAATATGGTTTTCAACTGTGCAGGGGGCCAGTGCTCCTAGTCCCTGCATTGTTCAAGGATAACTGTAATAACAATCCTCACCTCTTGGTATAATTATATATGTAGAGTGCTGAGCTTGATATTTAGCTTGATACACATTAAACTTTAACTCTTGATTATATTATTTATAATAATAAAATGAAAAAAAAATATCAAACCAGCAAAAGTCAACAGTTTGAAGAAACAGTAGTTCGTAAATATGAAGGTTTAGATGGGGAAGCAACATATGCTTCACTTAGAAGAACACCAGACCTGTTTCTTCCTAAAGCTTGTAAGTATTTAAATCAGCCTTCCTGTCTAAAGATCCACAGTAAACCAGCATGCATTCTGTGCCAGCGGAGATTCACTGATGCCATCAGTATTTAAATTCAGCCCAGCGTGCCACACAAAAGACGGAGAAGGTAGAAGTTAGCTGAGGAAGTTACCAGTGCTGGAGATCCTTCTTTAAATCTTGGCTCACATGTCATGCTCACAAGATCTACTCCTGATCTATTTAAAACTGCAATGCAACTTACTCCTAATTCCCAGAACTCCTGATCTTCCATGTTTTTACTCCACTGCACCTGCCATCACCTGCTATAATACCATAAAATTTGTTCACTTATTTATTACATTTCTTCTGTATTGTCTGTCTCCTACAGTTAGAATATAAGCTCCATAAAGGCAGGATTTTTTTTTTGTCTTAGACACTGATGTTTGTCAACTTGGTACTCAATAAAGATTTACAATAAATATTCGTTGAATGTTGTTGAGTCATCTCTGCATTAGACTGTTTGATATTAGGCTACCCAAGTATACTAAAAATAACCATTGGGTGATTATTTAATTGTATTCAATAGATGTTTATAGCAGTTTAACAGATCAGTTGTCATTGACGTCTGGCCTCCATTGGAATTGTGTCTGTTTAGCAGTCTGGCACAATGTAGGCATTCATTAGGTGTTAATCCCCTATACATTGAACTGTGTGTTGGATATAATTTTTAAATCGGTCTTGGTGTACATGAATCTGTGGGGATGGGTATATCTCAGGGCACATCTGTGCTTGAGAGCTGTGTTAAAATCCCTCGACTGTCTATTTGCACCTTATTAGAGAGAAGACATTAATTGCTTCTTTAGTATTCCCTTCTCACTTAGAGCATTCCCCCTCATTTCCTTTTCCCTCCAAGAGTGACAGATTTAATTTTTTTTATCATTTTTTAAATTTTCTATTATTAGTTTCAAGGATACAGTACACTGGTTAGACATTTACATAGTTTATAAAATGATCCCCCTAAACCCTCCTCCTCTCCTCTGGTTCTCCACATAGCCATTACGTTAATGCTGACAGCATTCTCTATGTCATGCTCCCCATCCCCATGACCATGTATCGACTACTAACTTGTATTTCTTTAATCCTTCATGCCATTCTCCCAGCCCACCAACTCCCCTCCCCTCTAGCCATCACCAGATTGTCCTCTATATTGGTAAGTCTGTTTTTGATTAGTTTGTTCTTTTTGTTCCTAGATTCCACATATAAGTGAAATCATATGGTATTTTTCTTTCTCTCTCTGACTTATTTCACTCAGCATAATAATCTCTAGGCCATACATGATGTTGCAAATGGTAGGATTTAATTTTTTTCAATGGCTAAGTAATATTCCATTGTATATACGAACCATAACTTCTTTATCCAATTGTCTGTTGATGGGCATTTAGGTTGTTTAAATATCGTGGCTATTATATAAATTGTGCTGCCATGAAAATATGGGGGCCTAGATCTTTATGAATTATTGTTTCGGTTTTCATTGGACAAATACCCAGAAGTGAAATTACTGGGTCAAAAGGCATATTGATTTTTAATTGTTTCAGAAAACTCCATACTGTTTTCCATAGTGGCTGTACCAATTTGCAATCCTACTGATAGTGCATGAGAGTTCCCTTTTCTCCATATACTCACCAACACTTGTACTCTTTGATTTATTGATGATAGCCACCTCATGGGTATGAAGTGATATCTCATTGTGGTTTTAATTTGGATTTGTCTAATGATTAGTGACTTGAGCATCTTTTTATATGCCTATTGGCCATCTGTATTTCCTCTTTGAAGAAATATCTATTCAGGTCTTCTAACCATTTTTTAATTGGATTGTTTGTTTTTGTTGTTGAGTTGTATGAGCTCTTTATATGTTTTGGATATTAATCTCTTATCAGATATATTATAAGTGAATATCTTCTCCCAATCAGTTGGTTGTCTTTTTGTTTGTTGATGGTTTCCTTTGCTGTACAAAAACTTTTTAGTTTGATGTAGTCTCAATTGTTCATTTTTTCTTTTGTTTTTCTTACCTGAGGAGATATATCTGAAATAACCGTATCAGAGAGTTCACTATGTTTTCTTCTAGAAGTTTTATGGTTTGGGCTCTTACATTTAAGTCTTTATCCATTTTGAGTCTATTCTTATATGATGTAAGAAAGTGGTCCAGTTTCTTTTTTTTGCAAGTATCTGTCCAGTTTTTCCAATAACATTTATTAAAGAGACTGTATTTACTTCATTGTACATTCTTGCTTATTTTGTTAAAAATTAAGTGAGAATATAGGCGTGGATTTATTTCTGAGCTCTGTATTCTGTTCCATTGATCAACATATCTGTGTTTATGCCAGTACCATGCTGCTTTGATTACTGTAGCCTTGTGGTATATAATGTACTTGATATCAGGTAATGTGATACCTCCTACTTTGTTTTTCATTCTCAAGATTGCCGTGGCTATTTGGAGTCTTTTATGGTTCCATATAAATTTTAGGGTTGTTTGTTCTCTGAAAAAAATGCCATTAGTATTTTGCATTTTACCTATAGATTGCTTTGGACAGTATGACCATTTTAATGATGTTGATTCTTCCTACACATGAGCAACAGTATATGCTTCTATTTACTTGTATCTTCTTCAATTTCTTTTTATAACAACTTGAAATTTTCTGAGAGTAGGTCTTTACCTCCTAGGTTAATTTGATTCCTAGGTATTTTATTGTTTTTGATGCAATTATAAATGGGATTGTTTTCTTAATTTCTCTTTTTGAAATTTCATCATTGGTGTATAAAAATGCAACCAACTTCTGAATATTAATTTTTTACCTGCTACTTTTCTGAATTCATTAATCAGTTCTAACAGGATTTTTGTGAAATCTTTAGGGTTCTCTCTTTATAGTATCATGTCATCTGTAAATAATGACAGTTTTACTTCTTCCTTTCCAATTTAGATCCCTTTTATTTCTCTTTATTGTCTAACTGCTAAAGCTAGGACTTCCAATAAAATGTTAAATAGAAGTGGTGAAAGTGGGCAGTTTTTCTACATCTATTGATATGATCATATGGTTTTTATCTTTCAATTTGTTAATGTGGTATATCTATCACATTACTTGATTTATGAATATTGTGTCAAACTCGCATCCCCTAAATAAATCCAACTTGATTATGGTGTATGATATTTTTAATGTATTGCTGAATTCAGTTTGCTAATGTTTTTTTGAGGATTTTTGCATCAATATTCATAAGAAATATCAGCCTGTAGTTTTCTTTTTATGTAAAGTCTTTGTCTGATTTTGGAAGCAAGGTAATGATGGCCTCATAACAGGAGTTAGAGAGCCTTCCCTCTTCTTGAATTTTTTGGAATAGTTTGAGAAGAATAGGTGTCAATTCTTCTTTGAATGTTTGGTAAAATTTGCCTATGAAGCCATCTGGTCCAGGGCATTGTTTTTGTTTGTTTGTTTGTTTGTTTGTTTGTTTTTTGAAGGAGGAGAATGTTTTTGATTATTAATTCAATTTCATGGGTGGCAATCGGTTGGTTCAGATTTTGTCTTTCTCCTTGACACAATCTTGGGAGATTGTATGTTTCTAGAAATGTATTCATTTCTTCCAGATTGTCAAATTTGTTGGCATATAATTACTTTTAGTATTTTCTTATGCTCCTTTGTATTTCTGTGCAATCTGCAGTTATTTCTCCACTTTCTTTTCTGATTTTATGTAGGTAAGTCCTCTCTCTTTCTTCCTTGATAAGTCTTGTTAAGGATTTGTCACCTTTGTTTATCCTTTCAAAGAACCAGCTCTTGGTTTTGTTAATCTTTTGTGCTGTTTCTCTAGACTCTATTTCATTTATTTCTGTTCTGGTCTTTATTATTTCTTTCCTTCTCCTCATTTTGGGCTTTGTTTGCTTGCTGTTCTTTATCTAGTTCTTTTAAGTGTAAAGTTGCATTGTTTATTTGGGCTTTTTCTTGTTTCTTGATGTAGGCCTGTGTTGCTAAAAATTTCCCTCTTAGGACTGCTTTCACTATGTCCCATAAATTTTGAGTCATTGTGTTTTCATTTTCATTTGTCTCTAGGTATCTTTTGATTTCTTCCTTGATATCATTAATAACCCATTCATTGTTTAGTAGCATGTTATTTAGCCTCCATGTGTTTGTATACTTTCTAGTTTTTTTCTTGTAGTTGATTTCTAGTTTCATGTCATAGTGATCAGAGAAGATGGTTGATATGATTTCAATCTTCTTAAATTTATTGAAACTTGTTTTGTGTCCTAACATGTTGTCTATCCTGGAAAATGTTCCATGTGCACTTGAGCAGAATGTATATTTTTGCTTTGGAGTAAAGTGTTGTGAAAATATCTATTAAATCCATCTGGTCTAGTGTGTCTTTTAGGCCCATTGTTTCTTTGTTGGTTTTTTGCCTGGAAGATCTGTCCGTTGGTGTCAATGGGTTGTTAAAGTCTAAAACTAAGAGTATATTACTGTTGATCTCTCCTTTTATGTCCATCAATAATTGCTTTATGTAAGTAGATGCTCCTATGTTGGGTGAGTATATGGTTACTAGAGTTATGTCCTCTTGGTTTCTCAATCTCTCAATTATTATATAATGCCCCCTTTTTTTTACTCTTACTATAGCCTTTGTTTTAAAGTCTATTTTACCTGATATAAGTATCACTACCCCGGCTTTTTTAATTTTTTCCATTTCCATTTGTGTGAAATATCTTTTTCCATCCTTTTGCTTTCATTCTGTGAGTGTCATTTGATCTGAAGTGGGTCTCTTGTAGATAGCATATGCATGGGCCTTATTTTCTTATCCATTCGGCTACCCTGTGTCTTTTAATTGGAGAATTTTATCCATTTACATTTAAGTGATTATTAATAGGTACATAGTTACTGCCATTTTATTTTTATTTGTTTATTCTTTTTTATTTTTTACCCCTTCTTTTTTTTACAGAAGTCCCTTTAACATTTCTTGTAATAAAGGCTTGTTGGTGATGAATTCCTTAAGTTTTCCCTTGTCTTCAAAGCTCTTTATCTCATCTTTCATTTTAATTGAAAGCCTTGTTGGGTAGAGTAGTCATGGTTGTAGATTCTTGTTTTTCAAAACTTTGAATATTTTTTTGCCAATCCCTTCAGGCCTCAAAAGTTTCCAATGAATAATAGGCATACATTCTTATGGGGGTACCTTAAGTAACTAGCTGCCTTTCTCTTGCTGCTTTTAAGATTCTCTCTTTGTCTTTGACTTTGGCATTTTAATTATGATGTTTCTTGGTGTGGGTCTGTTTGAATTCCTCTTGTTTAGGACTTAATTTGTATGTCTAATTCCTTTACCAGGTTAGGAAAGTTTTCTGTCATTATTTCTTCAAATAAATTCTCAAACCCTTGTTATTTCTTTTCTCCTTTGGGTACTCCTACAATCCGAATATTATTATGCTTCATGTTCTTCCAGAGGTCTCTTAAACTATCTTAAATTTTTTAAATTATTATTTTTTTATTGTTCTGATTGGGTGTATTCTGTTACCTTGCCTTCTAGTTTGCTAATGTGATCTTCTGCTTCATCCCATCTGCTGTTGAATCCTTCTAGTGTATTCTTTATTTCAGTTATTGTATTCTTCATTTCTGTCTGGTTCTTTTTTATAGTTTCTATATCCCTTTTTGTGCTGACTGCCTCTCTGTTGAGGTTCTCATTGTGCTCATCCTTTCTCTCCCTAAGTTTGTTGAGCATCCATAGAACCATTATTTTGAACTTTGTCTCTGATAGGTTGCTTGCCTCCATTTCATTTAGCTTATTTTCTGAAGTATTCTCCTGTTGTTTGTTTGTGGCATCTTTCTTTGTTTTCTCATTTGATAAGCCTCTCTGCGTTTATTTCTATGTGTTAGGAATATTTTTTTCATCTCTCATCCTTGGCCAGATGACATAATGTAGAAAATGTCCTCTGTGGTTCAGTGGTGCACTCTCCCTGATCCCCTATGCTGGGAGATCTGGACATGATCTTTGTGCATGTTGTGTGTGATCTCTGGTGTCTCTAAGCCTTTAGTGTTGTTTGTACATCAATGTATGAGATTAATGCTCAGTCTGACTAATTGTGGGAACTGGCTGGCTGTGCCCACAGGGTAAGAGTTGCTATGTGGGGGCTGACCCCACTGAGTGGGACTTGCCCTAGCAGGCTTGTGTGCTTGTTGCCACCACCCTTTGTGTGTACTGCTTATGGGGCTAGTCAGGAGTTGCTCTGTTGTGGTCTCATGTCAGCCTCCAGGTGCATTGGTTTTGTGGCTCCTTGGGAGGGGCTCCCTAGTAGCCAAGGTCAGCCACTGCCTTTGATTGCTCAGGGCTACCTGGTAGGTGCTACAAAGTGATCTGCAGTTGGTTGTTGCCTATGCTGGATCTATAGATAAGTAGAAGAGACAATGCTTTAGGCAGCAGTCCAGTTTTCCTATGTCCCTGACCTAGGGCAATTTAGCATAGGGGCCAATGCTCCTTAAGGCCTGACACTGCTAGTCAGTTGCCAGTGGAGGGACCCCAGGAGTCTCCTGGATTAAGCAGATTTCCCCCAGCCACTGCAGTGTCAGTTTACATGCCAACACTGTCTCTGTGGCTCCCTGTACAAGTTTCCAATTGCAGCAAGGTCAGCTGCTACCCTCTTTGGGCCTGCAAACACCCAAGCTCTATTTGAGAATTATTGAAGCCCATGGGCATGAGTTTGTGGCCCACCACTGAATGCTTCTTCCAGATGAACGGGCTTTGCATGAGCCGTACAAACTGAGTGCTATTCTTTGCTGTTGAATTCATGATCCAAGGAAAGCACAGGGTAGGACAAAATTGCCTGGGGGTAGGCTTGCCGCAGGTAATGAAATAGGTGGGGCATCATCTCATTGAGGCATGGTTCCAACAGGCCTACACAGTATCAGATTTGCTTCCAGCTCTGGGACTGTGGGCTCCTACCAAAGTCAGATATCACTGTATTACTGTCATCTGTGTTGGGCATACAAAACCTCTGAGATTTGCCTGAGTGATAATATATTGCGTGCTAGAATCAGTGATCTTCCCATCACTGTATTCCCTGTACTTTGCACACTTCACTGGCAGAGATCTATTAACTATGCAGAGTGTGCCACCCCAAGGCAGGGGCAACTGCCTATCCATGTGTGGCTGGCACTTTGTGTATTGAATAGGGCAGGAGCTCAAGGGCCATCAGGCCAAAACAGCCTCAATTTTCTGCAATTTCTGTGTCTGTACATTCCTGCAGTAGTCACAGATCACAGGGAAAAAAGCTGTTGTCTGTGGTAGTCCTTCAGACCCCTGCGATCCCCTCAAGAGATACTGCTGCTCATACAAGCAGCAGTGGTCTGCCCACAACAGTTTTCCCTGAAATGCCCTTATTGTGTTAGCCAAAGTCTATTGCCTGCACAGAATGTTCAATCCCAGAGAAGGGTGGTGCGGATGAGGCTGCCTGTCAATGGGGGCAGGCACCTTGTAAATTGGGTGAAGCAGAATCTCAGGGAGACAAGGGCCATCAGGCAAATACAGCCTCAGTCTTGCTGCAACTTTGGTAACTGTTCACACATTTCCAGAAAAGTCCCAGATCACAGCAAGACCAGCTGCTGTCTGGGAATGGCCCACAGACCCCCTTGTTCCACCCAAGTTTGAGTTGGCGGCAGTGATATGCCTGAAACTGTCTCCGAAATGCACACTCACAGCCTGGCTGCCAGCTGTGAATGTTTGTCCCCAAATGGGTGCAGGGTGTGGCAGCCATCCAGCAACAAAAGCCCTAGGCAATCTGTGGGTTGGGTGGGGCAGGCTGATCTCCTCAGACCTGTGCTTCCTCAGGCTCTGTGGAAAGGGCCTGCATAGTTAAGCTGGTGAGGTTTATAGATTATCCCAAAGGAGGCCCTGACTAAGGCAACATGGTGGTTGCCCAATCAGCCCTCATTCTGGCGCCAGGTAATGGAGACTTTCCTAATATGAATCTTGCATAGACCTATGACCCACAGCCAGGGTCCCAGGTAAGTGTCCGCAGGCAAGAGAGCCTGCGTGTCAACCTTTCAAAGGGACATCTAGGGATTCAGTCTCCTTTCATCTCACCCAGATGGCTGGAATCCCCTCTGGTTTGGTTTTTGAAATCAGTTATTGGAAACTCCTCTTCCTTGGGCAGGGACCCTGGGCTAAGGAGGCCCCAAATGTGACCAGGAACCCCCTCACCTTCAGGAGAGCCTCTGCAGCCTCACTATCCCTCCCGGTGTTCCTCCTCCACCCACAGGTGCAGGTCCAGCCCGATTGTAATTTTGCCCCTCCTACTGGCTTTAATGTGGTGCCTTTATGTTATGATCAGCTGGACTTCAGGTGATTCTTCATGCTGATTATTTTATAATTTGGTTATAATTTCAATGCAGACCTGGGAGGAGGTGAATTCTGCTTTTACCTAGTCCACCATCTTCCTTGAAGCTCCTAATTTTTTAAGTTTTAACCATTTAGTTTGTTTTCCACATTGAATACTTGATAGGACAGTGTTTCTCAGAGGGTGATCCCCCCCATCAGCAACATTAGCATCACCTGGCAATTTGTTATGTGAATTCTTGGTCCTTACCTCAAAGCTACTACATCAAAAACTCTGAGATAATCTCCATTTTAATAATTCCTTCAGGTGATCCTGATGCATAACCAATGTTTGATAATAGTTGGTCTAGAACACTATGTTGAGAAGAGTTCTAATCTAAGCTCATTGGAGGAAAAAAATGTAGTGATCCATAAGTGATATCTACCATGGACATGGGAAGGTAGGGTGGCAGTGAGTAGGCTATGCATTTGTGATTTTCTAGACAGAACTGATAAATATAATGCAAATGAGTGATCTAAAGAAGTTACCGAACTTTAGCTACTCAAAAGTTCTGAAGAACTAAAAGAACAATTGGCCAAAGTAAATAAACAAGAAATGCCTATGGAATGGTACCAATGGACGGATGGAGAACAAAATGATTCCTCATCCATGAACAGTGTTCTGGAGGAGACTATAGAAAATAATATTTCACTCTAACTTCAGCAAGACATGATGGTAATAAACATAACAATTTATTGTGACAGGAAAAAATAAATTATAAGTATACAGAATGTCTTTTCTTTTGATCCATAAGGAGAGTATCTGTTCACCATCTAAGTTGATGGTCTTTTTTTGTGTGTGTGCAGAATTAGTGTGTGAGTTGAAGAAAAAGATTGAAAGAACCCACGTAGGAAGGCTTACTCTTCCTGCAATTATCTCATCTTTCAGGTGAGATCCCAATTACATGCCAAAGTGTGGATAAAAGTACAACCTCTTACAAGAGTAAAAGGTTATTGGAAGAATAACATAATAGATCTAAAAGGTAAAAGCAATGTGGGGTAAGAGCCAGAATAGGCTGATTTGGGGAGGAGATTTATTTTGAGTTTTGGAAGTGTGTTGGGTTGAAGAATTGAGGCAGGAGAAAGGTGTATAGAAAGGAAATGGAGAAAAAAAATTAAAAAACATTTATATATTTGGATAAAACATATTTTTGAGAGACTTCTGTAAAAATTTAAATTGTTTTGAAATTATTATCACCATAATTACGAATACTTTGGTTTTTAAACATCAGAGTGATGCCATACTAAAACTGAGCTCTGTCTAGGTTAAATATTTGTATATGTATTTGTTTCCTCTAAAATGTTTTATTTGAAGTGGCTCACAGGACACAGTAATGATAACAGCTGCATTTATTTAAGATTTCATAATTTTATAACTGTTTTGATACATCATCATTTTGCTAGAACATTATGGTGAGGCAGATGGGGTGATATTATTATTCCCATTTTTCAGATGCGGACACTGAAGCTCCGTGAAGTAATACATATTGTTCTGAGTGAAATGACTAGTAAATGATGGATTTGGAATTTGAACTTGGGTCTTCTAACTTTAAATTTGACATTCCATTAATTGCTTCAGATGGTAACAAAGAGTAATGTAAAGGAACAAGTCTCTTTTGGGGGGAGGTAATTTGCTTTAAACTTTTAGTCAACTTTATGCCTCATAAAATGCGGTTGTACACTTTGGCATGTAATTGGGATCTCACCTGAAAGATGAGATAATTGCAGGTTTTTGTAATTGGGAATGAGGAAAGTTTTTTAGACTGGGACTAGAACAATAACTGGTTGAAAGCAGAAGTCACCCAGTCTAACCTAGCCTAGCAACACAGTATTCAAATGACCTCTTGGTGAGAGTTATTAAGAAAAGGGCTTTGAGGCCAAGTGTGTCTTCAGGGAATGAGTGTGGATGGAATAAGACAGAAACCAAGCTGGCTACAAGACTATCAGAAACCTGTGCTTTGTAAACTGCATTGTTTTTATGCTTTTGTATTCTGTGTTTTTTTTTTTTTTCCTTTTCTGTCCTTCCTACTTCATAGAGTTGTATTGAAAGTTCCATCCTGCTTTAGCCATGCCAAAGGGAACTGAGGAAAGGGATTTGATCCCACTTGGATTGGATATTTACCTTTTGACTCCTGAAGATTCAAAAAGGTGGCATGAGTAGAAAGGTGAACCTCTTGGAGACAGTTAGGGTTATGTAGTCGCATAGCTCCTCCTATGTAAAGATCCCACTTCCTTGAATAAAATGTTGAAGAAATGTAGTCTTTATATTTGTTTATTTCCTTCTTAAGAGAGAGAATTCTCACATGATTTGTGAGTCAATTAAGGCAGGGTAAAGAAGCGATTGAGAGAAAAAATTAATAGTTATAAACATACAATTAAAAAAACTATGTTGATTTAAAATTTTTTTTGAAATAAATAAAATGTTCATTAAAAGTCTTTTCTCTATTGATGTCTGGTCTTTGCATTTCTCTAATTTAAAAAAATTTTTTTTATCTAAAACTCTGTACAGTGTCAGGTGACAAGTAACATAGCACAGCTCTCAAATGCAAAATTTAAATAAGTTTTAGGTTATCTTTCCATTTTTCCAAGCTGAAGAAAAGAAAGACTTAATGGCTTTATTTTCTTGTAGGCTTCTAATTTTCCTTTTCTACTGATTAGGCTTTGAAGCCTGGGGTTAAACAGTGGTTGCAACAAACCTCTACCACTTTAGAGACCGGAATCAAGAAGCATATTTCCCTAAATATTCAAACAACATTGAGAAAGAGAGAGTGAATGAGTGAATGAGGGAGACAGGGAGTAAGGGATGGGGAAATAAATGAATTTAAATATATAGTAATAAATATATGGTGTTTCCTGATCCACGGAGTGGAAAGATCATCATTGACAAGTAAGGGTTTAAATATACATGAATGAGAATATTAGACCATATTTTAACAACATTAGCATTTTTTCCTAGCTTATATAAATTGTTATTGAAGTTTTATTTATCTGGTGTTATTGCATAATCACCTGCTCAGCCTTGGCAATGAAGCAAGCCTGGAGAACTAGAAATTTGTTTACGTTTAATTCTGTGGAGACTGTCCATATATTGGTACATACTCTAGGTTGGCATTTACATACAAACTAGCTAATTATTTATATTTTTGTTTGTTTTTCCTACAGCAGAACAGTGAAACCAGTTTCTTGTATGTATAATTCTAAGAAAAAATAATATTCTAATAAAAAAAGATTCAGAAATACTGTTCAATGAAATATACAATTACATTGCTACCAGGATTACCAAGCATATTTTTATATGAAAGAAGTATACTGCAATTTTTTTTTTTGAGGAATCCTTCATGAATGTGAGAGAAAAAATTATAAAGGAGAAAAGTTGCTTTTCCCACTATTCTATTGGCACATGTTCTGTTGCTACTTGTGCAAAGTAAAAAGAGGTGCCCAATTAATTTCTTTGAGTAACCAAATATTTAAAACAAGTAAATACACAAAAACCTTTCAGCAACATTCATTTGTAGTCAAGGTAACCACAGAGAATCAATAAATAAATTGACCAAGCACTTGTAAGAAGAATGTATTTGTCACAGGGCTGTGTTGCTTACTGACAGTACACCTGACTGGCTTCCTGTCCCCAGATTTCCCTAACCAGGGTGGCTGCTCCTTTGCGAATCTACCCAGAACCTCTGCTTTCTCCCAGGCCTTGGAATAAGTCTTACTCAACTCATTGATTTGAGATCAAATCAGATTTGTTGGTGGCTCCTTTTTAACCCTACTGTCTGTCCCAGCTGTGCCTGGTTGGATTAATTTTCTATCTACTAATTACGTGAATCTACCGGACTTCTTGCCAATTTCTTCAAATATCATGTTTCTCTGTTCTCTGAAGCCTACATATTAGTTTGCTAGGGCTGCTGAAACAGCACCACAAACTTGGTGACTTAAATAACAAATTTGTGGCCTCACAGTTCTGGAGACAAGAAGTTTGAGATGAAGGTGTTGGCAGAGTTGTTTCCTTCTGAGGGCTATGAAAGAGAATCCATTTCATGCCTCTCTCCTAGCTTCTGGTTTCTAGCAATCTTTGGTGTTCTTTGGCTTGTAGAGACATCGTAATGATCTCTGCCTTTATGTTCACATGACATTCTCCTTGTGTGTCTATCATTCTGGCATTCTTTTTATAAAAACACCAGTCATTGGTTTAGCAGTCCACTTGATTCCAGTATAACCTTTTCTTAACTAATTATAACTGCAATGACTCTTTTTCCAAATAGAGTTGCATTCTGAAGTACCAGAATGACTTCAACATATGAGTGTGGGGGGTGGGCACAATTTAACCCATAACAGCCTACTAACCCTTGTCCTAATTTCTAAATGCTGTCCTGCTTGATTTTTGCCAGTGGCATGGATGTGGCTCACCTTTTTCTACCAATTCTTTAATAGGCATCGTGGATTTGATTTGAACTTCATCTGACTCTATTCCTGATCTTCCTCCTCTCTCTTTAGTACATTAATGTCTTAGGTCTATACCTACTATGGGTTTCTTGTCTCAGTATGCCTAGCCTGTGTAGTAAGCAGAATAATGCCCCTGCTAACAATATGTAAATCCTAATCCTCAGAACCTGTGAATATGTCAGATTATATGGCAGAGGACTTGAGGTTACAGGTGGAATTTAGGTTGCTAATCAACTGACCTTAAAATAGGGAGATTATCTAAATTATCTAGGTAGGCCAATTATAATCACAGGATCTTTAAAAATGAAAGAGGAAGGTCAAAAAGGACAGAAAAAGACACGTGATTATGGAAGCGGGGTCAAAGAGAGGCTTTGCTGCTGCTTTGAAGGTGGAGGTAGGAGGCTGCAAGTCTCTAAAACTGAAAAAGGCAATGAAATAAATTCTTTCCTATAGCCCCCAGAAAGGAGCACAGCTCTGCTGACATCTTAATTTTGCCTCAGTAAGATCCACACTAGACTTCTCAACTACAGGACTTTAAGATAATAGATTTGAATTGTTTTAAGCCACTAAGTTTATGGTGATTTGTTATGGAAGCGATAAAACACTAATACACCCAAGAATCAGAAACTCCTGGAAGGGCCCTTAGATTTAAACATTAATCTTTGTATGACCCTGAAAGTTCTGTTTTCCTAGTCCTAAGCTTACTCCCAATTGATACATTCTGTCACCACTTCAAACTTGAGAATGAACATGTATTAGATGTAGCATGGTGTAATGCATTAGAGATTGCATGAGCATTGGAGCCAGAGTTGACTGCAAATTCTGGTTTTGCTACTTTCTAGCTGTATAACTTTAGATACAACAGCTAACCTTTCTAGCTTCAGTTTTTTTTTTCTTATCTGCAAAAGGAAGAGAAAAAGGAATACTTCTTACTATAAGGATTAGAAATGATATCTATAAATGCACCTAACACAATGCATTGTATATATTGGGTACTTGATAAATGGTAGCTATTGGGGCATTTTAAATTCTTAAGACCATTGTTTCATTTTTCTACTATATGTTATTTTCAATCAAGGTACCTGGAGTCAGAATATAAACAGGTAATGGGATCCAGAAAGGAATACTTAGTGAGGCATTGTGTCTGACAGTACTTATGGATGAATAGATGGATATTTGAAATAAAGAACCATAAAACTGTCAAAAAGTGTCCATTGATTTTTTTTAGGAGGGGGAGACCCTGAAATAGAAGAAAATATCACCTTTACATTGAATTAATTTGAAATATGTGTTCTCCTTTAGTAGACAGAGAATAGAAAGATATTTTCTCTATTGAATAATAATGTAAGTAATTTAAAAGCTTTTGGGGAGATCATATCTATTCTTTTTCTTTCAAGGGACTCTATATCTCATGACTTAAATCTGCTTGCTTCTCTGTCATATCATTACGAAGCTGAAAGCCATCAAAAGATCTCTAGAAAAATGAAACACCTAAAAATTACTCGTAACAAAAAGTTGTATATTAAAAAAACATTTAAATATTTTCTAACGTTTAAAGAAGCAAAAGGAAAAAAAGAATGCAAAGAATGCTAAAGTGACTTTAAAACCTTGTAGTAAAACTTGACAAGGTGAAGTAATAATTTCCTTTGAGAGTTAGGAAAAAAGCTTTAAGAAATAATAATAATGATCTTAATGTATGCAGAAAAACAGGGGCAAACTCCCTAAGGCTGTACTTTCTGAGTTTAGCTACAGTTATTCACTCCACAACATTTAAAACCATGGTATTTAGCAATCATTGCATCTGAATCTAATAGTGCAGTTTTGTTAGATATTTGTCAACCAAATTATGGATAAAACCAACTTAAAATATATTTTGAGAGTAAAATGTATTTCTAATTTTAGGGACCAAAGAACATAAGTAATAGACTTTTATTAAGAAACAGAAGTAATTATAATTAGTCAATTCTTGCTGCTGCAAATTTATTAAATCCTAAATTAAAAAAAGAGAAATATAAAGCACTATGTTATCACCTTTTACAGCACATTAAAAATCAAGTGGTAACCCTGCCCTGGAGGAACAGATGGGATCCAATGGATAATTTCGGTTGCAAAGAACAATTGTGATGGCTGGGGTGAGGCCAAAACAGCAGTTGTAAGGCAGAGACTACAGAGAGAGGGGAAGCTCCAGAACGGAAATAGAATACCTAGAAAAAATACATACCCTCTTCCTAGCAAGGAGCCAGATACCAGTTTCAGACAGGTTGAAGGTCAGAATGTGGCACCAGAACACGTGTGATGCACAGGAAGTAAGTGGGATTGATGAGGAATTAAGAAGGAGCTGTGTATGTTTCGGGAAGAGAGGAATGAAGAATAGGGCCAGGAAAAGCATGGTTTTACTCAGGATTGCTGATCAAGAGCAGAGTAGGGGACATACTGTGGGACTTCAGAATCTTGTTACTTCTAAAAAAGAGCTTGTGCGCATGGCCTAAATTCCAGAATGTCAGCCAAGATCTTTTTCCTGCTATTCTTAATTCTTAAATGATCAGGCCTGGCCAGGTGGACAACAGTGTGAGTCTTGGCAACCAGTATCTCTGTGACTTGATATTGCAAAAACAGAATGCATTCAGGTAGTAGGTCCCAGAACACAGTCTGGGATTCTGCCAAATATGTCCTGAAATATGCTAGAAAGGCCTTTGCACAGCAAGGCTATTGGCACTTCTTAACTTCTTGTCTGACTAAAATGTCTCTGACTTCTTCAGCCAGTGACAAAATTATACATTCACCCCAAACCACGATAGAATCTAATTCATGATGAAGCAGAAAATTGTCTCAATTTTTACAATCCTGTAATTTTTAAAAGTCTATAAAATGGGGGGGGGGATATGAGATGCTTCATTTGGGACTTCCTAATTCATTTCAGTTATTGATTTATGTAATAATTTCAGACAAGTGGACTTGGACGAGAAGTTGGCAAGTGCATTTATAATTCTAAATGGAATATATTAGTACGATAGCTTGCCTTTTGAGTTGGGAGCAGTCTAACCTCATTTCAAGATTGACAAATGAGTTGTTATATGAACTAGGAGTGTTTGTTCTAGTATACCTAGATGAATAAGTAAGTATCCCTAGCTAAAACACAGGAGAATATATGAAACATTGCAGGCTGATGTTATATGCAACCCACATCTAATCAGAAATTATATTATTTCAGTCCTGCCTCCTAAATATCTCCCAAATCAATCCATATTTTCCCCAGGACTTTTATTGACATTATCCTAAGTTGAGGGCCTATCACATGGATTATTGAAATAGCTTCTTAACTGGCCTCCAGTCTTGCTTTCGCTCATTTATTCTATTTTCTTTTTCATACTATAGGAATTGTGGCTTTTCTAAATATCTGACTTGATTATTTCACTTCCTTGGTTAAAACCTTTAGCAGAGTCCTACTTTCCTTGGGATAAAATCCATATTCCTTAAAAATGTTCATGACCTACTCATCATTCACTTTGTCAATTTGAATTCCATATTGCAGCCCCACTGGACAACTTTCAGCTCCCATGCTGTCTTACCTCTGGGTCTTCTATTTCATGTCCTCTGCCTGTGATACTCCTCACTACCTCTCTCCAACTTTTTTCTCTCTTCAGCTTTCATGGCTAGATGCTACCAGCCCTTCAGGTTTGAGTAGGCATTATTTGAGCTCACCAGTATTCGTCTTTCCTTATTTTCCTCACCACATGGCTAGACTACATTTCCTATCCTCCCTTGGGGTTAGGTATGACCTTGTAACCAAATAAAATGTGATGGAAGTAATGTTCAACTGTCAGCCCTGGTCCATAAAACCCTGCCACAAGCAAACTTTGTTCAATTTCTTGAGCCACCATCTGATTGAAAAGGATTCAGAGGACTTTGAAGAGAACAGAAGCCTAAGATGAAGGTGCCTGAGACTTTTATTTGACTGTAACATAAACAAAAAGTAAATCGTTAGTGTGTTAAGCTGCTGAGAAATTGGGGTTTGGTTCAGCAGCTTGCATTACTTTCTTTAAGCAACGCAAAATCATAGCTTAGTTTTAAATTCCCCTGGGAAATTCTCTGACAATATGTGTCTTCTCCACTCTACTGTAAATTCAGTAAGGGCAGGAACCATTATCTTACTCAATTCTTATTATAGTGTGTACACAATGCATGAACAACCAAAAATATCTGTGAAATGTTAAACTAATAGGCTTCATATAAAAGCTCAGAAGATTCAAATTTGAGTTTTCAGAAAAATGTATAGAATTAAACTTAGAAAAGTACATTTAATTCCTCTGTAGAACAGAGAGAAAACCATGAAAAACAGGAAAATTCTTAAATCCATGCAAGCAAACAACTTAAAAAATCAAATCATCATATTGAAGATAGGAACATTTATATGAAATGCCTCACTTTGGTACTAGAGCTGATCTGCTTTTTGATCTTACTTAGAAGAGAAAATTATGATAAGAATATCTATCTCCTGGATTGTCAAGAAGCCTTTGAAAAGCTGAAATAGGCTCTGATTTTCTTAACAGTTTGTAGAGCTCCTTGCATTTTGATGGCCCTGTTCGAAGTGGCAGTTCATAAGTCCAATGATGGTTGGAGCACTTTGTTATAGGACCATAAAATAATAGTCATCTATTTATGTGAAAAATGTGACCAAGAGAAAGAAACTTGTCTTCTCTGTAACATTAATTAATATAAAGCAATTTATACTTCTTGGATAAACGGGATCCCTGTCTTTGACCAAGGTGTGTGTGTGTGTGTGTGTGTGTGTGTGTGTGTGTGTGTGTGTGTGTGAAGTGATCTTCAGGCTCTCTCTTAATTAGGGTGTTAGGGTGTGCTGAGCCTATAGAAATGGATCTGGAAATGGCAGTATGAATGAATTTTCTGAGTGGGAGAGAGAAAGAGATCACACATTACAATATTCTCTGTGTGAATAGAAAGCCTAAGATTTTTGTATTTCATAGATCTATCGCAACTAATAGAAATCATACAACTAATTTTCACTAAAATTATTTATGCTATGGATAAGTATAAATAGGAATAAAGTGGTATTCATAATTTATTCTGATTCTATATTTCTTCTCTTAAGAAATTATTAGAACCCTACTTCACCTATTTGCTAAAGGAATGCAGAAAACATGATTTCAGATTGGATAATAAAGGCAAACATCATTAGTTATCTGCTATAAATTCATTTTTGATTCTTTCTTGCTAACAGAAGCCCAACTTTTTTTACGCTCAGCCCCAGCTGATGAAGCATAATTGGTAAGCCACTTATGACAACTTTTCTTTCCTAGTCGGTCTTACAGCTCAGGTTGCCAATGTCATCCAGTTCTAGACAATGAAACCTAAGATGAAATCTGCTTATGGAGTTTCCGGGGAAACTTTTTTCCTTATAAAAAGGGACATATGCTGTTGAAACTGTTCTCTCCTCATTCCTGCCTACTTCCCACTCTCATTTTCCCTACTTTGAATGCATATGCATATGTGGGGTCTAGAGCTTCAGAAACCATTTGCTACCATAAGGCAATAAGCATGAAGATAAAATTCAACACTTTGGTTGACACAGCAGAAAAATAGAAAGAGCCTAGATCTTTGGCATTGTTGAGCAGCTGAATGAATACTAACAGAGATAAACACTTATTTCTAGGCTATCTGTAATATGAGAAAAATAAGCTCCTGTTTGTTTGAGCCTTCATTAACCAGATTATCAGGAACTTTTAAAAACTAGACCAATACATACAGAGAGAAGAGTAGAAAATATAATGACACATATTTAAAATTCATATCAGATTTTCCAATGCATACCTCCCTGTCACTGGTTGGCCAAAATAGAGTCTGAGAAGCATGACAAGGGTGCCTGCTGTCACTGTTACTAGTTAACATTTTACTGGAGGTATTACTCATTTAATTGGATGAGAGAGAAAAAATGAGAGGTATAAAAACTGGAAAGAATGAGGTAAAATTATGACTCTTTACAGGTGATATTACTATTTGACTAAAAAACCCAGAAGAATCAAATGACAAAAACTACTACAAATAAGAAGATCACTATGTTGCTAGAGAATGAAAATAAATAATTTCTTTAAAAAAGTCTTATAGTTACAAGAACATTTGAAAACATTTACTTGTTTACAGCAGCATTATTCACAGTGGCCAAGAAATGGAAACAACCAGAATGTCCTTTGATAGATAATTGGATAAAGAAGATGTGGTACACAATATGATGGAATATTACTTGGCCATAAGAAAAGGTGAAGTACTGTCACTTGTGACAGCATAGATGAATCTTCAGAATATCATGCTAAGCAAAATAAGTCAGAGAGTAAAAATCAAGAGCTATATGATTTCACTCATACGTGAGATATAAACTTGAAAGCAACAGATGAACAAGACAAACAAAACCTCAAACATAGAAAATAGTAGTATGGTTACCAGCGGCAAAGGGAGGTGGGGGGTGGTACAAAGGGCTAAAGGGGGTCAAATACATGGTGACAGAAGCAGAGTTGACTTTGGGTGTGAACACACAATGCAATATGCTGCTGATATAAATTGTACACTTGAAACCTATATAATTTTATTAATCAATGGCACTGCAATAAATTTAAAAAAATTAAACAAAGAAAGAACATAGGTACTCTATTAGCTGGGACTAGCAGTCAGACAGATAATGTTAGAATGCTGAGATAGTATTCTCACATATGAGAATTTTTTTTTTAAAAAAATTACCCATGATTAAGAACAGGAATGCTCATCAAGCCTAGGGCATGGCTAAACCCATGGTCCTAACCATGCAGGTGGACTCAAATGTGAGATTAGGGAAAGTAAGCCACTGGCAGATAACTGTCCAGAAAGAGCTTTGATATAGTCATGGCTATACATCCCTATCAACCTATTACGGGAATTAGAGATATTTGATAAATTTTTAAATTTTTGAGTTAGAATTTGGAATCCTTTCATCCAATACCTCTCATTTTTAGAAGTTAGGCAAGCTCAGCCATCAAGATGACCAAGAGCACAGTAAAAAAGAGTAAATTTTTGGATTAGATAACCTGGCTTTGAGGTCAATGCTCTGACACAATAGCTCATGACCTTGAGAAAATCACTCTGATACCCAGTTTTCTCCACGAATATAATACTGCTTTTCTTCTGTTCCTTCCAGGGTTTTTGCCAGGCTGAGATAAGATAATATATGTAATATCTTTTTGTATATGGTTAAATGTTACAGTGAATTAATTGTTATGATGGTGATGATGATGGCAATTTATATGCCCAGTGTGGTGCCTGGTTCGTACTCAAGAATTTCTAATCTCTCTTAATTACTTTCTTGTAGAAATCACAGCAGACTCCTGGGCACTGTCATTATATAAAGATCTTTGTCTAGTTTTAGAGAGAAAACAGAAACCTAGGGTCCAATTACTGGAGTCATAGCCACGCTATCACCATGTTCCTGCCAACCCAAGGTGTGCTTTTCAGTTTGCAGACTCCTGTCATCTGTCAAAGGCTGAGAGATTTTCAGTGAGAGAAGAAAACTCCAAGAGCCTTTTGCCTTCTTGCCCTTGAAAAGAAAATGTAATTCTTTGGCAGAAAATCCATTCAAAGGTCTGAAAAAGGCTTAACATTTATTGTTTTAAAATGTGCTTATTATGAAATAGTTCAGACATATAAAAATTTGTAACAATTTATATTGAACATTCACATACCTATCACCCATCTTAAGAAATAAAACTCCAGCAATACAATTAAAGCCCTTTGGTACATGTCCCAGACTGTACCTCAGGTAACTAGAATTTTGTCATTTATCAAACAGGGCATTTCTTGTATTTTTGCTACTAACGAACAATAATTCTTCATAAGAACAGATCTTCCTGGACTTAACACAGTTCTATATCTCAATATTTCTTCTTCATCTCCTATTTTAAAGGTTATAGCATTTCTTATTATAATGTTAAGTTTCTCACTATCATACATGTTTTTGACATCTCAAGAGCTCAGTTTGGTGGAATATATACATTTTGGTAAAAAACAAAACACCAATATTACCTTTATACATTGTAGAATGTCTCCCCTACTCCTCCCTTCTTTCTGAACCTCTTCCCCCTTTTTTACTTGCATTGGCATATGGACTTCCTGTTCCCACTAAATGAGTCATTAAAGATAGAACGGATGTCAATGTCTCCTGAAAAAAGGATGCCATACTGTCTTGTAAAGTAAAAAAAAAAAAAAAAAAAAAAAAAGCACTAGTTTGAGCCAATACTGAAAAAAATTGGGAGAGCTCACATAAAAGCTTAGATTTTTGTTTTTTGTTTTTTGGGGTTTTTTTTAGAAAAAGTGAAAAGACTGATAACACAGTGCCCACATTCCTAAATGGCACTGATCCACTTGAATCAAGTAGCAGCTGCCTCTTTTAGATGGGGGACTCTCCATTTTGTTATATTCATATCACTCCTTTTTTTCCCCTAAGACTAAGACCAATGTCAATTGCCCTTTATTATCATACGTGGATTGCTGATATTCTTCATAACAGAGAAAAAAGCATTTTCTTTTCCTATATAAATACTATTGAAAGTGGTAAAACAAAAAAAAATCAATCAAAAGGACCACATCCACTCTGAAGCTACCCTCAAACCCAGGAGCCTAGAAAAAAGAGTGTACATACCTCACAATCACAAATTGAAGAGAAGTTCCTTTATGAGTCAGATTGGTGCCTCTAAGGTCTTCTTTAAAAATGTAATCTGGTCATTTCCTGCCCCCCCCCACCCATACACAAACAAACCTCTTCCCATGTCTAGATTCATATGTAGTCTTAACCTAGACTTGCAGCAATAAGTGTGGAAAATGAGATGAGAAGTATAGAAAGAGGACAATGTCAAAACATTCCTAATGTAAGCTATAGCTTTAAATTTAGGAGTGAGGCATAAGAATTGAAATATAGTAGGCAGCATTAATTGCAAAACAATTTCACAGAGGAGACCCAATTTAAATATGATTTATAAAGTGTTTCTAGTGAGATTAAGGTGTCTGCTTTCTTAACATCTCATCAAAAAGCCAATCTAAAATGTAGTGATGAAGGATAAGCTATAACCTTAGAAATTATATTGGGATATAAGGCTGTAATGATTGAAGCACTCTGTGGACTAATAGGGACTATTTAAAAGAAAGTGAAGAAGGAAAGTTTAAAAATTGTGAGTCTAGCTAGCAGCATCCAAAGAAAGCAGGCACTATGTATCTAAATAGACACAGGAATTCCTGTCATTAGCAAGGTGTTCTCTGGATAGAGCGGGCATAACTCTTGGCTTTTGAATAAATTATTTAAATACCTCCTCTCTGGCTTCATGCTTAAGAAAAATTTTCTAATTATTATTTTGAGAAGAGTGTGTCTTTGCTAATAGACACAAAGACAAGTACTCACTGATGTAACAACATCTGATTTACAAACAACAGGTACCTTTGGAATATTTTCTCATTATTACTCACAGCCCTGTTTCATATGCCTCTCTTTTTCTATGTGATCCCCCTCCTATTTGTTCTTCTACTGCAGGTCACATGTGAAGTGAGGTAGAGAGGTGGAAATTAAATTTGAATGTCTAGAAGTGTTAACTTAGCCTCAATGGCTGTTCCTATCAAAGTCTTCCTCTTCCCACCTCTTCTTCCCTAGGCCTCTCGACCATCTCTATCATGGGAGGGGGAGTCAAAAGAAAGCTGCTGTACAGGATAAGTGTATTCTTGGTACCTTTAAATAGAATTCAGAATGTCTTTGCAGTATAAATAACATTACAAACTGTGACTAAATGTAGTTGAAATAGTACTGAAAGCACCATAGTTGAGCATGTTTTTGGGTGGTTCAATTTTTTTGAATTAGCCTGAGACTCCAAGTACAATTGCAAAACATAGTCTACACTTTAAGAAAATCTATGTAAAAATGAGATTTTGGAAACAACCTGTTTCTGAATTTGGAAAATGTCTTTGTTCTGTTATTAGTATAAATTATTGCTCATCATTAATTTATAGGCACCCTGGCTTCAATATCTTTGATTAAAAAATAAAAAGAATGTAGTAAGGAGGTCTGACCTCCTCTGAGAGTTAGAGAAGACTAAGAAAGGCTAATTTGGGGCCTGAAAAATGTGTAGGCGTTAGCCACTTAAACAAATGGAGAACAGGGATCCCTGTTAAAGGGGTTAGCATCAGCAAAGAAGGAGCTTGAGGTATTGGTAGAACTGAAAGGAGGCTAGTATAGCTATAGCATATTAGCATAAGTTAAGTCTGGAGTGGTTGGGTGAGGGATAGGTCATGCAGGATGTTGCAGCCCATGTCACAGATTTTAGACTTTCAGGTCAGTGGGAAACCATCAGAGTATTTTAATCAGGAGAATTACATGATAAGATTTAGTTTTAAATTCAGTCTCTAGCCTATAGGGACCCCATTAAGGTATAGCTGTCCTCCACAATTAGTCTGTAACAAATAGCTTCCTCAATTAACTATACTGCAGTCAGCAGCATTCTGTATAATACATTTCTAGACTATAATCAGTTGCATTGTATATAGTGTATTTCTAAGTCCATACTTGGAGTGAGCCCTTAAAATTAAATACAGGACCATTGTGTCCCACATTGCTTCCTAGAAAATTTGACTTTAACTTCTCAGCCTACAGAATGAATATGGTGACTAATGTTTCCATTATTTCATCTTCAATCTTTTAAAATCTAAATAATTTATCAATTTTTCTACTAGCCTTTAAGCTCATTTCTAGAAGTTTGATGGGGTTCAAAATCTATGTCAACTCTTTTAGGCCACTAAGAATTCATTTAGGAAACTGAAGTGGCAATTTATTAGCAAACTGGCATGAAAACACACTTCCTTATCTTTGTATTTGTTTCTAAATTTGGGCCGTTCTGCAAAGTGTCAGTTACTTAAGGCCTGAGAGAGTAAATGCAGGGTCCAGATAGCTTAATTTATGACCCATGAGAGATTCTACTGAGAGAATTGGGTTCATTACAAAATGCTTTATATTACAAGCATATCTAGAGACTCTTTGGTATAGTCTCTTTTAAAAAATTAAATAAATAAAGGTAAATATAATTTAAACTTACTCCAGACATGTGCTATTATCTTGTTCTCTAATGTGCAGAACTCTCTCTGATATTATCCAGAGAGCTCAGCCTGCAGAAACAGTGTGTGTGGGGGCGGGGTGGACAGAAAGAAATTTTGGCCCTCCTTTGCAAATTGCTGCCATTTCAAATGATGCACACATGCTTGATCCATCTGTCTTCAAGGACTCAGCAGAGTAGTCAGTAAAACTTTCTATTCAGTGTTCAAAGTTGCATTGTCAAATATTAATAACTCATTTTATTTATAACATTCTCTAAAGTAGAAAAAACAAGTGGTACTCATGAAGAACTCAATAGCAGCCAAATTTCAAAAAGGTCAAATGGTGCGGGTATGGAATGAGAGAGAGCATTTTGTGTTCATACTCTTAACTGTAAAAATGTTTGCCTGTGGCTCCTTTTTCCAATCGTAATACTAGTGCTTAAGAAGACTTCTAAGACTTCTCTCAAGAGCTGCCCACCAGCTCCCAAATCATCATTCTCTAGGAAGTTCTCCATGATGCAGACTTTACAAACTGCCCTCATGATCCTTCATTTCCTTCCCACATGGTCTTGCTCTAATAAATTGTTGTCATCTTATTTCACAACTTGATCCCTGAATTGCTTTAGTGATAATCATTTGGTGTTAAACTCCTCCTGGAGGTGATGACTACACAAAGTAATGTCTATAATGGTGAAAGACTTCAGGTATGTGATGTGTCAGTAGAAAAGATAATTATTGGAAGATAGGCTTTCTCTTTTCAGTGTCTCATTCTGTGGTCATAAGAACGACAGTAAACTGCTGGGAATCAAAAATAGAGACATGTCAGGAGACAGCTTAAGAGAGTTCAAATTCTCAAAAGGGTAAAAAGGTTGCCTTTTGGCTTTCCGTTGCCCCTCTTCTTTTCATAAGAACACTGATTTTTCTTTTGGGAAGTTACCCCCTTTCCCACTGGAATGGATATTACAGTGTTTGATGTCCATTTTTCATGGGGTAGGCATATGACTCAGTTTAGACAACCAATTCTCACTCCCTGAATGAGCATCAAGAAAACTGAACTTGTGTGAACTTCATTCATTCCAGTAGAAACACCTTGAAGAGGGCATTTGTTTTTTTTCTAGTATTGTGACACCCAGAACCGTTCTGTTTTTTGATCTTTCTGAAACTGGTTATTTAATGTTCTCTTTTTAGTCTTTCTAATGAATTTCTTTTTATTGCTTAAGTTAGCTAGAGTCAATTTCTATGACAAACAAACAACTCTAATTTACATGAATGATCATTCTCAATTTGTGACTATGGTATTCATCTCGTAAGATATGAGGAACATAGGCAGTCATTAGAATTATCCACCAAATTTTTTCAGTTCACCTAACCACCTATGTGGTAAGACTTCTCATTATACTCCCCTTAGAAGGTATGGCTATGTGATATTTTTTGGCCAATGAAAGGTCATTGGAAATCATACATAGCATTTCTAGGCGGAAACCTTAAAAAGCCAGTGTGCAATTTGCCACTATTTTCGTGATGAGGGAAGCTGATGTCCTGGTGAAGTCTATTAGCATGGGTATTTGAGTGACTACGATAAGGAGAGCTTCTCTAGGATATCCATAAAACTTGTAATATGAGGTAGATATAAACATTTGTAAAGCTACTGAGATTTGTTAACTGGCTAATACAAAAGCAATTTGAGAGGTCTAGAAAACTGGGCAGTTTTCTAGTTGGCATGGAGCCAAAAAGACCAAGCCATGTTGGATATTTTACTCTTACTTTTCTTTAAAAAAATATTTCTTTACTTTTCAATTACATTTGACATACAATATTATATTAGTTTCAGGTATACAGCACAGTGATTAGACATTTAGAAAACTTACGAAGTGATCATCCTAATAAATCTAGTACCTGACATCATACATAGTTATTACAATATTGACCATATTTCCTATGCTATACTTTACATCTCCATGACTATTTTTCACTACTAATTTATAAATCTTAATCCCTTCCCTTTTCTCTCCAACCCCAAATCCCCTCCCATCTAGCAACCATGAAAATATTCTCTATGAGTTTTGTTTGTTTTGTTTATAGATTCTGCATATAAGTGAAATCATATAGTATTTGTCTTTCTCTGTATGATTTATTTCACATAACATAATACCCTCTAGGTCCATCTATGTCGTTGGACATAGATTCATTCTTTCTTTTTTATGGCTCAGTAATATTCTATTATATATAGGTACCACTTCTTATTTATCCATTCATCTATTGATGGGCACTTATGTTGTTTCCATAACTTGGCTATTGTAAATAATGCTGCAATGAACATATAAATGCTCATGTCTTTTCGAATTAGTGTTTTGGGTTTCTTTAGTTAAACATCCAGAAGTGGGATTTCTGGGTCCTTCTTTGTCTCTTGTTATAGCCTTTGTTTTAAAGTGTATTTTGTTTGGTATAAGTATTGCTACCCCTGCATTTTTTTTCATTTCCATTTGCATAAAATATCTTTTTCCAACCCCTTTCAATCTATGTGCGTATCTTTGGATCTGAACTGAATCTCTTGTAGGCAGCATATGTAGGGGACTTATTTTCTTATCCATTCAGTCCCCCTATGTCTTTTGAGTGAAGCATTTAGTCCATTTCCATTTAAAGTAATTATTAATAGATTTGTAGTTATTGTCATTTTATTATTAATATTTTTTATTTTATTTTTTCTTCTTCTTAAAGAAGTCCCTTTAACATTTCTTTAATAATGGTTTGGTGGTGATGAACTCCTGTAGCTTTTTCTTATCTGAGAAGCTCTTTAATCTCTTCTTTGATTCTAAATAATAACTTTGCTGGGTAGAGTAATCTTGGTTGTAGATCCTTACTTTTCATTACTTTGAATATTTCATGCCAGTTCCTTCTAGTGTGTAAAGTTTCTGTTGAGAAATCAGCTGACAGTCTTCCTTGTAGTTAACTGCCTTTATCTTGCTGCTTTTAAGATTCCCTCTTTGTCTTTAACCTTTGGCATTTAAATTTTTATGTATCTTGGTGGGGGCCTCTTTGGATTCATCTTCTTTGGGACTCTCTGTGCTTCCTGAGCTCATATGTATATTTCTTTTACCAGATTAGGGAAGTTTTCCATCATTATTTCTTCAAATAGGTTTTCAAGTCTTAATGCTTTCTCTCTTCTCCTTCTAGTACCCCTATAATGAAAATGTTGTTATGCTTGATGTTGTCTGAGAGGCTCCTTAAACTATCTTAATTTTTTTTAATTCTTTTTTTTTCTACTCTGATCAGGTGTTTCTGCTACCTTGTCTTCCATATATCTGACTCGATCTTCTGCTTCATCTAATTTATTGATTCCCTGTAATCTATTATTCAGTTCAGTTAATGTATTATTCATTTCTGATCCATTCTTTTTTGTTTTTTTTATCTCCATTTTTTATTTTTCCATCTTGTTGTTAAAGTTTTCACTGAGATTGTTGAGCATTCTTATAACCAGTGTTTTGAACTCTGTGTCTGGTAGATTGCTTGTCTCCATTTTGTTTAGTTCTTTTTCTGTTTAGTTTCTTTTTCTGGAGCTTTGTCCTGCTTCTTCATTTGGGACGTATTTCTTTGTCTTCTCATTTCGGCTGCCATACCAAACATGTGTTTGTTTCTATGCATTAGGTAGAGCTGCTATGTCTCCCACTCTTAATAAAGTGGCCTTATACAGTAGGTGTCCTGTGGGGCCCCAGTGGTGCAGTCTCCCTGGTCACCTTAGCTGTGTGCTCTAGGTATGTCCCTTGTGTGAGTTGTGTGTGCCCTCCTGTTGTAGTCGAGGCTTGATTATTGTTGGTATATCAGTGGGAGGGATTGACTCTCAGGCTGATTATTTGTGAGGACTGTCCATGGCTACAGTGGAAGAGCTACTATACAGAAGCTGACTTTATTGAGCATGATTAGCTTTAGTGAGGTTCTGGTGCTTACTGAGTCTGCCCTTTGGTGTGCCATTGTGGAGGTGGTTGACTGGTGTTCTGGTTTGGTCCCTAGCTATCTGCCAGAGGTTTGCTTCTTGGGCCTGGCAGGGGGTCTCTGGTGTAGACCAAGATCAGCTGCTGCCAGTGCTCTGCCTGGGGCTGCTTGGTATAAGCTACAAAGTGATCTGCAGATAGTTGCCATATGTGCTGGTTTTGGAGATGCCTGTGAGAGGCTTAGCTGTGAACCAAGGCTGGCTGCTCGTAGTGCCAGACTTTGGGCTGCTGCTTTGCAAGAGGTATGTGGCAGACTGAGGCCACATCATGCTTGTTTGAGGTTAGTCAACCTTTGAAAGAGTTTTGGTAAGTCCACAGCATGAGTTAAGACAGGCTGTTTGTATTGAAAAGCCACTGGAATAGGCTTTGATGGGCCTACAAGTTGGGTGGGGTAGGGTCTCAGGGGATCACCAGGGCAGAATCAACAGTGTTAGCCAGGTTGAAGGAAACTCATTATGGCACCCACCTCTGTGTGCAAGCTGGGTGGATGAGGGTTCAGTAAAAGGAACAATGGATTCTGCCAGCACTTCTGTCTGGGAGAAAGCTGCCCCTTCAGCTCTTGCCCTGAAGTCAGACAATTTAGTTCCTCCCTATATGTTCCTGGTACATTCAAGCTGCTGCTTCATCAGTGGAACTCAGAGCAAGTGGGTCCATTTACTGAGTAAATTCATGCATGGGCCCTTTAAAAGGACCACCTGATATTCCATCAACCCTCCGTCTCACTCATCCACAATCTCCATTGGTTTTCACAGCCAGAAGTTATGGAGACTTCTCTTCCAAAGTCTGGAATGCTGAGATGGGACCCTTTCCTCTTCGAGGGATCCTTAAAAGTTGAAATATTCTTTCCAATGTTAACCACTGGACTAACCCATTCTGTGTCTCTACTCCTCCTACCAGTCTCTTCATGGCTTCTTCTTTATATCCTGTTATAGGACTTCTGTTCACCTAGACTTCAGGTGGTTCTCAGTGATTGTTGTTCTGTAGTTTAATTGTAATTTTGATGTGGTGTAGAAGGAGGCAATCACTACATTTACCTACTCCATTATCTTGACCAGAAGAGTACTCTGTTACTTTTTAAAATCAGAGTCATTAAATATATATCTATGTAGAAATATAATAAAAATGACAGACTGACATTTATCCAACTTGAGAAATAATTAAACCCTATTAAGAGGAAAGAGGATATAATCTACTTGTTATTTTTATTTTGATAATAATTAAATATAAATAAAACTATAAAGATCATCCAATCAAATGCTAATAAAGTTATAAAACCAATATTATTTAAATTCATCCCATTAATTTCATGTGACAGTTGATTTTATTTAGATGAACTAAAATCACTATTTAACAATGTGAATATGGTAGTTATTTCCATGAGTTTGATCTTCCAGTTCTACCATGGGCTATGTGATGATTCTATCACATGTCATATGATGATTCAGGTCACCCACATCTTTTCTTTATTTAAAACACTGCAAAATCGTCACTTATAGAGGCATAATGATGTCATTTGACCTGCTTTTTGTGTGTATGCATCATTTAAGTGTTAAGCCATCCTTATTTTTTAAAAAAAATATAGTAGTACTTCTTAGTACCAATGTAAAATAAATGCAGACCCAGGAACAAAAGAAGTGTGGTGGTTCTCAATTGTAAAGAGGTCATCCAAATTATGTTCGAATTGATT
Source organism: Cynopterus sphinx (assembly GCA_030015415.1). Taxonomy (NCBI): domain Eukaryota; kingdom Metazoa; phylum Chordata; class Mammalia; order Chiroptera; family Pteropodidae; genus Cynopterus; species Cynopterus sphinx. The sequence continues at coordinate 54,609,525 of CM057380.1, read as the reverse complement.
TTTTAAATGTTTTTATTAAAATAAAAGGACAATATTAGAATAAGTCTCATATGGAACTTGAGGACTTCTGAGGGTATATCTGTGAACTAGTAGGACAACATGAGCTAGCCTGAATAACATTGCACTTGATGTAAAATATCAAAATTTCAATAAGGCAACCCATGTCTCACATCACTAGATATCTTTAAGGGCAGGATAATGAAATTATTAAACCATAGTATTATTAATGGGTCAATATCAACCTGAAGGGAAGTTTCTAGTGACATGGTTGAGTGCTCTACCCTTAGACTTGCTTTGTTCTATAATTTTATCTAAGTACAAATGAAAATGTAGAATGTGTTAAACAAATATATCAATAATGAGCTGAAGGTGAAACCAAGTATATTGGATCAAGAAGAAACATTTAAAACAACTTCTAGACCATCTCCCTCCAAAAATTTGATTCTTATGTTATCAGATGTCCATTCCACCCACTACCCTGCCTGTCTGCAGTTGTGTACTGACTGTCACTCTCTCCAATAATACAGCTGTCTTTATTCTTGACAATTTCTTTATACACATAGATGATCCTTCCAATTGCCTGATTTTTCAGTTTCTTGGCCTCTCTTCCAATGGCCTTTTTTTCCCACATTACTTCAGCCATTCTATAGGTCATATATCAACCCCTGTGTTTGTTAATACTGAAACCCTGGCATGATTTCAGTGTCGAGCTTTCCACACTAGCTACCATCTCCTCTAACCTTTCTAGTTCATTTCTTCCAATATCTCAATTCCAACAATCCTTTAAATACACCAGGACCAATAAAATATCGATCCTACTTTTCTCTACTTCATTGCTCATGTCTTCACTTCCTTTGTTATTCAGCTTGAGTTCTATAGTAAATCATTATACTAACTCCCTTGCCAATATGGTCAGCCTCTTTTTACTTTCTAATTATATTATTCTCACTTGTCCTCAATCTTGGTTAAAATCAATTTTATATCTCTTTCAGGCCTGTATCTGTTTAGTTAATATGAAGAAAGAAAAACACAAAACAATTTTGAGTGGTTTCACTTTATGTTCATGATCATTAACCTTAAATGGGACCTTAATATTGCCTAGCAGTTACACACTCATTTGATTAGGGTTAATTATTTCATTCTTCTTTCACCTTAAACCTCTAACAGTTAGGTTTTCCTCATTCTCATGTTTAGTTTCTGATCTCTCTTCTTCTTTTCCTGAGAAAATAGAATGATGCTTAAAGAATTTCCAAAAGCATCTTTTCTATTCACCCCAAGGCACCTATGAGCATATACTCTGCTGTTTTCTTTGTTATTATGGATAAACTCCATGTACTTTTAGATAAGGCCAGGCCCTCAACTTGTGTCCTAGATCTTTCCCTTCTCTCCTACAGAAAATATTCCAACTATTCTCTCCACTTCTCATGTATCATTGTTTTTCTCCTCTCTAATGGATTTTTCATAATAGTAAACAAACATGCTGGTTTTATTCTATCTCCCCCTCAAAAGCATCTTTATCTTTATCTCACTATCTCTCCTGTTATTTGCCATTTCTTTTCTTTTCTTTACAGCAAAACCCAAAGTAAAAGGTATTTGTACACTAGATTTCTACTTCTTCTATTACCATTCTTTCTGAATCTACTCTAAATAAGTTTTTGCTCTTGCCGCTCCACCACAACCACTTCTGTCAATATTATCCATGACCTCAAGTCTTCACCTTATTAGACCTTCAGCAGTATTTGACACAGTTGAGCACTCCTTCCCTTCACTTGGCATGCAAAACAATCTCCAGTGGTTTTTTTAACTACCTCATTGATTGCTCCTTTTCATTCTTGTTTCCTGGTTATTACTCTCTTCTCTATGTCAAATGCCCTAGAGCTCAGTCTTTATACCTCTTCTCTTTTCTATCTGTACTAATTCCCTTGGGGTTCTCATCCAAAATTATGCCTTTAAGTACCATCTAAATGCTGGTGACTCACAAATTTATGCCTTTTTAATATTTATAGCTCAGACCTCTTCCCTAAATACCTGACTTAAATACCTAACTACAAACTAATAAACACCAAAATACCAACTGTCCAAAAAAAGTTCTGACCCATTCTTCCTTCAGAACTTTCTCCTTCCTAAGTTTCCCACTCACAATTTAATGGCAACTCCATTCTTTTAATTGCTTAGGCCTGATACTACAAGCTTCTGATCATAGTGTACCATTGTGCACTAGCAGATTATCAATTGTTTAATGATTATTCATGTTAGTAACCTTTTTTCTATTATTGATAAGCTAATTATCAGCTTTTTAGGTAAGAAGACTTGTATTTTAAGGCATCTAGGAGCAAGAAAGTCATCTCCATATTTCTAAGAACCATAGTTTAAGAGGGCTAGCTATATCGGGAGAGTAATAAGAGGAAAGTAACCAAATGTTGAGGGAAAGTAAAAGGCATGTTTTATGAGAGACAGTTGAAGAAATTGAGGCTATATTTGTTAGAAAGAAACTTAAAAAGAAGTTTTATCTGTTATTAAATATTTCTAGAGTTTTTCACACTGAAGGGTGATTACTACACCATCCATCTTTGTTCAGTTAGGCCATTAGAGATTTGACAATGATTTCTTCTTCTGAGAATGAGTAGAATTGATAATCAGCCTCTAGGAGAACATGATACCATAAAACTTAGGCCACTTAGTTTTCAAGATATTATATATATATATATATGGTTTTCAAGATATATATATATATATGTGTGTGTATATATATATATATATATATATATATATATCTTGAAAACTATATATATAGTTTTCAAGATATATATCAACAACAATAGCAGCAGCAACAAAGGAAACAGTATCTCAAGAGTCTGTATTCCTGAGTAACAATCTGTATGATTGTTACTTTGCATTATCTCTACTAGAGTATCGTGGAAGCCCATCATTCAGTGTTCTAAAAGAAAATGTTTACTTGGATGTTACCATGTCTCACATGAGAAAGAGATAGGTAGGCATCACATGAGTAAAGAAGCAGTGACAGAATCATGTCCATAGTGCCAGACTCTACATGAAACCTTTTCTGTCCAATTCTCTTTTGCTCTGGTGTGTAGAATTTTAAGGAAAGGAATATTACCTTCAAGGGCTAAAAAAACAAATGAGAGTTGTATATGATATCTGTCACTTATAGTTCTGAACCTTTTACTAATGCTTTATAAAAAATAACCTATTACTTAATTTTTGATCTGGAAAGGAGAAGAAAGTCTTTTTCTGAATTTCAGCTGAGTATTCCCAAGATTATCTCTTTAAGACCAATAGGTAAACTTTGCAGAGTGGCCAATTTTGGCTTCCTATAAAAACAATTTTATTATTTTCAGGATGTATTGCTTCTAGAGAGGTGATTCTCAGCTTTGCTGCACTTGGAATCACTTTGGAGGTGTTAAAAAATTCCGACTTCTGGGTCCCAACCCAGAGATTCTGATTTTGTTGACCTCGTTTGTAGCTTCAGCATGAGGAGTTTTAAAAACTCCCATAGATGTTTCATTGTGCAGCCAAGGTTGAAAACCTCTCATCTAGAGATATTTTACTTCTTTTTGCCATCGTTGGTGATGGGTGAGAGTAGGATGTTAGAGTGGGAGGTGTTTCAGATATGAATTAGATGACGACTTAGAGGAAATGTTGAGATAATTTAAATATTTAGACAGTTGATTGGTGTAGATGGCCTTTTATATCTTTCCAAACCTTGGGATTCTATGATTTTCTGTTTACCCACCACAATGCACATATATGGAATGAAAAAAAATATGCAAGACAAAATTCTTTTGAGCGATATAAAACAGGATATTTTGCTAGTATAGCTATATTCCTAGTTGCTGCCTCTCTGAGTAAGTGAACTATTCTTTTATTCTGACTGCTTTTCTGTGCACATGACACTATTTTATTAGATTACATTGTGCACAGTACCACTGAGTCAAAGTGATGTTGTTAGCCTGCTAGAATAAGCTCCTTAACCAGCTGTGAGGACTCGTTAATATATATTATGGTGTTAATAGTGCACATGAATATGTGTAAGTGGTAGGAGCCAGAAATTTAAAACAAATGAAAAATGTGAAAGAGACTGTGGCACATGGAAAATAAATACTCATTGTCACTAGTCTCAATTATTTTCATTATTGTCAAGGTCAAGTTGGCAATTTTTCACACTCCTACCCACAAATGCCCTTCCCGATTGATTGACTCTTACAGCTAGATCTCTCCTTACACCCAGGAGGCAAGTCTGCTTTTTTATTGTATTAAAAAAAAATCTAAATGCCAAAGTGAAAAGAATACTGGGCTTCTGTTTATTTTTATCTGAAAATCGAAACACCATGCAAACTCAAAAGCAAGTAGTTTATTTAGTAATAATCTGGGATTTTAAAAGAAGTTTAAATGATTTAAAAAATAATATGCTGAGGAAATTGTTATTCTTACTGAACCTAAATAAAGCCTATTACAATTCTGCTAGGTAGGAATCTTCTAATTCTTCCTTCCTACTTGATAAAGCACATTCTCTCATATGGCAAAAGGAAGAAAATTACTATGCTTTCAACATTCTTATTATAGAACAAATATCTTATGTTCACTTATAACTGTATAGGACTTTTTCTCATGGTGTAGATGGCCTTTTATATCTTTCCAAGCCTTGGGATTCTATGATTTTCTGTTTACCCACCACAATGTACATATATGGAATAAAAAAAAATATGCAAGACAAAATTCTTTTGAGCTATATAAAACAGGATATTTTGCTAGTATAGCTATATTCCTAGTTGCTGCCTCTTTAAGTGAATTATTCTTTTATTCTGACTGCTTTTCTGTGCACATGACACTATTTTGTTCCAAAAAATCAATCATGGCTTGGAGAATCAGAATATTGATCATAAGTTTGCATGTAAAGAAGGTGAGAGTTTCCCAGGGATTGTTAATTGTTATACTGATAGACAAGGAGACATATATGAAGTTTGGTAGAAACAGGAAAGTGTAGTTAAATGGAAGAATGCAGGAAGAAGGGGCGGGGTAAGAGCTGTTAGTAGGAAAAATCCCTCTTTAATTGCCAAAGGGTGGTGTGAAACTGGGGAGGCATGGATGGGTGCTGCTGTTATTATTGTCTTGGTGGTATGATAGTAGGAAGACTGGGACATTCTCATTTAATGGCTTCCATTTTCTTAATTTAGGGCAAAGTCATCAGCTGGGGCTGTAGTGATAGAGAAGTTGGAGGGTTGGGAAAAATGGAAAGATTATGAAATATTTTTTTTGCAGGTTATGACTTTATCTCATTGGTTATCTTACTTCACTCTTGAATCTTTAATAGTTTGTCCTCTGGTTTTGCCTCTCTACTCCAAAATATTATACATTCCTAACCCCTCCTGCCCCTCCCATTTCTCTTTTCATTTTCTGTTCTCTCCTTTTCCTTTACTACCAAACTTCTTTAAACAGTAATTTGTGATAACTATCACTTCTTACTTATATTCTATTTGCTTTTTAAATCCTTGGGGTTTGAGAAAAAGATGACCTAGTGAAGGGGGTAAAAGAAACGTCAAAGAAATAGAAGGAAAATCAGCACAGAGATGTCTTGAAGAAGCTAAGCAAAGAAAAGAAGAAAAGATTCAAGAAGAGCTAAAACCAACCTTCCTAATTCATTCACCTCTTCCCCAATGAGAAACCTGGAAAAAATAATTAGTTGTTCTTTCAGTGCAATCACAGGATTCTCCTTATACCATTACTCTCATAACAGTGTTTAATAATTAATTGTTTGCATACCTGTCACCCTTCCATATTCAGTTATCAGTTCTTCAGTCTTTCTTTCTTTCTTTCTTTCTTTCTTTCTTTCTTTCTTTCTTTCTTTCTTTCTTTCTTTCTTTCTTTCTTTCTTTCTTTCTTTCCTTCCTTCCTTCCTTCCTTCCTTCCTTCCTTCCTTCCTTTCTCTCTCTCTCTCTCTCTCTCTCTCTCTCTCTCTCTCTCTCTCTCTCTCTCTCTCTCTCTCCCTTTTTGGTCCCCTATAACATTTAGCATTTTACCTAGTGCAAAATAGGCACACAATACATATTTGTTGAATAAGTGAAGCATTTTATTTAACTTGTGGCTTAATAATATCTTTAAATTCAGGCCTGAGATCCTAGCATGAAGCATGAATATCATATACTAGTATTTATTCATTCAACAAATGTTTATTGAATACCTACTATGTAGCAGACACTGCTGGAACAAAATAGACAATAATTGATATTTGCAAGCCATTTCACAGGTTACAAAACTGATTCAAGTGTATTTTTTGATATTTCCCCTTTTTCTCATCCTGTACTTTCAAAGGGTAAGGGCTTCATTAAGCTTGCTATGCATAAAGAAAATAAAGCTCCTTCCTCAACATCTTTGCTTTTCAAATCTGTAGAATACATGTTTCTATAGTTGCTATCCTTGATTCCTTCAGCCTTCTTAATCTTCTTGGATTGTGGAAGTCTCTATAAGAGTTGGTGAGTTATAAATGTGGCAACCACATTTTAAAATTTACGAGTTAGAGTATATATTCTTAAAAAGTTTAATTTTTTTTTCTTATTTGTGAACTTAATGGAAAGTCTTACAGTGGTGTAAAATTTAAATCACATTTACATGTATATATATAAAATGAATGACCTTCATTTAAGAATATACAATTACATGAAGAGAAATATGAAAAATTCAGCCAAGATTTATATTAACTAATGCAATATTTGCATTGTCATTTTCATCGTCTGCTATTGAAATGATGGCACATTATTCCTCTCACACTTGTTTAAAGAACTAAGCTTGCTTAATAATTGTTTTTTTTTTTTTCAAGTTTATTTTCCCCAGGACTTATTGGCAAGTCTTTGAGTATTTCATGTGGATTATCAGGAAAGATCTCAGTGGCTGCCAATGATTATTCTAATCTTCAAAAGTTATTAATGAGGAAAAAAAAACAGAACCTAGAAAACAAAAAACAGTAAAGCAAATAATAACAGTAACAACTCTCCTCCATTCTGGAGTTTGAACAGAGAGAGACTGAGTTTACACATTTCCTTTCTGTTTGGAAGAATGTTTCCATGTTGAAAATCCTTAAATATATTCAACCATCTTTGATCTATGGACATATTTTCCTTTGTCCCATTTTGCTAGCCAATTCTCGTTAAGATATGACTTAAAGACACAAGGTTTATTAAACAGATGATATGACTAAGTTAATTGCCTATTTTCCAAGATTTACTATTCTGAACCTCCTCACCTTAACCCTACTAAGCTTGTAGTTTCTATGAAGATTTTCTTTCTAAAGGACTTATTAACATGCAAATACTCAGCAACCTACTTTCTAAGGTCCAAATCATAACAAACAGCATTTTAGTAATTTTCATGTTAGGGCCTTTTATTTTATTGTTAAATTACATTTCTTTTTACAATTCTTTTATAATCACCAATATTCATATGAGACCCTTGGTGCTGAAAAAATAACAATAGCTAACATGTGTGGGGAGTTTTCTATGTGCCAGGCAGTGTGTCGAGTGCCAGAATTCTCTCACTTCACTTTTACAACAATCTGATGAGATCGGCAATTTTATCTTCCTTTTATAAATAAAAAACCCTAAAACACAGAGAAGTTAAATAACTTGTCTAAGGTCATACACTGAATAAGACTCAGGTCTGTCTGAAATCAGAGTTCTTGCTCCTAAAAATACACTAGTATTTATCTCCTTCTCCCACTGGTTTTGTCACTCATATTTTTAAAAAGCATCATGAAAAACAATTACATTTGTTGAGGATTTGGATGACTTTTGAGATGGTTTCGATGGTTTATGAAAACAAAGATAAAGAACATTTTAAATAAGAAAATCCAAGAAACTTGATGTCCATAATTAAAACACATTAGACACAGACCCACTTGAAAAACTATGCAAAATAAAGTAATATTTGCATTAAATAAAAAAGAATTATGGCAAACGACAACAGAGAGTAGGAATAATGAGAAGGAATGAGGCAGAGAAATAAAATTTGTTTTTCTAACTGAGAGCTAGAAGAAGCCATAAATCACTCTAGCTGTTACTGAAAAAAATACTTGTAAAGTTTTTCAGCTTGGCATAGGTTAAGAGAACAACAATGTTTTGTCAGCCCAAGGTAGCCAAGGAACTGATTGAAATGGAAAGCTTTTCCTGCATGGCCAGAACCCACTTAAATGATTTTCTCTTATCTTAGAGTCTGCAATTGGGCAGGCAAGAAGTCACTCATCCTTCTTCACTCAAGACTCTGTTTTGGAACTTTTGTTTATAATAAAGCAAAGTCATGCTAGCATCCTGGCTTTTCTCTAAGATTCTACTATGCCAATTTTAGCAGGGCTAATAATTAATATAAATGCTTTACAAATTTTAACATCTTAACCTTTTGTTAGCCATTATAAAAAATTAATTCAGTAATGACATTACTAAATTTTATGTTTGCCACCACAAAAACAAATGCACATCCCTATTTAAATTAGGGCAACCATCACTGAGTCATGATGAATCAAAGCTTCAAGAAACAACAGAGGCTGGGTGTAAAAGGGACTGTTTCTTCTTGTCTCCATATTCCAAAACCAAGAAAACTGTCAACTGTTTGTAGTTTTTACCATTTGGATCAGAGTTAGAGAATCTATGATCTGCGATCTGAATCTTGCTCTCAGCTTCAGTTTGTTCCACAAATACCAAGGGTTCCCATCACTATTTAGTTTATAGTGGCAAAAACCCTAACTGGTTTTAAAAGTCTTAAATATTCTTTTAAGATTTTGTTGTTTTACTATGAAATTATTCTTCTACAGGTTTCTATATATTTCTTTCTCTACCTTTAGGTTCTCTCTGTGCTTATTTTCTTAATTTCTCCCCCAAATGATAATAACATATGAAAAAATTATTGTTTCAGTTTGTTGATATAATAAAATGGTTTGTGTTATTGTTTTTTAAATTTAGAAATGAAACATGTGAATTACTAAGTTCCTTTCTAACCTTTAAGTTCTATGAAAACTTATATTTTCTTCCTCCAAACTGAAATGACGAACTTTACTGAAATTTTATGTTTTACCTTTCCACATTTTCTGCTCTGGTTAGTTGATTATGCTTACCAATTCTTATCAGCTTAAAACTCTCTGCAATTTTTCAACATCTAAACAAACAAACAAAACAGTCAACGTAGGTAGTATGGGATATCACTTTACAAAGATTCATTTTAGCTTAAGTTTTCCACAGAGACCAAAGGGCTTAATGAGGGTATAAATTGGTACAACCTTTTAAAAATAAAATTTAAAACTAAGTGAGAAGACATTATTTTGACTTAACAATACCCCCTAGAAAAAAACCTGATTGAGGAGTTCCTGTGTGAGGATTAATATTATGTAAACTTTTAATATATGAGGCACATTTATGAAAAAAATGAATCTTGCTAAAGATTTAGTATAAAAGTTCTCCCATTATTACTTATAATAGTGTAAAATTAGAAATAAAATATCCAACAATTTGGAGATGACTAAATACATTGTATAAATATCTATATGATTGAATGTAATATTGACATTCAAAATGGTATTGCTGAAGAATATTTTCTGAAATGGCTCACAAGAAAAATGTTTAGTTAAAAATGAAATAGGAATCAAAATGGTATATAAGGACACTTTCAGTTTGTTTAAAAATGTCCTGAAGCAGACTAGAAATAAATGTCTAGATTTTTTTAAGTTTCTATAATAAGCACACCTTACTTTTATAGTCAGATATACATGCACATGCAAATAAATAGAAATATTAATAAAAAATGTGATCTTTCAGAATCTCTAGTTGGTGCACAGATACTTTTTAGGGTTCCTGTGTTTTTTGCTTACTTTACGCTGTAGTTCATTTCTGTTGACCGATACCTACATGGGTAATTTTTTAGTTACCTTTTCAATGAGGCTTTATTGTATTTAGGAAGAGGATACAGTGACTATAAGTCATATAAAGACAGAATTTGGGATTGGAAAGAACCTTAAAAGTCATCTAGTAAAACCCTCTTCCTCTCCTTCAATTTCAGCAATAGTCAATCTATTGATGCAAGAGATTTGTATACTTATAATAATGGGAAAATAAATTCAGCACTGAAGTCAATTCCCATAAACTATTTTACTAAGCCAAAAGAATAATGAATAAAATAACAACATGTTTATAAAGTGTTTTTGCATTCTACAAATTGCTTTTACATACATAATCTTATTTGTTCCTTATGATAGTCTATAAATATGTATATGTGTATATACACACACACACACATACACACATACACACATGTGTGTGTATATATATATATATATACACACACACATATGTTAGTGCCCCAGCCAGAAAACTCAGTCGTGTCCCAACACTAAATCTTTTTCTTTTACCACATTAATGATATATGAAAATCTATTTTAAAAGATGCATAGAACTGATTCTAATTATGTATTTAATAGTAAATATTTCCCTAAAAGGGGTGAGTTCTGTTTGAATTTCTGTCTTTGATTGTGTGCTGAATCATACTTTGCATGTTTTGGGTCTAACATAATGACCCCTGTCTGTTTATTTGAAACCCACGAGAGCTGTGACATTATTTAATTAACCCTGTAGTTTTCTCCCTTTGTGGGCTTGGAGAAAGCCTAGCTAGGTATTTTAATGTTCATTGGTATTTCCTGCCATGTGACAGAAAGCTGACAAGTATCAACCAGCACCCCTCCTGAAGGATGTATAATACTGTCAGAGAAAAGTCAGATGAAAATTTAGGAGGAAAGATAATTCCTAATCCTTTTGAAAAATTTTCCAGAAAGGATACAGGTAGAATCCATTTTTCAACTGTGTTCTCTTAACAAAATTCTCACTCCTAGACTGGCAAATAATAAAGGATGGTGCTATAACATGATTGAGGAGTCAGAAATGAGTGATAAATTAGGTTGCAGGGTCCAAGACCCTGTACCTCACAGAAAGCAGACTGAAAATGTTCTCACTTGCTAATATAAATAATTGCCAGCCTGGCCTTACAGTAAGCCTTGAGTCATCACCCTCCCTCCACCAAATTCTTCTTCCAGCAGTTTTTATATTCTTTGACACTATAGAATTTCTGAGCAATTTAGTATTGCCTCGCTATACGTCTAATTAGGTATTGAATAACTGATTTTCTTCTGCACTAGTGGGATACTCCCCTGGGACTCAATATATTTCCAAGTATACTGAGATTTCTTGTGAGATAAGAACCTCCTAGCAGCTTACCATCCCCAAAGCTCTCTGCTTCTAGTATTCACTTCCCAACTCCACATTTCTTTTTATTTCTAGTATCCAAACTCCTTAGCAGATATTTTCCCTTTTTTTGTTTTGTTTTATCCTAATATTTAATTTCATAATAATTTCTTTTTCTAATATCAGATATTTATCTAATGGGATTTCTTTGGTTTCTCCAAAGAAAGCTAACAGCATGAGGAAAGAGCTTTGGAATATAATTTACATGAGTCCCAATTCTTATTTAACAGTCTACTAGATGTATGATATTTGGCATACTAGTTAACCTTTCTTTGCTTAATTTTTTTTTCACCTGTAAGATGGAGTTATCAATAGCTACCATGTATGATAGTTGTGAGGAATAAATGAGAAAATAAATGTAACATTGTTTACACAGTTCTAGCTTATTGTAAAGACTGATGAATTTAATTGTCATTTGTTATGGGCTGAATTGTCTCCTCAGAATTCATATGTTAAAACCCTAACTACCCCTCTACCTCAGAATGTGATTATATTTGGAGATGAGACCTTTAAGAGGTGCTTAAGTAAAAATGAGGCAATTAGAGTGAGCCTTAATATAATCTGACAGGTATCTTTATTATAAGGAGAGGAAATTTGGACATGGAGACACAAGGGATGCATACATTCAGAGGAAAGGCCAGGTGAGGAAACAGTAAGAAGGAAGTCATATGCAAGCCAAGGAGAGAGGCTCCAGAAGAAACCAAATTTGCTGATACTTTGATCTTGGACTTCTAGCTTCCACAACTGTGAGAAAAATTAGTTTCTGTTGTTTAAGCCACTCAGTCTGTAATATTTTGTTATGGCAGGCATGGTAAACAAAATACACATATACTTACTATTTCAGAAGAATTGACCCCCCACCTTTTTCCTATTCTAGTTCCTATTTAATCCTCTAATCAACCACAGTGCAGTGAATAAGAGTATGATCTTAGAGATTAGTGCTGAATTTGAAGACTGGGTGAATTTTTCAAATGTTTTTTAGTCCCAGATTTCCTCACCTATAAATTGGGACAAAAGCTATCTCATAGAGTTATAATAAGGACCAAATTGAAAGAGATGTTTATAAATTTCACAGTATAGTGTTTGGCATATAGGTGCTAAATAACTGGTAGAACTTATTATCTTTATATATGATGGACGATTTACATGTATTTTGTCAATTTGGCTTAATTTGCTCCAAGTCTAGTCAGTTTATCAAATCTCTGTATGAAGTGCCACAGATGTACATACTTTTTCTAATTATTTATTTTTAAAATGTGAAAACAAAAAGCAGCTTCTGTTAGCTTTATTATTGGCTTGAAACCAAGATCACCACCCCTTAAAATGAGTTGTAATATATTTTAAACATGTATCCTAAAAATCCCTCCAATGTATTAGATTTGTTTGAATGATTTAATGATTTTTTTTTCTGAGGACCAAGCTTAGTCTATTTTTCTTTCTTGCAGTTCTTCATACTTGCTTTAAGAAGACATTATAGCTTATCAGAAACTCCTCTCCAGGAGGTATCTTGGTTTGCAGTAAAATAATCTAAATGCTCCATTATTATTATTATCTGATTCAATTCTAAAGCTGCCTATTTTATTTAGAAGGTATATTCATGATCTAGTCTTATTCCCTTTACTAGATGGTTTATATAATAACATCTTTTTAATTTATTAAGAATAGAATTTGCTTCCATAGATATTCCACTGTGTTTCTCTCACCTAGTATGATTTCTAGGCTACCAAAAAATATTTATGCTGTCTCCTTGTTTACATAATATACTCAGTCTCTTGTTCATTTTTATCCTTTGCTCACAGTTTGTGAATGGACATCACGATGTCCTCTGTCCATGGGTTGTCTCTCTCTACGTGATTGCAATCATGTTAAGATTCTTACTTGCTATCATTTACTCAAATTAATATTTACTGGGCACTTACTATGTATAAAAACTGTGATAGCTGTTGTGGGAGAACAATAAAGATATTTAAAATAGTCTCAAAGAGTTCAAAGTCCCAGAATTCTAATCATGTTTTATTTTTTAGGCTTTTTCTATTTCTTTGTAAACATTTATATATTCTGACCTGGCTTTTTTTCATTCCTATTTATTATCCCATGTGAAAGTATATCTACTCTGTCATCTCCTTTTAACTTAACTAGGCCATTGAATTCCCTTTAGGATCCTCAAGCAGAATCTTTGTCAAACTGCTTTGTGTATTTTTTAAGTCTTGGTTCTCCCCTAATTTTCAGAATAAAAAGTACTACCTAGTTTGCTAAGATACTATAGTGATAGTGATGGATGATTTAAGGAGTTTTCTTGCAAGAGTTACATTTTATTTTTCTAAATCAGAATATCTTCTTCACTCTCATCAAATGACCAAACCACTACTTGGTATAGGCTTGTTTTCATTTACTTGAAAATTAATTTGCTGCTCAGAGACTTTCTGATGAAGATAAGGTGGAAATCTAAATCTATTATTTTAGATAACAATGCCTACTTCTCAAAGAGTTAGAGCATCCCCTTCCAATCTCATTTAAAGTCAGACTCTTTCGCCTTAAAGGAAAACAAACACTTTCGCCTTAATAGGCACCTATGCTTAGAGGTGAAATGGGCCAGGAAGAAGAGAAGAAAAAATGGAAAAAACAAACAAACAATGATATATCTTGTTAGAAATCCAATATAGAATTTGGAACCTTACAGAGATCTAGTTAACATCAGACATGGCATTTGTTTCTATCTTTATTTTTACCTCTCCCAAACATGATATAATTGGTGCCATCTCATAAATCTTTTACTAATAACTATTAATAAACCAACTGTTCAAAACTCTTTGTGCCTATTATATGTAAAACATTTTGCCAGTTGCTAACCAAGATAGGAATTTCTATTTCTGCTTTCAAGAGTGTTACTGCTAGCTGTGGCAATGAAAGATGACCAGACAGTATTGGGGGTCTTTGGGAGGTCTCAAAAGAACATTAAATGCTAAAAAATTCAAAAAGACAGGATGAGCATTGAGCTGAGGATCTGAAAAACGGGGCTGTATTCCACCTTTGCCATTTCTTTGCTATGTGACCTTGAGCAACTCATTTCTCTTTCAGGTCTCTGCTTTCACCCCTCTCATCCCTTTTCTCCAAGAAAGAAAGAAAGAAAGAAAGAGAGAGAGAGAGAGAGAGAGAGAGAGAGAGAGAGAGAGAGAGAGAGAGAGAGAGAGAGAGAGAGAAAGAAAGAAAGAGAGAGAGAGAGAGAGAGAGAGAGAGAGAGAGAGAGAAAGAAAGAAAGAAAGAAAGAAAGAAAGAAAGAAAGAAAGAAAGAAAGAAAGAAAGAAAGAAAGAAAGAAAGAAAGAAAGAAAGAAGGGAGGGAGAGAGGGAGGGAGGAAAGGTGATCTTAGAAGATTTCCAAAATGTAAAAATATTGGGATGTTTACTAATGAGTTCTGTTGTGTTGCCAGATTGAAATCTACATCTGTGGCCCTTTGAGCTGCCCTTCATTTTCACAGATGAAGAGATAGAGGTACAATTTTTTCCCAGTTTAGTAGCAAATCAGGGCTCAGAACCAAATTTTCTTACTGACGCTGTTTAAAAAATATCCTACACCGAATAGTACATCTTCAAAGTGATCATTGTGACTCATAGAAAAAGCCTAAAATATATTGTTGACACGGTTTACTGAGCGAGAGAAATGTTTCTTTAAATAAATAAAAAAAAAATCTTCGTACATGTGAAAATGGGGAGAAGGGGGTAATTCTACGCATTGGGGGGGAACAAGGTGAACAATTAATTCGATAGTATCTGGAAGGCTACACAGTATGTCCCCAAACTCTATTGAAATACAATTCCCTCTGGCAGAGGTGACCCGTTAGGCCATGATGGAAGTGGCAGGGCAGCCAGGAAAGCTCAAGAGATGCACCTGAAGGGCGGGAAGAGGCTTGTTAGAGGTGAAAAATTGCAAGACACTTGCAAGTTCACAGAACCGTCGAGAGCCAGACCTAGACCAACCCTCCCGAAAGCATCCGACTCCAGGCGCCCCAGTTCGCTCGCTCCTAGGCATTCTATTGATGAACACTTGCGTCCTTCAACAGGTAGCGCCAATTACAGCCGCGACAGCACGGCCGCCCGGCACACTGGCCCGCTCTGCCGTCACTCACCCACTCCGCCTGCCTTTCTAGAGGCTCCTCTCCCGCTTCCATCGGCTTGTCCGCAGGCCTATCCCGAAGTTCCTTCCGCGCCCCGCAGCCGCGGAGCTTGGCCCTTTCGCGCCTGGGATTGGAGCAGCAGCGCGGCCCGCCCTTGATGCCCCGGCTCTCTCCGCCCCCCCACGGGCCCCGGGCGGCCCGGGCGGGAGGGGCGGGGCGCGGCGGCGGGGGCGGGGCTTGACTCCCACGGCGGGGGCGGGGCCTGCGGGGGAGCCTTCCTGCTCCGCCAGGACCTCGGAGAGCGCCGGGCGCCGCCGCCGGACGCACGGAGACGCGGCCGCCGCGGGCCTGCACCTGCCGGCCGGTCCGCCCGCCGCCATCCGCACCGCGCGCGGCGCCTCCCCGGGCGGCTCCAGGAGGGGCCCCAGGCGGCAGCCGCGGAGGCGCCCTCACACCTGTGCGTGCGTCTGCGCGCGGGGATGTCCGTGTGCGGGGGTCGGGGTGCTCGCGCGCCCGCCGGGGAGAGCCCCGCGCCCAGGCGCTCTGCCCGGGCAGCGACCCGGCAGCCGGCGGAGGCGGGACTCGCGCCGCGGCCGCCGCCGCCGCCGCCGGGCGTCCCCCTGGGGGCCGCCGCCGTGCTGCGGGCGCAGCGGACCCGCGGGCTGGCGCGGGGCGCGGGCCCGAGGGGATGGAGCCGCCAAGGAGGCATGGGGTCCGGAGGCGCGAGCAGGGAAGCGGGGGAGGCGGACGGAGAAGCGGGTGCAGCTGGCGCCGCCGCTCGCCCCTCCTGCTGGCTGCTGCCCTGGGTCTCTCGCGGCTGCTTTGGGGTCCGGGCTGGTGCGGGTGGGGAATAGGAAAAGCCCCCCGGCCCCACGCCCCTCCATTTCCCACTGAGAAAAAGGGAGCATTGAAGATGACGGGGGAGAGCCCAGAAGGTGGTGGCGGCAGAGCAAATGCCGCTCCCCCCCCACCCCACTCATTTTTCTGTTAATAAAATATTCTGAGCTGAACTAGGAAAGCCCGCCCTTAACAGAGAGAGACTCTTGGTCTGTTGGGCTCCGGTTTGATTGTATAATAATGATGATATAATGCTAATGACGACGATGACACTGCCTTTTATTTTTACCCCAGTGCTGATGATAAAGCGTAGCACCAGCTGGGGATACAGCCCTTGAAAATTTGATGTATGAGGAGAAAATACTAATTTTTTTTTTTTGGAGTTGTGGGTTTTGGTTTTGAAGGATACGCTTTTTAGAATTAAAATTTGACAGTAGGAAGCCTGACTTTTTTTTTTTTATTGATCCATTTGTTTTTTAGTCCTTTATAGCCCATGCTCATAAAATGGGGACTGGCCACTGCCTTGATTAATGAAAAGCTAAACACCTAAGTGTAATTCCATGTGCTAAATCGCCTTTTCCTTTGAATTTCTCAACAGTTTTTAAAATGAAGAAGTTTAATTTCCGAAAAGTTTTGGATGGCTTAACTGCCTCCTCCCCTGGCAGTGGTAGCAGCAGTGGCAGTAACAGTGGTATTGGGGCTGGAAGTGGTTCCGTGCATCCAGGAGGGACTGCAGGGGTTCTCAGAGAAGAAATTCAGGAAACCCTGACTTCAGAGTATTTCCAGATTTGCAAGGTAAATTTAGAATTGATTTAAAGACTATCGTTCCTTCATTTTACTGCTTTGAGGAAAGAAGTATTAAAACATACACGCACACTCGTGACGGGAATTTGTTGAAGTGCCAGCATCAGAGGGTCTGCTGCAGAGAACTCTGTGGATAGGTAGGTTTGAATTAACAAAAATGATCCAGGCATCAACTTAAATGGCCATGGTAGTTTAAGGAGGAAATAGGCAAGCATAAAAAATAGAACTTGCAAGATGATGTTAAGGCCCAATAGTTGACAAAAATTTTAATGCAATATTTATGTAAAGTAGTAAATTGAAAGAGAAAATTGTCATGGTGGTTAATCCCATGATATCATTCAGAGAAATTAACTTTATTTGCACTGTTCAGTAAATGATTAAAGCTCTTAAGATGTTGTTAGAATTAACTGGATAATAGCTAGATGAATATATCCATTTTAATAGATCTAATGGAATTTTAAAGAATTTATTGTTTAAATTTTGAATAAAAACATCCTCAGAGTCTTAAAATTTAAACAAACAAATACCATGGGCTTAATACCTGTAAGAACTTGTAATACGTGAAAGAAAAAAATAACCTGTGTTCTGGTTTAGTAAGGAAACATTTTAGGTAATTGTACTTTAATGTTGAACTTCTATTGAATAAGCAAAAGAATTTTTGATGGCAAGAGATGAGAACAAATAAATAGGATTTTATAAATGTATTTGAATACATAAGAAAAACAGTAAACTTTTGAAATCACAGAAATTAAATATTAAAATTTTTACTTCAACAATTTTTTGAAATTATTAAAATTATTTTTGTAATAAATAGTGTATAATGAGATACATTTCAAAAATTGCTGTAGTCTCCATTTCCGGTAGTGTTATTATAAAAACATTTAATCTATAGTTATTAAACTGTGGTAAATTAATTTACATAACAGCAAGTGTATATAGAATTAGATAAACACTTTAACTTACCCTATGAGGTTTATATACAATGCAGTTTTGTATACAAAGTTTACACAACTCTGTCATTAATTTGAAACAATAGATATTTCATCAGACTATGGAAGGGGCTAAATAGTGATCATAAGATAAATAAGTAAAAAGGGTCTTGGAGTCTAAATTTGAACTTCTAGGCCAGGGAATTATGCCCTGATTCTCTAATCTTTGATATGTTACTAGTTCCATTTAAAGATTCTGAAAAAAATTTCAAATTCTCTCAGTTGTGAATGTGGTAGTGACGGAGGAGAGTTTTAGTAGAGGTAAAATTGGTATAGAGAAGGTAGACTTCTGAAAATGAATGGCATTAGGCTTTTGAGGTTATAAAGCTGGTAGAGAATGTTTTAATTGGAAGATGAATACAAGAGAGTAAAATGGGATTATAGTCACCTTTCTATTTAGTTAAGAGATACTCATGGAAAGTGACAGGTTAAATATGTAGTACTTCAAAAACATGGCATGGTAGGAAGAGCACTGGCCTTGGAATTGGAAAATTGTATTTTATTTAAAGCTCTGCCACTTGCCAGGCATATAATCTTGGGCAAGACATTTATCTTCCTCGAGTCTTGATTTTTTTCATCTGTAGTATGCTAGTAAGTATTTTCATTCATTTTTTTTCCATTAAATTTATTGGGGTGACATTGGTTAATAAGATTATGTAAGTTTCAAGTGTACAGTTCTATAATATACCATCTGTGTTTTGCATTATGTGCTTACCACCCATAGTTTAGTCTTCTTCCATCACCATATATTTGACCCCCTTTTCTTATGTAAGATGTTTATCAGGAAGATCAATTAAGACAATTAGGTGAAGACAATTTGTAAATTGGAAAAGGTGGCAAAATGTATATTTATATTATTGGTAAATTTTTAAAATCACCTTGTTTTTTTTTGTGTGTGGAATGACTATTACCAGTGGGTTATAATAATATCAGGTAATAATTTTCAAAGAAATTATAAGGATAGATAGCTATATAAGCTGAACTCTAATAGTATTGAAATCTTACTAAATGGGAAAAGTACTATGGAGTCTTTGGATAGGAATGTAGTTAATTTTGAAAAGCTGTTATGACTGTAATTTAGGTTACTTGGACTATAATAAAATATATAAAAATAGATTAAGGAAATTCCAAAATTACAGCTGTTACTAAATTGAGGACTTCATTTAGAATCACTGATTAAATGTGCAAAGAACATTCTATTCTGAGTACTAAGCAGTTGGCATCTTCTGGATACTTATACCTTTTCAACATGATCAAAATTAATGTATACATCTAGAACCTGCTCTTTTGAAAACCATCCTTCTCTCTATTATCTGATTGGTCATATAATCCTATCTATTCTGTTTCCTCAGTATTTTTGAAATATATTTTCTTTTGCCATCTTCAGTACTTATTTATTCCATCATATTTTCTTGCTTAGTCTCTTGAAATCACTTCCTAACTGATCTTCTCACCCCTTGTTTTACCCTATTCCAACTCATTTTGTTATAATAATGGTTATTTCTGAATTATAATGTTAATTATATCATTTTCTTGCTAAAAATTTTGCATTGGTTTTCCTAGAGCAGTGATGCTCCATAAGCAAGTCTTATGTGAAACCCCATTAAATAACATGCATTAAATAAGTATGGTAGTTCATTGGCATACATCTTAAAGTAAACTATACAGTCAAGAAGTATTTTGTTTCAAGATCAGGAAAAAATAAATTTTATATTACATAAAAACACAGAAACTATTCAGTGAAAGAATGACACCACTTTAGGAACATGGTATATAATTTCAAAAAGGTATGGCAAAGGAGATTTTACAAAGATTCAATTAAATTTACTTCAGTTTTTATTGAGGATGTTGTTAGAAATATTTTTGTTTCTAAATGATTTTTAAGGGAATCAGAAGTATTAGATCGACAGTGAAAAACACAGAATGTTCTAGACCGAATTGACAAAATAGACAAAAATAAATATATCACCAGAACCAGATGGCATAGTTCCTAAAGTTTTGAATACACTCAAATTAGCCAATTCAGTATTCATTAACACTTTTAAACTATTTTTATAAATTATCACGGTGTCACAGCCAACATGTAGATAACTAGCATATCTTCTGTATGGAAATGGATTTGTAATTATGATCTTCATACCAGACATAATATCAGATATTGCCAGATAAATATGTATAAAATAAGAAACACAGTTGTGGACTGTGGAGAGTTGGGCTTTGCAGAACTATGGAAAGATGAAAGAAGATTAGTACCTAGGTATTCCTGACTATTTCATCTTCAGGGTTTCCATTGTCTCCACTTTCTTCTAACTTACATCATTTTACTTGGGAGGTTCTGTAAATGCAATTGGCACAAGACCATTGTCATAGTTCCACATTTCTACATTTTCATTCATTAAAAGAACTATATAAGATTCCCTGAGATGGGTGGACTTGTCTTATTCTATAATTTACAAAACTAATAGAATAAAAGATAGTATAATTGACATTGTGGGCTAACTTG
Source organism: Cynopterus sphinx (assembly GCA_030015415.1). Lineage (NCBI taxonomy): Eukaryota > Metazoa > Chordata > Mammalia > Chiroptera > Pteropodidae > Cynopterus > Cynopterus sphinx. Next base: position 54,588,988 of record CM057380.1, on the reverse strand, counting down.
TTATGGATAAAGCATCTGACAAGGACTTCATGCTCCTATCACCAAAATGGACAGTAGAAGAGGGGCATCTTTAAAAATAGTGATGGATGCAAACCAGAAGAATTAAATTACCTTGTTAGAACTGAGATGTTAATTAGTTTAAGAACCAAAAAGAATTAAAATAAAAAAAAAAATGTTAAGAACCAGAAACCAAAGCCAGATTATTCAGTAGTTTAGGTTCTCCTAGGACCATAAGTGTGCGGAGGTAAGTTTGAGGAAGAGATTGTGGACTTGTAGGAATTATGTTTATAATTTTTTAAAATTACTGTAGAGAACAATCACATATTCTCATAAAAGGTCCTTTGGTGGTAGTATATTGTCAGCAAATTGGGTTGTTGGTCTCATTCAGTATGGCAGTTATTTTCTTAAAAACAAGCAGTGCTGTCATACTTTGTGTATATTTCAGTATAGAACTGATTTGAAATCACCCATAATTTTCAAATTTATCTGTATGATTATTACTAGTGATTAAACCTAATTCCTACTTCTTGAAGTTTAGTATGTTTCTCTAATGCCCCTTCTGCCTTTTCTTGAAGATATGTGTGTAAAAAAAACCCATAGAGCTAAGTTCCATTGTTTACTTTTAATGACAAGATGATTTATTGGTTTCCCACATTAGAGTTCTATAAATCACTTACATATTACTTTAATAACAATAACTTTGACTATATTCATTAAAAATTTCAAATAGAAGCCCAATTTTAAGCTTTTGAATTGAGTTTTTTCTCTCATAAGACAAAATTGGGTTTTTGTTTTTACTTAATTGTCAAAATAATGATGTTTATAAAAGATTTTATTTATAGTGACAGTTACATTTTTTTGTATAGTTCAATCTTTGATCCCTTCCTTTTTATCTCCTAAGCAATGAAATGCCTTTAAAATTCAGTTTTGATTAAATATTCATTTCTATTTTCTTTTTTTGGTGCTTTTGTCTTTTATGTTTTAACTTTTTGTTCAAACAGAATTTGTTTTGGTGTACAGTGTGTTTCTAAAATGATTTTTCCTTTCAAATAGCCAATACATTTTCTCATACAATTTATTTTTCTACTGATGGTGATGCTCCTTTGTTATATATTAACTTTTGGTATGTACTAGGATTTGTATCTGAGATAACCAAGTCCTTCCATTTCTCTGCCTGTTCTTATGTCAGTATCATACCAACTTAATTTTCTAGCTAAAAAGACTGGTGAAATACTGCGTAGACTGGGTTTTGGAATATTTGAAAGTAAATGAAGTGTCTATACTTATCGACCAAAGACTTCATACCTATACTCAAACAAAGTTGGGTTTATCACAACCAGGGAGATTGCACACTAAAGGGAATCATGAGACATCTCAGTAAGTGGGTGTTAAGAAAGGGCTTGTTACAGGATTAGGGTTTGTTACTGGGGTTGGGATTGTGTTAGCTGATTTTAGGAAAGTTCAAGGAAGCATAATTGAGTGTTGTCAGAAAATGGGGGACAATTCTGTCATTATCCTAAGTATCCTAAGGACTTTTATCTAGGGAGCAAAAGGAATGGCATAGGCTAAACCCTAATTACTAATCAAGGCACAGCTGTGATTGTTGGATGAAGAGAACATTTAATCATTAGTGTGGTTTGTGTAAGGTTCTTAACATTTATCTGTACCCAGACATGATCCTGTAGGGATTTTGTTTTTGTCTTGCTTCATCATAGTCAAAGAGGGCCTTTTTTGAAGATTTTCTGTGAAACTGTTCATGTTTCACAGGTGAACACGGTAGCCTAGTTATTAGTGCCAGGCAAGCTCCAGCTGATATCTATTAGAGGCTGCTTTTTTTTTTTCTTTTAGCAATTTATTACTTCTAAAGTAGCTTTTGAAGCTAAAGTTGCTATAATATGTTGCTAAGCAGTCCTGCTTCAGTACCTACATAAGAAAAATTTTTCTGGTTGATCAACAGTCAAGAATTCATATTGGTTGATGTGCATTTGTTATATAATTTGAATTTGTTACATAATTGTTAATTCAAAATGATTTAAAATCATTATATAATTATATAGACCATAATACACAATAGATATTGTTTAATAAAATTATATACTTGAAATATTATACTTGAAAACAACTATACTAAGTATAAAAATTTTTTGAGCTCTTTTTATTTGTAAAATCTCTCCATTTATTCACAATTCACATTTTCTTTTCTCTATTTTGGGACAATATATTTTATTCCTTCACATTGTATTTCTTAGTAGGCAAATAGGAGATTTTTAACTCTAGGAGATAAATAGAAGATTTGCGGTAACTCTTGTTTTTCTGAGAATTCAACCCAGCAATCAATTTAGTATTTTTGGATAACCAGGTAAATAAAAAATTTTGTTTGCTGCAGAAATAAAACTAATCTTAAAAAATAAAACTATTTCTAAAAATAAAATTAATTTTTAAAAATTCTATAGGAAGCTCTGTTGCATATGTAATTGTCTACTAAATGAGGTGAGCTACCTATAATACTCTATTTTTTCACCTGAGCTGTGTGACGTCAGCTAAACCAGTTATTTTAACTGAGTTCCAGAAGAGTATCCGGCCAGTATCACTGCAAATATTTTACAGTGCCAGAGTAGTCTCACTTCTACTGTCTAACCTCTCATTTTTAGTCCTACACTGGCAAATAGATATTTGATAAATAGGAAAGTATGTGAAATAAAATACTACCCTTAGCAAATATATTTGAGCATTATATTTGGTAGTTGGATGGCCAGGGTGTTGAATGAGTCACACCAAGAAACTTAACTGAGTCTGGTGAAGATTCGGGCAACGGGCGCATAAGGCATAGTCACAGAAGGCAATTTGTCTAAATGTATTTGCTTGCTTTAGTGAGATTAAATATAGGCAGAGATTAAGATTCAAAATGGAAGCTATAGAACCTACAGATGTAGAGGCAAGAGTGATGCCGGAGAAACCATGATATTTGACAAGAATGCAGATACTCAGATTAATCTTGAGGAACCAGGATGAAAGAACCCTGGGGGACCACCAGCAAAGCTAACTAAATACCATGTCAGGGTTTCCTTAATCCTCTTAATTCAGTGAAAGGATTACTTTTAAAGGAATGATAGTAATTTGCTGAAACCACCAAACTACTTTCTTCTTGTAACTTCACACTACAAAAAAATATTTGAGATTTCTGTCTCTCTTATTCCCTCTGCCCAGGATAGTTGTAATGAGCTGCTGTTCTTTTCTTCATGATTTATTTCTTTCCCTAGATTTGTCATGTCTTTGTTCAGTCTTTCTCTTTGTTATCTCAGTTGTTTTTGCCAAATTATATTCTGCTTCTGTTCCTAAATTAAAATTAATATTTGGTACCAAGTTGTCTTTTTAGCATTAAATTTTTTTCAATACATTTTTAATTTCTCTTAAGCTTTCTTCTTTGGTGAATGAATTATTTATAAATTCATTGTTCAATCTCCAAGTATTTTTGTGTTTTCCATCTATTTTTCTCTTATTGATTTCTAGTTTAATTTCATCTAAGTTGTACTTTATATGATTTTAATTCTTTTAAATTTGTTAAGATGTGTTTTGTGATCCAGAACATGGTTTATCTATAATGATCTATGTGAGTTTGATAAGGGTAAAAAGGGTCAGATATATGGTGATGAAAGGAAATTTAACTGTGGGTGATGAATACACAATATAACATATATATATGACGTATTACTGAATTGTACACTTGAAATCTATATAATTTTATTAACCAATGTCACCCCAATAAATTTAATTTAAAAAGAATGAAAATTCTACTGTTGTTGGATTATGTATTCTAAAATGCCAATTAGATTTATTTGATTGATGGTATTGTTTAGTTCAGGTATGTTTTTACTAATTTTTGGCTTATGTCAATTACTGAGGGGTGTGGAAGTCTCCAACCATAATAGTGGATTCATCTATTCATGCATCGCAAATTTAATGGAGTATCTCAAATTCCTTCCTCCTGTCCCTTATAACGTTGTTATTCATTTCACTTATCTGTAGGCTATAATCACCAAATACAATGCCACTATTATTATTTTGAACAAACTGTGATCTGTTAGATCAATTAACCCGTTTTCCATTTATGCAAAAAGTTCAAATCACTGCTAATGTCAATTTAATTTTATATAAACACGCTTCAAGGCTGAAGCAAATCTGATTGGTTTTCACTGTGAAAATAAAATGTAAAAACTGTTCTTGGAGTTATTTCTAAACAGAACTTGTCTCTAATCCTAATGTAACAGAAATGTATATGATGATCAGTATTTAATATTTTTTTACGTGGTAAATTTGAAAGTACGGAACAACACAAAGTAGAACATCTAAGATTTGACATTTTCAGTAATTGAGAATTACTGTATTTTTTAAATGGAAATACCACTACTAAAAACATAATGCTATAAATAGAATGATGTCATTTATTTCTAAAGGCCAGCTGTCCTAGAGCAATGAGAAAATAATAATGAAAGGAAGATATTTTGTGCCAAACTTTTGAGACAAGGTTAGGACTGTAATTTGTGAGTTTTCTTGGGGTAAATGTTGCAGCCACAGGAGCCATCAGTGTGTATTCTCGGGAAAGAGTAAATGGGTTAAGAACAAGAAAAATAAAAGATTTTATTTTACTTCTATGTATTTCTTCTCTAACACACCATTTTTATTTATGTAGATTTAAGTTTCTGACATATGGCAGATCTACTGTTGACAAATTCTCACAATTTTTGTTTGTTCAGGAAATCTTTTTTTCTTCACTTTTGAAGAATAACTTCACTGCATACGGAATTCTAGGTCGGTAGTATTTTTCTTCAGGTATTTAAAACATTTCATTTCACTCTCTTATTGATTGCATGGCTTCTGAAGAGAAGCCTGATATACTTCTTATCTTTTATCCTCTTTAGGTAAGGTTTTGTTTCTCTGGCTTTCAAAATTTTCTCCTGGTCTTGGATTTTCTGCATTTTCAATGTGAAATGCCTAAATACACCAGTTTGTGTGTGAGTGTGTGTGTGTGTGTTTGTGTGTGTGTGTGTGTGTGTCCTGGTTGGTGTTCTTGGAGTTTCCTGGAACTGTGATTTGGTGTCTATCATAAATTTTGGGAAATTTCAGTCATTCTTTCTTTTGTTTCTTTTTCCTTCTCTTTCTGATATTTCTGTTATATGTGTTACTCCTTTCATCATTGTTCCATTATCTCTGCCATATCTGAAGCTGGTGCTGATGCTTGTTGTCTCTTCAAATTGTGTTTGTCTTTCAGTATGTCTTGAAATTTTTTTGTTGAGGGACAGACATGAAGTACATAGGTAAATAGGCATTTATTGTGACTTTTTAGGCTTATCTGTTTGCTGTAACTGTATGTGCCAGAGGCTAAAATTTTCTCTGGTATCCTTGTTTTTGTCTCTCTTGTTGTCTTTGTGTTTCGCTAGAGACTCCTATTTAGGTAAAGTCTGAGATGTGCAGTGATTTTTCTTGTTTTTCCTTGTTATAGTGGTTCCCTATTGATGTGATGGTAGTGTGTTGGGGAGAGGAAGTATTAATTATACTTCTATGATCAGCACTCAATCTTTTAGAGAGCCTGTGCCCTTGGGCTGTGACTTTCACAAGTGCTTCTCAGTTTTGTTTCAATTTTCTCCCTTAGGGGAGACAAGAAGGCTAGAGTTGGTATTTCCCTTCTCCCGCCTTTTATTTTTTCAGTGATCCAGTAGTCATTCTGTAGCATGTTGTTAAATTTCCACACATATGTGATTTTTTCAGCTTTCTTCATGTAGTTGGTTTCTAGTTTTATACTGTTGTGGTCAGAAAAGATGCTTGATGTGATTTCAGTTTGCCTAAATATACTGAGACTTGTTTTTTGTCCCAACATTTGGTTTATCCTTGATATTATTTCATGCACACTTGAGGAGAATGTGTATTGTCTTTTCAGGATGGAAAGTTGTGTAAATGTCTATTAAGTTTATTTGGTCTAATGAGTCATTTAAGGCTGATGTTTCCTTGTTGACTTTCTGTCTAGATGATTTATCCATTGGTGTAAGTAGCATGCTAAAGTCTACCACTATTATTGTGTTCTATTTTTTTTTTAGGTATGTTAATAATTGCTTTATATATTTTGGTATTCCTAGGTTGGGTGCCTATATATTGATAAATGTTATGTGTTTTTGATGGATTGTCATTATAAAATGTCTATCTTTGTATCTTAACATTTTTGTCTTGAAATATACTTTGTCTGATATAAGTATGGCTACATCTGCTTTTCTCTGGATACTATTTTCTCTGGATTCCACCCCTTCACTTTAAGCCTATGTTTGTCTTTGGAGTTGAGATGGGTCTCCTGAAGGCAGCATATAATTTTGGTCTTTTTTTTTTTTTTTAATCCATCCAACCACTCTGTGCCTCTTGATTGGTGAATTCAATTCATTAACATTTAGGGTTATTATTGATACATGAGGACTTACTACAGCTATTTATTTTTTGTTTTCTGGTTGTTCTGTAACTCCATTGTTTCTTTTCCCTTGTGTTTCTGTTTGCTGTTTTAGGTTGGTGGTTTTCTATTATGTTTTTCTCCATTATAGGTACTAAATCACAGTACCTATAGTTATTTTTAAAGCTTTTTTTTTTCACTTTAAACTTCATGTTATAATTAAGAGTTTAACACCATATTTTGAAATAGAGTTTCAATTTTCTGTTCAGTCTATCTGTTTGTCACCATACTCGATATTTTATAAACTTTGTCTTATTTCAGGTAGAAGAGCTTCTTTCAACATATCTTCTTATGCAAGTCTTTTTGTGATAACTTCCCTCTGCTTCTGTTAGCTTCTCATCCTTGAAAGTTCAGGTTTTTCCCTAGTTTTGGAATGATCTCATCAATTATTTTTTGGAATAAACTCTCTGTTCCTTTCTCTCTCTTTTCCTCTGGGATACCCATTATACTTACATGGCCCTTTCTAATGCAGTCAGATGGTTGTAGAATTCTTTCACTTTTAAAAATCTTAGTTCTTTCTCTTCTACCTGAATCATTTCTAGATTTTCATCTTCAAGGTCGCTAATTCTGTAATTCTGTCTTCATATGGTCTTCTCTATTTCCAGTGCTTTCTAATTTATTCCTCATCTCATTTATTACATTCTTCAGCTCCAGAATTTGTTTGGTTCTTTTTTTTATAGTTTCAATCTCTTTGGTAAAGTATCTCTTCTGTTCATTATTTTTATTCCTGAGTTCATTGAACTATCTTTCTGAGTTTTCTTGTATTTCATTGTTTCTTCGTGAATGCTATTTTGAATTTTGTCATTTAGAACAAAATCTTTCATGACTTTGGATTTGGTTTCTGGAGAATTGCCATTTTTTTCTATGTAACTATGTTATCTTGATTGTTCATGGTGCTTAATGGTTGTGCCTCTGAATCTACATTTGAAGTAGTGAATTTCTTTCTTTTTTAATTATTGTTTTGATTTTAATAATTCAGCTGATTGATAATTAGAGGCCTTTCTTCTCTTTTAGAGTCAATGGTGCTATAGTGAAAGGTTTTGTTTTCTCTTACCTGCACTACTTGTGCCTCTGGGGTCATGTTGGGGGCACGTATCACCATGGTCATGGGAATCACTGCCAGGGTGATTGTGCTGGGTGTCCCTGCTGTGTCCAGGTCACCTTGGTTTTGTTCATCTCAGGGCACCATCACTGTGGTGGAGGGGTGTGGTGGATGGGAAGAAGAAAAGTTTTTGAGCACACCATACCACTTTATAGTTCCCTATGGCTGCTGGCACTACTGTGCTATAGACACATCTTAGGTGCTGCTACCAGGCTCCAACACAAGCAATTGGAGGAGGGAACTGGATTCTGAGGCATCAATGCTGCTTCTGCTCCTCTTACTCTCCATCTGGCCATAGTGTGGGGGCTGCATCCCAACTTTTCCATTGCTACTGGGTTAGTTGGGCCATAGGCTCAGCTACAGTGTCTGGTAAACTGTGTCTATAGGCACTGTCTTTGTCTCCCAACTCTGTTATTCTGCCTCCCTTACACATTCCAATATATCCACTTCAGATATAGCAATGTGTAGATTTCTCAGCTATGCTCATGTGTTGAGCAGAGGAAACCTTTGTTGGATTATAGACGTCTGGTTAGTTGTAGATTTAAGGTGTCTTCTCAATCTGCCATGATGCTGATGTCACTCTAGATTTTTTTAATGCAAATTGAATGTCTTTCTCTTGTTAACAAATGCTTAGATAAAATGTCTAACAATTCCTCTCCCTGGAGGTGACCAATGTTGACAGTCTTTTGTGTATCCTTCCAGAGATAGTTTTTGTATATACATGCAAATATATTTTTCATCCTATCCACAAACGACAGCATATTATACATGCTTTTGTACCTTTTTTTTTACCTTAACAATATATTTTATCTGCCATTTCATACAGCTCTACTTTATTTTTTCTGAGTTGCATACTATTCAATTGTATGGCTGTGCCATTTATTTTACCAGTCCCTTATAGATGGACATCTAAAATTGTAAAGTCATTTTTTATTACATGCTTTAATAAACCCTATAAGTATACGTTCCCTGTATATACATTCTTAAAAATGGAATTGTTTAGCCAAAGTAGATGGATATTTTAAATTAGTATTTTAGTATTGAAACTTGTCTCATTTACATTTATTATTATAGCTAATACATTCTTTTCTTAGTTTTTTAATTTAATTTTAAATAGCTTTATTGAGGTATAAGTCATAAACATAGAGTTCACCTATTTAAAATTTCAATTTCAGTTTCTTTTAATTATACTCACAGAGTTGAGCATCCATCACTGTAATCAACTGTAGAACACTTCATATTCTAAAAGATAGCTGTCACTCTCCAATCTTTTTATCTCACCCTTTTACCATAGAAAACCAGTAATCTTTCAGTCTCTATAGATTTATCTATTCTGGACATTTAATATAAATGGAATCATACAACATGTGGCATTCCTTTTAATGAATTTTGTGACATTCATTTTAATGCTTTTTGTATTTTCTTTTGATTTTTTGCTATGTAGACCGTATCTTCTTTGTCTTATTCACACACAGAGAGAACATACATGTGTAGACACAACAGAGTTGCATGTGTGTGTATTTAATTAGTGATTACTTTTAGACTATTCAAAATCATTTTTTAATTCCTACATCTTTAATTGTCAAAGTTAAGTGTGAAATAAATGGAATTTGGGGTCTGATTTTGCCTACTTTTTTACTTCATTTTGAGATGTGATGCTTAGCATACTTTCTTCATACACTATATTCCTATATAAGCCTTTAATAGCTATAGTCCTAAACTGTAGTGTCACAATGCTGTTAATTTTATGAGCTATTTTTAATTTAGAAAATATTCTTGACTTTTGTATTATTTTACAGATAGTTTCTTTAAATTAAGGTAAATTAAGTTTAAATATTTTAATTTAAATGAATAACTACTAAAATTTATCTCTATATTTACTGGTTTCAGTGGATATTATTAATCTTTTTATATCAAGATTTCCCCACTCATTTTATAAATGTCATTATGTGCTACACTTTCTGAGCTTTTATATCTAACTATATTTTTCTGTAGTCCTAATACATGAATAAAAAATTGGATAGTTAAAAATTTCTCATTATAGTCTTTCCTTCTTAAACTCTATATGTTCCATTTTCTTTTCAAATATTTTGAGTAGCAACACTTCAAGAAGCCTGAGGCATCATAATATAGAGACTAAAATATCTTTTGGATTGGTCAATAGTATGGTAAACATATTGATAAAATGTATTTTTTCTCTTGGAAATTTGAATCATCTTTTTATATGATAAAAAATATAAGTAGTCCAGTGGCACAGAAAGCCATTTACCTATGTTTAACTGAGAATTTTCTAAACTTATGTGACCAATGTCAAATTTTATGCCCAGTTTTCAAACTTATATGATTTAAGTTGGTGGTTATATGACCTTTTTTAGATAACACTACTTAATATCCTACAGAACTACTATTTCAAAGAATATACTTTGGCAAATAATGATTTAGTGTATCTTTCCCAATTATGTAACTTCTTTTTACAATATATTATTGAATTGAATTCAGGAGTACATGGTTTATGCTACTGGGTTGAAGACTTCTAATCTTGGGGAAACCATTGAGTTGTTTGGAAATAATTTGAAATCATCAAAAGATTTTAGACCTGGAAGAGAATTTAGTGATAATCAAATCAAATGTATAACTTTTACAAATGCAGAAATCAAGCTGAAAGATATTAAGATTAGAGAATGCTAACTATTGTTATATTTTTGTCAGGTTTTTGTAAAGAAAAATAACCCATTTTATATTCTTAAACTAGAGATATAGCTAGAACTCTATTTTAATAAATACCTTATATTATTTAAATCAATATAACACATACATTCCCATATCCTATCAATGTCCTTTTGTTAATGTTAATCTCTCAAATGCCAATTCTATGGAAATAATGCTTTCATATCTCTCTTTGCCTTTAACAAGCTGTTCAATAAAGCTATTCTTTAATTATGCCATTTTTTATATTCAGCAACTTTATTTTGGAATAACTTTTAATTTTTACAAATACAAAACTGTGATATGTTTTTCAAAATTCTGTTGAAAGTATAAAGAATTACTTTTTATTTAAAATTATAAGATGGTGTGATGGGGTACTTCATCATTTTGATAAAATGTCTACTCTATACATATAATATGTCATTGTGTAGAGTAGAAGACATCAGATTTCACAAGAAAAATTTTTGATTTGGATATGTTAACTAGACATTTGGTTTTTGACAGCTTGTATCAAGTATGCTACTTGCTTTTAGTGGCTGGTTCAGGTAAATGACATTTAAAATGCCTTTGGAGATGTTTGAAGTGAGAAGAAAAATAAGTTGAAAGTTATTTTTGCTGGGTTTGCTATGTAAAGGTAAATCAGTTGCCTTATCTTTCATTGTAAATTAACAACTGATAATTTCTTTGAAAACAACTTAATCATTTGTTTATTATACTTGGAATTGGTTCTGAAAGGAAAACTAGATAGTGTTCTTCTTTTAGTCTTCTTAACAAAAGAAGTAACAACAATTTAAGACATAGAACTTAAGATTCTGTGAAGATTTGGTGAATGAATGAACTCCATTGTTTTTTATGAGCTAGAAATAGTAAGAGAACATTATGGGTAAACCCAGTCAGTCAATAAGGCCTTTGGGTAAGGAATTGGGAAACCTAAATTTGTTTTTAGGGGAAATATGGGTACTTTTAAACTCTAATATAAATTTTTACTTTTGTTTTTTTTTTTGAATGATGACTCATTGTTTCTATGATAAAGAAGATACTAAAGAAGTGATGAGGGAATATGAGCAGGTTTCTGTTTTGGATGAATGATACCTTGGTTGCAGTATGGAGCACTATATTATAAGGAAGACTATGGTACATAATATAGTAATTTGTAAAGTAATTTGGATGAGTTTTAGTTGTTAGTGGTCTTGCTAAACCCACAATTGCTACAGTAAGCTGACCAGTGCCACCTTCAATTTTAGCTTCTGTGCTGACATTGAGGTAAAACAATTTCTAAAAGCAAGTCTCCTATAGTAAATGCCAAGACATTGATAACATAATGTGAAAAGTGCATAGTACAAGGGACAACAGTCCTGCTATGGAACACCCCTCTGTACAATACCCTACTTATCTCTACTTATTTTAAAATATATACATTTGATGTTTTCCTTATGGAAATCAATACTAATAAGACAGTGAATGTTTTCTACCTAGTATAGCATTAGATAATTATTTTTAGTGAGGTTTTTAAAGTTTCTTTCAATTGTTAAAGATATTTTAATTTTAATTTTTAATTCTTCTAAAGGACAGTGCTAATATGACTGGTAGAATAGTCTATTTCGGAGGGTCCTTGAGATAAGAAAGAAATTAAGAGACAGAGAAAGCCTATTTAACTTGTGATACATCCAGTTGGCCAACTGAGCTTTCTTTTAACAAAAAATTGTATGGTGATTTCTTTTTACTATTTTTAAAAAACTTCTTAATTTTTCATTACAGTTGACATATTAATTTCAGATGTATGACATAGTAATTAGATACTTATATAACTTATGAAGTGATTACCCTGATATACTTAGTACCCATATATATTTATTGCATTATTATTGACTATATTCCTTATGCTATAATTTACATCCCCATGACTATTTTGTAAAGACTAAATTGTACTTCTTACTCTCTTCCCCTTTTAACCCATCACTTCTACTCCCCTACTCCTCATCTGGCAACCATTAAAATTTTCTCTGTGTCTCCGATTTTGTTTTTGTTTTGTTTTTATTTTGTTCTTTATATTCCACATATAAGTAAAATAATATGGCATATGTCCTTTTCTATCTTACTTACTCCACTCAGCACAATACCCTCTAGGTCCATCCATGTTATTGCAGATGGCAATATTTCATTCTTTTCTGTGGCCGAGTAATATTCCATTGTATATTGGTAAACCTCTTTTTTCCCTCCATTCATTCATTGATGGTCCCAGCTTACTTCCATATCTTGCACATTGTAAATAATGCTGCAATAAATATGTGGATGCACATGTCCCTTTGAAGTAGTGTTTTAGGTTTCTTCATATAAATACCCAGAGATGTAATTGTTGAGTCCTTGTTATATAGTTTTTGTTTTAAAGTCTATTTTGTCTGAGATAGGTATTGCTGCCCCAGATTTTTCTTTTTCATTTCTATTTCTGTGAAATATCTTTTTCCATCCCTTTACTTTCAGTCTGTGTGTGTCTTTCGATTTGAAGCGAGTCTCTTACAGGCAATATATGTAAGGGTCTTGTTTTCTTATCCATTCAGTCATCCTATGTCTTCTGATTGGAGCATTTAATTCATTTACATTTAAAATAATTGTTAATGGATATGTAGTTATTGCCATTTTATTATTCATATTTTTAATTTTTTTCTTTTTCTTTAAGAAGTCCCTTTAACATTTCTTACTGGTTTGGTGGTGATGAACTCCTTTAGCTTTTCCTTATCTAGGAAGATTTTGTTTGTCCTTTGATTCTAAATGGTAGCTTTGTTGGGTAGAGTAACGTTGGTTGTAGGTCCTTGCTTTTAACCATCTTGAATATTTTCTGCTGATCCTTTCTGGCCTGCAGTTTCTGTTGAGAAATAGATTGACAGTCTTATGAGAGCTCCCATGTAGGTACTTAATTGCTTTTCTCTTTTAAGATTCCCTCTTTGTCTTTAGCCTTTGGCATATTAATTATGGTGTGTCTTGGTGTGGGCCTCTTTGGGTTCATCTTGTTTGGGACTCTCTGTGCTTCCTGGGCTTGTATGTCTATTTTCATGGCAGATTAGGGAAGTTTTCAAATATATTTTCAGTTCTTTGCTCTCTTTCTTTTCCTTCTGGAACCCCTGTGATGAAAAAGTTGTTATGCTGGTGTTGTCCCAGAGACCCCTTAAACTATCCTAATTTTTGTTTTGTTGTTGTTATTCTGATTGGGTGTTTTGTGCTACCTTTTCTTCTAAATCGCCAATTCAATTTTCTGTTTCATCTGATCTGTTGATTCTCTTTAATATTTTTTTCATTTTAGTTATTTCACTCTTCATTTCTGACTGGTTCTTTTTTATGTCTTCTATCTCCATTTTTATGTTTCCATCTCTTTGTTAAAGTTCTCACTGAGATCATCGAGCATCCTTATAACCATGTTTTGAACTCTGTGTCTGGTTGATTGCTTGTCTCCATTTTGTTTAGTACTTTTTCTGGAGGTTTGTCCTGTTCTTTCATTTGTAACATGTTTCTTTGTCTCCCCATTTGGGCTCCTTGTGCTTCTTTCTATGTGTTAGGTGGAGCTGCTATGTTTCCCATTCTTAGTAGAGTAACCTTTTGTAGTATGTATTTTCTGTAGCCCAGTTGTGCAGTCTCCCTTGTTGCTTGAGCTGGGTGTTTCAGTGTGTCTCTTGTATGGGTTGTGTGTGTCCTCCTATTGTAATTGAGCCTTGGTTGCTGTTTGCATGTCAATGGGAGAGATTGATCCTCTGGTTGGTTGATTATAAGGCCTGGCTTGTGACTAAAGGGTAGGAGCTTTTGTTTAGGGGCTAACCCTATGTAGCAAAATTCATTTTAACAGGGCTCTAGTGCTTGCTCAGTCTGCTCTTTGGGTGTGTCATCTTCAGATGCAGTCCTAGATGGTGCTCTAGCTGGGTTAGAGACTGGCCACCAGATGTGATGGCTTTGGGGCCTCCTGGGAGGGGCCCTTTATAAGCCAGGTGCCTCAACAGCCTATGTCCTACCTGGGGCCACTAGGCATGAGCCAATGAGTGATCTGCAGGTGGCCATCACCTGCACTGGGCTTGGAGGAGCCTTGAGAGGCCAAGCTGCAAACCGAGGTTGGCTGCCACTAGTCTTGGGCTTTGGGCTGCTCAGCAGGAGGTATGGAGCATGCCAAGGCCAGGTGCTGCTTGTTTGGGTTTTGTAAATCTTTGAGAGATTTTAGCAAAGTCTGCAGCATGAGCCAAGACAGACAGTTTATGTGGAAAAGCCACTGGAAGTGGCTTGCCAATGTCCCCAAGTTGGGTGGTGGGGTCTCAAGGAATCATCAAGGTGGGGTGACTGGTGTAATCCAGGTTGATGGAGAGTTAGATGTGGTGGCCTCCTGTGTTTGTATGCCAGGATGGGGAGGACTCAACAAAGAAACAATGAATTCTGTCAGCATTTTTGTCTGGGAGAAGATTACCTCTCTGGCCCTCACCCTGAGTTCAGATAATTTAGTTCCTCCCCACATGTCCCATAAGGCACCTTTTAAGCTGCTGTTCCAGCACTAGAACTCAGAGCCAATGATTATAGCTATGAGTAAAGCCATCTTCAGGCCCTTTAAGAGGAGTGTCTGGAACTTTAGTTGCCTTCTGTCTCACTTGGGCATAGTCTTTGCTGGTTTTCATAGCCAGAAGTTGTGAAGATTTGTCTTCTAGGCACTGGAACCCTGGGCTGGGGTTACTGGTGTGGTGCTGGGACGCCTTGCTCTTTGTGTAGATATTTGCAGCTATGATATCGCTCTTGATTTTTAATCACCATTGGTGAGGATTGGGCCCTCTTGTTTCATATCTCTGCCTCTCCTAACAGTCTCAAGATTGCTTCTTCTGTATGTCCTTGGTTGTAGAACTTTTGTTCAGCTAGATTTTAGGTGATTTTCAATGATGGTGGTTTTGTAGTTTAATTGTAATTTTGGTGTGGTCATGAAAGAAGACAAACACAGCATTTACCTACTCCACTGTCTTGACCAGACTTTATAGGGAATTTTTAACATTAAAAAATAGGGAGGAGTTTTAAAAACTATATATATCTATCTACTCCTTCCCCGTTTCCTCAAATACACATTTTAATTGGAATATTTTATTAACTTTTATTTTGAAATAACTTTAGATTAACAGAAAGTTTGCAGAAATAGGACAAAGGATTCCATATGTCTCACCAAAATTCTACAAATATTATTATACTACATTCAAGTCACTATTTTCCCTCATTTTCTGAACTGTGAGAGTAAGTTACAGACATAATACCCCCCTTTCCCTAAAGCTTTTATTTCCTTGAAATGAGGACATTTTTTAAAAAAAGAAAAAACCATAGTACAATTGTCAATGTTAGGACATGTACAGTTGTTATCAGATTATTATCTAATTTATAAACTTTATCTAAGTTTTGCAAGCTGTTCCACTAATATCCTTTTAGCAAAATAAAAATAATTTTTTTTCTGAGTTAGGATCCAATCCAAGATCACATGTTATATATATTAGCTATCATGTATATTTAGTGTCCTTTAAAATGGAACAATTAGTCTTTCTTTGACTTCTATCATCTTGATCTTGTTAAAGGATATAAACCAGTTATTTTGTAGAATGTAGAAATAATTTGTGTTTCCTAGAGTAATTTAAAACAAGCTCTAGATATTATTTCACATAAAAATACTTATGAATATACCTCTAACATGTAAGGATTTAAAAGAAACAATCATAGTGATATTATCACACTCAGAAAAATTAATAACTGCTCTTAACTTCAGACTTTTTTAAATGAAGGGAATAATGGTGCACATCACCTCTTCTTTTTGACATATACCCTTGTTTCCAAGGCATTTTATTTTCACATTTGAGGCATTCTATGTTACAGTTGGGATGATATTGATGACTCTTGAATCATGACTTTGCTCTTCCATGTCTGCCAGAAGTGCTTCTTCTAGAGTCAGGCAAAGTCATCAAGTCTAGTCTAAAAATATCAACTGAAGTAGCATAATGGTTACTATAGCAATTTTAGTATATGATCAGAGCCTATTTAGTATCATAATTATAATTCTGTTCCACTTCATCTAATACAGATGTGACCTATTTTGTTTCTAGTCCTAGAGCTGTTATAAAAAGTGAAGCATTATTTTTCATTAGCTTGTTAAACTCCTGAGAATAATTTATTTAGAAGCAGAGATCTAATTATTATTGACTCATCTGCTTTATCTTGCCTAGGGAAAGACAAGTGAATAAAGAACATAAACAGGCTCAGTTCTACCATGTCTAGGATCAGCTGGTGGTTTGGCTAGTAGCTGGATGATCTAACAGGCCTCACTCCCATGTCAGGTTGTGTGTACTGGTGTGATACCTTTGTTTTCCTCCCTGTGACTGCTTATTCTCTAGCAGGCTAGCTTGGGCTTAGATCACATGTTAGGTGGTCTTGAGATTCCACTGTGTGTGTGTGTGTGTGTGTGTGTGTGTGTGTGCGCGTGCGCGTGTACTATATTGTCTTTATCCAAACATCCATTGGCAGACAGGTAGGTTGTTTCCATATCTTGGCTACTGTGAATAGTACTGCAGTGAGCACTGGAGTGCATATAACTCCCTGAAGTAGTGATTTAATTTCCTTTGGCTGTATACCCAGAAGTGGGACTGCTGGATAATTTGGTAGTTCTATTCTTAATTTTGTGAGGAAAACTTTATACTGTTTCCCATAATGGTTGTACCAATTTATATTCCCACCAGTAGTGCTCAAGAGTACCCTTTTCTCCATATACATGCCAACACTTGTTATGTTTTAAGTTTTTGAGGTTAGTCAACCTAACAGGTATGAAGTAATACCTCATTGTGGTTTTGAATTTCATTTCCCTGATTAGTGATGTTGAGCACCCTTTTATATACCTGTTGACCATTTGTATGTCTGAAAAAAACTGTCTACTCAGGCTTTTCAGCTGGGTTATTTGTTGTCATCTGTGTGTTTCTGTTTTTTGTTTGTTTGTTTTTGTTTGCTATTGAGTTGTATGAGTTTATTATGTTTTGGATATTAACCCCTGTCAGATAGATAATTTACAAAGAGTTCTTCTTATTCTATAGATTGCCTTTTCATTTTTTTGATGGTTTCCTTTGCGGCACAGATGCTTTTTAGTTTGATGTAGTCCAATTTGTTTATTTTGCTTTTATTGCCTGTGCTTTTCATGCCAATTCCAAAAAATTATTGCCAGGATCAGTGTCAAGGAGGTCTTTCCGTATGTTTTTTAGGAGTTTTATAGTTTTAGGTCTTACATTTGAATTTCTAATCCATTGTGAGTTGATTTTTGTGTATGATATAAGAGAAGGGGCCAATTTAATATATATATTTTTGCATGTGGCTATCTTGTTTTCCCAATACTCTTTATAGAAGAGACTATTCTTTCTCCATTGAATATTCAGCACCTTTGTCAAAATTAGTTGTCTATGCATGGGTTTATTTCTGGGCTCTCTATTCTATTCCATTAGCCTATGTTTGTTTTCATACCGGAACAATATTGTGTTGATTACTACAGCTTTGTAATATAGTTTGTAGTTAGAAAGTGTGATGCCTCCAACTTTGTTCTTGCTCAAGATTGCTTTTGGTTGTTTGTGGTTTCATGTGAATTTTAGGATTGTTTTTATATTTCTGTGGAAAATGCCATTGGAATTTTGATGGGAAATTACCTTGAATCTGTAGATTGCTTTGTGCCGAATGGACTTTTTTAAACCATATTAAGTCTTCCAATCCATGAATACAAAATATCTTGTTATTATTTGTATATTTTTTCATTTCTTTCATCATTATTTAAAAAAAATTATAAGCTGGTATCCCTGATGAATTTAGATGTGCAAATCATCAACAAAGTAGTAGCAAACTAAATTTAATAGTATATTAAATATATTATACACCTTGTTCAAGTCGGATTTATCTTTGGTATATAAGGATGGTCAACATATGCAAAGCAACAAATGTGACACACCACATTAACAACATGAAGGATAACAATTCTGTGATCATTTAAATAGATGTACAAAAAGCATTTGAAAAAATTAATATCCTTAAATGATAAAAACTCTGAACACATTATGTATGGAAGGAATGCACCTCAACATGACAAAAGCCAAATGTGACAAGTCCACAGCTAACATAACATTCAATGATGAAAGCTGAAAGCTTGTCCTCTAAGATTAGAACAAGACAAGGGTGCACACTCTCACTACTCCTATTCATCACAGCACTGGAAGTTTTAACCAGAGCAATTAGGCAAGAAAAAGAAATAAAAGGCATCCAAGTTGGAATGAAAGAAGTAAAATTGTCTCTGTTTGCAGATAACATGATTTTATATAGAGAAAACCCTGAAGACTCTACTAAAAACTGTTAAAACTAATAAATTCAGTAAAGTTGCAGGATATAAAAATAAACATAAAATCAGTTGCATTTCTATACACTAACAATTAACCATCTGAAAAACATTTAAAAAGCAATCCAATTTATAATAGCAACACTAAAGATAAAACACTTAGGAACAAATTTAACCAAGAAAGTGAAAAATCTGTATATCAAAGACTTTCTTGAAGTTTTTTTTTTTCAATAGCCTTTTGCTGCTACTTCCCAAGGGATTAGAAATTATCAATTTTTAAGTAATATCTTTGAGATTAATGTTTTTCAGCATGAAAAACACTTTCATTCATAGCATATGTTTTGGTAGATAAGGTTTGTCTTCAGCTTCTAGTCTTCTCTTTCTTAATTTTTTCCCTACTATATTATATTCATATCTTCCCCCCCTCCTTTAGGAATAAAAGCACTACTAGTCATTATGATAGTCCAATTATGAAAAGGTATTTAGTCAATGTATTATTTTATAAAATGTCTCTCTCAGGTATTGTCTTTCCCAGTGTTTGTTTTTGAGTTTTTCTCACTGTGGTATAGAAAATTTGTTGTCCTTATGAGAATTGAATTTTGGTCAACAGACTAATAAAATAATGGAAATTTGAGGGCATATATGGGGCCAAAAATACTTACATTTTCTGAACTTTTGCTTTGGTTATAAAACCCTTAGAGTCAGAGTAAATAGCTCACATTTTGCCCTCTCAGGTATCTACCTCCTTCTCAGTTGTTACATATGGACTGTGCTGACTACGGTTGAGGGTTGTTAACACCAGGAACTTGAACTAGAAGTGGCCCTGGCAGAGTATAGGGTCACTAGACTATATATATTTTTTCCTTTAGTAATCTCTGTCAACCTCATCCTTTCTCCTCTTAGCATAGACTTGTTCTTTCATTCCATATCATAAATTTTTTAGTCCTTTTTTAAATTGTACTCTGAACTCCATTTTTACTGTGTCCTGAATCACCACACTTTTGCCATAACTCATGTTCTTGTTTTCTACTGCGCTATATTTTTGCAAAATGAACTGTTTTTATATGTTCCAGGAAAATTAATGTTAAAAATTTAGGTTTTTATAAGTACCTTGAGTTATAAAGCCATAAGGGTTGAATGGATTAATTTCTTCTTAATCTAACATGACAGATTATTTCAGAATGGTCTTGAGAAGCAGATGGTGAAAAAGCATTTTACTGGTCTATAATGTCCTTTTCCCCATACCTATTACTCAAGGATAAGTGATTGCTACTCTTCCTCCTTTTTTGATACAATATTACTATTTTCTTGATTGAAACATGAAGCATCACTTGATTTAATTTATACTAGTTAGTGAAGTTGGGAGCAGAAGTGTTTCATTATTGTCTTTGTGGTTGCTTTAATTCATTGGCTTATACTAATAGTACACAAAGCCGAAGCTCTGATATTTTTTATAATCCTTTTGAAAGCCATTTCTGACTCTAGTTTTAAATTCATATTTTACAAATCAGGACATTATGTTCTTTCATTCTGAGACAAGATTAGAATACTGAAAGACTACTCTCATTTCTAAAGCTATCAATCAAACTGTGTATTCACTAGCTTAGAGACATTGGACAAGTTGATTAATGTTACTAAGCCTCAATTTCTTCTCTAATGACACCATGTATCTCATGGGTATATAGAAATACATGAAAATTAAATGAGAACCCATGAAAGTGTTTTTACTACACCTTGTACATAGTAAACAAATGGTGGTGACAGCAGTCTTGGTGGCAATGCATACAGTCTCCATTGTTCATTTTTGATGTAGCAAGGGGAAAACTGTCATTTTTTTTTGACTGACAGTAAATAGGCTGAGGGAATAAAGGAACTGATTCTGCATTACTTTGGTAGGAGGCAAAATGCTATTTCTGAAAATAGTTTGTAAATTTAGGTCTTATTTTATTTGTAATGGATGCTCAAAATGTCCACTCTCCCTGCTGGAGATTTAAGAAGATGCCGTCTGAGACAGACAGGTAGCCCTCAGATACTTAAAGTATGTTTATGCTTATAGAAATAACAATAGTACCAGATGCCTATGTGGATTGTTTAAAATGCAAGTGTGTAGCTCATGCGGGAATCAACCTAAATAAACAGCAAATCATCTTTATTGCTCTAACATCACATTAATTAGTTTGTCCTTTGGAATCAAGGACAAAATATAAGCCCATTATTTGCTGCTTTTAGGGAATATGTTCTTAGAAATATAAAACAGCCTACCTATATCTTGTGTCTCTAAGTCTACCATAGTTTCTAGTGAAAGATTCATTTTTATTAGGAATATAGTGTGGATTTGGAAAGGACCTTAAAATAATTTAGTCATTCTCTTTATAGGTGAAATATGTGTCCAGCTCTGTCTAAGTGACAGAGCTGAGATCTGAAGTAGGTCTTCTGACTCCTAGCACATTTTTTTATGTCATTCTGTCTATAATTTTGCTTCACAAGATTTTTATTCCTTTAAAGTGATATTTATTTTATCTCAGGGCCTAATTATTTTCCTAAAACAACAAATTTTTATTTTTATTATATATCAATGAGAAAAAATTAAGTTCACAGAAATTTTTTGATAGTTACATAGACATATCAAATGGAGTTCATAAAAGATGTATATAATCTTTCAAGTATAGTACAGAAGTAACTTAAAATGGGTTGAGATGTTAAATAAGTTGGGAACAGAGGCTGATGTAGCCAGAAAAAATAAAAGGTTCAGATAAGTAGGAGGCTTAAGTGGAAGTACTAGGATAGTTAGAAAGCACTAGACGAATCTTGAAAGAGATCTAGAAGCTGTGTTTGAGGCTTATATTATTTTGTGATGGTCAATTGAGTTAAAAGAAAAGGAAGAATGTTATAGTCAAGGTGTATAATAGATTGAAACAAGGCTATTGAAGATATAAGGCTGTTAATGGGGCTCAGAGTAGAGAGAAAATACATAAGCCAGAAGGTGAAACAACTAAGAAGATGGAAATGAATACTCAGGGTGAAAAACTAAAAGTGAAAGTACTTTGGAGAGAACAACCTGACCATAATAGGGATTGTTCTGTCTTTCAGTTCTATGTCCTTTATTGAATAATAAAGGTGATAGATTGGATACCCTTTAGGGAATACTTATAATTACTTCATGTTATTAGTGTGCTAGTATTTGTATTACTTCTGTCAGTACATATTTGTATGTACAGCTCTATACTTTTCAATAGCAAGAATTGGGTCTGTTTGTATGTGATTTTTTTTTTTGAAGGTAAGTGTTACATGATATGATAAGAGAAAGTGATAGTATGAGAGATAATGAGATAGTATTAGAGAAGGTAAATGCATCTCATTTGAACTTGATTCCCTCATATTGTGAGGGGACACTTTTTTATTAAGTACTGTAAACTTAGATTTACATAGTATTCTCAGTCTATAAAGCCTGTTTACCTGCATTATCTCAATTATGAATATTAGATTTTTTGGTAAGAATAACAGCGTGAACTATAGAATCATAGTTACTTATGGTATGCGTTAAACTGTTGTGATCTCAGTAGGTTTTTAAATCCCAAAAGGCTTTTAAGCTTGAAACAATAGAATCTCTGACCTCAAGTGTTTTGTAATATAATATGGTAGGAAGAAACATAAGTAGTAAAGAACAATCTACTTTTACATTAGACTTACTGATACATTCATATCTATAATATATCTTCAAATAACTATATATATTTAAAATGTTGAAATGTGGATGCTTTTTTTGTTCTAACACCTTAGAATTATGTAATTCAGTTACATATGGTTACAGTAATCACAAAGATGCTCAGAGGGAAAAGGGTGATAATGATAGCTATTGAGCTTTTTAAAAAATCTCAAATGTGCTTTCATTATTATGGAAAGTTGAGACAACAGATCCAAAAACAGAGATAATTATATGTTGACATAAAATTATTCTAAAGATTTTATTTCCATGCATACAAAATATTTGGTTATAATTATTCATCTTTCTTAAGAATATAAAAGAACAGATTTAGCAGGAAATTCTGCTTATATACACAAATCATATAGATGAATTTTTAAAAACCTATTTAATCATAATACTGAGCTAAATGAAGGAGACAAAGGCATGTCCCTGTTCACAAAGGAGCTGAAAACTTATTTGGGGTGACCAAAGGGCATAATATTCTTCAGTGATTTAAAATAAGTGCTAAAATGTGGTGTTAGCTTAGAATTTTAGCAAATATTTTATGTAGGAATGAGGCTTTGACATAGAATTTGAGATAAGTTGGTGAATATTTTATTTTGAAAAAGTGTTAATAATTAGGACTTTATCATTATAAATAATTTTTCTACTATTAGGTTTTTGCAGCTATGTTAAAAAGAGATGCTTTAAACAGCTTGAATCACAGAACAATAATAAAGTTTTTGAGATATATAAACAAATAATTGCTTTTTGAATACTAAACTCTGGTGGGATTTTGTTCTCATAGCTACAATGCAAACTAATTACATCAGCTGTGTATTTCTAATAGAATTCTAACAGTTGTGTTTTTACTTCTGTAGTATTAAACATTGAGCTATATGAATATAATTCTGCTATTAATTAAATTTTCAGTTTAGTGAAAAATATTCTATCTCCCTATTTTATATATTAGGAAATATGTTATTCAGTGCTACTGAAGAAAACATTTGTTTTTATACTTTTAACAAATTTGACAGATATCAGCTTAACAACTAAAAATATAAATGGGGATTTCTCTCCAATTTTATTGGTAATTGGTTATTGCTAGTAGAGAGAAGTTAGATTTTTGTTTATTTACTATGTATCTAAATAATATCACATTCTTCTTTCTAAAAAGTTTTAGTAGTCTATTTTGTTTCTTTTTTGTATTTATTTATATTTCTTATCTTACTTAATTACTTGAATCTATGAAGCAAAGCTAAATAATAATGGGAATGAACATGTATGATTTCTTCCTGATTTTAATGGGAATGACTATAGCTTTTTGCTATTTAATATCATGTGTTGTTATTTTGTTATTGTTAATGTTTATCATCTTTAGTTATCCTCTAATCCTATTTTATATAAGATATTTGTTTACTTGGATTGACTTCTGAATTTTATATAATGCCTTTCCAGAACCTTTGAATATAATCATTAGGTTTTTATCTTTTAATTTGTTGATTTAATGAATGTCAGTATATAACTTGATATTGAATTATTTTTGTGTTAATTTAAATGAGGTTAGGCAGTCAAACTGTCTAAATTCTACAGAGTCATACTTTCAAATTTTATTTTCTTTCCATTCATATGAGAAAAAAGTAAAAGTACCAATGGTCTTATTCTGGCTTTATAAAGAACATTCACATGTAAATTTACTATGTAAATTTAAATATTAAGCACATTAAGTAAAACAACTAATCAGAATTACAGACTCCTTGGAGACTAAAGATTACATTTGTGAGAGGTAGCAGCAATCTGTAAAGTACAGCTGTGTTATCCTTTATAATCTGGATGTGTAGTATTTATTTTTCTTCATTAATTTCTCTGCATAGAACAAGGGCAGTGGCAAGAGCAGACTTGATTCAATCCTGATATAAAATGTGGTGTGATGTTAGCTGTAGATTATTTTACATGTTGTTTATTGGATTGAGGCAGTTCTCTGCAATTTCATTTGTTGAGTGCTTTTGAATCTTAATGGATGTTGAATTTTCTGAAGGAATTCTTTTATATCTACTAAAATAGTTATGTGGTTTTTATTCTATGTTCTATTATTATGGCATGTTACGTTAAGTATTTTTTTTAATGTTAGACCCACCTCACATTCCTTGGATAAATCACACCAAGACATGGTATATATCCTCTTTACATGGTGCTGGAATCAGTTTGCTGGTATTTTATAGAGGATTTTTGTACCTATAGTTTTCTCGTGGATGTCTTTATCTGTTTCTAGTATTATGGAAACACTGGCCTCATAGAATGAATTGGGAAGTATTCCCACCTCTTTTTTTCCCAGCTTTATTGAAATATAATAGATGATTAGTTGCTCATATTTACATTGTACAATTCAATGAGTTTTTTTTTCAATTATAGTTGTCATACAATATATCAGTTACAGTTGTGCAGCCTAATGATCAGAGATCTACACAACTTGCAAAGCGATCACCCCACTAAACCTAGTACCCCTTACATATTTATTACAACATTATTAACCATCTTTCTCATGCTACACTCTACATCTCCATGTCTATTCTACAATTATCCATTTGTACCTCTTAATTCCTTTGCCTTTTTTTTTCCCCCATCCCAAACCCCCTCCCATCTAGTCACCCTCAAGAGTCTCTGTGACTATGAGTTTATTACTACTTTGGTTGTTGTTGTTTGTTTTGTTCTTTAGATTCCACATGTATGTGAAATCATGCTTATTTGTCTACCTCTATCTGACCCATTTCATTCAGCGTAATACCCTTTAGGTCCATCAAAACAGTATCTTTTTCCAACCCATTTTTTTTAGTCTGTGTATATCTTTTAATCTGAAGTAAGTCTCCTATAAGCAGCATACATAGGGGTCTTGTTTTCTTATTCATTCAGCCACTGTATCTTTTGGTTGGAGCACTTAATTCTTTTCCATTTGAGGTACTTGTTGATAGGAATGTAGTTATCACCATTCTTTATTCCTGTTTTTAATACTGTCTTTTTTTTCTTCTTAAAGCAGTCTCTCCAATATTTTCTGTAATACTGGCTTGGTGTTGATAAATTCCTTTAGCTTAATTGTGTCTGGGAAGCTCTTTATCTGTCCTTTGACTCTAAATGATAACTTTGTTGAATAAAGTGATTTTGGTTGTAGATCCTGGGTTTCCATCACATTGAATATTTTGTGCCAAGCCCTTCTGTCCTGCATGGTTTCTTTCAAGAAATCAGCTGCCAGTCTCATGGGTGCTTCCTTGTAGGTAACTAACTGCTTTTCTCTTGCTGCTTTTAAGATTCCCTCTTTGTCTTTAACCTTTGGCATTTTAATTATGGTGTGTCTTGGTGTGGGCCTCTTTGAGTTCTTCTTTCTTGGGACTCTTTGAGTTTCCTGGGGTTGTATGTCTATTTCCTTCACCAGGTGAAGGAAGTTTTCCATTATTTCTTCAAATAGCTCTTCAATGTCTTGTTTTCTTTTAGGTATCCTTATGACATGGATATCTTTACATTTAGTAGTGTCCCATAGGCTCCTTAAATTAATAGTCTTGGTTTCTTTATTTTTTGCCATTCTGATTGAGTGTCGTTGGCTTCCCCATGTTCTATATTGGTGGTTCAATCCTCTTTTTTATCCACTCTGTTTATTTTATCTAATATACTCTTTATCTCAGATAATGTGTTCTTCATTTCTGAATGGATCTCTTTTATAATTTCCATTTCTATTTTTCTGTTTGTTTTTTAATTTTCTTTGTTAAAGTCCTCACTAATTCATCTGTACTTCCCCTGTGTTCATTGAGCATCTTTATAACCAATGTTTTGAACTCTGTATCTGCTAAATTGCTTGACTCTATTATTACTGAATCTCTGTTCTATTCTCTCATATATTTTCTGCTTCTTTGTCTTCCCATTTTGGGTGCCTTTCTGAGTTTGTTTCTATGTACTAAGCAAAGCTCCCAAGTCTCCCAGTCTTATTAATTTGGCTTTGTGTGGTAGGTGTCCAGTGGCACAGTCCTGAGAGGAGTTCAGCTTCAGGCCTAGTTTAGCCCCAGTGTGTGTCTCTCCAGGGCCACCTGTTAAGATTTAGCAAACAATCCACAGATGCTGTGCTTATAGTTGCCTCAAGAAACCACATCAGAAACCGATGCCAGCTGCCACTAGTGTGAGTCTTGGCTCTGCTCAGCAAGGAACACATGACTCACCAAGGATACATCAGGATGTGACTTGGGTGGGGCCATGAGTTGGGGGAGGTGGAATTTCAGCGAAACCTCTGGGCAGAGAGACCTCTGTCATCCAGTTTGATGATATCTCAGCTATGGCTGCGCTGCATCCGCACACTGGGAGAGGGGAGGGCTCAACAGAGGAACGATGCATACCACTAGCACTTCTGTCCAGGAGAGATCCTTGCCTCTGGTCCTCACTCCGACAACTCAGTGTCCTCCTGTAAGGCCCTGGCTTCCCCACCTACCACCCCAGCAGCCTACCTGGTGCTGGTGCTTAGAGTGAGCAGGTCTGTCACTACAAAAGTGAGCAGATAGGGCTCTTTTAAGAGGTGTCTGCAGCTGCCGGCTGTTGCAACCTCTGTCCCACACAGCATCTTGGGACCAGGCAGCCTCGTATCCTCTCTCTGTCCTGCCTTCTACCATTGTAGGGTGATTTCATATTTCTCTCTCTGTTGTAGGGCTCGTTCGTCTAGATCCCAGGTGACTTTCCTTGCTGTTTGTTCTGTGTTTCTGTCACAGCATCGATTTGGTTGCAGGAGGGATGAACAAAGCCTCTATCATTTACACCATGTTTTTTTTTCACTCTCACCTGTTTTATTTTATTTTATTTTTTGGTGAGGAACTGTATTCTGATTTTGTTATCTACATTGTTCTGCAGGAAAATTAAGACTATCTTCCTCTTGACAATGTTGTGTTTACAAGTCTAAATAA
This sequence comes from Cynopterus sphinx, assembly GCA_030015415.1. NCBI lineage: Eukaryota > Metazoa > Chordata > Mammalia > Chiroptera > Pteropodidae > Cynopterus > Cynopterus sphinx. Next base: position 54,561,718 of record CM057380.1, on the reverse strand, counting down.
GGAAGATATTTCAGAATCAAGAGAGAAATACCCCAGTTAAGAATCTTGAAGAGAAAATGGATTTTGCTGTTTTTTTTTTTTTAAACTAATTTAATTGAGAATTCTTTGGAGATCATAGAACATTAGTTGATTGGTTAAGGACATCAATGCATATTCATATTAAGCTCAGTAACCTTTAAATAGATCAAAGTATATTTACACATTTTTTATAGAAATATTTTCATGAGATACTGTTGAGTGAAAAAACAGGTTATATATCTGATTATACATTATATAATATGACCTGTATATGTTCTCATATATTTTAAAAGAAAATGAGGTTATGCAGTGAATAAGAGTTTTAGATGAACTACATGTTGCAGTTTATCTTTTTATCTTTGAATATTTATAAATATATATTATTATAAAAATATTTTCATTAAAAATAGTTCGTGGAGCACTAAATACCTGGCTGAGCAAGATATAGAATCCATTTTTTTTCTGACCTATGTGGTTCTTTATTTCTTTGAAAAGTTATAGCACATTTTATATTGAAATTAACTCCTTTCTGATATTACAAATTACCTTTTCACATGTTAATCTTTTCTACTTTATGATCTTATGAGCTCTTTATATTTTTCTTTTTCTTTCCATTGTCTTATTATGAAAACTTTCAAATGTACAGGGGAGTTGACAGAATTATAATGTGAACACTCAATTATACTGTGTACACATACACACCCATACATACTTACCACCTAAATTTGACAGTTATCATTTTCCTGTATTTACTTTATTATACATCTATCTAACCATCTATCTGTATTACTTCTTTGGCTGTATTTTAAAATAAGTTGCATGTGTCAGTATACTTTACCTCGTAAAACTCCAGTTAATGTGTATGATTAACTAGAATTGAATATTTTTTTATAATTCTTAAAATTATTTTTGAAGTATAATTTACATACAGAGAAATTTCAAATTTCATTGTACCAATTGATGAATTTTGACTAATGCAGACACTTGTGTAATCCAAACTTCTGTCAAAATGTATAGACTATCACCTTCACTCAATAAAGTTCCTCCAAATTCCTTCCCAGGCAGTTCTGCTCAAGTTAACATGATCTTTTTCATCATAGTTTAGTTTTGCTTGTTCAGAATATAATGTCAGTGTAATCATACTACATGTACTCTTTTGTATTTTGCTTCTTTTACTTAGCATACTATTTTGAGAACCTTCCATGTTGTTTCTCCTGTCAGTAGTTTTTATCTTTTAATTGTTGAGCAGTATTCCATTGTATGAGTACACCAGTTTTGGTTTTTGATTTTCTTGTTGGAAAGCTAGGCTGTCTCTAGGTTATGTTTAAAATTGCTAGAGCCATACTTATACAAGCTATTGTATTGGGCATATGTTTTTCATTTTCTTGGGTACATACATATGAGTGGCATTTCTAGGTAATAGGCCAGGTATATGTTTAGTTTTATAAGAAACTGCAAGACATTTTACCAAAGGGATTGTGCCGTTTTACTCCTACCAATAATCTTTGCTAGTAGACTTTTTCATTTTGCTTTGTTTTGTTTGTTTTTAGGTGAGGCAACCCTTGGTTGACCTCAGAGATTGCAAGGACCTTGTCAGTTTACAATCCCTTATTTTATTTTATTTTTTTACACTACAGCTCCTGGTCTTCCTAGGTGGTCTCCCATCCAAGTACTAACCAGGCCCGACCCTGCTTAGCTTCCAAGATCAGATGGGATTGGGCTTGTTCAGGGTGGCATGGCCGTAGACGCTAGTAGTTTTTTTTTTAATTAAAATATTTTCATTTCAGTGGTTGGATAATGGTTTCTTGTGATTATAATTTTCATTTCCCTGATGACTGTTTTTACGTTTGCTCTCTTTCAGACAGTTCGGCATGGTTTTCCTTATCAGCCCACAGCATTAGCTTTTGATCCAGTTCAGAAAATCTTGGCTATTGGGACAAGAACAGGTGCTATACGAATGTATCCTTAATTTTTGGTTCATTATTTGCTCTAATAATACCAATTACATTTCCTTAATACCTCAGGTAAGTGATATATTTATGACCAGATAAAGTTTGTTCTTTATAAGCAAGTAACAACTGTGAAAATGCACATGGCCAAATTTCTTGGAACACATTTAATGTCTCTGAAATAAGTATTGATGCCCCCTCTTTAGTTCCTGATATTGGTAATTTTTGTCTCCTCTTTTTTCCTGATGAGTCTGGATAGAAGCTTATTAATTATATTGAATTTTAGAAGAACCGACTTTTGGTTTCATTGCTTTTTTGTACTGTTTTCCTATATTCTATTTCATTGATTTTACTTTGGTCATTTCTGTTTCTTTCTCTTGCTTAACTTTGGGTTAATTTAATGTCCTTTTTCTTGTTTCTTAAGGTAGAAACCAAGGTTATTAATTTGAGAACTTTATTTTCTAAAATATACCTGTAAGGCTGTAAATTTTCTCCCAAATTTTTCTTTAATGTCATGCCATTTTTTTAAATTAAATTTTTTAATGTTGAGATAGTTATAAATTTAGTTGTACTTGTAAGAAACAATACAGAGAAATTCCATGTACCCTTTACACAATTTCCAGTAGTAGCATCTTATAAAACTATAATGTCATAAGCAAGTTATTAATATTGACATTGATACTCAAGGCAGAGAGCATCGCTATCATCACGAAGATTCCTCATGGTGACCTTTTATAGTCACACCCTATGCCTCTAATTCTCCCACACCCTCACCTGACTCCTGAAAGTCACTAATTTATTCTTAATTTCAGTAATTTATAAAAGGAAATCATATAGTATGTAACCTTTTGGGATTGGCTATTTTTTCCACTAAGCAGAATTCTCTGAAGATTCATTCAAATTGTTGTATGTATCAGTAGTTCATTTTTTTTATTGTTGAGTAATATTCTATGGTATAGATGAAGAATGCTTTGTTTAACCATTCACTCATTAAAGAATATCTGGTTTCCAGTTTTTGGCTAATATGATTAAAACACCTATGAACATTTGTGAGCATATTTTGTGTAAACATAAGTTTTCTTTTGTTATAAATATCCAGGGGTACAGTTGGGGGTGTGTTGTATGTTAGTTACATGTTTATTTTTATAAGAAGATGAAAACTTATAGTATGAGAGATTTTATGTTGCAAATTTTACTTATTTACATTACAAATACAAGATTTTATATTATGAATTCAACTCATTTAAAAGTTGTGGGGCTATTTTTGTTTTCTATTTTATCTTAGCTGAATTTTGGCAGTTTGTAGTCAGTCTTACTAGTGGTTTACAAATCTTACTGAGTTTTTTTTCTTTTGAGAAACCAGCATTTGATTTAATTAATTTTCTCCATTTTTTAAATTTCAAGTGAAGTTTAATTGAGGTATAATTGAATTATATTGTATTAGTTTCAAGAATAGACTATTTCTTTTTTTGCTTATTTTTGAACTTATTTTCATCTTTTTTCAATTTCTTGAAGTACAAACAGATTATTGATTTGATATACTTTTTCTTTTCTAAGGTATACATTTAGTGTTATTAATTTTCCTCTCAGCACTGTTTCAATGGGTCTGACATGTGTTTTAATTTTCATTCAGTTATATGTAGTTTTAAAAATTGCCTTTAAGACTTTTTCTTTGAGCCATGAATTTCTTAAAAGTGTTTTATTTGGCAAATATTTGGACTTTTTTTGTCTTTCTGTCAATGATTTCTAGTTTGATTTCATTGTGGTAAGAAAATACACTGTATAGTTTTAATTTTTTTAAATTTGGTAAGGTTTGTTTTATGACAAGATATAATCTGTCTTTGTGATGCTCTGTGGACTCTGGAAAAAACATGTGCATTTTTTCATATGAGTAGAATTTTGTCAACTAGATATTATTGGTTGCTTGTGTTGTTTAGTTCTATATCTGCTAATTTTATGTCTGATAATTCTGTCAACTTTTGAGTGGAGTAAATTAGGTTCTCTAATAAAATTCTGGGTATATTTATTTTTCTTTTCAGCTTTATTTGTTTTGCTTTTTGTATTTTGAGGCTCTTTGGTTTGGTATGCACACATTTAAGATGGTTGTCTTCCTAGTGGATTGATCCTTTTATTAATATGTACTGTCTTTATTTGTCTCCAGTAACTTTCTTTGCTCTGAAATATACTTTATTTGATATTAATATAGCCACTCCTACTATTTAAAAAGATCAATGTTTGCATGATATATCTATTTTCATCCTTTAACTTTAAACTCGTTGTGTCATTGTATTTGAAGTGAGTTTATTATAGACAGTATATTGTTGGATCATTTTCTTTTTCAGGGTTAATGGACATATAACATTATATTGGTTTCAAGAGTACAACATAATTATTTGATATTTGCATATATTGTGAAATAATCACACCTATAAGTCTAGTAAACAGGCATCAGAACATTAAGTTTCAATTTTTTCTTTGTGATGAGAACTTTTAAGATCTCTTAGCAACTTTCAGATATACAGTACAATATTATTAACTATAGTCACCATGTTGTGCATTATATCCCCAGGTTTTATTTATTTTGTAATTGGAAGTCTGTACCTTTTCAAAAAAGATTCATTTATTCATGTATTCATTCTGAGATAACCCAATGAAGTCTGTTTCTAAGAAAATTAAGGGATTAGTCGGGGAGGAAAAATAATTTTCTGTCTGATTTATTTCACTCAGCATAATGCCTTCAGTGTCCATCTATGTTGTTGCAAATGGCAAGATATCTTTCTTTTTTTATGATTGAATAATATTTCATGTGTATGTGTTTGTTCGTATATATTTCACATTTTCTTCATTCATCAGTGGATAGTTTAGTTGTTTCTGAGTTGACTATCATAAATAATGCTGCATCAAGCATGGGGATGCAAGTATATCTTCAAGATATCATTTTCTTAGGATATATACCCTAAAGTGGAATTGCTGGATCATATGGTAGCTCTATTTTAAATTTTTTGAGGAACCTCTACACTGTTTCCCACAATGGGTATACTGATTTATATTTCCACACAAAGTATATGAGGGTTAGCTTTTCTCCACAACCTCATCAACACTTATTATCTTTCCTCTTTGTGCTGATAGCCATTTTAACAGGTGTGAGGGGGTATCTCATTATGGTTTAGATTTGAATTTCCCTGTTGATTAGTGATGTTGAGCATTTTTTTTTTTTAATGTACTGCTGGCTAGATGGAGAAATATCTATTTGAATCCTCTATGTACTTTTTTTCCCCTGTTGAATTGTATGAGTTCCTTATATATTTTGGATATTAACCTTTTATCTGATACATGGTTTGCAAGTATTTTCTCCCATTTCACAGGTTACTTCTTCATTCTTTTGTTTATTATTTTGAGTCTTCTCTTTTCTTGGTTAGTCTAACTAAAATTTTATCAATTTTGTTTGAAAAAAAACAGCTTTTAGTTTCATTGAGGTTTTGTTTTTTTTTTCTATTGTCTTTCTAGCCTCTATTTCTATTCTGATATCATTTCCTTCTGCTAACTTTGGGCTAGTTTGTTCTTTTTCTAATGTTTTGAGGTATAAAGTTTGTATGTTCATTTTAGGTCTTTTTTCTTAATGTAGTGATAAATGTATCACTGTAAATTTTCCTCTTAGAACTACTTTTTCTGCATTTCATAAGTTTTGGTATGTTTTATTTTCATTTGTCTGAAGATACTTTATGATTTTTCTTTTGCTTTCTTCTTTGACCCATTTGTTGTTTATGATTGTGTTGTTTAATATTCACATATTTATGAATTTTCTACTTTTCCTCTTGTTATTAATTTCTAGTTGAATACCATTATGGTCAGAAAAGATACTAAATATAGTTTTAATCTTCTTGCTTCATGTGTTCCAACATATGGTCAGGTCCATTTGATGTACAGTGTTGCTCAGATCTACTCATTCCTTATAATTCTGTTAAGGATGAAATCTCCATTGTTAATAGTGGGGTATTTAAGTCCCCTACTTTTATTGTATTGCTGTTTATTTTTCCCTCCCGTTATGTTAATATTTACTTTAAACATTTACGTTCTCCAATGTTGGGTACATATATATTTATATTTGTTATATCTTCTTAATGAATTGTGGTTATAATGGGTGTATATGTCTGTATTGTGATCTTTTTTCTTTTGTGACTGATTTTGACTGATTCTGTTTTATCTGACACTCTTGCTCTCTTTTGGCTACGATTTACATGGAATAGCTTTTTCTATCTCTTCAATTTTAGACTGTATGCATCTGTAAAGCTAAAGTGAGTCGCTTGTAGATAGCATATTATTAGATCTTTTTAAAAAATTTATTCAGCCACTTTATGTTTTGATTGGAGAATTAGTCCATTTATCTTTAAAGCAATTATTGATAGTTAAGTACATACTCCTGCCATTTCTCTAATTGTTTTCAGAAATTTTCTAGTATTGTCTTCATTTGTGATTTGTTTTTTGTATATGTTGTTTGTGTGCTTTAATTCTGTTCTCTTTATCTTTTATGTAACTACTATAGATTTTCTCTTTGTTGTTATCATGAGGCTTACATAAAACATCTTATAGGTATAAGTCTATTTTAAGACACTAACAACTTTTTTAAATTAGTTTCAGGTATACAGTACATTGGTTAGACATTTATATAGTTTATAAAGTGATCCCCCCAAATACTTTATCACCAATCTGGCTCTACATGTAGCCATTACAGTATTATTGACTATATTCTCTATGCTGTCCTCTACATTTCCATGACTGTTTTATATCTACTAATTTGTACATCTTCATCCCTTTCCCTTTTCTCCCAGTCCCCCAACCCCTCTGTCCTCTGGCAGTCACCAGATTGTTCTCTGTATCTGTCTCTTCATTTAGTTTGTTCCTTTTGTTCCTAATTCTGCATATAAGTGAAATCATGTGGTATTTATCTTTCTCTGACTTATTTCGTGTGGCATAACAACCTAGGTCCACCCATGTCATTGAAAATGGTAAGATTTCATTCTTTTTATGGTGACCAATATTCCATTGTATATATAAACCACAACTTGTTTATTCAGTTGTCTGTTGCTGGGCATATAGGTTGCTTCCATATCTTGGCTACTGTGAATAGCCACTGCCATGAATGTAGGGGTGCATAGATCTTTATGAGTTAGTGTTTTGGTTTTCTTTGGATAAATACCCAGAAATACAATTCCTGGGTCAAAAAGTAGTTCAATTTTTAATATTTTGAGGAACCTCCAGACTTTTCCATAGTGGTTGTACCAATTTACAATCCCAGCAACAGTGTACAAGGGATCCCTTTTCTTCACATCCTTGCCAACACTTGTTTTTTGATTTATTGGTGATATCCATTCTGACAGGAATGAGGTGATATCTCACTGTGGTTTTAATTTGCAGCTCTCTGATGATCTTTGCATCTTTTCATATGTCTACTGGCCATCTGTATTTCCTCTTTGGAGAAATACCTATTTAGGTCTTCTGCCCATGTTTTCTTGTGTTGAGTTGTATGAGTTTTTTTATATATATAAAATGTGGATATTAACCCCTTATCAGATGTATCATAGGTGAATATCTTCTCCCATACTGTAGAATGTTTTTTCATTTTATTGCTGGTTTCCTTTCCTTTGCTGTACAAAAACTTTTTAGTTTGATGTAGTCCTATTAGTTTATTTTTTCTTTTGCTTCTCTTGCCTGAGGAGATATATTAGAAAATAATTAATATTAGCAATATCAGAGAGTTTACTGCCTATGTTTTCTTCAAGAACTTTATAGTTATGAGTCTTTCATTTAAGTCTTTTATCTATTTTGAGTCTATTCTTGTATATGGTATAAAAAGGTGTTCCTGTTTTATTTTTTTTGGCATATATCTGTCCAGTTTTTCTAACACCATTTGTTGAAGAGACCATTTACTTTGTTCTTCTTTCTCAAGATTGCTAGGGCTATTTGAGGTCTTTTGTGGTTCCACATAAATTTTAGAATTATTTGTTCTAGCTCTCTGAAAAACACTTTCGGTTTTTTGATAGAGATTGCATTGAATCTATAGATTGCTTTGGACCATTTTGATGATGTTGATTCTTCCTACACATGAGTAACAGTATATACTTCCATTTATTTGTATCTTTTTCAATTTTTTTTAACAGCTTACAATTTTCTGAGGATAAGTCTTTACCTTCTCTGTTAATTTGATTCCTAGGTATTTTATTGTTTTTGATGCAATTGTAAATGGGATTATTTATTAATTTCTCTTTCTGAAAGTTCATCATGTATAAAAACGCAGTTCTGAATATTAATTTTGTACCCTGCTACTTTACTGAATTCATTGATCAGTTCTAATAGTTTAGTTTTTGTGTGTGTGTGTGTGTGTGTGTGTGTGTGTGTGTGTGTGTGGAATCTTTAGGGTTCTCTCTATATAGTATCATACCATATGCAAATAATAACAGTTTTACTTCTAATTTTCCAATATGGATGCCTTTTTATTTCTCTTTCTTTTATGACTTCTCTAGCTAGGACTACTTTTAATCACACAAAAACACAACACTTTTTCTACTCCTTCCCCTACATTTTATGGTATTGTTTTCACACTTTACATTTTTTATATTGTGCATCTATTAACAAATTACTGTAGCTATGGTTGCTTTTAAATTATCTTTAGCTTTTATAATAGAAATGCAAGTAATTTATGTACCATCATTACAGGGTTAGGAAATTCTGAATTTAACAATATATTTACTCTTACCAATGAGTTTTATACTGTTATATGTTTATATTTTCGCACAGTGTCCTTTCATTTTAACTTGAAGAACTCTCTTTATCATTTTTATAATGGCTGGTGTAGTGGTAATGAACCCCTTAGTTTTTCTTTTTCTGAGGAAGTCTTTATCTCTCCTTAAACTTTTTTGGAGGATGCTTGGCAGTTTTTTTTTCTTTTATCATTTTGAATATATCACCCCACTATGTCCTGTCCTTCAGAGAAAGCCACTGATAAGCTTATGAGGTTTTCTTTGTATGTGATGAGTTATTTTCCTCTTACTACTTTCAAAATTCTCTTCTTGTCTTTGACCTTTAACATTTTGATTATAATGTGTCTCATAATAGTCATGTTTGAGTTCATCTTGTTTAGGTCCGTTTGTGCTTTCTATACCTGATGTTTATTTCTCTCCCAGGATTTGGGACTTTTTAATGATTACATCTTTAAATAATTTTCCTTCCCCTTTCTCTTTTTTTTTCTGGGACTTTCATGATGCAAATGTTTGTTTGCTTGATGGTATCTCATAATTCAGTTAGGCTTTCTTTATTCTTTTTCATTTCTCTTTTCTTTTTCTTCCTCTAACTGGCTAATTTCAAATAATTTGTCTTCAAGTTCTCCAGATCTTTCTTCTGTGTTATTAGGGCCCTTGTCGAAACTTTCTGTTGAATTTTTCCATTCTGTTATTGTATTGTTCAGCTTTAGAATTTCTGTTTGGTTCTTTTTTATGGTATCTATTTCTTTATTAAATACCTTTTGTTCATGAATTGTTTTCGTGATTATGTTTATCTGTTTTCTCTTGCATTTCATTCAGTTTCTTTAGCTGATAATTTTGAATTCTTTGTCAGGCAAATCATAGATCTCTATTTTTTTTGGAGTCTGTTACTGAAGCTATATTAGTTTCCATTGGTGGTATCGAATTTGCCTGATTCTTCCATGAAGTTTGTAGTCTTGCATTGGTATCTTTGTGACAGCAAACACTTCTAGTCTTTACAGACTGGTTTTAGAAGTTAAAGACCTTGTATATCTGTTCTCTGAGTTGACAGGATTACCTCTGAAACTGTAGTTGTGCTAGGTTGAAGCCACTTATGAGACTGTCACTGGATCTGCAATGGGGTCTGTGGTTAGTGGACTTGTTACCAGGGCTAAAGCTGTTGTGGATCCCTTCTGGTCCCTGGGTGGATATAACTGCCTCTAGTACCTTGTTCTATGGGGTGGCACTTGGACAAGGGTCCTCAAACATTGGGCCTATTGCCAGGTATATTGTGGACATAGGTTTCTCCAGAACCCTGGGATATTGGCTGCCTGGTCACTAGGTGGGTACCTGGTGGGTCCCTGGTGTGCAGGACTGACATTGAATTGTGACTGCCAGGACTATTTCAGATTCCACGGCAAAAACTGAGGTTCACAGACCTAGTTCTGCAGGCATGGACAGGAATGTTTTCCTTCAGATCACTGGATGAGCTGGATTGGTTCCTCACCATGGCTATAGGGGCTCGAGTGGCATATAGGGCCCTTTTAGGATTTCCTATGGTGTAATCATGTCTCTTGCCAGGTCCCTGTGCTAGTTAGACTGCTTATGGTTTATAACTGGGAGGGACTGAAACTGAGAATAGGGCCCTCTTAAAGTCTCCAGGGTTACAGACAGGAGTGTTTCCCATCAGGATCCTGGCCCTCAGAACTACTGGCTGACTGTGGTTGTGAGGGGGCTAGGGTTGTGTAAAGGGCTGTTTTAAGTTATCTGGGGACACAAATGGTGGTATTTCCAGCTTAGTCCCCATGCCAGTATGCCTGCTAATGGACTATGGCTGGAAGGGGTCTATAATAAAGTATAGGGCCCTTTTAGGATCTCCAGATAAGAATGTCTTCAGCTGGGACTCTGGACCCTTAAGATTTCTAACAGACTGTGGCTGTAGGGAAGCTGGAGCCATGCACAGGGCCCTTTTAGGACCTCTGGGAGTACAGATGGAAATTATCCTGTTTGCTACCTATGCCAGCAGGCCTGCTCAGCACAGCAGCTTAGCATAGACTGAAGGAAGAGGTTGGTTCTTTTCAAGATCTTTGGGAGTGCAGACAAAAGTGTCTTCTAAAGAGTTCATATGCCAATGGGGCTGGGATGGTCTGGAGCTCTGTTACAGGGCCATTTCAGAATCCACAGACTGATTGAATTTGTCAGGCTTGCCTTCACAGGCGCCTGCACTCAGCCAAGAGGGGTGGAAGCTGATTCAAAAGTGTCTTCTAGATCCACAGCTAGGACCAATGACTGAATGCCTATTACCTGATGCATGGGTGGGCATGACACCTCTGGGTCCGTTGGTGTATGGCATTGGCTGGTTACAAACGTAAAGCCAGACAGACAGGGCTATTGCTGAGGTCTTAGGGGTACGGAGTTCTTTCCATTTCTGTAGCCAAGACCACAGTCAGTAAGTCAGCCACCTGGATGTGAGCCTACCTTCTCAAAATGGCTTTCTTCAATCTTGGACTGCACCAGGGTTTCACAATCTCCTACTTGGATCTGGAAGCTCCCATGAAGGTACTTTTGTCTGTGAATGGATGCCAAATTATTGAGGGGGACACATGCAATTAATGTTTTATTTGGCCATTTTGATGAGGTCCTGTGGTAAATAATGTAATTTGCATCAACAAAGATTTTGTAATTATTTATGAAAATTAGGTTAACTAAAAAGTAAAACATCAGTTATTAAGTTAGCTTCTTATTTGCTCATTAATATTAGTGTTAATTAAAATACTAGAATCCTTAACTTTTATTTATGTTAGACTTGGGAGACCTGGCGTTGATTGTTATTGCCAACATGAAAGTGGTGCAGCTGTCCTGCAGCTCCAATTCCTGATCAATGAGGTAAGGATTTTCTTGACTATTTATTTCACACACACACACACACACACACACACACACACACACACACACACACACTATTTGTTTATGTAATTTTTTTAATATTGTGATTCTAAATGCTTGAAGATACATATGCATGCAATATTATTCATGGTCATATTTTTCATAAAACTGTACTATATTTGTCAATTTATTAAATTTTAAAAGAGCTAATTATATTAGAAGATCTTGGTGTGATGATGTGGCATAATTTATAGATTATTTTAATATTTTTTTAAAAATTACTAAAATTCTTTGATTGCTTTACTGACCATTAAACTTTTCTTCTATACATTCTCCTCCCATCAACTTAAACTTTGTAGTTCAGCACTGATTTTATATTTTGCCTTTATCTTCCATGAAAAAATCTTTTCACTTATTTACCCATGGCTCTTTTATTTCTATATATCTCCATATGCATTTGTTGGTATATATATGCATTTGTGTTTATTTATGTATCCATAGCTATTATGACAATAGGCTGCCTACCCTATCCCTATTTTTATAAACTTATGGTGTTGAGAAACTTCCTAAAGAAAAAAATATGTATTTGTAAAGCTAAGAAAGTTTAAAGAACTTCCATTAGTTGAAAGCTACTTAACAACTTCTTTAGTCACATTTTCACAGTGGACCCTTGAGTCTTCTTGAGCTCTTTCATGTTAAATGAACCAGGTAGTGCAAAAATTCTTTGAAGATCTTTTGCTATACAAAAATCTCCTAAGGCGCTTTGCAGATTGAACTCAATAGCTTGAGAAAAATGAAGTACTACTCATTGCTCTCTTATGGCATAAACAATGATTTTTTAAATTCAATGTCTCCATTTATTTGTGTATATATCTCTTACTAAGAATTTATAATCATAAGCATGGGTAAAATGTTTCATGTAACTTTGTATCAGAGATACCTGAAGCATGAAAAATTTGTGGTATTGTCAGATGTCCATTTTTAACTTCTCTTGATTCAAAATCTTTCTTAGAAGGCTGTGAGCTTTTCCTTATTGACAAACCTTGTAAGCAGTCTAGCTTGGGGTATCCAAATGAGAGAGGGAGATAAGGAAGAAAAGGGAAAACATTAAATTTTTTTTGTAATAGCTAGTCATTATTAGTATCTAGAATGACAACCTTTCTGAAGTCTGTGTTACTCTGCAGCTCCTAGATGTGAGATCTCAGTTTGTTGGATTGTATTGGCAGGCATAAATTGTTTCCCAATATTTCAACTGGGTGCAGTCCTCTGAGAATTGTCTTTACAGCCCCAAATTTGACTCTGTGCTATGTAACTAAGAATGTATAGACAAACCTTTAACATTCTTCCGTTGTTTAAATTGTTTGTCCTAAACTACTCACCTTGATCTACCTCACTCTCAGGTTTTGTACCTTTTCCCAAACTTCTCAGTTTCTGACCTCATGATTGGTATTTTCATTCATAGTTTTTAATCTTTTCATAGATCTTCTGTAGTGCTTCTTGTAGATACACTTTGCTTTTGTAAATGAGCCCTAGACACTCTGCTAATGTGTCTTATATCTCTGGTGCTGTTATGCTCAGTAGTCCTGTTTATTTCCCTTCAATGACGTTACCTCCTAGTTTTGTCAAAGAATAGATATTGACTTCCTTCTTAGATTTATTCAACTATTACACTAAAATATTATTGACATATGTTGCTTTATTTTCATTCCATTGTCTGTGGCATATTGTATCTTTTGTATAACATATAACTATTTAATATGGAGAATGTTTTATTACTCTCAGTATCAAATTTTATTCTCACTTTATCCAAAATGATTTTACTTTCCCAAAATATAAGATCAGTATCCTATATGTCAAAAATTATTGTAGCTTATCAAGCACTTGTAAGCAATCCTAATAATTTTCCAGTTTGTATACATGAAACATTTGGGAATAGGATACAAATAAAATAAGTGAATAAACATAAAAATTCTCAAGGCATGTATAGGGCATATTTTATTGCATGGAATGTACTTATCTGTGAATTCATATTCAAGTGTATATATCAATGTATATCTCTTTGAACATGCGTGTTTATATTATATATACAAATATGCAAATTATACAAATTTTGAAACATTTTAAAATGGATATAATCTGATTATAATTGACTTTTTAAAAACTACTTTTTTTGAAACTAAAATCACAGGTACAGAATATAAAAAGAACAATTGTAGGATACAGGAACATTTTCATCTTAGGAATTGTTATTGAAGAGCATTTAGATTCCTATCTTCTTCTCTCCTCTAATTCCTAAAGAAGAAATAAATTCTAAAAATTTCAATAGAGTTTTTCCTATTCTGTAAATGGGAAAATCATTTTTATATCTGTGATTGATGTTATAAACTATGAAAGGTTACCTGTAACAGAGCACTTTGGAAAGTAAGAATTTTTGGTATCTCAGGACCATCATGATTCTGCAAGGTCACTTTTATAGAACACATTAAATATTCTAGAGTAGCTTCAGGATCTGTCATAGGGCAAGAATTGACATTTTTTTATGTGGAAAACTCATAATGGTAAAAGTTCTGACATAGTTTAAGATGATATTACTGAAATCAGTGAAATAAATTGTGTGTGTGTGTGTGTGTGTGTGTTTGTATAAATAAATGGCTGCCACAAATGACTCTGTATATTTATGGCAGCTAGTTACCTGGTATCTGGCATATTAATAGAGAACATCATATTGTATTTGAAATAGGATCCATTTGTATTTGGAGGTCTTATAAAATGAATCTTAGTATTATTTTTGAAGTTATACTGAATTCTAGTTGGAGAAATGTTTTCTTTTGTTAAAGATGTGTTCTTATTATAGATGAAGATTTTTGAACTATGAAATATTTAATTATACTAAATATACTATTTAGGAAGAATATATAATTTCTAACCACAGTATATAGAAAATACTTACAAATAGAGAATTTTTATATGACCAGATTGAATTTTAAAACTGGGTTGGATATTTGCTTCTCTGTAAAGCTATGTAGTATATGTATGAAGAGTAGAAACAAGAGGATTAAACTAAGTTTTTCCCGAAAAAATGCAAAAAATTCTTAAGAGTCACAATGATATTTCTTGAGATAGTCATCTTGTGCTATAGTTTACTTGCTTCTTCCACTCCAGCGTTCTTAGCATTCCTTGAAGTTTGTGCAGTTGACCTTCCTTGTATTTCTAGGTTATATAGATACAAATAGCTCTTTAAGCAATGAACAATTCAGTAAATGATCTTGTTTTTGTTTCACAAAAACCCCTAAATTAAGTAAATCACTTGCTTAATTTATCTTCTTTTTGTTCCAGGGTGCTTTGGTCAGTGCAAGTTCAGATGATACACTTCATTTATGGAACCTTAGACAAAAAAGGCCAGCTATTCTTCATTCTCTTAAATTTAACCGAGAACGGTAAGGATGTATGAGTTAAACAATTTTTTAATGTACAAGAAAACAATTTCCTGAGAAAGTTTTAGGTTAACTTTATTCTTTTTTTAGGCAAGGCAACCCTTGGTTGACCTCACAGATTGCAAGGCCCTTGTTAGTTTACAATCCTTATTTTTAAAAATTTTTTTATGCCTACAGCACCTGATCTCCCGAGGTGGTCTCCCATCCAAGTACTAAGCAGGCCCAACACTGCTTAGCTTCTGAGATCAGATGGAATCGGGCTTGTTCAGGGTGGCATGGCTGTAGAACAGATTAAATTTTGAAAGACTTTTTAAATAATATTAGTAGCTAGAAATACTTCAATATTTATGCTTGCTTTTATAATCATTTATTTTCATAGAAAATTCATAATTAATATAGATTTAATCATTTACTAATGGAGAATTCCTAATGATTTGTTCTCTTCCCTATAAACCAGCACTTCAGTAATGATGTATTCTTTTTCCTAGGCCAGAGTGCTGAAAACCCTGACCTAAAATTTGAGCCAAGTAAAAAAGTAAACATATTTCTAACCTTTTAATCATTTCAGTTATAGCCTACACTTTCACCCTTTTGCTTAATTTTTTTTTTTACATAAAAAATACTGAGACAAAAGTTTTAGATATATAAAAAAGTTGTACTGTTGAACACTATTACATATCCAAGGATAATGTTTAAGATGGTAATTTGATCAAAATTCAGATTCTCCATTTTAAAATGAAATATTAATAATCAGAGAAAGTTATGCAAATAGATATGGGAAAATTGTTAGATTTTTTTTTTGTATCAAATTGTACCAAATTTTAATGTTTCTAATGTTGGGTTCAATCAGGCCTGGAACATAAAACACATCCACTTAACTGATAATATACCTGGGGATTAAGTAAAATTTGTATTTTATTGTCCTTGTAATTTGTAAAATATTCTGATATTTGTTTATTTTGGGGAAACAATCATACTATTTGCAGTGAATGTGAATGGCCATCACAGCGAAATTTGGTATTCATGAAAGAAAAACCTCTGAGAAGTAAATTTATGCAGATTAGCAAGTGCTATTCAAACTGAAGTAGTTGAATAATAGAGACAGGCAGTCATTTCTGAGGGCTCAAGATAAGTGTTTGTTTCATTTTGTTGAATGGTAATAGTTCATAAAGAATCATCTCTATATTGGCAGTGCTTAATTAAGTAAACCTACTTTGTAGGTATAGTGAGATGAAAGAATGGCAGCTATACATTCTTTTCTGTCTGAAACTTTTTCTTTTCATATGCACACTACATTACTTAAATTATTAACATTCAGTATTCTCAGTAGGTATCATGAGTACTATGTCTACAGTATTTTAAGATTCAGCATCAATGGAAATTTTTATTGTATCCAGTATTTTTTGAGATGCACGTTTCTATTTTAGATATTTGCTAAAACTAAATAGGACTTTTTTCTTAGGTATATTTTTGGTTATTTTATTTAAAATAAATAATGTAGCAGAAATTTCAGGTAAATAAATTTAAAGATGAGCCAAGAGTTGTTATACTTCTGTTTCTTTACCACTAAAAATATTACCTATTCAAATATTGGCATCCTGAGTTTTTGTTTCAGTTGTTTGAGTAGATTTGACCCTACACTTTTGTATAGATAGACAGATTGGTCTTTCAGTGACAATTTTTTAGTTTTCCTCCACTTAATGTAATGTCATAATTTCTCATTTATTTCTGAGGGATATTTTTAATAGATACAGAATTCTGAGTTGAGAGTTCTTTTCTTTTTCTTTATTTTTTTTTACTAAATTTATTGGGGTGACATTGGTGAATAAAATTATTTAGGTTTCAAATATATAATTCAGTAATACATCATATGTATGTTACATTGTGTTAACTACGCAGTTAAATTTCCTTCCATCACCATTTATTGACCCCTCTTACCTTTATCTACCTCCTCATTTTTTCTCCGTTCCCTCTGGTAACCACTAAACTGTTGTGTGTCTATGAGTTTTTGTTTGAGAGTTCTTTAAGCACTTGAACAGTGTTCTACTTTCTTCTGGCCTCCTATTTCTGGTGGGAAATCTGTTATCATTGAAATTTTTTCCTATAGTAAGGGTGTTATTGCTCTCTTGCTGCTTTCAATAAATATTTTTTTTAAGTTTTCCAATGTTTGGCTATGCTCTGTCTTGGTTTTATTTCATTGTTTGGTTTTTTCCATCATCTTGAATATTTTTATCTTTTGCCAAATTTGGGGAGGTTTTATACATTATTTCTTTGACTACTTTTCCATTTCCATTCTATTTCCTTTTCCCTCTGGGAACCTGGTAATATGATTATTAGATCTTTTGTTTTTTTCCCACAGGTCTCTGAGTCTCTGGCATTTTTTTTTACATCTATTTTTTGTTTGTTGTTCCATTTGGATAATTTATATTGTTTCATCTTTGAATTCACTGACTCTTCTGTCCCCTCCATTCTGCTGCTGAGAATATACCTATGTATAACATAGGTTTAAATTTTTTCTTTATTGTATTTTTAGTAGTAAAATTTGCATTTGGTTCTTTTCTATCTCTTGTTTCTTATATAGAAATATAGACTTTCTATATTTTTATTTCATTTTATTCATACTAGCTTATTGTATTTCTATGATAAGCTTTTAAATATTTATCCGTGACTTATAACATCTGTATCATCTTGGTGTTGGCATCTATTGTCTTTTTAAATTCAAATTGAGAATTTCCTATTTCTTTGTATGATATGTTTTAAGTTAAAACTGGACATTTTGGATATTATGTTATGAAACTCTAGGTCTTATTTAAGCCTTCTGTTTTGGTTGGGTTGTTTTGACATTTCTCTGACATAGAAAGGACAGATGTCATCTTGTTACTAACAGGTGGGAGTAGAAGTTCAGTTTCTCTTGTTGTTCTTCCTGATAACTGGGATAGGTGGAGGTGCCTCATTACTGCTGGGTGGGGTGAGATTATGGCTCCCATACTTTTATCATCTTGGCCAGGAGTGCCTCATTCCTGCTCCCCACATGGCCTACTCTAACTCAATTCTCTCATTCAAATATTTATATGAATTTAAGTGAAGGTAGAATTTTTTTTCCTGTAGAATGAGAACAAGTTTCTCTGAGGTGCATTTGTTAGAAGAAATCATGTTGTTCCTTATGAACTACAGAGCTTAGACTTATTTTTAAAAATTTGACTTGTGTTTGACAGTTTCTCAACTAATTATAGATAACAAAATTGACAGAGTTTATTACTTTCTGATTAGTTGATTGGAAGCCAATTAAGATTGAATGAAACTCATCTACATTTTCACTTATATGTTTAATTTTGTCTCTTGTATTATAGTTCTAGCTAGGTACAGGTTGTCCAAAATTTTACATATTTTTCTTAAAGAAATTTTAATTCTTTATCTCCTTATTTACATGATTCAGATTTTTCCACTGAAATTATTAAACATCAGTCTTTGACTTAAGAAGCTAAAGGAATATTAAGGTAGCTTATCTGTCCCTTTTCCTGGCTGTTGTTGTAGTTCTCATTATCATCATTATTATAATTATCATTGCTGTTTTGGAGAGAATACAAAGCTGCAAGCCTTTATCCTTACTACTAACTTAGTAATTTAGGCTCTTATCTTGACTCTAGAGTAAGTAAGCAGCAGTCAGTCATCCACAGAACAGTGTTTCTTAAAATGTAGTTTCATAGATTATCTATATCAGAATCATGTTGAGAAGTGTTTCCTAAACTTTAATGTATATATGAGTCATCTGGGGTTCTTCAAAAAATGCACTTTCTAATTCTGGGGTGTGGCCTGAGATTCTGAATTTCTCCTAAGCTCTCAGTTGATGTCCATGCTGCTCTATAGGTTTCATTTTGAATAGCAAGTCCAGGGATAATTGTTAAAATATCAATCATATATCCCATCTCAGATATGTGGTATTATAATTTGTGTAGCTGGAATCTGGTAATATGCATTTTAATGTTATATTTATTTTTACCAAAGATGAAAAATTTTTGCTATAATTTAGTGGTTTTTAAAAATTTATTTCTTTATTTACAGTTGACATTCAATATTTTAGTTTCAGGTGAACAACATAGTGATTAGACGTTTATATAACTTTCAAAATGATCACACTGATAAATCTAGGACCCATCTAACACTATACATGGTTATTACAATATTATTGACTCTATCCTTTATGCTATACTTGACATCCATGACTATTTTGTAAATAACAATTTGTGCTTCTTAATTCTTTCCCTTTTTCACACATCCCCCAACCCCTTCCCATCTGGCAACCATCAAAATGTTCTCTGTATCTGTGTTTCTGTTTTACTTCTTCATTTATTTATTTTTTTTTTAGATTCCATATGTAAGTGAAATTATATGGTATTTGTCTTTTTTTGTCTAAGTTATTTTACTTAGTATAATATCCTCTAGGTCTATCTATGTTGCAAATGTCAATTTTTTTTTAATGATGTAGTAATATTCCATTGTATATATATACACTATATCTTTATACATTTTTCTATTAATGGACACTTAGGTTGCTTCCATATCTTGGCTATTGTAAATAATGACTATTAATGCATATATCTTTTTTTGAATCAATGTTTTGGATTTCTTCATGTTGCTATAATTTAATGGTTCTTAACTGTGGTCATCATCAAAACCACCCAGAAAGAGTTTTAAAACAGTATTGCTAGATATAACCTTAGAACAACTGAATTGTCATCTCTGGAATTTATATTTTTAATATCCAGAATCATTATATACCTGATTTAGAGTTACCAGGGAATAAAGCATAATTATAAATATTATATAAGGGACTGGAACCAGAGTCCTCATGCTTGGTACTAGAGGTTTCACCTGGATCCAGACAAAAATAGGACTAAAATTGAACTAATATTAGAATTTAGGGGAAAAAGTTTCAAAGTTGAAATTTCTCACTAAATTTTATAAAGCATAACTTTTTTAATTTTAAGCCATTTATTTTTTAAAATACATTTTTGGCTTGTGTATTGACAGTGTTTTTCAAACTAGAGTCTATGGGCGTAGTCTTGGGGTTGAGAATTTTTCATAGTAATTTGATCGTAATATTTTTATAGTGATACTAATGGAAACATATTGAATGATTTGAATAAACCATGAAAAATATACTGCCACACAGATCTAATATGTGAAGTTAAATTTTCATGTATAGTTGTGTTGGCACCAAATAGTGTTATTTCAATTGTTATGAATTGATGAGATGGCAGAAGTGGACTATGCATGTGTATTATGTATTCATACCAAATGGTTGTAAAATTATGTGATGATGTACTTTGGAACAATTCAGAACTGTTCAAGTAGGGGCAAGTGGTGAGAAAGAAGCACAGAGTAAGTACAGAAACACAAAATTCAAAAGAACCTGTGCAGTCAGAACCATATCTCTATTATTAAGTTATTGTATTTCTGTAAAATAATTAATCTGTGGTAAATTAATGTTATTAATTTGAATTCTAGGCATAGTTTTATTTGTGTTTAATTTGTATTGTTTTATGTGTTTGTAAGAGCCATAAGCATGAGGAGTTTATATATTTTCTTTTTGTTATTGATAGGTAAGAGAATTTTTTATTATTTTTATTTCTTATGGTGACATTGATTAACAAGATCCAGTAGGCTTCAAATATACAATTCAACAGTAAGACACACACATATATATATTACATTGTGTGTTCATAGTTTGTTATTTTATATGTCAGCTAAAGAATTTATATAAGTCAAATTGAGGATCAGCAAAAAATTTTTTTTTAATCTGTATTTTATTGAAGCTTGAGAAACATTTTGTTTATTATATATATGTGATATATATCAAATTATAGTTACTTGATCTCTAATGGCCCAATTCAATATAATTTTCAATGTTCATTTTCCTTGATTTCCATGATGAATTAATTCATCCTTCCTTTGAACTTCTTATAGAAATTAACAATTTTACTTTTATTTTCTTACTCGTCTGCTTGTCTTATCTCTTCTATTAGATGGTATGTTTTTTGAGGGAAAAAGAGTAGGTATGTTGTAAAAAAGGACAGTGCATTTTACAAAGAATTACTCAATGAAGTTTGAATAAATGATCAAAGGGTGGAATTCTACAAATGTCTTAGATGATTTACTATAGAAGAATGATAGTGAATATATATGTACAAACAAGATGATTTTTACAAGGCTCACATATAACAGTAAGTTCTTTATCTTGAAGGAGGTGGTGATAGAAATATACTACAAATGAAAGTGTAACTATTAAATACAATGTTAAGTTCTATAAAGATATCGATTTAGTTGCCTATTAGAGTCATCAAACATACAGTCCAAGAGTAATCATGCCCGCTCCTTTCCCTTTCTCTCAGCTATGTCAATCATCTTAAGTATATCACATTACTCTTTTTTATTGGATTCAGATAAAGTCTGGGAATCTTTCTTAATTAGTTCTTTGACTATTACCCATCTGTTGGACATTGGACATAGATGGAACTCCTTCATCATGAACGGTCTTAGTTTCCCGTCAGTATGAATGAAGAAAAAAAGTGGTATTGGTTCCAGGGATAGTTCTGATCCTGTCTGGATCTTCTTCTTGTATTCTATTGTTATTGTACAGTTATGTCTCTCTATATTAGAATTCTGCCTCTTGTTTCAGATCTCATTCCTGGAACCTAGCAGTTCCTAGGCTTTTCTTCTTCACATTGGAAATGACTATGTAATATTAATGTTTTTTTCTTTTTCTACCTGAACTTTTATATTTGTGTCTACTTTTATGAGATAAGTGTTCCCCCCTCCCCTACTCTCCCTGTGATTCAGGAAGGGTATTCTTAAATTCTCTTTAAAATGAGTTTTCTCTTTCTATTCAGATTGAATTTAAAATTGGTCCTTCATTGCTTAGAAACATGATCTCATGAGGTTATTTCCTGTGGAACATTTTTAAATATTTCTTGGCAACAGGAATTCTAGACTTTGCGTTTTAATCAGAATTGTCCAATGTCATGTAGGTTAGTTACACTTTAATTAGATTGTTCAATAACTTTTTGTGTATGTAATGGCATGGCTTCCAGTTTTTTAGATATTATATAGTGTACAAGGTGCTTTCAGGAGAATACTTTTGAATAGATGAAGTTTGGTTTTGAGAGGCAGGTTGAATAATTCACTGAACCAGACAGATTATAAATTTGAGGGACCAAATGCTTAGTGTTATATAAAGAGGTACAAGAATGAATCTTTTTGAGAATCTACCATTTACATTTTTTTTCATATTGTTCTGGTTTTTTTGGTGTTGAAATTCTGTCCAGACCTTCTAACAATTTACTAGTTCCTTTCATGAGTAAACTCTAGGAAATATTATAATTTAATAACAAGTTCTGTCAAGAGATAACTGTGATCTTATTTCCATTGTCCTTTTAAGAGTGATTAAAGAGCATGAGTAGGCCAGACTAGAAAGAGTGACGATGCCATGAAGAGAAGATTCTAGTAAATCCCCAGATTTCATATTTAGGAGTCATGGTTGCTCTACCTGGCTGTGGAACAGGTTTCCAGGGTTGATCAGAAAGCCTATTGTGAAGATAAGGCAGAATAAAAAAATGAGGGAATAGTATGTTATAAGCTTTCTTTATACTAAGATGCCAAGTATCTGAATAAAAACTAGATAATTTACCATCTTCTATAGACATAGTTACAAATTCTCTGAGAACTCTGAAATTTATGTTTCAAAAGTACTTAATTTCTATTTGAATTGCGTACTACTGAAAACAAACAAACAAACAAACAAGAAACAGTGTAGCTTGGTAGAAAGATGATAATTTTGCAACCAAGGAAGAATGGATTTTAATACAAGTTTTACCACTTACTAGCTGTCAGTCTTAGACTAGTAAAAATAAACATTTTGGCCTTAATTTCCTCTTAGTAAATCAGATATATATAGTTGATATGTATTTGTCTGTAGTGCTGACAGATATATATATATATGTGTGTCTTGTGCTGTTTCCAGTATCAGAAATAGTGTATATTAATGTCTATGTCAGATACTTAATATTATTTATTATTATCATTAGTGTTTATTTCATCATTGTTTCTAATGACATTATTTATCCTATATTCTCACTAATAATGAAATGCTACTTTAGTATATAGTAAATTTTATTGTTTATATAGCTATCACTATATAATAAGTGTAAGGAAAGTATAATGCTGACCAGAAATAAAATTCAGATATTTTAATTGTAATTTTTTTTCTTTCAGAATTACTTACTGTCATCTACCTTTCCAGAGTAAATGGCTCTATGTCGGAACAGAAAGAGGAAATACCCATATTGTAAATATTGAATCTTTCGTTCTTTCTGGATATGTTATCATGTGGAACAAGGCAATTGAACTGTAAGTTCAAACTTGAATATAACTTTATTTGGCTTAAATATTTTATATGGTTATGTAACATATATCAAATTATAGAGTTATTTGAAACATAATAGCTAATTTATGATTAAATGAGTGAAAAGTTTAGCCAAAATAATTAAAAATGATAAGTGCCTTTAAAAGTAGATATTGTAGTATTAACACATACTACTTTTAGTTTTTCTAAATACTGTAAATAATTAAGTGTTATGTATGCAATATTTGGAGATAAAATAGTAAGGCCCATTTTAGATGTTATACATAGAAATTTTCATATTTTTTTTAACTTAACCTTAGGATAGCCAAGTGGATTGTGGTCACATTTCCCATATATTTTTAATGCTGGTTGGTTATTCTTCACTTGCCAAGTTAACATATTGTTCTAGATTCAAAGGAGAATCAGTATATTAATATATTTTTATGTCGTGATGTATACAACTATTTGGGTATGTGGTTAATGGAAACTACTACTTTGACACTTATATTTATGTTTCTGAATATGTAACATGTGAAATCCCCCAAATGTGAAACTTCATGGAATTCCAAGCCATCTATTTGTAGTATATATACAATCTCCTGTTATTCAGAAAAATAATTTTTCTTTAATAAATATTTATTTTTTTAAATAAATATTGAGGCTGGCACATTCTCTCTCTTATACATATATTTTAAGTTACATAATAATCCTTCCCTAAAACTGTGTTTAAAACAGCCTATTTTTATGAAGCTTTATTCTGATCTTTATAATAAATCTACTAATCCATATTCCCCATGTTTCAGAGTACCTATATATTACTTGGTAGGGAAGATTGTTACTAGTTATATTTTTGTTACACTCTTCTTTTTTGTATTATGTCCTAATGGGTTTTTTATTAATAATAATTCTTCCTCTCTCATTAGATTAAGAACTGCTCTAAGGCAGAATCTTTGTTCATTGCTCTTTTTTTCCTCTTTATTCTTGGTTTATTTTGGTGCTTTTCATAGAATGGCTACTAAATGACTAATGATATTGAAGAATTGGTATGGAAAATGGTTAACACTACTATTGACTTACAGCTTTCATTTATAATTATAATCATAATTGATATGACCTATTTTGGTCATATATATTTTAGCATTCTGTGTAGGTATTTTTTAAAACATTTATTCTTTAGACAATTATATCTCCTTCAAAAAAATTATCTTCTACTTTAGCTATTGGTGAAAGGCTTTTTCCCCTATAATTTTAATCCTATAAAATCAATAAATAGGCTGAACTTAATGCTTGTTTTAATAATATTGTTTTAGGCTATTGATAAAAACCAAAGTAAACTTGAGTGATTCAGTTATAGAGCTTTCATAGAAATTTAATATTAGTATAAATCATAATAGATGTATCATTTTATTTCAGTTGAATGTGCTAAAATAATTACAAAGAGTTTATTATCTAAAAGATAAAATATTTCACCACTTTTGCAAATTGTTTCCATATTTTTTTACTTAACAAATCATTTTTTTATTTCATATTAATACTACCTGAAATAGTTGACTTATACTTTACCTATATATTTATATGACCTATACTATATGATTTTAGGACTAATTAATTAAAAAATATGTTATAAAAGAGGGTAAACTTAGGAGAAATTAAAGAGTAAAATAAGGCACTTTTATTTTTCATAGTAGAATCTTACACATGTAATTTGGCATCAGAATATAATTTACCGTTAATGTAAATCCAGTGTTTTATAGAGTTGAAAATGTCCTTGAAATATTCTCAAGAAATTATTAGTAGGCAACACCTCCTGACTGTGTTTTTGGTTTACTTAGGCCACATTTCCAAAATTGTATCCCATGGAAATATAGTAGTATTGTGATAGATGTAACTTTAAATACCAAGTTCCAGTCTCCCAGAATCTTTTAATTGCTCCTTACCTCTTGAGATACGTAAGAAAATGCATGCTACTTCCTGTTGATCTGTGTTAACTGTATGGGACAATAATAAAATATGTATTTAATTTTAGAAAAGTTATTTCATAAATATAATTTTAAAAACAAATTTTAACATTATATATTCTAAGTGTGAGAAATGCAGAATTGTTTTTAAGAGATGTGTGAGGTTGTTTTAGGTTCTTTCTTGAAATACTTTTAATGTTTGCTATGTTTCAGCTTGTTTCAATTTTTAGTGGTTACCTAATTAAAATTTTAGGCAATTCCCAAAATTGTAAGTAATTCATGTTCCCAAACTGTATTTATCAATTATTTGGAAGCTAAAACATTTTTCTTATAAACAGTGATGTTTTTAGAACATCTCATAAAATACTAGTATAGAACTAAACTGACATTAAAAAATATTTTTATGGGAAAATGTATTTCAGGTTACAGTACAGAAATAGCTATTTCTTCAAGGCATCCCTAGCTTTTAAAAAATGTAACCTAATTTTTTCTAAATGTGATTAAAATTTGAGCATGAAATTCAGAATTAAATAATAAGTGCGAATCTTGTATTTAATTAATACTCATTCAGACATACTTACTGAACACTATGGTAAATACTGGAAACAACTATAAACTGGGAAGATGTAGTTTCCATCCTCTCAGAGGCTTCCACTCTAAGGTGAGATTAAGTAAAAAGCAGTTACATATACTGGAAATATAATGTGGCAATTCCATAAGAAAGACACCTAATATAGACATAGGGTCTCAAAGAAGTATCCATGAAGTAAGTTTCATCTATGCTGAGATTTGAAGGATGAGTTTCAGTTAGATGAGTGAAGAACTGGGGGAGAAGGATAAAGTTGTTCCAGGAAGAGGAAGCAGAAATTTTAAGTACTTTGATTGGTTAGAATGGGTGGAGGAGAGGATGCCAAAAGATAAAGATGAAGAGGTCATCAGATTATATAATATGAAGGGCTTTATAAGACAATTAAAGCCAAGAGCTAGATTTTGAGGGGTTTTAAGCAGAGAATTGACTAGATCAAATTTGCATTTAGAAAAACTACTTGAGTTCATATATGGAGAATGATTAAAGAAAAGAAAGACTGTATTTCTGATAAAAATTATGGTGGTGAACTTGGGAGTGGAGATAAGCTGACATATAAAAGATATAGTTAAAAGATAGAAGAGGTAAGACTTGAATGTTGTGGGAAGATGTGAGAATAATAGGAAAGAATTAAGAGTTCCCCCATATGTTTGGCTTGAGTGTAGATAAAAGTGCCACTTAGTGAAAGAATGCAAGAGATTGAATAGGTTGGGAATAAAATAATTTAAATTTTAGATAGGTTGAGTTGTATGTATTTATAAGACATTCAACTGAAATTGTTATGGGATAATGGTAGGAAGTGGGATATATGGATCTAAAGATAATGAGGCCAGAATTTACATGGTCATTGAAACCATGAGAATAGATGAGATTGTGGATGAAGAGTATATGAAAAAGAGGTAGAAAACTAGAAGACAGTCAACCAGTTCTGACTCACAGATATGTTTTGTTTGGCTATTGAAGTATTTAAATATATTCAAAATTATTTCAAATGTTTAAAAATTGATAGAGTAGAAATAAAAAATTGGATTTCCAGCTTTTCATGAAAAAAATTCATAGTGAGATAGTCTTAATTCTGCATTCTTGCCTGGCAGTCAATAATCAACTGGAACTAAGTAACAACTTTCCTTTTGTAGGTGGATAATATGCTCTCCAGTCTGGCATGATTCTTATTCAGCCTACTTAACTCATTTGTAATACTTGCCTGGCTCCTGTGTGCTCTTGAATTCTAATATGGGAATAGATAGCAATCTAGAATAGAATACTAAGAAATACCAATGTTTAAGGTACAAAAACAGAAAGTATATCTACAAAGGAAACTATCAAGAAGCCATTGTGGTGAATGGGGGGAAGAGAACTAAATAGGGTTACTTAGAAGAATTGCTGGGCATTATGTAGATGGATATTACATGAATTTAAATTCATTGATAATTCTATCTAAAGTAATTTTTGTGGGAATTACATAATCTAGAGTGTACAGATGCTTTTGTAGTTTTAAGTCGAGTTCTAATGGCCATAAGTTTTGCAACGAACACCTGGTAGTTTTTGGAAGTTTAATGTTAGGGAACAGTCAGAAAAAAATACGTCAAAGTCAGTTATTTAATCTAGGCAGTGAAAAAATAAATATTTTTTCTCTTAACTTTTGGCATTTCTAAGTTTTTTTTTACAATAAATAAAATTTCTTATATAGTTTGAAGAAACCATTACAAATAACAGGTTTAATGCTAGATTATTTTCTGAGCTTGAGTGTTTTATAGAAGTCTGAGAATTAAAATGAAGAGTCTTGCATATGGTCTAACTAGAGTTCAATGATTCTATTAGGTCAATGAAAAAGGATTCCATGGACCAATAATTTTGGAAAATTAAAGATTTGCAATGTTCATTTACATATTACAGCCCTAAGAAGTTCCATAGAAGAAAAAACATTTAACTTTGTTTAGTTCAGGATTTCCAAACATTTTTGATATGGAACACTATGTGAAATACCTTACTATACTTCACTAGTTTATCATGGAGTATGCTTTAGTATTTGTTGTTCCAGTCAAACCCAAGAGACAGGAGTTTGTGGTTTGTTAAATATTGTTAGTTCCCAAAGGATAATTGAAGGATATTGTCCTTCATCAGAGGCATTTATACCATAGTAAAACATTACATTTATATGTAAATGATGTAACTGCACAAAGCTCTGTAAACTTTTTATGAAGCCCTGTTTAGTTTCTTTTCTTCCTGCATATATTCTAGAATGCAAATAGTAACTCTGATTTTCAATTATTCTAATGATTTTAACAATCATAATACATACTAGTTATTGAGTTCTTCCTATGTTTTGTCATTATATTAGGTGCTATATGTATATTCTAATCCTCACAATTATTCAGTAGGGTTAGGACAACTATATCCATTTTTAGATGAGAAAATTTAGGGTAAAACCACTAACAAAATATCTGGTAAATTTGCATTTTTTCCTCTGGGTCATTCTGGGGAGTCAGGAACCTGGAGTCACTTAATTTGTTACTTTTTTCTGATTCCAAAGAGTTTCTAAAACTTAAATCTTTATTGTTTTATGTAGAATTTTTTTATGATTTTCATGCGTGCTTTAAAAATTATAATTATGTCAGTATAATCATAGTAGAATTAATCTGGCACAATTAGGTCATTGAAGAGAGGGTATGGAAAATTGAGCAATAATAAATGTATGGTCATATTATGTAAGATAATGTTTAACTATGTCATGTTCAACAATGATATAAGTTAAAGTAGGCAATAGAAAGAAACATGCCAGCTATCAGAGTAGAATAAATTTAAAGTCAGATCAACAGGTCACAGGTCTCTTTAATAATATGCTCTTAGACTCATAATCAATTATTGATTACCCTGGGTAGACAGGTAAATGAAACAACCAGTGAACTAGGTTTTCTCAGTTTGTCAGTTTTCTGTATGCTGGTTATCACTTTTAAATTGAAGGAGCCTCTATAATTTTCTGTTGGAGCAAAATCAGAGATTTTATGTCAAAAGGAAATTTTAAATCAGGTAGGTATGTACTTTGCAGTTTGGTTGAAGCAGGGTTACAGCATCAGCCTCATGGCTGTATGTGTTCCTTTGTCTGTATAAGTAAAAGTTCTATTTCAAATTTTCAGAGGCTTAGATCTGGCAACAAACACGTAAGATAATAAAGAATTCCTTTGTTATGTGTATCTGTATTCTTAAACCTGATTTTTTTTTTTTAAATCACACCTATTTTAATGGAGTTAGTAGGAAAAAGAAAAGTAGTCCTAAAGAAAAACAATCCAAGACTCATGAATCTGAGTTAAACCCCAGAATAGTGGGAGAGTATTCCAGTAAAATCTGAATTTCTTTGTCCCAGTCTCTAACAATAAGGTACTTTAATGTTTATTTTTTAATTACTGTTTTGCATTGATTTAACAGATCCACAAAGACTCATCCAGGTCCAGTTGTACATTTAAGTGATAGCCCAAGAGATGAAGGGAAAGTGAGTATTACAATACCATTATTTTTACATTTATTTTTCTTATTCTTGAATGAAAGTATTTCTTACTATTATTTGATAATGAAACATTTATAGCATGGTTCATAGCATTCAATGTAATTTAAAATTAAAATATGTTGACTGAGCAAATAAATGAATGAATGAATTATTCACACTAATAAGGGTCACATATCTTTAGTTTTACCTAGAGCTAAGGATGATATTTAATTCTAGATTTTTGAAGAAGGCATGCAACATATAGAACAGTTTTAATTTATAAATATTCTATACTTGAACTTAACAGTATGACTATCTGTATTGTTACGCATTGGCCTCCACTATTCAGTTTTGGTAATGATGAATGACAATATTAAATAATCACAAATTAGCCAATCTTGATTTTATAAGTAGATAATAATATAGAAAATGTTCTCAGATTACAAAAATAATCCTTTTCATCTTGATTATTCTAAATTTTTGTTTCATGATGAGGAAACAAAGTTGGTAACATGAAAAGATCTAAAGTGTTACTTTCACTTAAATATTGTCTAAGTATATAATTTTTGCTAAATACTATAGCAAACTCATGAATAAATTATTTAGTACATGTTTGGTTCTTTGTTTATTTTTAAATGATAGAAACTGAATTAACCTAATAAATATTGAACCCGAAAGACAAGTCCACCTGATGGCAATAGAAGGACATTAGATTTCTTTAAATTGAACCACAAAAACAGGTATCATCAGAATTTATTGATTTTTTAAGAACTCACTCAGCTTATTCTAAAATTCATAAGAAAAAGAAAGTATTTAAGAATAGCTAAGACATTTTTTCAAAAGAAATACATTGTGATATCGGTACAGGGTTAGATCTAAATAGTTATTCTAGACATAGTTCAGGCATTTGGGGAAATTTTGTACATTTTAGAGATGTTTTAGGACACCATAAACTGTTGAATAAATGGCATTGGACAATTGGCTATTTTGAATTAAATAGTAAGATTTCTCTACCACATACCATTCACAGAAATAAATTCCAGATGGAGAAAATACGTAAATGTTGAAAATACAACTCAGGAAGTTTTTAAAGATACTGTAGGAAATGGGTTGTTACTGTGGAGTAGGCACATCCTTGGGCAAGACATAAAACCTAAAATCATTGAGAAATATACCATAACAAGACAATCACAATAAGAGATGGACAACAGAGTGGGAGGCAATATTTGCTACACACACACACACACAGCATATATAATAAACCTGAAAAATATATAAAGAACTTATATTTCATAATAGGAAATCAATGGATAATGCCTAATAAATCAAAAAGTGGCAATATAAATGTATTTACGAATATGGAAAGTAAGTCTACTAGAAAAGATAATTATAAGAGTTGAAGGTGTGGTTGTCTTTTACCTCTAGAGAACAGGGTTTAGCAGTGAGGAGGAAACAGCCTCACTAGTAATCACTAAGGAAATGTAATATATCATTTTTTCTCTTCCATCAGACTGGCAAAATATAGGCAATTTGGCATTATCAACATTTAAAACATGTATTTATTATAACCTAGAAAATCCATTTCAGTTTACCAAGGGGTAAAATATTGAAAATAACCTAATGGTATATTAATAGAAAAATGAATAAAGAAATGCTGATATATTCATACTGTGGAATGCTGTGCTGATATGGAAAGTTCATTAAGCCACATCTTAAAAAAGAAAGTTGCAGAACAATAAGTATGAAATAAACCACTTGAATAATCATTTGTTATTTACTTATATATTCAAACACCCAAGGAAAAAATCCTGAAAGGATATGTATAAATCTGGGGAGGGTACTGAAGATTGGAAGTGGGGAAAATAGTCAAAAGTGTTCTTATTTTGCTGTGTTGTTTAAAATTTTATGAAGGAATATAATTTCTGTATTAATTGTGTAATTAAAAATAAAAAAGAATTCAAAATAAATTAGTATTAGAGTCAAAAGATTATCTGTTTGAATTATGACTCTACTGCTTATTAGCACACATCCTTGAATAAATCACTTGACTTCTTGTAGATTAGTTTTTTTCATCAGTACCCTTTTGCTACATAGAAGTTTTTGATTTTAATGTATTCAATTTCATCAGTCTTTTAATTTGATTCTGCATTTTGCTTCGTATTCAGTAAATCTTTCCATTCCTGGGGGGAAATATAATTCTATTTTTTCTATTAGTTTTAAGGCTTTGCATTTTACAATTAGATTTTAATTTGTATATGTAATTTATGTTGGTTTGAGATAAAGGTATACTTTATTTTTACATGTCAATTAAATAGTCAATCTAGTTTCCAATGATGAGGGATATCTCACTAACATATCAAGTTTCTATATTTGGATGGACCGTTTTCTGGACTTTGTTGCACTGATATATTTGTCATTTTTCTATTAGCACAATTTAATGACTTTTCAAAATATCTTAATATCAAGTAGACTTTCCTCCTTCTTGTTCCCATACATATCTTGGCTTTTGCTGAACATTTATTGTAATATATGTATTTTAGGATAAGTTTATTAAGCTCTGTTGTAAATCTTTTCTTGTGATTTAGTTTGAAGCTTGGACATACTAATTTAGAGAAAATTTACATCATTAGATATGCGTGTTCCATCCATAAACACAATATATTCATTTTGGATTTATTTTACATTTTCTGTTCAAGTTTATAACTTTTTCCCCCAAAATCTTATATATCTTTTGTTAGCTTAATTCTAAGTACCTTATAGACTTTATTGCTTCTGTGAATTTTCTTAAAATCAATTTCATAGTTGATTTTTAGTGTATAAAATATTACTGATTTTTGTTATTTTGTGTTCAACGCATCACTGAATTTTTTTGTTTTTAATAACTGTTCTTAGATTTTCTGAGATATTCCATATCTTAAAGTTTAGTAAATATAGACAGATTTTGTTTCATCCTTTCCAGTATTTATAGTTTTTAATGTATATATTTGTTTTGTTGCATAGGAACTCAGTGCAGTGTTGAATATAAATGGTTTTAATGTGAACTGTATTTTGTTTCTAATCACAAAAGAAATGCCTCCAAGACTTCAACATGAATTAAGATGTTTGTTTCAGGTCTTTGGATGATTGCTTTTTGATGTTAAAAAGTTTCTATCTATCTTCAGTATTCAAAGAGTTTTAAATTATGAATGGTATTGAATGCTTTTCCACATGTATCTAGGTGTATTTGTGCCAGTATCTGCCTATAGATAGAGATGCAATGGGCTAGAAATGCTTGGGGGTGATCCTTTGGGTCCCAGGTGATCCCCCCCACAATTCCTCTTTTGGAGCCTGTGTTGTGGCTGGACTGGTTTGTGTGTGTGTGTGTGTATGTGTGCATGTATGTGCACATGTGTTTATGACTGCAATCTGCACCTCAGCACATCCATCAGGGAACTTTTAAAAATTGCGTTTATTACTCACAGGTCCTGGAGGGTACAGGGCATGCCTGGGGCCACATAGCAAGGTTGTGGATAGAGAGAACATGCAGACCTGGGTCTTCTTTTCTTGGAATTGAGGGTGGGGCACCTCAAGTTTAGCAGGTTTAGCCTTTATTGGTTAATTTAAAGATTAAGAGCAGTAATTAAAGCACAGTAAGGGAAAAGCAAACCATCAAATTATCAGTTATCTAAATCAACACAAGCTTTCTAAAAACTAGGGGAATTCATGGGCGGGAAATTCATAGTGGGCAGCCTGACTCTAGTTCTGTAGCTGGCAACGTGTTAATTCAAGATGAATGTCTTTGAAGTGGATGCCTTGGCAATCAAAAGTTTGTCAGGCACTTGCATTACAATAAAGAAAAGCTCACTGTCAAGCACTTATACTATAAGATGATTATTCCTTAATTTGTTATTTTGTTGAAATGTGTCAATAGATCTTCTGATTTTAAACATTTTTGCATTTCTGTGATGAATTCAACCTAGAAAGGGAAACTTCCAGTGAGGCTTGGCTGTTTGCTTCACCTTAGTTTTGGCAGTGCTATATCCTGAAATTGCCTGGCTATGCCATGAGACTTTGGTTCCTCCCTTTAATTCTGGATTCAGACGATGTGCCATGCTATAAGATAGGAGATCTGGCTTCTCAAACAGCTGCCATAGGGATCAAATGACACAACTTTGAAGTGAGGTGGTGTTCAACTTCTCATGGGGTAAAGTTTGACTCAGACAAGAAACATGAAATAATTTCTCTCCATTTTCCTCCCTATGGTAAGGTTATTTTGAATCATGGTGTTTCCATGTAAACTGTTAGACATCCTGCAAGGCAAAGCAGATACACCAGCTAATTGACTGAGTCTTTTCTGCTTCTCCTCATAAAATAATGGTTAGTGTGATAATGAATCATCTTTTATTCATTTTCTTCACTTTTCTTTATTGCAGCCATAAGATTGCCTATCTCAGTGAAACATTAGCATTTAAGCCTTTCCTCAGGCTGTTTTCTACAGAATTCTGGTTAAGACAATAGTTGTGAGAATTGTTCTAGATCAGGGACTGGAAACTACAGCCATGGGGCAAACCTGGCATGTTGTTGTTTTTGTACATTGTTTTATTGGAACATAGCCATGTTCATCCATTAACATATTATCTGTGGCTGCTTTCTTACAAGAGCAAGGCTAAGCAGTTGTGATAGAGCTACATGGCCTGCAAAGCTTAAAATACTCACCATATAGCCCTTTTACATCAAAAGTTTGCCTACTGCTGTTCTAGAGTGTAGACTTTCAGGATGGGATTTTGGGGTTGGATTGCCTCCTAGCTAAAATCAAAGATCCCATTGAGGTTTCCAAGTTGTATTAAACCCTATCATGCAGTGACATCACAGTTACTTGAAAGTTCTCCTATAATTAGTTGGGATGAGGGGCTGATGGATAGGAAAAACAAAGGAATATCAGGTATATGTGGGGCTTAAATGATGAAAAGTGATAATTATAACATGATGGAATAAAATAGCTTCCTTTGATGGCATTTATATTATTTTCTATTCCTACATAAATTATCAGAAATTTAATAGTTCAAAACAAACAAAAAATGTGGTATCTTCTACTTCTATAGGCCACAATTCCAACATAGTTTTCACTGGGCTAAAATCAAGATATTGACAGGGTTGCATCCTTTCTGGTAGTTCTAGAGGAGAATTTTTCTTGCCTTTCTCAGTTTTTATAGGCTATACACATTCTTAGGCTTATATCCCCCTTATTCTATCTTCAAAGACAACAATATATTATCTCTCTGACCTTCTATCATCACATCTCTTTCTAATGACATCTGGTAAAGATTTTCCACTCTCAAGGACTCATGTGACTAGAATGAGCCTACCAAAGCACTGGATATGGTTTGAAAATAAAGTTAAGTCAGTTAATTACGGATTTAAGGCTTGCTGGAGGTCCTCTAAGCAGCCTTAAAGAATGTCTTAACCTCCTGCAGCTCTAGAGAAGATTACACTAAAAATAGGCCCAGAGTATATTAAAAGGAGACTTAATGCATAGTTTGATAGGTCTTGTTTGTTAAAGTCAAAGGACCGATAAGGAAAGAGTGTGACCGTGACATCTGGTATATTAGTTTCTTAAGGCTGTCATAACAAAATTCTATAAAATAGATAACATAAAACTACAAAAATTTATCATTTCACAGTTTGAAAGCCAGAAGTCTGAAATCAAGGGCTTAGTCAGGTCATGTTCCCTAAAGGCTCTAGGGAAGAATCCTTTCTTGCCTCTGCTATGTTCTGGTGGCTTCTGATGTTTCCTGATTTCTGGCAGCATAACTCCAGTTTCTTCCTATGTCTTCACATAGCCTTCTTTTCTGTGTCTCTGTCTTTTCTCCTTTTCTAAGAAAATTAGTTATTGGGTTTAGAGCCCATCCTAAATCAAGGGCAATTTTATCTCAAAATTCTTAACTAATTACATTTTCAAGGACTCTATTTCCAAATAAGGACACATTCTGAGATTCCGGGTAGATGTGAATTTGGGGGAGCAATTCAAATACTACACCGGGGATGAGGAAATTTGCGTAGGTAAACCTGAGAATCTTATAAACTCCACTTCCTTCAATTTCTTTAAACCCTCCTGACCAGCAGAAGTATCTCTTTCACTGTTTCCAGAGAATAGTTTCCCTTTTCTAAGAGACTGTGTAATGTAGTGACCACACTTAATGTAATTTCCCTGCTTAGTAATGTTTATTTTCACAAGACCAACTTCCAATCTCATTACCTGTACAGAACCAGATCTCAGATCTCAGCATAGCCTAGTATAGCATAAATTTTCCTCTAAGAAGAAAAAAGCTATATATTAAAGAAATGGAATACCTGCCAAGTGTGTAGGAGTGTTTTTAAGGGTTTAAACTTGGGGGCCTCCATAGTGGAGAGTTCATTTACATGGGTCACTCAACCATGATTTGAGATTTAATGCTTTGGGAAGGACACATGAATCTGGTCCTAATCATTTGTTGAGGAGACTTCTTGAAGCCTGGACTCAACAGAGCATATAGTAAATAAAGCAGAGCTTGTTTGTGTGGTATTAAAGAAGTGATCAGATAACAAGGAGATAAGCATGTTAAAAAGGATATATTGTATTTGTCTTGGAAACTAGTGGCTGTATTCCCTAGGAGGCTCCTAAGGACACTGTCTTCATTTAACCTAATAAGGAATACTCTGGAAAAATAAGTCTCAGCATATTTGAGAAGTTTGCTAATGGTTGTCCTTTTACTGGCTTTCATTGACAGTAGGAGATGATGACAGAGAACCAGGCTCTATAATATTATTAGGATTAAATATCATGGATTGTGTAGGGATCAGATGGCAATACTTAAACACTTGGCAATATGAACATAATTACCATAACAAGCATCAAGGCTGTAGTGGTAATGCAGGATCTATGGTAATAGCTAATATATCATGAGCAAAATTAGGTGAGTAGCTAACTATGATGTTTGATTTGCTTAATCAGAAAAAAAAAATCAAGAACAGCTTAATTCTTGGCATTGACCACCAAAATGGAAAATCATAATGTTTGACCAGGTTTCCAGATATACATCAACTCATAGATCTAGAGCTATTGACTGAAAGGGAGAGGCCAGTTGCCCCTGAGGGACTCTGAAATGCCCCCATAAGTACATATGGTAATTATAAAAGCACATGTGGTCATTTACAGGAGCAACTGTTTACTTTCTCAGTCGTTTTATCTATAGGGTCAGAGCAGACATTGTTACCAAGGGATCCCACAAGTACTTGTGGTTCTTTAGTTATAGCCATGGCGTATGGAACTAGGTAACTAGGTGGTAAATGGAGTTTGACCCCAAGTGTATCCTCTAGTAGGTCCAATGAGTATGTAGACACACCCATTCATTTCATACCCCAACTGTATAATTTGTGCAGATGTGCTTAAAAGCTGACATAATGCTTATATTGAATGAGAGTGATTATAGTTGGAAGGGACTAATGGAAATCCTGAGACTCTCTCCCTGCTAAGATTATAAGCAAAAGCCAGGCTGTGTCTCTGGAGATGTTGCAGAGATTAGAAAAATTATACTTGAATAATGAAATGGTAGTAGGTATTGATACAATCATCTTGAATTTCATTATTTGGGTTCTGCTAAAAACAATATGGATTGATCTTGGTGTTCATAGACCACTGTAAAATTATCCAATCACAGCTGCCTTGCTGTTGATACTTTTTCAGGTACAGACCAACATATCCCATGTCACTTGATAAGCAATTATTGATTTAGTGAACTCAATGTTTATCAGCATAGAGGATCAAAAGCAGCTTGCTTTCACAGAAAGGCAAAGCAGTATAACTTCACAATCTTTTTCTAAAGCTATGTTATTTTTCCTTCTCTCTGTCATAATATAGTTCATTTTCAAAGCAATTACTAGCATGTAGAGACTGAATACCTTATCAAATGACTATGTAAGCTGAGTTTACTATATAAACATGAGTTAGATGTTATCATACTCATTGAGTCATATGACTGAGGGAAGTGATGACCCATTTTGTAATGAAAGTAGTATATTCAGGAAATCAGCCTTGAGATGCCCAGAAGGCATAACTAAATTAAATAAATGGGAATCCCAGAATTTAATCTGTTGTAACAATGCCTTCTTTCAACCAACCTATATGGTCTCGTACGGTGGGAGGGTAATACCTAAAACCAGCTGATGAAAGAGGACAGAATTCGGGTCTGGTTTATAGACACCATGTGATTGGTTGGTACATTTTGGACACAGACTACTGCTCAATTACATTTTAACTTAGAGATGATGCTGAGTGACTTGATGAAGAAAATTCCTCACAGTTGATAGATACCCAAGCAGTGTACTTGATTGTATATTTCATATGAAAAGTGAAATACAATAATAAAAATATCCAAAACAAAAAATTTTTACTTGGAAATTTAAAAAGTCTTTTTAAAACAACTACTAGATCAAAAGAAAATGTAAAATAAAATCAGAGAATATATAAGAATTAACGTTAATGAAATGCTCCATATAATAATCTATGAAATATAATTAAAACAGTCATAAAATAGTTCATAGCCTTAAATACTTATGGAAACAAAAATTATAAATTTAATTAATTAATTTTTATTAAGTTTATTGGGGTGACATTGGTTAATACAATTATATAATTTTCAGGTATACATTATAATTTGACATCTGTAAATTCTATTGTGTGTTTACCACCCAAAGTTTAGTTTCATTCAGCTACCATATATTTGATCCCCTTTACTCACTTCATCTTCTCCCATCCTTCCCCATCCCCTGTCCTCTGGTAACCACTAGTCTATAGTCCATGTCCATGAGTCTCTGTTTGTTTGTCCTGTTTCTTTGTTTCTTTTAGGTTTATATTCCACATATAAGTGATATCATGTGATTTTCAACTTGTTCTGTCGGGCTTATTTCGCTTAGCATGATTATCTCAAGGCCCATCCATGTTGTCACAAATGGCAGTATTTCATTTCTTCTTATGGCTGAGTAATATTCCATTGTATATATGTACCACAGCTTCTTTAGCCAATCATCTAATGTAGGACACTGGTTGATTCCGTGTCCTGGCCACTGTGAATAATGCTGCTATGAACATTGGTGTGCAAATATCTTTTCGGGTATCAGTTTTCAATTCTTTGGAATAAATACCCAGTAGAGAGATTGCTGGATCATATGGTAGATCAGCTCTTAGTCAAAACTTAGCAATTTAGATAAATTCAAAAGAAAGTTAGTAAGTTCAATCAACTCAACAAAAAGATAGAAAAAACCCCAAGAAAATAAAGCAAAAGGAATCAAAAGAGACATGTAAAGATAAAAGCAGAACTTAAGGTGTTTTTCTGATTTTAAGCTATCTTATAAATTAATCAACATGCTGGCTGTTTGAATAGAACATAAAATATGCAAACTGCTATCTGACCTAATTAAGAAAAATAGGGAGAGAACAGGAACACAAATAATACCTGAAACAAGGAGGAAGCACACTGAAATTAAGAAAATTTTTACACTTTCAGATTCAGTTATTTTATACAACTCTGAGGAGATAGATTTAAAAGGCTACGTAAAATGGGTAATATCATAGGGAAATAAATTTATCAAAATTGATATAAGTGGAGACAGAAAGTTTATGAGTATGAGAAAGTTATTAAATTACTATTCACATGCAAAAGTAACAGACCCAGATGGCTTTACAAGAAAATTTTACTAAATATTTCAATACTGTATAATTTCAATGCTACACAAACAGTTTTAAAGCAGGGGTTACTACTATGGCTAAATCTGGCTGGCCTGCTATTACTGTAAATAAAATTTTTTTGGAGAATATATGGTCTAGAGAGTTTAAAATATTTATTGTCTGGCCCTTTATAAAGTTTGATAACCCCTTTCTGAAGATAGTTTTTAAAAAGGAAAATATACAAATTGCTTTTGTTTTATGAATGAAAACTAAAACTGATAAAGGTTGCATGAAGAAAACCGTGGACTTATGGAATTTATATCAATGGAAAAGTCTTAAATAAAATATCAGAAGTTTTAAATAAAATATAACAGTATATTCAAAAACAACATAGTGTGACAAGTGCTGTTTTATTCCAGGGATGCAAGAATGGATACTATGAGGAAATCCATCAATATGATTTAAATGTTAACAGATCTAAGGAAAAAAGTATGATCACCTCCGTTGATATTGAAAATGTCTTTAAACAATATTTAATACCTATGATATTTAAACTTTTCATCAGGGAAAACTACCTTATTTTAGATCAGTTATTCAACTGGAAGAACTAGAAAATCTAGACAAAATATTTTTGAAAACCTGTTTGAGGGCGCAAGAGAGTACCCAAGGTAGTGAAGATTTGTGCACCTTAGATCCCAGAGAGAGAAACCCAGAGAGGTGAACCCAACATTTAGCATCACCTTTCCCTTCAAGGCATTTTCCTATTTCAAAAGAATGGCTGAGATATTGAGTATCTAAGTAGAAAGTTATTGGCTGAAAAACTAAGCAGAATTTTCTGTAGTTTCATGGGACAGGAGAGTAGTGGGGATGAAAAAGAAGTTCAGGAGGTAGGATGGGGGAGGTAGATGGGGTAAAGGGGGTCAAACGTGGGGGTAAAGGGAGGGTGAAGTGGGTAAAGGGGATCAAATATGTGATAGCTGAAGGAAACTGGACTTTGGGTAGTAAACACACAATAGAATATACAGATGTTAAATTATAGTGTACACCTGAAAATTATCTAATTGTATTAACCAATGTTACCCCAATAAACTTAATTTAAAAAAAAGTTCAGAGAAGCCAAAAATAGGGTCTCTTGTAATCACACCAAACTTCCAATGTGACCCCAAAGGGATATGACCTATAAGTAAAATTGAATTGGAAATACACCAGCCCCCTAAATGACTGAAATCCTTGTTAACATTATCTCAATCTTTTTAAAATTAATTTTAATAATTATTTTATATTAATTTGCCTTAGTCTAACTGCCTGACAAAGATAAAAATCAATTCTTCCTGGAAGAAGAAAGCATGACACAGAATCTTTATCTATCACTATATTTCTCCTATAATTAGCCTCTATACTTAAAAATAACATGGTGTATATACAGATCAGAAAAATCAGGATTCACCAGAAACTAATAGAAAAGACAGAAAGTAGAAATAGACTAACAGAAGGTTCAAATAGTAGTCATCAAACATAGACTTTAAAATAAGTGTGATTAAATTGTTTAATAAATTAAAAATGTTGGCGGTTTCATCAGAGAAGGAAAGATAGAAAATAAATAAATGATTATTTTTTTTCATTTGTTGCTTTCATATATATTCCATATATGAGTAAAATCATATGGTGTGCAACTTTTCTATATGACTTATTTTGCGTAGTGTGATTATCTCATAATCTATTCATCTTGTTGCAAATTGCAGTGTTTCATCTTTTCTTATGACTAATATTCCATTGTATATATTTGCAACATCTTCTTTAACTAATCATCTATTAAAGAACATTTTTGTTGTTTTCATGTCTTGGCCACTGTGAATAATGCTGCATAGAACATCGGCATGCATATTATCTTTACAGATAAATGTTTTAACATTTTTAGGTCATATGGTAATGAGCAAAACAAACAAAAACTCATAGACACAGAAAACATTTTAGTGGTTACTAGAGGGAAAGAGGGG
Source organism: Cynopterus sphinx (assembly GCA_030015415.1). Classification (NCBI taxonomy): domain Eukaryota; kingdom Metazoa; phylum Chordata; class Mammalia; order Chiroptera; family Pteropodidae; genus Cynopterus; species Cynopterus sphinx. Next base: position 54,520,586 of record CM057380.1, on the reverse strand, counting down.
AGGGAAGGAGGAAGGTAAATAAGAGAAGTTAGTCAAATAAATGATGACAAAAGTAGATTTGACCTTGAGTGGTAAACATACAATGCAATATACGAATGATGTATTATTGAATTATACACTTGAAGCCTACATAATTTTATTAACTGACGTTATCCCAATTAATTAAAAACAATTTTTAAATAACTGATTATAAATAGATGAAGAGAGAATTAGTGACCAGGAAGATATGTTAGAAGAAAATATCCAGACTAAAGCATGATGAGAGAAAGGATAAGGAACATTTGGAATCAATTTTTGAAATGACCATACTACCCAAAGCAATCTATAGATTCAATGCAACTCCTATCAAAATACCAATGACATTTTTCAGAGTGCTAGAACAGATAATCCTAAAATTTATATGGAACCATTAAAGACCTCAAATAGCCATGACAATATTGAGAAAGAACAAAGTTGGAGATATCACACTACCGGATATCATCTATACTATAAGCCTACAGTAATTAAAACAGCATAGTACTGGCATAAAAACAGATAAATTGATCAATGGAACAGAATAGAGAGCTCCGAAATAAATCCACATGCTCACCTTATATATGACAAAGGAGGCAAAAATATACAATGAAGTAAACACAGTCTCTTCAATAAATGGTGTTGGGAAAACTGAACAGATACATGCAGAGAGGGGGAGAGAGAGAGAGAGAGAGAGAGAGAGAGAGAGAGAGAGAGAGAGAGAGAGAGGAGAGAAAAGAAAAGAAAAGAAATGAAATGAAATTGGACCATTTACACTGTATACAAGGATAGACTCCAAATGGATTAAAGACTTAAATGTAAGACCCAAAACCATAAAACTTCTAGAAGAAAACATAGGCAGTAATCTCTTTGATATTGCTAGTAGTAATTTATTTTTGGACATATCTTCTTGGGCAAGGGAAACAAAACAAAAAATAAACAAATGGGACTATATCAAACTAAAAAGTTTTTGCACAGCAAAGGAAACCATCAACAAAACAAAAAGACAACCAACTGAAAGGGAGAAGATATTCATGTATGATACATCTGATAAGAGGTTAATATCCAAAATATATAAAGAACTCATACAACTCAACAACAAAAAACAATCCAATGAAAATTGGGCAGAAGACCTAAACAGATATTTCTCCAAAGAGGAAATACAGATGGCCAATAGACATATGAAAAGATGCTCAAGATCACTAATCATCAGAGAAATGCAAATTAAAAGCACAATGAGATATCACCTCACACCTGTCAGAATGGCTATCGTCCATAAATCAAAAAACAACAAGTGTTGGCAAGGATGTAGAGAAAAGGGAACTTCCATGCACTGATGGTGGGATTACAAATTGTTGCAGTCACTATGGAAAACAGTTTAGAAGTTTTACAATTAAAAATGAATATACTTTTTGATCCGGTAATTTCACTTCTGGGTATTTATCCAAAGAAAACCAAAACAATAATTTGTAAAGATCTATACACCCCTGTGTTCATGGCAGCACAATTTACAATAGCCAAAATATAGAAGCAACCTAAATGTCTATCAACAGACAATTGGATAGAGAAGTTATGGTTCATAAATACAATGGAATATTACTCAGCCATTAAAAAATTGAAATCCTACCATTCTCAATGACATGGATGGACCTGAAGGTTATTATGCTGAGTAAAATTAATCAAATCAGAGAAAAATATATACCATATGATTTCACTTACATACAAAATCTAAGGAACAAAAAGAACACACTTATCAGAAACAGAATCACAAACGTAGAAGACAATTTGGTGATGGCTAGAGGAGAAGAGCATTGGGGGACTGGGAAAAGGGATGAATGATTAAAGAAGTCCAAATTAGTAGTTGATAGATGGTCACAGGGATGGGTAGAATGGCATAGAGAATGCAGTTAGCATTAATGTAAAGGCTAGGTAGAGAGCCAGAGGACAGAAAGAGCAATCAGGGACATGGTTTATAAACTATATAAATGTCTAACCGATATACTGTATACTTAAAACTAATAATAAAGTGAAGACAAAACAAAACATTTGGACATCGTGAAGATGCGTAATATACAATAGAGATGCAGAAGAGAGATAATGTGACAGCAGCAATGTTTGAAAAATGAACAGATGATAATATTTCCTAAACTGATAACAGATATTGAAATAAAAAATATACTGCAGACTTAAACAGGCTTAACAAAAATAAAGTTCATCTAGGCATATCAAAGACAAAGAAAAATTAAACATTGTCACAGAAACTTATATCTTTTCGTAAGTCTATTGGCCATTTGTATTTCCTCTTTGGAGAAATATCTGTTCAGATCTTCTGCCCATTTTTTAATTGGATTTGTTGTTGTTGTTGTATGAGTTCTTTCTGTATAGAAAGAAAAAATTTAAAAGAAGCAATTAGACACTAGACATTTCAACAGAAAAGTGGGAAATGAGGAAAATTGAGTGATAATGTCAAGGTACTGGGAAAAAAAAAGAAACTCTACACAGAATTCTATGCTCTACAAAAATATCCTTAAAAACATGTGATTATTGCAACTTAAAATATTTTGCAATAATTAACAGCAAGTATGCTCTAGTAAAAAAAAATAAGGAATTTCTAAGAAAATGAAATTGACCCATTACAAAAGAACTGAGATGAAAGAGGAATAAAGAACAACATACATGGGTAAATATAAGAGAACATTTTATAAAAATAATAATGACTTCTGGCAGTGTCATATATTGAGAACTAAAATACAAGTTAAAAGTAGGTCAAAAGTTGAGATGAAGTCCAATGAATTAAAGTTCTAAGGCCCTTATAACTTCCAAAAAGTATCACAAGTAGTAATTTACAGTATAATTTGATAAGTCATGGAAATGTTTTGTATTCTTGTGGATAACACTAAACATATCTAATGGAAAACTTAATAGGGTAGAAAACTGGAATGCTAAAATTTATTAACCCAAAGAAAACAATAAAGGAGAAAGTAACATTAAACAGGTGGGACGAATATAAGACAAGTAGGTAGATTTGTTCTAATGTATGTCAGCAGTTACATTAAATGCAAACATTTAATAGGCTAAAGGAAATAGTAATTTGCAGATGTATCAAAACAACAATTTGTATTATAAGTGACACAGTTTAAACTAAAGGATATAGAAGAGTTGAATGTAAAATGACAGGAAAAGATACAGTATATAAATCCAAAGCACAGAGAAGTGATGTAGCTATATTAATATCAGGCAAAGTAGATGTCTTTGTCAGATTATGCTGTTATAACAAAAATACCATAGTCTGAATGACTTAAACAACAAACATCTGTTCCTCATAGTTTTAGAGGCTGGAAAATCCAAGAGCAAGATACCAGCAGACTTGGAATCTAGTGAGGGCCTGGTTTCTAGATGGCCATTTTTTCACTGTGTCCACACATGGTAGAAGGATAGGATAGCTGTCTGGAGTCTCTTTTATAAGGGCACTAATCCCATTTATGAGAGTTCCAATTTCATGACCTAATCATCTTATAAAGGCCCCACTGCTTAATACTATCACATTGGGAGTTAAGATTTCAATATATGAAATTTAAGAAGATACAGACATTTACTTAGTTCATAAAAGCAAGAACTTTTTCTAAGAGGAATCTTTTGTAATAGAAATATAGTGAATTCAACAGGAAATGTAATAAATAATAATAATTAATAATACTAATAATAAATGTATATCCTAATAACAGAGTTTCATATTGTATAGGCTGTGCATGGTACCATGTTAACTGAGACATATGCATATCAGAACCACGTTTTTGGTTTCCATGATTCCTTGGGGGGTGTGTGCATGTAATTTAACAGAACTAAAAAATATGAAGCAAATGACATAACTAAAATGAAAAATACTCAAATCCACAGTCATCATTAGAGAGTTTAATATACCTCTCTGAGTCATTGAGAGAATAAACAAAGAAATAGTGAGAACAAAATATTTGAACAACTTGATTAACTTAATTGATGGCATATACATTACACCCAACACCTTCAGATCACACATTATTTTTTAAATGTACATGGAGTAGTTACCAAAGTTGTACACTTGTTGAACCATACAACATGTTTCAACAAATTCAGAGGATTAAAGTGATACACAGTATGTTCTCTAATACACAGGATAATTTAGCAAGATTACCATTCAAAGATAATAGGAAATTTCCCAAATATTTAGTAATTAAGCAATATACTTCTGAATAACTTACATGGCATGAAGAAATTAGTATTAAAATTAGAATATATTTTAAATTATAATAGAAATGTTGCATGTCAAAACTTGTGGAACATAGCTAAAGCTCTACTTAGAGGGAAATTTATGTATTTTTATTGCATTTATTAAAAAGTGAAGAAAAGCTGAAAATAAATAATCTTAGTATAAAGATTGAAAAATAATGAATTAAACTCAAAGAAAGTAGAAGAAGGATAATAAAGATGTAATGGTTAGTTTTATGTGTTAACATGCCTGAGCCTTAGAGTGGCCAGATATTTGGCTAAATATTATTTTTGGTGTTTCTGTGAGGGTGTTTGGGTATAAGATTAACTTTTAAATCAGTAGAAGGAGTAAAGCAGACTGTTCTCCCTAATGTGGGTAGGCCTCATCAAATCAGTTGCCTGAATAGAACAAAAAAGACTGACTTTCCTCCATGTAAAGAGAATTCCTCCTGCCTGACTGCTTCCAAACTGGGATATAAGCTTTTTCTGCCTTTATATTTGGTCTGAAACATCAGCTCTTCCTGGATCTCAAGCCTGCTGGCCTTCAGAATGAGGTTACACAATCAGTTCTCTTGGTTCTCAGGTCTTCAGACTCATACTGGAACTACATCAGCTTTCTAGGTCTCTAGTTTTCCAGCTCACCCTGTAGACCTTGGGACTTGTCAGCTTACATAATTGTGTGAGTCAATTCCTTATAATAATCTCTTTCTACACACACACACACACACACACACACACACACACACACACACGTATGTATATCCTGTAGGTCCTATTTCTCTGGAGAACTCTGACTAATACAATGCATGAGAGAAATAATTAAAAGAAATGGAAAACAAAAATGTAGCACCTTAGCAAAAACAAAAGTTGATTTTGTGAAAATACTAATAAAACTGATGCACCTTTATCAAGCCTGATCAAGAATCAAAAAGAGAAGGTACAAAGGAACACAACCAATTTGCATTCATCTCAGGACTGCAAAGTTGTTTTAACTTTTCAAAATCAGTGTAACTTGAATATTAACAGAAACAATAAAAAAGTATTACAATAAAAAGATACATAAGAAGCGTTTGATAAAATTCAACTTTCCTTCATGATAAGTAAAAAATAAAATCTCTTGTTATATTAGGAAAAGAAAGGAACTTTATTAATCTGAACTGTGTTAATTTACCCAAAGTATGAAAATTTTATTTCCTCCTTAATGGTGAATTAATAAAAATTTTTCTCTTGTTATAAGAAATGAGATAAAGATGCCAACTATATACATCTTCTATTTAACATTGTACAGCTATTGACAATATTAGTTTTTAAAAAAGATAAAAAAGAATTAGAGTCTTATATACAGTTTGTGGAAATGAAAACTGGTATACATATTTTGGAAAACTGCTTGGCAATGTCAATTAAAGTTAAACATACTTTTACCTGACAGAAATACACATATGTGTTCACCAAAAGATACAAATAAGTTTGAACAAATGTTCATAGCAACATTATTACATCACCTATAAAATGAATAAATTGTGGTAGTGTCATACCCCCCAAATGGAATACTGCTATAGTAATGGAAATGAATGAGATAGTAACTAGACTTCCAGTGAACACTTTGTTGTGTATACAGAATTTTTTATGTAGTGTAAAAGAATTTTTTAAAAAGACAAAAATGAATGAACTACTGCTATAAATATCATGTTTAGAAATAGAAGCCAACCAAAAAGAATGTTATGTATAATTTCATTTATATAAAATTCAGAAATAGATAACAGTAACCTATAGTGTTAAAAGTCATGATAGTAGTTACGTTTAGAGAAGAGAATGATATTGACTGGGTAAAGGTGTGAAATAGGCTTCAGAGTGTCTTGAACTGTTTTTCTTTTATTACTTGTATTCCTATTACTTGACCAAGGTAGTAGTTTCATGGATATGTTTGCTTCACCATAATTCATAAAATACACATCTAAAATTTGTGTACTTTTCTCTAGACTTTAATAAAATAGTTCTTAAAAATTAAACACCTATTCATTTACAAAATGAATAAAAATGAATCAATTCATATGTACTTTATGTGTATGTTTAAAAAAAACAGACTTCTGGACTTTAATGGGGAAACACTAGAGGTATTAGTACTAACGTCAGGAAGAAAGCAAGGATGCTTATCCTCTCCACTTTTAACACTATAGGATTTTTAGTTATGTGGTTAGATAAGTACAAATCACTAAAGGAATAAAAATTGGAAAGGAAGAACTAAAAGAATCTCTATTTTAGATAATATGATAATGTATTTGGCATGCCTAAGAAAATCAACATTAAAATGAATACCAACAATAAAAAAATTTGGAGGGTAGCATACTAAAATGCAACCACAGAAACAATATCCTCTTAGAAGAGTCAATGAAGAGAAGATCCCATATAAAATGGCAATCAAAAATTCAAAATAATTAGCTATAAAATTAACAAGAAAATCTATATATGGAAGACTTTCAAACTTTCTGAAAGATATGAAGGTATACTTGAAAAAAAGGAAAGGTATTCTTTGCTCTTAGATGAAGTCATTTTAAAAGCATTTTCTAAACCTTAAAAATTTTATGCTAAATAAGTCCAACATAAAAGGCAAATACTGTATGATTCTACGCAATAAGGTATTTAGCATAGCCAACTTTTTAGAGTCAGAAAATAGACTAGTGTTTACCCCCCAAAAAAAAATCTAGTGCAAAATGCTTATATCAGTAAAGAATTAAAAGTTTTCTTTTTTTCACGAATGAAACTATAAATTTCTCTCTTGATGAAGATTCATCTGTATTCCACAAGTTTCAATGAGGCATTTCTCTTTTATGTATTTCACTATAATTTCTTCTAGCCATCAATTACTTAGAAGTATATTTTTTAGTTTTCAAATATTTTTGTCAGAGATTTCTAATTTTATTTCAATGTTGTTAGTGAATATCGTGTCTATAATTTTGATTCTTAGTATTTAATAATAATTATTTATCAGATACCTTTTATCTTCAGATACTGTCCCAGGTTCTAATGATATGGTAGTGAAAAAGTCACCCTACTTCTGTGCTTTTATGCTACTTACATTCTATTGTGGGAGATATATAATATATAATTTTATGAAATATAAATTGATATATATTTTTTTGGTTTGGTGTGGTCAGATATGATTGCAGAATGATCTTGTTTTTGTCATGGTCACAGAGTGACCTTGTCTGCTATCTCTTGGGTGTCAGGGCTGCTTTTCTCTGTCTCAGTTCTCCAAGTGATTTAAATGTCTTCATATTTGCTGTATTATAATCTTATATAATTATCTCCATAATTTATGACATTTTGAGGTTTAGTATTTTATATTTTGTGATTTACTGAGGCTACTTCTAGTAATGTTTTATAATGTTTATCTTTCAAATGTTTACTGTGAAAATATATAATAGCATTGTTACTATTTCATTAAAACTTTGGGCCCAGATTATGAAAGATTATATTATTAATTTCCTGGCTTAAGTCAGATATTCCAGACTTTTTGATTTACAAATTTTATTTTCATATACTCTATAGGAATGTTTATCTTATACACTGAGAATTGGTTTTATTGTTTATCAGTTTCTCTAATATGTAAAAATATTGATTTGAAGTTAAAACACATTTTAGTATAGTATGCATATATATACATATATACACATATATGTACACATATATTTATATAAATTTTATTTTAAGAAATATTCTTTAAATTTATACTTAATTTTGACTTTAAATTTAGAGTCATTATTGCCATTTTAATTCAGTATATAAAGAGGCTCAAATATTTTGTCAAATCAGTTAAAAAATTTATTGTGTATGTTGATTATGTCCAATTGGTCTAATGTGTCATTAAGGCTGATATTTCTTTATTGATTTTCCATTTGGATGATCTATTCATAGCTGACAGTGGGGTATTTAGGTCCCCTGATATCATTGTGTTTTTGTCAGTTTCTCCCTTTAGTTCTGTTAGTAGTTACTTTATATATTTTGGTGCTCCATAACTTGAAGCATATATATTGATAAGTGTTATGTCTTCTTGCTTTATTGTTTCCTTTATTATTATGAAGTGTGCATCTTTGTCTCATGTTACCTTTTTTATCTTGAAGTCTATTTTATGTGATATAAGTATGGCTACACTTGCTTTTCTCTGAACGCCATATGCTTGGAGTATCGTTTTCCACCCTTTCATTTTGAATGTATATTTATCCTTGCAGCTGAGATGTATCTCTTGAAGGCAGCATATGGTTTTCTTTTGTTTTTTGATCCAATCTGCTACTTTGTTCCTTTTTATTAGTGAGTTCAGTCCATTTACATTTAGGGTGGTTATAGATACATGAGGCTTTCCTATAGCTATTTATCTCTTGTTTCCTGGTAGCTTGGTGCCTCCATTGTTTCTTTGCCTTTGTGTTTCTTTATTTTAGTTTGGTGGTATTCTATGATTTCTTACCTCTGTTATCTCTGTTTTTTTTTATAATATTCAAAATATATACAGACTCATACAACTTAATAATAAAAAAACAATCCCATTAAAAAATAGGCAGAGGACCTGAACAGACACTTCTCCCAAGAAGACGTACAAATGGCCTACAGACATATGAAAATATGCTCAACTTCACTAGCTATTATGGATATGCAAATCAAAACCATAATAAGATAGTACCTCAAACCTGTTAGAATGGCTGTCATCAGGAGGACAAATCAGAACAAATATTGGAGAGGTTGTGGGGAAAAAAGGGACCCTCATACATTGCTGGTGAGAATGTAAACTGGTACAGCCACTCTAGAAAACAGTGTGGAAGTTCCTAAAAAAAATTAAGAATAGAATTACTGTATCACCCAGCAATCCCTCTTTTGGGTGTCTACCCCCAAAATTCAAAAACATTTATCTTTAAAGATATATGCACTTAAGTGTTCATTGCAACATTATTCACAGTGGCCAAGATATGGAAACAATCAAAGTGTCCTACAATAGATGGTTGGATAAAGAAGCTGTGGTGCATATATACAATGGAATATTACTCAGCTATAAGAAAAGACGAAATACTGCCATTTGTGACAAGATGGATAGATCTTGAGATTATCATGCTAAGTGAAATAAGTCAGACTGAAAAACTTAAGAACCATTTGATTTCACTCATATATGGGATATAAAACTGAAAGTAATAAATGAGCAAGACAAACAAACAGATACTCATGGACAGAGACAACAGTTTGGTGGTTACCAGAGGGAAAGGGGGAGAGGGAAGGTAGATAAGGGCAAAGGAGGTCAACTATATGGTGACGGAAGAAAATGTAGCTTTGGGTGGTGAGCACATAATGCAGTATACAGATGATATATTATCCAACTGTACACTTGAAAGCTAAATAATTTTATTAACTGTCACCCCAATAAGTTTAATAAAAACTTTGGTTTAGTAACAAAACATTTAGGTATATGTTATAACTTCAAAAAATAAAATACATTGCCTTCCTGACCCTGATGTTTGAAGTTTTGATTATTTTCTGTTAAAACTACTAGCTGGTTTGTTATTTTTTGTGTTCTGTTATAAAATTTTGAGATAAGTGATTTGGTCTAGGCTGCTATATAAGAGTAACTTACCATGGTATTTTCTGTTTTACCACTGTTTTTTTTTTTTTTAAGAATTACAAAACATCACACTGAATAAGAATTTCATCAGAGAAATACTAATAGATTTTTAGAAAGTCATTTTAAAGCAAATATAAGGGAAATATTATCACTTTTGAACATTGGTCTATTTTTATCCTTCCTGATTTTTTAACCAATGATACGTTATATTTAACAAAATAAAATAATTCAGAATATATTAAAGTAAAAGTTATTCAGCACTGTCTAGCTGAATGACTGAGTTTTGAATATGATCTTACAATTATCTATTTTCAGATTCTTTTATGTTAAAATGAAGAATATGTATTTTAATTGTCTTATTTATTGATTTATAAACAAATATTGACCATTTTTAATGACATGACTCTCTAAAATACCTTTGTGAACTTCTGAGGGTTTATAAATCTGATTTTGAAATGCTGTTATAAGTCAAAGAAAAGAGGATTTGATATAGAGAAAACTGATGCCAAATTTATGGCCACATTTTTTAAGTGCATAGGATGAAATGGAGTTATACATAGTTTATTAAACTTATTTCTTTATTTCATATTTATTTTTTATCTCTTGTTTTATTTTAATTTTTTATTTTTATGTTGTGTTATGTATATTTTTATTTCCTCAATTTCTCTTTGGAATGAGGCATATTAATTGGCAAATGTTTATATTGAAGTAGCTTATTTGTCAGCTTTTTTAAAATGAAGGAAAAATATTCAGGATCTGGAAAAATTGGTATTCTAAATAAAGTTTTATTATGTAGTATGGTTTTGCTTTATTGTATTACCATTAAACTTTATTTGGAGCAAGTTAAAATTACAAAAATAATTTTTTTAATGTTTTACAGTTGCTAATAGGTTATGAAAATGGTACGGTAGTATTCTGGGACTTGAAATCTAAAAGAGCAGAACTGAGAGTTTATTATGATGAGGTAAGTTATTTCTACTGAAATATTTGAACAAGTATTGTGACTTTGTACTTATTTTCTAGTTTTAAGCTTTGTGTGTTACCAACATTTTTATCATTGGAAAACTGCCTAGTTATAACTCAATGCCTCACACTGCTTATAGGTATTTGCACAAGTTCCAACTCTGGTTGTTCTCCTAAGTGGGAATTCTGCCTTGACTGCCCATTATTGGACCCTTTTCGGTATTCTTTATATACTTTGGCATCTATTGCCTGTACTGTATCTCCAGCTGCATCTGAACTCCTTTTCCTTTTTTTAGGCTATGGGTGCTTTTGTCCCGACTCATTGTACTTAAGGTTGCTAAAAACTCTATTTACATCTCCCTTAGAAAATTCTTTTCCTGTGGCAGAATGTTTAAGTAGTCAGTTTGAATGGTCTTATCTTCTAATACTTGCCTTCTTAGAATAAAGTGAGATTTTGTAAATAGTAATTCAGTTGTTCAGAGATTGACTCTAGGCCATTAATTATTTCACCTTTCAGAAAAGACTAATAAAGACAGTGGGGCTGGGGGCAAAAGGTGGGAAAGGAGAATTCTCTCTTGTAGCTATGAAAAATAAAGTTGATCATCTATGTTGTCTATTAAATTCTGAAACACTTAGAGTGAGGAGAGATAGGAGAAAATACAGGTCAAAAGTTACAGTCTAGTATCACCCACATTCTTATATGGGAAGAATGCTGAAGAATTTAAGGCACAACCGATATGAAATAGAAAAAGAAATTTAAACAGATTTTTAGAACACTTCCTTTGTGTGCTTCCTCCCTTCCTCTTATAACGGTTTAATTCTTAAGTTTTGTGCTTAAAGATAGCCAAAGGTTTATAGATAATTTGGTAATGATTGGTGAAAGATACTCTGGCAAATTATGTTATATAAATATACTCTTTATGATGAACTTGGGGGGCATCTTGAATCATAAGGAAAGAAGGTCCTAGGGAGCCAAGCTAGGATTTTCTTTTTGTTAAATACACAAAATATAAAGATGTGGATGGAGATTGCTCCCTCTCTCAAGACTCATAGCTAGATAATAGTGCAAATATCCTCTGGGAATTTAGCCAGTTGGAACTAGAAAATAGCTAAAAAGGAAATCTAGAGGAAAATACAGAATCAGCTAGGTTTCCTATGGCTTTAAATAGTGTGGAAGGAACATTTCTAACTTTGAAAAATGAGCAAAAGTAATTTTTCAAAAAAATGTTTAAATAAAGATTAACAATGTTTAAGTAAGTCAGTAAAATACGTCACTAAACCTATTTTATATCTAGAAATAATTTTAAATATTGATTTATACTACATATGTACCATTTTCTTTGCTATCTCACCTTTTTAGTATATCTTTTACTAACAAGATTATCATTTTAAGACATAGATATATAATTCTCTACCTCTGAACCTTTGAATGGCTTCTAATTGTCAACAGTACAAAGTCTTTATTTCTCAATATGAGATTTAAGGCCCTGGTACCATCTTTTTTCTTTAGTTTAATCTTACACACTCTTTACATTTCAGACATGTTATTCACTATCTTCTAAACATCATTTATTACCATCTCCAATTCTTCACTCCTGTTAATTTCTTATCATGATTTCCCTTCTCTTTTGCATATCAAAATCTTATGAATTCTTTAGCTACTGTAAAACTATTTGGACTATCTAACTAGTCCCTTGATTAATAACCATAGATGGATTGAGAGTTTTATTTTGTCAATCCAAACTCATTTTCAAAAATAACTATATGAATTTTACTTCCACATCAGCTGTGAAATTTTTGTTTTATTATGTTAATATTTCTTAATCTCTCACAGAGAAATCCCTCAAGAATTTGATCTGAGGCTAATCATTTAATTCCTTGAGTAACTGCCATTTCTCCTTTTTTCATATCGTTATCTACCTTTTTGTGTTTCCTTTTTCTTTTTGATTTCAAAAAATTCAATCACAACCACTGAGTTGACCAAACTGGCTAGTGTTTTATCTTCCAAATTTTGTTTTCTATCTTTTATAATTCTTCTTGAACTATTTTTATTATAGTTTGCTTTTTAGCAGACCCTTAAAGTCCTTTTTGAGAAAAGAGTAGGGTATAAACAAATAGAAATTGAATGTTTATTCCTTAAGTTAGTTCAAATGCCAGCTTTTCAATATTTCCACTATTTGACATCCTCCTCTCTAGTAACTAGTTGGTTTTACATACCTACTCTTCTGTACAATAGTTTTATAGTACTTACTTTTTATGGTTTTGTGTTGTAGCTTTTATTTTTGTATCTATTTTCTCTAATAGGTAGAAATTCATTGGTATAGGATGAAGGATTAGGGCTGGGGACATTTTCTCTGCTTCCACTGTTTGTAAAAGGCAGTCTGAGAGAACTTTAAATTGACTAAGGTCATCCAAGTTAACATGTAGAGGAAGCAAGAAGTGACATTTCCCTCAAGCCAGCTATAACAATGAGAAGAAATAAGCACAGGAGAAGATAAAGTTCTCTCCCTCCCCAACCACCTCCTGAACCTTGGCAAAAAAATAAATCTTCTCTGCCTAATAATGAAGAACAAACAGGGTGAGAGAAAAACATGTGTAGAGTTTCATGCTATCTTTTCCACTTAATTAAATCTTACTTATCTTTTGAGGTGCAGCTTATATCATATTTCCTTTATGATATGTCTAATGATTGCTCTAGCTGTCAATTAGCTGTAACTCTAATAATACTTATTGTTTGGAAGTTCATACATATTAGTCTTTTCTGTCTCACTATTTTTTTAAGTTCCTTTAAGGAAAGGATTGTGTCATATGTATCTATTCAACTTTTGTGTCTACTAGAGCTTGTCTCATAGTGCTTAGTACATTACCCAAGTTCCATATATTTAGAAAAAATACCAAGGATGTGGACATGTATGATGACATTAAATACTTGGTCATTCAACATATATTTTTTTTCAAGACATTGTACTACCACTGGGAATAAAACAATTTAGGAAAATGGAACAGTACTTTTTAATTCACAAAAACAGAGTGAACATGTAAATATGAAAAAAAAATTGTAAACTCTTCTTGCTTCAAATCAATTTAAATTGTTTATGTTAGAGGCAATATCGTACAATGATTGAGAATATGTGTTTTGTAGTTAGACCTTGGCTCTGAGCTGTGTGACCTGAGCAAATATCTTTCTAGGTCTATTTTGCCATGTAAATTGGAAATAATAAAACCTGTTTTATAATTAAATGAAATAACATAAATAAAGTGCTTACCATTGGTCTGGCACATAGTGAGTTCTCAGATGGTAGCTCTTATATAAATTTTTTTTTAAAATTGACTTCTTTAAATGTAACTAGACTACTACCTTATTAGAAATTATCTTCTGATAACTTTGCTTTTATGTCTATGTAAATAATTTTTCAAAGAAGCATGATAGGATACAAGAAGGACATATAACTTATAACAAAAAATTCTGGGATCTAATGCTATTAGGAAATTTTCTTTATTTCAAGAGATGAGTTTTTGTACCCTTTTATAAGACTGTATAGGGCTAAACCAAAAATAGTGTGATCTAGGTCAGAAAAAATATACATGTTTCTTAAGTGTTATTGCTATAGTAATTTTATGTTATAATATTTTTCATTTGGAATATAGAGTGATATAACATATCAACTTTTCCCCTTTCTGCTTGTTTTTAATTGTTATTTCATTAGGCTATTCATTCAATTGATTGGCACCATGAGGGCAAACAGTTCATGTGCAGCCATTCAGATGGCAGCTTGACTTTATGGAACCTGAAAAGCCCAAGTCGTCCTTTCCAGACCACAATTCCGCACGGTAAGATGTGTGCTTTCAAAAGGAAGAAACTCTGGAGTTACAGTACCTTGACTTAAAGTAGGAGAGGTGGTATCAGTGTGTTTGATATAAAGAGGTGATAGAACATAGCTTCTGATTCCAAATTCTTTTATACCTCCTTCAGATCACCTACATTATGACCTAAACTTTCTGTGCTTCCCTTCTTCCTGTCTATCCACTTTCCTGCTTTGTAAGTGATATTTATATAGACACTTCCAACCAAAAATTGGATAATGGATGGTTGATGTATCTGAAGCAGAGGACATATTTGGCCAATTTTAAGGGTTAAGGAGATAGTGAGAGAGTGGCATTACCTAGATCTTTCAGACCTACATCCTATACTGCTTTATAATCTGTTGTTTTCTAGTTTCCCCATTTATTTTCATTTCTGCCATTTGATTTCACTAAATTATGACTGTGGTATTATAAGTTGTATTTATAATATCTTCCTCACTGAAAAGAGATATTTAGCATTTATGTCGGACCTCTTTACCTAACTGGACAGAATAAAAAGTTCAATAGTATAAATATCTTTTATTCAGATGATCATATTATCTCCAAGAATATTGGTGATGATCTGGGTTCCATGTTTACCTCACACTGTTGGTTGTTTCTAGGAACAGGGAAGTGAAAACATTGCGATTAATTAAACACATTCTATTTTATAATTTCTGAGCATTTTTTATAGTGTCACAGTTAGAAATAAGTGATTTTTTGTAATGGATGACTTATAAATCACTAGTTGAAATTATTCATCTTGTGTTGGTCTGTCAGTTTTTGTACCACAGTTGCATGTTCCATCTGTAAATGATTAATACATTTAACCTTGTGGCTTTACTTAGAGATTACATTTAGACACTTACTTGAGATGCTTTATTGAAAGATTGCCATATGGAAACCTTGATAGGTGTTTGCTATACATCCATTCAGGTTTAATTATTTGTTTGTATGGTGGATTCCCTTCCCCTCCACCCCTGCTATAAAAAAAAAATTCTTATGCCTTTTATTTGCAAATGTGCAATAGATTTATTTATAAGTTTTCTACTTTTTATTCTCAACAGTCAACTTCTATACATGTTCTTCACTTGATTGGATATTTGATCCTTTCACATATTTTACCATATCCATATTTATTTGATCATTTTGGGTTGTTTTAATTCTGTTTTCCTTTTAAAAGAATGGTAGTTCTGTTCACAGGTTGTCGAAAACATCAACATCAGTGTCACTCATAACATATAAATCAAATTCGATTCCTGATGCCTGTCTATGACATAATTAAGTCAGTGTCAGTGATTTTGGTATCCACTGTCGTATCTATTTATATTCTTTGGGTTCATTTTGTTCCTTTTTGTTTCAGCTATTTTTATTTTCTAAAATAAAAATTTTTTTCTAAATGCCACTTCAGCTGTATCCTATAAATTTTGATATGTAATTTCATTAATATTATGTAAATTTTCATAAATATTCAGTTTGAGGTATTTTCTAATCCCTATTATAATTCTACTTTTTACCTATCAGTTATTTAGATAGGTGATTTGGCTTTGTACTAATTCTACAAAATTTACTGAGATATGCTTTAGAACTAGACATACACAATTACTATAAAGTTCTAAGTGTGCTTGAGAAGAATGTACATTTCTTAATTGTTACACAAAGGTCAAACTTGAAATTATGTTTATTTTGTGCTGTTTAAATCTTTGCACAAGTTTTCGTTGTTTGATTTTTCGATTCTGAGATAGCTAAACTAAAATCTCTGTTATTATGGATTTTTCATTCTAATTCTCTTCATTCCTGCTTTATGTACTTTAAAACTCAAATAGGTAAAGGTGTTTAATAACATTAATCAGATCCTCTGTGATTTTCCTGATATGTGATAAGTGCTATCAATTTCTGAAAGAGTGGTATTAAAATTTCCTAACATGATAATAAAATTGTCTACTTTTCACTTTAATTTTCTTTTTATTATTAAATTCATTGAGGTGATATTGGTTAGTAAAATTGTATAGGTTTCAAGTGTATAATTAAATAATATGTATATTGCATTGTGTATTCACCACCCAAAGTTAAATTTCCTCCTGCCACCATATATTTGACCCTCTTTTTTTTGTACTATTCATTTTGAGTCTTTATTATTAGACATTCCTTATGTCTCCTATAGAAAGCATATAGATAGGTCTTGCTTTTTAAAAAAATCTTATTTAGTTGGAATATATAATCTATTAATATTAAATGTAATTACTGTTGGGTTGGATTTTGGTGTACCAGTTTTTTGTTTTCCATTGGATTATTTATTTGTCTATATTTCTCTAATACTGCATTGTTCTGATAAGTGTAATTTTCTATAAGTCTTAAAGTCCTCATAGTTTCAGTCTTTCCCCTTTGTTCTTCTTCATTATTGTATTGGTTGTACTGGATCTTTTGCCTCTTCATATAAACATTAATATCAGTTTGTCAATGTCCACAAACTAATGTGCTTGGATTTTGATCAAAATTGCATTGAATTTATAGATCAAATAGGGGTGAACCGACATCTTGACAATATTGTCTTCCTATCTATGAACATGAAATATCTCTCCATTTATTTAGCTCTTTAATTTTATTCATCAGAGGTTTTAGTTTTACCCATATTGATCTTATATTTTGTTAGACTTATACCTAAGTATTTCATTTTTAGATGCTAATATAAATGGTTTTTAATATCAAATTCAAAAATATACAAATAACTCATACAACTTAACAACAAAAAAGCAAACATTCTATTAAAAAATGGGCAGAGGACCTGAACAGACAGTTCTCCCAAGAACACACACAAATGGCCATCAGACCATATGAAAAGATGCTCAACTTCACTAGCTATTAGGGAAATAGGAATCAGAACCACAATGAGATATGACCTCATGTCTGTTAGAATGGCTGTCATCAACAAGACAAGTAATAAGTCTTGGAGAGGTTGTAGAAATAAAGGAACCCTCACATACTGCTGGTGGGAATGTAATTTAGTACAGCCACTCTGGAAAACAGTATGGAGGTTCCTCAAAAAATTTAAGAATAGAATTACCAGATGGCCCAGGATTCTCTCTTTTGGGTATCTACCCCCTAAATTTGAAAACATTTATCTGTGAAGATATATGTACCCCAATGTTCATTGTGGCATTATCCACAGTGGACAAGACAAGGGAACAAAGTGTCCTCAACAAATGATTAGATAAAGAGGATATGGTACATATATACAATGGAATGTTACTCAGCCATAAGAAAAGATGAAATACTGCCATTTGTGACAACATGGATGGATCTTGAGATTCTCATGCAAAGTGAAATAAGTCAGACAGGAAAAGTTGAAACCATATGATTTCACTCATATGTGAAGTATAAAACTGAAAAACAAACAGAGACTCATGGACACAGACACAGTTTAGTGGTTACCAGAGGGAAAAAGGGTAGAGGGGAGATAAAAAGGGGTAATGAGAGTTAAATATATGGTTACAGAAGGAGACTTAACTTTGGGTGGTAAACACATAATGCAATATATAGATGATGTATTATTAAATTGTACACTTGAAACCTATATAATTTTATTAACCAATAAAATTTAGTTAAAAAAGTAAACTAGCAATTACAATATAGAAATTAAAAAAAATTTACCTATTTATTGATGGTATATAGGAAAGCAATAGACTTCTGTATATTAAAATTGTATCTTTCAACCTTGCTATAATCACTTTTTAGTTCCAGAAGATATTTTTGTTGATTCTTTCAGATTTTCTACATAGATAGTTGTGTCATTTGCTAACATTTTATTTCTTCCTTTCTAATTTGTGTGCCTTACATTTTGTTTTATTCTCCTATTTCATTAGCTAGGACTCTAGCATAATATTGTAAAGGAGTAGCAAGAAGGGACAACTTTGCCTTGCTCCTTCCTAACTTTACTAGGAAAGATGTGAGTTTCACCATTAAGTATAATGTCACCAGTAGGTTTTTTGTAGATATTCATCATCATCATGTTGACTAAGTTTCCATGTATTCTTAGTTTACTGAGAGTTTTTATCATAAATGGATGTGGATTTTATCAAATGCCTTTTCTGAATCTATTTGTGTAATGTGATTTTTGTTTTTTAGCTTGTTGATGTAACGGGTTATATTAATTGGTTGTTAAATGTTGAACAAGCCTGCATACCCGGGATAAATCACATTTAGTAATGGTGTAGAATTCTTTTAATACATTGTTGGATTTAATTTGCTATTTTGTTAATGATTTTTACATTAATGTTCATGACATTTTTTTTTCTTTTTGGTAATGTTTTTGATTTTGGAGTTAGAGTAATGCTGGCCTCATAGAATGAGTTAGAAAGAATTCCTTCTGATTTTATCTTCTGATATTGTAGAGAATTGTAGAGATTGCAAGAATATAATTTCTTACTTAAATGTTTGGTAGAATTCATCAGTGAACCCATCTGGGTCTGATGCTTTCTGTTTTGGAAGATTATTGATTATTAATTTAATTTCTTTAATAGATATAAACTTGTTCAGATTTCCCATTTCTTCTTGTGTGAGTTTTGGCAGATTGTGTCTTTTAAGGAATTAGTTCATTTCATCTAGATTATCACATTTGTAGGTGTAGAGTTTTTCATAGTATTCCTCTATTCTCCTTTTTATGTCATGGGATCTTTAGTCATGTCTCCTCTTTCATTTCTGATATTAGGAATTTGTGTCCTCTCTCTCTTTTTTTTTTTTTAGTTAGCCAGGTTAGAGGCTTATCTATTTTATTGATCTTTTCAAAGAATCAGCTTTAGATTTCCTTGATTTTCTGTCGGTTTCCTGTTTTCAATTTCATTTATTTCTGCTCTAATTCTTACTATTTTTTTCTGCTGTCTTTGAATTTAATTTTCCTTCTATTTCTAGAGTTCTAAAGTGAAAGCTTAGATGATTGATTTTATATTCTTTGTTAATATATGCATTCAATGATATAAATTTTCCTCTAAACCCTGCTTTTGCTGCATCCCACAAATTTTGATAAGTTGTGTTTTCATTTTCACTTAGTTAAAGACATTTTAAAATTGCTTTTGATATTTCTCCTTTGACTTTTCTATTATTTAGAGTTATGTTGTTTAATCTCAACATAGAGATAGAAAGCTGGGAGGAGCATCATTACCACTCATACAACGACAACAAAAAGCTAGACAAACTGCAAATTAAAATTTTTATTGAACTCATCAGAGAATTAAGGTGACAGAGCAAACAATTAACTTAAAATCTGGAGGAGAAAAAGGTACCTGCAGGGAGAACAAGTACCTGCTTTTGCTTGTCTAGGGCAGATACCATTAGATGACACTAACACCAGAAAAAACTTTAGCAATCATTTTTTTAAATGCATTTCTTAAACCTAAGTATGGGATAATTTGAAAGTATGAAGTAGTCTGGGGCTACAGACATCAGGTCTGTGCATGGTATTGTAGTATTTTCATCTTTTAAAGAAGTTGACAAAAGACAATAGATCCAGTATATAATATATATGTGTGCGTGTGTGTGTGAGTGTGTGTGCATGTGTGTAGAATTTGTTATGTTAACCTTTTTGCTTATCATTTCTGGTTCTCTCCATTTTTTTTCTGTGGATTCAAAGTACCATTTGGTGTCATTTTCTTGTTCTAGTATAGCTTTGTTCTCATCTATCTTCTTTATGTTATTGTCAAATGTGTTATATATACCACACTATAATTATGTACATATTATTTTAACAATTGCTTCTTAAGTCAGTTAAGAGAAGGTTGGAGAAGAAATATGCATTTATGCTGTCTTTTGTAATTATGTAATTACCTTTACCTGATACTCTTTGTTTTGGGCTCCATTTTATTTTTCTAATAAGAAAGTCAGCTGTTAATCTTATTGGGGCTCTCTTGTATGTGATAAGTCATTTTTCTCTTGCTGCTTTCGAGATCTTTTTGGCTTTGAGCATTTTTACTGTGATGTATCTGTGACTCAATATTTTTGCTTTTTATCACACATGTAGTTCATTGAGGTTCTTAGATGTGAAGATAATGCTTTTCATTCAACTTATAAAGTTTTCAATCATGATTTTATGTTTTTTCTTCCCCTTTCTTTTCCCTTTTGTACTCCCATTATGCATATGTTGATGTGATTAATGGTATTTTACATTTAAGATTATTAATTTTTTTCATTTGTTTTTTTTTCACTGCACAGTTGTAATAATCTCCTACTTATTTTTCCAGCATCAGTATCTTATGTCCTCAAAATTGCTCTAGTAAATGAAGCCTTATTAACATTTATGAAATATTTCACTTCCCAGCATGAAAGCTTCCAGTGACCGTCCAATGTCTATATTGCCAGTTTTACAGATTGCCAGTCTGAATCCTTGAACCTCATCAGCATTATTTTCACTATTCTGTTACATGAATCTTTTAATCTACCCAAATTGGCTTATTCATTATTCCTTTGACACACTAGGCACATTCTGTCTCCATATCTTTTCTTATGCTCTCCTACCCAAATTCTGTTAATGCTCAGTCTAACCTGTAGTGAAGTTTTTTGTAGAACCTCAGAAAGTCTTTTATTATAAAAGGAAACCACAGTTTTATTCTCATCTTTTACAACACTTTATGTCTATCACTCATTTGCTTATGGTACCTCATATTGTCATTCTTATATTTGTTTTGTTTAATTTAGCAAATTTTATACTTCTCGATGGTCAGTTATTTTTTGTACACTGACACAGTCCACTACTCTGAACATAAGGATTTTCAATAAATGGAGTTATTGATTCTGATTTTTATACAATATGACATTTAAGCATATTTTAATTATTGACAGGAAATGAATATAATCACAGAAGTAAACCTTTATCTCCAAATTAATTTTGGAGTAGGACATTGAAGTAAATGTTAATTAATTAATGTTAATAGGTAATTTTTTTTCTACTGAAATCATTACATGAAACTGATGTATACTGATTGAAAAATAGTAATTGGTTCCATATATATTGATAATATGGCATATAATGTTTTGGTTAATTAATGGCTTGGCAATTATTAGAGAAGCAATGGATGAAAAAGACATCACCATGAAAAGAACGGATCTCTTTTAATTGCTGTGTCACTTTGTTCTTTCTATTCTCATTCATTACCAAAATCAATAAACAATCAGCCAAGCTATCCTTCCTCCCTAAGACAACTGTTCAGAGTGAGTCCTTGAGCTAACGTGTCTCTTCATAAAGCAATTCTGGAAAGCATGCCAAAAGCTTGCTTTTAAAAAGCAGATAAGGCACATTGTAAGCTGACACCCTGCCCTTTAAACAAATTAAATACGACTATCATGACATTCTGTTTGGTTTTGGCTATGCCACTTTGAAGCTATCCTGAAAATTTATACATATATGCATGTAAACACCTCCTTATATCATAGGTATTTATGTCTATAAACAATTGTAGAACTACAAGAATAAGTAAGGGAAATTACTAAAATAAAAAATATATATAATCAAAAAAATATCAATTTTATCAAAATGAGACAGAATTATAAGCAAAAGCATAAAGTGAAAGATAAATATTAGATGCACAAGTAGCTTTCCTTCAATTTCAGACTCTTTGATTCTTTATTCAAAATCTTATGGAATCTAGGGAATATAACCCTTCCCCTACAAGAAACTATGATTTTTGTTTTATGCTAATAGATACCATCATTAAAATTACTTTTTAAAATTATGAAGTGTATAACCGGTGTTGTCTAATGGACCTTCTTTAAATGAATTTGATAAAAATGCAATGGTTTTAATAGTCTATCATAAACTTTAAATAGCGTTTTTATGTATATGAAAGGGGTTTGCTTGTATTACAGATAAAATTTTTAGCCTAGTATTTATTTTCATAATAATACATTTCACTTTGTAGATAAATATGTGTATCTTCAGTTACAAAATTATTTTATCTTGAAACTTAATTAAAATGACCTTACATGAGACTAGGTTTATACATGGAGAATGTAAAGCAACACACATTTGGTAAGTTCACAAAAACTTTATTGATTACATAGCAGTCAATTGTTAGGATTCAATATATTGTTTACAAATTTAACAAAAATATTAGGGTACATAGACATGTGTTTATCATATTATAAAAATACATAATTACATTATATATTTTTTATATTCCTTGAGTAAAACTTTTTAATTCTCATGGATGAGTAGAATTTAAATCAGATCTAATAAAATCCTTTTTCTTTCTTTAGGAAAAAGTCAAAGAGAAGGAAGAAAATCTGAATCATGTAAACCAATTCTTAAAGTAGAATACAAGACCTGTAGAAACAGGTATGCCTTTTTACTTTGGGAGATATGGGAAAATATATAAGAAACAGAGATAAGAAAGGCAGATAATGTTTAATGTTTATGTATTTTTAAAGTTTTACATCATTATATTAACTGGCAGAATTCTCTATATTAACAGTAAAAGATTTCTCATTGTCTAATAAGAATATCTATGATTATCATTATGAATATTATAAATAACAGCTGTTTATTATTTTAAAATTTCTATGACTATTCAGATGAGTATTATATACATTGATTTGAACAAAGTAGGACTTTCTGGCAATGCACATTGTTAGTAGCAGTCATTTAGCATTGTTAAGTGGAGCTATTTATTGTTTTTGCACATGAAGGAATTAAATACATAACCAAGCCTCTGTACTTTAGGATCTTAAATTCTGAAGTTGGAAAGATTATAATTAATTTGAAAGATAAACAATTATGTATGTTGGCATAATAAAATAGTATTAAATTTTATATAGAAAATTAAAGAAAATAATATTTAATAAAATTCTCTCATATGTTTAGCAACCATATCTCATACTACAACAATATTCTGTTTACTTGCAATAATTATTAATGGTAACATATTCTTCCAAAATTACCATAATTCCAAGTATTGCATAAATTTTAATTTTATTATAGTCCTAAATTGGATAATCCTACTTTGTATTACTTATCTGCTCACACTAGAATTTTTTTTGGTATCATAGGTATACTTAATGTTGTTTATGCCTATTCTAAAAGTTTAATAAAGTAACATTATGGTCATTTTTAACCAGTATACATATGTAGTTTATTTATATATATAAAACTTATACAAAATACATATGTGTATACTTGTGCAGTTTGTTAGGTGTATTAAAATGGAAAAGGATACTGCCTAATTTTGAATCTGTTGTGGTCTAGTAGCAGAAGTAAGGCCATAAACTTGTGGTTTCTGTACAACATGTGAGGTACTTTTATAGAGACATACTATGAGAGCACAGCAAAAGTCACCTACCCCCAGAGAGAGTGGAGAACAGTGAAGACAGAGATCAATGAAAATCTTCTTGGGAAAAGAGATGCCTGAAATGGTGCTTAAGGAATGATAGGTTGGTAACAGGGAAAAGGAGGAAAGAGTAAAGGTGGAGAAGGGATACTTGAGGAATCCAAAATTCAAGTTGAGTATAAAGTAATGATTAAGGTTATTGGCTTATAGAGTAAGACAGCTATATAACATTGAACATTTTAACTAACTCTTTTAAACTCTAATTTCTTCATTAACTATACCTATCTAGTTGTGCTGGTTGGGAGGATAAATTAAATTATGCATAAATTTGTAATGTCATATGTTTGATGAGTGGTAAATAGATTTTTTAAATTATGTCTCCATTTTATTATTATTTTTTATTAAATTTATTGGAATGATATTGTTAATAAAATTATATAGGTTTCAAGTGTACATTTCAATAAAATGTCATGTGTATATTACACTGTGTTCACCACCCAAAGATAAATTTCCTTTTATGAATTTTTTAAATAATATTTTTTATTTTTCAGTTATAGTTGGCATGTATTAGCTTCAGGTGTACAGCATCTCTGTATAACTCACAAAGTGATCACCCTAATAAATCTAGTGCCCCTGTGATACCGTAGATGGTTATCACACAGTTTGAGAAACATTAGAAATAAAAAACACGGACTTTTGGATTTGGATTTGAAGTTTGCTGTGCCACTCGCAACATGTGCAACCCTGAATAAGTTATTTACTCTGCATGAATCCCAGACTCCTCATCTACAAAATGGCACTAATAGTGCTGTACTCAACAGGGTGGAGGATTACATAAAATTTACTTTATATGTGCTCATGGCACAATATATGCCAATATATTACCAATATGCATGGTAATCATTCAGTAAACTGTAGTTAGTTTATACTACAGACAGTACAGATCACTGCTTAGGCAAATAAGCTTTGAAGTCTGATCTGTTTTGGGTTTTTCTGCTTAGTTATTATTTCACCTTATTAATGAAATGAGAACAATACTTATGAAGATTTAATCTGATAATTAAATATCTAATGCATTATCCATGAGTGGTTCTCTAAGCATTTCCTGAGTAAATAACTTTTTATTCACTCATTCAGTAGTTTACAGAAAAGTGCATATATATCAACAATTAAATTTTCACACAGCATTTTCTGATTCAGAGCCATAATGAGAGCAGAAAAAGTTTGTTCTTTTCCAATATTAGGACATTTTTTCAGTGTGCTTACAAAAAAGAGAGAGAGTAAATTTTATCCTATGTTTGGATTAGTACTAGGAGATGAGAATTAATTTACTCACTTTTACATGGAAAAAATAGTTATTGCCTTTATTAATATTTGAAGCAAATATTAAGGTCAATAAGTATGAAAGATATGTTCTCCAAGTTGTGACTTTTGTTGCAAAACAAAAGTAACAATCAAAGGTACAAAAAACCTATACTCATTTTTTTAGAAATGATTTAATCTAGAGAAGTCTTCTTACTAACATAAATATATATTTAGAAATAACAAAATTGGTCCTTTTTTATTAATTAATTTATTCTTTATGATGACATTGGTTAACTAAATTCAATAAGTTTTAGTTGTACACTTAAATAGTAAAACATACATATACATATACATATATATATACATATACATACACACACACACATATATATATAATGTATTTAAACTGTGTTCTCCTCCCATAGTTAGATTTCTTTATGTCACCACATATTTGACCCCTTTATTCCATCTATCTCTCTGCTTCTTCACCCTTTGGTAACCACTAGTCTGTAGTCCATGTCCATGAGTCTCTGTGCTGTTCATTGGTTGCTTTTAGGTTTATATCCCACATATAAATGATATCATGTGATTTTCAACTTTTTCTGTGTAGCTTATTTCGCTTAGCATGATTATCTCGAGGTCCATCCATGTTGTTGCGAATGGCGGTATTTCATCTCTTCTTATGGCTGAGTAATATTCCATTGTGCTTGTATACTACAACTTCTTTAGCCAGTCATCTATTGTAGGATATTTTGGTTGCTTCCATGTCCTGGCCACTGTGAATAATGCTGCTATGAACATTAGTATGCAAATATCATTTCAGATATGGATTTTCATATCTTTGGGGGAAATACCCAGTAGAAGGATTGCTGTATCATATGGCAGATCAATTCTTAGTTTTCTGAGGAAGCTCTATGTTGTTGTCCTTAGTGGCTAATACCAATTTTCAGTCCCACCAGCAGGGTACGAGGTTTCCTTTTTCTGTGCATCTTCATCATTAGTTATTACTTGTCCTTTTGATTAAAGCTATTCTAACATGTGTGAGACGGTATCTTATTGTGGTTTTGATTTGAATTTTCCTAATAGCTAGTGATGTTGAACATCTTTTCGTATATTTGTTTGTCATTTGTATGTCCGCTAGAGAGAAGTGTCTGTTCAGGTTCTCTGCCCATTTTTTGACTGGATCGTTTGTTTTTGTTGTTGTTATTGAGTTGTATGAGTTCTTTGTATATTTTGGATATTAAGCCCCAATTGGAGATGTTGCTGGCAAATATATTTGCCCATGTGGATGGTTGTCTCTTTACATTGCTGACTTTTTCTTTCGCTGAGCAGAAGCTTTTTAGTTTGATGTAGTCCCATTCATTTATTTTAGCTTTTATTTCCCTTGCTTTTGAGGTCAAGTTCATGAAATCCTCTTTAAGTCCAAGGTCCTTGAGTTTTGTTCCTATGTTTTCTTCTGTGCATTTCATTGTTGCAGGTCTTATACTCAGGTCTTTAATCCATTTTTAGCTAATTTTGGTGTGTAGTGATAGACAGCAGTCTAGTTTCATTCTTTTGCAGGTGGCTTTCCAGCATTCCCAGCACAGTGTATTGAAGATGCTTTCCTTTCTCTACTGTATGTTTTTGGCTTTTTTTTTGTCTAAAATTATTTGCCCATAAAAATATGGGTTTACTTCTGAACTCTCAGTTCTGTTCCACTGGTCCTTGTGTCTGTTTTGCTGCCAATACCATGCTGTTTTGATTACTATTGCTTTGTAGTATAATTTGAAGTTGGGCAGAGTGATGCCTCCAGCCTTGTTCTTTTTCTTAGGATGGCTTTGGCAATTTGGGATCTTTTGTGCTACCATACAAATCCCATGATTTCTTTTGTTCTGTTTCTTTAAAAAATACCGATGGGATTTTGATGGGGATTGCATTAATCTGTATAATGCTTTAGGTAATATGGTCATTTTAACCATTTGATTCTTCCAATCTAAGAACATGGAATATCTTTTCATTCCTTTGTATCTTCTTCAATTTCTTTTAATAAATAGGGTCTTGTAGTTTACATTATATAGGCCCTTCACATGTTTTGTGAAATTTATTCCTAGGTATTTTATTCTATATGGTGCAACTAAAAAAGGATTTATTTTTTCAAATTCTTTTTTCTAACACTTTATTATTAGAGTATAGGAACACTATGGATTTTTGTATCCAGAGACTTTACTATATTTGCATATTGTTTCTAGAGGTGTTCTTGTGGAGTCTTTAGGGTTTTCTATATAGAGAATCATGTCGTCTGCAAATAATGACAGTCTGACTTCTTTGTTTCTTATTTAGATGCTTTTTATATCTTTCTTTTGCCTGATTGCACTCGCTAGGACCTCCAATGGTATATTGAGTAACAGTGGCAATAATGAATAGGCTTGCCTTGTTCCTGATCGTAGAGGGAAGGTTTTTAGTTTTTCACCATTATGTATAATATTGACTGAATGTTTGTCATATATGGGCTTTATTATGTTAAGGTACTTTCTTTTTATACCAATTTCATTAAGTGTTTTGATCATAAATGAGTGCTGTATCTCGTAGAAGGCTTTTTCTGCATCTATTGATATAATCATATGATTCCTATTTTTAAATTTATGTGGTGTATCACATTAATTGATTTACATATGTTGAGCCATCCCTGTGCTCCTGGGATGAAGCCCACTTGATCATGGTGTATAATCTTTTTAATATGTTGCTGTATTCGGTTTGCTAGTATCTTATTTAGGATTTTTGCATCTGTGTTCATGAGAGATATTCATCTGTAGTTTTCTTGCTTTGTGTTATTTTTACCAGATTTTTGTATCAGAGAAATGTTGGCCTCAAATGAGTTGAGAAGTATTGCCTCCTTTTTGATTTTTTTAAAGAGTTTGAGAAGGATAGGTATTAAATCTTTGAATGGTGGAATTCACTGGTAAAGCAATCTGGTCCTGGAATTTTACTTTTTGGTAGGTTTTTTGATGATTGTTTCAATTTCCATATTGCTGATAGGTCTATTTAGCTTTTCCAGTTCTCCTTGATTCAGTTTAGGAAGGTTGTATTTTTCTAAGTACTGGTCCATTTCTTTTAGGTTATTAAATTTAGTGTTATATACTTTTTTATGGTGTTCTTATATGATCATTTGTATTTCTGTGATATCAGTCATAATTTCCCCCTTTTTCATCTCTGATTTTGTTTATTTGTGTCCTTTTTCCTTTTTCTGTAGTGAGTCTAGCCAGGGGTTTGTCAGTTTTATTAACCTCAAAGAACCAGTTCTTTGTTGCATCTATTTTTTCTATTGTTTTTTTGTTTGTTTGTTTCATTTTGTTTTCAATTTTATTTATTTCTGCTCTAATTTTGATTATTTCTTTCCTTCTGCTGACTTTAGGCCTCATTTGTTCTTCTTTTTCTAGTTTTTTAAGATGAAGTATTAGGTTGTTGATTTGCATTTGTTCTTGTTTTTGGAGATAGGCCTGTAATGATATGAACTTTCCTCTTATGACCACTTTTGTGGTGTCCCAAAAGTTTTGATATGTTCTACTATCATTATCATTCGTTTCTATGTATCTCTTGATCTCTCTTTTTATTTCTTCTCTGACTCAGTTATTCCCCAGTAGTATGTTGTTTAATCTCCATGTATTTGTGGTTCTTCTTGATTTCTTTTTGCAGTTGATCTCTAGTTTCAAAGCATTATGATCTAAATATATGGTTGGTATGATTTCAACTCTCATATTTGTTGAGGCTATCTCTGTGTCCCAGTATATGGTCGATTCTTGAGAATGTTCCATGTGCACTAGAGAAGAATGTAGAAGCAGCTGTTTGGGGATGGAAGGCTCTGTAAATGTCCAATTGGTCTAATGTGTCATTTAAGGATGTAATATCTTTATTGATTTTCTATTTAGATGATCTGTTCATATCTGACAGTGGGTTTTTAGGTCCCCTACTATGATAATGTTTTGGTCTCTTTCTCCCTTTTGTTCTGATAGTAATTGCTTTACACACTTTGGGGCTCCCTGATTGGGAGCATAGATATTAAGAAGTATTTCTTCTTGGTGCATGATTCCCTTTATCATTATAAAATGTCACTAAATATCTTTCTTTACCTTTTTTATTTTGAAGTCTATTTCATCTGATATTAGTACCACTTCTGCTTTTCTCTGAATGCCATTTGCTTGATATATCATTTTCTGCCCTTTCACTTTGTGTCTATATTTGTCTTTGGAGCTGAGATGTGTCTCCTGGAGACATCGTATGGTTGGGTTTTGTTTTTTGGTCCATTCTGCAACCCTGTGCCTCTTTATTGGTGAGTTCAGTCTATTCACATTTAGAGTGATTATTAAAATATAAGATCTTCTTAGAGCAATATTATCTTTTGCTTTCTGTTAGCTCAGTGGTTCCATTACTTCCTTTTCATTCTGTTTCTGTTTATTTTGGTTGGCTTTTGTGGGTTTTGCCTCTGGTTCTTCTTGTTTTATGTTATATGCCTTTGTTCTGAATCTTTGGTGTGTGATTACCATTGTGAATATATAAAGGATAGTTTTATATATATATATATATATATATATATATATATATATATATATATATATATATATATATATATATATATATATATATATAAACTCGTTCATTTTCTTCTGCACATGTCTTATCACCATTCCTATTTGCAAATTTGGATCTTTGAATCCTCCCCTTTTCAGTCATTGTCTCATTTTGACCCTATGTATGCTGAACATTCATTACTCACTATAACAATTCTCTCCTTATTATTTAAGTTTATAATGCCCTGTTCTTAGTAAAGGTTGCACCCCTTTGCTTCTATTTGCCTGATAGTAACCTTACTCCAAACATGTATTTTTTTTTTTTGTGATTTTGTTTTAGGTGAGCTGAGCCCTTTCAGTATTTCCTGTAGTGCAGGCTCATAGTGTAGAATTCCCTCAATTTTAAATATCTGGAAAGGTCTTAATTTTTCCTTCATATCTAAAGGAGAGCTTAGCTGAATACATTAATCTAGGCTGGTAGTTCCTTTCACTTACTAGTTTAAATATTTGATTCCATTTCTTTCTGGCTTGCAAGGCTTGTGTTGAGAAGTCCGAGGATAATCTAATGGGTTTTCTTCTCCCTGGCTGCCCTGAGAATTCTGTCTTTGTCATTGATTTTTGATAATTTTAATACAATGTGTCTTGGTGAAGGTCTTTTTGGGTTGAGATAATTCTTGAATTCCAAGCTTCAGCTCATTCCCTAAATTTAGGAAATCCTTGTCTGCTATTTGTCTGAAAATGCTTTCCAGCCCCTGCTCTTTTCCTTGTCTTCACTAATGCCCAGTATTCTTATGTTTCCTCTCCTGATGGTATCAGCTAGTTCTTGTATTTCTTTTTCTTATTTTTCATTTTTTGGTTTCTCTCTTCTTCTTTCTGATTTATTTCTAGGTTTCTGTCTTGGATTTAAGTGATCCTTTCTTCTATTTGATTGACTGTATTTTCCAAGCTTGCTATTTCATTTTTCAGCTTTTGCAGTGTGTTTTTGTTGTTTTGTTATTTGTTTGTTTGTTTGTTTAATCTCCAGAAGATCTATTCTGTTCTTTTTGAGGGTTTCAATCTCCTTGTTCTGCTTATCTAGGTGTTTTTTTAAATTCCTGAAGTTGATGATATGATTCATTTTGGAAGTCACTGATTTTTTTCAGAAGTACCACCCTGTTATTTAAGTTACATATTTCTATTTCTGTAAGCTTACTTTCTGCAAATTTTTCTTTTTCTTTCTGAGATGTCTTGTCACCTTGTTTGTTCATGGTATTTAATGGACTATTTCTCCACCTGGGCATTAATGGAAATGTATTTTACTCTTTTTCCAGAAAGAAGATTTATTATATAAAGGTCTCTCTTTAGCCTGATGCAAAGAAGGTTCTTTTGTTTTGGTTTCCAGTAGGTGGTGTCTAAACTTCTTGGATCCCTGCTTTATATAAAGCCTTATAAATACCTTTTTACTTTCTCATAGATATTTAATCATGCTTGCTACCCTCAGTTTTAATCCCTTTCAGTGTTAGCAACAATTTCGGTAGTGTTTGCTCAGATTCCCCTAGGTATCTGCAGTGTTTGTTCTTGGAGGGTATAGAGTGAGGGGCCCTCTAGGTTGGGGGTTGGGAGCTGTGGCTCAGCCTTGGTTTTGCAACCACAACTGGTAAAAATCAACTGTTGTTTCTATGCTGTTTTGCTTCTCTGCTTTTTGCTCTGATGGCTGGGCCCTGCTGTTGGCTGTGTGGGGCTCACAGCAGTCCCAGGTAGGGCGATTCAGGGAAGTTCTCACACCGTCACCTCCTTCAGAGGGCTCTGTCGGCTACGAGAGGCCGCTTCTTTATTCCTCCCAGTCCACCACCGTCAATTGGAGTTCTGACCTGTGGTAGCTCTTATGTGCAGATCCCACGCTCAGATGTGCTGGTTTGCAGTTTGGGTGTTTTTTGTTGAGTTTTAGATGTTCAGCTTATTGTTGTTAAAAGGGGAGTGATCTAGGGATCTCTCTCACACTGCCATATTTTAGAGTATAAGGTCATGAGTAGAAGTCTGCTGCTGGTGTGAGTCCAATGGTAGAAAAAACTTCCAAAATTGTTTCATAATACCATTATTAGTAGGTTAGTAATTTACTATGTCATATTACTGTGGAAAGACTAACTCAAGTCAAATGATGCAGGACTCAAAAAAAAATAAATTAGAGCATTTTTGCTAATGTAGCTTACAAATAAAATATTTATGTCAAAATATTGAGACAGACTATATGTAAATTAATACAGGCATTTTATATGTAGATTTTGAAGGCAACTTTTAAAATGATTTTGTTGTTATGGTTATATAAAAAGCATAAAATAAGCAAATATTCCATTGGCAATGTTTGGTACTATGTACAGTACAGAATGAAAGAGGGCGGACAGTCTGAATAGAACGATTTCTAGAAACAAGTAAATCTTTCAGTTTAGTGGAAGGATGAAAATGAATTATTTAGAACCACATATTCTCAAAGAATTTGGTACAATAAAAGTGTATGGTTTAAAAAATTTTTTGTATATGAATATTTTCAGTGATTTACTTATTGAAAGTACTTTAGTGAAATAAGTCAGAAATAAGAATCTTATGATTTTACTCATATATGGGATATGAACCTGAAAACAAATGAACAAGACAAACAAATCATAGGCAACAGTTTAGTGCTTACCAGAGGGAAAGGTAGGAGAGGTATATGAGAATGAAGGGGGTCAAATATATGGAGACAGAAGGAAATTTAATTTTGGGTGGTGAATAAAGCAATATATGTATTACATATCATTGAATTGTACACTTGAAACTTATATAATTTATTAACCAATATCATCTCAACAAATGTAATAAAAATAAAAATAAATAAAAATATATCTCTAGGAAGAAAAAGAAAATGCTTTATATCAAGACTTATTTTTCTCTACATATACTGGAGATATAGGTATTAAATCAAGAAACTGTAAAATCATGAAGCTGTTTCTTCTCTTTCTAACAGTTATATTATTTTTTGTCATCTCAATCCCACTCTTATCTGATTGTATCTTGTAAATAGCAGTGTCCAACAAAATTGTTTTCAGTTAATTTTATAAGTTAAATACAACTAGCAGGCCCTAGGTAAAATTGAGAACAAGATCACATTTATCTTTGGTGAATTATTTTTCTCTTACATATTAGGTTTCTCCATATTTTTATTGAAACCCTTTTCCACACAAACTTCATTATATAGAAATTTCATGTTACCTTCTACCATTCTGGGTTTGCCATTATCATATTTTATTTTATATAGAAATTTGCCTCCTTTACCTTTTAAGAATTTGGGGCCCCACATGCCAGATGGTTAATATGATAAACTAACAGCCTAATAGTCTAACGAGAGGGATTAAGAGTTTGGGAACCAACTAATACTATATGTGAAAATGTTTATTTGAGTCAGTAAGCACCTCCACCTCCCTCCAACCTCACTTCTTTTCCCTCTCCCTACCTCAGAACTCTTAAGATTGATTCATTAGTAAATTTTAATGGTGAGATTCTATAGCCAGAAAAAGAGAAATGGTAGAATTGTTGGGTGAAATATTTTGGGCCAGGAAAGACTTTTGCTCTTTGTGTAATTACAAGTTATACATTCCCCACAAAGCCTTTTCTTCATCAGCTCAGTACTGTGACATTATGTCATCTTAAAGGATTTCTCAGTCTTTCTAACTATTTTTCCCTGTGTAGTGAACCATTTATAATATTTTCTGGTGGATTGTCCTATGACAAAGCTTGCAGAAGACCAAGTTTAACCATCATGCATGGAAAAGCAATTACAGTACTTGAAATGGATCATCCTATTGTTGAATTTCTAACTTTATGTGAAACACCCTATCCAAATGGTAAGTAACTAAAATAAAGCTATTACTCTTGAAAAATCATTTTTGAAATAAGTTCTTAACAAAATTAAGCTTGAATATTTTTAGTTTTGGCAGCTGACATCTGCTGTGGTACAACACTGTGAGCTACAGGTGATGGAGCAGGTTCTGTACCTGTACCTATTTGACAAACTGGAAGTAAAACAGATGTAGTGCAGCAGTGCTGGAGTTTCAGGTTCAAATATCAGGTAAGTGCTTTAAACTTTGACAAGGATGGTGGAAGCTGAGCCGGCAGGGTCTGATAGGAGTCGGGTGAAATTACTTGAGGAAGCTGAAGTCTCCTAATAGCCTCTCCTAGATCAGCTCCACCCATCCCATTCCAAAGCCAATCAAAGTTAAAGCACTTACCTGCTATCAGTGATCTGTAACTCTGGTGGTGCTGCATCTGTTTCATATCTGGCTTTGCTTCAGAAGCAACTGCAGCACCTCTGATTACTCTAGGATTGCTGATGTGTGGTTAGTGATTTGTTTCAATTTTGAGAATAGTAAGTCAGAAGGTACTTTGGGAGGAGAGATGGTTATATATTCTTATCCCTAATGTAAATAAACATTTTATAAACATAAAAGCTATTCTAAACTTATATACAAATTGTAAAATGTAATCTAATGATAATTAAATACTTTGATAATGAAATCTAAACATTGAAAAGGGTAAAACATGAAGAATAAAAAGGGAACTATGAGTTTATAATTAAAACAACATAGTATATATACATTACCACATTTTCAGGAGGAAATTTATAGATATAGAGGAAAGAGCACTGGACTTGGAGATAGAATATCTGAGTTTATGATTTAGCTCTGTCATTTACTAATTATGTGACCCTGGGTAAGTCACTTTACATTTATGAGTTTGATTTATCATTTGTAGAAAGCTTGATTTTACATGACCATTAGAAGGCCAAAGTGAGCATACTTGGTAAACTATGAAGATGTGTGTGTGTGTGTGTGTGTAGTGAGTTGTGTTATGTATTAATAATTTTAAAAAATTCTATAGTTTCATATTTAAAATATGGGAGAAGTTGATAAGAGATAACAGTCAATGTGGCGTTTTATTTCCAGAGTTGCTGTGGACAAATGACTTGTGTTGTTAATTAATCAACACATATTTATTAGATGCTTCTATGACTTCAGTACTGTAGGAACTTGTCAAGAATATAGATAAATTATGAAACTGATTTCTGAAATTAAACCATATAAAATCTAGTTAGATGAGGGAGATAATTATGACTTAAGTTTAAAAAATAGTCCTATTTTTTCTTAGGTGCTGAGTTATATGGGTCAATGTTTTAAATATATTAATTTAAAGCTAGTCAGATAGTTGAGGACCAGAATATCATGTAAAGCTTCATGGAAGAAGAAGGATTTAGATAGGGTTTGAAGAATGACTTGGGCCTTGAAAAGAATATTTTGAATAAAAGTTTTAGAAATTGTGAGGTTTGTTAGATTGAAATCTGTTTACAGAAAAATTGAAAGCCTTTGGGAGGTATTTGGAAATAGGGAGCTACAGAAGAATTTTGAGGAAATGTTGAGATGAAAGAAAGTGCTTTTAGTAAGATTTGCCCAAAAAGAGTGTGGGTTTAAAGAGAGAGACACTGAAAGCTAAAAAATTCCAGATTCCCGCTGGGAGGCTTTTGTGATAATGTTTCTTAAAATGGTCAAGATCTGAAACAGAGTACTGCCTGTAGGACTGGAAAGAGGAAAGCCCACTGAATTTGGTCAACAGTTGGATTAAGAGTGACATGATAGGTGAGTCCAAGATAACATTTTTAAGAATAGTGATTTCGTATACAGTTTTTAGAAAGAAAGACAAGTCTAATTATGCAATTGTTTAGAGAACAAAAAAAGCGAGGGAAATGGTCTTTAATATTTATTTATAAACATCAGAATATAGACATTCTTTGAAGTTATGAGAATGAATGATAAAGAAACAAAGAAAGAACGGAGGGCCAGAAGCCGAATGCCTTCTATTAAAGAGCCTAGAGAAAGAAGATGTGTGTACCAGTACTAGAAACTGAAAATGTATTGTTGCAAATATCAAACACTATGTTTATGTAAATGTTAGGATAATTTCTAATAACGTTAAATAAATTATAAATGTATTATAAACAACTCTAATTGCTTCCAACCACATATGTATCTTTGTTTTTCAGAGATGTAATAAGGATGGAACTTTTTGTCGAGGGCTAGGAGAAATAGTTTAACTGTACTCAGTAAAATATAAATGTACTTCATTAAACATTTTGAATTAAAATAATTCATGAAAATGCCAGAAATGTACCTGACAATACACAACAGTATATAATGACAACTTTCTCTCTGCCCTTCCAGAGGCAACATTATTAATAAAAAATAGTTGTCTCCTCCCAAAAATCTATGCTTCTCAACTAATAAGTTTCCTAAAGAGGGGAGAGAAAAAGAGGAAATTAGTAGGAAAGAACACTAGTATTCTTCCAACTAAAAAACAAAACAAACATACAAATAAGAACAATAGAAAAGTACTGAAACAGTGTTGAAAAACAGCTCTAAGAGATGGGGAAGAAGCAGGTAAAAGCCTCAGTTTGAGAACAGTTTGGGTAGCAAACAGTATGACTGCATACTGCCCATAGATATGAACCCAAACATGTGTTTTCTCAGTTTGGGGGTTGTGGGTTTTAGTTATTCTCTCATAGCATAAGACTTATGAATAAGCTCTGTTGTTTCTCAGGACTGGAAGGACTTTGAAGGCCATCTTTTCCAGTTTCATATCTAAGACCTGAATACTCTGGGTGCAATTTCTGCCAAGTGATTGTTGAATTTAGGATTAAATACCATTTAAACTGACCAGTAGAAACTGCAGGTTAATGAAAGCAGGATGGAAGTTAGGTCAGAAATCCTGGGCTAAAATTTCAGCTTCTATAACTTACTAGTTTTGTAAATTTGTGCCAATCTTGTAAACTTTTTGGACTTCAGTGTTTTCAATGAAATCGAAAAATACTAATACCTGTTATGGCTATGGAGAATCAGGTATCAAGTATGTAAAATGCGTTTGAAAATATTTTTTCTTTAAATTGAGAATAATACTTTAACTGTAGCTTTAACTGCCAGTCATTTCTTATACCATTACTCATGTTAATTTTTCATAGCTCAC
Source organism: Cynopterus sphinx (assembly GCA_030015415.1). Lineage (NCBI taxonomy): Eukaryota > Metazoa > Chordata > Mammalia > Chiroptera > Pteropodidae > Cynopterus > Cynopterus sphinx. The sequence continues at coordinate 54,483,738 of CM057380.1, read as the reverse complement.
ATTAATTTCTGACTAGATCTTATTTGTTTACTTGTTCATTGTTTGTATACATCCCTAGAATGCCAACCCATGAGAACAAGGACCTTGTTAATTTTATACTTCGTTTATCATTTCTTACAAAATTTCTAGAACATGTTGAAGGGAAGGGAAGGGAGGGTGAAGGGAGAAAAGGAGAGCTGAATTGTAAGTACTTGAAAATCCTAGACTATCCTCAGATTCTCTGCTTTTTTGAGGTGTATACCATTGGGCACATAGTAGACAATCTTTAAGAATATCTTAAACCACATTGAATTGAAAGTAAATTTTTTATTATGAGTGTGCTTTCATAGGAAGGTGAATATATCACAGATCAGAGAAGCAAAACTACAGTTTCCTTAGTAAATCTTTTAGGTATGAAATTAAATATAAAATATAAAGTTATGACAGAATAAGATAAATGTTTGTGAAATGAAGATGACAGACTCTTCAAATAACCTACTTTAACCACCTCATATTTTTGAGATGTATTTAACTAATGCTATGCAACTTTTCATATTTTTTCTCTTGTTCCTTGTAATGGTCATAAACATTAAGTTTGAGAAACACAACATATATTTTTTTAAAAGTGCTTTTGTTACTTCTTACTTTGGCTCATATTTTGGTCTTCCCAAATTATTTAAATAACATTTGTAGAGCAGATAAAGGAAATGTAAGTTTGGTGATTTATAAAATGTGAAATATGAAAACTTTTCTATTTTTTTTTTTTAACTTGCAGAATTTCAAGAACCCTATGCAGTCGTAGTACTTCTGGAAAAAGATCTCATTGTAGTTGATCTGACACAAAGCAAGTAAGTCATCCATGTTCAGAAAAAAATAACTATTTAAAAACTATTTTGAAACTCTATTCATTATTAAAGTTAAAACACTGGAGGACATTATAAATAATTGCATTAGTATTCTTAGGTGGAAAATATTCTTTATATGGACTCTTGTTTTGCTAGAATTAGAGAAATGTAATTTGGTTCAATAGTGAAAACTAAATCAGAAAAGTTTAAGGGACACAGAAAATCAAAGTGATTTTAAAGGCAGCACCTAAAGTTAGGACACACAAAATGGATCATATTTCTGCTGTTTTCCTTAACAGAAGTAATTCTTATGAACACTTGTACAGTGTACTCTGTGGCTATCTGCTAGTTTATTGACTAAAGGAAAATGGCACATAATAAAAATGTTATTGAATTACTGCAGCAGTTAATACAAAAGAGCAAGATCTTGGGGAAGAAAAGATGGAGGCCTTCTTTCACACAGTTTGCTTTTTCATTATGTTATAAGCATTGGAAACAAATGTAAAATATTGCTGTAAGATGGTGCTTTCCAGTTCTTTCATGGAACAGCAAATCATAAACTTGAAATTGATAATTTGAATACTGTCTTCCTCTTAAACATTTTCATTATATAATTATGACAGGCATAAAACTGATTTTCCCTCATTTTATGTTCTAGACTTGATGATCTTCTGTTAGGCCCTTATATTTGCAGAACTTTTGTATATTCTCTCTTCTCTGTGTGGAATAATTTTACCTTTTTTTTTCTCCTTATTAACATCTATAAGAATTTCAACTCAGATATCATTTCTTCCTTTAAAAAATTATATAATTTTATCAAATATCCTATTAAGGGCCCTCATGACTCTAATATTTGTCTTTTCATAGCTTTTGACAAAGGTAAAATTTTCCATTTTTTATTGTTTTAAAGATTGTCTCTGTACTAGGCTGTAGGCTTCATGAAGAAGGAGGGGGCTTTGTCTCCACATGGAGTAGGTTCTTAATAAGTTTTTGATGAATGATTTACAGTCTGAGTTCTTTCCATGTAGTTCATAAATGTAAAAGCCAAAGTTCTTTTCTATGATAATTTGTAGCATATAATATTTTAATATTTTGAAAGGGGAATAGGATTTGGGTCATGATATAATCATAACTAAATTTTGCCTAGCTGCTACATTTATCAACATTAAACTTGATTAAATTTTGTGTACATGTATGGATTTATGCCTCTTCCTCTATGTTCTAATATAGGTTTTATGAAAACCTACTTTTCTAATCTCATCGGTACTCAACTCTTCTTTCTGTGCCATATTTATTGGTTCTTCATATCTTGCTTTTCTAACATTCTCCATGGCCCACTATACTTTACTTTTTATACTCACTTTCCTTGGTATACACATTTATTCTTTTGTTTTAAATGTTTTTAGTGTGGTAAAATACTTATAACAAAATTACCTCTTTTATACATTTATTCTTATGCTTTTCATTACTTTATATATGTGAAGTGACATTTTGTTTCAAGTTTTTATCTAACATTTACCTTCTTCAACATGTTTTAAAACCTTGCGACATTCCCATTTCATTGTCTATTACAAATATTTTAACATATCAAAACCTGAATATGTTCTCTTTCTCTCCAAATAATTACATTTCAGCCATGTTTAAAGTTAACATTAAATTGTAGTTTTGGACTTCTTTTCCGATTCCTTCATTTATCCCTTCTTTTTTTTCTCTTTAATCCTCTACTTGAAAACAAGCATTAGGGCTTACAAATTTTTCCTCTTCTTTTTGGTTTCTTGGATTTGTATCTTCATTTATATTTCCACAGCAATTAGTTTATACCTTTACATCAAAATTCTTATAATACATCCTTCTCCTCCTCCTCCTCCTCCTCCTCCTCCTTCTTCTTTATTATTATTATTATTATTATTAATTTATTTCTTAAATATATTTTTTCATACTCTTTGCCAACATACTATAACAATTTTCCCCAAACCTTTTTAAATATTGTTCTCCTTGTCAGGAATCTACCATTGTAATTTCTTGCTGTTATCAAATCCCAAGCTGTAGATCTGGTTTTTAAGGTGATTCATTTTTGTTTTTTTACTTCTAATTCTTCAACTTTAGAAATGATGATAATTCCTATATGAAACAAGGAACTTCCAGTACATCCAATTTAACCTGTGTGCCATTTTAAAAACACAACTTGCTACTTTTTACCTGATTTTGCATATACTACTTCTTTTATTTGGTATATGTACCATCTGCAGAGTTCACATTGGAAAAAAGAGAACTCCTCCTCCACCCCACCCCCACCACCCCACCAAACCCCACACTCTCTGGAAGTTGGATAAAGTTTCTAATTAAGTTCCTAATAATAGGCAGAGAAAATTATTTTTTAATAGACCCTCCTCCCCAAAAAAACACATTGTATCAGAAGTAACATGATCAGATGCAGCATAGAATAATACTCAATTTCTTCTACTACAGTGCCTGATACATCTGGTACATAAGAAGTGCACCATATATTATGAATTATAAGAATTCCTAATTTGGTTCTGTACTGATATCCATTTTTAAAATTATAGTATGCATAAGGATATGGAATTTACTGCATTCTCACTATGTTCTCTAGTTTACATAGAAAATTATCTTAAGCATACATAATTATACACATCTTTCAAATACTCCTGCAAAAAACAAAACCAAAACACCTCCCTTGGAAAAACATGTCAAATTTACTAAATATTTTAATACTTGCAAGTATAATATATAAACATTTAGATAAAATTGTACATTGATAAACTGCCTAATTGATATCTTTTAATATATTGACTGATAAGTCAATTTACTGCATAATATTTTCAGTTTAACATAGTTAATTCTATCCATATTAGCGAAGTGATGTCAGTGTGCATTTTTTGAATTACAGGAAAGAAAATTGATTTATTCAAGTAAATTTCTACCAGCATTCATTATACATTTTATTGATAAATATTTTAAAAAGAGCATTCTTGTTCATGTGATTCTTGTTTTATAATGCTTAAAACACAGTTGAGGAAAATGTATAATTAATATTTAGAAGATTTTAGGGTTTGTTTTATCAAAGTTATTTTTTATCATTGTAAAATGACACTAATATATTGTCTTAATCTATTAGTTTTCCAATCTTTGAAAATCCATATCCCATGGACATTCATGAATCACCAGTTACATGCACAGCCTACTTTGCTGATTGCCCACCAGATTTGATTCTAGTGCTCTACTCTATAGGAGTCAAGCATAAAAAACAAGGCTACAGTAATAAGGTAAAAGTAACAATTAAAAATATGTTATCTTGTTTTCATATTCATATCATGTAATCATACTTTTTCCTGTTAGAAATAAATTCCTTTGAAGTCATAATAAGCTGGAGTTGATAAAAGATATAACCACTGAAATTCAGATTTTCTGAATACTTGACTAGCTTTAAGCCTACAGGAATAGAAATTATTTATATATTATATTATATATTATATTATATATATTACTAATAAATTGCTTATATTAAGTATATAATTATATACTAAGATATACTTATCTATCATGTATATTTTATACTAAACATTTTAAACTAACATACGTTTAAATAATAAGATGAACTTTTTATTATTTAGATAATGGGTTGTGTTTTAAGAAATTCAAGAGTCAACTTTTTCTAGTTAACTTTTCTTAACAATCAATGGTTAACCAAACATAATTATCAAAAGTCACTTAAATAACTTTCTAGAATTCCATTTTGTGATATTTAACTATAGGGTTCAAATACTTACAATTGTAATTGATTACCTATTATATATTTTATCATTTGTACAGGACTATTGGATAGATCACTCCAGGGCAGCATGATTAACGTAGTATTCTGTGTTAAATGACATCACAGTAGTTGGGTGGTCCACAGATTATGTGGCAAATGTAGCAACACTGTATTTATATGATTAAAAATACTTCTTTGATTTTTTTTATATGAATGGTAATATTTATTAAAATCAAGATTTTTTAAAATAATGGAATTATGTATTAGCAATTGTTCAATGAAATAAATTTCCATTATTTAACAGTTATTGCTTTTTAAGAGAAACTTTAAACATTATTTTAAAATATATTTGCTTTAAATTTTTAAGCTATTCAGATTTAAAAATAAAACTTATAAATTTTTCCTGGATAATCTATTTAGGAGTGGCCAATCAGTGGAGGAGCTTGGAACCTTGGAACACAAACATATCCAGAAATTATTATTACCGGGTAGGTGGAATATGATTTGTGAGTTTATCAATTCATCATCAAAAACATTTTATTGAATTTTTACACTTTCCCATAAAAAAATGTGCTGTAGATAGATTGACAATTTAAGTAAAAGTAAAAATATAAGACACATCTTCTATTCAAAGATTATAACCTTGTTGGAAGATAGAATAAAACCATTGAAAATGTAGACATAACAAAAATAATCAAGCATAGATTGTAAGAGCAGAAGAAAGTCAAAGGAAGAAAAATCATGAGACTAATCAAGAAAGAATTCCTTGGAAACTGTAGATTATGAGCCTTAGAAAGGCTCTTATCAACATATCTTAAATTCTGCTATATTACTATTTTATATCCTCATCAGGTGGTTTCCAAACTTATAGCACCAGGAATATTAGTACTTCCTGTAGCAACCCATGCTCTAATATTAGGAATGAAGATAGAGACATAGTAACAGATAAAGACATAGCAACAGATGAGAATTAAAAAATAATAACAGGTTCTGCTTATGGGACAATATCGTAGATGTAGTTTTTCCTATTCTTCCCACTGAGTAGAACTAAAATCCCTGTATATTACATATTAAACACAATATGACTGGAAAAACTGGAGAGAATTCAGACTTGCAAGGCCCCCAAGACCCAAGGAATGACATGGTGCTGAGTTTCCTGGGTTTTCTTTTTGCCTTGAATATCCCAGGATTGGAGCTGAAGAAGCTGGCAACCCTGCATCTGCCAGTGGGCACAGACACACACATACAGACACAGACAAAGGATGAGAGAAATGGCAGCCTATTGAGAAAGAAAACTTTTAGAAGATAATATTTCTATAGTAGCTAACCACTACAGGGGAAAACAAACAAACAAACAATGGCCTCATCCCCACCCACTCAAGCAAAGATTGAGTAGGAAGCATAGACATTCACTCTCATCAGGCTATAACAAGGTGCCCCGACTTCCCCCACGAGAGTATCATTCTTCAACACTGACAAAAGTCTGACTGGGAAGCCAGGACTTTCAATCCTACTGGGTGTCATGAAACCCATCACCTGTGGTATTGGAGGAGATATGTGAGGAGCTGGAATTCCCACCACTGCCCAGCAGTAACAGTGAGCTACACATTCTCTGTACTTTTTGTGTCAATGGAAGTTCAGTGAGGAAGTCCAGAAACTGAGTGAACCATAAGAAATCCACAACAAGACACCTCATAGTCAAACCTCTGAACACTAAACACCAAGGAAAAAAATATGAAAACAGCAAGAGCGAAATGACACCTTACCTATAGTGTAAAACTAATGTGAATGACAGTGGATTTCTCATCAGAAACCATGGTGGCTAGAAGGAAATCTGAATTTTTTTCAAGTGTTGCTAGAAAGTAACTGGCAACCTAGAATCCTATATCCAGGAAAAATATCTCTCAGGAATTTAAGGAGGAATCAATACATTCTTAAAAGAAAGAAACAAATAATTCATCAATATCAGACCTACCCTAAAAAACTGGCTAGAGGAAGTTCTCCAAACAGAAAGCAAATGATAAAAGAAGGAACCTTGAAATATCATAAAAAAGAGAAGAACACAGTAAGCAAAAATGTGGGTAAATACAATAGGCTTTTATTCCTTGAGTTTTTAAAATTATATTTGATGGTTGAAGAGAATATAGGTACATTGTCTGATGTGGTTTTACATGTAGAGAGGAATATTTAGGACAATTATAAGTGGGAGAAGGTAAAGTGATGTAAAGGTAAATAAATGTTTTATATTTCCCTTGAAATGATAGTATTATGACACCAGTAGACTGAGAATTTATATAATACTTAAAGCAACCATTAAAAAACCCTGTGCAAACACACACATTCAAAAATGTTATTGACACATCAGAATGAATGTACTAAAATAATTCAAGTAAGCTATAGGAAGGCAGAAAAAGATAGCAAAAAAATGTAACTTAAGCCCTAATATATCCATCTTTACATCACATGTAAATACTTTAAATATACCAGTTCAAATTCACAGATTGGCACAGTGAATTAAAAATATGACCTGACTCAATGCTACTTACTGTACACTCACTTCAAATATAATAGTATATACTCACGTTGAAAGAAAAAGGATGGAAAAATACTCTGTAAAAGAATTGATGGAGAATAATATCAGCAAGATGTCAGAATCGGTAACCCCAGACCTCATTCCCCTACAGAGACACTGATGTAACAACAATATATGGTCCAAAAAGCCTTCATGAAAATGCCAGAAGCCAGTAAAAAGTTTTAGTATCCAGGCAAGTGCAAAACCAAGAAGAGTCACTTTGAAATGGATAAAAATAGCTAATTCATTTTATTTAATTTCAACAATTTTAGCTCCTCCCCCAAACTGGCACAGCTCATGTTCAGGGGAAAAGCGCAACTTGCATCTTCTCTCATGAGAAGGAAAGAGAGAAGCAAAATACACATCCTATATTTCTGCTTTTCAGGTGACTTCCTAAGAGGTTAGTTTCTTTCTCACCTGAATCAGAGTACTGATGGAACCTGGATGTCTGTGGGTTGCAGAGAACAAAATAGAGCTCATTGGTTGCTGAAGTGCCAAAAAAAAAAAAATTTGTAGTACTGAAGTAAGACAATAGTGGGAGGATGAGACTATAAGTTTCTGAAAAAAGAAACCATCAAGGAATGGAGATCTGTGAATTATTCAAACAATTCAAAATAATTGTCTTTAAAACAATCAATATACTACAAGAGAACACAGACAGACAACTAAATGAAAGTAAAATAAATAAGACATGAGTGAAATGAGAACAAGAACAAAGATATAGAAACTTTCAAAGCACCAAAAACATATTCTGGAGCAGAAGAATACAATAACTGAAAAAATTTACTAGAAAGGATCAACAGCAGACTTAATCAGAAGAAAGACAGCAGACTTAATCAGAAGAAAGAATTGGTGAAGTAGAAGATAGATAATATGAAAGTTGAGAGTCAGAGGAGGGAAAAATGAAGAAAAGTGAAGAATGCCTAAAGGACTTATGGGATAAAATCAAGCGCACCAATATAAGCATTATGAAAGTCTTAAAAGGACAAGAGAGAATAGGGCAAAGAACTTATTTTAAGAAGTAATGGCTGAAACCTCTAAAATCTGGTGTAGTAAATGGACATCCAAATTGAAGAAGCACAAAATGCTTCAGTGAGGATGAACCAAAAGAGGACCACACTGAGACATATTATAATCAAAATATCAAAGACAAAGAATCCTAGAAGAAGCAACAGAAAGGCCACTCATCATGTATATGGGAACTTTCATAAGCTTATTAGTGGATTTCTTGGCAGAAACATTGTAGGGTAGAAGGGAGTAGAATGGTATCATCAAAGTGCATAAAGAAAAAAAAAAAGCCAGCCATGAATACCGTATCTGGAAAACTACTTCAAAATAAAGGAAAAATAAACACCTTTTAAGATATAACTGAGACTTTATCACCACTACACCTGCCTAGTAAGAATTGCTAAAGGGAATCTTTAAGAGTGAAATAAGTGGACAATAGGCAATGAAACGAAAGCAGTTGAAAATATAAAGCTCTCTGAGAAAGGTAAATGGATAGACAAAACAGAACCCTGTAACATTTTAGTAGTGGTGGATAATCACTTTTAGTGTAGACTTTAAAAGACAAAAGCATTTTGAAAACTAACTATAAAACTATGTTAATGGTTACAAATATAAAAAAGTATAATTTGTAACATCAATAACAAAGTGAGGGGGAAGATGTAAAGGAGCAGGGTTTTTGTATGTAATTGAAATTAAATTTTTAAAATGAGCTTAAAATAGATTGGTTTAACTATAAAATGTTTTATGTAATACACATAATTGTGTAATCACAAAGGAAATATATATATAAAATATGTATAAAAGAAAATTAAAGCATGTCACTACAAAAAGAAAATCAATGAAACAAAGGAAGGCAGCAAGCGAAGAAATGAAGGACAAAATAAATATAAGATTGACAAAAGCAATTCAAAAAATAGTAATAGTAAGTCCTTTTGTATCAGTTATTTCTTTAAATATAAGCAGATTATACTCCCAAATCAAAAGATAGAGTGGTTTAATGGATAAAAAACAAGATCCAACTATATGCTATCCACATGTCACTTTAGATATAAGACCACACATAGGCTTTACATGCAAGAATGGATAAAGATATTCCATGCAAATGTTAACCAAAAGAGAACAGGTGTGACCATACTTATATTGAACAAAATAGACTTTAAACCAAAAATTGGTATAAGAGACAAAGACATTATATAATGATAAAATAGTGACTTTACCAGAAAGAAATAAGAATTGTAAATATATATACTCCTTACGAGTATTTATTAAATATTTATATTTAAATATTTATATTTATATATATATAAAGCAGACATAGACATAATTAGAGAAATAGGCAATACACAACAATACAAAATTTAATTAATACCATACTTTCAATAATGAATAGATTTTCCAGACAGAACAATAAGAGAGGACTTGAACATTTCTGAAGAGCAAGTATACCTGATAGATATGTACAGAAAACAGCAACAGCAGAATATACATACTTCTTAAGTATACAAAAAAAATTCTCTAGGCTAGATTACATGTTTGACCACAAAACAAGTCCTAACAAATTTAAGGAAATTGATATCATACCAAACATCTTGTACAACTACAGTGGAAGGAAACTAGAAATTAAGAGCAAAATGAAGACTGAAAATCCACAGATGTGTAGAAATTAAAAAACATGCTCTTGAATAAACAATGGATTGAAGAAGAAATTACAACAAAGTTAAGATAATATCTTGAGACAAAAGAAAATGAGAATATGACATAATAAAAGCTATGTAATGTAGCAAAAGCACTACTAAGAGTTTATACGGAACATGTAAGAAGTTTATAGTAGTAAATGCAACATTGAAAAAAGATCTTAAATCAACAACCTAGCTTTACACCTCAAGAGATTATAAAAAAAGAAAAAAAGAAGAAAAAAATAAACCTGAAGTTAGCAGGAGGGAAATAAAAAAGAGCAGAAATAAACAACAAGAAAAATAAAGAATAGAGAGAAATAGAAAATTATTTAAAACTGAATTGTTTTGGAAAGATATCCACAAAACTGACAAACCAAGCTAGATTAAGGGGGGGAAAAGACTCAATAAAAATCAAATAAAAGAGGTGACGTTATAACTGATACCACAGAAGTAAACAGGTTTGTACCCTGAACAATTACATACCAACAATCAGGATAACCTAGAAGAAATTGATAAGTTTGAAAACATATAAACTATGAAGTCTGAAATATGAAGGAATACAAAATATCTGAACAGACCTATAACTAGTAGAGATGGAATAAGTAGTAAAATAACTTCCCAACAAAGAAAATCCTAGGACTAGATGGCTTCTCTATAGAATCTACCTAACATTTAAAGAATTAACACCAGTCCTTCTCAAACATTTCTGAAATTTGAAGGAGGAAACACTTCCAGACCCATGCTATGAGAGCAGCATTATCTTGTTACCAGAAAAGAAAACTACAGACCAATATTCCCTATGAATATCAATGCAAAAATCCTCAATAAAATACTAGCAAATTGAATTCAGCTACACATTAAAAGGATACATTATGACTAAGTGGGTTTTATTTCTGGACTGCATGAATGATTCAACACATAAAAATCAATGTGATGCACATATTAAACAGAAGGACAAAAATACATGATCATCTCAGATGATACAGAAAAATATTTGTAAAATTAAACACCTTTTCATGATAAACAAAAAAAGAAAACATTCAACAAACTAGTAATAGAAAGAAATTGCCATAACATAATAACTGGTATATGTAAAAAGCACACAGCTAATGTTATACTCAGTGTTGAAAAACTCTTTAAGTTTTCCTTCTAAGATTAGGACCAAAAGAAGGATGCCCACTCTCACAAGATCTATTCAGCAAAATACTGGCAAACATAGCCAGAGCAATCAGGCAAGAAAAATAAAAGCATCTAAATAATAATAAAAAAAAGAATTAAAATTATCTATTTGTAGATGACACGATCTTGTATATAGAAAACTCATAAGTTTCCACACACAATAAACCTGTTAGAACAACCAAATTAAACAAATTTGCAGGATGCAAAGTTACACAAAATAAGTTACATTTCTCTACACTAACAATGAACAATCTGAAAGGAAATTAAGAAAACAATCCCTTTTACTAGAGTATCAAAAAGAATGAAATATTTGAGAATAAATTCAAGGAGGCAAGACTCTTGTACAGTTAAAACTATAAAACATTGATGAAAGGAATTAAGGAAGACACAAATAAATGAAAAGATTGAACAATTTAATATTGTTAATTTATACAGACTAATGTACAGATTTAATAAAAATCCTTATCAAAATCCCAATGGCATTTCTTTGCAGAAATAGAAAAAAAATTCTAAAATTAATGTGGAATTTCAAAGGACCCCAAATATCCAAAACAATCCTGGGAAAGAAAAACAAAGCTAGAGTCCTCATACTTCTTGATTTCACAACATAATGCAAAGCTAATCAAAACATATTACAAAGTAATTAAAACAATGTGGTATTGGTCAAAGTCAGATATATTGGCCACTGGAACATAATAGAGAACTCACACTATCTCCTATATGATCTGAAATGAGGAAACTCTTCGAAGAAAATTTATGCAACAAACACTTTGACATTGCTCTTACCAATGGTATTTTTTTTTTTTTGAGTATGTCTCCTTGGGTAAGAGAAAAAAAAGAAAAGCAAATAGGAATACATCAAACTAGAAGACTTTTATATAGTAAAGGAAATCATCAATAAGACAAAAATTGCAACCTCCTGAATAGGAAAAGATATTTGCAAATGATATATCTGACAAGGAGTTTACATCCAAAAAATATAAAAAACTCATACAACTCAACATCAAAAAAACAAAAAATCCAGTTATAAAATGGTTATAAGACCTGAATAGACATTTCTCCAAGTAAGGCATACAAATGACTGACAGACACATGAAAAGATGCTCAACATTACTAATCATCAGGGAAATACAAATCAAAACCACAATGAGATATCACCTCACACCTGTCAGAATGGCTGTTATCAAAGAAAATACATAAGTTTAATGAGGTTATGGAGAAGAGAACCCTTGTGCAACATTGGTGACACTGTAAGTTAGTGAACCACTGTGGAAAACAGTATGGCAATTCCTCAAAAATTTAAAAATAAAACTACCCTATGACTCTGTTTATCCACTTCTGGATATTTCTCTGAAGAAAACAAAAACAAGTTTAAAAAGATACATGCACCTCTATGTTCACTGAGTATTGTTTACAGTAGCCAAGATATGGAAACAACCTAAGTACCCATCAATAGATGAATGGATAGAGAAGATGTAGTACATTTATACAATGGAATATTAGCCATGAAAAAGAATAAAATCTTTCCATTTGCAACAACATAGATGGACCTAAAGAGTATTATGTTAAGTGAAATAAGTCTAACAAAGACAAATACCATGTGATATCAGTTATATGTAGAATCTAAAAACCAGACCAATCAACCAAACAAACAAAAAAACAAAACAGAAACTAACTCATAAATACAGAGACCAAGTTGATGGTTTCTAGTGGGGAAAGGGGTTGGGGGAGGTGTGGAAACGGGGAAGTAGATTAAGAAGTACAAACTCACAGTTATAAAATAAATCATGGAGATGTAATGTACAGCATAGGAAATTAAGTCAATAACATAATTATATGTGGTGACAGCTGGTTACTAGACAATGTGGTTATTTCAGGTATATAAATGTTGAATCCCTATGTTGTACACTTGAAATTAATGTAATGCATGTCAGTTATAATTAAAAGTAATTTTTTAAAAAATATATAAATATCACTAACCAGAAAGGAAAAAAGTAAATTAGACTCCATTAAATCTATAAATTTATCTTCCTCAAAAGGTACCATTAATAGACTGAAAATACAAATCATAAGGAAAAGATTTTTACATCATATGATAACAGTAAAAGACATATCAAGATATAAATAATTATGACAGATATATAAAAAGAGCCAGCTCAATAAAAAAAATTTGCCAAGAAATTTAACAAAAGGGATAACCAAATGGCCATAAGCATATGGAAAAGTGCTCATCAGTCATCAGAGTAAATTTAAACCACAATGAAATAACATTGCACATACCCATTATGGGTAAACTTTTTAAAGACTGACAGTAACACCTGTTTAGGATGATGTGGAGCAACTAGAGCTCTTATAAAGTGTTAACAGAAGAGCAAATTAGTTATACCCTCTTTGGAATACTCCTTAGCAGCATCTGCTAACTCTTTGACCCAGAAATTCCACTCCTAGGTATATACCTAACAAAAATGTCTACATATGTGCTCCAAAATGGAGGTACAATAATTTTCAGAGCCACAATACTTATAATAGTGCCTCAATAGAAACAACCCTAAATGTTTAACAACACTAGAATGGATAAATATGCTGTGGCGTCTTTATGAAATTGAATTCTAAACGGCAGTATATATTTTTTGATCTATTGCTTCATACAATAATGTGAATAAGTCTGACATTAGGACATGTGTAGCAATAATACATATTATAAGCCAAAAGAAACTAGACTCAAGTCATTCTGTATGGTTCCTTTGATATACATTTCAAAAATGATAAAACTAACACAGTGTTAAAAGACAAGATAGCGGCTACTATTGGGGAAGAGGTGTAATAAGTGATTGGGAAGAATGAAAGGATTTAGGGAGTGATGTTGATCTGAATGGTGATTATACATGTGTTCACTATGTGACATTTTTTGTTGCAATATAAACTTATGATTTGTGCTGTATGTGTGTTATAATTAAATAAGAAGTTTACTTTAAAATATCAAGAAGTTACAGCACTGAAAATATCAGAGCAGCACTTGGTCCCTCCACCAAAGAAATGATTAAGCTGGCAAAAACAGAATAAATTTTTTTAGAACTTTAGAATCTAATAGAAAACCTGTAATAACGAGGGGAATGCTTAACAGTCAAGTTGCTCTAACATAAAAAGTCATGGGATGTAAGGTACAGCATGGTGACTATAGTTAATAATACTGTGTTGCATATATGAAAGTTGCTAAAAGTAAATCTTGAACGCTCCCATCATATGAAAAAAATTCTGTAACTAAATATAGTGATAATTATGTTAACTAGACTTATTGTGATGATCAATTCCAGTCTACAAATATCAATTATGTTGTGCACCTGAAATGAATATAATTTTGAATATCAATTATACCCCAATTTTTTAAAAAGAAGAACACATGTGTAGATACAAGTTATTAGTAACGTTAGTTCTTTGGTTGGGTGCTTGAGTCATAGAATTTCAATATAATTATACTTTTTATGTTAAATCTACATTATATATGTTATTCTTTGCATACCAAATATTGCATGATAAAAGATAGAAGTAAAGGTTGTTAGCATGTAGAGTCTCAGACCATCATCCTGCAGAATTTTTCAATAATAAAGATTTCTGGGTTATATCTGTAACTAAATAATTAAAGTACATAAACATGCAAAGCATTCATAGTAGCTTTATTTATAATAGGCAGAAACTGAAAACAACCCAACTGTCCATCAACTGTCAAATGGGTAAACAAAATGCGATATATCCATGCAGTAGAATACTATTCGGCAATAAAAAGGAATTCATTATTGATACCTGCAAAAACAGGAATTTTCCTCAAAATGTGCTAAATGAGAGATACAAAAAAAGTAAATATTGTGTGAGTTCCACTTATATGAAAATTTTATGGGAAAAAAATCTATGCAGGTAGAAAGTAGTCAGCAGATGTCTACTGGAGATGGGAAAGATGATTGCATATTAGCATGAAGTAACTTTGGGGTGATGAAAATGTTCTAAAACTAGATTATAGTGTCAGTGGAACAACTGTATAAATTTACTAAAATTTATCAAGCTGTGCATTTATAATGGGTGAATTTTATGGTTTATAAGTTATATCTCAATAAAGCTGTTAGCAAAATAAAACCTCTCAGCAGCAACTCCTAATCTCTCAGAAAAATTTGTGTGATCATATAAATGTGTCTTCTATTGAACTCTCTACTATGTTTCATTGGTAAAAGTGTCTATTTTTTTCACCAATACCAATAACTTTGTACTAGATTTAGAATGAGATTTAGGTAGTTTGAAACCTCTAACTTTTATTTTTCAAAATTGCTTTAGATATTCTAGTTCTTTTACCTTTCCATATAAATTTTAGGATTAGTTTATTGATTTCTGTAAAAAAAAATCTGGCATATTTCAATTGAGATTAAATTTAATCTATACATTATTTAGAGAGAACTGACATCTATTTGGTCTTACAATTTAAGAATATACTATATCTTTTCATTTATTTATGCCTTAATTTTTTTGATGAGCTCTAATCTTATAATTTTTAGGATACAGATAAATTGTATTAGTTTATATGTAAGCATTTCATGTTGGTTTTACTGGTGCTATTATAAATGCTACTGTTTTGTAATGTCAATTTCCAAATATTGCTGTTATATAGAAATATAACTAATTTTTGTATATTAACCTTGTATTTTATAATCATACTAAACTTACATGAGTTCTTGTATTGTTTTTGTAGATTCCTTGGGATTGTTCTATACAGCTGATTATGTGATCTGCAAATATAGATCATTTTATTACTTCCTTTTCAATCTATATTCCTTTTATTTCTCTTTTTCCCTTTGTTGTGGTGGTTAGGAACTCCAATGCGATATTGAATAAGAATAGTTGGAGTGAACATTTTTGCTTTGTTCTTGATCTTAGGGGGAAGATATTCCATCTCTTCCACCATTATGTATGTTAGACAACATCTCTAGGTTGTTCCTAGATGCTCTTTATCAGGTTGAAGAAGTTTCCTCTGCTTCTAGTTTACTGAACTTATTTTTCTATGAATGAGTGGTAAATTTTTGTCAAATGCTTTTTCCGTATTTATTGAGATGATCATGTGGTTTTTCTTTTTTAATCTGTCAGTGTGATGAATTACAATGTGGTGACTGATTATTTTTTTAATGTTTAACTGGACTTGCATTCCTGGGATAAACCGCACTTAGTCATGATGTATTGTCTTTTCCATTTATTTCTTGGTTCGATTCTCTGGTGTTTTCTTGTTAATTTTTACAGCCAGGCTTGAGAGGTATTAAGTTATACTTTTCTTGTAATATTTTTTGCTGGTTTTGGTGTCAGGATAAAGCTGATCTCATAAAAAGTGTTGAGAAGTATTTTATCATATTTTACTTTCCAGATGAGTTCTCATAAAATTGCCATTATGTTATTCTCATTTAATGATATAAATGTAGATAGGTTTAAGGATTTGTTTTTCATATTTTGAAACTTAGCTTTAATTTTACCAGGATATTCACTTCAAAATTATTTTAACATAATTTAAATTAACTCAGGTGTCTTATTTATTGAATATAAATAATTTTATATAAAAATATTGTTTATTTTCCACAGGATAATTCATTGCTATTATATATAAAATCTCCATATAGTAAAATCTAAATAATTTTTGTTCTTATTAAAATTTAGATTTTAATGTATTGCTTTAAAAATAAAACATTTTTTGAGCTTAGAAACAGTTTAGCAAATACTAGTTTTCATTGGAATAGTGTTTTTGAATATAATTTTAACAGTAACTAAAGTTTTATTATATTAGAATGATTATTTTTATTTACTGTACTTTAATGCTAATTATTTCTCATCTAGTCATGCAGATGGATCAATAAAATTTTGGGATGCTTCTGCAAGTAAGTTTTAAGCTTCTCCTATAACAAAACAATTAGTTAATATTTACTTATAGCCATTCACCACTTTTTAGTTTGGAGAATTAACATTTCAGGTACATTTTTATCATACATATATGGTTGTGTTACAAAAATACGTTTCCTATACTATTAGATCAATTTATAATATCTCTGTTGTACTTTCATAATATAAACAGACAAGACTGAAGTCACTCTTTATCACTAACCATTATATTTACAAGAGACAAGGTATGTTGGAAAAGGATCAAACTTTGTCAGATTAACCCTGTTCAAGTAATTTCCTTCACCTTCCAGCTCTACTATCTTGGAAAAATGCTTTTATCTGACAAGTCTTCATTTCTCTTTACCACTTGTCTATCAAGTCCTAAGAGAATCAAAATAAGTGATTTAATAATGTGAAATTTCTTTTTAAATTTTTGAGAATTACATAATTTGAAAAAGAAATAAGATACTTTGATCAACATTGAAGGTCATACAAAGGAAGATATTTGTCTTTATTATATCCATACATACACTTCAGAAAATTTATAGTCACGAAAAAAGATAAAAGAATGTACATATGTAACTATAGGGAAGATGATATAAGAACTCTATAGTACAATTCAAATTCTATTTGTTCTCAGAAATGGGAGATGTATTTGACCCAGGTATATTCAGGAAGGGTGGTTTGATGGGGTAACATTCCATGTGAGTTTTGGAAGATAGTTAAGATTTTGACAGAATAGGAGAATAAGAAGTAAACAATGACTCTAAGTTTTGGAGAATGAGTCACCAGCAAGATATAAGTAACTCTTTTGGAAATAAATATAAGCGAGTTTTGGAATTTCAGATTTTGTAGGAACATCAAGAAATCCAAGTAAAAATGTCTAGGAGGTAAGGAGAATAGTCTTGAATGGAAACTAATGAAGAAGAAGCATGAAAGTGATACTTGAAGCTGTGTAAGTGAAGAGCTTCTGAGGAAGACTACAATAAACAGAAAAGTCAAAGGAAAAAGGTTAAATATTGATGATACTCTTAACCTGCAAGCTGGAGTCCTTCAGGAGTGGAGCAAATCATCAGCAAAAGAAAATGACTAAAAGATTTAAAGCCATGAATTCTGAGGCCCCTGTGTGACCTAACACAATAAGCAATTGCACAGGGGGAATTTCCAAAGGACAACAGATTTTCTTTTGGTGAACCTTTTCATGTAAATCTGAGTTTGTTCTAGGAACAAAATTAATCACATAGTAATGTCATTGCTCCTTTCCCATCACCTCAAAGTCACTTTTTAGCTTCTAAAATGTGAAAAGACAATTTAACACTCTAGTGATAAATAAGTACCACCCTTAACATATATGATAATATTTTAGAAGTTAATTTTTAAGTAAAATGTTATTTTACAATATTCAGAACATATATTGCAAAGGTTTGCAGCATGTTTAATATTTTTTACTGTAATTACAAGAACAGATCTCCAACTTAATGAGTCATCGAAGAAATGTCACCTTAGTTTGCCAATTTTGTGGAAACTGTCCAGTACAGGAAGTGAGGTTATGCTGTATTTGAATAATTCAATTTATGTTATTAGTTTTCAACTTCTGAGTAATAAAATCACCACAATTTATCAACTTAAAACAATACCCATTCATTTTCTTAGTTTGTGTGTGTCAGAAATCTGGGTATAATTTAGCTGAGATTTTTGCTCAGGGCCTCTCCCAAGGCTGCAGTCAAGGTGTTAGGCTAGGTTTGCAGTTTCAGCTGAGGTTCAGGGTCATCTTCCATGTGGTAGTTGGCAGAATGCATTTTCTTGCAGCTTTAGAACTCATGGTTATTTGTTTCTTCTAAGCCAGCAAGGAAGTATCTCTCTAACCTCAGGGAGTCTCTCTTTTAAAGGGCTCAGCTGATTATGCCGGCCTCATCAAGTATAATCTCTTTTGATTAACTCAAAGTCAACTAATTAGGGGCCTTAATTATGTCTGCAATATCCTTTACCATTGCCATGTCACATAAAATAATTATGAGAGTCATACCCTCTCTGACCTGGAAGCAAGGATGTAGCACCTAATATAATGCCTTTCCTATTTTTTAAAAAAAGTATTTTAGTTTGACATTTCAGACTTAATGAAAAATTGCAAGAAAATACTATGAAGTATTGTATAACCTTCACCCCAATTTTCAAATGTCAATGTATATATTTCTCCTATGCTTTCACACATGCGAGTGCTCTCTCTCTCCTTTCCTTTCTCCCCTCTGTATATTTACACACACACATATATTCACACAAATATGTACATATATATCTTTTCAGAACCAATTGAGAGAAAATTGAAGATACGATATTTCTCTACCACTACATGCCCCTAAATACTTCAGTGTGTATTTCCTATGAATATAGTCATTCTTTTACATAATCAAATTATAGTTTTAAAACCAGGATATTACTATTTATACCATATGTTAACTAAACTTCAGCTCTTACCCGTTTTTGCCAATTGTCCCAATAGCATCTAGAAAATCTAAGATTATTCATTACATTTAGTCATCGTATCCTTTGTTTTTTGTTTTTGTTTTTAATCTGGAATGGTTCCTGAGTCTTTATTTCATGAAAATGACACTTGTGGGTAGTTTAGGCCAGTAATTTTGTAGAATCTCCTTCAATTTGGGTTCACCTGATGTTTCTCATGATCATGTTGATTATGCATTTTTGGTAGGAACTCCAAAATTTTTCTCAAGGATTCTTTATAGAGTTAGAACTTTTTTTGAAAAGGAGTTATCAGGATCTAAAATAGAAAATGTATTCCACCAAATAAATATTTCTAAAAACAATTCACAAGCCCAGAGTTTCTTAAAATTATAATTGACCCTTTCCTAATACTGAGCCATTTAGAAAAGATTCTTTCTAAAGTAATTACAAATTACTAGAGTCCCAATATTCCTAGCTGGTAAATTATAAATGTTTCTCATCTGAAGGAGTGTCTAAAAATTGTTGAGAGGAGTAAACCATCTAAGAATAGCATCCACTTATCTAGCAATCAAAGGAGAAAACTGTGATACAGAATTGAGGCATTTTCCTTAGGAGAATTAGTTTCAGTATTTCCACTGTAAACTTTTTGAGCTCCAGCGTTTTCATCAATAAACAAGGTTAAAAATGGGACTTTTCTGAGATAATATGAGACAGTGCATATAAAGGACCTACATATTCCTTGATATGTAGTGTATGTTTAATAAATGTTTATTTTTCCACCTTATAGTCTCCCTCCAGCTAAACTATATCAATGAATACTTACTAGTTAAAATGTAACTTATTTTGCCTATTTGAGTTTTACTTTTGTGGTTTAACAAATATTTTGAAAAAACTTTAACATCTAAGAATTAAGTTCAAATTAGAAGATAATTATGCTTCAATATCTTATAGTAACTCTGCAGATGCTGTACAAACTAAAATCTTCAAAAGTGTTTGAAAAACAGAAGGTAGGAGAAGGAAAACAAACATGTGAAATTGTAGAGGAAGATCCATATGCCATTCAGATGATTTACTGGTGTCCAGAAAGCAGAATATTATGTGTTTCGGGAGTATCTGCATATGTCATAATTTATAAATTCAGCAGACATGAAATTACAACAGAAATAGTGGTAAGTCATTTAAAATTTAACTTTACACTTAAAGTTATTAAAAGAAAGCAATTAATATAGATTTTGGTTGGTACTTGGTATGGTTTTAAGTTACCAAGACTGCAGGATGTGGCCAATAATCCAATTCATAAGATTTCAAATTAATCTTGTTACATATTATAGCCTATTTAAAAAGTTTGGGTTAAAATGACAAAAACAGTTCTCTGTCATATCTTAGTATTATTAAATAGGATGGATTATGACTATTTTTATAGTTATTGATTTGTTTTATGTATAAATGTTAAATTAATGCAAACTTTGTTCTATACTTTTTTTACATTTTTAAGTTTATTTTTTTATCAAGTAATTAACATATATGTTTATTTCTCAAATACAGTAAGATTATTTTTAATAATTTTCTATATAGCATCATTTTCTAACAGGATGGAAATAATCATGGGGTTGACTTACCTAATCTTAATTTTTAAACTAATAATTTAATTATATAAAATAATGAGGCTCTCGTGGGATAAATCTAAAATAGTACCTATAGATAATGGACCTTTGCTACCCAGTCCATTTTGCTATTTTATCACAAAATAAAAAAATTCTATTAAAGGCCTACTAAAGATTATCTACTAAACACCTGTATATAACTGTTTTTATCTTAACAACTAAAATATTGACCTTTTAAAGTGTATTATTAATATATACCAAGCTTTGGAGTCAGATAGTCCTAGGTTTTAATTTTGACTTTACCAGTGAATTTCTATGTGACTCTGAGCAAGTCACAAGACTCCATTCATCAGCAGTAGAGTCTGAGTAAAATTTAGTTTCACCACCTATATAATTTTCTGTGTAAATAAAATGAGAACTAATAATAAACTAGAAATGAAAATGCTGATTTTATAGGTTTCTCGTTATGATTATATAAAGTCATTAACATAGTGTTTAAGTGTAGTAAGCACTCAATAATTAATGATTGTTATTGTCATTGGAGGTTTTTTATAGTTTTAAAAAAATCGTGACAATCATTTTGATAATATTGCTATATTCACCATCCCACAGTGACTTTTTTTGAAAACAATTGTTTTCAATCTCAAAAATGCTGGGCTTTACATTGTAAACTATATGTTTGTTATTAAATCAACGTTGAAACATTGAATGCAAAAATAAAGTACTTAATTTTAAAACATTTTTAGTTTTAAAAAAAAGGTTTTGGATTACATTTTTATTCTAATATAAATTGTCATGCTTTTCATTAAGCAATCTTGACCAAACTAAAGAAATTAAACAAGAACCAAGCTAATGAAACAAACTAATAGAAATATGGAATTTAGTTTTAAAAAATTTTACTGAGTTAAAGTCAAAATTGAAGGAATGTTTTTTTAAAACTAAAATGACTGTACAAATAAAAATGTATAAACACATACATGTATGCATACAGTTTAATTTCTTTCATTGGAGTAAACATGACCAGTTTCTCCATTTTTTATTATATGGGGAATTATAACTTATACTTTATCTTAAAGAATATATATAAACTTTATGTCCACTGGTAGGTATTTTTCTTATACTTCTAAAGAATAAAATATTTTACATTTTTTGTGTATGTCATTGAATATTTTATATAATTCACTATTTAATTCAGTTTGGGATATTTCAGCTTTACTATAAATTGAACTTGAACTTATTAATAAGAAAAATTTATAAATTACCAAACTTATCTATTTTAATGTGATTATTTATTATTATGATTTAGACTAAAGTAAACCTGATTTTTTTGTTTAAGTCATTAGAGGTACGACTTCAGTATGATGTTGAAGATATTATTACCCCGGAGCCAGAAACAAGCCCACCATTTCCAGATCTTTCATCCCAGCTTCCTTCTTCAAGGAGTCTTTCTGGGAGCACTAACACTGTGGCTAGTGAAGGAGTAACAAAGGACAGTATCCCATGCCTAAAGTAAGAATTGCTACCAAATTTTAAAACAATTATACATATTAATCATTCTTTAGAACTCTGCCAAATAAAATCATTCTTCTCTTTTATTAAGTTGTTGTTAAGTGATCTATAGTACACCAAGGGGTACTCTGGTCTTTTCTTTGATATGCCCAGGAAAAGGCATAGTATTTTCATCCTTCACTTACTAATTTATATATTTTCTTCCCAAAAGATCCCTAAAAAGACATGACTTTGATAGAATGGTCTAACTTTTGACAGGGTATAAACGTGGCCATTTGCTTGGTAGTTCCCAAATCAAAAGGTATGTTTAAGGAATTTTGTTAGCCTTCTTGAAATCAAAAAAAAACCAAATTTACTATTTACTATAAGAATATTATGTTAGAAAAAAAGAATCTCATGATTGCTGGGATATTACATAACATGTCTTTTTTTTAACTAATACTATTTGGTAATAAATTATATTCTCTCAGTATATCTAAACAAATTTTAGTGTCATATTAAATAAAATTTAAAGTTAGTTAAGCCCATAGTAATATTTATCTTGATTGAGTTTATGTTTTTTTAGTTAATTGGTTATAAAAGAATGCAGTTTCTTTAAATTACTTACTGCTACTTCATCATAAAATCAAATGTTTTAAGTTTCAGCTGGTTGGAGAATTGAGCCTAAGCAAGGAATTTTTTTGCGCCTCATGTGAAAATATCTTAATCTTCCACTAAAGGAACTTTAGACAACTAGTTTCCTCATCTTTTAAAATTAAATTTATTGTAGTGACATTGTTTCAAGTCATATAGTTTTCAAATGATATAGGTTTCAAGTGTACAATTTAATAATGCATCATGTGTATATTGCATTGTGTGTTCACCAAAGTTAAATTTCCTTCCGTCACCATATATTTCACCCCCTTTACCCTTATTTACCTCCCCTTCTCCCCTCTTTCCCTCTGGTAATCACTAAACTGCCGTCTCTGTCTATGAGATTTTATTTGTTTGTCTTGTTCATTTGTTAATTTCAGTTTTTTATATCCCACATATAAGTGAAATCATATGGTTCTAAACTTTTTCTGACTTATTTTGCTTAGCATGAAAACCTCAAGATCCATTCACATTGTCACAAATGGCAGTATTTCATCTTTTCTTATGGCAGAGTAATACCAAATCTTTTTTAAACCATCTACCAAAGGGCTAGTTTCCTCATTTCTTATGAAAACACTTATGGAAAATTTAAAGATAAAATTTCAGAAGCAAAATTAATTTACCACACAATTAGCAGTTGCTATAGTTTTGTAATCATTGTTTTTCCTCCATGATTTTTTCTTGTGAAGTAAATAAAGAAAATAAAGCAGGAATTACTGGGAGGAAATTCTACAAACAGGAAACATCATCACAAAATTTTACCAAATGGAAAACTTTCATAATGTTATATAATTTTTCCTTCATATCACTTTGCTTCATTTAATTGATTTCTATTAAAATGAAAGCTAGAAAGAGAACAAAAAGCTCAACAAAGCTGAAGAAGGCAACATAGATTGATGTGTTTATTAACTAAGAAGACCCATTGTTAAAGTGTAGGTCCTCCAAGACCTAAATATTTTTTATAAAATTATAAGTTTTTTAAATTAAATTTATTATAGTGACATTGTTAATAAAATTTTATAGGTTTCAAGTGTACAATTTAATAATACATCATATGTACATTGCATTGTTAATTCACCACCCAAAGTTAAATTTCCTTCTGTCACCATATATCTGACTCCCTTTTATACCCTTATCTACTCCCCTTTCCTTCTGATAACTACTAAATTCTTGTCTGTGTCTATGAGTTTTTGTTTGTCTTGTTCTTTTTTTTTTTTTTTACTTTCAGCTTTTTAAAAGATAGGGATAAAAAAAAAATGAAAACACCAAAAATCCCATTGTGGAAATTAATAGTGTAATAAAAATACAGCATAACAAAAGCATTTAATGTTGACTTGAGAAGTAGTAGACATCTTAAGGATAATCAAGAGAACTAAAAGGAAAAAAATCAGTATACTTTTATATTATGTTTATAAGGTTATAGGAAACAAGCAACAGCACTGATCTAAGTATATAATTCTATGAATTATTACATTATATTACAAGTGATTTTTGAATGCATAAAGTTCATGCTTTGATAAATGATATGTTGGCATCCATCCTTAAATCACTTTTCCTTTGTTGGATTTAGGTTACCATATACATTAGCTCATAAATAAGCATTTCAACAAGGCAACTCTTTATTTTTAAGCAATATTATAGTTCTTATCAATCTACACACATTTGTGCAATTATTGATCCTTTTACTTAATTTTTTTGCCTTTGTGTATAAAATGGGTGGTCATTATAGGCCCAAGAGTATGAGATTTAAACAAAAGTTAGATGAGAGAGTTAGCTGAAGAATACCTGCTGGAATAGCGTTTTAGGCAGAAGGAATAGCTAGAGCAAAGGCCTTAAAGTACTTGGCATATAAGGAGGTCAGTGTAGCTAGAACAAAGGGAACAAGGTAGGCGTTATTAGAGAAGGTCGTAGGAGAAGTCAGATGGACAATAGAAAGCCAATTATAGGCCATTGTAAAGATCTTGGCTTTTATTCCTAATGAAATGAAGAATCATTATAGGGTTTTGAAGAGAAAAGTGACATGATCAGACTTAAATTTTATGTTGATCACTTTTGGTGGCTATGTTGAAAATGAATTTTGAGATGGGAGTGAAGAACAGAAGCTGGGAAACCAGTGAAGAGGCTGATTGTACCTAACTAGAGATGACGTTGAGGGTTAGCAGATGTAGTGAATAAAAATATTGGATACTCATTTAAATTTGAATTTCAGATAAAAAAAAAATGAACATTTTTAGTATCCGTTTATTCCAAATATTGCATGGGACATATGTATAGTAAGAAAAAGCAAAGCTATTTATTGCTTATTTGAAATTCAGATTTAAATGGTTATGAAATATCTTTGTCAGCTATAACTAGGATGGTAGTGGTAGAGAAGTAAAAAGTGGTCACATTCTGAATTCATATTTTGAAGGTAGCCCATCAGCATGTGACAACTGATTGGATATGCGGTATGACAGAAGGATATTAGTCAAGAGTGATTTAAGTTTTTTTTTTTAACTTAATTGGAAGAATAAGAGTTGCTATCAACTAGAATAGAGAAGGGCACAGGTATGCAAATTTAGAGAGAAAGAGCAGGAACTCAGGTTTTGGATATGTTGAAATCTTACACCGGGTGGTAGATTAATGCAACAAATATTTCTTAAGAAAAATAAATAGAAATAATTTAAAATACTATTCTCAAAAAAAAAAAAAAAAGATGTGATAAAGACCAGTTGAAGTTGTGGATCTGGGTGACTGAACAGCTACTTAAAGAAAAAAACTAAGCAATCACAGGAGGCTTTGTGTATTTTGAGAAAGCTAGACGACATTGTCCACCTGCATACTGCCCTGAATGCCTGGTGTTATATATTTCTGTAGGAAGATTCTATGTAAATTATGAAGATAAGCATGAACATATGGAGTAAAACTCCTTTTTCTCTTTTTTTTCTTTTCTAGTGTTAAGACACGACCAGTGCGGATGCCTCCAGGGTATCAAGCAGAACTTGTTATTCAGTTGGTGTGGGTGGATGGTGAACCTCCCCAGCAGATTACTAGTCTTGCTGTAAGCTCAGCGTATGGAATGTAAGTAGCTAATTTGTGTTATTTATCCAATATGTTTGATATATTTAGATATATTCTTTAAAATGCTAAGTGAATTTCTGAAAATGGAAAGAAGCCCTTAACTGGATTTTTATCAGATCAAAATGGTATAAGAAAGATAATTTAAACTATGGTTATTTCTTTCTTGATGTTAAACTTGTGATAATGTTTTCACTTTTAATGTTGTGAGAATGTTGTTCAGATGTTATTACACTTGTACTTTGTATACTTCTACACTTTTTTTTTTTTGGTTTTGTTTGTTTGGCTTGATTGTGTTTTCTATTGTTTTCCTGCATGTGTTTCATTTTGAATGCTGGAATCAGATTCTTTGGGATCCAAATCCTAATTTTGCTTCTTTCAAGTTTTAGGATTTTAAAAGTTACTTAAATTTATGTGTTTTATTTCCTTATGTGTAAAATGAGGACACTATGTTGTTGAGAGGATTAAATACATTAATACATATAAATTGTATCTTTTAGGTTCAGAGAAGCAGGGTACACATGACATATTCCAGATAGGATAGTTTGAAGGGTTTTTAATAAATGGATTATTTATCTAGGATGTAGAGTAACAACATGAGCTAGTATAGTATCCCAGGGCTAGAAATCCCATGAGATAGTGTAATGTCCACAGTGCTTTATAACCACCTGTCAAAGAATAACTCCAAGACATGGTTAATTATTACCACATTTTATTTACTTGAATATGAAGTAAATCAATAATAGATTGATTTTACCTAACAAATACAAAAACTGAATTTATATATAAGAAAAAGGACAAAGCAGAGAAAGAAAAGCCACAGATACTTTCTAAATGATGAACTTTGTGTTTTCATTGAGTAAAAGTTAGTGAGACCAGTCAGGGTATTTGCTCTTGGAAATCTTTAGGAATCATCAACTAAACCAGTTTTAGTTATTTATGGCTTCTCCAGATGATCTTAGCTGTTTAAGTTATGACATATATATAAAAGACATTTTTTCATATTATATTTATCATCATTTGGGAATAGTGCCGTCTGAGTTATGCCAGGTCTTTACCATTTTCTTCTTAGAATTTACCTTTTCCACTCTATTGGTTAAACTCAGCCCCCAGGCTGATTGATTACGAGGTCCTCATACACTTTATGAAGCAGATTATTAAATAATGCCCAGGATAATGCTTTGTGGCAACATTTAAATACCTGAATATTAGATATCAAAGAAGCAGAAAAACATAAAGGTAATCACAATTTTTATATAAAAAAATTTGGAAACAACTTACTGTCCAATATTCTGGTTGAACTAAGTCTATAATGGGAGAATAAGTCCTAAAGATTAATGTAATTGAGTTTAGCTAGCTGAGTAGCTCTTTTTTCCCATGATTATTGATTATTCTACTCTTTTGAAGAATTTACCAAGCGGCAAATAGCTTAGACACTGTGCAGGGTCTGAGATTGTTTTCCCCCTCTTACAAGCTAGTAGCCTGCTACACTTTTGTTTGTATATTTTTTGACAGAAAACTGGTCTTTGGGTCAGAAACAAAAATAGCCTATTATTGACAACAAAAACAGCAGCTAGAGCAATACCTTACATCAGTTCCCTGAGCCAAGAGAGTAACGTGGTAAGGAACAGGTTGGGACCTGTATGTGCAGTGGTGTTACAAGAGAACCCAAGTTTTAAAAACTCAGATTTGAAAATAGGTCTGCTGGTGACCCCTCTGTCCTTCCATCTGGAGAGACACCATCTCTTTACCCTCAAGCATAAGTAGATTTTCTCTGGGGAAGAAAAGGAGAGAGTTTTATTTATTTATTTTTTCCAAATTATTCTCACATCATTTTTATTGAATTAACTATGTTTTTTTCCCAATTACTATTGAAATACAATATTATATTAGTTCAGGTTTACAACAAGTGATTAGACATTTGTATAACTTATGATCACCCCAATAAATCTAGTACCCATCTGACACCACACATAGTTATTACAAAATTATTGACTATATTCCCTATGCTGTACTTTACATCACTATGACTCTTTTGTAACCACAAATTTGTATTTCTTAACCCCTTCCCCTTTTTCACCTAGCTTTGCAATGCCGCTTCCATCTGTCATCAGTTCATTCTCTGCCTATGAGTCTCTTTCTGTTTGGTTTGTTCATTTATATTCTTCTTTAGATTCCACATATAATTCAGACCATTGGTCTTCATCTGTCTGATTTATTTCACTTAGCATGACACTCTCTAGACCTGTTTATGTTGTCACAAGTGGCAAAATTTCATTCTTTTTATGGCTGAGTAATATTACATTCTAAATATGTACTATTTCTTTATCCATTTGTCTATTGATGAATACTTAGGTTGCTTTTATATCTTGGCTAAATAATGCTGCAATGAACATAGGGGTACATATGTCTTTTCAAATTAGTGTTTTGGATTTCTTTGGATAAATTTCTAGAAGTAGAATTGCTGGGTCATATTTTAACTCTGTTTTTAAATATTTTGAGGAACTCCTTACTGTTTTTCATAGTGGCTGCACTAATTTGCAATCCCACACACACAGTACACAAGGGTTCTCTTTTTTCCCCATTCTTGCTTGTTGATTGTTGATTTATTGATAATAGCCATTCTGACAGATATGGGGTGATACATCATTGTAGTTTTAATTTGCATTTCTCTGATGATTAGTGATATTGGCCATCTGTTTGTCCTTTTGAAGAAATATCTTTTCATGTTCTCCACCCATTTTTAATTGGATTATTTTTTGGTGTTGAAATTGTAAAGTTTCTTAAATGTTTTGTATATTAAACCTTTATTGAATGTATTGTTCGCAAATATCTACTCCCATTAAATTGGTTGTCTTTTCATTTTGTTGATGTTTTCCTTCATTGTACAAAAAGTTTTAGTTTGAGGTAGTCCCATTTTTCTTTTATTTCCCTTGCCTGGAGAGACATATCTAAAAAATATTGCTAAGGGCAATGTCAAAGAGTTTACTGCCTTTGTTTTTTTGTAGGAGTTTTCTGGTTTGGGGTTTTACATTTAAGTCTTTAATCCATTTTGAGTTTTTATACTCTGCACTTGCTTGAATTGTAGACCTAGTTCCTTTGCCAGGTTGGGGAAATTTTCAGTCCTTATTACTTTAAATAGGTTTTCAATCTCTTGCTCTCTTTTTATTTTGATACCCCTATGATGCAAGTGTTGGTACACTTGATCTTGTTTCAGAGATCCCTTAAACTATCCTCATTTTTTTTTTTTTTAGATTTTTTTTTGATTTTTGTTTTGATTGGGTGTTCTCAACTACCTTTTTTTCCAGATCATTGCTTTGATCCTCTGCTTCATCTAATCTGATGTTGATGCCCTCTATGTATTCTTCATTTCAGTTATTGTACTCTCCATTTCTGATTGGTAATTTTTATGGTTTCTACTCTTTGTTAAGGTTCTCATTGAGTTCATCTGTTCTTACACTTAGTTCATTGAGCATCCTTTTAAAAAAATGTTCGGTTTCAAGTATATAGTACATTGGTTAGACATGTATTTAATACATAAAACAATCCCCCTAATTGCTCTTTCTCTCATCTGGTTTTCCACCTAGCCAATGTGTTAACACTAACTGTATTCCCTATGCTGTGCCATTGAGCATCCTTATAACCAGTGTTTTGAACTCCATATCTCGTAGATTGCTTGTCTCCATTTCATTTTGTCCTTTTCTGTAGTTTTGTCCTGGTTTATCATTTTTGATGTATTTCCCTGTCTTCTTATTTTGGCCAACCCCTTGTGTTTGTTTCTGTGTATTAGGTAGCATTGCTATGTTTCCTGGTCTTAATAAAGTAGACTTACATAGTCGGTGTCTTATGGGGCCCATTGGTGCAGTCCTCATCTCCTGAGCTGGGTGCTCTAGGTGTGTCCCTTGTATGGGTTGTGTGTCCTCCTGTTGTAGTTGAACCTTGATTGCTATTAGTATGTCAGTGGGTGGGACTGACCCTCAGGCTGACTGGCTGAGGTCTGACTGTGACTACAGTGGACAAGCTGTTGTGCAGTGGCTGATCCCATGGAGTGGGAGGGGCTCTGGTGTCAGTCAAGTCCACACTTCTGTATGTCTTGTGTGGAGCTGGTTGTGCAGTGCTCTCATGTGGTCTGAAACTGGCCCACAGATATGTTTAGAACTTGGGAGGGCCTCCAGTGCAAGCCCAAGTCAGCCAGCATTTGTGTCTGGCTTAAGGCCACCTAGTAGGAGCTGCAAAGTGATTTGCAGACGGTTGCTGCTAGTGCTGGGCTTGGGGGATCTTGGGAGAAGCTGTGCTGTGAACTGAGCCCAGATGCTGCTTGTGCTGGGCTTGGAGCACTGCGGTTGGCACCACAATGTGTGCTGAGGCCAGCTGCAACTCGTGCTGGGTTTGTGGCCTCTTATTTGAAGCTACATTTCAAGGCAACACTGGCCACAGCTTATGCCAGGCATGAGGCCTCCTGATGGGAGTTAAAATGCAAGTTGAAACTGATTGCCACTTATTCCAGGCTTGAGGCTGTTTTGCAAGAGGTATAGGGTATGCTGTGGACAGCCATTGCTTGTTTTGGTTTTGGGGGCCTTTGACAGATTTTAGGAATGTTCGGAGTACAAATCAAGGCAGGCCACTAGCATAGAAAAACTGCTGGCAGCTACTCAGGCCAGGCATGCTAATTGGGTGGGGTGGGCCCTCATGGAATCTCTAGGGCAGGGCAAACGGTATTAGTGACATTAATGGAGAGCTCAGATTTGGTGCCTACTCAAACCTGCTCGCTGAGTAAGAGGAGAGTTTAACAAAGGAACAATTGTGCCTGCTAATGGAGAGGGCTGTCCTGACCCTTGTCACTCCAGCCTTCATCCTCAAGTTAGTCAATTCAGTTCCTTCCATATGTCCCTATCTCCTTTCAAGTTGATGTTCCTGCAAACTCCTGAGCAGGTGAGTTTGTGAGAGAGCGAGTCTACGTGTGGGCCCCTCAAGAGGAGCAACTAGTACTCCAGCACCCTTCTGTCTCACCCGGATGCAATCTCCGCTGGTTTCACAACGAGATGTTATGGGGACTCTTCCTCAGTCCAGGCTGGGGAGCTTGGTGTGGTGCAGGACCCCTTGACCCACCGGGGTACTTCCACAGCCAAGATGTCCCTTCCGATCTTTAATCACCGTGCTGCGGATGTGGGATCTACCTTTTCTGTATCTCCACCCTTCTTTCCAGTCTCCTCTTGACTGCTTTATACCCTTAGTTATAGGACTTTTGTTCAGCTAGTCATTAGGTGATTCTCAATGATGGTTGTTCTATAATTTAGGTGTAATTTTGATATGGTCATTGAAAGAGGCCAGTACAGAGTATAGCTACCCAACCATTTTAACTGGAAAAGAGAAGCATTTATCTTTATTGTCCTGGAATATCTCCAGGGAGGGAGATGCCTCTAAACTTTACTACCTAGGATGTTTCCTTATACAAACATTTTAATTTTGATTGCAAATAACTTTACTAAGAGGACCCAGACAATGGAGAATGGGGAAGTATTCATGGAGAACTGTAATAATAGCAATGCAATGTTGTACCTATTGGACATTATTTAGGAACAATTTAGGCAATTTATGTTAGTCTGTGAGACCCTGAACGCTTGAACTGTTTTACTTGCCAATTGAGTGTATGATCAGAGATGAATTGCAGATCTCTTGTTTTTGTTAAGAAAGTTTTGCAAGAGTAAAGATTCTTGTAAAACTTTTGAAATCTAGAGTCTTGTACTCTTTGGATATAGAACCATATTGGACTTTTAATAAAATAGGAATAACTGAGGGTTTTTCTCTGAACTTGAAAAAATAACATAACAAATTTGAATTGAAAATTGATTTTACTATTTCAGTGTGTGTGTTTTTAAGAGCAAGGACTTTTTTTTTTACATCATAATCATTGTACGTTAAAAATCAAATCGAACGTTGATTCAGTATTGTTCTCAAATCAACAGAACATATTCTATTTCCATATTTATCCCAACAATGTCATTTATGCTATTTTCCCTCACAACAGAATTAAATCTAAGATCTTACATTCTTTTTAGCTTTTATTTTTAATCTCCTTTAATCTGGAGATTACAGTTCCTCAGCATTTATTTGTTTTATCTTATGTTGGTATTGAATTTCAAGAGTACAGACTCTTAACTGGTTTAATGTACCTTAATTTGGAAAGTTTGTCTGATACTTCTTCATGATTATAATGAAACATTTTGGGGGGTATACCACAAAAGAGTGCCTTCCTTAGTTTACCATTTAAAAAGGCATATGGTGATGGTTTATCCTAACATTAGTGGTGCTAATTTTGATTGCTTGGTTAAGGTGATGTACACTAGGTTTCTATAAAGTTATTTCCCTTTGAAATTTATGGGAGACTATGAAGTTATGTAAACATCTTCCTCTTCAAAGATTCACACTAGTTTTATTATCTACTGGTGATTTTCTAACTCTATTATTTCATGTATATTTATCAATTAGTATTTTACTGGTTAGAGCATAACTTCCTATCCTATTTAAATATTTATTTATTTATGTCAGTATGGATTTGTGAATTTCTGTTTTATTCAGTGAGTTGGGATCTATTACTAATATTTGTTATTGTGATGCTTTAATTGTCCCAGATTTGGCTATATAGAACCCCATTCTGTTTACTTTTTATATGTTCCTATTTTTTTTTAGCAGGTTCTTCTTATTTTCTGGTGCCACATGATAGTCTATGCTTGTCTTATAAATTCCTTAGCCTAGCCCTGAAATTAGCTTTTCTGTAGGAATTCTGGTTCACTTTATAGTAGAATGTTTAGAAACCAATATCTGGCACATGCAAATATATATAAATACATAGACACATGTATATGTATTTGTTTAGAAATATATATTTTAATGTGTATATACATATATTATACACAAGTGTATTTGTATATACTGGTTTCTAAATAACATTTCCAACATACAAAAATATATACAAATATGTGTATATGTGTGTGAATAAAGTGTGTCTAACCTTTTATTGCTTAGAAGCTTACCAATATATGAATATATATATATAACAATTCATGTATTCATTCTGTTAATGCACATTTGGGTTATCTCTTTTTTGAAGCTATTATGAATAAAGCTTCTGTGAATATTCTGTACACATTGTTGGGGAAATGTATTTTCATTTCCATCAGTAAATATCTAGGATTAGAATAGCAGGGTAGTAAGATAGCTTTAATTTTTGTAAGAAGAAACAGCCCCAAATTTTCAAAGTGGTTGTGTAATTTAAATTCCAGTCAACAATATGTGAACATGCAGTTTTTCCACATCCTCACCAATAAATTTGTAAGTTGTAAGTCTTATCAATTTTAGCCTTTTGAAAGGGTCTAAAATTGTATCCATTTTTACTTTGAATGTTTCTCATGACTAGTGATATTCAGCAGTTTTTTAATATGTCTGTTGATTTGTAGATATTTTCTTATGGAGTGTCTGTTCATATCTTTTACCCATTTTTTAAAAATTATTGAATGTAGGAGTTGTTAAAAATAAATTCTGTATTCAAGTCTTTTTGGTAAGCATATCTAATACTAATACCCAATCTGTGGCTTACTTGTTTTAAATGGTGCCTTCTTATGAGCATATTTAACTTTTGAAGTGCCTTATCAGTTTTGTAAATGCTTATTGCCTTGTTCTAAGAAAACTTTGCCTACTCCAGGGTTTTTGTTTGTTTGTTTCTGTTTTGTTGTTTGTTTTTTGCCAGAATTTTTTTATGTTTTGGTCTAATTTGCTGAAAACTTTTATCATGAATGGTTTGTGGACTCTTAGTAAATTTTTTTTACTATATTAAGAAGACTGTATCATTTTCTCTTTCATTTTGTTATTCTGATGTATTACAATGATTGATTTTTAATATAAACTATTGTATTCTTGGGATAAATCACACTTGGTTGCAATGTATTACACTTCTAAAATTTTACTATATAGATATGGCAATGTTTAATTTTTTTTTTAGTTTTTTTTTTTTTTACAGTTGACATACAATATTATTAGTTTCAGGTCCGCAACACAGTGATTATACATTTATATAACTCACAAAGTGATCACCCTGATAAGTCTAGTACCTACCTTACACCATACATAGTTATTATAATATTATCAACTATATTTCCTATGCTGCACTTTACATCCCTGTGAATTTTGTGAACTTCTTAATCCTGTCTCCTTTTTCACTCACATTCCTAAACCCCTCTCATCTGGCAATCATCAGTTTGTTCCCTGTATCTATGACTTTGTTTCTGTTTTGTTTATTCATTTATTTTGTTTTTAAATTCCACATCTAAGTAAAATCATATGGAATTTGTCTTCATCTGACTATGTCACTTAGCATAATACCCTCTAGGTCCATCTATGCTGGTGCAAATAAGATTGTTTTTTTTTTTTTATATATATAACTGAGTAATATTCCATTGTATATATGTACCACCTCTTCTTTATCCATTCACCTATTGATGAACAGGTGGATTTTATATCTTAGCTATTTTAAATAATGCTGAAATTAACATAGCATATATCTTTTCAAATTAGTGTTTTGGATTTCTTAGGATAAATACTGTGCAATGGAATTGCTGGGTCATATAATAGTTTTATTTTTAATTATTTGAGAAACCTCTAGACTGTTTTCCATAGTGGCTGCACCAATTTGCAATTCCACCAACTGCATGCTGTTTTCTTTTTCTCCACAATCTTGCCAACACCTGTTTGATTTATTGATGATAGCTATTCTGACAGGTACGAGGCGATATCTCATTGTGGTTTTCATTTGCATTTCCTTGACATTCAATGATGTTGAGTAACTTTTTATATATATATTGATTACCTGTATGTTCTTTTTGGAGAAATGTCTGGGTGCTATGCCCATTTTTTTTGATTGGAATTTTTTTGGGGGTGTTAAGTTGTATGAGTTCCTCATATATTTTAGATTATTAACCCCTTATCAGATATATCGTTGGTGAATATCTTCTCCCATTCTGTAGGTTGGCTTTTTGTCTTGTTGATGGTTTCCTTCTCTGGACAGAGTTTTTAATTTAATGTAGTCCCATTTGGTCTGTTTTCCTTTTGTTTCTTTTGCCCAAGGAGACATCTAAAAACAACATCGTTAAGAGCGCTGTCTTTACCTCATTGTATATTCCTACCTCCTTTGTTGACCAGATAAGTGTGTCTTTATTTCTGGGCTATTTTGTTCTAATGATTGTGTGTCTTTTTATGCCAGTATCATGTTGTTTTGCTTACTGTGGCCTTGTAGTTTGATATCAGGTAGTGTGATGCCTTCTACTTTCTTTTTTTCAAGATTGCTTTGGCTATTTGAAAACTTTGGGGGGTCTATATAAATTTTAGGATGATTTGTCCTATTTTGGTGAAAAATGCTATTGTTATTTAGATAGAAATTGCATTGAATCTGCAGATTGCTTTTGATAATATGGACATTTTAATGACTTTAATTCTTTATATTCATGAGCATGGTATATCCTTTCATTTATTTGTAACTTCTTTGGTTTTTCTTCAGTGTCTTATAGTTTTCTGAGTACAGGTCTGTTACCCTTTTGGTTAAATTTATTCTCAGATATTTTATTCTTTTTTTTGTTGCAGTTGTAATTAGAATTGTTTTCTTAATTTCTCTTTATTGAGGTATAAAAATACAACCTATTTCTGAATATTAATTTTGTATCTTGCTACTAGACTGAATTCATTCATTCTAAGTTTTTTGGTGGAATCTTTAGGGTTATCTATATATTGTATCATGTCATCTGCAATATGGCAATGTTTTCTTAGGGGTTTTTTTGATGAGGAATATTAACTTATTTCTTTGTCAGGTTTTATATTAGTGTTTAGGCTTCATAAAATGATTTTGAAACATGTTCCCACCTATTTTACTTTCAAAAATTTTTGCATAAGAATGGTATTATTTCATTCATTAGTGTTTGACAGAATTAGCCAGCAAAGGTATCTCAGCAAAGAGTTTTCTTCGTGAGAATGTTTTAAATTACAAATTTAACTTTTAAAATATAAAAAGGACCATTTAGATTTTTTACTTTTCTTTGTGTCAGCTTTGGCAATTTGTGTTTTTCAAGAATTTTGTCATTCATCTGAAATGTGGAAAAAAGCAATAAACAAATTAATTTAAATGTGTTTAATAAGTTTATTTTAGTATAATTTTATAACTTAAAATTTACTTATCAGTGTTTACTATTAAATTATTTTCGTAAATTTGCTGAGTTGTGCAAAGCAAATTTTGGAACATATTTATTACCCACCTCAAAAGACCCTCCATATTTATTTGTCATCAGTTATCATTACTAGCTCTAGCCTTAGACAACCACTAATTTATTTTCCATATCTATAGATTTGCCTTTTCTGGATATGTTGCATACATGGAATAATTAAAATGTAGTTTTTCATCCGGTTGCTTTAACTTAGCATAATATTTCTGGGGTTCATTTGTGTCACAGAATCTATCAGTACTTTATTCTCTTTTATTGCTACAACAGTATTCTGCTTTATAGAAATGCCACATTTTATTTTTCCATTTATAAGTCAATGGACATTAAAGCACTAACATGTCTAAAGATAAAAATAGAAATATATTTTTAAATATTTGATTTTTCACTTATTTTTTATTTCTATAAGTACTTATATATCAACATTATTTATAAATGCCAAATAGAAAAGTACTCCATAAGATTTCCAGAGAATTTATATATAGTCTGGACTTTTAATTTCCTTCTTAGTAAATGAATTATATTAATTTCTATATTCAAATACATTTTATACTTATAAAATAGAAAAGTTTATTAATTCTTGTACAATTTTGAAGAGCTGATATACTTCAAGGTAGATGTTGATTGAGAAAGCAAAGATAGAATTAATAAAAATTAGTTATTTTTATAATAAATCTCAAATCTTGAAAATATCTGGTTGATAGGTATTTTTATTCAAATTTGCTTTCCAAAATATTGGAATAAAAAAAATTCTCACCTTTTTTCCCACTATTAAATCATTTTGTATTTCTGGTAGGTTAACCAAAACATCCATTTTAAAAATCTTTACCTATTCTTTTCTTGCTTTCTTTCCAGAACACTCAGTGGGACCAGAGTCTATAACTCTAGCTGTGATTCTCTTAGACTGCCTTTTTGTTAGTAATTTAATTAACTAAGTATTTATTAACATTAAAAATGAGTTGATGTTATATATATGAAATAAAATTCACCAATTTTAAGTATACAATATGTTTTGACAAATATACATGACAAATATAAATGATGTAACCACCAACAAACTAATGATATAAGTATCCATCTCCTCAGAAAGTTCCCTTGTGCCCTATTTAATTATACCCCTCACCCTCTGGTAACACAGAATCATTGATTTGCTTTCTATCACTATAATTTTGCATTTGCTACCATTATATATAGAAGCAGAAATTATTTTTTGTTTGTTTCCTTTTCATTAGCATAATACTTTTGTGATTCATCTATGTTGTTGTATTTATGGGTTGTTCCTTTTCATTGCTTTATAATATTATGTGGATATAAAGATGTTTATCCATTTTCTATTTGATGGAAATCTGGGTTGATACCAGTTTTTGGCTATTATAAATAAATATGTTGTTAATATTCAGGTAGAAGCCTTTATATAACATTTGTTTGCATTTTCTCAGGTAAATAAGAGTGGAATTACTGGGTTATATCCTATTTGCTCATAGTCTCTCTATATCATTTTGCAATGTATAAGGGTTTTAGTTATTACACATACTTGTCAACACTCGGTATTGTCAGTTTTATAATATAATCCAGCTGGGTGGTTTCAATGGTATTTAATTTACATATCCCTGTTGACTAATGATTTTCTGCATCTTTCAAGGACTTATTTCGCATTTGTGCATCTTGTTTTGCCTACTTTTAAAAAATCAAGTTGTCTTATTACTCAGAGTTCTTTGACTCTCTTGAACAAGATATGTATTTTCCAAATGTTTTTTATTGCTTATGGATTGCCTTCTCATTTTGTTATTAGTATCTTCTGAAAGAGCAAAATAAGTAAATTTCGATGTCACACAGGTTATTTTTTATTTTATAGTTTGTTCTTTTCATGTCCTATGTAACTGTTGCCTGTGATGTTCTCATCCATTTTAAGTTAGGTTTTGTGCATCATGGCAGTAAAAAATTAAGGCTCAATTTTTCACTTATGGATATCCAATTGTTTTATCACCATTTATTTCTTTCTTCCAAATTGTAATAGCACTTTTGTTAAATATCAATTGGCCATTTATTTATGTGTGAATTTGTCTATGGACACTCTTCTGTTTCATTAATATTTATGTTTATTTTCACTTCAATACAAGTCTGCCTTTTTTGTTTTTAAGGCAAGGCAACCCTTGGTTGACCTCACAGATTGCAAGGACCTTGTCAGCTTACAATCCCTTATTTCTTATTTTTTATGCCTGTTGTACCTCGGTCTCCCATCCAAGTACTAACCAGGCCCAACCCTGCTTAGTTTCTGAGATCAGATAGGATCGGGCTTGTTCAGGGTGGCATGGCCATAGACAATATAAGTCTACCTTAATTCCTGTAGCTTTAGAATAGGTCTTGAAAATATATACAGTGAAAGTCCTTACATTTTTTTTTTCAAAACTGTGGGCTATTCTAGATTTATTACATTTCCCTGTAGAATCATGTTTTTAGTTTCTTAACAAAAAAGATGTCTGCTAGGATTTTATTTGGAAGTTCTTTGATTATGTAGATCAGTCTGGGAACAATTAACTTTGTCTTCTGACCATTGATCA
Source organism: Cynopterus sphinx (assembly GCA_030015415.1). NCBI lineage: Eukaryota > Metazoa > Chordata > Mammalia > Chiroptera > Pteropodidae > Cynopterus > Cynopterus sphinx. Next base: position 54,444,714 of record CM057380.1, on the reverse strand, counting down.
AGGTACATCTATTTATTTAAATCTTCTTTAATTTCCCTCAGCAATGGTTCATAATTTTCAATATACATCATTTCTACATATATTATTACATTTATGCCTAATTATTTTATATTGATGCAATTATGAATATTGGATGGAGAGTTCTGTAAATTTCAGCTTCGTCAAGGAGGTTGATAATGTTATTCAAAACTTTTATTTCCTTACTGATCGTTTTCTCTAATTATGCTAGAAATTATTGAAAGAAGGTTTTCATTCTCAATCTTAATTGTGAGTTTGTCTCTTTTTCCCTTCAGTTCTCAGTATTTCTCTATGTATTTTAGGTGAATTCACTTTAGGAATGCTATATGTTCTTGATGAATCGACCTCTTAATCATTCTCCAAATTTATCCATCAACATTTTTCTTGTTCTGAAATATACTTTGTACTAATATTATATTAATATAGTCATGTCAGACTTCTTTTAATTAGTATTTTCATGTTACTATATGTTTCCTATCTTTTAATTGATAAAGATTTGTCTTAGTATTTATTTAAAAAATTTTAATTTTATATCTTTAACTTATATAAATGAATAGGTAAATAAGTAGCATTATACTTCCTTGCATATACTGTGAGAACTTTATAACAATATTATTCCTTCTGTTAGTATTGTTGTTGTTCTGTATTTATATACATGCTACAAACCCTACAATATGTTGTTTTTATTTGTTTTATTTTGATTAATTTTTAAAAATTGAATTTATGAGGTTAACATTGGTTAATAACATGTAAGTTTCAGGTGCACAATTTTATAATACATCATCTCTATATTCCCTTATTTGCTCACCACCCAAAGTCTAGTCTCCTTCTGTCACCACATATTTGACTCCTCTTACCCTCTTCATCTTCTCCCCACACTCCTTTACACTATTTTTTCAACAATGTCTTGTAGTTTTCAGTGTATAGGTCTTTCACTTCCAACAATTTGTTTATTCCTAGATATTTTATCCTTTTTGTTGCAATTGCAAATGAGATTTTTTCTTTTTTTTTTCTGATATTTCATTGTGCTGGTACATAAAAATGTAACTGATTTTGGTACATTAATTTTTTATCCTGAAACATTATTGTATTTGTTTATTGTTTCTAATAGTGTTTTGGTGGAATATTTAGGATTTCCTATAAATAGAATCATGTTAGCTGCAAATCGTGATCATTTTACTTCCTTTCCAATTAGGATACCTTTTATTTCTCTCTTGTCAGATTGCCCTGGCAAGGATTTCCAGTGCTATATTGAATAATAGTGTCAAGACTGGACATCCTTTTCTTGTTCTTTATCTTAGAGGAAAAACTTTCAGTTTTTCACCATTGAGTATGATTTTAGATGAGGGCTTGTCTTCATAATGTTGTAGTACTTTCCACCTATACCCATTTTATTGAGTGTTTTAATCACAAATTGATGTTGTATTTTGTCAGATGCTTTTTCTGCATCTATTTATATGATTAAATGATTTTTATATTTTATTTTGTTAACATGGTGTATTACATTGATTGATTTGCATATGTTGAACCATTCTTGCATCCCTGGAATGAATCCCACTTGATTGTGGTGTATTATCTTTTTAATGTAATGTTTTATTGAATTGCTAGTATTTTGTTGAGGATTTTTGTTCATTAGAGATATTGGCCTATAATGTGTGTGTGTTGTTTGTGCCTGATTTTGGTATCAAGGTAATGTTGGCCTTATAAAATGAATTTGGAAGTAGTCTCTATTCTTCAGCTTTTTGGAAGAATTTGAGATGGGTAGGTATATTAAATTTTCTTTAAAAGGTAGAATTCATGGCTGAAGCCATTTAGTTCTGTACATTTGTTTTTTTTGGAGGATTTTTATTACTATTTCAGTTTTGTTACTGTTGATCGGTCTATATACATATTCTAATTCTTCACGGTTCAGTCTAGGAAGGTTATAAATTTCTAAGACTTTGTCTTCTATATTATTGAATATGGTAGCTAGTGGCCTTTCATAGTATTCTTGTATAATTCTTTGTATTTCTGTTGTGTCCATTGTAACATCGCTTTCATTTGTGACATTATTTCAGTCTTTTCTTTTTTTTCCTTAGTGAGTCTAGCCAAAGGTTTGTCAATTTTGTCTTTTCATAGAATCACACCTTTGTTTCAATAATATTACCTGTTGACTTTATGTTCTGTTTCACTTAATTCTGCTCCAATTTTTATTTTCTTTCTTCTACTGACTTTGGCTTCCTTTTTTCTCTTAGTTTTTAAGGTGAAGTATTAGATTGTTTAAGATTTTTCTTATTTCTTAAGGTAGGCTTGTAATGCTTTAAACTTCCCTCTTAGTACCGCTTTTGCCACGTACCCCAAATTCTGATATGTCATTGTCATTTTCATTTATCTCTATGTGTCTTTTGATCTTGTCTTTGACCTAGTAGTTGTTCAATAGAATGTTGTTTAATCTCCACATATTTGTGTTTTTTCCAGCTTTCCTCTGATAGTTAATTTCCAGTTTGATATTTTGTGGTCAGAAAATATGATTGGTATTATTTAAATCTTAATTTTACTGAGACTAATTTTGTGCCCCAACATATAATCTATCCTTCAGAATGATCCATGAACACTTGAGAAAATTTTATGTTCTATCATTTTGGGATGCAAAGCTCTGTAAAAATTGATAAGTTACACATTAAACCAAGTGGACATAAAGGCTGTTATTTCCTTATTTATTTTCTGTTTGGATGATCTATCCATGGCTGTCAATGAAATATTCACATCACTTACTATAATTGCATTTTTGTCTGTCTCTCCCTTTAGATCTATAAGTAATTTCATATAGATGATAGATGGATGGATAGATGATAGATGATAGATAGATAGATAGTTAGATAGATATAGATACACACACATCTATCATGAGAGCACTCATATATACATATATACATACACGTTATTTCTTCTTGAAAATTGTTCCCTTTATCATTATAAAAGTCTCTAAAACATTTTTAAAATAATTTTTTATTTTTCAAATACAGTTGACATACAATATTAATTTCAGGTATATATCATAGTGATTAGACATTTATGTAATTTAAAAAGTAATTACCCCCAATAAATTTAGTACCCATCTGATACCATAGTTATTCCAATATTACTGACTTCATTCTCCATGCTATACATCCCATTACTCTGTGCCTTTTGATTGTTGAGTTCAGTCTATTTACACTTAGGGTAATTATTGATATATGAGAACTTATAGCCATTTTGTCTAGTGCTTTCTGTCTAGTGCTTTTTTGTCTAGTGGTTGCTTTGTTTCTCTCCATTATTTCCTTTGTCTCTTGTGTATCTGTCTGCTATTTTAGTTCTATGGTATTCTATGATTTTTTTCCCTCTTCATTTCTTTTTGTATATGTCTCTTATCTAGATTTTTGGTTTTTTTTGTTGCTATTAGGTTTATGTAATAAAAAGTTTTAGATGCAGAATAGTCCTTTATCTTTTGAGTACATCTTATCTCCATTCACATGTGCAAGTTCAGTCCTTTTCCGATGTCTTTTACGTTGTCACAAATTATCCCTTTTTATGCTGTGCATTTATTTCCAAACTGCAAAAGCTATAGTCTTTTTAAAATGCTTTCTCCATTTAACTTTTATGTTTTGATTAATATTCCTTTCTAAAAGAGTTGCAATTTCCTGCTTCTCTCTGTGTGTTTGTTATCTTACTCATAATTTTGTAACTTTTCATATTTTTGTTTCAGGTAGAAGAGCTCCTTTTAACATTTATTGTAATGCAGATCTTGTGGTGATAAATTCCCTCAGCTTTTGTCTGGGAAAGCCTTTATAGGTCATATCTAAGGAATAACTTTACAGGGTATATTATTCTTGGCTGGTGATTTCTCTCTTTAAATATTTACATATTTGAGTCCACTCTCTCCTAGCTTGTAAAAGTTCTGCTAAAAACTCTAATAATCCAGTGGGTTTTCCTTCATAGGTTAGTCTTTTTTTCCTTGCTTGCTTTGAGAATTCTTTGTCATTTATTTTAGACAATTTTAATATAATGTGTCTTAGAGAACGTCTCCTTATATTCAGATAATTAGGTGTTTTGTTACTTCTTGGATTTGAGGGATAAGTTCTTTTCATAGGTTTGAGAAGTTCTCATCAATTATTTGTTTGAATGGGTTCTTTGTTCCTTTTCTCATTCTGGTATTCCCATTATTCTTATGTCGTTCTAATGGAGTCAGTTAGCTCTTACAGAGCTTTCAATTTTTTAAACTCAATTCACTTTACTTCCACATGAGTCATTTCTAGATTTTTGTCTTCAAGATCATTGATTCTTTCTTCCAATCGGTCTTTATTTCTTATGCTTTCTAATTCATTCGTCATCCAATTCATTGAGGCCTTTAGCTCCAGAATTTGTTTCGTTCTTTTAGTTTCAATCTTTTAGTTTTAATTTAAGAGCTGCATTCTTAAATTCTCTGTCATTTAAATCAAGTCTTCCATGTCTTTGAGTTTGTTTTCTGGAGACTTTTTGTTTTCTTTCTGGGCTACCTTGGTTATTCATGATACTTGATGGATTATTTCTGTGTGATCATTTGAGATATTGAAATCTTCTTTAGGTACTGTTTTGCTTCAATAATTTAGCAGGTTGATAAGTAGATATTTTTCTTTTATCCACACAGTCAGGGACTTCAGTGGGGTAGCATCACATCATCTGTGGAAAATGCCCTATATTCCCTGAAGATGTGGGTGTGCCTTATTCTTACATGGTTAGTTATGGTAGGTGATGGGGCTCCTGGCATGTGAGTTCCCAGTACTCTCTTTCCTGTATCCAAACCACGTTGTACTATCTTAGGTATCTCAGTTGCCTCCATCAGGCTTTCCTGTGATGGGTTAGAGAGTAGTGAGTTTATGCACTGAAACTTTATTTCTTCCACTAGGACTACCTGCAATGTGCACCAGCCACTCAGGCCAGAATGATGCTTGTGTTGTCCTTCTCTGGACTGCCAATTGAGGGCTACAACCCAACACCTCCACTGACTGCTACCATGTCAGCTAGAGTAGGGAGGTGGATTTGCATGTCTGTGTCTTTGTTTTTTCTCTCAGATTGAGGCTGTCACACTTTTGTACTGCATCTCCTCTGTCCCTGGGCTCAGTCGCAGTGTGTACTAGGCACTGAGCCAGAATGCTGCCTATGCCCTTCTCTGGGCCACTGAATGAGGGTTTCAACCCAATTCTCAATGCTACCATATCAACTGGGGCTGAGGCCAGTGCAGGACTGTGTTTGGGGCTTTCCATCTCTGTCCTTCCTCCTCACCTTCAGATGTCTCAACGTGTGGATCTCTCAAATGTGTTTGTGTGTTGAGTATAGAATCATTTGTTGAATTATAGTTGTCCAAATTGTAACTTTAAGGAGAGAAACCAAGTTTTCTCATTCTGCTGTGATGCTCATATCACTCGACTATTCATATTTTTAATTCAAAGACAACTATAATTATTTTTGTTGTCATATTTTCTAGTTGCCTATTTTTTTTCCTATCACTATTACATTTGAGAACTCTCTAACACCTGTAAGCAGAAGTGATTAACTATAGAGATTTATTTTTAATATATTGGGGTGACATTGGTTAATAAAATATTACATAGTGTTCAAGTGTGTTGTTCAAGAAGACATAATATGTACATTGCAATTAGCTATTTTAACATAAAAAGTTTAAAGCTATAATATGTAATATGTATAATATTACATTTACTTATAACAATATTAATTCTACTTTTGTGTGGAAAACTTTCAAAGTATACTAATAAAAAATTTATAATTTGATGTTTCTAAAAGCCCTGTGAATTAGATAAACCTGGTATTATAATTCTCATTATAAAGTAAAGAAACAGGCCTGGTAATGTTCTTTAATTTTTCTCAAAATCACATAACCTGTAAAATGATAGAGGTAAGATCTTTTGACTTTTATAACACTTTTTCCAGTTTCCAAAATATGTCTTACTGGAAGGTATAAAACTCTCTATGAAATAGCAAAACATCTAGAATCCTAGAACTTTTAATTTTTTTATGAGGAAGGTAGTGTGATGTAGTAGAAAGAACTAGATTCAAAGTTGGTAGATGATTTGCCAGCCAGGTTCAAGCTAAGAAATAAAATAGCATGGAACTTATACAAAATGAACAAAATGGCACACATACAACTAGTGTACATTTCACTTTGGAAGCAAAAAGCTAATTTACAATTGTTCAGCTGGAGGGAATGTTGTAAATGAAGGAAAAAAGGTTATTGTATGATTGAGGTGACCAAAATTACTGTTTAGAAGAGTGGTTTTAACTTTTCATGAGATTTAGTTATGAAGGCCCTTCTCCTTTAATAAATTGGACAAAGTTTAAAAAGTAAAACATTTTTATAAATGAAAGTTATAGCTGTTTATATCTACTACACTGTCAAAACTTTAGACATATGAATTTTTATGTAATATTTGTGTCAAAATAATCTTTAAGAGAACTAATTTGAAGCCTAATAACTAATTTTACTTGAAAAGGCACTGAATTATATACCTAAGCACCTGTAGCTTTTAAAAGTGTTACATTTCTTGACCTATTTCCCTTTTGCAAAGCAAAAAAAGATGTGTGATTCTTCTGTAAAAATATAAGACCAAATTGAAGAGCAAATTAGGTAATCACTACTTACATTTTTAAATTAATGATCGAATGTGATTGCAGGTCATCCTTGTTATTTTCAGTGGTCATGGCTATTATACAAGATCAACCTATCCTATGCAAAGGCAAAATGATCTTCCTAACTTTAATCACTACCCGACATCCAAACTCTACAGCATTACTTTCCAGTAATCTTATTTTAATTCAAAGATAAAAAATAGTAATGGTTAGTATGATACATTCTAGTTGCATATTTTTTTTTCCTCTCAGAGTTGCATTTGGGAACTGCAATGGGTTGGCTGTGGTGGATTTTATACAGAAGACAGTACTGTTAAGCATGGGGACCATTGACCTATATAGATCAAGTGACCTATACCAACGGCAACCACGGTCTCCTCGAAAAAACAAGCAGTTCATTGCAGGTAGGAGATAAAACAAGATGGTTATGAATTTAATTAGTTCATCTGTTTTCTTACCTTTAGATTTTTTTGTCTGTCTTCTGTAATGCTATTAAAATGCATGGCAATCTAAAGTGACCATAGTTCACAATACTATGTAAGTAAAATTGGGCAGAAACATAGGGTAAATAAGGCATTTAAACTTCAACTTAAGAAACTTGAGATGCTTCCTAACTTTAATATCAAATTGAATTCCTAGGAGATAACAGAAAATAAGCTATGAAATATAAAAACTCTATTAAAATCAGGCTCTCTAGTTGAAAAAAACTGCTTGCAGTGATTATGTTAAAGAAGATAATTTTCTTCCAGTGTACTTGGTCCCTTTAAAAATATAATTTTCAGTTAAAAGTTATATTTTAAAAGTAATCATTCATTTAAATTAACCTCATATTTTACCTGTCATCTTTCCTTGTTTAACAGTGTCTTTTTTCTAAGAGGTATTTTAACAAATGCACTAAACGTTATTTAACATTTAATAATGCTATGAAAGATGACATTTTTCTTGACAGGATCAATAAGTTGATTTATTTAACTATAAAAGGAAAATATTTATGGTTAATTAGAATATAAGAAATACTTTCTACATAATGCCAAACTTTGATATGCTGGATCATCCAAAGTTTTACTGAAATTGCAGCATATATCCAAACAGTTGCCTTTGAAAACATTGTCAAAATTTTGTATATTTTCTGTCTAATGACATAGTTTAAAAATTTAGGTAAAAATTGCTTGGGCTAAAAGGTAGAAATACATCTATACAGTATTATGTCAGTGAACAGAAAATATAAAGTTCATTTAAATTTTAGACAATTTTTAAAATTTTTGTTAATCTGTTGAATATTGAAAAGACTTTATTAAAAATACTCATGAAATAATATTTTAAAATAAAAAATGGAGGTGTTATTTTTTAAATAGCAGGTGTGCAAAATTTAACATCTGAATGTGACAAGTTTTCTTTTGGACTAATGAAAATTTACTTGGGTAAACCTCAACCCTTTCCAAATCGTTAGTTTTGATCCTTAGTGTTTCTGTTAGGAATCGCAACTTTTAGCAATATCTTAGGAGTGCTAGAAATGTCAAATTCTACAGGTTCTGTCTCAATTACTAATGGCTTTTGAAAAGAAGGCAGAATAAGAAATCGTGCATGCATGTACCATAAGATTCTCTCATCATTTGGAAAGAGAAGGTTGGTTTTTGAAAGTTTGTGGACTCTATGGTAGGAAGATGTTAAGGGATAGTAGGCACTCTTTGCATACTAAAAGCACCAATTCAATTAGAAAAGCTTTGGATCCTATAACAGCATCCAAATCACTTGCTAGATATGCACAACGGGATAAAGTGTATATTTTGAAAAAGGTAATACAAATTTTATTTAATTTAAACTCATTGAGCCTCAACATTTATGATTAGAGCTTAGAACTGATTACATTAAAATCAGGAAAAACCATGATGAAGTCATACATTTCATACTTAATGTATAAAAATGAGTATTCACTTTGTTATTAAAACATTAAAGATTAATATTCACAAGCGTTCCTTTTAATATTGAAAATTAAAGACAACCATTTTTTATATTTATAAGGTACTTATACATATTATTTGTAAGCCATATATATGTAAACATATAAGAAATATGCCATCTATTTTTAAATTTGATTAAATGAAATTACTACAGCATTCTCATCACTCATCTATCACCTTTTACTTTCTAATTGGCTTATTTTTTTTAGTATCGTATTTCTAATTTGATTTTTTAATATCTTCTCTTTAATTTGATTACCTAAACTTGCGGCAATTTCTTCATCTTGGCTGTTCTAGATTCTGGTATGATATCACTTCCTTTCACTTTAGACTATTTTTTTCTCTTTCCTCTGCCTGCTGCTGATGCTGGTGTTCTGGCATGTTCCAAAGACAACTTTTGCATGCGTGGCCTGTCTAACTTTTATCCTGATTTAACGAAACGGATCCGTACTTCTTATCAGAGTAAGTTCTATAAAGGTTAGGCATTTTAAGTTATAATGCTTGAGTTAAATCCATACATCTATGCTCAGTAATGTGTTTTTTTAAAACACATTCAGCATGCATGCAAATTTTTGTTTCGTTATGGAAGTGCAACCTGATAATTTTAATTAAAATTATAAAAATATTTCTAAAATTTATTGTCATAGACTCATTTACTCATATTCATTGTTTCAGTGTTTAGTTAAAACCATGCAGATCATGTCCTTTTAATCCAAGAGTCACTCTCTTTTGTTTTGAGGAGGGTGTCCTTGTAACTAATGAACCTGATTTATCAGTATCAATAATTGAATGCTTTTTTTATTTTGGAAACCTTGTGCCTTTGGCCATTTTCTAAAACTATTCTAACTGAGGCCACAAGCTTTCCTTCTTCTAGGTAATTAGATTTCATAGAGGTAGCTAAGTATCCCGAATTTCTGATGTTTTGTATTAAAATAGAATATACAAACATTGCTGTAGTGATTTTAGATACCAAACACTGTGAAGTTATAGAATTAAATTTATAAATAAAAGTCAATAATATTTACCATGGTAGCAAATGTAATTCTACAGATAGTGGAGTAAGCAATTTTAAAAACTCATGCAGAAAGAGTAGGGAGTGAAGGTATGATTGGAAGTGTAGATACTAGCAATATTATGGGTAAATATTATTGACATGAGATGTTTATGTTATGTTTAAAAAGCACATTTCTAAACAATATATACAAGATGACCTTATAGTTGTATAAAATATACACTCACATATCTTGTTTATATCTTGAATTTCTTCAGACTTTTCATTAGCTTGTAAATATTAATGAAATTACATCACTTATTGAAGCCTAAAACTTTGTGTTCCTCTAGCTAAAGGAAGTCAGTCTCTGTGAAATCCTTTAAAAATTTCTTGGAGTGCCCAGAAGGTTACTTATTTTGCTCATAAGTATTCCCTAGTTTTCTACTCTAGCAGAGCACCTCCTTTTGGAGTGCTTCCTACTACCTCACCTCCTGGTGCCTTATGATGGAACACTGATATTTATGTTGGCTTCTGCTACTCCCTGTTGTGCCAGTCTTGTACACAGCAGTGTTTAAACCATTTAGTTTGTATGTTACCTGGATTTTTTTGTATGTTTATTTTTATACATAGTCTCTTTATATCCTCTACACCCAGCACAAGTATGAACTCAGTAAGTAAATGATGATGGCAGTGGGACAGAGAATGACAACAGGCTTTTTATGCTCACATGAACAGACAGAGGACTTTTCAAATTTGACAAATGAGAGCAGAAATAGCTTCTGTAGTTACTGGGTTCATTAGAATTTTGCAAAAGAAATCACAGGTCTTTCTAAATAAAGACCTAAAGTGTCAAGACAGAAGTGAAATCAAATCATTACAAAGCCATAAGAGATCCTCCATGTCTCCATCAGTAGGTTCCATGGGGGCTCAGACAAGCCCTGAGATTTGAAATGATGTTTTAAAGCCTCTCTTGCTATTCAATGTCATATATTTTGATGAGACTGATTCTTTATTGACTTGAAGGTATATTTTGGAATTTGCTTTTAAAAATAAATTTCATGAAAATTTGGCTTTAACTGTTGGATCATATAACCTGGTTACATTTCTAAAGTTTTAGAGATTGTACAGCCTTTTCATGAATTGTTTCCCAGCTTTCAGGAAAGTACATCTTCACTGTCGCTACTGGGAGAAATTTAACCCACTTCCATTGACTGCCTGTTTTATTCTGGGATTGTGCTCAGCAATTTGACTCAGTGTAATATTATTTAAGTGTCATTATAACTCTTTGAGGAAAATTGATATTTATTAGTAGATTTCTCTACAAATTAGAAAATTAACATTGAAAGAGATTAAATCAAAGTCACACAGAATAAATGGTAACAAAACTTAGACCTACCTGATCCAAAGAGACTTTATATGTTTTTTACTATATTATCCTGTGTCTCAAAGTTTTAGGTACATTGGAAACCAATTTCATTATTCTATAATCAGAAACCATTTTTTTCCACCCTCAATTAATTAAATAACATATTCAAAATGAAAATATTTAAAATTTTGTCACAATTGAAGATATTGGGCAAGGTACTCTCAAAAATCCATTTTTATATGTAATTATATTATATCAATTTTGCTCTCAAAGTGATATCACATTCTACTTTGAACCTTATACTTTTCATTCTGAGAAACATCTCAATTCCGATCTTTTCTGGAGCTCTTTCACTGGTCTTGTAATATAGGATAGGCCACAAATCTTTAAATTCTCTAAACCTTTAGATTCTCATCTGCAAATTTTCCACATCATAGCGTAATAAAACTTTATAGCTCAAAGACCCCTTCTATTTTACAGATTGTGATTTGTGGAAGCAATGAAACATTTTGGAAACAGCAACAGACATAGAGTCGAAAGTATTATATCAATTTATGCCTTCTTAATTTATCTATTCATTGCATTTACAATCCTAAACAAGTCATTTAACTGTTCTGAGTTTTTGTATTATACATAAATTAAAAATTATAATACCTACTTCTTTTAGAGACTTTTGGAAATTTTCTGGGTTAATGTTTGTAAAAGCATTTCTATAAATATTATACATTGTTATTATAATAAAAGATGAATCAAGCCACAGAGAGGTTAAATTTCAGAATCACAATCAATCTATGAAAGACTTTGGAAAGTCTCAGGCTTATATATGCTTTCCCTCTTTTACTGCATGTTTTTTTTCCAGAGTGCGGGGAATAATAAATAAATAATAAGGAATGCCTCAAGGAAGAAAAATCAGTAAAAATGATGGTAAATAATAAATGAGAAAAGTTTTCTCATTCCATAGATATACTATTATTATTGAAAAAAAAAAAAGAGATGGCAATGCTATCAAAGAGGTAAATGAAATAAGTGAGGAAAGATGGACCTATTTTTGAGAGTGTTAGTCAGAGATGGGCCTATCTGAGGAGGAAACATTTAAGTGATACTTTGAAAGATAGGAAGATTGGGACGAAGCTTTAGATTTACACTTTAGACCAAGATAAAGTAATAGGGACCAGATTTAACCTCCTGCCTGAAATAAACAAAAAACATATAAATATAACTGTTTTTTAGACACAGGACATCCAGCGATTAAAAATAGAAATGAACCCTAAAACTATACCTTTTTACTGCCCTGAGAGTGTTTCTACAATGCAGCAAAGGGATGAAGGGAAACCCAGGAGAAAACCAGTGGACACTCTGAGTTGAGATGGAGCTGAGAAACTAGGGAAACCAAAAAAGCTAAAGTTCACAGAGAGAGGATCCCAGAGATCTACAGAGTTTCCTCCTCAACAAAGTACAGATCAATACATACATATGATGAAACTAACCAGGGACAGGTAAAGACTGTCTGAAAGAATTAAAGGAAACAGTTCTCAACACTCAAAGAAAATAGTGTCATTCCCACAAGCCAGAGGAGAAAAAAATTATAATTCATATCTACGTCTAGTTAGCATTGTACTGGAAATTCTAGCCAGTATTGTCAGGCAAGTAAAGTAAAAGTTACCAAGATTGGAAAAGAAGTTTTAAATTATCTTTTTCAAATCCATGATCAAAATCTACAAAAGAGCTACTGGAACTAATAGGTTAGTTTAACAAAGTGCAGGATATGAAATCCATATATAAAATTCAAGAAAATCAGTTTTATTTTTATACTCATAACAATCTGAAATTGAAATTTAAAAATCCCATTTATAATGGATAAAAATATAAAACACTTAATCATAAATTAGGCAACAGATTTGAAAGATTCATACATTTAAAACCAGAAAACATTGCTGAAAAAAAGTGAAAAAGGCCTAAAATAAGAAATTATACTATGTTCATGTTTCAGAAGTCTTGATAGTATTAAAATGTCAGTTCTCTCCAAATTGACCTATAGCTCAATATGATGCCCCCTGCAAAATTCAGATTTTTAATAGAAACTTACAAACTGATTCTAAAGTCCATGCAGAAATGCAAAGGATTTAAAGTAGCCAAAACAACTTTTAAAAAGAACAACATTGAGACGTGGGACCAAGATAGGCAGCAAGGAGGACATGAGCTCGCTTCCTCCCAAGAACACATGGAATGTACACCTATATTTATGGCAGTTCCTCCTGAAAGATAACTGAGGAACAATTGAACAGCTTCTTCACAACAAAGAAGAGATTACGTAGAGAAGGTTGTGAAACTGTGAAAACTGTCTGAGGGAACTCTCCAGGCTGACTAGAGGAACCAGTGAGCACCATTGTTTATGTTTCCCCTTTGGGCAAGAGCTCTATCCATGTGCCCTGGCTGACCTGAGAGGATGCTGCAGTGTGTCTCTAGCAAACCCTCCTGGACTACCTCCAGAAGAAAAAGGAGCATGCCATAGCTCACAGAATGTGGCCACTTACCCTGAGGTTGATCCAGAAAGCACAGCAAGGTGTTCCAATATATACCCACCATGATGTGTACATGCGGGCTCTCGTGCCCAGAGAGAGTATGAAAATATCAAAGCAATTCAGTGCCCACATGCAGGGTTGCCCCATCCAGTGAAGTGCAGAGATAGTAGGGTACTGATGCACATGCATATGACCCTGCCTCACCTGGAGAAGGTACAAAACTAGCAAAGTGTTACAGTACATGCACACAGGCTTGTCCTATCCAGAGTAAGTATGGAACTAGTAGGAGTGCTGCTGCAAGCTCATGCAGAGTTGCCATACCTGGAAAGGTTAGAGGACTGGTGGAGAACTACTGTGTGAGCACGTAGGGCTGATGTGCCTGGAGAAAGTGCAGAACTAGCAAAGTACTATGGTATATGCACACAAGGCTGCCCTGCCCAGACCCAACTTGAGTAACAGACAATTAAAGTAATAGGACATGCTGTACACACCCTGGGCTGCCCAACCCGATTAGAAGAGTAAGGAAGTGTGCACACATTAAGCTGCCCTGCGCAAACTCCTTTCTGGTTGTGGATAGCCAGAATAATAGGGAGTTACTGCACACATGTGTACACCAGACTGCTCCATCAGGAAACCACTCCTTCTGTCCAAATGGCACCAGTAACCTATCCTGGCTGCATCTTACCTGCCAAAATCATCCAGCATTCAGTCAACACATAGTCTACTTTCTCAAAGTTGGGAGAAAGCTATTTTATCTAACTCATTGTTCCAATATGTACCCACAATTGTTCCAACAAACACAAAGTCAAAAAAAAAAAAAATGCAGAGACAGAAGAATATGGCCCAAATGAAGCTATAAAAGAAAATCCTGGAGAAAAAACTCTAATGAAACAGATAAGTAATTGCTTGATAAAGAATTCAAAGAAATGGTCATAAGCACCTCAACAAACTTGAGACTAGAATAGAGGGATTCAGAGAGAATGTAAAACAAAACGGGGGGGGGGACTAGAAAATATTATAAAGAACAATCAGGAAGAATAGCTGAATTAAAGAAATACATTAGAAGGAATCAACAACAGATTAGTTAATACAAAAGAATGGATTAGCAACCAAGAAGACAGAATATTGGAAATCACCCAGTAGGAACAAAATGAAAAAATAATTTAAAAAATGGTCATCATTTTTGATGAGACATCAAGAGCCCTAATGTTCAAATGATAGGGATTCAAGACAGAATAGTGAGAGAAGGGAGGAAGGTAGAATATTTGAAGATATGGCAACTGAAAAGAACTTAAGGAAAAGAAACAGACATCCCATTGCAGAGTTCCAAACAAGATGAACCCATAAGGCCCACACTAAGACATAGTGTAAAAAAAAAAAAAAAAGGCAAAATTTAAGGCTATAGAGACAGTCTTGAAAATATCGAGACAGAAACAACTCACATATAAGGAAAACTCCATAAGGCTGTCAGCTCATTTCTCAGCAGCAACTTTACAGGCCAGAGGGAAGTGTCAGGAAATACTTAAAGAGTTGAAAGAAAGAAGCCCAAAACCTAGAAGACTATAGTCAGCAAGACTATTATTCAGACTTGAAGAAGAGATAGTTTTCCAAACAATCAAAACTAAAGGAGATCACCACCACTACACCAGTTTCACAAGAAATTATAAACATTCTTCCTTATGCAAAAAAGTCAAGGCTGTAATTAGAAATAATACAGGAAAGAAAAAAATCTCACTGGTAAAAGCAAATATATAATAAACACAGTGAACCAATCACTTAAGAAGTTAAAAGATAAAAGCAGCAAAATTTTAACTACCATAAATAATAATGGGATACAAAAAACAAAGATATAAAATATGACATCAAAAATAAAGAGTGGAAGGGGGGATTTAAAATATAGTTCTTTAAGAGTGCATTTGACTTAAAACATCTATCAGCTAAAATAGTCTGCTATGGGTAGAGATGGATATATATGAACCTCGTGGTAACCATAAACAAACACCTACAAATATACACAAAAAATAGAGAAAGGTACTCAAAGTACTAAAGAAAGTCAGCCCATCAAAAGGAAAGAGATCAACACATTCGCCCATGACCACATCAAAATTACAACTAAATTATGCAGCAGCTAGCACTGAGAACCACCTGAAAACTACCTGAACAGAGTCCTACAACTAAGGATATAAAAAAGTAAGCATGAGGAGACTGGTAAGAGGGGTATAGATGAGGAACAGAAAGTTCCCACACCTGGTTATTAAGAACTGGGAGGGATATCTCAGCTGTGGTTGTACCCCATGAAGAGCAGCTGATCCCACCCCACACCTGACTCCCCAGCCTGGGGCACCAGTGCCAGTAAGAGGAGTTCCTACAATTTCTGCCTGTGAAAACCAGTGGGGGTTGGATCTAATGAGACAGAAACCTGCTGGAGTCCTAGACATTCTTGTTGAGGGGCCTGAACACTGACTTGCTTCTTCACAAACTCACTTGTTCTGAGGTTCAGTGCAGAAACATCAGCTTGAAAAGAGTCAGAGACATATGGGGAGCAGTGAATTGACAAACTTCAGGAGAAAGACTAGGGGAACAAGGGTCAGTATAGCTCTCTCCCAGAACAGCAGCAATGACAGGCTCAGTTGCTTCTTTGTAGAGTGCTCCTCTGAACCAGCCAACATGCTCAAGTGGGTGCCAAAATTGAGCTCTCTATTACAGTCTCTAACACTACCCTCAGCCCCAAGATTTCATGAGACCTGCCCAATCCAATTAATACATCCAACTTAAGCAGCTTCCAGCAGCTTTTCTTCACTAGTCCAAAGTGTGGACTTTCCTAAAATTACTCAAAGGTCCACAAATCACAAACAAGCAGTGGCTGGCCAAAGGCATGCTCGGAACTTCCTGCGAAACAGTCCCAACATCAGAGGTACCAACATTTGCATCATAGAAATACCAGAAAGACAAGACAGAGCAAGGGTTTGAAAACCTATTTGAAGAAATAATGACTGAAAACTATACTAACTGACAAAGGAACTAGACCTATTAATCCAGGAAGTGCATAAAGTCCCAAACAGGATAAAACCAAAGAGACCCACACTAGGTACACATCAAAATAAATTACCAAAGTTAAAGATAAAGAAAAATCATAAAAGTAATAAAAGAAAAGCAGTTAGTACAAGAGATCTCCCATTAGACTATTAGATGACTTTTAAATAGAACTTTCCTGGCCAGAAGGGGGTGGCATAAAATATTCAAAAGTATAAAAAGAATGACATACAGCCAACACTACTCTACCCAGTAAGACTATCATTTAGAATCAAGGAAGAGAGAAAGATTTTCCCCGGCAAGAAAAAGCTAAAGGAGTTCACCACCATTAACCCAGTATTACTAGAAGTATTAAAAGGGATTTCTTTAAGGGAAAAGAAAGATCACAGATATGAATAAGAAAATAGGAAAGAAATTCTCACTAACAAAGATAAACACTTAGTAAAAGCAGTGGATAAACTGATAGAGATATTTCAAAGGTTAAAAGGTAGAAGTTGGAAGGTCATGGGTAATAAATTAATGGATACACACAACATACACACAAAAGAAGTAAAAAATTATTACAAAATTAACAGAAGAGATGACTATAAATTGTAGTGATTTTAGAATGTTTTCAAACTTAAATGACCACCAACTTAAAATAGTCTGCCATAAACATAGCTTGGTATATGTGAAGCACATGGTAACCACAACCAAAAATCTGACATATTACTAAATAAGAGAAAAGAATCCAAACATGACACCACAGAAAGCTGTTAACATGTAAGAGAAGAAATAGAATTTAAAAAACATAGAAGAACTACAAAAACAATGAAAAAACATTCAAAATCCAATAACTACGTACCAGGCAATAATTACTTTAAATGTAAATGGACTAAATGCTCCAATAAAAAGACAGGGAGGCTAAATGAATAAAAATCCAAGACCCATATATATGCTGCCTACAAGAGACCCACTTCAAATTGAAAGATACATACAGATTGTAAATAAAGAGATGGAAAAAAATATTTTAAGCAAATGGATATTTTAAAAAAATGGAGTAGCAATATTTATATCAGACAAAATAAACTTTAAACTAATGGATATAACAAGAAACTAGGGAATTTCATAATAGTAAAGGGATAAATCTAACAAGCAGATATATCTATCATAAGCATGTACACATACAACATAAGAGCACCTAAATATGTAAGGCAAAAACTGATGGACATCAAGGGAGAGATTAATAGTAAGACAATAATAGTAATGGAATTTAACACCCCATTGATAATAGATCATTCAGACAAGGAATCAGCAAGGAAACAGTAACCTTAAACAACACATTAGACCAGATGAACTTAATTGATATTTTTAAGACATTTCACTCAAAAGAAGCAGAATATAAATGATCTCAAGTGCACATGAAATATTTTTCAGGATAGACCACATGTTAGGCCACGAAATGAGTATCGATAAACTTAAGAAGACCAAAATCATATCAAGCATCTTTTCTGATCATTATGGTATGAATTTTAAAATAAATTACAAGAAGAAAATGGAAAAACACACAAACACCTGGAGTCTAAAAAAATGCTACTAAACAATGAATTAGTTAATGAGATAAAGGAATAAATTATGAGATACCTTGAGACAAGTGAAAATGAAGACAGAACTACACCCAACCTGTGGGACACATCCAAAGCAATTTTAAGAAAGAACTTTACAGCAATACAGGCCTACCTCAAGAATCAAGAAAAAAAAAAATCTCAAGGGACCTGTCAAGATAGTGTAGAAGGTAGATTGCTGTGCATATTTCCTCTTGCCACCTCGCCAAAATTATAACAAAACTCCAGAGCAACCATCACTGAGAGTTGCCTAGGGTCTGGCTGAATGGAAGTCCTGCACTTAAGGACATTCATTTGAGGTCACTTCAAGACTGGTAGGAGAGGTGGAGACAAAACATCCTGGTCCTACAATGGCATGTGGTGGTGGAGAGAATTGGGAGCTGCCTCTTGCCCCCTGAGAAGTGAGATGTCCTAGCCTCACACCCAGCTTCCAGTGCCAGAAAGAAAAGTCCCACAACCTCCAGGAGTGAAAAACCAGTGGAGATCATCGTTGAGTGTAGTGGAGAGCCTCTTAAAGGGCCCATGCCTGGACTTATGCAGTGACAGACTCACTCTCTCTGGGCTCCAGTGCTAGGGCAGCTGTTTTAAGAGGACCAGGGACATACAGAGAGATGCTGAGTTGTTAAATTCAGGGAGAGGGCCAGAGGTAAATAATTGCTTTCTCCCAGACAGAAATACCGGCAGTGTCCATTGTTCCTTGGTTGAGGCCACACCCCTCCCAGCATGCAGACACAGGTGGCTGCCATATCGAGTTTCTTTCAGCCTGGGTAACACAGGTTGCTTTGCTCAGGGGATTCTCTTAGATTTTGCCTCTCCCAACTTGTGGATTCATCTAAGCCACTTCCACTGATTTATTCCATACCAAAAAAAAAATCAGATTAAAAAAAAGAAAAATGAATTTTAAAAAATGAGCATAGTTTAAGAGGCCTCTGTGACATCAAGCATAACAGTATTTGCATCACAGGGGTACCAGAAGGAAAAGACAAGAGTAAGGAATTCAAAACTGATTTCAAAAAATAATGACTGAAAACTTCCCTAACATGGTGAAGGAAATAGACATACAAGCCCAGGAAGTGCAGAGAGTCCCAAACAAGATGAATCCAAAGAGGCTCATATCAAGACATATCAGAATTAAAATTCCAAAAGTTAAATACAAAGAGAGAATCTTAAAAGCAGCAAGAGAAAATCAGTTAGTTACCTACAAGGAGCACCCATAAAACTGTCAGCTGATTTTTCAACAGAAACTTTGCAAGCCAGAAGGGTTTGGCACAAAATATTCCAAGTGATAAAAAGCAGGGACCTACAACCAAGATTACCCAGCAAAGCTATCATTTAGAATCGAAGAAAAATAAAGATCTCCCAGACAAGAAAAAGCTAGAGGAATTCATCACCACAAAGCCAGTATTACAGGAAATGTTCAAGGGACTTACTTATTAAGAAAAAATGTATCAAAAATATGAATAAAAATTTACAATAACTACATATCTATCAATAAGTACTTCACATGAAAAAGAATGAAATGCTCTAATCAAAAGACAGGGTGGCTAATTGGATATAAAAAAACAAGACCCTTACTTATGCTGCCTACAAGAGACTCACTTCAGATTAAGAGACACATACAAACTGAAAGTAAAGGAATGGAAAAAGATATTTCATGATGGACCTAGAGGATATTGTGCTGAGTGGAGTAAGTCAGATAGAAAAAGACAGATGTCATGATTTCACATACATGTGGACTCTAAAGAACAAACAAAAACAGAAACAAACTCATAAATACAGAGAACATTTTGAGGGTTACCAGGTGAGAGGGGTGTTGGAGGAGTATATGGAAAAGGAAAGGAATTAAGAAGTACAAAATTGTAGTTATAAAATAGTCATGAAGAAATAAAGTACAGCAAAAGTTATATAGTCAATAATATTGTAATAACTGTGTATGGTGTCAGATGGGTACCAGATTTATTGGGGTGGTCAATTCATGAGTCAGATAGATGTCTAACAACTATGCTGTACACCTGAAACTAATATTATATGACAATTATAATTTAAAAATAAAATATATTATTTATATTTTTTAAAAAATCAAATAAACAATCTAATCTTACACCAAAGGAACTAGAAAAACAAACAAAGCATGAAGTGAGTAGAAGGAAGGAATAAAGATCAGAGCAGAAATAAATGAAATGGAGACTTAAAAAAAAAAAAAAAACAACAACAGAAAAGATTAATGAAACCAAGAGTTAGTCCTTTGAACACAAACAAATTGATAAGATTTGCAGGACACAAAGGGCCAAAAGTGGAAGGAAGGAAGGAAGGAAGGAAGGAAGGAAGGAAGGAAGGAAGGGAGGGAGGGAGGGAGGGAGGGAGGGAGGGAGGAAGGAGAGAGAAGGAGAGAGAGAGAGAGAGAGCGCACAAGAAAAACTAGCCAACACCACAACCAACACCACAGAAATATAAAGGATTATAAAATAATACTATGATTAATCACATGCCAACAAACTGGACAACCTGGAAGAAATGGATAAATTCCAAAAAATACACAATTTTCTGAGTCTGAATAAGGAACAAAAATATATATATAAATGAAAAGACATAAAAGTACTCACAACATTAATCAATAACCAAAAAACTCCCAACAAACAAAAACCCTGGAAAACATGGATTCACAGGTGAATATTGCTAAACATTAAAAAAAGAATTCATGCTTTAATAAAGGGATACTATGATTATAGTGTCTCATCAATTAGAGAACAAAGAGATGGAAGTTATTAAAAGAACCAAGTGGAACTATCTTACAGGACACATAAAAATTAACTCAAAGTAAATGAAAGACTTGAACATAGACCTGAAAACATAAAGATCCTCGGGGGTGAGGGGAAAAAAACATAGGCAGTTAGCTCCTTGACATGGGTGTTGATGATGATTTCTTTGGAGTTGACACCAAAAACAAAGTAAAGGCAAAAATAAACAAATGGGATTACATCAAACTAAAAAGCTTCGGTATGGCAAAGAAAACTATTAACAAAATGAAAAGGAAACCTACTACATGGAGGAACATATTTGCAAATCATATATCTGGTTAGGGGTAATATTAAAAAAATATAAAGAACTTATACAACGCAATAGCAAAGACCTGAAACACTGAATTTTAAAAAAGTCGTTTTCTCTAAGATAGTTGAAAAGGTGCTCAGTGTCACTAATTATCAGAGAAATGCAAATCAAACCCACAATGAGATATTAGAAGGCTATTATCAAAAAGATAAGACATAACAAGTATGGTGAAGATGTAGAGAAAAGAAAATCTTGTGCACTATTTGTGGGGATGTAAATTGGTGCAGCCATTATGGAAAACAGAATGGAGCCTCCTCAGAAAATTAAAACTAAAACTACCATATGTCTCAGCAATTCCACGTTAGGGTATCTATCCTAAGAAAAATGAAAACATTAACTCAAAAAGATGTTTACTGAAGCATTACTTACAATAGGTAAAATATGGAAACAACCTAAGTGTCCATCAGTGGATGAATGGATAAAGAAGATGTGGTACATATACACAATGGAATATTTATATATTAAAAAAAAAAAGAAATATTGCCATTTGTAATGACATGGATGGACCTTGAGGGGATTATGCTAAGTGAAATATGTCAAACAGAAAAAAGACAAATATCATGTGATATCACTTACATGTGCAATCTAGAAACAACCACTCTTCCCCAAAATCAACCTCAAACTTATAGATACAGAGAATGGATTGGTAGTTGTCAGAGGCGGAGGAGGGTGCATGGGTGAAATGGATGAAGGGGGTCAAGAAAAAAAAATTCTGATGTTGAAAATACAATAAGTAAAAAGAAAAATTCACTAGAGAGACTCAATTGCAGGTTAGAACTGGAGAAAATAATCAGCAATTCTGAAGGTAGGTTGATAGAGACTACGCATTACAAAGAACAGAGAGGAAAAGGAAGAAAAACCTTCAGAGAATTGTAGGATATCTTATGTGTTTCAACATGTTCACAGTAAGAGTAATAGAAGGAAGAGAAAGCAGAAAAAATGTTTAAAGAAATAATGGCTGAAAACTTACAAAATTTGATGACAAACATTAATGTGCTCATCCAAGATGCTCAATAAATTCTAAGTAGGAAAAATGCAAAGATATTCACACCAAGACACCACAGTAAACATGCAGAAAGGCAATTAGAAAATTTTGAAAGCAATTAGAGGAAAACTACTTGTCACATCCAAGAGAATACCATAGAATTAATAGTTCATCAGAAACAATAAAAGCCAGAAGGCAGTAGGATGGCATAACATATTCAAACTGCTCAAAGGACAAAACTATCAACCAAAAATATTATATGCAGTAAAAGTATATCTCAAAAATGTAGGTGTAATAAAAACATTCTGAGATAAACAAAAACTGAATTTGTTGCTAGCAGAGCTACCTTACAGGAAATACTAAAGGAAATCCTTCAGGCTGAAAGAAAGTGACCTCAGATGGTAATTTGAATTCACACAAAGAAAAAAAAAAGAACACTTAAAGTAATTATATAATTACAAAATAATAGTGTAAATGCATATTCTTATATGGTTTAAAAAGCAATTTATGAAACAATATATATATAATTGTATAGTTGGGCCTATATATAACATATAAAAATCTAATATATTTTCTTCTAATAACAGCACTGTAGAGGAGGTGGGTGGGAGCAAAGTTGTATTTGAGTAAGCAGATGATTCCAGATGGATATACCAGAGCAAATGAAGAAAGCCAGAAATGGTAAATCAGAAGTTATTATACAAACTTTATAAATATATTTTCTCTTCTTTCTTCTTTCAACTTTGTACTGAAAACTGTAAAGTAGTTGCAAAACGAAAACAAATGTTTTATTCATTTAAGTGGAAAGGAATCCCATATGTATGGATTAGAAGACTCAATATTAAGATAATCTGTTTAAATTATATCTATATTAGAATCCAGTATAAATCTAACATATCTTTTTTGTAGAAATTGGCAAATTTTATATAGAAATGCTAAGAATATAGAATAATGAAAAAATTCTTGGAGAACAAAGTTGGAGGATTTTCCTACGTGATTTCAAGATACACTATAAACCTACATTAATTAGTGTGGTAGTCAAAAAAAAGATAGACAAATAGACCAATGATTATCGAAGAGAGTCCAAAAATTGGCCACACTATGGCCAAGTTTTGACTAAGATACCAATAAAAATCAATGAAGATAGAAAAACCTTCCTAACAAAATAATGATGGAACTGGGCAAGCATATAGGGGGAAAAATGGACTTCATTCCTACCTCGTGCCATAATCCAAAATTAAATTGAGATGAATTATAGTCTTAAAAATGAAAACTAAAAATTGAAAAGCTCTTGAAGAAAACAAAGAATAATATCTTTATGACCACATGATTGACAATGATTAAACAAGAATCAGAAAAAAATCACAATAAAAGAAAAAAAATTGATAAATTTTCTTTCAAGTAAATTAATCTTCTGCTCATGCTCACCAAAAGATATTTTATTTTCACTAAGAAAATGAAAAGTCACATACTGGAGGAAAATATTCACAATACCTATATCTGACAAGACAACAAAAATACATAAAGAATTCTATTCGATCTTCTGCATTAATTTAGTTCTGTAACCTTACATAGTTTAAACTCTCTGAACTTATTCTTAGTTATAAAATATAAAACATCAGGGCTGATGTAGAATATCACAAAGGTCCTTTCCAAAATGATTTTTTTGAATCTATAGCAAGTTTATTGGTACAAATTATGTAAAGAAGGAGATTGTTGGAAGGAACATGAACAAAATGGTTTTGGTAATTGACAATAACATCTTAAGTACTTCTGAGTATGGGAATTTAAAGTAGAAACTCTAAATATTTATTTACAAAGAAGTATGTGAGACTCCCCAACAAGGATAGGAAAACCATAATTAAGGATATTTTATGAATGCCATTGGAAGGCAGAATGGCGGATAGTAAGATTTATAGTTTTTTAATCGATTGTGCCTATCTTTGTATTTGTCAGGAAAGTGGTGGAATAGAAAACAAGAGATATTAAAAATAAAAATGTAGTGCTTATTATAAGAAGGAATTTGATGCCATTAAACAAACTACTTAGTATGTACCACAATACTGCATTTTTATAAATATAATATTAAAATTTGTAGCATCTTACATTACAGGTCTTTTTAAAAGCCAATAACCATTTCTCTTGAAAATGTAAGCCTTGATTAGGTCTTTTCAAAAACTTCTTCTGATTTGTATTATTCATGATCTATTTTCAGATGAAGCCAGGTCATTTATTAAAGTAGATATTTCACATGAAAAAAAAGTAAAAGAATTTACATCTTTCCATCATCATGTTCAGTTACCCTTTGGATATCAATTAGTTATTGCTCATTTTTTTTCTGTGTTACTTGTTACAACAAGCTGGAAAGATGGGTGAAAAGGGTGAAGAGAAATATACTCAATTAGTGTGATAGCTTTGCAGATTGTTACTAAGCTTAGTGTGGTGATCACATCTTAAGATAAATGTCAAATCACTGTTTTACACCTGAAACTTGTATGTTTTATGCCAATTATATTTTAATAAAAAAGATTTAAAAACATTTAGAATAATCGTCATAACACAAGCATAGAAAAGCAGTTTCTCACAGGGGAAAAAAAACTATTAAACTTATAGGAATTAAGAAATAAGAATTATCTACAAAGTTAGCAAAATTTATCTTGGTTTTTTTTTTTTTGTCATTTTATTTTCAGGTTTAACTGAACTGAATGACAGTCCAGTTCCCCTGGAACTTGAGCGCTGCAAGTCTCCCACTTCAGGTAAACATGAGGGTATTTTTCAGGCTCTTGGTCACTCATTGCAGTAATCTACTACTTTACTTTCTTAATTCTTATAATGTAAAATTTCTAATTTTAGTAAAGGTGTAATTGAGTTTCTGAAATTTAACCATGAGCAAATTTGATTCCAAAATTAAATAGAAATAAATGCCTTTAAAGATATTTTGGCCTCCCAAAAAGTTAAAATCAGAGTCATGAGTGTAACACTTTTAAAGACATTTCAAATGAGGTTATTTTTAATATATATTAATAATGCCAAGTAAAAAAATGGTAATATTATACAGAAACTTTATCTTTTTATAGGTAAAACTGAATTACCGGGAAATATATATCAAAGGTGCAGTATCATGTGATGCCATTGCTCTGGACTGTAGTTTGGAAACATATACACTTGTACCTCAGTTTACTCAAATTATCCTTTCCATGCATCTTTTTTTTTTACATGGAAGAAAACTGCATAAAGAGAGTACACCAGTATGAAACAAAAAATACTAAATAGGCTGATATAAAACATAAAATATTTATTTCACATATTTTCACAAAAAATGCTAATGAAAATTCAGGGGATAAAAACAAATTTTATTTGCTGTAATCTAAAGCAAACAACCTTCTTTTTTAATTGGCACAAAGTCACTATCTTCATTGCTCAAAATACTTGGAAGTACTACTTTGGTTTCCTTATTTATGTTTGGATGATCTTTTTCCAACCCTGTCTTTTACTAACTTTTTACAATTCTTCAGTACTCACTGAAACATTTTTAAGAATCTTTTAAAAATTTTAAAGCCCATTGGATGTTTGGATCAATGTCTAGAATTGCAACTTTCAGTTTTGTGGCCAATTAAAGAGCTTTGTAAATATTTTCTGCAGTGAATGAAACTGGTCCTAGGTCACAGCCATATTCATTGGCAGGGTGGTCTTCAGGTATTCAATGAATTAATTTAGTAGTTCACTTATTTTTAACCAGTAATTTGTTAATGTCATCTACATTCAAATTGTCAAAATCTTCTTGAAATTTATTTAATAAATTAATAATGCCATAATCCCTCTTCAGTTGTTGTAACCATATTCCCTGGTACAACCACTTCAGGTCATATTGCTTCCCAGCAAGCATTTAAAGTTGACGGCTTTATGTCACTCAATGCTTAAGCAATATTCTTGATACAGCTTAAAATTGTGTATTTATTCAAGGGTTCTGTAAGTGATTCATTATCTTCAAAGTCATCAAAAATATCATTAAAATTCCATTTAATATAATTAATCTTAAAGGTGGAAATAATGGCTTGATCTAAAGGTTGGATTACGGAACTTGTATGTATGTGGTGGTAGATATACAACTTTTATATTTGGATATTCTAAATTGTGTAGATGACCAGGTGCATTATTTAGAAATAAAAGTATTTAAAAGACATTTTTCTTTCATATAATTTTCATCTTCTTTAGCAAAACATTTATAAAACCAGTCCTGAAAAACATCAGTAGACACCTATCCTTTTTTATTTGCCATCCAATGAAGGAGAAGATCATTAATAATTGGCTGCTAGTATTAGTTCTTTGTACATTG
Source organism: Cynopterus sphinx (assembly GCA_030015415.1). NCBI lineage: Eukaryota > Metazoa > Chordata > Mammalia > Chiroptera > Pteropodidae > Cynopterus > Cynopterus sphinx. The sequence continues at coordinate 54,418,148 of CM057380.1, read as the reverse complement.
CTGAGTTTAGTTATTGTTTTTTAGAAAGTAATTGTCAATAATGGAAATGAAAAAGAAGGAATCACATAAAATGAGACCACGCAAATAGAAATCATGTATAAAAGTCCATGTAAATGTGGGGTTGGGGGGATGTTTACCACTTATAAAAAAATCTTGTGTAAAAAAATATCACATAAATCAAGGGATGGGTGTATATTCATTGGCAAAAAAAAGTTTAAATAATATGTTGGAAGTAAAACAGCAAGTAAAACATGAACCCATTAAAATATATTAAAAATTTGAATATAAATATTCCTAGAAATTTTTTAAATATGAAAAGAATTATTAACAGTAGAAATTGTTGGGTGGTGGGATTATGAATGGTTTGCTTATTTCTCTAATTTCTATTTATCTGATTTTTCTGTACAATATAGAAATTGTAAATTTCTAAGCACCAAAAAATTAGTTATATCTTTGACATAGTAGATCTATTTTCAGAGTATAAAAAATTATAATTTATTATTATTTAAACTTTTTATTTTAACTTTATATAAATTCATCAACATTTAAATCTTTATAAAGTAATAAATTTTAACTTTTAGACACTCATTTAGAATTGTGACAATTCTTCAATTTATTCCATCTCTTAAGAGTTGTTTATCCTTATTCTTCAGAAATGTAGGCTAAGTAGAATCTTGGTTCTTGTGTAAATTTTTGTTTCAATCATATCTTTTTAATCTTTATTTTACTGTTTTAATTTTAAACTTGATCTCATACGTTTACCTTTTTCTTTTTGCATTCCTATTGTCACCATCCTAATTTAAGTATTACCTCATCCTAGATTATCACAAAAATTTTCTAACAGACGTCTCTGCTTGCCTTCTCTCCACCTCACAATTCATTTTGCATATTATGCTGCAAAATTAACCTCCTAAAAAATATTACTTTGATTCTGTGACAGAAACTCCAATATAAAATATCATTCAATATCCTATGCCAAATTTAAATAACATACTTCAAATTCTCATTCATAATCTGAATTTGAATAGTAATACATTTATATGGTTCACCAAAAAGGAATGGAATTTAAAATTTCCCTTCTCTTCTTCCCCATTAAAAAAAACTAAACTGACAACCAATACTTGCCTGGTATTGCTGGAAAGAAAGAATATTGTTGCATACCCTAAAACGAGCAATTTGAGAATATCTATAAAGATTAGACAAGCATATACTCTTTTACTCAGCAACTCCAATTTTAGGAGTTTATCAGTAGATATACCTCCACACATTTAAAATGAGTAATGTGCCATCCTCTTAAAAAATAATTTTGTTAGTTTCTTGTTTATCCTGTCAATTTGTGTTTGTAAAAACCAAAAAGACAAAGAATTCTTTTTTGCTTACTCTTTCATGCAAAAATAGTATATCTAGCTCACTGTACTTTGCTTATTTCACTTTAAGTGTAACTTGTCTTTCCATTTCATTAATTTTCTTATTCTTATTTACAGTTATACAATATTGAATTACATGATGTACTAAAATCTATTTAATCATTTCATCTATTAAAGGACAGTTTGGTACCAATCTTCTGCTATGTCGAACAATGCTGCAGTGACTAACCTTGGTACATTCCTCATTTTAAATATGTGGAGGTATATATATTGATAAATTCCTAAAATTGGAGTTGCTGGGCAGAAGAGTATGTTTGTCTAATCTTTATAGATAGTCACAAATTGTTCTTTTTAGGGTATGCAACAATTTTCTTTCCTTCCAGCAATACCGGGCAAGTATTGGTTACCAATTTTTTTTTTTTTTCGCTAGCCTATTAGGTAAAAAAGAATTGTCAATGTAGTTTTAATTTACCTCTCACATGCATGTAAAGTTAAATGCCTTTTCATTAAATGTTTAAGAGCTCTTTAAACTTTTTTTCTGTAAATAATCTAGCCATATATTTTGCCCATTTTTTATAGGATTGTTTGTTCGTGCCCTTACTTATATTTTGATTACTTGACTTGTCCTATATGGAGAAAAGGTGAATTAAAATATCCTACTAAAATGTTTCCATTTTTCCTTGCATCTGTTGTATTTTTTAAGAATATTCATGCATATTCAAAAATATGTCCACAAAAAGTGCATTCTTCACCATTAATCACCATGGTTCACTTCATATTATATGTTCTTCACCTGAACTCTACCTTGTTTACTAATAATACCACAACTCCTGTTTTTGTTTTTGTTTTTTTTTGGAATTTTTTTTTATACTTTAGTCTTACCTCTCCTGGGATAAATTTTTTTAATTAAGGCATAGTATGTAAACCTCAAAGTGCATAAATCTTAAGAGTTCAGCTAAACTAGCTTCCAGTAATGAATACACCATGAAAACAACGCACAAATCAAGATATAGACTGTCACTAGAACCTTAGAAACCTCCCTCTAACCCCTCTCAACCACAAGCCCCCACAAAGGTCCCTACTGTTCTGACTTTTATCACCATGGATTAGTTTTGTCAGTTTTGGACACCTATAAATATAGTCATGAAGTATTTACTTCTTTCATTGCTTATTTTGCTCAAAATTATGTGTATAATAATCATCTATAGTGCTGAGTGATTTTTATTGCTTGTGTAATCTCAATTTATTTCTATAGTTTATTTTTGTTGAACATTTAGGTGGTTTTCAGTTTGAGGCTATATAAGTAAAGCCATTATGACTAATCATAAATAATTTGTAATGCAAATATAAACTAATTTATGTTATATATGTATCTAGGAGGGGAATTTTTGAGTCATATGGTACGTATGCATATACACATATGCATATGTTCAGCTTCAGTAAATACTTCCAAGTTTTTTAAAATGGTTGTACCAATTTTACATCCATGAATGTTGTTTGTTCCATATTGTCAGTGTTTAATTTTTTTCTATTTTAGTTATTCTAGGGTGTACGTAGTGCTCATTGTAAAATTAAATTGCATATCCCTGATGTCTAATGATTTTGATGAGTTCCTTTTATGTTCATTGACTACTTTTAAAATTCTTTTATAAAGTATCAAATCTCTTACTGATTATAATTGTGCTGTCAACTTTCTCTTTTTAATAAATAGGAATTCTGTATATATATATGTACACAGATACATACATAGAAGATTTTTGCTAGTTGTATACAGTGCAGAATATCTTTTCCTATTTTGTGACTTGCCTTTTACTCTTAAAGGTGGTCTTTAGAAGATTTTTAATGCTAATATATCAATATTTTCTTTTGTTAGTGCTTTTTGTTTTGTTTTAAAATAATCTTTTTCCATTCTAAGATCATGAAGCTATTTTTCTATATTATCTTCTAAAGGTCTTATTGTTTTACCTTTTACATTTAAGTTCAGGTTCAGTTGGAATATATGTAATGTGAAGAAGGTGTCAAGTTTCCTTCCATTTAGGTATCCAGTTGATGAACCCCATTTATGGGAAAACTATCATTTCCTCCACTGCACTAAATTGGTACTTTTGCCGCAAATTAGTGTACTTTACTGTGTATGTTTGTGTTTCTAGACTTTATGTTCTATTTCCTTGGCATATTTATCTATTGTTTATCTATTGCCATAGTTTTAATTGCTGTAACTTTATGGTATGGCTGATAGTGTAGGTTCTCCAATTTTGTTTCTGTGGTTCTTTTTCAAAAATGTTATAGCTATTCTAGGTCTTTTGTATTTCCATATAACTTTAGAAACAATTGAACAGTTTGCATACAAATAAATATGCTTGGATAGTGAATGCAATTTCATTGGATCTATAGATCAATTGGGCAGAATTAGCATATTCACCAATATTGAATTTTTTATTTGGTGTCTCTTTTTCTGTGTCTTTACTTTCAGTAATATTTTTAGTTTTCTTTGCAGAGGTCTTGCACATCTTTCATTAAATTTCTTCGTATTTGAATTTTTATATTGTGAAATTTTAATTTTTTTCTTATTGTTTGTAGCTAGAATATAAAAACACATTTTTAATATATTGAGCTTATATCCAGAAAACTTGATAATTTATTTCCAATGATTTATAAATTCTTTTGGATTATCTATGTGTCCAATTATGGCCCAGTTCCATTTCTTCTTTCTAAAAGAGAAATTAGCTAGGACCTATAATACAATATTGAATAGATGTGGTATTAATAGGCATCTTTTCCTGTTCCCAATCTCCAAGATAAGTCTTTCAATATTTCATAATTATGATTATTGCTGTTGGTTTTTAGTAGACATTCTTTTCATCCTCTGCCTATGATTTTTCTTTTTATTAATGTTGGGCAGTTCTGGAAACACCATCACTTTTTTTTTTTTTTTTTGGCAAAGCAGACTCAGAGAATTTTGCATTGAATCACGTACATTACTTCAAAGTAGGAAGGTTTTGACTATTTTTGTATTATGTTACTTGAGACAGAAGTGATAGTGATAAAATTTAGTGGCTTACTTGAGACTGGTTTGCTGGGTAGGTCTTTACTAGCTCTTTACTAGCTCTTTAAATTATGAATAATCATAATTGAGGAATGGGGTATTCTTTTAGCAGCTTTTTAAATCATTTATATTTGTTAAAATATGTGAAATTTATTTTCTGGGGAAAGTATCAACAGAATTTATCTTAAGAATATTAGAAATAATAATTTTTTGCTTATTCCATTCATTTACCATGAAAAAGAAAAAAGTAATTGTGTGTTAAGGGGTCTTTTCAAGCCCATAGAGGAGAGTGTGTCCAATATTATTTCCAGAATACCATAGCAACACACATACCTAGAATGACATTCTGCGATTTCTTGTTATTGTTATAGGAATTGCTGTATTCAATCTAGATTATCAGAAAAGGGAAAGTTAGGGTAAGTACAGACTTTTTAGCCCAGTCTCATAAAACTGAAATGTAACTATGGAAAAAGCAAGTTTAAGACCATAACAAGTCTATGGCCATGCTACCCTGATCAATCCCTATTCCCATCTGATCTTGGAAGCTAAGTAAAGTCAGGCCTGGTTAGTACTGGATGGGAGACCGCATAGGAAGACCAGGTGCTGTAGGCATAAAAAATAAGAAAATAAGGGATTGTAAGATGATAAGGTCCTTACAATCTATGAGGTCAACCAAGGGTTGCCTTGCCTAAAAAAAAAAAAAAAAAAAGACAGTAGTTTACAAAACTCATGAAGCTTATTAACTCTAGAGGTAGAAAAAAATGAAAATATATACAATTAAAATAATTAAATAACTCATGAATGACAGGATCAATATACATAATTAAGGAAAACTAGAATATTTGTAATACATTCTAACTTCTGTAAAAGGAATGCAGCCATGCCTCCTGACAAGTCTCCTTGATTTATATACTCAGAAACTAGGTTTGGCTAATAATGTCAATTATGTTTGTATATGGGTGTAGCTCCCCTTTTCATATATAGTATTTAAGATCCAATACTATTCTTTTTCCTAGTGCAGTTGTTCTCAAACTTAAGCCTGTATCAGAGTCATGTGAAGATTTTTGTGAAAACAGACAGTTGAGTGCCAGAAAATTTTTAATTAAGTCTAGAGTGGGGCCTGAGATCTTGCTTTTCTAGCAAGTTCCCAGGAGATGCTAATACTTCTGGTCTCTGTACCACTTAAGAACTGTGGTTCTGTGAAACTTTTAAAAATATTTTTTCAGTAGTTACCTCACTTCTCAGTTTCTGGTTTTGGATCTCAGACACTCACCCCTTTAAAGTCTGCTAAAAATAGATTAAAACATTGATACAAATATCTCTGATTAAGAGAGGTTGGAACCACAGAAGCTAGAGACCAGTAATTATTTTATAAATCTGATTTTCTATATGGATCTCAGACTCCCATTTGCCCAATAGATTAAAAGTAAAATAGAGTGAAATTTCTGACTATTATATATTTCCTTGAGGATGATGAGAGAGAATAGAGTAGGAATGGGGAGCTGAAAGAATCTCAATGAGCCAGCCAGAATGCTGATCTTCTCAGGACAATATAATCATTTCATATTATATATTCATTTACCAAACTATTCAATAAATGATTTTTGGTATCGACAGATACTATACTATCCACTGAGAAACTACTGAACAAAATAAATGTACTCCATTCCAAATGGAACTATCTACAGAAACCAACATTAAATTAATAATTTTACAAACTGTTTTTTTCTTAAAGCTTTGTGACTCTTTTTTGCTTACCAGGTAAGTTTATGCAATTTTGTGTACTACATAAATATACCTCCAAAGCAGGTTAGCAGGAGCTAACATTCAGCCCTAGCGCTACTAGTTTCTGGCACAGAACTGCATTCCTTTAAAGGAAACAGCACATTTTTCTTAGGACAAAGAGCTGAAAACTAACCAAGCCTTCAGCTGTAGGGTTATGTCTACCTACAAGGTGTACATTTTTCTAATTTGTCCTCCTTTAAGTTATGCCTTTAAAAATCATTTGCTTAGATGAACACCTTTTACTAGGCTAGCATTAGATCCTAATACTGCTGCTACTTATACAGCTATCCATCCTCATGATTCCCACTTTCCAAAATATACAATACATTTATTATGCTATTGAGTGAAGGCTAGGGTGATAGAAATATTTTTCTTTATTAAAATATATTTATTTAGATATCATTACTGGAGATGTCTTTATTAAAATATAGAGGTCAATGTTACAAAGTGCTAACAAAGAAGTAACCAGTTCTGTTCTCAAATTTGGATTACAACTAGGTCTTTTAGCCTAGTCTGAATGCTCCTTCTTTGTGATTCTATGTGTCTAGAACTCCACTACAGCCTCCAAAGAAGAAAGCCTCTTCCCTCTAATCAGTCTTCTGTTGGGGCAGTACCAAAATACACAGATAAAGGCATAGAATAGAGATCTTTCCAAGTAGTTATCATGAAATTCACCTCTAAGGTAAAAATTCTGGTTCATTTGGCTAAGAAAATTATATGCCAATAGTTTTTTAAAATTATTATTCCTTTCCTTTAGGACTTGCTACCAGAATTCCTGAGGCAACACCAGGCTTTTGTAGGAATGAAATTCCAGCTGTGAGACAGAGGAATCAAGTACATCACTTGCCAGGTGAAAGTGAAAATTTCTTTATGAACAAGTTATTTATATCTCCACAATTGTTTAGACTTCACAATTTGTCTCAAAACTTTATTTCTATCTGTTGTGCTGAAAACACAGGTCCCTCATAGTGAATGAATAAAAATTTCCTGAAGCAATGGCTAAAACCATAGATGATGACTTCATGAGATGCAGAACGGGGATTCCTAAGCCTTTTGTGAAAGATTTTGAAATGTTCCATAGAATTTTGATAGTGTTACTTTTCTACTCTACACCTGAATAATTTTATCATGCCTATAAGAAAAACTAGAGAGACCAACAGAGAATTCAGGGAAAATTTAAGAGCCAAAAAAGTAATGTAGTTTTGTAAAAATTCTCCATAATTCTTCAAAATACAATTAAATATTTTTTATGATCAGAAACAACTATAATGATCATGGAAACTCTACCAAAGGAATGCCTCAGAGGAGCAATGTTCTCTCTCTCAGAAATAGTGTGCAGAAAGGAAAGTCCTATATCTAAATTTTATGCAGTCATTGAATTTTTGATGCTGCTCATAGGGACCAAGTCAGAAGCCAACATTGATTATGTGGCTTCTATAATACAGGAAAATTACAAAATGATTATAACCAGATTGGCAACTTTAAGAATCCTGATTTGCCAAGGTTCTAGACAACCCAAATAAAGTAACTAAGAAACCTAAAGATAATTGTAATCAATAATTTTCCAGACAGTAGTTTCCTTTTTTCTTATATAATACAACATCTCTACGATATGCCTTTTTCTGAGGAGAAAACTGAAGCCCAGAGTATTTAAGTAAGTAGAGCTGAAATTTCCAACCTAGTTACATTTAGTTGTAAAGCCTGTGCTTTTCCTTGGTTTTCATTAATAAAAAGAGAAAAATAAATATGAGAATTACAAAAAATAATCACAATTGAAATTATATGACATCAAAGCAGTGAGAAAGTGAGAAGCTGCTGAGTCATTAAGAGATAATGGTTTAACAAAGAAATTCAAAATAACTAAATATACTTTGCATAAAATATCAAAAACACAGTTTACTATTTAAATTTCATGAAAAATTGGTTTTGAAAATAATTTTTAGTTTTTATAGTTCATAAAATCAACAGATTATCACATTTTGAATTTATTAGGCCTGGTTAGCTAAAAATTATAATCAACATTGGTATAGTACTTTAAAGCAAACAAACTATTTTTTCATTTGTATTATTTGATCTAGAGCAAACTGTAAAATTGGCATTGTTCCCGTTTTATATGAATGGAGAATTATGACTAAGAAAAAAATTCTATAATATCCAAGGTTACCCTACTAGTAAAATGGCTTAGTCTGATTCAACTCAGTTTGTCAGACTTCAAGGTCCTCTGACCCTAAATTATTTGACCTGCTTTCACTTAAAAATAAGTCCATGGAAGAGCCTCGTTCTCTCTGGGAGTTTATAATTCAAGATAAATAAGAGCAGAATGAAAGATTCACAATTATTTAACATTTGTTCATATGACACTAAGAAATACTCACTGATTCATTAACATCTAGATAGAAATATAATACATATTGTGTGGTAGCAAGAATGTTAGAGTCATAATATTAAACATTTTTATGTTGCGGGAAAATTCTGATAAAGATAGTTCTTTGCCTGATTATATCTTAGCCACTTCTGAAAAACATAAAAGGGAATATAACAACACAATTAGAGTCATGTAGCCTTTTCAGCGCTCCACCTGTCATGGTGACACCAAAATTGTGTGTGTGTGTGTGTGTGTGTGTGTGTGTGTTACTTTGCCTATATAAATACTAGGTATTTTTGTCCTATCTTAGTTTCTGGTTTGGGGAAGATAGAGGCAAATGAAATTCATTACTATATTTCAACCAGTTAATTAATCTATAGATAGATAAATTTATGTTAATTTAATGTTAGATTTTTTTTACAGAAGATATCTAGGCTAGACAGGTGGCATCTTCTATATTAGGAAGATTATGTTGCTTAATGAAAAAGGCATAGCTTTGGAGTCAGATATTTGACCTTACCCTGCCACTTTCTACCATTATAACTTTAGCCAAGTTTCTTACCTTTTACTGTGTGCTAGTGTCCAGACAGTCAATAATATATAGTAATAGTTATTATAAAAGCAGTGTTGAACATCCATGGCCTAAAGAGATTGAACTTGGTCTCCTAAATCATTTTAAATTTCTAAATATTAGTGATAGCTTATTCATAATAAAATAGAAACCCTTCATTGGGAACCAGAAATTCAATCCAGTTGTTTCTAATGAAAAAACACTAATCAGAAGTTTGAATTTGTAACGTCCACCCTAGCTCTTTATGTCATTTCCCATTAAAATAGTAGCCATATTCAGTCTGATTCAGGGTTCACTCTGTTTTTAAAATTCTGATTTAAATGTGAAACCAAGGATCTGACTGAGACTTATTTGAAACCAATACAAAACTCCCTCTGATGAGCCAGGCTGTACTATCTATCCACTGGCTTTGAATTGAATTAGGAGTTAGGAAAAGGACATATGAATGTACAGCTGATTGAAGGTGATACCTACAAGAAACATGAAGACCACTGTTTTAATGCCTAAAGTTTTTTCATATTTAGGGCTGAAGATCAAAGATAGGGCTGAGCATACGACCTTATTCTTGCATAAACTATGTTAAGCCAAGCTATGGTAAGCCACCAGACTACCCTGCCTCACATCTGTAACTGAATCTGAGTTTGGGAGGAGGAAATTCTAGGAGTAGAGTTGAATAGTCTTGCAAAGGTTTATAATCTGATGCTATTGTAGAGCTTGGCCATCATGTGACTTTTAGGCCTGAATTTTTAGGTAAATATTAATATGTATTTTGCTGTCAGCCAATCCTTTCACTCATTTGCAGCATCTTTGGTCTCTTATGCCATCCTACCTAACAATTTCTAGGTAAGCCAAAGGTGATAGGTGTGATTAGGTAAGTGATTAACTCTATCTGTGGGGATGTTTTCCTTTGACTTTTTTGTTTGTTTAAACTCAAATTTATTGATATATATTTATGTAAAATAAATTGACCTTTTTAGTGTTTAGTTATGAATTATTTTTCTTTTCAGAATGTATGCCATGACATGTTAAAGTAACAAGAATTTCTTGGCAATTTGCCCAGAATCTAACAGGATTAGCATCACAAGAAGTCTAATACTTGCTACAGCTATATTCCTTGCCCTGCAGCTGGATTACCTATGATACTATTGGCTGTGTTACTGTCTGTTAGCCAAGCCAGGCACTTTTTCTGTGTGAGGATATACAGCATGACTTAGAATTTTTTTAAAGAATAAGCCCTTTATGAATCAAATGTGTGATGTTATTCTTGAAAAGACAGTGGTCACTTAGGAAGTACTATTGTGCACAGCAAATAAATTGTATATAGTACTATATACAATTAGAGGCCTTATCAAGTGTGCTGAGTTTAATTTTACACATTAGATTTTAAGTAGGATATGTTGCCCAGATAAGTCATTCCTAACATATAATACCATACAATGATGATCTTTTCTTGCCAAGTTCAATAATGAAAATAATAGCTAATATTGAATGGTTCTTATATACCACACCATGCTAAGTAATTTACACATGTTCCCTTAAATAATGCTGACAAGATTCCTATGAACTAAGGACTATTATCATCCCCCATTTTAAAGAGGAAGATAAACAGACTTCCTGAAATAAGTAACTACTACACCAGAGTCACTCAGTTGGCAAATAGTTGAGTCATAATTTGATTCCAGCTTACTTGTGTTCTTGATCATTGGGCTTTACTTCATTAAATACATGGAAAAAAGCAAAAGTCTTTTCAGTGCTTTACAGAGGTGGAAACAGGCATCTAGCATCTCCTAATAGGGACATTCCTATCATGACTAACACTATCTATTCCTCATCAGAAAATGGAAAATTAAAGATAGATATTATAAAAAATTGTTAACAGAAAAGTACCTGTTAAAGAATATATATAACTATTCATAATACCTTAATAAGCTCAGCAAAGTGTTACCTATATCTGTATATTGGTATGTAATTTAACAACTAAGGACAGACAATATGGCATCTCTTGTATGGAAAATCTAAGATGCATCTCAGAAAGTATTTTTTTGTGGAAGGGTCCTAAGTTGGTTAATGGTTATAAAATCATAAAACATTATTTCTCAAAATGTGATCTGCCAGCCTCTTGGCATCAGTATCACCTGCAACACTTTTTAAAATACACATTTCTGGTTATCTACTGAGAATACCTGGAGATGGCCCCTAAGTCTCTTCAGTTACTTTGTGATCTGGAATGTGAGAACATGAATCAGTGAATCAGTTACTCCTTATTGCTCCAGAGGTCAGAACTGGAGCCAATTAGTAAAAAATACAGGAAAGTTTGAGCTCAAAAGAAGGAAATTCTGTAGCAATATAGCAAACCCAAACTGGATTTTTAAAAAATACCTTTGAAGTTTCTGTTGTGGAATTATTCAAAGATGTCAAGAATGTTGTAGGAGAAATACTTTCATGGGGAAGGTATTTGACTAGATGACCTCTAAAATTCCTTTGAGACACCACCCTCCATCTCTCTTTGTGCAGCATGTCAAGCCAGTGTGCAGTAAGAAGTCTGTTTCCCATTTTCTCCCCTTTGGCCAACATCATGAAATGATAATGGTGCATATGGTTTAGCTTAGATAATGGTAAAAATTAAGAAATTCAGAAAGCTGCATTCCCAGAGGCACATTGCAAAGGTTAATATGTGTAATATGTATTGTTTTCATTTTATGTATTTTCAAGACTGCTCTTGCTTTTTCTTGCCCCATACATCTTCCAACCCAAATTTCTCAAATTTGAACATATATACATACTCCTCTAATACTTACACATACTTTCTCAATTTGCATAGCCCTCTTCAGAGTAAACTTTCTCCCCTGCCTTCTGACTTTGCTGTTATTTTTCAACATTTATTAAAAAGAATCACTTAGCATACATCTACTCTACTCCAATACTTCATTAGGTATTGGGAATACAGTCCCTATCTTAGAACTCCAAGTTTCAAGATGTTAGTGAGTAGTACGCAGACCAAAAAGAATCGAGCATAATAAAATGGGTTAAGTATTATAAAAGAGATGAGCACAAAGTTATGTTAAGTTAAGTATTATAAAAGAGATGAGCACAAAGCTATGTTAAGTTAATAGCACCAGATGAAACCTTAAGTTTAAAGCTGCCTTCAGGAAGTAGGTAATTTTTAAGCTGTTCTGACGAGTAGGATTTTATTAGTTGGATGAGGGATGAGGAGAATCATTCTGGGAATAAATAACAGAGAACTGTTATTAACATTCTTATTAAAGAAGATCCCTAATCACTTCCATTAACTAATCATTCCATTCCCTTTCCCTCCCCCAGTTACATAATTTACGATGACATTTATGTGGGGGCCTCAATTTTTAGGTAGGAAGTCATGTACAGGAAGCCAAAAAGGTAGGTGGTAAAGTAGAAGGGGGATTCTCCAAAGTGGAGCAGTTTTGAGAACCAGAGTAAGTTAGATACTAAACTATAGGAGATGAATTCTCCATCAAAATAGTGGAGCATGTAAGGCATCTGACTTTGGAGTCATTGTCCTGCTGTATGTGTCTTCCTTTTGATCAATAGGCAGGGATTGTTTGCCCTCTTTGGAATCCGTTTTTGAAATATTATATAGATATGTTGAAGTACCTTATTTAAAAACAAAATAGAAAATTAAGATAAATCATAAAACATCTTTACATTATAATTAGTTTCCATTTAAAAAATTAAATAAAAGATTAAATAGAAAATACCCCACTTTCTCAGTCCATCTAAATTATGAATCAGTTTTTTAAATATACATTTTATTTGCAGAAACATTTTAAATCTTGCTCCCTGGCATATATCATCAGTTTAGCTCAAATAAACTCATAAAAACTTGAAATATAGATATATGCTTTATTTGCAACCTCTTATAAAGCATAATTATTACATATATTTCTGTAGTGTGCCATATTTTGATATAAATAACATCTTTTGGTCTGTGCTAATTCTAAACTCAAATTACTAAAATTTAATTTATTGATCTTCCCTAATCTTAATGGCATTATTTCTTCGTGTCTTTTCAAAGTGATAACCACCTGCTATTATTTTTATTAGAATAATAATACTTAGTTTCTTTTTATAAGTAGTTTAGCATAGCATATTGTAGTAAGCAATCTGCAGCCTACAGGTTAAAATCCAGTTTGCCACCTATTTTGATCTGCTTGTGAATTAAGAATGAAACACTTAATTCTTAAGGTAAAAAATCAAATTACAAATAATATTTTATCGACACAAAAAATACATTTAGGTTTATATTATATTTAGGTTCTATAAAACCTATTATAAAATGTATTCCAATCATATTCCAAATGAAAGAGATAGAATCAAGAATGTTGACAGAAAAGAAAACTAAAATGCAAATTGATGAAGTGATTTTTTTCAAAGCTAAACACTTAGGTGGTAACAATTCAGGAATTTGTTTGCCATATTTTCTTATTTTAAATTGAGTATTCTTTCTACTATATCATCCAGCATCTTTAATTTAAAATAACTCCGAGTTCTAAAAATCATCACCCAGAAATTATAAATTAATTGGTATTATCCAATTAAGGTAGTAATTGATAATGATTTCTAACATAATTTCCCCTAATACATTTCTACGATAATGTACATTACAGTTAAATATTTGGAGATATCCAATGTAAAACTTTTATTAACAGATAAATAATGAATGGTTTTCCATAAATTGCAGGAGCTTTCTTGGTTTCTTCAAACATTTTCTGATAGCTTGGTTTATAATAATATAATTAAATTCATTTAAAAATATTTTGTATACTTATACTAGAATTTTTTTTTATTTCAAAAAGCTGTTGACAAAGTTTGTCAGTTTTTACCATTATCATTGTTATTTATGATATGATCTAATACATTTATTGCAATACTTCTTTACCTATTAAATTTATCTAAAATTTTGGTTCTTTCCAAATTAAATATGAAATCAATTCTTATACTACATGTGAAAAAAAATATGCAAAGATACACTTAAATATTTACTGTAAGAACAATTACTTTTCTTATGTTTTTGTTTGCATATTAAATATTTACTGCTGAATGGAAATGAACTAACATTGAACAATATTTCTGCTTCCATACATGCTCACTAAATGTAATGTTCATCAGGATTTTAATAATTGTACTGTAAGACATACTGTTCCCCCACACTCTTCTTTAATTTTATATAATTAACAACTACCTTTTTCCTTTTTCTGTTTTCAGTTAAAGGATCAAGAAAGTTAAGTCTGCCAACAGATCTTAAGACTGATCTTGGTACGGTAGGCAAAAGCCAACAATTTTAAGTTGTCTTCTATTCATTTGGCTGAACATTTTTACCAACCAGTCCATGAATAACACAAGTTTCTTAGATGGCAATGCTTGATGTCTTTCCAAAAAGGCGTTCTAAAATCACCACACAGTTCTGTTGGCAGCATTCGACATTTTGTTTGTTAACAATCATTTTACAAAATTATGTTTTGTAAATCATTATACACCAAGGTATATAATGTTTGTTTTCTTTTTATCATGAAAATGTATTTAAACATTGAATAATCACTCATATGGGCCCTTTTGACTGTTATCATGTAAATAAGCATCGTTTATTTCTGGAGTTATTTTCCCTATTTTATATTAGTATCATTTAGAATGCTATTTAATTTTTTAAAAAGTTTGATATGTAAACGAATGGAGCTTTGGCTCCGTTAAATAGGACTTCATAATTTTGGGTTCAGAATTTTTACCTGCTTGTTCCAGCGTGGTTTCTTTTTTGAAATTTAATCAAATTACCTTTATTCTGACTTAAAGAAGCCATACCATAATTCCTACTAATGTCATGGTTAAAATAACAAAAATAATTAATCTTTGCATTATTCTTTAGAGTTTACAAAATTGTTTCACATGTGTCATTAATAATTGGTAGATTTAAGATTTGAACCTAGATCACAGAATATAATACCTAAAATTTATGGAGAATATTCACATACTTCTTCTCATTATATCTAAAAAATTTAAATATTACATTTAAAATCTAATTACACATAATCTCATATGAATTTAATTAAATATATAATATAGTATTTTTCACTTTTTAATTTTTTATTTACTTTTTTTTACAGTAAGGCATATATATATTTACACTGTGTGTTCACCTCCCATAGTTAAATTTTTTTCTGTTATCACATATTTAACCTCCTTTACCCCATCTACCTATAGTATTTTTTTAAATACAAAGCACTGACATAAATTATCATTAGTTCAATGTTATCATTAGTTCAATAAAGGAATTATGAAGTTAATCAGAATTTTATTAGTGGAACTAATGTCAAAGGAAGGCTCAACATTATAGTTCCATTTATTGACCTCCTACTATGTGTCAGATACTATGCTATATAATTTGTACACGTTATCTAAGATAAGGTAGGTGGATATTATTCCTATTTCACAGATAAATTAAGGCTATGAAAAAACTGAATTTGCCTAAAGTCACACAACTAGTAGCAAAACTGAATTTAAATTAAGTATATATCATTGCAAAGCTTATAGCCTTATAACCACCTATCATTTTGTATAGCATGTACTGTGATGAATGTCAAGGGAAGACTATTTAAATAACACATTTTTCTAGAAAAACATGCATTCAGATATTTAGTCATGTAATTTCCACAATCATAAAATTTTTCCTAGAATGTTGAAAAATAAAAAGAAAAAAGAAAGATTTCTAGCCCACTTATGTATTTAGTAGAAGTAGCAAAGAAATCAGTTATAACTCTAATCTGGATGTCAGCCACAATTGTTACTAATAAATATATTAATAAACAATTTCTACAAATGTCTGTCAAAATTGCATACTTTAAGCAAAGATGAATTATGAAAACTCACATATATATAAAAGATAAGATAATCAAGTGTTGATTTTATTAAAGAATTTTTATGCCTAAAAAGATTCACAATAACATTTTATTTAGTCTATATTTCTAAATATGTAATATAATTTTATTTTTAGAACTTGTTTCCCACATCTTCCCAGAAAAAAAGCATAAAGCTTCTGAAAGAGAATAATGTATATATGTATATAAATTCTTCCAATATAAAACATTAGTTTAAATTATACCCTGGGTTGCCTGTAACATGTTTAAAAAACATTTTCCAGTAGTGTATAATCTATTAGTAAAGGAGGAAGATATTTAAGAAGCTATTGAAGAAGGTCAAATAAGGGCCTAAAGTAGTATAACAACAATGAAAATGAATGAGAGAAGGAATTACCATGGGAGTCTTTTGATGGGATTGAGAACAGTGGGGGAAGAGGGCTGATAAGGCATATGAAATAGGGGAGTCAGCATGACTACAGAGTGTTGAGACTAGCTCTCATTGAGAATACTTTGTTTGAGAGGAAAAGAAAATGAGTTTCAGTTGCTACAGGGACATCCATGCTAACCATTCAGTGAGCAATTAGAAATGTATGGCTGAAGTATATATAGGCAGGATCTTAAGTCCAAAGTAATAGATAACATTTGTCTATATAAAGGTATTTATCTATATAAAATAAGTGTGTATATGAGCTGTTTAATAAAGACAAAGGAAAAATTACATTAAGTTGGAGAGCACTGGATAATAATATAACTTCTTAGTACAACAATCCTTAACTGAAGTTGTATAACAGTAATAGTAAAATAATAGTAATAACAGTGAAAACCTCATACATTGGACTTTTATGAAGTTAGAACTCTTAAGTATTAGCCTTTTATGAATTGCCAGATTCTTTTCATTTTTAATAAAAATACATATATTTCTCTTTCCTAATAAACTAGATTTTTCAATTAAAAACCTAAAACTAAATTTTTATAAAATTCAAGCCTTGCTGGCACATAACATTATGAATATATTGTTATATACACATCATAGAAGATAATAAATGAAACATAGGCCCCAATGAGTCCTTAAAAACAAAAGTCTACTACATGCTGTTATGCAGCCAATGAAAAGATGCATGGTAAGGCCATGTTCAAAGGACAAGTAGTGACAACTTAATTATAGAACTAAAGTTAAACAGTGACAAATATAATTATAAAGTAGATGTCAACTTAAAATCCATAACAATATAAATGTAATAGTGTAATTTAAAAATTGAGAAAGTTGAGAGGTCAAAGTTGTCAATAAAAATTTATGATTCTGTAGCTAAGTTGTGTGGTTACCTGGTGATGAATTAAGAACAAAGACAAGTAGAGGAAGAAGAATTATATTAATTTCACCTTTCATAAGGTGAAAGCAATTGATATTATGCATAGATAACAATTCAAGTAGAATTAAGAATATATCTTCAAGGTAAAAAACAGGAAAAAAATGAAAATACCTCAAAACTTCAAAAACTAGGCAAGGAAAATACATATAAAAAAGAAAATAAGAAAATACAGATCACATAGTGAAAGTGGCTACAGAAAGCATAAAAAAGAAGAAATGATCTATTGTAAAAGTGGCAGAATGGAACAGAGCCTGTTCATCTTAACTGACCAGAGTCTTCAAATTGTCTACTGTGAGCCTGTCAAGGCTGCCCTTGACCCCAGCTTTCTACCTTTTGTAAACACCAGGAATATTAGCCCTGCAACAGGTTTTACTAGAGCCAGTCACTTGTCATGTCTGGAAGAGGGATCATACTCAGATTGCTCTTAGCCACAATAACCACAAAGTTCACATCTATAAAAAGAATGGGAGCCAGTAGGTGAAATCTCATGAACTCCAAGAGCAGAATAGACACATCACAGGTATTGACTAGACTCAAGCATAATCACATGATTCTTTGCAGAATGTATCAGAATGGTGGTGTCTAGTGATCTTGATAATTAATCATGCAACCACTTTTAGGAAGTGGTTCCCTCTAGAAAATACATTCGCTGTGTATTGTGAAGCCCAATTTATTTCTGTTTGTTTCCTGAGTATGAAAATGACGAGTGGGTAAGCAAGTACATTATAAAGCAGATTCATTCAAAGGTTTTCAGTTGTTTTCAACATTTTTTTTTGCTGGCAACAGGATCGTGTGACTTCAATAAAGAGAGCTCCTGCACACATTAAAGACGTGAATGAAAAGCCAACCAGTATGACATGGGGCAGCAAGATGCAGTTTGGTTAGCTCATGTTAGAGTTTGGTGGCACTGGAGGCTGTATCCCAAGTTCAGCTTCTCTGCCAGTGGGACCTCTCTGGCCTAGAGAGCCATGAGAGCATCATGTCCATTGTTGATGCCTCAGTGTTCAGGTTTCAGTCTGAAAACAGAGTTTCTGCCACTCTTAGGTATCTTATTGTCTCAGAGAACAGTGTTGTTATAACTCCTGGTCATGACTGCTACCCAGGGCTCTTTAACTAACATGATTATGGCTGCTTGACCTTAGTCTCCAAACCAGACATTTCAAAATATAGCATCTAGCCCAATATCTTAGCCATGGATCACTACCACAACATGGACAAGAGAGTCACAACTGGGGACCACAGTAAGTCTTGGAGGTGCTGCACCAGAATAGCATCACTCAAGTACCTATTTATGAGGCAGACAATGAAAAGTATTGGAAACTTTGCCCTAAGGAATTGATGGAGCAATAATTTGGGATTTTAAGACCTTAGAGTCTTCTATCCATGGACCTTCAAATAATATGAAACTGAGTGAACCTCTATGTTATAGCATGACAAACTACAGCTCTGTCTGTCATTTATATGATCACAAAGAAAGCCAACCACAAGGAAACACTGAAAACACACATCATGAAAATATCATTTCTGTATTTTGTTTGACTACAATGGTGAAAATGTTGGATTTTTAAAGCAACAGTCTTTAAAAAGTATTTGTTTTTC
Source organism: Cynopterus sphinx (assembly GCA_030015415.1). NCBI lineage: Eukaryota > Metazoa > Chordata > Mammalia > Chiroptera > Pteropodidae > Cynopterus > Cynopterus sphinx. The sequence continues at coordinate 54,399,158 of CM057380.1, read as the reverse complement.
TGTTTCATTCCATTCTTGAACAAAAATTCTCTTTAAACAGTTTATTATGGAAAACTGTCACATTAATTTAAAGATGTAGGTAATGGTATGTAAATAGTCTCCCAGGAAATTAGTAAAAATACTAAATGTGATTTTTTAAATGACAGAATTGAAATATCTCTCCTGTCAAAAGAATAATTCACTTTTGATAAGGAAAAGGCTTTCAGCATGTATCACAGACAAAATCCAATAAGAGAAACATCTAAAGCAGTGATTCAAAGCTTAGTAGTAGGAAATATTAGGCAAGCACTATAAAAACTAAAATAGGAATTATGCTGTTAATATCAAAGTTGAATTCAAGGCAAAGTACATTAAATTTAAAAAATGCTTATATTTATAGTGATGAAATATACTATCCACAATGACATTTTTACAGAGTTTAATAAACCAAATAATGTAGGGATAAATTATACATCAAAACTATAGATAAAAGAATAAATTAACAGAAATACAATAATAGTGAGAGATTTTAACATACTTAATGACTATCCACAATGACACTTTTACAGAGTTTAATAAACCAAATAATGTAGGGATAAATTATACATCAAAACTATAGATAAAAGAATAAATTAACAGAAATACAATAATAGTGAGAGATTTTAACATACTTAATGACAACTCAAGAAGACATAAAAGAAACACCAGAGGAACAAAGAAACAATTTACATTGTATCTTGAAAATACATTATTTTCAAGTGCTCATAGAAAATTTTACAAAATTTAAACATATTAAAGCCACAAAGGAAATCTCAATACTTAAAAGTAGAATATTACAAACCACATTCTTTAATTACAAACTGACATAAGAAATAAAAATAAAAAACAACAACCCCTATCACTTGGTAGGTTTTAAACCCTCAAATAACTTTTGGGTCTGGTTTATGACTTATTATATCTGTAGATAGATAATTTTTATATCCCCTGTAATATCATTGATCAAGAACTCTGAAAATTATAGACTGGGAATCTAGAAAATAGCAACTATAAAACTATATACTCAAGAGTAGAGAACAAAAAAGGGGAGTTGGAGAAAAAATTCTAGGCTGCATAAAGAAATCTAATGCTAAGAAAGACAACAAAAAATTAACTACTACAATTTATTCCAGATGAAATTAATTTTATTAAGATAATAACAAAGACTTTAAAAACAAGACTTCAGGATACTCAGAGTGATGAAAAAGAACTTTAATTTTTAAAAATATTGAGAAACTATAAAGCTAAAACAAGCACAAATAAAATAATGAAGAATATTGGGTAACAATAAATAAGCACATAGAGACTATTAGCAAAGAAATATAAATTATAAAAAAAACCAGTTAGAAAATCTGGAGCTAAAAATTATGGTAGCTAAAATGAAAAATTCACCAGAGAGGTTTGACAGAGCTTTAAGCACGTAGAAGAAATTGGCCAACTTAAAAACAGTACTAATTAAAATTACTGACTCAGAAGATCAAAAAGAAAATGAAAGTAAATAACAGAAACTAAGACTTGTGAGACATCAAGTGTACCAACATATTATGGGAGTACCAAGAGAAAAGAAAAAGAGGAAGAATGAATATTTGAAGGAAAAAAATGACTGAAAATTTCCCAAGCTTGAGGGAAAATGTAAGTCTACACATCCAAGAAATTTGGTGAACTCCATATATGAAAAACACATAGAGATCAACACTGGGACATATTACTATTAAACTCTACAAAGAGAAGATCTTAAAAGCAGTGAGAAAGAAGTGACTCATTATGTGTAATGGAGACTCAATAATATTTATAGTCAATTCTACATCAGAAACCATACACAGGCCATAAGGCAGTGAGATAACATATTTAAAGTACTAAAAGAAAATAAGAACTGTCAACAAAATTTTGTATCTGACAAAATTTTCCTTAAAAAATGAAAGAGAAATTAAAATATTTCCAGATAAAAGCAAAGAGAGTTAGTGGATCACTAATAGTCCCTTCCTACATGAAATACTTAAGAATGTTCTGCAGGCTGAAATGAAAGGACTCTAGACAGTAACCTGAAATCATATAAAGAAATATAGAACACTGCTAAAGATGACTACTAGGTAGATATAAAAGCCAGTACTACTACATTTTTGTTCTTACTCCTCTGTTTTGTTTCCTACATGACTTAAGAGACAAAATAATTATAAATCTTTATCAATGGTATGCAATATGTAAATAATCGTAAATCCTTAATGGGCATGCAATGTATAATATTAAGACAAGAAGAGCATAAGAAGTGGTGGAGCTGTTAGGAGAAAAGTTTTGAACACTATTGAAGGTAAGTTGGTGTCAATTCAAAATAAATTATTGTTCATTTAGGATGTGAATTGTAATCACCAGGGTAACCTTTCAGAAAATAACTAAAAACTATAGAGAAAAGGAAATATGAAAGAAATAAAGTATACTAGGAAAAAGTCAAAAAAGAAGGTAGAATTGGAGCAATTCAGGAACAAAAGATATACTTCTAGAAAACAAATAGAAAATGGTAGAAGTGCTTTCTTATTGGAAATCACTTTAAATATAAACCAGTTAAATTTGCTACTTAAAAGATTGGAATAATAAATTAAAACTACCTATGATTCAAATACAAGAGACTTATTTTAGATCAAAATACACAAATAGATTGAAATTAAGAATAAAACAGATAGTGCATGCAAAGAGTAGACTTTAAGTAAAAAAAAAACAAAACCCTGTTATATATTGATAAAAGTCAATTTGGTGAGAAGATACAACTGTATACAAATATGCACCAACCAGCAGAATCCAAATTATACAAAGCAGACATTGGCAGAATTGAAGGGAATATTAGACAATTCTAAAATAATAGTTGGAGACATCAATCGCCTGTTTTAATTATAGGTAGAAAATCTAGATGAGAGATCAAAAAAGAAATAGAGGACTTTAATAACACTATAATCCAACTATCTTTAACAGATGTATATAGAGTACTCCATACAACAGTAGAATGCATATTCTTCCCAAGAGCACATGAAACATTCTCCAGGATAGAAAATATTTTAGAGCATAAAACAGGTTTCAATATATTTTAAAAGATTAAAATCACACACAGTTTTCTCTCTAATTACAATGGAATGAAACTAGAAATCAGAAGTAAAACTGGAAAACTCACAAAATTTAAAAGTTAAACTGCTCACTTTTAAACAAAGGGTCAAAGAGGAAACCGTAAGGGAAATTCAAGATGCTTTGAAATGAATAAAAAAATAAAAAAGCAAAATTTATAGATTACACCAAAGACACAGCTCAGAGGGACATTTATAGCTGTAAATGCCTACATTAAAAAGAAAATCTCAAATCAATAACCTAACTCTACACCTTGACAAACTAGAAGAGCAAATTAAAGCCAAAGCCTAATAGAAGATAATAATAAAGATTGGAGAGAACAGAAAATAGAAAATAGGAAAACAAACCAAACCAAAAATTGGTTCTTTGAAAAGATTAACAAATTGACAAAGCTTTATCTAGACTAAAAGAAGAGAAATGAAAGTGGGGACATTACTATCAACCTTATAGAAATGAGAATTATAAGAGAATACTATAAACAATTTTGTACCCTGTTAGCATAGATGAAACAGGCAAATTCTTAGAAACACATGAATTACCAAAACTGGCTCAAGTAGAAAATCTGAACGCAGCTATAACAAGACATTGAATTGGTATGGAAAAACCTCTGACAATGAAAAGTCCAGGAAGACATGGCTTCACTGGTGAATTCTACCAAATATTTAAATAATTAACATCAATGCTTTCCTAACTCTTTCAAGAAATAGAAGGGAACACTTCCTAATGCATTCTATGACACCAGCATTATCCTGATTTTAAAGTTAGACAAAGACCACCACAGAAAATTAGAGACCAAAACCCTTATAAATATAAATGCAAAAACCGTCAACAAAATACTAGCAAACAGAAGTCAACAGCATATTAAAAGGACTATATACCATAACCAAATGAGATTTATTCTAGAAATGCAAGGGTGGTTCAACAAAAGAAAACAAACCGTTCTAATAGAATGAAGTGGGGGAACAAAACATGATTAACTCAACTGATGCAACAAAAACATTTGACAAAATTAACACCCTTTCATGATAAATGCACTCAGAAAACTAGGACTAGGAAGGAACTTCCTCAAACAGATAAAGAGCAATTTAGGAAAAACCCACAGACAACATCCTACCATCCTACTCAACAATAGAAGACTAAAATCTTTTCTCCTTAAGATCAAGAACAAGACAAGGATGACCATTTTCACCACTTCTATATTGTAATGGAAGTTCTAGCCAGAGAATTGCAGGGTAAAAGATACACACAAAAATCTGTTGTGTTTCTATACATCAATGATGAAAGTTTTGAAAAAGAAATTTTTAAAAATTTCAAGTTTCCAAATGAATAAAATACCTAGAAATGAATTGAACCAAGGAAGTGTACACTGAAAATTACAAAAATTGCTAAAAGAAATTAAAGACCTAATTAAATGCAAAACATCACTTGTACATTAATTAGAAGTTGCTATTAAATATCAGTAGCACCCAAAACTATCTAATAGATTCAGTGCAATTACTATGAAAATACCAATAGCCTTGTTGCAGAATGAAAATGCTTATCTTAATATTCATGTAGAAATGCCAAAGCAACAATAGCAAAAATATTAAGAAAAAAAAAGGAGAAAGTTGGAAGACTTAACCCTTACCAATTTTAAAACTTCCTATATAGCTACAGTAATCAAAACAGTGTGTTACTGGCATAAAGATACACATACAGGACAATGAAATAGAGTGGAAAGTTCAGAAACAACCATACATCTGTGACCAATTGATTTTTAACAAGTTTCCAGAACAATTCAACAGAGGAATAAAATGCTTTCTTCAACAAATGGTACTGAGACAATTGGAAATCCATGTGCAATGATTAAAGATGGGCCATTACCTAATTCCACATATAAAAAAAATGGATCAATGACAACTTTAAGAACTAAAACTCATAGAAGAAAACAGGGGAAACTCTTCATGACCTTGAATTTGGCAATGGATTCTTAGATATGACACCACAAACACAAGCAACAAAAGAAAAAAATTGGTAAATTAAACATCAAAATTTAAAACTTTTTCACATCAATGGACATTGTTTTGAAGGTGAAATGACAACCTACAGAGAAAATATTTGTAAATCATTTCTACGGGTCTACTAGCTAGGAGATATGTATATATCTCTATAGATAGCTAGAAATATATATAACTCCTAAAGAGCCACAACAACAATTCAATTCAAAAATAGCCAAAGGCGTATATACAACAGTGGTCTCATAAAATTATAATGGATTATCAGCAAAAGTTTGTTTGTGATGTTGAAAGACTACGCCCAACTACAATGCTGAATTTACTGTGAGCTCTCAGTGGTTTAAATAGATGAGGAGGCTCAGCATACTGTCCACCTGCCCTAGCCCTGCCCATGGCTGGGACCCAGGGTTAGCAAGGGAGCATTTAGAGTGGGCTGAGGAGGAGGGGAGCTGCAGAGCTGCCCCCCCCACCCACTCCTACACACACATGTGCGCACGCTCTTACACACAAATTCACTTCCCTTCCCTCTATTTCTGTTTATCTTTCCTCCCTCTCCCGTTCCCTTACTTCTTTATTTCTCTCCTTCCTCTCCCTCCCCTTTTATTTTTCATCTCAAACTTTATCTCTCTGGGTCTTTTTCAATCTCTGTTCTCCCTTTCTATTCTCTTCCTTCCCTCACTCCTTCTTCCTGGTGTATACTTTCCCTTAATGGGCACCTCACTCACAGCCCTCCCCTTTATTCTCTAATTTGTATGCACACACAATATCTTTTATACCATATTTTTAGTGTACCTTTCTATGTTTAGATAAAAATCATTGTTACAGTTGCTTACAGTATTCAGTACAGAAACATGCTGTACAGGTTTGTAGCCTAGGGGCAATAGGCTATACCATATACCCTACATGTGTAGTAGGCTATAGCATCTATGTTTGTGTACATGCACTCTGTGATGTTCGCATAGTGATGAAATCATCTAACAAAGCATTTCTCAGAATGTATCCTCATTCTTAAGCAATGTATAACTATATGCAAAGACCAATAGGCACATGAAAAGATGTTCAACATCACTAATATTTACAGAAATGCAAATCAAAACCACCATGTGGTACCACTTCATACCCAATAGGTGTTAGCTACCATCAAAAACAAAACCAAAAACCCAGAAAATAACAAATGTTGATTAGGAAGTGGAGAAATGGGAACACTTGCGCATTATTGGTGGGAATGTGAAATGCTATAGAAAACAGTCTGGCAATTCCTAAAAAACTTAAAAATAGAATTGTCATATGATCCAGCAAGCTCACTTATGAGTGCCTACCCAAAACAAAGCAGAGTTTTGAAGAAATATTATACAAATATATTTATAGCAGCATAGTCAACAATAGCCAAAGTGTGGAAGCAAACCAAGTATCCACCAGTGGATGAATGGGTAAGCCTTAAAAAGGAAATTCTGACATATGCTACAACATGGTTGAACCTTGAGGACATATGCTAAGAGAAATAAGCAAGTTACAAAAGGATAAAAATTGTATAATTTCAATTATATAAGGTACTCAGAGTAGTCAAATTGATAGATAAAAGTAGAATGGTAGTTGCCAGGTGTTGGGAAAGGGAAAATGGGGAGTTATTATTTAATAGGTAATGAGTTTTATTTTTACAATATGAAAAGAGTTCTGGAGATGACTGGTGTTGATGGTGGCACAACAATAGGAATGTACTTAATGCCAATGAACTGTATACTTAAATATAGTTAAGATAGACATGTACCCTTTTGTTTACTATAGCACTGTTTACAATAGCCAAAATATGTAAGCAACCTAAGTGCCTATCAGTGGACAATTGAATAAAGAAGATGTGGAATATTACTCAGCCATAAAAAATTGAAATCACCATTTGCAACAACATAGATTGACCTAGAAGGTATGCTAAGTGAATTAAGTCAGACAGAGACAAATACTATGTGATTTCAATTATATGTGCAATCCAAAGAACAAAATAAACAATGAAAAAACAGACAGACTTATAGATACAGAGAATAAACTGATAGTTATCAGATGGGAGGGAGTTTGAGGTGCTAGATGAAAAGTTAAAGGGATAAAGAAGTACTAATTGGTAGTTAAAAAGTCATCAAATGTAAAGTACAGCATAGAGAATATTGTCAATAATATTATAACTATGTATAGTGCCAAGTGGGTACTAGACTTGTAGAGAATGAAAACTGATCTTTACTGAAAAAAATCCATACAGAATTCATAAATTATATAAATGTCTAACCATTGTGCTATATACCTAAAACTAATATAAAACGTTGAATGTCAACTATAATTGAAAAATTAAAGAAAAATATTTAAATGGTTAAGATAGTAAATTTTATGTTACATATATTTTACAATTTTAAAACAGTTTTAGAAGTACTGGGATATGCTATAACATGGATGAATCTCAAAAATATTATATGAAGAGAAAGAAGCCAGACATGAAAGACCACATATTATATGATTCCATTTCTGTGAAATAACCGGAATAAGTGTCTAGAAACAAAGCAAATCAGTGGTCATCAGTGGCTGGGGAAGAGTTGAATGGGCAGTGAGTGCTTAATGGGTCAATGCTATTTTTGTGGTGATGAAAATGTTTCGGAACTATCTAGTGGTGTTGGTGGTGGTTGCACAAAATTGTTTCTATACTAAATCTTACTGAATTGTACATTTGAGAAACAGCTAATTTTATATTATATAAATTTAACCTCAATAAAAATAAAAAAATATATATTTTTTAAATGATCAAATACAAAAGAAGTCTAGAGTTTAGTTAATAGTAATGTATCAAGATGAAACTGGGGAAGGAGAATATGGGAAATTTAGGTATTATCTTTGTTTGCAACTTTCCTCTAAATCTAAAATTCTTCCAAAATAAAATAATTATTTTAAAAAATGAGCAAACTACTTGAACAGACTTCACAAAAGAAGATATTCAGATGGCAAATAAACTCAAAGATATTATCATTAGCCACCAGAGGAATGAAAATTAAAGCAATGGAATATCACTAAATGCCCATTGGAATAGCTAAAATTAAAACTACTGGCAAAACTAGGTTATGGTGAGGATAACACTGATCAACTAGAACTCTCATGCTTTGCTGGTGGAAATGCAATATAGTACAACCACTGTAGAAAAACAGTTGGTATCAGAGACTGGTATACCCCTATGAAAAACTAATACCTGATGATACGAGGTGGAGCTGAAGCAGTGATGCTAGTGCTGGGGAGCGAGTGGCAGCAAATACAGATGAAGCTTTGCTCCCTCATCTTCTGCTCACTTCCTGTTGTGTGGCCCGGTTCCTAATAGGCCACAGACCAGTACCAGTCTGCAGCCTGAGGACTGGGGACCCCTGCATTATAGCATAATAGAGAATAGTTTTACTGCTCTGAAAATCTGCTGTGTCAGCCTATTCACCACTCTCTTCCTCTTAATCCTTAGCCACCACTGACTTTTTTATTCTCTCCATAGTTTGCCTTTTCTTAAATGTCATAGGGTTGGAATCATATAGTATGTAGACTTTTCAAAATGATTTCTTTCGCTTAGTAACATGTATTTATGTTTTTGAGATTCCTTTATGTCTTTTTCATGGTTTTGTAGTTCCTTTCCTTTAGTGCTGATAATATTCAATTGCCTGGATTTACCAGCTTATGTAGTCATTCACCTACTATTAGACATCTTGGTTGCTTCCAGGTTTTGGCAATTAATGAATAAAGCTGCTATAAACATTCATGTTCAGGTTTATTTGTGAACATAAGTTTTCAACTCGTTCAGGTAAATACCAAGCAGCACGATTACTGAATCATAAGAGTATGTTTAAATTTTTAAGAAACTGACAACTGTCCTCCAAAATGGCTGTATAAATTTGCATTCCCATCAGCAAATAACGTTGTTCCTCATTCTAGTTAACATTTGGATTTAACAGTGTTTTGGATTTTTGTCATTCTTATAGGTGTATGGTAGTTTCTCATTGTTTCATTTTGCAATTTTAAACATTTTCATATGCTCAGTTTGCCATCTACTTTGGTATAGTATCTGCTCAGTTCTCTTGCCCATTTTTAATCAGGTTTGTTTTCTTATTGTTGAATTTTAAAGTTTTCTATGTATTTTGGATAATAGTCCTTTATCAGATATTATCTTTTACAATTAGTTTCTCCCTGTTTGCAGCTTCTCATTCTCTTGCTAGTGTCTTCCACAGAATGAGAGTTTTTAATTGTAATGAAGTCCAACTTATCAATTTTTTTTTCTTTTAGGAATCATGCCTATAATGTTGTATCTAAAAAGTAATCACCAACTCAAGGTCTTCTAGATTTTCTCAATTTTCTTCCAGTAGTTTCATAGTTTTGCATTTTACATTTAGGGCTATGATCTATTTTTGAAGGGTGTAAGGTCTGCATCTAGATTTGTTTTATTTATTTGTTTGTTTGTTTGTTTGTTTGTTTAGCATGTGGATATCCAGTTGTTATAGCACTATTTGTTGAAAGGAGTATCTTGTCTCCATTGGATTGCCTTTGCTCTTTTTTCAAATATCAGTTGACTGTATTTGTGTGGATTTATTTCCTAGGCCTTTATTCTGTTCTACTGACCTATTTATTTCTTCACCAATACCACACACTCTTTATTATTTTAGCTTTATATTAAGTCTTAAAGTTGGGTAGCATCTTCTGCTTCAATATTATGTAGGCTATTCTGGGTCTTTTGCCTCTCTATATAAAACTTTAGAATCAGATTGCCAGTATCTGCAAAATAACTTGCTGAGAGTTTGATTAGATTGTGTTAAATTTATAGATCAAATTGGGAAGAACTGACATCTTAACAATATTGAACCCTACCATGAACATGAAATATTTCTCCAATTATTTGTGCTTCAAATTCATCAGCAAAGAAAGGTTTTTGTTGTTGTTGCTTTATCGTTTTCCTCATCTAGATTTTATAATACTTTGTTAGATTTATACCTAAGTATTTCATGTTTGAGGGTGCTAATATAAATTTTTCATTTCAAATTTATTTACTAATATATAGGACAGTTTTTGTCCCATGTGAATGTTCACCAAAGGGTGATTTCAGCAGAGTGTATTAACAGTCAAGTGGAGAGGATGACCCACTTTGTGGATACCAGTTAACTTCTTTACCAACCACACCTATCATCGCCTAATGGATTTATGAACAAAGTAGCTATGGTGGCAGAGACAGAGATTATACATGAGTTCAGGAATAGGTGTATAGCATTAGAAAGTACCTCACTGGTTGTTAGAAAGAGAACTAACAGGGGGAGGCAAGATAGAGGGGTTATAAATAGGAATGAGGAAACTGGGGAGATGGTAATTATGTGAATTACTTATACTGTGATAACAAAACAGATTAGTGGTGGTTAATTTTAAACATGTGCAGTTTATTGTATGTAATTATATCTCAACCTGTACTAATAATTTTCAAAGAAGGATCTATCATCCAAGAATGAGAAGGAACGATGACTTTTTCAGACAGAAACAGTTTACCTTCTGTAGATTGTTAGCTTATATTTTAAGTACTAGCAAATGTATATTGTATTATGTATATGTATTTCAAAGAATGTATGAAGAAAAAGTAATTATTGATTTACAAGTGTTTTACAAGGAAATTCAGATTTTTAACTGGCTCGCATGAATGCAAAATACAACCTCATAGGCTTTTTCAAAGTTAAGGCAAATTTGTTTGTACTGGGGAACAGGTCCATTTTACCCACATGATTATTATATCTCAACACCAGCATTGCAAATGTCCGGGATAAAAATGTTTTTTGTTAAGAAATGAGTAATTTATCAACTCAAAATTCATCTTCAAAGACTACAGTTAGACTGAATAACTTGTCTTTTTTTGTTTACTTCAGGATGTACTATTTTTATCTCTCCCTCTCTCCATTTTTAATGTGGGACTTGATGTGATCACTTACTCATATGGCTCAGGGCCATGTGTCAGTTTCCTCCTTCAGCATCAATCAAAATATAATGGCATTTTAATGATGTAATTTACTGTTATTTCAAGTTCTGATCCAAGATAGCAACATAGGAGGCACGTGAACTCACCTGATTCCACAGACACCAAATCTATAGCTACAAATAGAGAAACTCCCTCTGAAAGAAATCCAGTAATTAGCTGAGTGACTCCTACCCATTGGATGAACAAGAATATACCCACATGGAAATGGATATAGGAACACATCAATTACTGGGAGCCACTAAGAACAAAAAAGGCAGCTTGGACAATCACAAGAGATTGAAAGACCACTAAGGGCTCAGGCCAGGCTTATAAGGTTCATCTCCTATACAACACCAGTCTGTCAACACTGGGAGAGATGGCTGTTTTATCCATTGTGTAGAAACCAATACAGTCAGAGAAAAGAAACACAAGAATATATTTTAAACAAAAGAACAAGATGAAACTCCAGAAACAGACCATAATAAAGTGGAGATAAATGACTTACCAGATAAAGAGTTCAAAATAATGGTAGTAAAGATATTCACTGAGGGCATGAGAACAATGCATGGATTCAAACAAAGAGATAGAATATAAGTAAGGACTGAACAGAAAGAGCCAAAGAATATAATAACTGCACAGAGAAATTTAATAGAGTTGTTTAACAGAAGACCAGATGAAGCCAAAGAAAGAATCAGCAAACCTGAAGACAGGGTAGTGGGTTTTATCTAATCAGAGAAGAACGAAAGAGTGAAGATAATTTAAAGAACTTATGGAACAACATCAACAGGACTGGTATTTAAATAATGGGGATCCCAGAAGGAACAAAAAGAAAGGGGAGAAACTTATTTGAAGAAATAAGGTCTGAAAACTTCCCTAATCTGGAGAAGGAAACACATATCCAGATCCAAGAAGCCCAGAAAGTTTGAAATAAAATGAGAGACCCATCCAAAGACACTTAATTGTCAAAAGTTAAAGACAAGGAGAGAATCTTAAAAGCAACAAGAATAAAACAACTTACATTGCACAAGGAAACCCCTGTAACTCTGTCAGCAGATTTTCAGCAGAAAATTTGCAGATCAAAATGGAGTGGCATGATATATTCCAAGTGCTGGAAGAAAAACCCTGCCAGCCTAGAATACTTTACTCAGCAAAGTTGTCCTTCAGAATTGAAGTAGAGATAAAGAGTCTTTCAGACAAGCAAAAGGTGAAGTCAATCACCACTAAACTGGACTTACAAATATTGATAAATGGACTTCTAAAGTTTGAAACAAATGGGTGTTAATTAGTAACAGGAAAATATATAGTAAAATTCAGAAGTATCTTGGGTGGTAAACACACATTAGAATATACAGATGTCAAATTATAATGTTCACCTGAAAATTATATAATTGTATTAACCAAGTTACCCCCAATAAACTTAATTAAAAATAAAAATAAAAAAATAAACAAAATTCAGAAGAATCTAATGTAATGAAGGTAGGTAAATCACTTATAAATCTAGTAGAATGGATAAAAGACAGAAGTAGTAAAAATAACTATAATTACAATAATTTATTAATGATACACAAGATAGAAGTATGAAATTGTGACATCAAAACAAAATGGGAAGGGAGAGTAAAAATGTAGTGTTAGAATGTATTTGAATTTAAGTTATCAACTTAGAGTGTTATGTTTGTACAGCTAAAACTAACACAATGTTATATATTCGAAGAATACATCAAGTTTCAAGCAACTACATCAACAAAAAGATGTTTTATATAAACCTCATGATAAGCACAAACCAAAAACCTATAATAGATACATAAAAGAAAATGCAATCTAAGCATACCACTTTCAGAAAAGCATTAATCACAAAGGAAGAAAACAAGAGAAAAAGAAACAAAGCAATCACAAAGCAGCCAGAAAAAAATTAACAAAACAGCAGTAGCTACTTTAAGTGTAATTGGGCTCCAATTCAATAAAATACAGAGTAGCCAAATGGATATTTTTTAAAAAGACTATATACTGCCTACAAAATATTCACTTTAGGTTCAGTACACATCAGACTGAAAGTGAAGGGATAGAAAAAGATGTTCCATGAGAATAAAAAAAAAAGAGGTAGCTATATTTTTAACATAAAATAGACTTTAAGTCAAAAATTGTCACAAGAGACAGAGGTCATATAATGATAAAGGGGTCAATCCAACAAGAGTATATAACATTTTAAAACATTCATGCACCCAAAATAGGAACACCTAAATATGTAAAGCAAATATTAACCAACTTAAAGGGAGAACATTGGACTTAAAGGGCACATTAGATCAAATAGACCTAACAGACATTTACAGAACATTCCATCCAAAAGCAGTAGAATACATATTCTTCTCGAACACATGGAACATTCTCCAGAATCAACCATATGTTATGCCACAAAACAAGTCTTAATAAATTTAATAAGATTTAAATCATATCAAGTCTCTTTTCCCACCACAACTATATGAAACTATAAATCAATTATAAGCTGGAAAAGTCACAAATATGTGGAGGTTAAGCAACATGCTGCTGAATAACCAATGAATTAAAGAATAAATAAAAAAAATTAAAAGAAAATCTTGTGACAATGAAAATTGAATACAATATAACAAAACTTATGAGATGCAAAAAAGTAGTTCTAAGAGGGAAGTTCATAGCAATGAATGCCTACATTAAGAAACAAGATTTCAAACAACCTAACTTTACACCTCAAACTAGAAAGACATATGAAGCTCCAAATTAGTACAAGGAAAGAAAGAAAGATCAGAGCAGAAATAAATGAAATAGAGATTAAAAAGATAGTAAGAGATGGTTTTCTGAAAAGATAAACAAAATAGGCAAACCTTTGGCTAGATTCACCAAGAAGAGAGAAGACTCAAATATATAAAATCAAAATAGAGGAGACATTACAACTAATACTATAGAAATACAAAGAATCATAAGTTATTATAAACAACTGCACTCCAACAAGCTAGACAACCTATAAAAAATGGACAAAATCCTAGAAATATTCAACCTACCAAGACTGAATCATAAAAAAATAGAAATTCTGAACACGCCAATTACTAGTATGGAGATTGAATCAGTAACCCAAAACCTTCCAACGAACAAAAGTCTAGGACCAGATGGTTTCACTGGTGATTGCTACCAAAACTTTAAAGAAGAATTAATAATAATCCTTCACAATCTCTTCCCCCAAAATAGAAGAAGGAACATTTCCAAACTCATTTTAGGACTCCAACATTATCCTGATACCAAAACCAGACAAGGACACTACAAGAAAATTGCAGGCCAAAATATCTGATGAACACAGATGCAAAAATCCTCAACAATATATCAGCAAATCAAATTCAACAATACATAAAAATTATCCTATAATCAACTAGGATTTATACCAGAGATTAAAGAATGCTTCAACATCTGCAAATCAATGTGATACATTACATTAACAAAAATTATATGATTTTCTCAATAGATATAGAAAGTTTGTCACAAAATTTAATATCTATTTATATCGAATTGATGTAGAGGGAACATCCCTTAGCATAAAAAGACCATATATGACAAGCCTACAGGTAACATTACACTTAACAGTGAAAAACTGTAAGCACTTCCTCCAAGATCAGCAAGACAAGAATGCTCACTCTCGCTACTTTTATTTAAGATACAACTGGAAGTCCTAGCCAGAGCAATTAAGCAAAAAAAGGAAATCAAAGGTATTCAAGTTGGAATAGAAGAAGGACAACTGTCTTTATTTACAGATGGCATAATATTATATGAAAAAAAAACTGTTAGACATAAATTCAGAAAGGTTGGAAGACAGAAAATCAATATACAAAATCAACTGCATTTCTATGTACTCACAACAGGCTATCAGAAAGATAAGTTAAAAAAATCACATTTACAATTGAATCAAGAATACCTAGGAATAAATTTAACAAAGGAGGTGAAAGATATGTACACTGAAAACTAAAACATTAATGAAAGAAACTGAAGACAACAGATAGTCCTTGCTTATTTATATTACTAAAATGTCCATACTATCCAAAGCAATCTAAAAATTTAATGCAATTTCTATCAAAATTCCCATGACATTTTTCATAGTAATAGGAAAAAAAATCCTAAAAGTGTATGGAATCACAAAAGGCCCCCAAAACCAAAGCAACCTTGAGAAAGAACAAAGCTGGAGGTGTCACACTTCCTTTTTTAAAATTATATTACAAAACTGTAGCAATCAAAACAGTATGGTATTAGCACAAAAACAGACTCAGATGCCTTACTATTAAAGTGTACAGATGAAACTTATTGGATTTCGTTAACCAAGTCACCAAAAAATATTAATTAATTAAAATAAAACAGACAAACAGATCAATGGAACAGAATAGAGAGCCCAGAAATAAATCCATACATAGTCAATTAATTAACAACAAAGGAGCCAAGAATAGACAATAGGGAAAAGATAGCCTATTCAGTAAATGGTGCTGGGAAAAACTGGCAAGCCACATGTAAAAGAATGAAACTGAACCACTCTTATGCCATATACAACAATTAACTCAAAAAAGACTGAAGACTTGAACATAAGACCTGAAACGAAACTCCTAGAAAACATAGAAGGCAAGCTCCTTGATCTTGGCCTTGATAATAATTTTTTTTGACTTGACACCAAAAGCAAATGAAACAAAAGCAAAAACAAACAAGTAGGAGTACATCAATCTAAAAGGCTCCTGTACAACAAGGAAAATCAACAAAATGAAAGGCAACCTATAGAATGGGAGAAAATATTTGCAAATCATATATCTGATAAGAGGTTAATATCCAAAAATATATAAAGAAATCATTCAATATCCAAAATATATAAAGAAATCATACAACCCAATAAGAAATAAAAATACAATCAGATTAAAAAATCGGTATAGAACCAGAATAGATGTCTGCTTTTCCAAAGACATACAAATGGCCAACATGTACACGAAAAGGTACTCAACATCACTAATCATGAAAACTATGCAAATCAAAACTACAGTGAGATACCACCTCACACCTGTTAGAATGGGTATCATCAAAAAAAAAAAAATTAAGTATGAGTAAGAATGTAGAAAAAAGGGAACTCTTATATACTGTTGGTGGGAATATAAGTTGGTGTGGTCACTATGGAAAACAGTATGGATGTTCCTTAAAAAAAAAATTAAAAAATAGAGCTACCATATGATCGATCCAGCAATCCACTTTTGGGTATATATCTGAAGGAAATGAAAACAGGATGTCAAAGAGATATCAGTACTCCCATGTTCATTTCAACATTTTTCACAATAGCTAAGATATGGAAATAATCTAACTGGACATATCCATCAATAGATGGAGAGAGAGAGAGAGAGAGAGAGAGAGAGAGAGAGAGAGAGAGAGAATTTGCATGCAATGGATAACATGTATAAGATTATTCATCCATGAGAAAGATGAAAATCTTGCCATTTGCACCAGCATGGATGGACCTTGAGGGCATTATTGAGGTCTAATAGAGTAGAACTTAAATGTTTTCACACACACAAAAAAAATAGATAAATAGATGCATGAAGTATAAATTTGTTACTTAACTAGATTATGGGAATTGTTTCACAATGTACACATACATCAAATTACTAAAATGTACACTTTAAATATCTTACAATTTCATATGTCAACTATACCTCAATGAAGCTGAAGTTTTAAAATTCAATAATTGTTATTCAAAGTTAAAACACTTTGAATAAACACATTAGTGACAAAGTCTAAGGCATTAGAGATTATTATCTTGAAAACTATAAATTTGGTCCCAAATACTTTTTTTAAATCCACTTAAATGGATGTTTAAATGCAATAGAAATTAAACTTGAAAAAAAATTAGAAATTGAGAAGCTCTTTGAAACTTCGGATTTCAGAGACTAAACATTAAATTCAGAGTATATAAACCTGTCTCATTCAAAGTATTTTAGTTTGGACAACAAAATCATAGCTATGAAAACTTTATTATAGAAGAATCAAATTAAAACCTGGAATGAAAATTAAGCTGACTTCAAGGAGAAGTCTGTGTCAGTCCCTTTGGGTCTTCAGCTTAAAATTCTTCAGGAAAAAAAAAATGCCCTAAAAATAAGAGTTTAAGATGCCCACTTTCACCACTCCTGTTCAACATTGTATTGGAAGTCTTAGCCACAGCATAAGACAAGAAAGAGAAGTAAAAGGTATCCAAATTGGAAAAGTAGTAAAACTCTCATTATTCTCAGATGACATGATATATAGAGAACCCTTAAGATTCCACAAAACAACTGTTAGAAGTGATCAGTGAATTCAGTAAAGTAGCAGGATACAAAATTAATATTCAGAAGTCTAGAACAAATAATCCTAAACTTTATATGGAACCATAAAAGACCCCAAATAGCCACGGCAATCTTGGAAAAGAACAAAGTTGGAGGTATCATAGTACCTGTTATCAAACTATACTTATGAACCTACAGTAATTAAAACAGCATGGTATAGGCATAAAAATAGATATGTTGGACAATGGAACAGAATAGAGAGCCCAGAAATAAATCCACACCTGTATATGCAGTTAATATATGACAAAAGAGGCAAGAATATACAATGGGCAAAGATAGTTTTTTCTCTAAATGGTGCTGGGAAAATTGGACATATACATGCACAAAAAAAAAAAAAAAAACTGAATCACCGTCTTTCACCGTAGGTAAAAAGAGACTCAAAATTGGTTAAAGACTTAAATGTAAGATCCAAAACCATAAAACTTCTAGAAGAAAACATAGGCAATAATCTGATATTGCTACTAGTAATTGTTTTTCAGACAAATCTCCTTGGGCAAGGGAAACAAATGGAACAGACATCAAACTAAAAAGGTTTTGCACAGCAAAGGAAACCATCACCAAAACGAAAAGACAACTGACTGAATGGGAGAAGATATGATACATCTGATAAGAGGTTAATATCTAAAATACATAAAGAACTCATACAACTCAACAAGAAAAATAAAACCAAACCATTTAAAAAATGGGCAGAAGACCTGAATAGATATTTCTCCAAAGAGGAAATACAGATAGCCAACAGACTATGAAAAAGATGCTCAAAGTCACTAATCATCAGAGAAATACAAAACCACAGTGAGATATCACCTCACACCTGTCAGAGTGGCTAACATTAATAAATCAAAGAACAAGTGTTGAGGATGTGGAGAAAAGGGAACCCTCATGTACTGTTGGTGGAATTGCAATTTGGTACAGTCTGGAGGTTTCTCAAAAAATTAAAAATGGATATACCTTTTGACCCAGCAATTGTACTTCTGGGTATTTATCCAAAGGAAGCCAAAATAATAATTCATAAAGATCTGTCCACTCTCATGTTCACGGCAGCACAATTTACAATAGCCAAAATATGGAAGCAACATAAATGCCCATCAACAGATAATTGGATAAAGAAATTATGGTTCATATATACAATGGGATATTACTCAGCCATTGAAAAAAATTAAATCCTACTATTCACAATGACATGGATAGACCTGGAGGTTATCATGCTGAGTGAAATAAGTCAGAGAAAGATAAATATCATATGATTTCACTCACATACAGAATCTAAGGGACAAAAAGAAACCAATCAAAAACAGACTTACAAATATAGAAAACAGTCTGGTGATGGCCAAAGGAAAGAATGGCTGGGGGGCTGGGAGAATGGAGTGAATAGATGGTCACGGGGTTGGGGAGCATGACATAGGGAATGCAGTTAGCATTAATGTAATGGCTAGGTGGAGAGCCAGAGGAAAGAAAGAGCAATTAAGGGGATTGTTTTATAAACTATATAAATGTCTAACCAATGTACCGTATACTTAAAACTAATAAAATTTAAAAAAATAATGAGTTTAAAAACCTCAAAAGTATCAGCAAAAAATAGAGAAGTATGATATAATCTATTCCTTGTTTGACAGTCAAAAACACAAATAAAGACAAATTAAAAAGTATGTAAACTTCAGTTTGGTGTATGATGGCAGAGATGTCCTGCTGTACTAGGCTTGCAGTAGTGCAGCTCCTAGCATTTAGGACCCAGCATCACTAATGCCAAGCCACTAACAGAGTGGTATCTTAACTAGAATGAACTCAACTCATTGTAGATGGGCATTGTTTTTGGCTGCAAAGCTTCAGAGTATACCTCGCAGATTCCCCCTGAGATTTCAAGCTGCCTAATATCCTTTAATAATTCTTTTCCTGCTTAAACAAATAAAGCAAATGACCAATATTAAATCAATCAACAAATCAACTTGCATAAATACTAGTTTCACTTTCTAGGAATTGTATGATGTATTAAAAAGTTTGTTTAACCCAACTAGTTTATGAAGTATTAAATTATTCATTTATATTCTTCTATAAAGCTTTGGCAAGGACTATGTTAAAAATAATTTCATTTGTATTCAATAAGCCCTGTTTATGTACCTTACATAAACTAAATCAAATAAATGCACTCAATCAAATCCTGATTTAAAGGCAGAAGAGAAGCAGCTAATTTAAAGAAGCTTGTAAATTTTTAAAATTGGAGAATCTTTCTGTAAAATAAAAATTTCCCTTTTGCTTTCATCTGTTTGTTGTTTTAAGATTGAATTTTTCAGAATGTTGAATTTTCTCTACACCTGGCCTAATGCACCACTGTAGCCAAAGAGCAGTTGAAGGAACAGAACCATTATAGTTATATTATGTAGAAAGTGATTTAATACAAGAAACGAGGTATTTATAAAATCACTAAAAGACTGGAGAAGTAAATTCTAAGCTTGACCTATAGGTATGACTCAAACTGAAGAACATATTGTTATAAGATCAGGAATCTACTACAACTGCCTCTTGACATGCAAAAAGCTTGTGATTGGAAACTGGAATGTTATATTCAAAACAAAGCAGTCTCCATTGCAGTAACACCAAAGCAGCAGAAATATGGCTTTCATCCCATTTTCAAATTAATTGCCAGCCCTTTTGAAACCCTGAGCCACTATGTTAAAAAGGTCACCATGCAATGAGGAAGCTCAAGCTTCCTGAAGAAGCCCCCATTGACAGTCCCAATTGAACTCAGTCTTTGCATTATTCTAGCTCAGGCTTGTGAGTAAAGAAACCTCCAAATGATTCCAAAACCCCCTAGCCATTCAAGCATTCCCAGCTAAGGCCTCAGACATTATGGATGTAATATCCCCACCTTGCCTTAGCCTGCCTAATCATGGCCCACAGAATCTATGAACATAGTCAAACGATTGTTATTTTATATCATTAACATTTGGAGTGTTTTTTTTTTAATGCAACAAGAGCTAACCAAAACACACCATAGATATTTTATGTTTCAACGAGCATTTTGGAAACATTTTTAAAGGTTATAATACTCTTATGTGGTTATATACTATAATTTACCTAAAATTTTATGCTCAATTTGAAAGGATAACTAATTTCCATTTTTTTCTAAAATAACTAAAACAACAGTGCATAATTTTATCAATAGAGGTTTCATTTACCTTTTATATTTAACATTATTGATTTATCATAATTTCCAGAATGATTGTCTGGGCTAGGACCAGATTTTTCTTTCTAAATGTTTTATAACAATTTTTATCTATCTTGAATATTTAGCATGGTAAAAAAAATTGTTTTAAAGAAGGCAAATATACTGCTATCTATTTTAAAAATTTTAGTACAAAAATAAATGCTCTGAGTTAATTATCCCTGTTGAAAACAAATATATGACCCAAAACTCTGGGCTGCTCCTAAAGGGTAATATCAGCTGGACCTTGCAACTCAAACATGAGAGCCTGAGGAAAATGTGGTCACTATAGCAGATAACGGCTGGGGGGAAGACTAGCATGTTGAGTAATCTAATCATTGATACTGCCTTAATATGAGCTGAAATGAAACAAAATTCACATGAAACAGCCACCAAGAGATGGTAATAACTAGGCAGGGGCTTTGGCTTAGAAGTGCAACGGGTCCTGGCCAAGTGAACAAATTTTACTATTCTTGGGGTCTGCCATATACTCTTGTACCTGGCTAAGAAGGCTGTGAATTCACCCCACATTCCTCTGGACAAGCAGTAAACCACAGAACAAGGCATCACATCAAAGAGCAACTTGTCCTAATTGATGTACCTAGAGGGAGGCCCATTTTTGCAGTTTATATCCCCCAAAGTGTTGCTATTTTCTAATTCACTCTAAGTCCTTGTTCGTTCCGGCTGTTGCACTCGTATTTATAAGTTCTTCCTATTTGTAAGACTAGATTTGATAGTGAAGGAAGGGTAGAGCTCTTGACTTTGGTTTCCCATGGCTCATGAGATATTTTTGTCTTTCCACTCAGGAAATTTGGGATTTCTGAGATCTATGTTAGTATGGAAGATGACTGGCCCTAAAGGGCTTGGATCTCAACGTTCATCACACAAGCCACTGCTAAACCCTATAAAATATTTTATGTGACCCTGTAGCCTAGTTTTCAAGATAGAGATACTTAATAAGAAAATCTGGATTAGAATCCTGCCTCCATACATACTACTTATGTAATATTTAACAATTTTCTGAATCCTTTTCCTGAGCTTAGGTTTCATCTACAAAAATCAGGATAATAAAAGCACCTACCTTGCAGCGTTGTTATGAAGATTCAATGAATAAAGTGTATGAAATGCCTGGCATTTAAGTATTCAATAAATGTTAACTCTCATTCTAAAAATAAAACACACTAGTTCACATAAATAGTGAAAGCTAATTCTCATCCTTGCATGAGCTACAAGAGAATCTAGGAAATCTACAATTATAGTTTGAAACTCTACAATACATAAAGGCTGTAATGGAGTGGACACTGTGTGCCAGTTCTCTGTGTCCAACATGGATATTAAACATGAATTCTCCATTTAATTCTATTGTCCTTTGAATGACCAAAGAACATTTAAAATGGATTAAAATTTTGAATATTGCAGAACTATGAGATATTTCTAATGTTTCTTAGCATTAAGAAAAATAAGATTTTTTGTGCAATTATTTCAAAGTTTTTAAGCTATATCAAAACAGCGCTAAACTCACAAGCTCTACATAAACAGTACTGTCTTAGACATGAGCAGTTTTAATACTCTGGAATGAGAATGACGATAACTTTTGTTCAGAGTTTTCCATATACCAGGAAGTGTTCTGGCATGCGACATGTTTTATCACAAAAACCCCATGAGGCAGATAATTATATTCCCAATTTACAGAAGAGAAAACTAAAACATGAAGACTTCAGTAATTTGTAAAACTAGTAAGAGGTAGACTTTGGATTTGATCCCAGGCAGTCTAGCTCTAGAGTCAGTATTCTTAAGTACCATTCTGAACTGCACAGTAAGATGCTTTCATTCTATATACCTTACTCTCCAAGTACTTGAAGTACTTCCAAAATTTATATAAATATTTACTTTAATCATTCAAAAGAAAGTTCAGTACTATAACCAATTTTGTATTGCCATTAAATGGTAGAATAGTGGGGATATAGAATATTAAACTATGTTACCTGGTCAGATTTTTAAAATAAATCTTATATTTAATAAATATGAAATTTTTGGCTAGCTACTGAGATTGACTAAATTTTAAAATAACAAGGACTAAGCCATCTTCATGTTTTGAAAAAAAAGGAATTCTCACTTTTCTTCATTTATTAATCTACACACTTGGATTCCTTGTTATTAGGATTAATTATGATATTTTTGCTGCCTTCCTTTTGGTACAGATCACGTAAATGGGCACTGCACAAGTCCACCTTCTCAGAGCTGCAGTTCTGGAAAACGTCTTTCCAGTGCTGATGTTTCTAAAGTAAATCGCTGGGGTCCAGGAAGACCACCATTTCGAAAAGCACAGTCAGCTGCTTGCATGGAAATTTCTTTACCAGTTACAACAGAAGGTAGGTTAAACATACAAGTTTTTGTGAATACAGTTATAATTTGATGTGCCATGGTTATGTGAGCTGAAGAACAAGGGATGGAGGGCATCCTATAGCTCCAAATCCATTTCTCACTTCAGTTCTTCATCTCTAATGCCAGAATGGCTCTGCTTTTTGGTAAGTTTCCACCTCTTCTGTACAAAGGAGTATGTCTTAATCTTTTGTGTATACTCCCAGTAATAATTAAGAGTTTCTATCCATCCCAGTGGGAAGCCTCTTAGTATCTATTTGTAGACAGTTAGTTAATGCCTTGCAACCTTAATTTCCTCAAGTGTCAAGTCATGTTACCAAGAAAAAAAAGCATGATATTGAATTTTAAAGTTTGCAATTTTCATCTTCATATGTTTTAAAAGAAGATTATTTGCTTATTTATGGAATTAGTGTAGGGGCAGGGAGTAAAGTACAAAAGCCAGAAGACCAAACATTTTTAGAGAGGGAGAAAAGGGGGAAATCTTGTAACTGTGTTGCTATTGTCTTGCTGATAAACTTTGAGGAGAGAGAAAAAAAATTATAGGAAGATCTGCTATGGTAATTTGATGGTATATGGTAATTTACCACTTCCTAAAACTTTCATAGTAATGATTAAAAATTATTCAAATTTTTAAAATATTTTTTTTTAGTTTTTATTGTTTAATATTATGCCATACTAAATCTGGTCCATAGACATGCAGATATTATCTCTATCACAAGTATATATGAGTAGCAACTTGGAATGTTGATGAAACGTGAATGAAAAATTGGGGGACATATTAGCTAGGAATGTTTAGAAGCAAAATATAAATGTTATAAAGAAGTAGCACTCAATCACTGTATTTTGAGTTTCAGATATTTTCAGATATTTCTGTCTCTAATTTGTGCTGGATTCTGGGAAGAATGCTTAACTGTTTTCATCTCCAAATCTGTAAAATATATAGATTATATCCAAGCTTACTCTAATCTCTAAATTCTGTTACAATTATGTTATAAAATCGCTGAGAATAGAAGGGAAGAAATTAGGAATACTATATTTTGTTTTCTAGAAAAAGGATAGTTTGGGGAATTTATATTTGTCTCTTTTTACATAAATGAGACACGTTTCTACCT
This sequence comes from Cynopterus sphinx, assembly GCA_030015415.1. Lineage (NCBI taxonomy): Eukaryota > Metazoa > Chordata > Mammalia > Chiroptera > Pteropodidae > Cynopterus > Cynopterus sphinx. Next base: position 54,374,988 of record CM057380.1, on the reverse strand, counting down.
ATCAAGAAGGAAAGGAGAGTAAGTAGAAAGAAGAATATGAGGAACATGAACTCTGGAGTGACTGTAACAACAACCTCCTAATACCATTTAACTGAGGTGGTGATTTTATGCTTACTGGAGAGTTCACACGTGTAAGTGTTGATGACCAGGAGAGCCTAAAACCGTCCTGCTTCCTTTAAGTGGGCTGAAGCCCTCTATGGAAGATAACCACTGTCAATGAGATGGCATTGTCTATGGCTCCTCATTTGGCCCTACATAGTTTGGACCGAAATTGTATCAAGGTAGTCAAGCTTGAAACGAGTTCAGGGAGATAACATTAGCTCTTTGGCCTTTGTAAATAGTTCCGTTTTTACAACTAATTACTCCAGGTATAGCAAAACCAAAAATTGTGGTAGGGGAATGTATTCGCCACAGAAAATTTGTGACTCTTCAGGTTAGTAGCCACAACGTTGTCAGTAAGTGGGAATTGCCAAAAAAAAAAAAAATCATTAAAAATATTTCCAACAATTAATAGGAGGGAAGCATAATTAAAATGGTACCAGAAATTCTTATAACCTTAATTATTTTAGAGTAAATTTTTTTTTCTAGATTAGATAATTTCAACTAATTTGTGAAGTAATATGTAGAGAAAAACATAGCGAACTGGAACTCTGGAGAGTCAATTTCTAGTTCCAGCTCTTGCCTAGGTTTATGATTTACACTTCTGAACTTCAGTCTCCATCTTCAAAATAAACCAGTAAACTGGATAAGTTGCCTTCCAGATCACTTAACAAAGAATCAGATTCTACTTTCCCCTCCTAATTTTGGTTTTCATGTACTAAGTCTGACTTTATTTTTTTTCTCGAAATACACTAACATTTAATTTGCTTTTTAAATTTCCATAGAAAACCGAGAAAATTCCTATAATCGTTCTAGAAGCTCTAGCATCTCCAGTATTGACAAAGATTCTAAAGAAGCAATCACAGCACTATACTTCATGGAGTCCTTTGCTCGGAAAAATGACTCTACCATCTCCCCTTGTTTGTTTGTTGGAACAAGTTTGGGAATGGTGTTACTCCTCCCCCTGAACCTGCCTTTGGCAGATGAACAAAGATTCACAGAGCCAGTCATGGTACTGCCTAGTGGTAAGAGTTTCTCTTTATTCCTTCATTGCTACTTTTTAAGATTTAGATAAAACGTATTGCAAAACATTAATTTGTATTGATCTGGAGCAAAGATTAGGAGTATAGATATTCTATGTAATAGAAACTGAGAATTCCCTAAGTCATGTACTATTTCAACATTTATCTTATTGTAAATTTACCTTCCCTTTAAGGTAAAATAGTACAACCATTTCTCTGGTAGTAAACTGTGGAACTACCAACCTAAACAATTCCTTAGAAAATAAATAGGCACTGAGAAAAATTTTAACACAAAAGGTAAAAAATTATTTTAAATAAATTGAAGCATTTCTTCAAAGTTTTGTGCCAGATCTGAGCCTGTGAGTGTGTTTATGTAACCCTTAAAGAACTCAGAATGATTAAGCTAGAAGTAGTCTGACTTGAGGTGGCTTTCTAAAGTCTTTGAAATTTTCCCTTGTTGCTGCAAAAGGATGCCACACAATTTCTTTCCTTTATATCCTAGTGCCTACAAATTTGACCTAAATTATGAGTATTGTTGCTAAAGCACATGTTGTGCTTTTCCTATTTGATTTATCTTTTGTCTTTCAAAGACAAGATGAGTGTGATTCTTCCTATTCTTTTTAATTATTTTTAAATTTGTTCTTATCAATGTTTGCTGTCACTTTCCTATATATGATAAACAGTATCTGAAAAACATTTCCTGAGTAAAAAAGTTATTAATTATAGCATAAAGAATTTTATTTAAAAAATATATGTGGTATGGTAGGTTGGATAAAGAAGTGTTTTTTGTTAACTGGTATGCTAAATTCACATACATGGATTGTTACTTATTGTCCACTCTCTACCAGTATGGCAAATTCAGATAAATGTATTTGTATGTCTATGCGGCTTTTTAAAAAGTTCATTTTCTCACACTTCTGAAAGCGAGAGGTCCAAGATTAAAGTGTCCTCAGGTCTGGTTTCTTATGAGGCCGCTCTCCTTGACTTGAAGTTAGCCATCCCTCTCTATGCATGGATCCCTGGTGTCTCTGTGTGTCCTAATCTCTTTTGAGAAAGACACCATCAATTTGGATTAGGGCCCATCCTAACAGCCTCATTTTAATTTAATTACCTCTTTAAAGGCTCTATCTCAAAAATGGTCACATGCTGAGATACTGAGATTTAGATATGAATTTGGGGGAGAAATGATTCAGCTCATAAAGTGCATTATATTTGAAAAGAACCAACTGACACATCTTTAGCTACACTAAGAAGAAATGAGAGATTAATAAATAAAATCAGAAATGAAAGATGAGCCATTACAAATGATGCCACATAAGAGTATAAGAAACTACTATGAAAAATTATATGCCTACAAACTGGATACCCTAGAAGAAATGGATAACTTCCTAGAAATATATAACCAACTAAGACTGAATAATGAAATAGAAAGTCTGAGCAGATAACTAATAAGGAGTTGAATCAGTAATCAAAAACCTCTTGAGAAAAGCTCATTTCTCTTTTTAAGAAATCTTTTCACATGAATTTATCTTGATTATCTTAACAAATTCTAATCAATGATATGGACATTTGAAATGCACTAAATCATTGAATTTTGAATGGAAAAGCATCTAGAGGTTATCCATTCTAGTAGCTATCTCTGTAGTCTGCATCAGAATCACCTGGAGGGTTTATTACAATGCAGGTTATTAGGCCTCACCCCCAGAGTTTCTAATTCACTAGGTCTGGGCTGGAGTCTGAGGATTTGCATTTTTAACAAGCTCCCAGGTGATGCTGACCACATACCTGCAACTTTACATGCTGGTATGGAAAAACCTACAATTATTTCCTTCTGTATAGGGGAAAATCCAGTCCCTCCTTCTGTGTGTTTCTCTTGTGTCTCCATTACTTTCACTTTACCCCCACACTCACAACACTTCTGACACCAGATGTGTGGAGCTTTTTCCCTCACAACATACAATTCTCTGCAACACTAGCTAGGTGTCCTACAATTTAACTCAATTCTGACACTATTACCTGGAGAAAGCACCATATCCCACAAGTTAAGGGCTCAGTCCCACAAGACTCTCCTCCCAATCCCTTTCAGACGCCAATCACAAGTCTAGGTTGTTATCTGTGCTTCTGAACCATCGGCTATAAATCTGAGGTTCCCACGATCCCAACCTTGGGTTTGATTGTTACCTGGGCTCATGAAACTCAGAAAAACTGTTTACTTACTGTTTCCAGTCTGTTATGAAAGAACACAGATGAACATCCAGATGGAAGAGATTCAAGAGCAAAGAATGTGAGAAGGGACGCAGAGCTTCCATGCCCTCTCCAGAAACGTCACTCTCCCAGCACCTTAACCTGTTCACCAATCCAGAAGCTCTCCAAACCCCCTCCTTTGGGGTTTTATGGAGACATTACATATGCATAATTGATTAAATCATTGATCATTGGTGGCTAATTCAATCTGCAGCCCCCACCCCCATGCCAACCCCAACCTTAGGTGAGGTCAAAAAGTCACCTCATTAACATAACAAAAGGCACCTGCGTTGCTCTCATTAAGCGTTTTAGGAGCTCTGTGGCCTGAACCAGGGATAAAGAACAAATATATATTTATTATAAATCACAATATCACACATGAATATTCAGCATTATCACAATCCTGGTTAAGTTTAATTCTACATACTTTATTTCTATATCTGTATAACTGACTATGGCTGAGGAAAAATATATAATCACATATATAACTGTCTCATTTTGAAAGAGATCATCAATAACTTCAAGTGGGCTCCTGTGTTGCTGGGTTATCATACGATATTTATCTCATCCTCTCTCCCATCCTCTTGAACAACTGCAATTTTCTCCACTCTCCTCAAAGCTCTAACATCTTCTCAACTGTTCTCAATCTCAGCTAATAACCATGTGTCCTTTTTTACATAGAAAATTGAAACAATTAGATAAGAACTTCAACAGCTGCCACCACCACATCTACCAACCTATCTGCCTTTATCCTCATGGTTCCTATATTCTCTATTATGACTAAGCTGTGTAAACTCCTAACTTAGCCAACTAGATTCTGCCTCCTTTCACTTACTCAAGAAAGTAAAGCCAGCAATTGTTCTTATTTCCTTTTTATAATTCTAATTATACTGTCATATAGTTACATACAACTATATAATTCTAATAAATAGCTCTACTAAACCAGCATATAAACATGCTGTTATTTAATTCATTAAAAAGAGAAAACCTTTTTTTATAATGACCCATTTCTCTTCTTTCATGCAAATTTCCTTGAAATAGCTGTGTTATATTCACTGTTTCTAATTTTATTCTCCCATTCTCTCAAGTCCGTTCTAATCAATTTTTCTCCCAAATCAGTCAACAAAAACCTCTGCATAGGTCACCACTGACCTCACTGCTAAATCCACTGGTCAGTTATCAGAACACATCTTACTTGACATAATCAGCAACATAATACACAGTTTACCATTGTCTCTACTTTAAAACGCTTCACTCAAATTCCAGAACACTTTACTTACCTAGTTTTCTTCCTACATTTCCAACTATTCCTTCCCAGTCTTCTTTGCTGATTCCTCCTTATTTCACTGGACTTGAAATATCAGAATGCCCAAAGACTAACGCTTTGAACCTTTTGTTTTCTACTTATAGTCAAACCTTGGTTTAAATCAGCCAGTCTCATGACTTTAAATGCCATTTATAATCTGATAGCTCGTATATTTCTATTTATAGTCTAGACATAGCCCCAAATTCCTGACATAGATATCCAATTATTTAACATCCACTTGGATTTCTAATAAGCATCTCAAACTTATGTCCAAAACTGAGTTCCTGATGTCCCTTCCTTTTTCCATAGTCTTTCTCACATCTATTGATGGCAATTTCATCCTCCTAATTTCTCAAGTCAAAAACAGAATCATCCCTGACCACTATGTTTCTTTCACACTCCAAGTCCAATTTATTAGCAAATTCTGTTGGCTTGACCTTTAAAATGTACTCCGATTCAGATCATTTCTCACCACCCCTACAGTTAACACCTGGTTCGAGCAAGTCTGTATCCATTTGTCATCTGGATTATTGTACTGACCTTTGAACGACTTGCTTTTCTTCCCACTTTCACTACCTATTGGACATACCAAGCCGAAAGACTGATCCTATTAAATAAAAATTAGATTATATCATTCTATTCTCAAAATCCTGCCACCTTAAACTCCGTAAAGTCTGTCTTTCTGTGTCCTGCAAGAACCTGTATGACCTGGTTCCATATTATCTCTCTGATCTTATCTCTTATGAATTTGCCCTTCTCTGCTCTAAAAAGTCATGATTTGTAAGTTTTACATTATACTTTATTTGCAAGCTAATAAAGTAGCCAGTTTCATGGACTCTTACGTCAGAGATAAAGGATAATCGCAGTAATCAAAATATCAGTACTTTGTGCTGGTTTCCTGAGCCCTAATTCTCACAGTACGGTGCCTTCTCTTAAGTACTAGTCTGCTCAGCCTGCCATAACAAAACGCCACATGGTATGTGGCTAAAACAACAGAAATTTATTTTCTCACACTTGTGGAGACTGAAAGTCCTAAATCAATGTTTCAGCAGTTTTGATATCTGGTGAGAGCTCTCTCCTTAAGTTACAGACAGTTGCCCTCTCACTATGTGTTTATATGGCCTTTCTCCTGTGTCTCCACAGAGAGGGAGCGATAGCTCTCTGGAGTCTCTTCTTATAAGGACACTAATTCTATGAGATTAGGGTCCCACCCTTACGACTTCATTTAACCTAATTTTCTTAGAGTTCCCATTTCCAAATACATCCACACTGGGGAAGGGAAGAGGCACAAACATTTAATCCATAACACCTTCTGCTCTATTTAAATTTAATCACACCTTTTCCCGAGAGTTCCTATCCCTTTCCTGCTTTTTTTCCCCTTAGTATTACTATCTAACACACACACACACACACACACACACGTACATATATGTGTATATATATGTATAATGTAAGTATGTATATACTTATATATTTATATATACTTATCATATATTATCTGTTTCTATCATAGAAAGTAAGTTCTATGAGGTGGGGATTTTTGTCTGTTTTATTCACTATTATATCCCCTGTGCCTAAAACAGAGCCTAGAACGTATAGTAAGCCCTCAATAAATATTTATTGATCAAATGAAGGTTGTAGTGGGGAGGGTTGGTTATTTGGAAAACTGGAATAATGTACACTTCTAACCAGTGAGCCCTCCTTTAAAAAGGAAAGTCCTAATTAATTGTGTGGTCAACTATTACTGTAGACTGAAAATTTTATTATAGAATTCCTTAAATTTTAGCTTGCTTTGTAATGAAGCCCATTTCTGAAATAGTACCTACTTATAATTTGAACTTAAGTTTTTGTTGTCAGAGAAGATTAAAGATAAGTTATAAAGTTATAAAGATTAATAAGAGTTGGGAAAACTTAAAACTTTATGTAAACCTTATAAATAGAATACAAAAACCTTTTTTTGACCACAAATTAGGAAACAAAGCAGCTGTTTTGGCAAGGGCATCTTATTGAGAAATTGTCATTTTGAGGCTGACAGCTTGTAAACATCAGGTAAAAGTAGAATGGCTTCAAAAATGTAGATTTTTCATCTTTTTAACCTACTTTAGGCTATTTCTAAATTGAGGCAGCAGGTAGTTACAGAAATGTGGTCTTACAGAAGGATCAATTCTAGCTGAATTCTAATTAAATAATTTGCCATAGCTTTTGGCATTAGTTTTTCTTCACGGAATGTTGGGATTGCTGGTCTTTTATACCTTGATCCTCAGAATGAAGCACCTAAACCCCTATTCTCCTATCCTCTTCAGTTATCCTAGGAGGACATTCATAAGCTACCAATTCTGGTTTTATAGTGAGTTTAGAAACACAATTGAGATGTTAAATCATCTCAACATGTTATTTTGAACTTGATAAACTTTAAGTATTTTAAGTTATAGATAAACTACTTTCTAAGTGGAATGTATTTTTAAAATCACCCTTTCTTTTTTCATGTCTCTGTCACATGTATGCTCTAGAGGGGTATCAGTTCTATTAATCCTCTTACTCTCTCTAAATGTCAAAGGATAAAAGAAGAAGACTGCTAGGGCATTGCTTAAGAGAGTCTAGAAATGTCTAAACATCAATCTATTCCAAGTTACCCTCCTAAGCTTTATAGTATCCTATCCTCTGGGACTGGTAAAAATCACCCATAGTTAGTAATCTGGCAAGGATATTCAAACTTGGAGAATCCAGGTAAGTAAACCTCTCTTCTGTATAAAGACGCATTAGCCTGCCTAAGAGACAAAGGTAATCGATTATTTCCCACATAATCAAATTTGTTAGCATAAACTCTAGATGTTAAAATTTCAAGAAATTTATTCTGAGTGTTCAATTCCAGAAGAAGAAAAAAAGTATTTGCTAGCAAATGAGCCTACGAAAGAAGGAAATAGAATCAGGTAGCATTTTAATAATTATTTTATTTATTTTAATAAATAAAACATATTTTCTAAAATACGTTTTTAAAAAAAGAATTTTAAGAAGGACTATATGGTATAAAGAAAGACCACTGGATCATGATCAGGAAACTTAAGTTCTAGTCCAGGCTCAGCTGCAAACTTGCTATGTGACCTGGTCCAAGTCTCATATTCATGGGTCTTCATTTTCTTATAATGAAAGGGTTTGATAAATGATGTTTTAGGCTCCTTTTAGAACATTTTATGATTCCAAATTATTGCAACTGATGCACTCACAAATCTACTGATTTATGTCTATTACTGCAATATTATGATAAGATAGATGTAAATTATTATAATATAAAATGCTTATTGCCCATAGATGATGATAACAGCTGTTTTAGAAAGAATTTCATGTGCCAGTGATATGAAATTGTTTTTATAGGTACATTCCTCTCATTGAAAGGAGCTGTGCTAACATTCTCCTGTATGGATCAAACTGGTGGATTAATGCAACCGCCATATGAAGTTTGGAGGGATCCAAACAACATAGATGAAAATGAAAAATCTTGGAGAAGGAAACTGGTCATGAACTACCCCTCTCCGTCCCAAGACATAGATCATCAGTATACAATAATCTGCTCAGAAAAACAAGCCAAAGTCTTCTCACTGCCTTCTCAGACTTGCCTTTATGTTCATAACATCACTGAGACATCTTTTATACTGCAAGCAAATGTGGTAGTCATGTGTAACAGTGCCTGTTTGGCGTGCTTTTGTGCAAATGGGCATATCATGATAATGAGGTATTTGCCTTCTTTATGAATTATTTGGTAATCACACAGTGCCAACAAGGTACAATCCTGATAAGTATATCTGTAAAGTACAAGATGTTATCAAGAAGCAACCTGAGATCATTGTTTCATTATATTTATGAATGTTTTATTGTTCAACAATTTGAGTTTTTATTTTTATTTTTATTTTTTTTGCTAAAAATTTTTTGCATTTTTAATGAAATATATTTACCTTAACAACACTAAAGAATCTAAGGAAAGGATGATTTTCCAGTCATTCACACATTGAGCAAATGTTATCTCCCAGAAGCTATTCTAGGCACTAGAAGTTTAAAGATGAATAAACAAGAGGAAAAGAAATGAACTGTTACTTTTACTATGTTTCAAAGTACACACAAGAATTTTACATACAGAATTTAATTTGATCTTTACAGCTTCTCTAGGACACAGAAAGGAAAGTATCATTTGCATCCTCCATTTTACATATATGAATAACCTCTTCCCCATCACCACCCATTAATTCGACTGAATCTATCATGGATGTTTTACTGGGTTTGTTTTAGACTCATATCCTGAGGAGCATAGTTACTTGAAATGCCTTAATATATACATTTTAATACTTTTTTCATACTAAGTCTTTGAAATCCAGTATACAATTTACACTCACAGAACATTTCAATTCAGATGAGCCATGTATCAACTGCTCTATAGGCACATGTGGCTAGCAGCTACCATACTGGACAGCACAGAGCTAGATCATGAAAAGTCTATTCCAGAAGCACAGATATCAGGCCCCATTATATAAGGTCAGGTTCTAGGGTTTAAACTGTAATTATAAGCTACTTTGACATGAGAAATTAGCACTTTTTTTTCAAGGTGCTACTTTTATGATCTGGGATAATTTAAAATGATTGTGCATATTGAAATTAGTCGGATGATTTCAAAGCTTAGAATTTAATTATAAGTTTGTTTTTCTCCTTTTGGCATTAGAAGTATGATTTAAAAGCAATGAGACTGGTTTTCTTCAGTAATTCGTAAAACTGTCTCTAATGAGACAGTCTCTTAGTGCTCTAAGTCATAAGTAATTTTCATTTCCCCTGTATAGTGGGAGTAAAGGAATGGAAAACAAAGCCACTCCATTCCCAGGCACCGTGAACTGGACCCAATCCACATTTCCATCAGTGTATAACCTTCTCAGACTCAGGAGTTTTGCTTAAAAAAAGACAATAGACCAAGTATATAGTCAGGTACTTTCTAGATATCATGTTTCTGACATAACCAAAGGCTGTAACAATATTGTAGGAACCTGTGAAATGCTAAAAAAGTATCCTGAAATTGCTGGCCACTGTGTTTTATCTACCTTTCAAGGAAATTTGCTAATGAATTAAGTCAGAACTCTTTCCATAATTTTTTCTGCATATGATTTTATGTCAAAGTCTGGTTTATTACAACTGAGACTTCAAAAAGATAAAAAGAAACAACCATAAAATAATGGTATAAAAATTACTGTTTTTCTATAAGGGCCTGCAAATTTTATACAGAGAAATTAAAAGCTTCCAACAATTCAAATATGAAATTTGGATTTGCTTTTTTTTCCATTCAGCCTACCTAGTCTTCGCCCAATGTTGGATGTTAATTATTTGCCACTGACAGACATGAGGATAGCACGGACATTTTGCTTTACCAATGAAGGGCAGGCATTATACCTCGTCTCTCCTACTGAAATTCAGCGGTTAACATACAGCCAAGAGATGTGTGATAATCTACAGGTAGGTCAGGTACATTTATTAAAAAACACTGGACATGTTGAACGAAGAGAGAGAATTAGAGATGTCTAAAAGCTAACATACTATTAAGCCAGACAACAAATATGCCTTCCTAGAATACGTTTTGAATATCACAGTCATCATTGTGACCCTACCAAATTCTATTGTGGTTGTAGACATACCTGGAAAAAAATAAGAAAGAAGGGGAAATGTGAAGACTACACATAGTAATGGTAAATTTGTTATTTTGTTTTAGATTTTTTTGCCTGTGGAAAATCCTCTGAAAGATTATAAACTCTCCCTCCAGGGTGGGGAGTATGTATGTACACACAAACAATTTGCATACAATTTAGGGAGTTCATAGACTTTTTTTTTTTTAAGAAAACTTAACTTTGATTCAGATACATACAAAATAAATACATATTTATTCCATGTGTTAGCAGTGGGCATTTGTCTTTGATCATAACAGTAAGCAGAGCCTTTAAATAATATAAAAGCCTATCTATATTTGAGTAAGTAAAACTGGTCACAAAATTTTTAAAAATATCTGAGAAATTTAATTGGTTCAACCCCCTCATTTTACAAATAAGAAAACTAAAATCCATTCATTATAGTATAGAGGTTGAATATACGCTCTGAACTATTTAAGTTGTATTTTGCCCACTTGTGTAACTTTGGACATTTTACTTAACCTACTGGTAAGCTCTATCTTGGAACACTGTTGTAAGAATTAACAATTCATATATAGCACTGAGCACAGTGCCTGGAATATAGTAAGTTTTAAAAATAAATAATAAATAAATATTTAAAAATAAATAATACATTTATTATTGTCATTCAACAAATACTTATTGAGTTTATACTATATGCCCGGTCCTTGCTAGGCTCTAGGGTACAATAAGATACAAGTCCCTACCTGCTAGTATGGAGGGGGAAATAAGTAAACAGACAAAACAGTACTCTGTGGAAACACTGTCTATATATAACAGTGCCAGTGTTAGGAAGACATGCAAAAGGGACACTTGAGTTGGTGGAACAGAGCAAGTGAGTAGTTAGAAAAGAATTGTGAAGGGTAAAAGTTATCCACAGGAATAGATGACTGGGGATGGAAAGGTAATGATATTCTTGACAGAGCAGTGGCATGGGAAAGCCCAGGGTTTCAGGAAACTTCCAACAAAGATCAGAGTTGGGAAGTAAAAAGAATGGAGGGATGGTGCTGGAAAATTAGTCAAGAATAGATCCTGGAGCACATAGTAAGCTCCTTAAGGAATATGGCATTTATCCCAAGGGCAACAGGAAGTCATTAAAAAGATTGAGCAAATTTATTTATTAAAACTAATATTCTGGTTGCAGTATGGCAGTTGGTTTGAGGAATTAAGATTGAAAGTAGGGAGATTAGGAGGCTTTTTAAAAATAATTAAGGCCAAAAATAACAGTGGCTTGAAATAAGGCAGCCAGCAGTGAGAATGGAGAAAGGTTAGCAGATTCAATAGCTACGAAGTGTAATCAGTTAGACTGAAGGGTTATTAGAGGTAGGAGGGAGGAAAAAGAGGGAATTAATAACTATTCTTGGGTTTCTAGCTGGGGGAACTAAGTAGATGGGGCTGTCACTTCTAAAGATAAGGAATTAGGTGGAAGATCACCAGTCTGGTGAGTAAAGGTGAGGGGAGATAATGAAGATAAAGTCATGTCCCAAGTTCATAGACAAATTGATATTAGGTCACAGATCTGATTTCTGGTTCAAGTTCCTTCCTCTATACCAATAGTTCTAAAATTTTGATCTGCTTTAGAAAGACCTAGACAGCAAGTTAAAAATATAGATATCCAGAGCATATCTCTGTAGATTCTGACTTATTATGTGTGGAATAAAACCTGAGCAGCTGTATTTCTAACAAGATTTTTCTCCAGTCATTCTAAAGCACACCAAATATTCTGAACAATTGTACTTCACCATTCGGTAGTTGCCAATTTTGAATTGTTTATCTTGAGCCATTGCATAATGTTGTACTTGACATAAAAATAAATCCAACCTTTCTCCACATACCACCAAAGGCTTCCTATTTTATAAGGCAGTACATGCTTACTTCAGAAGAGAGACTAGGACAGGCAGAAGCTTCAGTAATTAAAAAAGATCAGAAGTCTAATATGATAGTCATTGATCAGGTAAAAATTAATCCTAGGGTGAATATATCATCTTCCCATGCTTTCTAATTGTAAAAGGGAGAAGAGGGCAGAAAAATAAAAATTTTAGAACATCAGCTACTGCAGAAGGGAAGGTAAAGGAGAAAGAAATACCGGAGATAAAACTGGGAGCAAAGCAAAAATCACCAGGAAAATTGGAAAACACTGTTTTTTCATTACTCTAAGGCTTTTTTTTTTTAATTTGATGCAGGACATGCTGGGAGATTTGTTTACTCCCATAGAGACCCCAGAAGCTCAAAACAGAGGCTTTCTAAAGGGACTCTTTGGTGGAAGTGGACAAACATTTGACAGAGAAGAACTCTGTGAGTAAACTCCTGATTATAAAACTGTATCACAAAGTAGAATTCCTGTGTGTGTGTGTGTGTATATAACTTAATGTAATATATGATCTCAAATTCTAGACTAGATTATTTTGTTTCATACAATAAAAATTATTTGTTTATTAAAAGTGAATAAAATTGATCCCTTTTATTAGGAAATAATTTAACTATTTTTATAGTACATGAAATTCATAAAAACAATAAGCTAATAAACATGTCATTTACAGACAGATTATACCTGCGAGGCAGGGTAAAGACATTCAGTTACTGAAGTCGGGAAAAAAACGTTTTTGAATGTGCCTGTCTTTAACCACGGCTGGAAAACAAATTATTCAGAACACGTTTACCAATACTACAGAATAAATTACTTTTAAAATCTATCAGTGAGACTCTAGTGAACAATAATCAAAAAGCTGCAGGATACAAGGGAACAATTTCAGAAAGAATATATTCAGTTAAGAATATATTTTCCTCATGTACTGTTCATGGGATTGTAAATTGGTGCAGCCACTGTGGAAAATAGTATGAAGGAGATTCCTTAAAAAAATCAAAAACAGAGCTGCCATAATACCCAGCAATTCCACTTCTGGTTATTTATCCAAAGAAAACAAAAACACTATTTTAAAAACACATATGTACCCCTATATTCACTGAAGCATTATTTACAGTAGTCAAGATATGGAAGAAACCTAGGTGTCCATTGATAGATGAAAGGGTAAAAAAAGATGTAAATACACACACACACACACACACACACACACATAATGGAATATTAACCATAAAAAGAATAAAATCTTGCCATTCATGACAACATAGATAGACCTAGAGGGTATTATGCTAAGTGAAATAAGTCAGAGAAAGACAAATTCCACAGGATCTCACATATATGTGAAATCTAATAAAACAAATAAACAAACAAAACAAAAAACAGACCTACAGATACAGAAAACAAACTGATGGTTTCTGGGAGAGGGAGGATCAGTAAAAAGAATCAGTAAATTTTAAAAAAGGTTTTTCAGAATATCTCATTACCATTTGCTCTTGCCGATCAAAATTATTTTCTCTTGAACTTTTAATTCCATAAAAGATCTGGGTACTCCCAGACAATGCAGTATTATTCGGCCATTAAAAGGAATGAAATTTGATACATGCTGCGAAATGGATGAACTTTGAAAACACCATGCTAAGTTAAGACAAAAAAGGCCACATGTTGTATGATTCATGTATATAAAATATCCATAATAAGCAAATCTAGAGAAAGAAAAATTAGTAGCTGCCAAGGAACAGGGGCAAGAAGAGACTGGGAGTGACTACTAATGGCTATGGAGTTTCTTTTTTGGGGTAATGAAAATGTTCTAAAATTAGAAAGTAGTGATAGTTGCAAAATTCTGTGAATATACTAAACACCTCTGACACACTTTAAATCAGGGCATTTTATGGCATATGAATTATATCCCAATAAGGCTCTTATTTAAAAAAAAATCTAGATTATATTGATAATTTTACATCCTTGGAAATGCCAATTTTATTTTTTACCAAGACAGCAATTATTTTTCAATAAAAAAAAATTTTCTTCATTAAAATGAAACAGCTTTGTAAATGATGGAGAAATTTTTAGTCTTATAAATTCACTGAATTTTAACATATGTATATTAATGACCATCATGTACATATCTCATTTTCTAGTATTTACACGCACATGCATACACACACTTAAGAACAACTGAGATCTACAAAGGCTGATAGCAAGATGAACACTGGAATGGATTTGGGCCAAAATTTAAACAAAGGATCAGACCTGAGACTGGAACACACACATTGACATGAGTTAAATACAAGTTCACATTTATTGTGAACATCAAAATTCAGCAACATCAAGAATGTTGAGAATCACCTCAAGACTACCTGAATAGAAATCCTATTAACTAAAGATTTACAGAAGAAACCAGGTGGAGACTGGAAGGAAGGGAAGAAACACAAATAGGCTTGCCCTTTACCCATATCTGGAGATTAAAAAGAAGAAGGGATTGAAACAAAAAGAATAAAATACCTAGGAATAAGTTTAATGAAATATGTGAAGGACCTATATAATGAAAATTACAAGACCTTATTAAAATAAATAAAAGATACAAAGAAATGGAAAGATATTCTGTGTTCTTGGACTGGAAGAATCAACATAGTTAAAATGACCATATTACCTAAAGCATTATACAGATTTAATGCAATCCCCATCAAAATCCCATAGGCTCTTTTTAAAGAAATAGAACAAAAGATAATCAGATTTGTATAGAAGCACAAAAGACCCCAAATTGCCAAAGCTATCCCAAGAAAAAAGAACAAGGCTGGAGGCATCACTCTGCCTGACTTCAAATTATACTACAAAGTGACAGTAATCAAAACAGCATAGTATTAGCAGCAAAACAAACATATGGACTGATGGAACAGACTTGAGACTGCAGAAGTAAAACCATATTTACATGGGCAAATAATTTTTGACAAAAAGCCAAAAACATACAGTGGAGAAAGGAAAGCCTCTTCAACAAATGGGGCTTGGAAAACTGGAAAGCCACCTGTAAAAGAATGAAACTAGACTGTTGTCTATCATCACACACCAAAATTAACTCAAAATTGATTAAGGACCTGAATATAAGACTTGAAACAATAAAATGCATAAAAGAAAATAGGAAAAAAACAAATGGACCTTGGACTTAAAGAGGATTTTATGAGTTTGACCTCAAAAGCAAGGAAAGTAAAAGCTAAAATAAACGAATGGGACTACACTAAACTAAAAAGCTTCTGCTCAGCCAAAGAAATCGTCAACAAGGTAAAGAGACAACCATCTGAATGGGAAAATATATTTGTAAGCAATGCCTCCAATAAGGGCTTAATATCCAAAATGTACAAAGAACTCATACAACTCAATAACAACAAAAAAGCAAATGATCCAATCAAAAAATGGACAGAGGACCTGAATAGACACTTCTCCCTAGAGGACATACAAATGGTCAACAAATGTTTGAAAAGATGCTCAACATCACTAGCTATTAGAGAAATGCAAATCAAAACCACAATAAGATACCATCTCACACTTTTTAGAATAGCCGTAATCAACAAGACAAGTAATAACAAATGCTGGAAAGGATGTGGAGAAAAAAGAACCCTCATACACTGCTGGTGGGACTGAAAATTGGTACAGCCATTATGGAAAACAGTATGGAAGTTCCTCAAAAAACAGAATTGATCTACCATATGATCCAGCAATCCCTCTACTGAGTATTTATCCCAAAGATTTGAAAACCCATACCGAAAAGATATTTGCACACTGGTATTGATAGCAGCAGTATTCACAGTGGCCAGGACATGGAAGAAACTGAAGTGTCCTACAATAGATGATTGGATAAAGAAGCTGTGGTACATATATACAATGGGATATTGCTCAGCTATAAGAAGAGATGAAATATTGCCATTTGCGACAACATGGATGGACCTCGAGATGATTGGTTGAAAAAGTTGAAAATCACATGATATCACTCATATGTGAGATATAAACCTAAAAGCAACAAATGAACAGGACAAACAAACAGAGTCATGGACATGGACTATAGACTAGTAGTTATCAGAAGGTAGAGAGTTGAGGGGGAGGGGGGATGTGGACAGGGTAAAGGGGATCTTACATGGGGGGGTAGGGGGAGTGTGAAGTGGGTAAAGGAGATCAAACATATGGTAGCTGAAGGAAACTGACTTTGTGTGGTAAACACAATAGAATATACAGGTGTCAAATTATAATGTACACCTGAAAATTATATAATTGTATTAACCAATGTTACCCCAATCAACTTAATTTTAAAAAATGAGGAGGCATTTCTTGGCAGTGGAGGACCTCCCTGAGGAATGAGAGGTCCTAGCCCCACACCAGGCTCCCCAGCCCAGAGTTCCAGTACTAGGAGAAGTTCCCACAGCTGGCTGTGAAAACTAACAAGGATTGCATCCAAAAAGGACAAGGCTGCTGGAGACTGTGGAGAACCTATTAAGGTGCTCACACATAGACTCACTTGGTCAAAAACTTCCAAGCTCTATGCTCCAGTGCAAGGGCAGCAGCTGGAAAAGAACCAGGGGCACAGAGGAAGAACTAAATTGACTAACTTCAAGGTGATAGCTGGAGGAACATGGGTTGGAACAGCTCTCTTTAGGGACAGCAGCACTACCAGGTGCCTTTGTTCCTTTATGGAGCTCCCCTCCTACCCAGCTAGCTGGTGCAGGAGGGCACTGAATCTGAGTTTTCCATTAACTTGATTAACATTATTCATCCCACCCTGGTGATTCCCTGAGACCTCACCTCACCCATTTCACCTGCCTGATCCAGGCCTATTCCAGTGGTTCCTCCACACACGAGGTATGCCTCAGATCATGCTGTAAACTTTTCCAAAACCTAAAAAAAAACAAGCATCAGCTGACATCAGCATGCCTTGTAGCTCTTGCTAAGTGGCCCCAAGCCTGGCATAACTGGTGGCCACTCTAGGGCAGGAACTTCAACTAAGCAGCTACAAGCCCAGCACAAATGGTGGCTGGCCTCACCTCACATCATGGTGCCCAGTAAAGGGGCTGAAACCTGGCTCAAGTGGCAGCTAGCCTGTTTGCAGCATAGCTTCTCCTAAGCACTACCAATCCCCACAAGCAGCAAATAACCACAGATCATTTTATAGCTCCTTCCAAAAGACCCCAGGCCGAGCACAAGTGATGGCTGACGCTGGCCTGCACCAAAGCACTTCCCAAGAAGATCCAGAACCAAAATACCTGGTGATTGGCTTCAGAGCATCACACAACCAGTTCTACAAATGATACACCTGGAAGGCAGTCTAGGCTGGTACCAGAGCCCTGCTAAAGGGACTCCTGCTTCATGGGGGCTGCACCCACACAATAGCTCATCCACTGTAGTCATAGCCAGCCCTTATTCTAGTCAGCCTGAAGGTCAACACCACCTACTGATGTGTCAATAAAAATCAAGTCTCAACTACAACAGGAAGGCACACATAACCCACACAATGGACTACCCTGGAGCACGCAGCTCAGATGACTGGAGAGATAGCATCACTGGGACCCACAGGACACTTACTCCATAAGGCCACTCTCTCAACATATGGAGACATAGCAGGTCTACCTAATACATAGATACAAACACAGTATGTATCAGCCAAAATGAGGAGACGAAGAAACTTGTCCAAAATGAAAAACTCCAGAAAAATAACTAAATGAAATGGAGATAAGCAATCTACCAACTACAGAGATCGAATCACTGGTTATAAAGATGCTCAATGAAATTAGGGGAAAAATGAATTAATTCAGTGAGAATTTTGACAAAAAGATAGAAAACATAAAAATTGAGATAGAAAATTTTTAAAAAACAGTCAGAAATGGAGAATACAATTAATTGAAATGAAGAATACATTAGAGGGAATGGATAGCAGATTAGATGAAGCAAAGGCTCAAATCAGTGATTTAGAAGACAAGGTAGAGGAAAACATCCAATCAAAACAGCAAAAAGAAAAAAAGAATTAAAAAAAAAAAGATAGTTTAGGGGACCTCTGGGACAACATCAGTGTAACAGCATTTACATCATAGCAAGGGATTGAAAACCTATCAGAAGGAGTAATGACTGAAAACTCCCTTAAGCTAGCAAAGGAAATAGACATGATCCAGGCAGCACATAAAAGTCCCAAACAAGATGAATCCAAAGAGGCCCACACCATGACATATCATAATTAAAATGCTGAAGTTTCAAGATAAAGAGGGAACATTAAAAGCAGTGAGAGAAAAGTAGTTAGTTACCTATAAGGAAGCTCCCATAAGACTGTCAGTTGATTTCTCAACAGAAATTTTACTGACCAGAAGGGATGGCATGAAATATACAACAGGATGAAAAGCAAGGACCTATAACCAAGATTACTCTACCCAGTAAGGCTATCATTTAGAATTGAAGGAGAGATAAAGAGCTTCCCAGACAAGAAAAAGCTAAAGGGGTTCATCACCACCAAACCACTATCATAGAAAATATTAAAGGGACTTCTTTATGGAAAAATAAGACAAAAATATAAATATGAAATATAAGAAAGAAAAAGTTCTCACTGACAAAAGCAAACAGTGAAAGCAATGGATCAACCAACTAACTATATAGCTAATACAAAGGTTAAAAAGCAAAAGTAGAAACTTTATGTAATTACAATACTAAACCAATACACACAAACATGCACAAAAGTAGTAAAAAAAAAAATAATGACAAAAACATAAACATGGAGAGAAAGAGAAAAAATTGTAGCGATTTTGGAATGTGTTAGAACTTAAGTGACCATCAATTTAAAATATACTGTCATAAATGTAGCTGGTATATATAAAGCACAAAGTAATCACAAACCAGAAATCTGCAGCATGCAAGAAATAAAGAAAAAGAAATCCAAATACAACACTATAGAAAGTCGTCAATGTACAAGAGAAGAGATCAAGGAAATAAAACCTAAAAATTATAAAAATAATTAATAAAATGGCAATAACTATATACCTATCAATAATTACTTTAAATGTAAACTGATTAAATGCTCTACTCAAAAGACATAGGATAGCTGAATGGGTTAAAAAACAAAATCTGTACATAGGCTGCCCACAAGATCGAAAGGCACATATAGACTGAAAGTAAAGGGATGGAAAAAGATATTTCATGCAAATGGAAATGGAAACAAAAAAAGCTGGAGTAGCTATACTTATATCAGACAAACCAGATTTTAAACCAAAGCCTGGAACAAGAGACAAAGAAGGTCATTTCATAATGATAAAGGGATCAATATAACAATAGGATATAGTAACTTCTAAATGTCTACATACCCAACATAGAAACACCAAAATATATAAAGCCAATATTGATGGACAAAAAGAGATAACAGTAAGACAATAATAGTAGGGGAATTTAATACTTCATTAATATCAATGGATAGATTATCCAGACACAAAATCAACAAAGAAACAGTGGTCTTATGACACATCAGACCAGATAGATTTAATTGATATATTAAAGCATTTCCCCCAAATGCAGCAGAATATACATTCTTTTCAAGTGCACATGGAACTATTTCCAGGATAGACCAAATGTAATACATGTCTCAATAAATTTAAGAAAATTGAAATCATTTTAAGCATCATTTCCAATCACAATGGTGTGAAACTAGCAATCAATTACAAGAAGAAAACAGAAAAACATACAAACACACGGAGGCTACATGATACGCTACTAAACAATAAATGAGTTAATATGACACCAAGGAAGAAATCAAAAGATACCTTGAGACAAATGAAAATGAAAACACATGACTGAAAACCTGTGAGACATATCCAAAGCAGTTCTAAGAGGGAAATTCATAGCAATACAGATTTACCTTGAGAAACAAGAAAAATTTCAAATAAACAATCTAACCTTAAAGCAACTAGAAAAACAAACAAAGCCAAAAGTGAGTAGAAGGAATGAAATAATAAAGATCAGAGTGGACATAAATGAAATAGAGCCTAAATAAAACAAAAGACAAGATCAATGAAACCAAGAGTTACTTCTTTGAAAAG
Organism: Cynopterus sphinx; assembly: GCA_030015415.1. NCBI lineage: Eukaryota > Metazoa > Chordata > Mammalia > Chiroptera > Pteropodidae > Cynopterus > Cynopterus sphinx. Next base: position 54,354,709 of record CM057380.1, on the reverse strand, counting down.
ATAAACAAATTGGATAGAATTTTAGTCACAGTAATCAAGAAAAAATAGAGAAGACCCAAATAAGTAAAATCAGAACTGAAAGAGAAATGACAACCAACACCACAGAAATACAAAGGATTATTAGAAAATACTACAATTATATACCAACAAATTGAACAACCTGAAAGAAATGGATAAATTTCCAGAAATATATAATCTTCCAAACTGAGTATAGAAAAAACAAAATATATGAACAGATGAATAAATACGAATGAAATTGAACCAGTAACCAAAAAAACTCCAAACAAGAAAAAAGTCCTAGAAAAGATAGCTTCACAGGTAAATATTACCAAACATCCAAAGAATAATTAATACCTACCCTATTCAAAAAAACTGAAGAGGATAAAAGACCCCAACCTCATTTTATGAAGGCAGCATTACCCTGATACCAAATTCAGACAAAAACTAATAATAATAAATAAAAAATTTAAGCTAGTATCCCTGATGAAAATAGATGCAAAAAGTCTTCAACAAAATAGCAGCAAACCGAATACAGCAATACCTTAAACCATGATCAAATGAGATTTATTCCCAGGATGCAAGGTTGCTTCAATATCTGCAATCAATTAATGTGATACTCCAAATAAACAAAATGAAGGATAAAAATCATATGATCATATTAATAGATGTAGAAAAAGCATTTGACAAAAGCCAACATACATTTATGAGGAAACTCTCAGCAAAGAGAGGATAGAGGGAACATACCTCAATATAATCAAGGCCATATATGACAGACCCACAGCTAACATACTTAACAGTGAAGAGCTGAAAGCTTTTTCATTAGGATCAGGAACAAGACAAGTATATCCACCTTGACCACTTTTATTCAACATAACATTGGAAGTCTTAGCTATAACAATCAGACAAGAAAAACAAATAAAAGTCATCTAAATTGGAAAAGGAAGAAACAAAACTGTCATTATTTGCAGATAACAGGATACTATATATATGGAGAACCTTAAAGAGTCCACCAAAAAATGTTAGAATAAATAAATTCAGTTAAGTACCAGGATACAAAATTATTATTCAGAAATAGCTTGCATTTCTAGACACCGATAACAAACTATCAGAAAGAAAATTAAGAAAACAATCCCATTTACAATTATATAAAAAACCTAGGAATAAATTTAACCAAGGAGGTAAAAGACATGTACTCAAAAATAAATAAATAAATAAATAAATAAATAAATAAATAAATAAATAAACAAACTATAGACATTGAAGAAAGAAACTGAAGAAAGTACAAATAAATAGAAGGGTGTACAGTGTTCATGGATAGAAAGAATTAACTAAGTTAAAATGTCTGTACTATCTAAAGCAATCTGTAGTTCCAATGCAATTCCTATCTAAATACCAATGGCATATTTTACAAAACTTGAACAAATAATCCTAAAATTTATATGGAACCACAAAAGATCCTGAATAGCCAAAGCAATCTCAAGAATAATAAAGTTAAAGGTATCATACTACCTGATATTAAACTATACTACAAGGCTATAATAATCAAACAGTATGATACTGGCATAAAAACAGACAGAGATCAGTGGAGCACAATAGAGGGCCCAGAAATAAACCCATATCTGTATGAGCAATTACTCTATGACAAAGGAGGCAAGAACATATAATGGAGTAAAGACAGTCTCCTCAATGAATAGTGCTGGGAAAACTGAATGCATGAAAAAAAAAAAAAGAAAGAAAGAAAAAGAAACTAGACCACTGTCTTATACTATAGAAAAAGAAACTAGACCACTGTCTTATACTATATACAAAAATAAACTTGAAACAGTAAAATCAAATTTAAGACCTGAAACCATCAAACATCAAGAAGAAAAAACATAGGTAGTAAATTCTTTGACATCCTTCTTAGCAATATTTTTTTGGATATGTCTCCCCAATCAAGATAACAAAAGACAAAATAAACAAATGGGGCTACATAAAACTAAAAGGTTTTATAAAGGGAAGGAAACCATCAACAAAATGTAGACAACCTACTGAATAGAAAAAGATATTCACCAATGATACATCTGATAAGAGGTTAACATTCCAAAATATATAAAGAACTCATATAACTTAACACCAAAAACACAATCCAATTGAAAATTAGATAGAGGACCTGAATTTTTCCAAAGAGAACATAAAGATGGCCAATAGACATGAAAAGATGCCCAACATCACATCAGTAATGATTAATTAGTGAAATGCAAAATAAAATCACAATGAGATATCAACTCACACCTGTCAGAATGGCTATCATCCATCAACAAAGAACAACCATTGGCGAAGATGTATATAAAAAGGAACCCCCATTTGCTGTTAGTAGGATTGCAAATTGGTGCAGCTACTATGGAAAACAGTATTGAAGTTCATTAAAAATTTAAAAATAGAACTACTTTATGACTCAGCAATACCACTTCTGGGTATTGCTAATTCAGAAAAATATATGCCCCTTATATTCACTGTATTGCTATTTACAATAGCCAAGATATGGAAACAACTGAAGTGTTCATCAGATCAACGGGTAAAGAAGATGTGGATGTATCTACAATGGAATATTACTCAGCCATAAAAAAGAATGCAATCTTGCCATTTTTGACAACATGGATGAATATAGAGGGTACTAAGCTATGTGAAATAAGTCAAAGACAAATACCATATTCACTTATATGTGGAATCTAAAAAACAAAAATGAACAAATGAAACAGAAACCAACTTATAGTTACAGATGGGAGGAGGGGTTGGGGAGATGAGTGAAAAAAATTAAAGGAATTAAGAAGGACAAATTGCCAGTTATCAAAATAGTCACAGGGATGTAAAGCACAGCATAGAGAATATAATCAATAGCATTATAATAACTGTGTATGGTGTTGGATGGGTACTAGACTTATTGAGTGATCACTCTATGAGGTATATAAATGTCTAATCACTATGCTGTATACCTGAAACTAATATAATATTGTATGTCAACTGTAATTACAAAATGAAATAAATAAATAAAAGAATGTAATTGTGCTGTATTGTATAGAAGCCACACACACAATATAAGGCAAATGGCAACAATATCTCTCAAAGTCTTTTTCATAGGTATTTTTCCTGGGTAAGTGCTAACATCTCCAAATATCTATGATAGCATCAAATATGTTTCTCTTACTGGAGAATTATGAGAGTAGAATGTAATATAAGTACTATGGTGATAAAATTGATTATAACTGTGTGAATTACTGATAAATGTTTAAATTGTATGGCTTGAATTCATAGTTGGGGAAGCTACAGCAGGAAAAGCATCTCGCAGCCTTGCACAACACATTCCTGGACCGGGTGGTATAGAAGGGATGAAAGGCGCTGCTGGAGGGGTGATGGGAGAGCTGACTCGAGCACGGATCGCACTTGATGAGAGAGGACAGAGGCTAGGAGAGCTGGAAGAGAAAACTGCAGGCATGATGACCAGTGCAGAAGCATTTTCCAAACATGCACATGAGGTAAACCGCCTAAGTAAATATAGGCATCATCATACAGTAATAAGTTTAAACATTTAAGTTCTGCACAAGAAAGCTTAAAAAAAGATTCCACTGTAAGTAAATCTGTGTGAGAGGCAACATAACCTGGATCTCATTACGGTATACGTATTCCTCAGTATTTCGGAGAAAAATGTTTTTTAAAAAATACTATAATATGTTGATACTTCTTTATTTTAGGGGATAATTTTTAAAATTTACCCATTAGTTATACTTTGTGCATCATCTGCTAAAATGATGCTTAGGTAGATTACATGATCCGCCAAGGTGTGAGGGGCAGGAGAAGCTGGAATCCACATACTCCTGTTTGTCTCAATCATTAAAAATCATTTCCTGCCAACTGAGTCCTTACAGCTTGATTTGTTTTTTTTTAAAAAAACTTTGTTTATATGCACTTTATTTTATAAAAGAAGGTTTATAAGTTTGAGATTTACTTAGATATTCATGATTAACTCAATATGAGCTTGCTTTGATTAGCATTTTAAAGTTTTTTTTTTTTAACTTCTTACAGTGACTATTTTTTCTTTGCAGTTAATGCTGAAATATAAGGATAAGAAATGGTACCAATTCTGAACTTCTAAAGAAGCTGTGACTGCTTTGAGAAACCATTATTCAGGGAAACCAAAATTTTTCCCAGCATCACTATTCAACTGCTAGAAGCCAGTTTCTTCTACAAAACGTTCCATTACAGTCCATCTAAAGTTATTATAAGAGAGACTTATCAGAGACACTACAACTGAAAGGCTGGAACCCTGGTTAAAATCCCAAGGTATGACTGAATTTGTCTCTTCCCACCTGGAATGGAGCTATCATCTTGGCATGTCATTTGCTAAGAATTTACATTTAGGAACTACAGGAAGTCCTGATTTGAAAAACTCCTGTACAAACAAAAGTATTAATGCACTTAATGAAAAAAAAAAATCTTTGCATGATAAATTAACATCTTAACAGAAAAAGAAAAAAGCATGCTGTGACAAATGAAAAAAGTTTAATGGTAAACTATTTTTATAAATTGGGCCACATCTGACAATTTAAAAATTCTGCGTTAGAAGTTATCAGTGCATTTCAAGTATATTTGCCATACCCAACTGAAAAGAAAAAAAAAAACAAAGTTTTTGTCCCATCTATAACTTTTATTATACTAAAACATTACTGAATTCTTATGGTAAGAGTCTGATTAACATTCCTCTCTCTCCACAATATTTTAGACCATTCACAGTTTTCAGTCATAGTCAAGTATTGCCAGTATAAAAAATTATTCCTAACACAATTATTTCCATTTCTATCACATTCAGAACAAGTTGCTATTTTTAGTCACAAACCATGCAGTGTTGAGTCACCTCAAAGCATTTTTTCAGCCTGGCTTGTTCTCTGTAGGGATGCTGACGATGGGAACCTAGACCACAGGAATAATGCAGTTAGCTTTGAGAACTGATTTCACACAGTCTGGTTTCAATTTCTAAAGTGACATATTTTTAATGCTCCATTTGTATCCTTGTCTGCTAATTACACAGTATATTACTGTTCAAACCCAGTGGGGTCTTCAATCCGAAGGTGCTCTTGCAGCCTGACACACACAGACCAAACTGGTCATTCTCTTCAGTATGATTCAGTAAAACCTCAGTTAATGTTTTGGGAAAGGGATTCTGATTTATTACATTTCTGATTAACAAGGGCTTTCATTAGGAATACTTTTAGTTCAATACTTATTTTTGAAAATCTTTATAAAATGTAGTGGTGTTTTTGCTATCTTGGCCTCAGTCACCATTATGGATAACTAAAATATATAGATAATTTAGTGATATAAAATCAATAATTTTTCACTCAGGCTAAATAATATAAACGACAGAATTATGTCAATAGGCACCAAACATATATTCTTCATTAAAACTTCTTTTTAGAATGGAATAAAGAATGTTCTTAACATGATAAAATGGTATCTATCATAACTCAAAAGAGAGCTGCTCAAGCCAAAACAAAACAAAGATGCCTGCTGTCATTATTTAACATGAGTCTGGAAGGAAAAAATCATAGAAATGAATATGTGCAGATTCTAGGACCTATCATGTAACATGTTGTTCCTTCAAAAAATTTATTTCAAAAAATTAATGGGTTTGGCTTACTGAACTTTGATTAATCAGGATCTTATGATATCTACATTTGTGGGGTTTTTTTTTGAGAATTACCTTAATTCCAGGTTATTTTAATTGCTAGAAATAGTATTTCCTGTATTTTTTTAGATTTTTTTTATTTTTAATGAATTTGTTTGAAGTGGTACTTCCTTTAAATGTTATTAGTAATTTTGAGAAGAGCAAAAATATAGCAGGATACCATGTCTCAAAGTCCTTGAATACTCCTGACTTCTCGTAAAGCTTTTTCATGAATCTCTCCAGACTCCCGTGAACAACCTTAGTGAAAAGTACCTGACTTGGAAATACAAATATGATACATAAAATTATGTAGTAAACATATTAAAGAAACCTGAGACCAGGATTTGGAAAACATTGGTAGTCAAATGCAATGCACTATTTATACCATCATTTTCAAAGACCCAGTTTTCTGATTTTCGGAACAGATACTTTGTCATTTCTATATTAAAAAAAAAAAACTTTAAAAAACCTAAAATATTATTTTAGAAACAATGAAATTTAGTCCCAAGTGGCATGAAGTTTAATGAATATCTCTGAAGTCTCCAATATGACTTAACTTGTTCTACATTGGGGTTTCTAAACAGTGGCACTATTAATAGAAAGTTATTTGTTGTAGGGGTCTGTTCTTTGCCCCACAGAATGTTCAAAAGCATACCCAGCATCTGTCCACCAGATGCCAGTAGCAACCCTCAAGTCATGACAATCAAAAATGTCTCTAGTCATTGACAAAATTGCTCCCAGTTGAGAGCCACTGCTCTACAATATTTAAAGACAGATTAAGTGTGAATATGTAATATATGTCTTGTATAAATTAAGCATCATAACTGCATCATATTGTGACAAGATAATAGCCAAAATTATATGTATGGTTCATATGCAATAAAGTACTATTTTGGAGAAAGCTTATATGAATCAGTAAAAAATAACATTTACCAAATATTTTAAAGCATAGAGAGAAATTGCCAAAAAGGACAATATTGCCTTTCACAGAAGTGCTTAAAACTCTGGCTTTAATGACTAGATCAAAAGTTTATAATAAGCACATCAATTGAAAGTAAACAGGTGCTCCTGAAATGTTTGAAAAGAATAGGTTCTTTTTAAATGCATCTTTCAATATTGTTTTTATAAACCCTTTCTTAATATAAGGGTAACTACCCCATAAACACCTGATTAGTGGAAAACAAATGAGGTTTTACTGCATCAAAATTATTTTTATAATTCAAAGAGATAGCAATAACAAGAATCTAATATGGATGTGACTTTTCTCTTTGAACATTTCTGTTCTGTTGCAGTCACCATAGAGTGCATGTGCATGCACACATACCACCACTACCACTACCAACACCACCACCACCATCTTTATCATAATCATCTTTGGCAAATGAGTTCTACTGATCCATGTAATCCTTTACATCTCTATTCTATTAAACACAAGAAAAATACTTCTTCTAACTTGGACAATGATAGAGTAAATGACTCTGAGCCTCAGTTGTCACCAAAATTATATCAGCTAGGGTGGCATCAGAAGACTTGCAAACCATAGTTTCTATGACTTGACTTTTTCTCCTCATGACTCCCCCTCAAGAGATAAGCCCTTCGTATTATCCCAGGAAGAACAAAAATAGGCTTTTGCTTTCTATTCATTCACAAGAAGCCAGAAGTATTTGTTTTTCTGGTTCAAATAATAAGCAATAATCCCTATCATGAAATCATCCATTAACCTCAGAGTTTAGAGAAAAGGAAGACTGATTTATCATTGATTTTAATCCCCAACAAAAGCAGTACTACTGATTTTGCTTCCTATACTTCATTGAGACTCAGACTTACTGCCCCAATCATCATCAGGGTCATTGTTTGACTAACTTTGGAAGGACAGTTACAGAACTGACTGAGATGTTTTCTGATAATTCAGTCATAAAGGAAAATTTTCAAATATTTTATATAGCCTTTAAATGATTCTCAAGTTAATAAATCAGAATCTAGGTCTCTATTCCTCAGAGACCTTAAGGGATTGCAAAGGAACAAGTTTACTGTTGGAGTCCTTTTGTGTGAGCCATGTGTACAGTTTTAAAGGTACTATTTGTCTTGTTATCTGCATTAAGGGAAGACCGTGGCTTTGAAAAAAAAGAAAAAGGTGTGTCCTACGTTGGTTGAAGAAGATCAAAATTAGCTCTTTGAGATACTTGGTTGTAAAATGTTTGGCTAAAGGGAAAATGAAGAGGGTCTAGAAAAGAAAAATTAAAAAAATCCTCTCCTTGTTTTAGGATCATTAGAACAAAACAGGAGTAAATCTGTGTGATTATAGCCTGTTCCTGTGGGAAGATATTATAACTTAACCACTCTTGTTCAGAGAGGGCAATGCCAAAAGGAGTCAGACATTCCTATCAAACTTTGCTCTTTGCATCAGGAAAAACATGGTAGCCTTCACAGCTTCTTCACCTCTACCCACTATAGTCCCAACTGTGTTTTTGGCTAGGTACTATTTCACATACACACTGGCCAGAGTGCCAGAAATACTTGCCAGTAAGTCATGTATTTGGATTGCACCATTCCAAGAAGCATGGTTGTCATGTAGCAGGCTTAGTGTATATATTTTCAGACAACATAGCCCTAAGGGATGAAATGCAGAATATGCAAGCTCTGACTTGGGAAAGGAAGAGGAAAATGCCAATTTGGGGCAAGAGGATTGGGGTGGGTGGGGACATGGGAGCCAAAGTGAAGTGGAAGAGTCTTTGATGAGGAACCAGAGGCACAGAGGTTGCCTTTATTTATGTTTATGTAGGGAAGTGATTCTCAACCTTGGCTGTACCTAAGAATCATCTAAGGAGCTTTTTAAATTCCCAATTACATCAAAATCTGAGTGGGAACTAAACATCAGTATTTTTGAAAGCCCCCAAAGTAGTTCAATATCCAGCCAAGGTTGATAACCACTGCTTTATGGCCAACTAAGGAAAACATGTTTGTCTACCTTGGCTTGTATCCAAGCTCCACTTCTGAGGGGTCAGGGAAGGCAAAGATGTAGGAGATACAGTGTTAGCTGGACTGATATCTATTCTGTCACAACCCAAAACAAATGTTCTGTGCAAATTTCTGACCAGACAGTGCTCCATTAACTTCTTAACTCTGTCTTTGTGATTTTCTCCTATGTGACTTGACCATTAATTATTCCAATTCAGACATCTAGGTTTTGATGATCTTATGCATGTGATATCAAAAAACACCAGAAAAATCATAAGAAATTCAACAGCATGTAAAGCCAAGTGGAAAACTAATTCTCAATAGTTCGATAGTGGAAATACTCAAAACATTTACTAAATCAGGTCCAAATTTATTATTCATTTTTTGTTGTGGAGACATGGGTACCAGGTACCTGTTCTGTAATAGGTATATTTTATTGGACTTGATCTTAGCAAGAAGGGAGAACAACTCTTCCTTTTTGATTATTGTCTTTAGCTCCCAGGGCCACTTGGATTCATTTTCTTACTAGACGTGTTTAAGGGGAAAGAATGCCTGTAACTCACTGTCTGGCCTCCAATGCCCTGAAAGAGTTGCTTTCACCTTCAAAAAGGGAGAGTCTGCCCATCCACGGCAATGATACTCAGAGTAAATCCAAGAGAGATCGTTCCCTCATACTTTTCCTCTCTTGCACTGGCCCACCTTTCTCAACTACAAAGCCAGAAAATAAATTAGGTGGTGGTTATGGACAAGTGTACACAGGATCAAAATCTCTAATAACCTATAATTTTTAGTACTTAATTATGTGATGTTTTATTCTAGGAAATAAGAAACAGATGATATCATTGATGTATCTTTCTTTCATCTTCAGAATTTTTGCATCTTTTCAGAAAATGACAAATTACTATTTTTCTGTTGCACTCAGCAATTGTGACTATACTTAAAATTCTTGTAGTCTGTAGAGATATCAATAAAATTGTATATGTTTGTACATAGATGCTCTCTTATGTTATGATGTCATTCACTACTATTGATTTTTGCCAATATTAAATGTGGACAAAGGTAAGATTCATTGGCAACACTGTGAACCATGATTTTATAAAGTATAATTGTTTTAAAAAGGCAGGTAGGTGGGTGGGGGAGTAATGTACATCATATATATTTGAACTAAAAAGAGAAAGGAAAAAATAAATAAACACAAGTTCTGCAAACTCCAAAAGGGTGGAAATAGCCATTCTAAACCTCCATCAAATTGGGGAGATGTGTAATTTTATTGGAAGACTTTTTAAGACAATTTTTGAGGATGTTGACTGATTTCACCTTGTGCCAGTTAACACTAAGTCTGGAGAGAGTGCAGCATAAGAAACTGAGGATGAATAAGATGTACTATGAACTCAACATTCCTAACTTACCTCTTTAAAACTCAAGATTTAATCTCTGCAGGCAAACAAACAAAAAAGCTATTATGGGCTTATACCACCACCTAGTGGTTATAATGAATATTCATTAACCTACCTCCACCGAAAGTCTCCCAGAAAGATTGCACTCTCCTCCTGCTCCCCTGGGTTTCATATGCACAATTAATTCCTCTTCTGGCACTTTCTTTTAATTATCTAAATGGTGACATTAGCCAACCAATCACATTCTTCCAAATGCTGTCTAATTATCTCAGGAAAAATTTCCTACCATCACAATTTCCCTCCTACTTTTTGTTTCATATAAAAATGACTAACCCAAGGCTATAAACTGTTTTTTAATTAAAAATAAAAATTTAAAGACAGATACTATGAAATCCAAATTCCCCAGGATCCTCCTCAAGAATTTTCTCAAAAGGATCCATTTACCTCTTTACCTTTGTTGAATTAAAATCACTCACACTTCACGTATCTGCATTCAATATTTGGGGCAGGGCCCTGTGATCCTCACTTGCTAACTCAGCCTCCACTAAGTTATGAATGAACCTTTTGGGTTCTTTATCACGCCCCAGCCCCTAGGTTAGACTGTTCAGTGTCATGATGTCATCATTTTTTCATATTGAGAATTTTTCTTTTAATGTAGTCAGTTTATAATCTTTTAACTTTGAATTTGAACTTCGTTTTAAAGGCCTTTATGTCTACAAGATAATAAAATCCCCATATATCTTCTTCACTTTCATAGTTTTATTTGTTATATCAGGCTTTTAATCCATCTGTAGTTTTGGAATAAGAATCTAACTTGATATTTTGACAAATGGATGTTATCACTATGCCCCTATTTTTGAATGACTCATCTTTCACCACTAATTTGAAATGACATTTTCATATTGACATTTATATATGTCTATTTTCTAAGTTCTCAAGTAATCTATTCCTGTGTCCTTATCAAACTATTATATTATATATTTAAAGTATGTCTTAATCTCTGATAGATATCTTTGATCTTTTTAAGAGTCATAGGTATTGATTTTTTTCCTCTAGGTGAGTTTTAGGATATCATTGATCTTAAAACAAAAATGCTATTGAGACTTTGAAATTATAGTAAGTTTATAGGTTAATAAGTAATGATGCTTTTTGATAGTATCATTTCCTTTAGGATATTTTCATCCTTTTTGTCACAACCATTTTCCTCATTTGCACAGACAATTTTGCCTTCACTAAGTTTTGAAAGTTGCATATCTAGAGTATCTCAAATGGCATTAGTGTCCATATTTCTACAGTAAGATATTTCTTCTGTTCAATTTGAATTTCACTTATAGTGGTATCATTTTTATTTCTCTGATGCACTTGCATCTTTTATTTAGCCAACTTCTTTTGATTACTCATTTTTGTAAAATGTCACATGGATTTAACACTGGGAGACAAAGAGTCAACACTACTACATGCTTTATTGTCTGTGTGTAAAGTGAATGACAAATGTGAAGTGACCAATCAGGGACAGACTTTGAAAGAAATAATGTAATTGGTAATTCATCATGATGCATGTATTAGTTTCCTATTAATGCCATAACAAATTACTACAAACTTACTGGTTGAAACAACACAAATTAAAGAGTAAGATTACTAAGATGGCGACATAGGGCATTCCTAACTAGACTCATCATCACAAGAAGAACAAAAATTCATTGACAAGACACCAAGAAAATTCTAGAGCATAGAGGTGAAATTGAAGCAACTGTCTGCACCACAGAGACTGAGACAGACTGCATTAGAAGGATAAAAGGAGTGAGTAAACACTAACCGCACTGCCTCTTACCCAGGCTAGTGCAGCACACCTAGAGGTCTACCCTGAGTCTACGGTTCCTCCAGTGGGAAAAGAGACACTGAGCACTGTGGGTCCCTTCTTGGGAGTCCCACTCTGGTCTTGCCTTACTGGGATCTCTGTGGAATATGTACAAGGGAATCTGCAGGGCTTGGCCACTGGGGATCAGATTACAACACAGAAGGTGCTAGGGGCTTACAACACCCAGCACCCAGATCTCAGCTCCTACCTACAACACCCAAGTAGTATTCCCAACCAGAGGCTTTACTAATCCGCAGAGCCTAAATAGTGGTGCAGTCTGAAGAGGGAACTCAATAGGGTGCAGGTCTACCTTATTTGGGATCTCAAATGAAGATCTTTTTTGCCCCTGGAGCCTGGTGTGCACCTCTCCTGCCTCTGTTCTCCTCCATCTGTCTTGTCAGGGAAGCTGAGTTATAGTCCCACCAACTGCTCAGTGTATATCCAGGCCCCACCTAACCAGGAAGCCTTCCCTGAGCACCTGAGAAACGGCTTGGCCCAGCAGCATTTAAGCACAGAGCCCAGCCAACAGCTAGTAGAGACAAATTAGTGATTCTGGCTAGCCAGAGAGTTTAATACACAAATATGCTTGATTAGCTACCCCAACAAGAGACATATGGGCATGGTGCCATGCTCTGCAACTCTGCCCCCCAGACAGGGAAGCTAATCTGTAAGCCTGTCCACTGCTGGATACGGCCTCCAATCCTGCTAACTAGGAAGCCTAACTAGAGCTCCTGGGAACCTCAGTAGCCCACCCTACAGCCCTGATTATAGTAGCACTTGAATGAAGAACCTGAACCTCTGCATTTGCAGAGCAAAGATGGTGGCTCCATCTGTCACAGGTCATGCAGGTCTGTCTGGTTTGAGTCTAAAACAAAAACCTTACCTGCCATGGAGCCTGTAAGGGGCCCTTTTCAGGTAGGAAAACTGATTCTTAGCACCATCCACTGCTATAATAGCATTCACACACAAACCCTACCCTCACCCCAATCAGGGGACCTAACCAGAGCACAAGCTTCACAGCCTATCCTACAGCCTTACTTGTAGTGGCACTTGAAACAACACAGGCTACAGCCATACCACCCTGAACACACCCAATCTCATCTGATCTTGGAAGCTAAGCAGGGTTGGGCCTGTTAGTAGCTGAATGGGAAAAGACAATACAGCCCAGGTCTTTCCCCATCTTCAGAGCAAAATTGGTAGCCCCATTTGGCCAGGAAATTTATTGAGCAGTCTAGGCTGATTTGGTTCCCCAATGAGCAGTATAGGACTTGGGGCTTATTCTGCTGCCCTGCCATGACAGGGAAGCTCATTCATAGCCATATCTGCTGCTGGGTATAGTATCCAGACCCAATCATCTAAGACTGACCACAGGACCTAGGCAACCACAGAACCCATCCTATTGCCTCACTGGGTCAGTGAACCAAGCCAGCAGTCTTATCCAACTGTTCTCAGCTAGCATCGACCCTCTCCATTCGACCACAAAACATAAGCAGTGGCCTCCCGCCAAAATAGATGCTGACAGTAAGCCCCACAGGCCCAAGGACATCACCACCTGACACATCCAGAACATCAAGCCATGCAGACTAGTGAAGAACTACCTCTAAAAGAGTGAAACTGTAAAATCTAGAAAACAGAACTATTTACTCAAATGCACAGAGACCAACACACAGAATCAAGGATCACAAAAAAAATCAGGTAAACATGACACTACCAAAGGAAATTAGTAAAGCTCAAATAACTTACCCTAAAGAAATGAAGATCAAAGAATTCAGAATAATCATCTCAAAGAAGTTTATTAAACTACGAGAACACACAAACATCTACATGAAATTAGAAAACCAATGCATGAACAAAATGAGAAATATGACAAAGCAATAGAAACCATCCATCTAAACAAACAAATCCGAGAGCTGAAAATACAATGATTGATTGAACTAAAGAATTCAATAAAGAGCTTCATCTGGAGACTCAACCATACAAAATGAAGACCAGTTATCTGGAAGACAGAACATTTAAAATTATCCAGTTAGAGAAGCAAAAAGAAAAACAAAAGAGTAAAGGAAGTCTACAAAACATAAAGGACATAATCAACAGAAATAATATTCACACTATAGGAGTCCCAGAAGGAGAAAAGAAAGGGACAGAAAGTACACTTAAAGCAATATGATTGAACCTTATTAAACCTGGGAAGAGAAATAAACATCCACACCCACGAGCCACAAAGAACTCTAAACAGGTTGAACCAGAATAGGACTACACTGAGACACATAATAGTGAAATGGTCAAAAGTTAAAAATAAAAATTTTGAAAGCAACAAGAGAAAAGACAAGGGAGCCCCCATAAGATTACTGGTGGATTTCTCAACAAGAACTTTTCAGGCCAGGAGAAAAGAGGATAATGTATTCAAAATACTGAAAGAAGAAAAACTGTCAACCAGCAATTTGGCAAAGCTGTCCCTAAATGACATTCTCCTAAACAATCAATAGATTGAAAAAAGAAATTAAATAGAAAGTAAAAGAGTAACTTAAGACAAATGAAAATAGAAACACAACATACCAAAACTTATGGGATACAGTGAAAGCAATTCCAAGAGGGGAGTTCACAGCAATAAATACCTATACTTACTCTATAGCTCAACGAACTAGTAAAAAAAAAACAAACTGAGCCAAAAGTTAGCAGAAAAAATAATAATAATAAAAATTAGAGGAGAAATAAATGAAACAGAGAAGAGAAAAACAATAGAAAAGATTAATGAAACTAAGAATTGGTTATTTAAAAATTGACAAATCTTTAGCTAGTTACCAACAAAAAAAGAGAGAGTAGCCAAATCAACAAAATTATAGATGAAAGTAGAAATATTACAACTGATACTATAGAAATACCACAGAAAGGATCATAAGAGGCTACTATGAACAACTGTACACCAAACAAAATGGAAAACCTAGTAGAAATAAAAAAATTATAAGAAACATACAACTTATCAAGATTCAATCAAGAAGAAATAGAAAAATAGAACAGAGACATTACTGGAAAGGATACTGAATCAGTAATCAAAAATTTTGCATAAAAATAAAAGCTCAGGACCAGATGAATTGACTAGTGATTTTTACCAAACATTTAAAGGAGAAGTAATGCCAATCCTCAAACTCTTCCAAAAACCTAAAGGGAACATTCCAAACTAATTTTATAAGGCCAGCATTACCCTGATACCAAAGGATGCTACAAGGACAAAAGAAACTACAGGCCAATATCCCAGATGAACATAGATACAAAAATTCTCAATGAAATACAAGCAAACTGAATTTAGAAGCACATTAAAAAAATCATTCAACATGACCAAGTTGGATTTACCCCTGAGATGCAAAGATTAGTCAGCATATGTCAATCAATAAATGTGATACATCATATTAACAGAATGAAAAAAAATCATATGATTATCTCAACAGATAAGGAAAAAGCATTAAAAAAATTCAATATCTGTTCATAAAAAATCTTAACAAATTAGGTATGGAAAGAATTAATCTCAATATCATAAAGGCCATATATGACAAGCCCACAGCTTATATCACTTTAGTGATAAAAGGTTGAAAGCTTTTCCTCTCAGATTAGGAAAAAAGGAAAGTGTCCACTACTTCCCATTCCTATTCGACATGGTACTGGAATCACAGCCAGAGAAATCAGGCAAGGTAAAAAAAAAAAGGTATGCAAATAGGAAAGATAGGAGTGAAATTGTCTACACTTGCAGATGACATAATTTTATGTATAGAAAATCCTAAAATCAATCAAAAAACAGAACTAATCAACAAATTCAGTAAAGTTGCAAGATACAAAATTAACATAAGAATCTGTAGCATTTCTATACACTATCAATTATCTAAAATAGAAATAAAACAATCCCATTTACAAGAGTATCAAAAACAATAAATTAGAAATAAATTTAGACAACAAGGGGAAAGATCTCTACCCTTAAAACTACAAAACAGTGATAAAAGAAATCAAAGTAGATACAAATGAAAAAGCATCTTGTGTTCATGAATTGGAAGAATAATGTTAAAATGTGCATACTACCCAAAGCCATCTATAGATTCAATGCAATCCTTACCAAGATTCCAAAGATACTTTTCAGAAGCGGAAAATTCATATGGAATCACAATCAACCCTGAATAGCCAAAGTAATCCTGAGAAAAACATAGCAGGAGGTATAACTTTCTGATTTCAGTCTATATTATAAAGCTATGGTAATCAAAACAGTATGATACTTGCATGAAAACAGATAGGTAGACCAATTAATGAAACAGAATAGAGATCCCTGAAAGAAATCCACACATATACAGTCAACTAATATTTAACAAGGGAGCCAAGAATACTCAATGGAGAAAAGACAGTTTCTTCAATAAACAGTGCTGGGGAAATTGGATATTCATATGCAAAAGAATGAAACTAGACCCCTATCTTACACCACTCACAAAAATTAATTCAATGGATTAAAGATGTAAATGTAAGACCTGAAATCATAACACTCTCAGAAGAGAACATAGGAAAAAGAGTTTCTTGACATTGGTCATTAGCATGATATTTTGAATATGGACACCGAAAGCACAAAAACAAAAAACAAACAAACAAACAAAAAACAAGTAGGACTATAAAACTAAAAAAGTTTCTGCACAGTAAAACAATCAATAAAGTAAAAAACCAACCTATGAAATGGAAAAAAAATTTGCAAATCTTATATCTGATAAGGGTTTAATATACAAAGTGTATAAAGAATTCAAATACGATAGAAAAAAAAAAACAACTACAAAAAAATCAATCAACCAATCAAATTTTAAAAAGTGGCACAGGATCTGAATAGAATATTTTTCTGAAGATACACAAGTGGCCAACAGGTAAAAAGATGCTCAGCATCACTAATCATAGGGAAATGCAACTCAAAACCTCAGTGAGATCTCACCTCACATTTGTTAGAATGCCTATTATCAATAAGACAAAAAATAACAAGTGATAGAATGGATATGGAGAAAGAGGAACCCTTGTGCACTGTTGATAGGAATGTAAATTGGTGCAGCCATCATGGAAAACAGTATGAGGGTTCCACAAAAAATTAAAAATAGAACTACCATATGACACAATAATTCCTCTCCTAGGTAAACATCTGAAAGAAAGAAAAACACTTACCAAAGAGATATTTGCACCCCCATGTTCATAGCAGCATTATCTACACACACAATGGAATATTATCAAGCCATAAAAATGGAGGAAATCCTGCTATTTCCTATAAAATGGAAGACCTTTAGGACGTTATTAAGCTAAGTGAAATAAGTCAAATAGAGAAAGACAAATACTGTATGATCTCACTTAAATGTGTAATATTTTTAAAAACTCAGAAAAATAGATCAGTGGTTACCAGAAGCAGGTGGTAGGAAGTGGAGGGTGAGGAAACTGCATGACAGGGGTCAAAAGGTATAAACTTCCGGTTATAAGATAAATAAGGCCTGGGATGTGATATACATCAGGATGACACTAGTTAATTCACTGAATTGCATATGCAAAAGTTGCTAAGACAGTAAATGATAATGATCTCATTACAAGGAAGAAAATTTTTATCTATATATATGAGATGATGACTGTTAACTAAATTTATTGCGGTTATCACTTCACAATATATGTAAGTCAAGTCATTATACTGTACACCTTAAATTTATATAGTGTTGTAAGTCAATTAAATTTCAATAAAACTGAAAAACAAACAAACAACACAATTATTATTTTACCGTTCTGGAGGTCAGATGTCCAATATGGTCTTTTCAAGCTAAAATCAAGGTGTTGGCAGGCTTCCGTCCCTTCTGGAGGCTCTAGGGGAGAATCCATTTCCATTCCATTGTCTTTTCCAGCTTCAGAGTCTGCTTGCACTCCTTGGCTCATGGCCCCTTCTTCCATCTTTAAAGTCAGCAGTATAGCATCTTCAAATCTCAATCTGACTCTGTTTCCGTAGTCACAATCTGACTCCTCCTCTGACTCTGGCCATCTACCCACCTCTTATAAGGACCCTTATGCTTAGATTAGGACCACCCAGATAATCTCCCCAACACATGATCTCTAACTTAATCACATTAACAATGTCCCTTTTGCCATGCAATATGACATATTCACAGGTTTTGGGGGGTAGAATGTGAATGTTGATGGGGCATTATTCTGCCCATCATAGTGTGCATCGGCTATTTTACAATAATGATTTGTAAAAGAAGAAGAGCTACCAGTGAAGTCTGAACTTTATGTGATTACTCAGTTATTACACCATGGTAACTAAAATTTGAATTGTTTTGTAGAAGCACTATTGTTAAGTAAACTGTTGTAACTGTAATTTATGTATAACTGAAACATGCAAAGTAAGGACTTTCTGTTTTAAGTCAACTGACAGGTCAAAAAAATGAGAAAATGCATGTACATGGCTACAGAAAATGAGGTGTAGTGACCTCTATTCATCTGAATATTTGGAAAACACAAGTAAATAAGATTGAGCTTTTTCTCTTGGGCTGAATCTCAAGGCCACCAGAATACTGACAGCACTACAGCTTTTCTCTTCTGAAAAACAGGTGGTACAGGTGAATATGAAAAAAACTTGAGAAATAATAAAACTTCCCTCCTACCTCTGCATCTTCTGCTCACTCTAACTCCCCCTCAAAAAAACATGTCTATCTTGTGCATTAATATACAACTATTGACAGAGCAACTGTCTTTTCTAAAAATTCCGATTAGTAATTTTTAGAAAATTACTAAAAGAGCTCTTCTGATAACTTAATAAGGATATAATAAACACTTCCTATGTGCATAGATGTTTAACAAACTACAGGATAAGTAAATATGGGACACAGGTTTCTGATACCCTTAGACCAAACACAGTTTAAAAACTGAACTGCTGACAGAAAGTTTCTCATAAATACATTTTATTTTAACAGCAAAAAGTCAGTTATACACCTCTGACTGGGATTATTAAAGTACAATTTTTTTAGGGTGGGTATTCTCACCATACTACGAACTTAGAGTCAGTAATGGGCTGATAAGAGGGTGTTTTCCTTCTCTGGCAGTACTATATTAAACTGGAATATAAACATCTGTTCTTACAGAACAGAATATCTCTTGAAGAGGTATAGCTTGTTTTATAATACCTAAGTATTGCAAATACATTCATAGCATGAAATAGGAAGAGAAAAAGAAGAAACGGCATTTCATGAAAATCCACTCCTAGATTAAATCTATATCAAGTCTCATCACTTTATAAAATTCACAATTTACTAGCCAACGCTATTTAGAAATGCTACTTTGGTAGCCTTAAGTCGACATGGGAGAAAAACCACATACAAGGCCTAACCCTAGTGGTATATATGAAATCAAATCCTGATCTGCCTATGGCTCCTGTTGGGGTGTATATCACAAGTGTCTGAATCCTGGACAGGGCTGAAAATATCCCTGAGGCAGCTGTTCCATTTTTTTATGCTCACCCCAGACAAGTGAGGACCCAAAGTGCTAAGTGCACATTTCAAGCATGTGTTCTGAGTCTGCTTCCAGTCAGTCATAGATAACTCTCTTTAAGAGCAAATATAATCATTAAGCTTGGTATTTTGCATCAAAAAAGATTTTCACACTACAGAGAATAAACTCTCATATACATTTTGAAATTCTCACTATAAAATTACTAAGCCCATCAAGACTTGAGAATTTCTGTTCTCACGAAGTAGGAAAAGGGTAATCTCTATTCTTTCCATGTGAATGTATCTACACAAGGCTTCCCTAGGAGGACTTAATCAACTGTCTAATTACAAATCAAAGTCCTTCAGCTCTCCCCAGCTGGCCCCTATTTTCACTTTCACTTTTAGTTTCACAGAAAGTTTTATGGCATTTTCCATTTCATTCTTGACAATCTGAGCTACCTAACAAAAAGAAAAAATAAAAGAAGAAAAGAGGTTAACAAACTCTCTGCCCAAAGAATGTTCCCAAACCCTCCCACTGAGGTGATAAGCCAGACTGGAGCTCATCACTTGGTGCTTAAAATGTGACTTCTGAAAGAAGCAGGCATCCCAAGCTGGTCAAAGCAGAAAGGGGCTCTGCAAGTTTCAGCAGTAATGCTCAGAGCTTTGAAACCTTTGGGGTAAGACTCCAAAGTCTCATCTAATGTCTCTCAGACAAAAACATCCCAGTATCAGGAACATCTTTAACAATAAGTATGACCCTGAGCACCCTTAGCTCTTTCTCTATCCTAAGGGCCCAACATTGATATCACAATCCTGGGGCTTGGGAAGGGTTCCAGAAATCTCATGTAACCTAGTCTGATTTATAGTGTTTTAACTTTCCATAGAATGGACACAAACACTGCAAAAATACCTGAACAACATCTTCTTCTGCCACTTCATATAAGAGTTCATCATGAAGTTGAAGGATGAAGAAGCCTCCTCTGATTGGGCAAAACATCCCTTGCACTTTTTTCTTTGGTAACAATCCTATCCCATAAAAAAGGAGCAAAACTGATAAACATATCATTCTGCCATAGGAGAATATTTTTTTAGAGAGCTTGAGAAACTCTAGGAAATTTTAATTAAGACATTAAAACACATACGATTTAGAAATTGCTGGCTGCTACCTCACCTACTTAGCAGAGAAACTAAATTTCTATCAACTTCCTCCCAGAAAGGAGTCTAACAAAGAAGCCAGTAAATGGAGGTTAAAGACCTCTGTTCCAAAATCTAGTCTGACTTACCTCTCTCTAATGAACAATCAACATCTCTTTTCTTGGAGTCCCCACTACCATCTTTTCTGAGAAATAGCACCAGAGTAGAATGAAGCCTGATTCCTCTCCGAGAAAATGAACTGGTATTGTCATTAGGCAGTATTTTATAAAAAGGGACACTCCCTGATATCTTTTTATTGCCATAAGTGTCACTGGTAGAACTGGAGCTTCCCTAACTGGACTGCACACTCTAGGCAAGTAATTCTAAACCTAAGGTCCAAATGTATATTTCAGAGAACATGAATCCTTCAAAGTTAAATATATGAGTCTACATCTGTTAATTTTTCTGTGGCGATGACCTATACCTTCCAGCAGATTCTCAAAAAAAAACCCATTATTCCAGTAATGATTAAAAACCACTTTACTAGATTTAGTTACTATTTCCTAATTAGTTGGGCCTAGTGGTACAGATTATACCCCTCTGATCACTAAAATAAGGTTCAACATTAATACCTTTAGAGTACCTGCCTTTAATTGTTTGCCCATCTCACAGCAGTCCTTTCTGCCATCCAAATTTCCTAGGTATCCAACAGGATAGCACAAATACCTTACCATCTCCCTCAATACCTGGTGCTTCCTTCAGAGTTCTTTAGCTGTCACTATCTGCAGCCCCAGCTTTCTCAGAGGTGGACCTCACAGGGTAAGAGAACAAAAGCACATGAGGTCATAGTAAGCTGCTTCCATACCAGGGCTGCAAAGGCTGTGCATCTATTTGCCAGTCTGGCTGACATCTGATCTGCCCCACTGGGCTCCACTATCTCTTTCACATCATTGGTTGTCCGGACTCTCTAGCTTTTCTGCTTTCTGATCATAATACCTCTGTCCCCTTCATTTTCTTTGGTTACTTGGCTTGTGACCCAGAATGCCATGGTCCTCCTATTCCCACTGTGGTCTGCTTCCTTAAGCTCAGCTCTCTTTGATTTCACTGACTACTACGACCTTTAACCCAGCATAACACCGTGAAGTCATCCTCAGTGACATATCCACATTGCCTTCCACCTACTCTAAAGGTTATTGTCTATATCCTCATTTTGATACTG
Source organism: Cynopterus sphinx (assembly GCA_030015415.1). NCBI lineage: Eukaryota > Metazoa > Chordata > Mammalia > Chiroptera > Pteropodidae > Cynopterus > Cynopterus sphinx. The sequence continues at coordinate 54,332,973 of CM057380.1, read as the reverse complement.
TATCATTCTGTGAAGAGTTATGCAAATATTCCACAGTCAGATGTTATATCTTCCCTTCCTTTCCTTGGCAGATTTTAAATTTAAACATAAGTCGATAACTTTTATTTCAAAATCCTCCAAAGCACACAGCACAGTGTTATTCCCCAAATATGTCTGATCATATATTCTGTCTCTGTCTCTCTCTCCCTCTCTCTCTCAATCAAATATGTGTGTGTGTGTGTGTGTGTGTGTGTATGTCTACACATGTTTGTTATGTGCGCGTAATACACACTCCCATACACAAAATGTTGAATTTTCAGGCTTAGATATTTTTAGGGGGATTGAAGACAATAAAACTAACAGTCTCCACTTGATGGGCAAATGGGTTTTAATATCTATGTATTTTTGTATATAACTGAACATATTTATATCTGAGTAACTGGCTGTATTATTCCCTATAATCTATATGTATGTCTCTTTTAGCAAATTCCAACTTCAACAGCTGATCTCTACCTTTTCTGCCCCATCTTAAGCAGTTTATTCTTCCCCTTTATGTCCCAAACCTTCTTAACTTCTTCTCAGGAAAATTTAAAACATGCTATTTAAAGCAGAAGTATGGCCATGGGACAAAGAAAAGGGAAAGTTCTATGTACTTGTTCGAAAAAGAAATAATCTATTCAGGGAATAAGGAGAGACTGTAGGAAAAACATTTTTAAAATAAGAACAAGAAAAGATGATGACATTGGCAAAGAAATGTACATGATAAGAAGGCCAACTCAGGGTATATTGCCAGACTTCAGAGAACAAGGAAAGTTATGAACAGTAAAATCAACATGTTCTTGAAGGTGAGGTTTGAGGACAATAGGGAATCTCTGAGATCCTTTAAAAGCATCTGTAAAATCAAATTATTTTAATAATAACACAGAGGCTATTTTTCTTTTTTAGTCTCATTGTCTCCTAAGTGTACAGCATGGTGACCAACTGTCCTAGTTTTAGCACTAAAAGTTCACATCCCACAAAACCCACCCATCCCCCATAAACTGGGACATTTATCACCCTAGGCTATATGTACAAAGGGTTTTCCAAAAGTTACAGGACAAGTTATGTTGCAACAAACTGAATGCAGAAGTAGATAAAAGAATCCAACTACGTCTTCTATTAAGCCAGACATTAAAGAGATTTGTGCAAATGTAAAATAAAGCCACTCATCATTTTTATTTTGTCCTAAAAATGTACTCATTTTTATAAAAATGTTATTATGTTAACATATGGTGAGTTTATTATTGCTATTTTAAAATGTTAATAAGCATATTTAAATTCCATGTTTTTAAATTTCCATGTTTTATGGTAAATACTAGTAGACATAACCCATGTAAACCAAAGCTCTTTAGGATCTTAATAATTCTAAGAGTGTAAAGACATCATGAGACCAAAATGTTGGAGAACCACTGATATATATATATAAAATACTTCCCCTTTTCTGATGTAATCTCATAGCAGGGCCTCATTTATGAACAAACCTGTTCTGTCACTTTGGAGCATACTCTCCCGATGACCATGGGATTTGAAGGCTGCGTGGCAGGTCTCTAATTGCTTCTGAATGTTAACTGTAGCTAGTTTGACAATATCAGCTGCTGAACCTTGGACTGTTGTGTTGATAGCCTGACGCTCAGCCTATGAAAAACAGTAACAATAACAGGTGCTCCATCAGACACACAATATCGTTTCATATTTGCTTTTAGCATCCACAGATCAGTATTCACATCTGCGACCAGACTGGAAATCTGAACCGAGATGTGGTCCAGGACATCACTATTAAGCCACATCCTAAGAATAATGATTAGAATGATCCAGGGCTTTAGATTCTGGGCTATGACCCACATTACAGTAGACTAAACAGGTCACATTGCTTCAGTTTATGGGGGAGGTAGATAAAGGTAAAGGGGGTCAAATATATGGTAACAGAAGGAAATTTAACTTCAGATGGTCAACATACAATGCAATGTAATATGATACATTATTGAATTGTACACCTGAAACCTATGTAATTTTATTAACCGATGTCACCCAATAAATTAAAAAAAAAAGAAATCTTCAACACTCAAGAACCAAAAACTGCATTACACTTAAAATATATTTAGCAGCTCAAAATTATTTTATTTCATAAACATCTATCATCAATATTCTAGCTGTTATAAAACTTCATTCTAAAGGAACTACTTCTCAAAATAAATATAACTCCTCTTAATTCTGCATAGATACAAGTAAAATATTCTTCTTTATGATATGGGTTGGAATGTTCCAAGTACATCCCCCATATCAGTGACTTCTTGGTCCTATGTAGAGTTTGGCCCCAGCAGGTCTGGAGCCCTCTGGTATGAATCAGAGTTTTTTATGGGCCATTGGGGCTAATCGTTAGCTGCTAGCAAAATGTAGATCCTAGATCACGAGTATTAAATTAGAACTTCACTGAAACTTGCTGCCATGAGCTTCTTGGCAGTAGGAATGGAATCTGGGTCAATATCCAAAGTGTAATCTATCCATAAATATCACTCCTATTATCCCAAAAAATCTCAGAAAATGGGAAGGGTCTCCTCACTAGAGAGATCTATGTAACTTGAGAGGTGTTCTCTAGTTCTCTTTCACCTAAGTACACCTAACCTCCTACTGTATTAAATACCTGTTAGAGAGAAAGACTTTTTAAAAAATTACCTATTGTTTTGTCAGATGCTGATGAATCCATTCTATATTCATTCAGTTGTCATTGTTTAAAGAGTAACTAAATTTCAGAATTCTACTGTCTCTTCTCCTCCAAACTTTGTATAGTGAATTATGTTATTGTTGTTATTACTTGCTGCCTTTCTCTGTGAAGTTAGGCAACCTCACCCATTGCCATGTGATTTGAAGTGTTTTTCACTCTAAAAGAATGACCTTGACTTATTTTTGCTAACAAAATGTGAGTAAAACTAACAGCAAATGTAAAAAGTTTTAAAAACTATCCAACATTGTCACAAAAAAAGGACTATCCCAGATGGGACTTTTCCTTCATTGTGAATTTCAAAATGAGGAAAATATGGAGCAGAGCCACCTTCAGCTGAGAGCCAAACTGTAACATGAATTAAAAATAAAGCTTCTTACTATAAGACACTGAAATTTGGGGGTTGTTTTTACTGATATAAGCAAACAAAAATATGACTAAAATATATACTTCACTCTTGTGATATTATACATCCATGATTCTCCTACAAAATAAGAAAACTTGGCAGTGTTGGCTTTGTGTCAGGGCTGTGAATAAAAACACAGGTTTCCGGTAGTGAGAGGTTAGGTCATTAGAACCAACTGTCCCACTGATAACAACCAGAAAAGCTGAACAGAAAATGTCTCTTTGAATGAATCAGACAGTTATAAAGAAAGTGAAGAATTACAGACCCCAGAGATCTAAGAGAAAAAGTAAATCAAAGAGGTGACATTGGTATTGGAGGCCATCATTACTCCCAGAGAAATCAACAGATTCCAGAAGAGATGGATGAGGGGCCTAGAAGCAAAGCAGAGCTTGATGATCCCAAGGGGTCTGGAAACAAACATTTAGGTTCAGGGCCCAACAGGGATAAGGAGGCCTGCTAAATCATCAAATTGCAACACCAAAACTAACACCCTGGGAAACACAATAAACCAAAAATAGTCTGGTCCAAACACCTTTCAAATCATCTCTATCCCTGAAGCAGGATCAAAGTAACCCTATATTGTTGGTTATTCTAGTCTCCTGCCAAAAGCAGATGTAAATCCTCTGGATAAAAGTAACATGATAAGGGTTTCAAATTACATCCATACTCTTTCATATACAATGTTTGACAATAAAAAATTTACAGGACAATCAGAAGTTGAGAAAATATAACTGTTTATGTAGAAAACTTTTTAAAAAAATGTTACAAAAATAGACTATAGGGATACAAGTAAGGGACTTATTACACTATAAAATAATCATGTTTAATATATTCAAGAAAATAAAAGACAAAATTGAATATTTCAACAGAGAACAAAATACTCATAACAAAATAAAAACTCTAGAACTGAAAAAAATAACAGAACTGATAGCACTTAAATAGTGCTTTCTCTATAATTTGGTGCGTGTGTGCAGGGGATTATATTGAGTTGGAAGAAGTATAAAGAAGCCTTTTAGGATGCTGGAAAAGTTCTATATTATTTAGAATTTAAAAACTAAAAAGTTGAGTTCAACAGCAAACTGAAGAGAAAATCTATAAATTGAAATATGATAAGAAAATATCCAGAATTAAGCATGATAAAATATAAAAATGAAAAATGCCAAACAGAGGATATGAAACATGAGGAATTTTTTAAAAGTTTAATAATTTATAACAGGAGTTCCAGAGATGATAGAATGAGATGAAGCAATAACCTAAGCAGAAATGGCTAAGAATTTTCCAAAGTTAACAAAAAATACCAAGCCACAGATTCAAGAAATCCTAAAATCCTCAAAGGAAGTTCAATTAAACACCTACATCACAGAAAATCTGCTGGAAATTTGTCAAGAAAAATACTGTATTAAAAGCAATTTAGAGAAAAAAAAAAGGCAAATTATATTCAAAGAAGAAACAGTTAGACCAGGGGTGGGCAAACTACAGCTTACAGGCCAAATCTGGCCCATGTCCTGTTTCTGTAAATAAAGCTTTATTGGAACACAGCCATACTCATTTATGTATTGCCTATGATTGTGTTTGTATTACAACAGCAGAGCTGGGTAGTTGTGACAGAGACTCTACGTCCATATATGGGGAAAATTACTTTCTCTGACACAAGCACATAAAAAACTAAAGAAAAGTTCTACCGATTAGTAAATTGTTTAAAATTTCCCTCTGAGATCTGAAAAGAGGAAAAGATGTTCACTATTGCTACTTCTATTCAACAATGTCCTAGCTAGTAAGTCAAGTAAAAGTAATAAAAGAAATAATGGTTGGAAACCCAGTTATAAAATTACATTTCTTGCAGATGATAACTATGTGGATAGAATATGTAAAATACATACAGATAAATTATTGAAATTAGTAATATTTATAAGGTTTGTAGACAAAAGAACAACAATAAAAACAGTTATATTTTTATGTACCAGCAGCAACAGGTTAGAAAATATAAAAAAAAGAAAAGAATTTAAAAAGATATCATTTGCAATAGTATCAAAACTTTTCAAATTTCTGAAAAGCTATAAATATAATAAAAAACATATAAGATCTCTTCCACTAAACTACACAGTATTATTGAGAATATTTAAGCAAATCCAAATACCTAAATAAATGGACAAACGTATCATGTTCATGGATTATAAACTCAAATTTGTAAATATGCTCATTAGTCCCACCTTGATCTATGAACTCAAGGCAATCACAATAAATTTTTTAAAAATCCCAACAGGATTTTGTGTTTGCATAGAAATTCACAAGCAGCTTCTATAATTTATATAGAAATGCCAAGAACCTAGAACAGGCAAACATTCTTGGGAAAAAAAAAAAAAAAACAAGGTAAGAAAATATACTTTGCCATTTATCAAGACCTCTTACAAAGCTGCAAAAACTAAGGCAGTATGGCACTGTCTAAAAAATGAGCACATACAACAGACCAAAATAATATGTTCAAAAATAGACATCCATATTATTTAATTTATGGAAAAGTCAGCACTGCAGAGCAGTGTTGGGGAAGCTCAGTCTTTTCAATAGTTTGGGACAACTGTATATCCATAGGGGTAAGAGACTTTGACCCTCAATCTCCCATAATACAGGAAAATCAATTTTTGGTTGATTGTAGATATAAACATAAAAGGTAAAATAATAAATTTCTAGAAAATATTTTCTTGATATTGAGGTAGAGAAAGCCTTCTTAAACAGATCAAAGAAAGCACTACAATAATATAAAAGACTGATAAATACACGTAAGCAAAGGGCTAATATCTGGAATATATAAAGGACTTCGTAAATCAAATTAAGGAACAGACAATTCAAAATAAATAAATAAATAAACATGAGACTTAAACAGACCCTTCACAAAAAAAAGATACCCAGATGGTCAATAAACACTTTAAAAAGGAGATCAACATCAATAGTCATCAAGAAAAAGCAAATTAAAAAAGAAAGAAAAGAAAAAGAAAAAGCATTGAGGTATCATTACACTGTTACCAGAATGGGTAAAAGTAAAAAGACCATGATATCAAGAATATAGGTACAATATACATAGTTGATGGCAATGTAAACTGGGACATACTTGCAAACTGTTATATAGTATGTACTAAACATAAAAATATGCTTACTCTATGATTCAACAATTCTACTCTAAGGAAATGGAATTGGATTCATAGTTTCACCAAAAGACATACACAAGAATGTTCATAATAGCTTCACTTAATTATAGCCAAAACATGGAAATAACCAAATGTCTGCTGACATTAGAATTAATAAATTGTTGGTATGTTCCTAAATTGGAGTACTACTAAGCTAATAAACAAGACATATAGAATGACTGTATTTAAGTAAAATTCAAGTTCACACAAAATTAACCTATAGTTTTATGTGTGTGTATAGGGGAGACAGTATTGACTTGGAAGAAGCATAAAGATGCCTTCTGGGATGCTGGAAAAGTTCTATAATTGATTGTAATGGTATTTACGTGGACATATACATGTGTAAAACTTCAAGCTTTACACTTAAAATTTGTGCCCTTTATTGCAAGTATGTTATTTCTCAATAAAAATTTAAAAAATAAACAAAATTAATACCCTCTCCTCATCTAAAATTACCAGTAAGAGAATAAAAAGGCCAGACACAGTGTGGGAGAGAATATTTTCCACAAATGTAATCAATAACAGGCTCCTACCAATTAGTTAGAAAAAAAATAGATATATCCAACAACAACAAAATGAACAAGAAAACTTGAATAGGCACTTTCCCAAAGAAAAAAAATAACTAAATTGTTAAGTTCCTTTGCCTCAGTAGCAGTCACCAAAACAAATGCAAATTAAAACTATAAGATACTATTTTACACCCACCAGCATAGCTAAAATTATACTAATAATAGTAAATAAGAACTTGCATACACTTCTGATGGAAAGACAGATTGCTACAACCACCAAATTGAAAAACAATTTGACTTTTTCTACTAAAGCTGAAGATAAGCAGCAATTCTATGAGTAGGTCTTTACCAATCATAAATGGAAACATATGTGCACCAAGAAACTTGGAAATGAATGTTCAAATCAGCAATATCTACAAGTTCTAAACTGGAAATCCATATGCCCATCAACAGAAAAAATGCATAAACTGTGGTATATCCATATAATAGGGTACTATGCAGCCACTCCCACTTGAAACATGAATGACTTGCCTATGTAATGTTGAAAGAAGCTAGACACAGAGAATACACATATATAATGTATGTATAAGTCAATAATACATAAAACAAAACTATAATGTTAGAAGTTATGATAGTGGTTATTGCTGTGAAGGGATGGGGATTAGAAGGAGACATGAGGAGGGCTTCTAGGTATTGACAATATTCTATTTCTTGAATTGGGTGAAGGTTAGAAAGGTGTAGCCCTGTGATATTCTACTGAGATTATGTTTGTTTTCTGTGCGTTTTCTATATAAATTTTTCAATACAGTAAAAATTAAACAGAAAGTAAAACCAAACCAGACCAAACCAAAAAATATATCTGGCTATATTTACCTTATTTCTAATTAAGAGGGTTGGACATTTTTTTTCTCAGCAACTATATAATAAATCAGTTAGATCTTCAACTCCTAAAGTTGGGCATCAAAAGTCTTATTCACACATCTTTAGCTACAGAAATATTAGATTTCAAAAACTTATACTATTCATTTACATTAATATCTCTAACCTCCATTTTTCATCATGTAAAGCCCAAAAACATAATTCCTGTTAGATCAAGTCGAAATTTCTCATCCTGATTATAAGCCTCTTACTATCTGGCTCCATCTGACAAGCAGAAAATTATCTACCCCTAAGTGACAACTCAAACTCTCCATTCCTACCAATTTGTCTTCTAAGCTATCCTCACTCAAATTCTTAGTCACGTGTGATTGTCTTTTTCTCATGCTCAATAACCTAAATTTTAAATCATTTTTAAGAATCTGTTCAAGTTCTACCTCCTCCTTGACACCTAAATGAGTATACATATATTATTTTTCTATTGTTTTAGTTTGCTCTATCTCTTCTAATACATTTTAAAACTTGTTTTTCTAGTGCATCATCTATACTCTTAGTTCACATAAGAGACGGTAAAAGCCTGATAAACATCTGGTGTCTGTATGTGGATAACTGGGAGTCTTGAGAATGAAGAGAAGCAAAAGACAACTATTCCTCCATAGTCTCTAAGAGCATTAGCACTCTGATGGCTTCTAGCTCCAGACAGCATTTGACAGTTTGGAGGCTATGTTCATTACATACAATATGTAGTGGACACTTAAGTGCAAAAGCATGGGAGAAGGGCAAAATACAACCAGTTAAAATAGGAAGATCTGGACAATAATAGAAACTCAAATGCTCAGACATATAGAATATTTTTAGGAATTCCAATTATTTCAGGAAAAGTCTTTAATAATAATTTGAGCAAATACCATCAATAAGTCTTTAAATTGGTGTTAAAAATAGCCTTCTTCAGTATTTTGGGTATCAAACTCTGATGAATGAGTGCTTTTAAAATAAATAAACAAGTAGAATGAGCTAAAAAAAAATCACAATTTAATAATTGGCTAATCTCTGGAGACACTGGCAATCTAGTGTGATGTGACAAGTTCAGATATGCTTTCTGAACCACAGAACAATTAGCAAATGTAAGCATTAAGTTTATCTATAACTTGTTACCAAAGTTAATAAATAATTGGTTTAATGAAACAGAACATCTTTAATTGAAGTATTATTAAGTGAACCCATATTTACATTAGTCTCCCAAAGACTGTGTTCAGTGAATACTGGCATGTGCCATCACTTCAGAAATCCTTAATGAAACAGAAGATCCACTTAATACACTAGTGATTCCTGTAAGGCACAACAGCAGCATTTAGACTTTGTTGAAAAGTATATATCATTAAAATTTGAAGTGAAAAATCCAGAGAAATTTCGACATACATGAGCTTTATGATAAGGGTTGCTGTCTTTAATTCCTGGTAAATATCTACGCCTTCCCAAAATGGTCTGAACAAACCCATGTCTTTTACAATTCTTCACTGTCTCTTTCATGAAATGATTAATCCCTAAAAAGAAAAAAAATAATAATTACACCCAAAGTCCATTCTTACTCTCATTCAATAGTTTCAATATAGTTATATATATCAAAACCCCACTAATACCACATCAAAACTTTGCATATAAACTTTCATTCATCACTATCTTGTAGACTCAGAAAGTTAGAAATAACAGAGACTTTAGAAATGACATAATCTCTTTGTTTTTTATACTACCACCACCACCAACAACAAATAAAAATATGAAACTAAACTCCAGAACGAACTAGGTAGTTTCACTCTAGCTTAAGAGTATTCCATACTACTTTCCACAGGTTTCCGTTCTTCAATCATGTTAATCCTCTTTTCCTCTTTGTTCTTATTTCTAGGCTTAAAACATTCTAACAACTCCTTGTTATCATCTAAGCTTTGATCCAAATAGGACCTAACTGAAATTAATGCATGAGTTATAATATTTCCTTAGGGCCACATACAACCCACTTTTTAAAATTCAAAAAGACTATATATAGTATAATATTCAAACATATTTCATATTTCCTATACCAGCATTCACCCTTTGCAGTATAGGTCCATTATTATGTCTTCTGGAGCTCCAGTATGAATTCCTTGCTCCAAGTGGGCCAAACTCTTCACTGCTCATTTCTGTCTCATGAGTTAAAAAGGTTCTTTCTCTATATTCTTTAAAACACGATCAATTATAGAAACTATGCTGACTTAATTTATTCATATTTGTAATATCTGCTTTCTCATAACTCTGTTCATCCTAAATAATAAACACTAATGTCTCTCAATTGAAGCTCTTCATTTGAGGATTTCTGTTGTGTTGCTGGCACAGAAAAAGGTACTTGAGGAGATTGTGAGTAAAAGGAAGAAGAAAAAACCCTGTCAAGTGAAGCCGTTGGTGATATTTTATTACTAGCATAAAATCTCAGAAAGCGATCAGGCTCTTATCTTTTTCTCTTCAAAAATTACTGTGATATTGTTGAGTGAAGAGCAGGAAAAAAGTAAAATTTAAGAACTCTATAGGTGCTCTAATCTGAATTTTCATGAGGCCTTCCAATATTAAGAGATTGTAAGAACTACTTTTAAAATAATCAATTCTAAGATAGAATCTACATACAATAAAAGGTACCGACTTCTGGTGAACAGTTTGATGTATTTTAACAAATGTATACACCCCTATAACAACCACTAAAAGATATAAAACATTTCATCACCTTCACAGTCAGAGATCTCCATTATCAGCCTCAAACACTCATTGAGGTACTTTATGACACTATATCTTAGTTTTTTGTTATTGAAATTTATAAGAATTGAATTATACTATATGTTCTCATTTGTGTCTGCCTTCTTTTGCTAAGTAGTACTGCATTGCAGAGATATATCACAATCTGTTTATCCATAATCCTATTCATAAACATTTAGGTGGTTCCTGACCTTGAGCTGTTATGAATAAACTTACTCTAAAATTCATGTACAAATCTTTCTTGGACATATGTTTTCATTTTTCTTAGGCAAAAACTCAACAGTAAAACTGCAGAATCAAATGCTTAAGTGTATGTTTAACTATGTGTGAAAGAGCCATACTGTTTTCCAAAGTGGTTGTACCATTTTACATCTCATCAGCATTATTAAAAGAGATACAAAGTTTTTAATTTTACCCAGTGTTTTTGTAATGGTATCTCTTTGTGGTTTTAATTCTTTCCTGATGACTAATGATGATAACATTTGATGTGATCATTCCGATATCTTCTTTTGTGAAATGTCTGCTCAAATCTTTGACCTTAATGTTATTGGACTGTTTGCCTTCTTACCATTGAGATGTAAGAGTTCTTTATATATTCTGGATGCAACTCCTTTGTTAGATAATAGGAACTGCAAATATTTTCTCTCAGTCTGTGGCTTGCCTTTACATTTCCTTAATTATTTTTATTAATGTTTTTTATTAATGTTTATCTTTTATGATTCAATGCCATTATCACCTAAGAAATCTTTTCCTACCTCAGTGTCTCAAAGCTTTTCTCCCTTGTTTCTTCTGGAAGATTTAGAGCTTAGCTTTTACTCTTAAGTCTATGCTCCATATCAAGTTAATTTTTTAACACAGTGTGAAATAAAGTTGAAGTTCACTTTTTTCCCTACTAGTATCTAGGTCTTATAACACCAACTGTTGACAAGACCACTCTTCTTCCACTGAATTACCATGGCAACTCTTAAAAATCAATTTACCATATATGTATAGGTCTATTTCTGGACCCTTTATTGTGACCCATTGTTCTCTATGTCTATCCTTATACCTGTCTTGATTATTGTAGTATAATAAGTTGTGAAACCAGTGAGTGTAAGTACTCAACACTGTATATTTTCCAAAAAAAATTATTCTAGTTATTCTAGTCCCTTTGAATTTCTATATACATTTCTAGTCAGCTTGTCTAATTCCAACCAACAGACTAATGGAATTTTGATTGATATTGCACTGAATCTATACAATGAAGAACTGTTGTCATAACAATATTATGCCTTCTAATAAAGTAACATGGTAAACCTTCCGTTTAAGTATTTTTCAATATCAGGATTGCTCTGGAGTTTTTACTGAAGTCTTATACATACTCTGTTAAATTTTGCCTAAGTATTTTGTGTATTTTGATGTTACTGTAAATAGTTTTATTTTCACTTCATACATGAATTATTTGTTGCTAGTATATAGAATAGAACCACAAGTGATTTTTACAAATTGGCCTTGTATGGTGGGACTTGATAAATTTACTTATTTGTTCTAGTAGTTGTTTTTGTAAAATTCATATGATTTTCGATGTACATTATCATGTCATGTGTGAATAAAGTTTTCTTTTTGGAGATTAGGGATTGGGTTGATTACAAAGGGGCATAAAAGAACATTTTGAAGTGATCAGATGATGGTTCCATATCTTGGCTGTGGTATAGATTATACGACTGTGTGCATCTGCCAAAAATCATGGAACTATACAGCTAAAAAAGGTGAAATTTTATTCTATAGAAATTATAACTCAATAAACTTTCAAAAGAAAAGATAATTAGTATCAATGATACTCAAACTATAACAGCATTTGTTCTCTTACAGCTTCTGGTACATTTAATCAATGATTTACTCTTTCAAATTAAAGCTACCTAAACCTAAAGTACTGGACAATTTCAAGATCTTATAAGATATTTACAATGACACAGTAGCACATAAATCAACCACACTTTGCTATTACATTTTATCTCTACTTTTATGAAAAAAAGCATATCTTATGAAATAATGACAATAAGGTCAATGTTAATTAGCAATGGTTGATGAAAACATCTAATTAATGGAAATGTTAATAGAAAAATATGTAACATGCCTTTTTTAAAAATTAATAATAATATGGAAAGATAGTTAAGAATAGTACCTAGAAGATAATTAACACTCAAGGCTTTACCTGTGTATCTAGATTTGAAGGAGTCAATGTAGCAAGCAGCATCATTTTCTTTAATGCCCATCTGCTCTCCCAAAGACTTAGCTCCCATTCCATAAATGATTCCATAGCAAATCTGAAAGGGAGTAATCACACTCAGTAAGTAAATTAAAGGTCATAACTACACATAAAATGTAAATATAAAAAGTTCATTAGGACTGAAATTTGGTAAGCTTTTTATTTCAACCTGGGGACAGGGGTGCCCACCCCTTGCCGTGCCTGACCCTGTGGGACCTACCTAGACGGTCACCGGGGCCCCCACCTTAGGAAACAGGTCCCCGACCTGAGACCCATGAGCGAGTCCCAAGGGTGGAGGCGCCCCCAGGTGCATGGGCTTTCTCTTCTGCTTCTGTGTCCCTAGAGAAACTGTTCTGCTTTCTGGGTCTCAAGCCAGGCGTGAAACAGGACCTCTGTCTGTTCCTTCTAAGATTTGGCCAAGTCCTCCTGGGTACAAGGAAGGGAGCCAGCACGCGCACCCCACTTTCCACCCTCCGCCTCCAGCCCCGTTCCTGCCAGTCTGAAGGGAGAGGGGCTGGATCCTGACACCGTAAGGAGCGGCAGGTGCCAGGTGGAGACGCTCGGCCCCTCCCTCTACGTCCCAGTCTGAGAGGGGAGACCTGATGGTTCCAACCCCGGGAAGCCCTTGAGGAGTCAAAAAAATTATTAGAACTACTTTTGGTGGATTAGAGCTATAAAAGTTGATATCCAATGACTATCTTTTATGCCTTTTAGCAATATTTTTGGGTAGGGAGAGGAGAGAGGAAGGAAAAGAAGGACAGAATATAAATGAATATGAAAATTTGTTTTAAGAGAATAAACCTAGTGATTTAAAAGGGAAGATTTATTTCTGACTCTTTTTCATTCATCCAGCAGTCTTCAGAGCAGCTTTATATTCCTGACAATACCTCATTAACTTCTGCTTAAAAAAATGCCTAGGAGTCAGGAAAGAGAAAAGTATTATAAACATCCCTCTCCTCATTCTTACATAGCACTAAAAGAGTTTCATGGCTTGATAAAAGGAAAGTCTTAATGGAAATATATATCCTCTTCACTTTAAAGCCACCTGAAATCTTATAACTGCAGAATCTATTTGAATTAAACACAAACTCATGAGGAAATTTTGGGTGTCATAGAGGAAAATGGTATAAACAGGTCAATAAAGAAACCCTGATTTTAAAATAAGTATTGCTTGGGTTCAAATCCTAGTTCCAGCACTTACATGATGCATTGTCATGCAGAGGAGACCTTGATTTCTTCATTCATAAAATGAAGACAGTAATATTAATGAGATTGTTAGGATTAAATGACTATTGGTTAGGTGTTTAGGAAACCACATGACACAAAGCAAGCCCTATATAAATATTGATAAATACAATTTTAAAAGAACAAAAAATGATTATTAAAATTCCAAAATACTTTTAATGTGATAACACAGCTAGAGGTATTTTTTTTTCCTTTTTTTATATACATTGAGTGATTTTTTTCCTCTTTTCCTCTTTTCTTTTGGTCTTTTTATGCTTTATTTTGTTATAATGCTATTTTTTTTTTTAATTCAGACATTAGTGCTAGCTGAGATCTCAGTAAGACTTGGGATTAGATGGTTCAGTTCATGGTGATTTAGGAGAAAAAAAATGGGATAACATAAACGCTATTAAATCATGCAAGAAATTATTAAATAGAGGCCGTGATCATCAATGGATAAATGTTTAGGTTACAGAGTCAGAATTTCTAAATTTTGGCTTTGGAACTTATCCTGGCTCCATCACTTATAGCTATATGACCTTAAGCAAATTACTGACTTTCTGTGCTTCAATTTTTTCCTATATAAAATGAAGATAATAATAATAATAACTACTTCATAGGTTTATTATGAGGATTACATATTGGAATTGTAGCTGTTTTACCTAGGGTTTGATTCTTGTTAAATGCAGGGCCCCCGAGGAGATTACACAGAAAGAGAAGATAAAACTGACTTCCTACAGCATGGAAGAAACAAGTGCTGGTGCTAAACAGACAGTGATGAAAAGTATTTTATGCCTAATAGAGCTTACAGATTACAGCTGTGAATAACTAGAAGTAAATGTAAAACTAGTAAAGCGGGATCTTAGAATAGGGAGTGGTGTGCCTTTACTTCAGCCAACAATCCTGCTTTCTTGAAAATGGCATCAGATTTCCCATCGGTAATATAGTAAGGAAGTATCAGTTAATTCAGGCCTGGAAATGGTGTAAAAGTGGCCTTCGACATTCTCTGTGCCAGAGTCATCCAGGAGTAGAAACTAATAATGACCCACTTGAAAGGTCCAAGGGCAGTATGAAGTTTCATAGGTGGATTAGTTAACCAATGGCCTCAAACTAAAATGCTATCAATTATTAATTATAATCCACAGCTCAGCAATATTTATTTTCAACAAACATTTAGAAAGCACCTTTTTATAAAAAGCACTGTGGCCCAAAGCTATATGAAAATAGAAAGATAAAAATATGGATGCTCACAGACTAGAGATTTAAAAATACACACCTACACATACACACACATGCACACACACACAATTAACAACTACCACTACCACAATATCTACTACTAATGCATATGGCATTTCAAACATTAAATTGCCTTAGACTGTGTATCTGATTCTTTCTACTGACTCTGAAAGATAGTATAATGAATATCATGAAACAGGTAAGATGAATGAGGTTTGAAAGATCCAAAGATGAAAAAAATCATTCATCAACACAAATAACTGAGACAATTTTCCCATTTTTTTGAATCATTAAAATTCTCCTCATTTATGTTAAGCATGTTCATGAAGATTACCTGCTTTGCTTGTTGCCTCAGGTCATCCCCAACAGCCTTTGGCTCAATCATCTTCCATTCAGCTGCAATACTCCTGAAAACATCAGCTCCAGTGTTTAATACTTGAATGAGACGTTGATCATAGGATAAATGAGCTAAGATCCTCAGTTCAAGTTGAGAGTAATCGGCAGCTAATATTAAACCACCTGAAGCAGAAATAATTTTAGAAAACCTGGTATAAGAAAAAAAATCCAAGTTTTATATAATTGAGCAGGATGACAGAAATTAAGTTATGAGATCATGTGTCCAAAAGTTAAAACCTTGCTCTTAAAATGATACAATTCAGTTCTGTAACTTAGATGACTTTTTTTTTTCATTTATCTTTCAAATATATGTAATATATGTAAAGCCACTGCTGACCTCTGCTCCTTAACCACTATGGCAGTCCTTCCTCAGTATTCCCACAGCACCTGACACATATGAAATGGTTCTTTCATGCCTCTCCCACACAGCACTGAACCATTAGGTATGGGAGACTTAATTGCCCTTTGCAGTTTACAGAAAACGTTGAGAGTTCCTGGTACATAGTAGGCTCTGAAATAGTTGTTCAATGAATGAATGAATAAAGAAAATGTGTACACAATTTAAGTGGGCTGGAGAGAAGCATGTGATCTTCTTTGATAAAAACAAAGACATTCAATGAAAAAAACAAGTGGTTGGTATGTGAAGAAGAGTTATTTAACAGGATTTAGATAATTTACCTGTGGATTAGAAATGAATGGATTAGCTACGCATGGTAAAAAACAAAATAAAAAAATAATAAAAGCAGAGTCAAAGAAAAAGTAGGAAAAATATGTGCAATTGATATTACAAAGAACTCATTGCTATATTATAAAAAAGAGGTGCTACAAATCAAGACCAAGGCAAAACATAAATAAGCAGTTCATGAAAATAATTAAAACAAAAGAACCTTAAACATATTAAAGAAAGTCCAACTTCATTCATAGTAAAAGAAATGCAAATTAAATATATAGCAAGAAACAATTTTTCTCTTCTTATATTGCAAAAATCCAGAAGTTGAACAACACAGTTTGGCAATATGAGAAAGAACACTCGTATATTTTTAAGAAGTAAATGGTATCTGTCCCCCATAGATGGTAATTTGACAATACCTATCAAACAGGTTTTTACTCTGTGACTCAGCAAGGCCACAGATTACTGCACAGATTACCCACACACAGATTAAACCGATTTATGTACAGATTTCTTTACTGACAATCACAAATCTCCAGCATAAAAATATTAAATGAAAAAGTAAGGCATGCAATTGTGTACATGGAATGCTCATCTTTGTGTAAGAATAGGTGAAGAAAATATCACTTATTCATATCAGGAAGAAAATATTACTTATTCATTTCAGTTTATATCTACATAAAATATTGAAAGGATATATAAGAAACTCATATGTAGTTATCTATAACAGTTGTAGGTAATAGCATAGCTAGGATGGGGAAAAGCAAAGCTTATCAATATAACTTACATATTTTGATTTCTGAAATATGTGAATGAATAATTGATTTAGAAACATATAAATACTGATATAAAACAAATAACTACAACTTTTACGGTCTTACTGCCATAAATAGGATAAAACTGAAAAAATATATGAAATAACTGTTTTTAGATGTTAGACAACAGGCAATGCAGGAACTATATAATCCCTGAGAAGGAGGAAAGGAGAGAGGAGGTGGTGTGAGCCATCCAACTCTTTTAGGTTTGTGAATGGAGGCACTTTGTAGCATGCATTGCAGGGAAAGAGAGATGAGAGCTAAGGAAAAAGAGACTGGAGTTTGGGCCTAGAATTTGTAAAAATTTGGAGAAGAAGCTGTGCATAAAAGGAGTGCCTAGTAATCCCTTTAGATTTCTGACCAAATATTAAGCTGTGCAGGGAATAAGCAAAGAACAAACACTAAAGAAAAAATCACTACCAAAGAAAGAACCACCATCGCACAGCTGTGAACTGAACAACTATTTGAACAATACCTGCTTGCATGTTGAGAGATGTTCAAGCTCTGATCAGACTGAAGGTAGAACTTGTTGAACTTACTATATGCCAGAAAATATATGTGTACAATGGATATTATTCAGCCTTAAAAGGAAAGGAAATTCTGACAGACCTTGAGCATCGAGACCCCAGCAAGACCATGCCTTACAATCAAGGCTAATCTAGCCCTAGAGTAAAGGATGCTCTAAACCTGTGCTAAAAAATCCTTTCGAAGTCTCAAATTATCAAGCTGATGTGAAAGTTAACTGTCTGTGACAAGAAATGCTATTTAATGAAGACTACAAAATCCAAAGAGTCAACAATGTAGCAACCATAGTGTCCAGCGACCAATAAAAAAATACTAGACATAAGAACTAGGAAAATGTAACTTTGAACAGGAGAATATTTGATCAATAGAAAATGACCCAGAAATTAGAGATGATAAAATTTTTAAGAGCTAACATAAACACGTCCAGAAACTTAAAGAAACATGAAGATGATGATGTAACAAATAGTGAATTGCAATAAAATAATAAAAATTACACAAGAAAAATAAAATGAAAATTCTAAAACTAAAAGTACAATATCTAAAATGTAAAAATCACTAGGAGGATATGACAGCAATTAGACACTGAAGAAGAAAAGATACACAAATGTTAAAACAGTCTATAGAAAATATCCATTGCAGCACAGAGTGAAAAAAATAGGGAGAAGGGAATAAAATAGAAATGATTAAAGCTTCAGTGATCTGTGGGTAGGTACCAAGTGGTATGATCTACATATATTTGAAGTAACAGGAAGCAAGGAGAGATACAGACAAAAAATATTATAAGAAATAATGGTTGAAATGTAGCAAGAAAAAACGGTTGTGTATTTCTCAAAAATGATGTAAACCAGAAGCTAATGGAAAAAACATTTAAAGTACTGAAAGAAGAAGACTGTAAACCTAGAAATCTATGTCAAAAAATATCTTTCAAAAGTGGGAAAAAATTATTTAAAATATGGAAATGCCGAGATAAATCATTGTCAGTAGAACTGCACTACAAGAAATCTTAAAGGAAGTATTCTTGTTGAAGAAAAATGATAATAGATGAAAATACTCCAAGAAATGAAGAGTGCTAGAAATTGTAAAAAGTGGACAGTAAGAAGTGGTTAGAAAAGACACTTTTTTGTTTTTGATTCCTTTGTAAGATAATAGACTGTTTAAAGCAAAAATAATAACTTTATAGCAGAGTTTACTTATAATACAGGCTTTATCAGTGTTTTGAAAAACATTCCCACAGCAATGAGAAGCTCAAAAATCATCAGCCACATTACCTGGGAAAGGCACAAAGGCGTGTCGCATGCTGATCGAAAATGGCATTCCTCCGTCTGAGGCCCTCTCCTCCATCTGTGTCTGGTGCCTAGGGTTCAGGCCACAACCCTTTTTATTTACTCCTCTGTCATGCAAACAACATCACCAGCTGGATGTGAAGCAGTCTCAAATATGTGAAAAAGATCTGATTTTTCAGTAAAGTTACTATTTCCTTCTAAGAAACATTATCGGAAACTCCCTTTAAAGCGTTACAAAGATACTAGACTTTTTAATAAACATTCAATTAAATAGAAAATAAGGCATTTCTGTAATAGTCGTTCCCACAAACTGCTTCTGAGATAATTCACAAACATTTAGCTCAACTCAACAAATCTCTTTGGCCATATCTAATATAAATTAACTGTGCTTTTTCTTCCTTTTGTGTGTATGTGAAGAGGGCAGGAAGGGGGAATGTTCTTGACATTCCTAAACTCTTCCCTTTAGTATTTGACTTAAATAAGTATATGCTGTTTGATTTAACTAGTGGTCCAGGTTTTCTGCCTTTCAACATCAACTAGCTTCCTTATATACAGACTCAGGGTTTAAAGTGAATAATGCCTGGAATAGAAAAGCCTATGCCTGAAACAGAAAAACTGATTTCATTATTTTGTCTAATAGGCTATTTTTGAGCTATTCGTATTTACATAAGTATATTATTGCAAATACAAAGAAATAGAGTCTACCTGCCCATGGGAAGTAGGCCTTTGCCTAGGGCTTGAGAAGGTGGGCTTTCTTCTACTAGTGTTGGCATTTTGATCTCAAAATCTCTTGGCACACTCTGAATATTTGGTTCTGTAAAGGTTATTCGTCCTAAAATCAAACAGAATAAAGACATAAAATTAAGGAGGAAATCAAATTTATTTTAATAGTAATTGTCTTCTTAATTATCTTTAAAATGTATGTTCTATTATTGCTGAAATAAATTTATATTTAAATAAAATCTTTTTCATGTGTTCATGTGCCTAAGAATGATAAAATAAGAACAAGACCAATCCCAATGTAAGTGAATTTATAAATCAGCTACAGTACAGTTTTACATTAACGTAGCTCTTTAGAAAACAAACCTACGAAAAGTAGTTTGATAAATTGAACTATTTCTATGCTAAAATGAATACCAGATGTCAGCACTATAAAATGTTAGCAGTTGTGTTGAGTGAAGACTAATAAAATGGATCCTGGGAGACATGACTGTTGAAAGCTTTGAAAAACAGGAATGCACAAGACACAAAGAAGATGACCTGGAGCAAAAGAGCAACTGAGTGCTGAAAAGGGACAACTGGGCCAGAGGAGTTAGCTAATGCAGGAGATGGAGTAGCAATGAGAGGTGATGATTAGAGCATCCCTTTCTAGACATTACCTGGCCAGTTTTCTTCACCATCATCATCACTCATCAAGAGAGTCAACACTAACACTGGCATGACTAAAGACCAGAATCAGGAGGTTAAAGAATTTTCTGGGAAACAGAAAGCTATTTAAGTGCTTATAGCCTTTATTCCCCCCCCCAAATATCTTACATATTATTTGTTTACTTATTGGTTGACTTTTTCTGGAACACGTAAGCATTGTACAAAAAGTTCAGGTAATTGATTTTGGGGTTTTTTTTCTTCTTGCAGTGTTTATAAATACATATACAGTGACACGAAATCCTCTCTTTTGTGATACACCCTTGTAACAAACTCTCTACTAGCTACTATATGTAATTTTATCTTCTTTTGATGAATCAAACATTTTAAGTATCTAGAATACTGCTTTTCTGAATTAATCCCTGATATTATGTCCTTGTTATTTAGCTTTTAGCAAACATTAGTGCTCAATTAATGGAAGATATTAATATATTTATTATCATTAAATGGCCTGTTCAATGTTACAAAGCTAACATATAGAAGAGAAAGGAATCTAAGTCTCTTTCTGCCTCAGGACACTGTCTTCTTTTCTATGATAATAGTTAATTGTCAGGTCTATTATTTGAATTAATGAGATAACACTGGCAGACTAGTAAGACGGCAAAAATAAATTATAAAACATGAATGTAGCTTCAAGGAAATAAACTCTAATAATAAAATGGCCATGCTGTGCTAGGGTAAACTTGTATTTCTAATATATTCTTTAAATGTTGGCACAGCACAATAAAAACCAATCAGGAAAAAGGAATTACTTTCTTCTTTATAAACAACAAATAAATGTGCAATATCTTTGAAACTTTAGGTTAACTTTTGTTTTTATACCAACAAAGATTTATTTTACATAAGTTTATAGCATTTTTAGTATATGTTTCAAAATCAAAGAGAAATTATATAAGGCAAGAAATGGCTAAAAACCAAGAGGTTAGCTAAATAGAGAAGGAAAACAGAAGTTGTTTAGAACAAAAATACGCAGAGAGAAAAGCAGCTCCTCATGCTACCTCCATGCTTAGTAACACTTTACATATAGTAACCTATTTAATCCTCAGAATGATCCAGTGAGGTAGAACTATTATTATCCTGCTCTATTATGAGGAAACTTAGGCACTGAGAGATTATTTTGTCTAAAGATTCATACATAGCACCAGTATGCAAACCTTGTAAAAACCTGATATCAAAGCCCAAATTCTATACCATTAAACTGACTCCCTTATGAAGGAGCTAATAGTACCCTTTCTTCCACTGCACACTGCATTTGGCAAATATTTAGAGTTCTGCACCGCCTAAAGAAAGAATGCTTTTTTCCTCACCAGAGTATACTCAGACCTACCCCAAGAGGGCTATGAGTCACCCAAATTACTCTCCAACTTTCTTTTCTGATTGAGGAAAATACGGTGCTCACTTATTATACAGAGGCCCCTCACACCTACTTAGATTCAGCATGGAGAGAATCTTAAGATGTTCAAAAGGTCTGGGAATAAAATTAAATAAGATCACTGACTCAAATAAGTATTTAATTCCCAGATATACTCTTATCCAGACATCCCAGTTACTCTATACACTACTTGAAAGCAAGAATTATATCTTACTAAATCTCATCTCTGTATCTAGATAGTATCCATCTATGCTTTGAATGTACTATGCATTTCATAAATGTTTATGGAACTTCACTGAACCCAATGATCAACACTTGAATCCCCTGGTGATCATAGCAAATGTATATGAAATTTTTCTTTCAAAATTAAATATTATCCATATTTAAGATTTCTTATTACCCGTAGCAGTGTGTGATTGTGATACAGGATAGATTCTTTCCATTCCAAGAAAAGGATTCAGACGCTTTTCCCTCTGCAGGGGAAAGATCACTTTGGTAATAGCATTAGTGATTCTTCTCCACTCTAATATCAAGCCTGGTAAGGGATGTAATGCCTTTAATTTATTTAAAACATCCTGCCAAAGAAACATAATAAGGTTAGATCCAATTCTTATCCAAATTCCACAGCAAACTAGAATCTCTTAGGTAAATAATATAGTCTCAAAATTAACTAACTCCTGTATCTATATCTCAAAATTACTTTTTGGGGTTTTTTTTGGAAATCACCATAATAATAAAACTATGATAACTCTAAATTATTAAAAACAAACATGTTAATGCTGAGTAATATCAGTTTAGATCTACCTTTTTAGAAAAATCACTGAGATGTTAATTTAGCAAAATAATTGCCTCTCCACACCCCAGCCAATAGTTTACATCATCTTTTTTTTCCTCTATATTACTGCTTCATTACTCACATGATCAGAAGTTTCCCAGTTATATATATATATATATACATATATATGTATATATATATTTTTTTTCCTTTTTGCTCTAATACTTTCATGGTTCTGTATCAAGGACATTTATCTTTAAAACTTTGAATCTTCTATGCTACAAACTTTCAGTGAGCCAATAAAGAATATAAACTTGTGAGGAAACAGGGCCAGTTAGATCAAATTAAAAGTTTATTTGATATAATGAAGGTGTGGAAATTTCCCCAAGTCAGGCAAGTCATAATTAATGATATTAGGGTAAAAACTTCTATAGGATGGCAACTTGGACTCCTCTCTCCATGGCTGCTGTGGCTATACTTTCTACCCTTATTTTTCTATTAAAAATTCATTCGGTAAAAATTTTAAATTAAGTCCTTTTTCTCTTCTCTTCATGCATAAGTTTCTATATATTGTGATTAACAATTTTACTTTGAAATCAGCAATTAGATACTTAAAAATAAACTCATGGAAAACTTCCAATTTGCATTGGAATTGGAAAAAAAGTTATATTTGTATTGGCTGAATTTTTTAAAAATGTTTTTCATACCTTTGTTCAAGTTCAAATAACTATACAAACTACGTTATATTGAATGACCAAGAGTAGTGGGTGTCAATAATTAAATAATTTCTATAGGTCTGAGTTTATAAACCTTTACCCAGTTTAAATGATAGGAAAGACACAACTGCTATCTGAGATTATGGTCCAGTTTTTCATACTGGAATATCTCCACATTTATTGTGGGCAGCTAAACCATAAACCATAAACCAATGTTTTTACATAGGTAAGTTTGAATGGTGGGCGATGTTGAGTCTTGATTTTATCAGCACTCTTTGAAGACACCAAAAAGCTAAAAGTAGTTGATTCTATCCTGTAACTACCCCCCAAAGAGCACCTTATTAGTGCTGAACCGTTTTCCCAGTCTTAGCTTGCATCTATTGTCATTCCCTCTTTTGGTAGAACCCAAGGTTTTTTTGCTGTTTTGGTTTTTAATCTCTCCATTCGGTGGCAACTTCAATTCCCAAAATAAAACCTGTAAGAAATTAATGCTTCTTTAGTCAAGAATCAAATTTCATATACTATCATTCAGAAAACATTTTTAAAAGTTATTTGAGGAAAAACCTACACAGTTCAGCACAGGTTAGAAGATTTTTTTTTTTTTTTTTTTTTTTGGATAATTTGGAATTAGCACATTTAGCTCTTTACCAATTTAGAAAAAAAAAGTGCAGCTCACTGCCAGTGTTAATTTAACATCACATGTAGAAATGCCATGTTTTCTAGGATTTGACATTTTCAGCAACTGAGAATTACTATATTTTGTAAATGAAAAATACCACTATTAAAAACAGAATGCTATAAATAGAATGATGTCATTTGTCTCCAACTGCAAGCATCACTGGCAAGTATTCTGAGGGCAAACTGGAAAAAGTTTGATAAATAATGGCAATGAAAATTTATATGTCAAGTCAGCTGTCCATACTCTAATTTAGGCACTAGCATATTAACATTAACACCAGGCTTTTAAACAGCCAAAAACACAAGAATGTATACTTTGTGCTGAACAACTGACAAATACACTATTGACACTGAGACTTTAGGTTGCCCTGAGGATTGTGAGCCCTCCTAAGTACCACTTGATGTGGTAACCAATGTGGCTGCTCAATCATTTAAGCCCTTGAAGCAGGACAACATAGAAGCCTTCATGGCTACTGTGTAATCACAAAAGTCAGAGAACACTAAAGTAGAAAGGGGTCCAAAAAGCTATCTAATTCCACTAACCGAAGGCTGGGCCCTGAGTCCTTGGGCAAAAAAGGTCAGAAAAAGGTGGCCAAGCCAATGTAGCAATAATGAAAGCAAGAGAGTGGCCAGTAAGCACCCACTAAGGAAACTAGGCAGGGATCCAGGCTCTGGGGCAGAGGGTGAATCCCTTGGACACTCACTAGTTCAAGTTACCAGGGTTAAAATGCAGGCAATTCAGAACACTTATACTACCTCTACTCATTCATTTATAGACCTTGAATGTGCTTTAGTAACCTTGGATTATTTTTCCAGTAATAATCTTAAAAATTGAAACCATTTGCATGAATCTAAAATTTTTTTTCTACAAGTTGGGTCAGGGTTGCAAGGAAAGACATGCCTGTGCTTCCCTAGAATGGCAGTTATAATAAAAACAAAGATATGGTTTGAGTTTTAAGTAGTGGGAATATCTGGAGCCTTAGGTATAAAAGATACTGAGGATTACTATGGATGTTAGTAACTATTGTCTCCAAAAGCTGTGTTATATAGATATGCATGTGTGAGATTAGGGTTGTCACCCTTGGCAAATAAAATTACAGGATGCCCAGTTAAATCTGTATTGTACAGGGCATATTTACACTAAAATATTATCCATTGTTTATCTGAAATTCAAATTTAACTGAAAGTCCTGTATTTTATCAGGCAACTCTACTACAGATGTCAAAGAATACATGAATGGCAGAACAGGAGAAAATCAAATAATTGAATAGAAAAAATAAAACATTATTAAAGTAACTACAAATTAGCAATCCCAGGAAAGGAGAACTATCATAATTAAGATAATCCAAAGATTTCAAGTCATGCATTTAAAAATTCTTTATCTTAAACTTCCATTTTTGGTGAATCTTTCAGATTTAATTATGAAAACTTCATATATAAATTATATCTCCAGACCTCAATTAATACACCTGTGAAATTAGAGGGCTGAACTAGATGGGGACAAGAGGCACTTATATTTATTGAGCACTTACTATGTGTCACCCACTTATGCTAGGTGCTTTAACATGTAACATCACATGTAATCTTTATAACAATTCTGTGAGAAATCTGAAAAGTTTAGACAGCTGGAGAAACAGGTTCAACATTACATGGCCAGAAGGTAATAGAATTAAAAATTAGAACCAAGAGTCTTCTCACTCAAAAGTCCTATTTTCTTTCCACTAACGCATACTTCCCTCAGACCAGGAGTCAGCAAATGTTTCCCATAAAGGGCCACACAATAGATGTTTTCATCTTTGCAGATTTTACTTACGACTTCTCAACTGTGCCATTATAGAACAAAAGCAGCCACAAAAAATAAGTAAAGTAACAGGTGTGGCTGTGTTCCAATAAAATTTTATATTCAAAATCAGGTGGTGGGCTAGATCTGGCCAGCAATCTATAGTTAGCTGATCCCTGCTCTAGACCAGTGCCATCCAAAAAAACGTTTTGCAATAATGGAAATGTTCTATATTAGCATTGTCCAATATGGTAGCCACTAGCCACAATGTGACTATTGAACATTTGAAATGTGGTTAGCACAAATTGAAATATTTTATTTAATTTTAATTAATTTAAATTTAAATAGCCACAAGTGCCTAGTGGGTCCTGTATTCGACAGTACAGTTCTAGATGAGTAATTGTATCCTGCCCAGTTCAAAGATTCAACTTAAAATCACCAAGTATTAAATAGTCAAAGTAAAAAACTGTTAGTTACCTTAAATAGAACTTCCATTTTAACATGAAGACCTAGGAACAAGTCAATAACACCGAAGGCCTATTATTAAGCTAGGAGTTTAGTCTAGGCCTATGGCTTTTGTGCCTTAGTACTCCTCTGAACCACAGGGCACAGCCTACTTTGCTGAAAACCAGAGATTCAATATTTTTGATAAGTTCCCTATGTAATTTTACATGTTTTCAGCTAGGTACTGGCTTGGAGAGTTTTAGGCTAAAAAACTCAAAAGAAAACATAAAAATACCCCCAAAAGACACCACTGACTTAAATACAAATATACTACGTAATTAAGAGAAACAAAATTTCTTGTTTAAAAAAAGAAAACCTGTGGCTTAAAAACAGGCATTTTTATGAGTATATATAACATTTATTGAGCACTTACTATAAGATAGACACTATTCTAAGTGTTTTACATTTATCATTTACTCCTCATCACTACTCTATGAGGTAATTAAAACTTATTTTACTGATGAAGACATTGAGATATAAAGAATTGTTGTACTGGCCCAAGGTCATAGAATTAGTAAATAAATGGAGGAGTAGTATTCAAACCCACTAAATCTGGCTACAAAGTCTATGATCTTTACCAATATGCTATATTATTGAATCACATCTAAAAGACACTATAACTTTAATGCTATCAAGTGTAAGCACCCAATCTACATTTGTAACCCCTCTAAAACAATCCAACCACACTTTATAGAGTGCGGAGAGAGGAAATAACACCAACCTTTGAAAATAAAAATAAAAGTAAAGTATGTCAAATTTATATAATTTATGCCTTTCATTGTTGATTTGAGAACACTACTCAGGAGATTGAATCTTGAAAGATAGCTTTGGAAGCACCTCTGGATTTTATAAAAAATTCTATGTGTGTTTAGATAATGATACTGACCTAATAAAAATCTAAATTAAGTTTAAAAATCAAAAAGTTACAAAAATCCCTTTTTCATTAACAACTGAGAAAAATATCTAATTTTTTATTTTATAAAATGGATTTGGGGGTGAGGAAGGAGTGAGAGTACATGAGACAACAAATTTCATGGAGAAACAGCGACACTAGTATGCAATTGTCTTTTGTTAAATATTTACTGAGTGCTTCCTCTGTTCCAGACAAATCTCCTTCTCATGGAATATACATTCTAGGAGCCTTCCTTACTACCTTCCTATTTCATAAATATATGATACAAATTACAAATTAGATGTTATAATACTCTATCTCCAAAGTATTCTGGTTAATGAAATTTTTTAAAACTAATCTTTTTGTTTAGGTAAACACATTTAGGAAAAACACATATACAAACTATCTGTATCTCTAAAAATTACTTTTCTAAATTCTCTATTCTCATGATACAACCTCAGCAATGTCATCTGAACTGGTGAAGGAAAAACTGTGGCCGGCTAGTTCATAGGCTTGAGTCTCAATTGCATCCAACTTGGCTTGCATTATGTGTTTCTGACTTTCACATTCCGCAGTACTAAAGCCAATTCCATTTAGCTCTAGCAAGGCCAAGCAGTACTGACAGGGCATTTCCACTTTACTGAAAACATCTGGAAGAGAAAAACAAAACAAAACATTATTTCACTAGCTAAGTAATTAGGTCAATATCATTATCTAAACACACATAGAATTTTTCTAGCAAAATCCAGAGGTGCTACCTAAGCTATGTTTCAAGATTCAGTCTCCTAAGTAGTATTCTCAAATCAATAATAAAAGGCATAAAAGAACTTGCCACTTTTCCACTTAAGCACTAGATTACTATCCTTGTCTATGCAGAGAGTAGAAGAATTGGCAATTTTATGAACAGTCTGAATTACAAGAGACTGCATTTCTCCCAAGATAATGTTTCTGCTATTACTCCTAACAAGAGCAAGACAGCAAATTTTATTTGCTAAGTTGCTACAAAGTGTTAATTCCCTGAAATTATTTCCAATATTCCTGGTCTCATGGTATGCATGCTTGCACAAAGAACGGGATGTGGAGGTTTTAGATTTTCCAATGCTCACCAAAGAGTAAAGAATATTCCAGAAATAACAATCAGTGTATTTTTCTGTCTGCTGACATTTATCAAGAGTTGTCATTCTAAATCAGTTTTCCCAGTATGTTCATTGTAATTTTGTCTCAAAGATACTGTATACAAAGGGTAAAGTTGAGGACACTATATATTATGAATTTCAACATTTATATACTGCTCTTGGATATTCATGATGCCTCTTAATATACTAAAGACTTTGAAAAGACATGAAGCAAAGACAACCACTTAATTTTGTAGTAACTAAAAGAATAAAGTTATTTGATGATAAAAACATTTTTTATACAATACTTCTAACATCCTGAAAAATATCCATAGAATGTACTATGAGAAATGTACTATCCTAAATCATTAAGAAAAAATCCATTCCAAAGATTTCAGCTTCCAGTACTATGGGTCATTAGGACTCAGAGCAACCCTGGCCTGACCCCCAACTCTACATATACACATTCTCTGAGGCACTGCTGGTCTCAATCAGCAAAGAGATCACCAGGGACACCCATAACCATCACCCAAACAAACATATTAGAGCTCCTGGCTGTTAATAGTCAGGAAGAGTCACTGGGAAGTCAGTCTGGCTTTGAAGCCTAAACTCAAAGCAGAAATTCATGGAATGTGTAACCAGAAAATAAAATACTAGTCAGACTAAGAACAGCCAGAGCAGCACAAAATCAGAGTTACACTGGGAGCGAGCGTGGATCATCAGGCAGTAAGAAAAAGCAAGGTTGTCATGAGAATGAAGTCCTATAGACAAAAGGTGGAAGGGATATATATCTTTTAGAAGGATAAGCGGATTCTCAGATCCCAGTTCTGAACCAAAACTCTCAAGGAAGGCTAAAATGGTCCTTGGATGCAGTGTTGTTTGGTAACCAGCAAAGGCAAGAGGAAAACCTTTCTAAAGAAAAGCTTCCCCAAGCTAGGCCAGCAGGGCTCCACTAATCAAATCCTATATGAACTCACAGCATATGAAAAATACAGGAAGCAAAGAAATATTAATGGATTCAACAGAAACAACACAATGACAGATTTAGATTCCAAGAACTCCAGATATGAAATCATTAGACTCAGAATAGCATACAGGGCATGGTTATGAATAAACTGTTTACAAAATAAAAGATGAATAGAAACTAGGTAAAAACAGCATGAAAACAGAGTGCAAATATGTCAATAATAAAATGGATAAAAATATATTAATAATCACAATACATTGGTAAATTTGTAAAAAAAAATTGATAAGTCTGAAAAATAAATGAATAAACTATTTCTGTTTATAAGATACAACTAAAGCATAAGGACCTAGAAAAGTTTAGAAGGAATAGAAAAAGATATATGAGGCAAAAATTAATCAAAAGAAAGTTGATGCTGCCATATTCATTCTAGAAAATAGCCTAAAAATAAAATCATTTTAGTGGTAGAGCTGATCACAACACAATGATAGAAAGTTTAAATCACAGGAAGATAAATCAATTTTAAGTATGCATCTTATAAAACAGTCTCAAAATATATAAAGTTGGCTTATGTACAGGAAAAATTAAATATAGAAATTTAAATGACAACCTTGACTTAACAGACATTTACAAAATTCTGCATCCAAAATTAGAATACACATTCTCTTATATACATGCAGACCACTTATACCATAAGTCAGGTTTAGCTCACAAAGCAACTAAAAAAATTTCAAAGAATGGGTATTACACAACCATGTTCTCTAACTACATACAATTAAGTTTGAAAGAATAATAAAATACAAAATAAAAAGTTTCCAAATATGTGGAAATTAAAAACCAATCTTCTAAGTAATTTGAGTCATATATACAATAAAATATCACTCAGCTGTAAGAAGAGATAGACTACTGCCATTTGCAACAACATGGATGGACCTCAAGATAATCATGCTAAACGAAATAAGCCAGACAAAAAAAGCTGAAAATCACATGATATCACTTATATGTGGGATATAAACCTAAAAGCAACAAAGGAACAAGACAAAAAAACAGAGACTCATGGTCATGAACAATAGACTAGTGTTTACCAGAGGGTAAAGGGGAGGAGGGAAGTAGATGGAGTAAAGAGGGTTATATATGTAGTGACAGAAAGAAACCTAACTATGGGAGGTGAACACACAGTGTAAACGTATATAAGCCTTACTATTAAAATGTTCAACTGAAACTTATTGGATTTCGTTAACCAATGTCACCATAAAATAAACAAACAAATAAATGAATATAAACAAAAAATAAATAAATATAATTTGAATCAAAAGTATGATAGAAATTATTAAATATCTAGGATAAAAACATGAAAACATTTCATGGTAAAACTTGTGAGATAAAATGAAAGCGGAGCTGTAAGAAAAATTTATAGCCTCTAAAACTTAAATTAAAATATAAAAAAGTGATATGAAAAGCAACGAGTTTAGTGTCAAACTTATGAATTTAAAAAAGGACTGCAAAATAAAGTCAGGGTAACAAGAAGAGATAATATAAATGTTGACAGAAATCAAGAAAACAAAACAAAAACAATTCGAAACATCAAAGGCAGAAACTTTTCTTTGAAAAGACTGAAAATTGGATAAACTATTATAACTGTAAATATTAGAAAAGAAAAAGAGGACATAACAGATAAACTAGAAATGTAAAAAAAATAGCTTTATGACAATAAATTTGAAAATTTAAATGAAAGAAATAAATTCTTTAAAAATATAGCTTACTAAAACATAATCAAAAAGATATAATTGAATAATTTTACAATTATTAAAGAAATCAAAGTAGTAGTAAAAAATAATTCCACAAAGAAACAGTTTATAAGTAAATGCTATCAAAATTTCAAGGAACACATCATTTCTATAATAAACTCCTCTAAAATAAAAAGAGGTTATATATTCCTCAACTTATTCAATAAAATGAGAATAACTCTGCTAGTAAAATAATAATGAATAAAAAATAAGAAAATCATTCATAAACCAATGAGGATAGTGTATATAACTAATACAAAATTTGCAGATGAGGTCCTCTAAAAAAGAGAGAAATCAACTCATTCCATACCTAGAAAGTCATCTCATATATGTTCAAACCACTCTAGAAAGGCCCCAACTGATGCATATAAAAAGAACAGGCTACTTTGTCCTACGTCACATTAAGCAAAGACACATTTATTCATACCCTAACAAAAATAAGTTCTCTATTGGGAGAAAATCAGCTGCCAGAATATACCCATCAACAGGCAAGAGGATGAGAAAAGAAAAAGAGGAAGATTCCGGAGGTCCATTAAAATAAACAATCACATCCTTAGCCTGCCTATATTGGCTTAGAGAAGCTGAGTTTTAAACACTTCAGTGCCTGATCAAGAGCTGCCATTAACAACACTTAAGCAAGTTTCCTAGTAGTTTCCAGACATCAACACTTGATGATGGTGGTATGGACTAGTCCGTAAATTTTATAGACATTTGTTGCCTGTTATCAGAATTATAAGCTTTCAATATCTTTGGAAGGGGACCGTTCCACCAGCTAAAGGCAGTTTTTCAAGTATAAAGGAGACTATGGTTTTCCTTTCCAGAAAAGTACAAGAAACCCTCTAGGTTTGTTATCTTTTAATTTTCACAATTTCAGTGTGCCTTGAAAGCTCTTTTTTCCTGCAAATTTTTCCTGCAAAAAAAGTGAATGACTAAGAGGTATTAAATGCATTATTATACAGTGTTAAGTGTTGGTGACTGGGAACTACAAGACTATCCAGGACACCCATCATAGGGGCAGACTAGGCAGACTGAGAGGGAAATAGTGCAGTGTTCATTCAGCATCATCGTCCATGAATAGAGAGGTGGTCCTGTGCCATGTGTGCCATATACTCCCACTCCTTGGCCTGCACATATTGGCTTAGAGAAGCTGAGTCTGAAACACTTCAGTGTCTGTTCAAAAGCTGCCATTAACAATACTTAAACAAGTCTCCTATGAACAAACCATTCAGCCTGGTCTTTGTATTATTCTAACCAGTGATGCCGGAGAGAACATAACTATCAGCACAGAGGGCTTGTTTTAGCAGTAAAGATAATAATGATAATCAATCAACACAGTAATGAATGCCTACTCTGTGGCAAACACTGCACTAAGTTCTTTCTCATTTAATACTTATAACAGCGTTATAAGAACCAGACTTAGAGACTGTTTCAGAAGCTTGCCCAAGGCCGCTTACTAGTAAGTGGTATAGCTCAGATTCAAACCCTGGTGTGTGTGAATTCATCGGCCTGCTGTTTCTAGTATTTTTTTCATCAGACAACAAATTCATGGTTTATATCTTCTCACAATTAAGCCAACTTGGTTCCACTTCATCATTTCTAACATAAGCATATGCTAACCTCTGTGAAGTTAAGGTACTAATCTGGGCCAGCAGACTGCACAATAAATTCATGCTATTTGTCATGAGAAAAAAAAAAGATTCACATGAATATCCTTTGCTGAAAAAACATAACTGCTAACAGTTTCTCAAAGAAGAGTTCACTTCTTTAAATCCATGAAAGATATGTTCTAAGTGTGAATAGATATCATTTGATAAAGTTCAAATATAACTTTGATAAAACAAGGAATAAATTAATAAAACCTCCCTAATTCTCTTTATTACAGTAGAGCCTGACGTCTGTGAACTGTGGCCAAACGAGGGCCAGGTACTTGGTTTTGTAAATAAAGTTTTATTGGAATATTTATTTTCATATTATCTATGGCTGCTTTTGTAATATGATGGCAGAGTTAAATATTTGTGATTGAGACCATCTGGACTATAAAACCAAAAATATTTACTATCTGGACTTTTACAGAAAAGTTTGTTACTACTGTATCAGACAATCCAAAGGTATGGTTTGCATAAAAGTGTAAAAAAATTTATCCACCTGTGATAAAGAGTGACTAAATATATAATTATCACCAGTCTGTAACAGCATAAAAATGCCAGGAACTTTGTTTTTACCTTGTAGGTTTTCCTTCTTTAACAAAGAATTGAGTTCATTCATAGAGTTGAAGATGAGTATGGACTCTACAGATGCTCTATATCGCCCAGAAAGCTCGGTGCTCACATTTAGTCCCAGGCTTTGAATTCCTTGGCCAGTCTCTACACCTTCTAGGAGTGGAAGCTCATGAGGAAGAAAACTGGTAACTATGCTGTGAAGAGTCGGCTCCTTTGAATCTGGATCTAATAACCAGCATGCCACCTGAATGGATAGCAATCAGAATATCTTCTTGATATTTCAAAGACATTTCTGTATCCAAAATTAAAAGGGGGAAAAAAATGAAAGCACATATCTAACCTCACTTATTTTCATTTTACACTTATGCAGTGGTCTTCCCAGGAGAAAAAAAGAGATAATTGTACCAGGACTGATTTTTAGTACCAATAAGGGTAGTGGCCTTCAAAGAAGGAAAACTTACATTTTTTCCATTACTGCAATGCTCCTGATGACCTATTTTTGAAGCAAGCTTAAAACCAAGTGCCTCTTAGCTAACTGAAACCATGTTTCTGAAAATGTAGATGGACTCTCCTCCACAAGACTGATTTTAGCTAAGCTACTATAACAAAGATATGCTTATGCTAGTTTTAGGTTTATTTAATTCTTTCAACATCAGAAGAAGTGAGACGTAAATATTTTATCACTAAAAGTTCATATCCAGAGTTTTAAAGGCCTCTAGGCTTTCCCCTCAGGATGAAGGCTTATTACTATAACCATCCAACTGGTCATAAATGCTATTTTTAGCTTCCCAATGTTCCCAGGAGACCCATAGTTTCTAACACTAGATCTAGCAGATCAAAACTGTATTTAGAGTAAGGTAATCTAAACCCTGTCCTGACAATAATTCTGACAATTACTAAATGGCTCAGTTACTTCTTCTGTAGGCTACAAATGTAGTTTTATATAGGGGTGTAATGTTCTGAATTATAATAAGAAATATAAATAAGGTCTTTGTCCCCAGCCCCTATTTCTAGTAAAGAGCTTCCAATACCATTTGAATTTCTTAAGTGGTGAGGAATGTATAGGTATCTTTTTTTATGTTAATGAGGTGACTTCTGGAATGTCCCTAGGTGACCTAAGGATAGGGCCTGGTTGCCAAGGACCCTGTGAGTGGAGGGTTGTAACTTTCAGTGCCACCTCTCAGCCCACAGGGAGTGGGAGTTGAGGCTAGAGATTGATCAGCAATGGCAATGATTTAATCAATTATGCTTATGTAAAGAGACATCCATAAAAACTTAAAAGGAGAGCTTCCAGGATGGTGAATACATGAAGGTTCTGGGGAAAAACATGGCAGCTCATCCTATATATTTTTTCATCTAGCTATTGATTCATATCCTTTGATATTTTTTGTAATAAACTGGTAATCTAGTGAGTAAACTGCTTTCCTGAGTTCTGTGAGTTGCTGCAGCAAATTAGTCAAACCCAAGGAGGGAATCCTGGGAACCTCAGATTTATAGATGATCAGAAGCACAGAACATACCCTGGGCTTGCAGCCAGAGTCCAAAGAGGGTTGTGAAAGAGATCTTGTGGGACTAAGCCTTGACCTGTGGGATGTGAACCATCTCCAGGTAGATAGCGTCAGAACTGAGTTGAGCTATAGGACACCAAGCTGTTACCAGGAGAATTGTTGGAAGTGTGGAGAAATCTCCCTCCACCACATTAGAAATTGGTGATCAGAACCCTTTTAGGGAGTATTGAAAGATACTCTGATGTAAAAGTTGGCAAATCTTTCTTACAAAGTAAGATTTTATAAATTAATATTTGATCATCTTACATCAAAAGTGTTTTAATTAATGAAGCCAATTATGGACTATTATAGTTTGTGTAAAAGGTACTATATAAATCTGAGATACTACTTTAATTTTAATGAGAAGCTCATATTACCCATATTTTCATTTTGGACTGGAACATCAAAATTAAGTGACAATCTTTTATATCCAGTAAAGGTCAGTTTAGAAACTACATGGGATTTATCACATATATACCAAGCCTGGCTTGAAGTAGAGAAAAAGATAGTATTTTTACCTTATCTAATACTGCCTTTGAAAATCTTTGCCAAAAATCTAAAGAAACTAAGAAATTTAAAATACCGCATTATTATTGATTATATTGACAATAACAACTGAGTACAGTAAGTCCTCACTTAACATCATCCATAGGTTCTGCAACTTTAAGCAGAATGACATAACAAAACTAATTTTCCCATAAGCTAATTAATCTAAACGAATTAATTTCCTACGTCATCTATAATGTTGTAACATTATTGCTCAATGTTATAACAAAACTATGTTATTCAAAGGACATGCTACAGTATCATATCTCAACTCAAAATTAATATTCCACATGACTCATGTATTCACTATCGACAGTGGGAAAAGATATGCCTTTGAGAGGCGTGATATCACAAATGTCTTCTAAAAATATATTATACTGTTAAGTATATATTATAATAACATAAGTTACTTTTTCCTTAAAAACTCCCAGTTATCATTAGGAAGAGTGTATCATACTTTGCTATTATATAGTAAAGTATTCAAGGAGCTAGTAAGGTGATTTGTCAAATGCTAAATAGCTCCTAACTACTATCCTTTTTGACATGTCTACACACTTCTATTTTTTGCCTCCATCTTCATGGATATTTGAAACATTCAGTTATCATATGTCCAAATCTGATAATTCTCCTTTCATTTTTAACTTACTATGAGACAGAAAACTTTAGAACTTACTACCAAAATAAAAATTTTAAATACTTCTGAGGAAAGATATGAACTTTAGTGCTTGGAGTTTGTGATACCTGTTTTTACCTACACTGAGGCATTTGGTGAATATTCTGCTCTGAGTGGGTGATATTACTGCATAAGAGAGTAATTACTCTAAAAACAAAGCTGCATTGTTAGAGCTAAATAAATACCAAGAGTTTAAGGATTAACTCTAAACATTAAAAAATATCTAATTATGCAGAAATTAAAGAAGACATGGAACCTTAGGATCTTCAAAACTTTGTTCCAGGGAGATGCCACAAGACAGAAGAAGAATTTTATAGCTCTGGATGAAGTCATAGATGATAATGAAACGTTCTTCATCAGATTCCTTTGGAAAGCAGGATTGAAGATGCCACAGTCTGTCTTTCACAGTCAGGTTTGGATCCAGTGGAGGTGGGACCAAACTGGCACTGATTTCTTAAAAACAAACAAACAAACAAAATCTTAAGTCAAAAATCACATGCATTCATATGAAGCATCAATCTATAATGCAGAGTGAAAATGACTCAAAGTCTAGTTCCATGTAACCAATAATTCACCACAACCTTATCCAGGCCCTGTTGGCTATATAAAGTTCTTCTCAATCTAAAAATTATGGTTTGGACTAGGTAATTTATAGTGCTCTATTTAATTAGGTGGAAGAAAATTCTAAATATCAAATTTCTAAAAATAAGTTTACATTTCTCAAGAATGGGGAGTTAAAGACAGAAAAGGTATTTCTGAAATGAATTTTAAAGGAATTCCTTTAAAGAGATATTTAGTAGGAATGTATAATGTTATATTTAAAAAAAAAAAAAAGCCCAAACAACTACTCATCCTAACACATTTTCCTATAAAACAACTGAAAATATTTCATGCTTAGTCAGGAACAGACATCATATGGCATTCTTTAAAATGTTTCCTTATTAATTTTTCTCCTGTCTAAAACTAATCAATCAGCTAGGTATCCAACAACCATAGAATGAGGTATTTCCAGATCATATCCTTTCAATTCCAAGAACTCTCCAAGGCTGCACAATCCAACTACTGCAGACATCTAGCTTATCACTTCCTCCAGATGAGCTGCAGACCCAGTCAAAAGGAGAAAAGAAGTCTGAAAAGAAACTGCTGTAATCCATTCTTCAAAAGAAAACCCTTGAGGTGGCCAAGGAGTCCCTGATGCTCTACTACCCCCAAGAAGAAAATAGTATTAATAGCCCCATGTGATAAGCTGAAGGAAGTAAAAGTGGTGTTTCTTAAAACATTTATTCTAGTTAATATGTAAAATAATGTAAATACTATCCACCATCCAAAACATTTTTTTTTAATCCTAAAGATAAATTCTAGGTAAATATCAGGAAACTATTTTCAATAAACACTATCCTAATAGAGGCTACATTAAAATTATATGGTGGCTTTGCCAAATAGTGGTTACTTACCAGAATGCTTTGGTTCCTTCTGCAATGAAATATAATAGGCATCTCTTCCACCCCAGCACACTGCCAGTCCTACCACCAAAATGTCATCAAAACCTTTAACAGGAAATCCATCATCTCTAACAGGGGTTTCCTGAGGTAAGCTAACTAAGTAAAGCAAAAGTGAAATAGTTAAAAATCTCTAAAATTAAAGTCATTAAACTGAATGTTAAAACAATAATAATAACTATTTAACAGGCAAAATTTCCAGTTTCCTAATATATGCATCTTTTGGACAGTCATTTTTAGAAGTATGTAAAGTCTTTCTAGGCTCACTATCAAGTTATTAAGTTATTATTAAGATGACTGTCATATAAGAAATCTACCAAAGATTTCTTAAAATAGATCAATAATAATGACAAAAATGAGTATTAACTAATTCTTTTAATAGTTTCATTTCGAATTTCTACAATTCAAACAGAAATAAAGACCACTTGCACACTACAAAATTGTGTAGTAAACTCAGGAAGTCTTAACACTAAGAAACTTCAGAAAAATCAAGTCTTACTTCTAGTGAAGAATTAGGTCTGATTCTATATTTGGAGTCAATATTTTTTCTAAAATAAAGCATCTCCAGTTTTACAAAGACATAGGTCAAGAACCAATTTACTTTATTTACAATTATATCCCCAATATTTGGAAAATGATTGGTACATATTTGATAAATTTAAGTGAATATTTGTATCCCTTTACCTCTCACACAGAAAATGTGCTCAATTTTATCTGTTGAATGAAAAATGGAGCATACTAGTCAACACTGAAAGAACATAAAACTTGTCATTAACACATGTGCCCCAAGACCAGGCAAATACTCACACCTTTATGAACAAATACATTAATAAATACAGAGACTTGAAAATTCTGATCAACTGTTGTATTTCCACAACAGATTGCCAATCTGAAATTAGCTATTACTCATGATAGAGAATGCTTACTTTCATGAAGTAAGACAGGAACATACATGGCATTATTTGACCAAAAGGTTCAATTCTTTCAAAACCTGGAAGAGCTTGAAGAGGCTTTGAGATCAACATTCAGTATAGGATTCATGACTTTCAGTGGAGGTACCAGTTCTACTTAAGCATTGGAAAGTGTGGCTAATTTACATTATAAAAAATATAATGCCTATTTGCTATATGCTTTCATCATTATACAAATAAAGATATTAGAATTTAACAGAAAATAATTCATGAGCACTGATGATTATACCATTAAGATACAATAAGCGATCCATATTTAAAACATGTATTAAGTTTTACAAACTTATATTCTAACATGTATATATAACATATTATATATGTGTGTGTATATACATGTATACACATGTGATTTTTTTAGAGAAATGTTAATATTTAATGGTAAAGCTTAGAACACACTAGCACCAAGCATGGCCTAGAAATGAAGAAATTGGGACGGGTAGGTGACCATCAAAAAGTGAAGAGAATGAGGAAGATAACCATCAGAGGGTGCTCCATGGCCTACAAAAGGGCAAAGACCAAAATGGCTTAAGAGAAGATGTTGTTTGAGAGGTGAGCATATCCAATGATCAAGCAGTCAAACACTGTTCCAACACATGCCCCTGAACCAGCCACACCAACAGTGGTGGCCCCAGCAGCAATAAGCTTGATCATTGTGTAAATGTCCCAGGAGACAACACTGGTCTGGAACTCCTAACAGACCATCTAGATTGGAGGGCTGTTATAGTAAGAATATTTAGATGGGTTCCCTGATCTACTTGCAAGGAGGCAGACACATGCCTGATTCTCCAGGTAAAACAGCAGATCAGATCCAGAGGAATAAGTAATTCTTGCTGGTCTGCATTTTTTCAGTCTCCCAGGTTTAGCTCTTGGCCTCACTACTCGGCTCTCCCACCTATGTGTATGGGGTCGTCCAACTCTTATACTAGAGTACAACAATTATTAACCTAGTTATGCTGAACAATAAGGTTGTTCTACATGTAAATCCACAGACAAATGTATTACACTTGAATAAATTTATTATATTTAATATACAATACCAAAAAATATTAGCCCATATCAGTCTACTATTTTACATATTAATGTGAAAAAATTAAAATTAAAAATTCTCACCTTGCTTAAACATACCACCAATAGTAGCACTTTTACAAGATGTCAAATTACTGATCTTTTCACAAGCCAGCGAGATGGAAAACCGCTTTCTGCATTTCCACTCCCTTATGAACGTTTTAAAGAGACTTTGGTCACTTGCTACATCAATTATGGCCAAGCTTTCTGAACTGCATGAGGCTGGAGTTAACTGTGATCCATCTTGTGATAACTGCAGGGGAAAACCTGTGCCTCTATTAGGACTGTCATTTTTTACATTATTTCTATTCTCTGGACTTAAATCATGGTTTTTAATATCCAAAGGTGAGTCAAATGAATAACTTTCACCAAGCTGAAAAATACTGCTTTTCTGAAGTTTTACAGAAGATGTTCTAAGAATACCTGAAAATTCCAGCTTAGAAGAGGATGCTGGAATAGGTGTAGGAGGAATGAG
The DNA here is from genome assembly GCA_030015415.1 of Cynopterus sphinx. Classification (NCBI taxonomy): domain Eukaryota; kingdom Metazoa; phylum Chordata; class Mammalia; order Chiroptera; family Pteropodidae; genus Cynopterus; species Cynopterus sphinx. The sequence continues at coordinate 54,293,079 of CM057380.1, read as the reverse complement.
TCCATTTTCGTCCACAATACAGCTTTCTTTACAAGGCAAGAGGGGTGAGATTTCACCATGAATAACATTGTTCTCAAGTGCCTCAATCTTGCTTTTTACTTCAACAATAGGGGAATATAAAATTCCTTGCACTTGATTTACCTCCAAATTTGAAATTACATCTTGTTTTTCATTTAACTCTTTATTTTTTCCTTTCAAACTAGAGAAGTCTGTAGTGGTTAATTCTAGCTTTTCATTTTCTAGAGGACTAGAAACTTTATCTAAAATCCTTTCCAGTCCTGGACTTAAATCAAATGATGCTCCTGACCACATGAATGAATTATTTTGCTTTGTTCCAGTTAATTTGGATCTTTGAGACTTTTCATCTTTATCACCTCCAATTACTTCTCTTTGGGGATAATCATTACCCACTGGATCACTTAGTTTTAATGTTCTAAAAGATACTGCAGTATTATGTTTATCTTGGACAGGAACTATATCTACATTGTCCAAAGCTTCAACCATCTGAGCAGAATCCATTTCTGAAAATATAACAGACTCATCACTGAAACAAGTCAACTGCTGCTGATTATTGTCATTCTCATCCATATTTGATTTAATTGGGCCCTCTGGTTGTAGACACAGAGAATCACCAAAATGATCTGACATTATTTCAGAAGGAAGAGGTTCTTCTGCTTGTACATCAGGGACTTGTTCTTTTACTAGGTACTCTTCACTGAAACTGTCAAACAGTAAACTATTGCTCAAATTCAAACTTGTTTCAGGAATTGGCAGACATTCTACTTCTGTATCAGTGGGAGTTCTCTTTTGAGGTACCAGAGATATAACTGGTTTCACAGCTACTTGTGATTGATAACTTTCAAGAAAACTATTTAATTGGGAGTCAGTAACAGAAAATTCATTCCCTTTAAAACTAGGACCATTTTCTCTCCATAGTAATGGAGAATGAAAAAGCGGGCTTTCTGGAGTGAGCATATCAACTCCACATGAATCAGAGTAGTGTTTGATAGTCTCTACAGTCTTAGGTTCTGAATGATCTTTATTTGTCACTCCTGGAGAATGTTGTTCATGAGGAAAGATGATGGGAATCTCACCCTGAAAAGAGCTCATCAAGCTCTGTTTGTCTAGACTCTTCTGCATTATCTTCATTGCTTGGCTGGTGTCTTTTGCTCCTTCTTGTTTGGTATTTTCAATTGCCATCTGTTGTATTATTTTCTCTGACTGAGTATCCAGATAGAAACTGTCTTCAAAATCACAAGGAACTAATCTGAAGTCAGAAACACAATTAGTTTTAGTTTTGTTTGTGGTACAAGCCTCTGTTTTTTCTTGTATTCTAGAGGTATTTAGAAAATTCTCATGCTGGCCTCCAGATTTACCACATGTTCCAGTTGGTAGATGTGCTCCACTGGGTATCTCAGTGCTGCTTATATTATCTCCAGATACCTGAAGATTATTTAATTTATTTTCCTCAGCATTAAACTTTATACTTTCACATCTGACAATAGTATTTGAATCTCTATTCATATAATTACTGACTATCTCACAGGGCATTTGCTTCTCTATTACTTTTTTCAGTTTGGTATAACTGATTGTCTGTTGATCAGACTGCTTCTTGAGGAACTGGTTGATTGGATGAGTATCATGGTGTTTCACATTAACATTTTGGTTTTTTGAATCATTTTGTATGAGCATTTTGTCTATTTTTTCTGACTCAACAACAACTAATCCTTTTCCATTTTCACTAACTATACTAGTGCCTTGACAAGTCTGTTTTTCACTCTGGGATCCTGTGATAAAATGTTCAACAAAAATATCATTAGTTACTGTTTTGTTCCTAGAACAAATTTGTTCTGTTTGTGATGAGAATGATGCTTTGTTATATTTTCCCTCAGCACAGAAAGATACATTTTTAGCAAATGTCCTAGAATTTCTAAATTCTATATTCTTCTCATCTAAGGTAAATGAATCTTCACAATGAACAGGATTAGACATAGTCTGGTTTTGTAAAGCAATTCTACACATCTCAGTGTCTTTCACAGGGCTACTGTCTCTGGATCGTTTCAGATGTTTACTATGTTTTGAAGATTGAAAGTTTGTACCCATCTTTTTTGAACTGAAATTCAAAGTTTCTTTCTTTGTTTTCTCAGATGAGAGGGTCTGAACAACTTTCTTAGTGCTTGTTTTTCCCTCATTCAAAGAAGTTTGCAGTTTCACTTTACTTATATTCAAAGAAGCCCGTTTTCTTGCTCTGTAAATTGAATGTAGCTTACATTCTTGATTTCCATCCTGAAACAGACAATAAAAGGAATTTGAATGTGTTCTACTTTTTTCTAAATCCTGTACTGTATTTGGTGAATGCTTAACTGAAGAATCACTAAATGTGTTACTTTTTTTTTCTAGTGTTAACCTTTTATAAGAACTCTTAGTTTGGAGTATAAATTTCTGTTCCTTTACTTCTGACTCACTACTAGTCGATGAGTGTGTATCAGAATTTAAAAGAGAATGTGGATTCCACTGTACTCCTATTTCTACTAAGTCCTGCTGTAGAATCATTTTGGCTTCTTCCACTATAAGGGCTGCTGCTTCTCTTTCAGTTAAACCTTTTCTTCCAGTCACCCAAATAGTTCGCATATTCCGACGTTCTTCAACTGCTTCCTCTTCTTCATCCACTGCTTTTCGTGTACTATACAAGGAGATAAAAAAAAAATAATGCATTGATTCATTCATTCACGCAACCAATATTTTTTAAGCATCAATCTGAGCTGTTCTAGGAATGGATAAAATAGTAATGAACAAAAAGGACATACATCTGCTATCATAGAGCTTACATTCTAATTGGGGAAATCAGAAAACAAATAGTAAAATACATTCTATGTCAACTGGTGACAAGAGTTGTGTACAAAAATGAAGAAACAGGAGGGGATGGCTGGTTCTGCAATTTTTAAATAGCACAACAAGGGAAAACCTCACTAAGGTAGATTCTTTAAATTCTTATTTTAGGAAATGTAAAATAAGTCAGTAACATAAAACTTTCATTGAAAATAAATCCTCCTATATAATAGGAACTCTGGACAAAATATTTGAAGGGACTGAAGAGTACTCAAAAGGAAACAGAAACTGGAAGGGAACTGAGACTAAAAGAAATGACAGTAGGTGAATTTTCATACTTTTCATCTGAAGGCAGGTCCCAGTCATAAAGGGTAACTAAAAATTTGGATTAAAACATGGAGTTTATTGACAGAACTTGAAATAGAGCTCAGAATAATGAAAGGAAATACAGAATAAAGGGAGAAACCCCAGAATGAGAGATCCAAAAAAAAAGAGAACCCCAAATTCTTCACATAAACTGTCCAAATATCTGGCTGACCTCTAAAACTATGCAAGACTTCAAGTGGCCAATTAAAAATCTAAACAACTGAACAGAAATTTGAGCTGCTGCCACTATAGGAAGACAAAGATTAGAATTTGAGTTCAACCAAGCTAATTCACTGAAAATGTCAATGTTCTTCAGGTAAAATAATAGATTCCATACCCTAAAGGGTCAAACACATAAATAATTGAAATCACATGAGAGGAGAAATAGGATGAATTATAAAAGTTTTGAAAGAAATAATGTCCAAAAGACCTGTTTCCAACCAACATGGAGTAATATGGACCAATTTAGCCTCTCACCCCAAACAACCAAAAACCAAGGCTATGTTATAAAAGATATTATAGCTTCAATTTTTCTCTCTTGGATCAATTATACTGAAGGAGACCAATCATCATGTCATGAGGGCATCAAGAAGTTCTATGGAGAAACTCAGGTCAAGAACTCAGCACCAACTTGCCAGCGTGTGTGTGAGTCATCTTAAAAGCAGATCCGAGTCAACTGCAGATGACTACAGTCACAGCCAACAACTTTACTACCACTTCATGAAAGAACTCAAACCACAACCACCAGCAAAGATGCTCTCAATTCATGATTTACAAAAACTTTGACTTGATATATATTTACTGTTCCTTTTAAGTCATTAAGTTCTTAAATAATTTGTTTCACAGCAAGAGCTAGCTAATATCCCTAGTAAAACTATCAGATTTCAAAATATACAAAAGAAATCTCAAGGCCTACATATTTAAAAATTCTCAAAAGCAGCACAAAACAAAGAAACAGCATATTTTTAAAACCTCAATTAAAAAAAATGTGTTGACCAAGGATTTATATCCTGCCAAGACATGCTTCAAATATTAAGGTTATAGAAAAACAGTTTTAAATATACAAAAACTTGGGAGAACTGTATACTATATAAGCCTTCCTAAGAGAGAAGTGTAAGTGTACTAATAATTAGTAAACTTTAATAAACCACTCTCATTAAAAGACAGATGTAGTGTTGATGAGAGAAATAAGAATAAATATCTATAAACATAAATATGTAGACTTTATAAAAACATTTCAAACATTTTACCTTGATCCAAAATGGTTTCATAGGCTAATCATATCAAACTGTCTACCCAATCACAACACACCATAAATTATTGAAAAGCACTGAAAATGAAGAAAAACTTCCTAATTCTTTTTCATGAAGTCTAATGCTAAACACTGATAGCAAAAGATAGTGCAGCACACACACAAGAAAAGTATACACGAATATTATTTATGAATAATAATGCAAAAGTATTCTATAATAAATATTAGCAAACAATCCAACATTGCATAAAAAATAATATACCATGACCATGAAATTTATTTTAGAACATAAAATTGATTCAATATTAGTAAATATTAGTAAATCTGTTAATATAATACACCATGCTAATAGATGTAAGGAAAAAAGAACCCTATGATTATATCCAAAGATGCTGAAAAGCCTTTGACAAAATTCAGTTCCTATTCCTGATGAAAATATTCAAAAAAATTAAAATTAATGGACATTTTCTTAAAAATGTTTAAAATACACACACACACACACACACACACACACACACACACTCATACATACAAAATAGTCCTGAAGCCAGATATCTGCTAGCGTAACACTAGAGACATTTCCACTAAGATCATAAACAACGTAAAAATGTCCACTATATCTATTACTACTATCTTTATTACCACTACCAATTAGAGGCATTAGCTAATTAAATTGACAAAAGAAATCAATTAAAAGCATAAGAATTGTTAACAAAGAAGTATAACTCCATTTACCATTAACATGACTAGATACCTGGAAATCCTAGAAAATCAATGATAAAAGGAATTCACATGATAGAATAATTCAGAAAATAGCAGGATAAAAAAAATGCAAGAATCAACAGTCTTCATATATTCAATAACCACGTAGAAGATATCATAGAAGTAAACCACTAATTTAAAAAAAAGAAAAGATTAAATAAATTTAACAAGAACTGTACAAAATCTATACGTCGAAAACTTTAGAACTCTTGAAAAGCTGAATAAAGAAATCTTTTAAAACTCCTCAGAATCTCAAAGACTAGATCCAATGCAAAGATATTACTATCTTTGGACAGGTTGACTCAACATTATAAAGGTGTCAGTTCTAAGTTCATTTTCAATCCAAACCCAATAATAATCAGCAGGCACATTAAATTTCATATAGGCAAACATTCAAAAATAGCCAGGAAAATACTAAAAAACTATGAGGAGGAAGTTGCCCTACCAGACATTAAAATATATTTTAATTAAGAGCATGGTACTGGCTCATGAATTGACAAAAAGAACAGTAAATAGCATAGAAAGTCCAGAAATAAACCGAATTACATATGGTAGATCCTTCTATACGGAATTTGGAATCTAATAAAGCTATATATGTTCTTACCTTTGGAAATCCCATGTCTAGAAATGTACTCTGAAGAAACATCACCAACAACATGAAAATATATATGCACAAAGAAATTAATTTTTTTGCATTTTGCTGGTAATGACAAACTGTTTGACATAATCTAAATGCTAGCTGGGTTATCTGGCTCTTACACACAAATTACTGAAAGGAAAGGGTGGCCAAGTGCCAGATACACCTATTCAGAAAATTAACATTAACTCAATACTATACCTAACCTATACAGCTTATTCAAATTTCACCAATTGTACCATTTATGTCCTTTTTCTAGTCCAATCTAAAATAAAATGGTGCATTTAGTTGTCGTATCCCTTTACTCATCTTTAATTAAAAACAGCTCCTTGGTCTTTGTTTTTCTCAACCCTGATATTTTTTAAAAAAATACCAGCCAGTTATTTTGTAGAATGCCTCCCAGTTCAGGTTTGTCTGATGTTTCCTTATTATTAAATTCATAATAGACATTTTTGATAAGACTACTTCAGGGGTAATATTGTGCTTTCTCAGTGTGTCACATGAGAAGGTACATGATGTTGATTCGTCTTATTACTGATATCACTAATTTTGATCAATAAAGTTCTGGGCTTTTAGAAAAGGCATAGTCATGGCAATAACAGCCTTAGCATAATACAGAAATTATTCCAAAATGTGTTAACGAAAAACTCTTTTCTGATTAAATTTTTCAAAATGTGTACTGTCCTCAGATGACTCCCTGGAAGGGTTAAGTATGATGTGTTGGTATATTGTTACCACAGATACTCCCATACTTAAATTTTTTCACCTCAGGAACTACCAATGTATATTTCTGAGCAAGTAAGAATATACCCGAAGTGTCAGTGAAAATCAGAGGCTCCAGATAAGAGCAACAACTTTATAAGAAGGCTTTAAAGCATACTCCAGGCAGACTTCAGCTGGAGTCACATCCCAAAGCAACATAATCACATACCAGTTGCTCTTCTACTCTGGAGTCACAGGAGTGGCCCTGCACCCATAGCTCCACTAGGCATTGCCCTACTGGGGACTCTACAGCAATCCCCAGTGCAGAGGTTCTCATGCCTGGGTTGCATTCCTAAGGTGATTCCATCCTTCAAAATCTGGGTAGAGGTTTCTACTCCCCCACTGCTGTACCAAAATCCAGCCAGAGCCAAATCTGGAGAGGCGTGCAACACAAAGAGTGGAATCCACAATGTGAAGTGGCTCTGGGGAACAGCAAGGCTGTTCCTTTGAACATGCCCCATGCCTTCACATACATATTACAAGTTTCTGAGCCAGTGTCAGGCCTAAACTGCATGGGAGAGAAGAAACATTGAACTGGAAATGAGACTGATGCTTTAATTTAGAATAAATACTTAATACCTGAAAATAAAACTGTTAGTACCTGTAAGTACCTAAATGGCAATAGGATCTCACTGAGGTTTTATATAAGAGCGAGTTCAAAGAACAATGGTTGAGAAAATAATTAAGCTATTCCTTGATTATATGCTGAGTCCAGCCCATTCAATGAATTGGTAACACACTTGTACACACTTGTTAAACAACAGTCAAGAAATCCTCTTCTCATAAATTGTTTTGAGGGACAAGTGTTCCAAAGAACATTCACGTGAAATACATTTTAAAGTGCTCTTGCCTAACGAAAATCTAAGACATAGCCCTGGATATATACTGAAAATCAAAATCCATCAAAGTAGAGAGCATTGGTAATTTACCTTTACTTAATCTTTCTAGAGAAGAATTATGATACTTTTAGAAATGTCTTTTAAGTAATGAAATATTTTTAAACTATAAAAAATAAAAAGTAATCCTGAAGGGGGAAAAAAGCTATTACATTTTCTTCCACTTATACCAACTACATCATGATAATATCAAATAAAAAAATATTTTAATACAGCATCTATTATTTACAAATTGACATGCTTTTTCATTTAATAACCCTACGTAGACAGGGGGACTCTTACCTTTTAAAAGGCGCAGCATTTTTCAGAACAGTCTCTACCTCATCAATGTTTGCTCTGGCAAGATCTGCCACAGTAAGAATACCAGAAGTATAGAGGGACCTGGCTCGCTGTGCATTAAGTAAGGATACCCGGACCAGGTCACACAGCTCTCTCTGGATGCCAAATGTAAGACGCTTCTGAAATTGGGAAAGTAGTAGTTCCATGTTGTGCCAGCCCAGACGGCTGGAAAATATTGTAATCATTCCTAGAATATGGATAGAGTATTTACTGAATTAAAAATTCTTTATAGATTAATTCCCTATTTCTTTAAATATACTTTTTTTCATTCATTTTTTTCTGAAGAATTGTAAAGTTTAACAAGCCCAAGGTGTAAGTTAACAGAAGAATAAGGGGCTAGCTAATTGACCAACAAAAGTGCTAACACATTAAATGTCATCTCCTTTATTCTTAATTATGCACTTGGCATTAAAAAAAACTGAGGCAGAGCATATAAACACAAAATAAAAACCCTCGCCCTAGTTTACTCCTCTCATCCTCCCTTACTTTTAAGAAAGAGAGAACTCTTAAAAACAGGCAAGGGACTCTTTTCACCTAGAGGAAAACAAGAGAGATGATTTAAGTATTTAAGTGGTGAGAAGACTACAAAAAGTGAAGCTCCCATTGATATTTTCTTCAAAGAAAGGGTGCCCAGTTCAATAGCTAGACATTCTTGAATTAAGGAGGGCAGAGCAGCCAGGTGACAAGTCATTAAGAAAATCATTTCTTTGGCCCTCGCCAGACACTGAATCTGCTGGTGCCTTGATCACAGACTCCCCGGCCTCCAGAACTGTAAGAAATAAATGTCCATTGTTTATAGGTTAAAAAAAAAAATCACTTCCCTGTGAGAACATTAACCCTAGAAGCAATTTTAGATTTCTGGTGCCAGTGAGTTGAAGGTGTAGTCCCTCCCTTCTAATCACCCTCTTCCCTCTTCAGTACTCCTCGGTTCCCTCAGTACTATCTTATACATATGCACAAACCTTCACAACATACACACTCTCCAGCAGCCCAGGGTTTCCTTCCTAAGGGCTTGTAAGGATTTCTTGGTAAAATCAGACCCATAACTTTCCTGTTTGCATAGCTTTGAGAATATGGGTTTAACTTTATTAAGAGAGGCTATTGTTTCCTTAGAGAAGAGATAATAATTTAGAACAGACAGAAATCCCTCCTCATTTGCCACACTCTTCCTCAACAGCAAGTGTTAATTAGTAACTAGATTAGAAAAGGGAGGCCACTGAGAATCATGTTGTCTGTTTCTTCTTGCAACAGGCAAGAATAAATAAGTGAAAAATAAAAAAAAAGAAAAAAAATTAAAACAAATGATGGTCAGCAGGTTGCTAAAGAATAAAAGGGACACTAAGATCAAGACTCTCAGCTAGCTATCATTCTTCTGTGGCAGGGCAACTGAGAAAAGAGGTGTAGTTTTAGGTGTTTTGATGATGACAGGGACCATGCAAACTTATGGCTCAACATGATCCCCTCACTTTTAGAGAAGCCTGCAATAAAGTGGAATTTGAAATAAAAAAGTAATCTTGACCTGACCTCAAATCACAGAGTCTTAAGTAAATGTGGAAATACTTGTTTAACTGACCTGCATAAACAGCAGCTGACTGTTGTAAAGACTGAATCTGTCCACGACTGCATCCATATTTCTGATTAATTTCCTTTAAGGGAACTTCACTGATTAAATCTAATAACACAAGACTGGTAAAAAACCTGGAAAGTAAATCACAAAAAGTATAGTAAGAAATCACTTAGGTCTACTATGAAAGTACAATGTGTGTTGTGAAATAAGTGGGAACCAAAATGACAAGACAGTATTTACATATTCTGAGAAGATTCCTAATAAGATATTAAATTAGTAGACAAAGACTGAGCTCAATGTTTGTAAAGTTCTGAAATATATTAGACTATAGCAAAGAATTAATATCTGTATAACAAAAAGATAACCTCCATATTTCAATACTGCTAACCACAAGAAATAAGACTTAGTTCAAGAAATGTGATGGCACAAAAATATACAAGAACACTTGATACATGGTTATATGATCATCTAATCATATTTCAATAAAATAACAGAATTTGATTACAAAAACCAGTTTTGATTTGAAAGGCAATAGTGCCACAAATAACTCAAGTATACAAATACTTACAAAATTCCACTTGACTAAATAATACACTAGAGACTAACACTTTAAGAAAAATAATTTCAAAATAATATATATAAAAAAAGCTAAAAGCCTATGAATTTCCCCATCTGAATCTTTTCGTTGTCTCTTCTCCACTGGTAATGAATCTCTTCTAGGGATTACAAAAGCATCCTTCCTTTCCTGAAAGCATCCTGTTTAACATCTTCTATAAGAGAAGGAAATAATTAAATGTTCTATTTTAAAACGTCTTCACATATAGTGGTTTCTAAATTATAACTAGCTAGGAAAAACCTAATATATCAGTAAATACAGTAAATTGAAATTTTTTGCTATATTCGGCCAGAACTCTGATTTCAATGGCAATGAAACTGACCACAAGAAACAGGACATCTACTCTGTAACCAACAATGTGTTAAATACTGAGTAGTCTAGGCTCCTTGATATTTACCTTTTATGGATGGCCATTTGTCGGTGCTGTCTCTCAGTTCTCGCTACTACTTTTCCTTTTATACAGCGAGCCAAGAACCCTTCTTCAACTCCCACTAGCTCTGCCACTCGTTTCATAGAAGTTGGTAACTTCTCCCATAAACAGAAAAATCGATACCAATCAATAGTAGTCCAATCCTCAAACATAGGTGTAACCTAAAAGGAAAAAGCATCATCCATTAGCTAAAACTGTTACATTATAAAAGGCACAAATAAATGTAAACATCGTATTAAAAATGAAGGCCTCAGCATTCAGAAATATTTCTAATTTTACCAACCAATGTTACCCCAATAAATTTAATAAAAAACAAGATAAAATAAATGTGATAATACACCATTTATATGGAAACTTCATTTATTCAAAAACAACTCACAGCCAAGAGAAATGAAAGATATCACTCAGCATACAAAATGGATTTTACAGAATCCAAGAACTTTAATCACAGATACTTTTAATCTCAATATTCTGATGTTAAGTACCTTAATTATTTTATATGATTTCTAAGAAAGAATCAGGAATATAGAAAGAAGAGAAGAATTAATATCCATATTTGCTACAATATATTATCTAAAATGTCCTGAATTCAACAAGAACAACAAAACTATAAAACATGCAAAAAAATAAACATATGTCACAAACACAGAGAACAGGCAGGTAGAAGAAACACCTCTGAGAGTTTCCAGATGTTGAAAATATCAGAGATTTCAAAGCACACATTATAATTATGGTAAAAGAACAAAAGAAAACCACATGCTTAATGAAATAAAGGGAGGTCTAATGAAAATGTCTAATCAAGTAGAGAATATGAGTAAAGAGAAAAAATATGATTAAAATAAAAACCAAATGGAAATTCTGGAGTTGAAAAATATAATAATTGAACTATTCACTATAGAGTGCAACAGTAGATACAAGCTGGCATAAGAAGAATCAGTAAACATGAAGATGAATTGATAGAAATTATGCAATTTAAAAGAGGAGAAAAAGGGAGGAAGAAATGAACAGAGACTCAGAGAAATGTGGGAAGCATTATATGCACCAACATATGCATAATGAGATTACCAGAAAAAAAATAGAAACCAAAATTTGAAAATTTGTGCCTAAAAACTTCCCAAATTTGATGAAAAGGGTTAATCTACATATTTAAGAGACAAAGTGAACTCCAAGTGGAGTAAATTCAAAAAGATTCACATTCAGATGCATCATAGTCAAAATGCAAGAAACCAAAAAAGAGAAAATGTTAAAAGTAGCAAAATATCTTTATCACATAACAAGGGAAACCCAATAAGATTAAGAGCTGACTTCTCATCAAAACCAGTGGAAGCCAGAATGCAGTGAAATGACATATTCAAATTGCTGGGAAAAAAAACCTGTCAACGAAGAATCTTATATAAAGGAAAACGTTCTTTCTAAAATAAAGGAATAATAAAGATATTCCCAGCTAAACAAAAACTGAGAAAATTTGTTGCTAGCAGATTTGTCTTACACGAAGTACTAAAGAAAGCTTTTTAGGTTAAAACAAAGTGACTCAAAACAGTACTTTAACTCCACATACAAAGAAAAGAGTGCCAATAAAGGTAATACTGTGAGTATATATGTAGTATTATTACACATTTCCCCTTCTTTCTTCTCTTGACTGATTTAAAAAGCAATTAAATAAAAACTGTATATAAAATACAAAAATATAAGCTCAAAGAAGGCAAGTGGGAGTAAAGATGTATTGGAAATGAGAGGAGATAGTAACTAAAATCCATAGGAATAAAGAAAAACACAAATCTTAAATAAAAACATTAATGTAACAAACTCTGTAAATATTTGCTTTCTTTCTCTCAGCTGCTTTAAATACATGAAATTATATAAAATAATAATTTTAACAGCTCACTTGAATTTGTAACACATACAGATGTAACATGTATAACAGTAATAGCTCACACATAAAAAGGAATAGGAATACACACACACACTCACACACACATATGAATAATGTTTCTATATCTCACTGGAATTAAGTTGGTGTAAATTAAGTTAGAAATAATTCAAAATCAATCAGTAAAAGCAGTAAAAGGAGGAAAAGACATGAGATATAAAAAATAAAAAGACAAAATGTGAAAGATGCAAATCCAACTATATCAATAATAACATTAAATGTAAATGGGTTAAAAATCTAATGAAAGACAGAAATTGACAGGATAAAAAAAATCCAATTCTTTGCTATCTGTAGAAGATGCATCATAGATTCAAAAATACAAATAGCTCAAAAGTAAAAGGAAGGGAATATATCATGCAAACCACAACTATAACAAAGCTAGAGTGGCTATACTAATATCAGATAAAGTAGACTTAAAAAAAATGTTAACAGAGATAAAAGGAACATTTCATAATGCTAAAAGAATCAATCCATCAAGTAGATATAACAATTGTAAATATATCCAGGGCCCTAAAATACATGAACAAAACTTGACAGAAATAAAGAGAGAAATAGACTATCCAAAAAAAAAAATTGGTTGAAGACTTAAGTACCCCCACTTTCTTTTTAAAAATCTTTTCAAGTGTACAATTCAATAATACATCATATGTATAATATAGTGTTTTCACCAGCCAAAGTCAAATATCCTTCTTTCACCATATATTTGACCCCCTTTACCATTATCTACCTCCTCCCCTTTCTCTCTGGTAACCACTAAACTATTGTTCATGTCCAGGAGTTTTTGTCTTATTCATTCATTTGTTGCTTTCAGTTTTACATTCCACAAATGAATGAAATCATATGGTTCTCAACTCTGCTGGTCTGACTTATTTCACTTAGGATGATAATTTCAAGATCCATCCATGTTGCTGCAAATGGTAGATTTTATCTTTTCTTATGGCTAAGTAATATTCCATTGTATATATGTGTCATATTTTCTTTAGCCAACCATCTATGTTTCCATGTCTTGGCCACCGTGAATAACACTGCAATAGACATCAGGGTGCATATATCTTTAAGGGTAAATGTCTTCAAATATTTGGGGGTAAATACCCATAAGATAGAGTGCTGGGTCATATGGTAGATCAAGTTTTTTGAGGAACCTCCATACTGTTTTCCATAATGGCTATACCAATTTGCAGTCTCACCAATAGTGTACAAGGGTTCCTTTTCCCCCACAGCCTCTCTAACACTTGTTATTATTTGCCTTGTTGATGATAGCCATACTTACAGGTGTGAGGTAGTATTTCATTGTGGTCTTGATTTGCATTTCCCTATTAGATTGTAAAACTGAGTATTTTTTCATGTCTGTTGGCCATTTGTATGTTTCCTTGGGAGAACTGTCTGTTCAGGTCCTCTGCCCATTTTTTAATTGAATTGTTTTTGTTTTTGTTGTTGTTGTTGAGTTGTATGAGTTTTTTATATATTTTAGATATTAGCCCCTTATATCAAAGGTATTGTTGGAAAAGACATTGTTGGAATATAGCAAATATCTTCTCCCATTCAGTTGGTTGCCTCTTCGTCTTTTTGATTTCTTTTGCTGTCAGAAGCTTTGTAGTTTGATATAGTCCTATTCATTTATTTTTGCTTTAACTTCCTTTGACATGATATAATTTTTATCCTTTATTTTGTTTATGTGGTATATCTCATTGATTGGTTTGCGTACATTGAACCATTCTTGTGCCCCTGGAATTAACCCCACTTGATCATGATGTCTAATCATTTTAATGTATTGTATTCTATTTGCTAGTATTTTTTTCTTTTTTGGATTTTTGCATCTGTATTCATCAGAGATATTGGTCGGTAGTTTTCTTTTTTTGTGTTATCCTTACCAGGTCTTCATGTCAGGCCTCAAATGAGTTAGGAAGAATTGCCTTTTCTTCAATTTTTTGAAAGAGTTTAAGAAGGGCAGGTATTAAATCATCTTTGAATGTTTGGTAGATTTCACTAGTGAAGCCATCTGGTAGTCCTAGACTTTTACTTTGGGGAGATTTTTGATGGTTGTTTGAATTCCCTTACTGTTGATCAGCATATTTAGATTTTCCAGTTCTTCGTGATTCAGTCTAGAAAGATTGTGTATTTCTAAGAACTCATCTATTTCTCTAGGTTATTGAATTTGGTAGTATATAGTCTTTTATAGTATTTTTGTATGATTCTTTGTATTTCTATGTTACCCCCATTTTCAACAATGGATGGAAGAATAAAGTGGTCAGCAAGAAATAAAAGACTAAAACAACATTCTAAATTAAGTAGACTAATACATATCTGTAGAACTCCACTCAACAACAGCAGAATGCACATTCTTCTTGAGTTCACATTGAACATTCTCCATATGTTAGGCAATAAAACAAGCCTCAATAAATGTGAAAAGATTGAAATCCTTCAAAGTATGTTTTCCAACAATGGAATAAAATTAGAAATAACAAAAAGTTGTGTAGATTCACAATGTGAAAATTAAATAAGAGACTGTTAAATAAGAATGGGTCAGAGAAGATACCATGATAGAAATTACAAAGTATCTTGAAATGAAAATGAAAACAAAACATACAAAACTTATAGAATGCAGTGAAAGTAATACTTTGAGGAAAATCTATACCTACAAATGCCAAAATTTTTAAAATGATCTCAAATCAATATCCTAATGTTCCATCTTAAGATACTGCAAAGTGAAATGCAAAGTAAACCCAAAGAAAGAAGAAAAAAAAATAATAAAAATCAGAAATTAATTAAATAAAGTAAAAACAGAAAACCAACAAACCAAAATAGGTTTTATTAAAAAATAAACTGAGGCATGTTAAAATGTTTCAAGAGTTCATTTGAGCATATACTAATTTGAATTATGCAATGCCAAACAAAAGGTGGTTAAGAGTCCTCCGCTGACAGGAGCTATAGGCAAAGTTTTTATAGAGAAGATGTCAAAGCAAAGCAAAGAAATTATTTGATTGGTTATAGCTTAAGCAGTTGCCTCACTTGAGAAAGCCTAGTTGGCTGTTTGTAATTGGTTGTTCTTAAGTTTCACTTTCTCAAACTCAAGTGCACTGACTCTGGCTTAAGTTTTGGTTTGCTTAGATAAGCTACCAAGACATTAGAGTCACCTCAGTCTAATGACCTCCTTGTTTAAAAAACTTTCAACAATTCTTTAAAAAGATCAACAAAATTGAAATAGCTTTAGCTAGCTTAATCAAGAAATGAAAAGACTCAAATTACTAAAACCAGGAATGGAAGAGGGGACACCACTACTGACTTTACAGAAATAAAAATAATTATAAGGAAAACATGTCTACAGCCATGCCACCTTCAACACGCCCGATCTCGTCTGATCTCGGAAGCTAAGCAGGGTCAGGCCAGGTTAGTACTTGGATGGGAGACTACCTAGGAATACTGGGTGCTGTAGACTTAAAATGAATGAATGAATGAATGAATGAATGAATGAATAAGGAAAACACTATGAATAATTAAATACTAACAGATTAGATAATCTAGATAAAGTGAACAGATCCTTGGAAACACAGAAACTACCAAAATTGATTCAAAAAATAGAAAATCTGACAAGACAATGAATTAGTAGTTAAAAAGTGTACTCCAAAGAAAAACCCAGGCCCCAATAGTCTGACTGGTGATAACTCCTAAATATTTAAGTTATTATTAACATCAATCCTTCACAGATCCTTCCACAAAACCAGAAAGCACTTCCTAACTATATACTAGCAAACTAAATCTAGCAATGTGTAAATAGTATTATATAACATGACCAAGTGGTATTTATGCAAAAAATTCAAGATTAATATTTGAAAATCAATTAATGAAATATATTATATCAATAGAATAATGGACAAAAACTGCATGATCCTAATTGATGCAGAAAAAGCACTTGACAAAATTTAACATCCTTTTATGATAAAAACTATATATATATATATTCAACAAACAAGGAATAAAAGATAACTTCCTCAATGTGATAAAGGCCATCTGTAAAAAAAAAAACAAAAAAAAAAAACACAGCTAACTTCATACTTGATGATGAAAGACAATGCTTTCCTTCTAAGCTCAGGAACAAGACAAAGATGTCTGTACTTGCTACCTCTATATTACATTTTATTGAGGATTCTAGCCAGGTCAGTTAGGCAAGAAAAAAAATAGAAGACATCCTGATTGAAACAAAGAAGCAAAATTATCTCTATTTGCAGATGACATAATCTTATCTATAGAAAATCCTAAGAAATCCACCAAAAATACTATTAAAATTAATTACAAGTTTTAATAGGTTGCAGAATATAAGAATGATACAAAAAAAGGTTTTCTATATACTTTAAGAAACAATTTAAAAAGAAAGCAATTCCATTTAAAGTAGCATCAAAAACAATGCTTAGGAATAAGTTTAACAAAGAAAATATAAAACTTTTACTCTGAAAATGATAAAAAAAATGTTGAAAGAAATTAAATAAGATCCAATTAAATGAAAAGACAGCCCACATGCATGAATTGGAAGACTTAATATTGTTAAGATAACAATATTCCCCAAATTGATCTACAGATTCAACAAAATCCCTATTAAAATCCAGCTGGCTTCTTTGTAGAAATGGACAAACTGATCCTAAAATTCATGAAGAAATACAAGGGACCCTAAAAAAGTTTTAAAAGTTTTCAAAAAGAAGAATAAGGTTAGAGGGTTCACATTTCCTGATTTCAAAACTTACCACCAAGCTACAATAATCAAAACACTGTGGTATCAACATAAGGATAAACATATAGATAATGAAATAGAATTGTAAAGTCCAGAAATAAACTCTTATATTTGTGATCAACTGATTTTGAAAAGGATGACAAGGCAATTCAATGGATTTTCAACAAATGGTGGTGGGATATATGGATATGCATATACAAGGAATGAAATTAGATTCTACCTTATATCAGTTCAGAAAAATCAAAGTGGATCACACTTCTAAATGTAAGAGCTAATACTATAAAACTCTTAGAAGAAAACATAACAGTAAACCCTTGTGACACTGAATTACACAATGAATCCTTAGATATACTAAAGAAAAAAATTTGATAAATTCAACAGCATCAAGATTCAAAATTTTTGTGCTTCAAAAGATATCAAAAATGTGAAAAGATAAGCCAAAGAATTAGTGAAAATATTGTTAATTCATGTATCTGATAAGAGACTTTTATCTAGAATATATAAAGAACTCTTTCAACTCAATAATAAAATAAAATAATCCAGTTTGAAAATGGGCAAAGGATCTGAATAGATATTTTTCTAAGGAAGATGCTCAAATGGTAAATAAATACATGAAAAGATGCTCAACATCATTAGCCAGTAGGCAAATGCAAATCCAAACTATAATGAGGCAGTACTTCATATCCATAAGGATATATTTTAAAAGACAGGTTAAAAGAAATATTGGAGAGAATGTGAAAGAATAGGAACACTTGTATATTGCTGGTGAAAATGTAAAATTATGCAGCTGCTTTTAAAGAGTTTAAACATGTTAAAAAATTGAGTTACTATATGTTCCAGTAATTCTACTCTTAGGGATATATCCAAGAGAATTCAAAACATATGTCCATACAAAAACTTGTACACAAATGTTCACAACAGCATTATTCACAATAGCCAAAAAGTAAAAAGATTCCAATTTGCAATTAATTCCACTAACAGTGTTATGAAAGTTCCCTTTTCTCCACATCATCACAACACTTGTTTTGTTTGATTTATTGATGATAGTCATTCTGACATGTGTGAGGTGATATCTCGTGATTTTAATTTGCATTTCTCTGATGATTAGTGACCTTGAGTATCTCTTCATTAGCCATCTGTATTTCTTCTTTGGAGAAATATCCATTCGAGGCTTCTGCCCATTTTTTAATTGGGTTGTTTCATAATGAATGTCTAACCAATGTACTGTATACTTGAAACTAATAAAATGATAAAAAGTAAAAACATACAAAATGTCCATCAATTGATAAATGGATAAAGATGTAGTATATCCATATAATGTAATATTATTCTCCAATATAGAAGACTGAAGAATTGATACATGCTATAACATAAACTTGAAAACATTATGCTACGTGAAAGAAACCAGTAGTAAAAGACCACATATTATGATTCCATTTGTATAAAGTTTCAGAATAGAAAAGTCTATAGGAACAAAAAGCACATTTAGGTGCATTAGTGGTAGCTCAGAATTAGGGGAGGATGAGGAGGTAGGAGGAATATGAGGAGTGATTGCTAATGCATCCAGGTTTCTTTTTGGGGTGATAAAAATGCTCTGAAATTAGACATTGGTGATGATTTCACAACTCTGAATACACTAAATATCATTGACTTGTACACTTTAAATGGCATGCTGTGTAAATTCAATTGCAACAAACTATTTAAAAATAATAATGAAAATCTCTATGAGAAAATTTTTAAAACACTCTTGAAAGCCCAAAAATAGATTTAAAGAAAGAGAAACAACCATTTCCATGAATAAGACCAAACAATTTTTTAAAAAATATGTCAGTTCTCCTCCATGTAAATATATAAATTTAACAATACCAATAAAAACACCAAGTTAATTTTAAGTGTTATATTAAAAAGTAAGCAAGCAAGAATACCTATGAACACTGGAAAAGGAAAGCAATGAAGGGAACTAGCTCAACTAGACAAAACATACAATAAAACATTTTAATTAAAACAGAGGTACAAATGTGAATTGGTAAAATTGGCCTATTGTCATAACAAATGAAACAGAAATATATCCAACAATGAATTAAAATTAGAAATATAACCAAATACAAATGCAAATTAGTACACAGAATAACATTTGGAGAAAAAGTTAAAAAATAGAAATTGTAGAACAATGTTCATTGTGTGTAAAAGAACCTCTTAACAAATTAAGCTATAACTGTAGATAGCCATTATGTAAAAAGAAAAGATAAAAAAGCAAGAAAAACATGTGATTCAAAAGTTCATAAATTCAACTACATTTTTAAAAAAATGCTAGACAGAACCCACAGCGAAAAGCCAAGTGAAAAACTAGAAGGAAAATACTTATACCACAAAGCACTACTCTCCTTAATGTATAAGAGAACCTTTAAAACTCAAGGACCAAAAACAGTAGAAAATGAGCAAAAATCGTAGATTATAGGGAAATCATGTACCCTTAATATTCAAATTTATTCACAAAAAATGTAAATTAAAACTATGCTCAAAACACAAAACGATGACAATATACTCTATTCATAAAGTTATAGGAAAATAACCACTCATATAGCACTGGTAAAATTGGAAAATGATAAAAAATAAATAAATAAAAAATAACCTCTATAGAAGGCAATTTTGCAAAACTGAAATCATGTACGCCTTTATACTTACTCAGCATTTGCTCTTCTGGGGGGGGTCTTTCCTAAAGACACACCTCTGTCAAAACTAAACAATATTTGTACCAAAGTTTTTAACTGCAGCATTACTTAACATAACAAAATATTGGAAACAACCAAAAAGTCAAACTATGAGCTGATTTAATAAACAATGGTATATCCACACATACAATGGAGTTATACAGATACAAAAAAAAAAACTCCATAAACTGATATAAAGTGATTTCCAAGATATATTGTCATATATTATATTGTTCTCTGAATGAGAAAAGGTAAAGAATATGTAAGTGCTTGCTAATATTTATGAAATGAAACAGAAAAGAGATATACCAAAAACTAATGAAAATAGCTGTCTATGAAGGGGGTGGAAATGGCATGCAGGGGATATATAAGGATGTCAGACTTCACTGAGTGTTCCTTTTGATATGATTCTGACTTTTGAGTCACATAAATATTCAAAAATTAAATAGTACATGCAAACTACAAATGTTTTATTTAACTTAAAACATAAATGTATACTAACTTGCCAATATTTTGGGGTAGGGCCAAGGCCTTTTCTTTTGAGTCATGTCTGTTTATTAGAATTTATCATTGCTTTCTTATGCAAACCATAATTACAATATATTATCTAAGAAACCCAATTTGTTTGGTGAAGTGAAATTAGATATTAAAGATAACTTCAAAATAATCTGTGAGTATTATCCCTATAGTTTTTTCTCATATATATTTTTATATCTTTTCAGAGCTTTTACAGCTGTCTCTCATATATTTCATCAGCAATTATTTTAGTAACTTGCATTCAATCTAATTTTCATGGAAGTAAACTGGCAGTCTGACCCTACAGCTCATAATCTTAGCCATTGTACTATAAATGAGACTTAGACAATTCCTGATAAACCTTCCTAATTCTTATGAGAATTTCAATTTTATCCCCACTCATTTACATATTAAAAATACATGCATCTCTTCCTTCTCCTGCCTCCAGAACTACAGTTGGCCATAACAACTGTATATGACTTAATGGCATGCCCTGCTTTTATATCAATCTTTGCTTGATTTGTACATTATAATCTTATCTCTAATTTCCTGATATCTTTTTGTCCTGTGCTTTTCTCTTATATATTTTTAAATGTTTTTTTTAATCACCTCAAATCTTTTTGAAGAAAGACTAGAGAAAATAGATAAGTAGGCAAATAAAAGAACATTAGAAATTTAGCAGATTACTTTAAAACAACTCTTTTATTACCTCTTCTTTATTCCCACTACAACCACCCTAGTCAAGGAAAACAAACACGATGTTCTCTTAGAGTATCTTCGATGTTCAAGATTCGATATATTTTTTTTCCCATTTTCACCAATATTAAAAAAAAAAAAAAACAGAACTTACCAGATAGACAATATGCAGATCATTCTCTAAAACAAAGCCTTTCATTGCCCTTTGGAGATCAGCAAAAATATCTAAAGTATCAGTTGGAGAAAGTGAAGAAGAAAGAGTTGCCGAACCAAGATGTGTTGGATGATACACCTTTCCTGTTTTGGGTGTGGGGGTGGGAAAATAAAGAATCAGATGTTAAAAATAAATAAAACAACACACTGTCTTTCTGTACTCTGCAATTAACCTTTTAGATTCTGATATATTTTACAAACAAAATCTTGCCCAGTGCATGGATATTTATGAGTAGGCTCTATGCTAATTGATGTTGTTGAACACAGTACTGACTTACTAACAATGAGGTGATACACTTCCATCTTGAAAAATCAGTTTCCTTTTATATTGCTCAAAAAGCCAATTTTCTTTTACTAGCCAGTCCTACACATTCTAAGTAACTAAAGATGAAAGAGCGAGTAAATTGCAATTAAGAAATCATAGTTACCTTCTGTTCCATCACTAGCTTCAGTAGTCTGGATGAATTCATTTTCTAGCAGCCAAATTACACAAGCCTCAATTGCTCCAGGTTGAACAGGATCTTGATTTTTCTGAATTCCTTGCTTCCTTTCTTTCATGCTTGCAGCCAAAAACGTGCAAGAAGCATAAGTCTGCATATCTTGTGGTGTACTTGCCACTCCACCAACTATTATCTGATATAAGAGGTTTGAAATTTTCTGTAACTTTTTAATAAGACATTCAGGTCTTCATGATATAAAAGAAATTAAGTAATTTTGTTCTCTCAATGTAGAGATTCTTCATTAACTCTTCCAGCACTATTCATTACAAATGTAGATAATACCTACTGACAACGTGAAAAGTTTTCCTTAAAAATAGATACATTTTCTCATAAATGAAAATAAGTGAATATCTGAAATGTGGAAACTAACACATATATAAAGGAGATATCGATGGCTCATGGCTGTGAACCAAATCAATTTTTCTCATCCTTCCTTCTGAAATATGTGGGCATATAGGAACTTTAATATTGAATACTTTCCACCCAGAATAGGGGTGGGGAATAGGTGTAGAAAAAAGATAAGGTTAATTGTGTCTTGTGGATATCATTTTCCCACAACTGTTCTATTACATATACTGGTTTGCCCCTTGCCTTCTGTGATTTAATATATATTAGAAACATACCAAATCATCCTAAACGGAATTATTTCAGTTTTTTAAAGATTTATTTAGTAGTAACGGTATTTTGGTCATTCCTAGTTTTTTATTACAAATAGTGCTAAAATAAATATTTATGTACACTTAAATTGATGTGTACATTTCTAGGTAACTTTCCTAGATATTAATCTCTTCGATGACTGGCCATGTTCATTTTTTTCATCTTAGAAGGTATGTAAAAGTTTCCCTCCAAAAAAAATTCAGCAGTACATAAAAGTACCTACTTTCTTCATCCTTACCAACCATATATTATCAATTACTTTTTATTTTTTCAAACTGAGAGCTAACGAGGAAAAAAAAGAGTATGAGTGCAGGCACTAGTACCCCTAGGATCAGTACTGAAGCCAACAGCAAGACATGCTGGTATATGAACAGAACAATTTCCTGGGTGAATAAATGAAAACACTTACAAGGAGTTACCTATAAGGACTCTGAGCAGAAAGTTTTATTTTTCACTTTAGATCTTTCTGTATTGTTTTAAACTTCTAATTATGTGTATTTTAAATATGATTTTATTTGAATATCAAAAGGTATTATCTGGATAACAGATCTAGGGGCCATTTTTGTCACTTTTTTAAATTCAAAAAATAGTTAAGAATATATAAAAAAACAAAAAACCATCTGACACTGTTTTGAAATGGATTGATATAGCACTAGCTGTATTATAGAAAATAACTATAAAATAGAAGAGATTCAGACTTCAAAAGGCTATAAATAATAAAGAAACACAAAGCTAATATTTTTCACATACTAAAGTTCTATCATTGCATTATAGGTACAAAAGAGCAAGTGTAATTTAGGGAACACTCTCTTACCTCCAGAATAGCTCTTATCATGCTCGCAGTTACTTCTTCTCCTTCTCGTCTTCGCAGACAGCTGCGAACAGGTTTTAGTGATCCCTGAAGTAGAGCTATGCCTTTTGATTTCTCAGAGTTCTTACAAATTAGAATACTCTCACCTATAAACAAACAAACAAAAAAAATCACACATTTTCAAAATCCCAACACAGTTCCATAAAATACCAGCTAAAGAGAATCTAATGGGCTTACTTGTTTTAAAGGAAATAATAGATGCTAGTGAGTGTTATCGTCATAGAATTAGTGCTAATGTTTTTATTTTCTGAACTTTGGATTTAAGGGGATCAGAATATATATGCCACACCAAAAATTCCACTTTCTTTATATTAAGAATTATTTTGACCTGAAGGCAATTGGGAAATAGCAAACAAACAAAAAGTTCTTCGCCCTCTCCCTATATGCCTATAAGCTGGACATAAACTTCTCTTTGTGAAAATGTCCCCCTCCCTGCCTCTTATAGCAGAACAACCCTCATCTCTGAAGACAGAAAGTCAGCAAAGGAAGCATTTGCAATCTTGCTTCCTGGCAATGTTATCTGTTTTGACCAAAATAAATTCTTACAAATATTCTCTTTTAAAAAATCAAAAAGAAAAAGAAAGTCAGCACAGAGATGGGTCTGCACAAACCTTACTAAATAATCCTTAACTTTCAATAGTTTCCAGCTTATGTTTACATTCACACAATTTACCACCCCTAGAAGCCCAAACCCCTTCTCCGTTGTCTTGTCATTTCTCCAAAATTTTTCACTCTTTGCTAAAATGATATACATATATAAGCGACCCCCTGCATCTAACCACTTCTTTGGGTCTTCACATCTTTTCTATGCAAGTCTCCATGCATGTGAAAAAAAAATAACATCAAATAAAACATGTCTTTTCTCCTGTTAATCTGTCATTTATCAGTTTAATTTGCAGGCATTAGCCATTGAACATAAAAGGTTAGAGGAACAGTGTTTTTCTTTCCTTACAGTATTAACTATTATTACTGAATAATTAAGTATATAATAAGAGTAACAGAAGTATTTTGAAAACTATATATGAAAATGCATTACTAGTTATACATTATAATATAAATTCAAAAATATTTATTGATACTTAGAAATTACATATAACATTCATTAATCTAAGTGCTTTGGGTTACTGTGACAAATAAACAAAAATATGTAAAAGCACTTATAAATCAAAAACATACATATATACAATTTATACAAACATAAACTATTAATAAAATAAAATTAGGACTAGAGAAATCCATAATTTTTTTAAAAAATGAATCCAATATTAGGAAAAGGTAAGCAGGTAAATGAGATGTTCAAGAGGCAAAATGAAGGCCATTTGCTTTAGAGAAAAATAAAAGTAGTATTTTACTAGACCATACCAACCACTGCTGACAAAGAGAAGGTACAGATGATACTTTTCTAACATTAACTCTCAAACTGAGAAGGAAGATAGGATAAAATAAGGGACTAAAGCTTGAGGACCATTAGTTATATATCCCAGATATAATTACAAAAAGATAAATGTCATTTAAAAAATCAGGTGAATAAAATTATCACCTGGCTCTTGCAGTGATTACAAAATAGTCCAGCTTAAGACACACACAAAAATTGTCTAGAAAATGCATCAACTAGCATTAGCAGCAAGGTATAAAGCCACTTTGGGCTATTTAAGCCTGTTCCAGGCTTTGATTAAACAAAATGGACAAACTTTTTTTAGGATGAGTAAGATTTATGAAAATGCTCAAATTAAGGCCAGCAGGTTCTTTCTCCCACCTGCTGGGAAGGTATAGTTTTTATACAATAGAGAAGTCAATTAGAATCAAACTATTTATTATTATTTGACTTGCAAATCACTATTTTGGCACAAAGCACCATCATCCTACTCTGGAAAATTCCAGGAAATCCACAGAGAGATTAAGTCTCATCTAAATAAAATACCATGGACTACAGGAAATATTAACAGCATTTAGAAAACCAACAGAAGTAACAAAGATGCTACACGGTTCAAAAAGCATGACCAAGTAGTTAAATCTTCATAGTGGATATAAAAGACTATTCACACACTTCCCACTTGCTAAAAGTTCTGAGCTAAGCTATATGCCGTTCAGAAATGGAACATTTTGTAAAGTCAAAATCTCAGAAGTTTCTAAGGCCTCAGAAATAAAGTTATTTTGGCAGATTTTAGTTTTGTTTGAATTTAATCTGTTTTAAGGCTTGATAATTATTAGTCCAGGACACCAACCTTCCAATTATTCCTCCCTGTGAGAAAGCACCAGCTAAGAATGTAGTAAGGCAAATAAAAACCTCCTTATCTTCTGCATTGCCTTAACACCCTCTGGCCCTGAAAGAAGAGTATAGATAAAGTATCTTATAGATAAAGTAAGAGGCAGAAGCAGGATAAACTTCTTTGATACCTATAGTAGGGAAAATCCAATGACATGGAAGTTTTTTCTAATTGTCAAAATTTTATGACTTAAAAGGGAGGCAGACCAATGGACCTTCTGGGATCACAGATAAATGAGTCAGTTGTTACTGGGGCTGAGACTGATGGTTATCCCTTAATAGCCATTCTCTCATTCTTTCCTTAATAAAACCCCTAAATGACAACTGGGTACATGGCCACTCAGCTAAAGGTTATATTCCCCAGCCTCCCTTGCAGTTGGGGAATATAACCATGTGACTAAGTTCTGGCCAACTGTGTGTGAGGAGAAATACTATGTGCAACTTCTTAAAGGGGAGGACATGTCCCCTTTACTTCCTCATCTCCCCTTCCTGATGCAGATGTTACGGCAGAGAGTAAAGTGCCATCTTACACCACAGGATAGAAACTATATTCCTGAACATGGATAAACAAACTAGAAGACTAGGTACTTGACAGTGAAGTCACTGTATCAGCCCCAGATTACTTACGACTATACTGTTATATAAGGAATTAACTTCTATCTTGTTTAAGAATCTTTTATGTTGGCTTGTTACAGCAGTGAACTTATATATTAATTCAGTCACCAATAAATTATAGTGAATTCTTATTATTTGTGGTAGTTATGTTCTATAATGTCACCACAAACACTAAATTAGGGAATACTGAATCATTGCTCTTAGGGAAAACACACGGTTAGCTTTTTGCAACCCTCTAGTCTCCACATTTTCATTAATCAATCAATAAAAAATATTGTTTTATGTGTGTTTCTATATAGAGACCTTATTAAATATATATTATTGATTTATTAACATTAAGTTCACAGCCACCAGTACTATATCTCATGGCTGAACAAAGCTAATCTCACACTTATTTTCTCTATAGGACACATTATAAACTTCTTGCACTTTGGAACACTAGATAATTGCACTTCAGCACTACTCTAAGGGGCCTCTTTAAGCAGCTAAGTCACCAAAATGCCCCAAAATATGAAAAATGTGGCACTAAATAGACCATGAAAAGGATGCTTGTTTGGAGTATGACAGCTAAAACAAGAAGATGGAGTGTCACCTTTTGAACTTCAGCAGGAAATGTATGCTTCAAGAGATTTAAATGTTTTCATCATTCTGCATATCCACAAAATCCCCGCAAGTATTAATGTGGGGGTCATGAATAAATTTTAGTGAGCAAATTCACAAATATGAAATCCACGAATAATGAAGATCAACTGTATTTAAGAACTTTACATGACAAGTCAAGTTATTCTAAGACAGTTCTTCAGTATACTACCCAGCTTTTTGTAGCCAGAATAGCCAACCTATTTTCTCATTAAGACATTCCCTTTTCTCTTGGATATCCTTATTTCTCTTCAGTAGTCACAAAACTCTGCATGTTTATTTGACATATAATATCAGAATCAATAAACTACACCCTAGAGAAGATAAAATGACAGAGAATGTTCTTTCTAAAGTTCTTTAATGTTGGAAGACTCATAACAATTTAGCCACACGCAGAATAATGTAAGAGGTCAGCAATGATATTTGTTGCTATCTTGATACTTAATTAAAACAAACCTCTTCCTCATTACTGGAGACAAAACTTTTGTTTGGACTTCTGGTAATATTATCATTACTTGCTAATGCAAGATAAGAAACTAAAAAGGCTGTTTTCATAGCCAGCATCAATTTAGAAAGAAAAAAATAGTATGTGAAGTTCCTATTTCCAAAGTGTGAGGTGCTTCCCAGCTCTCAGCATCCCTACTTGAACTCGCTCTTAAATCAGTTGCCTAAGCAGAACTAGGACCCATGAAAATTACTCCTTCATGAGCACTGAACAGTAGACTATACTGGAAATTAAAAAACATATTCCAGCTAATGAGATAAATTATCTTGATTAACATAATACAGAATCAGTTCACTGTATACAACATAAAAGAATATCCTAATTCTATATTAGTAGAAAATCAATGATTGACAATATGAAAATTTTAATTTATATGAATTATAAATATTAAGTAAATCCAAAAGGATTGACATTAGTGCTTTGGATAACAAACACAACATGATGAGAAATGGGTTGCTAGGTACTAGTTAAATTTCAGGTAGAATGACATTGTCCTTAGCAATGCTATTACAATTAAATCCAAACTCACTTACCTGCTGTATCTACGCCTTTCCTGCCAGCACGACCAACCATCTGCTTATAAGTAAGAATATCCAGAGTTCGACCACTGAAAATAGGAGTCCGAATAATTACACGACGTGCAGGTAAATTCACCCCAGATGAAAGAGTAGAAGTTGCTGCCAAGACCCGAATCTGACCTTGACGGAAAGCTCCTTCAATAATATCCCTCTCCTCAAAAGTAAGACCTAAAAAAATGAAAGTTACAAAAACATACACAGTTGAACAACACAGGGGTCATGGGCATAGACCCCACATGCAGTGGAAAATCTGTGTATATCTTTTGGCTCCCAGAACTTAACTACTAACAGCCTATTGTTGACTGGAACCCTTACCAATAATAAAACAGTTGATTTCGTATGTTATATGTATTCTACACTGTATTAACATAAAGGTAGTAAGAATAAAATGTTATTAAGAAAGTCATAAGAAAAAATTATATATTGTATTTATCGATACCATAAGTTTATGTCATCTGTTTATAAGATGAATTGTCTGTCAGTACTTATTCAATATTGTCTTACAGGATATAAAACATGTAGATATTATATGTGTTACTAACACTAGACATCAACAATGAAAAGATAATGTGAAAAAGAAATTCATACTTATTTACAGAGACAGCAATTCATGCAGTGATAATCAAGAAGCAATAATATAATTGCTTTATGGCAGTCTAGTGATATGCTTCACAGCTTAGCCTACACACTAATGGATATATAATTTTTATAGCATACAGTATTATACACATATTTATAATATAGTATTTGGAAACACTGTTAGTTTTTAAAAAACCACTTACCTGTGATGATAGGCTGATACATGGTCTCCAATTATGAGAAAGGCATACTGCTCAGTAATATAATTCTTTGCATGCAGTTACATGACAGCAAGAAAACTAATAATTATTAATTTTATATTAAATATCACTCACCTTATGCCTATGTAAGGAAAGAATATCCATTTCAATACAAGTATTGTATGATGTTCTACACGATGAATACTTAGATGGTGATGATGATGATGACACAAAACGTCTCATACAGTTCTTGCTGGGCAGTTATTAGATTTTCACATGAAGACACTCACACACATATACAACAGATAAGTTTATTAACTGTATGGCATGATAATTAATTACCATTCATTGAGTAGGCTGAGAAGGAGGAGGAAGTGGAAGGGAAGTCTTGCTGTCTCAGGAGTGGCAGAGGTTGAAGAGGTGGAGAAGGTGAAAGGGAAGGTAGAAAGACATTGTAATTTGTCTCACTTTTTTGCTTTTTCATTTCTTTAAAAATGTTTCTATATGGTACTACTACTGTTTGCTTTAGTTTCAGTGCTCATATCATAGAAGGCCCATGTTATAAAAGAAATGAAAAGCAGTCTCAAATAATTGGAACCCTTCTGTCAGACTGTCTAATGTTGGTTTGTTTTCTGGCACTGATGCTTCTACATCTTCTTCCTCATTGTCTGGCACTGGTTCAAAAGTACTCATCTCCAGCAAGTCATCTTCTTCAAGAATAGTACCTTGAAACTCTGCACGCCCTACCTTTTTTGCCATATGCACAATCTCTTTCATGATTTCTTTGATTGGCTCTGTCAGAAGTCATGCATAACATCTGGAGTTTTCTCCAACAAGAATTTTTTTTGGTCTTGTTGGCTTCCATGGCTTTTCTATAACAACGATGGCATTTTAATGCTGTGATCCTTCCAGACTTTTCATAAAGTTCTCTGTATTGGCATTCTCTTCCACAGCATAATCTTTTCCATAGAATACCATGTGTAATGAGCCTTAAAGGTCTTTATGACCCCTGACCTAGAGGTTGAATTAGAGACATTGTGTTTAGGAGCAAGTAGACCACTTCCATGCCTTTGGTGTTAAATGCATGAGCTTCTGAGTGGCCACAGACATTGTCCAATATCAAAAGAACTTTAAAAGGCAGTTTCTTACTGGAAAGATACTTTTTGACTTCAGGGACAAAGCATCGATGAAACCAATTCAGAAAAAGGATTCTCACTCTCCAGGCCTTCTGTACAACCAAAAGACAGGCAGCTGGTGTTTATCTTTTCCCTGCAAGGCTCAGAGGTTAGCAGCTTTATAGATAAGGGCAGTCTTGATCATAAACCCAACTGCATTTTCACAAAACACAGAGTTAGCCCTATCAGTCCCTACCTTAAATTCTGGTGCTTGTTTCTCTTCTTTACTAATAAATGTCCTTTGTGGAATTTTTTTCCAGAATAGGGTATTTTCAACTGCATTAAAATTTGTTCAGGCAGATATCCTTTCTCCTCAATGACATCTTGATGGTGTCTGAATCAGCAGAAGATGCTTCTGTTATCTTGACGTTTTTTAAATTATCAAACCTTCTTAACCTTTCTTAAATTATCAAACCATCCTTTGCTGGCATTCCAGTCTCCAGATTTAGATCCTTCACCATCCTTTTGCTTTAAGTTGTCATATAATGACTTCATTTCTTCTCAAATAATATAAATCTCTAGGTATGTCTGTCTTATAGCAATCTTGCACCCACATACAAGCTGCATTTTCAATATAAGATAAAAAGGTATTTGCAAAAAGCGCAAGGTTTTTGCACCTGCTGGCATAGCTGCAGCAAAGGCTTCACAAATTTTTCTTTCTTTATAATGGTCCTTATGCTGAATTCATTTATCTTGAAATTATAGGCAACCACAGCCACAGATATCAATCTACAATATATATCAAGCAATTCAACTTTGCCTTGTAATGGCATGACTTTTCTCTGCTTCTCAGGAGCACTTCCAGCATCACTAGTGGCACTTCACATGAGTCCCATGGTGTTATTCAAGTTTTACAGTATTGCACTAAACATGATGAAAAATATGTAAGAACCATGAGATCACTTTTCACTGAGATAGCCAATTTCCTAATCATCTAACAAGGAAATGATTTGCACATGGCATTTTAAGTGGCTACTCGCAACACTTGAGCAGCAAAAGATGACTACAAAATAATTACAGTAGTACAATATGAACCACAGTTAATTTTATGCAGTTGTGATTTAACACAGCATCTTTATGTTTGTTTCCATTTCTCTTGCCTGCAAATGGCCCCATGTAGAGTCTATGTTCATATGTGTAAGTTTTGATAAATTTTAACTTTATAATGTGTGTGTATATTTTATATTAAATAAAATAGACTAGTATCTATA
This sequence comes from Cynopterus sphinx, assembly GCA_030015415.1. Lineage (NCBI taxonomy): Eukaryota > Metazoa > Chordata > Mammalia > Chiroptera > Pteropodidae > Cynopterus > Cynopterus sphinx. The sequence continues at coordinate 54,262,038 of CM057380.1, read as the reverse complement.
TATATTTTATTCATTCATAACATACATTTTTCTTAATTTTTTTGATAATTGTTGAAAATCTCAAAAAAATTTCCAATAAACTTATTTTTTAAAATCCACATTTAAGTGGACCCAAGCAGTTCAAACTCATGTTGTTCAAGGGTCAACTGTGTGTGTATATATTCAAAAATTTATCTATAGCATGATAAAATGTTAAATTGAAAAGGTTAAATTCCTAATCTTAGAAATTATATATTCTGTATTTATTAATTTTATTACATATATCGGGGTGACATATATAAGTTTAAGTGTACAATTCTGTAATACATTATCTGTATTTTACATTGTATGTTCACCACCCAAAGTCAAGTCTCTTTCCATCACCATATATTTGATCCCCTTTACCCTCTTCTACCTCCACCCCATCTTCTTTCCCTCTGGTAACCACAATAATATTGTCTGTTTCTATGAGTTTTTGTTTCTTTGAGACATTATATATTCCTCATCATATCCTTAGTACAAATGATCATAGAAAGACCACTCCCTGAAATTATTCAATTCAGAGACTATCACAATCCTTGCAATTTAAAAAACCTATTTAATTTTTAAACACTTTTAGCCCTCTCAATATACAAAATGAAAATCTCTAAAATTAATTTGATTTTGATATATGTGTAAGAATATTTCAGTACCCCTTGAGAAAAAAGGAGACACTCAGAACGAAATAAAATTATGGTAGCAAGTACAGTAGTTCCCTTTATTTGCAGTTTTTCTTCCCACAGTTTTAGCTCCCTGCAGTCAACCACAGCCTGAAAATATTAAGTGGAAAAGTCCAGAAATAAACAATTCATAAGTTTTAAATTGCAAGCCTAGTAACATGATGAAATCCTGCACTGTCCTATTCAATCCTGCCCATGATGTGAATCATTTCTTTGTCCAGCGTATCCACGCTGCATGTGCTTCCTAACCATTAGTCACTTAGTAGCTATCTCAGTTGTCAGATCAACTCTCAGTGTCACAATGCTTGTGTTTAAGACTTATTTTACTTAATAATGACCCCAAAGTGCAAGAATGATGATGGCAATTCGGATATGACAAAGAGAAGCCATAAAGTGCTTCCTTTAAGTGAAAAGATAAAAGTTCTCCACTTAATAAGAAGAAAATCTATACAGTCATGCCCCACATAATGACATTTCAGTCAGCAGCAAACCGTGTATACAATGGTGGTCTCATTAAATTATAATGGAGCTGAAAAATTCCTATTGTCTAGTGATGTCATTAGCACAACACATTATTCACGTGTTTGTGGTGATGCTGGAGAAAACAAACATACTGTACTGCCAGTTGTATAAAAGTATAGCACATGCAACTATGTAGAGTACATAATTCTTACCGTACCATTTCTATGTTCAGATACAAATACGTACCATCATGCATTGATTGCCTATGATTGTGGTCAGTACAATAACATGCTGTACAGATCAGTACAGGTTTATAGCCTAGGAGCAATAGGCTATACCATATATCCTAGGTGTGTAGAAAACTATGTCATCTAGGTTGTGTAAGTACATTCTATGATTTTTGTACAACGACAAAATCACCTAATGATCCCTAATGTTAAGTGGCACATAATTGTGCGCTGAGGTTGCTAAGATTTATAGAGAAAGTGTGAAGAAAAAAAAATTCATGCTAGCTTTGTTGTAGAACCTCAAATTGCAAATGTTATGGATATAGTGCATAATAAGTGCTTAATGAAGATGAAAAAGGCATTAAATTTGTAGGTGGAAGAAAAGAACATAAAGCAAGTCCTGACTGCCTGAAATGTGTTGCACCAGAAAGCATTAAGCCCCTACAAAGACTTTAGCAAGAGAATCACTAAAACAAGTGACACCAACCCATTTACAGGAAATAAGGGATGGTTATACAATTTGGAAATAGGTTTGGACTAAAATATAAAAATTACTGGAGAATACTTTTATAATTGTTCTATTTTATTATTAGCTATTATTGTTAATCTCTTACTGTGCCTAATTTATAAACTAAACTTTATCATAGGTATGTGTGTATAGGGATAAACATAGTATATATATTTTATATGTATATAATATATATACATTCAGTGTTATCCACACTTTCAGGCATCCACTGGGAGTCTTGGAATGTATCCCCCAAGGATAAAGGGTGACCACTGTACCACTCTTTCCAGGAAACCAAGTACACAAAGGTAACAATTTTAGAATTTGCTCCCCCAGTGGTATAAAAAAATCAATATCTATTATTTATATACTATACACACAAGTAAACCTAAACATTTTTGTTTTACTCTTGTTAATCTTAACCACACAATTTCTTAAAATGAAATCTAAGTGTATTAAGTGAGGTTAACAAGAAATCAAATGCACATAAATGAAGAAATTGTGAGAATTTTTGGAGAGGACTCCTTAATAACAGGTTATAAATATGGATACCTGCATGATGAAATGCTACTCCCCACGGTATAGTTTTTTGTAAAACAGAGTCCAGTCCTGAAGGCAAACGTTTTAGCTGATCAATCACTTCTAGGAGGCTCTTTCGTTCCAGTATCACTGGTGAAATTTCAGATGATCTTACCAATCCTGTAACAACAACAACAAAAAAAAAATTATCAACACTGTTCACCTTTGTCTGGACCTCTTTAAGTGCTATCTTTCTAAATCATCACAGAACTAAACACTAGGGCATTGGTTCAGAAACAACTACATATAATGTGGACATCTTGTAAAAGTACTAATGCCTGGCTCTCACACATTGTGATGTAACAGATTACAACCTGGACATAAAGAATTTTAAAATCTCCCCAGGCAATTCTAGTGTGCACCCAGGTTTAGGAAATACTGTATTAGGGTTAGACCAAGCCCACAGGAGGGGATCGAAGGAACCAGCTGAAGGAAGGAAAGGATTATAATAGATACTGACTACCACACAGAGCTTAAAAATCAAAATACGTGTTCAAAGTGTGTCTCACCAACCAGCAGTGTGAGAATCAGCTAGGAGCCTAATTCTGTGTGACATCTTTTTTTAGCCTCTTTGGCACCAATGTGGTAATTAATCACATATTACTTCTGTTTTGCCTCTCTGTGTACTCTTCTCCCCAAGGAAAATCTAAATTTCCTTAGAGGCAGGAACTATGTTTTCTTAAAGAATTTCCCAGAGTTTTGGATTTCTAAACTAGTAAAACTTCTCATAAAATATATTTTTATTTTTTAATTTTTTAGGTTAACTTAAAATTTTGAGGACCCACAGACAGTTACCAATACCAATGTTTTATTGTGCTAAGCACAATTAAATTTTTTAAATTACCATTAGCAATACCTTTATTTCAAAAGAAAATTCATTTTAACATTTAAAATATTACTGGTAATAATTTCAAAATTTATACTTCAACTTTATGAAAAATATGTAGCCTAGACTTCAGTCCAAGTAGCAGGATTTGGGAACTGTAGTTGTAAATCAAAATTAAAAAGCCTCAAAGAAAATAATAATGTTCCTGATTATTAAGAAATATGTTACCATGGTACAACATAAGGAAAATAAGTTGGCAAAGTACAGAAAGTATCCATTAAGAGAGAACTGGAAAAGATATTATAATGTTGGATTACAGCGTACCCAATATTAACTTCAGGCAAAGTTTACTTACTGGAGCTTGGCCTAAGATACTCATCATCCATCCTCACTATGCCACTGGTATAATAAAGTCATAATATATTCTTAATATTCTGTGACCAGAATATTATAACTGGTCTCTGTCTTCCCTATACTTATCATAAACCCCAAGGGACCACAGGCTAATAAAACTGGTAAGGGAATAATACTTATCCTAAAATAAGTAAAAAATATATATTAATGGTTATAGCCATATACTAGATCACTACCCAGCAATAAAAAAGGAACAAATTGATAAATGTAACAACTGGGATGAATCTTAAAAATATCATGCTGAGTGAAAGAAGACAGATGCAAGACATATACAGACCACATGACTTCATTTATATGAAATTCTTAGGGCACAACTAATCTAGAATAACAGAAAATAGATCAATGGTTGCCTGGAGCTGAGGACAGAAGGAAATAGACATCCAAAAAGCATAGAGAACATTTTAGGGTGACAGAAATGTTCCATATGTTGATTACAGTGGAGTTATACAGGTGTATATTTGTTAAAAATGATTAAATTATACACTTCAAACATATTTTATTTTATATAAATTATATACCTCAATAAAGCTGATTTTAAAATACATATGTATGTAAACACACATGTTTATATACACATATATGTATATGTATGTGTAATTCTTTTTAGATTTAGAGTTTGGAAATATATAGAGAGATGGTTGCTCACCCTAGAAAAATGTGTATATGTGAAGTTTTATATATAATTTAAGGGTTTCAAAGATCAACTTCTCAAAGCCCATGGATCTCAGATGAAAAAACTGAGTATACAGCTGTCAAAATCTGAAGATTAGTCTAAACGTGTGTACACATTATCTATAATGAGTATAAGAGGATTAGTCACAAAAGCATTGTTTTGTAAGAAGTGCCCAAGGGTCAGGTGGTGGCAATGAGGAAGGAGAGTCAAGCTCTGCTATTATAAAAACATTACTTTCAAGCAAATATATTACGTATGGAGGCTTTCATTTCAATCAGAAACTTACCCTCAGCTTGATGGTGTAGATTGTAAAACTCACGGGCAATGATATCTGCCAGCTTCTCACACCATTTCTTTGATGGACAGAAAAGTAATACTGAATGGTTATCACGAATGGTCTCATAGCATAAACTAACAACATGGTCCTCATCTCCCTAAAAAGGAAAAAGAAATAGCTTTCAAAACATTTCACATCAATTTAAAGTCATTCATTTTGCCACGAGAAAATTTTTTTTCTACTCGAAAGCATAATAAAAATCAGTTACAAAGTCAGTAACGAAACAAAGAAAAAACAAAACAAGAAGAAAAAAAGAAATAAACCTCCTTATGATGCAAGGTAAGATGGAAATATTTTCTATTTACTCAACTAATTTTTATTGACCTCCAGCCCTTAAGCAATGGAGATATAATGGTGAGCAAAAGAAAGTCAAGATCCTATCTTTGAAGGGTTTAGGTCTCACTGGAGAAACCTATTAAAGTACTAAACAAATAAATGTAAAATACAATCATAAGACGTACTACAAAAGAGTTTTACAGTGTTTTGAGGCCTCATATTGGACATGAATTTGACAGAAATATCTGAAAGAAATGTTTATCTGAGATGTGAAGGAGGGGAGGCTTTATCTCAATGAAGGTAACTGAGGGACAGAGGAAACACTTCAGGCAGAATAGAAAGCACATGTGAAAGCCCAGCGGTGGCCGAGTGAAATGTCAAAATGTGTATTAACTGGACTAATTCATCCATTCATTCACTCATTAAATAAATATTTACTACGTCCTAGCTATTGTTCTAGGCACTTCTTAATGGAGAACAAAGCAGAAAAAAGCTCTACCCTCAGAGTGTTTCTACTCCATTAAGAAGAGATAGATAACAATAAAAACAAGATGAGTAAAGCACACAGTAGGTTCAATTCTGAAAAGTATTAAGGAGAAAAATAAAATCGGGAAAATAGGGACCAGGAAGGGGAAGACACTGTAATTAAATAAGGTGGCCAGGGAAGGTCTAAGAAAGTGACATTTGAGTAAAGGTCCAAAGGTGAAGAGTAAACCATACTAACATCTGATGGGGTGAAAAATTCCAGACAAAGAGAACCTGAGGAGGAAGATTCCTGGCATATTATGGAATAGCAAAGAGAGCTCTGGAGGTAACCTGAAGGAATATAGAAGGTGAGGTAAGAGAATTAAGAGGATGGAGGGAGGTCATGTGGGCAGTGTAGGCTACTATAAAGACATTGGCTTTCATTCTAAATGAAACAGGGTACCATCGCAAAATTTTCAGCAGGATGGTTTCATGATCTGATGTTCATTTTAAATAGATCCTTAGCTCCTGATTTAAGCAGACTGAAGGGGGCCAGATAAGAATCAAAGAAATCAAGTAGGAGACTATTTCAATAATTCAGGTAAGAGCTGAAAGTGATTCAAATGGGGTAGACGCATGGCTATAGTAATAGAAGAAAAAAAAACAGGAGAATAAATGAAAGTGTTTACATATACTTTTATTGAGGGAATCAAGGCATAGTTAAGTGACATTTGGGGTATGGAGCAAAGTAACTGAATAAGATACTATATCAGGCATACAGAGGCTATAAATGGATACCCATGAGGATACTGAAACACATGAATTTAGTCCTGTTCCAGCTCTAAACTTACCCTTAGCTCTTTCAGTACTCACAGTCAGAGACACAGCTCTGCATAAAAATAGAAGATGCCTCACTTCACAGATGATGAGTCAGTGCTTCAACCTCAGGATTGAAGAATGAAGCTTAGAAAAATACTGTGAACTAAAACTTTTTAAGTGCATTTTTAGGGGCGTGGGAGGAAATTTATCATTTACCAAGCACTTTCTAGATAATAGACAATTTTTAAAAAATTATTTTTCATCCTCAAAATACTAAAAAGTATGATATCCCATTTCATAGATGAAGATACTAGGTCCAGACAGGCTTTTGATTCAACTGATATCACAGCCTTATCAAGTATCTCTATTAAGTTTGAGATAGGTCTATCTAACTGCAAACATGAGTCTTTTTCCGCTCTACTATATATTATACCTGCCATCTAATAAAAGTTTAATTTTCCACATTAGTTGTTTACTATAAACTAAGCCATAAAAAAATTTCTTCCCAGTTCAAAAAAAATCTACAAAATTAGGTATTATTTTGTATTACCTATAGAAAATGATAGTCATTTGAACTGAAGGCATAACTACACTTCCTCTCTCATCATCACCACCAGTTCTTTAAGAATAAAACCAATTAGTTTAAAATCCTTACAATGAATATTTAATGCATATTTAACTACTTCACAAATCCTAACTTACATAACTTGAAAACTGTTAATTTGTAGAAAATGCAATCAAACACAAAGTACTGGTGGCAGTGAAGTAAAAATATTGACTTAACCTTCACTTGTAGCAAGGGTTGAAATTCCCTCACAAGCTTCATTGAAGAGTCATAAATGGAATTTCCAATTTTTACTGACTCCAACAGTGGTACAGGACGAAAGTCGGTATGGTAGAGTTCAGCATTCAACCAAGAAGCCACAAGCTCCAAATTAGGAAGAGTAGCACTCATGCCAACGATCTGCACAGCGTAAGACAGAGGACTGGCTAAATCTGCCTGACTGCAAAAAAAAAAACAAATAAAATGTTAAAAGATGCATAATATTAATGACAAATAGAGCTATTAACAATGTTCTTAGTCATGTCCTTTGGTACATACACACATACATTTCTTTAGGGTATATGCCCAGTAGTAAAATTACTGGGTCACATTTGATCTTCAATTTTATTGGATGTCAAACTGCTTTCCAAAGAGACTGTAAAACACTTCTACAATCCATGTGTGTGCTCTATTATTCGACATTCTTGTCAGTATTAGTAGTGCCAATCCTTTTAAAGTCAGTCATTTTGGAGAGTATGTGGTAATATCTTTCTGAAGAGACAATTTACATTCCCTTAATTACTAATGAGATTAAGCACCATTTCATGTTTATGGACCATTTGGATATCCTCTTTTAAATGTCTGTTCAAGTTCTTTGCCCACTGATATACTGGGTTGTGTTTTTTCTTTTTAATGTGTAGAACGTTCAGGATAATGACTTCCTCTTTCATTAGTCTTTCCTCAACTTTGTCTTTCCTTCTACTTTCTGTGGCATTACTTGATAATTCTTCTCCTAAGCTCTTGAGATAGATAATTCATTAATTTTTCAGTATCTCCTCTTTAATAATATATACACTTTATGCTACTAGTTTCCCTTTATAAACAACTTTAGCTGCATTGCATAAATTTTGTTAGAAGATATTTTTATCATACTTTCAGTGTGAAATATCTTCCAATTTCTATTATGATTACCTTTTGGAGCCAAAAGGAATCAAAATGTATTTCTTAACTTCTAAACATGTGGACATTTTCTAGTTATACTTTCCTTATACTTATGTCTAGCTTAATTCCACTTGTGTCAGAGAATATGTTTTCAATTATTTAAATCCTTTAAAATATGTTGCTTTATGGCCCAGGATATAGTAAATGTTTTTTGTAAGTGTTCCATGTATAACTGAAAAGAACATATATTCTGCTTTTATTTAGTATTTGTTCTATATACATCTACTAGGTCAAATTTGCTAACTGTATTAGTTATATCTTCTATGTCCCTATTTGATTTATGATATAGATGATTATCTACATGTTTTCTCACATACTGTGAGACGTGTTAAAATCTTCCTAAATTGAAAGAACTATCAGATTGAAAGAATCTATTGAGTATCAAGTAAATGAATAAAAACAGACCAACACCAAGACACATCCAGATGAAATTTCACAATACTGAGAAAGAAAAGGAGCTCCTAAAAACTCTGAGAGAATTAAAAATATATACATACAAAAGATAAAGGATCAGCATGGCATTAAATTTCTCAATAGTAACAAGAAAATTAAGTAATGCCCTGAAAACTCTAAAGGAAAAATTTTTAATCTTCTTTTTAACATTGAGACAACCTATGAAATAATTGCAAGGCATTTTAGACATGCAAATTTTCAAAGAAATTATATGCAAAATAGCCTATACACTGAAATAAAGTAGAACTTGCTAGAAGACATCCACAATCCCCACCCAAATGAAGAAGTGAATCACGAGAAAGGTATGAGTTCTCAAAAATGTGGTTCTGACTCAAGCAAAAAGCTATGGGATGAATAATAATGATAAAAAGAGATCCCAAGATAACTGCTGGGCAGCACATGTAGTCAGTCACCTATTCAAATTGGAAAAAAAATCAGAAGGCTTTAGGAGAAACTTCTTCAAGAAATTGAATTTGGTATCTAAAATAGCAAATGTATTAGAACATATTAGGTGGAGATTTACAAGTGGGAAAGATGATGGGAATCAATAAGTAATAAGTACATAGAAAACCAGGCTATCAAACATAAAAGACATTTAATAACTTCAGAGAAAACAGTTATTTAGAAAGTAAAAGTAAATATAATAGGCTACATAGCTCAGACAAAGGCATTGATATAGTCATAATAGTGTAATTGAATACTAAGCAAAACTATGACATAACTCTTTGTCAAATGGGGAGACGATGAAAGAATAAAGAGATGGGATGGGAAAAGAGATTGGGTGGGTGAGTGAAAAATATAAAAAAGAGTTAGAACTCCGTTTTCTACAGTAAAAAGTCAAAATACAATGTGTAAAACTAAAAACTGAAGTAGCTGCATTTAGAAATGCCACTATAAATTTTTTATAGTTATTAGAGTTGGAAATAGTTGTTTCTGGAAAGTTGGGGCTAAAGAAATATTATTTTTCAAAATTAGTCTAAGATCTGTGTAGAACTGACAAATGCCAGATTTTTAAAATTCTATCATAAAAGTGGTCAACAGTCAGAAATTTCAGAATGTTTACAAGATAATCTAAAATCACTCTCAAAAAATTTCTTCAATTAAAAACCATTTAAAAAAAACACAAAAAATAGAATAAAATCATTCTGTCTTTAGTACTTCTTTTAAAACAAAAATGAACTGCTATACATGATTTTATCCTAAATACCACTCTCCTTTAATTCATGTAATTCATACTTATTATGCACTTTTGCAGACACTTGCTCAACACTGTTTAGAATCTCAGGAACACAGTTATTTCAGGTACTCACCAAGATGCTGATTTCTGAGTAATATAGCAAATCTTGGTCAACAAAAGTTCCAGTAGATACCCTCGGTGAGAGTCTCCCAGCATATGCAATTCATCCACAACCACCATTCCTAAAGAGATTTTCCAGATGCTAGGTTTTACATAGTTTCACAATTCTAATAATTTTAAGACTCAATATTTTATATCTACAAAGTAACTGTCATTGCAGGTAATGCAAATTTCTATCCATAAAACAAAAATCAGCTCCCACATAGTGGACAATTCTTTTCCAGGGTATTTCAGGTATCATAAGTGATCCTATTACAATGTATTCAGGATCTAAAAATCAATGATTAACTAAACTCAGGGACAACTCAGGGGAAACTGACTCTTATTACTCACACTTTTCAGTTGCAATTGTGTAGAAATATATGTATGATGAGATATCAAAGACATCTATGACAGTTGTTCCCTACATTGACTTTTCTATGGGGAAAACAAGCAGGGCAACCATACTCATGTTAGAAAGTTGCTTAGAAAAATAGAATCATATCAAGGAGAAATTATTTTAAGGGATGTTTTTGTTTGATTATGGTGGGTTAATGAGTCACTCTGCTACAAAACATAAATATGATCATAATCCCCTGAGAATCCAACCAGTCTTTGCACTTGAATTACTGAAGAATTACTGAAAATTTAGTTATTTACCAATGCCTTCTTTAGTTAAACATTTTCATACGTCATAGTTTCCATGTGTACTGGTGTCCCCCCACTGCAAATCCTCCTCATCAAAATCGAGATCTTTCAGACTATTTCCTAATGACACATGGTATTCCTTTTTCTCATCAGAAAACTATCTCCAAGTCACACTGCATGAGTTATCTCAGTATTTATTCATTCATTCATTCATCCAAAAATATTTACTCTACCTAGTATTCCAGGCAATGTGCTAGGTATATTGGATATAACCCTTAAGATTCTACTGCATTCCTCAAGATATTTGAAGTCCAATGGATCACAAGTAATAATTCTGATACAAATTGATGAATGTTATTTCTCTCTCCAAGCTTTACAGAGCCCATGTCTTATTAATCTTTGATATCACTCTCCACTCATACCCTACCATAGCTTTATCATTTAAGTTCACCAGAATCTCAATGAGCAGCTAATATTCTTGCTGCTACTGTTGCCAATACAAACATTCTCTTCCTGTTCCTACCTGTACATAGGATTTCTTGAGTGGTATTAAAAAAAAAAAAAAAGCATTTAGGTAGAAAATCTTCCTAGCGTCCCAAGCTCAAATACAGTGTCAGTTTCTATAGCTCTCTACCATTTCCCTGCTCAGTGGTAGCCCTTGGGTACAGGCCTAATCTAGATGCCACAGCACCAGAATATGATAATGAATACACACACACGCTAATCGCAGAGATGGCAGATCCAGCCACAACATACTTCCTTTTATTCCTGGTAAAGTTTAGAAAGAAAAGAAGAAAAGAGAAATGACAAGTATTGTAAAGTGCAAAAATACAAAGAAGTTGAGTCAATAACAGCAGCAGTACACAAATTTTTTCCCACAGATGCCAATGTCCAGAAGTAGATAACAGACAATAGAAGAAAACACGGGACATACAGAAATCACTCCATTCCATAAAAAAAAAAAAGGTAATAGAAAGTATTTGCTTACTTCCTAAATTTCTTACCTAATAGATCCAACTGATTTTCTTCTATTAGGCGATTGACCAGACCATTGGCTCTCTCAATTGTGCAGACAGCAATATCCAAGGAAGAGAAATGCCGTTTTGGAGAAGTACTGCCCATATAACCATCTACTTTTATTCCTACTTCCTGAAACAGACTCTGAATTGAGTAAAAAGTTACAACACAGGTGAAAATACTTGGTATTCATGAATTGTAAATTGGTTCTCTCCCAGATCACAGATATAAATATCTAAAGACATCTGTCAGATTACTATTAGTTGTTCCTGGCCAGGACACACTGGTTCCTTCTAGAATCATACACTAAAAATATAAAGTTTAGAACAGACAAAATCAGTACAGATTTCTGTTAAGACAAAGTCAAATGAAATTAAGTATGCCAATTTAATGACAGCATTTTACAATTAAGCAGTTCTAACTACTTATCGAAATTAAATTGGAGAAAAAACTGCCTTAAGTACCACTTTTAATCTAATTAACAAACAAAAACCAGCTCTTTCTTTAATGTTAATATAACACTTTAAGAAACAAATTTATACTACATGAGGAAATATTTTCATTAACCCACTATTTTTATATAATGGAAGAAAAGTTTTCAAAAGTCAAATGCAATGGGACTTTGATTTTTTTTTTTTTTTTGGTTTAACTTTTAACTAACATACCTTCTCAATAAAAAGGATCCTTTCATCATTTTGTTAGTTTGGTCTAAGTGGAGAGGATGTAACCATGTAGGACCAGCTTTGTTGGCTATTTGGCCTCTGAAATAACTGTTAAAAAGATTTATAGAACCATAGAACTTTAGAGCTGTTCATTCATCAAGTTATTTCTGAGTGTTTATTGGGTTAAACCACAGTACTAGGGTTAACATCCTTATTTTACCAATGAAAATACTGAGACTCAGCAGATTAGGTGCCTGGACTAAAAAGACATAGTAGAAAACCTGTGACTAGCACCAGATTTTCTTGCCATTCCAACAGCACATATTTTTTTTCATTGCAGAAATCACAGTAATAAATTTATCCTATTTAATAAAGCATTGTATTTGTAAAAATGCCTTAAAAACCAGTAAGCATCATACAAAACATTATTATTCATTTTTGCAGAACAGAGGAATAGACCACAGATCCAGAGCTTCATCTAAGCACCCAAGGATCCTGTTTTTCATCCCTTAAATGTTACCAAGGCCCTCAACTAGGATGGGATATGCTTCCTTTCCATTCCTACTTCAGTCTAGTCTTATTCAGTTAAAACGCTGAGTCTTAATTTGCAGGTTTATATACTCATTGAAGTATCCCATTTACTTCCTAAGTCTTTCAATTTTAAAACACTTTCACCAATTATTCTTTTCATTTGATGGCTCTTTCTCATTCATGCAATAATACAAAAGTTTCCCTTCACAACAGAGTCACAAATGTAGTGAACAATTTGGTGATGGACAGAGGGGAGGAGGTTTGGGGGGCTGGGAGAATGGGGTGAAGGGTTAAAGAAATACAAATTAGTAGTTTATGAATGGTCATGGGATGGGGAGCATGGCATAGGAAATGCAATTAAAATGAATACATTGGCTAGGTGGAGGGTCAGGGATGGGGAGAGCAATTGGAGGGATCGTTTTACGAACTACATAGATGTCTAACCAATATACTGTATACTTGAAACTAATTAAAATAAATTTTTTTAAAAAGTTTCCCTTCATAAAGGGTCAACACCTAATGCTACACTGGGGTGCAATAAAAGAAACTTTATTTTCCACTTGATTTTATAATTCTATTTCAAATGAATAAAGCCATGGCTGCTAATAACAGGACTTATGACAATTTCAAACTTAGTACAAGAACATTACCTGGAGATAGAATTTTTTCTCTTTAGCCACAGAGACAAAAGGCAGAATAAACAAAGCTTTCTTCCTCATTTCCAAAACCCGCTTCAAAATAAGCAATTCAGCAACAAGAGTCTTCCCAGCACTTGTGGGAGCTAGAACACATTATTCCGCAGGGTTATCACAAAAAAGAAACAATATTTGATATACTGCATTACTATTTTAAAACATATCTGGCAACTACAGAGCCTAAGAGTGACCTGTCATTAAGGCTCAATTTTATATCCTTAATTGCCTCTGACTTTATTTAAACTAGCTCTCTAAAGTTTCACACTGAAAATAGGTACTAAACAAATCTTTATGTCAACAGTAAGTGATGATTATTGCGTTCCTAGCTTGGAGCTGAAGATTCTTTCCTTTAAGTACTGAATGGCTGAAAGCTCTGCTTTGAGAAAGGAGATGAATAACTTTAATATGTTGTGATAGGAGTTTTATAGAAGTTGAAGGAAAGGAGCTGTAAGGACATTATGGAAAGGAAACAGAACTTGTGAGAAGGCAAGGTAGGAGGGTAGAGGCAAGCAATGCCAAGCAGAAGAAATAGTATGTGCAAACACCTGGAGGAAAGCCTAGTATGTCCAGATGCCAATAAGGAATGTAGTAAGCTTGAAATATAAGACAAGTAGAGAAGCGAAAAAAAAAATACATGCTTCATGAAAAAGTTTTATAATCCCACCACGTAAGGAATTTAGAATTTATCCTGAAAGCAATACAGAGTGACTAGTGAGTTTTATGAAAAGGAGTGACAAGATTATATTTGTACTCTATAAAAATCTCTTCAGCTGCAGGAGCAGAGCATAACCAAAGAGGAAAGATAAACTAGTTATATGGTTATTGCATAATCTAGAAGAAGGATGATAGTGAGCATGACCTTGAAAAGAGATGATAGTAAACTAGATAAAGAAGAGAGAGAACTCAGAATTGAGATATTTAAGGTTACAGACACTGGACTTGGTGATTAATTGATATGAGCTGCTGACCAGAGTTAGGAATGACATCAAGTTTTGATTTAAGCAAGTGAAATGGTCAAGAAATTCTATCATTGCCACTACTTGCCACTAGTTAGCATTTACTGTATACTTTCTATGTACCAAAATCCGTTTTAAGTGCTCTCTTATTCCCTTTCTAGTAATTTGTAAGGTTACACAGCCAATAAGTGGTAGAGACAGTTTTCAAACCCAACTACTCTGACTCCACAGCCTGAACTTACATCTATTAATAAATTGTCTAATTATTTTTTGCAGCCATAACTAAAAAAACTGGATGACTCACAATTTCAGAGAAAACTATTACAAAGGAAGTGCATCTTACCAAATAATTAGTCCCTAAAGTCAATATAGTAAAAAGATTTAAAAGTATACACGTCAGAGTTGCCCTTGAAAGCCCATATAAATTTTACATAAAGTATATTGTATGGTTTTGTATATTGAACCCTGTACAAGCAGGTCAATTTATAAACATATAAGTTATGTTCACACATTGAAAAGCAACTAAGATAGGCTGGAAGAAGAGCAGATATACATCTCCCATTGCGTGCTCACTCTCCACGCCATGTTTGTTGAGAAGAATGACAAGCAGAACAGTTACCTTTGTCTTTTTTTTCTTTCCTTCCCTCCACCCAGCCACATAACGGATTTTGCATAATTTAAATATGCATATAATGAGTCCACTTTTCATGTTTTAAGACTTTCTCTAGTTATAAAGCACTGTCTCAACCACCTCTAAAATAATTATTACCTCAATAGAGTATTCTTTACATTCATAATGTCTTTAAAATAGAGAAATTAATTTGCACAGATTTAAATACCTGAATAAACTAAATTCTTGCCTTCCAGGACTTGTCCAAGCAAAAGGCATTCTGCCTGCCATTTAAACATCTTTCTAACACCAAAACTGTGATATTTCTCCAGAACTGGTGTAGGAAGTCCCCAATTTGCCAGTAGCAGCTTGTCTACTTGATCGTCAGAAACGGTTTGTTTGCATTCCCCTTTCAGGAAAAAAGAAAAAGAAAAAGTAATCAGTAGTAGAATTTAGTTTAACATAGGACTTCAGTGTTTAACCCTCCACTGTGTTTTGAAATTCCCGTGCACTGGAATGAGGCTTATATAAAACACACCTGACTTAAAGCACATCCAGTAAAAGGATCTGTAGGGAATACTGGGCACTCTTAGGAGGGAGCTTTCTATAGGGGATATCGGGCCAACCAGGAAGTTGCTTCTGGGTGGAAAGACCCCGAAACCCCTTGAACGTGACTAGCAGGTGGTCGCTGCATGTAAGCAGAAAGGCCGTCCGCGGCAGAACGGGAAAAGCCCTGCCGCACGAGGCCGGAGAAGGGGGCTGTGAGACCAGACGGGAGCGCGGGCAAAGCGAGCTCCTCGCGGTTGGGGCACCTTCCTCCGGCACGCGGCCCGGCTCCGTGTCCACCTCCCCGGTGGCCTCCAGAGGGCCTGGGAGTACCTGCAGCTGCGGCCGGCGAGCGGCCCTGGCCATTCGAGCCGCGCCCCAGGCCGGGGGGAGGGCTCAGCACCGGCCCCGAGGGCGGCCGGGGGCCGTCCCGGCTGTCATCGCCGCTTCCCGAAAAGGAGTCTGAGCCGAAGGTCGAACGCCGCCGCTTCCCACTCCAGCGCGGAAGACTCATCGAGCACTTTTCGCAGCGGTTCAGGGACAGCCACGGCTCTAGTGCCCTCCCCGTCGAGAGAAGCCGGGCCTGGGGACAGGTGTGGCTGTCATCTTCCCGCCACAGCCTTCAAACGCGGGCCTCCCAGCCTCCCGGGCACCATAGAGTTCTCGGCGCGGAGCGTAGCCGGAGGACCATCGACTCGCGGGGGAAAGAGCGGCCCTCGCGGAGTCGGCGGCCTCCCGCCTTTCCGGTCTGCGCTCGGCGGGCGCGAGGAAGCCGGAACTGGGCCTAGACGTGGAGGGGCGGCGGCTGGGCGCGTGCGACCTGCGTCTGTAAGCGGAGGGGCGGCCGCTGTGTCCTTCGTGGCCCCTTCTGGGTGGGGGAGCAAGGGTTGCGGTGGGGCAGAGGCTATTTCTTTACACAGTGTCCAATTGAGTCGTCTTACACTGCGGTGGGATGCGACGGCGGAGTCGGGCACTGCTGGCGGACAGACCCTCGGGTGGCCGTAGGAACGCGGCAAGGAAGGGACTCTGGGTGTGCCCGAGTGACCATTCCGTGCTAAGACCTTATTAGGGGACGCGGGATCCACATTTTGCCAAAAGGGAATCAAATGAGTTCTGGGCGTCAACTGCTGATGCTTCATTACCTCGTTGCAAGCGCCTTTCGCGAAGCCAACCTAGATGGCGAAAGCCTTGCCCTAAAGAGGCTGTGCTGTTCTCTAGCGCTAAAAATCTCACAAGGGCCAGTCCAACAAAAAAAAAAATTCCAATATACGTTTGGGAAATGGCACTCGAGTGTCAATTCTCCCGTGGAAACCTATCAAAAGCAAAAAAAAAAAAAAAACAACAAAAACTTTTTCGAGCGGCAGTATTCTAAAATTCCACGAGATGGAGGTATTATTCCGCGAAGGAAACATTTTTTTAGTTACCTTTTATGCCTTTATTCTCTTCATTACTGACCATCTACTGTGTGCTGGGCCCTGGATGTGTGACAGGGAAATGGCAGGAAGTAGCTCCTGCTCTCAGAGCCTAGAGGAGAGGAACAGACATTAATTATTTTTTCAATTGTACTAATGCTCAGGCAGAAATGAACAGAGTGCTACCAAAGAAATAAATCGATCCTAATTTAGATTGTAATCATGAAAGAATGTTCAGAGATGCCGTATAGCATGGGGTCAGTGCAGTTCTGTAGCCAGCCTACTTTTGAAGATGTAATAGCTGTGTGATCTTGGCAGCTTACTTAAGCTTCGTGCTTCCATGTGTTCATCTATGTAATGAGGATAATAATAATTACAACCTATCTAGTTATTATAAGCACTAAATAAGTAGATATGTATAAAGCGCTTAGAACTATGCCTATCACATTAAGTACTATTCAAAGGAAGTGTGATATATAAATGTTCTAATATGATTTCCAAAATAAATCTAGCACTTTGATGGGAAAAAGATAACCAAAGAAATCTCTCACAGTTGTTCTATGTTTATTAGGTGAACTGTGATCAAATGAGGAAAGGAATTACAAAGGATGGTCTATGTGATTCTACTGAAAGCCTAGAGAATATTTTTAAATGTATAACTTATTTCGAACATTCAATATTTATTTCTAATTTTAAAAACTTTTACAAAATAAAAAGAAGTCTACTTCTCAAAAATGTTAAAGAATTTTTTATGCTAACAGTTATTTTTAATAATTAGTACTAATACAACAGAAGTAGTTCCCATCTGTCTTTGAATTGTGTCCGGGCTAGTGTTCCTTGCTTGGCATTTTATTTATCTGTGGTAATCCTTCGGGGCCTGAGTTAAAGCCCTCAAGAAAAAAATTGTGCACATATTATCTGCTTGAGACCTGGGAGACATACCAGTTTTGGACCACTTTAAACTTAGTCTCTGGGTTAGATTTTTTTTTTAACATACAGAAGTAGTAGAATGATGTTAGACACCCAAAGCCAGATTTGGACAGGTCTCCAGCCTCACCATTTCTGATGGCAGAACAGATATTTCTGTTTTTACTTACATAGCATGCTACCATTCTCGGGTTTTGGCTTTATACAGGGGATTTTAGAGTTTTCCTCTCATCCTGCTAGGAACCATAGACTCCTATCTCCCACAATACATAATTTATTAAAATTCACACTCCAGACCACCAAGGATCAGCAAACATCACTATGGAAAACTTTGGTTCTAATACTTCACTTACTTCTTTAGACTGATGATTTGACAGTCTGTCCTATAAAGAAATCTCTGATTTTACCAGTTTAGTCATAAATTTTTTAAATATATATATTTTTATCTAACATCCAGAATTTTAAGAAAAAGTATGCTGTACTAGATATGGTTTCTTGCTTAGTCTAATATTGCTGAAAATAGAAACAAAGGAAACTCAAATAACAATTGATATACATTCGAAGATGTCATCTTTTTGTTTTAGTAAGTTTGCATAGATAATAAAGAGTAATTTTTCCATTAAAATTTCAGAGGTTATATGGAAAATAAATTTACACAAACTACATTAGTAAATTGACTAAATCGAAATCACCTACCCAGATTGAATAAACTCTGTGTTTCTCATACAGAGTGAACTGATTTGCAAAAAAAAAAAAAAAATACAAGATCAGAAATATGCGATGCTAGCAAGGCCGACTGGGTCTAATGTTCTGAGATTAAAGGAGATGCTAATTAAGAGGACTTTGTGTTTGAAGTTAAGTGGTTCTCAACTGAAACAAGACCAGAGGCTGCACATTAGGATCCCCTGAGGAGCTTTAAACTTGCTATCCTACTCCTGGAAATTCCAACAGAATTGGTCTAGGATCGATTTTGGGCACCAGTAGGTCTTAAAAGCTGCCAGGTGTTCCTAATATGCTGCTGCAATTGAGAACCACTGGTATAATCCAAGGAATGAGGCAGACTTGAGTTCTCATGGCTTCACTGAGAAAATTTTAATGAGGCTTAAATTAACAAGGAACTCTGAAGAAGACCTCTGAAGAATGATCCAAAGAACTAATTTAAATAACTCACTTATAATTGGGGATAGAAGCAAAATTAAAATAACTTTAAAGGTCTACATAAAAAAATTCAGAAAGCCAAACTAAAGGTGGTCTAGTACCCATCTGACACCATACATAGCTATTACAATATTATTGACTATATTCCCTAAGTGAGTGTACTGTTTTTAGATTAGCTCTTATGGACTCAGAGGATTTCTCCAAAAGTTACTTTTTTTTCCTTTGATACTCATAACTCTATCCTTTTTATTATTATTTAGACAAAATCTTTCTCAAATCAGCAACAGCAAATGTGAAAACCAGTGAGAGGTTTGTTTATAGTCAGCTGTTTGGGTAGAGGGTTGAGGATGCAGGCCTAGCCAGGGGTAAATCCTCTCTTCATTTTCACTTATTCACTTTTTCCCCTTCCCTTTCTGTTTAAATTTAACCACTATTAAGATAGCATACTCTTATTCATAATACAATGCAAATTTTATCTTTAATAAACTCACAATCCTCCATGGAAAAAATTCTTTTACGGTAAAGGAAATTTACAATGTTAATAAAATGTCCATTAGAGTGATTTATAGATGTCCTTAATATAATTTTTACTAATAGCAGATAATTTCTTGAATATGAATTGGTAAGTAAATAAATTTCAGGATTCCATCTCATTCCTTTCTAAAGTGGGACCAATTTATAAACACCACATCTTCGCTGCCCATGGTGGTGGTATGCATGTTCTCGGTTCTTTGTCCCTATGTCAATGGCAACCATAAGGATGAAGACATACAGATCTTCCTCTCCTACATCACTGCATCTGCAAGGGCAAAGCAAGAATGTTTCTTTTGGTTCAACAGTGTCAGTATCTCATCATGGAATTTCGCTTTTATTCTTTAGACATTGGAAACCATTGTAGAGCAAGAAAGAAATATGTACCAATTATATTAAAAAAGACCCTTGTGTGTGTGGGGGGGGAGGGATGTAAAGGAGAAAAAGCAAAATAAAAGAAATGAGTCAATAAGACCACTGCCACCTTCCATTAAAAAAAAATATATTGGTAGCTTTTGTTTAACAGTGGAAGTGGTAAAAAAAATTATCAGATAGTGCATCTATATTGAAAGTAGATTGCTTATGAATTCAATGTAAGGTGCAAGGGTAAGAGAGAGATCATGGATGGTTTTTTTAAAGCTAGAAGATCTTTGACATAATTTAACTGACCATAGCATTTCAATTTTACCATGTCTGCCTAGCTGTTATGTTTTACATTAATTTGTTTACATTTAAACTTCTCTATACCAACAAGAATCAAAAAATAACATAAGTAAAGTGGAATGAGTGGGGACTGGAAAACTATAGTATTCTTCCTTGGAAATTGAGTATGGCAAGGATCAACAATTGTTTCCAAGGTGAAATAAAGGTATAATAAAGAGTTGAAAAGTAAATGGGTAAATCAAATTGTGATTGTTTTTAAAAGGGAAAGTACATAGTGCTTAGAAAGAGCTAAGAGAACATTGTGAAATAAGGAAGAGAAAGATAGCTTCTACAAGTTAGTGTTTCTTAAACTGAGAAAAGACAGGTGAGTGGGTATTGAGTAAATAAGTAGGAGAGAATAGTGGGGATAAGAATGTATGAAACAGGCAGCTCATGACTTGTTCAAAGGTTGGACAGAAACCTAGTGTGGCCAGAACACAGAGAACCAAGAGAGGAGATCTAAGCAGGTGCCATATCTGAGACCAAAGCAATAATACAATGGAGGTACATGTACTATATGTCATTAGAATTAAAAAGTTGTAAGTAGAGCTATCAAACTGTTAAGGAAAATATGTTCTACCTGCTCGCCTTGACAAATATATGTTCCTCAAAGTTGAGATTCAAATTTGAAATCTTAGATTCTTCGAAGTTTCATATCAGAACATGGCGATGGAGGGAGAGCTAGCCTCATCCACTTGGCCACTATTCTAACCCCTGTCTTTATACCTCAGGTTCAGTTTCTGTTAACATCCCTTGACCAACAGTCCCTCTTGGGCCAGGGTAGGGGTACACACTGATAACATGTTTTCTTTTCAGGGCCATGAATTCAGGGAAGAGGCTCTGTAGGGTCAAGGCCATTTGGCAGAAAATCCTGTGGTGCCTGGTACATGGAATATGGTTTAGAAGTGGACAAGTATTCTAGTGGCCATGACACTTGTCTTGCAGACTCCATGCCCAGTGGGGAGGAGCACATACAGAGCTGGAAAGAGACCCTTTTAAAACCTTGCTACTCTAATTCTTATTTGCAGACCAGTAATATGAGGATCACCTGAGAAGTTCCTTAGAAATACAGGATCTCAATCCCTATTTCAGACCTACTGAATCAGAATCAAACAAGACCTGGAGGTGATCTGTATTCCTAGTAAAGTTTGAGAGGCATGGGACACAACGAAGGGATCAAGACAAGGGCTGCTTTTATCAGGTCTATGAGCAGCAGCACTGTCTGTTCCTATAAGGCTCCCTAGGCCAAGTTCAGGGAGGATGTGGGATTTGCCCCCACCTGCACTGGGGAGTCATGGAAGGGTTCTGAGGAGTACAGTTTCAGGGTCTGAATCACTTTTCTAAATAACAGCAGACCTCATCCCTTGAGCATTACATTGCAACAAGCTTTGTGACTTAACAGTGAATTCTCACTATAGCCTAGTGAGGTAGAGAATATAATTATATTTCAATGGAGATGATAGACTTAGAGATTTAAAATCATTTATTTTTTTAAGTTCACAAAAGTACTATATGAGTGACCTGGGATTCAAACCAAGTAACTTTGAAGACATTACGTCCCAAGAAATGTATGAGCTCATCACTCTCTGCCCATACCCTATTCCACAGACCTACCAATGCAGCCCTCTGGTACCCAGATGAACATAGGAGCTCCTGGGACTCCCCAGACTCACTCTTTTATATACATGAGTAATTACAGCATTGACATGATACAACAAGAAAAAGTTGATCACAGTGAGTACAACAACCCTTTGCCTTCCTTCTAGTCTCACTCCATATCCTGGGTGCCCACAGCCCTCCTAGAAGGAGGTCAGTCAAATGAACCCCAAGTGCTTCTAGGGCATGTTGAATCTCATTTTTCAGGATTAATTAACTGGTAACAAAAGGTTAGGAAGGTTAGTCTGGTTCCTCTAAGAAAGGGATGTCAAGATATGATTAAACCTGCAAAGATTTTATTAGGGGAAATGTCTGTAGAAAATGTGGAAGAGGTCAGGAGGAGCTGGGAGAGCTATTAGACAACCACACAAATATGACCTCTATTGGAGGAGAAGGAAAGTTGGGTAGAAACATCCTTGACCACCACCATGCAACTGGGCAATTCTTTTGATGAAATCTGAATAAGTTTTATGGATAGTACCAATGTCGTATTTTTGGTTTTGATAGGGTACTACAGTTATGCAAGATGTCACCATTGGGAGAGGCTGGATGAAGGGTGCATAGGACTTCCCTGTACTTATTTTTTTTTCAACTTCTTTTAATCAGTTATTATTTCAAAATTAAAAGTAAAAAAAAAAAACTAGAGAATGGGTAATTTTTGATTTCAATATTTGTATATACTTTAAATAACCTAAGAAGAGAAAATTAGACTATATTTAACCGGATATTTGCCAAGACAAGAATACAATAGAGGCTCGTATACTATATATTATAAATATTTAAAAGTTGTTCATCTCTACCTTAAAAAAATGACTACAAAAACCAGTTGTGTTTCTATAAACAACCAATAAATAATATGAAAAGGAAACTTAAAAACAATTCTATTTACAATAGCATCAAACAAATTAAATACTAAGGAATAAACTTAAGGAAGCAAAGATTTGTGCACTGAAAATTATAAAATAATACTAAAAGAAATTAGTATACAAACGTGTTGAGAAATTGAAAACTTTGTGTACTGTTGGTAGGAATGTAAAATGGAACAGCCACTATCGAAAACACTAGGGTGGTACCTCAAACATTTAAAATTAACATGTGATCCAGAAATTCCATTTCTGGGTATATATCCAAAGATTTGAAGACAAGGTCACAAAGACATATTTCCATACCCATGTTCATAGTAGCATTACTCACAATAGCCAAAAGGTGGAAGCAACCCAAGTGTCCATCAGCAGATAAATGGACACACAAAACACGTGAATGTCCTGTCATCCTTGTCAAAATCATTTGACCATATATATGCTAGGGTATATTTCTGGTCTCTATTCTTTTCCATTGGTATATGTCTTTATGCCAGTACCACACTGTTTTGATTACTGCAGTTTGTCTTGAAATCAAGGAGATACATACATACATACATACATACATACATACATACATACATACGTGTATACACATATATATGTGCATATATATATTCAGCCTTAAAAAGGAAAAAAATTATAACACATGTATGCAATATGAATAAATCTTCAAGACATGTTCTATAAAATAAGCCAGTCACAAAAACACAAATATTGTATGATTCCACTTATATGAGGTATCTAGAAGAGTCAAATTCATAGAGACAGAAGATAAAATTGTGGTTGCCAGGGCTTAAGGGAGGGAGAAATGGGGAGTTATTCAATGGGTAAAGAGTTTTAGTTTTGCAAAATAAAAAGAGTCCGGAGGTTAGTTGCACAACAATGTGTATATACTTAACACTACTGAACTGTACACTAAAAAATAATAGTAAATTTTATGTTTTTATGTTATGTATATTTCACCACAATTTAAAATATATATAACTGTATACTATTCAAGCAATGTGTGTACAAAAGATTATTTCACTAGTATCCTATTGATGAACATTTTAAATTCCTAATGCTAAATAGTCTAGGTTAAATGGTATGAAGTATATTAAAAATGATAGTATTAAATTCCTCTAAAATCTTGTACCTCTTTACATCTCCACTAATAATAATGGTATGCATTCCCCCACATTACCAATAATATTTGATTTATAATTTAAATTTTTTGCCTGTCTTCTGGGTGAAAATTAACTCATTATTATTATTATTCACCACTAGACATTACTTTTTCATTCCTTCAACCCAATTTTATGATGGAATTTGTTTTTTCCTCATTGGTTTTATATGAATTCTTTATAAAATAGTAATACAAATTCTTCCTCTTTTACATGTATCACACTAGTTTCTCTTTGGATGTAATTTATTTTATTTAGTTAAGGTCACAATCAATCAATAGCTCCAAGATCCATTTAAAAAACACAAAAAAGGAATTTTCAAAAGAGACTAGTTATTACACCAAAGAATGAGCGTAAAGTTTAGATACAAAAACCTGTCTTACTAAAAGAGAAAATATTTCATAAACAGAATCAAGCTAATAATGATTCAAAAGTTTGTAAAAAGCTAAAGACATACATAAAGATTATTTTTCCCTTCTTGTTATCACCTAAAAGCTTTTTGCTTATTTATTTTACTTGTATATGTTGTGTTTAGGCATGAACAAATAGATAATAAATTTAAAATCTTAACCTTTACTTTTAATACATAATTAAAACTATATAATATAGAATTTAACATCTTCAACTGTAACAATTTTTTTCTAAACGGATATACAGTTCAACAAGAGTTTACATTAAATACTATAAGCTTAGAAATATGTACATTTAAATGTGTGATTATATTAATTATATTTTATATAGGTTATTTTCACATATTCATGAGTGGCATTAGTTTTTGTAGTGTTCACTTTTGCCTGGTTATAATACTGGCGTTATAGAAAGGGAAGCTAAAGTTAAGACCCTTTCTCTTTTTATTAAAATGATCACATAACAAGAGAATTAGCATAGCATTGCCTTGAATTCTATAACTTAACCTATGCTTTCCTGTGGTTCTTGTCTATTCAGAGTCTGCAGTTCTTTTAGCAAATTTTAGTAATTGTATTTTCTTAGAAAATTTAGAAATTTTCTTCTTTCTCTCCACTGTCACTTAAAAAAATTGTCAATAATTTTTAAACTGTTTTCGCACATCTAGTTATATCTCATTTCTTCCCAGAGGAGTGAATGGAGCTTCAGAAAGCTAAAAGGTGGAGAATTCACCAGAAGAAATAGACTGAGTTCCTGAATAAATAAGTGAAGAGAGGAAACCCATTTTGAAGAGTGTGTTATATTTAGGTTCAGGGACATGAGATTTCTTCTGAGTTTCTAAAAGAAACAAATTGTGAATAAAGAAGAGGGAAGTTACTGTCCAACGTCCCAAGCTTAAGGTACTGTAGGCAGACTGAATAGCAATGAAAAAAGATTTTGTTTTCAGTGTCGGGCAAATTGAAACTCAAGGGAGCCAGTTTCCAGAGCAAACAGACTGGGTACAGGAAAACTGAAGAGGTAACATTTCTTAGCAGGGACAAATTAACCCTCAGAAAACTGGGAATAGAGTATTGTTACATAGTGCTCAGCCTCCCAGAGTTAGGATCTGAAATCTGCATCTCTTGGATTCCAACCCTGATTGGAGGAAAGTCTGGGTGATCCACAACTATGGTTTGGTTGTGGGGGGGGGGTTGAGCGAGAGGGAGTAGTGTTAACTGTAACCACCCCCTCTTCATCTCTGCTCTACAGCAACATGGAAGAAGCAGCAAAAACGCACCTTGTTCATGCGTACACAGCATAAAGAGTTGGAGGCTCTGTTTAGCCACACCATGTTTCCAGATAAAAATTTCCAGAAGGAACTTGCTTTGAAACTCAACCTACCAGAGTCAACAATAAAGGTCTGACTGATTTCCTGAGGTGACTTTGGCACCTCTATCCAAACTGTTATACTATTCAGCCTGGTAATTCTCTCCATAACACAGTATTTTATTGAATACCTACTGTGTACTAGTACTGAACTAGGCACATTGCATATATTGGCCTCACTATTATCCAGTTTAAAAGAAGTGAAAAACAGGTTCAAGGACAAAACGACTGGCTACAGAGTTAGTAAGTAGTTTGACTGGAATTAGAGATCCAGAGGTCTCATACTACAGAGATCAAATAGGGGAGGGGCTCTCATCCTTACACTCCTCGCTCTGGATCCTCTCAAGCAAATATGTGTAATCTGCTTATTCACAATACCACCAACAAACAAATAACTACCCCCAAATCTGAGTCAGCTAAGGCTCAACTTTTTTTTTTTTTTTGAGTGCTCCTTACTATAGAGGCCGCCTAAATAATCCTAAAAATTCCATTCGTTCAAATTAGTCACCTCCTCCTAGGTTCCTGGTCTAGTTTCCCTTCTCCAGAGTTCAGAATCCTTTCTCTGAATTCCCAAAACAACCTCTTAACATATCACCTTTCTTCTTTCTTCTGTGGGGTCTCAGTCCTGACCCCTCATTGTCCCTGCTATTGACTCTACTCATGGCCACCTCTGCTTTCTCAGAACTCAGTGTCATGGTGACTTAGAGAGAATATAGGGCTTATAATCTGGCTTTTTCACCCAGGAGACACTTCAGACCTCCACTACAGACCAATCTCTCCTCTTTTCCAAGACTTGGTTCAGGAACTAGTGAGTCAAATTGAGGAAGCAGCAGCAGCAGCAGCAGCAACAGCTATCACTAAAGCAACCAAACCAGATTCTTCCAGCCCAGAATGTGCCCACCTCACCCACAACATCAACCAGTTTATATTGTTTTTTTCCTATAGTTTCAGATTTCTATAGTTCCTTTTCACCTCAGCCCTTAGGCCCTACCAATTGGGCATGGGACTCTATCACTACTGAGAATCCCACAAGTGATGTCCAAATGCAAGGTCCTCAGCTGGAGGGGCTAGTGGCCTCAGTTCCTACTTTATATTCTGATGCCTATGACATAACCCAAATCATGGAACTGTACATTTTACCTGATGAAGATTAAGTATCCGACTCTTTCTACAGTCTATATTAGTATCTCTCACCCACAGGCCACGGCTAAAAGAACAGGGTTCTTTCAGCAAATTTGCTGGTCCAACTATAGGTCTATCTCCTGGCAAATCTCATCCAGTATGACAAGCTGAGGCCTTACATGCTATAGTCTAAGAGACAGTCTAGAATTCCAGAACCTCTCCAATATGATGAGCTTTGGATTTCCCTGATCAAAGTACTAATATCAGATAATACATAAAAAGCACCTTCTTGCATCTTGTACATGGCTCTCTCCTTTCCTTTGCATGCTTCTCAACCCAAATATCTGGGTTGTGTCACTTTGATTTCCATGGAAATGTTATAGATACTAGAGATTTTTTGTTGTTGTTGTTGTTGTTGCTATTGTTGTTTTCAAGTATAGCTTAGTATTACAGAGTCAAACCTTCAACTCTGCCTGGGAAGAGACCTTCTTAATCCCATAGGTGTCTACTTTGACTCCAAAAACAACTCTTCTCAAAACTATCTTAGACTTTTTAAAAGAGAGTCAGCAGTCTTTTTATGAGAGCAGTTTATAAACTCACATTTTATTTTCAGTCTTTAGGTCTGGAGTTTTCTAAAGGGTAATTACAATCAAAGTTTAAGAAGAAATCACCATTGCCATTAGTTTTAATATGGTATGAGTCCATACATAGTAAGAAGTGTAAGAACTGGTATAGGAAGAGAAAAAACACATATTTGAAGATGATCATCTTAAAAATATCTACAAAATTGACAGCAAAACTTTTAAGCAAATTTTCCAGCTATATGACCAACCTACAAAATTAATAGCATTTCTCAAAATCGGTAATAAACACCTAATAAAATAAGTATCTTTCAATAAAAAAATATATAAAGTTTCTAGGAATTAACTAAGAAGAGTAAGACCTGTAGAGAAAACTTCAAAACTTGAATAAAGGACATTGAAAATATTTTGAATAAAAGGCATTTGAAGCTATAAAATAAATTTTAAATGATTGAAATCATATAAAGCATTTTCCAAACAAAATGCAGTGAAATTAAAAATCAGTATCAGAAAAAATTCATGAAATTCACAAATATATGTATATTAAAAAGTACACTCCTAAATAACTATTGGGTAAAGAAGAAATTAGGAAAATTATGAAATGCCCAGATATGAATGAAAACAAAAATATAACATACCAAAACTTATGTGATGAAGTTAAGTCAGTGCTTAGAATAAAATTTATAGCTGAAAAAGCCTCTATTTCAAAAGTAAGATCTCAAATCAATAACTTCTTTTAAAATGGAAAAGAAGCTGACATAGTTATAGTAATATCTGTCAAATTAAACTGTAAGGCAAAACACTCTTGGAAATAAGAGTATATTAGACAAGGACAAAATGGACAATTAACCTGAAAGATGTAATTCTGAATTTGTATACATTTAATAGCATACTTCCAATATATAAAGTAAAAATTAACAAAATTCTTGGGGAAACTTCCAAAATTCTTGGAAGATTTTAATATAATACTTAATAATTGATGTGTCAAATGGATAAAAATTTAGTATGGGTAGAGAAGATTTTTAACTACACAGTTAATAAGCTTCATCTAATGGAAATATGTAAATTTCTGCATCCAGCTAGTGGAGATTACACATTCTTTTCAAATACATAGTGTCCACATACTAGACCACAAAACAAATCTTACCAAACTCAAATGAATCAATAACATACAAACGGCATTCTTTGACTATAAGGAAATTCAATTAGAAGAAGCTCCAACCTCTCCCTCTACTGAGAAATTTAAAAGTATATTTCTAAGCAATTAATCAATCATGGAAGAAATTATAATGTGGATAATAAGAATAATTGAATCAGCATTTACTGACAGTAGCAGTTTATTCAAGGTAGTAGCAGTAGCAGGTTTGCCGGTCCTTGGAACCCATCCCATTCTGGGTCATTGCAGAGAACTACAGGGCAAGACTGCAAACCTAGGAGACAGACAATGGCCTTTAGGCTGTAAGGTTTATTGTTCATTGAGTTTTTTTTTTTTCACTTTTGATTTTCGAATAGTCTATTTTTTAGAATACTTTTAGGTTTACAGCAAAATTCAACAGAAGATAAAGAAATTCCTCATATATCCCCTTCACCCACATACAGGCAGCTTCTCCCATTGGCAATCCACACAAGAGTGGTACATTTGTTACAACTGATAAACCTACATTGATACATCATTCTCATCTAGAGTCTGTAGTTTACACTAAGTTTCACTGTTGATATTGTACCTTATATGAATTTTGACAAATGCATAACATCTCTTATAGAACCATACAGAGTAGTTTCACTGCCATAAAAACTCCTTTGCTCACAAAATTTTTATAATTCCCAACTGCTGACTATTCACTCCAAATAATTTTACTTATACAGTCATATATGCATGGAAGAATCCAGGAGAAAGTGAAATTCAGCTTCTGTTAATTGCAGCAGCATTTAGCGCATCTAATTTTAGTCCATATGTTTAAATAATAGCATTGTTAAACACTGGGTGTGTGTGTTAGATGACATTTGTGTGCTTTACATATATTAATGTATTCATGTGTGAGCTAATCAACACATGGTCACACTATTATCAGCCTCATTTCACAACTGGGAAAATTAAGGTAGAGAGTGTTTAAGTAACTTGGTCAAAATCACATGTAGGAGTCCTCAGTTATCCTCAGAGAAACTTTCTAAGACTCCCAGTAGATGCCTGAAAGGGCAGATAGTTCCAATAAATACTATAAATAATACAAACCTCTATATACTATATTTTTTTATAAATACCTATGATAAAGTTAAAGTTATAAATTAGACACAGTAAGAGATTAACAATAATAACTAATAAGGTAAAATAATTATTAATCATATAGTCTAATAAAAATTATGTGAATGTGGTCTCTCAAAATATCATATTGTACTGTACTCATCTTTTCACTTAAAGGAAGCACATTATGGCCCCTCTTTGGCATATCCAAATTTCCAACGTCACTACTCTTACACTTGTGGGCCATTATTAAGTAAAATAAGTGTGACCTGGACACAAGCACTGTGATACCGTGACAGTCGATCTGATAACCAAGACAGCTACAAAGTGATTAATGGGTGGGTAGTACATGCAAAAATGATGTGCTGGAATTGAATTTTCCATTTAATATTTAGACTTAACTCTAAGCCTGATTTATGAGTTAGAAACTCTCCCCTTTCCAGTTACTCAGGAAAGAAGAAGGCCAGGAGAGGACAGCCATTTACTTGTCATGACAAGAAATAAGAGAAACAGAAACAGGGCCACATGCCACTTGCACAAGTTGCTGCTTCAGCTAGCTGTGGGTTTAGGTGAGAAGCACGGTTATAATTAGAGCAGTAGCCTGTACTGAATGCTCCACTAGCCACCTTGAGCACAGCTGGATCTGCCTACTGCACTCACAGGAGCCTGAGAGGCTGCTCTGGCCTTGAAAATGATCCTTCTTGAAAGGATTTTCTTTCTTCCTCGAGGGAAAGAAAACTCATCAATATAAAACCTCACTTCCCTTCCAGCTCCCCCTGCTAAACGCCACTCCAGTAGAAACGGGGTGTTGATAAATACAGGGGAAAGAAAAAATCGTAAGCTGAGCCTGGTCACATTGCCCCTTGTGATATAGTTTTATTTTTAACTTCGAGACACTTGAACTATTTCTGTTGAAGTTTTCTCTTCTTTCCCTGCCTCCTCGATGAATTCTGCCCTCTGTGCAGCTGATGCACCTTCAGCCACCTCCTGCGATCTGCTTGCTCACAATGAGAGGAGGCAGGTGCAGCGGTTGCTGATTCAGAACATGCTATTCAGGTAAGCTTTTCAGAGGTGATCAGGTGCACCAAGGGGACATTTGAAGAGGCAAATATGGAGACTGAGTCTGAGCTGCACATCACCATTTTCTCTGCGCAAAAGGGTTATTAAGCAAATTAGTTACACATGGTGGGGAGTGGGAGTGGGGGAGAAGGTTGGGGCTGAGAATGACACCATGTATGAACTGTTTTGAATCTAAAATCTTAGAGTGTGAAGAGATTATCTGCTTTCTGACAGCTTAGGATCTTCTACAATCAACCAGAGCAGTTCTGCGATACCTCTAAATTTACACAGTGGTGATAGGGCTCAGGGGTGAGGAGGTAGTGTGGAAATAGGTAGAAGGCCCAGAACCCAGGATTTCTATTTTCTAAAGCCCAAATGCTGTGATTCTTTTACCAATCAACATTTGATAGGCTAATTGCAAGTCATTCTCATGTCATTTAAATCCCATCCCCTATGTCACACTATTACTGATTAATGTAGCACCCTTTTATTTACTGCATGTATTATCTAAACTCTGCCGGCAGAGTTTAGAACCTGTTTTTCTCTAATTACATTCTCTAGGTATGGCTCTCTCCACACCAGGACTCTTGAATCCAAAATGCATCCATGGAATAAAAATGAAAGTATTTTACAGGTTGAAAAACTTATATAGGCTTTGGCACACAAACCAAAAGTTATTACAAACTTGTAACTTGCACATCCAGAGGAACAAATGTAAAATGATTAATAATAATTGAGGTATCAAAGCTTTAAAATGTAGATAGATTATTTCTAGCTTGTGGAATAACTATGTAAGAATTGGCAGATATGAGGGGGCAGTGTTTATTTTCTTGTTTCCCTCTGAGCCTTACTTTGGTGTTACATAGTTCGAAGTTCAGCTAAGGACATCTTGGGAAATGACTTATGCAGCAAAAGGAATTCTGTACACTCTAAACCTTGCAGTGTACAAACTAAATCCACCAATGCCAAGTGAAAGGAGATCTAACCAGATACCCTAACACCTAATTTCTTCCTGCCTGCTGGTGAAACCTCCAGGTGCATCCCATAACTCTGTTATGGATGTCTGGGTTACAATTATACCTGTTTGCTAGGCATAATTAAATGAACTATGTATAATTGCCTAACTTCGTTTCATTTTGTTAGGGTTTCTGTGGTGCCAAGTCTTCAAGGTATATATATACTGGGTGCTGTCATAGCAAGATTGGAGTCTGTTGGCTTAACTAATTAATTGACTGGTTAATAGGTTAAGAGTTAAAGAATATCTCTGATCTTTAATTTTTGACCTTGTCATTTCTGCTGCAGTTAAAGCTCAGGAATAAATCATCATTGTGACATGAGGAGGCAAAATAGTTAGTTGCTGACATCATGTGAAGGGTGCTGAGAGGACCTCTAGCCTAAAAATATCTCCCTGAAATCCACCCTGTTTGCCTACTAACTTTAAGTAAAGAATGTTAAAACTATTATCTGTTAATCCCATTCTCTTTTGCTTGAGTCAGTGATTTAAATATACCTACCATATGCCTTCTCATGACTTTCTTGGCAGTAACACTTGGTCACCACCTATTCCTCATTCTTCCAAGTTCTGTTCTGTTTTGCCCTTGATACCATCTAAGTTGCCTACATGCCCTTTGCCACCACCATAAAGGTAGCTCTGTGCAACAATGTGGTTTCTATAGAATCTCTCAATAAAACATCAAGGTGAGGAGTGTGAGAAAGACACTTTACTTCTCTGGGCCTCAGTTCCTCTTGAAGGGAATGAAGAGATTAAATTAGACATTTTTTTTTTTCAAAGTAAGCTCCTTGGGCCATCAGCATAGTCTGGAGCTTGTACCAGAACACTCTCAGACCCTACCCCAGTCCTACCAGATCAGAGTCTACATTTTCAAAAGATTGCCCAGGTGATTCCTATTCACATAGAGTTTTCTGATTACCTGCCTGATCCAGATCTCTGATTTATGCCTGCAAATGTTTAGAAAAAGTACCACAACCCCCCAAAACAATCCTGAAAGCATTTTGGAATGTCTGTTATAGCCGAAACCTACTAAAGTCTTTCCCATTCAGTTAAAGCTACATTAACCTAATAAAGTTGAAAACATTCCTTTTTCTTAATAAAATTAAAGCCCCCAAATAGCGTACATCTGACATCATTACTCTTTCCTTCTAAATTTGTTTCAAATCACTACCTTTCAAGGAGGTAGCTCTTTAAAAATGCTGCCTCTTTAGGGTTCTATTCAATTTCACTCAGTTCATTTCTGTTCAAAAAACTTGACTGAGTGCCAGGAGCAGTGTTAGCTATACTTACTCTCAGTCTCTCCAAAAGCATTTCCTATATTTCTTAAGGGCATTCACATTTGCTCTCCCTTGCTCTCCACTGATATTCCAGTCAGAGCTTTTTTTTTTTTTTGCTACAGAAAAACAGTCTCATGAGCAGAGCACTTCTGCTCCATTTATGGCCCTCTCAAGACCTCTCTCCCTCTCACACCATCTCAGCAACTTCCCTCAGGTTATACTGACTCTTGTGGCCAGTTGCAAGAAAGAAACGGTCTTAGTTGACACCTTCCTTTTCTTTTCTTAAGGAGTAGAATAATGTAGGTAAACAATTAAATATTAAATTAACAACTCCAGCCTAAGAAAAAAGATGCCCTCAAGTTGCGTTTGTGGCATCTAAATCGTCTTCCAGGCCTGATATGGTACAATTTGAACTCCTAAGTGCTTAAGAAATAAATGCTTTGTGGTGATTACAAAGGACCGAAAGCAGGGAGGGACTTAGGGGAATTCACATTCTTCAAGGAATAAAGTAAGATTTTTTAAAAAATGATATTTTAAGGCTACTAATTTGGCAGTGGTGTACACATTGCAGTAAGGGATAACTGAAATTTGAAAGGCCAGCCAAGAGCTGTGGGAGTGATACAGTGGGAAGAAATAATGGCCTGGATGAGGAAGATGACCATGGCAATGACCTTCCTGATAGAAGAATGACTAACAATTGACTGAATTTTA
The DNA here is from genome assembly GCA_030015415.1 of Cynopterus sphinx. NCBI lineage: Eukaryota > Metazoa > Chordata > Mammalia > Chiroptera > Pteropodidae > Cynopterus > Cynopterus sphinx. The sequence continues at coordinate 54,228,349 of CM057380.1, read as the reverse complement.
TATATTAGCCACTTTCTGTTTTATCTCATTTGATCCTCACACAATCATTTGGTTTATTTATGAGCCCCATTTTATGGATGAATAAATTAGCTTTAGGGAGATTAAATAACTTGTCAAAAATTAGTTAGCTAATACATGAGAGTATTCATTAATTTGGTTTTCAAATAAGGCCTCTTTGTGGAGGTAACATGTGTTAATGTAAGAAACATCCAAACCTATAGAGAATTTGAATGAGTTTATTTGAGCCAAACTGACAATTCCCAGGGATTCTCTTGAAGGACTAAGAAAATGTTCTGAAGAATGGCAGTTTTGCAGCTTATTTTACACAAGAGAATCAAAGGAGATGTAAGGAGGGTTACATTAAATCCATCAGTGGTAGAGATTAAGGAAACAGAAGAAAGCAAAGTGGGGAAATCTCCGGGATTGGATAAAAAGTAAAATGGAGAGACGCTTTCACATTGGTGGGTACAGAATAGTTAATAGTTAAATTTACAGCACATAGAGATGATATGTGGGGGACAAGATAACCACGAGGGATCTGTGGTCTTATACTCTGGTGCAGGGAGTTATGCCCAGAGGGGTCCAGAAAATGGGGGTTAATTGATTCCAAGGGTATGTTATCTTAGATGCAAAAAGACAACAGACAGGCTTACTTAAGGTAAAGATTGATCTTCGTCAAGAAAGCTACAAGTCCAAGGTGCCATGACCCACTTTTAGTTAGAAAATTTTATGCAAATACCACATTTTGAACATCCAAGAGTCCCACAGCACAACTGATGTGCTGCATTTGCTCTGGCAAGAGCTCTGTACTGTCACCATTGTTCTTAACCTCACGGCTGCATTGGAGGCTATTGCTCACCTTTTCCAGCACATCTGGGTCACATAGCGCTGACTCTCTTAGCCCTCTGGTCTCTCGTTCTCTGGCTCTGCTTCTTCCCAGTATCCCCAAAATGGTTATATTTAGCTATGAACTTCGAGGCTCAGATATCTATTCTGTGTTCTTACTTTCCCACTTATGGGTTCCTCTCTCACCTTTAAGTGGATATTTCTCAAATCTCCATCTTTATATTCTAACCCCTCATCTTCCCAACTTCATGATCTATCATCACCTTGAGCAACTTGTAATTAAACTTGCTGGATGCACCTTTCTTACCAAAACAATTTCCTCTTTAGAGTCCTATTTTTCTCAGGATTATACCCAATTTTCTCTCTTCTTGGGTCAAAAGAACCAACCAGGCCCAACCCTGCTTAGCTTCTGAGATCAGATGAGATCAGACACATTCAGAGTGGCATGGCTGTAGTTCTTGGGTCAAAATCTTGCCATCAACTTTGATTCCTTGTCTTCCCCGTCTCCAGCCAGAAACAAAAATATTAGTTGATTTTCCCTTGTATTTTCTCCAGGCTCATCTAACCTATTTCTGCTATCATCGCACTTACCCATTCAAGCCTTCATCACATTCTCTACATAGCAGTTTCTTACTCTAGGTCCTCTCACTCCATCCCTCCATTACTACTCGTTATCACACCAGTTACAATTTTAAATGGTTCCTCATTGAGTACCAAACAACTCTAGATGCTTTAGCCTAATATTTATGCATTTCCACAATAAGTCCACAATGGACTTTTTTCCTCCAGGAGTGATCTGGAATACAGTAGGAGCCTACTTAAATGTTAAATTATATGTTAAAAGATCTAGCAGCCAGACTCTTGTATCCAAAAGATGTCTTCTTGCTCACAGATGCCATTCTGTTTCATCTCAGTCCAACCATTACAGTCCTTCACTCTTCTCAACTCCCTCTCTGGCTTTAACTCCTTGATTTGTCTTCTGGGCTCTGAACCAAATTGATGTTCTTTCTGGCTTGAAACTTCTCACCTGCCTCCTGATTCAGGCTAAATATTAAAGGCATAGAGCACTCTGACATGATTCTCTTTTACACTCAGCAGTCTCAGTGCATAAAATCAGATGGGGAATGTGCTAAGAATGTAAATTCCAGGTTGTACCCCTCACTCAGGTCAGAATTGTAAACAGCATCTATAGCAGTATTGCCCAACAGAATTTTCTGTGAAGATAGAAATGTATCTTCATTTCTATGTTGAAGAGTATGATAGGCATCACAGCTGATTCTAATGAACAGTAATGTTTAAGAAGCACTCTCACAAGCAGTCCAGGTGACCTTTATTCTCACTGGCAAATAGATAATCAACAAATGTTTGAACAAATAGATGCACAATTGAACACATAAGCAAACCAAATATAACTTCTTTGAGATTTAAGTCTGTCTCTTCTGAAAACAAAAAAGAAGGAAAGAAAGAAAAAAAAAGCTGAGGGAGCTTTCCCAGATTAAAGAGGCTAAAAATACTTACCAACCAAATGTGATAAATTGACTTTAAAGAGATCCAGTTTCAAAAATTTTTAATTTTAAATATATATGTCATATATATATGACTTTTTTGATAATTGGGGAAATCTGAATATAGATAGCATGTTACATGATATTAGAATATTATTTTTAGGGTTTTTTTAGTTTTCTTAAATGAGATAATATTATTGTAGTTACAAAGGAAAAATGTCTTTATTCTTAGAGAATTCTTGCTGAAGTACTTAGGAATGAGGTATCATGATATCTACAACTTATTTTCAAGAAGTTCAGCCAAAAATGTGTCTGTGTGTGTGTGTGTGTGTGTGTGTGTGTAGAGAAAGAGAGAGAAAGAGAAGGAGGGAGAAACAGAAAGAGGAAGCAAAGGTGGCAAAATTTTAACAATTGTTGAATCTAGGTAGAGTATATTTGCACGTTCATTTCATATATTTTTTCACCTTTTCTGTATATTTGAACAATTTCTAAAAAGTACTTTAAAAAACTGCATCTTCTGACTTTTGGGTGCTAACTCCCTCCTAGACTAATGTAGTGCTGAAATATGCTACACATTCTCTAGACCAGGTGTTGCAAAGTGGCAATTACAGGTCTTGTGTAGGATGCATATATGTCTTTCCTTACCCCAAATAGTTTTTTTAAAATAGTTGCCAATATCTAAAATTTCAGTAATTTTTATCTTGATATATTATTTAATAAGATATTTTGCTATATAATAAAATATAAGACAGTATATAATAGCAAACATGTATAGATGACTTTCTGAGACAAGGACTGTTCTAAGAGTTTGGGGCACTGTATTTAACTCATTTATTCTTCACTACGGCACTATGAGATAGGTACTATTATTATCCTCCCTTTACAGATGGGGAAACTGATGAATAAAGAGGTTAAGTAACTTTCCCAAAGTCTCACAGCTACTGATTTGTAGTGTCAGGGTGGAACTCCATGCTGTCTACCTCCTAACCACTACACTCTACCACCATTCATGAAACTCTGCACCTCAGTTTATCTAGGAAAATCAGAAAATCTGGCAACATATTCTTATATGGGCCCAACTATCCAGAGCCAAGAAGCTATGTTCACCTGAAAGCAGGGAGTCATCTCTTCTGCTTGCTAGAGTCACCATATAGCCTGCCTTTGGGCCCCTAGGGGTTTGATCTCTGCTCCAGCCACAGCACAGTTGAATACATCAGAATAAATGACCCCTGATATATATTTCACAGACACATGTACACTGTCCCCGACCACGCTGGATATCAGGCTGTCCTCTAAGTGGACATGAAGCCCCAGTGGGAGAGAAGGCTGGAAGAGTAACTTGGACCAGACATATGTGTTTAGGGAGGGAAGGGGTGGAATGTCAGGATAATTGTTGGTAGATAATAAAAAAAAGTTGCAAGAAGCATAAGTTACACATCCCATAGTTGGTTAAGATATCCCATGAGAGGGCAGCGTGGACTAGCATGACCTGGGTTGGGATCTAGCTCCATTACTTAACTGCTATATAACTTTGAACAAGCTATTAAACTTCTCCGGTTTCCATTTCCTTGTCTATAAAATTAGGCCAATGACACTTCCAGGGTAGTGGAAGAAATTAAATGAGAGAGCATGTGAAGTTTCTTTGACCCCTGTTAATACAGATAACCGAAATACTTTTCTTACTAATCATTCATATTTACATTTTTATATTTTCTCCTACAGTTACAAAGCAAGAGGAAATTAGGAAGCTATGGTAAGTACTAGGCGTTTATAGGATCTTCACCTTTAAGGGGTCCAGGTTTGGCATCATTTAACCTGTAACCCAAGCAGTTGGCAGACTCGTCCTTGTGGTTTGATGACATTTATTGGCTTATTGACAAACCAGAAATGTTAGAGCAGAACATAAAAGAAATTGACTCAGAGTAGGGGGAAAGTGGAGAGCTGAGAGAGATTTGTAGGCAAAGATTTTTAGTAAAATTTTAAAAAGAAAAGAAAAATTACAGCAATAATCTAATTGACTAACAATCTTTTGATTCAGCAAATATGATTGAATACCTACAATGATTCACCCAGTGACATGTGGTAGGACTGCATATGTGAACAAAACCAGACATGGTCCCTGTCCTCCCAGCTCGCCACCTGATTAGGTGACTGATAGTACTCTCCTTCTGGAATGATATACTGATATTATGAAGAAAGTCTTTAAAGAATAATGAATGAAACAGCATACTTTCACATTATAATAGCAAGTTAAAAAGCTGGATGAAAAATTACATTCATATTCAAAAATTGTATCAACTGTGCAACATAAATTACCCATAATCCACAACTCAAAAATAACAATCGTCAACACTGTACATCATTATATTTGACTTTGGTTTTTCCCATTCTAAACACATGTACTACATACATAGAATAAACTATTGGAAAATAAAGAAAAGTGTTGATAGTTGTTATTTCTGGGTTGTGGGATTATGAGTAATTTTTCCTTTTTTTTCTCTATGAATTCCTATATTTTCAAGGTTCCTATGAGAAGCATGTATAAATAGCAAATAAGTCAAAACATAGTCATAGACACACATAGAGCTTCTCTCCTAGAAGTCATTTGTTTCCTCTTTCCCCTTGTCCTTGGTGTCTCCAGGGCAGAGCACGCAGGCCTCCACCTGGGCAGCATGGGCATTGTGAAAGATGCTTCAACCGTCATTGCCACATTCCTGTGGAGCCCAATGTCTCCTGCCTGGTGATAAACTGCCGCCTGGCCTGTGGCGCTACCTTCCACATGTGCAAAGAGCCAGAGCACGAGCTCCTCTGCCCTTTAGAGCAGGTTCCATGTCTCAACTCTGAATACGGCTGCCCCCTTTTCATGTCCCGCCACAAGCTGGCCAAGCACCTGCAGGTGTGCCCCGCCAGCGTGGTCTGCTGCTCTATGGAGTGGAACCGCTGGCCAAACGTGGATTCCGAAACAACCCTCCACGAGAACATCATGAAGGAGCCCCCCAGTGAGGAGTGTTTGGACACAGCCCTGGCCCTCCAAGACCAGAAGGTCCTTTTCAGATCTTTGAAAATGGTAGAACTTTTCCCAGAAACTAGAGAGCCCACTGAAGAGAAACCTACTATGAATGGCGAAGCCAGCTGGGAGGAAATGGGAGGGGCGGTGGGTGGAGCAGATGCTGGTTTGGTACCACATAGCTCTCTGTCAGCCACTAAGGAAGAAATCACAGAGCTAAGTCAAGAGGAACGTGAGGTGTTAGCCAAAACCAAAGAAGGGATGGACCTGGCCAAGTTTAACCAGTGGGAAAATATTTTTAGCAAAGAGCATGCAGCATCTGCTTCAACAAACTCATCAGTGAGCTGTGAGAGCAAGAGCAGGAATGGCCCAGAGAAAAAGCAGATTTCCAACAGCAATAACATGGGAGGAGAGGGCACTGATGAAGGTAAAGAACCACAGGAAAATCAGAAGCAGCAGGATTTTCATGCAGCTGAGGAAACAACAGGGCTTGCCCCTTGGCAGGATGGTGTTCTGGAAAGACTAAAAACTGCTGTGGATGCAAAGGACTATAATATGTATCTCGTGCACAATGGGAGGATGCTTATCCACTTTGGTCAGATGCCTGCTTGTACACCTAAGGAGAGGGACTTTGTTTATGGCAACCTTGAGGCTCAGGAAGTGAAAACTGTTTACACCTTCAAAGTTCCTATGAGCTACTGTGGGAAGAGGGCTCGCATTGGAGATGCCATGTTGAGTTGTAAGCCAAGTGAACATAAGGCAGTAGATACTTCAGATTTAGGGGTCACTGTGGAGAACCTGCCCAAATCAGATCTCATCAAGACGACCCTCCTATGTGCTTTGGAAAGAGAACTCAAAGGTCACGTCATCTCTGAAGCCAGGAGCATTGATGGGCTGTTCATGGATTTTGCTACACAAACATACAATTTTGAGCTAGAGCAGTTTTCATCTGAGACAGTGCTGGCTGACTTAACCACTGCCAACCCAGAGGGTCTCCATGTGGCGCTACACAGTGAGTGTGTGACCAGGAGACACAACAAGAGCAGCTCTGCCTTCACGTTCACTTGCAACAAATTCTTCAGGAGGGATGAATTCCCCCTGCATTTCAAAAATGTCCACACAGACATTCAGTCTTGTCTCAATGGCTGGTTCCAGCATCGATGCCCACTCGCCTATTTGGGATGTACATTTATTCAAAACCATTTCCGTCCCCCAGGGCAAAAGGCAAAAGTGATCTATAGTCAGGAGCTAGAGACCTTTGCCATCAAGCCAGAGGTTGCTGCAGAGCTCACTGAGAGAAGGAAGAACAACCATCCTTCAGTCCATGGAGGAAAAAGCCAGAATTCTCTAACCAGCTTGCCCTTGGAGGTTTTGCAATACATTGCTGGGTTCTTGGACAGCATCAGCCTGTCACAACTCTCCCAGGTGTCAGTGCTGATGAGGAATATCTGTGCCACTTTGTTACAAGAAAGAGGAATGGTACTCCTTCAATGGAAGAAGAAGAAGTATCCCCATGGAGGCACCTCCTGGAGAGTCCACGGAGAGGCAAGTAAACACTCATTTATTTATACATTAATTCAACAAATATTTATCCTAGGCACTGGGATTGTACTAGGTTATTGGAAATAAGATATAATTCCTGAGCTCAAGGAGGTCAATCTAGTAGGGAAGACAGACCTACAAACATAAAACAACAATGCAGACGGTAGTACCTGATAATCTCTATGAATGTGTCCTGGATATCTTCTGTTTGTTCACGTGATCCATTCTCAAATTTTCTCCATCATGATCTATCCTCCAAGAGGCTGATCTCTACAGATGGCCTTAACCATTTCCCTTGCCCTCAAGCTTCCAGATGGGCTAACCCAAAGGGAGTATATCAGCAGGAGACAGGAGTAAGGGAGAAGAGTGTGATTGACATTTCTATTCTTGCTTCCTCCCTGCATGCATTCTCCCTCCCTGACACAGCTATGCCCCTTCACTGAAAGGGGCTATATCAGGTGGCTCTCTTCACACAATTACTCATCCTGGGTTCCAAGGACCTCCCTTCTTCCCTTTCTGGCCTAGGGTGGCAACACTCTAGATTGTTACTAGCCCAGGTACTGCACTATATCTTGTGACTTTCCTAAACCTTGCCCAAAATTTGTATATTTCTTTTAAAAATTCTCTCCAGATTACCCAATTTGAGCATAACCTCTGTTTCCTGCCTGGACTCTGATTGATACAATATCCCAATAAATTCCCCTCAGTCCCATGTAAACTAAGTTTTTAAAAACAGTTTTTGCCTTTGTTAAAGGCATTTTGAAATTCTGAAATAAATTCGTCTATTGATTTCCCCTGGTTCAAATGCCTATTAAATTTTTCAAAAAATTCTGCTGTGTAAATCAAAGAATTTCTCCCTTTGGAAAAAAAAATGTATTCCTTCCTCCCACCAATCAGTTTATACTTGCTGACTGTATTATAACTTCCATCACCCTGTATCATACATAAGTGAAACTCCTAATTCATCACATCTAAGTTGGTCCCTTAGCATCCTTTCTCATGGTAAATATGTCGGTAATATGAACCACTAATGTGGGTGCCCATTTGGGTCAATAATTCTATAATCTCATGATTGAGTTTCTTCTCAATATGTGGGAATGGGCAAACTGGCATTAAAGAGTTAGAGTTGTTTAACATTTATTTTTATCGATTTTGTCTTAAACATCTTATATATTTTCCATTATTTATTCCCTGAGCCATCTTTTAAAAAATAAAAAAATAATTGAGATTCTCCCTCATGTATCCATGCCTGCAAACTTGTGTTAAATAAACTCTGATTGCCAATCAATCATGTGTTAAGTATAAACAGAAATGAGACTAAGACCCTGCCTCTTGGGAATTATATAGTCTAGAACTGCCTAATATCTCCTTTTGAAAATCAGATGCAAATAATTTAATTTATGTACTAGAACTCCCATTACTTTTGGTTTAGGATTGTCTCCAATGCAATGATTGCTGACCATTCTTGATATCATTTGGGACAAACTAAATTCCTTGCAGAAGGAAGAATAAGAATTTACTTGGAACTAAAGGATACTCATATTAAAATGGCTTTTTCATGTAAAAAGGGAAATAGTTCTAAGATCCCAGGAAACGCTTTTCTTACATTGGAATAATGACAAGAAACCATGGGCAAAAGTGGTCATATTAAAAGAGTATCAGGTTATGCCTACCTTTGTAGCCACATTTTAAAACTAGTGACTTTGCTACCACATCCTAGGTAGAAAGGCCAGAGAGTGTTTGAGTACGACTCCTAGATTTCTCCTAATATTTCTGTTCCAGTGAGACTATTATTGGTTAGGATGTTTTTAGTTTCAAGAAATTTTAAGTGGCATAAACAAAAGGGAATTTATGATGGATATAACTAAAAAGTCCACAGGTGATGACTTCAGATAAGGCTTGATATAGCAGCTTAAGAAAATGCCAAATAATGATTTTCTTTCTAGTTCTTATCTCTACTTCCTTGATTGTGGCTCCTTTCTAAGATGTAGTGTTGACTTGCTGGTCCCTGGTGGCTTCTAGCAACTCCTCAGACTGCAGCTTCCCAGTTCAAGTACAAAAGGAAAATGAGAATCTGCTTCTCGATATCTCAAAAAAAAAGTTCTGGAATGGAGTCTCTCTGACATTAATTGTCCAGATTTAACCATGCGTCTATGTGTCTCATTCCTGTTGATACCTAACACATGGTGTGTGTGTGTGTGTGTGTGTGTGTGTGTGTGTGTGTGTGCATGCGTGAATATGCAAACTAGTGTTAGTTATTCCAACACAACTGCATGACTGGCTGGGAAGAGGGAACTAGGAATTGGGTGTTGAAGAGGGAACTAACATAACGTCTGCAGCAGCCACTAAATACTCTCTGGAAGCTAAGGACAGGAAGAACAGAAAGGCATTTCCTTATATTGTTCAACTAAAGCTAGCCTAAGTGTATTGCCCCAGTGTTCACTTTTGAGTTTCTGTCTTTCCCAACAGATCTGGCAATTCAGCAGCCTATTCTCCAAAATCAAGAGCTGGGAGTTTAATGAAGTCACCTCCATGTCTGAGCACTTGAAATCCTGTCCTTTCAATGTTGTAGAGCACAAGACTGACCCAGTTCTTTTGACCAGCATGTGTCAGCCCCAAAAGCAGGCCCAAGAGAGCTTAGTCACCACCTTTAGAATCAGTCCACGAGGAAGACACATCAACTAAAGATATGAACACCACCAGTGTTGGATTCTCTGACAGAGTTACTAAAAGCAGGACAGAGTATGGTTTTGAGGACTTCCCTCTATCAACTGCGTATGTGCTTATCTGGGTGTATCGGAACATGCAATGTCCTTCAAAACCTGAGCAGTTGCAAAAGATCTAAGAATTTACTAATCCCTGGAGTGTACAATTGCTTTAATTCCATATTGATGACTTAGTTCCTTTCCTTTTTTTCTTAAATCAGTCTGAGGAGAAAATAGGTAACTTGAGGTCATTTGGAAGATGAACCGAAATCCATAGAAGAGAGCAATAAATTCCATAACCAGCATAGGCTTTTTAGTTTACAAGCATGTTTAAATTTGTGCAGCAGGCAATGCAGGGATGCACATAGAGGTGTCCTCCAGAGTACCCACAGGGAAGGACACTTAGTTTGAAGGTTCTAGAGCAGGAGCTGTCTTGACAGTCAAGTCTAGGGCTCTTCTTAGTTGCCCCATTGCCTCTAAACCCAGATGATCCAAACACAGCCCAACAGAATAGAGACCTTGGCCAAGCACAGCTGCCTCTAGGGCACTACAGACCAAAGGATGAGAGGCAGAAATGAGGTCACAGAGTTTGTTATACAGAGTTTTGGCAACATATAGGACAATTTTGAAAAATGAGGAAGGATCCAAAGGAAGCACTGTATTTATGGAGAAAATGAGGACAAAAGGCTTCATGCCTACATTTAAACATTTTAACAATGACTTAAGAGTCAAAGTTCTTTTCTTATGAAAGTTATATTCTAGGTCAAGATTATGGAGAGGATAGGCATAGCCCAGCACCAACTGGACTATCTGAAATGACATCAAGACACCAACTTCAGCGCCATGCCAGAGTGCATAGAGTCGCCCAAGGAGACCACACATTTGGCAGAGTACAGACAAGGCCCCCTTCAGGTGCTACTGCACCAATCACTAGTACCAGTCACTGGGTACCCCATTGAAGATCTTGGGAAGGAAGACATGTGAACATGAGGTTCCCTATAACTGCTCCCACCTATTGCTGGTCATGACCCTAGTCTGTCAAAAATGAGTGATACTGCTGGTTTTGGGTAATGGTGAATACGCATAACAACAACAATAAAAATAAATAATAGAAACTGACAAACAGGGTTTCTCAGAACTGTTGACATTGTGCACTGAATAATTCTTTGTCATGAGGGACTGTCCTGTGTGTTATAGGATATCTCAAAGCTTCCTTAGCTTCTCTCCATAGCTGCCAGTAGCAGCCCCACAGATAACAGCCAAAAATGTCTCCAAACACTGTTAAATATCTTCTGAGAGCAAAATTGCTCCTGATTGAAAACCACTGCTTAAAAGATGACATACAAGTGGCAGTAAGCTAGGATAAACTTTTTAGTACAGCAAAATCTTATCTAACATAGTGATCTACAATAGTTATGATTTCATCAGCTTTTCTTTATTTAGTAAATAGGATTTACACATGGTGACTTTAAGTTGGGAACCAGATGGGGTGATTTGTTTGGTGTGGCTCCATGTTCTTGGGTCATGTGCAAAAACATCCTTTTAGCTTTCTCCAGGTGTAGCTGAAGCCAGGAAAGTTAAGCTATTTATCTTGTGTTTCCATCTCTCTCACCTTAATTGGTGTCATTTTCCTAACAGCCCTAGCAGTTCAAGCAAGTAGGAAAGGAGAAAGGAAGACAGGCAATGTGGGGAAGCAGAGAACAAAGAATTTAGCTAAAAACAACAAAGAATGTAGTTAATCTGGTTGCTTGTTATTGCCTCAATCTCTGAACATGGTCCAGAGCTGGTGTAGATAAAGTAGATGACGCCTTTGAGAAGAGTCAAGAAGGCACTGGAGCAAGTCCCAGAAGTATGCTCATCTTTTCATTACAATGTGCCCCCTTGGTCCTTTTAGGTAATGTACCTAATTTTCCTCATCCTGATTGTTCGATTTATATTTCACGTTTGTATATAAGGCACCATTTTCTAAAAATATTACTAGAGTATAAGCTAAAATTTTAGTCAGTGAAGATAAGTAACTGGAAACAACTAAAGACTGCAGTGGGAAAAAAAGGGAGTTCTCCTGGTAATAATAGTTCCATGTGTTTTGAATCTAGTCCTCTCCATATGGAGAAAGAAAGCTCCTAAAGTTCATTCTCATTTTACTAGAAAAAGAGAAAGGGGAACCAAAGCCAAAGGCCAAGGGAGATGAAAATCAGGGGCTACTGTTATATGGATGAGAAGTATAGTGAAAGGAAAAGAGCAAAGGGAGTGGGTGGATGGGGGCAGGCCAGGGTTCAGGATGGCAGTCGGGAAAGTGCCATGCCTCTTCATGGGCTGCATACTCTCAGTTGCACTCTACTTTCCCAGTTGCTGCCTTCAGAGAGGTGCTGAATTGATCAACATCATCAAACACATTTTATAAGATCCCTAATTGTATATGTTGCAGAAAAGCAGTGTACTCCAGTGTACTCACTGGTCTACACAGACAAGTACATTTTATGGTGAGTGGGCGGTTGGAGCAAAAGGGAAACCTTTTAGAGAGACTGGGTTAGACAGAAGATGATTTGGTTAGTAAAATAAGGCTTTAGTGAGTAGCGTGAAGCAAGCATTATTTGATAGGAAAGACAGCTAGACATAATTTTAGATTAAGAAGCAGATGAGGGGGACAGTGAAAAGGAATAGGAGCCTGGACAGAGATATGTCTGTGATCAGAGCCCTTGATGAGTATCAGCACCAAGATAGTCGGTCCAGAGAAGAAATCAGCCATACTTGGCAGTGAGGCAGAAAGGACCTTGTTGATTTAATAGCATAGAGATCTGGAAAAGAAGTTTCTGTCTTAAAATAAAGGGAAAAGTGAAAAGTAAGGTGGAACTTGGAGATGTAACAGGAAAACCACTGTAACATTCTGATCTATGTGTGATGTCAAATAAAATTGAAGTGAAGAATGAGATTGTGCATATCCATGATGGCTTACCTCTGTATACTGGAGATCTCAAAGTCTCTATAAGCAGAAATAAAAGCTGCTTTTTACTCTGAAAGGCTAACTGGGTGAATCTGTGAGGTCTAGAGACAGATTTGTGATCCAAAGGCATAGAAGTCATTGTAGAAAGAAAGGAGTGTGTGTCTTGAAGAAAAGACAAAGAATAAGCCTGAGGGACGCAGTGCCCTAGGCATCTGGAAAGCTCACAACTTTATGAAGCTCTGGGGCATCTCTGGATCTCAGTCACTAATCCCAGCTCCTCAATCTTCCTGTCTTCTCTACTTTGAAGGCTGGATCCAACTTCAGATACTGGTTACAGCACAGACTTCTATGTCTTACCAACCACATTCCTAACACCAATCAAATCCCTGGCTTTGATTTAGCTTTATTCTGATTTTGCCTAGGATCTCCTGTCTCTGGCCTTATGAACCTCAATGGCCTGGGCTAGGATAAACGCACCATCCCCTGGCCTCTCACTCTCCTTCATCCCCACATTTTGCTTGGTGATTCACTTTTTGCCCATCATTGGCTGTCCAAATGTCCTCACCTTTTTTTCCTATCAGCCTTGGCCTTGGACCACGCAGAAGCTTCATGTGCTTCTTCCATCTACCCTCTTATGTAGCCATTGATTTTAACCATCCAGCTACAAAGAAGCCTGGACTTTCTTAAGTAGAGGCCACTGTCTTTGACTAAACCTTCTTACCAACTCATCAGAGCCTGTGTTACTTTAACTTTCATTTTTTTTCATTGCCAAATCTCTCTTTTCATTCCTTCCTAACCCTTAATTTGTACCTCTCCCTCAAGAATCATCATGTCCTAAAAGAGTGTAGTCATTACTCCCAGGCAGAATATGGCTGGCCTCTCACTACTGCTGAAGCCAGTAGAAGTTGACACTACCTGGATACCTTGCCATCATTCCTCAGGCTGATCTATTTTGAACTGGGTTTAAGTACAGTTTAAGGAAAAGGCCCAGCCCTTGAAATCTAGGGTATAGGGAGATGGGCAGTGGTAGGAGAGAGTCTTCTGGATATGCCTTAAAGGGGGAAGAAGAATTAGAGCTATGAGCATCAGGGCTATTGAGGGATACACAACAAGAACTATTTACTTCAGCTTAGTGGTGAAATGTAGTCCCACTTTATTTCCAGTTTTAAGACTAAGCAGAGGAAAGATATCTCTGCAGAGAAGGAAAGCAGGCAACCCAGGTAATCTAAATATACCTTCCCAGGTAAGCAAACTAGGAAGCTCAATGCTCAGAAAAACAGAAGGCAGAGCTTGAGGTGTTAGAGGAAGCATTCATGGGGAAGGAGGCAGGACCACAGTCTAGATGTCCATGAGCTCATACAGGATAGAGAGGACACTGAAGGAGAGCTCTTTCCTCATGCTGTCTCTGACCCAAGCCCTAATGCAGAGGGAGAGAGAAGTCTGTCTAGAACCTCAGGCAACTCATGATATCCTATTAGACACTTGAAGCAGGATGGGGATGGGGAGGAGGCAGAATCACTTTGGACATGGGAAGTCACAGTGCAGAATACAGTGAGGGCTTTTACTGAAGAAGGTTGACATAGTTTGCAGGGAAGAGTCCAAAGTGGTCATGGCAACGTCCCCGCCACCAGCCTTCATCCACCATCTCAATGTCAGTGATGATGTCATCTGGATCAAAGGAAATCTCATCACTTCCTTCTGTAGAGGACATTAATGGGATATTAGGATGGTCAGACAGAAATACTCTCATCCCTGTGCCCACTCTAAATTTGAGGAAGGGAAATAGGCCTAGTCTCCTTGAAGACAAGTCTGGACCCTTCCCTGGCCCCAGAATCCATCCCCCTCTCTTGTATCAAGGACCTTCAGACACCAGACCCCTCAAGCCACTCTCAACCTACCTCCTTGGTAATCGTACAAGGCTACAGCTGAGATCCCAGTCCCAGATCTGCCTGTGCAGTCCGATGATCCTGCATTATGAAAAATACAAATATGGGATCTTGCCAACTTGGAAAAGGAAACAGGCAGGTTCTTTTAGGTCCTTCCTCTTAACCCCACCCCCCAGATCTGAACAAATTCAGGGGCCACTTCTTCCTACACCACTCACCAGCCAGAGTGGAAGGAAAAGAGGGATCCTCAGGCTCAAGCACATCCTCATAGTCTCCCTCTGGTTCATTATCTTGCTCATATCTGTCCATGTGCTCAACATCCTCATAGTCATTCTCTGGCTCAGGCTCAGGCTCAGCTGTAGGCTCAGATCCAGGTGCTGCCTCATACACTGGCTCTTCCTCCAGCTGGAGACCTTCCAGAGTCCTAGGGGGCAGAGCTGGAGGCTCCTCATCATCCTGAGAAAAGACAATGTGGAGCAGGGTGACTTGCACTCACCAGGAGCTGCCTCTCCAAAACTGCCCAATGGAAGACCCCATCCATAACCATCCTACCCCTTCTACCCTCCACCCTGCTTCCATCTAACAGCATCTTCTAGGGAACACAATCTTTCATCCATCTTCATTCCTCAAACTTCTCCCATACCTACCAAGAGATAGTAAGAGGGGAATATAAAAGGTATGGAGAAAAGAGAAGTAAAAAACTAGTTAGATTCCTTGGAAGATCAAGAAAACAAAAGCACATTGTTGGGAATACCACAGTTAGGTTGACCAACCCTCTTATAGTCTTCCAGGACTAGGTGGTTTCCCAGAATTCAGGACTTTCAGTGCTAAGACCAGGACATTTCCAGATAAACTAAGAAGGTTTGTTGCACTCTATCGCCCATCTTCCTAGGACATGAAGGGACTGGGAAAGAACAGAGA
Source organism: Cynopterus sphinx (assembly GCA_030015415.1). NCBI lineage: Eukaryota > Metazoa > Chordata > Mammalia > Chiroptera > Pteropodidae > Cynopterus > Cynopterus sphinx. The sequence continues at coordinate 54,212,993 of CM057380.1, read as the reverse complement.
ATCTTTGGAGCTCTACTTACCTCTGGGGGATTCTGCCTCATGGGCAGGGAGGGCACTGGGTGTTCCCTGCTGGTTCTCACAGGCTCAGGCTCTGATGATGGACAATTCCCTGCTGGAGGCCAGGCCTGTGGAGAATGAAACATCTGTCCAGAAAGCAAGCAAGCTTCCATCTTCTCCCTTATAGTGACTTGGTACCTCTGCTGAACTAAATCAAGCTCATCCCTCAAGATGGGCTCCAACCTGAAATGATGGCTCCTTCTTAGTTCCTACAGCAATGACTGGCTATACTGGCTGGTGATTTGTCTTCCATTACACTGTATAAATCTTGGTTTTGTTTATTTACCCCAACATTCTGGTATATAGGAGGCCCAATTACAAACTCCAACTGAAATCTTCCTGAAGACAGCGACAGCACTTATATAGATTTTGCTTAACACAGGAAAGCCTATGTCTTATTTTCTACCAATGATCAGAACCCTTTAGGCTCCTATCTGGGCAAGGAATCCTGGTTGTAGATCCCAGAGCACCAAGCACTCACCGCTGAGGAGATTTTCTTAGGCAACGGGGCTGGCACCACTGGCTCTTCTACAGTGGCTGCTGGTTGCTGAGCCTCATGCCTCATCTTTACCAGGGTCTTTCTCTCCTGTTGCTGCCTAGCCGTCTGCTGTGCCTTCTCTACTTCCTCCTGCTTCTTTTTTTCCTCAGCCATGGACTCAAATTTGGCCTTCAGCCCACGGGCACCACTAGAAGCTATAGACACAGGCAAGAAGAATTAAGATTCTCTCAGGAGGGGAGAGGGGGTTAGAGTGCGGCACTTAAAGGAAGAAGAGGAATTATAGGAGGGTGGTACAGCCTTCGATCTAGATTTCCATATAACCAGACCATGTGATCTCAGACTCTTGTCCTTTCAAAATCATAAGTTTTAGTCCTTTAACCCACATTTTTCCCTTCCCACATTCCTTAAATGTGTATCTTCTCTGACTACCACCCAGTCTCTACCTCCCATCCCAAGCATGTATTCCTATGAATTCTTCCCAAATGTCTCATATCTCTCCCTCCCTGGGTTCCCTACTCACAGTTCCTTCCCCAATGTCATTCTTTCTCTCTACCCTCTTAATCTAATTTTTCTAGGAGAGCATCTGGGATTATAAGGGTAGGGGTCAAGTCTACCTCAGCTAATCTAGGTAGCTAAAGGCATGAAGGAGGTAGTCTGAGGAGAAGGAAGAATGAGAAGGAAGAGGTTGTTGTGGAGTATAGAGAGAGAGAATTGTTAATACTCACCAGCCTCTATAGGTGTCGTCTTCTTGTAAGCTGTGGTTGGGGCCTCCATTTCATTGAAGCCAACAGCACTCTGCAGGAGAACAGTAGGTGTATGTGTGTGGGTGGGGGGGGTGAGTAAGGAAGTGGTTGTGACTCAGAAAGCAGTATTGGGGATTGGGGCCACTGTAAGAGGTATTCCAACTGTTCAACAGTTTGACAGGGTATTCCAATGTTGTTTTGTGACAGAAAGAGGGATAAAGAAGTTCTAAACTGATAGACTCAGCTCCCCTTTTTGAAAGTGCAGTGTACCTAGACTCTCACATCTCCACATCCAGTTGCCTGGAATGTACCAGGATCTCTGGGGCAATGCATGAAGAGTAATTGGTATTAAGGAGGGTGGTGACATGAGTAGGAAGAGACTAAAGTTTGGAATAAACAGGACCAAGTAATCAAGAAAATCTTAAATACTGCCTTTCCCTGGAGTTTTTGTGTCTGTCTCTCTGCCTCCCTTAAGTTTCCTCAGTTAAAGCTCAGGCTTTAGAAGACATAACCATTAGAAGTTGAGGGCAGTCAATGGGGAGTACAGGACAGATAGCTTAGTGCATCTAGAGTTACCTATTTTTTTAAAAAAAATTACCTCTCACTCTTCTCTGTGCACTTTTAGTACAGTTTAGAAAACCATTCCCAAGACATTAGTATCCTGATACTTTACCTTATCCACTCGGTCCTTCTGGATTCCATACTGACCACCAAAGCCCTTGGCATAATCTGCAGGATGTAAAGGTCTGGGAGTCATAACAGCAGTTAAAATTTTGGAAATTGGCAGGAAGAGGGAGCAGTGGAAAGAAAAAACAGAAGACAGAAATGTGGAAAACAGAGATGAAGAAATCAGAAGATAGAGGCATGGGTGGAAAGAGAGGGGAAAAGATGGCAGAGGGAAACTTGGGAGATAACAAAGGAAGTAAAGATAGGAAGAGTGAAACATAAAAAGAGAGAAGTGACAGAAAAGGAGAATATGTGAAGGAAGAAACAGGAAAAATAAGGAGAGCCATCCAGCCATCCCTATATGTCCCAGGGAGAAAGAAGACCTCTCTGTCCTCTGTGAGGCAGAGGGAACTTTAAGACTCATAGACAAATCACACCCTTGCCATCACTAGCCTGTCTGTCTTCATCCCTGTCTCAATGATCCCTTCTCTTTGGCCTCTTTTTTCTGTCCTACTCCTAATCTTGTTTTCCCCTCCACCCCACTTGTTCTCCCCCATCCACTCCCATACACATACACTTACTCTTTACCCCACAACCTCCATTGCACATCTGCCCTTCTGTATCCTGTGTCTGCTTTCAGAAAGGAAGGAAGGAGGGTTCTATGTTACTCTGTAACTTCCCTCCTCTCCAACCCCAACTCACCTCTCTGGGACTCGTGTTTCTCTGTCTCTCCTTTGTAGTCGTATCCCAGAGCTGCCTTGTCCCGTTTATCCTTCTCTATCCCATAACGACCGCCAAAGCCATGGGAATAATCTATGGTGGAAGGAGCAGTAATGAGAGTCCAAAAAAGTATATCTATATGAAATGTATGCCTTTCCCTGCTCCTATCTAAATAATTATATATGTCAGCTAAAATGCAACTTAAAAAAAAAAAAAAAAAAAAAAAAACAGTGCTCAAAAAAAAAAAAAAAAAAAAAAAAAGAATAAAAATTCCTGGCTCTAAAAACAAATAAATGAATCAAAACATTCATTATGAGCTGATATGACAGAAAATCCAAAGGTATTTTAAGTCCCAATTTTAGTTTCTAGGCTTAGGATCTAGGGTCCAGAGTTTAATTTCTATATAAAAACAGGTGGCTGGGGAGCAAGAAATGAGTCTTGTAAAAGAATTCTAGAAAATTTCTGCTCACTTGTCCAGGGAAATGGTGAGAGATCTTATAGTCTGTTCAGCATTTGGTAGAGGAGAAATTTATCTATGAGATTTGGAAAGTCCAGGACTACAACCAGTATGTGGAATACAAATATTCAATTTCATACTATTTATATTATATAGAAATTCTAAGATGAGGAATTAATTTAAATACCAATCTAGGAAAATATATACCATGAAAAAGAGTAAGTATCGGAAAGATGGCGTGAATATAAGACAAAGTAGACCTCAGGACAAAATACATTACAAGAGATAAAAGAGTCATTATACCATGATAAGAGAACAATTTATCATTCATCAGGAATATGTATGCTGGCATAAACCTATTAAAAGAATTAAAATTCATGAAGCAAAAAGTGAAAGAAGCAGAAAGAAAGATAAATTCATAATCATAGTTTAAAATTCTAACACCTTTTTCTTAGTATTTGATAGAAAATATAGACAAAAGGATCTAAAATTATAGAAGACGCAAACGTTATCAACTAATAAAATCTAATTGATATTTATAAAACACTAAACCCAAAAAGTGCAGAACACATATTTTCTTTTTCATGTTCATGAAACATTCACCAAGGTAAAATACACACTGGTACATAAAGTTTTAATTTCAATATTCTCAGATCACAATAAAATTAAATTAGAAGTTAACAATAAAATAAATAAAAAATTCCTGCTAATACTTGAAAAGTAAATAACAAATTTCTAAATAACCCATGGGTCAAAGAAGAAATCATAAAGAAAATGTGAAAATATTTTAAACTGAATAAAAATTAAAATACACATGACATTGTGGGATGTAGTAAAGCAGTGTTTAAAGGGAAATATATAGTTTTAAGTGCCCAGGAAATAAAAGTTTAAAATCAATTATCTAAGTTTCTACCACTAGAAGCTAGAAAAAGAACAAATAAAATTTACATTAAAATTAAGGAAAAATAACAAAGAGAAGAAACAAGTAAACTATAGTGAAAATGAGTAAAGTCAAAAGATAGTTCTTTGGAAATAATAAAATTGACAAACTTCTAGAAAGAATGATCATTTAAAAAGAGAAAAAAAGTACAGATTAAAAACAGCAGAAATAAAAATCAGCATACCTTACAGACATTAAAAAATATTAATGAATACTATAAATGAATTTATGTCAATAAATTTGACAACATAGATAAGATGGAAAAATTCCCTGAAAATACAACATATCATACTGACTCAAAAACACTGAAAGATTAAATAGACCTCTATATTTAAAAATTAAATTCATAATAGAAAAAAGAAGTTTTATTACAATTAACACTGCTAAACTTCAACAGAAGTAAAGGCAAAATTCCTCTCTCTGGGAAACTTACTCAGCTCAGGGCACATGAAACTCTCATAATACAAATATCCCTCTCTACCACTAAAACAAATTCACAAACAAAAATTAAAACTACCAAAGAAATAATCATAAAGAAAAGCAAATTAATTAAACAGAAGAATTGGCACCCCCAAGAACTGAAAATAATATAACAACATGAAAGTAACTAAAAGACAATATTTTAAAAATCATTAAAGAGCTTAAAGGAGGTAAAAAAAATAATAATAATGAAAACAACAGGACATTATGGAAAAAGAATAAGTGGATTTGCAATAGGACCATAGGGAATCTCCAGAAATAAAAATACCTGAAAGTTTTTTATTTTAAGATATGACTTAAATAATAATTAAATACAGCTGAAGGGAAAATTAGTGAATTTAACATAGATCCAAAGGAGTTATTCAGATAAAGAGATGGGATTAGAGACGCTAAATTAAGAGACATCGAGAACATAACTTATCAAAATTTTAGTATGCAGTAAAAGCAGTGCTTAGGAAAATTTATAACACTGAATGTATATATCAGAAAAGAAAAAAAATAAAGAGTAAGAATCAATAATCTAAGTTTCTACCTTAGGAAACTAGAAAAAAAAGAGCAAATTAAATCCAAAGTAAGCAGAAGAAAAGAAATAAGAATTAGAGCAGAAAACAATAAAATTGAAATGGCAAATGAATAGAGAAAATAAATGAAACTAAAAGCTTTGGAAAGACAATAAAATCAATAAGCCTCTAGCCAAGATAAGAAAAACTAAAAGAGAGAAAACAAATTAATAATATTATAAATGAGATCTGGAAAAAAAATGACATATATGATAGAAGCTTTGTTCCCTCCTGCTACCAAATAAATGCTATGACAGAAACTCAAAGCAAAGAACAAGAAAAGTCACCTGGGATCTAGATGAACAAAAGCACTACAATTAGGGAGAGAAATAATTAACTTCAAATGTTAGAAGGTAGGAGGGGGCAAACATAGGAGGCTGCCTAATTTGGCAGCCAGTAGCTGCAGGCACCTCTTAAAGGGGCCATGTCTGCGAGTGGACTTTCACGGTGATGGACCTGCTTGCTCTGAGTACCAGCATCAGGTAGGCTGCTGGGGGTGGCACCAGGGACTTAAAGGAGCACACAGAATTGTCAGAGGGAGGGTTGGAGGAGAGGCTTTCTCCCAGGCAGAAGTGCTAGTGATACTCATTGTTCCTCTATTGAGCCCTCCCCATCCCAGTGTGCAGATTTAACATTGCCATAGCTGAGATGTCATCAAACTGGATAACAGAGGTGGTTTTGCTCAGGGAATTCCCTGAAACTCCACCTTTCCCAACTCACGGCCCCATCCACACCACACCTAGGTATACCTCAGCAAATCAGGTACTCCTTGCTGAGCAGTGCCTAGACTCACACTGGAGGCAGCTGGCATTGGTTTCGGTTGTGGTTTCTTGAGGCAAATATAAGCACAGCATCTGCAGATTGCTTGCTGAATCTTAACAGGTGGCTCTGGAGGGGTACAGGCCAGGGCCAAACTTGGCCTGTTGCAGAACCCCTCTCAGGACTATGCCATTGAACACCTACCACACAAGGCCACACTAATAAGACCGGGAGACTTAGGAACTTTGCTCAGTACTTAGAAACAGACACAGAAAGGCAGCCAAAATGGGAAGAAAATGAGCAGAAACCATATGAGAGAATGGAACAGAGATCCAGAAATAATGACATCAAGCAATCTAACAGATGCAGAGTTCAAAACCCTGGTTATAAAGATGCTCAATGAACTTAGGGAAAGTTTAGGTGAATTAAGTGAGAACTTTAACAAAGAATTAAAAAAAAAAACATAAAAATGAAGATGGAAATTATAAAAGAGAACAAATCAGAAATGAAGAACACATTATCTGAGATGAAGAGTATATTAGATGGAATTAACAGAATAGATAAAAAAGATGATTGAACCACCAATATAGAGGATGGTGAAGCCAAGGACACTCAATCAGAATGGCAAGGAAAAAGAAGCCAAGACTATAATAATAACTTAAGAGGCTGATGGGACACTATTAAATATAAAAATATCTGTGTCATGGGGGTACCTGAAGGAAAACAAGGTGTCGAAGAGCTATTTGAAGAAATGATATTGGAAAACTTCCCTCATCTGATGAAACAGACATACAACCCCAGGAAGCTCAGAGAGTCCCCCAAAACAGGAACCCAAAGAGGCTCACACCAAGACACAACATAAATAAAATGCCAAAGGTTAAACATAAAGAGAGAATCTTAAAAGCAGCAAGAGAAAAGCAGTTATTACCTACAAGGGAGCACCCGTAAGACTAGGAGCTGATTTCTCAAAAGAAATTATGCAGGACAGAAGGGCTTGGCAAAAATATTTGACATGATGAAAACCCAGGATCTACAACCAAAAATACTTTATCCAGCAAAGTTATCATTTAGAGTTGAAGGACAGATATAGAGCTTCCCAGACACAAATAAGCTAGAGGAATTTATCAGCACCAAGCCTGTATTACAGAAAATGTTGGAGGGATTTCTTTAAAAATTAAAAAACGTGTATCAAAAACGAGAATAAAGAATGGTAAAACCTACATTCCTATCAACAAGTACCTAAAATGGAAAAGAATTAAGTGCTCCAAAAGATGGAGTGGCTGAATAAATAAGAAAAAAGACACCTATATGTGCTACCTACCAGAGACTCACTTCGGATTAAAGGACACACACAGACTAAAAGGAAAGGGATGAAAAAAGATATTGCTTTGATAGACCTATAGGGTATTACGCTGAATGAAAGGGGTCAGACAGAGAAAGACAAATACCACATGATTTCATGTACATGTGGAATCTAAAGGACAAAACAAACAATAACAACAAAAGCAAAAATAAACTCATAGACACAGAGAATATTGAGGGCTACCAGATGGGAGGGGAATTTGGAGGGGACGGCAAAAAAAGGGATTAAGAGGTACAAATGAATAGTTGCAGAATGGACATGGAGATATAGAGTGTAGCATGGGGAAGATAGTTAATAATGTTGTAATAAATATGTAAGAGGAAAGAGGGGTACTAGATTTAGTGGGGTGATAGCTTTGCGAATTCTGTGGATCTCTGATCACTATGTTGTACAGCTGAAACTATATTACTGTAGGCCAACTATAATTGAAAAAAACCTCATTGAATTGTACAATGTAAATGAGCAACTAATTGTCTATTATATTTCAATAGAACTGGAGAAAATATCATAAATGAAAGAGGGGACATTACTACAGACCTTACAAAAATTTAAAAGATAATACGAGAATACTATGAACAACTCCGGACCAACAAATGAAATGAACCAATTCCTTGAAAGACACAATTTGCCAAAACTTGCACAAGAATGGATGATTTTAATAGGCCTATATCTATTAAAAAATTGAATCAATAATAAATAATCTTTCAAAACAAAGTATTAGGCTCAGATAGGTTCATTGGTGTATTCCATCAAACCTTTAAAAAAAATTATACTAATTTTCTACAATCTCCTTCTGAGAATAAAAGCAGAGGAAATACTTTCCAACTCACTATATGAGATCAGCATTACTCTAACACCAAAACCAGACGAATACATTACAAAGAAACTACAGACCAATATATCTCATAAACATAGATTCAAAAATCTTTAAGAACCTACCTCAAAGGGTTGTTATGAGTAATAAATGAGTTAATTTTCATAAAGCAAAAAAAAATCCTCAAGAAAATATTAGCAAATGGAATTTAACAATGCACGAAAATATTACACACTAAGACCAAGTGGGATTTATCTAAAGTATGTAAGGCTGGTTCGACACTTGAAAATCAATTAATGTAATCCATCACATCAACAGGTTAAAAAAAATCATATGTTCATATTAATAGATACAGGAAAAGCATTTGCCAAAATTCAACAGTGTTCATAATAAAAACTGAGTAAATTGGGACTAAAGGGGAACTTTCTCAACTTGATAAAAATTATCTACAAAACTCTACAGGTAATATACTTAATGGTAAGAAATTTGAAGCTTTTTCATTAAGATCTGGTACAAGGCAAAAATATCCCCACAAACATACTCAATTAATTTTGGCAAAAGACCAAAGGCAATAAAATGGAGAGAAGATAGTCTTTTCAACAAATGGCACTGGAACCACTGGACATCTGTATGGAAAAAAAAAATGAATCTAGATACAGATACTATGCCCTTCATAAAAATTAACTCAAAACAGATCATAGAAACGAATGTAAAATGCAAAACTGTAAAACTCCTAGAAGATAACATAGGAGAAAACCTAGATAACCTTAGGTATGGTGATGCTTTTTTAGGTACAATAACAAAGACACAATCCATGAAAGAAATAATTGATAAGATGAATGTCATTAAAATGAAAACTTCTGCTCTGTGTAAGACAACGTCAAAGAAATGAGAAAACAAGCAAAAGACACATCTGATAAAGAATTGTTATCCAAAATATACAAAGAACTCAAATATCAACAATAAGAAAACAAACAACCCAACTAAAAAATGGGCCAAAGATCTTAACAGACAACACACCAAAGAAGATATACAAATGGCAAATATACCTATGAAAAAATGTTCTACATTATATGTCATTATAGAAATGTAAGTTAAAACGAGATATCACTGTACAGCTATCTCAATGGTTCAAATCCAGATCATTCACAATACCAAATGTCAGTGAGGATGTGGAGCAACAGGAACTCTTATACACTGCTGGTGGGAATGAAAAATGGTACAGCCACTTTAGAAGACATTTTGGCAGTTTCTTGCACAACCAAACATACTCTCATCATAAGATCTAATAATCATACTCTCTGATATTCATTCAAAGGAGCTGAAAACACATTCACGTAAAAACCTGCACATAAGTGTTTATAACCTTTTTATTCATAATTGCCCAAACTTAGAAGCAACCAAGATTCCTTCAGCAGGTAAGTGGATAAATAAACTATGATACAGTTTGTGGTATAGATGCAGATAATGTAATATTCACTGCTAAAAAGAAATTAGCTATCAAGCCATGAAAAAGACATGAAGAACACTTAAATACATATTACTAAGTGAAAGAAGCCAATCTGAAAAGACTACATATTGTTTGATTCCAACTATATGACATTCTAGAAAAGGCAAAATTATGGAGACAGTAAAAAGGTCAGTGGCTTCCAGGGGTTGCCATTTTCTGAGATATGTGTTTCTCTATTTCTCTTTGTAATCAAAACCAACTGCTAACTACAAAAAAAAAATGGGTTGGGGGTGAAGGATGGATGAATAAGCAGAGCACAGAGGATTTTCAGGGCAGTGAAAACATTTTGTAATATCATAATGTTGGATGTGTGTCACTATACATTAGTCCAAATCCACAAACTGTACAATACCAAGAGTGAATCCTAAGATAAACTATAGACTTTGGGTAATTATGATGTGTCCATGTAGTTTCCTTCTTGGTAAAAAAATAAACAAGTACCATTCTGATCGGTGATATTAATAACAGGGAAGGTTGTGCATGTATGGGGTGGGAGTGTATGTTAAATCTCTATCTTCTTCTTAATTTTGTTGTAAACCTAAAACTACTCTAAAAAAACTGTCTTAAAAGAGAAAGATATCAAGAAAAGAATGAAAAGTTCTAATCCACATGTAATATGAGTTCCAGAAGAAAGAATAAAAGGGGAGAGGAAATCCACTGTCCAAAGGGAAAATGCCTGAGAACTTTCCATAATAAAAGTCACTTCTCAGGTTGAAGAGGACTAACAAGTCTCATGTAGAATAATAAAAATAGATCTAACACTTAGACACATTCTGAAGATATTTCAGATTATCTGAGACAAGAAGAAAACATTTCATGAAAAAACAAGACAGAGAGATTACACATATTACCTACAAAGGAATGATGATGAAACAATAGAGATACCAGAAACAATGAAATAATATCTTCAAAGTGATAAATGAAAAATAACAATGAAGAGTGGAAGAACATGTAGATACTTTTTAGACAAAGTGTGGGAGTTCTTTCATAGATTCTCACTGAAATAACTATCAAAAAATATACTTTAGCCAGAAGAAAATAGAAGAAGCAAGGAGGAAACAATGATGACCCAGAAAGCTGGCAAATATGTTGGTCAATTTAAATAAAAATTTACTATGTAATAACAATGATTAAATTTTGTGTGGTTTATAAATACATAGAGCCAATACAAAGATTATAGAATATAGAATGTTGAAGAAATGTAATTAAATTATTCTATATTTTCTGTATTATTCATGAAGAAATAATGATTAATTTTGAATTTAAGTAAAAGAGGCATATTAAAACTTAAAGATGACTTCCTAAAAGTAAAGAGGTAGACTACCTTACTTTTAATTCATTACAGGTAAAGGGAGACTACAGAAAACTTGACCAGTTTCATAGAAAGCAATAAAGGAGAAAGCAGCAAATACATGTTTGGATTTAAAAATAAATAAAATAGTGGAGAATTAGACCATGGAACTAAAGGGAACTGATAACATCTTTTGGGAGGTAAAGTCTGAACAGAATAGCAAGGCAGTCAGGTTGCTAAGGATGAATGAAGTCCAGGGTACTTGCCTTTCTGAGATGTGTGTTTCTCCACTTCTCCTTTGTAATCAAAGCCAACTGCTGACTACAAAAAAATAAAATAAAATAAAAGAGAAAGAGAGAGAGAATTGGTTAGAGTAGAGCTGACAGGTTTTCCTCTCTCTCAGTTACTGTCCCCCCAGCTCAGCCCAGAGGTTTGTTTATAGGGGCTCAGGACTGAGTATAGGGGTCTAATGCAGAAACAGATAGTACCATGACAAGCTGGTATAGAGGCAATGGGCTCTGGACACAGATAGCTCTAGATTCAAACTCTACCTTCCCTCCTTATAATTGTTTAACTTTAGGCATGTCCTTTAAAACTTAGGCCTCAGTCTCATTAAATATAAAATTAAAGTAAGTATAACTGCCTTATTAACCTCAACTGTAAATGAGAGAAATGATCCTTCTTCATTTGGGATATTGTGAGAACTATGCAAAGTATAGAAAGTGTTTGCATTGAGTCACTCAATAAATTAGTGCTTTTCTTCCTCTCATGAAACTAAAATGAGATAATAGCTAGAAAAGTACCTTGTAAACTATAAAGCACTATGTGCATGTAAGAGATAGCATCCTATTCCTAATTTATTATACTGTGCTCTTCTCTTCCCTTACACAGCAGCAGAAACTCAGAGATGTGGATTTTGGTGGGATGAGAGGCAACCAAGCAAGTCTGGATCCTAGCTGTTCCAGGACTGAATATACTGTCCCATGCTTAACATCACTGTGTAACTACATCCCCACCTGACTCAGTAACGGTGGGTCTCTATGTAAGTCTAGATTTCGCATGGTATTAGTATATATTGTTACTTGGCATATATGACACACTGATTGTTTAGGTGATTCGATGAGTAGCTGTGAGGAAGAAGATAAAAGAAAAAAACAGTAAACAATAGGCAAAGGAAGGAGGGGGGCCAAGATGTAAGGGTTTAATTCTGATTAGAGAAGACCATAACATGCTCCATATTCTATTACTACCTTAAAAAATTACCCTCTGCATTTTTCCTTTCCCTTATAGAATGTTATTAATTTTTCTGTCCCCCCTCCCCCCACACACACACAGCTAAAACAAAGGCTTTGTGCATCAATAACATCTAACACTCAGCTTTAAGGATTAAGGCCCACCTAATCAACAACTGAAGGTTTTTAAAAAAAATCTCAACTAGCTGTGAAGGAGATGTTCTCTCTAAGTGCAGCTGCCGGGGAAGAGACACTATTCTACACCATAAAAAGAGAGATCAAAGGATCTGATCTAAGGTGTGACACAAGGAATATCAATGAATTATCAATTGTACTCTCCTGATCACTCTGATCTATAATTATATTATCCTTTTCATCTCTCTCTTTAAAACTATATATCTCTATCTATCATCTATCTATCTATCTATCTATCTATCTATCTATCTATCTATCTATCTATATCTATCATCTATCTCTATCTATCTATCTATCTATCCACACACACACACACACACACACACACACACACACACACACACACACACACACACACAAAGGAGTCTTTTCAAACACCTGGACTTCAGGGTGCTAAATCCTGCGAAAAGTAACCTTTATTTTCTAAAAGCATTGTAACCCTAATTAGTTGTTTCACTTGATAATTTGCTGCCATGGTAATCACATTTAAGCTGATATCTCTGTTATCATGGAAGGCATAAAGACTTATGAGGTTTTGATGTTTGACCAAAAGAGGAGCTTGGCATTTCCCTTCTTCTCTCTTTATTGTATAGGAATGACAAAAACCAATGGTTTGAGGAACTTCTCATACAAACAGTTTGAGAGTCTTTGTCTCATTTAAATTAATGCCTTTCAGCTCAGCATGTGGCTTCCAATAGTAGCACCAAGGAACTTGCTGATGGAGGTCACAGGAGCTATCCTCATGATGGACCCTCCTCGAGTCCACTGCCCTCTCTCTCCACAAAAGAAACATAGACTCACATTCAAGGGAGAGTGTTGGTAAGTCCCACATGATCTGAGTTGGGTGGCATGGGTAGAGTGTTGTCACTTACCTTGTCTGCCCTGTCCTTCTCAACTCCGTATTTGCCCCCAAAGCCTCTGGCAGCATCAGTCTGAGAAGAGTGCTTCTCCACTTCAGCAACATACTCATGACCCAGAGCACTCTGAGAAAAATCAAAGATGGAATGAGTGACAAGATAAAAATGACCATGAAGAAGTAAAACGATACAGAGATGGAATGTAAGACTGCAAGTAATTCTCTTTTAGGTCAGAATAATAGCCTCTGACAGTAATGCCAAGTAGTACATGAAGGGAGAGCAAGGTGAATTTTTCTGGAGCCTTGCACATCCTGATTCTTCTTAAATACCATTTGGAACCCATCATTCGGGAAACTCCCATAGGGTAGGCTGGGAACCAGCAGGATAGAGACTAGGAAGACAGAACAGTGATTGAACCAGAAATGAAAAGAGAGCTAAAATGAGGGCTTTGTGCATCAAAATAGAAGTGAGTTTAGTTATTGGGAGGAGACTAAAGTGGACTGACTGGATGACATAGCTGGGATTGAATATTTCACAAAAACAGCTAGGTGTTTTGCTCTGGATATTTGCTTCTACATGACTGTTAAAGTTCAGAAGTGCCACCTGAGTCCTGATACGTAACAGTGACTGTCTCTTTATACCGAAGGGGGTTGACAGACAATACTGTGAGTAGTCCAAGACAGCTTATAACTTAAATCATTTCTATTCCCCTCCAATTTTAACTCCATCTACTGTTTTATTTTTTATTTGGTTTAAAAAGGTATGTCTCTTCTAATATTTAGATGTGGATATTTTAATAATCTGTGAATTTAAGAATGAATAACTGTTTATTAGTTTTATCTTATTCCGAGGAATTTTGCGAGAGAATACAATGCCTACAGTGCACTTTACCCAATGACCAAACAAAACACATCTTAAGAATGAACTGAAGACTTCCAATGGATTTTTTTTTTTCTCCTTTAAGGTAAAATCTTTTTTCTTATAGGAATTTATCTCTATCTTTGAGGTTAGGAAAGTCAATGGAAAAAATAATTCAATGTACAAGCATTCTTTTATCATACTTTTATAATATCTAATGAACAGAGGAAAAACGATATTCATATGTGAGGGCTTCTAATGGATAAGTGCACACCAATATTTTTCACACTTTTGTGCACATCGTATAAATAATGCATAACCTATATACAAAGAGAACACTAAATATACAATAAAGAAAATAAAAGAAGTTGTAACATAGACATAGGACACAAACACTTTAAAGCACTAAATGATTTTAAAACATATTCTCCCTTCTCTACTTGTGTTCCTTGTCTCCTCAGTCTAGGAATTACAGTGTGCCTGGGCCTACATTAGGCCAGCCCTTCTCAATTCTTGGCTCCTATTTTCTGCCATGTGTATTTTATATGTTGATATTGGGGGTGGAGGAGTGGGGTGTGAGAAATACAAAGAATATGTGGGCAGTCTATTTTAAAGCTCAGATGAATACTGTACTTTCGAACAAGTTTTAAACCATAAAACCAACAAATGAATCAATTTATTTTTAAAGCAAATGTCTCCTTTTCAACTCACCTTGTCCATTCTGTCTCTTTCCACCCCAAACCGACCTCCATAACCATGGGATGCTTTGGGCCCTGATTCCATCTCCTTTTTCTTGAGAATATCATGCTCCTCTGACACTTTGTTCCTCAGCTGATGAATGCTGAAAGTAACCACATGTTAGAGACTCATCTAACACAGAAAGTCAATGAACCCTCCTTCCCCCCAAAATGGGAATCTCGAGGTGTGTTCTCTTTGTTTCTAGCAATAACTTGAGTCCCCAAAGTTTACTAGCACTGGGTCAGTAGTAAAAGATTAGTGTTGCCTGCATACCACGGTTGATTTACATTTTTCATAGTGAATAGTATTTCTTCTAGTCTGTTATTTTGTTCATTAAATAACCTGTTGATATTTATTCCCATTTTCATGTTCTTAAATATTAGAAGACAATGACACCTATATTCTAATATTTAAGAAGTTATTTTCCTCTCTGAATGGATTTACTTTCTTGCAATTAGGTCTTCCATCTTAAAAAGCAAAAAATATTCCTGTTCCCTTTTACCCATATATTCTAGTCCTGTGAGTCTACCTTAAGGAAATAATTTTAAATATGGAAAAGTTTAATGTCTAATGATATTCACTGAAACATTGCATATAGTGATAGCAAGAACGAAGAAAAAATTTATGTGGCCAATAACTGGGTAATAGTTAAGTAAATCATAACATTATCTCTTAATGGTATACTAGGAAGACATTAAAAATGATGGCTATAAAAAACGCAGCATTGAGAAATTTCTCTACATATTAAGTATTCTGTCTTGTCATAAACAAACGCTCTCAAAGTGTTGCAACAATTAGTGATAAGAATGAATTCTTAGAAACATTTGGGCGAGAGAAACTTAATTTAAAAATTTGACTTCTTACAGCAAGAAATGTAGTTTAAGGGATTGAGATAATGATGTTACTAGGAATTCACTAGCTCAGGAAAATCAGCTACATTGGTTACAGGTAGAATGGCCATCTCATAGCAGAAATTCTCCTCTTTCATGGAAGAATAGATCCATCTGGTGGCCTTGTAGTATAAGCCCACTAAAGGTCTTTTTAAAAAGCCTTCTCAGCTTTAGTCAAGTTAATTTTAGAAAGCTGGCTTTGGACCAGATGAAGTTAAACTGAGTGCTGGAAGAACCCTCTGTTCCTGTGCTTGCTCTAAACTCTCTGGCAGCAGTGAAGGCAGAGAGATCCTGTGTTGCCAGTTCAACAACACCAATACTTTAGAACTGTCTGTGTCAAAAAAGCTATTGGTTCCAAGAACATATAAATGACTGATATTTCCCAACCAAAATATTCAGATAAAGAATGAAGAAAATGGGGCTAAACATTACTTTTAAATGGGAAAAGTCTGTAAAGTTTTAATGAGCCTAATGATTGCTACATGGGTCATAACTATATTATAGTTGAAACAAGTTTTTAAAAGAGATTAGAAAATGAGATTCAGGAATACCCACCTACATCAGCAAGGCTAGTCAGAGAATTATGCCAATGGACAAGATAATTTAAATGAAAATGCTGGGGCCAAAGAAGACCAACTTCTTATCAAATTCTTTAGAATATAGCTGAAGCCACTCTAAATAGATCTTAATTTTATCATTCCTTCATTCAATAAAAATTAAATATTAAACTTTTAAGTGTGAGGTACTATTAGGCCCTGAGGACACAAAAATGATTACTGTTTGGAGATAGTGTTCAGGTGGAAGAGACAAAATAAAAAATTACACTTTATTGTGCTTAGTGGCATACCAAAGAAACTTTACTATTCCAGGACTTAATGTGTCCACATACATTAACTCTCAGATACCTATTTTAAGTTTTAAAATACCTTGGATTGATAAAGCAATGCAGTTCATGGGAACAAAGAGAAGTCTAGAACCTCAAAGATGAGCTAAAAGAAGAAACATGTCTTGCTGTTTTTATTTCAAAATTAAAAGCACAAAGGTGAGTAACTCAGACTATAAAATTTTATTCACAGATGACACAATCAAAGATGTAGAAAACTCTAAAGAATGTACAAAAAAAGCACTGCTAGAACTGTCAAGTACATTTGGCATGGTTGCAGGACGTAAGGTCACTATCAAAATCAATTTTATTTCTACATACTAGTCATGGATGTTGAAAATTGAAAGTTAGAAATAAATGCCACTTAATATCACATGAAATAACATGAAATATTTTATCATAACTTTAACAAAATATGTTTAAGACCTGGACACAGAAAAATATTTCTGAAAAAATTAAAGAAGACCTAAATAAATAGAGATATACTCCATCTTCAGGAATTGAAAAACTCAAGATGATTACAATGTCAGCTCTCTCCAAATGATCAATGCAATCCCAATTAAAATACCAACAGGCATATTTGTAGGAATTGACAAGCTTATTCTAAAATGTATGTGGACATGTAAAGTACTGGGATAGTAAAAGTTTTTTTGTTGTTGTTGCTGGTTTGTTTGTTTGTTTTTTTCTTTTTAAGGAGAGCAAAGTTGGAGGACTATTTGATTTCATGACTTATTAAGCTACAATAATCAGTGCAGTGCAGTATGATATGGGTCAGGGTGGACATACACATCAGTAAAATTGTCTAGAAATAGATACCCATGTGTATTGCTAAAGATGCCAGATAAGTCAGTGAAAGAAAAATAGTCTTTTAATGGTGCTAAAAAAACAAAAAATGGAAAAAATTCATAGGAAAAAAACAAACCTCAATCTTTGCCTCGTACTGTACACAAAAGCTAATCTGATCATAGATTTAAATGTGAAAGCTAAAATCATTAATCTTTTGGAACAAAACAAAGAAATTTTTCACAATTTTGAGGTAGGCAAAAGTTTATTAGATATGTGAAGCACTAACTATAAATATTTTTGATATATCAGACACCATCAGAACTAATATCTCCTGATCCTCAAAAGATGCCATTAATAAAATGAAAAGGTGAGTTATACTCTGGACTAAATATTTGTAAAATACATATCTCACAAAAGACATATTGGAATATATAAAAAATTCTTAAAATTTAAAATACAAACAGCCCATTTTAAAAGTGAGAAAAAGTATTTTAACAGACACATCAAAATAAAGATATATAAAGATAAATATATGGCACACAAAAAGAGACTCAATAAAATTAGTCATCAGAAAAAACAAATTGAAATCACCACATACCCACTAGATAGGTTAAAATTTTAAACGCTAACAATACCAAGTATAGACAAGGATGTAGAACAATAAAAACCCATACACTCTTGGTAGAAATAAAAAATGGTAAATTCCTACCAGAAAATAATTTAGAAGTCTCTTAAAAAGTTAAATACACACTTATTACATAACTTAGTAATTCTGCTCCTAGGTATTTCCTAAGAGAAATAAAAATAGATGACAACAAAAAGATTTGAACCCAAATGTTCATGGCAGCTTTGTCATAGCCATAAATTGTCACCAACAAATATTCCATCAACAAGATAGTGGGTAAATCAAATTGTGTTATATCCATACAATGGGATACTACTTGACAATAAAAAAGGAACAACAGATTGATACATACAAGACCATGGATAGATCTCAAAAACATTATGCTGAGTGAAAAAAGACAGACAAATAAGATTACAGTCTATATTATTCCATTTACATAAAATTCTAAGGCAGACAAAACTAATCCGTAGTGATAAGAAGCAGATTGGTGTTTACATTCAGCAAGAGAAAGGATGGGGCTTATTGACTGTAAAGAGGCACACAAGTATGAGTGGGCAAGAGTGGCAAGAAGATGAAAAAAAAGGACAACAGTCCTTGAAAGCCAGAGAGCTCCTACAAAATATTATGCTGCTTGCAGCTTCCTGGCCCAAGACTCCTCTATACAGTAAATGAGGGATAGATAAGATCATTTAAGCTGTTCTTCAAATTACCAAACCACTCCCCAAGCTAAATTTATTTTAGATCTTCAAAAGAAAGGTCATGATGGGAGGAAGGTAGTGAGAGATTAGTGAGAACCACAATCACTTCCTTTTCCTGCTTTGAATCATCTCAGTCCTGCAGCGACTGTTCTCTCCAACTTCCCCCTCTTTCCCAAGAACCTTAGTGATTCCCATTTGACTTAAAGATTGGCTGAGACCTATGCTAGCCAGACAAAATCCTAGGGGACTTACTACTGGAAGGTCCAGCAGTTTCCAATCTTTTTGGCATCAAGACCAGTGCTTCTATGAGAATCTAATGCCTAACGATCTGAGGTAGAGCTGAGGAGGTGATGCTGGGGAGCGGCTGCAAATACAGACGAAGCTTCGCTCACTCGCCTGCTACTCACCTCCTCCTGTGTGCCTCAGTTCCTAACTCTAGAAGTCTTTTTGATCCTGCTGAGAAAAGAGAATCAGAGAGGAAGAGAGACTTGTCCAAGGGAACCTGGCTAGTCACTAGCAGAGACAGGGCTTCTACACCTTGGTGGTCTAAGTAAATGAGAGGGGAGTGAGTTTTGTGTAAATTTTTTCACTATTTATTCTATCACATATAGATCCAGTTAAGCTAAGAAAGAAAAATCCAGGGTCACCAATTCCAGTGGTCACCACAGTGACTGGATTGTGCAACACAAGTCCATGTAATCACCACTTAGGAAGAAGGAAGATTGTCAACTGTTAACATGTTTATGTTAGGATTTTAGGAAACAATTTTATTAAACTAATATATATTAACAGAAAAGAGAAATAACATTATGGAGCTGCTAAGAGGTGCTAAGTGCTACATTAGACATCTGTTAGCCCACTGGATTCTGCAGCATAGCTATTATTATCCCCATCTGTTAAATAAAGAAGCTGAGATTCAGAGAGGTTATATGTCTAAATTCACTTTGCTAGTAATGGCAGAGCTGTGAATCAAATCTAAATCTATCTGATATTCAAACTCAAGCTCTTTCTGTAAGATTATGGCAGGGATTTAGGTGTCTTTGTAAAATGTTCTACTCCTACTATGTAGAAGACAGGTATTGGGAGGGAAAACGTACAGAGAGAGTTTATATCCTTGTCTTAACAGTTGTCAGGATACTAGGGCTGACTGACCTTTACTCGTAAAAGAAAAAAGATCTTAATTTTTTTTTTTGGACTTTTGAGCCTGCAGAGGGCATCAAAAAGCTTCCTAGTCTATGGCCATGCCACCCTGAACATGTCCAATCTCATTTGATCTCGGAAGCTAAGCAGGGTCGGGTCTGGTTAGTAATTGGATGGGAGACCACCTAGGAATACCAGATGCTGTAGGCGTTAAAAAAAAAAAAAGCAGCAGCAGCTTCCTACATGACTCTGTTCCATTTTTTTGTCTCTATAACTGCTTACTGAATTTCTTAGTTTAAGAATAATATTCATTACAGTTACTTAAGATAAACTATTATGTCTGGTTAAACAATAATGCAGAGTATGAAATATTATCAAATTGTATAAACATGTGCCAAGTTTTCATAGGGTGGAGTTTGTGCAATATGGTCATCTACTGACATTTTTTAAATCTAGTGAGGAAAGAGGTAAAAACACTGTTAGTGTGTGGAAGGAGGACTTAAAATGGAGATTATAAAGCTGTATTAATTTTGCCAATTTGTGTGCAGTTGTCAATTTTTACTTTTGTTCTTGTTGAACTGTTTATTGTGTTTACCTTGCTACTAATATTTGACATCCTGTACTATCCAAAGCAGACAGCTCTGGTGAGATGATCCTGAATAACCCATGGAAGAGAAGCGGGAATCTCTCAATTCGAACAAACAGTATATCTCATAAAAACCCTTGGGTATGTCTGTAAGTGCCTTCTCTTTTATGATATCAGAGTTTTTGTTGTTTTATTTTTTTTCTGATAAAATATTAGGTTGTAATTTTTAATCACTATTACTAAAACAGTTGTAATCAATAGGTTTTCCAAGTGTCACATTTCTTCTTATTACCATTCATAGCTTCCAACTTCTGTTAAATAGCTAAATACAAATTTTTATTCTAAATGTCATTCAGACAAGGTAAAGAAAGGGAGGAAGGGAGGGAGGGAGAGAGAGAGGGAGGGAGGGAGGGAGGGAGGGAAGGAGGGAGAGAGGGAGGGAGGGGGGAGAGAGAGAAGGGGAGAGGGGGAGAGAGAGAGAGAGAGAGAGAGAGAGAGAGAGAGAGAGAGAGAGAGAGAGAAAGAAAGAAAGAAAGAAAGAAAGAAAGAAAGAAAGAAAGAAAGAAAGAAAGAAAGAAAGAAAGAAAGAAAGAGTGATACAACCTAAGCACTTGAGTCACTTCCTCTCTGAATCCCTTATAACAGACCTACTTGGGGAAACAGCATAATTGTTAGAAGTAAAAGAAAGATATTAGGGTTGGGGGAAAAGAAGAGAGACCTGAAACAAAAATACACAATGATACACTTAGGAAATACAGAGACAAATTCAAGGGAAAAAAAAAACACACAAAGACACACAGATAGATATGAACTACACTCTCTCTTTCCTTCCTCCCTCACTTTTCCTCAAGTCCCTGAATTTTCCTTGGGCTTTTCCCACAACCTCTCCAATTCCTTACTTCTTTTGGGACCTACTTAATATGCTCCGTGCGTCCAGAGCCCTCGATGGTCTTGGCTCCCCACCGTTGCTCCTTCTCAGAGATGTCATTCTGCAAAAGACAGTACTCAGCAATAAGTGACGGAAACATGTGCCACGATGAGAGAGGCCATGCAGCTGACACACATGCCTTCCATATCCCCTGCATCTGCTGTCTCCTTTAGATGCCTCCTTCAGATGCCTCTCTATGTTTACCCCACTATGACTCCCATGTTAAATTAAACTGGTGAGCTCTGAAAGCTCTCTTCATACTGCATTCCTCACATAATCCTCCTCAGGTCTCCTACAATTTCTGAATCCCCCCAAATTATACACGTCCAGCCCAAACCTTGGCTCAGAGGCCAAAAGAGACCCAGCATAGTCTGCCATAGCCCATCAATCACAAGGTCAAACTGCTCTGCACCTGTCTCCTTCCATCCTCAACACCAGCCATCATGCATACCCATGCCTGACAACTGTCAGTTTCACAATGAGGGCTATCTCAGACCCAGACTGTCCTTTCCTAAGCCCCCTCAAAGGTTACAGAGTGGTCCAGATGTCACACCCAGCCCTTTCACTGTCCAAGAAAAGCTATTTCCAAACTCACCACAAAGTCAGGATCTGTGTCCCAGTCATCACCCTGGGTCTCCAAGGAAACAGATACATCATGCCCTACTACAGACTTCCACATCTAAAGGTAGAAAGAAGATGGAAATAATTAGAGGCAAAACATCAAGAGGAGGGAAAACAAGAATGCTGAAGCCTTGATATAGCAGCTCATTGCTTCTTGCCATTATTTTCTTAAAGCTGAGGCCAAGCAAATGAAAGGTTTAGGAATGCACCTTTGCTTAGATAGAGGTTGGGGGTGGGAATTTATTTGAGACAAACTAACATGGCCTGGGGACACCCGAGTTTGGAGAGAAGTCATTATGGGTGTAGGTAACACTAAATAACCTGGATGTCAAAACTACTGGGATCAGTGATTTTTCTCAAGAGGCCAGCCAAGCCACTGTGGTAAAAATGAGGGGTGTTAGAACATGCCTAGAATTACAGCACCATCTAGCTCAGGTTTCTATATATGACTCCTTTGCAATCGTCAAAGTATATATTGGTCTAGCTCCCGATAAAGGAAACATCTACCGTCCTCTCCGCAACCTGCTTAGTGCAAGCGCTGTTCTTCCACTTGGCCACTGAACAGCTAGCTATATGAGATCAGTAGGGCAGTCAGCTGAAATTCCTGCACTGCACAACGCATGGGAAACATTATTTGCTGAGGATAAGTCACTTATTCTTCAGTTTTTAAAAACAGTTTAAGAGAATAGCTGACTCAAAAATAGCATATAATTAATCCCTAATTTTGAACAGTAGGGGTTATTAGATTTTCATTAACTAAATAAATGATAAAGTACTACTTAGAGAACACCAGTTTGAAGGGATATCAAATTGGTATTCTACTGGGGCATCCCCGGTGTTTCTACTGGCCCTGCCAATCATACATGAGAAGCAGCTACACAACAGCTCTCCATGTGTGGAATCCGGAATCTTGGTGTGAAGAGGAAACAGTGAACAATGCTCATCTGGTCGGGTGGCCACTGAGACTTCTTGACCCTGATACCACTTGCTAGCTGGCACTGCCTCTGCCCATTCTTCTCTATTCAGACTTTTCATCTCACTGGTGTCTTTCCCCATACTCTTCACTGTCTCTGAAGAATCCTTCTTATGACCACTCCTAGGACTCTGCAGTGTCTCTACCCAGGGCCTCACACTCTGATTTTCCTCTCCACTTGAGAACTCCTTCTCCATGCTCTTCAAAAAATCCCTTGGAAATCAGCCCAAGGGAAAGTTTAGGGGTAGATTGTTTAGAGAAGTGCAAAGAGGACACTAGAGAAGTATTGACTAAGTCAGCTACACTATGGGATGAGTCACTACCGAGACCAGCTCTGCCTTCCCCAGTGGAGAAACAATTATGAATGAGGGTATGGGGTAGGTAGACAAGAGTTATGGTCTTGGTTCCTGGGCTGCTCTGTAACTAAAGGACTTCACACAGAAACTGGAAAGGAGAAGTTTCTGAAATAGTCATAAACAATGAGGACTGATTGTCCTGTCTTCTTTCCTGCTCTTCTTCCAAGATATCAGCTAGACTCTCCCGTAAACCTCCCATCCTCATGTATTTTTGAAAAAAAAAAAAAAGGCAAGTTTCTGACACAGAGACAACTTAGTATCTTTGAGGTCCTGGCCAGAAATAGGGAATCCAAGAGGTAATATCTATAGGTGGGAGACCAGAGAGTAACTTGGTGAAGTTGGTGCCCAGGATATCAGGCACTATCAAGGACTCCGTCATAAGGTTGCCTTATAGCATCAGTAAAGTATAAGAATTGGGAGCCAGAAGATCACCCCAGCTGTTAATAAGCCCCTATGGGAACATGGGTAAGGGAATCAACATGAGAATGTACTTATTTGTCAGGTACCAGGCTAGGCGATTTACAAATATTAACTTAAATAATTTGGTAAATTGTTGAATGTCTCAGATACTGTTTTCCCTAGTGAAAAAATAAATGAAGAGGTTAACTTAACTAATATATCAAGTCCCTTTCCGTTTCTGACATTCTGGGATTCTAGGGTCCTACAAACATAAAAGTTAGTCTTGGTCAAAATATCATGCCATTTGGCCTCCATCAGCACTTGATTTTCAGCACTGGTACGCATTATCTACTTCCTGATCTGTTACAATGCCTTCTGTGTGGGTTGTGGCCCCCTGCTAGACCACTGGCTCTCCTAGGGCAGAGGCTTTGTCTTCATTTCCTACAGTCCGCCTCCCAACTCAGTGCCTTAGAGCAACAGGCTTTGAAGAGGGTTGTGGCTGAAACCAAGAGTCCTGGCTGGCTGCTGGATTATATTCACTGGGCTTCAGCCCCCCACTTCTGTTTCCATCCCCAGGTACTCATAATCTACAGCTGCTCCCACTCGGGCCTTCTGGCCGTCAAAGTTTAAAAGCCTACTAGGAGAGACTTCATCACTCACCAAGAACTAAGAGCAAGGTATGTTCCTCTTTACCTCTTTCCCTGTGCTCCTCTACTTTCCCACTACTCAGAGTACCCACCTCTAACAGTGCAAGTGACTGCTCTAAGCTCCCAGCTCCTCACGTCGTCCACTCAGCTCTCTCTGCCGCTGCTACTTCTGAGCAAGAAAATGCGCTGCTGCTTCAGTTCCGTATTCAGGTTTTCTGTCATTTCCTGTCATCATGTCCTCACAGCTACTTCCTGAAGTTTGTCAGTTCCTTCTGCTTAGGTACTTAAACGAAAAAAAAAAAAAAAAAAGATTAATTGTCTCTACGCCTAGTCTTTTGCAAGGCTTTGAGTGTCATGGAGAAGTAGAAAAAAAATGCTTTTACTCTGAGTTTATAATCTGGACAAAGCCAAACAACCAGAAAACAACAGTATTCTATAGAACAGCATTTGTGTCCTAATAAGTGGGCAGTTGCATTGGTTATAAAGCACAGGAATGTAGAGTTTGGCGTAGGCTGCAGTAATCAAAAAAAGCTTAATGGTTAAAATGGTTTTTAAATGGATCTTGCAGGGTAAGATTTAAAATCACTTTTACAGTACCCACAGCATTTAAAACTGGAGTTTGCATTTAATAAGTGTTCAAATAAACATTTATTAATTGAATGGTGGAAATTGCAGGGGAAAGGCAAGACATGGAAGGAGAAAGGTTCAGAGATTGTTTAGGGAACAGTGAGGAGTCTGAGCTAACTGGTAGATCTGATTCCAGATAGCGGGAAGAAGTCTGAGAGAACTAGGTACCAGACAATGGGAAGTCTTGGTAGTATTCTGTACTACTTACTGTTCATCAAGATTTGCTGTCCCTCCTTTCCTTCCTATATTAAGTCAAAATTGCTCAGGTGACTTGTTTTGGCCAATGAAATCTGAGTAATGAAATACATCCCTTTTTGGTGACTTCAAGACCAGAGCAAGCTTTGCCATCCTTCTGTGCAGTGCTCACCATTTGCAATTCTCGAGAGTGGGTTCATTCTCAGTTGGAAAGTGAGAGGGTCTCTAACCTAGAACGACAACACTCAATCTACTGTGTGAGGGACTTGGAGTCTGACTGGAAAATAATTCTTTGTTGTTTTAGCTACTGAGAACTAGGGGCTGTTTGTCACTGTATCTGTCTATCCTCTCCTAATCTTGATTGAATGTGTCTTCTGACTGATTTTTGCTCAGCTATGAGCTCCCCAACGGATTCAATCTGAGACTAGATGAAATTGGTCCAAGATATAAAGGGGATTCTGCATTAGGAATGTCAAGACTTTAGTCATTTCCAAATCTAAGGAGTCTATGCCTGGGGGTAGTTTTATGTACTGCCCTCTCCTATTAAAGACCTATTTATTGTCCCAGCACTAAAATTATTTTAACAAAAAGTAAATTTGTAGAAAGGGGAAAATATTTTAGATCATTTCAAATCCTAATTCAGTGATGAAAATAGAAATGATCAGACCAGATATTGTGACACAGCCATCCAGGTTGTTCTTTAGAGAAACCTTAGAATTTAGAGATGAAAACAAGAAACCTCATCTCTCCTTAGCAAAAGTCCCAAATTCATTCCTGATGTGAGGCAGTAAGTTGAAGCACACAGAAACAGCATGGGCTTTGAAGCCAGATAGGCTTATACCAATTCATTTATTTACATTGAGAAAGTGTCTCATGTAGAGACTTAAAAAAACATAATGCCCATCTTGCTATAACTTAGATTTACCCTCCCCACTCCCATCCAAGGGGCCTAATGCTTTCAATATGTACCAGATGAGTTTTCCCAGGCCCGGGAATAAACCTGCATGAACCTCATGCCCTAAGGCCCATCTCATTTGGTTCAGTATTAGGATGAAATTTCCTTATTCCACTTCATCACCCTGGGGTCTAGCAGCTAAGTTAGAAAGATGAATGTAGCTATTACTGATGTTGGCCAGGGAGAAGGAAACCTGCATATGTAGTTTTCTATCCCTGTGTCCATCCCTGGCGACCCCATCCCTGCATCCCCTCTCTACCTTCCTCTCCTCAGCATGCAAACATATGTATGTAAGCACCCATGTATAAACACACATGCACACACATTAATTTTTCATTCTGAAAATAATTTTATTATTTTACAGTTATTCAGGAAACTTCCTGGGTTGCTGTGACTAAGATTTGGTTACCACAGAACTAAGGGTTAGAGCAGAACAGTCAGTTCACCAGTTTTCTCTCTTCTTTGGGTGATGAGAGCAGGCAGTGAAGACATCGTGTGCATAATGAGAAAACAACCAACTGGTAAGGGCTGAGGAGGAGAGGCGGAGAATAGGCACAAATGGAATACAATCCTGCCCATCATTCTCAGACCTAAATTTAAACATTTTGTCTTTTTTGTATTCTTCCTCCATTTTCCTCAGCTCTCTGTTACCACAGAGAGCAGATGAGTATGAGGCAAGAAAGTAGAATAATTGTCACCGACAGCAAAGTAGCTTAGTACTTCAAGAGGCTAGGAGGGTCTTCAGACCTGTCAGATCTCCCTGCCTAGAAGTCAATGCCTCATCTAGGCCTGGCTCCTAGGGCCCACATTCAAGGTATATCCAGATAACATGGAATGACGAGAATCTGCATCTCACTGTCTTTAGCCAGTTCTTCCTGTGTTTCAGTCAAAGAAAAGGCATGGGCCACTCAGTACCTTAGGATACATGTGATCAAGGGCAATAACCAATAGGATTCAATCCTTACAGTCCAGGACCACAAATCTTGCTCCAATGATGTTTGAACAGCCAGAAAAGGACATGCTGTCTTCCCATGACACAATAGCTAAATTCCCCGGAGAGTTCTTCAGTTTCCACCCTATTCTGTAGGAGACCTAACTAGATATACTGTGAGATAATGTTCCCCAGAACTTTGTTTATGGTGGGTCCACCATGCACCTGAAGAAGAAAATATAAAGTAAACAAAGCACATAAAGTATCAATCAAAATGATACTGAACTTCGGATAATTAGGTTTATTAGAACCACCCTCCTGGCTGAAAAACATTCCTCAGTATCTTACACAGGACCACGAGACCAGAGCCCAACAAAATCTGAACAAATCCTGAATTCAGCAACCAACTGAGGGGCCCTCCTCAGATTACGCAAAAGTGCTCAGGTGCTGGGCAGTAGAAAAAAGCAGACTTGCTGGTCCTTGCAGCTCTAACCTATGCTCACATCCACTTCGGTTTTGCAGGCACTTTCCATGGAGAGTTAGAAGACCTGTCAGCAGGAAGACTGTTCCACTGGAACTGATGGTTGATGTTAGAGGTGGGGGAACTCCAAGTTCCAAGAGGAGTGGTCCAAAAGGTGAGAACTAACTTTATAGATGGCCCGTGAAACAAAGAATGAGTAGGACATGAACCATCAGAAAATAGATGGCTGCTAGCAGCGGCACTCGGGTCCGGGAATGACAGAGAGAACGCAGTACCCGCTTCCATCCAGCACCACTCCGTGACTGAAAGAAAAATTTGAAAGTCAGAGCATTTTATGATATAGGGATATGTCCCTTTTCCTTCCCCTACTACAGAAAAGAGGCTTCCTGAGAGAAAGTCCTCTCAGAGTCAAAAACTTGGCAAATTCCACCAGTTTCCTCCAACCTTCCACAACCTTCCAGTCTCAGCCCCACCTGCTGCTCAGTGCTTGGATTTTCCTTATTCCCTTGCCTCAACACAGCCAGCCCTGTCAGATAGTACAGGATAGTAACCTCTATCTTTTTTCCCTTCTTACCCTTCGACAACTGTTGCCTGTAAGGTCTATTAACAGTGCCTGCTCCTGAGTGCCACAGGAGCCAATGATAGGAGTTCGGGCAGAGTCCCACTCACTGTGCTCCAACCTGTGTTGAGGGAAAAAAAGAGGCATGGCATTGGTTCATAGCTTGTGGGGTGAATCAGGTGAAGTTTTCCCAGTCTTCTTGCCATGTGGTATAGCATAAAGGACTTGCAGTAAAGGCTGCTCTCACATCCCTGTCCCCATACAAGAAGTGTATAGACAGACAGGTTTCTTTCAGCAGCAGTAAAAGGTGGTAATAACCACCAGGAACTGAGTGCCTACTATCTATCAGTAGTAGGCATGTAAAACTGAGTGTTTTACATCCATTTAATGTTTAGGTTTTGAGGTTGGTGTTATCTTCAAAGTAAGGATTGAAAAGGTTAAAATTACTAGCTCATAGTGGTGCAGTCAATAAGAAGAAGAGTCAGAATTCAAAAACCATGCTTGTCTCAAAACATCATGTTTTTTTTCACTACACTATATGTGACTCAGAGAAACTACTCCCCCACCACCCCATTTTTTAAAGGCTAATAAGCAAATGTAATTAAGAATTAAATAGAACTGGCAGTCTCTACTGCTTTCTGGTTTTTGTGTATGTGTATGTGATATGCTTATTTATTTAATACTGGAACATCTCCATTTAATGAAGAAGCTGCTCTTAACTACTCAGTGGTTTCTCAATAAAATAAGAACTGTAACAAAGGGGCCATAGGTAACCTAGCACAGTTGATCAAGCATTTGCCTATAGAGATGCACTTTTTTTTTATAAAGCAAAAATATACTTTTAATGGTTTCACAGCTAAATTGCTTTTAAAAAATAATTTAAAATTTCTAATTACAGTTGGCATATATTAGTTTCAGCTGTATAACACAATGATTAGACATTTATATAAATTACAAAGTGATTACCCTGATAAATCTAGTACCCATGAGATACCGTAGTTATTGCAATATTATTAATTATATTCCTTATGCTATAGTTTACATCCCCATAATCATTTTGTAACCACCAGTTCGTACTTCTTAATCCCTTCCTCTTTTCAACTGACCCCTAACTGTCACCCCATCTGACAAATCTCAAAATATTCCCTGTATCTATGAGTTTGTTTTTGTTGTTTATTTTGTTCTTTAGATTCCACATGTAAGTGAAATCATATGGCATTTGTCTTCCTCTATCTTACTCCACTCAGCACAATACCCTCTCAGTCCATCCATGATGCTAAAGATGGCAAGGTTTCATTCTTTTTTTATGCCTAGGTAATATTCCATTGTATATGTGTACCTCCTCTCCTTTATCAGCATTAGAAGTGCATTTGCTAGGAAATCAAAAGCCAGATTCTTTTTATATCAGCTTTATAAAGTCATCTCTTAATCTTCCATATGTTTTAATTTTTAAACATTTTTTTCAATTATTCTGGATCTCAGATAGAGAATGAGGTTGACATTTATATGTCACTCTAAAGAATCCTACACCTACCTTATATAGTTATTGTTGGGATATAAAACATAGCTTATTTCATATCACATGAAATAAACTGTCAATAAATGGTAGATATTACTATTCTCTAAGAACAACTGCTTTGGAAAGTGCAGGTCTCCTAGACTCCAAAAGTATACTGTTCTCTTGAGTGACTATAATGACTCTTAACTCACTGTAGCATCCATCTCAAGATGAGAATTAGATCCTAGTTATTCCCAAGTCTGGCCCTGAAATGTACACCAGAGTGATCAGAAAGAACCACAGATGAACATAGGCTATCTCCCTTATCCTTTACCGCCTGATCTGCTCCTCAGCCACGGAGAGGGCCGTCTCAGCAGCCACTCTTTGGTCTCGTTCTTCTTCTAGCAGCTTCCTCAATTCTTTCACTTCCTGTTTACTATTGCACAGCTGCTGCTGGACTTCAGAACTGCATCAGAATAAAAGAAAAATAGCATCACTAGATGTATAACACAGTTGCTGACACGAGGGATTCCAAGTCTTCATAAGGTTAAAAAGCAGGAAGATTTACAGAAGCTTGTACAAACACAAAGGATATTTTAAAAGAATAGCTGTAGAGTGATTAAATAAAGCTGTAGAAAATGCCTTAAAAAAACTTAGGGATTAACTAAATGTCACTCAAATACCATAGAATTAGTGCTATGTGTTTGTGTGTGTGTGTACACATTGGTGCTGCTGTTTCTGCTTTACAAACTTTTTACACTCAACTTGTTAGTTATAACTGTTACTATTTAATCTCATCAATTCTGTGAGGCTAATAAGATAATAAGACATATAAGGTCCACACAACAGACTCTAGTGCAATCTAGATGACTGTCCAATTTCTATAGGTACTGCATGCTCCAGGGTTGAGAGATGCTTCCCTACCTGAGCTGTGGCTGCCTCCGTTCTTCAGGATCACTGTCCCTGTGAGCTCCGTTTTTTTCCTGGGGAGCTCCTGGAGCAACATCTATATTCAGTGGCCCCTAGACAAAGAATAAGCTTAGCAATTCAGTGATGAAAATGCTTAAGAAACTGCACTTGGGCAAAAGAAGAACCCACTTAACAGCAAAGAGCATGAGAAATCTTGGAGAGGAATACTTCCGCTTATAATCCTTTTCAAGTACAGATTAAGAAATGAGGATCTTCTAATAGATTAATTCCTACATAAAATTCCTGATTACATTTTATTTCAGATTCTCATTCTTGAATCTCTCCTCTTAAAAGTTTAAGGGCTTATCACTGAAATCTGCTTTGTTCTAGTAGAGGCTCCAAGACTTTCCAGAAGCTACTCTGATCCTTTCCTTGCTCAACAACCCCTCCCAAACCTGTTCATTTCCTTATATCTCCTATTTATCTCCACACTAATTCTCCAAGTTCAACAGTACACTCCTCTCCACTGGTGTTTTGTTTCTCAGGTCCAAATCTCTTGATGGCTTTCTTATTTCTTAAAGCAAAAATCAACACTTTCCTAGTTTAAAAATTCCAAAAGCCTCAATCATCATCGTTTTCCATTCACTTTTTGATTTCTCTCCCACTATCTCCCTAATCGTTTTTCTTCTAATCTCTTAATTTTTCCTAGATTTTATTCCTATTTCAATTAATTCTTGTCTTTCACTTTCTCCTATTACAACTAATTAACCTTCAGCCTGAATACATCAGCCTCTTCAGTGCTGACCTTTATGCTTTTTCATTTACTTTCAGTTTCATAACACTTTTCCCAGCCTCTCAACTTTTTACTCACCACTTGCAGCTCTTCAACCTGCTTCTCTAAGACTGCACAGTGATTAAAAAGGTCACTGTAGTGCTGCTGGTTCTCACGAAGACTCTGACTGGTATCA
Source organism: Cynopterus sphinx (assembly GCA_030015415.1). Classification (NCBI taxonomy): domain Eukaryota; kingdom Metazoa; phylum Chordata; class Mammalia; order Chiroptera; family Pteropodidae; genus Cynopterus; species Cynopterus sphinx. The sequence continues at coordinate 54,181,599 of CM057380.1, read as the reverse complement.
CAGAGCTGAACTGAAAGGGTATTTTTCTCTTCGAGTAGTTGAGAAAACTGAAATAGAGGAGAGGATAAGCACCATCTCACAGGACTTTTTCACCACAAGCAGTGTTTAGGCTAAATGTCCTGAGTTTTAAAGATCTAACATTTTTATTTTTTAAAAAATAGCAACAATAGCACTGTGTGTTCTTTCAAAGTGAGAATATGCAGAATTTTTTGACCAAAACAATTTGGGGAAAGTAGCAGGAAACTTTACTTATGGTGCCCTAGTACATGAACTGAAACACCAGGAAGCAGAAGCCTACAAGCAATCTATTAGGATAGGCCATCCCAGGTATGTAAGAGAGGGGCAGTAACCTGGTTCAAGTTGAAGTTAATAACAAATGACTACAATCACCAGAGCTCAAGAGGCTAGAGATCCAGCTGTCACCTAAAAATTCATACAATATACAGGGTAGTTCTGCATAGCGTTATAAGTTACTAAGAAAATAGAATAAAAAATTATAATATGTGGTAGAGGGGGGAAAAAAGAATAAATTCTAATATGCTTATGTACATGTAAGAAAGTATTTTGGGAATATAGACTCACAGGTAAAAACATGATCCCCTCTTAACAGAAGTTAGTTTTCCTAGACACAGCGAACAATCCAAACCATACCAAAACAAAACAAAAAAATCCTTCAGTGTTAAATATCTTAACACTTTTTTCCTTCGACAGATCTAGGGAGAAAGGACTTGTAAAACTCATTGGAAGCAAAATGCCCCCTTAATTAGAGAAGTCGTAATTATTTACAACAAGCCGCCCTCTAACAAACCACCCTTATAAGGCTTGCATCCTTCTGGAACAGACATACATCCCTGTATAGTTTGGGGGTTGGCAAACTGTGACCCAGGCTCTTCTGCCTCTTGTATATTAGGCTTAATTGGAACATAACTACTCTATTTGTTTATCTATCATCTACAGCTGGTTTTGTGCTACAACAGCAGAGCTGAGTAGTTGTAACAGAGTCGGCATGGCCTATAAACCTAAAAGGAAAAGTTTGTTGACCTCAGCTCTAGTCCATAAGCTAATATTTTTCATCATATCTACACTTACAAGAATGAAATAGAAGGGAACAATCCAGACTACATTATACCAATAATCATTCCTTTCCTGTTTTCATGTTTGCGTTATACACAAACATCCAACAGTGCTGGTACTAATACATAGAAAGTTTGAACATCCGTGGAAAGAATCAGGACAGTGGCTTGGAGTGGAGCCATTCTATGCTGACATCCACCTACTAGGGCCCATGAAGCAATTCTTCTAGTTAGCTGGGACCCATTTAGAGTGAGGCTCACCAGGCTGTAAGTTCCCATGAGGGGCCATATGTATCCTAAATACCTAGCATATGGCCAGGCTCATACAAGGCAACTAGTGATTTGCTTGATGAATGAATGCATGAATGATGCCACAGATGTAGATACCTTTCTTACAGCTGAGTTCTAAAGGAAGAACTGCTACTGAGAATGACAACGACCTAAAGCAATGTTTCTCATACTTTAAGTGGTATGTGAAATATATCTCAATAAAGTTGCTAAAAAAAAAAAAACACAATTTTATGACTCAGAAACCAGTAAGCAAATTACATAACTAAAACTAAAGTTTCTGAAAACAAGATATGCTCTTTATTATATAATACATATGTACACATATATATTTCCTATCTCTTTTATTTTTACAAAAAAACTCTTTACTGTTTGTAATATCTCTCAAATGGAAAAAAAAAACAAAATCCTTCAACAGTAAACTAGAGTAAGTATGGTATATGTCTATGATGCAATACTACATACAACAGGAGAACAGGAAAATCACAACATACACAACATGGACGAATATCTGAAAATAAACAAAGCAACTTAATAGAAAAAATATGATTCTACTCATATGTAGTTCTAAGAGGTTGGCAGTGAATAGGACACAAGAGACTTCTGTGGTTCAGGTATGTCCTAATTCTTGAGCTCGGTGCGGGTTACACAGGTATCTTCACTTTGTTAAAATAGGCTATACTGTATTTATGATTGGAGTGCTTTTTTGTACGTTTTACTTCAATAAAACATTTACGTTAAAGTTTTTGCTGTCCACTAAAATGACTTCATCAGCTACAAATAGCTCTGAATTGCAGTTTAAAATGCTGTCTTATCAAGATTAATGTCCAGAGAGAGTCACAGTCCAATGTTCAGGAGAGCAAGTATAACAGGTTTGAGATGGGATCTAGTTTATGGAAAGAAGAGGTGTTCCAGAGCTACGAAGGGCAAAACTTCCTGAAAATGACTGACTACCTGGTAGGGCAACTGGTAGTAGTTGCTCTGGAGTCTCACTAAAAACTCCCAGACAATTCCCCCTACAAGGGGTCTACAATTTTATCAATTAATCTGGATCAACAAATATATTTAAAAATGTAAATTTCTGTGCCAAAGTCAACAGTGTTCAGTCTCTGATGCTTCTGATTCAATTAGTTGAATTGGGCAACATTTTAAAAGTAACTTCTCAAAAAAAGTACTATCTATATAAGTCAGGCACTATGCTTTTCCATATACACTATCACATTTATTTCAGACTGACCTCCTAACACCTTAGGGAAGTTATTTAATGCCTCTGGGCCTTAGTTTCCTCACCTTTGGAAAGAACCACTGCTGATTTTATCACTTTTGGATCACAGATCCCTTGGTGAACCGATGTCTTCTTGTGATGAGAAGCTTACACACACGCATGCATGTGCACACACCATATATATCATTTTTGGACGTTCACAGCTCTCCATAAAGCCAATCTTTAGACTACAGAGTCTAAATGATCTCTTAAATCCCCTCTAGTTCTAACAAAACTACCCAGCTGGGTTCCTCTGAAGAAGGCAGAACTAGGGAAGGTGCCACTAGAGAATACTTTGAATAGTCAGAGAGCAATAGGAATGTGATTCATAAGGGAGTGGAGGTGGGAGGTGGGTGCAGGAGGAAGAGAAGCGAGAATGGATGAGTAATGAAGATAGAGATATGTGAAGGCACCCAAGAAGAATTTTCTTTAATCTTGCCTTGGCCCTTGCTCTAGAGCCCAGACGGAACAGTGGCCCTTCCTTATAGAAACAGGTCCCGTCTACTCCATCATGCTTCCCTAGAGTGTCTGGAGAGGCAAGGAGGGGTTTGGGAAAAAGAAAGCTGGCTTATTTAGTTCCAAAACATAATATACACAATGAGTAAGCTCATGAATAGAGGAAAATAGAGAGGAGACCTCCACCCCTATCCGTTATGTAATCACACCTGAAAAGCCTCACTCCTCTACTCCTCTTTCCTGAGACTCTTCCCTGTTGTGCACTAGGGTGAAATATAGAGGAACATGGAAGATTTGTGGGGAGTGACTTAATATTACTAACAAGTGTTACATATAGAGAGATAATGATGGGGAGGTAGGTTTTCTAAAGCAGTTGGCTTTTTAAGTCTTACTGAATGGATTCCTCCAAATCATTCCCAAAGACTCTCCAAGGGTGAAAAAAATGTCCTTGCACACTAGGACACACTACAGCTGGAGTACAGGCTTCATCAGCTTCTACTTCCCCTCTTTCTTCTAGTAGTAGAAATAAGAAACTGAAATTTTAGTCTAGCAGGAAACACTTACCTTGCTGTTCAGTTGCTGAATTCTTAATTCCTTTTGGTGAATTTCCTTTAAGCTGTCATTGAGCTGAGTCCTTAGAAGTTCTATCTCATAAACTAGGTTTTGAGTCCCATCTAAGGAAGATGATATCTCTGGGGATGCCTGCCAAGATACAAACACTGATGAAATTCTATAAGACTGTTCATGCTTAATTCCTTCCCTTCAAAAACCCTGCCGACCTCATAGGAAGTCAGAAAATGGCTTGCCTAATGGTGATATATGGGTGCTTAGCTTGCAGGAAGATGATGCTTCTTGGGTAGTGGCTATCTCGAGTAGCAATCGGCATTGAAATTACTCACCTGCCTCTGGTACTGTACTTTGAGGGCCTCAGTCTGGGAGGAAGATCTCAATTCCCTCATAAGATTCTGCAGATGACTGATCTGCTGATCTTTATCCGAGATAGCCATAAAATACTGCTCCTTCATTCTCCTCTCATGAACTTCCCAGGAACTCTTCTCCATCCTAGAAAAAAACATAACAGGCAAATATATACTTGAGACAAAGATGAATAATTTCATCTTCAAACCAGTATCATTGGCTGTAGAGATACAGTAAATAAATACAAAACCAGAGTGCAATTTATATTATAAACAGAACTATGCAGTGTGATGATGGAGCAGAACCAAAAAAAAAATTTCAACATCACTAACCATCAGAAAAATACAAATCAAAACCACAGTGAGAGACAACCTCACACCAGTTAGAATGGCTTTTATCAAAGAACCAACAATTCACATGTGTTAGCGAGGATGCAGAGAAAACAGAACCTTTGTGCATTGTTGGAGGACTGCAAACTGGTGCCGCTGCTATGCAAAACAGTATAGAGATTCTTCAAAAAATTAAAAATAGATTTACCATATGACCCAACAATTACACTTCTGGGTATTTATCCAAAGAAAATGAAAAGAGTAATTTGAAAAGATATATGCACCCCTAAGTTTTCTTCAGCATTATTTACAATAACCGAGATATGGAAGCAACCTAAGTGTCCATTAATAGATGAATGGATAAAGATGATGTGGTACATATATACAATGGAATATTACTCAGCCATAAAAAAGAATGAAATCTTGCCATCTGCAACATGGATGGACCTGGAGGACATCATGCTAAGTGAAATAAGTCAGAGAAAGGCAAATGCCTATGGTTTCACTTATATGTGGATTCTAAATAACAAAAGCAAAAATAGACTCATAGAAACAGAGATCAAACTGATGGTTGCCAGAGGAAAGAAGGGTTTGAGATGGGTGAAAAAGGTGAAGGGGAATATAGTCAATAATATTGTGAAAAAGACATAATGACAGATGATTACTAGACTTAGTGTGGTGACCACACTGTAAGGTACGTAAATGTGTAATCACTACATTGTACACCTGAAATGTAACATAATGTTGTATACCAACTATACTTAAAAACAAAACAAAACAAAAGTTTGGTGTCAGAAATCAGGAATAGTGTTTATTCTTTGGGGATATAGTGACTTGGAGGAGGCATAAAAGGTTATTTCTTGGGTGTTAAAGTTTCTTTTTAATTTTAATTTTATACTTTTCAGCCTTATTCAAGTATATTTGACAAATAATATTAATAATGTTTCTTGATATGGACTCATTATATGGGGGGTTCAATTTATGAAAGTTTATCAAGATGTAAACTTAAGATTTGTGCAGTGTATTATATGTATGTTATACTTCAATAAAAAGTTTAAAAGTATTTAAAATAAAAAAAGAAATTCAGCTGGAACAACTGGGGAATATTTCACAGAATTAGTAGGCATTTGGTTTGAAACCTAAACAATGAATCAGATTTCCATAATGGAAAAAGCATTTCAGATTCAGTAAACAAACTGAGTAAAAGGCACAAAAATGAATGTATATAGTGAATTTCAAAATGGATGCAGTAGATAGTGTATAGAGTGAACAGGGTGGGAAACGAAGAAGTAAATCAGATGAAGTGGAGCATTGAATAGTATGCTAAAAAAAGCTTACCCTGTAAGCAGTGAGAAACCACAGTAATTCTTCAGAGAGGCCGTGCTGTTCATGACATAGTATAACATCATGGCTATGAAAATGTAGCTGTAGAATCTGAAGAACCAGGGTTCAAATACTAGCTCTATCATACACTTTGAGTAAAATTCACTTAATTTCTCTCAGCCTTTTGGTAAAATAGGAATAAACTCTACTCCTTAGGATTACCGTTAGGATTAAATGAGATACTTTATATCATGAACCAAATACAGACCCTGGCACATTATCATCACTCAATAATCACTCAATAAATATTAGCTACTGCTATTTCTCCTCATTTACTCCCTGAATGTGACCAATAGGGAGGCGTCTGTTTGACTGAATGCAGCTAATTTTCTTTAGTGCTAACAAAAACTGGCTTTCTGTCATGATCTTTAGTTCTACTTCTCCCTATACTCTGCTTGAAAAAGTTCGTTAGCATTGTAAGCAAATTTCTGCAGTATCTCCTTACCTTCTGTAGTACTAATGTCTCTATTTTTAATAATAGGTTTCATTCAAATTGCATCTGACTTTTTTTTGTCTTTCTCTCTAAAATAAGGTAATTTTCTAATTGATATACACCTATTATGAAGTATTGCTGCTTGGCTAAAGGGTAACTGAGATTACAATTAAAATTTTTTCAAAAATGCAGAGCTATAATTTAAAAACATGAATTTTTCATTACAAAGCTACTATATGCAAAAGTATTTTTGCTCTCTGGAAATACAAATTTTTGTTCCCTGGGAATACAAATATGTAAAAGGACTTTTCTAAACATTTTCTTTGATATTTGTCTGTGAAAAGTTAAAGAAAACAAGAAAGGAGTATAAGAGTGAGAATGTATGAGAATGATCACCTTCTTCCATAAAAAAAACTTCAAACTGCCATTATTTTGGAAGAATGGACAAATGATTATGCTGTGGAAAGAGGCTCTCGATAGAGAATGTCTAAGGAATAAACTTGATTACTTGATAGAACTTAGCCATTAAAAGGGCTACACCACAGTTATCCCTTAAGAGAGCACAAAAGCAAGGGAGAATAAGCAAACCAGTAGCCACAAGCAGAAGAGAAGGATTATAATATAAATCGAGGCTCTCCTGATAAGCCAACCCCAAGGGCAACAGAATCTTGAACAAGATATTCCAGCTTTTTCATGGTTGAGAAGCTCATTTCTCCCAAGTATTTCAAAAGCAAAAGATAGGAAGTCTTAACAATATTCAGCTTAAGAAGGTATTCCTAAATAAAGTCAGTGAATCAACTTTGTGTTTTCATTTTCTTCTTCCTTCTAACAGTGAAGTAGAATGTATTCCTTTTCTTCTCTAATTTTACTCATGTTTACTTGATATATAATTTAAATTTTCTTCGAAGTTGCTCAAAGATGGTTGGTAAAGAAAGACTAAGAGAAAGGTAGAAAAAGAGTAAAAGGGCAAAAAAAATCAACAGACTAGAAATCATTTTTTTTTCTCTTACCTAAGGATCAACCTTAGAAGCAAAGTATTCTTTAGGAATGTCCATTAAGGCAATTTTATTAAAGAGGAACAGGTGGCTGCAAAAATAAGCCTTTAAAGCTCTGCAGTTCTTAGGTGTACACTGGTAACTGGACATTTCATATTTCTGTAGTTCTAGGTAATATGGGAGACATCAAGGTGATGCCCCAATATGAGAATAAAAATTACTGAATCCAATAAAGAGAAAAATAATAAATAAATTGGATTTCATCAAAATTAAAAAGACCTTGTTCAGAAGGATGAAAAAATAACCTGCAGACTGGGAGAAAGTATTTGCAAACCACATATCTGACAAAGAACTTAGATCTAGACTACATAAAGAACTCTCAAAATTTAACAGTAAAAAATGAACAACCCAATTAGAAAATGCACAAAACTCATGAACAAATATTTCATCAAAAAGGTTATATGGATGTCAAATAAGCACATAAAAGATGTACAGCATTATTAACCATTATGCAAATTAAAACCACATTATATATCTATTAAAATCAACTAAAATATAGTTACAATATCAAATGCTGATGAGGATGTAGCATTTGATACTGAAACTGGATCACTCATTTATTGCTGGTAGGAATATAAAATGGTAAGTCATTCTAAAACATAGTTTTGCAGTTTTAAAAAAACTAAACATTACACTTACCAAACAGACTCGTATTTGCACTCCTGGGCAATTAATCATCTTAGAGAAGTAAAAATTTATTGTCCACATAAAAACCTATACGCAAATGCTCATAGCAGCTTTGTTTATAAATGGCTAAAAATTAGAAACAACACTCATGTCCTTCAATGGGTGAATGGCTAAAAGTAGTACACTTATATCATGGAATACTATTTGTTAATAAAAAGAATGAACTATTGATAGAGACAGCAAAGTTGACGGATCTCAAGGACATTAAGATGTGTGGAAAAAGCTAATTTCAAAAGGTTACATACTATGTGATTCCACTTATAATACAATCTCAAAATAATAAAATTATAGACATGGAGAAGAGATTAGGCATGAGAGAGTGGGAGGGAGGAGAAAGAGTATGGCTATAAACTAGCGGCACAAGTGACATATTGTGGTGATCAAGCAGTTGTATATTTGGGTTGTGGTGGTAGTTACATGAATCGGCACGTATGCTAAAACTGCATAGAACTATACACATATATACGCGAATGAATGTAAAATTGGTGAAATCTGAATAAGATCTTTGAAGTGTGGCAATGTCAGTTTCCTGGTTTTGATATTGTACAAGAGTTATGTAAGATGTTATCAATGGAGGAAACTAGGTGAAGGTACATGAGAGCTCTATGTACTATTTTTGCAACTTCCTATATATTTCTATTTCATAATAAAGTTAAAAAGAAAACTGAAAGAAAAGGTTCAAAAAGCAGTGATTATCATACCTGAGCTGATGTAGCTCATGCTGCCAGGAGAGGTTTTCCTGCCTGAGCTCTTCTTGCATAATCTGAAATGTTTTTGTCTTATCTTGATACTCCTGAAGTTGAGCCTTCAGTGGTCGTAATTCAGTGATCTCTTGGTTAATCTGTAAGTACTGCTGCTGCAGATTCTTCAATTCTTTCAGCTTTAACCAAAGGGAAAGTAAAAGGGTGATTCATCACATCTCACTCACCTGGCTATAAGTCATCAGCAGCTCCCTTCTAAGTCAGTCAGACACCACAACAGACTACTAACACCTAACAGTCCACTAACATATTACTGCAGCATGAATCTCTAAAATGGTGAAACATATGCAGCCAGGCTGGTGGGAATCACCCCACAGTGCTGCCATCAAGGCTGCAGGGACTGACCATTCCTGCAACTTCTACCCCTGGCCCCTGCTCCCAAGGTCTTAAGTTGACTCTCAATCTACAACTCTGTCATGGGACAGACATAAGGGACCTACAGCTTCTTTGTGGGTGGTAACTCCCTAGAACAAAAAGTATAAACACAGACTGGCTTCCTATTTAGCCATGTGCCCTGGTTAGACTTCTAAACTTCCTCGTTTGGATGTCAACATTAAGTCTAGCTTAGCTGACATTGATTATGAAGAACGCAGTGATGCCCAGGCCCAGTGGTTAAGAGTACTTAGGCTTTGGAGTCAGTAATCCTACCCACACAGGTCATGTGACCTTATGCATGTTCTTCATACTCCCTAAGCTTTAATTTCCCTCACTTATAAATTGAAGATAATGATTATACTTCCTCTCAAAAGATTATGAGAAATAAAAACACATAAAGTTAGTGATGGTGATGATGATGATGATGATGATGTGATGATGATGGACTTGCCTTTAATTAGCAAAACTTCCCATTTATAGTGCAGGTATATCTTCAAACTCCTTATTCCAAATACTCATTAAAAGCTTGGTAGTAAGAAATAACATCAGGACATCTGCGTAAAAACGGTTGCCTTGAACACACATCTATTTCACCCACTCTGGAAACATTACTAAAGCTACAATAAAGACATTATTTTTTTAAAACATAAAACACAAGAACAGAAAGAACAAGAGAGGGGTCAGCAACAACAAAATTAATTTTGGAAGCCGAGAAGCAGATGCATAAGTGGTAAATGACTTAACAGATCCAGGAAAGCCAAATCTTAAGCTGGCAGTAGGAAAAGCCAAGAACCAATAGAACTTACTCTGCAGAATCTTCAAAAGTCTCAGGAATTAACAGCACCAGGTACCTCTGGAAAAGATAGTGACGGAGGTAGGGAGGAGGTGGTAGCTGAAATAAGGAGGATTAGATGAAAGCTGCTTAAGAAATAACTGCATCCCTAGGTGCCTGCTGCAGCTCCACACTTTTTGTTACCCCAACAGACAACTAGAGTTTTATTCTCTAGAAAAGGTAAAAGAAGTATTTCTGGACAATGGAACAACCGGTAAAACTGAAAATAAGAGTATTGTTCTAAAGCAAGGGTGAGCAAGTGAATGTATGCTTTCTGAATGCTTAAAGCCTTTCCTCTGCTCAGCTTGGAGAGTGCTGGCATACAGGTCTTTACATTCCATGCAAGAAATGAAAAGTCTTCTCTAGAAAGTCTGGCTCCAGACGAACTAAAGATATCAACATGGCACTATCCACAAAAATCTCAGCATGGTCATACTGCAATAACACTGAGAATTGGTTTAGCAGGGGGAAAAATGTAATATACTCAAAGATTTAAGAAAGTACATTGGAAATTAGAAACATGAGAGCAGAAACAAATAATTATAAAAAAAAATTCATTATGAGAAAATTTCAAAGAACAAAACTACCACGACTGTTCTTGGAGATATAAGAACATATATCCATGAGACAAGGAAAAGTAAAAAAAAGAAATCCTTGGAAATTAGAAACATGATAGCAAAAAGGAAAACCTCTATATAGGGTTCAAAAGATGCAGATGAGAAAATCTTCCCAAAGTACAGCAAAAATAATAGAAAAGTCAAGAAAATTATAGAGCTAATCCAGAAGATCCTAATTCTAAATAATAGGATTTTCAGATAAAAGACAACCAAGAAAAAGAATAGGGGTGGGGGGGGGGAATAGTAAGACATAAAAAGATTTCCCATATTTGATGAGTATGAATTCTTATATTTCAAAGACTAGACAGAATGATGAATGAAAACAGACTGAAACAAAAAAGTATGTTATCATGAAATTTCAGAACACAGAGACTAAGAGATCCTATACATTTCCAAAGACAGAAATAAGAATGAGAAACAAGAGATAAAAATGAAAGATCAGAGAGAAAGAAACAGCTCACATACAAAAGATCAGGAATGAGTAGCTTTGGACCTTGAACCACAATGTAAGCTACAAGGCAACAGACCAAAGACTTCACAATTTTGAAGAGAAATTATTTTCAGCCTAGAATTTGTATCCAGCCAAACTATCAGGTATGAGAGATTAAACGATAATTTCAATAAATTTACCTCCTACATATCTTAGAGAGCTCCTGAATGATTTATACCATCAAAATGATGGCACAAAACCAAGACAAGGCAGACATGAAATACAAGGAACAGAAGATCTAATAAAGAAGAAAGGTAAAAGGAGATATTCTAGGATGAAAACTATATCCTAGGAGTACAGGGCAACTGTTCATTTAAGAGCAAGTCAGAGACTCCAGGAGAATTTTCTTCATAAAGATTAAATTGATAGAAATAAACATCTTGAAAGATGTGGATAAACAGCAGTCTTGGTTTAAATTATATTGATAAATACAAAGAACACTAAGTAACAATAACAAAACCACAGTTATTAACTCTAAAAAAACAAAGATGTAAAGGAAAAGCAACACATCTTTTGTAGATATAATATCATTTGTTGTCATAAAAAAGTAAGCACTGAATATTGTTTTAACCAAAATTAAAATTAAACTACATCAGGAGAAGGGAGGAGTTGTATATTAAAATTGCACATCTATGTATATGTATGAAATGTGTATATGTATATACATACATACATACTGTGGAAGCAAAGGGAGTAAAGAGAACTAAATAATGTTGGTATAAAAGAAAATTGATAACTAAAAGAATGAAAAGCCAAGATGTACTATAAGCATATTTAGATACTAAGGAAACATTAAAATAATAATCTAAAAAAAAACTGCCTTCAGAGAGAGAGAAACAGGATTGAGGGTGTTTGTTTTTCTTACTGAACACTATAGAATTTAGTGATTCCTTAGTAAGATTAAAACATGTTTTGTTTTCTTTTTATTTGAAAGCAAAATAATATATATTCTTAATGCAATCAACCTACTCCTCTAGTTCAGACACTCTAAATGTTATCCTTGGAATAGACCAGATCATCAGAAAATGTAAAACATTTTTAATAGTAAGACACATAACTATATTTACTGTAGAGGAGTAAAATAAAGGGTGTTTCACATTTCATAGTGTCTTCTCTATGGAAATAGAGAAGAAATTTTTTGTAGGCCTCAATACTAAAAAAATAACTATTCTTATACTGAACAAGTAGTTTTTTTTTCTTCCCCTTTCCTAAAATATGGATACTGCAAATTTATGCATATGGTTTTTTAATTCCCTATTTTCTGATGGCTACCAGAAAGCTCAGAGCAATTAGTGGCTCATTGTTCTAACAAAGAGTAGAAGACAGTGTGACATCTCCTTGGAACACTAACCTTACCCCAGTTTAACCTTTTTCTCTTCTGTCCTCATTTTCTCTTCCTTCACAGTTCTTGTATCTTGAAAAACTGTTCATATTTTAATACGTTACCTCAAGTCACTTTCATAATGGAATATAAACAAATATAGGCACTGCTAGAGATTTGCTCTCCACTCTTTAGGTAGAAATTGTGTAAATGCTTCATGTACTTTGAGAAAGTCCTAAGGAAGTTTAGGCAGATAGGCAGATGAAAACGCCAGAATGCTTTCAGAGTTGTCTGCTATGTTCTAGTAGAATCCCTTGGGCTAAATCCTGCCTCTTAAGCCCTCAGACTCTTTTTTGGAAACTTCTCCTTGACTAAGTAAAGAAGAGAACTAAAGTAACCTAAGTCCCTTTCAGCCCTAAATCATCTCTGGGGTGGTCCTAAAAGAAAGTGAGAGTTTTGTAGGCAGAGGTGATACACTCACTGCTGGCTTAGGCTGAATATTTAAACTGATAAATGTTGAAATACATGGTATCTCCCATATTTATCGTACAAGCAGCCAATGATTAAGTGACTGGAAACTTCAATGCTCATGAGACAGACTGAGAATAAGATATATGGAAAGAAAGGGATGATGGACAGATAACAATGCATTTAGAAAGTACGCAGAAGGGCCTCAGCAGTGATCCATGAATGTAGTATCAATGAGTCACACAGTCAGGTCTTCAGTGTTATTTATAATACTGTCTAGGCTTTGTGATTCTTTCATGGCAGACGTAAAAGCTTCAGTCTCAAAAGTTCCCATAACTCCCCTACATGACAGTTTTACAAAATGGAGAAAATAGTGTTTTCAGTAACAATCACAAATATAAGGGAATTACCAACAACTGATTGCCTATCATATGATTAATTAATTACCCCTATGCTAAAGACCATGGGAAATACAAACAAGTATAAGACATGACATAACCAGAAGCTTACAATCTAACTGGGGAAATTAAATACACATAGACATGTACGCAAACAAGGCATTATGGGACAAATGAAACATACCAGGGAAGTACAAATATAAGGTTAATAGACAATCAAGTGATCTGGAAATGTAACCAGAGGATTTGAGCTCTAGGGTGACTTTTAAAGAGTGAGAGACATTTGCCCAAAGAAGGAAAATTCAGAGGACATTTTGATTGACAGGATGGTAATATGGGTAAGTATTAGGTACAATTATTGTATAAAGAGTAGATCAGTTTGGCTGGAATGAGGAGTATGAATAGGGGAACGGTAAAAGGGAAGTCTGAAAAGAAAGCTAAAGACAAATTATAGGGTCTTAAATGTCAGAGTAAGAGTTTTGAATCCTAAACTTCATCTAGAGATAGGACAACTTTTCAAGGTTTTGAGTAGTGCAGTACTAAGAAAGTAGAGTTTTAGAAAGATTTATTCAGCAGTGGTATATAAAATGAAGTGGAGAGGTGACAAACTGGGAGCAGCAATATTATAACTGTTTAAAGGTAAGGTGTTAAGGACTTACCCCAAGATGTTGATGGAAAGGAAAAAGATATTTGAAGTACATTATGAATAAAGAAATGAAAGACCTTGATGATTAAATGAAATAAAATCACAGTTATGAACCTTATGAATATTACTATGAGTTATAGAAATATGGAAAATTTTTAAAAGCTGGTGTGGCTTATAAATATCCAACAGACAAAGATGTGGAACTGGGGCTGAGAGATATAAAGCTTAGTCCCAGTATTTATAATAGATAAGAATAGTAAAGCAATTTACTGATTGAAACATAGTTAATTCAGATTCTATCCTAATAGCTTCCAGGAAAAAGATTTTGACTTAAAAGATAATCAACATCTGCATGGTATAAATTATAGCTTTGAGGTATAGACTGCCTAATAAAAACCTGTAGCATATGCATTCTGAAAGCAATTGAAAAGAGTCAAGCTCCTAAGACAAAGTCAGCTGAATGAAAAGTATTTTAAAAATATAAATGAATACACATAAATGGTGTTGTGTCAAAGCCATAGCTGCAAGGGGACAGGTGCCCTTTGTTGAGTACAAAAAGCAAGACTATCTATAAATATTGGATGTCAAATGTAATATGAATGAACACACTATCTACAAAGAAAAAGAAAAGTGTGCATAAGACTTCACAGTTAGGGAAAATGATCTTTTCACTAGCTAATCTTAAAAACTAGAATTTTCAGATCCTGAGCATGGGTCACTTTTTTAAAATGGAAAAATCCAGCATTTTAAATCTCAATATATTTCCTTTTTGGCCTAAGTACATGGGCTTGACAGAGTTAAGAGACTGTCAAGAAAGTGAAAAGAGGAATGTCACAAAGCAGAATCCCCTGACAATCTGGCTTGGCTCATATAGTTCAAGTTTTGCCTCTGAATCTTGCAGACCTGGAAGTTTTCGGAATAAAAGACCTATTTGTAAGACACTACTAGATCTTACAAATAGCAGCAGTTAAGCATTAGAGGTCCTCATCTTTCTCTTTGAGTTGAAACAAGCTGGGTATTAAAGTGGGTCAATGGTTCAGTTTACAAATAAGATTTTACTAGTCATTTAAACTTATTTAAATGAACCCTTTTTACATGTAACTTTTTTTGGACAAATTAGGATAGATATCTATGTGACAAGCTGAGTCCTCTTTACTCCTAATTTTGTGAGATAATCTACTGCTAAACTGTCACTATATGAAGGCAGTAAATGATCCCTATACTTTCAGTAAAACTGACAAATTCTGAAAACATTTAAGTGTGTGTTGTGTGTAACAATATAAAAGATAGCTCTCCATTTCTTAGTCTTTTTATAACCAATG
The DNA here is from genome assembly GCA_030015415.1 of Cynopterus sphinx. NCBI lineage: Eukaryota > Metazoa > Chordata > Mammalia > Chiroptera > Pteropodidae > Cynopterus > Cynopterus sphinx. The sequence continues at coordinate 54,166,483 of CM057380.1, read as the reverse complement.
AAGAGTTTTTTGCAAAGAAAATTTGCAGTTAAAAAAAATGGTAATGGTAGATTTAAAGTAATTTAAATAATGTTTCTGTTTCTCTAAGACCAAACAGAACTTCTGGCATATATAATACTGCCCTAGAGTGCCCAGATGCTATATGTAAGAATCTGCTTATCCTTATCTATAGAAATGTAATTTAACTTAAAAAAAGGTTCAAAAATTCTCAAAGATCAGAGAGAAAACTAGTCACTCACGAGTCGGTCTCTGTCATTTTGGAGTGATGACATAGCTTTTTTTAAACTCTGTACTTCAGCTGGGCTGGTTGCAGCCTGAGGGGTGGACCTCTGCTTCCCGTCCTCTGACTTGCGGAATTTATCCAGTTCATTCAAGAGGTGATCTCTCTCATTCTGTAGACTGGCCATAGCCTTGGAAAAGGACTGCATTTGGTTGTAAGAATCTTCCAACTGTGAGGACAAGTGAAGCAGTTGCTCATTTTTGGATAAAAGCTGTTGGTTAAGTTTCTCAAGGTGAGGCAAGCTGTTATCCTCAGTGGAATTCACTGGAGAGGCAGCTTTAGAAACAAGAACCTCTCTTTCTCTGCTTAAGAGACCCTGTCCTTCTTTCAGCTGTGCCAGCTCCTTCAGACTGGCATCATATTTCCTTTTCAGTTCATCAAGCTCCTCATTGGCATGATCTCTACTATTTTGTAGGGAACTCATAGACCTTCCAAAAGACTGGATTTGTGCTGTGAGATCTTTATTTTCTTTGGTGACCATGAGTAATTTCTGTTCCATCTCCACCAGATCTCTTGCTAGCTCTGCCACCCTTTCTTCTGCTGTTTCTGTTTCATTTCGCATTATCCCTGCATCATGATGAAGATGCTTTAGTTCTTTCTTCATTTTATCTTCAATTTCATCTACTTTCTTGGCAGCTTCCATCTGAACATGAACCAATTCCTCTTCCAGTTCTGTAATTTTCTTTTGAGAAGAAGAAAGAGTACTACTTAACCTCTGTACCTCTTCTTCTTTTACTTTTAATTGGGCCTGAAATAGCCCTAAAGTACCTTCTTCTTGCAAGGCTGTTAACTGTCTCTTTAGTTGGGATAGAGATACTTTCAAGCTCTCAATCTCTTTAGATAAAGCTTGTTTCTCCTCCTGTAGGGCCACAGAGGACCTCTGCAAATTCTCCTTTGCTTCCTCAGACTCCTTCAGCTTTTCTTCTAATTTAGTATATTCACTTTTCAGCTCCTTATTCTGCTGAAGTTGAGCTTCAAGGAGTTGCTTTTGCTGACAGTCCTTCCTTGATATCACTTGATTCAGGTCTTCTCTATATTGGATCAGTTCTGCATCCAGCTTGGCATTCTCAGAATTAAGATCATCCATATGACTTCTCAAACATCGAATTTCTTCCTTAAGTTTATTATTCTCAGCAGCAGCCTCTTGGATGAGTTGGTCTTTTTCCAAGATTAGAGAGAGATGTCTCTCTTCCAGCTGTTGGTAATCACCTACTATGCGGTCACGGTCATCCTGGAGAGAAGACATGGATTTAACGAAGGAATTCAACTGAGCCTTCTGTTGCATGTTTTCCTTTTTGATGGATTTCAGTGTTTCTATGAGGCGATTGGTTCTGTCAACAGCTTTTTTGTTCTCCTCTTCTAAGACAATATTCTCCTCTTCCTCCTGGGACAGCAGGTTTTCCAGTTCTTTAATTTCTTTATCATGTTGCTGATGCAGTTCAGAGACAGCTACTTGGATTGCCTGTTCCTTAGCTGAAAGCAGGCTTATAATTTTCTGCTCTTTTATGTTTATTTCTTCATGCAGTTTACTGGTCAGTTGTCTGGAGGCCTGAAGATCAGTTTCTAGCTGTTCATAACTGAACTTACAATTCTGGATATCAGCCTCTTGCTGCTTTATGATTCCTTCCAAATTTTCTTTATTTTCCTTACATTTTTCCAAAGAGTTATTTAAATCAGTTGACTGGTCTCTGAGACTCTTAAATTCTGATTCTAATTTAGCTAATTCATTCTGAGAATTGTGGTAAAGATGTTGAGTCTCTTCTAGTTGGGACAAGAGTTCTTTGTTTTCCACCTGTAGAGTATCACAGACCTTCTGTTGAAGCTGGACCTCTGTCTGGGCCTTGGACTCCCAAATCTGCTTGTCATGTTCGAGCCTAGAAAAAAAAAAGAATTGCAGGTTTCAAGGAAAACTACTTGATACCTAAGAAACACATACTACAACATGTACTCAGATCTACAAATGAATATTCATAATTAAAGGTGTTCACCTTTTTAATGAAGAGATATTAGTTCTATTGAATCCTCTGTATTAAAGGTATCTGTACCTAATGATTCATATATTTAAATTATAAACTCCCATGTATGTTGTTTATTTTAGTGACATGGTTTTGTACACTCTAGAAAGTACTGCTTTCTCCTATATTGCTATACTTTGCTCTAGACAAGCCAATGTCTGGCTCCTTAAAGGAACAACCTTGGTGTAAGAGACAATAAGGAAACCCATTTCAGAGCATAAGGATACTACTAAAAGTAGAGGATTATAAAGGGTGGGAGACATGGTTAGTGCTTGAATTTAAAAATTGATATAAAATTGGAGTGTGAGGAATATAACTTCAACAGGCATACGCAGTATGAACTGATGTGGAATATGAGGAAGAGCAGAGAGGATATCGTTTAGGAAGCTAAGGGAAACCCAGACAAGAGTAGTGGAAATGGAAACGCAAAAGGAATCTAGGAAATCTCAACAGAAAGATGGCAAGAGAAGCAGATGTGAATTTTTCATGTTAATAGAGTTGTAACTGAAAGCCATATGCAGAGAGAGAGAGAGAAGGCTGGAGGCGGGGAAGTGGAGAGAGTGAGAGAGGGAAGGAAGGCAGGCACAAGCAAGAGACTGTATCTTCTAGGGGAAGTTAAGCCAAAATCAGTCCCATAATATTAAAGAGAAAAGAGACAGTTTAAAGACTTTCTTGTCTCCAATACCTTTTGAAGAGCAAAAATAATTACTACCCATTTACCTGGAAATGTTGATCTTCAATTCCTCCATATGGATGGACATCTGCCTAAGTTGATCCTTTAGAACACTGCAATTCTCCTCTCTGAGTCTAATTTCTTCTTCTTTGGTTTGAATGGCATCACTGAACTTCCTCTCCCATTTCTTGGCTTCATCTATTACCCTGTCCCGATCATCCTGGAGGGAAGACATGCTCTTAGTGAAAGCTGCAAGCTGGGCCACAGTACTATCCAAGTTTTCCTGAAGTTGCTTAACTTCTTTGTCTTTCTTGTTCAAAGTAATCTGAATCTCTCCAAATGTCTCTTCCAAGTAGACTTTTTCTCTACGCGATGCATCCAGTTTCTCCTGCATATTCTTCTTCTCTTTCAGGTGTTTCTCTTCTACTTGTTCCAGTCTTCGCTCAAGATCTTCATCCTTTTGTTTCATTTGGCTTTTAACTAATTCTTTACTTGACTGAAGTTCCTTTTTCAACTTGAGATTATCTGCTAGTACCCTTGCTGCTTCACTTTGAGTGTCATCTAGCAGTACTTTGAAGCTGGCTAATTCTGTTTCTGCCTTCTTGCGGTGTTCATTGGCTTGAGCCAGATTTTCTTTGGTTATTTCCAAATCTTTTTGGGACTCAGTCTGAACAAATTCTAGGGCCTTTACAGTTCTCTCTAGAGCACTAATTCTCTCCTGGTACCTGATACAGTCCTTCTGCAGCTGCTTTACTTCTTGTTGCTTTTCTTTTAACAGCTCCTGAAGTTCCTTTGCATGGTTTTTACTGCTAGGTACTTTCTGAGCACCTTGTATTTTCTCCAAATATTCCTTTCGTATTTCTGACTCCACCTGAGTTTTCTCTTTGACTAACTGCTGCTTTTCTTCTTCCAATTCACTCACACACTTTTTAAGGTTCTGCATTTCAGATTCTAGTAGTTCATATTTTATTTGGGCATCTGTAACATCCTGATAATAATTCCCAATGCTTCCATTCAGTTCTGCTAATTGATTCATAAGCCTCTCTTCTAAATCATCTTTCTCTTCTTCTGCTGTCTCCTTGAGCTTGGTGACTCTAATAAGTTCTTCTTGGATTTGCTGATTTAACAGGTTTATTTTGGTTACTTCTTCCTGAAGCATTTTTAGTTCACCATCCTTTGCTAATATTTGACTCAGTAGAGCATTTTTCTCATTGTCTAAATTCTGGCTACATTCCTTTTCTTTTTGTTTCTCCTCCTCTAAGTCAGCAATTCTTTCTTTGAGCTGATCGATCTGCTGTAAGTAGTTATTAATTTCATCATGTGAGCTGACATTCTCACCTATATCACTGGTCTCCGGTAGAATGGATTCTGAATATTCAGGCTTCATGCTCATACTCAAAGAGTCTTGCTTATTAGCCTCATCTGGGACAGGCTGTGTTACCTCTTCAGCGATATGCATTTGGTTATCATGTTTCTCAATGGCCTCTAGGCTAGCTTGTTTGGATGTATTACCTTCTATCTGATGCTTTAAATCTTGAACTTCCAAACTTAGAGAGTCTTTCTCAGTCATTAAAGCCTCAAACTCTTTAGAAAGGGTTTTATACTCTGTTTTGACCTTTTCTAGTTCCTCCTTCATGCTGGAATTAGAAGAAAGAAGTGCTTCCATACAATCTTTAGATGAACCTTCAGCAGGGTGTACCTCTGCTCTAAGCCGGTCATTCTCTTCTTCCAGCTCCAGGATTTTCTGCTGTTTAGATTTGGCAAACTTTCTCATCTTTTCTTTCATTTCCTCCATTTCCTGTTGAGCTTCCTGCAACTGCTTTTCCATTTCTTTCTTGTTCGTTTCTGTGCTTCTTAGCTTGCCATATAGTTCTTGCTTCTCTTGCCTCACAGTTTCCACCACATGCTGAATCCTTTCTGCCTCATTACTAACATTCTCATAGGACTGCAGAAGAATTTCATACTCCTTTTGTAACTCCTTGTGTTTATCTTGCCACTCAGTGCTTTCTGCAATCTTAGAACATTTCAAAGATTCAATTTCCTTCACTAAGTTTTCTTTGTCTTCAGTAAGACCCTCCAAAGCGAATTTCAGACTTTCACAAGAGTCATTGAGACTTTGATTTTCCATTAATGATCTGTCCACTTCTGTAATGAGTTTGTCTCTTTCTTCCTGAAGAAGAGCTAACTTTTCTAAGAATATATCTTTTTCTTTATTTTGGGAAGAAACTTGGTTTTCCACATTTGCCAAAGACTTTGTGAGATGTTCAATGGTATCTCTGGCCAAAGACAACTCCTCCTGGAGACCTTTGTTTTCTTTTAGTGCTTCTTTTCGGGAAATGAGGGCAGCTTGCAGTTTCCTCTGTATTTGTTGCTTTGCTTTACTTTCTTCTCCAGTCTCTTCCGGTTTTTGCTTCATTTCACAAAGTTCTACCTGTAAGTGCTTTATCTTTTCATCATGTTCTTTGGCTTGCATTTCCAGCTGTGTATGCAGAGCCTTAATTAAATCTTCTTGTTCTATCATCTCTGTCTGTACTTTAGTAAGGGCTTCTTCTTTCTTACCAAGCTGTTCAGAAAGGTACCTAACTTCTTCTTCCTTTTTGCTTATGAGTTTTTGCAGTTCATCTAGTTCAGGTTGTAATTCTCTTAAACGTTCTAATCCAGCAATTTCTAGTTGACTGTTTTCCAATTTCTGCCTCAGGCTCTCTGCATAGGCTTCAGCTTCATGGGACGCTGTCTTGAGACTTTGGATTTCGAAACCCTGTTTATTTATCTGCTCTTGTAATTGAAACACCTCTTCTGATTTTTTAGTAAGTTCATTTGTTGTAGAACTAACTCTCAATTCTAACTCCTCTTTCTCAGCCTCTATGTCTTTGAGCTGGGTCTTAATTTGAGCAATAGAAGTACTGTCCTGAAGAGCATTTACATCCTCAGGATGAAGCCAGTCTGGAAACAAGTTTGACTCTGGAATATGCTGGGCAGGTTGCTGCTCCATGGCTTTCAATAAAGGTTCTTCTAATCCTTGAGCAGGAGAGTCTGGGTTCTGCTGGTCAGTGTCTGGAAGTTTTCTATCTACAGACTCCCTTATTTGAATCTGGAGTTGCCTTAGCTGGTATCCAATGTTCTCATTTTCTTTGCTTTGCTTGTCAAACTGTTCTTGCAAGTGATTACAGTTATCTTTCTGTTGCTTTAGCTCCTCCCTAAGATGTCTTTCCTTCTCCTGTGCCTTTTTTAGAATCACCTTGCGAGAGGTTACTGCTTCCTGTAACTTCTTTTCAAGTCGCTCCTTTTCTTTTTCCAGGTCCAATATCTTTTTTTCCAGTTCTGGCTTCCAGTGTTCTATACCACCACCAGCAAAAAGTGGACTGCTAACTGTTTCTTTTACAGCTGCTGAGTCTCCATCACCTGCATCCTTGTTACTTGTGGTTAACTTTTGGATAATTGCTTGATGTTCAGTGATTTCTGCTTGGAGTAAATCTATTTCATTTGCCTTCTCTTGCAAGTTCTGATTCATCTGTTTGATCACAGCCTGTAACTCTTCTTTGGCTGCTGCCTTTTCTTCCGAATCCTTCCTTAAATGCTCTAGTTCTATTTCTTTCTCAGATATTGTCTGTTTTAAAAAAATTTCTATCTCTCGGCACTTAGAGGTCACACATTTTTCTGACTCTTCTTTACTTTCTTTATCTTCCTCCATTTCTCTCCTCTCACTCTCATTGAACGAGATCTCTTTCCTGGATTCATCTTTCATTTTGGCCAATTCCTCTTCTAATCTACTGACTCTCTGTAGAAGTTCTTTTCTGTTAATAAGAGCTGCCTGGAGCTTTCTCTTTCTCTGCTCACTTTCTCTCTTTACAAGGTCTAATTCATGCTGAAGCTCTTCTTTACTTATTAGGGCTGTGGGGCTCAATTCATCATAAGTATGTTTAAGACCAGAAACAATTTCTTTATCTTCTTCCACTTGCTCTTTTTTGGCCTCTTCAGCTCTCGATAATAAATTCAGCTTTTCTTTAAGAGTCTTAATTTCAACCCCAAGAGAAAACTTCTCTTCATTAAGCTGAACCATTTTCTCAGTCATACTAAAGCTGATTTCTGTCACTTGCTGATCTTTCTCCTCGATGGTTTGTTGAAGGGTTTCCACATCTCTCTTTTTCTCTAATAAGAGTTGATCCATTTTTGCTATTTCAAGTTCCTTCTGTGAAAGAACCTGTGAAAGTTCTTCCATCTTATTTGAGATATCCTTCACACGTTCTGCCTCCTCAAGCACTTCACTTTCTTTCTTCTGCAGCTGGCTTTCCAGGCTTTTGATTAGTGTACTCTGTTCAGAAAACTGAAGCTGCACACCATCCAGTTCATTCTGTAAAACTTCAATTTTCACATCTTTAGATTTGGCTTCTATGCTGAGACTGTGAATCTGTTCAGTAAGCAAGTTATGATGAGTAGTTTGACTTTCGTAGTCAAGTCTTCTTTGCCTTTCTGCTTCTGCAAGGTTTACTTCTAGTTGTTGTACCTGAGCCTTCAGTTCTGTTACTACACTAAGTTCCTTCACCTGAGAGAGAAGCTGGTCTCTTTCTTCCGACAAAGCAGTGTATAGACTGTTGGTGTCTTCGGCATTTTTCTTAAACTCTTCAATCACCCGAGTTAGGTTGCTTATTTCCTTAACTTTCTCACCTAAATTTTTCTCATAGGTTTCCTCTGCTTTATGAAAGCTCATCTCAAACTCCAAAATCTGACTTTTTAGTCTTTCCAATTCATCCTGGTGACACTGACAAGTAATTGGTAGAGCAGAAGGGGGTTTATCAATATCATCCTGCTGTGCAGATTTCAATTCCATTCCAGTGTCATTTAAAGGTATTTCCTCAAATATTCTATTTTGATGTTCGACACTCATCTGCTCTTCTTTTTCAATGGCTGGAAGACTGTTCTCTTCATTTGACATTGGGGGAAGATGTTGCTCTGTGTCTTCAACCAACATTTTCACCCTGACTGGAGGTATTCCTTCACTTTCTATCTGTTTCATTTCTTTCTGGTCAAGGACATTGGGGTCCCCATCAGCCCTTTTGCCCTGGAGCTGCAACTTAAGAAAAGCAATCTCTTCCTGAGCTTCTTTCATTTCTAACAATAAAACTGACAGTTCTTTATGTTTCTGAAAAAATGTGTTCTCTAGAACATCTTGTCTACTTTCCTCAGAAGAGCTGCTCTTGTTGAGCCTGGTAACATCAACCATGCTGATCTGTTTTAAAATAAGAAAGAAAAAGCCTTAATCAAATGTTTTATAAGAAAGAGCCCAGTTAAAAATGAATTTTGTGCACTTTCCAAAACCTAAAACTTTTTAGTCGAAACCTCTTTTCTACCACAAAACCACTAAATACTTTTTAAATCAGTTTTTATTTTCCAAATTGGACCTCTTAGAACAGCCTATCAATCCTGCTTTGAGGTCAAACCACATTCATTAGAACTAAGAAAACCTGGAACTCATTTTCTAGATATTCCTTACTTGGGAAACTTTATTTCTTCAGATTAAAATACCTACTTGTTTCTCTCAAGAACTACTGAACAATGAAAAGGGAAGCAGGAAATGAATTAAATTTTTCTTTTATCCCATACCAAGAAGGAAGTTACAGAATTCATGTCATCAAAATGAGAAATATTAGATAAGACAGCCATTCACAGACAAGTAGATTATCAAACAAGTACAGTTAGTCCTCATAACATTATGGACAGGTTATTGGAACTGCAGCAAAATGACATAAATAGAAACCAATTATACCATAGGCTAATTGATATAAGCAAGAGTTAAATTCCTATGGCATCTCACCAATGTTATAATGAAATGACTTTGAATTAAATGACGTTATTTGAGGACCTGCCATAGACTGAGATAAATCAACCAAGATGAAATAATCAAAAAGAAGTTCTGCTGCGGCCTAGGTATGACACTATGGCCTTGTTTGACAAAATATTAATAAAGTTATTATTACAAAGATTACCGTGTTAGACTGTTAAATCCATATAAATTATTTCCATAATTGTTTTTTAGGAAAATAAAATCAGCGAATCTCATAGTAAATTTAATTAGTATTTTATTAAATCAATTTGGAGACAGTGTATGCAATAAAATCTCCACCTTTGCCAATATCACTTTTTTTTTTTCCCCCAAGAAAAAATTCTACTTTGATGGAAGAAAAATCCCCACAGGATTGTCAAATAATGTAGTGGCCAAGAAGAGCACAAGCTCTGCAGCTTGACTGCCTGAGTTCTTATCTTAGCTCTGCCAATTACCAGCAAAAGCTGGCACACAGTAAGTATTCAGCTATATTAGCTATTATCTAGGAATCATTCTCAGTCACTGAGTTAGAAAAAATTCATTATTTTAGAATTATTTATTTTAAGAAAAGTTATCTATTCGATTTTCATAAGCATTATTTTAAATCATTTAAAACTCTTCACTCTCTGTATTATTTATACTCATATTTCTAGAAACCAAAACTGAAAACAGTATTCAGAACAGGGAAGTTTCCTTTATAATTTCTTCAGGTCACATTCCTATTCATCCATCCCAATATACATTAAAGACTTGATATAGTTAAGGCATCACTTATGCCAGAAAACTTCAATATAACTCCTTCTTTGCTCTCTCTCTTGCCCTAAGTATTCTTATTTGCTCTTTTCTAACTTTTAGTCATACCACTTCACTCACTCACTCCCTTTCTTTAGTCATACTCTATATTGCTGCCTATGATATCTACAGAACTTAATCACCTTTCCGGTTCCAATAAAAAAAAAATTGGTGTCATTCCCTAAGGAGAGGGCAGAGAACCATAGAACACAGCTGTTTCTAGCCATTCTTCTTATTTTTTTTTCTCTTAATACTAGTCTACCTCTTTCAGCTGAACTTACACTTTCTATAAACCTTTTCTACTCACCTTTCTTAGTCCAAGGGATTATCTTAGTCACCTCTCCTTTTTTAATTTCTGTGTTTTCCCTTTTCTTTTCATTGTTCCTTGTTTATTTGTTCTCCTTCTGATAGTTTTCTTTTTCTTAACAGATTCCCATATTTCTTATTCTTTTTTGATCTAAGTTATCTTGTTCTCACCATCACTACTGCTAAGCATTTTAAAACAATATGCAACCCCTTGGCCAAACAAGGCTCATTTTCACTCAGTCAGTATCCAAATAATGCTACAATTTTCAAAAATTAGTTCCTTTTGAAAATTACCTGAACAGAGCATCAGTGGCCGAGTAAAAGGTCTTGAATGAATATAATAAGTGTGGTGCTTAATTTTATTGTCAATTTGGTTAGACCAGTACCCAGACATGTGGTCAAACATTACTCTAAATGTTTCTGTGAAGGTATTTTTTTTTTAGGTGAGATTAATACTTAAATCCGTAGACTCTGAATAAAGCATGCTATCATCTATAATGTGGGTGGGCCTCATCCAATCAGTTGAAGGCTTTAACAAATAAAAAGGCTGACCTCCTTTAAAAAGAGAGAATTCTGCCCGCAGATTGCATTCAGATTTTAACTGCAATTCTTTCCTGAGTCTCCAGCCTGCTAGCCTACCCTGTATATTTTGAATTTGCCAGCCTTCACAATTGTGTGAACCAATTCCTTAAATCTCTCTCTCTCTCCCTCTCTCTCTCTCTCTCTCTCTCTCAAGCTAACTCTTCTTGAACTAGTTCACATTCTGGTTATTTTAAGAATACATCACTTACCTCACTGATTTCTCTATCTGTCTCTCCAATTTTCTGTGGAGCCTCCAGGACAGTAATCTTAGAAGACAGTTTTTCTGAAAGTCACAAAATAAAGATCCTTAGAAGACACATGTAGAGAGTTTGAAAAAACAGGGGCATGATTGTGTGTGAGGTTATTTGAGATGCATAAAATAAAAGGCAAGAAATAGACAAAAAGTTTAAGGGAGATAAAAGGCTTATTTTATTGAAAAGAAATGGCAAGAGAAGATAAAAGATAGAATGGTACTATTAGGTGATAATAATTAACCTGAGTTAATAATTAAATAAATAGTAGAGGGCTTTAAAGTAGGATAACAGTGTGTGTGACAAGAAGCAGCTACTTCTGTGGTATAAGATGGGACTTCTAGAGCAATAAAGTGAATTTATCCATAATCCTGTGTTCATAATATACATCTTGCATTAATATAGCACTTATAACATCTTTAATGTTCTTTCACATATGTTTATAAAGACATCAAATCTTAGCCCTGTAAGAGAACTATCCAATCTCCTCAATGACTATATGTGAAAACAATAAAATGACATGACCTACAGCTAGGACATAGACGGCTGGGACCAGAATCCAGTCTTCTGAGTTCTATACTATGTCCCATTATAACGCATATATCTAAAAAGGGTACTAGTACCTAGGAGGATAAAAATATTGTGAATTAACATGTCCCCAAGAAGCTTGTACTCCCTCTGAGAAGCTAAGACAAATATAGTCAAGTACATCCAAATGTCTTCACATGACCTGCGTAGCCCCTCATGATTTGACCTCATTTATTCCAAAATCTCCTTGTTTTGTGCTTTCCCTTTTTTTGTTCACCCTAAAACACTGGCCTTCTATCTGCAAACATATCAAGATTATTCATTCCTCAGGGTTTTTGCACTGCTTTTATCTGCTAGGAATGCCTCTGTGGATGGCTGTCCCCTTTCTGTCTGTTCTTAGAAAGGCCTACCCTGAGCACTCTACCCTGCTGCTTTCCTCTTCCCCTAGGCACACTTGCAGTAAATTGTTTGATTTTTATCCTAATACTTATCACTCTCTGAGATCTTCTTATACATATGGCCTGTCTTCCCCTCTACTATGTTCAGAGTGGTATCCTTAGCAACTAGGTTAGTGCATGGCACCTAGGATAAGCACCATAAAATTATGCTGAATGAATGAATGTTCATGCAACAAATAAATTCAAGACAGTATATAATATGTTCAGATACACCACAAGCTTATTTGAGAAATGAGTACAATAGTAGAAAAGAAAGTACAAAGGGTGAGTTGAACAAAATGTGACATATAAAACAAAGATTGCCTAGGAGACCAGACACTAAAACTAATACAAATACCTTAAGGCCAGTGATCTCTGCAGAAAAGAGCAAGGAGAATGGAACTCACGTATTTAACACCTATAAACCATAATGAGCTATAAGACAGTAACAGGCACGGTTTGTAAAACTGCAAAATAAGTATCATGGGTAAGGTCTCAAAGAAGTGCTTTGAGTGAGTTGAATACTGAGTTGAATTTGTGGTGTTCTTAAAATATTAGTTATGGTGGGAATAGTCTGGAAATGGTATAATTCCCAGTTTAGAGCTAAGGGGAACCATAAAATGGTTAAAGTAGAAATATTGAGTTTGGAGTTTAAAAAATGGTACAAACTTGGTATTCATTCTCACTCTTAGAAGGCAATATATTAGTTAGTTAAGCTAGAATAAAATAGATTAGTAAAAGATTATTAACTATATGCTACTAAAACCATAAGGTCTTTGTCAAGCAGGTGATAAATGAAAGTATGTCTTCATTCTTATTAACTGTTCATACACAGTTTGAGAAGATGAAATGCTAAGTTTAATGCAATCCAACAAAAGTTTATTCGGCGCTACTTTTTGCCAGGTACTAGTTCTTGGTAAAGCAGAAATGAAAATAAATGGCCCCTGCCCTTGAACAGCTTATACTTTATCTTTGAAGATCATATTGTATGAAGTATAAACGTAAAGACAGATATTTTAACATGTTAAAGGAATGCAAGAATGTTACAGAAGTGCAAAAATGCATTTAATTCAACTTTGGGGGATCAGAGTTGACTTCCTGAAAAAGATAATGCCCTAGTTGATAGGGTTCTAAGCAGTATATGACACGAGCAAAACCACAAATGGTTTCTACCTTTGAACCTTTATTTTTACTGATCTCTATTACCTCATGTCACAAATTTATTACCAGGAATGCCCTTTTCTTCTTTTTGCCTATTTAAAAATTCATCATCTTACTAGGTCCTATTCAAGCCATACTTCCTAGAAGGTTCCCTGACCACTCCAAAGTAAACATAATACAGATATCCTGCAGTATTTATAGCCTATACTGCAAAATGTTATACTTATGTAAACACTGGTATTCTGCTCGAAATAATGTGTATTAATCCTATACTTAACATACCTTCGATAACTACCAGCTCAACTATCTACGTAAGATCTTTATAATCACACAATCAGAGAATCTACATGTTATACACATACAGTCATAAAAGCAGAGGCTTTGTGGGTTAAGACAGAGAATTATAGTTTTTATTTATACATACCATTTTCAGCTTTCAGTTCTTCCAGCTCTTTAGAACTAAGGAGCAAGGCTTCCTTTTCATTCTCTAGCTCTACCACTCTCTTCTGCAAAAAGGCAATGTTATCCTCAGTGACTACCTAAATTGTACAAAGACAACAGATTAATGATTCTCCACTGAAAAAGTCTCATATTAATGCCCAAATAGCCTCCAGCACTTTTGTCTTCTAAAAGTTCTACAGCTAAGAAAATACTTCTAAAATAGCACCTATTTACCTGCCTAGTCAATCTTTGAAGAAATGTTTTATCTAGAAAGAGAAAATATTTCACACAAACTTCCAATTCACAGGGTTTTCAATTTATAACTGAAGGTAAGTTACAAAGACAGAAATTCCAAGTCTATTGCATAAGAAAGAACATTTTCAGGTCCACAAAGAACATTATAAAATTAGATTAACACTACCTGATAAAAAAATTAATTCACTTAAAAGAGACTGAACATAAAGACAGGCTCTCAAAGAACAGAGGCAAAAGTAGTATGTACCCCTTAAGAAAAGAAGAACTATAATTATTTTTATTTTTTCCTGGTATAGTAAAAATTTTCTTGTGCTTCTTTTATGCGTACGTATTGTTTGGTTTTCCTAATGACAGGTAAATATCTTATTATGCCACATCATTACTTTTGTCTTTTTATATTTGTATATTTTTTCTTGTTCAAGGGGATTATTCTGTATAATTTTTCATAAAATTATAGACTTGTTCAACCTTCAGGGTCTTTACAGCTCACTTAATCCCAAACCTTCATGTGATGTTTAAAGAAATTGCAAGGAATGAGTTTAAGGATTATATGGCTTTTATCCTGAGGGAAGTTCACAGTTTGCATCATACTGGGCAAGTAAAACACAGTAAAGCTACAGGTCTTTCTGGCTTGAAGAATGAGAAGGCATACTTTGCGACAAACAAGGCTGCCAGAATGCAAAGAGGGAAATCAGAGGCAAGAGAAAAATTTTAGCAAGGGGAAGGCCTAAATTCTATATATAAATTTCTAAACAATGAACTAAGCATTTCAAGGCTAACTTGAAGTAGTAGTCCAGATAAGCCAAAATAATGCAACTGAGTTTTGAGTGGCTGCCTACCATAGGCCAGGGTTTGTAGTCTGAGTTCAAATTGCTGGCTGATAAAAAATAATCAAAACTCTTCAGTTTATAAATAACAGAAGAGAGTCTTGAGAACAAAACATTCACAATATTCAGGATTTAATACAAAATCACACATTACACCAAGAAATAGGGAAACCTGACCTATTCTCAAAATAAACAATCAACAGAGACCAAGCAAAAATGATGCAGATTTTAGAATTAGCAAACAATGATTTTAAAGACGCTATTATAATTATGAGCAGTATATAAAGAAAAATATGCTTATAATAAATGAAAAGATAGGAAGAAAGAAAACACAAATTACCAACATCAAGAATGGGAGAGGGGGTAGTGACATCAGAAACATGGTGGAGTGAGAGATATCCTCATACCTCTCCCCTGAAAACAATAATAAGCTGAACATCTAAAACTCAACAAAAAGCACCCAAACTGCACACCAGCACATCTGAGAGTAGGATCTGCTCATAAGACAAACAACAAAATGGGCAGAAAAATTATTTCAAGAAATAACAGTTAAAATAACAACTGAACATAAGTTTATACATGTAAAATTCCTAACAAAAGCTAGGCAAGAAAATTACAGAGAAAACCACTACTAAGTACATTAAAAACAAGAATAAAGAGGAAAGTCTTAATGTTAAAATTGTGATCTGGCAATATACTAGTGGTTACCAGAGAGTAGAGGGAAGGGGGAAGATGGAAGGTAGATGGGGTATAAGGAGTCAAATATGTGGTGACAGAAAGAAATCTAACTATGGGAGGTTAATACACAATGTAAATATATATATGCCCTACTGTTAAAATGTACAGCAGACACTTACTGAATTTTGTTAACCAATGTCACCATAAAAAAATAATGAATTTAAATAAATAAATTAAATAAATAAATAAATAAATAAATAAATAAATAAATAAAATTGTGGTCTGGGGTTCCTTTTATTAATATAATACATATAGCATCTACAGTATAAAGAATGGTATTAGGGTTTAGGATTATAAGGTTTCTACATTTTAAGTGAAGTGGTACGGTATTAACTCTAAAATTACTGAATGGTTAAAGATGTATATTGTAAAAAAGATGCATCATCCTAACACGAGTCAAAAGAAAAATAGAGTAGCTATTTAATATCAGAGAAAGTATATCTTAGAGCAAAGTATGTCACCAGGTCTAAAAAAGGTCATTTCATAATGATAAATGGGTCGCTTAATCAAGACGACATAAAAATCCTAAATGTTTAAACCCCAATAACACAGCTTAAAAATGCACGATACAAAAAATGACAGAACTACAAAGAGAAATAGATAAATTTGCAACTATTAACTAAGATTTCAATACTTGTCTTAACAATTGAGAGAATAAGTAGACAAAAGCTGCAAGAATATAGTACTTCTGAATAACACTATCAACCAACTTTATATGGTTGACATTCATAGAACATCATAACCAACAACAGCAGACTACATATTATTTTCAAGTATATATGGAACATTTACCAAAATCAACAATATTCTTTGCCAGAAGACAAGTCATAATCAGTTCTAAAAGATGCAAGTCATATAAAATAGGTGCTCTAACTACAATAAAATTAAATTAAAAAATGAGAAAGTTCTCTAGACATATCACCCTCAAATATTTGGAAACTTAATATTGCAGGGGCAAAAAAAAAAGAAAAACTGTATTTCGAACTGAGTGAAAAAAAACACAATAGAATCTGCTAAAGCAGATTTTGGGATGCTGCTAAACCAAATTTTACGGGGAAATTTATAGTACAAAATGCCTCTATTACAAATAAGAAAGGTCTCAAACTAATGTCCTTGGATTCCACCTTAAGAAACTAGGAAAAAATCAAATCCAAAGTAAAGAGAAGAAAGGAAATAACAAAGATCAAAGTATAAATCAATAAAATAGGACACAGAAAACATGAGAAAATCAATGAAGCCAAAGCCGGTTTTGAGATCAGTAAAGATGGTAAACCTCTGGACAGTCTTAACTTGAAACAAAATACAAATTATCAATATCAAAAATGAGAGAGGTGAGAGTGACATCAGAAACATGGCTGAGTGAGAGATGTCCCCATATCTCTCCCCTTGAAACAATAATAAGCCAAACACCGAAAACTCAACAAAAAAACCCCTCAAACTGTACACTAGCACATCTGAGCATGGGATCTGCATGGGATCTGCTCATAAGAGCTACCAAAAGTCAGAACCCCAGGAGTCACGCAGTAGACTAGGAGAAACTAAGAAGCTGCTTTTCATAGCCAGAGCTCCCTGCAGGACGGGGAGACATGGACAAGGTACTGCAGGTTACCAGAACAGCCCTGCTTGTGAGAGCTGTGAGCTCCATGCGGCTGGCGGCAGTGCCCAGACATCAGGAAAGAAAGCAGAGAAGTGGGAATGGATGGCATAGAAGCAGGGACAGCAGAGAAATAACAGTTGATTATTACCAGCCATGGATACAAAACGTTAGGCTAAGCCACAGACCCCATCACCCAACGCAGAGGGCCCCTGCCCCCATATCCTCCAAAACTGAACAAGGAGGAGCCCCAGGGAAATCTGAGCAAATGCTACTGAAACTGTCACTGACACTGACAGGGACTGAGAATGAGGATAGTGAGTGTGACTGAATATCTATATGGAAAAAAAAAAAAAGGCATTATAAGACTTTATATAAATCACGGATCCAAGAGGCTTAGGCGTCACCTACTGGAAACCAAAAGGAAATGCCTTCTTTGCAACAGGCTAAAGAGAGACCTTTGTGTAAATAATCTCCTTTCTGGAAAAAATAAAAACAAAGTGGAATACCATTAATGCCCAGGCAGAGAAATAGTCCATTAAACACCATGAACAACCAAAGTGACAAGGCAGCTCAGAAAGAAAGAGAAAATCTCCAGAAAATAAGCTTAAAACATAAAATATGAGACTTAAATGACAGAGAAGGTACTTCTCAAAAAACTCAATGAAATCCGAAACAATTCATATCAACAATTTCAGGAATTGAAAAAACACCTAGATAAGCAGAATAAGTTCTTTAGCAAGGAGACTGAAAAACTCAAAAAGAACCAAATAGATCTTCTGGAGATGAAGAACATACAGCAAGAGATGAAAAACAAAATAGCAAGCTTGAGAAATAGAGTGAACCAAATGGAGGAAAGGATCAGTGATATCAAAGACAGAAACCTAGAAATAAATTGGAAGAAAGAAGAGAAAAACCTAAGAATGGAAAATAGTGAAAGAGAAATACAAAAACTAGTTGATCCTATCACGAGAGGAAACTTAAGAATAATGGGCATTATTGAAAGTGAAGAAAAGAAGCAAAGACTAGAAAGCATTTTCAGAAAAATAGTTGACAAGAATTTCCGAAGTCTAAGAAATGAGCTGGAGCTCAAGAAGTCAATAGAACACCCAATGATCTCAACTCAAAAAGACCTTCACCAAGACACATTGTATTAAAGTTATCAAAAAATCAATGACAAAGAAAGAATTCTCAGGGCAGCCAGGGAAAAGAAGATGATAAACTATAAAGGAAAGCACATTAGATTACAGTCAGACTTCTCAGAACAAACCTTAAAAGACAGAAAAAAGTAGAATTCAAATATTCAAACTATTAAATGAAAGGAACTACCAGTCAAGAATAATGTATCCAGCTAAGCTCTCCTTTAGATATGAAGGAAAAATAAAGACCTTTCCAGACATACAAAAATTGAGGGAATTCTCCACTACGAGGCCTGCACTACAAGAAATACTGAAATGGGTCAGCCCACCTAAAACAAAATGACAAAAAATATATGTATATATAATTAGGAATAAGGTGACTAGCAGGCTGATAAAAGCAGAGGAGTGCAACTATTACTAAGATTAGGACATTATAAGCTTAAATAATAAGAAGAGAATTGCTACAGTGAGATAGTAATGAATGTTCAGTATACACAGAGACAAATTGAGACAACAATGACTGAAAAGGGGAGGATTCAAAGATCCAAATTTGCAAAATGGAATGGAGATGAGGCAAGCACAGGAGAAAATGGACTGTATATATAAAACTATCCTTTATATATTCATAAAGGTTAACCACACGCCAAACATTCAAAACTGAAGTATAAAATATAAAACAAGAAGGACCAAAGGGAAAACCCACAAAAGCCAACCAAAATAAAGGAAACAGAAACACAAGGACGAGGAAGCAATGGAAACACCAAGCTACCAAAAAGCAAAAGATAAAATGGCTCTAAGAGGACCTCATATTTCAATAATCACCCTAAATGTAAATGCACTGAACTCACCAATAAAAAGGCACAGAACTGCAGATTGGATCAAAAACCAAAACCCTACTATATGCTGCCTTCAGGAGACATATCTCAGCTCCAAAGACAAATAGACTCAAAGTGAAAGGGTGGAAGATGATATTTCAAGCTAATGGCATTCTAAGAAAAGTGGGAGTAATGGTACTAATATTGGACAAACAAGACTTCAAAATAAAAAAGGTAAAGAAAGATACTGAGAGACACTTCATAATGATAAAGGGAATCATGCACCAAGAAGACATAACACTTATTAGTATGTATGCTCCCAATCAGGGAGCCCTGAAATATATAAGGCAATTACTAACAAAACTAAAGGGAGAAACAGACCAAAACACTATCATACTAGGGGTCCTAAATACTCCACTGTCTGATATGGACAAATCATCCAAACAGAAAATCAGTAAGGAAATAGCATCCTTAAGTGACACATTAGACCAACTGAACATAATTGACATATACTGAGCCTTCCATCCCAAAACAGCTGCTTATATATTTTTCTCTAATACACATGGAATATTCTCAAGAATCGACCACATACTAGCACACAGAAATAGCCTCAACAAATATAAGAGAGTTGAAATCATATCAACCATATATTCTGATCATAATGCTATGAAACTAGAGATCAACTGCAAACAGAAATCAGGAAGAACCACAAATACATGGAGATTAAACAATATGCTACTGAAGAATAACTGGATCAGAAAGAAATAAGAAGAGAGATCAAGAGATACATAGACACAAATGATAATATATCTAAACTTTTGGGACATGGCAAATGCAGTAATAAGAGGAAAGTTCATGTCATTACAGGCCTATCTCCAAAAACAAGAATGACCCCAAATAAACTACCTAATACTTCATCTTAAAAAACTAGGGGAAAAAAAATGAGGCCTAAAGTCAGCTGAAGGAAAGAAATCATCAAAGTTACAGCAGAAATAAATGAAATTAAAAAAAAAAAAACAATAGAAAAAAATAAATGCTGGTTCTTTGAGAAGGTTAATAAAATTGACAAACTCCTAATTATACTCACTGTAGGAAAAAGAGAAAGGACACAAATAAACAAAAATCAGGGATGAAAGTGGGGAAATGACAACTGACATCGCAGGAATACAAAGGATCATACAAGAATACTGTGAAAAAGTACATAACACCAAATATAATAACGTACAAGAAATGAACCAGTACTTAGAAAGATAAACCTTCCTAGACTGAATCAAGAACTGGAAAATCTAAATAGACTGATCAGCATTATGGAAACTGAAACAATTATCAAAAGCCTACCAAAAAGTAACAGTCCAGGACCAGATGGCTTCACCAGTGAATTCTACCAAACATTCAAAGAAGATTTAATACCTATTCTTCTCAAACTCTTCCAAAAAAATCTAAGAGGAGGTAGTACTTCCCAACTCATTTTATGAGCGCAATGTTACCCTGACACCAAAACCTGGTAAAGGTAACACAAGAAAATTACAGACCAATATCTCTCATGAACACAGATGCAAAAATCCTAAATAAGATACTAGAGAACTAAATACAGCAACATATTAATAAGATTATATACCACAATCAAGTGAATTTCATCCCAAGGTCACAGGGATGGTTCAACATATGTAAATTGATTAATGTGATATATCACATAAACAAATTAAAAAATAAGAATCATGTGATCATATCAATAGATTCAGAAAAAGCCTTTGACAGACATAGCATCCATTTCTGATCAAAACACTTAACAAAATCAGGGTAGAAGGAAAGTACTTTAACATAATAAAGGCCATCTATGACAAACCCTCAGCCAACATTATACTTAATGGTGAAAAACTAAAAAACTTTCCTCTAAGATCAGGAACAAGGCAAAATAAATGAATAAACTTTGACCCTTATCTTAATGCCACATATAAAAAATTTAATACAACCACTTTGGAAAAAAGATCTGGCAGTTCGTTTTAAAGCTAAATATATACTTACTCTACGGCCCAGAAATTATTTAAGTATTTAATTAAGATAAATAAAAACATATGTTCACTTAAATACTTATATAAGAATGTTCATAACATCTTAATTTATAATAGACAAAGCATGAAAAAGCCCAGAATATCTATCAAAGAGAAATTAGAGCAATCATAAAAAGTAAATACAGTATATTTATAAAAGAAAATATTTCTCTGTAATATAAAATAAAGTATGACATATACAACAATATGGATTAATCTGAAAACATGCTAAGTGAAAGAAGCTTTAGACAAAAGAGCATATGTGTAGAATTACATTTATATGACATTGTAAAACGAGAAAAATTAATCTATAGTGAAAAAATCGAATACTGTCATCTTTGGAGGGGAAAGGTAGGGTTGACTATAAAAAGGTATCAGGATACTTTGTAGGATAATGGTGTTAATATATCTTGCTAAGGATTTGGGTAAAACTAATGCATTTAACAAAACTCAATGAATAGTACACTTAAATTTGTTCATGTTTTGTAAACTTTACTTCAAAAGGCCTACAAACAAATATTTAAACCTAGTTAATGATACACATGTTGAAATACACATGAGAAAAAAGTATTGATGTCTACAACTTACTATGAAATGTATAAACAAGTGAGATAAAATTAATGAGTGGATAAATGGATATTTGATAAAGCAAATACAGAAAAATGTTAATGACAATCTAAATGGTATGCATACAGGTTCCCACTACAAAGTTCTTTCAATTTTTTTTGAATTGCTGAAAATGTCTTAAAACATTGGAGGAAAAAGTTGAGAATGAGAGAATAAAAGAGATTGGAAAGCCTAGATGGTAGAAAACTGAAAGCAAAAATCTGCCTATGAAATGTGGGACTCTGCTCACCAATGTGTCAGTTTGGGAAGGTATAATCTTATAATGGAGACAAATGAATCTGGCTGTCCCAGTCTGACACTAAAAAATTAAGGTCTTCAAATTAACTTCTCTTGTTCTGATATTCATGCTCAATTAGCAGCCTTCTAGTGATTATAATCTAACTTCCCACAGAGATTTTTATAGAAGGAAGAGAGAATATACCGGCCAATTGACAGCCACTTGGCACTTAAATTTTTTACTATTAAATAATGGGAACATTATGATTTCTATAGTAAATTTTCAGTTTTGTTAGGCTGAATTGTATACATTAAACCTGATCAATTCCCTGTCTACCAAAAACAAAATTGACTTCTCAAAAGAAAAAGGTGATTCGAAGACAAAAAAATGATTCATCTATAATACAAATCTCTAAGACCTTAGAATAAGAAAGGATCCTGAGATCATGGTGCTTGTTATCTACTTTTTTCTCATTATTCATTGTTAAGCCTCTACATTAATGTCTTTCATGATTACTTCCAAAAAGAGCATTTTATCAGGCTTAAAAGAAAGAAAGAAGGCTTTCTGGAATAAATTCTCATAAGAACACCTATGAATAAATAGAGCCAAAGATCATATTCATAAGAAGTGCACATTTAATTACCTGTGCGCCCTCATAAACATCTGGGAAAGAAGTCTGAGATGATGTTTCATCTTTTTGCAAGGTTGATTTATTTAGAATTTGGCTAATTTCTTTGGATTTTTGCTGGAGTTGATCTAAGGAAAAGAAAATAAATAAATAGAAATGATCTCTTCCTCAAGTCTGAAACTAAGTTATCTCCTAGCGATATACCATATGCTGTTTACTCTAGTTATCTTAATTAAAATTATGATCCCAATGACAACATTTTTTAACTGTTCAAATGCTCTCAAGAATCAAAGGAAATCTCAGTAAGTTATGTGCTTTAAAGGTAAAATAAAACAGGCCTAAGTATTTTTTAAAAAGTTGTTTTTCCTCTCCCCCTTGAAAATGCCTTTAGTAGTTTGTTTGTTTTTGTCTTCGCTCTTCACTTAAGAGTTATGAATCCCATCAAGATTCTAAACATGAATATGGTTCAGTTAATAGAACAGTGTACTTATGTAACACTGTTCTCGTAATGCCCCTCAAGGCTTTCTGGTTACTGTTCAGTTCTTCAATACAGATATTCAACTTATTCTTTCAAAAATCTTTCCTTTTGATATATGCCAATCTATTAGAATCAAACAAATTAGAAGCATGTATTGCTTTAATAATAACATAATTTAAAAAAAAAAGTTTTCTTTAAACCATAAAGGATAAAAGTTTTCTTTAAAATAAGATTTTCAATTATAAGAAAAGCATTCAGATCCATTTTAAGAATGACTCCACGCAATTCAGTCTCACTACCTACATACCCTAGATGTGGCCTGAGTTCTCCACAAATTAATTCAAATCCTATTCATTTCAGTCACCAAACCCTTCTGATGACAGTCATGTTTCACATAGCAGTCTTTTCAATATCTGACACATCATTATCAATAGTTTTTAGCACTATAATAATTATTATTATAGCATTAAGCAAGATTATAACTTCAGAGACAGGAGAAATGCAACAAAAAGTTCAGAAGAGATGTGTTTCTTAATCCTTCTACTAATTCTATTTGTTTGAGCAAATGCTGCCATTAACTGATTCCTGAAATTGTGAAGTAGGAGCACTCAGGTACTGGATAAGTGGGCTTCAAAAGCAACCAAACACTGACCTTCCAGCTGCTGAATAGCCTGGGCTGAATGAACTGCCTGTTCATTCTTATCTTGGAGAAGTTTTGAATTTTCATCCTTTAGAGCATCACAGGCAGAGTGGAGTTCTTGCTCAGTCTTTTGAAGACTCAAAATGTGAGAGGTCTTCTCTTCCATTTCTGCTTTGTGTTTCTGTTCCAAAGCAGTGTACTGGGACTGTAGTTCAGCCTGAGTTTGACCTGCTTGCTCAAGCTGTTCCAGCAGATGATGTAATTCTTCCTGTAGGTTATGGAAGGCTAATTTTCTCTCTGCCACTTCAAGTTCCATCTTTTCCATAAGACTCTTGGACGCCTGTCTTTCTGTTTCCACAGTGTTCCTTAAAGCAGTACGCTCAGCTTCCATCTGCTCTAACTGCTGAGATAGAATCTAAGAAAATAAGACAAAGCCTCATGAACTGTAAATTCATTCTTTCATTTCAATAAGCATAGTCAAGTGACTTTCCTAGGTGAAGTAAGGAGCTAGACATTCAGGACCAAATGTATAATTGCATACGACCCTCTATTTTTGCTTCTTGGTACTTTTGACATTTTGTATTTACATATACTTATTTTTTACATATACTTGTCATTATCTTTTAATTTCTGTCTCTCCCAATACAAAGTAAGTTCAATAAGAGAAGGGACTGTGTCTATTTTATCTTCCTTTCTCTCCAGCATGTAGCAAAATACATGGTATTTTAAGTACATGGTACTTTATAAATATTGAATGAATAAATGAATGAATGAATGAATCCAGTCCTTGTCCTCCAGGATCTCAGAGTTCACAGTGGGAGAGTCACACTTAAATAGATCATTATAATGCAAAATGATAAAGACCATGAAAGAAGTACTTATAGGGTATTAAAAGGAGTAGAGAAGGTAAATTTACTAGTCATATATATGTAACTATGTATACAGTACTTATCTAGTAAATGGCACAACTAGGATTTGAACTTGATTATCTGATGACAGCCAAAGAGGGGCCTCAGGGATAGGGTATGGGTTTTGTTAGGATAGGAGATACGGGAATATGTTTCTATGCAAAAAAGCAAGCCCTTGTCAAGGAGCCGAAAATTAAGAAGAAAAGAGATGACTGATTTCTTCCAGCAGCATGCCACATCCAGGTAAACATGCAGAGAAAGTGAACTATAGAACCAATTCTACATTACACTTTGGCTTTTTGGATGTAACAGGGCAGGAACACAGAGAATCCAAGGGCTAGTAAAAGAGTGGAGTAGTCCAAATGGTCAAACATGGGTCTATATTAGACAGGGAAAAGAGAGAGGACAAAAAAATACTAATAACACTAGAGGAACAAAGTGAAAAGATCAAGGAATCTCAATGAGAATGAAAGTGAGGACAGTGTAAGAAAGGGAATGACAGGATGGGTGACAGGGAATGGGATACATGAATTTAAGATTTTAGAACATCAGCATCCTTGACCACCTTTAGATTCAAGGGAATATTGCATGGTGGAATTTTTTCAATCCAACAGAAAGTCAACTAACAAAAGCAAGCAAAGAACAACAATACATAAAGCACAAGAACCATTCAAGACAGAGAAGGGGTAAACACAGAAAAGAAACTCACTAGAGGATAATATGACATTCTAGAGAAACTAGGACCCTAGATCTAAAATCACAAAGAAAAAGAGCAGCAATAAACTATGTGAAATGTAAGCTTCATGAGGGGAAGAACTTTATCTGTTTTGCTCACCATTGTATCACCACCACTTAAGCACAGGGAATGTTTTGAAAGGATAAATCAATGGAATCAATTCCCTAAAGACTTGTAATAGGATTTTATCCCTGCTACCTGGGAAACTAAAGTAGAAATGAATACTCCCTAGGCAGGCAGTGAAAACCATAATGCAGTACCTGGTTTCTCTGTTCAGCAGCTGTCAGCTCCTGTTGCAACAAGTCCACGACCTGAGCACGGCCCAATAAGGCTTCTTCATGCTCTTCAAGCTTCCTCTGTAGCACTCTCAATTTCTGAGAAGAAAATATTTTAGACATAATGTTCTAACAAATAAGCACCATTATCTGCTTACCTTTCAAAAGGTCACTTAAGAGTTTTGGATGTTGAGGATGGCAGATTAAAGAGTGGGACACCAGCATGCCATGCTCCCCATCCAGCAACAAGAAAGAAACACCAAAAATGTCTCCTCCAGAGCACTGACAACCACGAAATAGAGACACAAGCAAGTCCTTGAATTAGGGAGCCTTTTTATAAATAAAGAAAATGATATATCCACTTTTAAAATTATATAGTCAACATCCTGTACCTAAATAGCATATGTACATATATATCTCACTCTCCAAAGAGAAGATTCTCTGCAGGCAAGAACCATTTCTCTTTCAGTGTCATGCATGGGACATGCACTCGACAAGCATTTGTTGAATGAATAAATCAATGACACATGTATATATTAATTCTACTTAAAGAAGTGTTGTGTTCTGAAACCTTATTTAGTGGTATATTCTGAAGGACTGCTTAGAACTTGTAAGTTTTCACTCAAAAACAATGAAATGGATCAATGATGAAATACCACCGGAATGCCTTTAGGTAACACACTGCACTACACACTAAACAGAAATAAATTCCTTTGAGTTAGTAGATGATAAGCTCAAAAACAATGAAGCCACTCTTCAAGATATAGTCAATGAATTTTTTTTAAATTATTAATTTAATAACAGACTTCACGGCTTTAAATATCACTCCTTTTCATCTTTAATATTTTGAAAGTTTATAACTGACTTCATTGATTTGAAACTTTGGATCAGGTTTTTAATGCATAGAGGTGGCTATGATCAGCAAAACAAAGAGAAATCAATTTCTGACTACCACAAACATTTGCCAATTAAACTCTGCTTTTGAGTACCAACAACTTGGTTAAAGGAGTAGGAGGCAAGATAAGGATAAGAAAATATAAATAATGCAGCAGAAGACAAGAACACCAAAAAGAAACCAATTAAGGAACACGCTAAAACCATGTGAAGAGGTAAAGGTAGAAAAGTGGCTGAGACAATTTAATTAAATGTTAACCAAAATGACATTCTACTAAGTTTTAGCAACACACCTGTTGCATCTCTGTTTCCACATCTGCCTGGGTTACTAACTGAAGAAGCTCATCTTCATGAAGACGAACCTGTGTTTCAAAGCGGGCATCTTTCTCTCGGACCACCTGCTGCATGGAACTCAACTAAAGACACACCAGAGAAACTATACAAGTTACACTCCCAAATATCACACAAACAACACCCATAAACTATTCTCCAAAGAGACAGACAATGAGGACTGATAGACAGTAGATTTTTCAAATTAAATTTTGAATGTCAAGGATGAAGATGCTGGAACAGAAACAAGCCTGACAAAAACCTCCAAATGTGACAGAAAGCCTATCATCAAATTCAGAAGTCAACCTAAATATAAATTCTGACTGAAAATTATATTTGCATGATTACTATAAATGTTCAAATATACAACAGGTATATATATATCAGAACAGTAAACATTCTAAATTAGATTTCTATTATGCCCTAGACACTTCTCTCAATATCACATTCATGCTCAAAAATTTTCAGTGAAATTCTCATGCCCTGTAAGTCAAACTTCAAACTAATGGATCTCTTGTTCAAGACTCTTTGCAACTGAAAATGCAAATCTTTCTTTCAAGGCTTAATTTCAAAGAATTATTTCTACCAAAGAACTTTGTGTATTTCCAAATCCACACCACCTCCCCGAACAGCTATTTTCAGCTGTCATTATTTGAAGCCCTCTAGATCACTCTAATTTTTAACTAGCTCTTAACTGAATGAAATGAAAATAAATTGACTGAATGATTGTGAGCCGCTCAGTGTCAGTGTTGTTTTGTTTTGAGGTTTTTTTTATGTGTGTGCCTATTTATTCATTTCCTTAAGACCACTAGTTGAGCATGACTACCAGCTCTTAGGATGCCCATTTTACACAGTCCTTAACTATTGCTGATTTCTCAATTTGTGACACTTTAAATTAATCTGTATTTTCTCTCTAGGTATGATAAAATCTCAAAAATATTTTGATCATCTGAATTCTAGCATCACTATGAACTTGAAATCCTGTGTTTCAAGTGAACAGGCACTGGAGCCCTTCATTAGTCAAATACATCTACATGTCCTTTCCTATAAGTGTACCATGTTCTTTTTCCTGAGACTTTACTCATACCATTCTCTAAAATGGAACAGTTTCCCCCACCTTGTCTAGAATATTATCCATCACAGTTTTGCCTAAATCTTAACCATTCCATGTAATTTTCTGTGGTTGTTACACTCAAAGTAACCTCATTTATGCCTTAAAATACTTTCAGTTTGCACTGCTGCTTGCGATGCACTTACACTAAGTGGCTTGAGTTATGATAGATCTCTTAAAACATTTAAATATTTTGGCTTTCCATGTTTAAGCCACTTATGCGTAAATTGTATTTTGTATGACTCCATCCTACATTGTACATAGTGCTTATACAAAAAGGCCACAATAAAAGCTAACAGATAAAAGTAAGGATTTCAGGATATACAATTTCAACTGCCAACATAGCAGTAGGCCATCCATAGGCAGAAGGGTCCACTAATACAAGTTATCAACAAAGTAAACACCTGATGGATAAGGCTAGCTACTGTACAAATGTACTTCAGAGGAAAAAAAAAAATTCATGAGTCAAAAGCATTCCCAAAGGAAAAATAAGGGGGTGGGTAGTCAAACTGGAATTTTAGAGAAAATAGAAAGAGTTGAGGATACCAGTCCAAATAGTCTGGTCCTAGTAGCAGAAAAAAATATGAAGAAGAATGTCACATACTGGTGCCATCTATCATTGAATCACATAACCTATGGCACTTTCTCATTACATACTAAGTAATCTACTGGTTATAATTTAACTTCCCATAAAGATTTTACTATAAAGAATGAATGGTTCTAATCATTTGTATTTCTTTAGTTTACCTATTGGTCTCTTTTGAACTTAGCATGAGCCCATTCCTAAGAAACTGAATCTCTGTGCTATTAAAATCAAATTTCTAGGCCTGTAAAACTAAGAAACAGTCATCAATTAGGCTATGGCAAATTCATCAAGGTAAATAACACTTATAATTTCTTCTACTGTCACACTATAATATTCTAGCTACCATAGTTTCACTTTTAAAAAGTGACTGTCTAAAATGACTCATCGACTAACAATAACCCATTAGACTTTGTTGATTCTTTATTCTAATAATTATGAGGAACCTTTCACCCTACCTGAGCAGCTTGCTCTGCCTGTGTCTGGCTGAGCTGGGTTTGCAAAGTGCTGATGAGTTCCTCCTTCTCTTGGAGTTGTTGCTTCATCATTGAAAATTCTTCCACCTCTGTCGAACTCTTATCAAACTGAAGACCCACAAGGAATAAAATATTTATTTAATCAGAAGAATTAGCATTAATTCTTTCACCTCCTTTTCTTGGTTGCCCTAAATGCCTACCAATATCCTTCTCATTTTCACTTAATACAAAAGAGAATTGCATCTACTGTGGTTTTAAAAAATAACTATCAAACTATTTTTCAGAGAAAGATAGAAGCAATAGCAACTGTCCTTTAATGTTTCTCACATAGAGATAGTACGATTAGATAATAAAACCAAAAATCCATGGACAATATTTACAATAAAATTTGGAAGATAGTCCCACAACTCCCAAAATATAAGCAGGAACGGTCAAGCCAAAAGGCACAAGACCTGTATGGTATTGGAGTCTGTCTGTGTAAGAGAAAGCAGCTGAGTAATATCTGTTGGCTTTGAGAACAGAAAAACCCCAAAATGGTCAATAAGCACTTACGTACTGAAAAACACAGTTGCCCAGTCTTAGAACACCATCTTAAATTAGTAGGACTTTCCCATTTTATATTATCTAATATTGGGTAAATGCAAAGGATTACCAACAAGAACTATTGGCTAAAACAATCTAGTCCCTCTGAACTCTCAAAACTGACTTAGTATAGCCACCTTCCTAGACATGGACCTGCACTATGAAGAAATGCCTAGGAATAAAATAAAAATTAAGCAGAATAGGGATATCAAAAATAGAAGAAAAATATTTATACATGTACTATATAACTCATTATCGACTAGCTACATGAAGCTACAGAGGACTAATATAAATAAGAAATTTAATCATTAACATTATTTAACTTTAATTTTAAAAAATGAAGAAATATAATTTTTTCCCATTAAATACAACTACATTTGGTAGGACCACATTTCACTTTACTGCATCATGTAAGATACTGCTGAATTCTCTTGCAAGTAACAAGTGTTTATGTCGTTTCTAATGTTATAATACTACACCTATCTAGACGGTGTCAATGGATTGATTCGGTTTGAATGACATTTTTTCTACACAGCTATGTAACATTATAATAGGTTTATTTGAACGTTCCATGCAGACAGCATGAGTAACAGTTGATACCTACATATTATAACTGGAATTAAATTAGCATATAAATATTCATTAATTATTGAATTATAATTTTTCCTAATTCAAAAATTAATATAAATATATTTTTAAGTTCAAAACAAAGGCAGTGCTGAAGCATAGCTCATTCCATTTTACTTCTAAGTAGTATTCCATTATGTGGATATAGTTGCTTAAATATTCATCTACTGATAGACATATGCATTATTTTGAGCTTTTGGTTACTACAAGTAAAGCTGCTATGAACATTTGTATACAAATCTTTGTATGAACATATGCTTTCAGTTCTCACAAATGTAACTTTGAAGTTGATATGCTTTTCAAAGTCAAATTATTCTAAGAATAATCAACCGGTTTCTAAATGTAGATGCAAATATTGAAGGAAAATGATGTTTCATCCCTCAATTCAGTTATTGGAAAGCTTTCAGGTATACTGGGAACAAACTGAGTTAATGAATCTATTTTCTTCAGTGGAAATTTTATGAAATCTAAACACAGATGAATTATTTACAATGAAAACAGAGCACCTAAATCAAGATATAAAATATATGCCAAATTTCAGACTTAGCACAGAAAAAAATGTAAAATAATACACAACGGCTTTTTTTTTCTTTTCCATCTTTGAGTTACATTACAAAGAAACCTCCAATCCAGTGCTTTAGCCTTAACATCCAGGAAAGGATATGAGATTGCCACAGAACTAATGCAAGGGAAACCCAAAGTATTTATGATTTAATAAAAGTTTAAACTTATATACATTTATATATACAGGCCTACCACTCCTTCTGTTTAATTCAGTTGCCTGAAAAATCATAATGGAAATCCCTAGGAAAATGATACTAGTTATTCTGTTAGAACTCTCGCTGTTTTCAAAGCTCTATTTGAAACACTTTCCCTGTGACCACATATTCTCTTAGAGATTCATGTACGTCTCTCAAAGCACAGCTTTTGGAAATTCAACTCTGCCTTTCCTTAACAGAAGACCTAAATCCTTCATAATCCCCCTTTAATATTATTTAGTTGATGAATAAAAAAATAATCATTAAAAATATAATAGAGATGACAACACATGCCCTAACTTAAAGTTGTAAAAAAAACGTAATTATTTTCTACAAGGAATCTCATCTTGCTTTTGAGCCCACTCAACAAAACATCTATCTTTAACT
The DNA here is from genome assembly GCA_030015415.1 of Cynopterus sphinx. Lineage (NCBI taxonomy): Eukaryota > Metazoa > Chordata > Mammalia > Chiroptera > Pteropodidae > Cynopterus > Cynopterus sphinx. Next base: position 54,135,520 of record CM057380.1, on the reverse strand, counting down.
CTTCAATAAACATGACTCAGTCTCTTCCAGTTTTAGCCAATGCCTTTCAGGTATTATTTCAGTTGCTTCAGAATTTAATCTCAATAAATTACATCCTTTTTCTTTCTCATTCAGATGACCTCCTCTTTAGGGACTTCCTAAGTTCCTGCAGATTTAAGGCAGAGATGTTTTGGCATTGACACGCTCTGGTCTAGCTTGTCCTAACTGGTTAGGCATCCTAACTGGTGAGGCTGGTCCTACACACAAATGTAAAAAAAAGAACAAAAAACCCCCCAAAAACAAAAAAACACAGAATGCCTTAAGTGAAATAAGAAAAAAAAGAAACTTTTAAAAATAAAGATAAAAAGGAATTGAGAGAAAGTGACAAATATTAAAGATAAGTCAAAAATGGAACATATGGATAAAAGAAGTCCCTACTGAAGCTATATATTTCAAGAAAACTCTTCTAAAATAAGTAAAACCATATATCTAAAAAGCATACTAGACTTCTACAAACATTAACCAAGAATGACAACTACCAATTATAGTCTAGTAAAATTACTGAACTTAGGAAAGAAGGAATAAAAGGGAGGGAAAGGGAAGAAGGAAGGAAACTGATAGGTAACACAGATAAATATCCACTGGTCATCTAAAAATTGCATTTGTCATATAACAATCCAATGGGCTTTATTGATTTGTTAACTTAATGATTATGAGGTGACATACACCCCCCTACCTGTGTAGCTTGCTCTGCCTGTGCCTGTGTAAGCTGGGCTTGCAAACTGCTAATTAGCTCCTCCTTCTCCTGGAGTTTATGTTTTATCTTTTCTATTTCCACTTCTTCCTCTGTAGAACTTTTGTCATGCTGAAAATGCAGAAGATAAAGTCATTTATTTAAAAAAATTACAATGAATATATATTTCATCTTTTGTTCTAATATGCCCTATATAACTATTTGATTATAGTTTGATCAAAATGATGAGAGCAAGAAATAAGACCTAAAACAAGGAAGAAATCTTAGAGCTTTCTAGCTTGAGGAAAGCCAAGTAGCTCTTACTGGACCTATCCTTCCCTCAGGTAACAGCTATGAATTCTATAGAAGAAATAAAAACACCTATTTGAAAATGAGGAGAACAACCAAAAGCAGGATAATACTGGAGGGGAGTTTGAAGAAATAGCACTGAGTTTCCCATTTTCATGGTTTTCAGTCTGACAGCAAAACCAGTCAGAGCTATGCAGGAATTAAACTTATTAGAAAACTCAAGGTCTCACTGTCTTGAGGAACCAGAGTCTATAACTGTTAACTGAGGGGCAAAACATCATAAAAGAACCAGTAGGAGGAAATCCAAATCTTTCGATGGTCTATTTTTTTTTCCAAAAGCTCTTCCTTAGACTGCACCAGGTTCTGCCTTCCAATTGAAGTCAGACTCCTTCCCCCAAAAGAACCCTGTCTGTTTATTGGAACTAGACAGAATAATTTTATACTTTCTTCCACATAGTAGCTGGGCAAGCATCTGAGAGCTGCCATCATTTCTTCAACTGTATTTGCCACACAATATCGAGCATAACGATCCTTAACTACTGTATGGGTATACAGTAGTTAAGGATCGTTATGACTAACTGCTGGAACTTAGAAATCATTTAATCTAACTTTTATTTAACAGAAGAAGGAAATGACACTGTAAAATGTTGATTTAAGGTTTCAGAGCTTTAAAAAAAAAGCAGAGTATAAAATGGGTAATTTAAAACTCAAACAACATAGAAGAGGAAAAATTAGATGAAGCAAAGCAACAGAGAGGGAGAGGCTGATGCTACTACAGCCAAGGGAAGAAAGAATGACCAGAGGAAAAAACAAAAAGTAAGAAAAGAATCAAGACGAAGAAATTATTTAAGAAAAATGAGAGAAGTTTCTAAAATAAACTTTGAGATGTTAAATAAGGTTATTAATGCAGGAAAAGTAATGTCTTCAGAGCATTTAGACTCAAAGAGAAAAGACTAACCAGGATACTAGGGAACTAACTTGTGACCCCAAGGGTTGTGCCTAGAGAATCGATTAAAACCTCATTTCCCAAGAATTAAAAGCATTGAGAATAAGAATACTAGTGGGTCAAAAGGTAGAACAGGGTGAAATTAAAGAAATAAAAAGATTTCATATACAGAGTAAAGTCTAAGCCAACTGTAGTTATATGTGCATATGTGATATTCCAGCCTCCACATATTTTATACCAAACTCTCCAATGTTCTCTAAATGTCTGGCTGAACGTGAATATTTGGTGTTCAACCACAGAGAAAAAGTAATGAAGATAAGTACTGAAACAATGCTCTATTCCTCAAAAGGCACAGCCTGCCTATTTCTGTCTCTAACCTCAAAATGCTTTATTGGTGGGATCATAAACCTAGAGAGCACACCTTACAGGTAGGTCAAGGCAATCTAACTGATTCAGCCTATAATGAATGAAACTTTAATCCACTACTGTGTGGCCATATGAGGACAGAATATTCTATATCAAGTGACTGAAATAAAAAATTTCAGAGCTGGAAGAAACCTAAAGACCATCTATTTTAATCTTCTAACCAAACTCCTCCCAAAAAGTACATGCTTCTCCTTTCTAAATGCCTCACTTCAGTATTTATGTCTTCCCATTAGCCTTTTTTATTCTCTGAAAGCCTTTGAGTCACAACTGGTATTTCATTTCCATGTTTTCTATTGGCCTTTTATTCTCCCTGTGTGTGGCCCGTAGACCAACCAGACTATAAGTTCAATAAAAAAGAATAGCATTTAGGGCTGCATTATTTTAGGTTCATAAATGTTTGTGATTAGTGAAGATCTGCTATACTGGAAGGCTTTTCCACTCAGAAAATATGTATTATATCCAGTCACCATACCTTGGAGAGTTGCTCTTCAGGTTGAGGTTCTATAGGCAGAGCAGTCCCTCCTTGTGCCTTCATTTCTTCTATGTGTTTATTCAAAGAAGTTAATTTGGCCTTTGCATGAAGTTTTAGTTTTTTTATTTTGTTATCAGCAGCTTTTCTTTCTTCCTGTCAGAGAACAATGATGATAAATACATAAATGTTTACTTAGCACTTGTCTAGCACATAATAAAAGTTATTTTCAGTAGGCACCATTTTACATTATTAGAGAAATAACAATCAGATTCTCTAATAATCTAAGTGAACAGAAAAATTTAAGTGAATGTTATGTGTCTTTTATTAACTATTTAGGAAGAAAGAACAAAAATAATGGTACCTGTAGAACTTCATCCTTCTGCTGCAGTTCAATATCCTTCTGTCTAATGATTTCTTTCAGCTCCACCACCAACTGCTCTGCATAAGCCAGGCGCTCCATTTTATCATTAAATTCTATGTCAGATTCTTGGGGTAGTTCCTAGAATTTAGAAAAAAAAAATTGCTGATGACCCAGGGAAAGGCATTAGCTTCCAAAGAGGACTGTTCACTCCAACTTAACCTTATTCCAATTCATATCTTTACTTAGAAAATCTTTCCAACTCTGATCCAAATCCAATAATAACTAATACTATAGCCATTATCATAAGTATTTTGTACATATTAAGCATTTTAAAAACATTATCTCATTAAGAGTCTTATCCTAATTTTACCAAACACAAAGTTTAAATTAAGCGAGCAGATGAATAAAATTCTCTTAACCACTAGGTAATACTGCCTGTCTTTCTAGAAAACTAAAGGGACTTCTTTTAATTCTTAAAATGGTCCTCAGAAAATATAATACAAACTATAAAAAAAAGCAGTGAATGAATTTATAATTGTGAACAGACATTCTCAAACTGGAAAGGTGCTCCAGTTCTGCCATTTGTCATTCAAATCTTTCCTATGAAAAGGAATATATACCCAAAGAAGAGTTAAAACAACCTAGTACAAGGCTCTTGGGAACAAATGACAAAGATCTTTTGAATCTCATCTAGGACTCAATCCCTATTATTATGGCTCCTGTGCTACAAACATAGAAGGGTCATTTATAGAGCATCAATATTTTTCTTAATCCTCTCTTCTACCTAGCACAAGGGAGGCTGATCACACCCTTCTATTTTAAATTCTTTTCCTCAGAGGAACATGGAACATATGTCTCATCAGTGTAATTCAGAATAGAACTACTCACAGGGTCTAAGGAAGCCCTCATATCCTGATCAGTGTCATCTCCTGATAATTCATGCAAAACAACATTTGCTAATCCTGACAATCGGCTCAGCATTTCTGCAGGAAAAGAAAACATAAAAATCAGTTAAATAAGGATATTCCCTTCTCCTATATTAGTAACTATATCATCTACAAGTGACGTGAGAAAACTCTACAAGTGATCTATATTAGAAACTGATTGTAGCATAATGTTATCTTTAAAAAGCCTTTTGAGTACGTACAATATAGTAACACACATTTTTCAGTGGCAACTGCACAGAGATTTTAATCACCATCACTAAATTTTTAAAAATAAAACACAAATACATAATTGTTTAGTGTGAATAGCGCACTTTACAGATTATCTTTAATGTCTTTTCTTTCATCATACTTTCATTTACAAACATAAATTTTTATCTATTTCTTCTCTTGCCAGACTGTAGTTCTCTCCTACTTTGTCAAATAAACCCCATGGTTTATCTAAATTTTTCTTTTTATGTGTCCGATGAACCCCATCCTTTCAGGAAGCTTTCCTGATAAATTACGTTATTTCACTAAAATTAAGATATAATCATTGTTCAAATGTATAACATTAAATGAATAACACTGTTCAAATGTATAACATCTAATGTAAGGATTAAAATCAGCAACTTATGCTGCTTCTGCAGAAAATTAGAAAAATAAGGGTAAATTAAAACAAACGTAAGCAGAAAATAGAAAACAGAAAAATAAAGAAAATCAGAAAAGCCAAGTAATTTCTTTGAAAAGATCAATATAATTGATAAAGCTCTAGTCAGGCTGACCAAAAAAAAAAAAAAACCAAAAAACAAAAGACGACACAAATTATCATCAGATATGAAAGAGGATACATCGCTACTGATTTAAGATACATTGAAAGAAAGAACACTACAAATAATCCTATGTCCATAAATTCATTATCATAGATGAAATGGGCCAATTCTTTGAAAGATATAAGCTACCAAAATCATTCAAGAAACAGGAAACTTAGATATATATATATACACACATATGTCAACACATCCTTTCCTTCCTTTCCTTTCCTTTCCTTCCCTTCCCTTCTCTTCCCTTCCCTTCCCTTCCTTTCTTCCCTTCCCTTCCTTCCTTCCTTCTTCAACTGCCAGTCCATAAACTCCTTGAAAGTGCAAATATTAATGTTTTATGAAAGAAAAAGATCAAAATATAACTAGACTGTGCATAGCACTAGTATAAGTGATTACGCTAAATTTTATGTTTTGTGGGAAAAAAATGTTATTTGGATTCTAAACCTTCAGCAGGTAGAAATATAAAAGCTACTGTACAAAATAAGAATTTGAATGAAACTAGGCTCTGCTACAGTTTTCTCCTATTCAGAGTAATACTATTCAGGCCTGCTGTGGTCCTTAATTAAGAAAGAAGTGTTGAGACCTCTGTTTCTATAACAGGCTGCTCTTTTTGGGGGCGTGGGGGGAAAAGTTTACTCTAAGGGATATAAAGAGTTGGGTTTTTTTTTACATTTATTTTTCAATTTTATTTGACATCAACTATTATATTAGTTTCAGGTGTACAACACAGCAACTAGGCATATATATACCTTACAAAATGATCACCCTGCTAATACCCATCTGGCACCACAGTTATTACAATATTATTGACTATATTCCCTATGCTGTACTTCATACATCCCCATGACAATTTTTATAACAGGTAATTTGTACTTCTTAATCTCTTTCACCCTCACCCATCCCCCCAACCTCCCTCCGATCTGTTGACCATCAATTTATCTGTATCTGTAAGTGTGTTTTGTTTTGCTTTATTTGTTGTTCTTTTAGATTTTACATATAAGTGCAATCATACGGCATTTGTCTTTCTATGTTTGACTTATTTCACTTAGCATAATACTCCCTGGAACTAACCATGTCGCAAATGGCAAGATTTCATTCTTTTTTATGGCTAAGTAATATTCCGTTGTATATATGTATCAAATTTCATTACCTTTCATATCTTGATTACTGTAAATAATGCTGCAATAAACATAGGGGTGCATATATCTATTTTGAGTTAGTGTTTTAGATTTCTTCAAATAAATACCCAGAAGTGAAATTGTTGGGTCACATGATAGTTCTAGTTTTAATTTTTTGAGGAACCTCCATACTGCATAACAGGTTGTCTTGAATAACCTAACTAGCATATAACATTTGGAAAAGATGTATGAAACAGGAAAAGAAAAAAAGAACCATTGATAGGAGGGCAACATAGGACTATATATAACTACATATACAACTATTAGAAGGGCAATATAGGGTTGTATATGAGTACATAGGACCATATATAACTACTCATTCAAGCAGTGAGACTCATAACTACAGTCAGTGAAAAAAAATCACAACTCATAAATACACATACTTTAAACGTTCTTTTCAACTCTAGAGATTCAATTTTCTATAGTAATCATTAACAAAAACAATTAACACTATAACTAGAATCTTTGTCAGGCACAGAGATTTGCAATAACCAAAGAAAGTCATAATAGAATCTAACTTACCAAACAGAATCACTTTATGTTTATATTTTTCACAGCATACGCTGGGAATAAGCCAAAAATAAATGAATAAAGCAACCAACAATGGGACTCCAAAAAATGGTAGTAGGAGATAGCATAGACTTTAGATCTTCCTAATTTCCCACACACACACACACACAAACAAACAAACAAACAAACAAAAAACAGACAGAGCAACTAGAAAACAAAACCAAAAACCCATGGACTGCCTTTATAAAACTACTAACAAAAAACAAAACCTATGTGACAAAGTTTCCCACAAACTGCAAAATACACATGGATACAGACAAATCACCAATAGCGACAAGGTCTGTGTGTCATTGTTGTCCATACAGGAGGAAGAAGAGAGAGGTTAAGGATGTCAAAATGTGCCATTCCAAATATGCCACTTTAGCATAAGGATTATTTTGAGCTAAAGGCATTTGAAAAAGAGCAGGTATAAAAAGGGTCCTCTGACCTTCCCTTTTTCTTCCTGAAAACAAGAGATAAAACCCTATACCATAGATATCCTCCCAATACTGGAGGAAAGTAACAGTCTTATCTCCAGTGACAGGCAGCTGAGGCCAAGAGAAATCAAACCTTGTAAACTAATCTCTATCTTCCTAGCGGCTTCTCCATGATTAACTACTTCCTTGCCTAATCTTGTTTTTACAATTTCAAAGAAAAAATGGAACATTTTTCCAGAAAGATCATATACTGGGCCACAAAACAAGTCTTTAGAAAATTTAAGAACACTGAAATCTCATCAAGTATTATTTCTGACCACAATGGTATGAAACTAGAAATCAATAACAAGAGTAAAACTAGAAAATTCATAAATATATGGAAATTAAACAACACATCTTGACCAACCAATGGATCAATGCAGAAATTAAAGAAAAAGTGAGAATTATTTTGAAACAAGGGAAAATGAAAATACAATACACCAAAACTTATGGGATGCAGCAAAAAGAGTTAGAAGAGGGTCATGTATAGCATTTTCCTACATTAAGAAAAAAAAATCTCAAATAAACAATCTAACTTTACACCTCAAAGAACTAAAAAGAGAAAAACTAAACTGAAAGTTAGTGAAGGAAGGAAATATCCAAGATCGGAGTAGAAATAAATGAAATAAAGACTATAAAAATAATAGATTGGTGAAACTTTTTCAGTGAAACTAACTTTTTGAAAAGATAAAAATTAACAAGCTTTTAGCTAGACTAATTAAGAAAAAAAGAAGATCCAAATAAATTTGAAGTGAAAGAGATGTTATAACTGGTATCACAGAAATACAAAGGATCATAAGAAACTATGATGAACATGCAAACAAATTGTATAACCTGAAAGAAATAAATCAATTCTTAGAACATACAACCTACCAAGACTGAATCATAAAGAAAGAAAACATCTGAACAGACTGACAATGAATAAGGAGATTAAATCAAAAACCTCTCAACAAATAACTGTCCAGGACTAAATAGCTTCACTGGTGAATTCTACATTTAATGAAGAATTAATGTCACTCCTTCTCAAACTCTTCCAAGAAATAGAAGAGGAAGAATACTTCCAAATTCATTTTTCAAAGCCAGCATTACCCTGACACTGAACCCAGACAAGGACAACACAAGAAAATTTTAGGCCAACATCCCTGATGAATAGAGATGCAAAAATCCTCAACAAAATACCAGCAAACTAAATTCTACAGCACATTAAAAGAATCACATACCATAACCAAATAGGATTTATTTCTGGGATGCAAGAATGATTCAACGTCCACAAATCAATCAACATAAAATACCATATTAACAGAATAAAAAATAAATATCATATAATCATCCATATAGATGCAGAAAAAGCATTTGACAAAATTCAACATTTTTTACAATAAAAACTTTCAACAAATTAGGTCCAGAAGGAATGTACCCCAATATAATAAAGGATATATATGATAAGCTCACAGCTAACATCATACTCAACAGTGAAAAGCTGAAAGTTTTTCCTCTCAGATCAGAATAATGTATATTCTAGACACTTATATTCAATTTATTACTGGAAATCTTAGCCAGTGTAAGCAGGCAAGAAAAAAAAAAATAGAAGTTATCCAAATCATAAAGAAATATAACTGTATGTTTTTAGATGACATGATCTTATATGTAGAAAACTCTCCACCAAAAACTGTTAGAATAAACAAATTCAGTAAGGTTGCAGAATACAAAATCAGTATTCAAAAATTATTGCATTTCTGTATACCTAATAAACTATCCAAAAATTTTTAAGAAAACAATACCACCTATAACTGCACCAAAAAAAAAATACTTAGGAATAAATTTCACCAAGGAGGTGAAAGATCTATGCACTGAAAACTATAAAACACTGATGAAAGAATTTGAAGACACAAATAAATGGAAAGATATCATCTTCATGGGTTGGAAGAATTAATACTGTTAAAACATGCATACATACATACTCAAAGTAATCAACAGATTCAGTGCAGTCCCTATCAAAATTGCAATGCCTTTTGTCACAGAAAAACATCCTAAAATCATATGGAACCAAAAAAGATGCCAAATGGCCAAAGCAATTATAAGTATGAACAAAGCTGGAGGTATCATATCAAAATAGTATAATAACATAAAAACAGACATATAGATCAATGGAACAGAATAGAAGCATAGAAAGAAACCTACACATCTATCAACAATTGATGTTCAAAAAAACTGGCAATAACACAATGGAGAAAGGACAGTATCTTTAATAAATGGTACTGGGAAAACTGGATATCCACATGTAGACAAATGAACATTGTTCCCTACCATATACCAAAATCAACTCAAACTGGATTAAAGACTTAAATGTGAGGTCTGAAACTGTAAAATTAGAGGAAAACATGGGAAAAAAAACAAACCTTGATATTGGTCTGAAAAGATTTCGTGGATATGATCCCAAAAGCAAAGACTACAAAAGCAAAAACAGACAAATGATTGCATCAAACTAAAATGTTTCTGGCACAGCAAAGGAAAAATTTAACAGAAAGAAGAGACAACCTACTGAGAAATATATGGGAACCATACCTCTGATAAAGGATTAAAATCCGAAATGTATAAGGAACTCAAACAACTCAGCAGCAAGAAAACAACCCAATTCAAAAATGAGCAAAAGATCTGGATAGACATCTCTCAAAAGAATACATACAAATGGTCAACAGGTAAGTGAAAAATGCTCAACATCACCAATCTTCAGGGAAATGCAAATCAAAATCACAGTATCACCTCATACTTACTAGAACTGCTATTATCAAAAAGACAAAAGGTAACAAGTGTTGGCCAGGATGTGGAGAAAAGGGAACCCTTGGTACATTGTAGTTGGGTACATAAATTGGTATAGCTATTATGGAAAAAAAGTATAGAGTTTCCTCAAAAGACTAAAAATAGAACATGTTCATTGAAGCATTATTCACAATAACTAATATAGAATCAGCCTATGTGTCCTTCAACAGAGGAATGGATAAAGAAATGTGGTATATAACTTCTCAGTATTTATCTAAAGGAAACCAAAACACTAATATAAATAAAAATTTTTAAAAATAAATGTGATATATATACACAATGGAATATTATTCAGCCCTAGGAAGAAAATAAGGAAATACTGTCATTTGAGAACAAGGATGAACCTGGAGGACACCATGTTAAGTGAAATAAGCAAGGTACCAAATGACTAATACTGCATGACTTCACATAATATAAAATCTGAAAAAAATAAAATTTATAGAAAGAGAGAATAGTAGTTGCCAAGAGTCAAGGAAAACGAAGAGATGCTTGTCAAAGTTATACAAGATGAATAAGTTTTGGGGATCTAATGTATACCATAGTGATTATAGTTAATAACAGTATATTGTGCCTGTAATTTACTAAAAGAATAAATCTTGAATGTTCTCACCACAATAAATTAATTAATTGCATTAATTAATGACATTTAATTAGCTTAGTTGTAGTAATCATTTAACAATGTATATCAAAATAACATTATATAATTTAAGTATATACTTTTTATTTATCAATTATACCTCAAAGCAATAATAGCTACTTCCAATACTAACACCTACTTAACAAAAATTAATAGCTGTGTTAATTGCTAAATGTATGAACAGCACCAGATAGCACAAAAGAGCACAAATAGAAGGTATATAATAGAAATGTGTCATATTTACTTTTACTAAAGAAAATTATTTGTAATACTTTCACCATTTTCTATACCGTAAACTTTGCTAAACATATATATAAATGGTTTCTTTGACTTCAAATGAATCAAAAGAAATAAAATTATAAATTACCCCCAAGTAGAAAAACCCAGAAGTGGAAACACACAAAATAACTGAAATAATTTTAATCACTTTGGAAATGAAAATGAAACTAAAATGAACAGGAAAATAATCACAACAAATCAAGCCTTAAGAAAAAAAAATGAAATAAAGGATAATTTTAAAACTCAAAAGGAAATTTACTATAAACTAAACAAATAACTCCCTTATGACCTGGTAATTTTACTATTAGGCATTTATCACAGAGAAATGAAAACTTAAATTCACACAAAAACCTGTATATAGCAGCTTTAGTTGTTAAGAGTCTCAAACGGGAATCAGCAAAGATGTCCTTCAACAAGTAACCTTCAACATGGTTGAACAAACTATGTTATATACATACTATGAAATATTATGCAGCAATGAAAAGGAACAAACTATTATACCCAAGAGTTTAATCTCTAGGAATTTATAAATGAAAAAAAAAGAAAAAGAAAAAGCCAATTCCAAAAGGTGTAAAGGACAAATTAGTGGTTGCCAGTGCAGGGGGAGGGGATGGAGGTGGGAGGATAGGACATCGTTGTAGTTATAAAAAAGCAACTTGAGGGATCATTGTGGTGTTCTAATCATTCAATATCTTAACTATGGTGGTAGATATAGAACCAGTATAGGTAATAAAATTGTGTAGAATTTACACATACATGCACAAGGATACAAATAAAACTGGAGAATATATTAATGTCAGTATCCTGGTTGCAGTATTCTTCAAGTTTCGTAAAATGTTACCATTGAGGGAAACTGGACAAAGTGTACAAGGGATCTCTCAGCATGATTTGTTACAACTGCATGTGACTCTACAATTATCTCAAGAAAATGAACTAAATGCAATGTGATATCCTATAATTTGATCCTGGAACAGAAAAAGGACTCTAATGGAGAAATAGTGAAATTCAAAATATGGAGTTGTTAATGGTAATAAATCAATGTTGGTTTCTCAGTTTTGATAAATGTATTTTGCTAATGTAACATGTTAACATGAGGGGAATACTGAGTGAGAGGTATACCAAATTCTCAGAATTATCTTTGCAAATTTTCTACAATTAATCTAAAATCATTCCTAATAATTTTTTTTAATTTAAAAAATAGCAATAAAAAAGGAATCAAGAGAAAAATGACAAACATTATGGATAAACAATGTGGTTAATAGGATTCCCTAAAGGAAAAAACAAAAGGTACAGAACAAATATGAAAAATCAAAATCCAAGAATACTTATCTGAAATTTAAAGACCTGAAGATACTTTTTAAAAAAGCCAGTTATGTCCCTAAGAATATCAACCCAGAATGTCCAAAAAGAAATTTACTAGAGTAAAATTAATGGACTTAAAAATAATACTTTGAGATTTAGGCCAAAAGATCATGTGAACTGTGAGATAAACAAATAAGTCTATGCCCAGACTTTTCAATAACAATGTTTTTGTGAGGGAAAAAAAATGAAATTATAGATTTGAGATTTCAAGAAAAAGACATGGGGGCCAAAGATTTTAATTTCAGCAAAAATGACTTTCAGATATAAAGAGCACAGACAGAATGGTACAAATGTGCAAGAAAATTCATTTAAAAAAAAAATTCCCATGAGCCTTTCCTAAAGCATCTTTTAGAGAGAAAGTTTGAGACAACCAAAATGATCAAAAACATCATAAGGACTGGTAGTGAGCATTCAATACATAGTTAATTGTAGAACTAAGACTGGGATGGAGAGAGCATAGTAATTCATGACCGCATGCTCTGGCAATATATAGGGCTACCACAGGGGAAAAAAAAGTGGAGAGAATGTAAATAGCATATGCAAAAAAGTTAATAAATAAAACTTTAAAAAATTTTTTAAAAAATCAAAATTAGTGGTGTTTTAGTATTATTATTCCTAGACTACTGTATCATGTGGAATTAAAGTAAATGAGTCATTAAGGGCATAGTAATTCTATGACATTTTCAGTACAAAAAAAGGAAATATAGCTACCACACAGGAGAAATTAAGAACTCCAATAACTGACTTTGAATTTGAATTGAAAGTATCAGTATGAACCTATGAAGTATTTTACCTTAATATATATGTATATTTTCTAGCTCTTTCTACTGTAAGGTTTAAAAACATTGACAAACTGAGAAGCAATGAGCATTCTAATGCCTAAACTGGGGTCTTAAAATACTATTCCCAATTAAAATAATAAATTTTTTAAACAGGAGGATTTCTTAGAGAAATGGCTGATTCCAGTTCTAAAGTAGGAAATGTACAAATCATCCTGAAACATATTGTCATATGAAATAGCAGAAAGCTATCAAAGACTTCTCATGTCAAAAAGACCCAGGAGCCAACTGAAGAGGTTCCCATAGGCTAAAGGAACAATTTGAGTTTCTACAAGGAATATAATTTGCAACAGACTGAAACACCAAAAATATTTAAAGCCACAGTTCACAATAGTAAACTGACCATCCTCTGAACTGATTATGTTAAAAATTAGGTAAATACAATAATTTCTCTTGCTGTTCCTATTTAAATTTACTACTCAGGAAGCAAATAGTAGAGGAGTAGACACATCTCATTACAAAATTATTCCAGGTAATAAATGAAAACGAAATGGTAGAACTGAAATTTCTAGTCCAATATTTTGCAACTCCTAATAAATTCATGGATCTAGACATAGAACATTAGAGCTGATGACACCAAAAAAGGAGACATTATAAACCTCCTGATGAAAGAATATACCACCGCCTATAGTATTGCTAAAGGGATCAAACTCTAGTCTGTTGAAGCCTCTGGATCCAGCTGCCAATTTGCAGGAAATGCAGAGGACAGAGAGGAATATGCTGAACTGCCCATGAAAGTGCAATTACCAGGCCTAAGTTCTTCACCAGATATTATAAGAAAAAGACAAGAAACATATCAAGTTAAAAAAAAAAAAAGGGGGTGAGGGGCAAGATTCACATTTGTGTGATAAAGAAACCAAAAGGAAGTGTTACTTTGGAAGTAAGGAGGGGGCTATAATTGGGATGGAGTGAATGCATGAGTTTCTCAGATGACAGGTAGTTATATTTCTTGACCTGGTAGTTTTGACAAGAATGTTCACCCTATAATAATTCATTAAGCTACACATTTTTACCTGAGTTTTACTTTACAATAAACAGATTTTAACAACCAATTAAAAGCTAGAGCTGTCCATAAAAAGAGTTTCTTGACTTCTGGCTTTGTTACACACCCAGACCTATATATAACTCACTCACTGGCCACTTTCCATCACTTTCAGTTCAGATTCCCCAACCAACTCCCAACCCACTTCTATCATAGCCCTGCTGTTTGCACCCGTACATTCAGTTCTAAGTAGCTCGGATCCTATTGCTACTGTTACTGCTACTACTTTTAGGGCTAAACAAAAAAGTACTGAGATTTCAGACACAGTGACAATGTTTCTCAGCCATTTTTAAACTATATAGAGAAATGTAAGACTATCGTATGTACACAAACACATGTATGCGCATACACACCCAAGATGGTATGCTCTACATCAGATCTTTTCCATATCACCATAAGCAGGTTGTGATAGATATGTAATTTCTACTGTAATTTTTTTCAATTTCGAAATATTAAAATCCTGAATGTTTTTCAAACTAAAACTGTCCCATTCCCCAATCCACCACTACCACACATGACAATCTATTCATCCTCCCTAGAAGGGTGTGTCTTTACCAGCATCCTATTAAAAACTGTTACAGATGAACATACAATGATAATATTAATGGTAACAACTTCTAAGCAATATGTACCAGACACTTTATATACATTTCTTTCTAATGCTTACAAAATCTGCAAGGTAGGTATTTTCATCATCCTTATCTTATAGATGAGAAAAACTGACACTCAGAGAAGTTAAGACATCTCAAAGTCCCTCAGCTAAATAAGCATTATTGAATAAGACAAAAAGCTCTTTAAATGGAAAATAGATGACATGTCTCATATAACCATTTAAAAATATGTATATTGGAAGAAGAAAAGATCAGGATCAGGAATGTTCTATTTCAGGCCAGCGTAAAAGGAGTTTCTCATAGACTGATTTAACAATCTCAGAGGGCCATAAGAAAGTAGATGGTTTAGTGGAAAGAGGACCAAATTGGCAGCCAGCAACTGAACTTTTAGTCCTGGCTCCAACACAAAGCGGTTGTATTATACTGGGTAAGTCACTTTACATTTTCTACATCTTAAAATGAAGAAGCCTACAAGGAGCATTCTAATGCTCAATATTATAACTTCATGATTTGAGAGTGATTTCTATAGCTATCAATATGAAAGGAATAATATGGAAATGGAAAAGGTATCTCAGGCAGCTAAATACTTTAGGTTGTTCAAAGGTTGGGAATTTCAGGGCGAGAGTCAGTAAGTAGCTATGCTTAAATGAAGAAAAATGGATCTACCCCACTGTTAGTCTCACTATAGGACAGAAATGTACAAATGCATATATAAAAATTAATAAAGGGAAAAATATTTATGTTCATAGTAATAACTTTATGTACGGAATATGTGCCTCTGTTGAGCAAATAATGCCCTTGCTGTTGTTTTATAAAGCACCAGAATGATAACTAGCAACTTGGGAAAAGAAAAAAAATGAAGAACTACAGGCCAAGACCAGGCTTCAATAAAACACTTAGGCAAAGAAAATAATGTTGATTCTGGTCACACCTTCCACATACCATGCACAGGATCTTGACACTTGAATGTTGAGGTGTTACTTAAAATTCAGTAAGTCTTATTTTCTCAAAGTCTTCACTGCTATAAACTACTATTTTCAAAATATTTACTTGATATAGAGCATAATGTCAAAAGCCACAAAATGTAAAAAGAAACATAAAGCATGTCCCTGACCACAGAGAACTTAGTAAAAATGTATGGGAAATCAAGAAAATAACTGAAGATAGTGCATGCATGCCTATGTGTACAACCACTTGCTTTAGAATTTAAATCATATTTTCCCACAGAAACAACAGCACTGAAAATGGTGAGACTTCCAGGTCCCTCCTCAAACTTATTTAATGCATATTTAGTGGAGTCTGAGTTTTCCTTAATTCCTTAATTCTCAGTGATTCTCAGTCTGAGGAGCTGGTGGGAAGAGGTGCTATACAGGTGAAAACGGATATCCAATATTGTAACTTTACAATTAAAAAATAAAAACTATTTTTCATAATACAAAATAATATTTTCATTAAATAAATGTAGAAGTAAATGGTAGCTATAATTTATACACAGAGTACTATGCACTAAGTACTGCTCCAATTGCTTTTATACTCCATATAATTTATGCATTATTTCATTCATTTTATTTTACTATTAAAACCCCAAGGAGGAGGTACTATCAATATCCCATTTTAAGGTGAGTAAAGTAAGAGAAAGCAAGGTTAAATAATTTTCCCAGTCACAGAGCTCAGAAAAGCTTTTTGACTGGTAGAGATATACAAAAGATAATCTATTTTCTGAGTAACCTGATCACCCAACATTTGTCACTAGGGTTGAAAATAAGGCTGGAGGCATAAGGGCACTCATATATATTCTTACAGTTCCATAACCACTTTTTTTGAGGACTACATAGACTAAAATGAAATGATTCAGAATAGTAGGGCCCCAAAGAATCCCATATTGTTTATACTATAGATAGGCTCACACAAAGGCATAAGGATATATGTACACAGATGTTCACTATAGCAGTGTTTGTGATAATTGGAAATAATCTAAATGCCAACCAATAGGCGACAGGCTAAATACATTTTGATATTTCTATGAGGGAATGCTGTATAACCTTTTTTTTTTTTGAAGTGGTTTTATATTTATGGATATACAAAAATACCTAAATATAGTATTGACAAAAGAAAGGTGTAGAATAGCATATATTTTATGATTCCACTTACCAAGAGAGAAAAAGGAGTGAAAATATACATATGTGCTGAATATGATCAAAAGTTCAAGAAATTATTTAGTGCTTACTTCTGGAAGGTGGGGGATGGGGAACACGATCAGTAGAGAGAGATTTTTGTTTTTATATTATATTCTTTTGTATTAAATTTCATTTTATCAAAAGCACATACTGATTTTAAAATAGCTTAAAAATAGAGCATTATAGAGCCTAAGCTCCACTTATATAGTGGTTGCTAACAATAAACTGGTATGTAATGATCAGTGATGTTTCAAATAATTTATTCCTAACAGTATTAACCTAGAGAAGTTTATGAATAATCTATTTTTTTTAATAAACAAGAGTAAAATCAACATATCTTTATTTAATCCATTTAATGCAAAGGACGGAAAAGAGAGGAGGTCTTTAAGAGTCAAGCAGGAGAAAAGAATTATCTTCTATAGATGATTATTTTTAGGAGAAGCTGCATTCCAGAAGAATAGAGGTCCTCAAAAAAAATTTTTTTTAAGGGGGGAGAGGTCCCCTCAGTCTGGAAGTCATCAGAGATGAAAGCAGTCTTCTTGAAAAATAAGGAAATACCTTTAAATGGACTCCAAGTTGGGTTGGAGGAATCTCAGGGAGTGGACAAGGATTCTCATCCTTTGGAAAATATGCTTTTGCATATTTTATAAGTAATATATTTACAGTTTCATTTATATATTACCCATAATTAAACATACAATATTTTGAGGCTGCTTATTCAAAAAGTTTTACTGATAGGGAGTGAAATTAAAAATGTTTGGAAACTACTGATGTAGTGAAACAAATCTAACATGGTGAAAAGGAAAGCATTTAATGATGATTTTTTGGTCAAGGGATGAAAAGTAAATGCTGTGGAACTGTACAATGCCTGTAATTTTTGAAGTCTCTTCAATTTTTCCCTATGACCAAATCCTGCCATTTTTCAAAAGATCATTTCTTGGTTTTGCCCATTCATAATCTGACAACATCCAAATTTAATTACTTCATGCTTCGGGAAAGGCCTTCAGCCTCTCCGTGGGGAGTTCTTTACTGTCATGTTGATTCTATAAAAGCTCAGAAAGCTTCCAGCTACTTCCAAAAATGAATGTATTTGTCCAGTGATTTTTAAAGATATCTAGCCCACTCTTAAGTTGTCTTCTCCCCACAGACCACCTTTATTTTTAAATAAGTCAAACAAATATATTCACTTGTCAATGGGCACACATCCTCCCCTTTACACTCCTACTACACATCACTCGCGTTATGTATAACAAACACCCTCCACACCACCAAATCAGGTTTTTCCTCCAGAAATCTCTTGACGAGTCCCTTTTCTCTAACAGCCTGCCAACCTCTGATTCCTGGGATATTGATGTTAATGAGACTGCAAGGATCAGTCTCCTCTCCGAATCATTCCAGTTCCCGGTTTGCGTTAATATCTCCAATGTTTCTGTGTTCTCCGCCCTTAAGACCTTTGTTTTGTTTGGGTTCCGCCTCCCCTTCCGGATACTAAGTTTAAGGCCCGAGCGCAAGGGCCGAACAGGTTTTTTCCGACGTCAGCTGCTGCGTGGCCCAAGCAGGCCGCTCAGGGGAAAAGGCCGTGCGGCTAGGACAGACCCGAGCGCTTCTCTCTGTCGCTGCGGGAGGAGAAAAGTCCTGAGGAGGAGGGGGACCGCGCACAAGCGCCCTGAGGACGCACAGAGCGACTCCGAAACCCTCCGGTGGGGCCGGCAGGTGTGTGAGCGGCTAGAACTAGGCCTGGGAGGTGCAGCGAGACCTGTGAAGGGCCGGATTCCGGAGTGAATCAGGGAGGGGCAGGGCGAAGGGGGCACCCGATAGTGGCTGCTTTGGCAGCTCCCGGGGCCCTGTGGCAGGGGTGACCGTTGAGACACTCTAGGAGGGGAGGAGTTGGGGATCGTCCCCCACTCACCTGGAAGAGGCTACCGCCACAGGCTCCAGTTGCCCCCTCCCAGACTTAAGCCACGTCAGCTCTGGAATCCCGAGCGCGACACCTACCACGGCCGCGCCGGGCCGAAGGACTCAACCATTCGCAGTCGGGACGGAAGATGGGATCCAGACACGGGCCAATCAGGGCTCTCAGCAGCGCGTTACCAGGGAGACCAGGCACGCCTTGTTCGTAGCGAACCCACTAAAACGACGGGGACCAATCAGCGTCAGGAAATGCTCCGCTTCCGCGAAGCAACAGCCAATGGACTCTGAAGAGTGGAGGAGGGGCGGGGAGCCAGGAGCCGGGGCTCCGGAAGAAGATCCGGGGAGAGCCGGAAATGCCGGGAGGGCGGGCGTCCCGCGGAGGGGCAGGTGTCTCCAGTGTGAGGCGGCTCTCGCTGCTTTCCTCCAATTCCAGCGCCGTTTGTCAGGACTGATGGAGACCACGGCTTTTGCTGAGACCCCGTAATGCTGCCACCAGCTGGCATTAGGATTGTTGCGTGAGCTGTGAGGAGAAAGTACAGATTTGGACTTTGCTCTTAGAGTCATAAAATAGTACAGTCAGAAAGTTAGGTCGTCCAATACGACCTTTTAATTTTACTGATGAAAAATGAGAATCCGATTCAAGTGACTTGCCCCAAGACAAATAGAGCCATGGAACTCGGACCGAATCAGATATGTCTCTAAGGATACGAGTAAGACAGAAAATAGTGAGTACTAGGAAAGTGCCTCTTAGGAAGTGGCGCTTGATCTGGGCCTTAAGCAAAAGGTGAGATTTGAGAACCCCGGTACTGGAATGCGAGTCAGTGATGAGCTCCAGTTACAGTCACTCAAATAATGCATGCCCTCCTTAAACCCCTAAAGAAGGGGGAGAAAGTAGCCAGCTCCTGTAATTTGGGGCACCACTTGACAATAAGAGTGTTTGAATATGAGTCTTACTGTGTGTCAGTCACTTACCTAGCCAGCTCACTATATGCATCCTTAACCTTAATGCTTACATAACCCTTTGAGGCAGAGGTCTGACCCCCCCCGACACACACACACACACACACACACACACACACACACACACACACACACACACACTCTCTCTCTCTCTCTCTCTCTCTCTCTCTCTCTCTCTCTCTCTCTCTCTCTCTCTTCCCCTGGGCATGGAGGATCAGTACAGATATAGATGTGGGCTATGAGGAACCCTGCTGCACAGCAGGAGGTGAGAAGTGCACCAGCCATAGAAGCTTCATCCGAATTTGCAGCTTCTCCCCAGGGCTAGCATCACTGCCTCAGCTCCACCTCAGATCATCAGGCATTAAATTATCAGGAGATCCCATCCCTGATGCCAAAAGGGCTGGAGACCAGTGCTTGGAGGTTTAAGCATCAGCTCAGTAGGGCCTTTGCTGGTTACCCTGCTGATTACCCATCTAAAATTGCAGTTCCCTGGACTCGGACCTGGAAATATAGCTGAGATCAATAGAGGGGAAAAAAATGCCTACCTTTTTTGGAATTAATAATTTAGTGAGGAGAAAAATAATGTAGTAGATGGCAAAATGCTTAGGAAAGAAGGGGTGTGGTGTGTGCAAGGGTCTGCAGTTTCACCAGGCCTGATGACTTGTTTCATCCTCTTGTAATCCTTAAAACTTGGAATGTACTGAGCAGCCCCTTCTAGAGCCTAACATAAGTCAAGGATTGAAAGGTCTTCTGCAGGCTTTTCAAGAGCTTCTAGCTGAGATCAGAGAATGTTGCTGAATGTCAACAGCAGCTGTTTAGGGCCTAGGCACCTAGCTGACTGAATCAACAGCTGAAAACTGCCTCCTGATGATGTGCAGACCTCTCACATAGCTTGTTTCTCAGTTAAAGATACTCATTAAATAAAATCCTCATTAATTGGGGTTCCATGGGCGTGAATAAAACTCTAAATTATGAGGTTTGGATTTTGTATGACAATATATACTTGCCCCACAGAGCTCTGAGTCCTTACTTATTGGTTATATTCCCTACATTAGGAAAACTCCTAGAAGAATCCAGAGTGTATCAAATACTCCATACTCAAAGCCTAAGAAAAGATCATTCCTCTTAAATCCCTAGCCCTCATAAATAGTTAGTCATGGGTGTTTCCTCTGGAAGTACAGGAATACCTGTCCTTATTTTGGTGCCCTTTCTTGACTAGGGCCTGCCTGCAGAATGCTGTTATAGCAGTTAAGAACTTATGTCCCACTTATGCTGATGACAGAGGAACTGCTGCTCTGGTAGTTGTTTTGGCTCTGTTCTGGTGTCCCTAGGCCAATATGACATGGAGATAGATTTCAGACCACTTGTGTCCATGTCACAGTTAGTAGGCATCCTTCATACCAATTGACTCCTGGAAACATGTCAGAGGAGGCTTCCTCCAGGAACCAGGACATCTTTTCTCCTGGGGGTGTTAGGATTCCTAATTAGGCACTAGACCCATGGAGAGGCTAGGCTGGCTTTAGAAAAACTAAGACCAAGCCTGGTGACTTTTGTTTCATCCTCTTATAGTCCTTAACACTTGGTCAGTAAGGATGTAATGTAAATTGGTACAGTAATTACAGAAAACAATATGGAGGTTCCTCAAAAAATTTAAAATAGAACTACCATACAATCTAGTAATCTCCCTTCTGAGTGTATAGCTGAAGGAAATGAAATATATAATAAAATATTTAGCTACAAGAAAGAAGGAAATTTTCCCATTCTTGACAACATGGATGAATCTAGAGGACAATATGCTAAATTAAATAAGCCAGAAAGAGAAAAGCACTGCATGATCTCATACGTGAATCTAAGAAAAAAAGTGAAAGAAAAAATCAAATTTATAGACACAGAGTAGAATGGGGCTGAGAGGTGGAGGGAATGGAGAGATGGTCAAAGGGTACAAACTTCCAGTTATATGATGAATAAATTCTGGAGATCTAATGTACAACATGGTGACTACAGTTAATAATATCATACTACATACTTAAAATAAGCTAAGAGTAAATCCTAAGCATTCTCACCCCATACAAAAAAAAAACCTATGTGAGGTGATAGATATGTTAATTAACTTGACTGTGGTAATCCTTTCACAATGTATACATATATCAAGTTATCACATTATACACTTTGAATATTTACAAATTATCAATTATACCTCAATAGACCTTTTCCCAAAAGCCCTTAAAATTTAATTATTAAGGTTCAGCCTAGCCCATGCAGGCTAGAGGGGCTGGTGGGACTGTGATGGTCCTGCACCTGCAGCTACATCTACTGGGTTCCAGTCTGAGAGTCACAGGGCATAGAGTTGTGCCCCTTAAGCAGCAGACAGACTATCTTATAGTTGAGCTCAAGGAAGAAAGAGCATCCTTTGTGAAACTCAGCTGTCCAGTTGCCTCAGGAATAAGAAAGGTCCTTTTATTGTTTCAGACCAGACTGAGACTTGTTTCTCAAAGGTGGGGCTGCTCAGGTGTACAAACACAAGAACATACTGTTCCAGAGCAGAGTGATACCAATTGCAGTCCATGAACTGGGAAAGGTGGAAGTGCTCTTTGGAGAAACAGCAGAGGCCTCAGGCTTCAACCTGAAACCACCAGAGTCCCAGCCAGTCGCAGGTCACAGGATGAAGAATTTTGGCATACATCCCAGGGCCTATTAGAATAGCTGAGCATAAATATTCATAAAGAATTCATAAAGAAACTAAGCCTGTGTGTAAGAGAGCTATGCCTGCTCAGTACATCCTAGCTTCTCCTGAGCAGACAAACACCAAAGACTGGCCACTGGCACTTGAGCTCATTTCCTGAATCCCAGAGCTTATTGGCATTTGAAGAAGAGGCCATATGTTTTTCCCAGGAAGAATGGGAGTTATGGGATCCCAATTAGAAGGCCCTCTAAAATGAGGTGATACAGGAAAACTATAAGACTGTCCTCTCTCTAGCCATATTTGTGTTACCTAAACCTAAAGTAATGTCTAGGGCAAGAGGAGCCACTGGTTCAAGGATCCATGGAGTTCAGGTACAGTCCCAAAAAGCTGCTTACAGGGTAAACACGCAAACATGACACCAAAAATCATCAGCCTACATGCCTTTCTGATTTAGAAATACAAGAATTGGTATCAAAAAATGGCCAGAGTGAATATTTCCCAGAAAAAAACGGGCAAAGAAAATTGCAGTGATATGCACAGCATAGAGAAAATACCAAGATTTTCAAGTGAAGAGAGAAACTTTTAACCTTGAGACAAGAGGTGCTGAAACTTATGGATCATCACAAGAAAGAATGTAAAGGAGAAGCCTTTTAAATACTATCAATTAAAGAAAAGCTTCAGAGTTAGCTCTGACTTTATTAAGCACCAAAGTCACACTGAAGAGAAACTATAAATGCCCACAGTGTGAATAAGAGGTTTAGGTGGAGTTCAGATCTTATTAAGCACTTAACAATGAACTAAGGAATAAAACATATAAATGCTCATGAGTGGGAAAAGCTTTAGTCAAGCTTCAAATCTTCACATACCAAAAAATTCGCACTGGAGAGAAGCCCTTTACCTGTCATGAATGTGGAAAAAAATTTGATCAGAACTCCTACTTTATTAAACACTGGAGAACCCTCCTATAGCATATGCAGGAGAAATTTTAGCAGGCAACCAAACCTTAGATACCAGAAACTCTGCTGGTGAAGGGAAGCATGACCAGCATCTTCAGTGTGAACAAATTTATCAAGTGGAGGTGGACCCTAAAGTTTATGAAAAAAAAAATTATGAAGTATGAAAATTTTTTAATTGGAAAATTTGGAGATATAAACATTGTTTCACAGGATTCAAGGTCAACTACAGCGGTTGCACTAAAGTTATACTACTTACTGTTTTTACTTATAATCTTCAGGGAATTCTTTAGCAAGAGAGGTGTTCTAAGACCATTCTATATAATGGGAAAATGCTGTTTGGGATTGTACCTGGCGAAATAGCAGGTTCAGCTTCAAATAGCAGATACAGACATGAAGTGATCAGTCTTCTATGGTCACAGAGGCAAATATTGCATTGATCTCTCAGCCACTCTTAAACACATATGATGCAAATATTTGTAGCATGGTCTTTCATAACAAAAATAGTATACTTGTTTTATTGTATACCATGGTCTTAAAGGTAGAATTACCAATTTCAATAATCTCATGTGGCAGAAATGAACTCTAATGTAGTTTCCAAGCACCAAATTGGATTTTCTTCCTCTCTTGTCATTGGATGGAAGTTCCTTCTTGAACTGTTTAGCAACTTTACTTTGAATCATATTAGCACAATTTTTACTGTAATAAAATTATATTTACTTCACCACTAGAAAATCTGCCAGATAACTTATAATGCACTTATTTTATGATTGGTGGTGGTTGAAAAAAGGAAAACATTTCTAGTATCACGTAGAAAAAGGTGAATTTTTAATCATGGACTATATGTTAGATATAAGGAAGAATTTTCTGCAATAAAAAAATAAGTTCAGCCTAGCAATCATGCATTAGGATTCTCTTTCCATAATTTGAACTTGACCTAAGTGGATATGGATATTCCTAAAATAAAAAACATGATGTAGAGTGGCTTTTCTAAAGAATTTTTATTAACTACAGAATTTTTAATTTCTATTTTTAGGCACTCTATAGGTTTGTAAAAATGACAGTTTATCTTATTTGTATTATAAAGTATAAATGCACTTTATTCTCTATAAAAAATGAGCTAATGTGAACAAGTCATCCAATAAAATTAAATTGTGACAAATTAACTGATAGTCACTTTTTTATGTCTAATTTTCACTTATCTGAGTAATGTAGATTTAGTTTTAATATAGCAAATATAACAGCATTGTCAGAATGTATGACAGCATTAAATCAGAAATTAAAAGAAAAAAATTTTATTTCAGTATTGTAGGGGAATTTAGTTTAGCTGGGTTTGGTTTTTATCTTCAATGCATCATAGGCTTCAAGTTCCTTTATCTTTTTAGCTGGTTAACCTTGTACTTAGAGTAGGGTCCGGAAAGCTTTTGTTCCTGCTCCACCATCCACTTTTAGCCATCTCTATATGCTTTTGCCACTTAGGGATCTCTCTCCATGCACTTTTCCCCTACGTCAGAGGTAAGCTATTGCTTACTTAGTACTTGGCTGGTCATAACATGGGTAGCCTGTTGTTACAATCCAACCTAAATTTTAAGCCAGGTCTCTTTTTCCTGGGGTTAAGGGTGGAGTTAGTGTTCCTCTCCTAAACCATGGCAGTAAAACTGCCTTATACCTGTGGTTGGCCTTCAGCAGGAAGTGTTTCCTCGTTATTAGCAGACCTCTGCTTTCTATTGACCTAAGATTTCTGGCCTCGAAGATTTCTTGCTCCTCTCCCAGGAGTGGAAGTTTCTAATCTCCCTTGTCAGTGCTGAGTTTCTACTTGTGTCTGGGGATAGAGAGATTTCTATCATGTCCCTGGGGACAGATTTTGTTGCTATTCCTTCCTTACATGCAATGGAATTTTGTCTGAGCCTTGGAGGTAAAAGGGCTTGTCGCCAATGCTCTCTCTAGCAGATTTTAAAGGAAGGGTTTGGGAATGTGGGTAGTACTTTGAACTTCACCCAGTGAAGCAGCCTATCATTTCATGTTTGCCTTCATCACTAAGGGCATCTCTTCATGGCTACTGCATGGGTCTCAAACTTTAGTAGAAGTCTACATTCTTCAGTCCAAGGCTCCTAGATATTCTAAACTGACATGCTACCCCACACATGGCCTTTAAGAATTTAAAATTTTAGCTGACTTCTTATCCAGCCACCATTGAATCCTATGCTCTACTAAATATGAAATAGTTTATAGTTCACTGAGTCCTATCTCAATTTACTTGGTTGGCTTAAGGCTCCAAATAGCTGATAGACTCAAGAAATATTATTTTCATGGATTACCTAGTATTTTTTTTAAAGCGGGAATAAGATTCTCATATAGCTTCACATACTTAAGTGAAGTCAGAATTCTCATCTGCTTATTCTTACAGACAAGTTTTATCTATTTCTCTTCCCATTATGAATAAAAATTACATTAGGATTTGACTAGCTTGGAACCAAATAATCATAGTTCCCTAGGATCATAACAAATTAAACATTATATTCAGCTCTGAGATTCTTAGTGGAGACATAAAGGAAAATATTAGGTTATACAGTTCTCATAGAAAAATGCAATTTTATCTGGAGGAATTTTTCTTGCATTGAATCCCAGGAGGATTTTTTAATGTAGTTCCTTATAGAAATAACAAGACAGAAATTTAAGTTCAAACACTGTTTTATAGAAAACAGTCAAATGTTTTTCAGTTGACTATTTCTTTTCCTAACCTTAATAAAGGCCAAGAGCATACTCCTATTAATAGAAAACTAGGGATTCTAATAATAAATGTGAAAAAGGTAATTTTGATGAGTTTTTCAGAACTGAAAATATTTATTTAGAAAACATCTTAGTTGGAAAACAGCAGAAACAAGAAATATCACATCTAATGTAAGCAGCAGAACACCATGCTGAGTTTAGTTTCCCAATAAAAGCCACATCAATTTATGTATATGGCCAGGGATGAAGGTGTGGAAAACAAAGAAAAAGAGAAGTGAGATAGAGGTAGAAGATAATTCTGCTTACTGCCTGCAAGTCTTGTTTGGAGAGGAACTTCTGGAAAACCATGAGTTAGGATAGCTCTAGTCTACTAGCATGCCAGAGACAGAATCAATAATAATCTCCTGAAATATAGCATTTGTGTCATTTCTTAGGGTAATCCTTAAGGGGGTTTAGTTCCACCTATGAATAAAGTTCCTAATTCTACACTAAGCTCATCCTTTGGGACATCAATCTCGTCTCCTGCTTCTTCCCCAAGCTTCTTCCACCAGGGTGCTTGTATATGCTTCAGAGTAGTGAGATGGGCCTGTTTGGCCTTGGCCGCCACAGGCCTGGATCTACTTAAGAAGAGCTCAGGTTCCTTTTCTTCTGCTTCCTTCAAACTTGGTGCCTCTAGTAAACAGAAAATAAACAGGTGAGTGTAACAGTTCTGTACAAGCAAGCAGACACTTGGAAACTAGAGTTGTAACTCTGCAACAACACACAGGGACAGGGTTCCAACTCTGGATCTATTATCACTGCTAGATGTAGAGGGCATGTGACTATTCACAAGTCGTAGCTGTGGCTCGTAAAAATTGCCCATCCCTCCAATTCTGTGTTTAAGAATTTTTTTTAAAGATGTAGATTTTTAAAGATGATTTATTTAAAGAACAGGAATCTTTACAATAATAGAACTCCTATAGGTGAGGCTCAGTTACAGCCTCTATCCATTCAAAAATACAAAAGTTCTAAGTAATGGCATTAAATAGATGACTAGCCCTTCTCTGCTCCACATATACTTAAAAGTGTTTCAGAGGCTGAATGAAACACTGTGGCTTCTTGGATGGAATCTTTCATTAAATGCACCAGTAAGGATTAAATGAATTCTTTTGTGAATTTCTTTTCAAAAAGCACTTCAATAAAAATTGTAAAATGGCACTGCAACTACTGTCATCATCTACTTCTAAAATTCAATCAACAGCTTTTGAAGTCTCAGAAAAGACACAGAAGACTGACTAGTAAGGCTTGGCATCTTTAAAGTTAATAACTTGTCTGAGTTGATACATATGAATGATAGCAAGCCTAGAGATAGTAGTTAATTAAAAAGGAAGCTATGAGATCTGTATCATTTAAAACTGTGTGCTGGTACAATCTAGATATTTCTGAGGATGGGAGATGGGCTAATAGACACTAAATATGGTTTTTCTAAAAACTGATGTCACAGAATGTTGTATAGGTTGTTCCTCTTAGGAAACAAAAATGGAATGAGCACATACTCATTAACTGTTCAATGTTGGTGCTGATCTGAGCCACCAGAGCCTCCCTGTGATGCTGTGCTCTGTCTTCTAGGGCCCTGCCCATGAAGTAGTGTTGTAGTCGTTCTTGTGCTTGGGAATGGAGTTCCTTACTGGTCATATCTGACATCTGAGAGCACTGGGAACAGAGAACAGAAAAAATTGTCACCAGGAGAGTATATATATCAAATTATGTTTTGCCCACTTAGCAGAAGTTCCAGAATGCTTAGCTGTCTCTTAACTTATCAGTTGAATGTTATGGTTGATGTCTATCTTGTACTCTTGTATAAGCATTACATAGTCTCATAAAAGCTGCTTTAGATGAAAACGCAAGTGGAGAAGTTTCTTTTTAGTATGATCCCATACCTTACTTCCTCACAGTATGGTATTCTGGGAGAAGAGATGAGATTGAAAAATCATAGTGAAAACTGTAAAAGACACTGGCCTAGAAGGAAAGCAATGAAGCCAACTCTTTTGTTCTGGACCCCACCTGAAAAGACTATCTTACTTATCCCCACTCCCAATCTTATCTAAGCCATAATATTATAACTGCTTCTATTTCATAGAATAATGAACAAATCAGCCAAAGAACTATGTCTTTTGGGCTAGTCAGCTACTTAAAGGGAACTTAGCTAATTAGTTTGGAGAAGAATGAAATCATCTTAACTTTGAAGCTGATAAAGCTTCTGACACCATAGCTTTCTCAAATATTCCAGTTCTTGGATCTGGGATGTAGTTCTGTTTTAGCTAACACCTTACTTTTCAGCCATGGAATTTTAAACAGCTACAGTAGAGTATGGCTAAAGCAGCACTTTTTTTAAACAGGAGTGTGCGTTGGAATCAAATATAGTGCATTAAAAAAAATCAACATTAAAAATTTAAACATAAGAATTAAAACTGTAAAGCTCTTAGAAGAAAAGATAGAGAAAAAACTTCACAACACTGAATTTGGCAATGATTTCTTACATATGATAGTGAAGGCACAGGCAACAAAAGAAAAAACAAACCAGACTTCATGAAAATTAAAAACTTTTGTGCATCAAAGGACTCTATCAGCAGGAAAAAAAGGAACCCCACAGAATGGGAGAAAAATGTGCAAAACATGTATCTGATAAGGGATTAATATCCAAAATACACAGAGAACTAAAACTTAACAACAAAAAAACTTGATTAAAAAAATGGTCAAAGAACCTGAACAGACATTTCTTTGATAAAGATAACCAATGGCCAATAAACACATAAAAAGATGCTCAAAATCACTAATCATTAGGGAAATGCAAATCCAAATCATAATACTGTTCTACCCATTAGGACATGAAAATAACAAATGTTGATGAGGATGTGGGGACAGTCTTGCTGATACAGTATGGAAAATAGCTGACTTGAAGCAAAGTCTCCTTTACTAGACTATACTTCTAGGGCCATGGAATCATGAGAAGATTCCAAATCCATTAACTCTATGGTAAAGCAATTACATTATCTTATCAACAACAGATATACATATATATATATATGAGACAATGTTTTCCTTGTCAGTGATTATCATGCACTGAAATAGCATAGAAAGCTACATACCGAATGTCTTCTGACATAGTCATCCACTTGTTGCTTCAGCTCAACTCTACGTGCATCAGTGAGTTCTCTGATTCCTTGCCAAGGAGCAAATAGCTTTTTTTTCTTACGGCTCTTTGCTAGGAATTTAAGAGTCTGAAAAAAAAAAAAAGGGTGTATATGTGAATGTTTTTCCCTAATAGTAACTATTTTATTCTACAACAACATATAGAAAAAGCTGTTAACTCTGAGTGTGTATGGAGAGAGAATTGTGACAGAGGTAAGGAAGGACAATGACATTTTAATTATATTCTTCTGTAGTAATTTAATATTTTACAAGGATTTGTTCATATATTATTTGTACAATAAGCAATAAAAAAAGAAAAAATAAGAAATAAGCATCAATTCTAGTCCCTTATAAACTGTATGATTTTGGGAAAATCACTTATCTCTATAGGACAGGTTCTATGTCTACAGAAAACAGGGACCCTCCCTAATTCTTCTTGGCTTACAGAACTATAGAGATTGAAGAGATAGTATGTAAGAAAAAGCTTAGCAAATGAATGTTTTCCCTCATGTCCTCATGTCATTCAGAATGGATGCCTGGTGAAACAGAAAATCTTGTAACAGGCAAGATTTGGAGACAAATTTGAAATTATTCTGTCCAATTTTTTTTTCACTCTTCTCCCTTTTTTGTAGTTTTTATTTTCATCAAAGTTACATGTTCTAATTGTTTAAGCCAAGAGGTGGCAAATTATGTCCCACAGGCCAAATCCAGCCCACTGCCTGTTTTTGAATGGCCTAAGAGTTAAGAATGTTTCTTTCCATTTTTTTTTTAAGGCGAGGCAATCCTTGGTTGGCCTCACAGATTGTAAGGGGCTTGTCAGCTTATGATCCCTTATTTTTTTATTTTTTATGCCCACAGTGCCTGGTCTTCCTAGGTGGTCTCCTATCTAAGTACTATCTAGGCCTGACCCTGTTTAGCTTCCCCCACATTTTATATGATTCAAAGTTCAAAAATATTTTGTGACATGAAAATAGCATGAAATTAAAATTCAGTATCTACAAATAACGTTTTACTGAAACACAGTCATGCTCATTTGTTTACATATTGTCTACAGCTTCCTTTGTGCTACAATTGTAGAGTTGAATAGTTGTAATAGATTGCATGGCCTACAGAACCTAAAATATTTTACTGCCTGATACTTTCCAGTAAAGTTTTATTGATTTAACTGTATTGTTAAAGTGTCAGTTCTACAAGAATTGTTAACAACAAAAAACTATAGTTATCTGCCCACTTATCCTGTCCTCTCCTCTCAAAGACAACTTTAAGTCTTTCAAGTTTTTCTTTTGATGTTTTTATCTTCATCTACTTTTCTGTGATTTTTTTAAGATACAGGTATTATCCATTAACTTTCTTGGATGAAAGATAAAGGTTTAGCTCTCTTTCACTGCTTATACTCCCACACTTTCCATATCTCTAAACAGCAAATATATCATAATTTCATGTAAATCAATTATGTTTACATAATTATGACTACATAAAGGCTATTCTGTTTTGAACCATATATAATTACTTTTTCTTTCTTGTACATTTTAAATTTTCATTGAAATTAATAATATTGTTTTTCCTGTATTCAGTTTTCTATGTACTTACCACTGACTATATGTCACAAACTCTGCCCTAGTTATCAATACATTAAAACACATCAGGCATTCTATCATATTCATTTTGTTGGACACTATTTCCAAAGCTTTCTGACCTATCCAATCTGTATTAATCACTGTGACTGGTATATAGCTATCATCCTGAAATCTCATTCACCATCATCTTGATGACTCCTTTTCATACTTCATGTCTCCTGGATTCTATATTGTCTTCTTTCTCAGGTTATTGTTTTACAGACTTTGTGATGTAAACAAATGTCTATGGTCTACCTCGTAACCAATGGTTCAGTTGGGTGTAGAATTCTATTTGGAAATCGTTTTCGCTCAAGCACATTAAAGCCTTACTCCGTTTTCTTTTGGCTTCCAATGATGCTATTGAGAAGTACTTTTGTCCCCAGTGTATTGCTCAGTAATGTGACATAAATGAGGGTGTGTTTCTGTCACTGTACTGCACATTTAGTTAATCCTTTTAATCTAAAACACATGACATTCAGTTCTGGGAAATCTTGAATTATCTGCTTTTCTCTTCTCAGGTTTTTTTTCTTTTTTTCAAGTGTTTGGATGTTTGACCTCATGGACTGGTTATCTTTTCCTTTTGCCCTGCTTTTTAGATTTCCCAAACCATTTTTCCTAGTCCTTTTATTATGTATTTCATTTTTTCTGTCCAATTTTATTCTATTTGTTCTCTTATAAGCATTTTAGCTTTGTTTCATGTTTATTTTCTCTCAGCTCTCTGAGGAAATAACAGATTTCTTAAAGGTTTTCTTTAAATATCTCTATTTCTACCAAGTAGTTTTGCTGTTTCAGCCTTATCATTCTTTAGATGTCCTGTGATACTTTTAGCTCATTATTTATGAGTGGATATTAAAAGCTGTTTAGAAATTCCTAACAAGAAAGTGGGTAGGGTTTATCTACTGTGAACTTCAATATAGGGCACCTCATTGTCAGTATACTTAGGACTTTTCCCTTGGGCTGTTCAGATTTCCCAAAGAAAAGGCATGCAAACTACTGCTTGCAGGATATAAGCCTGGCTGACAGCAGTTGAGATGAAAAAAGAACTAGAGATCTTTACATTCAGGATATAAAATTTCCCTAATACCCCCATATTTTTAGTATGAAACTCGAGCCTTCAATTGTTGAAAGATCCTCTCCTTTCCTTCTAGTCTTCCCTTTTCTTCATTTTTCTTCTTTGCTTCTCCTATTTTCCTTCCAACTCCTGCTGTTAGTGCAGCCTTAGGCTTATGATGCTGCGCTGGGACCTTCAAAGTAAAGGTTCCAAAACAGCAGAATCTGTCCTTATATCAAAAAAGGCTACCTTACCTTTTCTCTTTTTTTCATTCTTTGTCATTTCAGGACTCTCTGAAACTGTACTTATCTCCCAATTTTTATTTATTTTCTCAACTGCCACTGATCAGTTTCACTAAGTGCTTTTGTGGTTAGTCTGTGATAGGTATGTGTAATAATACCACAGTACTTTTCTGCTATAATGAAGTAGGCAGAATTAGCCATCATTCTGGCTCTAGAGACCACACACCAGCAACCATTACTTTCCTCCTAGCTTCTGAAGAGGTGAGAATGCAAGAAAATCCTAGAGCATTAAAAGAAAAAAGGCAGCTAATTCTTAAAATTCAATTCAAACACTATACCACAACAGAGAACTCCAACTTTCTAAGTAAGGTTTAGCAAATTTACATAGTTTCCTTGATTTTTAGCTACCAAAGAAACAATGCCTCTGGTTTTGCACAAGGCAAGGGAGAAAGAGATGGAAAACAACATTTCTAACCTTTCTCTGTGAAGGACACTAATAACCAGTTTCTTCTCAGAGACGAGTTCAATAAAATGATAATCCTACTTTGTTTTGTGAAACTAATGAATTATTATTTCTTTTCTTTCTTGCCAAGGTCAACTGCAGCACTAATAGAAATATAATGGGTTACAAATGTAATTTTAAATTTTCTAGTAGGCACATTAAAGAAATTAAAAGAAGTGATAACATTTTGCAATTAGTTACATAAACATATTATAACTCAATTCATGTAAAATATTACTCTTCTGACACAAAATCAATATAAAAAAATATTGATATTTTACACTTTTTTTTCCATTCTAAAATCCTGTGGGTATTGTATACTTACAACACATCTCAGTTTGGACTAGCTACATATAAGTAATCAATAGCTACAGGTGCATAGTGGGGAAGTCCAATTAATCATATGTCTTAGAAATGGATGCTTCGAAAGTATGGCAAATATGTTCTTTAATGACCATTGCCTTGTTCTGATTTTCTCTACTACTTTCTTTTTTCTTCCCTGTCAGTACTATCATTTTTCTTTCTCTTTTCCCTGTTTGAAAGTAATTCTCTTCTTTCTTTTTCTGGTTTTTCTCTGCTTTGACATCACTGTTATTTTTAGTAGTGCTGCAAAGACTATAAAAATGGCCTTGACTCATCCCTTTTTGATCTTACTTCAACACAGACCCATATTCCTCTTTTTGGGTGGGTAAGATATGAGGCAGATGCAACAATTTTTTTTTCCTCTTATGCCAAAGGAAAGTGTAAATCCCAAACAACTTTGCCTTTATAGCTCTTAGTTTTTCTCCTATAATGACCCTTGCTTTTCTCTCAAAGGAATGGTGGACAGCTGAGGTATCTCATTTTAGAGTCTTTTACAAAGTATTAGGCTTATCTAAATCAGACAAGGTAGTGAGACAACTTAATAAGGACCCAGTTGATTCTCTGCCATGGAAGAGTTTAAAAAAGGAGGTAGCCATGAGGTAAAAGTATGAGAAAGGACTCAAGAATTTCTCTACAGAAAATATCTCTAGTACTGACATCCATGGGTTAATCCTTAGATGGTCTTATTAACGGTAAATATCAGGTGGGGGTGCAATTCAGGGGTGGTATAGGAATGTTTGATGTAGATATAGCCTGAGATACCCAGAAAAGCCTGAGGAAAGAGACAACCAACATCTCTTCTTTTTTTCCTAGAACTTATTCTACTTTTCTTTAATGGTTTTTTAAAATCCTGGTAAAATGTTAATCACAGACAGTTTAACAAAGAGGTTGTTCAAAATCTATCACTGTGAAAAACTGAAATTGACCTAACATTCATCAATAAGAGATTACAAAACTAAATCCTATCGGACCTAAAATACTAATATGAAAGTTAACTATGCATAAGTGAACAACCAGGTATTAGAAAAACTGCTCATTAAATAGCCTGTGCTGTGCTTTTCCAAGGCAAACACACACACACACACACACACACACACACACACACACACTGAGTTATGTTCTAGATAAATCCCAGAAAATTATCATTTAACACCATTCTAAAAAAACAAAAAAACCCCACCATTCTATAATTCAAAAATTATGATCTAATTATACCTAATACATTGTCTATGCATTAAAAAATAGCAAATGATATGCTCTACTTGCATAAGACTTTGTAATTTACAAAACACTTTCCCATAAATTAAGTCATCTGGTCCAAATAACTGAATGAAAAAAGTAGGACAGGCATCCATTCACATATCATGCTGAGAACTGACAATAAAAAAATACTGAGTTCCTTATCCTTGAGATACTCACAGCCCACATAAGACAAAACACATTAACAAATAAACACTGCAGTATGGTAAATATGTACAAGGGTCTATGCAAGTACTAAGGACTGAATGTCTAAATTTGGCCAATGGTAAGAAGGCTCTTATTTTATAGAGAAAAAAATAAAACAAAAAAACTAAGGCTCAGGAAAACTAAGTGACTTGATGAAGTCTTTACAGTAGGTAAATAGCAAAGTCAGGTTTGAACCCATGTTTTTGCCTCCTCATCTAGTACTCCTTTTACTACATCAGACTCACTGCTCTCTGAAGTGTGACAGCTGCTTTATATTCTGTGAGAGATGGCCTCTGTTGGCGAAAATTCTTCCTTTCCCTGTACCCTCTCCAATGTTTCTGGATAATCAATGCTGATTTCTCTTCTAGTTCCCGGTTATGTTTTTCCACCTGACCTAAAAAGATGATAGACACTATTACAATCTACTCACCTCTATGCTTTCTCAAATTCTGGAATGAGGACAATGATAGTAACAACAATCTTGTACTCTTTTTATTTTTTTTCAATACTGCTCTCTGATTTCCCCAATTTTATTATTTTACAATGGTTCTAAGATTTTAGAAACAAAGCACTCCAAAAACTTTTCTCAGATTGTGCAGCTTCTTTAGAGAAAAGACTCATAATGTTTTCTGTCATGGGAATGAGGAAAGAGTTAAATATCCAACAGCAAGAACGTTTAAAAAAAAGAATCATAAGTACATGGTTAGAAAGTCACTTAGTACCACCAGAGGGAAGGAGCAAAACATGTGTATGTGTTATCTACTCCATGTGCTTCTAAATCTCTCTTCACTCATTTGGTTATTCAGAATCAATAATATAGATGACTTTCTTCTGTCTGGGAGTTGGTCAGATTTCACAATAGCTAATTGATAGAATAAGGCAGTAGAGGGCGATAATAAAAAGGGATATATTTGAGAGATAGTACTAAGATACGTATAAGTAAAGTCCTGATGGCATTATGATAATTCCAACATCCTTACTTCAGTTCAAGGGATTCTTTCTCTATGTCACTACGACTATCTTTAAGAATAAATTTTTATAGGTTTCACTAATTTATCTGTTCATCACCACCTAAAAGGCCTTAATCAGAAAAAAATAATAACTATTTTGACTCGAGATTTAACGATTCATCTTAAAAAGGAGAAATTATCAGGTAGCTAGAAAATTTGGTTTATTAAAAAATATCTTAAACATTCTCAGTTAATGAAATTGATACTGCCACCAACCTGGATGAACTATTTCAAGCATACTCAGTCGTAATTCTCGAGAAAGTCTCATGGCTCTCTGTCTTTGAAGTTGCAGTTGTAATTTGTGGTCCTCTTCTTCCTTCTGCCTATTTAGCTTCAGTAATATTTTTGTTCGTTTAGATCTGTGATAGAAATATTTAAGTACATTATGTACAATTTTCATAAATCATACCTCCACTCAAGAAGTATATGAAAAATGTTTAAACTCAATAATAATCATATATATACAAACACACAAAAAATTTTAAGATAACTCACAATGTAGAGTATGATGAAATAAATTTTCATGTGCTACTGCTATACTTTTCTGGAGAAATATTTAAAATACATATAAAAAGCTTAAAATTTTTAACCAATTAATTCCATTTCTAATAATTTTCTTAAGGTAAAACCTGACATGTACATCAAGATTTATGTTCAAGGATGTTCTCTATAACATTACAACAGCAACAAGTTGAAAACAAACCACGTGTTCCACAATAGGGAGCTGAATAAATAAATATCGATTCACTCACTGGATGGATGCTATAAAAAATAAAAATTTCAAAGACTATTTAGTAATATAGGAATATACCCACAATCCAATGTCAAGTAAAAATAAAATCAGGATACAGAAAATAAAATCAGGATATAGAAGAAATCCAAATTCTGTAAAAAATGCATGTATATTAAAAAATAAATTATTAAAAACATTTAAAATTTCAACAGGGATTTTCACTGTATGGTGTGATGATGGATGATTTTAATTTTCTTCATGTTTATTTCTAAACTAATAAATATATTTATAACTTAGAGATAAACTAAAAAGGATAAGAGAAGCAGAATGTATTATTTATTTCATCTCTATA
Organism: Cynopterus sphinx; assembly: GCA_030015415.1. NCBI lineage: Eukaryota > Metazoa > Chordata > Mammalia > Chiroptera > Pteropodidae > Cynopterus > Cynopterus sphinx. The sequence goes on along the minus strand of CM057380.1, from coordinate 54,098,854 downwards.
GACTTAATTTGCATGTATCTAAAGAACATTTCTTAGATTCTTATAATTAAACTGCCAATAAATGTAGTACCTTGGCTCTCTGTAGTACTAACATGAAGACTTCATAATGATATAGAGGGTTATTAATGATTTTTAACTCAGTTATTTTTGAAAAAGCAAAAACAATTAGGCATAAGTCAAATTTAAAGGGAAGTATTTTAAAGTAGAGAAGGGAAACACAAAATAACTTGGATTACATTTCATGTTTTGTTTTCTTGAAATTTCTTAGCTGCTACCAATTACAATTTATTTTCTTTGGTTTTACACTTAGGCCAAAGTTCAAACTTTGTTTCAAAAAGTCTTTCTTACCCCTGTTATCTATGGTAGAGAATAAATACCTCAAGTATGTGAATGTCAAAAGAAGGGGTCCTAGAGAGGATGTAGAGCCAACTAAATTGTTACTAAGTATCTCTTGGTCCTCCCTACCCAAAGAGTGGTTGATGGAAACCTGCTTCTCCTACGAACTCCTCTCCCAAACTTCTGGGTTGCCTTGCATGTAGATAGGATGTTTTGCCCTTTACCTACTTGTGGAGGGTAAAAGAGAATAGGCCCTAAACAGAATCTGCTTTCAAACTGATTAATAACAAAACAAAAAAACACCTCTAACATTATGGGTTATAGATTATAACACCAAATATTGCATTAACAATATTTTTAATATATTATTAGTATCAGAAACATAGGAATCATTAAATCTGCATTGCTAGTGAGGCAGGATAGTTAGCCTAGAGACGCTGCCTCCAGGATAACACTCTAAAATCCTTCCTTTGTCCTTTATTCAGCTTTGGCTAATCATAACATCATAATAATATCACCCACACTACAAGCACCTTGTCTTCAGGCCTTGCCCCCAAGAAAAACAAAAGCCCATAATCCAGACAGCTCAGGGAGAACTCTCTGAATTTGCCTGCACTTTTCTCTTAAAGTGTGTACTTTCGCCTTATTAAAAATTGCACTTTTCTGCTTGCTGTTTGTCGTGTCCTTAAATTCTTTCTCTGGACATAAGACAAGAACCTGGTCACCGGAGCTCTGGGTCAGGGTCCCTCTTTAGACTCCCACCCCATTGAGCTCTCTGCTATCACTAGGACATGTAACCTGTCAGAAAACTGGGTTTAGGAAATAGCTTAGGCATACAGGCTATGAAACATGGTAAAACTGAAAAGACTATGGAGCATGTGGAAGCAAAATATAAAACACAATAGAAAAGTAAGGTTCAGTGATTGAAATAGGACTATAAACTGTAAGTATGTGTGTTTCTGGACTCATATGCTTTAATTTCATGTTTGAAAACATTTATTGGGAATTAATGTGATTCTGAATGTTTCTCCCTCAACCTGAGGAACATTCTAGTTATTCTGTGGGTAAGAGTATCTATAACCACTTGTCACTCAAAAATTAAGACTATTAACTACTTTCTTTGTAAGAAAGAGTAAGCATTTGACTCTCTGAAAAAGAAATGACTGATCAGATATCATATTTTCAAATTAATTTATGTAAATGCAGTCCATGATTTACATTTAACTAACAAGAATCTTTACCATCAAAGAAGAAGCTGACCAAACTATCTGCTGACGACACCAGGACTTCTCCAGGAAGTCCTCTGTTGTAATGAACCTGGGGAGTCCCATATGAGTTGATGGCAAAGTAATTGATAAGCTATGTTTATTAACTCAACATACATTTGTCTGAATAATTAATTGCTGCATGCTTGGTACTGTCCTAACAGAAGAGAGAGAGAGTTCTGCCCTTAATGAGCTCAGTTTGAAGGGGAAGTTGAAGGGTACCAGAATATGTTACTTGAGTATAAAGACTATTTTGAGCTAGAGGCAAATGAGAATCAATGCATGTAGGAAAAAGCCTTCCTGGAGCTTCCCTCATCAGAATAAAAAAAGAAAGGTCTAAGAATGAGGAGAACCATAAATCCTCCCTTTCAAGGAAGTTTTTTGGCCATAAAGAGGATAGAACATGGACCAACATGGACCTGGACAAATAACCCATATGTTCCATTAGTTTCCCCAATACATTTACCTTTTGTAAAGTTTGCTGCCCTTGGAAGCCTAAAACCCTTTTCTCTACACCTGTCACATCTCTCCAAATTTATTATTTTCTGTTAAAATCTCTATAAGCCCAAGTTATAATCATCTCTTTGCGTTATTAATCACATGAGGTTTCTTTTGCATGATTTGTGCTGTACAAATAAATACACTATTGTTGTTGTTGTTGTTAGTCTAATTTTCAGGGGCCCAGCCTAAGATGAGTAGAGGAAAAAATTATTCTTTCCCCACAAAGTTAAACAACTATCATTAAAACACCTAAATATCAACACCATGATACAAGTAGGTAAACTGTATGGTTTCAATACAGTTAACTCGAGCAGCTATTATCTTCTACAGAAAACACTGCTGAGTAAGAGTACTTAACAGAAAATAAAGTTTCTGACCATGAAAAATGATTAAATAAAGAACAAATCTCCAGAAAGTGCTTTAGCAAGGTTGTGACTATATAAAGATTGCCTCTAACTAAATCTTAAAAATCTCTGCTGAATCTGGGCCCATAATTGTGAGTGCTGGGCAGTTACTCCCCCCAAGAAACATGGGAGGGGGAAATTAATATGAAATAATGATGTGACCACAGAGAGACAGAAATAACCTTTGCAGAAAGCTCAGCTATAAAGGAAGCAACAGAGATTTGCATAAACTGTTGTAACTAGTAAAAAACTAAAGGTGCCAAAGCCTGGAGCAAACCTGAAATTAAAAAATTAAATAGAACCTAAGGGTTAAAACTATACTTCAGTTTTTCTTCAAACTTCAAACTCACAATAATGGAAAGGAAATAAATTCATTATAATGTGAGATTTAAATAATTTTGGCTTAAAAGCTAAATTCTTCTAATGAAAATATAATTAATCTGGTTTTGTTACATAAAGCAATGAAATTTCCATTTTAAAACAATGTAATATTAGTTAGATTCCATAGACATACTTGTATGTGGACAAAATCTGTAATCCTCAGATACTTTAAGATTTTAATATTTCAAGAGAAAGTAAACTGGCAAATTTGGCAAGTATTGTGAGATTACAGGCAATGGAAACACACATACACGCATGCAAGACTTAGCTCCTAGGTCATTTATGACAAAGTACAGCCATCTCAGAGGTGATATCTCATGCAGTCTAACTTAAAACTAAATTTAATTCACTATTTTAGTTCACTGTTTTAAAATATTTTTAAAACCGAGAAATGCAGCTGCAGTTATTAAAAAAATAGTTTCAGTTTTCTTTAAAAAACTAACTTCTGGAATGTGCAAGTTTCACTTTAGCAAACTAAAATTTAGCTTTAAGTTAGGCTGCATGAGAAATCACTTCTGAAATGGTTCTACTTTATCATAAATGACCTAGGAGCTAAGTCCTTTTTGTGTTTTCATTGCCTTTAAAAATCTGAATGGCTTAGTCATATCGAAAACTGGGCAATGTCATATTTCATTTTTTGTCTCATTGAAATAGAGAAAAATGACAAAACATGTCATATCTCAATGACTGTATGTATCCATGCTCTATTTACTGAGGAAAATCAGGTTAACATACCTAAACACACACATTTGAACAATTACAACAATTTTGGTTTTAAGGGTTTTAGAAAGTAATTGACTATCACTGGCTCCAAATGTGGGCTTGTCCCACAAGTCTTGAGTGAACAGGACTGTATATTTGTAAGACTCCTGTCTCATATTATGTCCTTAGCTTTAAAAGTGCATCTGCCTAACTGGAGTGCTAGTATACTCAGAAATGTGTAGAATAAGAATGAAAGTAAGAGTATAATAAATGGGTTAGAAAATTGATTTAAAAAAAATATCCTTAAGTTTTTATTCAACTGTACTCTAATAAAATATATCTAGCACTTTCAGATTATCATTCCTTTCACCAAAATTTTTTACCTGAAACTCCTCTGCAAAGTAATCACAGCAGATGGAAGCTTCTTTAATCTCTTTCTAGTTTGGAAACCCTTCCAATAAGCTTGAATCAAACAAGCTGCTTGATGTAGTTTCTGAAATTAAATGTCAGAATTAATTTAGACATCTCTAAGAAAGATTTTTTTTAGAAGTTTACCTCTTAATATACCAGGCCTGGGCAAGATTAATCTTCATCTCTAGTAAGTTGGGGAGAAGGCAACATTTTCATAGGCCCAGGATACAGAAAGCCTATGAATATTAAACCCAACCTCTCAAGAGTTATGTTAGGCTCACTTGGACAATATCTAGAATGGATTCAAGATATAGTCTGGTTAGCTCCAAATTCTTCCTGATTAATCTTACTTTCCACTGCCTTTACAAATATTTCATAGTACTGCTTGTTAATGCTTTAACCTCTTTGCTTGATGTCTTCTCTAGTCTCACTTATTTGAAAACCCAAGGCATGAAGAACTCTGTACAGGCCCCAAAATATAGTCCATAAAATATAGTCCATAAATAAGCCCTTTCCCCAACAACCTGTGGCTGCTCTGGATCTTAGGGGTAAATAACTAAAGAGAGGGGGAGAGAGACAGCAACAAAAAGATTCAAGACGCTATCACATTCCCCTATTTTGAAACTGTTTACTGAAATGTTAGTAAATACCATGCATATTGTTTCTATAATTTAATACCTGCTCTTCTACTTCCTGATAGACCTTAGGGCTTAAAAGGCCAGTGAGCTGTTTAAGTTCTTGACTAAACTCTGTCCCAGGCTCTTGTTTATTTAGCAGATTTCTGAGTCCTGAAATGGAATAACAAAGATACAACTATTACTATTAACAATAAAATATGATGATTTCATTATTTAGTTGGTATTGATTTGAGGTTAAAAGTGATTTATAAGCAAATGAACACAAGATTAGTCACATAATTTCTCTTTCCTTCTCTGAAAGACTTCTAGATTGAGGTTTTTATAATACTCTGTCCGAAGAGTTCTTATGTGCTCACTTGTGAGATGTGATGCAAAATCTGTCTAGCCAATCTCTTTAATTAAAAAAAGGGGAGTGGAAGTGAAAAGTCACTTGTGATAAGACAAAGAGTAGAGAGAAATTATTTGCTGTGTGAACATAAATACCTTAAACTAAAATTTTTTTTTAACTGAAACATTTTTAAAAAGATGATATAAATTGAGTAAATGCCTACCTACCCTGTGGAAACACTTAAGCAGATTATTAATCATTACTAATAAAAAGTTATTATTAAATAAAAATATATAGTAATATATATAACTTGGTGCAAATTAACAGCTTCCTGAGCAAATACAGAAGTGCTATAACACAAAAATACTGCACTTTCATCCCTAAATAAAACATAGTATAAGATACAAAGTAAATATAATTTCTAAGTCAAGTTGGCATGAGGTATTATAATATACGTATTCATCAGCAAAGTACTATAAGCCACCTGTTGAGACATGAGGAAAGCTTGATCACATAAAAACTTTTTTCTGAATTGGTTATGTTATGATAGGGTTTTATTTGCACACTTCGGTTACCCAATATTTTAAAACAGGAATTTTACTTTCCAAAAACCATCAATAAAAATGTTATTTTTGAGAATCTCAAAAAAAAGAATATATACTACCTTTGTAGCAGGCACTTAGTCTCAGTAAAATCAAAATTTCCTGATGTGATTCTGCCATCAACAGTAGGAGCTTTGTAGCAGTACTTCTTAGGACTGGACTAGGAGTTGATAAAAGCTTGAAAATAACTTCATCTAAAATTGAATGCAGAATTTTTCCTTCTATTCGGAGTAAATCACCACTAATAGAACAAAAAAAAAAGTTAAAAATGTACCATTATTAACTAATACAAAGATATCACAACAAATTAAACATAAAAGGTTCAACAACTTGATGCCTGACTGGCCTGATCCAAGGAGAAAAAAAATTTTAAACAAGAATTCTTTCTTCCTTAAATGTTTAGTAGAATTTACCAGTGAATAATCTATCTAGTCTTGGGGTTTTCTTTGTGAAAAGTGTTTCAGCTACAAATTCACTTTCTTTACAGTTATAAGGATATTCAGGTTATCTACTGCTTCTTGATATATGAGTTTGTCTTTCAAATTACTTGTCGTTTCTTCTAGACAAGCATAAAGTTATTCATATTATTCCTTATGATACCTTCCATATCTATAGACTCTATTGTCTGTTCTAATTCCAGATATTGGCAGTTGTATTTTTCTTTTCCTGATCAGTCTTGCTGCAGGTTTATTAATTTCACAGAACTTCATTTTCTTTCTTCTGCTTACTTTTAGTTCCTTCTTCTTAGTTTCTTAAAGTGGAAACCGAGGTCAATCATTTGAGATTCTTCTTTTCCAATATAGACGTTTAGTGATAAAACTTTTCCCATCAAGTTTAGGATAGTACACAAGCCCTGAATTCCTGGGATACAATACTGCTTTAATTTAGATGCATCCCGGAAATTTGGATATGTTGTGATTTGATTTCTGTTCATTAAAAAATAATTTCAAACTTAAGTTTTGATTTCTTCTTTGTCTACTGGATTATTTGCATTATCATTTCTCACATACTTGGGGATTTTTTCAGAGATCTTTTTGATATTAATTTCCAATTTAATTCCATTGAGGGCAGAGAACATACTTTGTATGACTTAAATACTGTTAAGTTTATTGAGACTTGTTTTATTGCCCAGAAAATGGTCTTATGTTTGTAAATGTTCCATTTACATTTGAAAAAATTGTGCATTTTGCTGCTGTTTGGTAGAGTTGCTAAAAATGTCAATCAGGTCAAGTTGGTTGACTTTGTTCATATATTCTGTAGACATACTAATAACTTCTTGTCTACTTATTTTATCAACTAGAAAGAGAGGTGTATTTATATCTTTCACTTTATATACAGATTTATTTATTTTTCCTTGCAGTTCTATCAGTTTATTCTGTGTATTGTTAAGTTCTGCTATTAGGTCGATAAACATGTTTTCTTTATGAATTGACTTCTTTATTACTATGAAATAACTGTCTTTATCACTTAATATTCTTTACTCTGAAACTTACCTTTTTCTTCTCTGATGGTAATGCAGGCACTTCAGCTGCCTTTTGACTAGTGTTAGCATGGTTTATCTTTTTTCATCCTTTTAAGCATACAACAAAATACATGCTTCCATCTCTCTCCTCCCAACATTTGTTACTGTTGTAATATTTTATTAATACATGTTATAAACCCAAAATACATTATTATTTTTGTATGACCAAGTGTTTATATTACATGTAATCATAAGAGAAATAATCTTAATCAGTTACCTATATAATTATCATTTTTGATATTAATTTTTTTATGTAAATCTACTTCCTTCTGGCTGAAAAAAATTTTAAAACATTTCTTGTAGTGTGGGTCTGAATAAGCATTTTGCCCTTGTTTTTGAAACAGGTTTCTAATGGGTATAAAATTTTACTTTGACAATTGTTTTCTTTCAGTATTTCAAAAATGCTGCTCTATGCAAGCAATCTACCAGATGCAAAGTTCAAAACACTGGATATGAGGATGCTCAATAATCTTCAGGGAGAACTTCAACAAAAAGATAGGAAACATAAAAGTGGAGCTGGAAAACATAAAAGAATCAGTCAGAAATGAAGAAAACAATAACTTAAATGAAGAATATATTAGAGAGAATCAACAGGAGAACAGATGAAGCAGAAAACAGAATCAGTAATTTAGCAAATAAGGCAGCAGAAAACAATCAGAAAGCAAAAGCAAAATACAAAAACAATGAGAATAGTTTAAGGGGTCTCTGAGAATACCAACATTCATATCAGAGAGATACCAAAAGAAGAGAAAGCAAAGAATTAAAAACCTATTTGAAGAAATGATGAAAAACTTCCCTACCTTGGAAAAAAAAAAAAAAAAGACATACAAGCCCAGGAAGCATAGAGAATCCCAAACAAGATGAACCGAAAAGAGCTCACACTAAAACACATCATAATTAAAACACAAAACATTAAAGACAAAGAGAATCTTAAAAGCAAGAGAATAGGAGTCAGTTACCTACAAGGGAACTCACACAAGACTGTCAGTTGATTTCTCAACAGAAACTTTGTAAGCCAGAGGGGATTAGCATGAAATACTCAAAATGATGAAAAGTAAGGACCTACAACGAACATTACACTACCCAGCAAAGCAGTCACTTAGAATCAAAAGATAGGTAAAGAACTTCCCAGATAAGAAAAAGATAAAGAAATTCATCACCACCAAACCAGTATTACAGAAAATGTTAGAAGGGCTTCTTTAAAAAGAAAAAAGGTCAAAAATATGAATAATAAGACAGCAATACTACATATCTACCAACAATTATTATAAATGTGAATAGATTAAATTCTCTAATTAAAAGACATAGTGTAGCTGAGCGGATAAGAAAACAAAACTCTTACATACGCTACGTACCAGAGACTCACTTTAGATCAAAAGACACAAACAGACTGAAAGTAAAGGGACGGGAAAAGATTTCATGAAAATGGAAATGAAAAAATATTTGTCTTATACCAGACAAAATAGCCTTTAAACAAAGGCTATAATGAGAGACAAAGATGGAGAAAGACAGTAAACACTACTTTGAAGGGACATGTGCATCTATATGTTCACTGCAGCATTATTTACAATAGCCAAGATATGGAAGCAACCTGGGTGTCCATCAATAGATGAATAAAAAGAGGTGGAACATGTATGTACACACACACACACACACGTGTTATTATATAATGGAATATTACTTAGCAATAAAAAATGAAATCTTGCCATCTGGAACAATATTGATGGACCTAGAGGGTATTATGCTGAGTGGAGTAAGAAAAGAGAAAGACAAATGGCATACGATTTCACTTATACATGGAATCTAAAGAACAAAATAAAAGAACAAACAAAACAGAAACAAATTCATCGATACAGAGAACATTTTGATGGCTGCCAGATGGGAGGGGGAATGGGTGCAAAAGAGAAAGGGATAAAAGAGTACAAATTGGTAGTCATGGGGATGTAAAGTACAGCATACAGAAATAGTAAATAATATTGTAATAACTGTTTGTGGTTCCAGATGGGTACTAGATTTATCAGGGTTATCACTTCCTAAGTTAGATAAATGTCTTAACACTGTTGTACACCTGGAACTAGTACAACATTGTATATTGACTGAAATTGAAAATAATTATTAAAAATAACAAACAAATAAAAATGCCACTCTACAAACTTACAAAGTTATAAAATAAATAAGCCACAGGAATGTAGTGTACACTACAGAGAATATGTCAGTAATATAACTTTGCACAGTGACATATGGTTGGTTAGGATATCATAGCGATCATAACGTAAGGTATATAAATGTCCAATAACTATGTTGTACACCTGAAACTAAAATGATATTGTATGGTGGCTATACTTTTATATTTTTTAAGAAAAGAAAATAAATGTTGCTCAACTATCTTTTTGCTTGCATTGATTCTGATAAGTTGCTGTTATCTCCATCTTCATTCCTCTGTATATAATACCTTTTTCTCTCTGGCTGCTTTTCTTTTTCACTGGTTTAAACACTTTGATTATACTGTGCTTTGGTGTAGAAGTTTCTTCATATTTATTATCCTTGGGGTTTAATGAGTTTTATAAATTTGCAAGATTATAGTTTTTATCAAATTTGAAAATTTTTCAACAACTATTTCTTCTAATATTTCTGATTTTACTACCTCCTTTAGGTACGGTGATTCTACTGTATAAAGCTGTTTGAAATAGTAGTACAGATCACGAATTGACTGAAATTCCCTCTCTTTCTGCTTTTTGCTTTCTTTTTTTTACTACTTTTCTTTATTTCATTTTGTATAGTTTCTATTGCTATGTCTTCAGATTCACTAATCTTCTGCTATGTTAATCTGATATTAATCCAATCCAGTATATTTTCATCTCAGACATTGTAGTTTTCACATCTAGAAGTTCAGTTTGGCTCTAATGTATATCTCTTTTCAACTTCCTGGGCATACGGAATATAGCTACAATAACTGTCCTAATTTGTCTGTTAATTATAACATAGATGTCAGTCTTGATTAACTGATTCTTCTCCTTATAGGTTCTATTTTACTGTTTGTTTGCATGCATGTCCTTTGCATGAATTTTATCTTGACAGTTACTACATATTTTTGTATTTCCAAAAACATTTTGGAATTTTTTTATATTTTCAAATACCATGTAAAAATCATTTGGAACCATTCCTTTAGCAAAATTAGTAATGCTTGTGACCAAAAAATATCAGTAATATTTTGTAAAGCTAAGTCACTTGCTGATCTGTACAACATTTATAACATAGTTATGATTGTAGATTCTATCTGAACATCATCACTTTGCAATGAATGCAAGAAATGATCACTGTATTACTAAAAAAAGGGTAAAAAATATCAAAGCAAAGATTCAATAAAAGCACAAATGGGAGGTGTTACCTTCTCTAGGAAACATCTCCTCAACACTTGAGCACACTTTTAACACCATAACTTAAAACACTATACTTATGTTGGTGCGTCAGTCTCTTCCACTACTTTGTAAACTCAACAATAGACACACGCTGGGAACATACTAGATGCTTAATAAATCCATATCGAACTGAAAGAATCAATTGTTTCAACTGTGTATGCTCTGTCTTTCCATTTAACCTGGGAAAATGGTCTATTACTTCTTCTATGCCCTCCGTCTATAGCACTTGGAATAATAATGAGCTTGCAGTGTGCTAAACAAATATACAATTAGGTATATTTTATTGTGATCCCAGTATTTTTCTTTAGATACCATGGTTATTTTTCTTCTCTAACTGTGGGATGTAGTCTAAATCTTAAACTCTGAGATAAGAAACCAATTCGATAATAAAACTTCTAGTATTTTAAGGTATTTTATATTCATTTTTTTTTTCTGTAAGACAATGGTAATATAGTCCCATGTACAATCTACATACAATTGATATAAACAAAACTGGAAAACTGGAAATGACTCAAATAAAAATAAAAAATTACAAATATTTTGTAAAACCAAGTCACCTGTTGATCTGCAGTATGTTCTGTACCATAGTCATGACTGTAGATCCTATTTGAACATTATCAGTTTGCAGTAAGTGCAAGAAATGATCACTTTGTAGTACTAAAGGAAGAGAAAAAAGATTTAGAGTTGATGATGATACAATTGGGATTTACTTGTCCTTTCAAAACCAAATCTAAGCATGACCACTTCCACTAAACTTTTTGCCTGCATGTACTTTACAATAAAGATTTTAATATAGGCAGTTTAAATAACCATTCCATTTTTATGAAAAGTTATAGTCAGAGAGGAGCATCTACAAACACCAAGCTAAGAATATCTTCTTTGTTCACTCCACTTAACTGGAAGATAAAATATAACGTATTCTAAATCTGAACCTCTTTTTCTAGCAGTCAATTTCAATGAATAAAGTCAACTTTCCTGTGAGGAAGAGAGAATATGAAAAAATAGAAATAGCACAGATGACTATAATGACATTTTAAACAATTTAATTGTTATAAAATGTATCATGCTTGCTAATATCTTGTCGTAAATAATAAAATTGTTAATTATAAAACAACATTTGTTTTATACAACAGCCAGTTATGAAGACTTGGCATTGAATGCTTATTCAAGCTGTTTAACCTCTCAGGACATCCATTTCTTCATCTTTATAACTAGAAATAATAGTTGTCTCACAGACTACCGAAGAATGTCTTAGAACACGATATGTTTCCACTAAATGTCAGTTTCTATTCCTTTCTCCACTAAATAATCAGAATTTTAATTACAGTGGGATCTGGTAAGCTAGTAATCTCTTTGAACACTTTCCTAGTTTCTACAAAACAACTTTTTTCTTCTTTCTCTCTCCTGATGGAACATATTTGATTTCTTTCACATATTAATTTCTATTCTTCATTTCTATTTACATAATCCAATATTTCAATTTTTCACTAGACACCAATTTTTAAAATGTTTAACAACTCCAAAAAAACAATTCTACTATTAAAAACTTCTATGACATATTTTCTATTACTTCAATAATAAAAAATTTCTCTGTAGCTGGGATAAGTACATCATTCTATTTTCACGTATTTAAAGATGTTTTATTAACTCTCTAACTTTGAATTCACTGAAATCATACAGAATGTACTGTGTATATATCTTGTAGTATGTAAAAGTGTAATAGAAAAAATTATGCTAAAATAATTTACTAAAGTTTCATTTTATTTTTCATACTTTTTACCTTATGTTATTATATAACATTTTTTGAGCCCCTATTCTGTTGAATTTCAAGTGTAGACAGATAACTATTTGATCCCCCAAACAAAAGCTGATACTTTTGCCCCTTTCTTTATTTAATTAAACTTTATATAAAAGTTTCAAACATGCATTAACAGTAGACATAATAGTATAATGGTCCTGTATGTACCAGTCATTCAACTTTAACAATGATCAACTCATGGTCAATCTTGCTTTACCTACCTCACTCACTTCCTGCCTCACACTTTATTTTGAAATAAATCTAAAACATCATTTCATTTATATTTCAATATAGTCAGAAAAAATATGATTAAACAATAAAATATAACCATTATCTAACCTAATCATGATTTCTTGATTTTATCAAATATCCAGTTACTGTTCCAATTTCCAGTTATTATGTGCATTTCTTAGTTTGTTTGAATTGAGATCCAAATAAGATCCACACGTTGAAATGATTACATTTCAATTTCTTTTAATCTATAGATTCCCCCTCTACCTTTTTATTTCCCTTGATATTTACCTGTTTACAAAACTATATCAACTGTCCTATGAGCTTTCCACAGTTTGTTTTTGCTAACTGAATTCCTACGATATAATTTATTTATCTGAACTTCTATAAATTGACAGTTGGAGCTAGAGGATCAATATTATTCAGGTCTGAATTTTTGGCCAATACATTTCGTATGTGAAGTTATGATGAGCCTTCGGAAGGCACTTAGTGTATGGCTGTCTCTCCTTTTGAGATGCTGCAGGTGATGGATGACTCATTTCTAAATCTGATAATCCACTAAGGGTTGCAAAATGGCAATTTTATCATTCCTTTTTAATTTATCAGGTGGAGTACTTTTTACAAAGAGAAATTTCTCATCAATATGTAAGAAAAGAAAGGATAAACACTGGATCTGCCATTTATTAAAATGAATTGGTTCCCTAGTGGATGCTAATGGTTAATTATCAAAAACAGTCCAACTGTATCTGATGGGTTTCAATCTGCTATAGTTATTATCCAAACTACTATGCAGATTTCTCATTTTTGGCTAGTAGAAGACTCCTTAAGTTGATTCACATGAGTCTTTTTCACAGAATTCTGAGACTTGGATTGTTTCCTTCCTATGTAGTATTCCAGATTTTTCTGGTTTACCATGCATATGTTCTACCAGACCTATAGTCAGCCATTTCTCCAAGTACATGAATCTTTTAAGATAAAAGGTTATTGGATACCCCAATTCTGTACCTATTTATTTTTGCATATGAATTCCACAATGACTTGAGTTTTAATACTTTTGATATTTTAAATCTACAGACAACCTAAGGAACACTGCCAATTTTGTTATAGTTACTATTTTTGAAAAAGAATGTAGCATACGTTAAAAATTATTCAAGTAGTCTCTCTTGCTCTTTTTTCTAGGTCTTTTACATCCTCCTATAGTAAAATTAAGTACTTTATATTTTTGGTAAAATAGCTCTTTAAATTGGGAACTTTATAATAATATTTGTTCCATAATGAAAAATGAAGACTTTAATATTTTATTATTAAAATGTATGGGGTGACATTAGTTAATAAAATTATATAGGTTTCAAGTGTACAGTTCAATAATACATCATCTGTATATTGCACTGTGGGTTCACCACCCAAAGTCAAATCTCCTTCCGTCATCACATATTTGACCCCCTTCACTTTTACCTACCTCCTCCTCGCCCTTCCATTCCCTCTGGTACCCACTAAATTGTTGTCTGTGTCTACGAATTTTTGTTTGTCTTATTCATTTGTTGCTTTTAGTTTTATATCCCATGAGTGAAATCATAAGGACCTCAAAATTTCCTGACTTATTTCACTTAGCATAATTATCTAAAGAACCATCCATGTTGTTGAAAATGGTAGTATAATGTTTTAAAAATGGGAATATCTAAGCATATTACTTAGCTCTATAGGGATGTAACTACAAAAAGTATTAGTTGTAATAACTGAAAGTACAGCCTTTGGAAAATGGGAAACAGAGTGAAGTATAAGGACCAGAGATTGTGATTTTTATTTAATCATCCACATAGAACTTTTGACTCTTTAAATTATGGGCAAGCATAATTCTAAGAGAAAAAATAAAAATAAAAATTCAGTTCAATTTTTACTTTCTAAAATAAATCAATGTTCTTATATAGTTAAATTTATCTTAGATTAAATCTTTCAAAAGAATAGAAATGCTGCCATGGATATCGTTAAAGGTTACTTTCTCAGTCTCAAGAAAATATAACACTTATATTTATGTTTCTCTGTAAGTTTAAAAATAGCCTATAAAATAACATTCAAATTCAGTAAAATATCATTATTTAAAAGCTTACTCTTACTTGAGTAGTCTGAGTTAACATATCTACTCTGTACATAGGGATTTCTGTCATACTAAATCTAAAATATAATTGTGATCTTTGAAACTCAAAAAAATTTCCCCTTAAACTGTTAAAATTATCATTAATTCTTACATTAGCTAAATAGAAAAAACTAAGGTGAAAGTTACATTTTTGCAATTTTCCCCTTAATATATAATATCCACATTGTCAGTGTTGGCTATTTAAAGTTGTAATGTCCAAAAAGGCTTTTATTTTCTTATGTGTGGGGTTATTTTGATATGTTTCATTTAACTACGGTTACATATATAGTTAATAAGGTATTTATTTTTAGGAAAAAAAACTGCGAGTGACTTTACAATGACTACAGGTTACATTAAAAATCTTTTCTCTTACCATTTTGGATAAGTTGAACATGTCCTCCCAATAGCCAGAAGAGAGAATCAGTCACAATTTGGAAAAAATGTAGTAATTCATCTTTTTCTTCACCCTTAATACACACACATGCAAAAAAAATAAATAAATAAAGTAACCCAATTTAATTGCTTTATTAAAAAAGTGAAAGCCAGAGACAGAGACAGAGAGGCAGATGCTTCTCTGAGGAGTCAGAGGACCTGGTTTCTGGATCTAACTTAGGTATTGATGAGTTATGTGATCTTGAAGTCTTTAGTTTCTTAATTTATAAAACTTGTAGTTACAATCTAGTAGTACCTACTCACTAGAAATAGTTGTTATCCAGAGGTCAAATAAGACAGTATAAATAGTCTAAGATCTATAAGTGGTTACACTAGCATTTTTCAACACTGTCGAGCCTTTTAATATATACCCACGCACAGACTTTGGTGCACAAATACTGAATCTGAACCGCCAAAGTTAAAAAATGGATATCTATATTTTTATAGATGATTTGGGTGATTTGGTTATGCAGCCAAGGTTGAAAATCACTGCATTATGCAAATGTAGATGCCAGCATGTAAAGCACTGTTATTGCTGCATTTCAGATGCAGCTTCTACTCTGACACCATGAAGGCACAGACCATGTTATTTAGCTTTCCACTTATACACTCAGTGTCTAAAATAGTTCTGCCACATCAGTATTTATTCAATAAATAAATGACAATTTTCCTTGCTTCTTTCCAGAGGGTAGGGTGATAAATTAATTATTCTAGAGTATGTGTTACAATGAGAAATAAGAAACAGATTCTATTCATATTATCATAATTGGCCCTGTGACTTTAGTGAAAAAATTGTAGAAAGGCCACTAATCCTTTTCATGTCCTAAATATTTGTACTACAGCACAAAAGTAATGATAACAGCAAAAACATTATGATTGCTATGATTATTCATCAAAATAATGGAAGTATTATCTTCCTATTATTCTAGCAAAGGGTTATTTAGGTGCTTAAATAGACATGTGCTAACTTAAACATAAGATTAAAAAAAAGAAGGAACAATTATCGTTAGATCAAGAATTTTTTTAGTTCAATATGCTGCCTATTCTTGCACAGGTGCTTTTCTACTCATGTGTGAAAGTGTGTGTGTACACACACACATGTATATGCTATTGAGGCTAGAACATCAGGTATCTAGTGTCTGTCTCACCAGATGATCTACTACCTATATGCTAGCTAATTAAAAAAAGAAAAAATATATAATTGGGAAACACTTAGGTAGATTCCGTTTTCCTGTTATCTCCTTTTTATCCCTCTGTTTTAATTTTGCCCTGTAGTCTAGTGGCCCTCTTTTTCTATAGCTGATTTACTCTCTTTAATGAATGGACTAAAGGATTTTTTTATTCCATACATTATCATTTTTTATTTTAAAAAATCTAATACTTAAATAAAACCAAGACACATCATCCTTTCTCACCATTAAAAGTAGGAC
The DNA here is from genome assembly GCA_030015415.1 of Cynopterus sphinx. Taxonomy (NCBI): domain Eukaryota; kingdom Metazoa; phylum Chordata; class Mammalia; order Chiroptera; family Pteropodidae; genus Cynopterus; species Cynopterus sphinx. The sequence continues at coordinate 54,082,320 of CM057380.1, read as the reverse complement.
CACTCTATATAATTATTCTGAAATCTATAAATGTGCTCACAGAATGCATTAAAAGCTAAGTATTTCAACATCTATAAGACTTTATTTTAGCATAAAGCATACAAAAAGGTTTATTAAACCCAACATCAGCAGTTTAGTTCCAGCAAAACATCATCCATCACACTGTTTTTAATTAGAACTCTAGTGATTTTGTAGGTTTGTTTGCTTTTAATATCTGAAAGGCCTTTAGCTAATAAGTATGAAGAATTTTTCACATATATACAAATACCATAATAAATATGAAAGTATAATGAAAAGTATTAAAGAACTATATAAATGAAGAATATAATTATTATTGCCTATAATGGGGGAATACTAAATAAAAGTGCTTTGAAGAAAACATAAAGCTTTCATAATGGTCTGAGCTATTCATGAGATGGAAATCATTTTACAAAGAAGAGAAACAAGTACAGTGAAATCAAGTGATTGGCTTAAGAACACATGCAGAAAAAAGCAATCAAGTCCAACAAAACTTTTATAGTTCATGCCGCTATGAGATGAATTAAATTAAACATAGCAAATATGCAAATATTGATTTAGTGCTAGCATCCCTCAAAATGCCAGTGGAGATTCTATAAGTGGAATTTGTCACATACTGCACAGAAAGGATATACTCTACCACTAAGTTATGCCAACAATATGCAGTCCATATTGTCTCAATTTGTCATATAATTTTTTTTTAATTAAAAATACATCTGTCTTATGTTGTCTACAAGAAATATCTAAAGATCTTGTCTATTTTACTAGCCTGGGAGTCTTTCAAGTTTAAGACTATGTCTATTCCTGACAGACTCAAAGTATTTCAAAAAAAACTTAATATCCCATGGTGACTAAGTTATTTCTCTTCATAATTCACAAAAATTATTAATCTGCTCAATCTCTGATGTAGCAGTAGGCCCACATGTATATACAGCCAATAATGTTTCCAATATAATGCAGTTTCAGCCTTATAGACTTATTATTCTGTATATATTCTATAACCAAATTGATCTAATTAATATTCACAAAACATGACACACAACTGCAGTTCACATTCAGGTATACAGGGAGTCCCTGCTTTTGCAAGGTACCATGTTAAATGAAACTTGTACATATCAAAACTTTTGATGGTTTTGATATGTGTAAGTTTCAGTTACGATAGCACTGTCCTTATAAGAGAACATTTGCCAAGATAAAACATGTGGAGGGCCATTAAACAAACCTAAGAAAATTGTCAAGGATTGATATGATACACAACAACAGAATAAGAAATGGAGAACAATAAAACATGAAGAAAACACTCAAATATTTAGAAATTAAGCAACATAACTTCTGGATTGATTAGAATTCTCAATTCTACATTCTTAATTCCTGAGTCAAAAAAGAAAAAAAGAATATATACAGCATCTAGCACAATTCACTCAAGAAATACTTGTTGGATTGAAACAACCCTATATTTAGAGCGAAATATTTTTACTAGAGAAGATGTGAAAGAAAGATCAAATAGAAAGTTAACCTTTATTCTTCAACATTGGAGTTACTGAGAAAAGTCTTGGGCCTAGAGAATAATACTTTCCTCTACTATAATTTATGCTGAAGGTATGTTTTAGGAAGATACTATGAAAACAAATGTATGCAGGTGCTGCTCAAAGCTGAAATAAGCAGATCTTTCAAAAAGTCGTATAGTATGCTTTAGCCAGCACTTTAAAAACTTTAAATATAGAGGTTTTTTGGTTGTAACTTTAAAAATGTTTGAATCAACTACTACAATTGTATTTTCAGCCATATATTGCACATTTGAAAAATAATATGGAACATCTTATCAAGAATTAAACTGCTCTGGCTACAAAACGCAAGACACTAAATAAACACATATACCTTAGCTGCATTGATGAAACATGTTTGCAACTGCCTCCCCAAAATGAGAAAATTTTCTGCAGCTGATGGAAGTAATTCATTGTAAAATTCCTCTGCATCTTCTCCTGGCTCTAAGCCCACACAGCAATGGCTGAAATAAGAGCACAAGTTTGTGACTCAGGTTGTGTTAATTGAAAATTTCAACTGCACACTAAAGCTTCTATAGACACTGTACCTTAAAGAGATTTTTTAATATCTTTCTCTGGTTTCCAAGCCAATAAAGAACTTTTGCTGGAAAATTATGTAACAACTTTCTAGAAAAGTATTAAGTCATGCAGACTTTGCCTGTACTTGGAGCCAGGCCACATATGTCCTAAAAACCTATTTGTCAACCCTTCAGGAAACAAAATACACTTGCCTCACAATAAAGAGAAATGAGGCAAGTTTTCAGTGAATGGGCTACAAAAACTCTAAATAGGATACCTTGAGAGTCTAATTCATGAATGATAACATGTGTTAACATGCATTTTTAGATATCTAAAAGCTGAAAAATACCTGGGTGAGATTAATCTGCAAGGGAAAGATTGGGAAATCAAACATTCTAATTTTGTACCAATTTTGCTTTCTAATCTACTTTCCTAAAATCTACAGAATATCTGACTGCATATTTCTTATATCAGAAAGGGAAACAGCAAAAACCTAACTCTAGTAGGAACACTTTATATGTGTTCCTATTTTAAAGAAATAGTAGTCTAATTAGAGAAATGACTTCATATAAAAGTCACTCCCTGGATATGAAATGAGCATATTCGAAATCTCAATAATAAAAAAGTATTTGTGTAAGCTATACCAAAAAAAGTCTCCAACCCCAGAATGGTCTCTATGAGTGTACTCTAATGAGTAAGTACCGCTATTTGAGGCTCTTCCACAAAATGTGCAGACATTGACCAAAGGTGACTGACTATATACTGAGTATGCTAAAAACTTAACTGGCTTATGTTCAATGTATCATGTTTTTTTTGTTGTTGTTGTTTTTTCACATCATCTCCTAAAGTTAATGGACTAATTCTCACATGTACTAGTTTCTCTTTTTTGTTTGGTTCCTAAAGTTAATTACTTAAGAGTACCTACTTTGATTGAGAACATTAATAATGATTTCTGTATACTCACAAACATGGAGATTCCACTCCAGAGCCTAGCTCAATCAATATTGTCATAAGTTAACATATCTATCTAATCAAAACAGAAAGCTTTACTTAAAGAAATAATTAATCTCGATAATTAAAGTATAAAAAAATATTATGGATATTTGTTAATTGTTTTTTCTAACAGTATACCTTGAATCTGGCTTTTATGTAGTAACAAATTAGAAGTACACAGGTTTAAAGGTAAGATCCAATTAGTAAAGCACATTTTCAGTTACTTAACTGGGAAGTAGCTTAGATGCTGAAAACATCTGGTTTTATTGCCTCTTTTAAAAATTTTTTTGATTTCATTTCTAACATGGTGGTAGATCAGTAAATGCTGCTTCTAAATTTTGACAGGATTTGGGTTACCTAATGAGCTATACAGTTGAGATAGCTAAATCAATACAAACGGAAACGAAGTTTCTGTATCTGTTCTCTTAAAAGACTTTGCTTATGCCTTTTATTTCAGCACCTATTTCATTCTGCCTTGTATGCTAAATTCACGATTGTGAGTCCATCTCTATTTTAACTTTTTCCAGTATAGAGCCAGTACCTTTATATCTTCATTTCTTCCTATATTCTTTAGTGAATAAATAATCTGTTGGCACTTGGAATTCAGTGGTGAGCAAAAGGCATGATCACCCTCTTCACAGAGCTTATGGATGAAATTTGGACAGTGAAACATTCATGAATATATGGTTATAAACAAAACCATATAATATAAAGAAAAAGTACAACATTAACCTACTACAGAAGGTTGCTAATGCTTGTTAGGCAAATGAATAAAAAGAAGCAAATATTGAAAATGAGAATCTACAAATATATCCCTCAAGAAAAAACAGACTTATTGTTTCATTTTACCTTAATATCTGTGTAAGCTGGGAAATTGTAGTCCAACCACCCTGGATTCGAGAACAATCTTGACTGAGGACCAAGAGGCAATACTGAATGAGGTCATAACAATATATATCTTGTTTGACTTTCTTCAACTCTGAGCTTCCTAAAGGTGTGTTGTTTATTATTTCTAAGGCAAAAGGAAATAAAATATACTTATTTTTGCTTAATAAATCCAAGAGCTGTATTTTTATTGGTTGAATTGTAACTAAAAATACATTAAAAAGAAAAAAAAGTCACTGCTTTATCACGTTAAGATTTCCTTGAACAAATTAGAAACAAAGAGTAAAATTAGTGTAATTGTTTTGTTATGTAAACAGTGTTAGCCAATCACAAAAAAGATTTTCTTACCTTTTAACTTCAATAATATAACAGGGACATTCTGCTCAGGACTTTTTGCAACTTCAGCAGCTAAAGATAAGATCCTTGGGTCTGTACTTGTAGGCTTCATTTCTCAGATCACCTATACTTTAACAAATCAGGAAAATAAAGATTACCCTAAAACACTCACTCCCTAAACGAAATACAGTTTTAATATAAATGAAAACTTTATCTTTGCTTGCTTTGTCTAAGAGTAGATTTTTTTTCATTTCTCTTATAGAAAACTGGTTTTTCTAACTAGTGTACCTCTAAAAGAGCTAGAGACTCCTACACCTTACTGAAACATCTAGAGTAGGTATTTATTGGATACTCCCTAACAGTCAGGAATTATGCTTGGGGCTTCATATTCGCTGTTTTTAATCTGCACAATAATCCCAGAATAGAAATTATTTGCTTTTATCATAAAAAGAGAAATTGAGTGTACATAAAAGAGCCAACATAAGCCTGAGACTGTTATCCTTTCAAAAGTCTCCTTATAAGGCTGGCCTTTGGATTTTAGGAGGTTTCTATCATTCCCTAATAAGAATGGCTCATTGCGCCTAAACTGTTTGTAAAAACAATGTGATTTATGCTGAACAACTGCTTTCCTTCCTGAATTTGGAATTCTGGTACATGGTAGCAGAAGATGCCTACACGACCATCCTCCAATAAAGATTCTGGTCAATAAGTCTCTAGCAAGCTTTCCTGGTAGACAACACATTAATATGTTGTCACAACTCACTGCAGGAGAAATTAAGCATGTCCTATGTGACTCTAAGAGAGGACTTTTGGAAGTTCGACCCGTTTTCCTCTCGATTTCACCCCATGGGCCTTTTCCTTTTGCTGATTTTGCTTTGTATCTTTTCATCACTAGGACAAATCACAGCCACGAATGTCTATATCCTGAGAACTGTGAACCCTCCTAGTAAATCACTGAACCTGGGGTTGGTCTTGGGGATCCCCCATACACAACTAAGAAATATTATATAAGATAACAAGTTTGTTTATAAATAGCTTATTGAATAAAATCAACTATCTTAAAATTAAAAAATAATCCACATCTCAATTCAATTTGTTGCTAAAACATTTTATAAAAAGGCATTCAAAGCTCAAAGACATTAACAAAAGCTAACATATATTAAGTGTTTACTATGAACTAAGCACTGTGCCAAGTGCTTTTATATGCATTACCTTATTTAATCCTCAAAATAGGACTATAACATAGAGCCTATAACCATCTTTATTTTACAGATAAGAAAAATAAAGATTGAAGAATTAAACTTGTCACAGTTCCACCAGCACATGGTGGAGTCAGTATTCAAACCCAGTCCAGTCTGACACCAAAGTCTGTGGTTTTAATTTCAATGTTGATAATATTACCTCCCATGTAAAACAGTAAAAAACACAAAACATATTCCAAAATTACCTACTTCTAACACACTTTTTTTAGTTATTATTCTTCATAACTGGCCAACCTTTATATTAAAGAGTTAGCCATAATAAAGGCATCCAAAATTATCCCTTATTAGGTAAAATACAAATCTTCAAAAAAAAAAAAAAAAGTTTTAAAGAAAGCCTAGCACAACTTCTGGCACATAGGCATAAAACTCTGCAAGTGCGGATACAGAGTTATCTCATTCTTTCCAAAAGCTGCATGACATTATGCTTCCTTTATAAGAGTGCATCAAAATACAGTAGCTCCCTGCTTTATCTACAGTTTCGCTTTCCACGGTTTCAGCTATCCGCAATCAACTGTGGTCCAAAAACATTAAATGGAAAATTCCAGAAATAAATAATTCACAATTTTTAAGTTGCACACCATTCTGAGTAGCATGATGAAATCTTGCACTGTCGCGCTCCCTCCCACCCTGGAAGTGAATCATCTCTGTGTACTTAATCTTCATTTAACTTGTAACTTTATATTTTCAATATACATAAAAGCTCTTTTGTGAATGATGTAAAAGAGGAACCTAACTAAATTTTTTTAACTTAGAAGAGATTATAGATTGGTGAAAAAAGAACAAATACACTTAGCTGTCATAAATTCCTGAAGTTATTAGTCATGAATAGACATAAAAGCAGCAATCTGAAATGACATTTTGGGTATATTTTTGGACTGTATTTAGTTCATTAATTTATTTGTTTATTCCTGGTCTAGTACACTAATTCATTTTAATATATATTTGGAAAAAATTCACAGTAGAAGGTAAGCTTCACTAGGGCAAAACAAAGACCACCCTTGATAGTTCCTTCCTTCTCTCAGGTTCAATGCCAGGCTAGATTAGTGCCTAGCACATGGTAGGTTCTTAATAACTACGTGTTGAAAGAATTAAAAAATGCACAAATTTGGGGCATTTCAAACTCAATTTCTTGACTCTCCGCTTTTCTCATTACAAAATGGAAACTTCACATTTCTGGTTGGAAAGCTTTTTTTTTTAGGTAAAATGGGCTTAAAACACTATTCCTGCCCTCTGGCTAACACAATGAAACATCACCACCACCACCAAATGTGTGTTGGGCACTATTTTAGGGGCAAGCATGATTAAGATTTTATATAGCACAGATTCTCTGCTAATGTTCTGTTTGGGAAGGAAAAATATACACATATGTACACACACATACAAATATATATATGTAAAATAAGTTATATAAAATATGTTAAGTGGCAAGTAGATGGCACCGAAGAATACACACCACAGAGGTCAGAGGACTGGGCTCCGCTGAACCAGTTTTCTTATTTGTTAACAAAATAGCAATTCTTACTTCCTAGAATAATTTAAGATTTAGAAGAGAAGGCAACCACCAAGGAAGGTCCTAAAAAGTTGCATGACAGTAGAATTAAGCCTCAAGAATAATAACTGGGAGAGTTTTTAATATATGCCATGAATTGCTTTAAATGCTTTCACATATTATCTCTCTCAACAACACTAAGGTATAAACAGTATTATTCCTCCCCACCCCTCCACCCCAACTTTAACAAGGAGCATACTTAACTTTGGTATGCACAAAGTCATACTGAAAAGTATGAAGCTGGGGTTCAAACCCAAAGAGTCTGGCTCCTGAATTTGAATTCTTAATTACCACACAAAGCAGTCTTAGTATGCCTTAAAAGATCTGAATTTAGACAAGCAGATAGGCTGAGGGAGACATATTCACCTACCTAACTGGAACAATAAATTGACAAGTTTGGCTAAAATAGAAGGGAGCAGAGTTTGATAACACAATTATCCTGAAAAAACAACCACCTGCTATGGTAACCACTCATAAACTTCCTTTGGGATGCTTGTCTTCTAACACAACACTTCTCGAATCTTCACCATTAAGCTCATGACTTTGTGACATATTAAAAAAAAAAAATTACTTTTCAATGATTAATGCTATTACGCGGTGGCCAGAGCACGAACTCTGGCCTGGATCCTCTGGGTAATCCGGTGGTCTTGGCTGTGACGTTACTGCCTCCACGGATCGCTACAAAAGGAATAGATAAAGGGCGACGACACAATGCGATCTGGCTGCAGCTGATCGCGAACATCTGCAGTTCGGGACGCCGAACCTCGCCCCTCCCCCACGACCCCCGCCGCAGCGCCGCCCCGCCTCCCTCCACGTGCCGGCCCTCGGAGCACCTGGAACTTCCTCCGAGAAAGGTCGCACGACGATCGCCTAGGTAACGGCGTCGCCTCCCAGGCAGGCCCGAGGGCAGCGGCGCAGCGGCGGCGGCGGGCTCCTGGACCCCGGGTCCTCCACCCAGCCTGAGCACTGCCAGGCCTTGAGCCAACACCAAGGCCCTGTGCCGCCGAGTCCGCCCGCCGCCCCCCCTCCCGGGCCTCAGTTTTCCCACTCGGGGTCTGCCGCGGGCGTGGAACAGGACAATCCCCTTGTTAAACGCTCCTACACCCCGGGGCACTTGGCGCCGGAGTCGGGGCTCCTGACCTCGTGGTGCCGCCGGCGCCGCCGCCTCGGGTCCGTTACCTCATCCTCACTCCGCGCCCCTCCACCGCAGAAGCCCGGGAGGCGTGCGTCGCGACGCGGGAAGGCGCCTGGGGGCGGGCCCGGGCTGCTCGGAGCCAGGGGGCGGGGCGCTCCTCGCCAGGCAGCCAATCAGCACGCGAGGGGCGCCCGGTGGGGGACGCGCGCGTCGGGCGCGGGGCGGAGTCGGTGGTGGCTGCGCGGCGGCTGCAGATGCCGCTGCCGCTGTTTGGGGCTGAGGTGGCCGAAGGTGGGCAGCGGTGGCGGCGGAGGCCAGGTCGGAGACGAAGGGGTCGTGATGAATGGACCTCGGCACCTCGGCCGCCGCGAGCGCGTTCTCCAGCTAGGCGAGAGTTTTGAGAAGCAGCCGCTCTGCGCCTTCCACACTGTGCGCTGTGAGTGGCAAACGTTCCGGGAGGAAACCCGGGGAGCGGGGATGGAGACGGGGATGGGGATGGGCGTGCGGAGGCGCAGACGTCTCCGCGGCCGCTCCCGGAGACCTCCACTTATTCCGCTGCAGAACGGGGTGCCCCGCGCAACCCTCTTCCCTGCCTGCAGCCCGGGGGCCGGTCGCGGGGAGGATCGGGGGCCGGGCAGGTGTGGGTGAACCCTGGGCGGAAAGGGGAACTTCGTGCAGGTGTGCAGGGGTGACTGTGGAGACGGACGGACGGCAGGGAAAACAGCCGCGTGAGAAAGGGAGAAGAGCAGAGGAGCGGGCTGTGGTTCTGCAGTGGCGAGGAACGGCCCCGAGGCTGGCTGGCGGGGAAAGAGCCTCCCGTCGCTTCACTTTTCCGCCTCTGGCTGATGAGGGCGCCTGTTTAGCGTGTTCCTGGGGAGAGATTCCAAAAATCGGTCTCCCTTTTGGACCACCGATTTCAGGTTCAGTCCGTTATCAGATACTGATTAGCACGGCGTTGGAAGGCTGTGTTATTAATGTTTGTATTGGACGACATTTCCCCTCAGTGTGATTTCCCTAATGTCCTTTTGGCGGTTCCCTGGAACTAGTGTCGATGTCCTTCTCTTTTATGTTGTTGAGGGAGAAGAAAAGGGCGCTCTTGTTTTAATAGCAGGCTGGCGTAGAAGGCAGGAAGGACGATATAGCCTGTTAGGATTCGGTATGTAAAACATTCCTTCTTTGCATAATAGCGCTCCGCATTGTAGAGCGGAAAGGAAACTTGGAGATCATTGACTCATAACCTTGTATTTTTTCTGAAGCGAAAATTGTGAAGTAGGTGTGTTTTCACTTCCTTTCCCCAGCTCTGCCCGTCCTTGGTGTCTCATCATTCCACCTTTCTCTGATTCCCTTAGACAGTCCAGAGATCTTTATAGTGTTTACTCTGAAGTGTTCCACGCTGCAATTAAAACTAACATTTCCCAAAAGTTTACCTAAGTTGTAGACAATCTAATGATAGTAACTCAGAGTAAAAGTATGACAAACCAATAGGTTGCTAACTCTCCAAGGATATATTTACATTTTAGAAAAGGTTTTATTAAGCATAATTAATATCCAATTAATATCCAGTTGATGCAATAAACAGAGGAAATATTTGCAAACAGTTCTTAAACAGTGTCACTTAATTATTCTCTGTACTGTGCCATCCAAAGTGTCCCACAGGGAGACAGGTAGCTAGTGCTCTCTGTACAGTTTCTTTCCTTCTCCAGTCCTATTTTACAAAAGTATGTTATCATTCTGATCTGGTTTCTCCATGCCTTTCTCTCAAATAGTATCTCCTCTCTTCTTTCCTCTTTTTTCTCACGTATGGAGTAGTCTTAATTTTTCAAATTACAAGGTTTAAGATTACAAAAATTTGCTCAAGAATGTATTTTCACATAACTTTTGTATACTCTTTAAGGGCATGAACCCCAAATTAATAAAATATCCTTTGAAAAGCACTTTGCATGTGCTTCAGAGCCTTTCATTTATAAAAGTTCTCAAAATGCTGGAATTGTGTCATCCGAGTCTGAGAATCGATGATCCAGTTACAAGGATGAAAATAAGCAAAAATAAAACAATAACAACTGCAATAAACTCAGATTTTGAATACACTCTTGGTCCTGTGGAAGACATTAGAAAGGTTTTCAGTCCTAGTTTTTCTTTTTCTTGTTGAAGCTGGCAGATTTTTAGATTTATTTAAATAAAACCAGTCATTATTCTTGCAGGTAGATTCATTTCTCAGATGATACCCTCAAGGACTCAGAGCGAGGGAAGGAAACTATAGAATAGGAGATCTGACTTCTCATACAGAGCAGGCGAAACTAATTTGTAATAAATACTCAACTCAATGTACTCGGGAGAGAAAGTAACATTTTCTTTATTAAAGGGGTAATTATGCCTGTCCAATATGCTGAGCCTTTGGAAAAACCTGTATGTGAATTCTGGCCAGCACCACATATATATGTAATGTAACTTTGAGAATGTTCTCTAAGCTCTCAGCCTGTTTTTTTATATATAAAATTATAACAATAATATGTAAATTTCAGATGTAAATGGTGATGATATCTAAAGTTCAGATTTTTTTAAGGATTAAATAAAATAGCATAAACAATTTAGCACATTATTTTGCTGTGTGGTAGAGAATAAACAATAGTCACCATTATCCTTGAAGGGATAGTTATGTGTGTGTTAGGAGTGCCAAAGAGTGTAATTTACTTAGACTTTCAAAAGCATTTATCAGGGCTTGGCAATAAAACCTATTAAAAAAATCGTCTGGCATATGGTAGGGGAGATATGGAGTGTTTTATAAATGATAAGCTAAATTCTTTGTCACAGTTGCCTCACTGAGTAGAAGAGTTTAAGTAACAGGACCCACTAGAATAAATTTTGGATTTGGGCTGGTACTAATTTTACAATGTATATCCAGATAATGGAATAAACAATGAAATTAGACAAGTTAATAAATGATACCACTTTTTGCTGTCACAAATGATGAGCTCACGGTGTATTGACTGCAGAGAGATTGAGGTGTCAAGTGAAGCCACTACCAAAAAAGTGGTTGTTAAGCTTTGATGTGAGAAAATATTAGAAAGTACACTAGTGAAAAATAGAATTAAGATTATATTTATAGTTAATGATCTATGATCAGTGCAGTATATTGGAAAGGGTGTGGATTTTGGAGTTGAATTATTCCAGGAAGTATATTATAATAATTGTGGATTCTTTTATGCAAATTTAAAGATCATTGATGATACAGCCAAAATAGTCAGAAGGGTGATCAACATTGACAGAAAAAGTATTAAGTGCAAAATAATAAATGTTTTTCTACTCTTTATGTAATATAAGTAATTGTAATGCAAATGTGAAGAAAATAACATAGATGAGGGAAATCTGGAGAAATAAATAAATGGTAAAATTGATGGTGAGGTTTCCAAACCAAGGAGGACTGAAGGAAATAAACTATTTAGTTAGGAATCATAACAACTTAGAAAAGAATGCATTTGACATTTGGAAGCATATGGAAGCCAGGAACTTGAGATTATTCAACAAATTATATAATTCTAGAACTGTACTTAAACCCTTGAAACCCAAAACTTGTATACTTTAAGAAAACTTGTTTAAATAAATAAAAGACAACACTACTTAATATAACAAGTAATAAAAAGAATTGTTAATTCTAACAGTATATTAGAAATGTAAATAGGTTCAGAATGGTTTTGATAGACTTATTGATTATTATAAATTCATGCTTATCGTGAAGTAAACCTACAGATATTTTGAGTGCATTTCTGTTTCTTTAGTTGTCTCATATACTATAGGCATCTATGTATATGCTTCAGAGATTTGTGAATCCCTTGAAATTATACAACATTTGATACATATGTTCATATATGCATTTTTCTATGGAGAGGATCTGTACCTGGTCTATAATTTTCATCAGATTTCCATAGGAACTTATGACTATCCTTCATCTCCTAACACCATCCCCCAACAAAGACCCATATACCCAAAAGTTCAGAACTGTAAGTATAAGGCAAAGAGGCTATGTAATATGAGCATATAGAGTATGTGGCTTGAATTCCTGACTTCATCTTTTACTGGCTTCATTACAGAGAAATTCCTCATTGGTAAAAATATGTATGAGAATGTTCAATTCAAAAAATTGTTGTGAATATCAAAAGTGATTATTTATAAAGGAAAATAATCACTTTTTAAACACTAAAACAGAGGCTATGGATTAACAGCCTATTAGCTAAATTTGACTTTAGAGATACTTTTTTTGACCTGCACGTTTAACTCTTCACAACTAATGTGAATCAATTGTAAATACCTAAAAATCAAAATCTTTTATACAAAAATCTGGATTACCAGCTTCTTTTTAAAAAATCAGAAGGTCATCTGGCAACACTAAGTCCATATTCCTTTTGGCAGCAGTTGGCTGGAACCAAGTAGTGATTGTCCTCTTGGCATTGGGCTTATTCATTCTCAGCATCACTATAGTTCTCTCTGGTCTGCTTCACTGCCTTGGGTTACCTGTCTGACTTCAGAGAATTACTCAGCTATAGTTAAATAGCAATCATACTTCCCAATATTGTCCTGTGTGTCACTGTGAGAAAGATATGAGAGATCAGAGGGCCATGGTTTTACTCTAGGATGTCATTTCTAATGTTGTACATATTTATTACAGAGAATTCTTTTGTCAGATATTAAATAATGGGTGCCCTCTATGAGAAAAAAAGTGTGCTAGTGAAAAGTAGAAAAAAAATATGGCAATATCTACCCTAAATAAATGATCGTCTTGAAGTAAAGATGAATCTGATCTTCAGGAAACAATTAGAAAAGCAGCCTTTTAAACATAATTTGACTTTAATAAGTTTATACTTAAGTAGGTTTGGAGGTGATTCAGAGAAGGGTTAACTGTATGAACCAGAATCAATTACAAAGTTCTCTTCCAAACCCATAATATTAAAGGCATTGTGCTAGGAGCCACAATTCTGGAGGAATTAAGGTATGAGGCATCGTGCTGTAAAAAATTACAATCCAATAGGACATTTCTCCAAAGAGTTAAATAATTTCAGGTGATGTATGTTTGGTTTTGTTGAGAGGTATGGTAAACGCTATAGAGTGGATAAGAAATTGTGATTTGGGGATTCAAATTCTAATCAAAAGCCCAGAGAAAAGCTGAAGAGCAAGGTTGAGATACTTTGATAGTTTAGCCTTTTGTTGATTGAAAAACTAGTTTGTCCTCCCCAAGAATGGAGGGATATGGCTCTGAAAGATAGTATGAAGGAAGACATTGTGATTAGATGTGAGAAATGAAGAAGACTGAGGAACGTTTAGAGGAATACTTACAGTGATGAGCAGAACCCTGAAAGATAGTTAAAAATAGAATGTTGAAGTCATTTTAACACCAGTTTGTTATTGTGGGCACTTACATAGCCCATGATGATAGCCTGTTTGTATTAAAATATTTTAAGTGGCAGTTACTTTATTTCTATTGTATACATCCTTATAAAATGATTTGGTGCTTACTTAAGAGTCACAAGTGATATTTACTAGCTGAAACTGAAGTTGTTTTCTTTCCCTATTGATGTTTATATCAATTAGACTGATGTCAGAGGTTGATGGCCAACCTCTCATCTTTTAATTCTAGCTGGATTTTGTGATTCCTTTTTCTAGCTTTAGCAGATATTAATAGCATGATTTTGAGCAAGAGAATTAATTTCTTACACCCTCACTTCCCTTATCTGTAAAATAGGGATATTCACTTCTTTCCAGGATAAGAGAAAAAGACTGAAAATTGAAAACATTCTACTGATATCAGTTTTTAACAATTGTGAAAATACTGACATTATTTAGTTTTTAGCAGTGGAACATCTTAGTCTTGTTCATATTGATTTAAACAGGATTCTAGGGAGCATGGTTTTAGGAATACTATTTTAGAGTGTAGCTATTTTTTTTTCTCAGAATATTATACATATAGAAGTAAACTGGATTGTGTTTTGTGTGTTTATTTGTAATATAAAGATTCTTCTAAACCATTTTAATTTCTGGGTGTCAAAAAATGATTTATCACTCTAAAACATGCTAATATTTTTGATATCCAGGTATTCAGGTATTGTTGCATTTTATACAAATCTGTATCTGTGTCTATTTTTAGATGACTTCAAACCTGCTTCTGTTGACACTTCATGTGAAGGAGAGCTTGAGGTCGGCAAAGGTGAACAGGTGACAATAACTCTGCCAAATATAGAAGTGAGTATTTCTATATAGTTAGACTAAAGGAATATTTTTGTAAGATTTCCACTAAATTTAAATGAAAATAATTACACAATCAATGTAGTGATAGTTAAAGTAATTAATAAACACAGCAAAGCAAAAAATATTATTTTAGGTAAAACAGTCTTGGAATTCTTTAATCTATTTGAGAAGTATCAAGAACTATCATATCAAATGGTTTGAAACAATTGAAAGCCTAAACAAGTATTTATTAAATTACTTGATGAGACAAGATTTTATATTCTGAACTGGAACAATAACATACTCCTTCCTTCTACTCTGACCTATAATAGCAGACAAACATGTGAACATCTAATGCTATAAGTTAGAGCATGTACAAAATTCTATGCAAGCACATAAGTTGGAATCAAATACTCTGCCTGGTAGAATCTTGAAAGGCTTCCAAAGCAGATGCTATTTGAGCTGAGCCTTAAAGGACAAGTAGAATTCCATCAGGTAGAAAGGGAGTAGAATAATCTAGGCAGAAGAAACAGTATGTAAAAGACTAATAGAGATAGAACAAGAAGTTTTTGGAATAAATGATTTAATATAGTAAATTACAGATTAATGAAAAATGATTGATAGGAATAGAAACTGGAAAGGTAGGTTGGGATCAGATTTTGAAGAACTTGTTATTGTTCAACTTTATGTCATAGGTTTTAGAGAACCATTAAAGGTTTTTAAGCAGAGAGCTAACGTGAATAGATTTGTGCTTTTGGAGTATTTTATCAATAGTTTAGGGAATGGGTTTGAAAAGAAAGAGACTAAAATCAGAGAAACCTTAACCAAAGTTATAGGTTTTGTTCATTTTCTAAATTTCTAGATGTATCCAAGTAACATCTCTTTACATAAATATACAAGTTCTTTGTTGTATGCTCTAGTTTTCTCAATCCTTGAGTTAGAAATTTCTTAGTATTCAACTTGCTTTTTTCATTTATACTGACTTGATTTATTCTCAGAGAAAACCTAGACTTTAACATATAAAGAAAACACTGATCTTCCTGAGATTTTTTTCTTTGTTTTATTTAATATTTGTAATAGGAATGGTTTTGTGCTAGTTCATCCATATTCTTTTGTGTATAAATTTATGAGATGGCTTGTCATGGTTACCATTCACCATGTATTTGGTTATAGTTTAAATTGAAATACCTCTTAAAGTAATGACAATTATAGGAAGAAATTTTTAAGCATTCAAATTGTAAATTTCTGAAACAGCGAGAAATCATTTGGGAAAAAGTAACTCCTTCCCCACCTAGCCCATCCAGAGATTTGTCCAAAAAGAATATGCCTCAGAGTGTGTGTGTGTGTGTGTGTGTGTGTGTGTGTGTGTAAATGTGCATGAGAAAGAAAGAGGGGAAGAGACAAATGAACAGGTAGACCACATGTACATGTACCTTCTGAGTGATGTCCCATGCTAGGTAGCTATTGGGAATACAGAGGTAGATTAGACATGGTCAGTGTCCTAAAAAAGATATCATTTTAAAAAGAAGACAGGAAATAATGGATTAAAATAGAGAAATGTAAGGTTTATTATAAAGATATATACAGTTTGTTATGAGAGTACAAAAAGTGGTAATTCGTCCAGGGGAGGGAGAGGAGAGAGACATTAGGATACCCTATTTAAAAATGAGTTGAAGTTGTACAGGTGAAAGAAAGGACATTTTAAGCAGAGAAAAGAAAAAGACATAGGCTAAAACAAAGCAACGAGAGTCTTACATTTGAATAACTACAAATAAGCCGCTATTGCTAGGTCAGGGGGGTGCATATGGGGACACAGTAGGAGCTGGAAAGGTATTTAGGGATCAGATAATAAAGAACCTAATGTGTGATGCAAAAGTATTTGAACTCTGTAATCCTGTAATTCTTTTAGACAACTAGAATTGTTAAATTTACCACCTGTCAAGAACAAAGTTTTTTTTCTGCTGGGCATAGAGTCCTTAAACAACTATAAATAAGAATAGAAATTGAAGTCTAAAATAAACTTTGGATTTTTCCCCTTTATTAAATAAATTTTTTAAAACAAGTAGGAAGTTTATGTTTCTTCAGAGTTCTTAATTTTGTGGGTAGTTTGTAGAAATGTAATGATTATTATTTTGAGGCATTTAGATTTTCCTGTTTTTCTTTTTGAACTTGCTTTCATCATTCTGGTAAAAATACCAAGAAGCTTGGAGTCATCCCATAAATTAGAACTTTATTATACTTTACTTTTAAGAATGTTCTGACAGTTCTTCGATAGATATATTTTCTAATTCTAATTCTTTTAGGGGTTTTTGGTAGTTCCAGTTAGAAGGACAAAATAAAAATTAAAGATGGTTAGGCTGGTTAATTTGGGGCATTACAAATCTGTCTTTACAAACAGTTCTCTATGGTTGACTGATATAAAATTTCAAAATGATGACTTTTGAAAGGAAAAGACTTATTTGACTTATAATTTGTCATTGGTACAGTCCAAGTTTGGTATATTTTTAGTGCTGACCCTATCTTATGGAGTACTTTGTGAGCCTGGATGAAATAGTTCACTGGAAACTTCTGATGAAGGAAATGCATCTCTAGTGGTTGCTTATGACTTTAGCTCTCAAACCCTGGAGTTGCATATGTCTAGTAGGCTACTATGCCACTATAGATGACTGTCTTGGGCAAAGTTCCTTCCAGGATGAACCCAGTTTGATTCCTTTCATTAAGTTTACTTAGCTCACATGGGAAAATAACCCACAACATTCTGGGGGCTTCAGCCTATTTTAGTACCAGAGTTCTAGTTTAACATCCTGTTACAGTTATATTTTTAAATGAATTATATCTTTTATCATTATATAATAAATACTTTATCCCATTTTTGTGATTTTAAGCTTAAATAACATCTTACCTAATATTAATATTGCTAACTTTACTTTCTGTTTCCATGTTCATGGAATCTTAGCATCTCTTCCTTTAGTTTAGCTCACATTTTTAAGTAAATCTTTTGTTAACAAAATATGCTGTTTAATTTTTAAACCCAGTTTGACACATCTATTTTTATTAGGAAAATTCCATCCACATTTAGTTCAAAGTTGACATACTTGATTTTTATTTCTATAATTTTATAGTAGGCTTATTAGTTATTTTAATGCACTTTTCTCATTTCTTTTTAATTAGTTTTATCAGGCATCCCCTCTTTCAATTACTTTTTCCTCTCATGTTACTTTGGGACTACTATTATACTTTTCCATTCCATTATTGTTTCCTTTTCTTTCCTGGTATTCATAATCAGGCATTATCAGGTTTGCCTATCAGCAGATGAGAAACAAAACTAGGAGTAAAGAGGAGGATAACAGTAATCTAGATGAGATGATGATAGGGTTCTGAAGTTGGATAATAGCAGTAAACATGGAGATAGGATATATTCAATAATTATTTAGAGGCAAAGATAGTTCATATGCTTAGAATTTCTTTGTACTTTAAAACTTTAATATTCCTTTCTTGGGGTATAGAATAAAGTACTGGGAAGAAATTAAAGTTTAAAATAAGAATGGTGCTCAATTTAATGAGGAAAAAATGTTTAATTTTAAAATACTTGTTCAAAGTGTAAAAGGCAGGTGTAGAGATTATGGAATTATTAAAAGTTTATATTGTTCATATTCAACATTCATTGAGCATCTGTGAAGGACTTGGTATTTTAGGTGCTAGAAGCAATAAAAAAAATTATGATATAGTCCCTTAGTCTTTGGTAACCCAAGGATACAATAACCTATTGTATTCTAAGTAATAATACAAATATCTTTAAGGAGAATATGTTGTGCAAATCTCTTATAACTGTAATTTGGAGTTCATAGGTTGCTGTTTAGAAGTATCTTATTCATTTGTTTTCAGCCAGGACATCTGAAAAATATACTTACTAGACAAGTTGGCCCAGTTTGTTTTATCATAATCATGCTCCTTGCTCTCTACCTTACCAGGGTGTCAACTAAGTGCTCCATATCTCACTCTTCTATGGCCACTCCAGACATGTCCTTGTCTATAGGCTGTACATGCTTGATTTCCTGTAGATCACTTTAGTCTTTGAGGCAAGGTAGACAACCTATTCCTTTCTTTGATTTCATTATTTTCTCTCCCTACCTCTCAAAAGTCTCTAGGATCTACCTTCCATTTATGGTATCCTTAGTCACCAAATTTATCTCATACTCCTGCTTGTGGTCATGTGTTAAATCTCTAATGATTGATAACTTTTTAAATATGATATACCCTTTAGTCTTATAAGTCACCCTTTTATAACCTAATATAACTATTGTATTAGACAAAATTATCATAATCAGTTTACTTTTGTTATAATACACTTTTATAAAGTTCATCTATCTACATGCTCTTCCTCCATCCTTCAGGATTGAGGGAAGCTGATGAAGGATGGAGGAGGAGCACGTAGGTAGATGAAGGTTTTATTATGGAAAATAGAATAGCATAATGAACCCCCATTACTTGCTGAACTTCAAAATTATCAATATTTTGCTAATCTTTCTTATATATTCCCCTATCACTTTTTTTCCTGGCATATTTTAAAGCAATCCCGAATATTATGCCATTTCATAAATGTTTATGTGAGCAACTCTGACAAGGATTTTTATTATTTTTTTACCTAAATATAGTGCTATTATCACACACAGCAGAAATATTATACCTGGCCCATACTCACATTTTCATGGTGGTCTCAAAATGTCTTTTTATTGTTTTTTCCCCAAGAAATTCAAATAATCTTCCTTTAGTATTTTGATATTGTTCCTTAAGTCTCTTTTATTCTGTAAAAGTTCCTTTCTCTTTTTATGCGATTAGTTTGTTAGAAAAACCAGGTTATTTGTCCTAGGGAATATACCCACATTCTGGGTTTCAAATTGATTCTGCCTGGTATTATTTAACTTGTTTCTCTATTATTCTTATTTCCTATAAAGTGGTAGTTAATATCTAAAAGCTTAATGATAGAGTCTTTGTGAGGTTTTTTGTTTGTCTTTGGCAAGAATACTTTATAGATAATGATGCACACTTTTATATAATATCATGAAACATATAATGTCAGGTTGTAGTCTCACTTTTAATTATGCTAAAATTAACTAATGGCTTTAGTGTAACAGGTCCTATTCCTTGATACATTCATTTTCCTTAATCTGTATAGGCAAGTACCTCTTTAGAGAAAATGCCAGATACAAAAAATATATTTATGAAGGAAGGAGAGGAAGGATAGGAAATATGATTCAGGGCTTCTGTTCCCTTATCTGTAAAATATATTGATTGTATTAGAATTGAATCTCAATTGCCTGTTACAGACCTGTGAAACAAATCTTTACTGACTCAAGGCAAGTACTTCCTCTATTCCCTTTCCTCAATGATAGCAGCTTTAATATCTTAGCCTTTCTCCATCTCTGTCCATTTTACTACACTTCTTGTTTTCAAAGTGGCAAATTTAGGTAATTAGGTGACTTGAAGTATAACATAGATTGAGAAACACAGAGCTCAAAATTCTTCACAACTGAATTTCTATCATAAATTTTAAGTAATGATAATTAACTTCTTAAACAGGGATCAACTCCACCAGTAACTGTTTTCAAAGGTTCAAAGAAACCTTACTTAAAAGAATGCATTTTGATTATTAACCATGATACTGGAGAATGTCGACTAGAAAAACTCAGCAGCAACATCACTGTAAAAAAAACAAGGTATGTGGTTAACAAAATAAATTATTTTATTAGCATATAAAATGCTAAGGAAATGTCAATGAAAAAAGTTATTAAATTAAGTCACATTATTTATAAGGGTTAATTCTGTGTGTACAAAAATGTTTGAATCTTTTTCTTAGTTTAAATTTGGTGGAGAGCCTGAGCCAAAAGCTTGTACCATTTCTCCCTATGATATAAAAGCTTGTTTGTTTCTGAATATTTTCTATATGTTTAGATATACTTTATTCTATTGTAGATGCTTACATAGAACTGGATTGAAAGGAGCCATTTTATACTCTTGAAAATAATTTCATCTTCATTAGTACAAGTTATTGAGCACCTAGAATCTGTAAGGCACTAGGAAAAGGAAAGTTTTCTATACAAGTACTAACCTCAAAACTTGTGGATTTTAATTGGATTAACATATAATTCCATTAGAAAAGTCAATAAGAGAATAAAGCCATCTCAAATCCTTTTTTGGAAACAGATGGGTGTGTAAATTACCATGTAATGAAGGAACTTGCTCCAAAAACCATACAAATAGTATAGACAAAAATTGCTCTAGGAAATTAAAGGAAGGGAAGGGTTATGGTTGATTGGAGCATTCAGGGAGCCCTTATTGGTGTAACTTTAGAAAAAGTTAAGATTTAGGGCTTTTTTTCCTCAAAAGAAAAACATATTTGATAACAAGAATTGCCTTCAGTGCTTGTTAAATAGATAAGTTCCCAAAACTAACTTCAGATTAGGAAAGAGCCTGGGAAACTATTTTTTATTATCCCCTCCCGCCAGGTGATTTTTATTAGTAAGAAAGTTAGGATCGGGGATATAAGCAAGGTTTGAAAGCAGGAATGTGTCACACTTATTTGGGGCCAATAAATAAGACCTCTTTTAATAGGCAAGAGATTGTCTCTGTGCCTGTGTATAATAAGTATTGGAAAATGAGGAGTGAGGTTGATAGTGGATAGATAGAGGTAAGATCATAAAGGTAGGTTGAAGCTAATGCCTTCAACATTAACTATAAAATCATGACATTGTCTTATTGGTGGTAGTTACATATTAAATTTTTAAACTAGGGATACTTTTTATTTAAAACATTTTTGTTTTGAAACATCAATCTACCAAGCAAACTGAGTAAAATGAAACAATGTGGGGAACAGAAAAATGCATAAATTACAGTTTTTGATAGTAGGAGTGAAGAGAGAAGTGAGATGCTAAATACTTTGTGAAGGAAGAACTGATAGGATTTGATGATTGGAAATGGGAGAGGCAGAAGTCAAGCAAATTGTTATATACTCTTCTTAAAAGTATTGAAAAGGAAGTAAATGAACCTGCTTTAGTAACATATCTTAAAGTTATGAATAAAAAATGTGGAAATGACTTAATTTTAACAGAAATGATAACTTTGGAATTTAGAGAATACATTGTACCTATTATATACTTAGGTATATTTCATTTTTTTTTAGACATTTATGTATCTTATCTCTTCAATATTGAGTAGTGGTTTTGTTTTTATTCATAGTTATTCCCTCATAGGTCATAATGTATGGCCTATGTGTATGCCATATGTATATAGCAGGGCTCAATAAATATTTGTTAAATAATGAATTAAATTAATTTTTTAATTCTTGAATATCATTTTAAAGATGTCTAGGGAAAAGAGTGAGTAGTCAATTTTCGTAACTTTGTAAGTTGAAATTGTTGTTACAATGCCATCATACCTGTTTTGACCTCTGATATTATTTGTAGAGTTGAAGGAAACAGTAAATTTCAGTCTCGTGTAGAGCAACAGCAACAAGTACGGAATTTAACTAGGACTCCCAGTCTTGTAAAACATTCTCCATCTGAAGAAAAGATGTCCCCAAGCTCTCCGATGGATGACATTGAAAGAGGTAAAACTAAGTATATATGATTTTCTTTCAAAGAAATTATTAAGAATAAGTAAAAATTTTCACCTTAATTAACAAATAAACTAATTATAAAATTTTATTGAGAGTAATATTTTTATTATGGGATTTTTGTGGAGAAGAATATAGTTTATAATTTAGGGTATTATGTAATTATACATCTGTATAAGAGCATTTGTATCTTTTTTTTTATTATTCAGGAGAAAAAGTGGCTGTTTAGATGTGTGTAACTGGAATTTTCTTCTTTTTAACAGTTGTGAGGATTCAAATTCAGGTCTTCACAGCATCTTCCTGTCGAAGTTCTTTATGTATAGCCAGACAATAGATGTCTAAGATGGCACCAAACCAATAGTGAAGTGAGGAGATGTAGTAAGCGGAAGCAGCAGGCAAGTTCTTCTGAATTGCTGCTCACTTCTCAGCAGGAGGGTGTTTCTAGGGAGGCACAATCCTTTTGAAAGTAAGGAAACTTAAATCTCAATTTTTTTTCAAGCTGCAGTTTTGATGTTGGTGTTACAGTAATTGTAGTAAGAGTAAGACTCTGATTACAAAAGTATATTTCCTTCTACACTTTTCCTTCATAACTTGCATGTAGCTCTCTAATTTTGCTTACCCTCTTCTAGGACCAGTATAGTATAGATCCCTAATATATTAGTGTTTTCTTTACAGACAGTAAGGAAATATAAACTCAGAACCCTTGTTGCTAAAAAGAATCTTGCATCTTAGTATTATATCATGTTTGCTTCTAAATGAATTTAAATCATGATTTCATTATATACATGTATATAGTAAAATACTGTAACAGAAATCATGGAATTAAAGAGAAAAAGGAAGCAAATTTATTAATTAATGAAATGTTAAATTTAGGTCTGAGCTTCCTAGCCACTGAGACAAAAATAAGGACGTAAGTAGCATATTTTATATTATAAGAGACAGGTTCCAAAGAATCAGGCTCTTTCCTGCTACTAGATTCTAAAAGGAATTCATCATATGGAATCTTTTTTTATATAAGGGAGGATTAAACTATATAGTATCTTCAACAATAATTTTATAATACAAGAAGTTCCTCTGTGTGGGAGTTTGTTAGCAGAGACCTTAATAAAAGCATTTATTGAAGCATTGTGTTGGAGAGGATAAGTTAAAATCATCCAAGCATAAGAGTCAACTTTGTATAAGAATTTACATTGAGTATAGCATGTTCCTTAGATGGTCTTTTTTGAAATATTTTCTTGACCCTGCTATGGTTGAATTACCTTCAAATTTATATCTAGATGTCTGGCACTTGAATTAGTGTATCTATGATTTAAATTTTACATTTACCCCTTTGAGTTACCTGGAACTTTAGTTTACAAAGTAAGATAAGAATCCAAATTTTTGTTCTCCCCAACAGTATCAATAAATAGTATTGATAGAGAATCAACAAATATGGTATTGATAAAGAATATATGTCAATATTCATTTATTAAACAAGCCATCATTTCTTCTAATGATGTGAAAAGCTGTTTTCATCATGTGCAAACTTTCTACATGGACTTAAATCTGACTCACTACATAAAATATACAATGACCAATAAATATTTGAAAAAGTGATCAAATTCACTAATGCTTTTAAAATGCATATTTTAATATTAAGAGGTATTTTTTCATTTATGAGGTTGACAGTAGCTAAAACATTTGTCAACATTTGGTAGTGGTGAGGACATAAAGGCAAGCAAGTATGTTCATACATTTTTGAAGAAAGTATAAATTGGCACATATTTATTATTAGAGGATTTTTTTTCTACAAAGCACTTAGAGCAGTGTCTAGTACATATGAGGGTTTGTTATCATTATCATCAGCTTTATTTGCTAGTAACTATTAAAGTAAAAATGTGCATATCCTTTACCTAGAAATTCTAGAAACTTCTTTGAAGCAAAACTTGTACAAACAGATAGATATATTCATAGGTATATTTATATCAGCCACATAAGAATGTTCCATGCAATACTTTTTGTACTAAGGGGAAAAATGGAAAAATCTCAACTGCCCATCAAGAAGGGATTACAGTGCTACACATCCATTTTTAAATAGAACAAAAACAAAATTTTTTTTAATTTTAAGCAAAAAATAAAATTTTTACATATATGTGTGTATGAACCATTTCTGAAAACAAAATTTATATGTTTGTTGATGCACAGATTTTGGAAGACATACTAAAATATAGGCATTATCTTTGGGAGTTTGGGTTATAGGAACCTCTTTTTTTTCTGGTGCAGATTACTTGAGTGTTTACAATGAACTTGTTATTTTTCAGATATTAATTACTTATTTAGAAGATAATAAAGTGTTGAAGAATAATGTTAATATAAAACCACTCATCTTACTGTAATGCAACTATCAATTTCTACCCATACTGTAAAACTTTTACATTATGTTTCTGTAGGTAACTACTAGGTCCTGAGCCTTCCTATACATTATTTCAACTAACCTTTAAACTTTTTCTTAAGAAATATTTCAAACATAGAAAATACAGAGAATATAACAGATCATATACCTACAACTTAGAGTTAACATTTTACCACTTTGGCTTTAGGCTTTTTAAACAAATTACAGTAATCTCTTTCCTTTCCAACACATGCTCCTCTCTTTGCTGTCTATCAGTGCCCATGTCTAAATGTACTCTAAAGGATTTATATACTTTTCATTGAAACAGTTTATGTATGATAGGTTTTTCTGATGCTTGATAATTTGAGTAAATTTCTTTAATGGCTTTAGGTTTACTTATGTTTTCTATTTCTTTATTCAATTTTGGTAATTCATTTTGTCTTGAAAATTATCAGTTTAATGCACATTTTCAAATTGCTAATGTAATTTATCAATAGTACCCATAGTTATGGTCTTTTTTTATTTCTAACACTGATTATTTGTGCCCTATCTCTTTTCTTAACGACTCTGAATAGAATTTGATATATTTCATTAGTCTTCAAAGAACCAGCATTTGGTCTAGTGAGACATAGTATATGAGGTGTTAAGAATGACATCTTTGGAGTCAGACTGCTTGCATTAAAATCCCAGCTCTATCACTTATCATCTGTGTGGCTTAGGGCAAGTTACTTAAGCTGTCATTCTCTCTGTATATGCCCATAAATTTGATAAATTAGATGAAATGAATCAGTTCCTTAAAAGGCTCAAAGTTCACTCAAGAAAAAGCAGATAACCTGAATATTCCTAAATCTTATAAAGATATTGAGTTGTATTTAAAACCTTCCTCCTACCCCAACAAACACAAAAATCTTCAATATGGATGGTTTCTCTAGTGAATCCTACCAGTGAATTCTACCATTTAAGGAATAAATATACCAGTTTTATATAAACTCTTCTATATAATTAAAAAGGAAGGAATTCTTTTCAACTTATTCCTTTAATCTGAATTAACTGCTACCAATACCCAACAAAGATATTTCAAGAAAAATAAATAAATAAAACAAAGACCTACAAAAACATAGATGCAAAAATTTTAAAAATTAGTAAATTGAATTTAACAATGTATAACAGCAGTTCTCAACTAGGGATGATTTTGTCCTCTAGGGTGGCATCTAGCAATGTCTGGAGACATTTTTGGTTGTCACAACTGGGGTAAGGAGAGGAGTACTACTGGCTTCTAGTAGGTAAAAGCTAGGGATGCTGCTAAACATCTTTAAATGCACAGGACAGTAACAAGGAATTATCCAACCCCAAACACTAATATTGCCAGCGTCAAGAAATGCTAATATATTAAGAGGATAATACATCATGACAAAGTGGGGTTTTCCCAGGAATTCAGGCTTTCAAAAATCAATCAATATAATCAATTTTATTAAAAACTAAAAAAATCAAAGCCCTCTCAAAACAGTTGATTTGATAAATTTCAAGTCATTCTCTTTTAACATTTTCAATTACAGATGACATACAATATATTAGTTTTAGATTTGCAATATACTGATTAGACATCTATGTAACTTCCAACGTGATCACTCCAATAAGTTTAGTACCCCCCTAACACCATACATAGTTATTATAATATTAGTACTATACAGTACTTCCCTGTGACTTCAACAGTCATTCTTGATAAAAATTTTCAGCAAAAGAGAATTAGAAGAGAATTTAAGCTGAGGTAGGACATCTAGGAAAAGCCTACAGATGAAATCATGCATAATTGGAAGAGGCTAAATGTTTTCTCTCTAGCATCAGGAATAAGAAAAGATTTCCACTCTAACCACCTCTGTGCATTGTATTAGAGGTTTTAATTGATGGAATAAGTCAAGGAAAATACAGAAAAGACATTCAGATCGAAAAGAAAGAGGTAAAACTGTCATTATTCACAGATGACATGATTGTCTATGTAGAATCTAATGGTATCTAAAGAAAAGCTACTAGAATAGTGAGTTTAGCAATGTTAAAAGATGAGGAAATATACAAAAATAAATAATATTTCTGTGTACTTGCAATGAGCAATTAGAAATTATAGGCAGCATTTGAGATCTTGTTCCCTGGCATATGTTGTCAGTTAGGCTCAAATACACTAGTAAAAAAAAAAAGAAATATTAAAATTATAAAAACAAAGGCATTTATAAAAGCTTCCAATGATTAAATAATTATAAATAGATCTGAAAAAATATGTGGAGGACCTGTATACTGAAAACTATAAAGCATTACTGAGAGAAATTAAAGAAGCTGTAAGTAAATGGAGAGAGAGAGTGTTCATGGGTCAGAACGCTCAATATCATTAAGATACCAAATTGCTCTATGGATTTAGTGCAATTCCAATCAAAATTACAGCATGCTTTTTAAGAAATTAAAAAGCAGTGGCTCTGAAAATTAGGTTGTCAATTTGAACCAAAGCCCACAAAAGTAGGCAAGAATCTCTATGCTAAGCTTAAACAGGGCAACAACCTGCAAAAATAAATAAATAAATAAATAAAATAATAGCATACAGAACCCCCCTAGCATAATAGCCAAAATATTTAGGATACAAGAGAAAATTACCAGTCATAACATGAATCTGCTGAATAGGGTTTAATTTTTACAGTTCTAATTTTTCACATTATTTGAATTACATATATATTTGAGTATAATGGTTTAAAGTGTAGTATTTAGATCTAGACACTGCTTATGTCTTTTAATTTTCATAATCCCAATATTGAAGTATGGCTTGGCTCTGTGGTATAGGAGCTTTTAAAAGCATTTTTTTAGGTGGGAGGTTCTTGAACTGGTATGTGTGCTTTCTAGAAACAGAACAGGGAGAAACACATACTACCAGAGAAGAGCCAGAAAGGAAAGGTTTGGGCTGAGGGATGCAGGTTTTACAGGAAAAATTGAATTGCTCCTTTTTTCTTTCTTCTTTTTTTTTTTTAACTCTTGATCGAGTGGTAATAAAGAATGAACTCAAGCTCCAACAATAGGTAAATTGGGTGTCAGAATCTAAAATGCCAGTTTCCAAGCAGACTTTAAAAACATATATGGTCACAAGAAAATGCTAGTAGTGATTATTCCTGAGAAATAGGATTAAAGGAACTTGAAGAAGGGATAGGAAGAGGGGATGCTACTTTTCATTTTGTCCTAGTAGAGGGTTTTTTAAAATAAAATGTTTTAAATGCTATAAATATATGTTTACTCTTACTTATTCATCAATACTTTCTTAGAAACTAACACATTTAAATTGTATATTTAATATTGTTTATTTAACCATTCTATTAACTTCTGTTACATTTTCAGAACTGAAGGCAGAAGCTAGTCTAATGGACCAGATGAGTAGTTGTGATAGTTCATCAGATTCTAAAAGTTCATCATCTTCGAGCAGTGAGGATAGTTCCAGTGACTCAGAAGATGAAGAGTACAGATCCTCTCCTTCTGATCCTGGGAATTATATCTCAGGACACCCTCCTATGTCTGCCATGCCACAGTGTGAGATTCCTGAGGTAGATGCTGGTCATCTGATGAATACTTTAAGTAAGTATATGTAAACATGAGTGGTAAAGTAAGAATTCACAGTGAACCCTTATTGATTATGATCTAAAATTTGGATAAAGAGAAAAAACTCCTATTTTATTCACTTGACACTATTAACCACAGCCTTTCTATTGCATAATTCATTTTCTATCAATCAGTTCTGTTACACACTGCCTTATTGGCTTTTCTCCTATCTTTCTACTTTTCTTTCTCTTTTTCTGGTTTCTATTCTTCTACTTTGTCATTAGAGCTGGAGTTCCTCAAGGCTTAATTGTAAGTCCTTTGTTTCTCCTTATTTTTTCCCTAGATATGGTGCAATCAATAGATAACTTGTAAATTTGCATCTCTGACCCAGAGCTGTGAGCTCTAGATACATAAATCCAACATCATCTCTTAGTAAGAGGCATTTCAAATTCACTTTGTCTAAAACCAACTTATAATATTTGGCTGAGTGTTTTCTTCTTAATGAAAGGCAGGATTCCTAGAAACATACAACTTACCAAGTCCTGTTCATTATACCCCCTTG
Organism: Cynopterus sphinx; assembly: GCA_030015415.1. Classification (NCBI taxonomy): domain Eukaryota; kingdom Metazoa; phylum Chordata; class Mammalia; order Chiroptera; family Pteropodidae; genus Cynopterus; species Cynopterus sphinx. The sequence goes on along the minus strand of CM057380.1, from coordinate 54,053,751 downwards.
ATATTTCTCAAATTTATCTACTTCTCTGCATCTATACCACTATCATTCTAATTAAATGCAATGAGTTTCTAATTCACCTCATATCTACTCAAACCTGTTTTTAATCTATTATGTACATTGCAGCTATATTGATCTTTTCATAATTCAGCTATAATTTGTCACCTCTTCTGTTATAAACTTTAAAATAGCTTATAAATTCTTTTAGGAGAGCAACATAACACCTTAACATAATGGTATTGCTCCTCCTGTTCTCGCGACATTTGTCATCTTTTTCCACCCTACTCAAATACTTTGACCCACATCAAGACCCTTATACAGATGTCCATTTAGCCAGAAATACTTCCTTCTTTTCACATATTTAACTTTTTCTCCTTTAGATTATAATTCAAGGTTTACTTTATCAGGAAAGCCTTCCTTGACCTTCTTGACAAGATTAGATCTCCCTTTTTATAGACTTTCACAGTAATAGCTTCTTTATATCAAATGTCAAAATTGTAAATTTATATTTATTTGTGTGATATTCTTTTTTCTAAAGTATAAGCTCCAGAAGGACAGCAGTCCTGTTTATTTTTGTTTATCAGTGAATACTAGCTCTTAGCACAGTACTTGATACATAGGAGATGCTCAGTAAATACTTTTTAATAAAGGCCTGCTGGTTGATACTGTCTGGGAGAGAATGAGATTTTCTCTATGTTTAAAACTAATCACACTGTGTAAATTAATAATGATTAAGTAAATAGGAAAGACTGACTAGCTCTAGCCTAATAGCAAAACTAAACAACTAGGAGCCACAACTTGGTAGCAAAGAGTCAAATTATGAGTTAATTAGGGACCAGGAAAGGTCTTTTGAACTTCTAATTATTTATTTCTTTAGTGCTGTTATTCCTAACTTGCGGGGTAAAATTGGAGCATCTGATTTCTTGAATGTTAGGATTATTGATATCTGAAATATTATCAATATTAACAAATTATAGGAGTAAAGCCATATGATTATTTTGACAAATTTGAATTTGACAAAATTTAATATTTATTAATTTTTAGATTTTACCAAAGGTTGGGGAATTTTCTTAACTTTATAACAGTTAATTATAAAAATCAGAACTACTGCCAACATGAGGTTAATAGAGACTAGAAGCATTCCCATTAAAGTCAGGAAAAAGGCAAGGAGGACTATTATGATTTCTATTCAGCATTTTTCTGAAGATTCCACCAAGTGCAATGAAACAAGTAAAGAAATGAGATATAAGAATCAGAAACAAGAAATAAAATGTTCTTTATTTGTTGACAATGTAAAATTTTCTCTATAGAAAATCCAAGAGAGTTAGCAAACTATAGAAATAAAATATTTTGGAAATATTGTGGATACATAGAGTGATATGCAAAAGTCACTAATGATTTATTATACCAATAAAAACCACTTGGGATTCCTTTTAAAAAATAGTGAATTTCTTTTCTTGATATAATTTATCCAAACTGGAGATTTCCTAATAAGAGGAAATAAACCCTCCCTTACTGTTACTGCAATCATCCTATTTCTCAACCTTATCAGACCCAGTAACCTCTTTTATGACAGATATTTTAAAGTCCCTTTTACTACCTTAAAATGAATTTCATAGCTTAGGTACATCTTTGAAAATAATTTAATGTAATATTAAGACAAAATGAAAAAGTGGTTTATAGTAAATGAATATATATTCCACTTTGTAAATGTTCAGACATGGTTATACTAAAAGACATAACAAAGTAGCCATATGTTTGCACTTCTAATGAATAAATTTGAATTAAGAGAAGCAAGACAACTTTAAATTCGTATTGTCAATTTTTCTTTTTAATTTAATGTGTTGAAGTAAAGACAAACATATATTCATATATTTGCACATACAGGCAAGTGCTGAGTTGCTATATTGCTGAGCAGCATAAAGGTCACTAATGTGTTTTCCAAAACAATTTTGAAAAAAATCTTTGTAAAGTTCTGAGAAAAACAAAATAAGTCTTTTTTCAGTTTATATGGTAGTTATATCTTTGTACAATTCAGTGAATTTTAAATTTATGCAAAAATACTTTTAGTTTATAAGACAAATGAAAATTCATAGACACAGACAACAGTTTAGTGATTAACAGAGGGAAAGAGGGGAGTGGGAGAGGTAAATAAGGGTAAAAGGGATCAAATATATGGTGATGGAAGGAGGTTTGTCTTTGGGTGGTAATCACACAATGCAATACACAGATGATATATTATTAAATTGTATACTTGAAACCTATCTAATTTTATTAACCAATGTTATCCCAATTAATTTAATTAAAAACGCAATTCCATTCTGGTCTTAAAATTATAAACAGTTCTCATACATGAATACCCTACTGGAGTTTCAAGTTGTGTAGAATGTGGAAGAGGTCTTTATTGTACAAGACTGGCCCCAACATGGTATGACATTTGGCATCCCTAAATTCTCCTCCCACTAAATGCTAGCAATCTCCAAATCATCTTGACAAGCAACCTCTCCCGTAAATTTCTGTAACATCTTCCAGGGGGCAGTATTGCTCTCGTTGAAAACCTCTGATGTAGATTTCTGAATTCATGTGCCATGGATAATCCCTTTTATTTCCAAATCATGATTACCATTTTGTTTGAAAACGTATTACCTGTACGTATCAGCATCTCATATTCATAGGCTAATCTCATATCTTCAAAAATGAGCATGTTAACAGCATGGAGATACTATGTATATAACCTCTATAACATGAAGTCTGTTAAGAAAAGTGGAACTCAGGATGTTTGGGTTTGTGTCATTTGAGAAAATCATATTACAGGCATCATATCAAGTTGAACAGTCTTATGCCACTCAATAGTTACATAACAAGTGGAAACTTAAGCCTTGAAAGTAATAAAATGGTTTGGGAACCAGATGTACAAAAGAAGCTTTAGCAGATTTTTTTATCAAATGATATAATCAGTTATGGAGTTCAAGTAGTAGACAGAGATATTATACAACAATTTATATATGACCTAAAAACTATTCCTCTTAAATTGAGTATCAACTTCAAAATATGCCAGCTTTTGTTGATTGTGGAGTAGTTAAAAAATACAAGAATTTTTTTTTGAATACTTATAAATTTATTTCTTATTAGAGGACCAAAATTATATGTAGAAGATAATATAAATGCAAATGGTAAATGTGCTTCATAATTATTAGAAAATATTCAGAGAAGAACTAATGTACATACTGCATCACCATAGAGTTGTTATATTATTTCAGCAATATAAAACCTAGTGGAATTACTTTCATATAATTTTCTAAGAACTGAGGCATTTCTATAGCATACATAACTTGGGAGAGTTTTATTTTCAAACAGTGTCTATTACTGGTTTTTATTCTGAATTTTTTTGGCATTGGTACTCTTATCTGGCTTATTTCATTTTGCATGTTTATCTCGAGGTCCATCCATGTTGTCACAAATGGCAATATTTCATCTCTTCTTATGGCTAAGTTGTATTGTATGTATATATGTACCACAGCTTCTTTAGCCATTCATCTATCGTAGGACACTTTGGTTGCTTCCATGTCAAGAACTTTTTAACTATTGTAATTCACTACCCAAATGATTTTATCCAATCTCATAGTTTCAAATAAACTCCTACAATCAATGATTCACAAATCTTTATTTCCAGCTCTAGCCTTTACCTTGAGCTTCAGACTTGTATATCCAATTACCCTTGTCATATATACTTAAATATTTACTAGGTATCTCAAATATACCATGTTGAAAATTGAACTTGTGATTTTTCTTACACAGTCTTGTTCCTCTCATGTTTCTCATCTCATTAAATTATACCACCATTTATTCAGTTGTTTAGATCAGAAATTTTGGAGGTCATTCTTCACTTTCTCTCATGCCCTAAATCCCATGTTTTTGATAGTCTTGTACTCTCTATCTTCAAAGCATAAATCTGGCCACTTAGCACCACCTCCACCTGAGTCAAAGCCAGTATTATTTCTTATGTGAGAAACTGTAATAGACTCTTAACTGCTCTCCCTGATTTCATAGTTCTTCCACACTATTGTGGTTTATTCACTGATATACAGTAGTGTCCAATTCAGTTGCCTGCTTAAAATTTTCTGATGAATTCCCATTATATTTCAAACAAAATTCAAAGTTTTTACCATGACCTATAAACCATGTTCTTCAAATATCTTTCTGACTTCATTTCCTATCATTCCCTTTCTTTTCATTATATGTCAACCACAGCAACCTTTTTACAATCAGAGAACACAACCAGGATGCTTCTGCTTTGGGGTATTTGTATGTGCTGTTCTCTGAGCCTGGACAATTACCCCCGTCCATGTTTTCATTAGTTACTCTTTACATTTGGATCTCTGTTCAAATGTCACCCCTCAAGGAAGCCTTCTCAACTATCCTATCTAAAATAGCACTTCCCACCATTCTTCCCATGCCAATCTTAATTTTTTCATAGTATTTATCTCTACTTGACATATACATTTGTTTATTTGTTTACTGTTACTCCCACTAGAATGTAAATTTCATGACCATAAGCACATGGATGAATTACAAGAGGAATCAATGATAAGTTACCATTAACAAACAATGATTTTCACAATTTTTAAATAAACAAATTATATAACTTTTTTGCACTCTTTAAAATGATAGTCTGATCTTCTAAACTACATTTTCTCTCATTTCCTGATGTAATTAAACTAATGGTTTAAAAAGGGTGATGCTGGCATGTGAAAGAACCCTGAAATAGGTGCCAGATGATACTAAAACTATGCTGAAGGTTGGTGATGTATTTTTTCTTTACAGGCAGTATTAATTTGAGTTACTAATGATGCAATTAAATTGTATCACTGATTATTAATGATGAAATGTTGGTTAACCAGTATCACTTGGAATTTTTCTATAATATTTATGTTATCCAAGCATAAATATGTTAAATATTAAAATATTAAATATTTAATTACATTTTTGCTATTTTTTATTTTAGGAAATGATTTGCAGCTAAGTGAATCAGGAAGTGACAGTGACGACTGAAGAAATATTCAGCTATAAATATAAAATTCACAAGACATGATTATTTTATATTAAGAATAAAAATTTCTAAGACTGAGGAAAATATATCTTTAACTTTAAATATAAAATAAATTCAATTTGATTCAGAATTTTTAGTTGATGTTACATTTTTTTACCTTTTATGAGTATCAGTATTTCATTTCATTTTAAAACTTTTATGAAGTTTTACAGATGAGAAAACTGACTCAGAGGTTAGTAACTTGCCCGCATGTTGTTAGTTAACAAGTGATAGATCAGGTGTTCTAGAGTTCAGTGATTTGTTTTACTCCATTGCTCTCTCCAATTATGAAATATCAAAACTACTGATTTATATTAAATGTCTGTGGTTTTAATTATATCACTGAGCCTTTTTTATCTCATATTTCTTAAATTTTTGTTGAAAATAGATTAATTCCTCACAAAATTAAGCTATAATTTAGAGTAAAGTTGAAGCTAAAACAGTTGCTTTAATGAAACAACTGTTATAATATTTTTCATCATTTCCTTATTTTGCTTTTGAGAGAAAAATAGTTGTGTTAAAGAGATAAATAATATTTGCTTCTATAATATTTTTTAATTTGAAGGAAATGATAAATATTAGTTTTTGGTTGAAAGCCACCAACTAGCAGCAAATATTTTTAATTAATAAACTTTATTTTTTAGAGAAGTTTTAGATTCACAGCAAAACTGAACAGAAAGTACAGAGAATTCTCATATACTCTCTGTCCCCACTCACATACAACCTACCCCACTATAAACATCCTTACCAGAGTGGTACATTTTTTACAATTGAATCTACATTGACACATCATTACCCCAAGTCCATTGTTTACATTAGATTTCACTCTTTGTGTTGTACATTCTTTGAGTTTTAATAAGTGTACAATGACATGTATCATACAACATAGTTTCAGTACCCTGAAAATTCTGTGCTTTGCCTATTCATCCATCCTCTCCAACTCTTGGGCCACTGATCTTTTTATTGTCTTCTTAGTTTCACCTTTTTCAGGATGTCATATAGTTGGCATTATACAGTATGCAGCCTTTCAGGTTGACTTCTTTCACTTGTAATATGCACTTAAGTTTTCTCCGTGTCTTTTTCATGGCTTAATAGCTAATTTATTTTTAGCATTGAATAATATTGCATTGTCTCCATGTACCACAGTTTACTCACATACTGAAGGAATCTTGGTGCTTCCAATTTTTGGCAATTTTGAAACAATTTTTTATTCAGCTTCACCTCTTACAGAGATTTCTGTAGGGTTTTTTGTTTGTTTGTTTTTTTTAATCCTTAAATTCTGGTTTTGATCTCTCCTACTTCTGTCTTTTCTCTGGCCTACCTTCAGCTAATCTGTCTTCACTTTTTCCTATTCATCAATACTCATGTGAAAACCACAACTGTGACATTTATTACTGAACTAAAGCTAGGTCAAATACTAAAAATCAAATAATCATTTTCTACACTCACAAAACCTGTTAGGATTTTGTGTTGAATTTATAGATTGATTTGGGTGGGGAATATTAATGGATATCCTTACAATATGAAGGTTCAAAATTATGAGCATGGTATGTCTATTTAGATCTTTTGAAATTTCTTATGGTGTTTAGTGTTGAGATCTTGAACATCTTCCATTAGATCTACATATTTTTTATGCTATTAGAGATGATATTTTTGAAATTTTTATTTGCTTTTGCTAAATTTACAGTTTATTTTTGTGTGCTCATTTTATATTTGTACATGTGTTAATCACATGTTCTTTTAATTTGATATTTATTTACCTCCTCTCTGAATATGTTCATATTTTTATTTTAGGACTTCAGTGTCCTTTCAATATATGACTATAAAATATCACTCTCTGCTGTCATAAGCACTAAGGCCACAAATATTTTTTATTCTAAGCACTAATATTTTAGATTATTCCATTTTTATTACCTTTTTTGCCTCTGAAAGGCCATTTCTATCTAGGAGTTGCTTTTCTCTTTGGTCTTTTTTCCTTTTATCCTTCTATCTGATTTCAGCTTAACAAAAATGTTGGGGTATAGGAAGCATCTTGATATGATAGAAGGGGCTCCAGAATAGGCCTTGGAAAGCTAGAGTTCTAGCCCTTGCGCTATCTCTTCTGAGCTCTTCTGTAATATTCCTGAGGCTGGACTAGGAGAGGGATTTCAAATCAGTGTTTCCCAAATCCCTATTACAAGAATCAAAAGTTCTTGTTAAAAGCACAGGTTCTTAAAGTCAGCAGTATCACACTCCCTAACGCAAACTATACTTCAAACTATAGTAATAAAATATGTACTGACATAAAAAACAACACAAAACAATGGGACAGAATTGAGAGCCCAGAAAGAAACATATGCATATACTAATTTTCGATTAAGGAGCCAGAAAATGTAATGGAGAAGGAAAAGTCTCTTCAAATGGTGTTGGGAAAACTGGAAAGCCACATGCAGAAGAATTAAAAAAGACTGCTATCTGACAACATCCACAAAAAAACCCAAAATGGATTAAAGACTTGAATTAAAAACCTTAAACAATAAAATACATAGAAAAAAACATAGGCACTAAACTTATGGGCTTTGGTCTCAGAGGGTTTTTTTTTAAATTGACCCTAAAAGCAAGAAAAGTAAAAGCAAAAGTAAACAAATTAGACTACATCAGATAAAAGCTTCTACATAGTATAAGAAACCATCAACAGAACAACAAGGCAATCAACTGAATGGAAGAAGATATTTACAAATGATACCTCCAATAAGGGGCTAATACCCAAAATATATAAAGAACTCATACAATCGACAATAAAAACAAAACAAAACAATTCAATTAAAAAATGGGTAGAGGACCTGAACAGGCACTATTCCCAAGAAAACATACAGTTGGGCAACAGATACATGAAAAGGTGGTCAACATCTCTAGCTATAAGAGAAATGCAAATCAAAACTATAATGAGATACCACCTCAAACCTGTTAGAATGGCTATTATCAATAAGACAAGAAGTAAGTGTTGGAGAGGACATGGAGAAAAGGAAACCCTCATATACTGCTGGTGGGAATGTAAATGGGTATAGCCAGTATGGAAAACAGTTTAGATGTTCCTCAAAAAATTAAAAATAGAACTTGCTACCTTATGAATCTTCTGGGTATCTACTCAAAAAATTTAAAAACATTTATTCATAAAGATATATGTATTTCTGTGTTATTGCAACACTGTTTACAATAGCCAAGACATGGAAACAAACTAGGTGTCCTTCAATGGATAAAGAAGATGTAGTACTACTCGGCCATAAAAAGACAAAATATTGCTATTTGCGACAACATGGATTGATCTTGTGATTATTATGCTAAGTGAGATAAGATGGAAAAGGACAAGAACTGTACGATTTTATTCAATGTGGGATATAAAAAAAAAAACAACAAATGAATAACAAAACAAAAGACTTACAGATATAGACAACAGAATGGTGGTTACCTAATGTGAAGGGGGCTGGGGAAGGATGAAAAGAGTAAAGGGGGTCAAATACAAAGTGACAGAAGGAGACCAAACTTTAGGTGGTGAACACTCAATAGAGTATACAAATATTGTATTGTGAAGTTACATACCTGAAGTTTATATAATGTTATAACCAGTTACCCCAACAAATGTAATTTAAAAAATAAGTTTTTAAATCCCTACCTAGATCTACTGAATAAGAATTTTCAAGGGAAAGACTAATAAATTTGCATTTGTGTGTCTATGTGTGTGCATATACATATACATATTTTATATTTATATATGTGAATTTACATAAGTGACTCAGCATCAAGGAATTTTAGTTTACATAGGATAAGATTAAGATTTCTTTCATCTCTGATATTATTTGATTCTATGAATACTAGCATTGTATTGCCATAATCAGAAGAATTTCATCTAAAAGGCAAATCAGAGAACTGAAGTCAATACTCCAAAGTTTGATATTTTTGTTACCTATGAGCACAAATGAAGTGATGCATAACATATAGGTGCTGTTTCATCTGCTCTACCAGATCAAATGCTATTCTAGGTACAAGGCGAGAGCAGGGAGAGCCATTGACATAATTAGATCTTCAAGGCATCTGTGCCTCTAGTGGTTAATTTGACTGATAACTTCTGACTGTTGATGTGTTATGCATCCAGAGTCATTAACCAAACCAGAAAGGGCAATACTTCCTGAAAGAATAACTACCGCTTAATTATTAATGCCACTGTCAGAAATAAAGCTGGGCTTTTTGGGTAAAGGTTGGTGGGAGAGAAAGGGGATGTGTGTAATCAAAACTGGGAAAACATGATCAAAGTCTGAAGTAGAGTTTAGGGAGGAAAGGGTAGACTTTTCCTGGTTTAATAAGTCAATAAATTACTCAAATGAGTAGTGTAAGAATTTTGTTAGGATAGAGTCATATTCTCAAAAAAAAATTCATTTTCCTGTTTGCTGACCTTCTTCTTGGTTTTCTTTTTTCTTATAGCTCTCTGACCTTTCTTTTGTTTTCTTTTGACTGACATCTAGACAAACATCCCACTCTTTTGTTCTTTTACAAAACTTTGATTTCGCAAAAATAATACTGTATAAAATGCATCTGTCATCATCATACCTGTTCTTGTTCCTCCTCTGATAAGGATTAAATATATTCTACAGTCATTTGGGAGTCTATCCACTAAAAAATAAGAAAATTTTTCTTTGCAGTAGTGCCCAGAAAGTAATTGGTTCATAAGTTTTGCTAAAGTTAAATTTTATTTATTAATGAAATGATGGATTTAACCTAACGTGATAAAAACACAGGGGACAAATTTAGTGAAGAAGAATGATTACCAAAGGTACATCACCAATCCTTTTGTCTGATGTTCTTTATCCCCACCTTTTTAATTGCTTATGGGATATTTCTAATTGAACTTTATTATGTTGAAAACCAAAATCAGCGTTTTCTCTGTCTTCATTTTTGTGTTGACTGTCCTTCTTCAATGCATTTCAATTTACTAATACTGATCTTTCTTATATGCCACCTACTGGCCACATAACTTTGGACAAATTACTTAGCCTCTTGGGACTTTCATTCCTATAAAATGGGGATAGCAATAAGAATTAGAATAGGTAGATAGATAATATATATGTAATTCATTATAGATGTTCAGTAAATGGCAGCAGTTTTATCCTAAAATCAATGTTTAAATCTATGCTGAGCGGTTGTAGTCTTAAGTATTTTGCCTTCTTTTGCAGTTCCACAACATTATCTTACCCCATCTGTGATATCTGTTGTTCTTACTTCCCTATGCTTTACCTTTGCTTAATTATTCTTTTGAATTAGTTTCTGTGACCCAACTCTCTTTTCCTATGGCTTTGTGCTTTGCTCTGGGCTAGGCTGCTGCTGAAACCAACACCCATAGGGTTAAACCTAGTTGCTGAAGCCACCCCCCTTCCCCTCCCAATCCCCCCTTTCACAGTAGGCTGGCAGCTGTCCCAAGTGCCTACCGAAGCCAAATGCCTGAGAAGAGAGAAAGGAGCCAGCTATGAATCCTTTCCAGAAAAGCGAATCCAAGGAAACTTCTTTTTCACCTGTCTCCACTGAAGAGGTACCACCTCGACCCCCTAGCCTTCCAAAGAAGCCACCTCCGGTGAGTCTCCAGATTCAGTTTTGCCTCCAATAGATACAGACTCGCTCTTTTGCTTCTGTGCTTTGGTCTCTTTCGCTGAGTTGTATTAGGTTATTAAAAACTATTCTTTCTTGGAGTTAAAATTAACCTGAAAACCAAATCTAAAAAGACGCTTGCTTTACTTAGGAGAGAAAGCAGCAGCAAGAGGTTGTCAAAGTTCTTCACTTGGGATCCAGAACTTTGCTGCAATTCTTTGTATATTCTGAGTTTCCCAGGGTGAAGGGGAAAAAAAAAGCAGTTTGAATATCCAGGGAAACTTGGCAAGCACGCCTGTCTAGAGAACTGTGTGTGATTGTTCTTTCTTTACCAATATAAAAATTCAGCCCTTAGTTCCTCCTGTGTGCAGAGTCTTATGCTAGACACCAACAGGAGGTTTAGAATAGATCCAGTCTTACTATGTGTTTTAGTTTACCATGGGAATCAGGACAGAGAAACAAAGAAGTAATAATAATGTTTTTAATTATAGACTTATTAAAACACTCCTAAATTTATTATCTTATTCAGTCCTCACCTTAAAGTCCTGTAGTGGAGAAAATTATAGTAATAATAGCAAATATTTACTGAGTTCTTAATATGGGCCAAGGTGATAATATTCTAATTTCTTTGGAGTAACAGAACTGAAGTAAAAAGACAGGTGTAATGACATGGCCAGTCGGTGTGTTAACACAGCCAGTAACAGTGATACATAACTAGTGAAAGTGTGCTGGTAAATTTCAGATTATATAATTCTCAAGCTGTGAGCTTAAAAGGTGAGAAGTCAGTTTATTGCCTTTCAAGTGAGTTATCATTATACCTTAACATATATTAATATTTAGGAAGGTCATTTATATCTATTTATATGGGTAAAAGAATGAAAACATTAAATTTATTACTTTATTTAGTTATATCTTTCTGGTCCAAAAATATTTAAGGCTGCTTACAAAGATACATAAATTTCTCATGAAATAAGAGGCAATATAAATTTTATGATAAGATATGACTCTCCCAAGGACAGATATCTTCATCCACCCTCTCATGTTAAGCTATCATCATGAGTCAGGATTTGAAATAAAACATGACATTCCTTATATTCTAACTGATATAGTGTATGAAATAACATAGACCTTTTAATGTCCCATAGCCTTAAGAAGAAAATGTTATTGAATATTCTTCATATGAAGAATGAACACTTAATTTTAAAGATTTAAGAACTCTCTGCCCAAGGTCAAGGTAATCAATCAGCTTACCTCTAGGGATCTCTATTGGGCTGTTAGCCTGGCTCCAGCAGCCTCTGAATGAGAAGCCATCATATTACCAGGATTCCTCCCAGCATGGTGAAAAGAGCAGGTGGGAACAAGAGAGGTTAGTGCTCACAGTGGAGCTAAGCAGGTTACTGACATATGAATGTAACTGATTGGACCTCAAGTGCTCCATAGGTCACTTTGTTCTATTCCTAGAAATAAGTATGACTATTCTGCCCAGAGCCTCAGGCTTTTCGGTTAGTAGTTGTGGGAAGATAAGCAGGTCCTGTGCCTAAAATCAAGAAATGTCTGAGCAGTGCCATGTTAAATGAATGAGGAACAAACTAATATTCAGAATAGCTTCTATCACTCCTAAATCAGCAATGCAAGCATTTTATGTATGATAATAGCTGTTTCATGACGAGTAGATACCACTGCTTCACATTGCCTATCATGGTGATTTAAAATATATGATTTTTCTTCTGTTGTGGAACAATCTAGTAGTTTAAATTGGGAGAGGGAATGGAGCTCACGGTTGAACCATTGTCTTTCTGTTTCATAGAAAATCTGTGGCTCGAACTATCCCCTGAGCATTGCCTTCATTGTGGTGAATGAGTTCTGTGAGCGCTTTTCCTACTATGGCATGAAAGGTAATTTTGTGTCTCAAAGTCTTGCTCTTTTCCACTCATTTTAACCCCATGTTTGTAACATCTGGTCTTCTTGTATGCACATTTTCCCCTTATCTATTATTTCTGACTTCATCCAAATTGGTCTTTTCCTTTGGCCAGGGCTGCCAATAAATGTCTCATGGGGCTTCACCTAGTAATTCATACAGGTGAAGAACAAAAAGGCCTAACAGAAACCAGAACACAGGCTGTGAGAATATAAGTGGAGAAATACTCATCATCTGAGTTCCAGTATTCATATGTTCCTCATTTCTTTGAATTGGATTGTTGCTGGGAAGGAGAAGGAAGGGATTTTGGAAGAAGCACCATGTTATCTTTGGGATTGGCCTAAGTGATACTATGTGTGCACATAGACTGAAGGGAGCAGTATTGCATTTGTACACACCTCATTCACAACATAAGCATCATCCCATTCACAACAACTTTCATGGGCCCTGCTTCTACTGGCAGTCACCTCTCAGTCACTTCAGTGATGGGAGTATTGAAGGTCAAAATCAGCCTAAAAGACAAGAAATCAAACACACTTCCTCCCTGAGTCACTTTAATTATGTCTTATTTTGCCTCTCTTTTTTTTTTGTTTGCCTCAGCTGTGCTAACCCTGTATTTCCTGTATTTCCTGCACTGGAACGAAGACACCTCCACATCTGTATACCATGCCTTCAACAGCCTCTGTTATTTCACTCCCATCCTGGGAGCAGCCATTGCTGACTCATGGTTGGGAAAATTCAAGTAAGGAAGATGGAAGATCACATCCCCAGAATCTTCACAAATTAATTGCGCAGAGGTTATCAGTTCTAACCTCTTCTTCCAAGCAAGAACATATGTCATCAATGACAAATAAGAATCTCTCTTAAGACTAACAACACAGAAAGGCTATTTCTCTTCATTATTAGTTTTTCCAATATTTTTTATATCTTTTTCAGTAAGGAGTTGCTTTATTCTTAAATTTAATTTTAATCTTCTATAGCTTATACCAATTCTTGTTTTGATCTCAGTAGCAATAAAGATTGCTACCTACCAGAAAATTTATAATTTTAGAGATTTCAATGTCATTATTTGATCTACTCTCCATATTGAACCATCTCAACTCCTTTAGTATCTTCTTATGGGTCCCTCTTTTCAGCTCTTTTACCCTCTTTTTCTTTTCACTAACCTCTTTATGTAGTTTCCTTCTTAAGAATATAGTTTTATGAGTTTGATAATGGGCTTTTCAGTTCAGTATCTTTTGAGTCCCTGAAAATAGCACTAAGAGAAAATTATAGGATAATGTTATAGTTGTCCCCTGTAACATTATCCTCATAGGCTAAAGATGGATCTTAGATATCCATCACCCAGTTATTTTCTATGGACTTGTCATCTAGGATTTGTTTAAATTAGCATTTCTTAAAGCACATTCTGTTGAAAATCAGTTACATAGGATATAATGAGTGACAATATGTAAGAAATTAAAGATTTCTTGGTCAAAATAAGTTTAGAAATGCTAGGCTGAATAAGCTAAAAATGTTTCTTTACTGTATGATTCCTTGTAGGCTTTCACATGCTAATATGCATCGCAAAATCTTGAAGGAAAGGTTATGGCACATAGTGTTTCCCAAATTTGTTTCATCATGGAATATTATTTCAGGGTATTTTGTAGACCTAGTGTTCTAAGGAATCCTCTTTAGTAATAACTGGTTTATAACTCACTTTGGCTTCTATATATTCATTGTTCTGAAGTGTTTAATAAGCACCTTCTCTATAGCTACAACCACAATACAGTACTTAACACATTTTGACTTGAGAGAAGAGGGATGGTGGGTGAGATCTATGTTTCCTTCTTGTGTAGTATTAGTTACCAAGTCCATCCAGATAGGGGGTTGGCACTATTTGCAGAATAAACAGTATAAGCTGGGGTCTCTATTCAGTTATAGGATAAAAAACTTATTTATATGACTTGTACTTTATTCTTTAAATGATTTCCTTTAAAATTGAAGACATATAGCTCTGAGATTTGGTGAACAATAGCTTCCCACCTACTTCAGGGAAATTTGACAACCTCCACTTATGCCCTTGATCATGAGCCTTTTTGAAGTATTCTTTAATTTTTTAATTTTATTTTTTTCTTGAGATTTACTTAAAGTACACAAATCCAAAATATTAAATATACAGTTTGATTAATTTTAATATACATAACGCATTTACCTAGATCTCTCTCCCTAAGGTTTTTGTACTGTCAATAGTCTCCTCTCTTGCCTTCAAATTCTCCCTCAAGAGATAGTCATTTTCTCTAGCTAGAAAAAGGTACAAATTTCTGATAGCTTTAAACAAACGATGTTAACCCTCCTTTTCCTGTCTTCTTTGTCTTATTACAATTATCTCCAAATTTTAAAAAGAATCACCTGTATTTGTTGTCTTTCTTTCTCACTCTTCATTATTATTCCATCAGGTAGAGTAATATAATGTACTGAAATAGAATCCAATTAAATTCAATTTAATTTGATCAGGTTAATTCAATAAATGTTAACCAGATATCTTCTATTTGAAGAAACATGGGGGATAAAGAGATGAATAAGGAATAAATACCTGCTTCACATTATTCATGTTCAACTAGCTTTAATGCAGAGCAGATTGTGGTAAGTACAATAAAATAAAGCATAAATCATCTCTTTATCCTATTGAAATTCCTCTCTCTAAGAACATTGACAGTGATCTCTTTGTTAACAAATTCCAGGGGTCTTTTCTAATAATTATTACTCACTTCAAACTTGTTTTTACATTACAGTTTGTTTATCATTCCTATATTCTTGAAACTTCCCTGGGCTTCTTTAACACTGTGTTTTTAGTTCTCTTCCTCATACTTTTTTAGATTCTTCCTTATTTGGTTTCTCTTTTGCTTTTGTTTACTTCACTGTTTTCTGAATGTAGGCATTTCCCTAGGGTTTATTTTTTACTCTCTTATCTTTTTCCAGATTCTCTTTTAGCAAACCCTATGTTGTCAATATTAGCTATTGCAGATAGCTCTTCAAACTATGTAATCCTAACCTATCACTCAAGTTCTATTATGCATTATAACTGCATATTGACATTTATCTCCTGTATGTTTCACTTTATCCTCATTTCCTAAACCTGTTCTTTCTTCTAGCTTCCCTATACTGCCACATTCAATCAGTTATCAAATTCTACTGATTCTATTTCTATAATCTCTCTCACATTTAGCCCTCTTCAACAGTGAATCTCACTACCATTACTTGCCACTACTCTAGTTTTGGTCTTCATTACATCTAAATTGGGCTATTGAAATGGATACCTAAAATGTTATCATTGCTTCCCATATCCTTATGTTATAGTTGAACCTCTACACTACTGTCAAATCAATCTTCCTAACAGAAATCTTTGTTCACATTACTACTCTGCTCAAAATTTTCTGCTGACCAACTCATTGTTTACTAATGTCCTCCCAACTGACCTTTCTGCTCCTATTGTCATACTTACTTCCTTGCAAGAATGTTTACTAGAGAAAAATAGAATACTACTAATACTTCCCTCACAATGGCCAATATATCTTTTCATGTCTGCTTGCACTGTTTCTATTTCATGGAATCTCCTTCTCCCTATTCTGCATTGTCCTAACCCAATAAGACTCAGTTCAAATGCCACCTATGCTATGTAATATTCTCTGTCCCTCACCTTTCCCTACTAGCCAGAAATAGTCTACTCTCCTGTGAACTCCTTGTTTTTTTACCCTCATATGACATATACCAAACTCTATCTTGTCATAATTATTCATGTATAAATCTAATACCTTCTTCCAAATACTTATTAGAGAATAAAACCTCCTTTATATTTTTATCCACAACACCTAGAAGAGTGCCTGATAAATATTTCAATGAATAAATTTATTCACCCTCAGATATTCGGATGTAGGCACAAGGTAGAGGATAAGTGAGGGCAGGCATGAAGATGACTTTTATCTCTAGTGTTGGTTTTTATGACCTGTGACCTATGGCTGGACTCACCCTGACAGTCACTACAATCATTCTCTTAAATATATTTATTGCCAAAATATGCTTCTGGATGTCTCTCTACACTTCTCTTTACTCTTTCTCTGAGTAAGCTCCTCCAATCATTTTGTCTTTTCAGAGCTGACTCTCTTCACACTAGGTCTCTTCCTCTGCCATCACTGTACCTTCTCAGCAACTAAGCTCTAATTAAAAATAGCTCTGGTGGTGAGATAAAATTTAAAAGTTCTTCTTCTTCCCTTTTCTTTTTCCACATTAACCCGTTCAAGATAAAACTGAAGGAACACCAGACTATGAGTTAGAAAGGAGAAGTTCTAAACCTAACTCCAATGAATACTAAATGGAGCATCACTTGTTGAATGTCCTTTAATGTGTCTGAATTTCACTTTCCCCATTTGCAAATGAAAGATTGGTCAAGTCTATCTAAAACAGTTATGTGTCAAATAATTGGAATTACAAAGACCCGAATGATCCCATTTCAAATGTGGAATTTTCAAATCTGTTAACTTCTTTCTCCTTTTGTTAAAGTTGCCTGTCAGTAGCATCCTCTCTTATATTCTTCATAACTAGACTAATTCCCTGAGTCTACCACCTAGATGGCTGCCTATTTTCCTCTACCAGCGGCCCCCCAACCTTTTTGGCACCAGGAACCAGTGTTCCTATGAGAATCTAATGCCTGATCATCTGAGGGGGAGCTGAGGTGGTGATTCTAGCCCTGGGGAGTGGTTGCAAATACGGATGAAGCTTTGCTCACTTGCCAGCCACTCATCTCCTGCTGTGTGGCCTGCAGCCCAGGGGTTGGGGACCACAGCTCTAAGGCACTTACACTTATCTCATTCATTTTGTCCAATAATCTGATAATGCTCTGATCTTCCTACTCAGATTCTGTTACTCCAACTCAGACTCCTTTTGATTTTTCTGATGATTTAGCATACGTAGATCATCTCTTTTGAGTTCATGACAGCTGGCCTTTATTCAGTCCCTTTTCATTCCTCTTCTTTCTATTTATTCTTTTTATTCCAACAAAGATAACTTTTCTCTAGAAGATTACAAAACCTTTTGCAAAAGCCTGTCCCCTCCTTCTGATATTAAGTAGCCCTGGATTAGTCACCCAACTTCTTATCTCCCACTCGTCATTATAAACCTTCTAAGATTCCTTCCCTGGAGAACCAGTCTAGGAAGATTAGGCATTTAGAAGAGAAATCCACAACCTAAAATTTCTGGTATCTCCAGCCTCTCTCTGATAGCTTCATTCAATTCTTTATAGTGCACATTGGTATATAACACTTTAAAATCACAGATGTAAAATATATAATATCCAAGGTTTCTTCTAGTACTAGTATTCTACTTGTATACAAAGAGAATGCTAGTGTGGTAATATGCATAAGGAGAATATTGTACATGTGGTAGTGTGCCATATTTCAATGTGTATATTTCTACATATGTTCTTACTGGAATTTTTCACTCTTCTACTTTCTATTTGCCATTCAGATTTTTTGGAAAAACAACCACCAGGAAGTCCCTACCAGCTGCATGATCTTTATCACTAGACAGTTTATTGAAAGTCCCCGGCTCCTTCCTTACCCTTGGTAACTTGTCTATGAGGAAACTGTGGCAGGGATAACAATTAACCCAGGTGTTCAAGTGACCAAGCTAAACTTAAGAGCCCTTTACCTCTCCATATATCTCAGTGGTAGGATTTAAAGAAAGTTCTTTGTATTGGCCATTTCTTTTTCCTCTTTAATTGGAGTTTTTTCTTGACTCCTATCAATTTTTAGAACGGAAGACATTCCTTGAGAAATACATCTCAGAGTATCCTGTTTTTCTGGTTCTCTTACTTTAAACCATCATCACTCACTACGGATTTATCCTGGTCTTGATAAATGTGTACTAGAGCAAGGATGCTTTGTGTTTGTGTGGAATGAGAAGGGGAAGAGAGGTCAGGTATGAGAAAGGAGCTTGAAGGGAATGCCCATTATCTCTTATACTACAGGGTACAGAGTTCCCCTCTCTCTTTTTTCCTAGTCTGTTTACGTCATTGACCATGTTATTTCTACTTGCATATTTCAGGTAACTTTTTCCTCCTCTACTACTTCCTCCTCCTGCTTTATTTATTCTGGCACTGAGAACAGTATGAACTCTGAGTCTATATTATTCAAGTTTCCAAATTCTGTTTGTAGACTGACTGATGCAACTCTCTCAACAGGACAATTATCTATCTTTCCTTGGTGTATGTTCTGGGCCATGTGATCAAGTCCTTGGGTGCCTTACCAATACTGGGGGGACACATGGTACACACGTGAGTAAAATCATAGAATAAACTGAACCACTTTTCTTTCATTAGACAGGTAAATGTTTCACACATTCGTTACACATATTTTTATATCAGAGGTGTCCTTTTATTTCCCACCCTTCTGTTTTATTAATAAATTAGTTAAGAAAAAAATCATTTTATAACCAGTTGAACTCGTTCCTACTTTATCTGAGCTCATTTGTAGTTATTAAACATTTGTGGACTTGTAAAATGCCTAGTTAGTATCTCCTTCATAAAAACTCAGCATATGCTTGAAGAAAATCATTAAAACCTTTATGCCCTCCATATTCTCTCACCTAATCACCTAGCCATGAAAATGTACTTTACAAGGATTTAAAAATAAGAGTCTGTTAATATTTCCTTATAAGACATTGTAGAGGTCATATTCAAAGCTCGAATTATTTCTATTTATGTGTAATTCCACATATTCTGGTTGCTTCATCCATTTTTACTAAAGCTATTGATGTTTACAGTACAAGAAACATTTGATAAATTTTGATATCTATTGGTTCAGTTCATATAGAGGATTACAGTTGTTCAAGAAGCAGGTCATCTGTATTTGTGTTTATAATGTGCCTATTACATGTATTTATCCAATGTGTTAAGAATTTTGTTTGAAATTTAATAAATATTAGATACCTCCTTATTGATGTTCCATCAAAAATTAGTGATACTTCTACTAATTATGATGAATTTTAACATTTTGTTTTGTGGTTAGTGAGGGTATGTGTTATAACAGTTCATAAGATCTTACTATTGAAGTGACCCTTTGACTAAGATAACATGAAGAACCAGAGCTTTAATTTTAAAGTTCCTTCAGTAAAGTTCCTCCTTCTGTCTGTTGTACACAAGGGGTAAATAGAAATACCAGGGACAAAATTTTCCCATGTAATAATTACTTTCTAGCAGTGGCTCAGTGTTGTAAAGATCACAAGTGCTACCAAGTCTTCCTTATCAGTGAAGGAAGATGAAAAGTGCCCACAGATTAGAAATGTAAAGGAGATCTTTGCCCTTGTACACTTTTTTTTTTAATTCCTATAGCTCTATATTCAATTTCTACTGTTGTTTTTAATATCAATATGGTTAGTATCCTCACCTTTCCATTTCAGAGTCCTGTCATTGGTTGGCCTGAGTCTAATAGCTTTGGGGACAGGAGGTATCAAACCCTGTGTGGCAGCTTTTGGTGGAGACCAGTTTGAACAAAAACAGGTGAGTCCTGTTATTCCTGTATTTTCAACAATGTAGAGCAGGCTTTAGAAAAGGTGCCTGAGTGGTAGCCATTTGCCAAGATTAAAGTAATTCACTGGTAAGATGATATCTAAGGAGTTATGTTCCATTGTGGGTACTGCTTGTTAAGAGAGAGAAACACTGGAATACATTCAAAAGAAAGTGACCATGGTGGTGGTTGGACTAAAAGACATATCTTTTGAAGAAAGGTTGAGGGAAATGGAGATTTAGCCTGGATAAGAATGAAAGCGAATATCATAGCTCTCTATAGATAGTGGACAGATAATTCAACCTGAGACCAAATGAGTGAAAGCCATAGGAAACTAGGATTTTGCTTGACAGAAGGAAAAACTTCAAATAGTCAGAGTTTGAAGTAGTGAGTTCTCTCTCATTTGAGGTATTTAAGAAGAAATGTAGTAAGCACTTTGGGAATAGGAGAGGATGAATAGTGTAGAGATGATTTAAGCATCTTTAGCTTTGAGATTCCGTGAAAGGAGAAAATGACCATTTGGAATAAAACAGAATGAGTTTCTATAGATGAACTTGTCTACATGATCATCCCCTCTTTTCCTAAATACTTTGCATTGTCAATGGGGAAAAAACCCAGTATGAATAAGGTAAAAATGGGCCCTTATGAGGAAGCGTTATGAATAGGCAAGGGAAATAGTTTATTCTTATATCAGCCAACATTTATGGCTTCCTCTATTTCGCTCTCAGTGTTCTTTTTTGTCTGTCTTCATATATCTATCCCTTCATCTATAGCTATTTATCATTATTCTAGGTATTTTCTCTCTGCTCTCTCTGTCCTGTCTTTCTGTGGTCATAACTCAAATGGAATCTTACCCTTTTGAACATTTGAGTTACATTTTATATTCTGTATCTGTCTGAAGGGGCCATAGATTATAATTGCTTCCTGAATTTAGAGAAATGACTAAACTTTGGCAAATGAGATTCTCTGCATAATTAACTATACAAATAGATAAGGTGGAATAAGGTTTAAATGGAGACCAGAAGAGGAAATGAAACACACTATAATAGAAAATAAGGAAGGACAGATTGTGCTAATGTCTAAGAATGAGGCAGCATTAGCAACTTTATTTGAAAGTTGCTTCATTTGGTAACTGCTCCAAAAAGATATTCAAGAATAGGACAAACTTACTTCCAGGTTTCCACCAGCCATGGACATTTCTTAATACTCTCTGGCAGAATTCCCATAAGCACTAGGTGAATTACCCTACTTAATCAACAGTTTACACCACTGTCTTATGTTTTAATCCTATTTCTACCACACATTTCACAAAATTTGTTATTTAACTCAATCATTCACTTAATTCGGTCATTAAACATTTGTTGAGTCAGTAATATTTCAGGTACTATGCTAGGTAGTAGCATAATGAGTGAGCTATAATTTCTACCCCAAAGCAACTCACCACCTACTGGAAAAAAAACGGTCATTTTAATGCACAGAAATTAATATTAGGGTAGATACATATAGGATACAGTAGTGGCATGCTGTACATAATGATCATTTCTGCCCAGGTAAAGGAGTCAAAGAACGTTAAAGATGCTTGTACTGAGGTTTGAAATATGGGCAGATGTTTGTGGGGTCAGCCAGGTATGTCTAAAAATATCTAATATTATATTCAGACTCCATATCTAAATCTGTCTCTATATATATACATACCTCCAGCTGAATCTGAACACAGGGTGGAGGGTGGAGGGTGGAGCTAAGAGGCACAATGAACTGATGATTTGTCTTGTTTGTTTCAGGAAGAGGAACGGACTAGATACTTCTCAGCCTTCTACCTCTCCATCAATGCAGGAAGCTTGATTTCTATGTTTATCACACCCATGCTGAGAGGTTAGAACCTTTTCTGAAGGACTTTGTATAAGACTTTACTCTGGCCAGCCAAAAATCTGTTCAAGACTTTCTGCTCTCAATCTTCTTCTTTTATAAGGGTTTAAAACCTGAGAGAATTTCTTTCAATCTTGATTTGTTTGGCCTAAATGAAAGATTATGGATTAGGTGATGGGTGGAAAGAGGACATCTATGTTTACAACCTCAAAAACCAGAGCTTGCAGAATAGCATCTCAAAGACTCAAGAGTCAGGATTACTTTTTTATTTCTTTAGGAGGTGTACAGTGTTTTGGGGAAGACTGCTATGCATTGGCTTTTGGAGTTCCAGGATTGCTTATGGTAATAGCTCTTGGTAAGTGCAGTGGGGCAGAGGAAACCAATAATCGTCAGTGCCTGTCATGTATACAGCATCATATTAGCATTTTATGCAAACTATTTTATTCAGTCCTCAAATGCTTTTTGGTAGGTGTTCCTGTAGGGGTTTTCCATAAACATTGGAAATAAATGAATGAAGTCAGAAACCTTTTTTTAAAAAAGAGCTCAAGGTTACACAGCTTATAAGATTCCTGGAGAGCTTTAAGAAAGACTGATCCCTGGGCCCAGTGTAGGACTAATTAAATCAGTTTATCTGTGGGATAGGGCCTGGGTATCCATAACTTTATAAATATCTAGGTGATTCTAGTGTGTAGTGAGGGTTGAGATCGACTGGTCTACACTATAATATATGAGGAAGCAAGGAAGGTAATTAATCTTTTCTGTTAAACTAGCTTATTTCATCTGTTATTTATCTGGTAATTGGAAGATATTTGTAATTCTTTGTGCCTTTTAAAGTAACTTCCAGGTTTAGCTTTTTCTGCCCTATTCTGCAGTGCTCCCAAGGAGTTTACTTTTGAGCAATGAATAGAAGAGGAGTTGGATAAGTAAGTGGAAATTCATGCAACTTAGATCAAGTGGCATTCTCCACTACTGAGAACTCAGTAATAGAAGAAGAAAAGGGACTTGTGGGTTACTTAGTTTATGCAATCTAAGGGGAAACTTGGACAGTTGTTTCTAATCATTGACCTGGAAACCTGTTCTCACTCTTAGTCTTTGGGTGACACCCTCTTGGAAGATATTCAATCCAAACACCAAAGAGCTCAAAGGAGGGAAAAGAGCCCAGATACTCAATGTTCAGTCTGATTACTTTCTACCAGGGGTGTGGCTAGTAGTAATACTCAGATTCCAATTCCATTTCCAAGGAAGTTTATGGATTATTCCAGGCAAGCTGTGATAATACAGTCCTTGTTTCTTTCTCCTTTCAAAGCCAAACATTTTCCCAAGTATTTTCCTGGTTTTCCAGTGATTAGTACTATGTCTCTTTCTCTGGGTCATTGTACAACAATAATGTTTACATATCAGAGTAATTATTGAAGATCAAAAGAGATGATGCAAGTGAAATGTTTTATAAATTATGACATAAGAAACAAATGTTAGCTGTCATTATTAGTCAGCTGCTTTTGTGTTCTAGGTACTAATAAGTCAGTCCTCTCGGCTTTCACTGTAATTTAATTTATTCATTTATTTTTTATTTAGCCATTCAGCCAACATTTTTTTAACGTACCTATTATGTGTCAGATTCTGTGGTAGGTATTGGGGTTATAGTGGTACATGAGATAGCCACAGAGTTTGCTTTCTTCTTTTTTTATAGTGACATTAGCTAATGAAATCCAGTAAGCTTCAGGTGTACAACTTAGCAGTACAGCATATACATATGTATGTGTGTGTGTGTAGATACACACACACACACACATAGCATTGTGTGTTCATTGCCCATAGTTAGATTTCTTTCTGTCGCCACATATTTAACCCTTTTACCACATCCACCTCCTCCCCTCCCCCCTACTCTCTGGTAATCACTAGGCTATTGTTCATGTCCATGAGTCTCTATTTCTTTGTCTTGTTCTTTTATTGCTTTTATGTTTATATTCCACATATAAGTGAAATCATGTGGTTTTCAACTTTTTCTGTCTGGCTTATTTCACTTAGCATGATTATCTCAAGGTCCATCCATGAGTTTATGCTTTCAAAAAACTTATATAGTCCTGCAGGAAGAGGGAGACAGACAAACAGAAATTTGCAATATACTATGATTAGTGTCACAACTGGATATGTACAGAGAAAGCTATTGGAACACGTAGGAAGTAAGTAGGGATGAATGACTAAAACTTTGAAGGTAAAAAAGATTTGTCTAAAGAAAGATATCTGAAAACTAAAAGATTAACAGCAATTAATCAAAGAAGAGGTTAGAAGTTAAACAGAAATAAGACATGTTATCTGTAAGACAAAGAGGTGAGAGGTAATATGACATATTCAAGTGCCTTAAAAGAATTCAGATTGCCTGGAGCATAAATGAGAAAAATAAACAAGAGAAATTGACAGAAATCAGATAATGAAGTTCCTTTTAAGTAATTAAAGAATAAGAACTTTATCAGGAGGACAGCAGAGAGCTATAAAAGGATTTTGAGCTGAGGAATTATTGTTAGATTTTTATTTTTCAGTGGTGTTTCTGACTATAATGTGGAGAAAGAATGGGTTAAGGGTGAGTCAAGGGTACATTTATTTGATTACTGGTCATTAAATTTTATGTTCAAGGTGAGTGCCTCACTCAACTCCCTTTGTCCTGGTCCTGGTAGATTGACAAAACTTGATATGATTAGATACATGAAGTGAGTGAGTCAAAATACATGAGTCAAAATTGGATGTTGGATTGTGATTTGACCAACTGGGTAGCTAGTGGGATCATTAACTGAGATAATGAGGGAGAACAGGTTTGGGCAATGCCAATTAATTTATTTTGGACATGTTACATTTTAGATATTCTTGAAATATATAATTAGAGTATTAAGAAGTTATTAGGAAATACAGGTCTAGAACTCAGAAGAAATAGCTCCAGATAAAGATTTGCTGCTGTTAGTATATGGATAGAAATTAAGTCATAAAAATAGTTAAAATAACTAAGATATAATATGAATAAGGTAAAAAGAGGACTAGGATAGAACCCAAAGAATACCAGCATTTAAAAGACAGACAAAGAGGAAAAGCCCACAAATGAGGCAAAGGAGTGCTATTTTGGATACAAAAGGATTTCAAGAAAAAAGGAAATCAATCAGTGACAAATATTGCTAAGTGGGAAATTGAGTTTAGGGTAAAAATTTTCACTAAATATAGCAACAAGAAGGTTATTGATTTGGTAACATCAGTTATGGTATATTGGTATATGGTATACTGGAGTTTCGATATTGATTAGAATAGATCAGGTAGTGAATAAGAGATAAGGAAGGGAAAACAGTAAGTATTTATAGCTGAAAAGTGACATAGAGTCAAGAGGATATCAAGCATGCTGGAATATTATTGGGAAGAATCCAGTAGAGAAAGAAGTTGTAGATGCAAGATGAAGACAGTATATGAAATAACATATGACAGAACTAGTTTTGTATAAGAGGGGGAACATCACCTTCATCTAACTGGAAGGAGGAGAGGATTGGTGTGGACACAGGAATTAATAGATTTGATGGCAGGTAGTTGCAGGAGTTCCCATTTGAAGGCTTCTATATTCAAGAAGTGGGAGACAGTCTTATCTTCTAGAAGGATGTAGATTTAAAAAGGGGCTCTATGATAAATCTTGCAAGTCCAATAACCAAAGAGTAACTTCATAGAGTACCTGATCATAAATTTCTAACTAGGCAGGTCATAGTGCATAGTAATTTCTTTAGTAAAGATTTATCTTTGCCTTAAGCAAGCCCTGTCCATTGTTTTTGTGCTTCTAGGTTAACACAGCCTGAAATGCCTCCTTTCCAGACTCCTTGTAGGTATAACCACCCACAAGTGGCACTTAATCTTGTTAACTATCCTGTAATCTAATCCCTACTTTACTTTCTCCCATCCTCATGTAATCTTCCTTATGTTCTCTCCTTAATAACAAATGTAGAAAAGAAACTGCAAAAGTATCATTCTCCAGAGAATTTGAGATCTTACTTCCAGGCATTGTCAGTTTGGCTCAAATAAATTAATAAATTAAAATTCTCTACAGGTTTAGACGTTTCTTATGTTCACAGATAAAAGATTGTAGAGAAATTCAAGATCCCTACTCATCTTCTTTAGTCAAATGGCCTTGAAATTTAAGTTTAACCTTATTGAGTTTATTACCTGGCCTTCCTTTTATCACTCCAAAGTCATTATTGAGACCATAATTTCTGAGATTTCCAGCTTCTTTCTAG
The DNA here is from genome assembly GCA_030015415.1 of Cynopterus sphinx. Lineage (NCBI taxonomy): Eukaryota > Metazoa > Chordata > Mammalia > Chiroptera > Pteropodidae > Cynopterus > Cynopterus sphinx. Next base: position 54,027,465 of record CM057380.1, on the reverse strand, counting down.
GATCATTCTTAGTTTCAGGAGCAGTTTATTTCCTATCCTAATCTTCCTTTCATCTAGATACCTCTTTATTTGCTTACTTGTCTCCCAGGATTAATATTCTTTCCCTGAACTATTTTTTCTATCACCAATAAAAAGGCTGTTGTAAGTAAAGGGTACTATTTGGAGAAGCTTTGGGGAAACCAAAAGGATGAATAAATAAAAAGTGGTCAAGTGAATCTAACCGCAAGGAATAGAGAAGTTAGAAAGTGAAGGTAGGATAAAATAAGGTAATTCAGGCATCTCAACTGTAAGGATGTTGGAAAATTCTACTGGTCACTGAGAAAGGCATCTTTGGGAAATGATCTACTAGAGGGGCACCTTACTGGTGCTAGAAAATCCATCAAGGAGGAAAGTACATCTAGGAGGGTACCAATATGGAGTCTTCCTATAGATTTTATTAAACTTAATCAACTTGAAAAAAATCACACTTGACAATTATACAAGTAATATCAGCCCGTTGATGATTATTTGGGAACTAAAAGAAAAAATAAAACAAAATTTATTTATAATTGGCTGTGGAGATGAGGTTAAAGAATAAAGATGTGGGTTAAAAGAAAGAGATTATGCTTCAGAGTAGAAACATATAAAATAGAACTGTTTGTAGGAATAATGAGCAGCAGTTAGAGCATAGGATACCTAATGGAGAATAATGAAACATAAAGTGGAAAACTGTAGGTTGACATGAGCTCCCTTGTGGGCAGTGGCCATGTCTTTTTAATCTTTATGTCCAGTAGGGTCTAGCACAATGAATAATGCAAGAATGAGTAAATGAGGTACTTTATGGTGGTTAAGAGCATAAATTTTTTAATTAGGCCACAGATCAAAAGTGGCCTCATTAAAAAATCTATGCTATTAACCACCATAAAACTTCAGCTCCTAGCAGTGTTTAGCTTTGCAACCTTGTACAAGTTGCTTAATTTTTTGAATCTTCAATTTCTCATGTGTAAAATGAAGAGAATAGTGCATATTTTGTCAGGTTAAATCAGTCAGTATATATAAAATGCTTAATACTTTACACATAACAATAAATTTTCAGGAGATAGTGATAATAACCATCAGGACAATACTGAATCTGGGAAGTCTTTTATGCCAAGAGTTTGGGCTTATTTGGTAGGTCTTGAAAAGTAGGTTCTAGTTTGGCATCAGATAAGAGAAAGAAGGGATCCGGGATAGAGACTAGTTGTTGGCCATTTTAATAATACAAGGAAGAAGTTTTGAGGTCCTAAATAAGACCATAGCCTTGGTAATGGAAAAGAGGAGGCAGACTGAACAAAGGAGATCAATGAAAGTTAGTAATATATCAGATGTAGAGATGGAGAAAGAAGAGAGATGACTTCTATTTCTGTGATTACAGAAAAATCTCAACAGATGGCTCTCTAATAACTGGTCATTTTATTCTTTTTTTGGCTCCCATAATTATTATAACTCCAAAGTCAGAAACTGTTAAGTGGGTTTCTGCCCTTTATGAGATCTACCAGTCACTCCTACACTTCAACAGTCTGTCCTTAACATTGACATACTGGAGATGCTAAATGAAGCTAAGAAACTTGTTTGTATATCAATTGCAGTTGTGTTTGCAATGGGAAGCAAAATGTACAAAAAAACACCTCCGGAAGGAAATGTAGTGACTCAAGTTGTCAAATGCATCTGGGTAAGTCCATGAAATGTTTACCTGCCTTTTACAATCAAAGGGAAAAAGGTGCTATGCTGAGCATACAGGCCTTCAAACATGGGTATACATTTTTTTCAATGACCTCAATTCTACATCTGTGCCTTTTGGCAAACTGAGATTAATCAACCTTCCTCTGTTCCCCTGTTTCATCATTAAGTAGGTAAGTAAATAAGTAAATAAGTAAGTTAATAAATTAAATAATTTTTTAATTGCCAAAAATCTTCTGAAATGTAGTTATATATTGTTGCCAACAGGATATAAGGATAGATAAAATTATATCTGAAATATTCTGAAATTCAATGTCTGATTAAATCAAAGGCTTGAAATCAAAATCAAAGTAAGTAACTTAAAGTATGTGTGTTTGAAGGAAAAAATGATGATGAATTGGAAAAAGACAGGGGGTGGTTTCTTTCTCCTCCCGTATCTATGTTCTGCTCTAGTTTGCTATTTCCAACCGATTCAAGAACCATTCTGGGGACGTTACAAAGCGACAGCACTGGCTAGACTGGGCAGCTGAAAAATACCCAGTAAGTTGGAACTGCAAAAACATCTTATACCTCTGTAGCATCTTTCTTAATGTCAAAAATTATTCTCTCCTGTTACATTTAACCTCTTCTCTTACTGTTCTGGGGTACTTCTACTCCAAGGAAGAAAACCATGTATGGCAATTCAGCCAACTCCTTTCCTTTTCTTGCAGAGGCAGCTCATTATGGATGTGAAAGCACTGACCAGGGTACTATTCCTTTATATTCCATTGCCCATGTTCTGGGCTCTTTTGGAACAGCAGGTAAGAATAGTTATTTTGAAAGCCACCCCTTTTTCCAGCCACTTCCTTCTTACAGAAAAGGGATGTCTCATAATAGCATCTGCCTGACCTAGGGCTCACGATGGACCTTGCAAGCCACCAAGATGAATAGGAATTTGGTGAGTTGAAGAGATTTTTTCAGAGAAGTCTATTTTCTTTATAATCCATATTAGGAAAAAATTAATTTCTTTATGTTTATGTCTGAAAATTGACTTAAGATCATAAGAGAGGTGCATTTAGCAGGAAAGTACTGAGTAGGCAAAATAAAGAAAACTAATCTAGAAGTAAAAACCAGAATCTTATCTTTAGAAATCAGGGGCATAAGGATGGGAAAAGTTTAAATGTGTACAAGGAAGTTGTGAGAGGATAGCTTTTAAATGAAGTGATACAGACCTGGGCTAGTGATTGTTTTCTTCCATCTGAGCCTGCCCTGGGGCATAACAGGGTCAGGTTTAATGGTGCTAGTACACAATTGGCCCCACCTCTCAGGCAAAAATCACAGCTGAGGATTTGGACGTGGGATATTTTGTCCATGGTTATAGAAAGAATGGTAAAGTTGTAAGTATTATTTTCTCTTTTTCCAATCTCCATTCTTTGGCACATAAAGTTCCATTTCTGCTTTCAGTTGTGCCACTTCCTAAATCATTGTATTATTTTGCTACCATCTCAGCTGTGAATGAGGTAGGGTAGAATGAAGCCAGGGTCTTATTAGCCAGTCTATTTGAAGCCTGCCAAACATAACTTCACCTTTTTCTTTCCTCTGGTTATTGAGGATTTACCATGATTCAACTCTTGTTGAGAATCCTGGAGAACGACTTTGGAAACACAGTGTGTCAGTGGAAATCTTCACCCTAACCATGATGTCTTGTCCTTCACATTATCATCATCCACAACTACAATTACTGATATTAATAAAAACACTCTGACTCTATTCTCTCAGAAGTTAAGGAAAGGATAGTACACAGAAAAGAATATTCTGCCTTAGGCCCATCTACCCTCAGCAAACATAGCCTAAAGCCATTTCCAGTCTGTTCCTTCACAAACCCTTACAAAATGATAGTGGAGCTGAACTAAAGACCTGATGAATTTTAACTTGTGCTTCTTACCTGCTAATACCAAGATTGTTGATTTAACCTTTTCCTTTCTCTAGCCATCATCTAAATTTAATTTATTATTATGTTTCAGGGGTTTATTGTGCTTCAGCCTGAACAGATGCAGGTAGGAGACTTCTCTATAGTAATGGGGATTAATTATTTTCTCCTCTGTACTTCTACCAACAGTATTAGGACTTATAATCATAATTTGATGTTATTTTCCTTGTATGCTGAAGAGTGCTAAACATAAGGATGAAAATAATCACACGATGCAATATACAAATGATTTATTATTGAATTGTATACTTGAAACCTATATGATTTTATTAACAAATGTCACCCCAATACATTTAATAAAAGAAAAATAATAAAAAGAAAAAAGAGAAAATATTCTCCTTAAGCTCCATGCTTCTCTTTCATATCCTTTGTTAAGTAAGTAGCACCTGTCCAAGTCCAAGGAGAGTGAGTTCTGAACTCACAGGAGAAGTATAAGCATTTGATTTTCTCTTTCCATGTCAAAGTAGTATCATGGAAATACTGTCAAAGAAAGTGGAAGGCTTTGTTGTATGAGCCACCAAGTCAGAATCTCTGTTTATTGGTGACTCCAGTTTGTTTTTTTTAACCCCTTGTTCAATCTTCATTCTCTTCTTTCTTTTTCTGGCAATGACATTTTCCTTTGGACTGTGGAAATGGAGAAGATAAGAGAATATGGGAGAGAATACCTCTCAGTTGACTGACAGGAAAACAAGTTTAGAGTGAAACCAATTCCCTGGAATATTAGAAAACTGAGGTGCTATGCAAGGGAAATAAGAGTCTTAGGTGTAATCATTCTGTACTTAGTATGATGAAAGTGTGTTTGAATATGAGGGAGAATGTGCACAAGCTAATGAGAGTACATAAGATAAAACACTTGTAATTAATCCTTTTTACTATGGTATTACAGGTACTAAATCCCCTTCTGGTTCTCATCTTCATCCCACTATTTGACCTTGTCATTTATCGTCTGGTCTCCAAATGTGGAATTAATTTCTCGTAAGTGCTCATTATGCCTCTATTGCTCCATACTGACTCAGTCTTTACCCAGTTTGATTAAGATTCAATGTCAGTCCTTTTCTACTTAATCATCATTTATTTGGGTTTATCATATCTCTGCTTTTATTTACTCATGTTAGATTAAATGCTTATTAATACTGGAGGATGGGAATTGGAACTAATTAATTCTTATTGTAGAGAGTCTAAATCATTACTACAGAGTTGTATGATGTTGAAAGGGTAGATCCAAGCTTCATAGAAAGCAAGAGTATTTGAGAATAGACTCATAAACCAACTTGTACTTTGTTCTTGAAAGTTGCCTCTTTTAAGAAGTCCAAAGCCTTTGATGATAACTAATCCCTTTATTTTTTATTTATTTTTACTTTTTTAGGCAAGGCAACCCTTGGTTGACCTCACAGATTGCAAGGAACTTGACAGCTTACAATTCCTTATTTTTTAATTTTTTTTTATGCCTACAGCACCTGGTCTTGCTAGGTGGTATCCCATTCAAGTAGTAACCAGGCCTGACCCTGCTTATCTTCTGAGATCAGATGGACCATGCTTGTTCAGGATAGCACTGTCATAGACTGATAACTAATTCCTTTAAATCTTCTATTGTCCCTCTTAAACAAGTGGGGATACCTAGTAAGAGAAGGGATAGCATTGTCCCTATTTAATGCTTTTCCTCTATTCAAAATACAAGTGTTATTCTTTATAAAGTTTGACAGAGGAGAGTTTCAAGCTTCTTCTAATTCCTGATTTAATAGCAATTTCTTTTTAACGATGACCACTTTAACATATTCAAATGGCCTTTTATCATATACTCACTTGTTGAACAAATATTAGTGAGTTTAGTTCCAAGTGCCATGCAAATGGAAAAGCACAAATCTTGCCCTCAGGAATTTACTGTTTAATAAGAGAGTGAGAACGAGTGGAAGGATAATTGTTACACAGAGTGAAATATGTAGAGAAGGAAGAGAGCTCTTTCTGCTCTCAGGGTCAAAAAAGACTTCTGAAGAAGAAAATGAAGTAATAATGTATTGTGCCTGGCATATGGTAAATGTTCAATAAATATGGCTATAGTATTATTATTTTTGTTATTATGACATAATGGATAGAAAAACCATCATAAACAAAGATAGATGTGGGAAAATGTGGTGCATTACAAAGAACGGTTTAATGTAATTCAGGTAAAGAAAGAAAAAAGAAAGTGTGAAGGGGAGTTCTAGGAAATACTATAAAAAGTCTTCGGGACCAAATCAGGAGAGATCTTTAACAATAGGCCTCAGGGGTTTAGATTTTATTCCATAGAGTCTAATGTTTAGATATAATTCTCTCTCCCTTTTTTCTGCAGATCGCTTCGGAAAATGGCTGTTGGTATGATCCTAGCATGCCTGGCATTTGCAGTTGTGGCAGTTGTAGAGATAAAAATTAATGTGAGTTCAATAAATCTTAAGCTCCTTGTTTATTTACTCTTTTGATTTCCCAAGATCTAGCACAGTACCTATTTTAGAAGGTGCACAATAAGAATTTGTGATAAGTGAGTAGATACAGGGGTAGAGCAACAATGCAAAATGAGGCTCATCTCCCACTTGAGTAATTCAGAATATATTGTCAAGGAATTTTCAGACACTATATCCAAGGCATCTAGCCATCTCTTTGGAAATATAGGCTTAGATGATACCTTACCAGACACTCAAACAAATATCTTTTGGCAGATTGAATAGATGCTACTAAGGAATGATATATAAGATCATAGCTGCGTCATAAAGTATGAAGTTTGTTAACCGGCATCTGTGCTTGCTACATTGAGCTGGTGCTTCCTGTCAAAACTGCCTTCAGAGTTTTCTAAGCCAAATGCTCTTCAGAGAGAGAAAACTGTGTCTTCCTGATGTCTTCCTGACTAGACGGGCTAGGATGTCAGCGATAGGAATGAAATATGTATTCTCATTTTATCTGAAAGATTATTTGTTGATGATTCTGACATGTATTCTTTGTCCTAAGGAAATGGCCCTACCCCAGACAAGTCCCCAAGAGATTTTTCTACAAGTCTTGAATCTGGCAGATGATGAGGTAAAGGTGAGAGTGTTGGGAGATGAAAACAATTCTCTGTTGGCAGTGTCCGTCAAATCCTTTCAGGTGAGATACAGACTTTAATGAATTAGAAACACATTTCAATTATGTACCAAAGCAGCAACATAATTTAGTAGTTAAGAGCATGCATTTGTGGAGTCAAACTGCCCCAGTCCAAACCCTGGTTCTGCCACTCTCAAAATAACTTTGAATAAGTTATTTTATCTCTAAACTTCAGTTTCAGCGTCTGTACAATGGCAATAATTTTTATGTCAGAAGCCATTGTACAGATAAGTATTATATATAAAAGACTTAGCATAGTGTCTGGGACATTGTAAGCTTTCAATAGGTTATAAAAGTTTGGCTTGCATGTTTTCACTACTATTACTGTACCTACTCTGAAATATTTATTTAAAAATATTTTTAATAATAAAGGTAACATACATTTATTATTGAAAGTTGGGGAGTATGTAGGAAGACATAAAAATGACCTATAATTCCATTACCCAGAGATAATCACAGTGATAATTTTTGTATATATGAATAAACAAACTAATTTTTTTTAATGCTCAAACTTTATGTGTACTGACCTTGATTTTTTCTTAACTTTAATTGCATCATAAGCAAATTTCCCATGTCCTTAGATAATCTTTGGTAACATGATTTTAGTGGACACACAATATTCCATTCTATGGATATATTATAGTTTGTTTAAAGATTTCCTAATAGATATTTAAGGTTTATTATTATATATATTCCCATAATGAATAACATTACTCATAAATACTTATGCATGCCTCTCATTACTCCTTCGGTTTATTCCTAAAAATGAGATAACTAGTTTAAAGACTAATGTCAAAAGTATCTGATGTGGTTGTCTGCCCTGGGATGCTCTGAGATTGTAATGTCCAAGAAAGAGTGAGTAGAAGGTGAGCGTGATAGGTTTTTCATTCTATAGAAAATGCCACACTATTCCAAACTCCATTTGATGACAAAAAAACAGAATTTCCATTTCCACTTGAAATACCACAATTTGTCTGTCTACACTGAGCATTCTGTGGAGGAGAGGAACTGGTACAGTCTGGTCATTCGAGAAGATGGGAAAAGTATTTCCAGCATAATGGTAAGTTAAAGAACAGCCTCGGTTCCAAATTGTTATGTTAGCGTATGATGACTGGCTCATCAATATCTTATCAAGGGTATCCCTGTTGTCAGCTATAACTGATTTTTACATTCCTCTTTTTAAGGTGAAGGATGCAGAAAACATAACAACCAATGGGATGACAGCTGTGAGGTTTGGATGTCAAGGAGATCCCAGGCCACTCTATTCTCTTGAATCTTGGGTTACTTCTGATCTGTGGGGTTTCAGATGAAGAGGCCTCACATTCTATTCGTCTTGTACAGGGGTTCTCTTTCATAGGGTGTCAGAAAGCATTTTCCAGGACACAGAACTGATAGGATTGCTTTGAATGCCATGTGGTATTCAAAAGTGACCCTGTATCTTTGTATGTCCTTTATTCACAGACGCATATATCTCTTCTACTGAATTTTATCCATTTGTCTTGTTTTCAGGAAAATAACAGTACTTTCCTCTCTGTGATCACCAGAGAGAAATTTAGAAGTGAAAAAATAATCCTTCATTGTTGATAGTTGAATATCTTTTATTGTTACGATGTTTTTAAGTATAGTTTTTATTATAAACTTATAGAGGCATCATGGTGTAATAAAGGTAACAAATTTGGTTTTCAATCCAGGAAGTCTGAAGGTCTTGTCAGACAGCCTGGGACAGTTACAGAGATGGAGCACCCATTCTTGCTTTCTGTGGCAAGAATCTGACATGAAATAGACAGATACACATGCCTGTGGCCATCAAAATTAGTTGGTTTCCATTAATAATAGATAGGACTTCCCTGGATCAGAGATCCATAGGCTCTTCCAGAAGGTGGTGAAAGAGGAAATTTCTGAATCAGTGCAAGATTATCTGAAGTCCAGGAATCAACATTAAGGATTCTAGAGGATACTGTCCTTATTATCCCCTGAGCCAGAGACCAAGGCAAAAGCTATCAAAATGGAAATGTAACAAAAACCCACACTGATGACTAAACAGATTGTTCTGGAAGGGGCCAAGATTGTATGCAGACTCCAAAACAATGATAACTTATAATGGGCTGGGAGTCTGAGCTTTGCAAAATTCAAATCAGACTTCATTTACAAGAGGATAAATATCAGTTTTATATAAATACTGTGTGTGTGTGTGTGTGTGTGTGTGTGTGTGTGTGTGTGTGTGTGTGTGTAAAGTTATTTTTCTCGATGGAGTATCAATTGGTGAATCCCACCATTATAAAAGGGAAATAAATTGGTTACACCAAAGCTGGATTAATGATGAAACTCAGATTGCCATAGATAATTATGACAGTGTTCATCCTAGCTAGAGATTTGGTTGAGGGTATAGTAAATAGAAAGCTAATACTCCAGGAAGGAGAAAATTATGGACAGCTAAGAGTAGTGATTACTTTTTGCATTTGAGTTCATTTACCAGTTAATGATATACATCATGTACCTTTCATGTGCCAGCCACTGTTCTAGGCACTGGGGATTTACTGATTAAAAAAAGGAAGAAAAGCAAAGGCCCCTACCCTTTTATTATGTGTCTCTGTTTGGGAAAGTTTGTCTAATCTATAATAATGTCTCTATTCTTAGGTTTATTAACACTTTGCATAAAGAGGTCAATGTCTCCCTGGGTACAGATATTTCCCTCAGCATTGGTGAAGACTATGGTGTGTCTGCTTACAGAATTGTGGAAACAGGAGAGTAAGAGCTTTACCTTTTGGACATTTTACTTTTAGCAATGATTGTTTTTTAAATGTTTTCTTTGCATAGGTAGGGGTATATTAAGTTAGTAGATAATTTTGAATATAAAGACTCTAGCTCTTTTTTGACCCTTGCCTCCTCCCCTTAGTCTCACATTTTCCTACACAGATATTTTGAGATCATGACTGCTGCAAAGACCAAACTATATCGTTAACAAGGCCTATCTCTAGGAGATTTGCAAAGTTTATTATTGGCTTCCATTCTTACACTTTGGTATTTCCTATTGGCACATCATTACTTCAGGCTTATCCTTTTAGGTTCAGGTTATATGCTGTTTCACTAATTCATAAGACTTGGATGGGAAAAATTCATTGAGACTTAGAAGACTTAGGTCTCGAAATCCACAAAAGATGATCTGGGTTTAAAGTTAAAAAAAAAAAGAACCAACAGATCAGGGATGGAAAATCTGGCATGAAAATAAGTCACTCCTAGAGACTCCCCTCTTCAAAAGAAATGGTGGCTTTGCTGCTCAACACACCATCAGTCGAGAGATAACTCTTTTCCCTGGTAATGGGAGTACTTTTCTTAGCTATGATGTTTATTCTAACCTAAATACCTCCTATTCCAGATACACTGTGGTACATTGTAAAACAGAAGATGATGACTTTTCACTGAATTTGGGTCTACTAGACTTTGGTTCTTCTTATCTGTTTGTTATTATTAATGTAAGTAGTTCATGGTCATCCCCACTCTCTCCTTCCATATATCTGTATCTGTATCTGTATTTATCCTGGAATCCATTGAAGACTTTGTCACAAGACAGAATCACGTATTTATTTGTAGGGTAAGATGATAGAGTCTATAGTGACTTTAGAAAGCCTACTGTAGTCTTCATAGGGGACATTAAAAGAGGAAACATTGGCAGTAGGCACAAGACCTGGGGGACTGGGAGATATAATTTTTCTTGAATCATTTCTTGAATCATTAATCATGAGGTGACATAGTCTGCTTGAGTCTCACTATGGCTCTAAGAAAATAAAGAGTATTTATGTCTTTCTGACTGGCTCCACGTGCAAGTCACCTAGCTCCCTAAAAATTTACCTGCTTACATATCACAGTCCGAAATACCAATACTGATAGCAAATGTCAATCTCTACATAAAGTTTGGGTGATCAATTAACTGTGATCCATCAAAAGCAATGGTCACAGCGATTATGGCAAGGTAACTCTGAATTTTAATTTTGATGTCAGCATTTTTTAAATTTAATTTAATATTTTATTAAATTTATTGGGGTAACATTGCTTAATAAATACATTGCTCAATAATACATCATCTGTATATTGCATTGAATGTTTACTACACAAAGTCAAATCTCCTGTCACCATATATTTGACTCCCTTTACGTTTATCTACCTCCCACCAACACCTTTCTCCCTGGTAACTACTCAACTATTGTCTGTGTCTATGAGTGTTTGTTTGTTTATCTTGTTCATTTGTTGCTATCAGTTTTATAACCCCCATATTAATGAAATCATATGTTTCTCAACTTTTTCTGTATGATTTATTTTGCTTACCATGATTATCTCAAAATCCATCTATATTGTTACAAATAGAGATATTTTGTCTTTTCTTATGACTGAGTAATATTCCATTGTATATGGAATATACATCTTCTTTATCCAATCATCTACTGAAAGACATTTCAGTTGTTTCCATGTCCTGGCCACCATGAATAGTGCTGCTATGAACACTGGGGTACATATATCTTTACAGATAAATGTTTTCAAATATTTGGAGTAGATACCCAGAAGTGGAATCACTGGCTCACATAGTAATTCTATCTTTAATTTTTTGAGGAACCTCCATACTGTTTTCTGAGAGCCTATAACAATTACATTCCCATCAGCAGTATATAAGGGTTCCTTTTTTTCCCACAACCTCACCAACACTTTCTTTACCTGTCTTGTTGATAATAGCCATTCTTAAATGTATGAAGTGGTATCTCACTGTGGTTTTGATTTGCATTCCCCTAATAGCCAGTGAAATTGGGCATCTTTTCATGTTTATTGGCCATTTGTAGGTCTTCTTGGGAGAAGTGTCTATTCAAGTCCTCTATTTTTTAATTGAATTGTTTTTGTTGTTGTTGAGTTGTATGAGTTCTTTGTATATGTTAGCTATTAGGCCCTTATGAGAGGCATTGTTTGCAAATATCTTCTATTCGGTTGGTTACCTCTTTGATTTGTTGATGTTTTCTTTTGCTGTGCAGAAGCTTTTTAGTTTGACATAGTCCTATTCATTTATTTTTGCTTTTACTTCTTTTGCCTTTGATGCCAAATTTATAAAATCCTCTCTAAAACCAAAGTCTATGAGTTTAGTATCTATGTTTTCTTCTATGCAATTTATTGTTTCAGGTCTTATATTTAGGTCTTTGATCCATTTCGAGTTAATTTTAATGTGTGGTGAAAGATAGCAGTCTAGTTTCATTCTTTTGCATGTGGCTTTCCAATTTTCCTAGCACTATTGAAGAGGTTTTCTTTTCTCCATTGCCTATTTTTAGCTGCTCTGTCAAAAATTATTTGCCCATGTTTATGTGGGTTTATTTCTGGACTCTCAGCTTTGTTCCATTGGCTTGTGTGTCCATTTTCTGCCAACACCATGCTGTTTTGTAGTATAATTTGAAGTCAGGCAATGTGATACCTCTGGCCTTGTTCTTTTTTTTTTTTCCTAAGGATTGCTTTGGCTATTCAGGGTCTTTTATGATTCCATGCAAATATGATGATTTTTTTGGTTCTATTTCTTTAAAAAATTGCTATTGGGATTTTGATGGGGATTACATTAAATCTATATGTTGCTTTGGGTAATATGACCATCTGAATTATGTTGATTCTTCCAATCCATGAACATGAAATATTTTTTCATTTCTTTGTGTCTTCTTATTTTCTTTTAATAATATCTGGTAGTTTTCAGCGCATATGTCCTGTACATCCTTCGTTAAGTTTATTCCTAGGTATTTTATTCTTTTTGTTGCAATTGCAAAATAAATTTATTTTAAATTTATTTTTCTGAAATTTCATTGTTAGTATATAGGAATACAATGGATTTTTGTATGTTGGTTTTGTATCCTCCCACTTTACTGTATTTGTTTATGTTTAAATAGTTTTTTGGTGGACTCTTTAGGGTTTTCTTTTCTAATTTTTATATTTTTATTTTTTTCGGTTATAGTTGACATACAATATGTTAGTTTCAGGTGTACAACAGTGATCAGACATTTATACAACTTATGAAGTGGTCACCCCAATAAATCCAGCACTCATCTGACACCATACATAGTTATTATAGTACTAGTGACTATATTCCCTATGCTATATTCTACATCCTCATGACTATTTTGTAGTGACCAATTTGTACCTTTTAATCTGTTCTCCCTTTCACCTATTCCACCTCTCATTTAGGGTTTTCTACATAAAGAATCATGTCTTCTTCAAAAAGTGACAATTTGACTTCTTCATTCCCAGTTTGAATGCCTTTTATTTTTTTTTTTTTCTTGCCTGACCACTCTAGCTAGGACTTCCAATACTATACTGAAATAGAATGGTGAGAGTGGGAATCCTTGTCTTGTTCCTGATCTTAAAGAAAAAGGTTTCAGTTTTTCACCATTAAGTAATTAGCTGAGGGTTTGTTGTGTATTGCCTTTATTATGTTGAGATATTTTTCTTTTATACTCATTTAATAAGTGTTTTAATTATAAATGGATGCTGTATGTTGTCAAATTGGTTTTTTGCATCTATTGATATGATTGTGTGATTTTTTACTTTATTTTGTTTATGTGGTGTATCATATTAATCATTTTGCATGTGTTGAACTATATTTTGTCCCTGAAATGAACCACACTTGATCGCAATATATAATCTTTTTAATGTTTTGTATTCTATTTGCTAGAATTTTGTTTAGAATTTTTACATCTGTATTCATTAAAGATATTGGAATGTAGTTTCCTTTTTTTTGTGTTAATCTTACCAAGAAATATTGCCCTTCTTCAGTTTTTCAGAAGCATTTGAGAAGGACAGGTATTAAAACATCTTTTAATGCCTTTACTTTTGGAGAAATTTTTGATGACTGTTTCAATTTCCTTACTGTTGTCAGTCTATTTAGATTCTCCAATACTTTGTGATTTAGTCTAGGAAGGTTGTATATTTCTAAAAACTTGTTAATTTCTTCTAAATTATGGAATTTGGTGGCATATAATCTTTCAGAGTATTCTTGTGTGATCCTTTTGTATTTGTGTGACATCTATTAAAACTTTTCTTTCATTCTGATTTTATTTATTTGTGTCTTTTTTTTGGTAGTCTGGCCAGGGGGTTGTCAATTTTATTGATTGTTTTAAAGAACCAGCTCTTTGTTACATTAATTTTTCTATTGCCTTTTTGTTCTCAATTTCATTTAATTCTGCTCAAATTTTTATTATTTTCTTCCTTCTGCTGATATTGGGCTTTATTTGTTATTCTTTTTCTAGTTCTTTAAGATGTAGTATTAGGTCATTTATTTGGGATTTTTCTTGTTTCCTGAGATAGGCTTATAATGATATAAACTTTTATTACCACTTTTGCTGTATCCTAGAAGTTTGGTATGTTACATTTTTGTTCTCATTTGTTTTTGTTTTTGTTTTTGTTTTGTATCTCTTGATTGCTCCTTTTATTTCTTCTTTCACTCATTCATTGTTTAGTAGCACGTTGTTTAATCTCCACATATTTGTGGTTTTTCCCACTTTCTTTTTGCAGTTGATCTCCAATTTCAAAGCATTGTGGTTGGAGAATATGCTTGTTATGATGTCAGTTTTCTTTAATTTGTTGAGGCTGCTTTTGTCCCCTATCATATGCTCTATACTTGAGAATGTTTTGTGTGCACTAAAGAAGTATATATAATCTGACGTTTTGATGAAAGGCTCTGTAAACGTCGATTATGTTCAATTGGTCTAATGTGGCATTTAAGGCTGATGTTTTCTTATTCTTTTTCTGTTTGGATAATCTATCTATAGCTGTCAAAGAAATATTTAGGTACCCTACTCTAATCATGTTTTTGTCAGTTTTTCTCTTTAGTTCTGTTGGTTGTTGCTTTATATATTTTGGCACTCCCTGATTAGGAACATATATATTGATAAGTGTTATGTCTTCTGGCTGTATTATCCCCATTATTATTATAAAGTGTCTATCATTGTCTCTTGTTACCTTTTTTATCTTGAAGTCTATTTTGTAGATATAAGTACACCTACACCCACTTTTATCTGGATGCCATTTGCTTGGAGTATCATTTCTTCACCCTTTCACTTTGAGTCTGTATTTGTTTTTTGCAGCTGAGATGTGTCTCTTGAAGGCAGCATATGGCTAGGTTTTTTTTTTTTCAATCCAATCTGCTACTTTGTGCCTTTTTATTGATAAATTCAGTCCATTTACATTTTGATTGATCATATCAAACACAAACATATGTTGTGTTTCTGCCTGCTATTTTAGTTTGGTGGTATTCTACATTTTCTCCCTCTGTTCCCTCTTTTTGTATGTTATATGGCTCAGTTCTAGATTTTTTTCTGTGTAGTTACCATTAAGTTTACGTAAAGGAAAGTTTTATATATACAGTAGTCCTTTTTCTTCTGCATATTTCATTTCCATCTCCTTTTGCATGTTTTACTCCTACCCCTTTTCTGTTTTTGTTGTCACAGATTGACCTTATTTATTCTGTAAGTTCATTTCCAAGTTGCAGTAGCTTTTGTCTTCTTTTTCTTAAAATGTTTTTTTTTAACCATTATGTAATATTTAAGTGTATAATACCCCATACTGAATAAGGGTTGCAATTTCCTGCTTCTGCCTATCTGCTAGTCATTTTACTCATAGTTTTGTATCTTTTTATCTCTGTTTCAGGTAGAATAACCCCCTTTATTATTTTCTATAAAGCAGTCCTTGTGGTGGAAAATTTCCTCAACTTCTGTATGTCTGGAATGTCTTTATTTCTCCTTCATATCTAAAGGATAACTTTGCTGGATATATTATTCTTGGCTGGTAATTTCTCTCTTTCAACAGTTTGAATATTTGATTCCACTCCCTCTTAGCTTGCAGAATTTCTGCTAAAAAATGATGATAATCTAATGGGATTGCCTTCATAGATTATTATTTTCTTTACCCTGGATGCCCTGAGAATTTTTTCTGTCATTAGTTTTCGACAGTTTTAATAACTATGCCTTGGAGAAGGCCTTTTTGGACAGAGATAATTAGCTGTTCTGTTTACTTCTTGGATTCAAAGATCCAGTTCTTTCCATAGATTTGAGAAGCTCTCATTGACTGTTTAAATGGGCTCTCTATTCCTTTCTCCTGTCTTCTTCTTGTATACTCATTATTCTTATGTTGCTCTTTCTGATGTAGTCAGATAGTTCTTATAGAGATCTTTCATTTTTTTCACTCTCAAGTCTCTCTCTTCTTCCATCTATGTTATTTCCAGATTTCTGTATTTGATATCATTAATTCTTTCTCTCATCTGGTTTGCTCTATTTCCTAAGTTTGGTATTTCAAATGATTGACCATAAATGGGAATGCTTATTTCTGGGTTCTCAACAATATCTCATTGATCTATATGACTGTCCTTCTGCCAGTACCACACTGTCTTGACTACTGTTACTTTGTAATAAATTTTGAAATCAGGAAGTGTGAGTTCTTCATTTTTAATATTGGTTTAGATGTTCTGGGTTCCATGAATTTTCATATGAATTTTTGATCAGCTTAGGAATGGAAGCCTAGTTGGGAATTTGATAAGGATTGCTTTAAATCTGTAGGTGATTTTGAGAAATCTGTAGGTGATTTTGAGACCTACTCCTTAGGTCTTTAAGACCTAAATATTTTTCAACAATGTTTTGTAGCTTTAAGAGCATAGGTTTTACTTCAATTTTATTAAATTTATTCCTAAGTATTTTATTCTTTATGATGCTATTATTAATGGAATCTTTTTCCTAATTTCATTTGCAGATTCTATATTGCAGGTGTGTAGAAATACAATTGATTTTTTATATTATCTTGTATATTGCAACCTTACTCATTTATTAGTTCTAATAATTTCTTTTAGTGGACCCCTTAGGACTTTCTACTTACAAGATTGTGTCATCTGCAGAGAGGTAGCTTTACTTCTTCCATTTCAATATGGATGGCTTTTTCTCTTTATTTTTTTATTAAATTTTTTTTGACTAATTGCCTTCAATACAATGTTAAATAGAGTAGTAGGAGCAGACATCCTCTTAGGAAGAAAGCATTCAGTCTTTTATTATTAAGTATGTTAGCTGTGAGTTTTTCATAGGTGTGATTTATCAGGTTAAGTTCCCATCTATTCCTAGATTGGTGGGATTTTTAACTTTTTAATTTTTAATTTTTACCATGAATGGGGTTGTATTTTATCAAATGTTTTCTTTGTGTTTATTGAGATAATTATGTGGTCTTGTCCTTTATTCCACTGATGTGGTATAAGTTGATTTTCAGATGTTAAACCAATTAGCTGTATTAGTTTTCTAGGGATATTGTAACAAAGTGCCAGAAACTGGGTGGCTTAAAGAAGATAAACTTATTACCTTACAGTCATGAAAGCTAGAAGCCCAAGATCAAGGTGTTAGTAGAGTTGGTTTCTTATGAAGGCTGTGAGGAAGAATCTTTCATGTCTTTCCTGTACCTTGTGGTGGTTTTCTAGCAATATTTGGTGTTCCTAAGTGTTTAGAAGATCACTCCAACCTCTGCTTTCATCTTTATATGGAGTTCTCCCTATATGCTTGACTATATGAGACTTTCATGTGCATATTTATCCCTTTTTATAAAAACACCAGTTGTATTGAATTAGGGTCCACCCTAATGACCTCATTTTAACTTGACTAATCATTCTGCAAAAGCTCTATTTCCAAATAAGTTCACATTTTCAGTTACTGGGGGTTAGGATTCAACATATGAGCTTTAGAGGGTCAAAATTCAACCCATAACACTTGCATTTCTGGTGTTATTCCATTATTGTTTGTTCTGTCTCTTACATGCTGCTTAAGATAGAGGCCATATATATTGTTTCTGAATGCCAGGGTTTAATACACATCTAGATGAGAGATCATAAATTGGAGGCCTGGTTCCTTCCATCCTTCTATTTTTCTTGATATGTACCATATTGTCAATAATAATAACTATTATTATTGATTATTTAACATTTAAGAGATTTCACCTCAGAAGCTGAATACATAACATTTCTTAAAAATGTTATCAGATTTGTATCGGGACATGTACCATGTCAGCTAACTGATGCTGTAATAGTTGTACCCTCTAGAAGGGGCCTGTGTGTCTAGTTCACCATAGTCCACTTATTTCCATTCAGCCGACTTTATTTACTTAATTACCTACTTATGGATATTTGAATATATGATCTCAATTTTGAAGCTCAAGTCATTTTTCTTAGGCTGAGAAAACCCAAATATATGCCCAGGTGTTTTTCACGATATAAATTTTATGTTACTATTGAACCCAATGGCTCTTTTACTCAGAGAATCAACTGCATTTAAATATCAAGAACTTTTTATTTCAAAGCCTTTTGACCTTTATGTTTTAACTCTGACATTTTTATCTCATGTATCTATATATATTATACTCACTGCATAAGAATGATTTTATTCCTAGAAATACATTAAAAATTTTTTGTTCCATTTAAAACAAATATTAGTAGACACAATCTATATAAAACCAAAAATAGCTAAAAACTACATATAGTAAAAGTAGTTTTTGACTAAAAAAAGATTGTAGAATCATATATATTTTGTAACATTAAAAAAATCGATCCTAAAATTTCCTTATGACCAAAATTTACAAAAATATTGCATCTTTTTAAAATATTTGAGTATGTAAAATTTAAGCTAAAAAATAATGGCTAGTAAACAAAATTCAATATAGCAGGTGGTATTTGATATGGAGTTTAATAAAATTATCAACAAAATTTTCAAGAGTTACCAAGAAAATAATTCATTCTGATAAAAATAATTTTAGTAAAATAAAAATTTTAATGAACAATGTTAAAAACAATTTAATTATATTTACATAGAAAATTGGACAAGAAATAAAACTTTTCTCAAGAACATGTTTTCTAAAAATTCACTGTGTTTGTATAATTCATATGCTGTGTTATTTTTAAAATGTTGGTTAGGATAAAAATATGCAATAGATCAGAATGGTGGGAATCCAACTACAATATCAAACTACTCTGCTATTTAGGGACTTTGTCAATAATGGTGTTTGAAGCCAGGCAGGTAAGTACAGTGTTACCAAAAAGAACTTCAAAATATTAAAATTGTGTAGAAATTGTGCAATCTCTTCAAGGTAGTAAAAGGATAAAAATATAAAGAGGGGATAGATATAAGGCCATAGAACACTGTACGTTAAAAATATTTACTTCAGACTACTATTAACTTATTTCTTCTTTCTGTCACTAAGAGCACCAGTCAGGGTCTTCAAACTTGGAAGATGGAAAACATTCTGATCAACAAAATATCCATTGTATGGCAGCTACCACAATATGCCCTGGTTACAGCTGGAGAGGTCATGTTCTCTGTTACAGGACTTGAGTTTTCTTATTCTCAGGTAGGATTTTGTAAATGGGAAGTGGAGATGAAGAAATTGCTTAGAGGATGGTGAATTTTAATCCTGGCACTGCCTTAAATAGGCTTGTGACCTTGGCCAAGACCTTCATATTTTTTGGCCTTGGAGATTCCTTACACATGACCCTGAATAGAGAATCATCCTGATTCCCTGGATCATAACAGTGCAACATAGTAGCCTATGCTCTTTGAGATCTAGAAAAGGACCCTTAAAAATTAAGAGTAAGGACCCTGGAGTCAAACTGATTATGTTCAAATTTTGGCTGCAGAACCTATGGCATAACCTTGAGCAAGTAAATTATCATTTCTCTAATGCTATTTTTCTTTTATAAAATAAGAATGCTAATAGAATTTATCAGAGTTGTAATGAAGATTATGTGATATAATGATTTAAAATGTTTGACTAAGAGCTCCATCCTATTATTGCTATTAACATTATAACATCCTGAATCAATGTGATAGCAGAGATTAGGGAAGTTCGAATCTGGAAACTTTTGTGGAAATTTACTGGATAGATGCATGGGGCATGAAGGTGGTATAGGGAGTTTGTTTACTCACAGATTTGTGTCTTCCCTAGGCTCCCTCTAGCATGAAATCTGTACTCCAGGCAGCCTGGTTGTTGACAATTGGAATTGGGAATTTCATCGTGTTTGCTGTAGCACAATTCAGTGGCCTGGTACAGGTATGGATCTGAGAGAAACAAGAGCTTGTGGCTATCCAAGGTTTCCCCTCCAATTTCCTCTTCTCTCTTTTCCTCCATACCTCAGCCTTCCACATTCTCCACATGAGATGGGTTAGATACACACAGATTTTGCCAGGAAAATATGTAAATGTCAGCAATGACCACCATAGGCCCATGTGAAGAGAGGTCAGTGAATCCAATCTTCTTTTAGCAAACCTCTGCCTAAATGGTGACCCTGGGTCAATCTGCCCCCTGGTACTCATCCTTTGAAGGGCCCTTTAATTTCAGGTATGTCCATATTTTTTTCTTGTATTTATTCCTTCCTGCAGTGGGCTGAATTCATTTTGTTTTCCTGCCTCCTACTGGTGGTCTGCCTGATCTTCTCCATCATGGGTTACTACTATGTTCCTATAAAGCCAGAAGATATTCAGGAGCCAGCAGATAAACAAATTCTCCATATCCAAGAGAACATGATCAACTTGGAGACCAAGAACACAAAGTTCTAGTGGCTCCTAGGACTCTGCCCAGACCCAAATTCCTGACTCTGGTCTTGGACTTTGTTCTTCCTGTCTATTGGTGACCTCTGTAAACTTTATGTAGTCCAAATGGCCATGAAAAGTACGAATGTATAATTGAGGTTAGTTTCTGTAGATATGCAAAGTTATGTGGGAATTACTTAAACTGCTATTTAGAACTGATAACCTCACCATCTGAGATGCTAATTTAGAGGCAAACTTGCAAAATAACTGAGAGATGGTGTTTCAAGTTTCTTCATAAGTGATATAATTGTATTAATCACAAGGACCTTAAGGATTGGTACATCTGGTGTGATCTGGTCCAGGGGCAGGCTTATCAGCTACCCAAGTTTACTTAGTAAATTTTTCAGTACAGATAGTAGGAGACAGAATGCCATTTTATTAACACACAGGAGAAGCTATATCTCTCTGATAATTACAGTATTTTATCTACTAACCCAAACACCCCTTTCTCGGTACTGATAGATCATTGGAAATCAAATTAAAGATGATAAACATTGGTAAACATGGTTCTGGAAAAGGTACAAATTTTAGAAATCTTGATGAACCATTTTTCTAAAATGCACATTCTTCTTAGGGACTATAATATTTCAGCTCTGGCTTATGCTCTTCTATGGACAGTTATAAAGACATTAATTATAATTTCGAAACCCTGTCTTTTCATTGTTGTTGAGACAGCCTTTTCTCATTATTTTGTCATGTCTTGATTATTGCAACAAGCATTTAATAACAGCAAAATTTTTATGACTATTAATATTTCCTTCAGCCTCTAAGAAGTGGCTCCATTTAGATAATTTTTTCTTGCTTTACTTTTCCACAATTTGAAATGCCATTTCTTCAATAAGGCCTGGGAATTTCTTGTTTATTAAAAAAAGTTATATTAATACTCTAGGTTTGAGCTTCTAAAATGATGATGCTCAATGGAGGGATATGGTTCCATATAAAGATCCTAACAAAATCTGTGGAAGAGGGGAGGAGTGGGAGAATATGAGATTTATTGTTTGTTTACTTCTGCATTCCTGAAAAAGATGAGAAACATCAACTTGCATACACAATAAATGTATCTTTGGACAAATATGGGAATGTCATTACTCTGGCGTGTTACTAAGGAAAAAAGTTCAGAACCACTATACTAGAAAGACTCATTTTCATTGAATTTGCTTCATTACTTTCATTTAGAACTGTGTTGCATCTCACACTGTAGACATAACAAGTAAGAGAAATTATTCCAGTTTCCCAAACATTATATGCTTTAGTTTTAGTGACCAAGGTTTCAGAGTACTGAAGTGACCGTAGCAGTATCCAGTTTTCCCAGATATCTTGATGTGAACCTTACCCTCCTCCTTCAGAAAATATTCTGTTTATTTTTTTTTGAGCAACGTTAACTCAATCTGTTCTATGATATATTGTTTTAAGAGATATTAACAGTGCTCTATGAATTAAAGTTTCTATAGAAAATTTTGGGAATGAGGCATATTATATTTTCTTCTTAACATATGCATATAAAAGATTCTGAGAAATCCTGCAGTAAACATATAAGACACTTTGTATAGCCTAACATGATATAGTATTCTACAGAACACTGGTTTGGGAAAAACTGGTAGGCAATTCTTACTTATGCTGAACTAAAGCTTCTTCTCTGAAACTTTCTACCATTGGTTCTTTTCTTTCTAGCTAACAAAAATAAACACCATCCCCTCTTCCCATGTGGCAGACTCTTTGCTATTTGGGGAGAGTTTTCACTTCTCCTTCCCAATCAGCAAATAAATATTCATCAAGTCAAAGATTCTCAGTTCCTTAAATGGTTCCTCACAGAGCAAGGTTTAGTCCTTTTACCACTGTTTTCCTTTTCTGAAAAAATATCCTATGTCTGAAATGTAGCAGTGGATCAGAATTCCTCTTAATATGTGATACTTAGAGCCAAATACAACATTTGAGAAGTGGCCAGGTTAGAAGAACTAGGATCTCTCTTTCTTTAAAGAACACATGTCTGTTAATACAGCCTTAGGTAACATTAGATGTTTTTGGCAACTATATCATAATGTAGGCTTATATTCTAACTCTCTGGTTAGCTAAATTCTCCAATTTTTTTTATATCACCATTTTAAGGGAGCCATTGTTTATCAAAATACATCATTGAGTTCCACTATATGCCATTCACTAAGTCAGACATTGGAAAAACAAAGATGAAAAATCTACTATACCTGTATGCAAGGTTACCTTGCTTAACTGACTGTCAAGATACTAAAGAGTACAAAGGCCTTGAGAAAGTAATGGTACACTGAGAAAAAGCAAGAAGAACAGTATGACAGGACTGCAGTAAAGTATAAAGAGGTAGAGGATACAGTCAGAGGAAGATAGGAACCATACTGTGTGGGGCCTTGTGACCAAGGTAAGATATTTTAATGTTATTCTAAATAACATCAGTTATTTAGATGTGAAGTGAGATGTGAAGACAGTGGAGGTTTAGAACATGGGATTGACATAATCTGATTCTCTATTTAAGATCACTCTGGCTGCTAGGTGGAGAATTGTCTGAAGGCAAGAAGGAAGATTGCCCAATCGGCCAATTGGGAGATTTTTGTAACAGTCCAGACAAAAGATGATTGTTACTTGGACAAGGTGGCAGCAGTGGAGGTGGGGAGAAATGATTTGACTTGGAATTTAACTCTAAGGTAGTAATGTCATGATTTAAGTATGGTTTATATATATGGTTTGAAAGAATGAAGTCGATGCTGATTCTTAGATTCGGGTCTTGAGTAATGAGGATGAATGATGTTGCAAGTTTTGGGGAGCAGGGAAGACTAGAGTAAAAATAGGATTGGGGTATAAAGTAACTAACAGTTTTGTTTTGTGCACATTGAGCTTCAGTTGCCAATTAGTTATCAAATCGGAGCTGGCAACTTAGTGAGTCTGCAGTTCAGTTAAGAGGTTGGGGCTAAAGATACACACTTGAGAGTCTTAAGCATATGGATGGTATTTAAAGCCATTCCACTGGATGAGATATCCTAGGATGTGAATGTATATAGAGAAGACGTTCAAGGACTAGTCCTGTGGTTTTCCAACATTAGAGGTCTCGAAGAGGAAGATGATCCATCAAAAATAATGAGAATGAGTGACCTATAAAGTAAGAGAAAAACCAGGAGAATGTGATTTAATGTAGATAAAACTAGAATGAAAAAGTAATCTTTGACCTAAAGGAAGCACATGTTCCTGTTAGGAAACCTGGATTGTGGTACTGCTATGTAAGTTTATCTGAATCTTCTTGCCTCCACAATTTAATTCAATTTAATGGACTTTTTTTTTTTTTAATTCTGCAAGACTTTATGACAAGAGCTATAAGGGAAATAAATGAGTATAAGCAGTCTCTGCTCTTAAGGAGTCTGCAGAAGGAAGATAAGGCATATATATTAATAACTATCGTTTAAATAAAAAGTGGTATAGTAATTTTTGTTTGTTTAGCACTTAACTTTCACATGCATTATTTTAGTCCAGTTTACTGTCAAGGAAATTGCGAAATGTCATTAAAGGTCATAGAAAGGAGAGAATACTTCCAGTCATGGCAATTAGTAAAGAATTCATAAAGTAAACATGGAGTAGATAGCATTTTAGGCTTGACGTTGGTGACTAGAATTTGGACACAGAGGCAAGGAACAAAAGAGCATTTCCTGTATAGAGTCCATCACAAGCAAAGGTGAAGAGAAACAAAACATTGCAGAAATTATGAGTAACCTGATTTGTGTGCAGTAAAGAATGCCACAGAAAGACTGAATTTGACCATCAAGAAGACAAAAATTATAACTACAGAAGAAATATACAACAAAGACAATGAAGACATTGAAATTATTTAAAATTTTGCTTATTTTGATTCAGTCATTGATTCAAATGGAGATTGCTCAGAAGGTTGAGACTCAGAAGGAGAGCAATAGAATAATTTGAAAAGATCAAGACCAAAAATATGTCATTAGAGACCAAGACTAAGATTTACACCCTCGTATTTCCAATTACTATGTACAGATGTGAAAGCTGGACAGTAAAGAAGGTTGACAGAAAAAAAAAATCAATTCATTTGAAATACTGTGTTGGAAGAGAGCTTTGTAGATACCCTGGATAGCCAGAAAGATAAACAAGTTGGTCCTAATAAGTTTCAAATCTGTCAGCTTCTCTCCTTTCTCACTGCCACTACACCAGTTAAAGCCACTGCTGTCTCTAGATTATTACAACAGCTTTTTAAATTTACTTTGTGCCTCCATTTTCCCCCCTACATTACTGGCAATATGATCTTTCTTACAATGCAACTCATATTTCTCTACTGCTTAAAATCCCTTCATTGTTCCCTATTTGCTCTCAAGATAAACTTCCAACTCCACAACAGGGTTATCCAACCGGGCCCCTACCTACCTATCTAAGCTCATCTCTGCCACTAGCCATGGCCAAGAGAGTTCTGTTGAAATCTTAATCAGGATTTTATTGCATCTATAGATCAGTTTAAGGAGAGCTGCCATCTACCATATTGAGCCTTCCAAACCTCAAATCTCTTTTTAAAAATATCTTTTCTTCTACTTCCTTTAGGTTTAATTTGCTCTTTCTAATTTCTTGAGATGGATACTTTATATTTCATTTTTCTTTTTATAATATATGTATTTAAGATACTGTATTTTTTAAATTAATTTCCTCTAATTACAACTTGAACTGCAACCTTTTAGTTGTTTTACTTTTTTACCCTCTTCTAAAGCTCTCCATTTTTATCCTATTTGTTAAGATCCCATTCAAATATTACTACTTTTATGAGACCTCTTCTGATTCACCACCAGGATACACATGATTGTTCCAACCTCTCAACCTCAGTAGTAGTCTATTTGTTATTTGATGGAAAACATTCACTATTTTCTATCTCATAGATAGGTATGCCGTGTTGTTTCATTTCTTCTGCTCAACTGCAAGATCCTATTAGTTTTGTTATATTGCATTTGCATTATAATCCAGTTTAACATATTTTCTAATTTCCATTGTGATTTCTTCTTTGACCCATGGGCTATTTGTAAGTGGATTGATTGATTTTTCAAACATTTAAAGACAGTTTAAATTATCCTCTTATTTTTGATATCTATTTGATTCCACTATAGTCAGAAAATACATTCTGAAAGAGTTGAAGTCTTGTGGGATATGTTGAGGCTTATTTTATAAGCCAATTTATGATCCAGATCAATTTTGGTAAATAGTGCATGTACACTTGAAAACTTATACATTCTGTCTTATCAGATGTCATGTTTTATATGTGTCAGAGCAAATGTCTCCTGCTATGATTATAGATTTGTCTGTTTTTGTCTAATTTGCTTTATATATTTTGAGCTGTGTTGTGGGTACTTATAGATTTTAAATTGTTGTACCATTTATTGAGAATTGACTCTCATTACTATATCATATTCCCCTTTGTCTCTACTAAAGTTTCTTGCCTTAAAATCTACTTTATCTAATATTAATATAGCTGAATCAGTTTTATTTTAGTTAACATTTGCATAGAATATTTTTCCCCATCCTTTTACTTTCCATCTATTTTTTGATTTTATATTTAGGATCTATCTTTTATAGGCTTTAAAAAAAATCTAGTCTAGGTCTTCCAATTGGTATATTTAGTCTATTATATTTAATAAAATTATTTACATATTTAAGTTTTATATATTTTATTTGTTTTGTATTTAACTAGCCTGTTTCTTAATCACTTTTGCTTATCTTTCTGCTTTCTTTTGGAGTAATCGAAAATTTTTTGTTTCATTTTTCTCACTAGTGGTATTTCTGGTTATACATTTTAAATATTTTATCTAATGATTACCCTTGGGATTATTACATATTCTCTGGGCTTCTCATAGTAAATATACATAACTAATTTAACCACTTGCCTAGCAATGCTTGGATTCTGGAGCATTGTAATTCCACTTACATTATTGTTTTTATGCATTTTAATTCTACACATCCTTTGGACCACACAAGACAGTGTTTTTATTGTTGCATATACTTAAATCTACTCATTCATTTACTCTTCCTATTTTTATTTCTCTAAATTAAAAATTGAAAGTAATATTTCTTGCCCCCCCCCTTGGGTTATTACAAATTTTATTTCTTTGACTTTAGTTTTTATTAGTGTTAACTATGATGTGCCAACATATTATTTTCTTTACGTTCATCCTCAGGGTTTGCAGAGCTTCATGAATCAGTGTCTTGGTGTCTTTCATCAGTTTTGGAAAATTTTAGCC
Source organism: Cynopterus sphinx (assembly GCA_030015415.1). Classification (NCBI taxonomy): domain Eukaryota; kingdom Metazoa; phylum Chordata; class Mammalia; order Chiroptera; family Pteropodidae; genus Cynopterus; species Cynopterus sphinx. Next base: position 54,000,817 of record CM057380.1, on the reverse strand, counting down.
ATTATCTCTTTAAATATTGCTTCTGTCCTATTATTTATTTCTCTTCTCTATTCTCTCCTTTCCTCTCTTCATTCTTCCCTCCCTCCCTATCTCTCTTCTTCTGGGACTCCAATTACATGTAAATTAGAATATTCATGCTATTCTTTATATTTCTTATGTTATTTTCTATATTTTTCATCTTTTTTCTTCTGTGTGTGCCAGCTCTGTGGTAAGGTAGTTGTGAGGACTTGTCACTGCTGAAGGAAATTGACTTGACTCGGAGCACCTCAGAAAAGCTCTATGCCTGTGTGTCATTGAAAAGAATAACAATCAGCAGCAATATGGTCAAGGGCAGCTGGGACTGCACTAGAGATTGAAGTAGCAAGAGACCAACCAAATAATTTAAAGGGAGAGCTGGGGAACAAGAGAGCCACAGGGATTTATAAAAAGCCCATTTCGTTGTTCTTTCTTCTTTCCCGAAATCCCATGCCTCCTTCTATTATCATTTCCTTCCTGTTTAGAGAACTTCCTTTAGCTATTTATTGGTAGATCTGCTGATGGCAAATTTCCTTAGTTTCCCTGCATATGAGAATACCTTTAGTTTCCCTTCATTCCTGAAGTGTATTTTCCCTGGATATAGAAATAAGCTTAACAGTTCTTTTCTTTCAGCACCTGGAAAATGTTTGCCACTTCCTCTGGCCTTTATGGTTTCAGATAAGAATTTGCCATCCAAGACGTAGGGGCTGCCACTGCTGCAGGGTATGAGCTGAGCATTCTGGGTGGAATCATTTTATATAACCAATAGATTATTTATTATTGTTGTTGTTGTTTTGTTGTTGTTATTATTATTGTTAATAATAATAATGCCTATAGCACCTTGTATTCGTAGGTGATCTCCCATCCAAGTACTAACCAGGCCTGACCCTGCAGTACATTATTTAACACATCAAAAAACTGCTGTCATTAAGAACCATTTTTCTATTATAAACAATGCATTATTACTCTGTAACTGCCTGAAAGACTTTTTTCTTTGTTCTTGATTGTTTTGATTATAAAGTGTAGCAGCTTGGATTTTTTTCTTTTGGTTTATCTTCTTTGTGGTTTACTAATCTTCTTGAATCTGCAGGTTTATGCCTTTCACCATACTTGGAATTTTTCAGCCGTTGAATACTCCTTTGAATATTTTTTTAGCTTCACTCCCTTCCTTCTCTGCTTATGGGACTCCAATGACATGAATGTTAGATTTTTTGTTATTATCCCTAAGGCTCTGTTCATTTGTTATCATTGTTGCTGTTGTTCAGGTTGGATAGTTTTTATTAATCTGTTTTTGAGTTTATTGATTCTTTTTTCTATCATTTCTAATCTATTACTGAACACATCTAGTGATTTTTATTTCATTTATTCTAATTTTCAGTTTTATAATTTCTCTGATTTTTAATGGCTTTATTTCTTTGTTGGGATTTTATATTTTTTTCATTTGCTTAAAGAATGTTTCTAAACTCATATATGTTGGATTTAGAGAGTATTTTATGAATATGACTCAAAGGCAAGGGGAGTAAAAGCAAAAATAAATGAATAGGACTATATCAAACTGAAAAGCTTCTGCATGGCAAAAGAAACCATCAAGAAAACAAAGAGGCAGCCAACTAAATGGGAGAAGATGTTTGCAAACAACACTTCTGATAAGGAGCTAATATCCAAAATATATAAAGAACTCATACAACTCAACAACAACAAAAAAAAACTCAGTTAAAAAATGAGCAGAGGACCTGAACAGACATTTCTTCCAAGAAGACATATGAATGGCCAACAGACATATGAGAAGATACTCAACTTCACTAGCATTAGGAAAATACAAATTAAAACCACAATGAGATGCCATCTCACACCTATAAAAAGGGCTATTATCAACAAGACAAGTAGTAGAAGTGTTGGAGAGGTTGTAGGAGGAAAGGAACCCTTAAACACTGCTGGTAGGAATGTAAATTGTTACAACCACTATGGGTAACAGTATGGAGCTTCCTCAAAAAATTAAGACTAGAATTATCTTGTGATTCGGTAACCTCTCTTCTGAGTATCTCCCCTCCAAATTTGAAAACATTTATTCATAAAGATATATGCACCCTGATGTTCTTTGCAACACATTGGTCAAGACATGGAAACAACTAAAGTGCCCTTTGATAGATGATTGGATAAAGAAGATGTGATACATATATACAATGGAATGTTACTCAGTCATAAGAAAAGGTGAAATACTGTCATTTGTGACAACATGGATGGATCTTAAAATTATCATGTTAAGCAAAATAAGTCAGACAAAAAAAAGTGGAGAACCATATAGTTTCACTCATATGGGATATAAAACTGAAAGCAACAAACAAACAAAATAAACAAACAAAAACTCAGATACAGACAACAGCTTAGTGGTTATTAGAGGGAAAGTTGGGAGGGGGGAGGTAGATAAGGGTAAAGGGGATCAAATATTGAGACAAAAGGAAATTTAATTTTGGGTGGCAAACATGCAATGCAATATACAGGTGATGCATTATTTAATTGTACACTTGAAACCTACATATTTTTATTAACCAATGTCACCTAATATATTCAACTTTAAAAAAGGAATGTTTCTAATTGCTACTTGAAACATTTTTATGATTGCTGTTTTCCAGTCTTTGTCAGATAATTCCAATATCTCAGTGATCTCATTGTTAGCATCTGCTAATAGTCTTTCCTCATTCAAGTTGTGATTGTCTTGGTTCTTAGTATGATGAGTTAATTTCAGTTGTATCTTATACATTTTGGGTATTATGTTGTTAGACTCTGGATGCTATTTAATCTTTTTCTTTTTTGGCAAGAAGTCACCCTGTTTAGATGTAGTGCTCAGGTCAGGTGGAGATGGATGTTTGTCTCCTCACTGGGTCTTGTGGCACCAACTGGCTCATTGCCACTGGGTGGGTGTAGAAGTTCAGCTCTCTGCTGAACTCCACTTAAACTGGGGATAGGGAGGTGGTAGGGTGGAGAAAATGGAGAGCCAGTGTGTACCACCTCATTCCATCTCCTTGCTGCCCAGTAGAGGCAGAAGCTCAGCTCCCCCTGGGCCCTGCTGACATGGGGGAGGAAAGGAAGAAGAGAGCTGACTAGACCACCTTCTTTTGCCACCTATCTGCTGGGTAAGTGTTGGAAACTGAGCTTCTTGCTTGGTCATGCTGATGCTACCCCAATGCCCAATGGTGAAATTATAGTACTCCTGCTATCACTGACCCCACCGATACCACCTTGGCGGGGGATTCAGAATGCTATCATTGGTTGAGGGATGAAAGTTAAGCTCCCTGATCAGTCCCACAGATATTATAGTGGAGGAAACAGTTATTCTGTTGGTGTTTGGTAGGAGTGGGATGTTTATTGTCAAAAATATTTTCTGTTCTGCAAAGCTGCTCTTTTTCTAGATCTTTGGTTAAGGGGAATAGCCATTATGGGGGGCTTTTTTGGTTGCATCTGTTAGTAGTTCCAGGTTGTAGGTTTCTCTAGCACCCTGAGATATAGAGGAAATAAAAAGAGACCAAGGGAATTCACCACCACGTAATTTCTCATATCCTGAGAGCCTAGGCTGTCAACCTTTTTCTTTCTACCTTTCAGAGTCATTCTAAGATTGTTGTGCTATCTATGTTTAAGATTTTTTAGTAGTAAGGAGGAGGACTAGGAAGAAATGGAGCCACACCATTTTGGCAGAAGTAGAAATCCTAAGGTAGTCTTAAAGATGCATTATGGATAAATCTATAAATCTCACGTTTTCTTGGTCATGACTTACTGCTGTACAGTTTTTTTAACAAGTTAATTCCTGTGGTTTTATTTTCCCAAAAACCAAACAATGTAATCTTTGTTTTGTTGACCATTTCTTTCTTCCATAGACTATAGAAACTTTTGTAAGGGTGAGATCAATGCTTGGTATGGCAGCCATGGAGTATTTATAAGGTTTTTGCGTGGTCCCTGAGGAATTATGAGTCCTGTATAGTGGCACATAAGCTGTGATGCAATGTGTGTCTTGAGTGGTAGCATGTGGCCTATTTCCTAGGCTGGACCATAACATACAAAGCCAGCTCAATCAAATCCTTTAACATGCTTGTCTTCTGAATTGCTCTGGTGCCATCTGAGACACTAGGACCTCTAGAAAGCTCCTTATTACTCTGGTTAGAGAGACAGCTTTGTATCATTACTAGAAAGAGTGTGTACTCTGGAGTAGCAAACTCTAGTTTGAATCTTTATTCGATTTACTACTGTGCGTCCTTTTGCAAGGTTTATTAATTTCTCTAAGACTTGCATAAAGAATGATAATTATTAATAGAGTTTCTAAGAGAATAAAATAAAATAATATGTGCAAAGAATTGTGGGTACAGTAGGTACTCCACAAATACTCCAATCTACAATGTTAAGTTTAATAAGTAGGGAAGAAAGTTCAGATGTTAAGTAAGTTAGAACTTTATTGTTGTAAACCCACTCTGAGCTGACTCCATCTATAATCTCTGAAATATTCAATTCTAGTAACTCAAAAGGAGCCAGTTTTCTAATAATGAAGCACAGGAGGCTCTGAGTCCATGGTATTAAACTTCCTATAGACAAGAACCACATCTAATATTTCTTTGACATTCTCCACAGGACCTTCCTTACCCAAACCTCTCTCTTAGAGAACATCTCTAGCTACAACCCAGAAAAGGGAGAAGCCCTAGATCCTAAGTGACTCTGCCATCCTTGGAGATTGAGGTAAAGGTGAACACTGGCCCAAGCAGGCCCATCAGAGTCTCTAAAGAATTTAGAATTGAGACAAAGTTTTGGAGAGTCAGTCCAATGCTGTAGGACACTTAAACTAAAGGGTGTGTAAGTTGTTTGCGGGAAGGGGTGTTGGCACTGTGGCAACTTTGTGTAAGCAAAATTTACACAGGAGTAAAATTAGAATCCTGTAACAGAAGGTGATCAGCAGAGGACAGATGAGCAAATATAAAGGGGAAAACTGAGGTGTAAAGACACACAGCTTGAATGAGAGACAAAAAGGGTAAGAAAAGGAGATAAAAACAGAAGAGAAGAGATATTCAGGGAAATATGAGGAAGATAAGGGGACAGGATATCAAAAAGGAGAAGAATGGGATTCAAGAATTGGAATAGTCACTCTAGCTGGATTCAGATGACTTCAAGTATCTGTTAACTGTGAACACCACAGAGCTTCTGTTGCTACCAGAAGCAGCCTCTTTACTTCTCCTTGATGATGAGCCTGTCTTGCTTGAAGACCCTGTCATGACCCCACTTGAGGTGATTACAGGCAAGTGAGTGCAAATTCCCCTCATGCTCTGCTCAACCCTCTTTCTTGGCTTCTACATCCACAACTGCAGGCAGATCCTAAAATGCCCGTGGGGCCAATTACCAAGGCTAATTGGGAAGTAAGAGGCTGGCAAGGCATGAGTTTCAAAATTGTACTAATGTTTATCAGCAAGAACCTGGGAGCTATATAAGGAAATGAATTTTGAAGGTACCGGACCAGGGATGGAAGAAAATAAACTTCAGTTAGACTGAAATTATTATAGAGGCACACATACCAGAGATTCTGGATTCGATGTGTTATCACACTCAGTTGGTAGCGTTCTAATTATTTTTTGTTGTTGTTGGTAGACTGAAAATTGGATTCACCTCTGGCCTGTGCTGAGATGAGATACCAGAAATCCCTTGTAGAGGGAGAAATAGAAAGATTTAGGGAGATGAGAATGTTAGAGTAATTTATGTGTTACCTGGCCAGCTATCCTAATCCTGAGGACACACCTGTGTAAGAGCATTGAGAAATGCATTAATGAAAATGGTATCAACATATTTAAAAAGCACAACAGTGGCTGTCTTCTATAGGTCAGAGATAAAGGTGAAGAATATTGATATTGAATGAGGTTCTATGGTTTCAGTAAGGATGATGACATCTCAGGATGGCAGAGACTACTAAGTGGTATTGAATTACCAAAGACAACGGGTGGTTAATAAGTAGAGGACTGGCAGAGTAATCATAATAGTGCAACACATAGAAATATTTGGTTGAATAATTGATCATAGGGCCTCTAGTGCTCAAATAGAGGTATCATCCTGTTTACCTTGGTAAAAAACAAAAACCTTTTTGTGAAGTAAAGGCCCTTTGGTGAGCAATCACATAGAACACAAATGTTCTGGCACCCTTAAGCTCATTCTGAGAGATCCTTTCACAAACCTCTTTCTCCAGACCAACCTGTTACCAATCCTCATGTCTTATTCCTTTCATGTCCCAGGCAGTCCTGCCAAATCATTAGCCCGTTATCCATACATTGTTATAGAACTGCTCCTCAGGCCAGATTTCCCATGGGCAAAATGGGCAACGAAGTACTGTTTAAAATTCTGCCCACTGGAAAGAATTCCCTATTTTTTACTGCAGGGCCACTCCTTTGTGGGGCTGCTGCATTGCAGAAGTCATCTCCAGCTGTCATGCAAAACAATGTATAAACTAGGCTCAGATTTCTTCTTCAGACAACTGGCCATAGAGAATACTCCATGTGGCTTAAGCACAGAATGAGGGTGGGATAGCAGTGCAATAGGAGTAGGGACACCAGGAGTGAGCCACCTGCTCATCCAATGTACACTTACTCAAATCAAGTCCTGCCTCACTAACACATGATGAAGGAGTGTTGCAGGGTATGTGGCACTCTATGGCTTAGTAAGTCAGACACCCCATTGGGTATTTCACAGTCAAGTGAGTTATTCAGTCTCTGCCACAGCCCAATATCAAGCCAAGAGTTAACTCTCAAAATGAGGATACTTTTCAAAACAGGAATGATTTTTCTCCAAAACCCTGAGCTTCTACTCTGAGTCTCCTATCAAAGCTTCCACAGAGTCTATAGAGCATCATGATCAGTCACAGATAGTTTGCAAACTATTGGAGCATGTAATCTATCATCGAAATTAAGAAAGCCTTGAGAGTGAAAGGAGGCACTAGTAAAAATATTCTGGGACAACAGGCATAAATTAAAACCATCCTGAGATGTATGGTCATTCAGTCATGAGAGCCAAGTGATTAATTTGTTCACTATATATCCTTTACTAGCCAGAGAGCACATTGAGAAATGAATTTGGGAAATTTTGATAGAGAGCTCTCAATTCTAAGCTATCCTAGATTAGGTTATTGAATTTCAAAGTAAGAAATCTTGAAGTATTCAGGTAGAAAGTAAATAATCAGTTCTCAAACTTCAGAGCATGAGAAGCATCTGGATGGTTTGTTAAAACAGATTACTAGATTCTATACCTGAAGTTCTTAATTCAGTGGCTATAAAATGGGGGTTTGCAAACATGCTTTTTAATGGATTCTCAGGTGATGTTGATGCTGCTGATCCAGGGACCATATTTTAAGAACCACTGGTCTAAATGGTGTAGTAATAAAGATTTTGTTCATCTGCTCTTGCGACCACATCAAAGTTGTGACAGAAACATGGAGCAAATGGGAAGCAGGGTGGTCTGGGGTCTAGATGAATAGACACCCTACAACTAGAGTGAGAACTAAGAAATCACATTGTAACAGTAAGAGGTAGGAGGAAGCAAAGACACGAGGCTGCTTGGTCCCTAGTAGCTGAGTGGGACAGAGGCTGCGACAGCTGAAGATGCCTCTTAAAGGGGCTGTGTCGGTGGCGGACTTGCTTGCTCTGAGCACGAGCACCAGGTGGGCTGCTGGAGGGGGAAAGGACCAGGGGACACTGAGTTGTCAGAGGGCGGGCCAGAGGCAAGGCTTTCTCCTAGGCAGAAGTGCTGGTGGTATCCATTGTTCCTCTGTTGAGCCCTACCCCATCCCAGTGTGCAGACACAGGCACTGCTATAGCTGAGAAGTCATCAAACTGGATAACAGAGGTCACTCCACCCAGAGGATTCCCTGAAACTCTGCCTACCCCAACTCACGGCCCTTCCCAAGCCACATCCAGTTGTGTCCTCAGTGAGTCTTGTGCAACTTGCTGAGCTCTTAAGACCCACACTGGTGGCAGCTGACCTTGGTTTCTGGCATGACTTCTTGAGGCAACTATAAGCACAGCATCTGTAGATTGCTTGTTGAATCTTAACAATTGGCCTTAAAAAGACACAGGTGGAGGCTAAACTTGACCTGCTACTGAATCCCTCTCAGGACTGTGCTACTGGATACATACTACACAAAGCCACACTAATAAGGCCAGGAGACTTAGAAGCTTTGCTTAGTACATAGAAACAGACACAAAAAGGCAGCCAAAAAGGGAAGACAAAGAAGCAGAAACCATATGTGAGAACAGAGATCCAGGAATAATGTAGTCAAGCAATCTAACAAATAGAGTGCAAAACACTGGTTATAAAAATACCCAATGAACTTAGTGGAAGTGTAGATGAACTCAGTAAGAACTTGAAGAAAGATATATATTTAAAAAAAAAAGAAAAAAAAAGAAATGGAAATGGAAATTATAAAAGGGAACCAGTCAGAAATGAAGAACACATTATCCGAGATGAAGCGTACATTAGAGGGAATCAACAGAATGGATGAAGAAGAGGATCAAACCACTGATAGAGAGAATGGGGAAGCCAAGGACACTCAATCAGAATGGCAAGAAAAAAGAAGCCAAGAAAATAATAATTTAAGGAGTCTTTGGGACAAAATTAAGTGTAAAATCATCTGTGTAATAGGGTTACCTGAAGGAGGAGAGGAAGAACAAGAAGTCTAAAGCTTTTTGAAGACATAATGATGGAAAGCTTCCCTAACTTGGTGTAGGAAATAGACATACCACCCCAGGAAGCTGAGAGAGTCCCAAGAACCGAAAGATACATCATAATTAAAATGCCAAAGATTAAATAGAAAAGAAAACCTTATTATTTTTTTTTCTACTTTTTACACCTACAGCACCTGGTCTTCCTAGGTGGTCTCCCATCCAAGTACTAATAAGGCCTGACCCTGCTTAGCTTCTGAGATTAAATGGGATTGAGCTAGTTCAGGGTAGCATGGCTATAGACAAAAGAAAATCTTAAAAGCAGCAAGAGAAAAGCAGTTCGTTACCTACAAGGGAGCACTCATAAAACTAGCAGCTGGTTTCTTAAAAGAAACTATGAAGGACAGAGGGCTTAATACAAAATAGTCAAACTGATGAAAACCCAGGATCAATAACCAAGAATACTTTATCCAACAAAGCTATGATTTAGAGTTGAAGGACAGATAAAGAGCTGCCCAGACAAAAATGAGATAAAAGAATTCATTACTATCAAGGCACTAGTACAGGAAATATTGGAGGGACTTCTTTAAAAAGAAAATATATGTATCAAAATCATGAATAAAAAATGGCAATAATTTCATATCTATCAATGAGTATCTCAAATGGAAAAGAATTAAGTGCTCCAACCAAAGGATAGAGTGGCTGAATGGATAAGAAAACAAGACCCTTACATATGCTGCCTACAAGAGACTCACTTCAGATTAAAAGTCACAGACAGACTAAAAGGAAGGAAATGGAAAATATATTGCCTTGATGGACCTACAGGGTATTGCACTGAATGAAGTAAGTGAGAAAGAGAAAGACAAATACCACATAATTTGAAGTACATGCAGAATCTAAAAAACAGAATAAACAATAACAACAAAAATAGAAATGAACTCATAGGTGCAGAGAAAATTTTGAGGGCTGCTACATGGGAGAGGAGCTGGGGGAGATGGTGAAAAGAGGCCAACTGTTTAAGAAATACAAATGGTTACAAAATAGTTATGGATATAAAGTGTAGGAAAATAATCAACAATGTAATAAATATGTAAGGAGGAAAAGGGGTACTAGATTTAGCAGGGCAATCACTTGAGCTCTAATCGCTATGCTGTACAACTGAAACGAATATATTATTGTAGGCTAACTATAATTGAAAAAAACTCACTGAATTGTACAATGTAAATATGAGCAACTAATTGTCTATTATATTTCAATAAAGCTGGGGAAGGAGGGCAACCACTGATCTACAGAGAAGAGAAAAAAAGCCATACAGACTGTCTTCAGTCTTTTCCATAGTAATATTTAATACCAAAAGATAATAGAGCAATTGCTACAATATTCTAAAGAAAAAATTATACCAAAATGTGATTGAAACTTTAGGGCCCCTGACAGCTTTCATCAACATGAACAAACTCCAGGAAGATTGCCTTTATGAGAACCTCTTACAAAAGCTATGTGATGACAAAATCCAAATAAGAAAAAATGAATAAAAATAAAGAACTTGGGAATGGAGAAGCTATGTTAAATATAATACCAATATTGACTAATTATGAGAATGATGACTGTAAAGCAGATGATAAATATAAACTTTGATAAAATAATATTTATGTGTATGGAAACAGAATAATCTAGCTCATCTATTAAGAATAAGAAATGTAAACCAAAATTTGAGCCTCCCTTTAAGAAGGACATCAATTTTAACTTAAAAAGAAATTGAACCAACTTAATAACAGGTATTAAAAGTACTATTAAAATTTAAACATTATACTGTAAATTACTTTTTTCTGAGAATAAAATTTAGAGGGTAGATTCATGACCAAAGTATCTAAAAAAGGCTGTGTTTTCTAACCAGTTTAGGTTCAGATGTGATCTCCAGTAATACAAAATTTGACAATGCTGTATCATAACTATAATTTCTCTGCTGTATTCCTGCTATTCAAGGTAAAGAAATTAAGACTCTTGTGCTGTCAAACTGTCTGGAATGTAAATCTTTATGTTTGTCAAAAATTGTGCAATATGTTTGAGATAATGAAAAGAAGTCCAAGGCCTGTCTAGTTTGTCTTGATGTATCTGAACTTAAAATGAACTCTATTCTCCATGAAACTCTATTCTCCATGCACTCTATTCCAAGAACAGTGCAGTGTTTTACTCTACAGAATTATAAGAGATCAGAACAACTTTTGATTTTCAACATGGCCATCAGAATTCTTTGTATCTCTTCTGAAGACACTGGAAAACAATCTTGAATAAAAATTGTCTTTTTCAGTTTTTCTAAAACAAATATACTCAGAAATTTGTTTACTTTGACAACAAGACTAAGTTGGGAGGTGAAGAGCAGAGATATTAGAGGAAATGAGTTTTCAGCATTCTCATTTTTATACCAGGAAGTCCATTCGAAACCTAGGATCTTTAAGCACAATAATCCCAACTGCTCAACATTTTTCTTTGTTTTTGTTTTTGTTTTTGTTTTTTCCATAATCTGCGAGGGCTCTTTTCAAAAACAAAATCTCTTGAAATGAAAGATTTGAAGTTTAATAAAACCTTTAGTTTCACTTCATTTTTTTTCTTCTGTTACTGTCAAGTAGAAAAAAGTTTTAAATTAAAACTAGAATTCATGTGAACACATTTTAAAAGAATTTCTATCATTCATTATAGGTGTGTGCAGAGAAAACATTTGGGAATGATGTTCATCTAGTATACTTAATATTTTTATTGTGGTATAGTACATATATCATAGAATTCATTTTTATAAGTGTAGGATTGATTTAATGATTTTCAGTAAATTTACAAAGTTGTGCAACCATCACCATAATCCAATTTTAGAACATGCCCATCATCTCAAAAAGACACCTCTTACCATTTGCAGTGAATTTTTGTTCCCACTTTAGTTCCAGGCACCACTAATCTACTTTCTGTCTCTATAGATTTGTTTTTTCTGTTCTTTTCATATAAATAGAATCATATGATATGTGGTCTATTGTAGGTGGCTTCTTTCACTTACCATCCATGATGTTTTTGAAGTTCATCCACATTGTAGCACGTATCAATCATTTGTTCTTTTTTATCACTAGGTAGAATTCCAGTGTATGGATATACTACACTTGTTCATCCATTCACCAGTTGATGGAAATTTGAATTTTTTCTACCTTTTTTTGGTTATTATGACTAAGGCTTCTATGAATATTCATATATAAACGTTTATGTGGTTATCATTATTCCTCTTGGGTAGATTCAAGGGAGTGAAATTGCTGGGTGATATGGTATGTTTATGTTTGATTTTTTAAAAAATTGACCAAAGGCTTTTAAAGTAGTTACATTATTTTACATCTTTTTTATCATTTTACATTTTTCATCAATAATTATGATTCGATTTCTCCACATCTATGCCACCACTTATTATTTTCTGTTTCTTTTATTATAATTTTTAGTGGGTTTAAAGAGATATCTTATTGTTTTAATTACTATTTTCATAATGACTAGTGACATGATAAAAAGCATCTTCTCATTTGCTTTTTAGCCATCTTTATGTTTTATTTGGTAAAATTTATTCAAATCTTGCCTATTTTTAAAAATTTTTTGTTTTCTTATTGAGTTGTAAGATTTCTTTATATATATTCTGAAGTATTTTATCAAAAACATAATTTGTGAATATATTCTCTAAGTGTGTGGTTTGTGTTTTCATTTCCTTAATGGTGTCTTTTGAAGTGCAGAAATCTTACATTTTGATAAAGTACAATTTATAAATTTTTTCTTTTAAGGATTATGGCATTGATGTCATATCTAAGAACTCTTAACCTAATCCAAGGACACAAAGGTTTTCTTTTTCCTTCTCTCTAAATGGTTTATAGTTTTAGCTCCTACATTTAGTTCTATTATCCATTTTTAGTTAATCGTTTGTGTATGGCATGAAATAAAGGTCTAAGTCCACTTTTTTGCATGTGGCTATCCAATGACCCAGCACCATTTGTAGAAATGATTACATCTCTGCCATTGAACTACTGAATCACCTTTTTAAAAAATCAATTTACCATAAATATAAAGATTTATTTCTGGACTCTCAATTCTGTTTTGTTGATTAAAATGTCTGTCCTTATGTCGGCACCATACTATCTTAATTACAGTTGCATTATATACATTTTAAAATTGGATGGTATAAATCCTCTGATTTTATTTTTCAAGATTTTGACTATTCTGAGAAAGAGCGAAGAGCCTTGCATACCTGGAATAAATCCCACTTGTTTATGTTGTATATTTTATATATTAAAATACTGATAATATCCTGTTAAAGATTTTTACACCTAAGTTCAGGAGGATTGTTTGTAGTTTACTTTTTCTGTAATATCTTTGGCCTCATGAATGAGTTGTGAAGTGTTTTTTTCTCTTCTATTTTCTGGAAGAGCTTGTGACAAGTTAGTGTAATTACACTTTAAAGATTTCTAGAGTTCTCTAATGAGACTATCTGTGCCTTGAGATTTTATTTTGGAGAGCTTTTCAATTAAAAATTAAATTTAATGATTACAGGACTATTCAGATCGTCTATTTCAACTTAGTTAAACTTTGGCAGTTTGTGATTCTTAAGGTATTGTTCCATTTCTTCTAAGTTGTCATATTTATGAGCATAAAGTTGCATGTAGTACTCCCTTCTGTATTTTTTTTTAATTATTTCAGTATCTGGAACAATTTTATTGTTTTGTTTTTTGTAGTTTTTCTATCTCCGATTTTATTTTCTGCTCTTACCTTTTTAAAAATCTCATTTCTCTGCTTGCTTTAGATTTATTTTGCTCCTTTTTATAGTTTTTTGAGATAAGAATTTGTTATTGACATGACACCTTTCCACATTTTTAATGTAACATTTAGTTCTATAAAATTTCCTCTCCGTACTGCTTTGGCTAAATTCTACAAATTTTGATACGTTTTGCTTTCATTTGTATTTAGTTCTATGTGCCTTTTTATTATCTTTGAGACTTCTTTGACTCGTATTTATTTATAAGTAATTGTGTTGCTTAATTTCCAAGTGTTTTGAGAGTTTTCTGTTGTCTCCTTTATAGATTTCCAATTTGATTCCATTTTAGTCAGAGCTCACACTGGATGATTTCAATTATTTTACATTTTTCAAGGTTTATGGTACATTTCATGGTGTTTTTTTTTTTTCCCCCTATTTGGTAAATGTTCCACAAGCAATTGAGGAAGTTGTATTCTTCTGTTGGATGATCTGTTGTTTCATATGTTAATTACATCCTGTTGATTGTGTTGTCTAGATCAGCTATATCCTTATGATTTTTTGCCTAATTATTCTATCAGTTGCTGAATGGGAAGAGTGTTGAAATTCCCAAGTATATTTATAGATTCTTCTCTTTCTCATTTTAGCTTTATTAGTTTTTGTGTCATGTATTTGAGGCTCTGTGGCTTAATTTGTACACATTAGCATATTGTGTCTTCCTGGAAGATTGATCCTTTTTGATTCATTCTATAATGTCCCTTTTGGTCTTTGAAGTCTACTTTATAAAATATTAATGTTACCACTCCTGGCATTTTTATTGAATTATTAATGTGTACATGGAATATCTTTCCCTACCCTTTTACTTTCAATCTACCTGTGTTTAAATTTAAAGGGAATTTCTTATATGTAGCATATAGTTGTGTTTGGATTTTGTTTTATTTTAAATCCACTCTGCCAATATCTTTTGATTGTTGCATTTAGACCATTTGCATTTTAGTTAATTATTAATATGTTTGCACTTCAGGATGCTATTTTATTATTTATTTTCTATTTGTTTCTTTTAATTCTTATTGTTCTGTTTTTTCTTTCTTGCTTTTCTGCAGGCTACTTGAACATGCTTTAGGATTCCATCCTGATTTATTCATAGCACTTTTGAGTTTTCTCTGTATATTTTCATAGTGTTTGCTCTGGGTGCTACTTATAACCATGTACTAGTATCAACATTTACTACTTCAAAACAAGTATAGACACATCACTTCCACTTGGATCCCTTTACAGTCTCTATCTTTAAACATCATTGTTTAGAGTATTATATTAGATGGCAATATAATTTTTGTTTCAATAATCAAATATGTATGGACTTATATCTCTTGCTTCCTAATGCTCAAAGTTTCCTTCTTTTACAATTTCCTTTCTGTTTGATGAACTTCCTTTATCCAGTCTTTTGAGGGTAGTTCTGCTAGTCACAAAATCTTTTAGTTTTTATCCATCTGTGAATTTTTATTTTCCCTTCATTCCTGAAAGATAGTTTGTCAGATACAGAATTACATCAACAGTTTTTTTTTTTTCCATTTTATTCTTCATCGTTTCACATGAGAAATCCATTCAAATTGGTGTTTCTCTACAGGAAATGTATCCTCCCATCCACCTTGGCTGCTTTCAAGACTTTGTCTTTAGCTTTCAAAAGTTTAAGTATGATGTATCTTGGCATGGATTCTTCGTGTTTATCCTGTTTAAGATTCATTCCACTTCTTAGTTCTGTAGGTTATTGTCATTCATCAAATTTGAGAACTTTTTAGCCATTATTTCTTCAAATGCTCATTCTTCCTTTCTCTTCTCTACTTTCTTGGACTCTAGTGATATGAATGTTGATATTTAATTATTTTTCCACAGGTCCTTGAGTCTGCTTATTTTTCCCAGTCTATTTCCTCTTTATTCAGACTGGGTGAAATCTATGGTTCTGTCCTCAAGTTCCCTAATTCTGTCCTCTGTCTCCAAACTACTGCTGAACTCATATAGTGAGTTTTTAATTTCTATTGTATTTTCTATTTAATTCTATTGTAATTTCCATTTGTTTCCTTTTTCATAACTGATTTCTTTCCAAGATTTTCTCCTCTTTCATTTAAGAGAATGTTTAATGGATTGTTATAGCATTTTTATAATGTCTGCCTTAAAATTCTTATCTGATAACACCATTTGATTTATCTCATATTTGGCATCAGTTGATTTCATTTTTCCTTTGTGATTTTCTTGGCTTATATTCTGGGCATTTTGTCTATTGTGTTAGGACACTCAGTCCTATTTAAATATTTTATTTTACAGGGAGTTACTTTACTTAGGTTTAACACACAATTATTAGCCTACTTTTATAGGCTGTGATTCCAATGGCAGTTTGATTTTCAGAGACTTTGTGGTATTGTTTTGGTCTGTTTAATGTATCCAGTGCTGCTGGGGTTTGCACTGGTCTCTGTTATGGTGCCTGAGTGGGTGAGAGAAATTTTCTCTGGCTGGTTACCAGATATTTCTTAATAAGAGAGCGGTGTGGACAAATTTTTTATTGGTACCCTTCAGCTACCCAGGTTTCTCTGAGCCAGGGAAGAGAACTGAAGTTCCAGGGAGACAAAGTGGTTTCTGGGAACAGACTGTTAGCTTTAAGGCTGTTAGCTATGACAGGTCCTTTTTCCTAGTTCCACCAGTCAGCCCCAGTATCTCTGGTCAGAGGAACAAAGTCCTCAGCCCTTGGAAACAAAGAGACTTCCCCAGCTGGGCCATCTGCTTTCCCTAGGTCTCTCTTATAGACCCACCTCAGTCTCTCTCCATGGAAAATAGGATTCTCTGGTCCAGCAAGGAAGGAGAATGCTTTTCCTATTTTTGGCAGGGCTCTAGGTTGGTCTCCCTTGCTTTGGTTTTCAGAGGGACTCCCACTAGATCCAGGGGAAAGAATGAGTTATGGGCTACCTTCTGTTGCTAGGTGGGAAGTTGGAAAATGCCAGGTCTGGTTGGTCCTCCTCTGTTGATTGAGGATGCAAGATGACCTGCTTCTATGTTGTTCCTCTGGTCCTAGGGTCCAAACCAGCTTCCCTTTTTTCTCAGCACCCTTTGGTATTCTTTTGCTTATTTTTATGCCATTTCCAGGGTTTATAAAGCTGTGTTTAGCAGGGAGGCACAAAGAAAAGTCTATGCCATCTTGTCCAGACCAGAAGCCCCTTACTAATGAGTTTTATGTAGTCACAATTCATTAAAATTTTAATTTTTTTCTGTTTTGCTAATTTTGACTCAGTTACATTACAGATATAAAAAATCCAAAACAAACTTTTGTCCAATGTAGGCATTTAATCTATTTTTTCCAACATGTAATTAATGAGATGGGAGATGGAGGAATAGATATGTCAACACAACAAGATTTAAACTGAGCTTGAGGCCATACCCATAAAGATACTGTTGAGGAACACACACACACACACACACACACACACACACACACACACACACACACCCTTCCTTTCCAGGCCATCTCCTTCCAATCTTCTCAAGGAGAGTCTCTATATCAAACACAAATTGATTCATCAAGCCACCAAGGGAGCTGGAGAAAAAAGGAGGGATTATAATAGGGAGGGCACAGCCCTCTTTCCTGGGGCTCTGAGTGACAAAACCTGCCTGGAAACTTCTGCTTGGGAAAGCTCTGTAGTGCCAAGAGGAAAGCAGCTCCAGAACTACCCATATTGGCCCAGCTTTCTCTGAGCTTTTGTCAGGAAGTAGACTGGATCCAGTCAAGAGCACCAAAGTAGATATTTATTTGGGGCAGGATACTCAAGCCAGTATATTCTATTGTTTTCTTATTTATGTGATTTGTCATTCCCAAGAAGCATTTAAAGTGATTTTAATGAATACATACTATATAAGAAAATATAAAATATAAATTAGACATAGGCCAATAAAAAAAAAAAAGAGCAAGAGGAAAAAAGAGATAGGAGTAAGGCTTGTGCTAAACTGCTCCTCTGTAATTTTCTACATTTGCAATAAATAGCCTGTGAGAGGGTACACTGTTGGAATATTTCCTGTGCCATCTCTGACTGGGCTTTCAGGAGCAGCAGGACCAAGCATGGGGGGGAACAAGGTGGACTCCTAAAATGGAGGGACCCTCTAGATATGCCATAGAGGGAGACAAGTTCCCATGGAAATTTCCCTATAGTACTCCATAGATTTCCTTCCCCTGGAACACGTTTGATTTTTTTTCTTAAAGATTCCTGAATTCTCAGTTTAAGAATGTTTATGCTTCTGGGCAATGTAACATAGTAGAAGTCTTAAGCTATTAAGTTCTTGAGGGACTGCATCTCATTTGGGTCCAAGCCAAAGACTATCTCAATATGCAGAGAGTTGTAAACCAAGGCTAAAATTAAGTCATTAATTTTTCGTACTCTTGTTTTTAAAATTCTTCTATTTGATTCTCAGAATCTAAGCCAAAACTGTTAGATATATACTTGCGGTATTCTTCCCAAGTCACTTGGAAATCTAGGTGATGCTGATGACATGCGGGAGCAGAGAAGTAGCCACAGAGTAGTGCTGTGCTGGGTGACTAAATGACCACGCTTTTTCCACTATGGGAGCTGTCTCTCTCCTGAGGAATAGAAGAACACAAAAAAAGAAATCCAGTCAGCTAGACTCTACTGTCTATGTATACAACGCACAACAGTGTTCTTGATTTTGGTGCAAATCCTAGGTGGGCAGTTGCTGGACAGCATATCTGAATCTAAAAAATATTTCTTAACTCTTCATGAAACCAGTCTCTCCACACCCTCCACTCCCACTCAGGGATAGATTTATCTTCTTTCCTACCTCTCTGGAGCCTCTCTCAAACATCTTTAATTTCTGAAATTCTCTTGCAGTCCCATTCACCCTGCTTTTTGATTTTTAATATATTCAAGCCTCCCTTAGACTGAAAAAAAAAGGTACGCTGTTCCATTCACCAGTCTATTGCTCTACCATCTGCTCATGAAGTCATGGCCCAGTTCTTTTTCCTATTTTTATTCTCCTGAACTATTCTTTCTCAGCCCTCATAAAAAGTTTAGCTTCATACTTTAGTATTTCTCTTATTTTTCGAAGATCCCTAGTTACCTCTTCCCAATTAAACTCAGTGGCTTTGCCTCAGACATTATTCCACAGGCTATTCCATTAGGCTGTTTCGACTTGCTCTATGAAGGCAAAGACTATGATTTATATTTCTCATATTTCTCTAACTCTGTGTTGTACAGATTGTTTTATTTGAGTATCTATAGCTGTAGTCCATGGATGTGACCTTTCTTATATTACCTGAAATGGCAATGTAAGGTATAGTACCGAAACATACTGAGCAAAATGCATCATATATGTATGTATATTTATGTTTTTACTTTAAAAATGTTTGTGTGTTTCCATTTTTATCAGAAAAGTGAGTTTATAGGGGGGATGGTTTCTAATCAAAACGCTGTGGGATGAATGCTCTCTGACACAAAGGAAAGCAACAAAATGGGCAAAAAAAAATTTGTCCAGGGCTTGCTGAAGAAAAATCTAGACATTATCAAGGAATAGACCTTTTATTGAAAGTAGAATATGAAGTTTCCTAATCTAAAATATATTATTTTAAGTTGAAGAGTTAAGAAAAAGGAAAAAAAAAATCTTGGATTCTCTACTAAAAGTTAGAGGTTAGCTTTGAGAGGAAAGAATGCAGTAACCCAAGTTCAGAATAAACCAGAAATGCCTTGAGTAGCCTTTTCTGATAGAACGTTATTGGAAAGGAAAATAACTGATGTGAAGGAGGCCAGTAACACAGGGGCCACTCAGTCTGAAATGACTGGAGTTTAAAGCTTGATGTTACTGCTTCTTATATTGCTGAGGTTGCAGCCTCTGGTGGAGCGAAAAGACCAGCAGACCTGAAATGAGATCTCGGCTGGAGTCCTAGTTCTGGAGTCAGTTGAGAGATGCCTCAACATAACTTCCATTTTCTCATGCAGGGAATATTTCTATATTGCATTCCCATGAGATTATTTACATGGAAGCCCTTGTCCGCTGGTATCTATTTGTTAAATATTATTCTTGAAAGGGAAGGTTACATGTGAGCCAAAAGACTTTTGATTAATTCATATTGCTCTGAATATTTAATAAAGTATTTTTAATAAGTATTTTGTAAAAAGCTACGGCAAAGTTATAACTGCTGAAAGCCTGATTTAAGAAAATAATAACACATCTTTTATCAACTCAAGGAGTAAACAGAAACTTTAAGTTATACACAATTAAAGATCACCATCTAGTGGCCCAACTATATTATAACTTCTGAAGTGAGCTGCAAGTTCCAAGGACTTCAGAGGCCACATAGGTATGTGGGAAGCATCCAGCCCCACTAAGGGGAGGAGCGAAGAATAAGACTTTGGCCTGGAGACTTTGGCCCCACTAAAGGCATTCAAAATTCAAGTTACAAACAAAACACTGTGCCCTCCAGACCAAACAATTTTCCAAATCAAGATTTGCTCTTGGGCCTGTGGTTATTCAGAATATGGACAGTTGAATGTGATAAAGTAAAGCAATAGCTCTTTGGGAGATAAGCTCAGAGAGATCCAAAACAATGAAGGCTTTTAAAATGATCTTGGGTGAAATTTTTGCATCTCATCAGTAACTTTACAATGGAAAATGTGGTTTGCTTGTGGTAAAATTATTGGTGTGTACATTTGATGATAAAAGAAGTTGTGATACTTTCAGAGAATGAAGCAATAAAGTCACTAGAAAACATTATTGCCCCACATAATTCTCTTCTCTCTAATGAGGCAGTAACTTGTTGAAAAGGGCACAGGTTTTAGAGTCAGAGAACTGTGTTCAAATACAGGCTTTGCTCCCTAATGGCTGTGTGACTTTGGCATATTACAAACTCTCACGGGGCTGTTGTAAGAATTAAATGAAATAAACTTGGAAAGGGCTTACCCCAGTATCTGGAATACACTCGGTGTTCACTTCGCCCCTCTCTCACTTACAAAAAGAACCCACCTAATTTCTTTAAAAGAAGAAAATAAAGAAGAAACTTAATTTAGAAGAAAATAGAGTTTAGATCTTTGTCCAAAACTGGCTTTTAAATTACATTTTTCCATTAAAAATGAAAATAAAAGACAGTTTAATCACTATATGTAGGGTTAACTCAGAACATAGCCACTCCACATGCTCAGAAGACTGAAACCTGCCCAGCCAGCAGCCAAGGAAGGGTGTACACAAAGAGCTTTCAGCAGTGCCTGCTCCGTTGGACATTTTCTGCGGCTCCTTCGGATGTTATCTGCTCCTGTAACCAAGCAGCATATCTTGCTCCTATCCATGTGAGGCTACTCCCCCAGTGAGAAAACCCCTCCTTCTGCTTGTGGGCATACAAAGCTGCTTGCACTTGGTCAGCAGTTTTTCTTCCTGCAGCTCTGAACAAATGGCCTGCTGCTGAAACTTCCCTGCCTCATGAGTAACCCTCTGGTCCTTCTGGTGGTTTTTCCAGAATATTCAAACCTATGCGCAAGTTCCTGGCCTGGGGCTCCTGCAAAACACTGTGTAATTAAAATAATAGCAGTTGTCCCAACCCTAACTGATTCTGTGTTTTCTTTCAGGATGCAATTTTCTTACTGGTAACATGGAAGAAAGAGTTGTATCACTGTAAAATGAAAATAATAGTACAAATCTCACAATGTTTTAAGCATTAAATGAAATGTAGCATAAATGTCCATAGCTCAGTTCCACATAGTTATTTAGGATACTACAAATTTTCATTATTAGTACTGGTCTTTGTCTCTCTTGGGACATCTGTGAGACCATAATAATGTGTATATATGCATATATACACACATTAATTATTTCAGAAATGCCTGCGGGTCCTTGATACTTTCTTCATAAATCCCTTTTTCACCAAGATTCTTCCCCTGTAGCTCTCATAAGGTGCCTATTCCTATACTCACGCTATGCATGTGAGTGGTTTTCAAACAAATTACAACAGAATCTGCATTTCAAAATGAGAGTTGTATCCTTTTAAGTGTGTGATACTAAGATTCTTGTTCCTAGTAATATCCTTCTACTCTGGAAATTTCTCTTAGCTGACTAAATATCCTTTTAACTCAAGAAAATCAAAAGAGTAAAGGATTTTAGTCAAATAGAGAGATTTTTGGGGGTAGTTTATAAGTTGGTTCTGAAGGTAATTCATGAATATTTGTTCAGCAATGATGAAATAACTGTGCAAAGTGACATTAAAAGAATGTCATCATTTGGATACATTAATTATAAAATGTTTTTTTAAAGTAACATCTTTATATTTTAAAATGGCCTACATCTGGAGGCCCAAAAGGCCTACATCCCTCTTTGTATCCCTTTAGGCTGGTAAGCTGACGCATGTACCAACTGGCACCTTGTCTATTCACAGAATTCTAGTGTGGACCCACATTGTGTGTGTGTGTGTGTGTGTGTGTGTGTGTTCTCAATAATCCTTTCCAGGAGGGATCTCAGAGGACTTAATCCTTGAATGCAACAGGGCCTTTGCACACTGACTTGCAGCACCCAGAAGTGGCATATACATTTTTGTCAGGCCACGTGTTCTAATTTGGGGTATGGAAATACGGTTGCTAAGTAAAGCAAGACAGCTATGACAGGAAGTCAAACCTTAGCGACCAAGACCAGCATTCAAGTCCTAGCCGCACTGCTTGCTTTGTGCTTAATTATTCTGTGCCTCATTTCCTCATCTGTGAAATGGGGACCTGAGGTTGCAAAAGCACTTTGTAAGCATCCAGCACCTCCTCTGCCCTCTGCACTCACTAGGTCACTTCTAGCCCTGCAAGAGGTGTCTCACCCAGCTCACAGGACAAGCTATGCAAAACAGGGAAGAAGTACCCTCAGCGGTGGGGTGTGCGATGGCCTGTGTCAGCTGTGGCCAAGGCCCACTGAAAGCTCCTTTCTGCCCATGCCCTACCCTCAGCAGGATGACCCAGGCTCACCGAACGCCTCTCCACACTCCCTTTTTTCCTGCCATTCTTGCCTTGGATGACATCCAGTGAGCGGTAGCTGGGTGGCTTCTCCTCAGGCCAGTTTGGGGAGTGGGAGCGGTGGTGGCGGGGGGCTCCCCAGCCCTGGGGTTGCCTCTCCTTCTCCTCCTCAGAGCTCCAAGAACTGAGGCCTGAAGGCAGGGGAGGGGAGCAGCTGCGGTGCCTGCGTCGTCGCTGGTGCCGCTGGTGCTGCTGGACATGCTCTCTGGGGCTGGGCCTCCGGGGTCTGTCTGGGTGGCGACTCTGGAGGGGAGCATGGTTTGGCCGCCAGTGCTCCTCGCTGGATGAAAGGCCATCACTGAGGCTGTCCCTGTCTGACCAGGGCATGGATGACCTGTTTGGCTTGGAGCTCCGGTGCCTTCCATCCCACATCTGGTCCAGCTCCCTTCGCTCCAAAGCCCAGTGCTTAGGCTCCCGGTTCTGGAGCTCCTCGCGGAAATCAAAGTGGTGGTGCTGTCTTCTCTCTTCCCTCAGGTCCCAGGGTACAGGGGAAATTGGGGTGAGCCACTGCTGTCGGGAGGAGTTGCTGGTCCTTCTTGAAGACGGCAGGTCTCTGATCAGTGGGGGCAGGTGGATGATTCTGCGTTCTACGACCTCAGAGCCCAGGGAGGACAGCATGCTGAGGGGTTGGCCAGATATGGCTTTGAGGCCAGGGGGCAGAGGCTGGGCTGGGTTGAAGTTCCGCAGCTCTTTCTCCAAATACTCTAGGACACCGTTGGTGATGGGAGGGTGAGCAGTGGGCTGGGTCACTGGCATCTGTGGGAGACTGGATCGCAGGGACAAATCTGAATGGAAACAAGAATAAGAACATGCACAACTGCTGGCCCAAAAAATGCTCCTCAGAACTGGGGCTCTAGAATGCCACATTATTTAGCTTGCATCCATCCCCTCCCATCCTCAGTCATAAAGGTACTTCGTGGTAATAAAGGCCCCAAGGCAGCTTGTGCTCATACCTTTGCCCTCTCCCATCCTAAATTTCTGGCATGGTTTACCTCGCTGTAGCAGTTGGTTCATTGGATAAGATGAAAACTGGGAGCTCCTGTCCGCCCCCCAGTACAGGGGTTTTTCCATCATCTGAGGGCCTAAGGCCTGAGCCTGTTTCATGTAGTGGTGGCGAGCCAGGGCTGCAGGAGAAAAAGGAAAAATGCAGACCCTTAGCCTGGGCAAGGCTCACAACTCCCACTTCACTTGCCTACACCCAGTGGCCTTGCCAAGAGGCCAGCTTCTTTTCGCCAAGTTAATTATGACCTATCTGGCATGAGAGTAAGAGTTAAAGGAGTATTGAATCAATTGTTCCTCTGGGAAGGAACTGAGAATAAATTCCCTCAGCAAGACTGCAACTCCCACACCCCAGGAATATATACTCTTAAAGCCTGACTTCCTAATCTTGAAAACATTTCATCATTCTGCTCATTTCCAAGGTCACCTAAAATGTATAGGTAGATACCTGGATAATTAGCAGGCAATGAAACCATGGGCCTAAACCAACAAGGCCTTCAGCCACAGGCCGAATATAGAAGGTACAAGATGCAAAATGCTCAGAGGAGGCCGTGACTCAGGGGCTGTCAGGGAAGCTCAGGGCTGCCTGTTCAGAGTAGAAAAAGAAAAAGAGAAGGATGTAGATGCTAAGATCAAAGGGCAGAATTACTGGTAAAGAATGTTTCTAGCTGGTACGCCAGCCCAGGGTGGGAGAAAACCAGTGGGAGGAAGGCAAAGAGCTGAAGTGGATCCAGTGGACACTTTGTACTCTTTTCCTCACCTTACTAAGTACTGGGGGTTTCCCTAAGTAGGGGGAATCTCTAAGGGGTGGGGTGGAGGCAGAGAAAGGAGAAGGGAAATACCATTTCCTTTCAAGGCAAAGAAAATAACATAAAAAAAGCATAAGGGATCCATAAAAATGTCACTCTAGTCCCTTAGGTGCAGCTGGTCTGAAGCTCATAATCCACAGTAAGTGTAAGTTAAAAACAGGAGCACTGAGTTTTTGTTCGTGAATTTCTATTTTGAGGTAACTGAGTGCCACATGTCTCCCAAAGTCCCTGCCTACCCATGTGTGAAGGAAATATAGTTGTGTGTTTAAGTGCATGAAGTGCCTGCCTCAGGCCCCAGGCCTGGCACTCTCACCTCCTTCTGGGTTCCTCAAGTCCTGTGGCCATCCCTAATGCAGCAGGCTCTGCCTGAGGCTTCCTCTTGCCACAATAGGGGAGATAGGAGGCAGCCATTCTGGACCCAGCTGCACAGAGTGGGGCATTTGGTGAGGCCCACAGTTAAGGGACCATCTGGATGGCTACTCAATGTCTCCAGTGAGAAACAAACTTCCAGCACAAAAAGTGGCTGTTGCAGACCCCCCAGTGGTTGTAGCTCCAGCCCTGATGGAGAGTCACAGCCCAGCCTGGAGGAATTCAGATGTAATACAGCAGCTCTCATAGGTGCCCCACCTTCATGCCAGTAACAGCACTCCAGACCCTCCAAAGACAAGTGGACCTGCTCAACACTTTCTACTCCCTCTTGCTAACAGACGCCTCCTGCAGCTCCCTATACATGCCACTGTCCTCGTGTATGATGCCCTGCTTAATATGTGCCAGTCACTTTAGAGAAGCTAACTAGTCAGTAAAATCTCTCAATGAGGGAAACAGATGAGGAAGTTGGGCTCCAAGAGGTTACCTTCCCAGGCCACAGTCCCACAGCAGGTGACTGGGAGAGGCAGGGTGTGACCCTGTGTCTGCCTGAATGCCTAAGCCTGTGCTTCTTCTTCCAAACCACTGAGTCCACAGACTCCTTTATTTCTCTGAAGCAAAAAAAAAAAAAAAAAAACAAAACAAAAAAAACCAAAAAACAAAAAAACCTTTCCCAGCAGTACCTCCTTACTTTGTCACTTTATTTATCTCCAACTCAGTTCTAAACCTTCCAAAAGCCACTCGAACTAGTCTCTGTCTCCAAGGCCTAGGGACATCAGATTCCATCAGGAACAACTCTGTCCATCCCTACCCCTCTAACTGAATCCTGACTTCCTCCAGAGGGTACTATCTTCCCTTTTGCCCACTACCTTCCTCCCACTCCTCCAATTTAAGAGGAGGGAAAGGAAGAGTTGAGATCACTACTTGCTCCCCAAATGACTTTTTAAATTAATCGGACCCCCTGCTCAATAACTCCCAAGAGACCTTTGCAGATCCTCCACGAGCTTTCCTGTTGAATTTTCACATACTCAAGAGATTCAGCCACCTGCTCCCTTCCTAGCTGCTACAACTTTTCCCCCAGGGTCTCTCCCTTCCCTGATACACTGTAACTAATGAGATATGAGTAGAAAAAGACAGCCTCTGAGCTTCCCCCTTACCCTCCTGTCCCTAGAAATAGCCCCATGGGGATGTCTAGACCATCAGGGTTTTCTGCTACTCAAGTAATGGGGAATCAGACAGGCAATAAAACAAGAAACATGAAGAAAGTAACAAAGCTTCAAAAGACTCCTACTAAGTTACCTCTGAATCTCAATGGAGTAAAGTCTGCCTCGGTCACATTTAATGAGCTGGTTAAAAATACAGATTCCTAGATACCACTCCCCAGAGACTCAACTTCAGTCTAAAGCAGGGCAAGAAAATTTGTGTTTTCAATGAGCTCCCTGATTCTAATGCACGGAGTCACACTGGAGTTGACTGTTGAGGATCCTCAACAACTTTTGAGAAATATGGTCCTCATGGATAAGTTTCTTTAAAAGGGGGGTGGGGAGGCGTGCTTTGAGAGTCAGATGGACTTCAACTTGAATACCAGCATATACCAGCTGTGTGATTTTGAGTGAGTTTCTGGAGGGTCTGGGCTGAATCTCCTTATTTGTGAGCTGGGGATAATAATGCCTATTTTACAAGGTTGCTGATGTTAAATGAGGTAACACAGATGAAATGCCTAATATGTGGTAGTCAATAGATAGTGGCTCTCATTATTATAATAAATTGTTATAATAAGTCACTTCTTTTGCCTTAGATCCCTTAGGAGACAAAAGTACATATTTGGAGACTAAACCACCAAAGGTACATTTATCTTCATTTCTAAGGAAACTCAGGGCATATTCTTTAAGATGTCTTCTTCATGACAGAAGGGATGCTCAATATCTCCCCTCCCTCCAGAGCCATGCGCCTCCTGCCCACTGCAGCCAGCATCATCTGTGGACATCATCTGTGGTGTCCCTGAAGACCTCCAACTGTACCTGCTCATAAGTGCTTACCCTGCCTTACCACCCCGTCTCCATGCCTGCAGAACTCATTCTTTTCCCTCATCTACCCACGGTCACAAAGTGTTTTTGCTATTTCCCATACTATCAGTCCCCTCTGACTTGACCAGCTAGTCATTTCAGCAATATCTTCAGGACCCTTCTAGAATCCCAGGCCCTTTGAACTCTTACCATCTCAGCTTTAGGGAACCACCAGCAGACACTTCCTGTCCTCACACTGTCAGAGCTGACTATACTGTCGGGCAACTGACCTCAAATAGGCCTCCTCCTCGTCTGACTTTCCCTGACTTATCTGTGGACCCTACTTCCCTCCTCCAGTGCAGCAGTTTAAACAGCTCCCATTTCTCATGTCTTCCCATCCTCATGAACTTTCAGTTGATGATACCACTTTTGCTGAGGAAGAGGAACCAGCCCTAGGCATGGAATTAAGAGACCTAGGTCTAGTCCAGACCCTGCCACTAACTAACAAGCTGTGTGTACTGTGAGGAGTGTGGGGGGGTGGGCACTGATCAGAGATTCTCAGTGTAGCCTGTGGCCTGCTGCAGGGTCTGCCTAGGGGTTTTGTGGGGAGGAGGGCCAGTAACTGATCTAGAGCTGAACATTGTTTTTCCAGTTCTCCCAGGAAAAAGAAGGCTCAGTTTCAATCACTTTCATCTTTAAGTTCTACTGTTTACTAGTACTAAAGTGATTTTCAAGAATCACTAAAATTTAGTAGTATTTTCTTTTTCTTCCCTCTGGTTCTCTATTAACTCTCACTAGAAAATGGGAGCAGGTGAGGGAGGCAGGCTGTGGTCAGAGAAGTCCAGGAACCACTGACCTCATTCTGGAAGCTCCTTTCTACATCTACAATTTTGATTTGCTAAAATCGAGACAGGCTGATATGAGCTCCCTCAGCTTCCTCCCTTATACTTTAATCATCTTCCACATTTTAATGACTTCCTTTCTCTCTTTAGAGGTCAGGCTGTTTTTCTTTTCCTTTCTAAGCCTGATGTTACTCCTACCGGCTTCATCACTCCTCAATGCTCACCTCACTCCATAATGCTTCACTTTACTCATTTTCCATTGGTCTTGGTTCTCTGTCTACAAATATGCTTAGTATGGAAAACACACACACACAAAACAGACACATATACCCCCTTCCGCAACCAAGACCTTTTCTTAACAACTTCTGTCCCTTCCATGTAATCTCCTCTCGTCACCAAACTTCTCAGGACAGTATGCCCTACTGATTCATTTTGAAAGTGACCTCATCTGCTCAAGTCTAGGAACCTTTAACTGTGGCCTGCATTTCTTTAGTTTACCCGTTCTTCCAAATGAACTCTAACCACTTAGGAGGAACTACTCTCCCCCAGAGCTTGTTTATCAGCTGACTGACAGTTGGATACATTTATCATCTGTGCAGCATATGTCCCCAGTCCTGCCTGTTTTGAGTGTAGCCCTGACCTAGGGATTCTCAGAAGACATCTTGGGAGGGTTTTTCTCATCTCTTACTACATATTACTACTCCAGTAACAGTGACTTCTTCACGGCATTTCTCCAGAGGCCACTTAAATGTAGGGAACACCACAGCCCAGTGTTGAGTTCTCCTCTATTTTCCCTCTTTTTAATAAGTTCATTGGTATTTCAGCCAATCCCACTGTGACCTACACATAGAGGTTGTGGCAGCCACTACTGTAGGAAATTCGGGTTCTCATAAGTCAGACAAACATGGATTCAACACTGTACTGCCACTACTACTTACTAGCTGTATAACCTTTCTGACCTTCAGTCTCCTCATATTAAATAGTGATTATACGTGCTTTCTAGGTTTGCCAAGATTCGATAGGGAAATATAAGCAAACGGTCTATACACAGCCAATAACAGTTCTCTTTTCCTGTAAGACAGCAGCCTCAGAACACAAGCCTGAAACCAGACTCAGACCACTGACCTTCTTGGCATTGTAGATTAGGTTTTGTTTCTATCTTAAGAGACAATTTCTTATTTTTCCTTTTTTTTTTTTTTTCCTTTCAATGGACTAAAATAATTACAGTGGTTATCTCTGGGTGCTAAGATTAATTTTTACATTTTCTCAAATTTTCTACAGCATAATACTTATACCATCAGGAAAAAAATGTGATTTTAAAAATACAAAAACGCTTTCCACTTAAAGAAGTTGATTCCACTCATCTGTTTACTCATGAAAGATCTTTATAAATTAATTTATTATTCTTTTCCCTCCAGCATGCATTCTGCAGCCAGATTATTTAGGGCATGTCATGATTCTGTTTTAAAAGGTCAAATTTCAGCCTAAAGAAAGATCACATTAACATCAAGATCTTCTGCTCCCTCTCTTCCCTTGCTCTAAAACAGAGATTCTCAAAGTGTGGCCCCCAGACCAGAAGCATCACATCACCTTGGAACTTTTGAAAAAATTCTCGGGCCTACCCGAGACCTATTAAATCAGAAACTCTGGAAGTGTGGCCAGCAATTAAGCTTTAACAAGCCATCATGGTGATTCTTAAGGTTAAGAACCACTGCTCTAACTTCTCTCTCCTTTTACCTGCTCTTTTCAAGTCATCTCTAAGGAGCAGATTCCACTGCTACTTTTAAACCACTCCAGCCACCTCCTGTTCAAGGAAGGTTGGTGCTAGGAGCACAGACACATCAGGGCCACTGAGGAAATGCCATCAGTAGGCAGAGCCAGCTAAAGGAGACCTTAGGCAGGCTAGAATGAAGACAGGCAATAGTCCTCCCACTTGACTATATAGCTTGCCCAAGCATCATTTTCTTGGTAGAGGCCAAAGCCCCTCGAGCCTGTGATGAGAGAAGGTAATGGAGGAGAACCTGGAAGAACCCAAGGTTTTGACGCGGGCATGTGAAGTGATCTGTTTGGGGCACCAGGCTCCAGTGCTTGTCCATCCCCTTACCTTCCTCAGGGCAGCAGCAACGGGTGGGACAGCAAGGGCAGCGGATATAGCAGCAGCAATACTGAGGACAGCACTGGCACCAGCATATTCCAATCAGCAGGAGCAGGAGGAGGGCTCCCAGAATTATGAAGATCACTGTCAGCCAGTCTGCAGGCAAGAAGCCGAGCAGGGGTTAAAGTAAATATGCTCGGGCACGCTTCCAGTTCTAACATTTTAGAGGTCTAATAAATATAGGTCTTGACCTACAGGGTAAGTTTAACCAATACACTGGTGTTAAAAAAAATAAAAAGTTTAGCTTTGGTAAGGGAACTTCAGAGTTTGGAAATCCAAAAATAGCTTGGGCTTGCTTGTTTTTGTTTTTCCTTTCTTCCGTATGAAAAAAAGTGTCATGGTGGGGTGGACAAATAGAAAGCTCCAGCAGCACTTACGCAAGACAATGAGTTTCACCTCCTTATCTGGGTCTCCTGACGTGTCCCCTGGAGCTTCAATGGTACAGTAATATACTCCATGATCCCACCACATTACTTCATTAATCACAAGATCTGCTCCTGCAAGAAAGGTGGGAGAAAGGGCCACTAGTTAAAGGAGAAGGCACTGGTTTCTGACCTATGGTTGCTACAGGACCCTAGCTAGCAATGTCCTTTCCCATCCGAAGAGGTCCCCGTGTAGTTCAAAGAGAGGTTCAATTCCTTCTTTTTGAGACTTTCCTCCTCCAAACAGTATAATGGTGGTAGAACTGATCATTCACTGAGCGAGCCCTACTATGTACCTTGAAAGAATTTTGAATATATCGTGTCACTTAATTCCCATCACAACTCTCTAAGTGGGTGAGGCACATATTACCAGTTGTTTCCCAGTATCTAATCTCCCTTTCTCTCATAGTCCTAGAATTTTTGGTCATGTATGTGGCCATCTAGAATGAAGTCAATATTTCCCATTCTCTCTTACGGATGGACATGAACATGTAACTCCGTTCTGGTGGATAGAACATAAGCAGATTGTCAATGATGACTCTGAGGAACTTTATTAAAAACAGTTTGGCAACACCTTTGCCCTTTTGTTTTTCATCTCTTCTTCTGCTCTTATCTGGACAGAAAATGTGATGGCTGACCACGAAGAAGAAGATGACATTCTTAGTGAGCAGGAAGGATCTTGGGTTCCCAAGGAGTTAATGGAATAGAACCATCACACTTGTCCTGGACTGTCTATCTTCAAATTTATACCTGAGAAGAAATAAACTTCTTTATTGCTTAAGTCACTGATATTGTAGGCCTTTGCTTACTCGCAATCAAACTTAATCCTGACATGGTGGGTACAATTATTAGCTACACTTCAGGTAAAGAAACCAAGAGACTAAGCAGTCCTTAGCCTTTTCCAGGATGCTCAGAAACTGGCCTAACTACAGAGTGAGAATGCTTAGCAGAGGTAGATTCAAACCCATGTCTCTCTGTTTCGATGCTGGTGCTCTTAACCACTAAACTTTAATGTCCTCTCCAAACTGGGTGAATAAATGCCACAGCCTGGGCCTCTCACCATCTCTAAACAGATACCTCTGGACCTTGAAGGGATAGGTTATGAGATGAATTTGCATAAATAGGGATGAAATGCCAATATTTGAAGAATAAATGTTACCCAAGAAAAAAATTCAGTTCTTGTGAAAAACAGTGGTGTGTGACCCTGTTAAGATTGATGAATAATATGTTCAAGTTCAGGAAATGCAGGAAAGTTTCCCTGAAGACCTTTTGTGGGTCCAGCACTATATCAGACACTGTGGGAGATATGAAGAGAAATAAGACCCATATCTGTCCTGAAAGAACTTAAAGTCCAGTCAGAGAATCAGGGCAGCCTCCACATCCCTACTATTTTAGCCACAGTAAGTTCCAGAAGACATCTCCCAATTCCTAAAGACCTTAGCATTATAGACTTGCAGCTCTTTTTTTTTTCTTTAATTTTCATTTAATTAAAGTATAGCTGGCATTTAATATGTATTAGTTTCAGGTACACAATACAGTGATTCAACATTTATATACCTTACGGAATGATCACCACGATAAGTCTAGTAACCGTTATCTGTATATCTGCAATTCTTTATTATTTGTTAAGAAAATACTTACTGAGGAAATGAAACAAAAATGTGAGGTCACATGTTTCCTTCTCTTTTACGTCAATCCCTATGATTTTTTTTCCTACCCATGATTTTCCAAACCCACTACCTTTTCCCAGAAACAGCTTACCACATACTTGGAAGAATGGTGAAAATGCTTTGGGGGAAATTCCCCCTGCAAAGGTTAATGTATTTTACAAATCTGCCTCAATCCTCACTGGAGACATAAAGATCATTCTAGGGATGTCAGAGTAAAGAAGGCATTCAAATGTGTTAACATTTTAAATGGTCCAAGAACTGATTTGAGAGGGTCATCTCAAAGGATGCAAACATGGGCATAAAAGTGTCAGAAAACAAGGGCTCCAGGAAGTTACAAGTGTAGAGGTATAAATAAAAACCAAGGGGAAATACCACTTTCTCATGGGAGTAAGAAAGAGGCAGAGTCTGACCCAATGTGGTTAGGAGTAGAAATGGCACATAGCACTGCTCAAAATTAGGAAAAAAAGACAGAAAAGCAGGGACTATCACCTTTGGGAATATTCATTCTTCAAAAACTGTAAAGGAGACTTCCTAATTAAAGAGATTTTAAATTCTGGAGTCAGATCAGAGCTAATTCTGTGGGCTCTGGAGGAAATAGAGCCACCTGAATCTTTAACGATGCTCCTAGAGATAAGAAAAGAATAGATGTTCCCTAAGGCCAGGAGTTTAAGCATTGCTGGGGAACTCAGAGGTTCACGTAAAAGGATGAGACTTAAGTATTACAAAGTATTAGATATAAAGTTGGCGGCAGTTGTTAAACTGGCCCTCTTTAAACGACCTACCTTGAAATGGTCATACAATAGTCACTGATGTCTTCACACTGTTGCTATGAGTCCTCTGAGCGGCCTGCTGGTTGTATTCCCCCAAGCCCCCTTTTTTTTCTTTTTAACCAGTAAATGTTTATTTAACAGAGCACACAAAGCTCACTGAAGCAGGCTCTGAATTCTGTGCCAATCATCTATCACACTAATCCTGGATTATGAGACTGAAATTTGAGGTGCTAACCCAGCCATCCAAAAGTATGCTGAGTGATCATAACTAAAGTTCCCGGCATACTTACTGTTTGCTAAGTGCTTGACAACTCTGTAGAAGATAAGTACTATGCCAAGTTCCATTTTATATAAATTGAGGCTAAAAAACTGAAGGAACTTGCCCAAATTCACACACCCTATAAGTGCAAAATGAGAACCCACACCTGAGTCTGACTGCCAAGCGAGGGCTCAAACCATCACTCCCTGTAGTGGGCACAAAGAATAGATACACTTTAGACATAGTTTTCAAATGTCATGTTTGATATTCATATCAGTGTAGGGGCAGAGACCATCATGCCCATGTCTCTGATGAAGGAACAGAAGCCAGAGAAAATATCTGCCACTGGTCACTGAGTCAGCAAATAGAAGTAAGGGGATACGCAGCCAGGTCTTTTGATTCTAAGCCCAGTGCCCTTTTTTGTACCAGTGAAGAGTGATGGTTTTAAGGTGGCTATCTATTTGGAAGCCTCTGTATAATGGGCTTGGCCAGAGAGACACTCAGGAGCTTGGGGTTCTAGTGGGGTTCTAGCAGGCCCGAGAGCAATTCATGGAAAAGATCAAAGGAGCCTGATCCACACCTTAGCCCCAAATCTTAGGGAAGTGAAAGAAACTACCTAGTCCCAGACCTTTAGCCAAAGCTGCAGGACATCCTCTCATCCAGAGACCAACTTTCAAGGAAGTAACTTCAGATGTTGTAGCACATTCTATGTCTCTGGCACTTTCCTCAAAAACAGCACGGACCAAGTAGACAAGCAGACAGAAAAAAAAAATAATAAAGGGGAAATCCCCACAATGACTCAGACTTCCAGGCCTGGTGTCTATCTCTTGCCACCCTAGGTTCCCTGCCAGCTCCCCACTCACGGTTCTGGATGGTGATCTTGCGCTGCTGGTAATCCACCCCCAGCACGGGCTCATTCTGCCCCCGCCTCTGGGCCACGATACGAACCTCCCGCTGGCTGTCATTGCAGTCATTAGATGGGTCCTGGCCCAGAGATAAAGCTGCCTGGTATGCTGAGGAAAGAGGACACACCCAAGTCACAGAGCAATGGGGAAGTCCCAACCAAGAAGAAAGGTGCCCTGGAGCAGTGAAGCTTTTCAATTTCTCCTGAGCTGAAGTATCTCCTGGGAAATCTGATTCTGTAGGTCTGGGATGAGAAGCCGAGATTCTGCAGTTCTGATGTGCTCCCAGGTGATACTGATGAACCACACTGTGAGCAGTGAGACTCCAGACCCCTCCTAAAAGGCCATCTTTTCCAAATCCTGGTTGCATCCATCTCCCATCCCAATTTCCTTTATCTTGTTTTCAGTCACCCCAGACTCTGCTTCCATAGGGTTCGTCCACCTGCCCTTATAAAGTGTGAGGGCTGTTAAATCTGTTGGGGCAAACGCCTACTACCCTAGTCTCCTACCTTCCCACTTAACCCCGGCATTTTAAGAGTAGCCCCCAGGAGATGATGCTTTGATTTAGAGAGGAGTGTTTTGAGCACAACATCAGGCTCTGTGGACAGTTATATTTTGCGGTTCAGACTGTCAGACATTAGTGAAGGCTAAAAGAAGTAAAGCTGATGCCTCCCTCTCTTTTTCCTCATCTTGGGAATCTCACTTCCTGCATTCAGTGTCTACTTCTATTCCCAAAATTTCCACGAGTTTAATTGTCCCAGACTGATGGTGAGGATCAAGGTTCCTTCGTTCCTTGAGAGAGGCAGAGGTGGGCAGCTAGGAAAAGCTTTGGTTCCTGACAGCAGAACTCACATGAGTGAGGCAGCTGTTCCTGAGAGATGGGACTTGCCTTAACCTGGGGGGAGTTCTGCAGTTCTATAAGGTGTCCAACAACGAATGTGTTCCCTGGGGGCTGTGAACTCTCCATCATCAAGTGATTAGCAGAGGAATCACTGTCCACCAGGAAAGCTGGCCAGAGAAGGGAACTTGGAATGGGTGGGAGGTTCACAAATGACCATTCCTCATGCATCCTACAGGGTGTAGGAGTCTTCTTGTGTGGATTCTAAGGGTGGAGGTGATAGGAGGCAGATCTGCATCCTCATCTCGGTGTACTGGTATGCAACCAGGAATGTACTAGGAGGCAGGACTTGTTTTGCCTTTCACTTAATGTCTGAGCTGCCTTAAATCTTTTTAGAACAAGATGGGACATAAATTTTAAAATAAATAAAATAGTACATGACCTTCCACAAGGTCATTTTGTTGCAGTACATCTGCTTGGGCTCAGTTTGTTTATCTATAAAATGAGGGGATGGGATTAACTGATCTTTGTGGCTTCTTCTCATTTACAAGGATTTGTGATCCTAAATAATTCCTACACCCTAATGACAATATTTCGCAAAGGGACCCGAGCAGACCCAGAATGGGGAGGGCACTCACATGCAGAGTAGTAGTCAAAGATGGGGTCCTTGCAGAAGGACTTGAAGCGCCATGTCACGACCACGTCCTGAAGCTGGGCAGAGGTGGTGTAGTCACATTTGAGGATGACAGAGGCAAATAGGGTGACATAGCGCTCTGTGTGCTGGACTGTCACCAGCAAGGACAGGCACCCTGCAGCCAAGAACAGGAGACAATGCTGAAGGCAAACCAGGTCTCTGCGAGGTGACCCATTTCTGTTCATGGGATTTAAAAGCAATACAAATGAGAAAACACACTGCCTGACTGCTTTGGAGCTCACAGGCAGACTGCCAGTTCTCATTTGGCCTGGGTAGGGTGTGAGGTGGAGACTGCACAGACAATGGGAAGATAGTGAAGAAAAGAAAAAGATCAAGGACAACTCCCAAGTTGCTCATGGTCCATCAACAGTGGACAATGCATGCAACAACAATAAAGAAATTACATTAAAATAAGGCCATATTAGTACTGGAGTAACCTTGCTAATACAGATTTTTTTCC
The DNA here is from genome assembly GCA_030015415.1 of Cynopterus sphinx. Taxonomy (NCBI): domain Eukaryota; kingdom Metazoa; phylum Chordata; class Mammalia; order Chiroptera; family Pteropodidae; genus Cynopterus; species Cynopterus sphinx. The sequence goes on along the minus strand of CM057380.1, from coordinate 53,965,144 downwards.
CCACATAACTTTCTTTTTAAAATGTTCTCCCATTTCCCTAAGGATAAACTTCAACCTCCACAACAGGTCTATGAAACCAGTCACCTCTAACTTCAGCCTTTCTCCAGTGCCTCATTTCTCTTCACGCCCTATCTTACATTCAGAGCGTTAACCACTCTGAACGTTCTTTGGTCCTTTCCATGCTGGGGTTGCCGTCTTCACCAAATATTCCTAAATGTGCATCTCTCGGCTGGAGCACTCTTCCTCATCACTGGTAACCATTCTACTCCCTTCACTTAGCTAATTACGAGTTATTCCTTAGGTCTTCAGCTGCATCCTCAGTTCCTCAAGAAGTCTTCCCTGACTGCTAATCTGGGAGACGGGCCTACCTTTGTTTTCTCAAAGTGCCTCATCTAACCCCATGGAAGCACTTTTCACACATCTTTGATGAAGGCTTATTTACTGTAGGCTCGGAGAAGGCAGACTAGGTTTGTCTCTAACTCACCGTTCAAACACAAGCACCTCATACCGTGCTGTCACCTCCTTGGCACCCAACAAATATTTGTTGAATAAATGATGGAATGAAAGACCAAGAATGCATTAACCAGTGGATACTGGCAGTACATGTCAACATAAGTATAAAGTAAATAAAACAAAAATGATCAGATTGTGACACATTTTATCAGGAAAGACTTGAAGGAATTAAAATTTTCTTTTTTCGTTTTAGAAACTCCCTCTCTTTACCCTCCAAATCTACAGACGTACTCCCGATCTACCTTGACGAGGAACCAGGTGGAACAGAAATGTCAGGTGGGACTCTGGCACTGTCATAGGGCCACACATAATCAGTGTCTTGTAATGTTCCTATGTCAGTGTGGTTTCTAGGCTGGGTTATACAGGATCTTCTCATAGGAAGGTTAGCCTAGAGCAGAATACTGATACTGGAGCTTACAACACCGGAAAGACTTTTGACAACCCAGATGGATGTCAGCAGAAGTTGCGGATTAGGTAGTACTTGGGTGGGGCCCCAAAACTTACATTTCTAACAAATTTCCAGGAGATGCTGATGCTACTGTTCTGGGCACTACACTTTGAGAAACACTGATCTAGACCAGATTTAAAACAACACAAGAGGGTTGCCCTTATTATGAGGGCCAAGGAGAAAGTGGTTCAAGCTGGGGTTCTCAGGCAAAATTGCTTTCATTTTGACTGAGTCGTTTCCACAAACAAAACAAATATAGCCACCCCCTTACAGAGAAGCTGAGTGGGCCTGTTTCGATGGCTGGGGCCACATGCTTCTGGGTCCTGCCTCACCTTCTGGACACAGCCCTTGGACACTGGGTATATTGAGTGCAAGGTGGCTTTAGGCCACAAGTATCTCCTACAGAATTTCAAATAATGAAAGCAAACTGGCCCATGGCAAAGAATTTGAAACCTAGGTTTCAAATTCTCTTATCCATGGAGAGAAAACAGAATGCTGCTCAGGACAGGCTCTGGCCCCCAGAAATGACCTGAGCCATCTCTAGGGCTGGGCTGTAATGAGGATTTGCCTGTGACAACCATGCTGAAAACAGGATCTGCAGAAGTGCAGGAAAGATCTGCCAGTGGGGAAGGCTTCATGAAGGAAGAGATTTAAATTAGATCCTAAGACTCAGGAAGAATTAAGATTACACATGAGAAATAGGTCAGGAAGAAAAACTAATTGTTTTGAGACAGAAAAAGAAGTTCACAAAGGCCCTGTCGGAAGGGACAGTTACTTGGAGAACCTGGCTGTCATCTCTGGCCTTATAGGAGACAAAGGAGATAAATAAGGAAGGGCTGGTGGTGGTGACTGGGAGTTGGGGCGATGGAGGAAAGTCTGTATCACACGCCAATGTTTATTTCTACTTAATGAATAATCACTGAACACTTTTCTGAAGAAGAATAAATAGGATAAAAATGTTTTTAGGAAGATGAATAACTTCCTTATTCAGCTATGAATGGAAAAAGAACATCATTTTGAAAATAAGCCTTCAGTAGTTTGGGAAAAAATAGCTGCTGTCTCTACAGGCTGTAGGACTCCTGGAAATCAGTATAATCCAAATGGAAGAGCCAGTGACCAGCATCTCAAACTTAACATGGATTATATTGTAAACTGCTTTTTTATGTTTGTTCCCCCACCCTCACCACCCCTTTGTGTTTTTTTCTTTTTTCCAGAACTGACCTGATATAGACTTTGGAGTTCCCCAAATACAGCTTTAACTGAACAGTAGAAGGAGCTACAGGTAAAATTTTGACAATAAATTTGTCAACACCAACTTATTTTGTACAATAACACATATAGATTGAAATAGAAAAACACTAATTTGTGGTCTAAACAAAATCCTAGGTTCACACAGCACTTTTGAATGTTTTCTTTTACACACTAAATATGATCCCTGGGAAATGAAAAGCTAAGCCTATTTCATACACAGCAAATCTGAGATGAAACACGTAAGTGGCTTATCTGTGGTCATTCACTTTGTAAGAGAATATGAGTCAAGATTATTTCCCTGAGTAGTACCCTTTTCACTCTGCCTGGCTATTCTTTAAATAAAGGAAGATATCTGGTATTCATTAGCTTGCAAATAATTAGAACATGGGGCCAGGATACATGGACAATAATTAATATACAATTGGAAGCAGTCATTCTGATACCATAATTAGTAACCTACATGTTTTTTATTTTGCTAAATGGTAATTCAACATAAATAGCAGTTTATCCAAAGGACTCCAGACAACATTATTTGCATAGAGATGGGACATTTGAAGGGGGTAGGGTGGCTTTTCTGGGAGTCACAAGAGGGAATTTGGTTACGGCCAGAAACTGCTCTGGGGTAGCTTTGAAGATTGCTGAATCTGACATTCCAAGGGAGGACATTCATTATCAAATGATCACTTTCATTACCAAATCCCCATTCAGCAATCCGTCCATAAATGCTCTTTTTACGGGCAAACCACACCTAGGGTCACACAACTCACCTTTACCAAAGTCAGCACTGGCTTTACTGCATGGGAAACACTCCTTTACTCCCTCTTCAGTTTCATCTCTTATGTGAATTTCAAGCCTTAAACTATGCTAGATTCCCAGATTTTTTTATTATTTTTAAATTTATTGGGGTGACATTGGTTAATAAAATTATATAGGTTTCAAGTGTACAATTCAATAATACATCATCTGTATATTGCATTGTGTATTCATCACCCAAAGTCAAATCTCCTTCTATTACCATATATGTGACCCCCTTTACTCTTATCTACCCCCATCGCTCACCTTTCCCTCTGATAACCATTAAACTCTTGTCTGTCTATGAGTTTTTGTTTGTCTTGTTTGTTTGTTGCATTCGGTTTCATTGACCTCACTTGCACTCCCTCCAGGGTTCTGCCAGCCCCATAGCATCCTGCACAGTTGCCAGACCTTCACTCTCTGCCCACAGCCTTCACAGACGGAAAGTGGGGAAGGGTCCAGGACAAAAGGTACTAAGCAACTAGCAAACTTTTCTCTCTTCTTCTCAGTTGTTGCCAGGATCTCAGCATCTACTGTGCATGGGGCAAGGTACATATTGTCTCTAATCCTCACAAACCCCGTGGAGTGGGATCAGCCCTGTTCATCTCTGTGGGCCAAAGTTCAGACAATGAGTCAAGCTTCTCAGCCTCTGGATTTGAACTTGGGTCTTATTGACACCAAAACCCAATCTTCTTCAAGTGGGCAAGTTTAACTTTCTAAGTGGAGGTTAGGCACTGAACTCTCAAAAAGTGGGAGGATTTTTCAGATCAACAGGAGGAGAAAGGAGTAGTAAGTCCATTTCAAAGGCAAAAACCTCCCATCTTTCTTTTACTCGAGCCTGTTACTTCTCTGTAAAACTAACCACATTGGGCATGCACACTAAGCAGATAAGGTTTTCAAGAAGGGGCCAAAGGCGGAAAAATCTCGGCTGAAAATATGAACGGATTCAAAAAGATAAATGTCCTGTTTACAGACTGCATCTTTGCTCTTTTAAACTTGCGTTTTCAAATTCATAAATTTCCTTTCTATTCTTAAATTTCCTAATTTCCTAGTTATCAATCATTTTCTCTTGGATACTGTAATTCTTGAAGCTGACTTCCTGAGTTCAGATTCTGCCTCCACTCACCCATCAGCTAAAAGACCTAGCAAGTTATTTCCAAACTCCAGTTGTTTCTTCATATGCAAAACTGGGATGATGTTAATATTTGCCCAATAGAGTTGTAGTGATAACAAATGTCCAGCAGTTAGCAAAGAGCCTGGCACATACTAGACACTCAATACCAATAGCTATCATTTATTTCATCTGTACTCATCCTGCTTACCTTAAAAGACTAAGATCAAGTGAGACTAGTATGTAAAAGCATTTTGAAAGAATTGAAATGATAGAGATATAAACCATCACTGTTTTTTCTTTGCAAAATGAGTTAGTATATTAAAGGCTTTTAAAGCTGTGTGGTTTTGAACCCTTGCAAATTCATTCACAGTTTGCCTCCTCTGTGAAAGAGGAAGGGAGGCAAACCCATCTTTTACAGCTGGGAAGGTAACTTCAGATGAGATACCAGGGCTCCTGGGAAAGAAGGAAGGGGAAGGGGATTCTCTGTTTCCCGCCATGAGGTACTTTCCAAGACTATGCTGCTGTGCAGAGTGGGGACTACCACCTGACATTAAAGTGGAAGGAAAGCATACCAAAAGAGGAGAGTATCTTTACAACTAAATGCCATGTGTTCCCAAATACATTCATATTTTTGTATATTTATTTATTCATTCTGTTTTCCCTGTATAGACTCAAATTGGGCAAGATGTTTTACGAGTAGAACATATTATCCACACAGCATAGGGACACAGTTTTTTTTTTTAAACTAAAAACTGTTTTCAGAAGACTGGATGGCATTTACCCTCCTTTTCGCATGAAGAGTCCTATTTAGAATAGGGTGGTAAGCAGGGAGGGGAGCGTGGTCTTTCCTGGCAAGGGGCAATTGCTGAGTATTGACTCTGGTGGAAAGTCTAAATTCCTGAGGGTTTTTCAGGCACCCAGGCACCTCTGTTCCACTAAGCAGGTTAACAAAAAGTACACAGGTCTAATCTTATCAGAGTTTATCTCTGAGCAAGCTATCTCCCCAAGTATATTTGCTATTGGTACTTGTTACATTTCCTTAGATAATAGTGCAAATATGAGAACAATGAAGGGGAAGAGAGACCAGCAATGAGTACAGACAAGAAGTAAGAGATCCAGAGTTAGGAGAAGAGAATATGGGACAAAGAGAAGAGGGACGTGGCAGGGGAGAAATTGTGTCTATGTATCAAAGGTCTGGCATGTACTACTCAACAGTGCCAGGCTTGGGGTGGCACTAAGGATGTGGCTACCCTAGGAAGGAAACTGACATATACTGAGTCCTTACATGTTGTTAGACACAGTATTAGGTGCTTTATTATATGGTTTCTCATTTAACATTTGCAAAAAACCCAAGAGATAAGGTTTATATTTATCTCAATTTCACAGGTGTGGAAAATCCTCAGGGAGATTAAGTGACTGGTTTAAGGTCACACAGCTAGTATATGGCACACCTAGAGTTAAATTTACACCTCTAAAATTCCAAAGCCTACCCTGTTTCCATTGTACCAACTGTCTTCTCGATAAGTTTTCTAATGGTGGATGTTTAACCCTTTAAGGGATATTCACAAATTTAAGGAGCATTCACAAATTTATTTTAGCCATTTTTTCGTTTAAAAATATAAAATAAATAATAAACTTCAAACAATAAAGTAAAGAAGTTCCTTCTTGCTCACCATGAATTCCACTCGCCAGAGGTACCACTGTTGACAATTTGGGGTATATCCCTTCACATCTCTTCCTATGCTGGTCTTTAAAAAAATTATGTACATTGACTTTCAACTTTGTTTCTTCTCTAAACTAGTGATGTATATCATTATATTCTATATCAGTACTTATAGATCTAATTATTTTAATGGCTGCATGAAAATTCACTATGTGAATGAGCCATCATTTATTTATTCATTTTCCTAATGGTAGGCATTTAGATTGTTTCTGATTTTTCATAAACAATGCTGAAACAAATTGTTGAAATGAATACCTTTATATAAAATATCTCTTCATATGCATGCATTCCAGTAAGATATTTATCTAAGTGAGATGGTTGGGTCAAAGGGAATAAAGCTTTTATAGTTGAATAAAATCTTCAGGGAAAAAATTTATATTTCCATCAACAGTATGACAGTCCTATGTGTCATCATAATCTTTCTAACAGGGGAAAGTATCAATCTTTAAAAACTTTTTGATAAACTACCAGGTGAAAAAAATAGCCACTCAGGTGGTTTGAACTTGATATTCCTTTGGTTATTAGGGGTAGAAGACAAAATCTGGCTGAGAGGCAGATGCTCGGAGTTTCCCAATGTCAGTCACTCAGATCAGTGACTCATCCGTGTCCCCACATGCTAATATCAGAGCACATGCAAATTGGGTCTAACCAGAATGACAAATTTCTTCGTGCCCTGGGCCTTCAGAGGTCACTCATTCACTCATTTATTGAGAACTTATTATGAGCCAGGCACTATTCAAGTGTACAGCCAATATTCCTCTACACTTGAAACTTATACTCTTGGTGAGAGAGTCAACAATAAACAAGAATACACACAGACAAGGTACTTCATGAATAAGCTTTATAGGGCTGCTCAGAAACTGCTAGCGCTTTGAATATCAAATCCTACTACTGTACAATAAGAGCCAAGATGACACACTAATCTAAATGTTCCTGATAGCTCTTCTTGGTTATTTCAAATTCTAAATCAAGCCCCAAATTTAAATTATCATCTTTCCATACAAACCTGGGCCTCTCCAATGTTTCTCATCTCAGCAAATGGGCAAGACTGAACTAGGAATCATCCTTGACATCCTCATTCTCCATATACAATCTAATATCAAATTGGGTTTATATATGTCCTCAGTATTTCTGGAATCTCTCTCTCTCTCTCTCTCTCTCTCTCTCTCTCTCTCTCTCTATCCATCTTCAGTCCCACCCTGATATAAGCTACCAGCATTTCCAGCCTGGCTATTGTCTCAGCTTAACTGGTACCTGCACATAGTCCCGTTCTCCTCCAAGTAGATTTCACACTGCTGTCAGTTGCCCAACTTCTTCTCTTTAAAAATCTCCGAAAGCTGTCCTTAGGATAAACACAAAGCCTCCTACCATGACACATGAAGCCATGCATATCTGGTCCTACCCACTCCTCTGGCCTCATTTTCACTGCTCAGTCACACTGACATTCTTCCCTCCCCTCGTACTCACTGAGCTTCTATCCAGCAGTCTTCTATTCCTTTAGTTTGAAATGATTCTCGACTCTCAACCCAAGCATCGCTCTTCAGGGAGGGCCTCTCAAATGTGCAAAATCCAGATATTGTACACTTTTGTGGCACCTTATGGCTCTGTTTCATGGTTCCTGTCATAGTTGTTTTTTCTACATTTGCTTGTATTTCCTTTAGACTTTAAGCACCATGGACCATGTCTGCTTTTGTCTGCCAGCACACCTGCTGGTTCATTATAGAGCATCTCATTCCACTGCATTAAACATTTGCTGAATAAAAGAATGAAATAATTCATATGAGACATGCTAAACTGCTTGGAACAAATTTTAAGTGCTCCAAGAGTACAGAATAATAAATGATTAAAGTTGACCATTTGTAGTATAGCCAGGCTTGGGGTGGCAATAAAATTTTAAAAGGCTATGTGTTAGTAGCAGGGGTACAAAGAATGTGCCATATCAGTGGAGACAAGGCTGCCCTCATTAATGAGGCCAGAACAAGTGAGCTTTGAATTCCAAACAAAGAGCTTTAACCCACTCTTGTAAACTATGGGGATCTAGTGGAGGTTCTTGGAGGATTAAAGTGAAAGTAGGAAAGACTGACCCAAGTAAATTAATCTACCATCTGGGTACAGCATGGTTGGAACTAGACAGAAGTAGCAGTTAAAGAGGCAAGGAGATTGTTAAAATGCGTAAAGTAGGCTACTGTGATGTTTGTCACCTGGAATAGAAGGGGGAGGGTGAAGGTCCTGGGATTAGGCAACAGAACTTGGTGATTAACTAACTGGGTTTGGGAAGCGAAGAAAGTGTTTAAACTGCTTACCTCTGACTTCACCTTACCCACAGATTTATATATCATAAGATATAGAAATAAGGCCTGGAGAAAGATGACATGATCAGCGTCTTCCCAATTCTTAAAACACAATTTTACTTATCCCCCAAGGACTTCAAATGAGGAAATAAAGTATTCGGTTGAAAGAAATCCAGGCAGATGATACATTAATCACCCAGCATGTCACTCTACTGCCTTTTTTGTTGGGGCAAGATGTTTAACAAGCAGCATTTAGTTAGAATCCTGGAGACAATCTATTTCTATTTCTGCATACTAGGATTCAACTAGACGAAACAAACCCGCTCTGTAGCACGAAACAGGTGAAAGAACAATGAACTGAGTGAGGGTGAAGATGCCAGGGTTCTGGTCCCAGCTTTTAAACTAACTCTACTCTGTCAACCTGAGATGCATGACTCCCCTGGATACACATTGCCTTATCTGTAAAACTGGCTAGGAGGGGAAGATGGGGACTGGGAGTGATCTCTGCTAGCGCTCAGACTAGGATTCTAGGGAGGTACTTCAGGCGGCCCCATGGGGACAAGGGAGGAGGCGAGTGAGCAGCCTATATACAACCTGTACACCACCCATACCCCCTCACCCTCAAAAGCTCCACTTAACTATCTACTCTGTGAGGGATAAGGATGTCATTAAGTCAGCTTTCAGCCCCACCACTGAGTGAAAATTACTAGTTCTAGATGTTCTCTAAGAATCTTGTCCGTTAGCAGTCAGCTGTCTGATTTCCCAAAGAATGATTTTACACGTTGATAGCTGTGTGGGTCTATAAGTTAACACTGCTCTATGATCTTAAAAAAATTTCACAAAAGTGAAAATGGCACATACCCTTTTAAAATTTGGCAGTGGGTAGCAGGTGGTGACTGAACTTTCATCCAGGAATAAAGTTTGAGTTTGGATGATGGTGACCAGAGCTGTTAGCCAATAAACAAGGAGCTGTAGGTACTTACTTCAGCCTTCTCTTAATGTCTTGTTTTAAGGTAAAAGTATCACTTGAGTGATAAAAAAAAAAAATATTTATTTCTTTTTAAAGATAAAACAAAACAATACAAAAAGCTCTGACAACTGAGCTCTTCACAGCTCACAGCACAGGGACTACAGTAATTTTCCAGGACTCCCTAACCTCAGAGGCTTGCTTCATCAGGGACCCCAAGCCTCAGCAACTAGCAAGTAACTAAATCTGACATAATTCACTAATTGCCCACACTTCGCAACTGCAGAAACTTGGATGCTAATCAGAGGACTGAGCTGACTTCTCTTTAGAAACAGAATAAACAAGGTAACAACCCAAAATGAACACACTCTAGTATAGGGTTTTCCAAAATTCATATCACAGTTTGCAGTGGATCTTGAGAAAATCAACTGAGTTTTTCTATTTAATATTGTTAATTTGGGAAATATTTTTATGTATTTAAGTACTATTAAAATAATGTGATGTCAATTTTTTATTTTTATATCCAATATAGTAACAGGGTTGTGTGTGTGTGTGTGTGTGTGTGTGTGTGTGTGTGTGTGAGAGAGAGAGAGAGAGAGAGAGAGAGAGAGAGAATTATTTTGTTTCTTGTTTACAAATCTTATATATTTATGTATGTGTCACAGTTTAAATGGTATTTCTTACTAGGAGCTGTGAAAAAAGTTTGAAAAAGACTGCTTTGGTAGATACTAGGAGTGAGAGTGGAAGCGGATCTTCACCAGTTTGATCTTAGAAACATTTTAGTAAGGTTTGGTTTAAAAATAAAGAAGTAAGGGCAGTGGGAGGGACCCAGTGTTTCCTGAGTGATCACCACATTTGTAGACACTGTGCTTGACCTTAACTCACCCAACAAGTGTTGGCCTTGTTGGGGTGGGGAGGGAGGGCAAGAAGGGAAGAGGGCTTCTCAAGAATTTATCCTGTTCTCTAGATGAAGGGAGATTAAACAATTCCTCCAAAACTACAACTAGTAAGAGGCAGATTCTGAAATCCAAGATGATGGTCACCTGACTATTAATTGCAGTTTTATAACTGTAGGGAAAGGGGTAGGGAAGCCTAAATTGTTTCTTTAAAAAATCCTACCTGGGTCTAAATCGTTATTACCATTATCACCATGGCTGACATTTATTAAGCCCTCACTTTGTTCCAAACACTGTGTTGAATGCTTTAAAACCTTCATTTCATATAATCCTCACAGAAACCTTGAGATATGTACTATAATCATCCTGATTTACTGGAGGCTTTCAGCAGTTCAGTAAGTTGATGAACATTGTGGATGCAAAATCCAAATGCAATTAAATAACTGAATGTAGCTTTAATTACATTCCCTACACAAATTCAGGGAAAACATCTGCTAAAAGAGCTATTTCCCCCTCAAAGCGTTAGTCAAAACAGTTAAAATCTCAATTTCTCACCTATGAAATAAAAGTGGTATCAGCTGTTCACTTAGGACTTTTTCAGCATTCAGCATTTTCTGGTTCTAAAATGTGTCATGCAGGTAGGCTTCCATTTATAGAGTGCCAGACAAACACAGCAGTTTGTACTATTTTCCACTTCAGCCTCCTAGCTACTCATACTGCATGGCAGTTCAATAACATCTGGAGCTCTCCTTTCTGAAGTCCGTGTCCATTTAGCAATTTGCTTACTAGAAGAATATGTCCTTGGGTTATCATCACTGTATTTGAAAAATTTTCAGTGTTCAATATTCTTCATATAAACTGTATAGCTTTTAAAATATTATGCTGTTGATTTATGGATTGGGCTTTATACCCTATTGATTGGGGTTTATACCCTAATTTATACCCTAAAGACATTTTTGCAAGAATTCTTTTTTCATCCTATTGACCTGGATGACTGCTGGCTATAAAGTCCATGCCAGTTCCTCTCTGGCCCCTTTCCGCTCAGCACTCTGGGGATGCAGAACCCAGGAGCAGAGGTGGAGGTAGACCTCTATTTTTTTTAAAAAAGCAGCTCAAGTAACTTCAGAAATCCCTAGCTGCCATGCACTTTGAGCTGAACATGCAAGGCTAGAAGAGAAAACTGAAATTTTTATAAATTTGTTTTCATGGTCTAAATGGATGACTGCTCTGGTAGAATTTCATGCACTTCAATTTTGGTGAGGTTTATTCGATTGCTTCACGTATCATGGGTGTCCTACGTCTAGTACTGCCAACTTCAGATAAGTTGTAGGTCCTATATCCTGAAAAAAACGTGGTAAACTAGAGGACCTTAGGGATACCAGTTTTCTAGTTTTTCTACCCTTCTGCAATCTTCCCTCCCTCAGCATTAAGCTTGTTACTGAAGAATCGTGTCTGAGTGAGATTGTTACATCTGAGTGATTTTCATGTCCTACTAAGCTTGTAAAAATGAAATTCTGCCAGTACCTTCATAAGATATCTTTCCCTCAGAAAAATATGACTCAAAATTAGACTGTGTGCAAACTGAGCTGACCTCCCACTGATAACGAGGTAAGAGGGCAGCTATTCTTAAAAGAGAAGGCGGGGGTGGGGTGGGACAGGTAAAACAAAATAAAAAAGGGTAGAAATTCAAAGGGAAATGACAGTTCTTGCTTGCGAGGTCACACCTACATCCTAATTGAAAACAGCTGAAAGAGTCTGCACATTCCATCACACAGCTCTCCTTTCCGACCTGGTTTCACTCATGCAGATACCACTCCTGTCGCATTCCCAAGACATAAAAACCGAGACACACAAAACCACGCTTTCCAAAGCAGATCGGAGATTGGTACGGAGGTGGAGAATGAAGGAGATGGTGGGTGTTTTGACGCCTGATGGGTAGATATTGAGCAAGGGGGTAGTTAGGGAAGCCGGTGGACACCGAAGGAGTAAAAGTCACCCTAAAGAGAGTCAGCAAAGAGCTACATGTTGTGGTCCTGTAAAACAGAGTCTGAATCCTACCGAACACCTGTTGTGTACCTGAGGACACATTCTAATCTCCCAGGAGTAAAATAAAAGTATTTCTGGGTCAATCCTAAAGGCAAGTATCAGATGAAAGGAAAAGTAAAACAGGAATTGTAAAAGTGATGCTACCACCTCTGTCAATTCAACTTCTGAGGCCAAGGAGTGCCTAATGACTGCAGGAGGGGACACCAAGAGGCTCTGGGTTTCTGAGTCGCACCTGTTTCTGGAGGGCCTGGACGAATAAAAGGGAAACAACAGGTTCCCACAGGCAGAAACCCGATCCAGTCCCTGCACCTCCTGGAGCCCGTGCCAAGAACCTCCGCAGCGCGGCCCAGGCCTGCGCGGCCCAGCCTGCGGCCAACTCTGCAAGGCCAGGCGACAGTGGCTTCCTGTCTCCTTGGGCGCCAGGGTGGGCCCCATTTCCCCACGGCTCACCTGCTGGGAGCCAGGTGAGGAGCAGCAGCCAAGGTGCAGGTGGCTCAGGGCCCATGACAGCCGCTCTCTGACCTCCTTTCAGCTCAGGGACTCTGGGGCACCGCGACTTTCTTCATCAGCTGCCGCCCCAAGACTCAGCCCTTCTCCGGGAATCCCTCCGCTTGGCCCTCACCGGGCGCAGCGCGGCGGGAGGGCGGCCCTGGTCCCGCCCCTGGCAGGTGCCGCGAGGCCCAGGCCACCTGCCGCGCTCCCCGAGGCTCCGCCCCCGGCACCGGCGCCGCCGCCTGCCGCTCCGCTCCGGCACCTGCCGCCGCCCCCGCTGCAGGCTCCCAGGTAGTTAGTTCCCCTCGCCGAAGCCCCCCGACTGCTGCCGCTGCGGCCTGGGGAGGATGTTCCCTTTACCTCTCCAGAAGTTTTTGGGAAACCTCACCCCTAAGTAATTGCGCTCCGTCTCTTTGCAGAATTATGTAAATATAGCTTTCGAGGGAGTGTTTCCTGCGTTGTATTTCCATTCACTTATACAAGCTTGAAACCCATTCGTGTCCTGTCCCCCACCCCCCACACACTCCGTCCCCCCATAATAGGAAGTGTGTACACATCATGTCTGCTCAGAGTTTTTAGAAACTAAAGATGAAAGGTTTGCACTAGAGAAAGAAACTTAGTTTTCCACAATTTTAAAAGCAGCATATGCTTATTGTAGAAAAGTTAGAAAAATGTAAGTTAATGGAAATAAGAAAAAATCCTGTTCCCACCACCCATGTCAGTATATATTATTTTTATTATTTCTCATCCTGCATGCAACTCATCAGTCCTTCACAGACCTCAGCCCTCCCAAGGTCAAAAATTCTAGGTCTCTTTACACAGGGCCACCTAGGATATAATTTCATTTCTTCTTAGCATGAACATACAGGGAGGGGTAAAGAAAAACAGAGGAGAAGGGCACACCTGCCTTCAGGAACCAACCAACCAACCAACCAACAACATTAACTTGAAAAATCACCTATATGCTGGCAAATGTAAATAGACAGCAAGCCATTTTATGTACCTCTCCGTTATCAGTGATTTTGGTCATGCACACTCTTCTGTAACAAACACAATTCTCCTCCCTCCCAGCCACCATCTTGTTTCTCAAGAAAAGAATTATAAAGATACATTAAACATGGTTTCTGCCCCCTCCAGAAATTTCCATTCTGGTCACTGACACTAGAAGTAAATTTTATTTCTCTTAAGTGTACCCTTGTCCTGCTCTACTGTGAAGGGTCCTCTTCATTGATGTTACTGGTGTCCCTCATCTCACTTTCACCCAGAGGATCATCCTTTTCCTGAATCTGATTGGAAGTCTCAACTCAGTCCCCTCTCCCCATGGAACAGTAGTTCCATGGAATGTTAATCAATAGTATATGGTGGGAAAGGCTCTGCAATTAAATACATTTAAGAAATGCTGGATTAAACTAAAACATTTTTTTTCAGGACTCGTAGAACCCTTAGAGTACTAGTGTATATTTGCTTTCCGAGGGAATATGTCATACAGCATTTCTTGGCAGTATTCAACCACAAAATTCTTTCTTTCTCACACATATCTCACAGCAGATGTTCCATGGAATATATTGTGGGAAATTTTGGTGGTCTAAACTAAACATAATTGGAGGGATATGTTGGCGATTTCTATAGGAACACAAAACAACTTTAACAAAGGTTATCCCAAGTGCAGGAGAATTAGAATTTTCTTATTCTCTCTCGGAAAGGACTTATTCAGTTGAACATCTACCTCCATTACTTTTCTTGGAGTGAACAGTGAAGGTTAACTTTATTTGCATGTTTCTCTGTCTGTTCCATTCATCTTTTTTCTTCATCACTTTATTATACATTATGTAGCAAGCAATGTTCTGTTTTAGATGCATTATTTCATTAAATTCCCACAATAAATGTATAAAATAAAGACTATTATTACCAATTCCATTTTACAAATATGAAACCTGCGGTACAAAGAAGTAACTTGCCCGAGGTAACAAAGCTAGTAAGTGGTGGAGTTATGAATCTAAGTGAGGTAGTCTGATTTCAGACCTTGTGCTCTTAGCTAGTCACCATATATTTTACTTAGCTATGTCTCAATCTGTGTTTATAGCTAGCTGACTCTATCAGTGTGTGTTAATGTAGTTTCTTTCCATGTGTGTCATTTAGCCATGAGCTCTTCTAAGCCAATTATTGTGCCAATGTGTGTCATTAGTTCATAAACAATTAGATAAGAGTATACATTTGGCTCAGAACAACAGTTCTTTCATTGCTAGATATAGAAGTAAAGATCACTTGACCTGCTGATAGTGAGAGAGATAAAAGTGTACTCATATACAAAGTAAAAATATCTACCATGTATTATACATATACTCAGCTTAGGCACTAGTCTAAGCACTTTTTGTATTAACTTCCGTAAAACTCTCAACAACACTATGAGGCAGGGACTATCATTGTCCTCATTGTACAGCTCAAGAACTTAAGGCACAAAGTTTCAGTTATTCAGGTTCCCCCAGATTTTAAGTAGCAGAACTGAGATGCAAACTCAGGCCATCTACTTTCAGAGCACACACTCTTAATCACTGCCATAGCTATACTGTGCTTATTTATGTTGACTGCTCCAGGGTATAACCACAAAGTGCCAAGCTTAAGACTTGAGTATCCACAGATTTTGGCATTCATGGGAGATTCTGGAACCAATTTCCCAGGGATACTGAGATATGACTATATATATTATTCATCTTTTTATGCCTAGCATCTAGCATAGTATCTGGCATATAGGTAGTATTCAATAAATATTTGTTGAGCCTTTATCCATAGTTTCTGGAAGATGTGACATGTTAGCTGGCTTTGAAAATTAATAAGACTTTGCCATAGTAATCTAAGTAGAGAAGTTAGCATGTGCAAAAGATCATGGCACCAGGAATAGAGCAGGGTTGAGAATGGTAGGAAAATATGTTAGAAAGCTTGCCAGAGTCAATAAAGGGCTTGCATGACCAGCTGGAGAACTAAGGCTTTATACAATAGACAATAAGGAGCCAGAGAAGAATTTTCAGCCCGGCAAACATGACCAGACTTGCATTTTAGAAAGACAAACTTCGCAGCAGTGAGAAGAATGGTAGGTGAGAATTGAGATGAAAGGAAGAGAAAACAGAAAACTGCTACTGTAGTCAAGGTGGGAGATACTGAGGGCTCAAGCCAATCATTGATGTTGGAAATAGAGAGGAGAGAATACTTTGGCAGATATTTAGAATTTAGAACTGACAAAATTGATGATAAATTAGATGTGGCAATTGAGAGAATACAAATTTCTGATTACTGAGCCTGGATAGATGTTGATGCCTTTAAAGAACATAGATTCATAGAAAGATTTTGAATCACTTCAGACACATTGTACCTGAGAGAACAGTGGACCATCTAAATGAAACACCTATAAATGATTTAACAACTTTTTAAAGTGCAATTGATTGAATGACATTGGTAGGAGCTACATACCCATTTAGAGAAATCTGAGTTTGTAGGGATGGGCAGACCTACTTCTGGGTTAGTGGAATATAACAAGATAACTCATCTTAGAGTAGGGCTAAAAGCAAAAGGTGAAACTTAGTGAAAGGACTTTGGGAACAACTATGTTTATTATTACCATTCCTTTTCAACATAATATTCTAACTAGCTCAAGAAAATAAAAATTAAAAGGCTGAAAGGTGTCATTATTCACAGTATTATGATTACACAGAATAGTGAAGAGAATCTAGTAATTATATATAAGGACTAACGAGATGTTGCTGGAAAAAAGGTCAATATATTAATGTTTATATGTATATACCAGCAACATTCATTTGGAAGACACAACTTTAAAATATACATTTGCAGTGGCAATAAATCTATAAAGTAACTAGAACTAAACCTAACAGTACAAGTGGAAGAACTTTATAGAAAAAATTATTAACATTGATTTAAAGACTTGAGTCAATGCAAAGATGTACTACGTTCATGGATCAGAACTCTCAGTAGCACTGAGGATGATTTTTCCCAAATTAATCAATAAATTCTATATATTTTTAGCAAAAGTCTGAAAAATCTCAGAACTTTACAAGCCATTCCTAAAGTTAAATGGAAATTATAGGGTGGCAAATAGCTAAGGTAATTTTGAAGAATAATAAGGAGGAAGAGGGGAATTCACCTCTTCAAGTGATAAAGCAAGAGCAATTAAAACAATGTGACATTTGCATATAGATATCCAGACAAGTGGAGCATCAAAGAGATTATGAAAGTTGACACACATATAGATGGGAACTTGATATATAACAGAGGTGGCATTATAATTGAATGAGACAACAATAAACTATACAATAAAGGATGCTGCGACAACTAGTGTTCGTTATGTTAAAAGATAAGATGTACAGGCTTACCTCAGCGATATTGCAGGTTTGGTTTCAGACACCACCAGAAAGCGAGTATTGTAATAGAATGAATCATAATATTTTTGTTGGTGGTGGGTCTTGCCTTTAATTTGTAAAAAGTACAATATCTGTAAGCACAATAAAGTCAATTACAATAAAAGTAGGTATCCCAGTATCTTCTTCATACCAAAAACACAATTCCAAAATGATTAAATATTAAAAGCAAAAATTTCAAGCTTTTAGAGAACTATATGATAGGATACCCATATAACCTTGAAAGAAAGAATGAATTATTAAACAAAAACCAAAAAGAATAATTCATTAAGGAAGACTGTTAGTTAAGATTATATTGAATTAAAAGTTTGATAAGCAAAAGACAATATCTATAAAGTTAAAAAGCAAGCCACAAATTGCAAAAAAATATTTGCCATGCATTTAATAGGAAAAAAATTACATAGCCAGCATATATTTTAAAAAGCTCCTAAAAAGCACATAGGAGACAACCCAATGGTAGGGGAAATGAACAGGCAATTCACATAACACATAAGAGAGAATCTGATTCACTATTAAGCATATTAAAAGGTGCTTGACTAGTAATCACAAATCATAAGTTTAAAACAGTAAATTCTATTTCACATCTGGCAAATTGATTAAGATGTAAAAGTCTGAGTTAACCAAGTGTTGATAAAGATGTGAGAATTGTAAATTGGTTCAACTACTTTGGAGAACAATTTGACAAAACCTTATAAAATTGACAATGCACATATCCTAGGACCTAGTGACTTCCCTTCCAGGTCTCCACACTGTAAAAATTCTCATTCTTGTGCATGCAGACACATATTTAAGGATGTTCATTGTGGGGAATTAATAAATAAGATGGGCTTATCACTGGAATGGGATAATTTACCACTGTTAAAATGAATTAATTAGATCTATACCATGAATGACTATTAAAAATGTTATGTGAATAAAAAAGTTATAAGATATTACTTACAAAATTTCATCAAATGTTAAGATACAAAACAATATCATATAGTATTAGGAAAGTTTCATATATATGTAGAACAAATATAAAAACATTGAGGGGAATGAGATTGCAATCTGACAGCATCATTACTCTAAGAGAGTAATGGAGGAAGGGAGGAGAGAAATCAGTTGAGAGAGACTATAGTTAAATCTGTAACATTTTATTTTTTAAAGAAATATCTGAAACAAATAAACTAAAAATGTAAAATCAGTTAAATTTAGGTGGTATAAGTGGTGCCTATTATACTATTTTATGTGCTTTTCTGTATCTTTGCCATATTTTGTAAATAAAAATACTTTTAAGACAAAAAAGAGTGAAGACTTGGTGTACAATCAAACCAAGTGTGTTTGTACCAGGACATTTCCACTGACATCCAGTGTGACATTATTTAAGTCATTTTTGACCAAGAATGTTTTTATCTATCAAATGGGAAACTGGATGAGCTAACCTCTTTGGAGACTCCCACCTCTGGCATTCTACAGTTCAAAGGTGAGAAGGACCCAGATTAGGAAGCTGTCAGGGTCTCTTAACTGGACAGAGGAATACAGAACTAATGCATCTCTAAGGATGACCTGACCTCCCTCAGGGAAAGGTCTTGCTGTGATCCACTCATTCTAAGCAGAGGTACATTCCACTGTCTGCCAAAGTCATGCATGAAGCCTAGGCACTTTAATTGCACTTGTCATGCAAGGCCAAAGAATCTGGCTCTCTCAATATTTTATTACAAGGAGAGAAACCAGAGACAAATGGGGGCCTTCATTTCTGAGGCTGGAGCCATAGAGAAAAAGTCATAGGAAGAGAGGTAAAGAGTCTGAAGTTCTGCTACCACCAGAGGTACTTACTTTTCTCTCTGGCGTTCATTCCTCTTGTGACAAAGCCCAGTTTACTGTTCAGACTCCTCAGAGATAATGGATTCAATTGTCAATAAGAGTCAGAATATCCAGTTCTTTCCAGCCCACTCCAAAGAGTTTGATTCAATTAGTCTGTGGGGAGGCCCAGGAAGCAGGTGATTCTAATATGCAGCCAGAGTTGAGAAGACAGTTAAAGGGTGAGCTGGATGAGAGAGTTCCCCACATCTTTGTTATCAAATAGGGCATCCCCAGGATAGTCCCTAAATGGAACATTTTTCAACACATTTCCTATCTCAGCTTCTCTTTGGTAACTTGGCTTTGCTATCACCTTGAATGACAGAATAGGACAGTTTCTACCCCAAGACCATGGTCCTGAGATGTGTAACTTCTCTTTTCTGGCTTCTTCACCAGGACAGCATAACATACTCATGGGACTGTCAGATGGGAGTGAATCTCAGGACATTACCACTAAGAAGCTGTATAATTCTGAACAAGTAACACTGTCTCACTAAGTCTCAGTTTCTTTATTTGTAACCCAAAGAAGTTAGACAAGATCAGTGGTTTTCATACTGTGTTCTGAGACGCCCTGGCATTCTGTGGAGTACCAAAGGGGTTGGTTGTGCCAGAGAGGCCGGTTTGAAAAATCACTAGATTGAATGATCCAGAAGGTCTTTTCCAGAATCAACATTAGAGAATTCTGAGTTCTACAGAAATAGATTTATTCGACTACCAAATCTACCGTAACTCATAGGCCTCGAGGCCTGCCAAACATCGTGTTAACCAACTGTGGTCTATAGCAGATATTACGGACTAGCTATTTGCAAAACAAATTTAGCACACAGACAGACTTGTTTTTGCTTGAAGAGTATTTTTTTTCTTTTCTTGGTATCTTTTTAAACTTTCCAAATTTGCAGTATAAGGTAGTTTTGAAATTTGTTCAAATCAAAGGTGTATGGCTCAATGAACTGTCATGAGAGATGTAAACACACCTTTGCAACCACCTCTCTGGGCAAGTTATAGAATAGTATCACCATTTCAGAACTTCCCCTCATAACCCCTCTTAATCATTCCTTTCTTTCTCCTCTCCAAAGGTAACTACCATTTTGACTTCTTATACTGTAGATTTGTTTTGCCTCTTTTAACATTTATATAAAGAAAATAATATAGTATCCATTTTTTGGAGTTTGTTTCTTTTGCTCAATATTATATTAGTGAGATTCATTTGCGGTTTTATATGTACCTATAATTTATTAATTTTCATTTCTAAGTAGTATTCTATTCTTAGAATATACCACAATTTATTTTATTTTTGATAGACATTTGATTTGTTCTTACTTTTTTTGCTATTATGAATAATGAGGCTATACACATTCTTGTAAATGCTTAGAGGTTCATACACCCACCCATTTTTGCTTTTATAACTGAGGATCAAATTATTTGGTTATAGGGTACGTTTGGCAATTTTAATATACATCCATCCATAAGTTCTTTGACTCTCCTCCCTTCAAAAGAGGGAGCCTAAATCCATGACTCGCAAGTGTAGGCTGGACTTAGTGGCTCTGTTCTAATGACTAGTATAGCAGAAGTGACAGGGGGTTACCTCTAAGACTAGGTCATGAAAGGTGTTATAGCTTCTTTCTTGCCTGCTCTGGGAAAAGTCAATTGCAATATCATGAGGACAGTCAGTCCTATGAAGAGGTCCACATGGTAAGGAACTAAGTCCTCTTGCCAATAGTCATGTGAGTGAGCCATCTTGAGAAGAAATTTTCTAATTGTAGTCAAGTCTTCAGAGGAGCTGATGTGACTGTAAACTCATGAGAGACCCTGAGCCAAAAACTGTTAAGCTAAGCTACTATCTAATTCCTGACCCACAGAAAGAATGAGTGAATATACTATTTTAAGCCACTAAAACAGTATTGCTGTTATGCGGCAATAGATTAACAGTCTAGCAAGCATATGTTCAGCTTTAAAAGAAAATGCCACATATTTTTCCAAATTTACCTACACATCACCAATATAAGAAAGTTTTAATGTTTCTATAACTTTGGCAATATTTGGTGTCAACAGCCTTTTCACTTATAGCTCTCCTGGTGGGTGTGTAATGGTACTGCATTGTGCTTTAATTTGCCTTTCTCTGATGATTATTGAAATTGAACACTTTTTCATATGTTAATTGGACTTTTGAATATCCTTCTTTTGACTTTGATGAACTGTTGTTTATTTTTCTATTCAGTTTTCTGTCCTTTTCTTGTTTTGTAGGAATTTCCTCTGTATCTGGATATGGTCCTTTTTGTGGTTATATAGGTTAAAAATATCTTCTCCCAATTTGTGACTTGCCTTTTTGCTCTCTTAATGATATAATTTAATAAACGGATATTTTTATTTTCTATATTAAGTTAATTTATTAATCTTTTACTCTAATATTCTTAAGTTTTAGTGTTTATTTAAGATGCACTTGCCTTCCCTAGAGCCATGAATATATTTCTTTTAATATCTCCTAGGAGCATTATAATTCCCTTTTTATATTTAGATCAACAATCCACATAAAGTTGATGTGTGAAATGAGTAAAGTAGGTATTAAGTTCCTCCTTTTCTCATATGGATGTCCTATTGACCAAGCCCAATTATTGAAAATTAATTCCTTTCCACACTCAGCAATATCAGCTTTTCCAAAAGTCAAGGGTACGTACATGTTTGTACCTGATTCTGGATTCTCTATTCTCTTTCATGTGTCTATTTATTTTCTAATTCTTGTGCCAATATCATACTCTTTTAATTATAGCTTTATAACAAGTCTTAATATCTACTAGAGCAAGTCCTTCCACATCATTTTTTTCTTTAAGAATGGCTTGACTATGCTTAGCCTTTTGCAATTCCTCACACATAAAATCAGCTTGCTAATTTCCACAAAAAAATCTGGTAAGATCTAAATTGAGATTGCCTTACATTGATAAATCAATTTGCGGAGAATTGCCATTTTTACATTTTTGAGCTTTCCCATATTTTGAATTTAGTATATACCTTCATGTATTTCTATATTCTTCACTTTCTCTCTCTGTTTTTTGGGGTTTTTTTTTAGTTTTTTTTGGGGGGGTTGAAAAATGTTACACATTTCATGAGATTCCTTTTTGGGTATTGGCATAGTTTGGTCGTAAATTATATCATCATTATATCATTATTATTATTATTATTATTATTATTATTATTATTATTATTATTATTGTTTGTGGCTAGTATATAGACATGCAGTTGATTTTGTATGTTGACCTTATTTTAAGCAAACTTGTATATCTGGTCATTTTTGCTAAGTCCCAAAAATTGCATATAGAAATAAAAAATTATAGAGATTAACTTTAGTTTCACCCCAGAGATATAGAGAGCTATAAGGAGAGTTATTCTCATCCTTAATAATAAGAAAATGCTGAACAAACAGCAAACTAATAAAGAGTCTTGAACCCTTAAGAGAACTGCTTAACAGGGCAAAAACTAACTCAAAATTTAGGGGAAGACAAGACCCTATTTGGAAAAACAGGACCAGAACATTTGATGACCTGAGGCAGATGCCTCCAGATGCATTTAAGTCAGTAACAAGAATAGGCTGGAAAATTATAATAAATTGCTAAAGGCTGAGTGTGGCTAATGTACATAGTGAAGCCCCTGGAAGGCTGCATCTCCTTGCAGTATTTTTGTTTATTTGTTTGTTTGTTTGTTTGTTTGTTTGTTTTCTGTGAGAATCTCACCAGGAGCTCACAAGGAAAACTGGAGAAAATCATGTGGAAATTTTCTCACAAGGATGGCTGGATGAGAGGGGAAAGAAATCTCCCAAAATTCTGCCCAAACCCATCTATTCTGTCTCCCCTATGGAACAAAAAGGTTAATCTGTAGAGATAATGGAAACAAAAAAACTGTATCTTTTGGCCACTGGCATGAGTCCATTGCAAATAGGGGAGGAAAACAGGAAAAAAATATATTTACCCCAGGGAAAAAGTCAGGAATAGGTTCTGGCTCAGCACTAGATCTTGAGGAGGGACAAGAACACTAGTGAAGGTTCACAAGAAGCTAGATGACAATGCTGACTAAAACTGAAGCAGTGAGAACATCAGAGAACTATGACTTCTTCACCCCCACCCCCATAACCACTATAGTAAGCATCAAGAAAAAATAAGATTGGAATATAGCTAGGAAAGCTGCAAAAGACAGATTCTTTCTAAGGAGCAGTTCAAAGGGAAGACTCAAAACAAAGCAGAGAGACATGAAGCCAAGTGTAGAGCAGACACTGAGAGAAACATTCTGGCTAATAGTCCACCAAGATATCACCAGAGAATTTGAAGCCTGTAGTGCATAAAGGTTAACCACAGCAACAATAAACTTCAAACCCAACTCAACTCCAGATAAAATTGACACAAATATCCAACATTACAAAGGGCCTAGCAGAAGGAAAGACATGCTTATCTTTAAGGATAAACATATTTAACTCAGTAGCTATTATCTTATATTATATATCTAACTTTGAACAAAAAATTGTGAGGTTGTCTTAGTCTACTCAAGCTTTCATAACAAAATGCCATAGACTGGATGGATTAAATAGCAGAAATTTATTTCTCACATTTCTGGAGGCTGGCAGGTCCAAGATCAGGGTGCCAGAATGGTTGGATTCTGACGAGAGCTCTCTAACTGGCTTTCAGATGGCCATCTTCTCGCTTTGTCTTCATTTGGTGAGAAAGAGAGAGAGAAATAAAGCTGTCTGGTGTCTCTCCTCAGATGAACATTAATCTCACCAGGAAAGCCCCACTTTCATGACCTCATCAAAGCCCAATTACTTCTCAAATGCCCCATCTACAAATATGATTATATTGGGGGTTAAGATGTCAACATATAATGGGGGTAACACATAAAATATGGCAAGAAAAATCAAGATCTGAAGAGACAAAGCAATCGTCTGAACTAGATGAAAATATGACACGGATGTTGAAACTATCTTACTGGGAATTTAAAATAATAATTATTAAGATGTTAACAGATCTAATGGAAAAGATAGGCAACATGCAAGATTAGATAATTCCAGCAAAGAAATGTCAGCTATAAGAAAGAATTAAATAGAAATGCTAGTAAAAAAAATTCAGTGACAGAGATGAAAATAAAGAGGCCCATCAGTAGACTTGACACAGCAACAGAAAGAGTCATGGAACTTGAAAATAGGTCAATAGAAATTTCATAAACTGGTAAGGAAGAGAAAAAATAAAATGGGGGAAAAACAGAACAGAGCAAGCAAGAGCTGAAGGAAATATCAAGTGGTATAAGATACATGTCATTGGAATCTCAGAAAGAACAAGAGAAAAATATGAGACAGAAGTATTTGAAGAGATATTGGCCAAGAATTTCTTAAAATAATGCCCTATCTCAAACCACAGATCTATGAAGCTCAGAGAACACCACGAAGAATAAATACCAAAAACAAAACAAAAACTCCAGTCGTAGGCATATGAAACTTGCATTGGTCTGCTAGGGCTACCATAAAAAAATACTACAAATGTAGTAGCTTAAACAACAGAAATGTATTTTTCACAGTTCTGGATGAAGGCTGCAATTTAAAGATCAAGGTGCAAGCAGGGTTAGTTTCCTCTGATTCATCTCTTGGCTTGCAGATGGATGGCTGACTTCTGATTGTCTCTTCACATGATCACCCCTCTGTCCATGGATGTCATTCAAGGTATCTCTTTTCATATTCAATCTTGCTCTTCTTATAAGGATACCAGTCATATTGGAGTAGGGACCATCTTAACAGCCTCATTTCAATTTAATCACCCTGTTAAAAGCCATATTTCCAAATGCAGTTTCATTCTGAGGTACTTGGGGATTAGAACTTTAACATATAAACTTTGGGGGAACATAATCAGTCTATACCAATATTAAAAGAAGGGAAATCTTGAAAATACACACAGAGAAAAAAATATTTCCTACAGAAGGACAAAGATACAAATTAAGGCAGATTTTTTCTCCCAGAAACCATGCATGTAAGAAGACATTGGAGAGACTTATTTAAAGTGCTGAAAGAAATAAAACTGTCAATCCACATTCATTGCTCATAAAAAATATTCTTCAGGAATGATAGGGAAATGCTTTTTCAGACAAATAGTTATAGAATTTATTGCCAGTATACATATGCTGCAAAAAAATATAAAAACAAAAACAAAAACCTTTAGGCAGAAAAAGTGAATAGGTCAGAAAATTGGTTATACACAGAAATTTAAATAATGAAGTGTTTATAGCATTGTGAAAATGGATGATAAAAGAAACATAACTATAAAATTTGCTGATTAAGTTTTTTAAAGACTTAAAGGATTTAGTCTTTAAATATAACAAAATTACTTCAGAATGTAAGTAAAAAGAATAATAACTAAAACTTTTATAGATTTTGGAAAAAAAGTAATGAAAAGAAATAGCCTTAATAAATACTAAAAATATTGGTTATCAACTGAATTGTGCGCCCCCAAATTTTGATAAGACTGTACTGGGAGATAGGGCCTTTAAGTGAGTTAATTAAGGTTAAATGAGTTCATAAGGAACCCTAATATAGTAGAATTGGTATCCTTATAAGAAGAGGAAAAGACACCAGAGATCACTTTCCACACACACAAAGGCCATGTGAGGATACAGTAAAAAGGTGGCCATCTACAAGGTAGAAAGAGTTTTACCAAAAAATCAACCCTGACAGTACTTTGACCTTGAATTTCTAGCCTTCAGAATTATGAAAATACATTTCTGTTGTTTAAGGCACCCAGTCTGTGGTATTCTGTTCTGGTGGCCTGAGCACATGAATATAGTATTAAAAGAATATTGAACATAACAGTCCCCCAAACTGTATTTTATTCCATACCCATATAAGATTTTAATTCATTATGAAGGAAATGTCCCAAATCAGTGGAAGAGTGAACCAGAATTAAATAAATGATATTGAAAATTTGAAAGAGATTTAGATTCTCAAAGCATACCACTTTGAAAAATTGATTCAACATGATTGCAGCTACATGTAAAAACACAATCTCAAAAACTAGAAAAAGAATTTAAAAATATTTCTAGTTAGAAAATAGTTTTTCTAAACTTAAGAGTAGTGAAAGAAGTCATATAAAAAGTCCATAATTTTTATTATAAAATGTGTAAAATATCTGTTTTTCAAAAAAAGTTCTTAGTATAAATATGGGAAAAAACATATATAAATTATTATCTTTAATATTTAAAAAGCACACACAAATTAATGAGAAATACTTCAGGAGATGAAAAGTTCATAAAGACACAATTCATAAAAGAGAAAATTTCCCTGACTGATGAAATTGATTAATTTTCCTTTTGCTCATGAAGGCATAAGTTGATAGAATCCTTTTAAATATTAGTTTGGCAAATGTGTAAAGGACCTTAATTATATTCATGACTATATTACCCTGTAATTCTAGTTCTGGTAATATATCTCCTTCTGTAACAGTTTTAAAATATTTTTACACAGCTTTTAAACTTCTTCCTTAAAAAGATGGCATCTAATTCCTCTTCCATGGAGTATGGTCTAGATTTGATGACTTGCTTCTAATGAAAAGTAGAATGGCCAGTATATGACTTTTAAGCTCTCTTTCTTGGATAATTTCTTCTGGGGGAAACTAGGTACTACATCGTGAGTAGACAAACACAGGATGAGGAACTGAGGACTCTTGCCAACAGCCAGCAAGGAACACAGGTCTCCCTTGAATAGCCATCTGAGGAGGGCACCTCCTTTAGCACCAGTGAAATCACTGAAGATGCGGCATTTAAAGAGGTAATTAAGGTTAATTGATGGCATAAGGGGGTGGCCCTAATCCAATTGGACTACTACTGTCCTTAAAAGAAGAGGAAGAGATGCCAAGGGTAGGTATACACAGAAGCGTCCTATAAGAACACACAAGATGGTCATTTGAAAGCCCAAGAGAGGCCTCGGGGGATACCAAACTTTGTCAACACCTTGATCTTGGACTTCCAGCCTCCAGAACTGTGAGAAAATAAATTCCATTCTTTAAGCCACCCAGTCTGTGGCATTTTGTCATTGCAGCAAAATACATAATAAAAAGTTACCATTTTGACTATTTTTAAGGGTGATGTTGAGCATCTTTTCATGTGCTTTTGGTCATTTAAGTATCTTCTTTGGAGAAATGTCTATTCGAGTCCTTTGCCCATTTTTGAACTGGGTTATTGTTTCTTGGTATTGTTTGAGGAGTTCTCTAAATATTCTAGATATTAATCCCTTATCAAATACATAATCCATGAATATTTTCTTCCATTCTGTGGGTTTCTTTTTTATTCTGTTGATATTATCTTTTTATGCATAACATTTAAAAATTTTTATGAAGTCAAATGTGTCTATTTTTCTTTTGTTGCCTGTACATTTGGTGTCATATCCAAAAAACCATTGACAAATTCAATGTCATAAAGGTTTTGCCATATGTTTTCTTATAAGATTTTTACAGTTTTAGGTTTTACACTTAGATCTTTGATACATTTTGAGTTAATTTCTGTACAATGTGTTAGGTAAGGGCCTTATTTCAGTCTTTTGCATGTGGATTCCCAGTTTTCCTGACACCATTTGTTGAAAATGCTCTTCTTTCCCCATTGGCACCTCTGTCAAAAATTATTGGGCCATATGTATGAGTATATTTCTGGGCTGTCTAATCTATTCCATTAGTCTACATGTCTGCCTTTATGCCGGTACCACACTGTGTTTATTACTGTAGCTTTATAGTAAATTTTGAAATCAGAAGTGTGAGTCCTTGGGCTCTGTTTTTCTTTTTCAAGATTGTTTTGTTTGCCAAATGGGAGGGGCCTGGGAGGTGAAAAAAGGAGAAAGGGATTAAGAAGTACATATTGGTAGTTACAAAATAGTCATGGGAGTATAAAATATAGCCTCGGGAATATAGTCAATAATACTGCAATACCTCTGAATGGTGTCGAGTGGGTACTAGATTTATCAGGGTGATCACTTTGTAAGTTAGATAAATGTCTAATCACTGTGTTATACAGCTGAAACTAATATAATATTATATGTTAACTGTGATTAAAAATAAAATTATTTAAAATATTTTAAGCTATGTTGAGATCATATAGTATTTGCCTTTCTGTGTTTAGCTTTTTTGACTAAGCATAATTTTCTCCACATTCATCCATGTTATTGAAAACAGCAGGATTTTTTGCTTATTTATGGCTGAATAATGTGTGAGCGTGTGTGTGCCACATTTTTTAAATTTATTCTTCCTTCAACGGAAACTTAGGTTTTTTTTGCGTATCTTGGTTATTATGAGTATTGCTGCAATAAACATGAAAGTACATGACAGATTCTGCCAATGGAACTGTCTAGGTGGGGAGACACTTCTGGTGCTTCCTACTCAGCCATCTTCTCAGTATCCTCTCTATCACCTGTTATTTTCAAACCTCATTAAAAATAATATAGGCAACCTATATTTATAATTCTTAACATTCTGATCTTCTAAACTAATTTACAACAATTATCTAGTCTAATGTTATATGTTTAATTAGCTTCAAGCTCACCACTATTTTTTGAAATTATAGCTTTTCCATTCTTAGGCTTTAAATTTTAATTTATTTCTTATTATTTTAGAGCACACCTTTATTTTGAAAGGTTATCTTGGTGGTGGTATTTTTGTTGTCCTTTTTTTTCTGTCTGCTTGGTAATATGTTTCTATTGGCTTTACATTTAACTGGCACCTTATCTGCACAGGAAATGCTACCAACAACTTTATAGATATGGTTCTGTGGTTTTCTAATATTTAGAGTTGAGCAAGAGGCCAAACTGGTGTATCCTTCTCTACAGTCTTCTTACTTCTTTATTTTGTTTATAGCTTTCTTTGCCTTTAGCATTTAAAATGTTCACAACATTTTTGACAGTCTTGACCCTTTGAGTTCCTAAACAGTGCTTTTGTAGTTCCTGTGCAGAAATTTCTTTTCCTCTGGTAGTAGTTTCTGTTTGATGAATTTTATGTTTCCCTCTTAAGTGCATCTCTCAATTTTAGAATACTGCTTCTTTTTTTCAGACATCTATTTCAGGAATCTTTTTTTAACCAGTTTAATCTTTGGCTCTAGTAAGAAATGATAAAAGCGGTAGTTTTGTTTGGCCTCCTTGGTTGTACAGCTTTTACAGAAGGACATATCCTTCATCCCCTCCCTGAAGTTCATTGAAATCCTCCATCCTCTTCATGGTAAGAATCAGCAGGGGTGGGGAGATGTCCTCCAATAGCACTCCCAATCCACGTTCATAATAAATCACACTTTGTATTGTCTTACCAAACTCTGTACAAGCTTCTTTTATTCTCTCTTGGAGATGCAGTGATTTTTGTTTTCTCTATTTAGTTATCTTATTTTCTAGGGTTTTAGGAGGAATATTAAAAGGTGAGATTTTCAGTTCGCCTCATCTTAGTGCTGTGTCTGAAACTGAAGCTACTGAATTAATTTTTAAAAATATATTTAGCCCTAGGCCAACAAATTTGAATGCAAGGAAAGGGTTAAATTTGTTCCACAAGTGTCAGCAAAACATGACAAAAGAGGAACATAAAAGTCACAGAGTATACAGTCATTGAAGAGGAAGACTTTGGCAGGCGTAGAAGGGATTGCTTCTCCTTTCACTACAACACAGACTAACACAGACAGACAAACAAGTAAGGTCATTCCTGGCTGTTAACCCAACAGTAGATGTGGCCAAGATGGATCACAGATGGTGAGTGATCATTCTTATTCTTCAAAAGGCAATGTTGAGTTAAGTGACCTCAGCGGCAGGGTGAAGTTGAGGATAATGCTCTGTTTGCTGTCCTTCCTGCTCAAGAATGGTAATATGTATTAAGGACATATTTATACATAAGCCAAAAGTAGAAACACCAGGGAGAAAGAGTGGACTATGCTATAAAACATTAGTTAAAATCCCAAAGCCATTCTCTTCTTCTTGGAGCATCCTCTCTAGGTTGATTTCATAGCTCCAAGGCAGAAAAGAGTTTTAAGAATTTCTGTCAAAGACATTTGATTGCCATTTAAAGGTGAGAATTATTGAGCTGCCTAAAATTATATTGGTTGTTGGTTTTTAAAAAGTGATTAGTTTTCATTTTGTAAATTTGTCTTTCAAATATTTTAATGTTGCAGTTGTTAGTTTTAAGAATCATGAAATTTCAAAATGTTTGAATATGTATGATAAATGATAGGGAGCAAATTTTGTGTATACTCAAGATCAGTTTGGCCTGGAGTTGGGATCATGGCATAAAGAAGGTAGAGGGAGACAGGCTAAAGAAAAGTAAGAGGTAGAAGAAATCTAAGAAGAAATTGCAGAACCCAGATAATGCGTCACAAACAGGCCTTGGGAGTTCCTGAGCAGGGTGAGGTAGTGGAAAGAAGAGTAATTTAACTCGCTACCAGGTATTGAAGATGCTTGATGTGCATGTATTTTACTAGTTTTGTTTCACTGGATTTTACTCTTCACAATGACTCTCGGGCAGATTATATCATCACTGTGTTTTATGAATGAGGTAACTCTGGTGTAAAGCTAAAAAAAACAACTGAAGTTCACACTGCTTATAAGGGGAGAGCTTAAACATTTCTTGCCATTTTACTCTATACCACAAGGTTTCTCCATGCCCATCAGGCTCCTATGACAGTGACTTACTGGAAGGAGTTACACCCATCTTTCTCTTGGATGGTGGCAGGGGAGCCAGTCACTATTTATTATTGTTTTTTGAAAATCTAAATAACACTCATCTACCTAGTGCTTACTGGTTTGGGAAATAGCTTTGCTGCTTTTATTTCAGAAGATTAAAATTTAAATTCCAAGTTAAGATTCCTTTCCCTTTAGTGGAATTTTGAATTGTTATATAAATATGAAAAAAAAATTTTAGAATTTATAATTTTTGTGGAACCATAGAGGTGGTAACATTTAATTATGTTAATACTGCCTGTAGATGTCTATGGAACTGCAGGCACTGCCTATATTTTTTTAAGATTCTCTTTGTTTAATTATGCCTAATAATTAATCACAAGGAAAAAATTTTTTAAATATAAATAGCTGGTATATAATGTTTAATCTTTTCTGAAATAAAAGAAATGCAAATTGAAAAAGTGAAATGTTTTTCTTTTATCAAAGTGGCAAATATTTTGTTTAAAAAGTGAGCAAGCAAAAATCCTATATGTTTCTAAGGAGGGAGGAACATTTATACTTTCATTACCAGCTGATGATAATATAATCTTTCTGGACAATAATCTGGTGATACATAAAGCTCTCAAAATGTATATGCCCTTTAATCAAACAGTTCAACTTTTAGGAATTTATTATAAGGACACATAATCTTATATGTTTGTTAAATTTTAATGACATGGATATTTTTCTTGCTGTTGTTTCTAATAAGAGAAATCTTACAAACAAATGTCTGAACTAAGTAATTGGTTAATTAGGGAACATCCACAATGGGCTGCCATGCAATTATTAAAAATTCTACTGAAGAACAATTCTTAATGTGTTTAGTTTAAGGGAATAAAGCAGAATACAGCACTGCTACTTTTATATGTGATACCTGTATTCATACAATGTTAGAAATACAGATGATTTCTATTTTCTACTTTGTGCTTTTAAACTTGGATTACATCTGTAGGCAAAATAAAATTAGATATTTCAGAAAAATAAACCAATAACCCATAATTTGTGAAATTCCATTGTTAGAGCTTTGGCCTTTTGTATTTAACTATTTTTTTGTCTCTTGACACCTCTTCAAAATATACTCACTCTGCCCATAATTCACTAGATCCTAAGAGGCCTGTTTTCATAGCATATTCCATGTGCAAGAGACTGGAGCTCTCATTTCCTTATTTTTCAATGTAATAGCATGGCTCTAGAGTAAGTTGAATGTTGAGTGAAAGAGCAGTGTAGTGGTTAAGTGGCCACACTTTGGAACCTGAGTGCTAAGGTTTGATACCAGCTTCTCCCACTTTATAGCTACGTGACCTTGGACAAGTTGCTTAACAATTGTAATTCTCAGTTTCTTATCTGTATAATTGGGATAACTGTGACTTGTCATAAGGTGATTGTGAGATTTTTGGAGAGAAAGTGATTTATCCAAGATTATACAACTACTTGATGGTGATGCTAGGACTAAAATTCAGGTAGGTTTTTCAAGCAGAAGTGTTCAATTCAATACACTCTGAGCCTGTCAGGACAACCCCAAGCTAAGCTCCAAAGAGAGCTGACCTGAAACAGGCAGAGCCCAAGGACAAGTCCAGCCACTTACAGGGAATGACTTTCATCACAGTGAGAAACCAAATGCTGGAGAGGAGTGTGAGCTAAGGAAGCCAAAAGCCTGGTTAGGTATAGGGATAAAACTGGGAGCAAAGACCTAGTACAGGAGAGAAGAGATTTCTCAGAGACACTGTGGGGGCTTTTATAGGCCACCAGCTGTGGGCTTTATGGGGTGGTCAACATGGTTTAAAGACCCAAAGTCTGGGTGATTAAATAGACAAATAGGGTACATGGGGGGATTGCAACTATACAGAAAATGCCTGAAATAGAAGAGGATAAAGTGGAAACAGAGGGACCAGGAAAATAAAGCCTCAGAGCCCCAACATCTAGTTGTGACTATCCTAGAGTAACAGCCTAAGTTTGAAAAGTCATAAACAAGCAAAGGTAATGATAAAATTTGCTTTAAAAATTTTCTCTGGTGGCAGAGTGCAAAACTGATTTGGTGACGAGGAGATCATTTAGAAAACTATTGTATAATCCAAGGAGAGGTGTTGAGGATTGAAGCCAGGGTAATTATGGTGGAATTGGAGAGGAGAGGATGCATTCGGGAGATTCTTAAGCCCTAGAATAGATAGGATTTGGGTTTTGACAGAGATAGAGCTTGGAAGGAGAGATTTAAGTACATAGTAACATCCTTTACAATGTGAGGGATATAGGAAGTGGGTTGAGTTTGGGCCGGGGGCGGGGGGGAAGAGAGGACAGAAATTGAGTTTGTTTCTTAACATGTTGAATTTGAGATCCTGTGGAGCAGGTGGATGGTGATGTGCAAGAATATAAGTAGATATACAGGTGCAAAGCTCAGGAAAGAAGTATGGGCTGGAATAGATATTAAGAGTCTTGAGCACAAATACAGCTGAAGTTGAAATTCTCATTGTGAGTGAGGTCGCCAGGGAGAGGGCAATGGTGTGACGAGAAGCAACCAAGAATGGTACCTGTAAAATTTTGACATTTAAGGAGATAAATGAGTATAAAAAGTCCATAATAGACACCAAAGGACCAAAGAGGGACTAGAGATATTGAAGCAAAGCAGGAGAAAGTGATGTCATAGAAACCAAGGGAGGAGAGAGATGCAAGAAGGAGGAGGACATATCCATGGAAAGACAAAAAGTATTTACCAAACTTCTACATTAAGCACATGAGATATGACAGAAAAAGTGACTCTAGGGACTAAATGCTAAGGGTTGAATTGTGTCCCGGAAAATTCACATGTGGAAGTCTTAACCACCAGTACCTCAGGATGTGATCGTGTTTAAGATAATCAGATTAAAATGAGGTCATTGGGGTGGGCCCTAATCCAAGATGACTCAGGTGAGTTTATAAAGAAGAGGAAATTTGAGTGCAGAAATATGCAAAGCAGAGGATAGTCACAGCGTCAGATTCTGCAGAAAGGTGAAGTAGGAGAATTACTGAAAATGTCAGTCCAGAGGCCTTTGATGACCTTTGCAGAACGCTCCCAGCTAAAAAGAAGGAGTATATCTCAGAGAGCTGAGAACATGGAGATGGCAGATAGACCACTGCTGCAAAACGTTTGGTGATGAAAGGTGACCTCTTAACTAGACTAAACCCACCTCTAAGCCTCAGTTTCTTTAACTGTTGGAAGGTTTAATAGATTCAAATTTTCAGAGGGTAAGGACTAAGTGAATGAATGGAAAAATATGAACTGCTTGGCTCAGAGTAGTAAAGAATAAATGATTGCTGTGATGAACAGGCATGGGGCTAGGAAACTTACATAGGTGTTGCCCTTGAATCTTTACAATGACCATGTGAACTAGACATCGTTTTCCCCCACTGAAAAATAAAAATGAGGAAATTGAGGTTTAGAGAGGTTTAGTAACTTACTCAAGGTCACACAATTAGTAAGGGGCAGAGTAGAGAGACTTACTCAAAAAGTGCCAAACCACACCATAAAAGTATGCTGAGATGTATCTGACATTCTAATGATAGTCATATAACATTATTGGCTAGAAATTAAAACCAATTCAATTCTATATCCTGCTGAAACCTTCAGGTCACCACCTGTGTGACCCTGAGCAAGTGGTCTAACCTCTCTGAAATTCAGTTTCCTCATCTGAAAAACTTTGTATGTTTATTGTATAGGTTATATAAAGTAACTTGTTAGAAGTACTTAGAATACCTAGCTTATGAGCAATCTGCTAACAGATATTAACTTTACTAACATTTACTGGACCTGTTACTATACCAGGAAGGCAAAGGGGAGTGGAACATGTTTCCTGTCCTTGTGGAACTCAGGACAGGATAGTCACACAAGCTGTGAAACTTTAACACAAATGAGGAAACTATTATAGGGGAAGAATAAACAATGTGATTTGGGAGGGAGAAATATACAGATATGATGAAAATAGGAGGGAATGATGGCAAAGAAGGTATCAACTGTGAACTGTGGCGTCATCTGGATCTCAAAAGAAGAATCGAGTTTTGCAGACAGAGAAGGCAAGAAAGGCATTCCAGGCAGAAGAAGCAGCTGTGCAAAAGCAATGAAGGCAAAAAAGTCTAAAACAGCAGTCCCAACCTTTTTGGCACCAGGGACCTGTGCTCCTATGAGAAACTAATACCTGGTGAGCTGAGGTAGAACTGAGGCAGTGATGCTAGCACTGGGGAATGGCTACAAATACAGAGGAAGCTTCACTCACTCACCTGCCACTTACTTCCTGCTGTGTGGCCCAGTTCCTAACAGGTCACCTCCTGCAGTCCAGGGTTTGGGGACCCCTGGTCTAAAAGGACTGAAAGGGTCGGGGAATAGTGAACAGTACAAGTATGACTAGAGGGTAAATTATATGGGTTGATTGATAAAAGTAGAAGAGAAAAATTGGATTCAGTCTATGAAGGGCCTTGTATGCCTTGCTAAGAAGTGTGATCACTGGCCCATGAGGAACAGAGAGCAAGTCTTTAAAGCAATAATGTTTTGTAATCAGATTCTTTTTGATGAAAAATAGTATTAGGGTAAAGGATAGTGAGAGAGAACCAACTAGGAGGCTATTGCAATAATCCAGATAAGAGGTGACAATGACCCCAAAACCAATGGCCAATAAATTGCAAGTGAAACAATGAAGGGTGACTTAAACACAATATGTGAAATCCAAGATATGAAAATGGCTTGGTCCCTTCTTACTTACCACAATCATCCCAAAGGACCAAAACAAAAACAAAGAAAACCTCTTTTAAAAATAATCTCTTTTGTTTGTATGCAAATAGGCCATGCACAGTGAAAATGCAACTCAAGTGAAATGACGAATGTAATATTTTATCTCCAGTCCATGAAATGCAAAATCGTATCTGTTTGCCAATTCTGTCCTTGAATATTTCAACTCCTCACACTAAAACTGTAGCCAAGTAGTGCAAAGCTTATGTGTGATTGTTTTCTATCTTTAATCAGATTTGAGGAAAGCTAAGGTCCTTTTCAAAGAAAGCCACCTTTTATTCACATCTCTAAAGAATAGGAAGAGTAACATCTTGTTGTGAAAATTTCTTAAAAGTAGCAATACCCATATGGTGAACCTTTGGAATCTTCCAGATAAAGGCATGCAGAGAGAGCCAAAAAAATTACACCTTTATGGTTCTACGCCACCAATTTGAAAATTGCAAATCCAGGTTGATAACTACGTATTTTCAGGGTTCTCAGAAGTGTTATGTTCATTTCTTTAGCTTACAAAGATGCCATAGGGAAGTGAGCCTTTGGGTGTGCAATGCCCCCTCCCTCAACCCTGTTGTGAAATGGAAGCTTTAAAAAATCCAGTGGTTTTTTTTTTTCAACAAGCTTAGTCATATTGGCTATGTTCTGTATGTCCCACTTTATTTTATTTTACTTTGTAGTGCATATTTTATTTACACTCACATAAATATTTTGCATAAAAAGGTGCTTTCACAGATCTTCATGCTTCCCTAAATTTGAAATATGCTGCCATTTCTTAAAATGTGTTAGTTTTGTTATGTATTATATTCCTTCCTCTGCGAATATAAGAAAAAAAAACATATGGACTTAATTTTTCAAGCAACTTTTACTTTTAGAATATTGTCTTTTATTTCTTCTGAGATTATAAAGGAAATGGCAAATGTCAGTTGCTTTATGAAAGAAATGACAGTTTCTCAGAATGTGTAAGTGCGTACCTTTAAGCAAATGGACCACTTTAAATTCAGAGACCACAATCTTATGAATTTGGGTCTAATATTGCCAGGTAGCACTAAAGATTGAAAGGCTAATACGTTTTGAACCAGATACTTACATTGTTAATTCTGAAAAGTACCACAGCGGATGTCGGTAGTTTATTGTTATCAATTTTTAAACTTGTTTCTCTATGTATTTCATTCGACTTGGAACTATTTTACGTAACTTTGTTATTTGTTAGCTAATAGGACATCTTTTGTGTAAACTATCGGAGGAAGTCCTGAGACTTCTAAATAGTTAGACTGTAGAATTATTAAATAAGAAGTTAAGAATCACTTAGTCTACCCTTCCATCAACTGACATCTCTCTACTGTGCCAACTGTCACTGAAGGTCATGCAGACACTGTGACCATTTAAAGTACGAAGTGAAGGAGAACATATCTCTTGAAGAAGCTTATTCCTGAGACACAGGGCCTGGGAAATCTTATCTTAACTATGACCAACATGACCTAATTAGAATCTACTTCATGCTCTTAAGAAGGTATTTAGTGATTAGGAGTCATACTCAACTGAAGTTGTTTACGTTGAAGATCACTCGGTGGCAAATACCTTGATTGACATTATTAGGTTGGTATAGGTCTCTTACACACACACCTACAGACTCTAGGAAGGCAAGGCCTATTGCGGAGACAGTTTGGAAGAAGAGTCGGAGTCTGGAAATGCATTTACTAACATGGATAAGGGAGAGGAGGAATGGCAAGAAAAGGCGATGCTAGCATCCCCCACCCCTGTTTCCATGGCTTTTTATTCTTTCTCACAATGTTTGCTTTGTAGTTTATTATTAGCTACTATCAAGTTAGTATGTACAAACTACAGCCGGTTCCCACATTCAACCTCAAGGCCACCACCGTGTTTTCAGCTATCTCTTCTCAAGCACGCTTTTCCCATCTTCATCCCTAGAGCAAAAAGTCTCAGAATTGGTCAGACGTGTGTGCCCTCCCTGCATTGTGTCCTTGTGTGCAAGTCCACACCTGCTTCTGATGACCTTGCTGCTCCAAGCACCAGGCATCCGGCCAGGACTGCAGGCATCTCTTACAACAAGGACCCTCTTTTTTGCTCATCTTGGGTCACAGGACCAGCCCAGGACCCATACTCAGTGGGGGCTGGTTAAGTATTTGTTGAATGAATAAAGATACATAGATGGGTAGGAACAGATAAGCATAAAAATGTTTGCTCGTGTGTATCACTAGAGCCTGTGGTTAGTACTAGTTTCTGTGGATGCTGTGGCACCATCTCCAAAGCAATGCCTAGCCCCTTTCATAAGGTGTTTGTTCACATGCCGCAGGCAAGGCAGGAGTGCTGTTCTGAACATGGTCTTGCTACTACAATCCTGGTCTCTAGTGTCCGTGGGCTGAGTTGTGAATCCCTCCATTTTGCAAGATATAGTCATTCTCTGACTTAGCCTTGTTTCCTGACCTGTGGTCCAGTTCCCCACTGGCCCCTGGAGCCTGATCCATAGAGACTGGCCTGTTCCACAGGGAGAAACTAATGAAGTGTCTCCACACACCACATGGTAGATATCACACTTTCCAGAAACTCCTGATACCGGGGGTGTGGCAGCACACCCCCACCCCACTCTGACACGTCTCCACCAGACCATGACCCCATTCAGACACTGTGTGTGAAAAGACTGACTCCTCACTTGCTGGGGTTGTTGACCCTAGCCTGAGATCACACCTTCCTCCTCTTGTCTGCTGGCCCTTACTGCTAACATCACAGCTCGCCTGAACGCAATGCCCATCCCCAGTACAACAATACTCCTTTTTCTAAATTGCATGTCTCTTGATGCTTACCCTTTGACAATGTTTCCTTAACCTACTTTTAATACATGCTAAGATAATCTTCAGTCCAAACACATGTATTTTACTGCTGAGGCCAGGTATGTTTTATTAACCCACTGTTTGATTTTGAGAGAAAACGAAGATAAGAATCTTTTGTATTCACGTTGATAGAATCTTATAGATAACTGTTGGCATTCCTTACCTTTCTGACTTCTCCTTAGAGGACATCTAGGTAAAGGTGTGTCATTGGGTCCTAGTTTCTGTGTTTAGGAATTGACTGAATACAATTTAAGAAACAATACACAGTTGCCTCTTTTTTAGCATGCATGAATGATGGGTATGAATTTGCATCATGAGAAAGTGAATTAAAGGAGGTACCCCAGGGCAGTTAAGGAGAGTGAACAAGCCCGCCTAGGTTGAGAGGGGTGCTAAAGAAAGTGAGAAAGAAGGTCTCACCCTACCTCGGCAACCCATTTGTGAGATATAAATATCAAGGCTGCAAAATTCGGGTTTGGACAAAGAAAAAGACTCTACCTCTAATACTTAACTGCACAAAATTTGCTCCTAAGTATAGGTCAAGACTCAATCTCCCCCTCAAAGAAAAAAGAAACTTAACAATATTTCTAAGAATGTTCCTCTAGAAACATGGAACTGAAAGCTATTTTTTTTATTGATCTGGCCCTTAGAAAACAAGGGGGCTTTTTCTTTAATTTACCTAAGGAATTGACATAAAAATCTACGATTTTGCACCAGAAAGATGCAGAAAGTGTCAAAATAGAAATACAAAACTAGAGATTTTTTACAGCAATATGTTATGTATGGCATTTTAGTACAAGTTTGCAACATGAAGAAGCGAACCTTTGGACTGTGAAATTGATGCTAATTCTCGTACCCACTAGTATAGAATCCCTCTAAAATGTCACAGCGTTAATTTAGTTACCTTACCAGGAATTGGCGCATGTGGTTAGTGTGTGTGTGTTTTAAATATTAATAAGCTTTATTTTTAGAACAGTTTTAGATTTACAGAAAAATTAAGCAAATAGTACAGAGAATTCCCATACTCCTCCTCCCTGCACACAGTTTCTCCTTTAACCATCTGGAATTAATGTGGTATACGTGTTCAATTAATGAGCAATATTGATACATTATTATTCACTAGTGTCTATACTTTACATTAAGTTTCCATCTTTCTGTTCTATAGTTCTATGATTCTGACAAATTTATAACATATACCCACCATTACAGTATCATACAGAATAGTTTGCCCTAAAAATCCCCAGTTCTCCACCTATTCATCCCTCCTCACGTCCCCTGACAACCACTGATCTTTTTGCTGTCGCTATGCTTTTGCCTGTTCTAGAATGTCATCTAGTTGGAATCATACAGTACATAAACTTTCAGACTAGCTTTTTTCATTAAGTAAAATGCATTTAAGGTTCCTCCATGTCTTTTCATGGCTTGAAAACGTATTTCTTTTTTATCATTGAATTTTATTCCATTGTATGGATGTATCACCTTTTGAAAGGCATCTTAGTTGCTTCCAATTTTTTGTGTTTTAAAATAAAGTTGCTATAAATATTCATGTGCAGGCTTTCAATTCATTTGGATAAATACCTAGGAACATGATTGCTGTATCATATAGTAGGCTTATGTTTTAAGTTTGCTCAGTAACTGTCAAAATGTGTTCCAAAGTGCCTATATTACTTTTCATTGATGTAGGCAGGCACCAGCAATGCATGTGAATTCCTGTTGCTCTACATCCTCATCAGCATTTGGTATTGTCAATTTTTTTTTGGATTTTAGCCATTGTAACAGGTGTATTAATAGTAGCTCATTGTTTTAATTAGCAATTCCTTAATGACATGTGATATTGAGCATCTTTTAATATACTAATGTGCTATCTGTAGTGAGATGTATGATCAGATATTTTACCCATTTTTAAGTAGAGTTATTTTCTTTTCTTTGAGTGTTAAGATTCTTTGTTCATTTTAGATACCAGTCCTTTATCAGATATATGTTTTTCAAATATTTTCTCCCAGTCTTTTCATTTTCTTAGCAGTTAGTATATTTATGCTTTAACCAGAAAGGGTTCTGAAAATACAATTTTACAGTAGCAATTTCATGGAAAATGTTTTATGCCCTCTCTCAGGTTGTATCAGAAAACCCTGTCTGTGGACCAAGCAGAGTTTCATGAAAAGGTGAGAGTCAGACTCTGGAGGCTGTGACTGACTATCCTGCATTATTAGAGGTTGCGCAGCATGGCTGAGAATACAAACAGGACCCAGCCCTGAGCTGTATCACTTTTAAATTAAGAGCAATTTGGGAACTGTGTTAATAGTCCAATCCTGGGCCCCCTTGCATGGATTATATTATGTATAGAGTATGAATTTCTGTCCGTGGATCCAAGTATGTAAGAGATCATCACTTCGGTTTTTTTTTTTTTTTTTGATTATCACTTTTTTATTTCCTTTAATTTAATCTAATACCACCTCTGAGCCCCCACTCTGCCTGTTGAATAGGAGGTTCTATCTTGATTCTACAGTGGTGCCCTTCCCCTCCTGTAGCCCAGGAAGCTTACCTGGTTCCTAGAAAGTAGTGGAAGGGCCTCAAGTCCCCAGTTTGTCTCAGTTGCCATTGGCAACATCATTGTGGCCTGTGAAGTCTAGCAGCTCTCTGCCCCCACACCACAATAAAGAACGAGATTATCAACTAAGGGTGGGCTCCCTAAGCCAATTGAATCTTTTCTCTAGGCATGAGCCACCACCCTGACGTTGTTATCCCCTTGGGAGCACGGAGAAGGGTTGCTTGGGTCCCACTGCCTACCAGACCCACACACCTCTCTCCTTCCCTATTTTCTTCAGAAGTACTCTATCTCTTTGTTTTCACCTCCAAGGCACCTGTATTGTCTCTTCCGTGGGCTTTCACAAGCATCCAGGAGTACCTTTGACTTTAGGTTTCTTCTGCTTTCTCCACTGAGAAAATCCTGTTTCAAGAAAGCTCAGAAAACAAACAACAATTAACATTTCAATAAATAATGCTGCTATAATTATTTGGAAACTATTTTATTCTGTGTTGGAGCCACCGCCTCCTAGAATACTTTTAGATGGCCTCTTGACCACTGGCCACAGGAAGCCATTTATAGTTCGCACAAATATATTATTGGAGTTGAAAACTTCAGCTAAGTGTTTAGATGTTTCCAAATGCCTACAGGTTTCTAGCTTTGCCTACCAGAGTCGATCCTAACTATGTGGTCCCAGGGGGATCTCTCTTGAACAACATTGAGGCAGGACATCAGGGAGGTATCTGTGTCCCCTACCCAGCTACGATCTATAGCCACTCCTTCCTGCTGCTTTTTTTTTTTTTTTTTTTTTTTTTTTTGAAGTCTTGGCTCCCTCAGACTTGAGAACATCTGGGAGAGAGGCACTGGAGGAAGCAGTCCCACACAGAAAGCAGCTTTCTGGTTACCAGTAACTTCCTCCTCGCTAAGCACAAGGAACTGATCTTCATGCTATTTGACCTCCTCTCAGTATTTGATACTGTTGACAATCATTTGACCACCATCACTGTTGAACCCTCTCCGTCCTTGGCTCTGATGACCATTGGGCAAGGTCTCTTTATCAGATTTTCAAGTGGCACAAGGCTTGGAAGGATGGCTAATACAATGGATGACATATACGAGATTCAGAGTAATTTTGACTGGCCTCAAACACTGGCACACAAACAAGAGGGGGCCAGGTGGTGGTGATCTGACTTGACATGGGGGGAAAAAATTATGGTCAGCCAACCTCCCAATGCAACTGATTACAGGTTAATTTGATCTCTGACTCTTTAATGAAAGTGACCTTATCATTGCCCATTCTATTGTGTGAGCCCTTCCTGAAAAAAGTCATGTTAATTAAACTCAGGGAGATGAGTGCTAGAGAGAAAGCCACCAAGTTGATTAGATCTAGAGACCACATCATAGGAGAAACATTTGAGGAAACTGATTATAATTAGCTGAGAGAAGAGACTATTAAGGAAATTTATGAGATCTGCTTCCAACTATTTGGAAGGTTTTATGCAAAGGAGTAAAATAATACATATTCTAGGAGTTCTAGAAAACAGAAAAGGAGCAACTAGATGATATTATGGGTCTGGGGAGTGAGTGGTGTAGATTTGGGATTATTATAAAGAAGATCTTTCTCTTATAACTATCTTATCAGATAATGAGTTTCCCAACATAAATGAGGAAGCAAGGATTGGACATTCATCTATCAGAGATGACATTGAGGGTGATTTCTTGAGTGAGAGACTGGAATGACTTCTGAGGTCCCTTGAACAACCTTGCAACTCTAAGTCATAGAACATGAAAATTCCATGACACCCTATTATCCTTTGTTTCTGCTGCCTGGCTCACAGTAGTGTGGGAGGCTGCTCTAAAACGAAACTGAAATAAGTTGATGGGAGAAGGGATATACAAAAGAGAAAACAATAAAACAACTTTTTAAAAAAGAATCTACTATATGCCAGAATCTGTGCTAGGCATCATATGTATGTCATCTATTTAATCCTCACAACAAGCTTATGAAATATTTAACATTACTTCTGTAAGGAAGCTAAGGCTCAGAGAAGTTAAGTAACTCTCCCAAGAACACACGGGCATTAACTAGTG
Organism: Cynopterus sphinx; assembly: GCA_030015415.1. Lineage (NCBI taxonomy): Eukaryota > Metazoa > Chordata > Mammalia > Chiroptera > Pteropodidae > Cynopterus > Cynopterus sphinx. The sequence continues at coordinate 53,922,445 of CM057380.1, read as the reverse complement.
GAGCTAGGGCTTGGATGCAGGTCTTTGTGATTCTAAAGCCCAGTGTGATGTGTTATTTTTACTCATCCTTTATTTATGGCAAATGATACTGCTTTAAAAAAACATAAATATTTCTTTTAAAATAAATTTACTTAATAAAGAGAAGAAACATTATACAAAGAATAGTACAGATTTTACATGGATATGAAGTGGTACTAGTAGCTAGAATGCATGAAGTTCGGGAAATATTATTCCAAACATTTTGATAGCAGGACTTTTCAATTTAGCCTATCTTACATTTAGACTGCTGAGACAAGAAAAAAGGAAACTTGAAAACTAAGTTGAATATGAATGAGTTCTTCTGTGTTCTGCTAGGTGGTAATTTCACATGTTACAATAAGGAAACCAAATGGACCCTTTCAAATAAAAAAAAAAAAAAGACATGATTGTAAAATCCAGAGGAAAACCCCAAGTGGGGCCTACTTGAATAAAGGATGAAGTTTCCAAGGTATGCACATAGAATGGCTGAGGGGAAGTGGTGACCCTGTGAGTTAAGGCCCCGGACCCATGTAGGAGCCCGATGGGTTTGAGAGGCCGGAGATGGAAGGTGAAGGGGTTTACAGACTTGCTTTGGGAAGAATGATCATCACCTTTCCAGTGATACGAGGAAGATCTTTGTGGAAAGGTCAAAGTGAGAATCAGAAAGTCTGAAAAGAAGACAGGTAAAAAATAATGACAACTAAATAGCCACATAGCATGCTTCATGCTGGGTGATTTACATGCAAGACCTCATTTGTTTTTTACAACAATGCAGAAAGGAAGCTATTACATTTCATAGATGAGAGGACCGAGACTGGAAGATGCTCAGTAACTTGCCCAGGGACCAGTGGTCAAGTCAGGATTTGACCTTGGATCACTGGTTCCAAACCTGCACTACTTCCCCTGCACCATGTGTCCTCGCTTGAGTGAACCTCCTCAACCCAGATAACAGCTTTCACTCAGTCACTTTTAATTCCTCCAGTCCTGCAGGGCACAGATAGCCTCCAAGAGAGGGGGAGGCATGCGTGGAGTGGGCTACCTCACTCCTGGCCTCAAATGTTGCAGATTCAGAGTACATAAATGTCCCCCACATTGAGCAGAAGGCTTTTCAGGGCCTGATCAGGCCAAAAAAAGAAACCAGGCATTTGGGAGCAGGGTTACATATGTAAACCCTATCCCTGTTGAAGCACTAGGCTTGGGAAAAATCCACTCAGCATTCACATACCTTTCACACTTCCTCTTTGACTTGTATCCAGAGCTCAAGAGGACCACCCACTTCCAGGAATAGTGAACCAAGGTAATGGGAACATTTAGAACATTTAGGATTCGATTAGGGTAATATGAAAATAAGAGCTGTGTATATCAATTGGCTTCTAGAAGAATCCATGGAGAGGTATTCAATGAGTGATTTGGGGGGAAGGTGGCAGATGAAACACTTGGTGTTTCTGTTCTCTCTGGTTGAGGACTGTGTCTTGTTGAGGCCTGGTGCGTGGCTGCCCAGCAAGACATTTGTTGAACTGAGCTTAGTCTTTACCTATGAGCCTTAAAGACTGCACTCCTAGATCAGGCTCTTTGTTAGGGAAGGTTACTTTGTCAAGTTTGTGGCTGGGGCTGTCTTTGGGGGGTTTCCTCAGGGCTTTACACTCCCTCACTCTCTGAGAGCGCATTCACAGTCATTGTGATCAGTGGAAATGCCCACCTGCCAATCTTATCTGGAAGGAGAGCCCGGCCCTTTCTGTGGTGTTATTCTCTCTAGTCAGTTCCCCTTTCTTCATTTGAGCTCTGGCCTCTTCTTCTCTACAGTGAGTGTTAGGAGAAACAGCTAGCTCAAAAAGGCTCTTCTTTTATTCTTAGTGCCTTGCTTCTGTGTTTCTTGGGAATGCCACTGGGCTTATACATCTGGTCTCTAGGAGCTGCGGTGGATGGGCATTTGTGACAGGTATGTTCTTAAGAAACTCGTGTGCCTGGGGAGTATGTTGTGAGATAAAACTACATCTGGGCCAATGTTCAGAGGTGAGGCCAGCAAGGGAATGGTTAAAAACGGGGTATGGAGTGCATGCTTAAAATCTTTGAACATCAGGCTTAATTCTCAGTCCGACTATGTTTGAGGTAGGGCATTACAAAATTGTGTTTCTTCCAGCCAGATCCTTCTTCTGCTTTGGGAGCTACGAGAAGGACAGGCAGGAAATAGAAGGTGCCCCTGACCAAACAATTTACAGCCTCTCTTGGCCTTAGAGTGCTGGGGACTCCAAGTGGCTCTACTCCAGGAGTAGTCCATGGATACTGGCCCTGCCTGAATCCCCTGTGCCAGTAGAAGGTCCACAGGATGGAGGCAAAACTCACAGCCTCTGCAGTGACCTCTGTTTTCTTCTTTGGCCTTTTCCTTCTCTAGTCCAGAAATCTTTCTCAATTTATTCTTCCTATCCAAGTGCCACAAGCCAATATCGGCCCCTCTTGGCACCAGAGACCCCAATAGCTCATTTGAAAAGAAATAGTCTTAGGTCAAAAAAGAGCCCAGGTGGTAGTTTACTGTGTTCTGTATACCATGAACATATTTGCATTTGCAAATAGGCTTAAAATAGTGCCTCCACTAATGGTTATTTAAGGTTCTGGAGAGACAGGTGAAAATAATTTTTGGCCAAGGGAACTTCCCACTCCTCTCAAATTGTTAGAACTAAGGAGATGACCTATCTTTCTGACATGCAACCTCAATCTTGGGACTAAGGCTCTGGACTAAAATGAGTCTATTTAATTATGTGCACAAGCTCACAGATATATTATATCTTCTGGTTGTTGCTACAGATACCCTTAGTGCTATTTACATTAGCTATCCTGTATATAATGAAAGCTTTTGTAAATCTGTTTATTCATGTGCTCTCTCTATATTTATTGAGTGCTCACTATGTCCCAAGTACTGAGTTTTTAACAGAGAGCATAAAAGACATAGTCTCTATACTCTTGAAGCTTCTAGCCTACCGAGAAAATGGCACTAAAAATAATTTTTTGGCATCAGTGCTTTGAAGGAAAGGAAATATTTTTTTGTGATTTTGCTCATTGTTTGATAACTATGTCTTTTAGCTTGATATTTTGGTTACTCTAATATCTCTACATGTCAGATGCCCCTTCCTGGTGGAGGTGAGGATTGGATTTTTATGGAATTGAGGTGGGGAGGGAGTAAGAGAGAGAGGAGAACATGAAAGGAGAAAAGGTGAGCCGAGCCAGATTCATAGGAGAAAATCAAGTTTCAAGTACCATGTTTTGAATATCAGATAGAGGTGGGAGCTGAGGTTAGGGGTCTCTGGGCCAGAAGGTTGAAGCTGTGAAGAGATAAAACTAGAGCAAAATATGTCTAAACAAGCAAGGAGGGTGGAGGGGAGGTTCTTAGGGGGTCATCTGGAATCCAGGCAAGTGTTGACAATTCAGCTTTTATGGTCAGGCAGATAAGAATATTTGGGAGGCAAGATGGAGGGATAGGGCCATTCGTCCAACCCTTACTGGACCCTTATCCTCCTCATCTCCAATCTAACCAAGAGGCTTGTCTCGGAACTGTACATCAGCGTATACTCAGGCTGAGGTTTGGAAATAGATGCCATTTTGAATATGTGTTGAAGAAGTAAAATATGTCTTTAGGGCCTTCCATCTCCCCGTCAAGACTGGAAAGGTCCCATTCCCTATTCTGCTCCCTCCTCTTGTGAGCATAATTCCTTTCTGAGTTTCATCTCCAATTGAGATAAATTAACTTGAACTTAAGTTTTAATGGCTGAAAACAACGAAAAGCATTTCTCCCTTCCAGTTAGCATTTGTGTTTTAACAGGGGCTTTCAAAAATGTGTTAACCCAAGGAATGAGTAATGTGGGAATTCCAAGCACCAGGGTAGGGCTGGTACTTGGAATGGAGAGAGAGGGCACCCCCCCAAAATGTATCCTTGAAACAGTGGCTTTCTCTCTTTGACCATGATTCTGGTTTTGACTAAAGAGGAAGGGCTCCCTTGGGGGGTCAGCATTGGCATGCCTTTTAGTGAGTTCTGTGGGTTTTATTCACAGCAAGCAGAGCCCTTGACTGGATGCGCACATACTCAGACCTCCTATAAAATATTGCATGATGCTTATCCATAGGCACTTTTTGGCAAAACAGAAAAAATAGGCTTATTTATTTTATTTTATTTTATTTATTTTTTTAATGGTGACATTGGTTAATGAAATCTAGTAAGTTCCAGCTGTACACTTTAACAGTAAGACATATAAACTTGGTTTTTAAAATTATTGATAATTTGAAAAAGGCATGCTTCTTGACTCAGAAAGGTCTGATTCTATATATAACTAGGAGAGCTGGGCATCTGTCAATATACGGACTTGCTGTTGGAAGACAGGAAAAGCTAAGTGTTAACACCACGCAATGCTCTTTCTTCTGGGTGAGTGAGGAGAATGGACTCTTAATTTTAATACTTCAGTTACCTACAATATTGGGGAGTGAGTAAAAGCATCCTCTGCTCCTTAAGAATTTGCATAGGCATTTCTTACTTGTACCTATGATGCTGTCACTCTCAAATCTCTGTGGAAATGCTGTACTCCCAAATGGGTGCTAATATATTAATATACTGTGCTAAAAATGAGAGGAAAGACTCAGAATGGGGACAGGGAAAGGTGGTATGTCCAGGTTTTCACCTTTATTTTTCCTTGTTTCTTGGAATGTAATGAAAACCTTAAAGGCAAATTTAAAATGTCTCCTCTGCATTATCACCCTACTTTTGCTTGAGCAGTTCTGGTGATCAGGAGCTCATTACCACACAAGAACATCTAGTCTTTGGTTGTAGCACTCTATTCAAAGTTTCCATTATCTGGAACTGAAGTCTGGCTCCCTATAACTTCCAGTTATTGGAACTACTTGCCCTCCAGCAACAGTGCGTGTGTCATTCTATAGGAGGGCCCTTTACTATTTGCAGATGAGTGTCACCTATTTGCAGGTTTCTCATTGCCAAGTTCAATACCCCCAGTCCTTTCAGCTGTTCCTCATTTAACATACTTTCATTATTCTCTAGTGAATTGTGCTACACCACCTCTTGATGAACTCTAATTTGTCAGTGTCATTCAAGGATAACCAACTTCACTGAACATACCACAAGTGATGTGGTCTGATAAGCACAGACTACAGCTACCAAATTGAATTAAGATTGACTTAACTTTTAATTAGCCATGCCACACTAACATTTATGTGACTTTTACATTTATTATGGGTCTGCTATTTCTCTATTGAACATTTATTCCACTTTACGTCGGTTATTTGAAAACTTAAGTGCAGATCTTCACGCTTACCCTCATGAGATTCAATATACTAGTATCAGACTCTCTTTTTAGGCTTTATGCATATTAATTTAGCTGACTGACTGACCAGTAGCTACCTGGCTCATTTTTGCGTCAGCTGCACATCTGAAAGCAGATCTATGATTTCTGTGTTTTCATTCATAGTTTTACTAAACATGTGAAAGTGAAAAAGTAAAAAACTGAGCCTTTAGGTTCACTCTGGTATCAGTCTATTAAACAAGAATAATTCCTGGCATTCGGTTCTTGAAAAATGAATGAATCAATCAATACCATGTCCTCATTTCCCATGTTTAATCTATCACTGAACCTTCCACCATATCCTTGATAATAATCCTAAATATTGCTTAACTCTATCTTCTTCTTTCTACTTTTGCCCCTAACACCCTTGACCAAACAGCCACCTTCTTTTACTTAAATGACTAGAGTAGCCAACTGATTGGTCTTCTGGCATCTGTTCTGGCTTCCCTCTATCCATTTGCTACACAGTAGCCAAAGTCATCTTTTCAAAATGCAAACCTGATTATGTCACTTCTCTGTTTTAATTTCTTCAGTGTTTCACATTGTCCTCAGAATAAAGACCAGCCTTGTCTCTCACCTCTCTAGTCATTTTAGCATATCAGCCTTCTTCCTCAGTGCCTTTGCACATGCTATTTCCTTTGCCTAGAATCCTTCTAAGCTACCACCAACCCTTTACCTACTTAGCACCTACCTGTTCATTCTGTTTGTTTACCTATTGGTGCATTATAAACTGCCCTAAAATTTTAACAGCTTAACACAGTGAGTGAGTATCATACTCTCTCACACACAACATGTGAGTCAGAAATTTGGGCAGGCTTCTAAGTGATTTTTCTGTTTTTCACAGCACCAGCTAAGGTCACCTGGTGGTATTAAGCTAATGAATGAACTAGTCTAGAGCTGCACTGTCCAATTCAATAGCCACTAGTCACATGTGGCTATTGATCATTTGAAGTATTATGGCTTGTCTTAATTGAGATGTGCTGTCAGTGTAAAATCCACAAGATTTTGAGGATTTAGTACAGGAAAAAAGAATGTAAAATGTCCATTAATAATTTTTATATGGATTCCATGTTGAGATTATAACATTTTAGATATGTTGGATTGAATAAAATACACTGTTAAAGTTAATTTCACCTATTTCTACTTAATTTTTAATGTGGCTACTAGAAAATTTCAAATTACATATGTGGCTTGCATCGTATTTCTATTGTACTGTGCTGATCTAAATCAAGGGTATTTTTTTTCAAAAGGCCAGATAGAAAATACATTCAGCTTTGTAGGACGTATGGTCTCTGTCACAGCTATTTAGCTCTATTGTAGTGTGAAAGCAGTCAGAAACAATAATTAAATAAATGTGTATGGCTGCATTCCAACAAAATTTTATTTGTAAATATAGGTTGCGGCTAGATTTGGTCTGCACTCTGCAGTTTGCTGACCTGTAAGTTAGAAAATTCAAGATTTTATTCACATGCCTGGTGGCTTGGTAGAGATGTTTGGAAAGCTAAGCTCAACTTTAACTATTGACTCAAACACCTACCCATGGCTTCTCCAGCATAGTGGCCTCAGGGTAGTGGAACATTTAACATGGTGGCTCAGAGCCCCAGAGAGCATATTTCAAGAAAGACAGAAGTTGTAAGGTTTCCTATGATCTAGACTTGGATGTCCCAAACCTCCCTTCTACTCACTCTATTGGTCAAACGAGTCTCTGAGGCTAGCCCAAATTCAAGGAGAGATTAGATTCCACCTCTTCATGGGCAAGCAGCAAAAATATGTATCTACCTTTAATCTACCACATCATTCTTCAAATCTCAGTTGAGACTAGTCATAATATAGGTTCTCAAAGTATCATGAACCTCTCCTTTGAGCACTTGTCATAATTTTACATTTATTTGTGTGATTATTCAATCATTATCTTGCTCCTCTACTAAACTGTAAGCAAACTCATAAAGAGGACCTGTTTCCGGTTTTGTTATATTCCCAGAACTTAGCACAATGCCTGGCTCAATAAATATTTGTTGAATGAATGAACAATATCAGGGCATGGCTTTCCAGCCAAGCAACTGTACTAATATTGATCCCACATTTTTCTATACTACTCTCAAGGTTATCATGAGGCTCCCTGTCAGAATCCTTGTAGAAATTCAGATACATTCAATTTTCAGCAAATTTCTTATTTTACAGTTCTGAAACTTTATGAAAAAAGGAAATAAGCTTACTCTATTCCTCCCAGTACCTCAAAGATAATAATAGCTGTTCTAAAGGTATAGCTTTAGTTTCTGATGATCTGATAAGTCATCCATGTATCATGTCATACCAGGGGCAAGGCTTCTCCAGGAAGTTTGTGCTCCTACTTCATATCACTCTCCTCTCACCGAGCTGACAGGGCCAGTCCAACAAGCCTGCCTTGTCCAGTCACAGTATGAACTGGTGAAGGCAAAGGGCCAGGCTCTGAGTGCTTTCCTCTCTCCACAAAGGTTGTGGTGTCTCTTGCTTTGTTTGGAGCAAAGATGATGTTATACATGGGGGGATGAGCGTTGTCACCTTCCTCGCTAGTGCTGGACCTTGAATTGTCATTTGTGAACCCTAGCTTTCTTTTTAGTACTGGGTGAAAGACCAAGACCTCACATTTTACATTCCCCCGCAGCCTCAAAAATAAGCCTGACTCTGAGTAAATTTAGTAAATGTTTGCATGAGAAATGGTCTCAGTGAACAACCTTCCTAGGACATCAGCAAAAAGCATTTTTCCTGGTACCCTGATCACTGCTAATATACTAGACAAAGTTGCTAAATAGGGCACATTTTCTTTGTTGCTCCCCACCTTCTGCCTTGAAATTCTCTCACTTCCCGTGTCATCATATCTGTACTTCTCTATTTCATCCCACTTCTGTCTACCACCAGTCCACACCCTTTTATACTGCCTTTTGCCTGCGCTAGATCCCACATGTCCTTCAGACCTGAGATACACAAGATCCCTTCTTTATTCCTTCTTTTTTCTGCCCAAATACTATTTCCCCAGAGCTTTCCTAGGCAAAAGGCTTAGCTGGAACATAGTAACCCGTGCCTGGAGCTAAGCCCATGCCAGGAGACTGATTATCTGTCCAGGGCTGGAGGGGAGATGAACGTTCTCTGCCTGAAAAATAATGGATACTCAGGCAATATTTGGGGAATAAATGGAAGCTCAAGCCAGAAACTCCCCTGATACAAAGGGACACTTTTGACTGTATCCCGAACCCCATCCCAGCCTGTTTCCCTGGATGTCAAACTTTGATTCCATGAGCCATCATTACAGCTAGCCCTGGGAATGTGCTACCCCACTGTTACTCTGAGACTGGGTAAAATCAGAATCCTTTCCACTCACCCCCCATAGCCCAGCTGAAACTGGCTGGAACTTTTCAAGGAACTTCATCAGTTTTTTAGAAAGAACATAGTGAGGCTGCATGGGTTTAAATCTCAACTATGTCATTAACTAAACAGCTGGCTAGGGCATTCCTTAACCTCTCTGAGACTCCATTTCCTCTTCTGTAACATGGGAGTAAATAATCCCACATTTTTGTGAAAACTAATAGTGTAATTAGTCATTCAACTCTCACATTCTAGGCAAATAAAGTAAGAGAAAGTGGTGTACAGTGGGTGCTCTTCTTTGGTTTCTGAAGTGAACCTCCAGCTGTGTGGGAACTGCTCATTCACTCACCTATAGACCTTATTCCGTTCACAGATGACAGAAATCTCTCAGAGACTCTCCCCCATAAATTCTTAGGTTCTTTCCCCTCCCATTCTACTTTTTGTTCTTTCCCTCCAAAAGCAAGAGTTTTGCAGGAGAAAGCAATGACTCGTGCTTGTGGTTGAGAATTCATTCCCAGGGAGCAGTGACATTTCTGTTTTTCTTCAGAGTCAATAACATTGAAGAAGCTGGCTTCCTAACCCAATGCCTCATCCTCACATACAACAATTAGAGTTGAGAGAAATTCTTCACGTGGGGCATTTGTACTTTATAAAAGAGAATCATGTCAATCTTAAGTATTTTAGCAACGTATTTTAATGAGGTCTCTGACAAACTAAGTGTACAAAATGTTGTTCAAGATAGTGTGCACTCTTCAAATGAATGTTAGTGACGTTTACTAGAAGGACTGTCATCAAATTCTTGAAGAGCTTTAACAGAGTGTGGTAGGCTTATTCTGAGTACTTCCAGAGAACAACACCAGTATCAATGAGAAGAAGAGAAGGCAGCTTCTCACTCAGGAAAAGAGAGTTTGCAAATAGAGTAGTCAAAATGTTGTCGACTTTCTTCTTATACCCAGTGCTCTTCCCCACTGTGTGAATTACAAGGATAGCCCATTTATTGAATATTTCCCAGGGCCAATGATTTCATGTAATTATTTAAATTCAAGATGATTTTTTAAATGTATGCCCCTGTTCAATGCATCATACCAGGGGGAAAAAAGTCTTTAATTAGGTCGATACTGCTTTTTGCTTCACAAACAATGAAACATTCCTATATTAGGTGGGAGATCAGACTCAAAGGGTTCCCAGTCCTGAGATTCTATGATAAAGAGAATGCTGGCAGCAATTTAATATGAGGGAGTCCACA